>OX101820.2:5000000-10000000 GCA_944452925.2 Chrysolina oricalcia | reverse complement strand
CGTTAAATCCTGCTGGCTGATTATTCTTACCTGCCATCCATCAACAATATTTTGTTGAATACTGCAGAAAAAAATCCGATAAAGGATATCCCATATGTATAAATCAAAAATTAATTACTTGTAGATTCTATATTACGGGAGTAATAAAGCTGTCGCTATAATAATTTATTATTTCACTTGATGAATACATAATTGATGATATGCATAGAATCATTTGAATTTTGCTATGTGAAATGATATGTATGTTCTAGAGAGATCCATGGAATAATTATTTATAAATCTATATATACTTTGTAGGTAGAAAGTAAATGTACTGCATAGTATATCATTTCGTTCAAAACGATCGTTTTTTGAACAGTGTGAATCCAAACGTTGTCCAGAAATTATTTCTTAGGTTAGATTAGAAAGAGGAAGGATGGATGTTCCAAATGAAGATTATTTTAATGATATTTTTGGCAATAAATTGAACACAACGAAAAACTGAAAAATATAATATTCTTTCACTAATCATCGTAGGATATCATGAAAATTGCAAAAGTTCTGCAAACCAGGAATACTGCTGGCAATAATGTTTTGAAACATGCATTGATTACAACCTTGTAAATGTTACGGCACCTAGTTTTTTTCAAATCAGTTTTGGTTTTCCATGGTATTATGTTTGAAAGAAATAGAAAAGTTCTGCCAGTTGGATGAGTGAACGAAAAAAATATTCAACATTATCATGTACATTTGCAACCATGTCTGAAAAATCATTCATTTATTAAATTGTTTTCCTCGACGCTACCATTTTCAATACATCCAAGCATTGAGATAATGACAAACGTTTTTTCTAGTTATTGCAAAAGAAGAGAATATCGGTCTTAGTTGATTTGAAACTTTGGAACTTCATACGAGAAACGGGACCTCAATTATACACGAATATTAATTGTATCAATTTATATTATAGCTGCAGCAGTCGAAAGGTAGAAAATCGCTCAAATCAAAGCAGTAAATACTTGCATGTCCATGGAGTATATCTGTTACATTTTGTACTGGTTGATTGAAAATGATACATTGCCTAGGTACATGAGGTATAACTGAAGGTTTGATTTATGCTTTATTCAAAAAATTGTTTGAAACATTTACGCGATCTCTCTAGTAGAAAATTGATAGGAACTGAAAATATCCAAATAAAGTTGATATAAAATTTAATTTGGTGGAGTCAAATTTTGATTAATGCCTGCTTAGTCATTTGTACAGTCATTTGTACAGTCATTTGTACAGTCATTTGTACAGGGAAAGTGAAAAACGATAAGTGGAAATCACAATTTACAAAAATCATTGTGATACATGTAGAAAAGACTAATGAAGAAGGTATATAATGAAGTTATATGTTAGTGAAAAATTTATTTGGAAATTAAAAGATTAACTGTTTGATGCCTGTTTGTCTGTCAATGATTATGGTCCATTCTCAAAATTGGTGGATGGGGGTTTCGTGCTTCGTCAAGTTTATGATTTTTTGGCAAAATTCATGGAATGATGGAGGACCAGTTTCGTGATTCTTGTCTGAATCTATTGAATAGGAGGATGAAGGAGTTTTCGGGGTCTAAGATCATGAATTTGTTTGAAAATTTTTGGATTATAGATGGCGGCTCCAAGATGTCGGATGACTTATTTATGAACCGAGTCTATTCAAAATAATTGGTATAAAGGCGTTTTCGGGATCTGAGATATTCAAGTTTTTGTCAAAATTTAAAAGATGATGACTAAAAAGAATTTAATAAAACTGATTAAAACAATTTTCAAACACAAGCTTCCCTACAAATGACTAAAAATATTAGGATGAGTTTGTATACAAATGCACAAAAACTGAAAAAAAAAACGTACATTGTTTTATCATAGTTGTTCTGTGAATTGAAAAAAATATTCTTTTTTTTAAACATTTGGGTTTGATGCATTTGAATAATTTTATTATCATTTCATGTGTAAAATTTTGTTTGAATAGATGCTAACTTATCAGAAGATGTAAACTGGTATTTTTCAACAAACCGAAAGTTTGCAGAACGTTTTATTTTCAATTGCAACCATTATTCATATTTTTTGTAAAAATTCTAATGCATATTTAAAAAAAAAAATTAATGAATGAATGTCTCTTCCGTTTGACGCAAGAAGTTGCAAATTAAACCACTTCTCAAGAACAATATTTTACTTAGTTTTTCGATTTTGCAGAACTTTTAGAATTTTTATCGACAAATTAGGTTTAATAACAATATTTACTTTAAAAAAATATTTCGGTTTCCATTGAATGGTTGCTTTATCGGAAAATATTATCTACTATTTTTCGAAACTTCGAAAGAATGCAAAAATATTGAAAATATTTTGCTTTTCATTTTACCCTCATTTCCGTATTGCAGGCAAGGTTGCAAATTATTGAAAACATTGTATATGAGGACATCTTCATTTGCACCCATAATTTTGTAAAAATCCCGATACTTCTTTCAATAAAAAAATACAATAATGAAGAAATATATATTTTCCGTTTGATGAAAGAGGCTGCAAATTAAAACACTTCTCAAGAACCAGATTATTGTTATTTTTCTGAGTTTGTAGAACTTTTAGAATGTTCTTCTGAAAATTTGGGTATAACTTTTTTTTGTTGATAAAACAAACACTTTCATTTTGTTTGAATGGTTGCAAAATCAGAAGATGAAGACTGCCATTTGTCAACAATTTTTTACGATAATAATGGAAAAATTCATTAAATCCTCGTTTTCAACATCTTCCCTTCAGAAAAAAGGTTTGAAAAATCAGAAAATAATTTGGACGTACTCTTCACTCCACTGAAGTTTCAGAACTTTTGTAATTACTATTGAATTTTTGAAAAAATATGTCTATAACTACAAGTCACTGGTAGTACCTACTCAGTCAACTTAAATAGCAAAGATAAAAAGAAATTATCTTTGCTATATAAGTTGACTCACACTCAAATCAGTTCTGATGAGAGAAACGTAAAGGACAATAACTTCGATATATTTTTTAGACAAGATGGTATTTTATTTAAATTATTTTCCTCTCTTTTGCAAACTTGTCGGACTTTTTCCCAATCCACTACATCTTCACTCAAGTATTGTTTTAACGTTCTATAAAAACAAATGCAAAGAGAGAGAAATCTATCCATTTCGCGACAATAAGCGGCAAGCAATTCGATAAATGATTGCAGCTTCTCAAGCAGCTATATATCTCAAATTGCACGGTGGGTTTCCCTGGTCTGAGTCGCCAAAGGCCCTTTCTAAACCGAATCAGGTTAGTCAATACGGAGTTTTTGTAATGACCACTTTGCTGTAAGAAGTAAGAATATATTATTAGTTCACCGCCTTGCCGCTGGTGCTGTTCGAGGCGTTTTAACTTTGATTACTTTCCAGATAAACTGTAATTCACGCAAATGAAACTGAAAATGGCACGCAGAAAACAGAAAACAAAGCGATCATTGCCAGAAGATGGAGTGTGTATTCTATCTGATAGGAGATAATAACTTTCAGAAAGTTGGACTATTATTTCTTTATATTATATACTATGATGCACTCTCAAACGATGTGTTAATGGCGCACATAAGTATTTCTGCGCCGTCTTTATGCAATAATGGGGTAAATATTATGGAATGATGAGGAGATAAAGTAGGCTTTATTGTATATATTATTTTTCGCATATGCCGATCGCTTGAAGTTAAAGAGGTTCTATAATATATAAGCTGGAATATGATGGTTGATAGATTTTCATCTACAAGTTTCATGAGCGGTTGTCCGTTGCGTAAATGTTCGTAATGATAATAATAATACATATTTGGTCAGGCAGTCTCCGACTCAAGGCGAAACGAATATCGTCAGTAAAAGAGAGGACACCAAACAAAATATAAATATTTCCTCTCTGAACTCTGGAGTCTCTACTCCAAGCACACCAGCAAAGAAATAAATCTAATTGTAAAGGTATTCAGTGGAGTCGTAGTCTTGCTTTATATCAATAATAAAAATAATAAAATTTATCAAATCCTTCACGAACACTAAAATGATATAGGATACGTCAGAGAACAATGTTAACAATAACATTACGGAAAGTCTAGTTCCACAATATGAATATAATAATATTTCATTGACTGAAATACTCATTAAGCCTTTCCACTCCAGTTACAGCTTGCAAAGTCATACCAAATATGTAATTTGTTAAATTGGTAATGGATGCATTTAGGTACTTACCGGCAATATGTACCATAACAATTTTTTATATATAATTCAAAAATAAAATTCCCCCCACTATCCCCCTGAAGCTACTTAGCGAACGGTTGGGAATTCCGGAAAAAACCGGTGGCTACGTAAGCACGAAATTTTTCCTGAAAAATAAAAAAAATTTCAAAAAATTATAAAATAAATATAAAATAAAGCAAAAAATATGGTATCGTAGGAGACCGTTTTTGATTTTTTTTACTGGGGAGAGGGAGAATTTTCGGTTTCAAGGAGATGAAATAAATATTTCAAATTTTTTTTAATAGCCGTTGGCACACCCTTGCCTCATTCTAGTTGTCACTCAGTCACCGATCCTGCAGAGATGAGTTAACCCTTGACTGACCTCCTAGCATCACCCTTCAGATACCGACGAAGTCTACTCAAGTTTTCCTCATTTGATAAATCCAAAACGTTCGTTGTTGATTGGAATTGATAATAAAATCCTGACCAGTCTCTTGTGCGACCTGAAAAATATGGAAGTTCTTTGTCTATAGTTTGTCTAGCTAAAAACTTTTCCATGTCTGCTTGGAAACTGGATTCGCTTCCTTGGTTGTTTATTGGGACCACATTTTCATGCACTGCTGTCTCACTTTCAGTTTTCTCCAACCATTGAGCAACCTTACTTTTTGCGGAAATCTCGGAAACAGCGATGGATTCGTCATTTATGTTATCACCAAGATGAGAACCTACCTCTTCATCGATTCTGCTATTTTGCAGTTTCAGTCTAGTCTTGATCATTCTCTTCTGAAGATCCAACTTACGCTATTGCATTTCTTCTTCAGCTGCTAAAATTTTTGCTATTGCTTCATCAGTTTCCATTTGAGCTTCCAGTTTTAGACTTCTAGCGATACTGCGGCTGCATCTGATTTTCTCGTGCGTTTGGCTGCACTGATAACTGATAAGTCACCTCCGTCACTAATATCATCTCGGCGGGTCTGAGTTATGCTTTGTGGAGATTCCTTACTCTCAGCTGCTTTCAGTAGTTTGGCTTTTTGTCTGGTTACAATAACTGGATCCATAGAACTTGTTCGGACGGCAGAAGGACCACAAATGTTTAGGCGACGGCAATCTTACCTAAAATATATAATCCGGCTCGAAGGACCACAAATGTTTAGACGACGGCAATCTTACCTATAATTTATAATTCGGCTCGAAAAGACCCTGTTTTTAGCAGCTTTTTTGAAATAAATAAAGTCTGACAGTTTTTCGAAAAATTATATCTCAAAAATCCAATCTGATATACAAATCAACAACGTTTTGAAATTCAATTCATTTTCGCTACCGTGTGATGAAAAAATACATTTCAGAAAATATAAAATACAAATCAGGTAAACTCAACACTAGGAAGACTGAATAAAATCCCGTTTTCTGCGACCCATCGTTTGGACAGTGCGCGTTCCATTTGTGTATATTCTGGTACCCAGACTACTTAGTCGAAATATCCATACGTTGATATCCTAGAGTGGAAGGGGTTCATACTATAAAAATCACCGTTAATCAAAAATTCTTTAAGCGAGGTTTTAAACAGATTTTCCCTGTCAATATTTTTCAAATCATTGGATAGGTAATTATGAAATTCATTTATGTTCAATGCATGTCTCTCTGTTGTCCGATGAGTGTCATTTTACAAGATCTTACTATCCTTATTACTCGCTTATTTTGTTCTGTCGGTCAGTTCACTGATTCTTAAAATTAATCTGATAATCAAGTATTTTCTAACGGTGTACAGGTTTGTCATCTATTATAACTGCTATAAATTATCAATTCAGTTTTTTGTTGAAGAACTATTCTTTCTCAAATCAGATGATTCAGTGGATAGTCCAGTCATCAGAGGTATCAATAGTTTGCATCAGACGTGTTTAAAAATTGTCGGAAAAAAATTGTTTTCAGTTAACGAAAATATGAATTTGATTAGGTTTGCAGATTTTTTCGGAAAGACTATCAATGAAAAAGTTTTGTGCAAAAAAAATCTAGAGTAATGATTATGGTTTATATTTAAAAAAAAATCATATTTAGGTCATCATCAACCATATCCAACCATTCAGCTATGGTTGATAGACTATTAGTATCATTTCACTATTATATCTGAAGACACCCATCCTTATGTAAGCCAGACCTTCGCATTCAAACACCATGTGGAAGGCTGTCAGTCCTCAGCATAAAAATATCCATAGTATGGAGTCTTGATGTATCCCCAGCAGATGCAGATGTTATCTTAGATGGCAGTGCTCTTTTAGGAGTACTACCGACTTCCTGAGAAAGTAACGGCTCAGTTCCTTGATATCTGGTCCCAACGTCATCAATTTCCCGTGGGTATTGCCCCTGGAAGATTGATGATGGTTCTAATCCCATTTCTTCGTGCCCTGTTCAATGTTCCAAACGGGATGCCAAAGGATTATTATGTTCCAATAGGAATAGTTACTGCCTGCAGTTCTATGGCTTACGCACTCTCATTTCCCAGGATGCAGCTGTAACCCAGTGACTCGACAAGTTTTAGTCTGTTCTGTGCTCCGAGGTCATTGAGGTTTTTGTGCGTCTGTCAAACTATTTTGGCAGAAATTCTGTATGATCTCAGAGTCTTCATTGCTGCCAGATTATCGGATAAAATGACTATGGGTTGGTTTCTGGGACCCCTCATCAGAATATCTCTTGTGTAAACTTAAATAGCTATTACCACGGCTTGGAATATAGAGCATTGAATACTGAGGCTTAGACTAATGTCTCACCTTGGTCTCTGCTCGTATATTTCAGCCTCAATCCCATTGCTTGTCTTATAGAACAATAATAAATATATTCGCACTGTTTCTTTCATAGGACAATGAAACAAGCAGTGCAAATAGATACTGATTAGTAATTCAATATTTTCCTTGAAAAGGGCCATACTAGTGCTAACTTGAAACATATTTGATTCTTTATTCTAAGTCAGAAATCAGTAGTCTCAGGTTTCTTTAGCTCGCACAAGTCTCTCAAAGAGGGTTGCTCGTAGGGGTTCAACAGGTTGACGGAAATAACAATTTTAACAACAAACAATTTTTTTTAAACGACTAAAATCTTGAATCTTTACAAGTTCAGACCAAAATTGCCTGAAAATAATTTTCAGTTGATATAATCTGACAATCCTCAATCTTGTCCTCGAAGACTGGACTATAACACAGATCATAACAACGAAGATGTTGAACGAATTGCGCTCAGCAGAAAAACTGTGTCTAATTCACGTCTGCAGCAGATTTTGGATTCTGTTCTGAAATAACAGTGAATCGAATAGAATTCGATTTGTAGCGGTATCATCTTTTCAGTATGTTTTTTGTCCAATTTAAAGAATCATAAGAGAGCATTTTCAGCATTTAAATTTATAATATCAATTATTAATACATATTACATATCAGTACATGTAATAAATTTATGGTAATGATCAATGAATTTTGTTACATTCAGAAAATTCTTTTGAAATTTTTTCAAGTTATAGAAACTACCCAAAAAACAAACTACGTCAAAATTACACTCGACGCGCGTTTCACCGACAAAGTTATCATATTCAGGAGATGAAAGCTTATTAAACTACTTATTCTACCTTTTTGGTACCTATTTTAATAAATAATGATAATAAAATTTATTCCTACAAACAGACCTTATTTTTTACAGTAATTAATTGATGTATACAATTTGTTCCATGTGCAGTAGAAATAAAAGCGGAAAAGACCCTTTAAGCAAGCTTGTGTGGGACTAAACAAATAAATAAAAATAGTAAATGTTCTAGACATAAAAATTTAATTATAACTATCAACAATTTGCTTAAGAATTCACAAGTCAATACATTAAATTATACCACTCATCTAAAATTTATTTTATCCAACTTGTTTTGGATTTGATGACAAATTATTTATTTAATTTTTATTAAATCAATGTCTTGCGACTTTATAAGAGAAGAAACATTCATTGCTACACGAACTGGAACCAGAGGCTGTATGGAAAAGGGCATTCGTCAGCATTTATACTAATTTTACACTTGTCAATTTCCAGATTCTGAAATGCATTTTTTCTATTCTACCTCGTCCGTAATAGCTAGTATGAATTCTTCGGAGTAAATAATAATTATTATTATCGACCACAAGAAACAAAAATGCTCATAATAGAGACGTCAATCTATAACAAATAAAATTAAGAGCAAAATTTGAAGTTGAGAATGATAGCATGAGATTTAAAAAAAAACATCATTGTAATGAGTATTTCTTTGAATGTAATTTGAAATAATTTTTTATATGATATTTTTTAAATTATTATTGTTAAATAATATATTATTGAATATGAAAGTTGCATTATATATCTTTTTTTTTCTTCGAAAATTGTCTTTATTTTATGCGTGATGAGACTATTCGATAATCTAGTTTGGTGATTGTGAATAGTATCTGTTGAATGAAATGCCAGAGATGAATGTTTCCTATTATTGATGACAGAATGTATGAATATACATATTTTCAATTTGTACAAAGAATTGATATCCAAAAGATTGTTCGGAGCATATAAATGAGACGTAGATTATTCAAGAAATGGTAATTTGAAAATACGTTTCCTACTTTTGTTTTGCAAAGATTCAAATGGACGCAAAATAGTAGAATTGGCATGTGAAACATAATTTTGGAATTTATTTGTTCAAATACGTTCCATAGTAAGCCTCTTAAAATATTTAATTCAATGGGAATTTATCAGAAATTTGTTCTGCATATATAAAAAATATTCAGTTTAATGAAACTCAGTTTGAAAATCTGGAATAAATTATTTGGCGGAGAAAAACCGCTTTCCACTCGATTTGAAGTTTCCAATTCAAGAACGGTTAGAGATAGAGCAAATCTGCGAATGCCAATCGATTCAAAATGGTTGATTAGGTATAAGTTGTGAATTTCGATCCAATCGAAAAAATAAGGAATCAACTCGAAATCATTTTTCACGAAAAATACAAAATCGTTAAATCCTCTCAAAATTTGCACTATATACGTGAAATTTCACGGTTATTCTGAAGATATATGATTTGGATGAGCTCAGATATAAGATTTAGCCGGAAAAGGACATAAGAGGTTGAAAATTTGAAATTGCACACGTTCCATAATAAGCCTCTTGAAATCTTTAATTCTATGGGAATTTATTCGAAATTTGGTCTGCATAACTTATGAAGGAAAACTATGGAAAAATCTGATTTGAATAAAATATAGGACTTTCATCTTCCAATCAGAAAAAATTAAATATCAATACCATTCAATTTATAAAAGTGGAGAAGGAAAGAGGAAGAAATAATTTACCTACGATTTCAAACTTGTTGTGGAGAAATATTTCTTGGAAAAACTCCAGGAACCGAACCAATTTTCATATATACAAGGTGTTTGGAATATAATGCGGAAAATTGAAGGTCATTCTCAATCGATTTACTGCCAACATTGTCAATCAAAGTCTAACTATTATCATCGTAGATTTTCGATTGAGTTTGTACAGGTTTTAGTACCATAACCTGAAATCAAAATAAGTTTGTTATTTTGTATTACGTGTGAATCATAATTCTTCTGTATATTCCATTGAATTTCGTACATTACTCACTTTTACATTTCTAATAGTTCTTATCGTTATTACAACTTTGAAATTATCAAATTATTATCAGCAAAAGTCGCTCCATCAGCAACAGTCGCAGGAAATTGAATGGGACACTGCTGTTCACATGCTCCACGTCAAAAATCGTAAAAAATCATCACACGAAAATGTTCACGATTCAGATCCATTTTTTATCTGAGACTGAATGTTCAAATGCCTGTTAACAAAACAAATAGCGTATGTATGACAAATGTTCTGTTGACGTGAACTCACGTCAAAAATCGTAAAAATTATCTCACGAAAATGTTCATGATTCAGATCCATTTTTTGGCTGAGACTGATTTTTCAAATGGCTTTTAAAATAGTGTATGTATGATAAAATTCTGATTTTGCGATGGTGCAGTTAATTTTCAATACATAACAACCTTCGTATGTTCAAGCCAAGTAAAATAGCATCTATTCTCATATACTGAAGTAGTAGTAGTAGTAGTATTTTTTAATCACCAAGTTACATAGATTTATAAAGTATACAATAAAAAATGGGCGATTAATACAAGCAGAAGAGAGAGTTTGTCGAAACATATTTTGTATATTAATTGATTTTTATCAGCGGTCAAATAGGTAATGATGATACACTTAAGTTTTTTGAAAACTTGTCTGTGAAACATCAATATTAAAAATCTTTCTTCTGAAGATGGCCATTATTTGATAATAACAATATAAAAGTCCTGATGTGATGTGTAAGGTTGTAAATAATGTAAAATTGTAAAATGTAAAAACATAGATATGTAAACATGTAAAGAGATATTGTAATGTTGAAATATAAAATACAGATACTTGTTTGAAATATGTGAGATGCTAGAATATTGGTAAGAATGTTAAACTATGTTAGTATTAGGAATTGATTCGGCAGAGGTTATTCAAAGTATTGTTATATTTTTGTTCTTGAGCCATTTGATCTCTAAACTCTTGCAAGTGTGTTGTTAAGGTAGCTCCTGATTGAGTTCAAGGAAATACCCCTCACATTGTTATATTCCAGTATTTGTTATAGCCATTCATGGTTGATCATTTTGTTTTCTTTGGTTGTAGAAGGTAAAATTCCCAAAAATCAGCCAAACAAGATATTTCATTCAGTTTGCAAGAAAACCTTCTACAAGATTTACAGCAATGGGTTGATTTGTTAAAAAATTAGGAATCAGAAAATAATTTTTTGAACATTTCAGTGATTAGAAACTCAGAGAATTTGCAAAACCTATTTTGGAATAAAACAATTAGTCTCATCTGCTACAGATTATAAGATCTAAAATATACTGGACAAATCTATGACTCAATTAAGAGCCTAAGCTAATTATTACATTCTGAAAACTCTATTCATGTCCTGGAAATCTCAATTCCTGGGAACTCGAGCAAATCCGATGAATTATCACCTTGGTATCTAAGTGTCACCAACCAAATAAACTCACCGAAGGATATCTACCCGACAGTCACATTCAGCTGCCATAACTATGACCGGTATCAATAAAGTAACGGCAGAAATCAAGTAAAGCCATTAGCTGGTTGCATGCAGTTTATCTAAAGAGCACCCGGTATAGTGTATCGCAGCCGCTAACACAGGGACTTCATTACTCGTCGGTTGGTAACCATGAGAGGTATGCCACGAGTAATTGATAGCTCGATAAAGATGTCGCTACTTGTACTTAGCATTTATCAATATTGCGAATTGACTGGTTTCTTTCTCGCGGTGACTGACGATTTACTGGGAGGCTGAGAGCATTGCGATCGCTGAAAAAATCGCCGACATAAAGTACCGAGAGTACCGAGAGAATGGATGGTGTGTAAGTGGTGTGCGCGAGATGAATCTGATGATGATTTCAGTGCCAAAATAATTTCAGTGGCAATACAGAAACAGAAAGAAAAAATATTGTAAAACCATCAAGGATACCATCATTGGGATCATATTATGATACAAGTGTACAATGTAGGTACGCTACGGGTCTAAAGGCACGATGTGGAGCGGAGTACCCTCAACGTTGCAATTGCTTTAAAGGCACCAATACACGTGTATCGTACTTTATTTTTCGGGTCTACGACTAAATATTCCTTCCAAAAATCTCCTCTAAAAAATATCCTGCCCGTAAACCTCAGACAATAATAACATTATGTAAAATCATCCCCCCCAATTATCAGTCTGATCTCATCTGAACAAACTAACCAAGCTCGCAACTTAGGAGCTTGGAAGTTAAAAACATGAGGGTAGTATTTTGATAGTCTGATGTTACCTAAACGAACTAACCTAGCTCGCAAGTTGGAAGGTTATTATTATTAAAATGTTATTGGGCGGGAGATGTTTGTCAGGATATTTTTGACAGGTTTTTGGACGGGATATTTAGTCGTGCTGCCCCATTTTTCATTATACGTGCATCATGACTCCAAAAGCAATGCTAGAAATTAATTTTGCATCTGGATAATTTTCCTTGAATACCTTTGATTGATATTTTCACCTGCTTTCGATAATCGTGAACATTTTGTTTTCACAGAAACGTCAGTTCCGCAGAATTTGCTTGTATGATGAATTCTCTAAGCAATAATCATGAAGTTATTTAGATCGAAGGCAAAATTATATAGATGTACCTCAGGGTCTATTTTGGGACCATTGTAATTTTCCTCGTATATTTCACTTATTTGCTGACGTCATCTTTCCATACTATATTACTGAAATTGTGTTGATATTATGAACACTTATCTTGAAATGGTTTAAAGATATTGTTTTGCAAATGCTGCTGAAGATGAACATGTAGACAACAAATTAGATGTCATAAGGGAAACATAAAAATCGAAGTAACACACTGTCAGACGTGACCGCGTTAAATTGTAAGCAAAATTCATATCCAAATAAACCCTGATTTAAGAATGAAATCTGAATAGAAAGTTAAAAGGGTGACTGATTACAAAAATGTAAAAAAAATGGAATATGTTTTACTGAATTAGGTGAATAAGAAAAATGTCATCATTTCACAGTATCGCAGAATTTGGTTGTATTATGAATAATCGAAGACAGAGATAGCAGAGGTAAAAAATACATACAAATTTATTGAGATGAAATCGTCGGTCCCACGACAAAACCGCGAATGTGCAAATTTCAGGGTTCTGACTTCAATATGTAATTTCTACCAAAATGTTTTGTGCCAAACTCATGAAAGTGCTATTAGGTTGTCTACTGTGAACGAGAGTGAATTCGCGAATTCCCTTCAAGGTTTTCAAAGCAAGAAGCAAGAATATTCTTAAAACTCTTCTCATTCGAAATGACAAATTGCACATTCGTGGTTTTGGTATGGTACCGACGAAATGTAAAATGATGTAGGTGTAACCCAAGGGTCTATTTTGGTACCATTGTTATTCCTCGTATATTTTAATGACAAAAAATTATGTAAAATTCACATATTTGCTGACTACACCCTTTTACACTATATGAATAAAAATGCTCAAGAGTGTGTTGATATTATAGACACTAATCTTGAAAGGATGAATAGAAATTGTTGTGCAAAGCTGCTGAAGATGAAAGTGAATAAAACAAAATAGATGTAAATCATAGTAAATCATACTGTCAGACGTGGCCGTGTTATATTGTAGGAAAAAAGTATGTCCAAATTAAACCTGTACAATGAATAAGAACTGGATAGAGAGATTAAGGGGTGACTGAAAACAAAATTTTTCAAATTTAAATTTTTTTTTCTAATGAAAACATTTGTATTTTTGTTCTGAAAATTTGCAGCAGATCCTATTTCTAAAGGCAGATTATCATAAAAATAAGCTTTCATCACAAGAAGGTGATGGTGTTGTTTTGATGTTAAAATTTAAAATGTGGATTTCTTGTACTCTCCCCGTCTGATACCCATGCACATCCTGATAGAGCATCAATTCATTTTTATTTTTGTGAAGGCACTAAATTTTCAAAAAATAATATATTCCGGTCACAGTTAGTGTTCTCTGTTTCTTGAAAGTTTTTCTACAAGATTCTGTGCATTGAAAATTATATAAAATTTTTACGATTCTTTTCTGTAGAATTATTGGCCCCATATTAACATAACTCAAGATCGAGTAGACTGGTCAATAATAACCCGTTTTTAGCTCACATTGATTGATTTATTTATTCAAGTTGAGCAAACATATTTTTAGCAAGCTTGGAGCACATTGAGTCTATTTCTCGATGAAACGTTAGATAACCATCTAATGTTTTTCCAAGAAATTTGACTCGGTCGCTCATTTCTATAATAGATATATGACTGGCAGAATATTTGTCTTAATCAATGAGAAAAGCATAAAAACTGTTTTGAATACATTCATGATCAAATAATTCTTGTGACACCACGATTCGAATTGCTTGATTACTATATCTGCTTTAGTCTCTAGTTATACATAAGATAAATTTCATCACCTGAGCACTTGTTTTTCTTTTCTGAAACGATTCATCAGCGATAAGAAGAAGATTAATAACTGTTCTAGGCTGAAACAAATTTTTCTTTCAACATTTAAACACCGTAATTGGATAATGATACGAGCAATGCGACAGATAATAATCCCAGCTAAATTCGAAATGAAGCGGAAAATAGGCAAAACGTGTACTGAAATCGAACAATTATTCAAAGACACACATTAGTATGCTACTGAGTTGTGGACTGCAATAAATTACTCAATTACAAATGAGTCAAGATGGCGATGCGATTAAAATATGATGGATAGTTTACACGTCAACAGCAGCAAACCCGAATCAACCACCTGGTGGAAGGACCGAAGCGATGACAGACCTCTTCGGGACCGAACCATATGGACGATGGATTCTTGCAGATTCGGGAGGTCGGAAATTAATATTACTTCGGAAGTTGATCTATTTGTTATTACATTAGGATGGATTGATGATATTTTGACGAACTTTCATAATACGGTTCCATGTGGAAAGGGTACCGAAGATGTGCAACAGAGAGAAACAGACTCGAGGTAACAGTTGACTATGAGCGGTCCTTATATAATTACAACGCTGCGTAAATCTCAGGCACATCTAATTTTTATGAGGGAAAGTATTGAAAAATGTATTGGAAGAATAAAGAATTTCGAAATATTCAAATACGAATACAGGTAATGAGATGAACAAGTAAATAAATAAATAAATAAGTGCGTGACACAAAAAAATTGCAGCGATAGAGATATTGAAAAGAGTACTTTCAAATGAATGGTGAAGTGAACCTCTCTTTAGATCACTTAGTATTTTGGATTGAAATGAAGAAATTCACATCACGTACTATTTCTCTTGAAATTGGAAATGGATAAATTATTAATCAATTGAAGATTTCATAGAAATTTCCGCACATGTTTGATGACTTAAGGAGCTGTCTGAGACATAGGGAGTTGTTTGATCCCACGAGATTTATTCATATAGGTAATTAATTTACGTTTGAAGATCAACCAATCTATTCACCATATAAAAGAGCTCCATTCATACAAATTGAAGAAAAAGAATATTTATTACAAATTCAAAAAATATTATAGCTTCATTTTTTACAAGAAAAATTACTCACTTCTACGAAGAAAAGACACATTCACAAAGCGTGTCAGAAGGACATTTCGGATTCGAAATGGTATATGCTGAATACTTGTTTCAAGGAGCCATAAATGTTCCAGTGACTGTAAAACAGTATAAAACAATCCTTTAGGAACTCACTATACCTTTGTATAGATTGTATGGCATATGTCCGACAGAAAACAACTACTTCTCTGGCTAATACCTCGACAGATATTGAATTATATCTGTCAGACATATGTGCAAAGATCCTTACTTTGAAGGAACAACCTTGCAAAACCGCCAAAAAGTATGTACCATATCGGGGAAAAATTTTTATTATTGGAGTATTGGAAAAAATATTCTGGGGAAAAGTTTGTGCATGTTCGATAACCTAAAAATCGATTTTGACACATGTCACGTGATCGCTAGAATGGCGGCAAAATGAAAAAAATTGCAATGCAAAGGCAAAAAAATGGGTAAGATGGCAAGATATCAAAAAAAGTTATTTGAAAAAGTCACTTAGAATTCAATTTTATACACATAAACGAAGTTTCAAAAGATAATTCAAAAAAATTGAAAATAGCAATTTTTTAAAAATATTTTCCCATCTATTTAAAAATATTATTTTTTTTCTTATGAATAGCTTGACTATACTTAAACATTCGAATTTTAATGATAATGACAAAACTTTCTCATTTTCTCCACACCAGAGGGCACTAAATTAAAAAAATTGGTTTTTGCCAGAACCCTCGCTGTTACATTGGTTCTTATCTAACAGTTATATCAGAATTCCAAGACTATCGTGTTGATATGGCAATCTAGAAACACCATGTTTCCTGATTTTAATCAAGTTTCAATAATAATACTGTATGAGCGTTTTACTTTGCACATAAACTTTAAGAATCTTTAATTTGACGCACTATTTTCAAGTTTATGTGCGAAGTGAAACGCTCATGCACGATTATCATCGGAACTTGATTATAATCTGGAAATTACCATGTTTTTGGAGTGTCATGTCATCACAATGGTCGTGGAATTCGGATATAACTGTTAGATACGAACCGATGTAACAGCAAGGGTTCTGACAAATTCCCATTTTTTCAATTTAGTGCCCTCTGGTGTGGAGAAAATGAGAAAGTTTTGTCATTATCATCAAAATGCAAATGTTTCAGTATAGTCAAGCTATTCATAGGAAAAAAAAAATTTAAATAGATTGGAAAATATTTTTAAAAAATTGCTATTTTCAATTTTTTTGAATTATCTCTTGAAACTTCGTATATATGTATAAAATTGAATTCTAAGTGACTTTTTCAAATAACTTTTTTTGATATCTTGCCATCTTACCCCTTTTTTTGCCTTTGCATTGCAATTTTTTTTCATTTTGCCGCCATTCTAGCGATCATGTGACATGTGTCAAAATCGATTTTTAGGTTATCGGACATGCACAAACTTTTCCCCAGAATATTTTTTCCAATACTCCAATAATAAAAATTTTTCCCATATGGTACATACTTTTTGGCGGTCACTGTATATAAGGTTGAAATGAAAAAGAGCATCTGCTGACACACCGCCATTTCACCAAATTCCATTTTTATCTGGTTTTTGGTGGTTTTATTATTATATTTTACACTTTTATTCAAAATTTAATGTGAAAAAAATATTTATTTTAACCTCAGAGTACAAATAAGGAGTCGAAAAAGGAATTTTTCAAAATTTAAAAAAAGGGTTCCCAAAATTGGATACTCTTTTTAAAATTGGGAATCTATTGTTTTCACAGCATAAATCACATTCGCAATGTTTTTTCTCACTACCAACACATTTCCAATGTGCCCATCGAAAGTAAATTGAGCACTGAATACACACTTCACCATGTTGGTCCTCTAAAAATTTCTGGTACAGAAAATACTCGCATACATTGGAATACAAACAATGTCAAAGGATAAATCGATTTTTTTTCGAATGTATTTCTTTATTTCCCTGAATCTTTGTTGATCTTCATTTGACTGAGTATTTTCCATATAATCCAGGATTGTCACAAAGGTGAACAAAGAATCAAATCATTGTTGTTATCTGTGATCGAATGTGGCTTACCGTTCACAAAGCTAATTTCAGTTTATTTTTAGAGAAGTTTATACTGAAATCAGACAATGGAATATTTGGAAATTTTGGAATCAATATTTGCATTTTAATGGGCACAAATAATTTGTACTAAGTATTTCTGGTTTAACCAGAAACGACAGTCCCTTTAAGATTCAAATTAAAAAATTATTGATTTTCTGTCAGTTATGAAGAAATACTTCATTCTTCTTCTCTATTTTGCAATTAGAACCTTACCAAAAAAATTAGACAATTATTTGAAAAAACTCGTATTGAAAGTTTGAAACATTTCACAATATTTGAAATCGTAGATGGTTATGAAACAATTCCTGAATCATGTATTTATGTTCAGTACGCAAAGGTGAAAATACCACCATTTCTGTTGAGCAAGCTTTTACTCTTCGTAAAGCTTGTTGAGTCGCATGAAACATCATTCATAGAATAGAATAGAAATTCATGTATATTGAACAACAAACAGAATTATTTCCACTTACTATGCACAGTTTTTTTAATATCTTTATACAATTTGTTCATTAAAAACAATATACATTTAATTGAGAGATACAAAAAATGAATTCCGGAGATTATTACGCAACAGAGTCTTTTTCGCTTTCGATTCTACTAAATAGCATGTGATCACCGGTACATAGGAGAACTTGAGAATGACTCATGGACTTTGCAACGTCATTAACAAATAATACGAAGAGGAAAGGCCCCTAGGACCGATCCTTGTGGAGCGCCTATAGTAAAGATGAATTCGCAAGGAAATAAGTTGTTGAACTGTACGAATAATATTCAGTTTGACAGATAGCAGTGAAAGAAATCAAGACTGTTATTTGTAAACCCGAATGCTCTCAACTTCAAGAACATGGAGAAATATGTTAGGAAATTCCTTCTTTCCCCTCTTTTACTAAAACGCTTGCCGTATTTTTCATTACTTTGAATTTTCCACCCATCTCATCCAACCTACTACTGGCAACGAACACTTGCTCAGAGTATCTTGACTCGTCTTTACCAGTTGATGTGATTTATTTCGATTTCAGCAGAGCTTTTGATAAAGTCCCGCATCGACTTCTCCTCTTGAAGCTTGAACACCTTGGTATCCGTGGAAAATTACTCCGATGGCTAGAAGTCTTCCTCACCGAATCATACTTCTCAGTGAGAATCGATGATCAGTATTCAAACAAAACAAAAATAGGAAGTGGTGTTATCCAAGGCTCCGTCCTCGGTCCCATACTGTTTCTACTGTATATCAGTGATCTGTCAAAGGAACTGTCATCTATGGCCCTATTTTTTGCGGATGACTTGAAAATTATCAACACACCAACTTCGCATGACTTCGTGATCCAGTCAGACATTGATAAAGTCGAATCCTGTAGTATCAGATGGAAACTTCCGATCAATGTGAATAAATGTGCAGTACTACACATGGGCTCTAATAATCCAGAACAACCAGTTTATTTTAACCTTACGGCTCTCCCCAATGTCGAGTCACAAGTAGACCTAGGAATAACTATGACGCGAGATATGTCGTGGTCCTGCCACGTCAATAAAATGGTGAAGCGTGCAAACAGTGCATTGTATTTAATGAGAAAGTCTTTTCTGATCCCTAACCCGAAGCTCCTGTGCACCCTGTATTAGTCCTACATCCGCCCCCTGCTTGAATTTGCAGCACCTGTATGGTCCCCCAAGCTGGTTCGCGATATCAAACTCATCGAGGGCGTACAACGTCGCTGTACCAAACTTGCTAGTGGACTAAATAACTTTAATTACAAGGACCCACCTGAACATCCCTACTCATTACTGGAGGCGTATCCGAGGTGACCTTATTGAAATATTTAAAATAGTTACTATGCAGTATGGAATCGACATGACACCTCTGTTCACGCTTAACACCAGCGACCGGCTACGCGGTCACAAATTCAAATTAACCCGACAGAGGTTTAACAAATGTGTAAGAGAACACGTACTGTTTAACAGAAGTTTTTATCTGTGGAACAACCTGCCTCCAAACATTGTCGAATCTGCCACTGTGAACACCTTCAAGAACCGACTAGACAGCTACTACGAAGACAACCCAACCATTGTTCCAGAATATTTTATTTTCAACTGATTGGCTTTTCATTATTTAATTTTATATTTTTTTTTTGTTTTTTTTCCTTTCCTCAAATTACTGGCTGATACTGTCACCATTAACAAATATGCAATTAAGAGTTTCTAAGTTAATACTTCTACACTTGTAACATACTAAATAAATAAATAAATCTCTGATTTTCTTACTATAGGTGAAAATGTTCATTTTTTGGGGCATCGCATTGAAAAATTTTCCCAACCTTTCAGATATTGATTTTGATAGTTGAATGCATCAACGCACTATTTCTGTTGATTGAATGTGTGAACCTGGCCTAATGATACACAGGGAGAAAAGACTGCAGCAGATTCATGCACAACGTTGTGTAAGACAGAGTTGTGTAGATATTTTACACAATTGTCCATTCTTTCAACATACGCGTTTTGTGAAATTCAATAAATATTTGTGCCAGTCAATTTGTATAGTATTCATGCACTTCCACAATGCCAAAAAATACACAAAAATATGCACATCTACCATAGCACAATTTATATGGTAAACATCTACAACGCATTGAACTCATCTTACACCCGTTGTGCACTTTCTATTTGATATGCACAAATTGTATACTATTTCAACACAATTGTGTAATTTGCCACAACTTGACCAAGGCGTCGTCTCACCTAACTAAATACGCATGCGCGGCACTCCAAATGTCCAGTCCATCATTGTTTGATTGTTTTATGCTGATCGAAGGGCGAAGCTGGTTAAGTGTACTCAACCCATTATTTATTATTTGCTCATGTGTATGTGGTTTTGTGTCAAATGGAGTTGTTAGAATATTTTTTGTAAACTGATATCAATATTTGAAGGTTAGTATTGCTATTACTTTTTGTTACAACATGAAACCTACAAAACTGACTCATTTTCATCATTTCATAAAGTTTGAAGGGTGCATCCTCGTACCTACTTCCTACTTGAATGAATATAGTTTGACAAGAAGATTACTTTAAACTTCATTATTCCACGTGTTCCAAAATAACAAAATGTATGGTTAATTTATGTTCAGTTTGGTATTTTGTGCTCCTGATATTTTATTTTTAATTAGAGTTTATAGTTCAGTTATTTTTGTTATTAGTTCTTTGTGATGAAATAAACATTATATGAATGACATTCAATTTTATTTCAACCTTCTGTAAAATGAAGCTTATAATTTCTTAACAGAATAAGATATGAAGAAGCGAGCCTCAAGTGTATCTTTCCTTAAAATTATAAATGGCACCTATACAAATTGGCCTTGCTTTGTACACAAATATGTACCATATACATACACAATTCATGTATGCGGAATACACAAATTTGTGAAATTTTTTGCATCCTATATTTAAAATACCTACACAATTTGTACAAACTAGGTACACAAATTGTTGCCATTCATTACAATTTATGCATAAACAGTACACAAGTTGTTGACATTCGTCGCGCAACATACCGGTTAATTTTGTATATTTTGTGTATAAAATTAAAACAAAACTATTCAGAATAATACAACACTGAAGTGTATCGTTTATACACAATATCTCTAATACAATATTATAGAAAAAAAAATTAACAAATTGGTGCTGTCAACTTTTCAGAAACAAATTGTGCTGAAATTATTCACAATTGTGTAGAAAACATACATTTATTTCTCTCTGTGTATTCACGCCATGTCATAATACCAGATCTTATCTCACAAACGTACAACACCTTATCCCATCGACGGAACGGCAGCAAAAAAACCCTCGGAATAATACACGAATTTCAATTTAGCGGCCATTAACCAGATAGCCATTCCGAGTTATCTGCTACGAAATAACCGTTTACAAGTAGAGCTAAACAACACTTTGCGATTTTTCAGCCGACCTAACATATCTGCTCATAGTTGCAACACGCATACTACATAAGAGAACGTACGTCGTGATCGGATTCGAAAAAATGACGATCACGGCTCAACCGTTGCCAGGTCGACTTGATAGTTGATTAGGACTGACGGGCCGTCATAAGCTGCTTTTGATATCGTAATTAGCTACCATTTTACACCGTATTATTAGATGAAGAACATGCGTGGATAGAAAGAAGTTTGTGGATTAGTGTTTCTAGTTTAGATCTGTCACTAATGATTTGTCCCTGATTAATCTCTCGAGTTGACTACCACCGCTTTTTGTTTTGAGTTAACTAACGAGGTGTCCAACACAAGAACGAAGGAAAGCTGCTATTATCATCAACATGTGAGATTCACAGAATGCAAATGAAGGGTACACGGGAAAAAAAGGCTAAGTCAATTTTTGGCGAAACTGAGATAATAGCGCCATCCAGTAGCAAAACTTCGTAGTTTTCAAGCCACCTACATAATCAAGGGAAAAACAAGCTAAGTTTCCTAGAATGAATTATTTTAATATACGCATACAGCAGAACAACAGGCTAAGTCCTCCCGGTTCAGGGGAAAAACAGGTCAAGTCATATCGCTTGTGATGATTTATGCTGTTTTAGTGTTATGTTTTTATTATAAGGTTAGATTAATTTGTAGTCGTTTCATGTTCGGACAGCAATTCAATAAATAATACATACTAATAATAATAATACATGGTAATAATCGGTATCGGTGTGAAAAATACTACAAAAAAAGACCAATACGAGGAAGAGTAAGTGACGCAAGTAAGCGAATGCGTTTGCAAAGCCATGAATTGGGTGAGGAATGCTGTTGCAAACGCTAAACTAAAACTTTTATACGTTTTTTTAATAATTTACCTTCGAGAGATGAACAAAATTTGTATTTATGCGGTCTAATGAGTGTTATACCTGTGCAAAAACGGCGTCCAAGAAAACCAGAGAACGAGGCTTCTCTTAGAGATTGCGCTGTTAATTATAAGGTGAGATATTCTCTTGAAAATAGAGGTATTACTGAAACTGTTGTATGTCGCAAAGAATTTATGGCTTTACATGGAATTACCAAAATGAAAATTGAATATCACGTAAAATTTCTAAAAGAGCGTGGTTTCGCTCCTAAAGACAAAAGATGGACTCATAAAAACCGCCCAAAAAATGTAAGCACTGAAACAACACAAAAAACTAAAAATCATATAGGGTCATTTAAAGGTCGTACAAGTCATTATAGTACCAGAGACACCGCTAAAACATACTTACCATAAGAGTTAAACCTTAACAAGATGTTTGTAATGTTCAAAGAACTTCATCCGGAATGCATCGTTTCATATGAATCATACTGAAAAATCTTTACCAGTTGCATTAACTTCTCCTTTGGATATCCTAGAACCGACACTTGTAGTACTTGCGACACATACCTAGCTAACGTAAAATGTTTAGAAAAAAATATAGCTAGTGAACAGAATGTACTAGGACGGCAATGGAACTTGACTTAAAAAAGATTATCACTAATAATAAAGTGCGCAAATTAAAAGCACAAGTTTTATAATAGAAAAAGAAAATCTAGTTGTCAGGACCTAAAAAGGGAGTCGATTTGTATCGACTACGGAAAAAACTTGCCTCTGCCGAATATAGTAACAAACGATGTTTACTATAAAAGGCAGCTGTCTATGTATTTATTTAATATACACGTCTTATCTCCAGGAGCAAGTTTTTTCTACGTTTATCCAGAAAATATTGGAAAAAAAGAAGCTACGATGTAGTTTCTTTATTGCACGACTTTCTCTACAATCATCTGGATCCTCAAGTTCGAACGTTGGACATATTCTGTGATTCCTGTAGGGGTCAAAATAAGAACTATGTAAACATTTTTCCGGTTCCTGCATTACGTTGTACATGAACAAAAACGCTTGGATTCTGTAATAGTTACCTTTCCGATAAGAGGTCACACTTACATGGAAAACGACAAAAATATGGGCATTTTAAATCATAAGGCTAGGTTTGAAACACCAGAAGATTTATGTGAATTATTAAAATGCGCAAGAAACAAACCATCGCCATTTGAAGTGATTCAAATTTCTGAGACAAACCAGTATATTTTTCGGCAGTGGACGAATCATTTAAGTAAATATTACAAAAAAATGGCCTTTTCCAATTCGTCCAATTAGAGAGTTGAAATTAACCAAGGAACATCCACGTTTGGTTAAGTATAGGGAGTTTTATAATGGTCAATGGGTGAGCGGAGTTGTGAAAAATAAGATTGTGAAGAGAGCAACTACGTTAAAGGAAAATGAGTTTGTACTTCCTAATTCTAGTTATGAAGGTAAATTATAATGAATCAAGAAAATTATTTTTATACATAATGTATTTTTTTAGAATTACTAAAAATACCTGCCGCAAAATTTTTAGACCTTCAATGCCTTAAACGATTTTGTGGTCCAAGTGCTCACCAATATTTTTCTTCTCTCCCACACACCTGAGGTGCCTATTGTTTTCATTAAGCTTTATTTACGGTAACAACTTGATTTCTCAATAAGAACATTTAAAACATTTTATTGTTTATTTAGATCGAAGACTTGGGAATATTATTTTTGTTAACATTTTTATTATTATTAAATTATTACATTATTTTGTACCTTATATTGAAATAGACGTTGAATAAAAATATATAGTTCCAAAACTGGTGAAAAACAGGCTAAGTCAATACTATTTTGGAAAATCCGCTGTTCAAAAGACTTCTAATTTCAATATTCAATAGTGAGATATATTAACAAAAGTAAATCAAATATTTATATATTTATAAGATATCATTATAGAAGTCTAGTTATCCAGGATACTAAACTTAAAACAGCGATAACTTAAAACCAGAAATTTTTACTTAGCTTGTTTTTCCCGTGTACCCTTCAAATGTGTTTATTTGAAACGAAACATCTGTAATATCTATCAATCAATCAGTAAATATATTCCTTACTGTCGGAAGAAACAATTCTCGTTGACAAGGCATGGATACATATGAAAACTTTTTAAGTTTATACAATCGATAAGTAAATATAAAAGGGAAAAGATAGTATGAAACGAAACATTTTCAAATTACAAAAATGCCAAACAAACTGTACATTAGGATATAAATAAAGAAATAGGTATAAGTGGTGATCTGTATAAATAGAAACAACGTCAGTATACAAAAAAAGGAAGCACTGGATTGAAACATTTATTGAAAGTACAAAATAGAATAGAATAGAAATTATTTATACTGCATTACAAACAGGTTATTACCCACTGACATGTACACACAAATACTATGAAAATTTATTTCAGCTAATAACATGAATAATTTCAACTCAAATTGGATTTATAAAATTGGATGCTTGGAAGCTCGAGGTTTTATTTCTAGAATGATTCATGTCAAAATACGCAACTGCATTTAATTTAAATCATTTGAAGAGATTAACATGCTATTTCTACAAGTATTTCTGCACCTTAGTGCAATTTCCACAATGGGGGTGCATGAAAAAGTGAGGTCAGAAGCAATTTCCTTACCATCAAAGAAAAGCACTTCCATATTGACATTAATTCTCTGATGTGATTCTGTGTATGTTTAGTACTTTTTGTAGGAATCTAGAACTCATAATATAAGCGGTGTGGTAGAAAGTTGTGTCACTCGCCATGCATTCTTACGCACGTACTGCACTAGGTTTCAAATTATTCTATTGTCGTTTTCACATGAATCTTCGTGAGGAAAATGTCTGCTACAAATTACAATTTTCTCACTCAAATGTTCTGCTGGGGTCTCTTCTTGAAAACAATAACCAAAAATCATGCTTTTTTTGTCAAGCTGAAATAATATTTAAGCTATTTTGAGCAAAGCACATAGGTACATTAAAAATTTAATTATCTACCAAAAATGATTTATGTCAGGTATTTTTCCTCTACGCAACACAGTCCATTGTTTAATTTTAGGAAGAAACGGCTTTATCAGAATTTGTCTTTAAAGGAACAAGATTAATGCAAATTCACGAAAGATGAAAGAATAACCAACGACAACAAACACCACACAAAACGACAAGAGAAAATCTGAAATTCTAAAAACCGTCTCTGTCTCTGACAAGAGTGACAGATCTTAGTGACAAGTCTTGCTGTTGATGAAAAAGCACTGTTGCACGGTCATTATAATTACAGTAGCGTAGGGTACATTATTGTTTTAAATAAGTTTCTTTCGTGCCTTAATAGGAGTAATCTATCTCTAACAGGTTCTTTTCGGTTTTAAAAAGTCCTAAATGCGCTGTCAAATTTCTCTCTTTCAAATGACGTGTTTTATTGCCTCATAACAAAAAACTCTGAATTGAAACACCAAATTATTTTTAAACTTGGCAACGATCTACCCAAACTACACTGATGAAGCGCATGCGCACATCGTAAACGGCATGCTTTTTGCCGCGAAAATTGGCTAGATTAGCATTCTAGAGAAAGTATACAATATTTATTTCTATGGCCAGCTCACAGAGGATTTAGAGCAAATGACGGCTTTGCCAAAGAAGGGGAAAACAGCTGAATTTCTGATCAAGAACCCTTCTGTGGTCTCTCCAAAGACCAAATGACAGGAATTCTGGGCAAAAGCAATTCAATTTTCTCAAAGCTTTCAGTATCCGTAGCATCACGTGAAAGCTCGTTCTCAAAAATAAAATTGATAAACTCATCTTTGAGATGACACAATAAAGACTCAGCAATTTATCAGTTATATGTCAATTAAAAATGACTAGGATGGATTTTCTTCCTCTCAAAGAAACGCCAAGAAAATAATTTTTTGTTTGAGTGATTGTATAACATTTTTACAGTTGTTTTGATTTGTTCGACTGATTAGTACTTTTGTTATTTATTATGTCTGCAAGTATTCGAATCACAATTTCATTTATGTGAATCTAACCACATATTTTGCAAAAGGTGGTCACCCAGCTTGGCGCAGCTCTGAGTATTTGCATTACTTCAAAACACACTGTGAAATTTTTGATGAAAAATGTTTCTGAAACATAAAATAAAACTTGTTGCTGAACAAAATTTGACTTCTCGTCATACATAACCTATTGAAGATGAACTCTGACGTGCAGTCACATCCTTTGAAAAAGGTACGTTAGCGGAATCTAAAGCAATAATTTCTTTACTTTTTAGAGCATTCGAATAAAAGCTTATATTCTCACTAGTAATTTTATTGAGCAATGAATTTGCCTGTGAATTCTATTCCCGGATTCATACGACTAGATTCCAGTCAACCGGAATTGATAGGCACTTTTATGAGTTGATAGGCATTCATATATCTAGAAAAATAACACGCAAAATGATGGAGCATTACCGTGTTTTCGATTGTAAAACCAATTCCATCCTATTCATTTTCAATTTAATTTCATCGAATGGCCTTTCATAAAAAAGAGAAATTGTGTGCTATGGTCGTAATTCAAATTTGAGTGAATAATTTGTTTTTGCTACGAACAGCCTTGAGAATTACAACACACATGTATTCATTATCCAGTGTTTCACACGATTAGTGCGGTGCTAATAAGAGGATATTAAGGTATTCTAGTGTCGGTAATGACCTAACACACCATTATCTGCTGTTTTCTGCGTGTTTGAATTCTCTGAGTGGCGATTGAAGCACTCAATGCTTATTTGTAGGAATGCTTTGATACGAAGACAATTTAAAATATTCTGCCAGGCTTAAAAATCTCAACGATTATAAGGAATCACACATAATCAAATGAAGATTAAAATGTTTGATTCGAAGTCATGAGGAATACATTAGTCAATGAATAGAGAGGAAATAAAAACTTTCAATTTAATTTAATTTTGGTGTATTACTATTTTGGTATTTTGGTATCTTAGTATATTATACGATTGATTGTTTCAGATTGCCGATACTCCGATGATTCAATGTCTTCAGATTCAAAAAAGGTCGCAAAGCCATCGACTACTTGTTGAGGATCAGTTAATCGGTCATCTTTATAATTCAAAGAACTAGGAATAGATTAACTATCACGAATATCATTTACGTTCGCTCAAAACTTAGATGGATCATTTGCTAAGTTTTCTTTAGTTTTACAAATATAATTGGAATGAGCAATGGAAATTATTTTTTTTGAGTCTCTACGAAGAGCTTTGTATTTTTCAAGGTGCTCCTGATCACCCCCTGATATATATATATATATATATATATATATATATATATATATATATATATATGTTCGGAAAGGTTTCCGCGGTCAGAAATATGTACATTAATAAGTTCATGGGTTGAACCGCGTTGAGAGTTATAAACTCTCAACGCGGTTCAACCCATGAACTTAGTAATGTACATACATATATATATATATATATATATATATATATATATTATATTTATATTTATCCAAATAACTACTTTTTAATTTCAATTTCGGTATGATGGTCATCTGTGAACCACGGTGGGTAGGATGATTTCCTACCAGTGGTTTTAGGAACACAATTTATGAAGATGTTATCTGTTTTCAAAAGCTTATCATAAAGTTTGGGAAAAATTGATTTGTGGAGTTGAATTTCTTCAAGTCATTTATTGTGAATTATTTTGGTTTCGGAAAAAATTTCAGAAAAAATTCCAATGGGAAACATGCACGTCATTGCGAACCGGAGGAAATAATGGCTGTTGATATTTATTGGAAATCTACTACATACTAAATTGAAGATTCTATTGTTGATGTTACGAGATTCATTTTGTTGGGTAATGCCTAAACAATTCAAAAAGATGTCTATAGAATTGATTATTAATTTATGTTTGTGAGAATTGGTATCGAAAAGATAATGGGGAATAATGAATTCTCCAATTACTATTGAATTACTGTCATCTTCGAAGACTGCATATGGCTTCAAAGACATCATCGTAGGAATCCAATCGTGGTGTGAAGATATTAATAAAATAAACAGAAGAGTTATAGAAAAGCGTATTCGCACCATTGATAGCAATATCCGCAAGAGATTCAGTAATGAAGTTGAGATCCAAAGGCTCATCATGAAATGGTGAGTCAATGGCTATTAATACCCCACCCCCTCGAGTTGCAGTTGTGAGATCGAGGTTCCGGTTTTTCCTATAGACAATGTAACGATCTCTAACAATTTCGGAATTCAGTATGCCAGGAGTCAACCAAGTCTATATGACAAACATATCAAATCAAAGTAATTTTGGGCTATTTTGTTATAAATATGATGAGTTTTGTATCGCAGACCTCTGAAGTTCTGATGAAACCAAAGCAATTTTTCAGTTGTGTTAGATGATGAAAAGGAATCCATAGACTCATTTCCATGCAATATGCATTGATTGCTACTTGGTAACAAGTGTAGAAGATTTCAGATCATTACATTTTTTTCTATAAATAGGACACTTTTCTCCATCGTACAGCAAGATTGGTAATTGACAATTTGGCATTGTTCATTCATCTGGACCTTTACAGAGAGGTTCTCCAAATAGTAGTCAGAATGTTTCCTACCGTTTTCTATCAAACGTTGAAATTTGATGGAAGCAATATGGCTACAGGCATTGTTTATATAGAAGATAGTTAGTCAACCTTATGGGATTATAATTGGATCAAAATGGATGCGACATGTAGATGGCGATAGTGAGCTCGCATCCAAGTCATGTCGTAACTTCAGTGATCTGGCCTCCAAGTCATGTCGTAACTTGATTGAAACAATGGGACAGCATTAAAATCAGGGTTTTTTGAAGGAACCTGCATTAAAATGACGTCAAATATTCATGTTTGTAACTAATCACGCTAGATGACACTCGCGTTTGCGTCCAACACCAATTACACAGGCATTGACTAACTATCTTACTTCTATATAAACAATGCTACAGATAACTCAAGTGATTTATAGTTTGATTGAAGTCAACCAACATACTTTTGGGGGCCAGTATTTTCAGTTCCAGTTGAACTTCAGATTAGTTAACTAATGGTTAGTATGTGATCCTTCAAACATCACTTAAACTATTTAAAAAATGGCATTCGCCATCAAAACTATTAGTTAGTTATCTGGATTAACTGGAACTGAAAAGACTGACCCTTAATGAACTAAAAAACGGCTATGATCCTCGGTTGCAAAGCATTTTCAGATAGTCATCCGAAAGCCCTGCAGCGCTCTCCTTATGATATACAATCTCCGATAAAGACGTTTTTCCGCTGATAGGATAATTCAATACCCCGCAATGAAAGTGAAATTGATCACGATCGCCTCTCCAGAAAGTGAAATAAATCTCGATATCGAAAAAATCCTAACTTCTCAATTCATCTTCTTACCTACATCAAAGATCGAGTCATAGATCATAAATCTTCAGAGAAAATACTAAATTTGCAGGGGATCCACTTATACACTGCCTGCATGCATGCAAGCAGTCGGTCAGGTCGTGGTATTGTCCGAATGGAATCGATAGTACTTGTAGTACCGCTTTGTTCGGCTGGAGAACCGACAAAATGATTATTGGTTACACATCGTAAGTATGTATCGAAGAATGCACGACGCAGGAGTAAACCGAGGAGTTTTCTTTTTTCGAGAATATCAGATGGTGAATATATGCAGATTGTGTTTGGCAAGGAAGGAAGGACGAACTATTTACCAAATAGGTAATAATAATACTCGAAGAGCACACTCATGTAATCAGCGTAGAACTCGTGGTACACAAGTAAATGTCACTCCATCTGACTGCAAATAACACACTGATAATAAATCAATTGGGATTCAGACAAAATCACCCATGCGAAACAGTGTTACAGCTAACAATTTTTAAGTGGACACAGTCTATGGATAAAAGTAAATATATTGTAGCTGTGTTTCTGGACTCAAAAAGAGCGTTTGAAAAAATTTACTACACCATACTTATAAACAAAAAAATTAAAAAAAGTTGGTATCGATGGTACAGAGTAGGATTATCGGTTTATAGAATATTGAGTGAATGTCAACAAATTACTAAAATCACGATATGTCATCTTCACCCATTGCAAATGCCTATGGGATGTCTCAAGAGAGTGTTCTGTGTACACTATTGATTTTAATTCCTGTGACTTTGGAAACCTCTACGCAGAATTGATACTCTTTTCTCAATTCTAATGAATGACTTCTTAGAGCAGATTCAGGCTTACTTGCATTCTAATGCACTGATAAACAGTGTGGATAAAACTAAGGTCAATGCCTTATTTTTACATCACAACATCATATAGATGATTTTATTGAAAATTTGAACAGGATGTTCATAAAGTCAGTTGTGGAATCATCTGCGACTGAAAGTAGGAATTCAGTCGCTATTTTCCATCGTACAAGATAACCTCTCTTGAAAGGGATATTAAAACATCAACCTGAATCAGATATAACTATTAATAATAGCCGAATTGACTTTATCAACGAGTTTAAATATCTAGGATTCATGTTGGATAATAATTCATCATTTGGAGCTCATTTTGATTATATTATGACGAGTGAAAAATAGCAAAAAAATATATATTTTTCAAAAAAAAACTTTTGTGAGTATTATAAAATTAACAACGAAGAATCCAAGAATTTTCCAAGTTGTCTGAAGGCAAAAATATTTTTGGATAATTTTTGTGATCAAAGTAATTTACCACTTCGTCTGTTATCAGCAATGTTGTTACTGAAAAATGTAATTTCTTGTGCTTTCCATCTAGAAGCGTGGTCCGAAGCATCACTCTTCTTCTCTGTGAAGTAGATGTTGAGATAGTTGTATCGTCAGCAGAGACTACACATTTATATGGTAACATGCATGAGCTAAAATCATTGATGTGAATCAAGATTGAAATTGGCCCCAATCCCTGACAATACCGATAGAGGACTGTTACTCTTTTACTGTTAGAATACTCTTGGAGTTAGTCTTCTCATCCCATATGGTATTGCATTTTCCCGGGAAGTGAAGAATGTGAGACCCAGTCGAAAGCTTCAGTGACATGCTCTCCGTTTTCAAGACATTCAACAACCAGAATAATAACTTTTTTTTCCTAGAACCGAAATGAAGGAAATAGGACGATAAGTATCAACTAGGGATTTATCTCTTCCCTTGAATAATAGTACTCTTGCTGATTTTAAACAGTCTGGAAATCAACCCTATGTAATGCAAGAATTTAAGAGTGAAGGGAGTGGATCAATTATAATTTTGATTATACCTTTTACAATATCGGTATTGAGGCCATAAGAATCAAAATATTTCTAGCTCTTCATGACATTCACAGATTGAAGTAATTCTGAGAGCAATATTGGTGCCTGATAAAAAGAGTGTCTTGTTAATAGAAGATGCTGCATGAAACTCAACCAGTTTTCTTCAACAAGAGGTAAAGTAGATACAAGATTTTCAGCAATACCTGCAAAAATATTACTGAAGGTTTCACTCGAGATGTCAGTTCATACTGACTGAAGCAGAGCCCTATGAAATATTTGGAATCAATCATTAAATTTCCAAACAGCTACCATTTGGATATCTGTAGAAAATGCAGCACAAAACATGCGGTTTCAAAAATTGTAACTGACATAGACGAGGTCCTGTTTGCCAGAGGTAAACCTCTAGATCTCAAGTGACAGCAAACAAGTATAAGGCGTATTTGAATGAAGCTTTTTAGATTTGCAATAAAGTATACATGAGATACCTCAGGGATCTCATCATTTGTCATCATTTACGTGATCGACCTGTTTCACTTCAGGTCTTCAAATGAATGAGTTGAATGTGCTGATTATATGACCTCAATCAACTCATGCAGACATTTTTTGATAAACCCTCTGAATATAGTACTGAATACAAGCACAGATAATTATCATTATTTCCCACACAAATTAAGAATATTAAGTATGGCTTACTCTTATGGGGAATCTCTTTTCTCATGTAATGATTCTGGAACTTGTCGAAAAAGGTGTCGAGAGGGGTAAAGTCCTACATCGAGGTGGCCATTGGATATAATTCATTCTGTGTTGGTTTATTATAGGTTGATACACACAAATCGTGACAATAGTTTGGTAAAATTTCATAGTCACTCGTTGACGTTTTCAAAGTTTGTAAAGCTATCATTCCTTGGAATGTGAACCAGATCGTTTTCAATCAGGAAGCCACGATAAATCAGAAAACATAATAGTCCATGTTCATAATTACCGTACGCAAACATGGCATGCTAGTTTGTATACGGCGTTCTATATTTTCAATTAATTAATGCTAAATAACCAATCAGAGTGAAGATCGTTATCCGTTTATTAATACAGTCCTATTTGTCTAGTTTCAGATCATGTTTGCGAGCTAATCAACTGAAGAAATCAGTTTTAATAAAGATTTCTTATCTACAGGATAATTGTTTATAATTGAACATTCCCGCGGATATATTTCGTTGCGAATTGAGGTTTATTTCGCTATTAAAGTTAGCGCTAGGATCCAAAATGATTATGGAGTCGATTGACATTCTGTTCCTGATGTTTGTGCAAACTTTCTCGAATAATCTAGCGAAAGGTCTATTCAGATATAACGTAGCCTTACTAAAAATGATTCTGCGAACCTCACAATTATTCAGAAATTTAAATTTCTCAAACGAAATTTTCAAAGTGACATAAAAAAATTGAAGAAATTCGATTGGCAATTTTTTGTGAACTTGAAGATGTTTTCTCAGTACTACCATATTACATCTGCAAAAATAGTATCCAGAGTCTATTTTTAGGTAAGGTTTATAAACTAAAATTTTCTAATGTGATGTGAATTGATTGATTGACTGTGCTTTATTGTACAAAGATTACAAATCTCATTGACAAAGCTTATATATATATATATATATATATATATATATATATATATATATATATATATATATTGTTAATTATAATTTTAATACAATGGAATTTGATAATATGAAATATCTAATTTGCCACTACGTTGGGTGTCATATTGTTATAATAATAAGAATTTGTGATTGTTGTAGTTATAATAAACTGTATTATTACTGTGGTGTAGAAAAATAGTTGTACTGAATTCAAATTTTGGTTTTGTAGTCTTTGTTTATTGAAAGTAGTTTGATTGATAGTAGCGATGGTAATAGTAGTAGTAGTTAGAAATTTGTTTCTTTTTATTGATATTTATAAGCTGTTTTGTAGAAAATAGATAAAGTATAGTATTCAAATAGTATTTCAGAACGCCCTTACAAATACTTACTCATTGTTCTTAGTATTACCGTTCTCTTACTTTTCAGGTGCTCCAGCTGCTCTCTCGGTACGCCACATGAGATAACTCTCAATCTCAAGGTAGAATTCAGGAAAAAGGTGTTGTCAAGAACGATATATTATAATGCAATGTACTTTACCTCAGAAATAAAGATATGAATTCACTCAAATATTGTTCGTTTTATTATAATTTTCAATATTCATTCAATGTGATGACTTCATAACTTCTGAAGATTGCTAAACTCTTATTCTACCTAGCTCTACGCAAAATAACTTTGGAACTAATGGAACTTTGTCAAAATTAATAAACTAAGGGGTTACGGTTACGTTACCGTATTAATAGACACTGATTTACCCCTTTCTTGATGATTATATTTACATGAAACTGACCTAACCTAAAATTGCTAGTAAATGGTGCAAAGTTCTTGTTGAAATGAAAATAAAGAATATAGATTGATAGATTGATAATAAAAGACTAATAAAGTTCTTAGGTGGATAGTTTATGCACTGTTTCGCGGAAAATTGTTTGTTGGGATTATTTGAAAGTTCGGAGAGTGAAAAGTTAAGTTCGTGCACTGGATTTCTGTTTGTTAGTGGAAATTATGCAAGGATAAAATACCTTTTCAGCATCTGGTGAACTTCAGCTTGTTGCATTCGGTTTTCAAGGTGAAATTTTCTTTCCATTAGTCGGTCAAGGTAAGTTGTCTTTGATTTTGATGTTTTCTAAATGGTTCTGGTAGTTTTCCGTCTGGATATTTGTATGTAATTTTGCAATTTTGATAGAATTTTGAATTTTCTTTTCTCTGCTCTCCAAAATAAACAAAAATCTCCTTCCTTCTTCTCCAATTTTCACAAACGCACTCGATCACTTTTGATTAGCAGTCACTGTTTTTAATTAATTTCTTGTAATTACTTAACCTATTTACACTTATACCTATATGGTACATTTTGTTTACTTTCAACAAGAATTTACTTCAGTTCTCACATTTATTTTCATGATATTTATTTCCTCTTTAGTTACTGATATGACTTTTCTTGACTTATTATCTCCTCGTCATCTCTTCCAAACTTTACCTGTGATTAGCTGTGTGACAGTTTCATATACAAGATGTTATAATTTTTATTTAATAATATTTTATTTTCAACTGGAAATAATCTTTTTCTAACTTTTTCCTCTACATTTGGATTTTTTTTTTAAATTGAACGTGTTATATTTTGATTTGATAGAGGTTATATCTTTTTGACAAAGTATCAGTCAGGGTTGTTCTGTGAAATAATACTGTTATTTTTGTTTTTATAAAGTTCATTATATTTAAATTTCTATCTACTACTTCTTATATCCTATTTTCATGACAATATATATATATATATAACATTTGGCTCGAGGTAACAATGATATTAAACATATAAATAATTAAAAAAAGTAAACATCGTTTCGTCAAAATAGTTCCTAGTGACTAATATTAACCACAGGTTAATGGTCCTAGATTAATTAATTGTATAAATATATAATATATAATAAATGACAAACAAGATTATTACTCACAACAAACAGCAGTAAAGCCACAAGAAAAAGTCAAACATGACGTAAACGTAAGTCGGTAAATTAAATAAGATCGCGGTTGGGTAATGTTAAATTGATATGATTTTAGACATAAATTAATGAAATAGAAGAAATTGAGTGATTTTCAAGGATGGTTAGATAGAGTTAATGGTTAAATAGAGGAGTCATCCATATATTCTTGAAGGTTGTAATAGGGTTTTTGGATTAGTAAACATTTTATCTTTTTTCTAAAGGAATTTTAATTATCCGATTCCCTCATTGCAATAGGCAATTTGTTATAAAGCTTAATACCATTGTAAATGATGGAGTCCTTTGTCATTGTAGTTGTCGGGATTGGCAATTTGATAGTCTGGTTAGTATTTTGTCGTGTTCCATAATAAGTAGAAGCAATCTCGAGGTTGTATCTATTCTTATGTATAAGACAAGCAGTTTCGAGTATGAAGATTGACACTAATGTTAATATTTTATGTTTTATAAACAGGGGTTTGCAGGTTTCTCTTGATTTTGCCTTAGAGAGGTACCTAACTGCACGTTTCTGGGCTACGAATGTTGTTTGGAATAGCGTGTCTGCACATGATCCCCATTATGCAATTCCGTATCTCAGGTGGGAGTCGATTAGCGCAAAGTATGCTGCTCTGGTAGATGTGTAGTCTAGTTCATTTGAAATTATCCTCATTGCATAGCACCCGGAGTTTAGTTTTTTACTTAATCTTTTGATATGTTCGAAAAATTTCAATTTCTCATCAATCTGTAATCCCAAGAATTTTGTGGACATTGTGCTTTCCACGGTGTTGTTGCCCAGCTTGAGTTGTGGTAGTGTGCATCGGAATGATATGATATTTGTTTTTTTGATATTAAAGCACAATAGGTTCGAGTCACAGCAGTCTTTGATTTTTAATATGTCGTTGTTGATTAACTCGTAAAGGACGTCGACGTTCTTATTATGCCACAGTATTGTTGTATCATCTGCAAACAGCGTTTATTGCAATTTTTGCGATATCATTTATGTTCAGTAGGAACAGTACTGGACCGAGCACTGATCCTTGGGGTACGCCACAAGACATTTGACTACTTCCTGAGAGTGTGGTTGTTTTGACTATCTGGCTTCTGTCTGCTAAATATGATTTAATCCATTCCAAACTTTTATCTCTGAATCCATAATGCTTCAGTTTATTGAGTAGTATTCTGTGATTTACGCAGTCAAATGCTTTTGAAAAATCACAGAATACTGCCGCCGCAGCTTCACCAGCATTTAAGTTAGTGTAGGTGTTGTACATGAAGGAGTAAATGGCATCGTTGGTGTTTTTGTTGGTTTGAAATCCATACTGGTGTTCTGAAAGTATATTATGGGTTTCTAGAAAGTTTAGTATTTTTTTTTTACAAGTTTCTCGATTATCTTGGATAACGTTGGTATCAGTGAGATTGGTCTGAGATTTGTTGGGTCATCAATATCTCCTCCTTTGTGTATAGGTATCACAATAGAAGTTTTAAGGAAAGAGGGGAAGTTCCCGGTTTCAAATGATCTATTGATAAGCTCGACTAATCCTTGGAGTACATTGTATGGAAGGTTTTCAAAGATTGTTATTGACATTTCATCGATACCTGCAGTTTTTTTGTTCTTTATGTCAGTTATAATGGTTTTAAGCTCAAGCACATTTATTTTTTCAAAATATAGTGTATCTTCGATGTTGATTTCGTCCAGGTAGCTTAATGGATTATTCACTGGATTTTTGGGCAATATTACAGAAGTAGTTGTTTATTTCGTCTGGGCTCAATGATATCTCCATACTTCTTTTACTGCTTGATCCCCTGAGGTCATTAATAATAGACCAGCTTTCTTTCATTTTATTCTTAGCTGTTTCGAGTCTCTTTTTGTAGAAACCCTCTTTGGCTATCTTTATGATGTTTCGATATATATTCCGATATTTTCTATAGTAGTCATGGAAGAACTCATTATCAGTAAACTTTTTGATACTATGCAATGCACGTAAGTTTTTTGCTGCTATTTTGATCCCTTGCGTTAGCCACTTTTTCTTTTTGTTTTTAACTTTAATTCTGGAAATGCGAGATTAAATATACTTATGACTTTGTTATTAAATAAGTTGAAAGAGTCTTCGGTGTCTAGAAAGGCTTGCCAGTTGCATTGTGTGCATAAATATTGGAATTTTTCAAAATTCTTAGAGTTTATTTATGGAAATATAGTCAGTGTTCGCTATAGAGTCGGATATATGAGGAATGTTGCTTCATTTTTGGATACTTTTTTTCCAACTGAAAGTTGTTGCATTGATAGAAAATGGATTTTCAATAAGAAGCCAGTGGCGGATCAATAACTGGAAAATTTTATATGCCTGGAAATGTTTCAATACAACGTACAGATCGACAAGCGTAAGAATGCCTCTGAGATGCGCAAACGATAGAAAGCGTGAGTAGATATGCGACAAAGATCGACTACTGTTTAATAAGGCAGAGCGATTGAGCTCCTGCCCCACTCCAGGGTTTAGTCTACTGCACAACCAATTCTCGGAGGCATCCGTACGCTTGAAGATCAGTACCAAGTTTTTACAAATTTCGATACTTCCTGTTACCTGACTAATAAGTAATCATTGTCAATTTTCTAAATTTCATAACCTAAAACTTCAATTTTCTTCAGAGTATTTACTTCCAGGTAAGCACTGAAAATGTCGCACTCCAGATAAATTATAAATTGTTTCTCAACCTCTTCATCTCCTGAATCCTCGTCTGTTAATATATCAGTCTGAGGTGGTTTAATGAAAATATGCCTCACGTCATCATTGAATACGATTTCTAGAGCTTCTTCTAAAGTGAAACCTCTCTTGAAATTTTTGATCCCACTATAATAGTTACGTTAAAAAAATAAGCCCACAGAAGAAAATCTTAGATATTAAAATTCATTCCAATACTTGAATAAAATGTTACATATTTTCCCATTTCCTTGCTCCGATTTATAACAGTTTTTAACTGAAGAGATATAAAATATAGTTATTTAAATGATAGATCTATCGTAGAATTCGTGAAAAAACAATTTAACAAATCTTAAACCTCAAAATTGCAAGAAAAATTAATGAAGTCGTGGCTTCAATTTGTGAAGATATAATAGTAAGAGAATTGATCAAATTGAAAAAACGAACAAAAAATAGAATGAAAAGAAAAGAATGAAAACTTACAGAAGAATGTGAATTCAACAACAATTGTATCTTTTCTAATGGTCACACAAAAAAACATCAATGACAGATGGAATTATCTTATCTCATTATGGCATAAATTGAATTCAAAATCTTGTAAATATACAATATATATTTCGCCCATCTTCTGCTGGTGCTGATGGCATTTCTTCACATACAAAACATTTTCAGGGATTGGTTCTCCAAAGGACGTTATAGAAGAAATATTCCTTGCAGATTACAAATCCACAATGGCGCTCTGAAACAAACGGCACCAGTAGGCAGTAGGCCAGTTCGCAATTTACAGCGCTAGCTTCGATTGCGGAGTGGACATGTGTAATAGCGTTGCGGACAAGGTGTTACCTTATAAATGTTGACATGCAAATTATTTACGAACCACTGCGGCTCTTATTTGTTTTTGTTTCAGCTCTACAAATTGATTTCTCAATTGACTGAACCGGACTCCCTACACATTTAATAACGCCATTCGAATAGATTTGATTCGTAAATCAAAGTTTTTCATCGATAGTAATGTCCATAATTGAATACTAATTGGGTCAAAAATGCCTTTTTAATAGATTTGTATTTATGTAAATCGCTAGCTTCATTTGCTTTTATAATGCTATTCAGCGCTGATTATTATTTATATTGATGATGAATCAATAACCTGTTCGTTATTTAATAAGCTAAGACATTCCTCAGTGCCTGGACCTATCCCAATATTATAAAACGTGAGGACTCCGTTCTTTGAGAGTTATTATACAAGGCTATTTACAGTCTCAATTAATCATTTTGTGAAACATTACTGCAATCAATTTGGTTGATTGGGACGGTGAGTTCGCTGTTATTGAAGGTGAAGAAACTGAGAGTGTTATTCGAAAAGTGTGTCACCCATTTGAAGATATTCTTTATAATAAGTGGAGAGGTAAATAGGAACCCTCAAATTGTAAAACGTTAAAAATTAAATACAACATGTTGGAAAACCCATACCTACTATTCGGTTGTATGCTGCACAGCGAAGCAAATTGCTTGAACGTCATTTAGTATGGAATCGGCAGCGCTTGGAATTTTTTTATTGTACAGGGAGTTATAATAATAATAATTTTATTTCTCTTGTTTGAATGTATTGAGTTGAAAGCATTTCTATAAATGCAATAACAGGGAAAGCGCCTCGAAAGATTTGCTATGAATTACGTTTTTATAAAACATCGCCATAAACAAAAATATATCACAAAAAAAAATACGAATCAAAAAGGATTAACATAAAATCTGTTGAAAGACAGAAATGAACGAACATACACATACTTTTCATAAAGATAAATACGGAACAACAACAAGGTAGATAAAATTTGAATCGATAATAATTTTAGAATTCATCGAGTGTGGCGATTTTTTTAAACGAGGACTTGATTGATAATAATCAATTTGGTGCCTTCTTGATGTAATCATCAATCTTATGAAAAAGTTTATGCCCATGATGTAGATGGCTTCATACAGTATATATCTAGAACGAGTCAAGTGTACTGACGCTGATTACTTGCGAAGTTTTGTTTATTCTTACATACATAAATGCATAGTTACTATATAGAAATAAATAGTAATCATTTTTAATTCTCTGAATTTATGTCTAAATGATTGTTTCTATCCGATCAGTCTGGCTGCATACTTCTCCAAAATAAAAATACTTTCCGCAGAAGACTCTGTTCTCCATAAAATCAACCTTCCATAGCAAAAATGCCAATGCATGGTCGGATATGTCAAATTCAACAACACTTCTTCACCATAGTATGTTGACATTAACCGCAATGCACAACAATTTTTAAGGACCAATCAAAACGGTATGTCTTGGTACACCAAGACACAGCGTTCTTATTTGTCCTTATACCGCAGCAGAAGAGAATTTCATACAGCGAGTGACACTACTAACAGTACTAACATAAATGTCAGTCTGACAGACTTCATGTTTATCAGGCATTATATTTAACTATTGAAGAATTCACGACAATGGAACTTTTTTGCCTTTGTTGGTTCGTGAAATTATCTCAATAAATACTACTCGTGCTCACAATACTACCAAAAATTCTTCCAGAAATCTCGAACTCGATCAAATTGTTTTTAGGTGTTCCAAGCAATTTGATCTCGTTGATTTCTGACATAATTGCTATCGGTAGTATTGAGAGCACTCGTGGTCATACCCCCGATAAAACTGCTCCTCCTCTATAATACCTTGTTTTCATTGATCTGTCAAAATCATGTTACCTACGTATGGTATCTTTAATGAACGTTCGGAGTGAATTTATTCAATGTACTATAGATTTATATCAAAATATATATTCACATGCCACCATCCCAATTGATGAAAACAATAAAATACAAATACGAGGGCTGTTTGGTAACTCCGTGAATATTTGAATAAAGAAAAAAAAAATTGGCAAATAAGCGTTTTATTTTTCAACATAATCTCCTTTTAGATCAATACATTTAGTCCAGCGTTTTTCCAGGTTTTATATTCCTTCCAAATAATAGGTTTTCTCAAGGCCCTCAAAATAGGCGTTTGTTTCGGTTATAACCTCTTCATTCGACCCAAATCTCTTACCACCCAGCCATTTCTTCAGGTTTGGGAAAAGAAAATAGTCGCAAGGGGCTAAATCTGGAGAATATGCTGGATGGGGTAGTAGTTCGTAGCCCAATTTATGAATTTTTGCCATAGTGACTACACACGTGTGCACTCGTGCATTGTCTTGATGAAGCAGCACTTTTTTTTTCGCTAAATGTGGTCGTTTTTGCCTCAAATCAATATCGAATCTGTCTAAAAGCTCTGAATAATATTCGCCGTTGATCGTTCTACCCTTCTCTAAGTAATCTATATGAATGACACCGCGTGCATCCCAAAAAACTGTGGCCATAACCTTGTTGGCTGACAGACGCACCTTAGCCTTCTTTGGTGCTCGTTCACCAGTTGACACCCACTGTTTTGATTGTTCCTTGGTCTCTGGGGTATTGTGATGGATCCATGTTTCGTCTACGGTTATATAACGGCGTAAAAACTCGCCCGGATTGCGATTGAACTTTGCCAAACACTCCTTTGAAGTGGTCACACGGTTGCGCTTGTGGTCGAGTGTGAGCAATCGCGGCACCCATCTCGCGGATAGCTTCTTCATGTCCAAATATTCATGTAAAATGTGATGTACTCGCTCAGTTGAGATGCCTACAGCCTCAGCTACCTCACGTACTTTTATTCTCCGATCGTCCAATATCATTCCATGGATTTTATCGACGATTTCTGGCGTGATGACCTCTTTTGGGCGACCTGAACGTACGGCGTCACTTGTGCTGGTACGACCACAACGGAACTCAGTAAACCACTTCTTAACCATTGAATTTGATGGTGCAGAGTTCCCATAGTATTTATCAAGTCTTTCCTTGGTTTCAGTTATGGTTTTTTTACGCAAAAAATAATGCTTAATCAACACACGAAATTCACTTTTTTCCATTTTTGTTAAAATTCACGAGGTTGTCTGCTTCTAATTGCTGTCAAACACAAACCAAATGTCACAGCTTGCTCAAAATTTGACAGTAGTCTATTGAAAGATGGTGGTTGACAGCAGCAGTGTTGCATTTGAAGTTACTGCGCGGGAAATTTAAAAAGTCACGGACTTACCAAACAAGCCTCGTACAACTCGTTCTTCAAATTTTATCCGATAAATTTCCATTTTCAGCAATCAAACTTCTTTATTCAAAGTAAAAACTGACTAGTTATTTTATCATTTGGTTCGTTTTCCAATTTTTTATTCAAATAAACGAGTTTTCGTGCAGAATAAAAATATATCGATAAAATTTAAAGGACTTTTGATTAATTTCAAATACTTAGTCAATGTGTTGATGTACCAGCAAGTAAAATTATTTGGTTTGTAATTTTATATTGGGATTATATTTATCGAAGTAATTAGGAGATTAATAATTTTTTAAATAAATGAAAATGTGTTTCCCATCTCCGTTTCATCACCAGTTTCAACTTCACTACATCCTGTACTGATCAAAACTGTGTTTTCAAGTATTGCACTGTGCGGATGAAGCCTGATGATCTCACCGTACCATCCTCAGTACTAGTAACTGAACGATACGTACATAACCTATAATTCCCGTACGAAAACCATGCGCTCGTATGTATTTTTTACCCTCGCATTACCTCATGTAACGATATAATTATACACGGGGCCTATTGGTAATATTTCGCCAGCGGTAATGAAGGTATTGAATGCCTAATTGCAAGAAATAATTACCGAGTATCGACGGACGCCCCCGACCGCTCGTAAAGTCAATGTTGATTGATGGCAAAACAATGTTGACACAAGAGCGCAACGGTTGCATAACAGGGGAGTAACAGGTCGTCTGTAACGACTCCGGTCACTGAGAGTCGATCACGCACGCTACGCCACGGCTACACCTACAAATTCTGATTCTGTGCATATCTTCCGGTCAATTGGCTGCTTGTTATAGTTCTGCAGCTTGTTTAATGTAAAACTTGCATACCAGTTCAGCGGTTGTTGAGTCATAGAACAAGACAGAAGAATATTCATAACGCAGAAGAAAATTATTAAATTAATTTTGAAAATAGATCGCAATACCTCTTGCAAACCATAGTTTAATGAACTTGACAGATATACAGTGCCTTCCTTGTACTTTCTGGGTCGTGTTTGTTTTGTGACGAAATATCCACACCTGTTTCCAAGGAACATAAATGTAACAACTAGATCCCGAGATGAATTGGCAATCCCAAATCACAAGTCAACCTATTATGAAAAAAAAACCATACTACCAGGCAATTAAAGCATATAGTTCCTTACCCCAAGACTTGAAAATCATCATAAATGCTAAGAAATTTAGAATTTCAGTAATAAGGTAATTGAAACAAGAATGTTCCTATATTTTTAAGTGTTGGTGGCAATAAGACTTCATTTTATATTTTTTGTATATGTATGTAGTATCTCTTATTTTGTCAACACACTGTAGTTCAATTTATAATCATGAATGTATCTTTAATCGTCATCATGGTAACAAACAGGAAAAAAATGATAAATAAATTATTTGAAGTTCTACAAATCATTTTCACGCCTTTTCAATTGTTATAGAGATTTCTCAATAAAATATAGAACAACAGGAACAAGGTTTATCAACAGATTCAAACTTAGATGTTCACGATTGGACCGAGAGAACGTAGGAGTTATTTCCATGATTTTATTAGCTACAGCTGCTTGTGATTGTAATGATGACCCGTCTCCAAGGGTGGTCAAAATCATCTTAACATTTGTGGGAAGTCTTTGGATAAAAATTTCTCGTAGTATTGATTTGTCAATAGAACTCGCCTGATTACCGAGGAGTTCTTGCATTCTTCTCAATAGTTGGGACGGTTTCTGATCTCCTAACTCCTCAATGGATAAAAGTTTTTGAATTCGTTTTCCATCCGAAAGTGAACTTCTTTTTAATATAGCATCTTTCAACGTGATGTATGCATTGTCTGACGGCGGATTCAATAGAATATCACGAACTTCGGTTGCTAGTTCTGGAGATAATGTTGATAACAATATATTGAAATTAGTTTTATTCGTTATTATTTTTCTGGTTGCAAAAATTGCTTCTATATGAGCGAACCAGGATCTTTGGGACAGAATTCTGGAAGTTTGAAATTCATGACTGCTGAAACTTCTGCGATCGATTCTTCTCGTGAATTGGTCATAGAAATCCTCTATATATATATATATATATATATATATATATATATATATATATATATATATATATATATTATATCAGTATGGAGAGGTAGTCTTGACTGACTAGTTAAAGAAAAATCGGAAAATTCTTCTTTTTTTATATCTATATATACAGGGTGTTTCTTAAGTACGTGTAGAAAATTCAGGAGCGTGTTGCTGTCAACAAAATAAGCAGAAAAGTTCCTATAAACATATGTTCGCAAGTTTCGTTTCTGAGATACAGAGTGTTAAATTTGAATTCTTATTTTTATTTTCTATGAATAATTTCAAAATAATTTTGCTATTTGGGTAAAGTTTGGTATCTGGGGATATTTTTATTTAGTTTGTTTATAAATTTATACTTGGTATAGGTCACTACATTTTAAATAAATTCACTTAGTAATTAGTTTTTTCACAATTACCATAAAATTTGATTTTGTCAGTGAAAAATCATCTCAGATACCAAACTTTACTCGAATATCACAAATATTTTGTAATTTATTCACAAAAAAAAACAAATATAAGAATTAAACTTTGACACTTTGTATCTTAGAAACGAATAACTTGCCGACATGTGTTTATGGGAACTTTTTTTCTTATTTCGACGCCAGCAACACGCTCCTTAAGTTTCTACACGTACTTAAGAAACACCCTGTATATATTTTTTATATCTGTATTTGCAAATGTCATATCATAATGAACTTTATTTGAAATTTCAACAATTTACAATTGTGAACTCTGACGTTTGCTGTATTCTTAGTTGATCGTACTGCAACAAATTTATTATTATTATATACATGGTGAAAGTTTTGGGTTTATCTTATGACGGGGGTTAACGGACGAAATATCGACATGAGAAATGCATAGTGTGAATGAACACAAAATCATATCTGACTCGTAATTTATGTTTAGTGAGGGTGTCAATACACTACGACCTATAAGATCTAATGTGTTGCTCATCCGTTTAGGATGTATCAAAGACTAGAGCAGTTCCTCCAGTTCTATGGCTTCAGGTAAGGTAGATCTCCCTCTTCTATTAGGTATTCTCTGAGGTATCTCACCCTCGGATTTTGCGGGTTAATGCATTCTGAGGTAATGTGGATAGAGGTTGCTTCTTCGACCAATCCGACTAGTCCTCTCAACTGGTAGTGACCTATTAGGGTTCCCGTCTTTGGATTTTCGATAGATATGCCCTTGTAGTAGCTAGCTCAGTTCTGCTACCCCGTTCCCACTATAGTGTTCATCCACTGCACAGTTTTTGGGTTACATTCTCCTTATTATTGAGAGGACAGTTTATTTGCTGTATGTTGCCAAACCACAGTTAGATTCGATTTTGTATGGATGGAGCCTGTGTATTTGAAACACTCTTCAACGCGACCTCTACGATCTAATGAGTGTTCCCTTATGTAGGTTTAGAGTTGCTTGTGTAATTCTCTTCTTTCCAGTGACGTCAACTCTTCCATATATTTAAGAGGTTGTGCTTCTTTGTGGTAGCCTTGTTAGCCTTGCCCTAGGGGTTCCTCATTTTCTTGGCAGTACCTACATGAAATTTCGGTAGTATTTGCCAGTCTGATGTTGATCGTATGCTCATTGAGTCAGTAATCCCTTGTTAGAAGACCAACAAGAATTCTGATTGCTCTTATGTTCTAGCTGTTGTCGGTGAATGTTAGCGATGGTTCGTTAATGAAAATTTAGGCTATTTCTTTCCTGGAGCCTTCTTTCACTATTCATTAAATTGATTTTATGTTCGAGTACTGCTGTTTGTTTTCCTCATCGCTTTCGCTATTGAGATGGTTCTGGAACAATCAGATCTCTGATTGCCCTTTCTTGGGCTAATCGGTCAGACTTTTCATTGCTCAAATAGGTTTTGAATCAACTTGCATGGAACTAATTGTTCTTAAAGTCGCTTAGTATAGTCAGAGTATTTGGCAATGGTAATTTTCTCAAACTTTGGCCTCTTGTCATATAGATGAGGTCCAGAATTTTATTGAGTTCAATAGACAGTTGCAAGACTTTATCATGTTCGTGGTTTTCTGTTAATGCTCTCAACTCGTTTCACCTTCATTTTCTTAGTTTTTATGTTCAGGAACGAGTTTTTTAAACCTTCTGCTGCTTTTTCTGATCCTGTCTAACTACGAATCAGAGCGGTAGATAACTACCCGAACATAAAATACATCAATTCAATTCGATGTGGGTTTCCCTAACAAGTTGGCATGATCAGGAGTTGTGAGCTTTCTGTAACATTTCAGATTACAGAGTTTAGGGACGATATCCCTCCTTTTTGTGATCACGAGCAAGTGGAGAGTTGAAACAGAACACAATGTCGTGGTCAAAGTTTCAGCAACAATTATCGCCTTCTTCAATACTCCAATGTTGTCTACTGAATCTTTTATTCTTATTTACAGTTTCTATGCAGCCAGATTTGGATCAATACTTTATTATCTTCGCTTTGCTTATTGCCTTTTCTATTTCATTTATTATTATGGATCCTTCTGTATGTCCAGTTTTGTCATTGAATACATGTTATATTCTCGAACCATGCTGTGGCAAAAATCTTTTCGCAGAATATTTCATCTATTTCTGATACACATTTAGTACTTGTTTTCGGATATAGTAGGGATATCACAACTTTCGGAGTAATGCTTGTAGAGCTGATACAAACCAATAATAGAACCTATGAGGAATATGCCGATCTGGTGAGAACGTTTCGTAGAGTGTAAACTGGACGTTGACCATCTCGCTGGCGTCTTGATTTCATTCACAATCGTGTTCGAAATTAATGTATGGTTGTTAACAGCTTGTATTCAATCATGTGAGTTTTTACTATCCCGATACACGACAAGCTCTGTACAGCTTAATTACTTTCGTGTAAAAATGGACAGACAATAATTTTCGTAAGACGTACGACATGGAAAACATTAATTACCTTATCAATTAAGGTAAGTAAACTATGAAAATATGACTGCGATGTGGTTTTGCAATAGTCGACAGGCACCTGAACACGTTGAGGCCGGGTTCTGGTAAACCACATAAATTCCGTCGGGCGTGGGTGGAAAGTGGAATACGGTATTCTCTTCGCGGATATCAGTAGTAATTTGAATTGAAACATAAACGGCGGGAATGGCAGTAAAATGGTCAAGCGAAAGATTATGGGTTTGTGTATGCGTGTCTCATTGAAACGACTCTTCAAAATATTAATTTTCAGGTACTTGACCGTATCTGATATCCTCAGTGTTAACACCTGGACCACCATGCTTATTTCAAAGTTGGCAAGATGAATTTGGGTACAAGGGATCTGTTTTGGATGGTATCTGGACAGTTCTTCGAATGGAGAGTTACACGAAAAGACATTTCTTGAACTGACAATTTTCGAATAGACAATTCTTCGAATAGTTAGCTGAGGTTGTTTAACTCTTTATAGGAAAAGTTGATATAAAGCTAAAAGAATGCATCTTTATTTTAAATCGTACTATACAACTCATTGTACCAACAAAATATATACATTGATTTTTTTAACGTCTTAATGCATTTAATTTCTTATATGATATTTATGTGGTGAAATTATTGTATAAATTATATTTCAAATATTGATGCGATCATGGATAATTCTCATAATATTCCATTGTCAAAATCCTGTTGGGTCATCTATAGTTATATACCCCATTTTCAAATCATCTATTAAATTATATGATAATGTCAATCGGCAAGACGTGTCCTATATCAGTCCTACTAAATCTCGAGAACATATCATTGCGGAGTGCGCACGACTTGTTGAAGGAATTACAGTTCAGCTTCATGTTCTACAGCATTTACCCAATTGCAGTCGTTAGGCAACTTTCATTCACGAGAGCGGACAAAAAATTGCTTTGTTTTCGAGCACGCTTTTGAAATATTTCAAACGGATTACGTGAAACTAACCAAATAAAATTTGGTAAAAAGATTGTTACGAAATAATTGCACATTAGTATCGATGATTACGGTCGGTAGAAAAAAATAGCAATAGTAATAGTTGATCGTTTCAATTTAGCTTGACGTGACAGTTGACAGCATTATTTGGTTTCAAAATGTGATTCTGGAGTTTCGAAATATTGTGGGATGTTTCTCTCTCTCTCTCGTTGTATTTAAGCTATTTTTGAAGAATGGAATTCAAACAAATTCGTCCATCTTCATTATAAAATAGATTACATTACATGATATAGGATATGTCATAATGTAAAAATACATAATAGAATTAAAATTAAAAATCAGTTCCATATAAATACTCCTTTTTGCTATAAAAGCATAAATCAGTAAGGTAATTCCTTACTTTAAGTTTGAAGCGATTGTTGTTTGTTTTTGACTTGATAAAATCTGGGAGTTTATCAAATAACTTTATAGCAACATAATTTGGGCATTTTTCGAAGAGAGCTATTAAATGTTTTGGAAGCCTTAGAAGATTTCCATATCTCGTGGACATGAATGGAAGTTTGGGTTAAGGCTGTTTCCATAATAATTTTTAAGAATAATAAAGTTTTGTAAATATAAATTGATGGCATTGTCATTAATTTTAACCTAATGAAGTGTTATTTGCACTTCTGTCTATAGTGAAGGTTCAACGTTAGGCGTATCACAAGTTTTTGGCATATAAATATTTTAGAGGCATCAACTGCACACCCCCAGGGACTAATGTTATGTGACATGTACATCTATCAGTTGCGAAGTTGTTAAATTACTTTTTAAATGAAGAACTTCTTAATTTTTTAGATGAGTTGTTTATATTTTGAAAAAAATACTGTTAGAGAAATTTTTTCTTTGGCTTCCAAAAAGTGCCAGTCTCACAGACTGCACATTACCAACTGTGTTTCCAATTGTCACGATACCAGTTGATACATGGTACAGTTGATACATGATACATGATACCAGTTCTTACTGGTACATGGCCTGGTCTACAGAACTTACAGAGTCAGACTCAATGGAGCAGAGGTGTCGCAAGGATCGAGCTTATCCCCACCCTTACATTCGCTCTATACGTACGACTCCCCAATGTTTGCCAGTACTACTCGTATATGCACACTCTTTTTACAGCATGAAAGCCACTGCTATGGTGGAGTCAACTCTATAGATATTTTAGGTTTTAGACCAGGGACTCAACATCGACAAGAGCTCACCATAATAATCCATATTAATCCCTACTTTTATATTTTTGTAAATTGACTAGTTGTAGTACTACTTTTTAATTTTAATTTATTAACATAAGTGCTTTGTCTATATGAATTTACATGTACTTTATGATGATAATAAAGTATATTGATAGATTGATAATATACGTTGGAAACATGGAGGGCACCTTTATCAGACATTGCATATTTTCTAAGAAAATCCTAATGACCAGTAGGTGATCGAAAATCATGAGGTAATCCGGTAATCCGGTAACTTACGAAAAACTCTTCAAGAAAAATTTGATGATGTGATGTTTCACACAAACAAACAGTGAAGTCCCTGTGTACATTTATTAGGAGACAGGAAAGCCCAGGTAACTTTGGACTTAGCAACCTAACAAGTGTTACATTCAAAATAAGGAAGTTTGGGTACACTCTGGATCTGTATTGAACCGATAACGTGGTTGTTTGTGTAGTATTCAATTTATTTTATATAATTCATTCGATTTTTTCCATTCAGCTTATGCTATATTGAAAAATAAGGAAGTAATATATTCTTTCAGTATTCCTATGAGGAGAAATGTGTGATACTCTGACTACGTTTCACAGGTGCACTTTCTCTGCAGTAATACAGAATCTGTGTCCGTTCCATCATTCTTCCTATCCTAGATCTCGGCCAGGATCAACAATTTCCTTTTGTTTCGCTCGCCGCAAAGGCCTGCTGTATTAATAGCCATCCATTAATTTAAAAATTAATCCACTTTCTACTTCATATTCCCGTTAATTAGCAATTCACTCCTACACAGCGTACGAGCGCGCGATTTTGTTTTATTTTGCTAAGCCAACTACCGCAATCCATTTCTCATGATTATTTACACTCGCCGGACCAATGGCAGGCTTCGAGAGCGGCGCAGAGACCAAAGTTATTATAAGCTGACAGTCAGAGATATGTGGCTTTGATATAAATAGTTATAAAACATTCATCTGGTTGGTTCGGTCGCGAATAATATTGAATTTATTTCAATTTATGTCAACAACGGCAGCATGCGAGGTATTCTCGCATGTTTACCAATACCTACTTCAGAATTATGTAAAGTCGACGGATATTATTTCTCGACGATTTTTGTTTCTTACCACATAATATTGAGACGGATGTTTCGTCATATTCCGCAAAAATGATTGGAAATGTTCGTTTGACACCTAAGCTGATTAAGAATCGGATTCTAGAAGAATTATGACAAATGATACTATTGATGTGGGTGTGGAATTTCTTGCAAACTGGGTAACTTGAGAATAAGAGAGAAGCAAAGGTTTTGTTTGACTGTATGAACAGAAACGTGCAGAAATAAGGTCTGATGCTAACATTCTTTCTGGAGATTTCAAACTGGACCTTGTCCCATTAATGTCCTCTATTTTCTGGGAACTATAAGGAGTTCAATCATATAATTTTCCAACGACCACATAACGTATCGCACTTCGCACTGTACAGTTTCACAGAAAGTGGATTATTTCCATACCTGAGTGGAAAATACTTTCCGAAATTATGCAGTGTGGTCAAAAATTTCAAGTCATTCGGAGGTATTTGAAAACCCTGAAAATCAATTTCTTTAAACGGAACGTCCTGTATATTATCGAATAACTGAACTGAATAACTGTTACTGTATCTGACTCAGAAGGTTTTCGAGTTGTAATGTTTTTTTTTTGAAAATATGTTGAATTTCAAAAGGAGAAAACTTGTGTGTTAATTTCAACTCAGATTAACCATAATTCCCCATTCATCTCATTTTCATAGAAGGTAAAGCTTTTCACAACTACCATTTGAAAACTTCACATATTATTGAAACGTTCAATTGGAGGCAAATTCAATGACATGAATTTACGTAAGCTCACATGTTGTACTTTTTCGGGTTGTCCAATTTTACAATAATTGTTTCCAAAACCTTTTTGAACTGTCGTGTATGTAGAGACCTGAGATCACCTCCTCTATTTAAAAATGTGAAATACTTTGGGAATTTAATTTGAGGAAACATGTTTAAAAAGATGTGCTTTTTTCAGGGGTTTCTTTCATGTCAATGAATATCTTGGTTTGGGGAGGCCTAGACTAGAATTTAAACGTGCTAAAGAGATCCTACCCCCAATCAGAAAATATATATAAGGAGGCTAGAATAAAACATAGGTCACTTGTAAAAAATACAAAAAGTCAATTTTATTTCAATAAAATAAATAACTCTACAAACAAAAATAAAACTACATGGCAAGTTATAAACGAGTTGAAAGGTAAAGAAAAAACTATTATGCAAATAAAATAAAAGACGGTAACGACATACTGGATGATCCATCAAAAATAGCAAATAAATTCAATGACTTTTTCATAAAAACCCCAAAAAACACAATAAACAACATATATAACCCAGGTATTCCAGTACAATATCCCAAAAATAATTCTCAAACAAATAGCATGTTTATTGCTCATGTACATGAATATGATGTCCTTCAAATAATAAAAAATAAGATAAAAAATAAACCATCCTGTGGCTTTGATGGAATCTCTGGAATTGTCATAAAAAAGATCGGACCCTATATACTTGCCCCATTAGCTCATATTATAAATTCATCATTTGCAGAGGGAACATTTCCATCTAGGCTGAAAACCTCCATAATTACCCCAATATTGAAGAAAGGAAACTCTGAAAATATCGAAAATTACAGACCACTATCAGTACCCTCTGTAATATCAAAAATAATTGAATATGCTATGATTGATCAGCTTACGAACTTTTTAAATAAATACCAAATTATTAATGAAAATCAACATGGCTTTCGCGCGAAACACTCTACAATGACAGCGATAACATCCTTCTACGAGGAGATCATCGAAGCCATTGAAGGTGGAGAGAGCCCGACTGGAATCTTTTGCGACTTCAGCCGTGCTTTTGACTGCGTACACCATGGCACACTACATAACTTGTTGAACAGATACGGAATCAGAGGCATTACTCTAGATTGGTTTGATTCATACTTGAAAGATAGATCACAAATGGTCAAAATGTCTGAATCAGGGGGGTCTGTTTTCTCATCAATGGACATTAATACCCTAGGGGTTCCACAGGGATCCATACTGGGCCCTGTATTGTTTATATTATATATTAATGATCTGCCCCTGATCTTATCGGACATTTTTACCACTTTATATGCAGATGACTCCACTTTACTACTGAAAGATAAAGATTATGAATTATTACAAGCAAAAATCACAAATTCAGTCAACCAATTATCTGCTTGGTCATCTGATAGATCCTTATTGTTAAATTCCAGTAAAACTAATTACACAGTATTTCATACCCATCAAAATTCAAACATACCGACTCTGAACATCAACTTGAATAACAATTGATACAATTGCAGACATTAAATTTCTGGGAGTATTCTTCGATTCCACCTTGTCTTTTAGGACTCATTGCACTAAATTAAGTAAAAATTTGAACTCTAAGTGCTATCAATTAAGAAACCTAAAAAGTGCATTAAATGTGAACCATCTCCTCAAATATTACCATGCCGAAATCCACTCCAGAATTTCATATGGAATTATAGTATGGGGAAACACTCCAGCTGCACACAGTGTTTTTCTATCGCAGAAGCGCATCATAAGATGCCTTGTGGGCAGTCCACCTAATCATTCATGTCGAAGTTTTTTCAACAAATACAAAATACTAACAGTTACTGGAATATTCGTTCTTGAGCTATTGACATACATTCACTGCAATCGAAATACCTTCTTAAGAAACAGTGACACTCATACTCATAATACAAGGAAAAAAGATAACTTCCATGTGCCCTTCAAGCACCTGGAATTGTCCAAAAGAGCACCACATGCTTTTGGTTTGTACTTGTACAACTTCCTTCCTCATAATCTGAGAAGTTTGCCAAACCATACATTTAAAAGTCAACTAAAAAAAGTTCTAGTAGATCTATGTCCTTACTCAATACAAGAATTTTTAGAATCAATTTAGTTTTACTAAAAATAACTTTTTAATTGTAGGTTTGATAGATTGTCATGAACATTTTAATTAATATGTATGATTGTATACGTCCCATGTCTAGTATTGTTATTTGTAAGAGCTTTTGTATGTTTTACTTGATTTGATACAAATATGATATTTTATTTAATTATTTACCACTTACATTTATATACATTTATACACCTATATTTTAATTCTAAAACTTGACTTTTGTAAGTTCCACAGGATAAATAAATTGATTGATTGATTGATTGATTGAGTGGCCTAGTAGAAGTGGTTACTAGAAATATTTATTAATTATGATAATTAGATTGATTCAATATTAAACATTTTACATTATTCCATATTTGTTGTAATTTATCAGTGAAGTGTTTTACAATATAAAAGCTATTTATGTAACCAGTTACGAATGGATTTTTGCGGGATGAGCACGAGTTACACAAAATGTTATTACGTAACATGTTACGTACAACTTTTTTTTAAATTTTGAATATCTGAAAAGCCTTTGAACATAAATGAAACTGAAAAAAAAATCATTTAAAACAAATATTTGGTTAGGTATGTTTCCATAGTTACCACTGTTACTAATGATCCTATCACATAACCTCAATGTGACAGACTGGGATAATTTATTAGGACAGTTAACCTAACAAAGTGCGCAAACTGCATTGGCAACGTTTGTAATTAAGATACCGAAATGTTCTTATGAACTTGTATCGTGTTTTCAATAAAATTATTCACCTCTCTTTATTTTTGATAACTGATTTTTTTTCCTAATTGATGATGTAATGAACTAGTTGGTAAAATAAATCGATTCCTTACTGGTGATAAATAGTTTGACGTTATGACGTTATGATAAAAAGTGTCACTTCATATATACAACCAACAAAACCAGGACTGGCAAACAAAATAGATAAAAAAACAAACTACACAACACCTAAAGTAAACGTGTGCAACTCTTTTGTCCTTTTTCCTATAAACCGTAAAGAGCTGCACGGCATAATTCAGGATTTGAAAATAAAAAAAAGCTGCTGGAATAGACAACATTACATCAAAATCAAATCCATAGCAAATCACATTCTGGAACCATTAAAATACTTAATTAACAGATGTTTCGAATCTGGAATATGGCCGTCAGCTTTTAAAGAGTCACTTATTATTCCACTGTACAAAAAAGAAGACCCAACTATAATCACAAATTACCGCCCGATTTCTCTCATAACCCATATTTCCAAAATTTTTGAAAGAGCTCTGAAAAATCGCTTAGTTTCATTGCTGAATAAATATAATATAATTTCCGACCATCAATTTGGCTTTAGAGAAAAAAAATCCACCGAAGATGCCATAGTAACTTTAACGTCGGAAATAACAGCAGCACTCAATGAAAGCAAACCGTGTCTTTGCGTATTTATAGACCTCTCTAAAGCATTTGACACGGTTCACCACGGTTTACTTTTGAAATCACTAGAAGACATAGGTATAAGGGGACATAGTCTAAAGCTAACGAGTCAAACTTGATCAAATCATCAGTGAAACAAGAGAAATTGAATATGGAATCCCACAAGGTACTGTCTTAGGACCCATTCTATTCAACATTTACGTGAACGAACTATACTCTCTTCAAAGTGACGGATTCATTCTTGGTTTTGCTGACGATACGGCAATTCAGTATACCGCTGATACTTGGGATGAAAAAGAAAAAACACAAATTGATTTTGGTAAAATAAAAACATTTTTAGATAGTATACTACTGATAGTAAATTTAGAAAAAACAAACTGCATCCCTTTCAGCTGTAACAGAACTGGATTGCAGATATTCGACTGCTTGACCGTGAATATAAATGAGAAGCCTTACCCTATCTCACCGTTAAGTGAAATTAAATATCTGGGAGTAATTATCGTCTCACATCTGAGGTGGGACTCTCATATTAAACACGTCGTTAAAAAACTACAAACAATTTTATACAGATTTAAATACCCTAAAAAAATATTACCAACCTACCTTAAAAATATTATACTATGCACTAGTGGAGAGCCATCTTCGATATGGGATATTAGAATGGGGCACTGCAGCGAAAACATACGTACACCATTTAGAAATAAGTCAAAAACGGTTTCTCAAGCAAATTTTTTCTAAAGAACGACTGTACGACTCAGACCAACTATATTTAGAAACAAAAATCATGGACATCAGACAACTATACTTTCTTCTCACACTCTCAAAATATCACGCAACAAAACAAACATTACTAGCACCTACTCATTCATATTATACACGAAACCGAAATCAGCTAATTCCCCACATGACGAAGACAATAACACAACGTTCTTTCATTTATTTGGCACCAAAATTTTATAATAAATTACCTGAACGACTGAAAACATTAATATGTCCGTCTCAGTTCAAAAAGGCATTGAAAAAATTAATTTTTGAGAATCCAAGACAACTAGTACACAACCAATTTGATGCTCACGTTAGCTAAACAAATCCTGATTAGTTGATTGCTGTGTACTTCCTAAATTAGGATGAATTTTAATTATCATTATTTTATAAACTTATTGATAGTTTTGTATTGTTTATGATGTGTATATACTTTTTTACAACTTCATTGTCAGGTACTGATATATGTCCGCACCAGTATCTTTCTGAAAGACATTTTATCGAATATGAATTTTATCATAATTCTGCGAAACAAGTGAAATACCACTAGCTAGCTAACTTTGTTCATTTTATTGATTAGTGATATTTTAAGTATTTGAGTATTGTATTTTATCGATGAATAAAGGTTTTTATTATTATTTATATAACAAAATCACAAAAAGTATTTTACGTCTTGTTTCCGTGAAGCACATCAGGTCTATATTGTATTCAATTATATAAAAAATATAAGTGTGTTTGAGTAACACAGCAGAATGAACACTACGCCTGTCAGACATTTTCAAACATTTTGCTTTTTCAAGGGTGTGTGAAATGGGATCCCTCTGTGATACCAAATGAAAATCTGAAACGTTAAATCCCAAAAATAAATTCGACAATTTCAAATACTCACATTTATATTAGATTCCCCAAATAATTCAATTTGTATGTACACAATTAGTGACTACAATGGCTAATACGTCAGTGCACAAGGAAATAAAGCAGATAGGATCGCTTTAGCAGCGGGGTTGCGGTTTATGCCTAACTAGCCAATTAACCGGCCCTAATTGTAATAGCAACGCTACATTTGTTTTGTAATTAGATACAAGATAATATTGGTCGATACCATTGTGCAGGTTGTCGATATCCCAATATCAATTCATTCTACAAACAGTAATTCGTTGATTCAAATGAATTGAAATTTGCAGAATCATATTTCGTCTTACAGATGTTCTGATGTACTGAGATGGAAACAGGTATTGATTGATATACGGCATGGTAACTCATTTTCGCTGCAAGGCTATTATACGTTTTGGTAGTTATTGGACACTTAATGCGATAGTCTTTCAAATTGGCACCATAAATCTGACGAAATAAATTGTTTTCCTTCCTTGTATAGTTTTCTTTTCTATAGTGTGCTTCATGTGAGCTTCACAAATCTATTTAAATTTTAGGGATCACATGCAACGTTGCCAGATTCTTTACTTTTCCCTAAAATATAATGGACTCGAAAAATGTTTTTCAAATCTTCACTGTGAGAGATTGATGAGAGACTCTGAGTATGCAAGTACCCACGCTATGTACTGAATCATAAAGGAATTTCGGATTTCTGGATGAACTCGAAGTGGACAGAAACTTATTATTTTACATAGAACCCCATGGATTTTAATTAATTTTTATAATGTCTCTATAATGTACAAAATTTTAAATGTTTTCAAGACGCTGGAATGGTTATAAAATAGTTTTTTTTTCATTGGTGCTCCATTTTACCTATTTCAAGCACGCCTCAGCGTGTTCAAGTCAAACTTTCAAAAACGCCCGTTTTTAGGGTTACCGTGGTTTTAATAAGTATGGAGCATCCTGTTGTAGATTTTCGTTATCATTATTATATGTAATTCGTCTGATTGTGTTTTAATTTCATGTTTTTCACTTTCATTGAATATTATAAACACTCTTGCTATGGATTTATTTGATTATTAGGTATATTCAAAACACCAAACTAGAACGTGGAACCAGAAATGAATCTAATATCCCGAGTAATCTGAGTTTGTTTGATTTTTGAAAATGGAGAATATCAACTTACCATTTTACTTCAAACTCATCATAGTATCGACTTGTCATTTCTATAGGAACTATAATTATTCCGTTTCATACCAAACAGGAATTATTTTGAAGTTTATCGGCTTTAAAGTCCAACCGTAGTATCAATTCTCCTTATTAAATTCAGTCATATAGTCGAGCATAAATAATTCGAATTGAAATTGTAAGTATAATGGCGAGCTCATTAAAACACTCAGGTTCAATCTCATGCATGTATTCCAACAACATTTCGTAACAGATTCGAACTGACTATCAAAGAAATATCAATTTATGCTAACTACATACTCATTTTCATAGCCAGCTACTTATAGATGGTGCAATACCTCGTACTTGGTTATTTGCGATTTTCTGTCTACCATTAAATCCACAAATACAACAAAAAGACAGGGGATAATTACACAATCTGATCTCTAATACCTCTATCACGAAATAATCAAACAAATAATCAACTGATGGAACGTACAATTACAAAATCCTATTTGCAAGATAATTAATTCGGAATTGAGTTGACTGATTGTGAAATAAACTAATACTTCATTATCAACCTGCAATGACCAATGATCATTGGTTAGTGAAACTGGACTAGGAATACTTTCCAATTGAAACATTTGGAATATTTTCTCCAAAAGAAGCTTTTTTCCAAAATGATTTAGTAAAGATAGATAGTTAGATACTCTACCAGAATTGGTAAACTAAAAAGGTACTCCCCCAAGTAACAACGCTTTTATTCCGATCTTCAAGATCATTTTAAACCTCCACAATATAATTTCAAATAAAATCAAGTGATCTTCAAGACAGCCCTGGGACCATAATAAAGCAGCTTCTAGCCAAAAAGGCCATCAAGACTAAATTTCAAAACTGTATTAAAACCATTAAGTTTAATTCTATATTCTTGAAGAGTCCTTGAAGGCAAATTCAAACACATAAATTAAAACTTATTATCTGACGTTTTGCTCTTAAAGTGTATTTACAACGGACTAAATTGACTTAAAAATAATTAATGAATCCTAAAAGAGTTTCATTTTGTTTACTAATACTAGACAACTTTTAAGTCTGTGTAATGGCCGGCAGAGTGGTAATATTTTAAACCGCATACGTATACTAAGCATACTAAAAAATAATATTCGAAAGTAAACTATTCTGGTGAAAAATTCACCTACGAATGGCACTTTTCTGATAAAATGTAATAAAATACTTCAACAACTCGAGCGCCACTAAATTAATGTATTTTTCTCTTATTTAATTTTTTTTACAATATTATCATAAAATTTTATTTTGTATCTAAGCATCTAAATGCATTTTTTTAATTAAATGGCATATTTTAACTCACACAATAATTTTTCAACTTATAGTAATGCTGATATACCCAGTAGAGTTACTTGATAGTTTCTCATCATTTTTGAAGTTGATTGACATTTATTTGAAATTTTATCTGCCCAATATTTTTATATACAACATTCTTTTTTTGATTCTTATTTCTATTTTTACTCAAGTTATGTAAGTAGATTCAATATTTTTTCTTCATTTATTGAATTGTCCTCAGTTGTCCTGAGGAACGAAATAAACATTTGCGAAAGCTTGGCAAGATGACAAAGAGTTTACTTCAATTCCAATATCAGACTGCAACCTCAAGATATTTTCAATTCTACAATTATTGTCAGCTACGAATAACCTATTTTTATAATTAAATAATGTTTTGTAACTCACCATCACTTGAAGAAGATCCAACGTGAGATCCACCATCACCTGAAAAGACTGTTTTCATAAATACAAAATTCTGAAATTGAAGAAAATATCTTCAACAGTATCCTAAATTTTTATATTCAAAATCGTTGATTTTAAAAACTTCTACAGATTTTTTTAATTTTTGCCATTGAGAATAACTGTTTTTCAAATTCACTTAGAAATCATTTCATGCAGGTAAATATATACATTTGGGTATTGTGATAGAAAGAACACTAATATTGCAGGTGCTGGAAACACATTGTAGGAGACCAGACAGAGAGACTGTACTTGAAATGCACCAAACATGGTCACAATGCAGCAGGTTGCACAAACAACATTTTCTGCATCTATTGCGCGCAAGAAGATCGAAAGTTGTCAAAGTATAGGATAATGAAAAACCCAACACTCAAATATTTGCTGTCCTTGTTTTGTATCTTCAACTTGTTTGAACTATATCTTTCGGCACAAAACTCTATGATATTCTTCAAGCTCCCAGATATACCAGAGAAATAATAGTTTTTGATGAATAGATTATTCAAATCACCGTCTGGGTGTTGGAATGATAGTGAGACTGAATCACAGAAGCTTCAAATACAAACAAGATTTTTTTTCAAACGCAAGTGTCAGACATAAAACGCTCTATACTTCATTTAAAATATGCACATTGGGCACATTATATTATTCAACACTCAATAGCTATCCGAAGTGTTTGAGCTATCCAAATATTCAATAAATCACTTCTCTAACAAAAGAAAATGAGGTTTGTCTAAAAAACAAAAATAACTAATATTTTTCATCTTGATCTGATTTGGCAAATTAATTTTCGAAAGGAATTATCTTGCTGAACTACAGAAAATACATTAGTATACAAGCTCTTTCAACCGTTCTGAGATGACTTCTAGCAGTAGTTAGTTACCTTAATCAACTTTGATTATAATAATTGAATAAACGGGAGATGAATTGCACATTTGGAATGAACGCCATAATTTGTGCCACTCTCTGAAATTCCAGCATTCTTTCGATCTTTTCAACTACTTCAGAAGATGAAACGATCTACCCGCAACAGAATCAAGTAATTATTCGCAATAACTGTCCAGTTTAGAACCTGTCGGTACAGGATGGTTTCTCAGATAAGCGCATTAAAAGTAATTGAAATTCGACAAAACTAACGAGTACGATCAACTTAATTCGATATTAATTACATGCGGCCATTGCGCAATAATTATTCGGAAGAATGCATCACGTCGGATGCATTTCTGCCATTTAGTCCAGCAGTCAGAGAAAATTCCAGAAATGTTACTTTCTTGGAACCAGGGTATGATTCAGTGCTAAAACTGACGAGAAATATATTGGTTCCAGAAGTAATAATTGAAATTCTGGGAAAAATGTGAAAATATTTCTGTTGAAGTATAATTTTCAAAATTTTAACAGCTTTTGTAAATCAAAGAAAAACAGCATGGTTAAGAACAGTTGGTAGCTACAAAAATGGTAATATTCTTCTTAAAATTCCTATCTTCTTTCCTATCTTTTTGGATATGTATTCAACATGTTTATTGACTTTATCTATCAAAAGTCACAAGTATTTAAATTCCTCAACATTTTCCACTATTTCAGAAATTTATTACCAACGAACATCGATTTTGACTTTGACCAAGACTTTGACCAAGACTTCGCCTTTAATTTGTTGATTTTAAAAATATCTGTAAGCACCTTCAATTGACTATTTAATATGTAACCACAAACTAAGAGCCCAAGCACCCTGCCTTTGTGGAACTCCAAAATCATTGATTGGCATAAACATTTATTATTTGATACCTGTTTGTTATATAGTCTTCCAACCATTTTCAAACAGTACAGTAAACGTCAGAGCCAAAGATCACAAAGAATACAACAAGACCACAAACTAAAGCGTGACGTTTGGTAACGGTTCCAAAAGAGATAGTATTGAGGCATACCATGCAATATTAAATGTCATAGCTAAAAACTACAAAGAAATGGTGGTTATAGCAGTTATACTCGATTTCCTGAAGGCAGAAGAAACCAAGGGGATACAAGAACAAAAGGAAACCGAAACAAAAAGACAGGAGGACACAAGAACGAAGTAAACAGTAAGCAAGCAGGAAAGAAGATCAAAAGGATCGAGGAGTAAGAAAAAACAAGAATAAACAGAACTAGAAGTTATGAAGAAACAAGACTAAGAGGAGCAATAGTAATGGTTAGTTCAGCAGCTAGAATAACAACAATGAACTTTTTCAAGGAATCATCAAAGTCAACAAAGCTTTCACGATGAGATCGAGATAGTCCTAGAAGTCAGTGGAAGAAGCCAATAATGTGAAATACTCCAGGAGTTTAGAAGAAATCAGAAGCTGAGTCTAGACAATTTCCAGAATAGATCATTGGGTGGCATGAAATGTAGGCAAGAAACCCAATGAAAAAATAAAACGTACCAAGACGAGGCTGGAATAGATGAGCATTGCTCACAAGCAGATATCCCTTGATGAGTTTCTTCCAGTTAGCACAAAACAGGCCAAGAATGGAAAAGAAGGTGTAGGTAAAAGTTCAGATATGGAATATAGAACTACAGAAATGGAAAAAAGAGATGTGATAATAGAGGAAAAGTATTGAGTTAGGTATGGAAAAATTCACCTAGAACTCTGAGAGGGAGATAATTATGGAATAAATATATATTTTTATTTATTGTAATTTCCGTCAACCTGTTGCACCCCTACTAGAAGTCTTCGAGATACTTCTGTGTGCTAGGGAAAACATAGCCCTTACCTTTTAACGTGTAATGTCATGTATATGTCAGTAGTAAATTTATCAGAATTTGAATAATAGTATCATCAAGAAAAGATATCATATTTTGAAATATTCCAGTTTTAGCTCTGATATAATAATCAAGGGTGCCAATAAAAATCCCTTCTCGGCTGCTGGACTATTCCCAACCTTCTCCACTCGTACTTTGCAACCAGATGCAAGGCGAGTTGCTGCACATGGAATGCTTAGATGTGAATCTTAATGTTACTTGTCAATCCTCGCTGGCTATTTTTTAACTTAATTGAGAAGTTATTTTACATAATGGTGTTCACGTTACGTCAGTTACATGTTGGCGCGCATACATCTGAACATAAAATACAGCGGCGTATTGTAATGACAATAACTGGGGAGATTTCGTTAAAGACTGCGTAATGGCGTGTTGATGCTGTCAATCATCGAATGCTTATCTGAATTGAGACGGCTAGCGTCATGCTGTTATGCTATTGTATAACTGAAAATTGGTGGGATGATTATTCATTTCGTCACTGACATTAATAATAATTCAGTGTGTAATAATCAATTTATCGTTATATTGCTTTGGAGTTTTGTGATTTTACTCGTTTTATAATAGTTTTTTCACAGAATTACGTTGTATCCCTGTATCCTGTGACACTGGTATAGATTAGTCCAACCCATCGTCTAAAAGTAGTTCAACCCTATGAGAGTATGATTGGAGGATGATGGGGGATATTAGTTTGTGCCCAAAAACAAACTCGACGTCAGAATAAGATGAAGCAAGTTGGAAAGGGAGACATTGTCAATTGAAAATTGAACCAAACATGACTACTCTGCAAAAGTTGTATCAAACAAGAAAAATGTATTAAGACGAAATATCCATTAATGTGGGATAGAAGGTCATTGAGAAAGAGTTAAAATATTAAGGACCTAAATATTGCTCCCTGAGCCCCTCTTACAGTCAATGAAGATTTTTCAGATTCAATATCCTGCATTTCAACAAAGATAACATGGATTGATGAAGATGATATCAACCATTCAAGAATATTGCCAAGATAATTCATCTTTGATAAATTGCTGTTCTTTGTAAAATGGATTTGTGAACGCCTGTCGTGTGATACAATGAGGAGTAAATTGTTTTTCCCTTACCACACTCTTCTTCTTTATTACTACATTTCTGAATTCATCAGCAGTACCCAACAGTTCTCATAAATGGAGGCAAATGTAGCTACTACGTATTTTCTATTTCCTCTTTCTCTCTGTGAAAAAAAGCTCGTGAATCGAGTGGCTGCATTTTCTATAAATTTATATTCTTGTACTCATTTCGTAACGATGAAATGAAAAAATTATATGAGATGTTGAAGACATTGGAAATATTCAATGAAAAATATGCAACTTACACACAAGAGACTATAAAAGCAACATTTCCCAATGTCTTGTTCTCCCAAGATGATCCTGCATCTTCGGGCTGCTGAACAAGTAACATTTCATATTATTTATGTAGTCGAAGAAATGTGCGGCCTATCTGCGAAAGCCGCTGACATATTTCAAACATCGTGAATGAATGTTTCGAATATTTTGCATACATACGCCAAATTCCATTAAACTGACGTTAAGTCATCGTTTATCCGTTGCAGACGGAATTGGAATTAATCTGATATTTTCTCGTTCAACTGGGTTTGTAAATACAATTTCTGTTTTGAAAAGTTTAGTCGAGTGCTTGGTGGAAATTAATTATGAAAAAAAAACAAAGACAATGAAAAAAAAATACCATGAAATGTCTTTTGAAATTAACACTCAAAATTTTTTTCTTCACTTGTTGACCATGGAACATTGTAGAAAAAGCTTGAATTAATGGCTTCAGCAGAAGAACGCTGAGCTGGTTTCAACCATATTTGGCTGGCCGAAAATAGACATTGAAAACAACATCACACTCGCAGAAATCATTGTGAATTTTGGAGTTCCTCAAGGATCTGTATCACGCCGATTATTGTTTCTCTTATAAGTTAATGAAATCAATGTCATCAGTTTAACTCTTAACTTAGTTTTTCGCGGATGATATAACCATCATTTGACATAGCAAATCCGTAAAAGAATTGAACAAAATTATGACTATGGATTTTAATACTGAAAAAAGTAATGTTGAACAACATGTGATTGAACAATGTAATTGAAATGAAAGGTAATACAAAATTCCTTCTTGATAACAAATTAAAATTTGAAGATCATATTCATAGTCTCAATAAAAAAATTTCATCAAGATGTTATGCAGCAAGCATAGGAAAAACTGAAGATCCCATTGGTGTGCCAAAAGTTTGTTCAAAAGATTTTCCATTGAAATAAAACCAGTTCTTTTCTTATCAAATTCAGGAAGGAATATTTTATAATAGTACAGTGACTGCTGATACGATCCCAATTTTTATCTATTACTCTCAGGCAAGTATCAAGGTAAACATTACTGAACACACAGACAACATCCAAACTTGCCATCACAACATAGTTATTTGGTAAATTGAATTCATTGCATTTTTCTAAGAATTCAAGGTAATCTTTGATGAATAAATGTTTTCTGAATCATAAGACGAAATATAAGATGAAGAAGTAATTTGTTCTGTTGGAGAACCAATGCAAGATTGTAGATTTCGCTGATAAATTTGTTGTGTGAAATTTAGGTAGAGAGTAAAATTTGGGAGGAAAGCCACTATAACTAGTCAGCTTTTCTTAAAAATGGATATTTGGTTTTTATCTGTGAGAGATTTCATCAAATTATTATATTTTCTTTGTATCATTACCTAATTCAACATAGGAAGTACTGTTATTAACAATATCATTAGATAAATCTGGATATTGTTGTTTCACCACAGTAACAGTTACATTACCTTTATCTGACTGGATTAAAATCAAAATTTGATTTCATTTAAGAATTTCTTAGATTTTTTGTAGAGTGTACGATAAATATCATGTCTTTTTATCATCAGAATTGAGTACATGATTGTTATGACATTTGTGGCTCTGGCTATAGTGATGTCCTTTCTTCTAATGTCAGTGCGAAGAGGTGTTGATAAAGTCTACATATGCCAATTTTTTTATGAGAATCTCTTATTTGATAACTGGTTTAATACTGAATTTCCGTCCCAATGACAAGAATTGTGAAATGTCTTCAGGAATAACTATTTGAAGTATTCTTTATCGACTTTGAATTTGCTTTTAATTTTCTTCTGGTTTAATTTTCTTCCAAACCATTAATTTCTACTATATTGAATAATTTGTTTGCTATGAAAATTTTGAAAAAATACTCTACCAATGACAGAAAAGAATTTTAGTTTGTTGATCAAAATTGATTGGTTGGAATTTTAATAATAAGTTGTATTCCTAACCCGTGATTTTGCTCAGAACGATTCTTTGTATTTGCGTTTTGTCGACCGGTCATGTGGTAGTTGTTATGTGCATGGGAAGAATGTCTCTCTGTCTGCGCCAAAGTAAAGAACATTTTCAGTTTTATTCTTTCGACAAATTCATATTTGTTTTGGACCATAACTTGAATTTCTGCACTGCTATTGTACCATATGTAGTTCTAAAACTTACTCACTAGTTAAGAATATAACTAATAGATGGGTTTGCAACAAGTGAAATGTAGTTTGACTGATACGTATAACGTCATATATCTTGAGTTCTCACAATTTCTTATTATTATTTATGATGCTTTGTCTATAAAATTCTTTTCGACAAGAAAGTGTAGTATTCATCATTATTATTATGTGGCGTGAGTAGATTTTTGTGTCTAATGGCATTCGTGTGCATACAAAATTGTAGTAGATGTCTCAAAAACTGAGATCTTGAAAATTGTCAATGTGTCCTGAGCATTTCGTTAAATTGAAAATGAATTCCTATATACTGAAGTCGCCTAATTTCTTCCCATCTATGATAATAACCTCAAGAACCAACAAAGACTAAAAAATGTGTATCAATACCACCGCCAGAGAATATATCAATAAAGAACATGTAAAAACCCACCCACTTCCTTAAATAACTCTGTAACCAACACCACACAATAATTTTTGGCGAAAGAGTCAATACTGACTCTATTACCTAATTCGATGCATCGTATTTCACAGAGAACATGAGCAGCGGATACCCTGATCCAGTGGAACCGTCCGTTTCTGGGGAAATTGAGCACCTTTTCGGACGGTACCGTCAGCTGGGGTACTGTATCTTCTCGGACTTGATGTAACGACTGGATTGGTAATGTAATCGCTTGTAAATCGGTGCCAATATGATCTTTAGTAAGAATACCGACTAGTCTTGAATTGTTATTTCGGTTTGTAGCTCCGAACAGGTTTGGAGCGATACCACTTTGTTTTTATGTCGTTGATGGCTGAAATAAATATTGGGGAACGCTGAAACACTACACTTTGAACGTTTTTTTAACCATTGATGTCATTATTATTCTGAATGATGTGCTGCTCTGGCACGAGGGTATTTTCAATTCATGGAAGATTATTTCGCTGTAACTGGGTAATATTGTGTGCCAAATGAATCTGAGGGTAATCACCATTTCTGGTTAACTACAATATTAGAACATTACTGATGTGAATATCTAGAGTGTCTCCAGTTAAGTCCTCATCTTTTCGAATTTTTTTTCCAGATTTGGTAAAATTTCACTATTCACAAAGGTGATCAAGTGGCCTGCCTAAGCTGACAAACTCGATAAATTTTCGTGATTTAATCAGCGCCCTATAGTATTTTCTTCATTCAGTGTTTGTTTAAATAATAAGTTTTTGAAAAGAAACATCGGTACATAAAAAATCTGAAAATTCGCCAACGTAGGTGTTAAGTTTATCTATTCTAGACAAATAAATGTTCTATTATGTTCAAAACATTGTAGCTTTTAACAAAATACGATCGAGTTTTTCATTTTCTCAGAAACTGAACAGGGCCGGCTCTGGCTTGTTACAATATAATAATATAGTTTATTCATGAACATTTATAAAGTATGTATCCAACAAGTACGTACAAAGTAGTACAATACATTTAAAAAATTATCGAGAATTAGCGAAAGAAATCAAAGCAACTGCTCATGGATGCTTGTACGTGATTATTGTTATTGAATTGAAGTACCCCAAGGTAGTAGTAGATATTGCTTGTGTGTGTGGGTACACCAAGGGCAAAGTCAAACACATAGGAATTCTAAAGTTATTCTGATCTAAAATTCATTTCCAGCACTGTTTTTGAAGTCACGATTAGGCATAATGAAACATAGCATGTGCTATGTACAGTTGCCATAGAAACTATTTAAAAAGCCTTCTTTTGGTATGAAATACTGAGACGTAATGAGGTTAAAAAAAGTGTAATCGACAAAAAAACTGTATATGTAACATTTTTAGGATAATTAGGACCAGGTAAATATTGAATGGTGCAGTAAATTCACACAAAATAACATTGATAATAATGAATCTAGGGTAACCAAAACATTGTCCTAGAATGTGGCAATAAAATTTTTCCAAAAATTGTGCGTTGTGTGATATTTTAAAAGATTACATATGCATGACTAACGCTCCATCTCTTCATATTTCAGTATAACTCAAAATATTCAGAGAAAAAGTAACAGGATCATAACTTGGTACAGCTCTGGATATTTGGTCTGTTCTTTCTGCGATTGCGATCACCTCAAAATATTCTGCATAGAAGACAATCGAATGAATGAATTTCTGGAACTTTTGGTGTAAATACAATTCAATGTCACTCGACGCGCGTTTTGACAACAAAGTTTGCATCTTCAGGAGCTACTTTGGCGTAGTTTTGGTGTTCGGGCAGTTTCTTCTTCCTGAATAGAAATTTTATCGAAATTTTGTGAAATTGTTAGTTGAAACGACTCATGATGAAAAATGTTTCAGTTGTTTCTCATGTAAGGCACACAGGAATGTAATCAATGTGGCGTTTTTTCCCCAATGTTTATGATATATTCAAAACATACAATTTAGTTTGTGTTTATAGAAATTTATAAACAACAATAATTAGTATTGAAGTGGCTAACGATCACGGTAATCGATGCCACTATATACACCAAAAAAATAACTTAATAATAATAATTATTATTATTATTTTTATTGACAGTTTCTTTCAAAATACAGACATACAATGAAATCCTGTCAAAAAGCAGCATACAACATCTGCACAAGATATTGCACATGGCAGATATTGCTCTTCCATCCAACTTGAAAATAAAAAGCTAATTATATGAACTTTTCTTCCAATTTTAAGAAAATAATTGAAACATATAAAAAACAGTATTCATGAAACAAATAGAAATACATTATACCTACAGTCTACAATTACGTAGGTACTCCTTTTTTGTCGATGGTTTTCTTATGGGTGACTGATTTATGATATCCCATCAATAATTACGCTGAGCGGTGTTTTCTAATTATTGTTGAATAATAGAATTTTGATTGATACACTCACCGGTATATACTTGTAGATTGGGCGAAAATGCGAGATTTATATGCAGATTATAACCGAAGAAACTAGTACTTCTCACGAGCTCACTTCAACACGTTCAACACAATAATTATATTGTTATATCGTTATATTGTTCAAGAAGCTATATAAAAAAGCAATTCAAGAAGTTAATCCTCATCTAAAATACCACCAAACGTTTAAAACAATTACTTACCAAGCAAAAAAGTGGGAATTTTTTGAAAAAGCAAGGTTATAATTCTTGGATTATTTCATTGAGATGTGATTGTGATTGTTTTATTTGTTTTATTGTACCTTGTTATGTCATATATATAAAAAAAAGATTGTAGTTGCTATAAAATAAAAATTGTTTTTGCTGAAGTCATTCTTTGCTGCTAATTTTATTACTTTTTCTTTCATAATCAGTACTCTGTTTGCACTGGATCAGTTTATCCAATAGGTTATGGGCCCAGAGTACCTGTTGTAAGCGTAACTGAAGAACGTTAAAGTATTTGCCGTGTTTTCATAAAGAAAACGCACTGATATAAAGTAAAAGTCTGACAGTGACATTATTGTAATGGCACAATCTGAAACTGCAAGAATCATAAAGTTTGATGGTACAAATTTCCAGTTATGGAAATTCATTGTTTCCATCGTTCTGAAGGCCAGTGAATTGATGGAAGTGATTACTGGAGCAAAGCCCGCGATGACTGCTACAAACACAGATGAAATCAAGAAGTGGGAGAAGAAAGACAACCAAGCCATGGTCATTTTTCTATCATCAATTTGTGAAGATCAGTTATCTTATCTGGTTAATTGCCAAAATGCCGGAGAGATGTGGAAGAAATTGAACAGTTCACGAGCAGAAGACTGAAGTATCAAAACATATAATTTATCAAAAATTTTATGAGCTGCATATGGTCAAGAATCAAACTATTACTAATTTCATCACCGAAGTTGAATCTTTAGTCAAACAATTGAAAGACATGGGTGAAGATATATCTGATATTGCTGTTATTTCAAAAATAATCAATAGTCTTCCGTCCAAATATGCTATGCTTGTTACTGCGTGGGATTCAGTTGATCCTAGTAAACAGACCCTCTCAGACCTCATTGCCAGACTATTGAAGGAGGAACAGAAGATTTCTGCATCTGTCATCAAGGAGGACGATCTAGCGCTACAAGCCCAGTCACTAAGAATTCACCGAAATCCAAAACAGTCTGTCGACAGAAAACACAACATACAAAATCTGAAGGAGAGGACAAAATGTGGATATTGCAAGCAAAAAGGCCATTGGTGGAAAGAATGTCCCAATCGAAAATTCAAGAAACCTGAATTTGCCAGTTCCAAAAATTGCCCTGCGAACAAAAATTCTAGAGAAGCGCTTGTTTGTGAATCTCCAACTTGGTCAGATATTTTAGAAAATGAAGAAGATATTTGGTTAGCTGATACAGGTGCTAGTGTACATATGTCGTTCAGGAAAGAGTGGTTCACAAATCTTAAACCACTCAAAGATGAAATTGTGGTCCGAATCGCCGATAACAAAGTGATAAATGCGGTAGCTGTTGGAGAAATCAAAATAAAAGCACTGGTTGAAGGTGTTTGGACAAATAAAGTCATCACGGAAGTTCATTATATTCCTGATTTGAGAAGAAATCTGCTATCCGTCGGCAAAATAACTGATAAAGGTTTCGTTATGGTGGCTTATAGTGATCGATGTGAATTCCGCAACTCCGATGGTGAACTATCATGCGTTGGCTTGAGACGAGGCAACATGTTCCAAATGTTGATGAAATTTGATGAACTTAATTGTAATATCACATCGATCAATAGCTTGAAACTTTGGCATGAAAGGTTAGGACATGTCAACTTGAAGTATGTCAAAGACACAATTAGGAACGGTGCAGTTGAAGGCGCATGTATTGAAGACGAATCTGCATTTTTCTGTGATGGCTGTGAGCTTGGAAAGCAGAATAGGAGAAGTTTCATTCGATCTTCTGGCGATAAAGCAGAAAAACCAGGCCAATTCATCCACTCCGATGTTTTTGGACCCTCTAACATAAAGTCTCCAAGTGGATCACGTTACTTTTTACTGTTGAAAGATGATTGCACAGGGTTCCGAACTACCTATTTTCTGCAACAAAGTTTTCAAGAAAATCGTTGAATACGAAGCCCTAGTAAGAAGACAAACTGGAAATTTGATAAAGGTGTTTCGATTTGACAATGGTACAGAGTTCGTCAATGAAGATAATATGCGGAACTTCTTCAAAGATAAGGGTATTTTATTCGAGACTTCAGCACCTTTCGCGCATGAGCAGAATGGAAGATCAGAGAGAGATATCAGAACCATAACTGAGAGTGCACGTTCTATGCTGTATGCAAAAAATATTACTTTAGAACTGTGGGCAGAAGCTGTGAATACTGCTGTTTACGTCCTGAATAGAACTGTCTCCAAGCAAGTGGAACAAACGACACCTTATGAAAAATGGTTTGGAAGAAAACCCAGTTTGAAGCACATTCGAATTTTTGGATCAGTGGCCTATATGTACAATCCAAAAGAATTGAGAAAGAAATGGGAACCAAAAAGTCGAAAAATGATCTTGATTGGGTATGAAAAAGAATCTCCAAACTATCAACTGTGGGATCCGTCAAAAAGAAAAATATATATCAGTGCAAATGTTCATTTTGATGAAACTGGCACATTTCTGAATGAAAGTGCAGAAAATGACATCCATCTCAAGCTGATTTTCCATAATGAAGATGATGATGAGCTAGTTTCTCAAACCACAGCAGTAGAAAATGAAAATATCAGTAGTGAAGGCGATGGAAATGAAAACTATGAAGAAGATGCTAACCCAAGAGAGAATAGATATAATCTACGTGATAGATTCCAGCTTCAACCACCCAAAAATTATTCTGCTATGGTTGTTGATATTGATAATCCATCTACCTATGAACAAGCAATAACTTCTGCGAATTCTGAGCGTTGGATATCAGCAATGCAAGAAGAAATTGAGTCCCTGATAAAAAACGAGACTTGGATACTACAAGAGATGCCAGAAGATGTTAATATTGTCGATTCTAAATGGGTATATAAAATCAAAAAGAAAGTAGATGGAGAAGATATTTTCAAAGCAAGATTGGTTGCAAGAGGATTCTCGCAGAGAGAAGGAATAGACTATCACGAAACCTTTCCTCCAGTAGTGAGATATGAATCTATTCGAGTGCTACTTGCAATTGCTGCTTCAAACAATCTCGAAATTTCCCAATTTGATGTGAAAACGGCTTTCCTGTATGAACATTTGGAAGAAACCATATTCATGAGACAACCCAAAGGTTTCGAGAGTGCTGGTAATCTGGTTTGCAAACTAAAAAAAAGTTTGTACGGACTCAAACAAAGTTCTCGATGTTGAAACCACAAATTTCGGAAGTTCCTGGAAACATTCAATCTAAAGCAGACCGATGCTGATTACTGCGTTTTTGTCGGAAATATCGACGGTGAAACTATTTATTTGGCACTTTATGTGGATGACGGGTTGATTTTGACAAAGTCGGATGACACTGTCAATAAATTGTTAGCATATCTGAAAAATGAATTTGAAATAACTATTGGTAGTGCAAACTGTTTCATTGGAATCGAAATATGGAGAGACACAGATAAAAACCGAATTGGCATAACTCAGGAGAGTTTTGTGAAGAAAATTTTGAAGAAATTCAACATGTTCGAATGTTTTTCATCAAATGTTCCATTTCAACCAGGTCAGCAGCTACGAAATGTTTCAAATGATGAAGAGAAGAACTTGAACATACCATATCGAGAAGCAGTAGGTAGCCTTTTGTATATTGCCATGCTTTCACGTCCAGATATAGCATACGCAGTAAGTTATGTCAGTCAGTTTTCGAATAATTATGGCTGTGAACATTGGACTGCTGTTAAGAAGATACCTACAAGGAACTAAAAGCTTCGGAATAGTGTATGGGAATCAAGAATTTGAGAAGATCCAGTTGCATGGATATACTGATGCAGATTATGCTGGAGACATCAGTACCAGAAAGTCCAGAACTGGTTATGTTTTTATGATGAATAATTCACCAGTCACTTGGTGTTCACAACGGCAGCAAGTTGTAGCATTATCCACAACCGAAGCAGAATACATCGCTCTCTCTCTTTTGGATGCAGGGAGGCTATCTGGTTACGTCAATTATTGAAAGAACTTGGTGTTTCAGAAGATGTTCCAACTGTCATCAATGTTGACAATCAAAGTGCAATAAAACTTGCAAACAACCCTGAATTTCACAAAAGAACCAAGCATGTGGATGTGAAGTACCATTATGTTCGTGAAGTTATCAAAAATGAAGAGGTGAGGTTGAACTACGTCGAGTCAAAACTCCAGCTTGCAGATATCATGACGAAACCCCTACCAAAGGAAAAGATTTCATCCATGAGAGTCAAGCTGAACATTCTGGATCTAAATGAAATAGGGAGAGTCTTGGATTATTTCATTGAGATGTGATTGTTATTGTGATTGTTTTATTTGTTTTATTGTACCTTGTTATGTCATATATAAAAAAAGAGATTGTAGTTGCTATAAAATAAAAATTATGTTTTTGCTGAAGTCATTCTTTGCTGCTAATTTTATTACTTTTTCTTTCATAATCAGTACTCTGTTTGCATTGGATCAGTTTATCCAATAATAATATTGCTTTCAAGACAGACAATACTTCAGAAACAACAAACAGGAAGTAGAAAAACAAGTACTCAGCAAATATGTAATTTAAAATATCTGCTCCAGTTTAAGAAGCTGTTGTAAAGCAAAACAATTGTTGTAGTTTTGTAAACCTCTTTGGTGAAAATCATTTCAGTCATAGTTTTATTATGGACATTAAAAAAATTCTATTCTAGCTACTACTATTTCCTATTGTGTGACTCCTTCATCGTTCATGAATCAATCCATTTCAAAATAAATCCATTTAAAAATAAATCATGTTTGTTGGATTCCAAACTTCTGTATTGTGAAAATCTATTTCGATAATATATATATATATATATATATATATATATCACAGGAATGCTGCTGGACTCAACATATTTCCTTGCGGTACACCTACCTGCATGTAAAGAAGAAGAATTCATTAAAGGTCGAATACCTATCAGCGTTATTGCTTTAGAGTCGTAAATAATCCAATACGTTTTTTATGTCGATCAGATAAAAGCAAAATATGAGCTGAATCCACTTTTGCTAGAATTATCCATCATTACGCACCGTTGAAATGTTTTGAGTAGGCCATAAATTGCTATTGAGTCATTAATCTACTTCTTCCCTGTATTTTCGCTCCATGAATTAAACTGAATTTCCGTTCTTAGTGTCAATTTATGTAGATTCAATAAACATTTAAACTGTATCAAGTCGTAAACAAATCATCGAGGCTTACGCAAGGTTTGAATTTGAATGTGAAGGAATAAAGGTGCTGTTTATGCAAACTTACGTTTTTTCTTGTGCTCCTGGTCTTGCTGATGCATGCCGCCAGAGGGATCCAACATCATGGAGTGCCCCAGTGGTCCCCCATGACCCCCTGGCTGACACTCCATCGTTATCATGCTACCCTCAATGGTTGAATTACACTAGAAAGAAGAGAACTTGTTAATTATACAATAATTTTGAAATTATATTTTACATTTATGATAATGAAATAAAAATGGCTAATAACCATAGCAGTCGATGCCAATACACCAAAGAAAAATAATAATGAATATAAATAATCTTCATTCACAAAAATCACAGAATACTCAGATTGTTAAGGTTCATGTAAACCCATGAAAAAATTCTGAAAAAAATTCGAGTTATTCCGGCATTCAAATTGAATAATTAGAGAGATGTAGAAGAAAATCTGATGAACAGTTTTCGAGAAAAAAAAATAAAAACTTAATTTTTAGAGGTTTTTTTAAGTTTTCCCAAAAACCATTCATCAGATTCCATTTCAAATATCATTACATATCAATGTCAAGGTAGAAGATAATCACGGTATTTTTCAGAATTTTTAACCACAACGTTCTCTCACAATTAAAAAAATTCTGAAAATCTTGTTATAAAATCAAAGACAGTTGAGAAGAATCGCTTTTAGAAGTGATATTTATATGAAATTTAAAAGACTGAACATTGAGGAACTATTCATACTATTTTTCAGACATAAAATCAAACGATTTATATTTTTAATAGTAATTTTTAAAATCTCGGACAAAAAACGGTAAATCGCTCCAGTAAGTGATTCCTCTGTAGTACATGAACGGAAATACAAAAATAGTTCTGCCACTGTCCACAAGGTATTGCACAGAATTATTGTCACTGTCATATTCACTGTACAGCGTTGCCAATAGTTCTATACAGCAGTAAACGATATACTTTGTTTAACTTTTCGAAAATGAAAGTTACGTCGATAGGGGTTTGTCAGTTCATCAGTTGGATGTTGGATTGGTCCGCCTAAAGCCTTGGAGTCCTTGGACACAATTGAAGAATTATGTAAGTAATGAATTTTATGCTTGGGATCTAAAATATCAGTTCTGGAAATGAAACAGGAAGCAAAACAGAATTGAAAATTAATAATAATAATCGTAATAGCGTCTTTATTGTCCATTCCAGTTGTTTTTGAGTAACATTATTTTATTCACATAAAAATTATCGGAATAATAGGCGGAGTTCAGCTTACAAAGATGAAAAATAATGATACAAATAAATTATAGTGAGTTGTTCATATTAGCTGCTCTTTTTGAATTTTACCAACAATATTGTGGTTTGTGCTAAAAGTAAATCTAATCTAAGCAAGATCAAGGACGGACTGACTATATCTAACAAACCCATGGGCACTGCAACCCCGAATATCAGAAAAACAAACGAAATGAATAAAATAAATAATATACAAGTGAACCGGAAAAAAGCGGAAATACCAAAGATTCTCCAGATCTCTTCCCACAGGAAAACCGACTGCACAGGCACCATCAATAAACCAAAATGTAAGAAAAAGAATGAACCAACTTCAAAGAAAATGGTCTCCACCTTTGGAAACACTGAAAACGATTCAACCTTTTAGAACAAAAGGAGGTCTCTATCCATGGTAAGACAGGATGTTCTGCAAATAAACGGAAATTTGCAGACAAGGAAAATACATCACTGTTTCTATTACAAAACTGAAGACTACGCAAATTTTCCGAAACTTGCAGACATGATTCGGCACGGAGGTAAGTTCGAAAAAGGAGGCCTCCACCTGATACAAATCTGAGGGCGCTGCAAATTTCCTGAAATTTTCAAACAGGACACAGCAAGGGACACTGAATTCGAAGTCTCCGAGGTCTCCACCCAACAAAAACCAGAGGCACTGCAACTCTCACCAAATTCACCAGACGGTGCGATCTTTTTTCATTTTCAGATGTGAAAGTCTGAATGATTGAGGCTCGTGTCGGCTGGGAATAATCCTCCACTATTCACTGTTGCATTAAAAATCAACAGTGCTGCTCCTAAAGTGGCGTATGGAGTTGGGAACAAGGCTTATCCAGAACACTTGGCTAATGACCGTAGCAGTCGATGTCAAAACACCAAGAAAAAAATCCTGTGAGCTATTTCGCAGTACTCCGAATAATGTTGAGATTTGGCAATATTGCATTAGCAGTAGGGTTGACCGTTACAGAAAACTGTAATTTATATGGAAATATTATAAAAGATCGCTGTAACTATGGTATGAAAAACATATCTTGTCAGTGCCATCTTGCAGTTCTGAAACGCAAATTATTTGACTTTATATGAACCTTAACGTGAACAAAAAAGAAGAAACCGCTAAGTGAGAAAATAGTTGTTTCAGATAAAGTTGCTTATTATGAAATTTTAAACTACACCTTTTTCAATTGTAATTCAGAAAGTATAAGATGTATTTCAGAAAGTATAATTTGTAATTAAGAATAATAAATTGTAATTCAGAAACCGTATCGTGTAATTCAGATTAGTAAATTGTATTTTAGAAACCGTAACATGTAATTCAGATTAGTTAATTGTATTTCAGAAGGTGTAAAATGTAATTCAGAAAGCGTTAGTTGTAATTCAGAAAGTATCAACTGTAATTCAGAAACCAAGAACAACCCGTATGTACATATTTTCTGGATGGAACTGAGGCAAGTCTTCTTCGTTTGAGTCCATACTCTCCAATGTTGAACCCAGTCGAAACAATATGGTCGAAAATAAATCCTATGTAAAAGAGAATCTTTGAGTTCCCCAAGTTCAAGGTCCGGGTGTTGGAGAACAGCGGCTTGTGTATCTTGAGCAAATCATTATCCAGGCAAAAATACTATAGTTGGAGGCGATTGTGGTAGGGCTGCACATCACACCACCATTCACCGTGCTGCAGCTTTAGCATTTCAAGACACGCCCGTTGGGCGATAAATATTATTATTCATAATAATGTTCATTAATAAATAATTCGTTGTTCTCATATTCCCTACTCTTACTAATCAAGTCCTTGGTGGTTTCTGAATTACAAGTGATGGTTTCTGAATTACAATTGACGCTTTCTGAAGTACAATTTACTAATCTGAATTACATGTTACGATTTCTGAAATACAATTAATTCATCTGAATTACATGTTACAGTTTCTGAATTACAGTTAACAATTCTGAATAACAAGTTACAGTTTCTGATTGACATGTTACTAATCCGAGTTTCAAGTTACACTTACAATTGAAAAAGGTGTAGTTAGAATATACACCTGGGGACCCGTAATCAATTTACCCTTCTTTGAAATTTTGACAGAACTATTGGTATGCAGACTACCGATTTCCCCAATTTTCGTTTTACATCATTTTTTAATTTTTAAAAATATCTAATAATTTATTTTGTTGAGTACAAATTTTGCTGATTCAATAATAATACTTGAGAAGAAATTCAGTGTCATGGCCAATTAATATGAAGTTGAAAGATTCAATACAATTGTAGGTAGAGATTATCTTCACAAAGAATAAATGGGAAACAAAAATATGGAGTTTTATTTCATGATTCTTACTTCAGTATGGATGGGAGTTTCTTACCAATTTAAAATAAAGAAAATCTCGAATTGAAAAATATATCAGTATGGATAAAAAAATTTGTATCAAAACTTTGAATACAAATAATTTTTATTTTTTGAATTGATGTAGCCGATACTTGATGAAAATCCATATTAATATCCATAATAAAACTACGTTTAAAAGATTTTCACTATAAATAGGTTTACAAAACCCGCGACAATTGTTTCGCTGTACAACAGCTTCTTCAAGCGGAGAAGATATACTATTTATAGTGAAAATCTTTCAAACATAGTTTTAATATGGTTAAAATTATTTTTATTTTCATACTATTGTTCAATTATTAACAGCACATTTTCAAAAAAAATTGTCACAAAGAGTATTAAGAAAAACTCAGAGCAGTTTGTGGATTGGAGGTATGATTGTGATATATTGTTAGAAAGGTAATTTTATATCGAATCGTAACTGGAATAAAAATATGTACTTTCTATTTGAACTTGAAAATGTGTTTGCGTTGTCGGTCTGATACTTGCTGAATTGTACATTTAAATTTGAAATATCCATACAGATTAACAACGAAGATACGTGGGGGGCACATTGTGGTCAGCTGGTATAAAAAGATTTAGAAATAGAAGATCAACGATACATCATATATAATAAGTATTAAAATATAGGATATACCTATTCTAATGATATAGTATAATATGGTAAAAATTTCGAGGAAACAGTATTACATTAATGTGAACATGAATCATCAAATTAATTGTTGTAGTATTATCAAGACCGATGACTTCCATCCCAGTAAGATCTGCAACCCTATTCTCGAGTTCATGCGAAATCATTTTCAAACGTTTGAAGTGACATAGAGCGATACAAACACCGCGCGTTGGAAAGAGATATAACATTGAATTCGTATACGTTGAAACTCGAGAATAGACGTTTTCGTATGTTTCGAATGAGGTGAGTCCAAGTACAGTTCTTTGCGGTAACCCATATTCAATTACGTTTTCGTTACTTGAATTTCAGAAAATTTCAGATAATTATATCGTGTACCAATATCTTCCAGTGACTGCAAGAAGAGACAATGACTCGCCGTATCAAAAGCTTTTGTAGTTCAACCTGTTTCTCGAACATCTTTGCTATATGTGCGATTAAAGAAATCGGTCAAAAATTGATCTTTGTTTCGTCAGCATTTTTCAAATATAGGTTTATGGGTAAATGTCGTGTTCTGTACAATTATTGAAAATAAATGTTAGTGGATGTGATATAATAATATAATAATAATGTTTATTCAATTACAATATTTCTATAATAATCATTCATGAGGATGTGCATATCAATAAACAGTTGCCAGTCCCAAGGAAGTTAATCCGCACGGGGCTATTGGCCAGTAACAAATATTGACAAAATTTCGATATAAAAATACGGTTAGTAGGTACTAAGTAAAGTATAGTGAAGTACTGTAAATAGGTATTTGATAGAAATATATACATAGATAACTACAGAAAACTGTAGTGACTTGAAAATGGTATAAAAGCCAAAACCGGTCGTAATAAAGTAGTAAAGTGTTAGTGGAAACTGGACAAAAGTTATATTTTTTCTTCCTTTTCTTATTTCTTTTTTTATTTTCACTTGAACGTTGAATATCGTTTATTGTCGTAGAATCCTTCATTATCGCCAGTATAAATTAATATTTTTTCCAATGCACGAGAATATATTTCCTGGGATATTTCTACGTCTACGTAGTCACCGCTCAATGCCATTTACCTTATCTCATGGACGCATTAATTGTGAAAACAGTGTGTGAGATACTAGTTCATAAAATAAGTATATATGGCGTAAATCACGACGAAGTCCGGCTGGAGTAAACGCTTACCATATGGCCTCATTTATAGGCAACCAATACGTCTATAGATGTACACGTCGAGTGGACGCTTTATGGAACTCTAATGATTGCTCAGCACGAAATGAATCCATCAAATGTATTTTTCTGTATCGATAATGGCAGTTTAATCTTATATCAGATAAGAAATATATTCATTTCAGAAATGTTTATCAACGGGAATAAAAAAATTTATGAATATCCAGACATTATAGAAACTATTTTTGCTGGTATGAGCTCTATTCCTTATTTCTCCAATACACTTGTGAAAGTTAGATAATATATCATTTAAAAAAAATCCTAATTGATTATTTGTTGTTCTTTCATTTTTCCATTGCTACAACATCATACAGTCTATTATAAGTTCTCTCTCCCTTTCTCCTCCATTTCCTTCATATTTCTCTCCCTTTCTTTTCCTCTTTCTTTTCCTTTCTTTTCCTCTTTTAGAACTTGTCTTTTCAACGAAAGAAAATGCATCAACTTTTTGCCCATATAGGAAGGCTGGTATTTCTACTTGCAAATAAAACTAAAAAAATACCAGAAATTCTCAAATACTTTTTATTGATTTTTTTGGTTCATATGGTGTTCTTTGTATATAATGTTTTTTCGTGTAAACACGCTATTAAATAGATTAATTATTCAATTTCACCTTTCCAAATGATCCTAAAGTAATAGGAACTCTGATAGAGATCGTAAAGAGGTACGATAAAAAAAATCATGTTTCTGATAAGATCATATCATTTATTGAAAGAAAAAGAATGAAAGATATAATTGTTCCTACAACAGATAGTAGATCAGAATTCAAACTGGGCACTTTCACCTCAAGCACACGTTGAAATCTTACTAAAAACTTTTGAAAAATTATTTACTGAGTTAAATATTTTGAAATTTTAGGTTTTTTCAATAATTTAAGGAATGTTTCTTCACTCTTCTTGATATAAACCAGCTTATTGAATCAGTTGATCATCACTGCTGATAATGCTAACCCTTGTAAAGAAACCTTTGGCAAGTGTAGTAGCTCCCCAAATTAGTATATACTAGATTTGTGTGAAAGTAATTTTTCTACTATTTCTTTTTCATTAAATATGTGTAGGATTTCATACATTTTTTTTTTTCAATTTTCAATTGAGAATGTTTCTATTTCAAGAATTTCTCTACTTCTGTACCAACGGAAGTAGGTTATCGAAATGATAGTAGAGGAATCCATTAGGGGATTTTGAGATTCACGGATTGTCTGAAAAGATAAAACGAATTAGCCATAGATATGGTGTAAGAACAAAGTCCAAGACAACCGAAATACATTGAGATCAATACTTACACGCACAAAACCAAAGGACACAGATGAGTTTTCAAATTGTGTTTACAACATACCTTGTTCGTTTGGTGGAAGTTATATCAAGACCATTGACTGTGCGGAAGGAAGAACATGAAAATTATATAAGAAATCGGAAAATAACTGGTTTCAAAATATTCGAACATATTCTGACTTCTGATGGCGATCATATGATGAAAAGGAATGACACAAAAATTTTAAAGAGAGAATCAAATTAAGAAACGAGAAAGTTGAAGGAAACTGCCTGCATTCTATTATCGACGAACTGTTTGTCAACCAGATGGACAGCACTTGGTTACCTCTTCTCAGGAAATAGTGTAGAAATAACAGAATGGTGATTGATTGATACCAGACACCCTATATGTATTGTGATAGCAGAATAAATATCATCATAAAGAATGTCTTCGCAGATTTCATTTGACTTTGTTAAACACAGATCTTTTTATCTGCAAACCCAATAAAAATTGATTTTCATCAGCGAGTTTTGATAACGGAGACAGATGTAGTCTCCAAAACGCCAACGTTTTTTTTAAAAGCATTTTTAGTTAATTTGATCTTTATTTGATCTTTTCAAAATGTTACAAGATGTTACTGACAAAATTAAATAACTGTCTTCAAGACAACAGTCTTCTAAACGCAGTAACTCTTCGGGGAAAATTAATCATTGCCCTTCTACACTTGCTCAGCTTCATTGAATAATCATTTTTTCATTTTCAAACTGACGAAGGTTAAAATTCCCAAAAACTTATGTCAAAAAACGAATTTCCTCCACAAAAACAAACTCTCACTCAATATTATACCAACATTCTACCAATATAGGAGTGTTCTGCCTTTTGGTATGGTCGTGTTCATTTACTATATTTAATATTAATTGAAATAACTAATTTCAACTGATTAAGATTTTCTCTTCGCGTCCATGAGTCAAAAACTCATTTCGATTGTACAAGGTTATTCTTGCCGCAAAACAAATTTCTAGATTTCCAAAAGAACTATTATTGACTGTGGTCAGAAGCAGTCTGAGACAAAACACTTGTCGCAATTATTGGCACACCAGCCGAGAGAAAACCAAATATCTGCAATTATGACAGAAATAGCTTCTCCATAAACCACAACCTGAAAACGAAAACCGCACAATCATTGAAACAATCGAATTCGCATCCCTTCCGTTGAAACAAATGATAAAGGGTGGCCCGACATATGGCCTTTTCGTTGAATACTTTCCCGCGTCTTGAAGAAAAGGACTAGCAGTATCACGGACCTTCTGGTGTTCTTTTTTATCTTCTAATCGCGTGCCCAACGGCTGATCGGGGCCCATTGTAGTAGCATTAATGATCTTTTAGTAAAATATTATGCTATATTGTCGCAGAAGATCGACTTTCACTGACGGAAACATGGTCTCGTTTAGCGATTATCTAAGGGATAAATTAGATACGTCTCTAGGCCAGTCAATTAAGTCGGTTTGAGCCTGTCGAAGCGAAGCCAGAACGGGAGTATGGTGTTTATCGGAAAGATCGTATGACATGCGGACATTTTTTCGTTTCAAAAACTGATTGAAAGTTCCGTCCTATTTGGTAATTTTTGCTATTTTTATCACACTATAAAAAATCGATGGAATTTCAGCAACTGTGAATGTGATTTTATTGACCTTTTGCTATAATAATAATAATATTAGAATAATGAATTTATTTATCATGAGCATACATATACAGAGTGGCCACTTTTTTAATGGGATTGTATTGGTAACTTTTAAACCATAAGAGTTAGAAGGTCGGTCAAATGGAGAAAAAGTTGCATTCATAGAAGCAATGTCAAGTGGTTCAAACAAATCGAGATTATCAGGACCGGTTATTGAGATATCATAAGAAAAGTAATTTCTGTCATTTTGATTTTTCTTTTTTTCCCACCTTATTTCAAATATTATCAAAAAATAATACAGGAATTTTTTATTCGATAGTAAATTATCCTTAATTTGACTTGATCAGATTTCGTATCCAACGTTTCGTACCCTCTGGGCCACCCTCAACCTCATTTTTTTCAATACGGAGCTGCATATTTCATGACACATTTCGAAATAACTTTTAACGCTGAATTCAACAATATATCATACAATGTCATTCAAAGTTGATTTTCAGGTGATTTTGACCCTTATCCAAATTTCTCTGGGTCCGATCTGTATTGCATTTACCTTTAGTTTAATTAACAACATGCAATACATTTCGATTAGAAAAACAACTCAGTCATCTTAAACTGAATGGAACGTATCAGAATCAAAGCAAGAAACAAGTAATAATTATTTACATATTTCAAGAGAAGAAAAACCTAATGCAGAATAATTAAACGAAACTATCATTTATATGAAAGAAAAATTAAATGATTATTCGAAAATAAATGAAAATTAATGAAGTAAGTGTTCGAAATGTCCACCATTTTGTAAAATGCACTTTGCGGTTCTGGAACCCATACTTCTTATACATTTGCTAAATTCGTCTCCTTGAATACCTTCCAATACATTCTCAATCTTCTCGAGAGGAATCACTATTGTTGGATTTGTCATTTGTTCCGTTGAAACAGATTACAGAATCGAACTTTATTTTTAAGATCACTACGATATAATTCTTGCAAGGCTTGGTATTCAAATTTAAAATCATTGTATTCGCGTCTCTTGACTATTTTATTAACAGCTTTCGATTTTTTTTTATGGATTCAATTGAATTTGAGTAGAATATTGATATCGTTAATAGACTTGTTTTTTCTTACATACACAAAACTCTAGGTTTATTGAATGTATTATTTTCAAGTAGTAGGCCGTGGATAAAAAAGGACATAACAAGAAATGTCATATTATTTGTCACTTCGTTCATTATTGTGTCACAAGAACTTGTCATTAAATACTTTTCTGTGTAATTTCAATTTAACTTATTCGGTATGGTAAGATACACAAATGAAGAAAAGAGAGATATGTACGAAGTGTACATAAAACTAGATAGGAATTCGTTCAAAGCACAACAAAGGTATGGTGAATTATATCCTGAAAGAACAACACCAAATATTAAAATATTTCGACGTTTATCTACAACGTTACTTGAACATAATTCATTCAACAAACCTAGAGGTCCTTATGTAAGACGAAACGAGCCTATCAATGACATCAATGACATCAATGTTCTAGCCCAAATTCGAATGAATCCAGGAATAGGATCGAGAACTATGGCCAGTGAATGCAATTTATCAAAAAGTGCTGTTAATAAAATAGTCAAGAGGCACGGATACCATGACTATAAATACCAAGCCGTGCAAAAACTATATCGTAATGATCCTGAGAGAAGGTTGCAATTCTTCAATTGGTTTCAACGGAAGGTGCGGAATAACAACAATTTTGCGCACAATATTATTTGGGGAGACGAAACGACATTCACAAATTCTGGCATGCTCAATCGAAGGAACAAACATTTTTATGCCACAGAAAATCATCACTTAATTCATGAAGTTAGACATCAATATCGTTTTTCTTTGAACATATGGTGCAGTTTGTTGAATAATAAATTATTGGGACCCTATTTTATTGATGGCAACCTAACCGGAGAAAAATATGTAGAAATTATAGAAGAAATGTTGTATGATCTTCCTATACGGTATAGGCGTAATAGTCCATGGTTCCAACAAGACGAATGTGGTCCACACAACTCAAGAATAGTCACAGATTATCTAAATCGAACTTTTCCCGATTCATGGATTGGAACAAGAGGTCCAGTAGCATGGCCTGCAAGATCTCCGGATTTGAATCCCCTGGATTTTTATTCGTGGGGATATCTCAAAAATAAAATTTATGATACTACGAACCCGACAATGGAGATTCTTCGCGAGAAGATTGAGAATGTATTGGAAGGTATTCAATGAGACGAAATAAGCAAATGTATAAGAAGTATGGGTTCCAGAACCGCAAAGTGGTGGACATTTCGAACACTTACTTCATTAATTTTGATTTACTTTCGAATAATCATTTAATTTTTCTTTCATATAAATGATAGTTTCGTTTAATTATTCTGCATTAGATTTTTCTTCGCTTGAAATATTATGTAAATCAATATTACTTGTTTCTTGCTTTGATTCTGATACGTTCCATTCAATTTGAGATGACTGAGTTGTTTTTCTAATCGAAATGTATTGCATGTTGTTAATTAAACTAAAGGTAAATGCAATACAGATCCGACCCAAAGAAATTTGGATAAGGGTCAAAATCACCTGAAAATCAACTCTGAATGACATTATATGATATAATTCAGCGTTAAAAGTTATTTCGAAATGTGTCATAAAATATGCAGGTCCGTATTGAAAAAAGTGAGGTTGAGGGTGGCCCAGAGAGTACGAAACGTTTGATACGAAATCTGATTATGTCAAATTAAGGATAATTTACTATCGAATAAAAAATTCCTGTATCATTTTTTGATAATATTTGAAATAAGGTGGGAAAAAAAGAAAAATCAAAATGACAGAATTTACTTTTCTTATGATATCTCAATAACCGGTCCTGATAATCTCGATTTGTTTGAACCACTTGACAATACCTCTATGATTGCAACTTTTTCTCCATTTGACCGATCTTCTAACTCTTATGGTTTAAAAGTTACCAACACAATCCCATTAAAAAAGTGGCCACTCTGTATAATGAATTGTCCACAGTACACAGACTTTTGTCATTCCTAAATCCAACGCATAAGGTTTAACAGAAATAACTGAAAAATGGTGGAATTTTGCCAACAGATGATACAACATTTTAATATGAATACCGATTTCTTAACAGGAATATTATGGACTGATGAGTTATCCTTTTCTACAGTAAGAGCTTTCTATAGGAAAAAATCGAAGGTCGTGGAAAAAACATAGAAAAATATTGGTATAACAAGTAAAAACAACGCAAGAAGAAAAACTGTTAGCGTTTGGTGCGGAGTTTTTAGAAATAGATTCGGCGGTGGCCCAATATTTTATGATTATATGTTGACAGCAATTACCTATCAAGAAATACCTCAGAAATAGAAAAAGAAATCAGAAACTTTTTGCTATCCAATATGATTTGAATGCAAGATGGGCAACCCTGCATAAAGTCCTACTCGTTCAAGAATATTTGAATGATGTATTGAATATCTTAAAAATCCGTTAAAATAGTAAAACACATCGGACCATCGAATAGTTATATTTCAGAAAATGGTACCTTCTGCCCACCTGAAGAACAGATACCAAATCTTAGAACCCTCCTCTTCTCGAAAAAAGTTACGAAAATAAAATCGAAAAAATCTGTAAAAATAGAGAAAAACATAAGACCCTCGAAAAATTAATTTTCTGAAAAATCAACCCCTTTCGCCTTGAAGACTAGATAAATAACGCCTAGGAATCAGGAAAATTTTCGTGAGTAATTACGACGTACCAAGATGTCGATTGGGGGCTTAGAGCCCCATTCTTTCGAAAACAGTTGATAAATCTCGCCAAAATAAATTCAGAAAAATCCTTAAAATTTGTGAAAAAACTCGGATCTTCGAATAACGTAATTTCAAGAAAAAATAAAAATACCTCCTGCCAACTGGTAGGCTACATAAAGAAATTTTTTTGATGAATTCGGACGTGTAAGTACTTACTGCAAAAATATAACGGTCGTTTGGTGTGAACCCCTTCCTTCTCGAGAAAAATTACAAAAACATGTAATGATAAAATCGGAAAAATCCGTAGAATTCGTGAAAAACATCGGAGCGTACAAAATTTTCATTTATAAAATTAAATATCACCCCCTGCTCATCTGAAGGCTCGATAGTGATTCAGAAGAACTTCTGACAGTTTTGGAAAATTATGACGAAAAGAAAATGTCGATAGCGGAAAACAGACTCCTATTTTTCGAGAAAAAAGCTGCGGACAGTTGCAAAAATTAAAACGGAAATATCCATAAAATAGAAAAATGGGACAGTCGCATAATTTTTGTCGCTTGAAGTCTATGTTTAAATGTATCCTTAAAAGTTGGGTATCTGACTAGAAGCTGGATGGCAAGGAGTAGCAAATATACGCATGTTACTAACTGAAATTTTTCACACGCGTCACAACCGATGTCAATATGATAATTTCATAAAATCCCCACCCCCGGTCCTAGAACCCTTTGGATTATATATATATATATATATATATATATATATATATATATATATATATATATATATATATATATATATATATATAGTAGAAGGGTAGTCTTTGCTGACTAGTTAGGATACAAAGCAGGAAATTTTTGGGTATAGCAGCAAGCAAAACGTGTACTCTTTTAACACTATATTTCCGATATTTCAACAGTGAATACTGTTATCTTCAGGGAAGCTACAAGTAACAAGCAAAATTGTACGATTAATGGAAAGAAAACTTTGAAGAAGAACCACTTACTGTGTTGATGAGAATGATTGCTATGGATGTAATATTTAAAATTATAAACAACATGTCATGTAAGTCACATGTGACAAAGATGAACAAAACACATTAAAATACGTCAAACAATAAAAATATTAATATTAAGTCATTGTTATAAAATTTGTTTAAACATTTATTTGAATTATCTCCACACGTGGAGAGATTCAAATGTAACGTAAGAAATTTGGTTAGGATTATTAGACAACAGACAGTTGACATTATTGACATTAGATGTCAGACACTTTTGAAGTGTGACACGAAACCACGAAAAGTGTCTGACATCTAATGTCAATAATGTCAACTGTCTGTTGTCTAATAATCCTAACCAAATTTCTTACGTTACATTTGAATCTCTCCACGTGTGGAGATAATTCAAATAAATGTTTAAACAAATTTTATAACAATGACTTAATATTAATATTTTTATTGTTTGACGTATTTTAATGTGTTTTGTTCATCTTTGTCACATGTGACTTACATGACATGTTGTTTATAATTTTAAATATTACATTCATAGCAATCATTCTTATCAACACAGTAAGTGGTTCTTCTTCAAAGTTTTCTTTCCATTAATCGTACAATTTTGCTTGTTGTAGCTTTCCTGAAGATGACAGTATTCACTGTTGAAATATCGGAAATATAGTGTTAAAAGAGTACACGTTTTGCTTGCTGCTATACCCAAAAATTTCCTGCTTTATATATATATATATATATATATATATATATATAACGCGTTAGAACACGAAAAAAAAAATCAATTTCGGAAATCAAAAGTTACGGCAAAAAAACTTGTTTGTTGCGGACTCGGCCTGCCTTCTTTTCGAGTTGCGAAAACGCAATAGACAAAAATAGAAAAAACTGTCAAAATGGTTTAAAATATTGAGACGTCGACTAATATTCATGCCCTGGTATGTATCCAGAAAGGTCGTGCTTCGTACCAAGAAGCTGGCGCAATTAAAAAGACACATAATTAAACAAATTTTGATGTTCAATAGTGCAAAATAAAATTACCACCAAAAACAGTTTAAAAAAGGAGCTCTCATTCACAAACTGAACTAAAATGATTGAAATGATATTTAATAGAGAAAAACAAAGAAGTTTTAGAAACCAAAATATTTTCTTCATAGCTTGGGAAGTAAAACCTCAACACACTTGAAATAAAGCCTAAAACTTTCAAAGGTTTAATATTTTTATTTCATACAATAAAAACTATTTCTCACTTTTCAGTTCAAAACATTGTAGATGAATGCTTGTTTTTGAAAAGAATTTTTTGTTTATTTTATTTATCTTAAGAATAAAAAAGAAGTGAGAGAGGAATATCGGAATTGCAATATTTATTGTTTATGATGAAAACATTATGTAGACAATATGTTTAAATCGACATTGGTTAAAATTATTCAATCAATATTAACCCAATATAAGTTGATATGATTTGCTGAATATTGATGAAATAATATTCGATTCATGTGCTATTAAACAGTCGTATATAGTATGTTGTTCTTTATCTCTAGAATCAATAGGTTACGAATATTGGTATTGCACAATATTCATACTATCAGAATTCAGAATAGATTTTGTCAATATTCCACCAATAGTATTTATATTTTATTGTTTTTCCAATATTCACCCATATTGAATCAATATTACTTTTACACTTTCTGTATTGGCACAATATGAAATCAAGTTGATATTATATAAAACCTGTCATGTATTGATTCAATTTTCAATTAAGAATGTTTCTCTTTAAAACATGAAATCAAGATTCAACCAACGAAAGGTGCTACCTGGAAAGAAGACAACTAGGTGCACTTGTCTATACTCATTGGTGATAGAAAATAAAACTTGAAATAAAATTTGTAGTGAAAACTAGTTTCCTTCAATTGATTTAGACTGGGATACAACAATAAAGTATCATGAAAAAAATAGATCAATTGAAGATAAAAAGGGTGTATATTGAAGTAGCCTAACAATTGGTTTTTGAAACCTGCTGGGTTTTATTTCTTCATTCCATAGGGAATCCATTTCTACAGGGTGTACCGAGAATAATGCGTTCCTTGAGAGGGCTTGTACAAAACTATTTGGAACACAAACATTCTATAATTCCTTCAACCAAATTCTATTGTTTTTATAGTAATTGAACCGGAGAAAGATTGAACTTTCTCCACAAGTGACTAAAAAACACTGATCTGAAAATAATTTTCATGCGTAGATGGCATCGATCTTTTCAGGAGATAATTGGAAATTAGATATTAGTAAATATTCCGACTATACATGTAAATTCATATCAGTTCTGAACCTATTGTACATTCTGCTAATTTAAATCACCACTCGTATACTTATTCATCCTGTAAACTCCATATTAGAGAAATTCCAGTGGCTTTTTATCACAATCCTCGAATGAATATTCATTCAATAATCTCCATACTACAAGAATATTCATATTACGCAATCCGCATGTCTTTGTTCTGCACACAAGAAAATACGCACTGCGTTCATAGAGTTAATTGAACGAGTCAAAAGATTTCATTGAATGCGCTGCAAACGTCGATAAGAAAACTGATTTATTTCAATTATTCCAAGAATTTACAAGACAATTTCTATTAGGAATATCTAAATCAATTCATTGAGAAAACGTCAACGGACCAAACTAATAGAATCAATAAATATGCCGGTTGATTTATTAATAGGATTCGCATAAATCATGTCGGTAGAAGCACATTAGTACACAGATATAAGTAATTAGGCGACAAATGATTTAATATTTACAAATGCTGCGATGCAAGACTACACTTTGACAAATACAGCTTTGCCGCAGGGTGTCGTCCATAATGAGAAATGCTGTTGGCTTCTCTTCGTATGATCGATACGCTTGCTTCTTAATATTTATTTAAAAAAGGTTAAAGAGTGGGTTCGAATAGTACCTGCAGAGAAGGTCAACCAAAATTGTTGAAAGAAGGATGATTTACATGATTACCAGGAAGACAATGTTGAAGAAAATATATTTTTTTATTGAGAAAGACAACATTAAAAAGTTATTTAAAAAAATAATTTAAATATTGTTTAGAGCTCGACATCCATTGATTATAATTATCGATACTACTTTGTTTTCAAAAACTATCAATCGTTCGTATGCACTTTTGAAATGTTTAGGCGTGATTATTTTAAATATATACTCATTAGGTCTGGATTAATTTCTTCAATTTTACATATTCTCTTTCATTTAGAGAGTGACCCATTCAAAAGCGGAACACCCTGAAACTTTTTTGTTTGTTGTCCGATTCAAAGATTTTTTCCAAAATTGCTTCAATAGCTCTATTATACCATCATTACTTTGAAATGAAATTCGATTTTTTTCAGATATCTAAAAAACATGTTTGTTTTCACTTTTTTTTATTTTTCAAATAAAATTTCACAACACCACAGAAATAACACGAAAAAATAATAATTGACATTGTCACAAGCCATATACTAAGTGTAATTGTGGAGCAATAAACTTCACTACGGTCTCGATGAATTTGACTGATTTCGTCTTTTGTTTTGCTGACTTATCATCTGTAGCAATATCAGTTCCGAAATCTTCAATTTTTCAATAGGTCCGTGTTTAGGTAAAACAAAGATTAACAATAATATGCTAAGAACAAATCTTGGTTAGAAATTTTCACAATTCAAACAGATCTAATGGAGCATTTCAAATTACAATATTTCATATATTATTAGAATTCTTCTGAACTTCCATTGTCTAGAAACAAATACTATAAATTCTTTGCATGTGTTTGAGATACGACATTTCAACAGTTAACATCTACTGTCGTTACCAAGTGTGTGAATGCGACAAGATATCTCAAATACTTATTAAATAGCATGCATCTAATGTACCTGCTATAAAGGTAACTACGATCTTCGTGGGGTCTCTCTCAGGTAATCATTGTTGATTAATGTGATACAACGACCTTTTACTGGCGAGTGTTATTATTGGTACATTAGTTGCATGCTATATAATAAGTATCCCAGATATCTTGTCGCATTCTCATACTTGATAACGACAGTAGATGCAAAGAATTTATTTTCTTTGTTTCTAGACAATGGAACTATAGAAGAATTTTACTAACACCAATACATTGTCAACCACTTTCACATATGTTATATTATACAGGGCGTTTACCCCAAAATTTTTGATAAAGTATTGTAAATTTTAATTAGTCTATATTAGTGTTAGGATTCAATATTTTTTTAGTTTTGAGTTCTTCCTTGTAAATGGGACAAGATATCTAGGTCGAGTCAAATGTTGTGGATAATGTTGCCGAATTAGTATGTTTTAAATTTTGAAACTGAAATTTAGATCAATTTCCCCCAAACAATTGCCCTACAATTTGGTACACAACGAACTTCGATGACAAAGCCCTCCTCCATATTGAAAAACAGACTCTCGAAAATAAAATATTTTAATAATGTGAGAAATATATAACATTCACATAATTTTACTGCAAAAATGTTTCACCCTGCCCCCTGAGTGCTAGGTAAGACGTGGAAAATTGCTGTAGAAATAAAATTGGAGTAACGATTAAAATATACTGCATAATTTAATATCAAATGATTTCAGCCCCCTGTCTAGGAAGATGACGTGTAGGAATTAGTAAAAATTTCCGAGGATTACGGGAAAAAATTTCAGTAGGAAAATACTGCAATAACTCACGGAAAGAAAATTGGAAAAATCCTGAAAAATTGTGAAAAATATCAGGCTATCGAATAATTTTGGTAGTTTGATCTGTATGTATCTAATAATGCTGAGAGAAGCTGGACGACAACGAAGAGCAAAGAAAATAATATGTATTGAATGAAGAAAAAAGAACTTTCAAAAAATGTATTATTTTCAGGTATCGTTTCTTTGTTCATTTGAGGACTCGATCATTTTCTTCCAATAATCACAAGATGCGAGGCAAATAATTCAACCAATATCTTGTTACAGGCTTTGCTAAAAAAATGCAAAAATTATTCTTAACAGAAATTGGGGAATCAATTCATCTTTAGGTTCTGTTTCATACATACATTCTTTGTATTACTGTTTCGGCTGATGAATTTTAATTTTAATTTAGGTATCTTTTCTTACCTAATTCATTTGAGGTCTCAACGATTTTCTTGCAATAATCACATGATGCGAGACAAAGAATTCAACAAATACTTTCTTGCAGGCTTTGTTAAAAAAACTTGTTATGAATGTAAGGGACTAGTGATATCTTTTGTTGAATGCCGCTCTATTTTCTAGTCAACTACATTTTATTTTTCGAAATCAGTCACTTATCCGTTCGAAAGTTATAAATATGCGAAATGATTTTGATCTTTTTTTATCATTTCAATTTATAAGCTTTTATTCTACTCGCCGAATTAGTATGTTTTAAATTTTGTAACTGAATTTTAGATCAATTCCCCCAGAACAATTGCTCTTCAATTTGATACACATCGAACTTCGATTACAATGCCCCTCCTCCATATTGAAAAACAGACTCTCAAAAATAAAATATGTTAAAAATTTGAGAAATTTATAACAGTCAGATAATTTTATTGCAAAAATGTTCCGCCATGCCCCCTGAGTGCTAAGTAAGACGTGGACAATTTATAGAGAAATAAAATTGAAAAAACGGTTAAAAAATCAACATCGGTATGCTGCATAACTTAATTTCAAATGATTTCAGCCCCCTGCCACCCCCTGCTTAGGAAGATAACACGTAGGAATTAAAAAAAAATTCCAAGGTTTACGGGAAACAATTTCAGTAGGGAAATACCGTAAAAACTCACGAAAAGAAAATTGGAAAAATACTAAAAAACTGTGAAAAATATCGGGCTATCGAATAATTTTGGTAGGTTGACCTGTATGTATCTAATAAGGTTGGGAGAAGCTGGACAAGGGATAGCAAAGAAAATAATATGTATTGAATGAAGAAAAAAGAACTTTCAAAAAATCTATTATTTTCTCTAAATCTTGAGGATTCGTTTCGGGTGAATGAATTAAATTTGAATTCAGGTATCGTTCCTTACTTTGTTCATTTGAGGATCATTTTCTTCCAATAATCACAAGATGCGAGGCAAATAATTCAACCAATATTTTGTTACAGGCTTTGCTAAAAACAAATGCAAAAATTATTCCCAACAGAAATTGGGGAAAAAATTCATCTATAGGTCCTGTTTCATATAGGAGTGATCTGTAAATTTTTCAGATTAAATTACTTTGAGCTGATTAATTTTAATTTTAATTTAGGTATCTTTTCTTACTCAATTCATTTGGGGTCTCAACGATTTTCTTGCAATAATCACGAGATGCGAGACAAAGAATTCAACAAATATTTTCTTGCAAGCTAGTTAAAAAAAATTGCAAAAATTATTCCTAAAAGAAATTGGGAAATTATTTCATATTTAGGTCCTGTTTCACATACAAGTCTGTTTCATCTCAAATATGAATATCCCCCTTCAAGGAAATGAAGAGAATGTAAATCATTGGCGGATCGTAAGGAACTAAAAAGAGCACCATTTCAAGTAATATAATTATTGGTCGAACCCAGCTGACCTCTGTACTTAAGCAAACCAATCATAAATCATCATGAATGGAGTTTCTCAGAAATCGAATTTCCGTACCAGTATGTTTTCTGCGGTTCCGACATTTTTATCAAGTTCAACTACTCGTACCAGTGTGACTTGAGGAATAAGTAGTACCGTTAACGATGAATCCATGCATGATTTAACTCCTTATTACGTTCTCACACCTTGAACGATATCAAACCGTGTCCTAACTTCTTTATTTGCAATTTGTTGCTCCAACGGCATTAGACCGAAAAGAGCACACCTCGGAAAAAAACGTATTCATTCATGAGTTTCAGACGATGCCATCACAGATTCGTTCAATGAATGGCCGGATTTGGATATTGGAAATGGGTTCCATTAGAAACTTGGTACTGTTTGTTTTTTGTGCCGAGGAGAAATAAGTTGCTCTCTTCGTCAGCCAATCAATTATTTTCGTCAGTTGCAGTCTTAAATCTGTTTCTAGCGGTTTTGATAGCTGATAAAAAAAATTTGAATTTGTATTGGGAAATATTTCGGCTATTCACGTGGTACTTTGACGAGGAAAAATTGGTGGAAGGTTTTTATTTCGCTGATTGAGGTGGAACGAAATGTATTACCGAATCAATAAAAATAAAATTAATGAATTTGATAATGTCGAAATCGCCTTCTCTCCAACACTGATAAAAAAATATGCAGAATAGGATATACCTACGAGGATGTATTGATATCTAGTTAGCCTAGACCAGTTCCCTGCATAAACAAAATATTGCGTTTTTATTTCGCTGATTGAGGTGGAACGAAATGTATTACCGAATCAATAAAAATAAAATTAATGAATTTGATAATGTCGAAATCGCCTTCTCTCCAACACTGATAAAAAAATATGCAGAATAGGATATACCTACGAGGATGTATTGATATCTAGTTAGCCTAGACCAGTTCCCTGCATAAACAAAATATTGCGTTTCCACAGCAATGAACAATAACTTATTAGAAGTGTCAGCGTAAAGTTTGACGTCTAAAAAGTAAACCAGAGTTACGTAATAAATTAAAAGTAAAAATATGTTCACCAAAATTGTGAAAATCGAAAAATTGGAGTATCGAACCATCATCAAGTACCTCTATTTAAAAGGGTTAAGAGGTAAGCAGATTTACGTAGATTTGCTTGATACCCTTGCTGATCAATGTCCTTCGTATGCGACCGTGAAAAATTGGACTGCAAGCTTCAAAAGAGGTAAATTTTCCATTGAAGATGATGACCGATCGGGAAGGCCAGTTCCTGTGTCAGTCCCCGAAAATATCGATGCAGTTCATGACATGATTTTAACAGACCGTCGAATTGGGCTAAAACGGATATCTGAAGCACTGAATATTTCATACGAACGCGTTCATCATATAGTTCACGTCAATTTGGACTTGAGAAAAATTGCTGCAAAATGGATCCTCAAATGTTTGAATGTTGACCAAAAGAGTGCAAGGGTAGTAGCATCGCGTTCGATCTGTGCTCGATTTGAAAACGATGTAGACTTCTTAAACCGAATTGTTTCCATGGATGAGACTTGGGTACATTTCTACTATCCAGAAACAAAGCAACAGTCGATGGAATGGCTACACTCCGGTTCTCTAAGACCTAAGAAGTTTCGTGTCCAAAAATCTGTTGGAAAAGTTCTTGCTTCAGTTTGTTGGAATTGCCATGGAGTAATCATGATTGATTTTTTGGATAAGGGTTGAACAATAACTGGAGATTACTATTCGACAATACTGACCACTCTACGGGAAAAAATTAAAGAGAAAAGACGCGGAAAGCTACCCAAAGGTGTTTTGTTTCTGCAGGACAACGCCCCTGCACACAAATCTCATGTTGCCATGCAAAAAATTCGTGATTTAGGGTTTGAATTACTAGAACACCCCCCTTATTCACCAGATTTGGCTCCGTCCGACTATCATCTATTTCCTCAACTGAAAAAAAGTTTAAAAGGTCGTAAATTTTCTTTCAACGAGGAGGTAATAAAAGCTGTGGAGGTCTGGTTTCCAGAGCAAGAAGAAACATTTTTTTTTGAAAGGTCTAGAGATGTTGCAGGTTCGCTGTAATAAATGTATCCAATTAAGAGGAGAATATGTTGAGTAATAAAATATTTTGACATTGAAATTTTGTTTTTCTAGAAATTTTGTTGGGGTTGGGATCAGTACTATCGAAGAAAATCTATTGTTTTTTTGTCAACGTTTCGAATTTCATTAAATTCATCATCAGGGCTCCCAATTATTTGTTGAAATTTTGTTTGGTTCTATAGTAGGCTGAAAATTTTTAATATATCCTCGTATGTCAATTGTGAAGTGGTACTCACAAGCTATATCGCAGAAACCTTGAATGACCCAATGACCCTCTCTTGAAAATCAATTGTTTTCATCAAGGCCTGCCTTATTTTTTTATTTAGATACCTCATCTGACTCGATGTCAGAATCTCACTGTTTCTATGAAGATCCACCACCAGTTTTAACGCCCAAGTAGACCCACATAGCCGTCAGTATTTTGTTTCCATTAAAATAATATTCATAGCTGTAGAGGGAAGAGAGTTTCGTACTTTGTTTCCAGGTTCCATTTGACTTGTTTTATATTAAATATCAAATACCCTCGAGATGTAGAATTGAATTCATACAACGATATTTCTTAAAAGTTAATCCAGAACAGTGATGTAAGACTAAAAAAGTGTCATTGTCAACGAAAAAAATTATGTTATATTGTAAAAAATCGTTCCACGTGATAGTTCTCGTCAAAATTGCGAGAATATTTCAATCACTCAACAATTATTGTTTCATTGTTTTAGATTATATAAAATTATCGATTTTTCATCTGTTTCAAATAGTATATATTTTTTTCGTCTAATTGAAAAACAGTTTTTGTAAGAATAATTGTTGGACAAATAGCCATTTATCTGACGAAGATATTATTTTTATCATTTACAAAAGTTGATGCTGCCTGCCCCTAATAGTAAAATTGCAATTCATCTTGAAAATCTGAGATGGTCATATAGTTTCGAAGAAATTGGCCAATGACTCTGGAAAATAAATACAGAAAAATAGTCATTGGTGTTGAGGAGGGTCACAAGACCTTTGTCAATGAGAAAATGGGCTACGATGATACGAGTGGTTACACGTCTCAGTACCATTGCTGCCAAATTCACTGTAATAACAGCTGATTCACTTCTTGGATTACTTCGAAACTTATGTTGTTTGTCATAAAACTTATTTGTCGTAAATATGTTTGGCTAACACTGGTAAGAGGTAAGAAGTTCAAACCATCCCCAGCCAAATTATGAAGGATATAAATGAGAACTTGCAATAGTGCCATCCTTTACTTTGAGGTTCCTTGGTTATGACCATTATATTTTCCCTTGTTAATATATGATCCCCGCTAAACCATATCTTGTCTTTATCTTAGTCCTTATTAGAATCTATTGAATACTATTAGTACGTTCAAAATAAGGAACAGTGAACAAACACTTCACAAAGTATGATGTATGTGTCTGCAACCAGCTGTTAAATTTATCACGAATTTTAATAAACATTTCAATATTCATTTTCAATTTGACGAAAATTTTATCGCGCACAGATAAAGAGGTAATAAGTAGCAGAAAAAGTAAAAATAATTCCATTCGACAAGGTCATTCGATTTGAATATTTTTTAGTGCATTCAGAAATAGGTTACAGTCTGTTTTAATTTTATTGCGTTGCTAGTCACTTGATTAGATACCAACTTGACGCGATGAAAATTGCTGTAGGAATAACTTAGTACGTAACATATGGGAAAGAAGTTTATTATTATAGAGTAATGGAAAATATATACTTGATGCGTTTCAAGTCGTACATACATTCGAAAACTTTAAGCCTCTTCAATTTGACGCGCTATTTTATATGCGAAGTGAAACGCTCATGCACGATTATCAGCGAACCCTGATTATTATCAGGAAAACAGAATGTTTTCAGATTGCGATATTAACACAATAGTCATGGAATTCTGATATAATACTTATACTCGAACCAATGTTACAGCAAGGGTCCTAACAAAAACCAATTTTTGCACTTCAGTGCCATCTGTTGTGCAGAAAATAAGGAAGTTCTTTCATTATCATCGGTCTAGAGATATTCCAGTACGATGGAGATATGCAGAAGAGGAACATTTCTAGATGTTATGCTTGAACCTCTGTAAATAGGTATAGAATTAATTCTAAGCAACTATTTCGAACAAATTTTTTCGATATTTTGTCATCTCACCCCACTTTTAGCTCCTTCATGGTAATTTTTTTCAATTTGCCGCTATTTCAGTGGTAACCTGACATGTCTCAAAATTAATTTTCAGTTTGTCGGATGTGCACAATCAATCATCAAATTTTTTTTCCAATACAATAAATAAAAGGATGAAAAATTTAACTCAAATTTCCTTCACCGTTACATTGTTTGGCAAGAAAAAAATTGTGGAAACGTATTTATTATAATATTCACTTAATTGAAAAAACAGTATCGGGCTAATACCGTGACGGTTATTGAGGGACAATTACTTTGGCGATGTTCACCATTTCTACCATGTACTCGAATATAGAGCGAATTTGTACTTCTGCCCCTGGTCTTTGCCTAGATGGTCCATTATAGATGACATTCAAATCAATCACAAACCCGTCATTCGATTATCATGTCTAGAGATGAAATTACTAATTGTTTCCCATTTCTGACTATGCACATCATCCAAAGTAGGTGCCACTTTAAGTATATTTTTATAATGTTCCTCTTGATATACAGGGTGTTTCATAATAAATGCGCAGGACTTCAGGATGTGATAGCTCGTCCAAAAATATCAAAAAAAGTTTCTATTAACTTACCCTCTAAAATGCACCATTTTCGAGATACAGGGTGTTGAAATTTAAAAAAAATAATCGTTTTTTGCGAATATCTCTGGAACCGTTCATCGCACAGAAAACAGATTTCGTAGGCATTTTCTATTTATAATAAGCTCTGTTTCGTGCGGATTTTTTATTTTTTAAAATTTATAATTGGTGAAGATTTTGAAGGGGTGTGGGTGTTTTTCTCTCCAACTTCTACGCCACTGGAAAAAGTACAGTTTTGAGCCTCGTATATGAAGCACCAATGTTTTCTACACAAAAAAGGTATTCTTGGTCATAAGCTCTAAAGTTGACTGTTTTCAAGAAAAATCGACTTTCATGTTGTTTAAATAATGTTTTTTCCTCGAAAAATTGCTGCGTGCATTGAAGCTAACGGCGGACATTTCCAACAATTCAACTGAGTATGATTGTTATTGTTTTTTTTTTGTTATTTTGTAATTAAAAAGTCAACGTTTGGTTTTGTTACTTGTTTTAACATTTAAATAAATTTTGTATAATTAGAAAAAAAATTATTTAAAAAAATTTACCATGTTTTTCAACATGAAAGTTGATTTTTCTTGAAAACAGTCAACTTTAGAGCTTATGACCAAGAGTACTATTTTTGTGTAGAAAACATTGGCGGTTCAAGTAGGTGACTCAAAATCATACTTTTTCCAGTGGCGTAGAAGTTGGAGAAAAAAACAACCACTACCCCTTCAAAATTTTCACCAATTATGAATTTGAAAAAATAAAAAAAAAATCCGCACAAAACATAGCTTATTATGAGTAGAAAATGCCTACGAAATCTGTTTTCTGTGCGATGAACGGTTCCCGAGATATTCGCAAAAAACGATTATTTTTTTTAAATTTCAACACCCTGTATCTCGAAAATGGTGCATTTTAGAGGGTAAGTTAATATAAACTTTTTTTCATATTTTTGGACGAGCTATCACATCCTGAAGTCCTGCGCATTTATTATGAAACACCCTGTATAGCACATTATTCAAATTAATATACTTAGTATTTTTTTGTAATGTTCTTCCTGATTTATGAATATATTGGCAATATTACGGTTACATGAGAATGTCATGTGTCGGCTGTATTTACCACTAGAACCGGAAAGTTTATCTAGACAATCTGTCTTGTTTCATTTCAAGATATAACGTGATTGCACGTTTTTTAGCGCAGAAGTGCGGTAAACAAGACAGGTAAATTTATTAATTACTAATAATTATTATACTATGACAGCTGGAAGTATTGCTAATATGTTCCACCTACTTATTTGTCAAACGCGAATACATACTTTCAACTAATTTCTCAGCGGCATGTAATGCAGTTCAACTCGTTTTTGTTTCGTTTGAGAATATGGATGGCTCTCGATTGAAATATGCTCTGCTGTGATTGTCTGATAAATTGTAATGACTGGTTGAGAAACTCAGTTCATATAAATGATCTAAGTATATGTAATATGCATTTGCATATAATAGAGAACAACATTTTGAACAAATTTTTATCAGAATGCAAACAACATAGAACATGCAAGATTATTGATTGAAGTAGAATTAAGTTATCGGGTATAGTTTGGAACCAATTTCGTAATCATCTTAAAGTATCCCTAAGAATTAAATGTTCACATGGATGTGAATTTCAATAGAGTTTCAGAAATTGGAAGTCACATCCATATATACATGTAGTTCTAAAGGATACTTCAAGTTAGTTATGAAATTGGCAATTATAGTTCATGGTCATCTCGCCTTGTTCCGTTACACAACCCTTAAATCTCTCTCTTCCTCTCTCTGTTTGATGACACATGACAGTTTTAAAATAGTAACTCGGACCTTTGGAAATTTCAACAAGTCCTTACTGATATCTTTGAATGCTTTAATTTTTTATCATGTAATTAATGTCGATTGTACTTCTTGAAAATTTAACAATTTTTTTTTAAATTTAATTTTAGTGAATTCATGTCTCACAACATACCCTAACAACATACCATCTTCCTCTCATCATGAACAGTAATTTTAACCGATTGCAACAGGAGGAATGACTACAGCAGCGTTCACTGCGTTGCTGTAGGTTATCAAAAATTACTTCTGTTTTCACTGGAAAACTATTCGCCATCCTACAAGTCTTGGAATAAATTAGAAATGAGAATTTTCTGAAAACAGTTATTATTGCAGATCCACTACACCAATCCAATCCTTTTCTGATCAAAAATGAACTCAATCAGTTAGAACAGATTGAGCAAACCGTTGAATTCATCCTCTGTTGAATTGGTGTTATTTCCGTCAACCTTTTGCTCCCCTACGTACAACCCTCAGAGGTCTTTGAAAGACCTGTGCAGCCCTTACCTTTTAACGTGTTATACCATGCACTGTAAAATCAAACTTCAAGCTAAAGTAAGAGAAATAAATAACAACCACATGGCAATCTGAGTGGAACATTTCTCAGTCCAAGCTTGAAATGAAAAAATCCGTACTTCCCATTGTTTCCAGCATATTTTTTTCAGTAATAGTAGTAACTCTGTTACCGATGTAATGAAGTACAGGTGATTCAATTTATAGTAAGTTATAAAAAATAGTCGTCTTCAATGTGAGACACGTCGGCACGATTCAGTTCGTTATCTATATCTTCAGAAGTAATTCAATCACGGATCTCATCTTATATTATTTCATTCCAAATTTAGAATCAATAATTAGAATTGATTGGCCTTGCCGTTAACATTACTTTCTCGATATAATTGGAAAAAAAGTTCAGCACCTCCAGTATGCTGCTTGAAAAGACCGTCAGCCGCTTTGGAAATATCGGATAGAAATGAAAATTTCAAGTTTAGCTACTACCTAGGTCGATAGCTTTTTGGTAATTACTAATAAATGACAAGTTTATCATTATAATTTATTTTTGGAATATCGAAAACGGGTGATGGAATGTTTCGTATGGATTCAAGTAAATTATGTTGAAGTATTTTCAATTATACCAAAATAGTCAAATAATTCTGAGCAAGTTAATAGTAATTTTGACATGACATATTCGTGTTGCTTTTAATCTAAAGGTGTAGCATTTTTTTTTATTCCGAAATTCTCAGTAAAAACATGCGTTAATAAGATTATTAAAGATGATTACAATACTTCATATTTTTTATCTCTTTTTTGAAGATGTTGGGAGTTTAGCGTACGATAACCTGAACTATGGAAAAGAGCCATTATACAAGTACTTCCAAAAAAACATGTCCACTTGAGTTTAAAGATTTGTGACCGATATGCATAAGGTACTTGTATCGACGAGTTTTCACTGTTGCCTGTAACATAATCTGGATTTCGTAAAATTTAAAGCTGCACATAACGGCTCCTCTCTATATCATTCATGATGTTGTTAGGGCTTTGGATCATGGTATGGGTCTAACAAGACTTTAGCAAAGATTTTGACACCAATAATTACAATTTAATGATAGCTATATTACATTACATTTTATTTGAAAATGCCATAGATCTGGTAACATCTTATCATCGTGATTGCAAAGAAATCATTCTAATCGACGATGAACACTCCCAATATAAGGAACTGAAATCTGGAGTCCTTCAAGGCTCCATTCTAGGGTCTCTGGTACTCGCAATATACACAGAGGCAAGCATAACTAAAACGACTTCACAGTAAAACAGAGTTTCTTATATCCCAAATAAAATTACTAATAAAATGGGACAATAAAATCCCAGAACTCGTCGAGGGTGTAGCAATTTTTCTGGATAAGAGCAGTTTTCAATCTTGAAAATTGTTAAATCAGGTGAGTTCTTAACCGATTCATCTAGCTTATTGAAACACTTTGGTCCAATGAAGAAAAAACCTTTTTGGTAGAGTGTGGTTCTGTGCATGTTGGGTATTAACAAGTTTTTTGAGCGAGTCGAGTATTGATGCTGATAAGATGTGAATTTCGGCCTGTTCTTATAAATATATATGAATTGTTTATAAATATAAATACTCGCAACCGTAAGTATTCGGAGTTGTTTGAATGTATTTCTGAATGATTGCCTCTACCCGATTTCTGCGATGATTCTGATAGCCTACTCTTATAGATGAAAAACTCTCTCTGCAGGTGACCCTGTACCTCAGTTCAGTATTCCATATCGAAGATGACAGTGGATTGTTCAGCAAAACCTCTTCACTACAATGACTAGATATAAATCTCAATGCGTAACAATTCTTCCTTAATTTATTGCAGAGAGTTTCAATGTGAGGGGTCCATGTGATATTATAGTCCAGCGTGAGACCTAGCATCATTGTTGTTGAGCAACTTTCAACATGTAACTCCTCATTCTCAAAAATACTGAAGTCTTCACGGATGGTGTTCAATGAAAATTTAATTAATTTGGTTTTGGTGATGTTCAATGCCAAGTGATTTTTATCAGTTACCACACGCTCATAAACACTGTGTTTTTTCTGTGAGATATAACACATTACGATCCCTGATGAGAAAATTGGTCATCTGCATAGGCAACTACATGAATTTCTGTGAGACTACAGGCCATTGGCATATGTGAGGAAAAGTAAGGGGCCAATAGTTGATGATTGACTAACAGTATTCTGAAAGACTACCTTTTGGTTCCTACTCTCTAAATATGACTTCATCAGATCCAAAGCAATTCCTCTCACACCATATCTCTCCATGATTTACACTATCAAAAGCTCTAGAGAAATCAATGAATAACCCACAGATATGCAGTTTTCCATCGAGAGCATTTATGACGTGTTCATTAAATTCGTAAAGTGCCGTTTCAGTACTTTTGTTTCGAGTGAATCCGTGTTGATTTGGTGAAAAAAGTTTGTTAGCAGAGAAAAAAGATGCCAACTATTTTTTAATATTGAGTTTGAAATTCTTGAAAATACTCGGAAGCAAACTGATGGTTGATTTATTGAAAACCATGATAAAAATTCCATATGAATATTTTCAAGTAGTCCGATTACGATTAATACTCAAACATCCTGTAGGTGCACCGAAACACTTATCCCGAGTACCAGCAGATTACTAGTTGCATCAAAATACGTCCATAGTTCATTCTATGATTATACACCAAGTCCAATAAATAACAGAGACTGAAATATACATAGTAGTTATGTTGACCCTAGTGCAGCAGAGGCTCTTAAAAGTCTTCCAATTAACTATTATACACTGCAAAAATGAGGCCCAGCCTTTTGCAATTAACTTCAGTAATGTTACTCGCGAATTGCATTTATATCTTCCGGGTAATCACGAGCAATTTCTTATTTTGAACTATTGATGTATCAGAGCAAATTGAAAGGCTTTTGAGGAGAACACAACGAATTGTGGATGGCTGCAAGCTGTGTTATCTCTTATTATATAGCCGGTGAGCTGGCGACGAATTTTGGAAGGTCCTTTTGGAAAATTGAAATTGCGAATGAATTGAATTTCGTCAATTGGCTAATCGTTACCTCGCAGCATGTAACATTTGAAAAAAAAAAACAAAAAAGCATAGTTTTGGCAACTTGATTTTTTTAATCCTTTCATTTGGTTTTTGTATAATTCAAAAAGAATCCCAGACTATTTTGTCGTTTATAAAGTACTACCAGGCCCCTCCAAAAATATATTAAAATTCCCTAAAAATGTACCTACCTACTTTCGGTAATCTGAAAGTTTTAATCATGTATTCATTACATAAATCAATATATTCAATGTTTAATTAATTCAAATATCATAAAATACTAAAATAAAAGATTTTTTCTATTTTTTGTTAAAATGCGGAGGTCAATAACTGGGTCCAAATTTTAACTCATTACAAAAAACATTTGTATATCAATGGATCGCGAAAAAAATCAAAATTTTCTTTTATTCGTTTTTAATGTCAATGTTTGAAATTTTAATTCAACTTTTATTATAAGGGAGCATAGAAAACTTTTATCATAAATAGCGTAAAAAATAGTTCCTTTGACTTGTCGCAAAAATGGAGAAGGGTGGAACGGGGTGAACTTTTGGGGGTTGAAAGTGATATTTCACGGTTTTTCGCGAATGACAGCGAAAGTTGACCTTCTATCAAAAAAAGTTAAATGACAAAGTTGTTGAAAATGAAAAGATCTATAATTGCTGTATCAAATATTTTTTCACATTACCTCAAATTTTCCGGGAAAATCGGAAAAACTAATTTTTCAATTTTTCAATTTTTAATTTATTTTTTCGAACAAAAATTAAATTTTTCTTACGAAATATGGTGGAAATATAACTTATTATGTTTCAATTGAGCTATAATTTTTTTGTAGCGGAATACAGATTTTTCCTATTTTTTGTCGACAAATTCCCAAAAAAAACGACCTCATTTTCAACTGAAAAGTTTCACCGATAAAGTTTGTCTTTTCAAGCTCGCCAGCCGCCAGTTTTTTATTTGTAACGTCAGTTCAAAATGAGGTCGTTTTTTCAGAATTTGTCACCTGAAACATAATATGTTATATTTCCACCAAATTTCGTGAGAAAAACATTTTGAGCGAGAAAAAAATTATTGACTGAACTTTTTTCGACAGGTCAACTTTCGTTGCAATTCTCGAAGAACCGTAAAATGTCTCATGCTGTTAATATTTTTTTTATCTCAAAAATGCATCAGTACTGGTCTAAGGGTCTAAACGTGTTCTGATAACTTGCATAAATATTAGTAAAAATTATACGATTAATACGATTTTATTTAGAACATTCTCAACTTGCAATGAAATAATAATTTATTTTAACAAAAGTCTTCTAATAACTATTCCAAATTACCATCTACAGAGACTCTCATGAAGTCAGAAACTAGGCTCATTACCCAGTATTTAAATTGTTTTTTTCCAATACCACACAATTATAATAACTACCAATAAATTATTTTACGTGAAAGTTTTGTTTATTTTTGTCAAATGAAAACTGCTATCTGATGAATTTAGCAATTCCATAGTAAATGCGGCAACCGTAATTACCGTTTTTTTTTATTTTTTATTTATTTTCCAATTTTTAGAAAAAGAAATAAACTACTCTAAAATACTCGAGTGGTTTTTCAATAACCAATCACAGCGTGCTAAGCTTGGGCCCCCATCAGCTGCTGGTGTGCCTTGATAAGCTGTCTATCTTGACCTATTGCTGCGCATAGAATTTTTTGACGCAGGCACTTTGTAAACTTTATTCACGTCTGGGAGTTGTTTAAAACCGCTAAATTTGTCTGGCGATTTGCAGGTAATATCAAAATCACTCAATAAATAAGTGATTGAAATTTCAGATTGCCAGTAGTAATAATAATGAAATATTTTTGAAGGGGTCTGGTAATACTTTATAACCAACAACAATGTCTGGGTTTTTTTGTTTCGAATTATACAAAAAGAATATGAAAAGACTAAAAAAGTTTTTTTTTGCAAATGTTACATGCTGCGCAGTAACGAATTAACCGTAAACGCTCTCTCAGACTCGCGAGTCTGGATTCGCCAACTGACGAAATTAGGTTTTTTCACAATTTCCGTTTGCCAAAAAGACCTTCTTAAAATTCGTTGCCAGCTCTTGGACTATTACTTTTTGTTGCCATGATTGGCTGGAGGAGAATGTGAAGAACAAGATCTTTGCTGAGGCCTATTTTGACTCGCGTATGGGTATTAAATAGCCGTGCAAAATCGTTTTAGAAGTCATTGTGAGTACAGACTAGATAACAAAACGATTGTTGTATACTGATTGACGTGTTGTTGTGAATATATTCACTGTCTCAGGCGTATCTGTGGAATTACTTTCTTAGTACGCGGTAATTGAATACAGGGTGGATTGAAATGCAATGAAGTCGGTTCAGCTTCATTGATGTATAGAAATGGTCGAGAGAGAAACTAGCAAATGAAGTTCTTTTGTGGAAGTAAACAAGAAATACTCTTCTACAATTTACTGTCTGCGTCGGTGAAACCGTAGACACTGCAATAACGAAGACTTGACATGCCTGTAGATGTATGTTTTTTACCAACTCGTCCCTATTTAATTAAAAATTCTACCAGTATGGACTGCCTTATCATAAAACTTATAAAATCAGTGTTGAATTATATTTCTGAACCACTTGCATTTATAATAAAAGAATCTTTAGAAAAGAAACTTTTTCAGATATGTTGAAATTGGAAAAGTCATTCCATTATATATATAACAGAAAGTTACTTATGACATCTACAGTCACTAGTTGAAACTTAATTTGACACGAACCAAGGAATCCAAAGTAGAGGTTTGTCTACAAATTGACAGGCAGCCAACAATTCGTTGTTCTGACCAACCCAAGGTTCAATCAAGTTTCTAGTACGTTATGAGGAACGCAAGCAGAATCTAAGTGAAAATAGAGTATATTTCATTTTAATTCCGAGAGTTCCAACCATTGTCAGCTGTTTCGTGCTCACGCACTCATCAGAAAGGATTTATGGAGCTCTCGAAATCAAAACGAATCCACTCAAGAATTAGTACCGTGAAGGCAAGACAGATTTAACAGAAAGTTACTTATGACATCTACAGTCACTAGTTGAAACTTAATTTGACACGAACCAAGGAATCCAAAAGTAGAGGTTTGTCTACAAATTGACAGGCAGCCAACAATTCGTTGTTCTGACCAACCCAAGGTTCAATCAAGTTTCTAGTACGTTATGAGGAACGCAAGCAGAATCTAAGTGAAAATAGAGTATTTCAATTCCGAGAGTTCCAACCTTTGACAGCTGTTTCGTGCTCACGCACTCATCAGAAAGGATTTATGGAGCTCTCGAAATTAAAACGAATCCACTCAAGAATTAGTACCGTGAAGGCAAGACAGATATAACAGAAAGTTACTTATGACATCTACAGTCACTAGTTGAAACTCAATTTGACACGAATCAAGGAATCCAAAGTAGAGGTTTGTCTACAAATTGACAGGCAGCCAACAATTCGTTTGGATTTCAAGAGCTCCATAAATCCTTTCTGATGAGTGCGTGAGCACGAAACAGCTGTCAAAGATTGGAACTCTCGGAATTAAAACGAAATATACTCTATTTTCACTTCGATTCTGCTTGCGTTCCTCATAACGTACTAGAAACTTGATTTAACCTTGGGTTGGTTCAAAAACGCATAATTCGACTTATGTATAGTCTATAGTAGAATGAATCATGTAGAGCGATTTTTTTTTTAAATATAACATTCTAGTACTACCACTCAACACATTTACCATTGTATCATGTATGAGAAAATACATGAATATGATTTTGAAACAAAGCTTTTCAATTGCTTGCCTTCAGACCTTGAGGAAATATCAGCTTTCGTAGGTTTCAAAAAGGAAGTTAAAGAATATTCGCTGTCCGAAAATTTTTGTATTATTTGAAAGAATTTCTTCAAAGGAAAATGTAAAGCTTTGTACCTATTTCAATGTAGAGATTGTTCTCAAAGTACATTTATTTTTTAATACGTATGTTTCATTTTGCGTGTGTTCTGTACTTATACTTTATTCGATCTTTTGACGGTTCCTATATCATTTTGTATGATCAATTCAAGGAATAAATATTATTATTATTATCATTCACTAGCCGATACAGCATCATTATATAAACGTTACGTTTGGATTCAGGTAATCAGCTATTACTGCACAATTTTGATATCTTCTTAATCAACTAAATAATAATAATAAACTCATCATTGGTTGAGAAAGAAAATAGGAAATCTGCATCAACAATTATTGAAACAAACAAATTTCCACTACCAAAAGGCAGAATTAGCTGCAGTCTGCTCCACATGGGCTCTCACAAGTGCTTTCTTCAACTTGACATTGAACAAAGATAACAATACTGAGAAATAAAATTGCTTTACATTAAGATTTGCAGTTAGCAATATAACATTAATGATTAAAAAATGTCAAATAAAAATTGAAAATTGTTATTGTTAATCCAACAAAATGTAAATTGTAATATTATAACATTGTATTTCCTTGATCCGTGATTAATTTTTCATTTTGGCTAATGGTTGTATTCCATATGTATCTTGACTGTCATGATGATAACCCATAATCGTATGTGAAAGAAGACAAGATGTAGTTTGTTGTTGACAAGTGGAAAACAAATCTCAGAACTTTTTCGGGACAACATCAAAACGCAAGTTCACTCTTGTGTTTAATTCTGTCGAATTGTCTTGTCTAATAGAGCATAACCATGACTGTCAACTGATTTCGGTCTTCTGCAGTGAGGATGTCATCCATAACCTTTAGCATAGTGGTCACGTAGCTGTGCTAGGGTCTCAAGCCAGATTGGAAGGAGTGTATAATATTGTTGGCTCTAAGTGACATGCATTAAAGAAAAAGCAGTTTTTCAAATGCCTTAGCAAGCTCACACATGATTCTGATTGGACAGCAATATCAACATGGTTATGTTGATTTGGTCGGCACCATTAGCTTTTGATTGTTTTGAATGTTTTATATATTTCTGTTTCTAATGTGAATGTGAAAGAGAAGTTGCCCACGCCAGGTTGCAAGTGGCATGGAAATATTCAGCACAAATGAAACTCTGGCCATGTCAACAGGATATGATGAATTTTCCTACCATAAAATTTCGATCTAAAATCTAATTACTTACGAAGCATTTGAAAATTGCTTCATTAAACAAGGATAATTATTGATATTTCCTCAAACAAAAATTTCATGCTTTCTAAAATTCTGTTAACGATTGTATAATATTGAATTTTAATAGGATTGAGTAATGCTCATTAAAAAATAACATAATTTTATAGAGAAACTACGGTTTATTATAAACGAAAAGTATATTTGCATGACTGAACATCAGTCGTTTAAATTTTCCTCAACAAAACCGAGGTTTTGGATTAAAACACGTTAGCATGAACCAAACCTGAAAATGAAAAAAATCTTGAACCCAGATAGCACTGCCTTATTAGTTTTATCATACAAATAATATTGAAATAATTCAAGATCCCTAATATTCTTTGTTTTTGTTATCAAATAATTATTATCTGAAAAGTTCTGGAGTTCATTTCGTTGGTATAAATCTCATATTTTCGAAACTACTCTATATTAAAAATAGGATTTATGAATGTCGCACATCCTTCTATATTACAGCAACAGTAACAAAAAGTATGTAATACACTTTTACTTTTTATGAGTTATTCAGAGTTTTAAAAGTATAGTCGACAACAGAGCGTTGTAAATCTTTTGCTTACTTGAAAACCGCATCCAATCCGTCTATAGCTGGTATTCCATTATAACATAGTGTTGATGGCTATGATAAAATTTCAACAAAGGTATTCCTTGAAATCCCTTCACAAAGAATGTTAGCTATCAGCAGAATTCATGATCGTCAATAATTATATTCAGCTTCCATTGAAATTTACTTCACACTGTTGCATGGCGACTTCCAAAGTTTCTCATGGAAATGCAGATTCAGCGGAAAATTCCACTTCCTATCTATTTTATCCAGTAGCTATCGAAACTTACGGCGATTTTGGTTCTTAAGCTTCAGAGTTGATTAATGAAATTGAGAAAAAAGTGTCAAAAAACATCAAACTATTCCATTCCTTTTTCAGTTATATAATAATATTAATAATCTGTATTGCTTCTGAAGAAAAATACATTCTTATAGCAAGAAATTTGGCCTAAAAATGTCAATCTCATAAGATAACAGTATATAAAGAGAAGAAAAGCGAGATCGTAGAGAAAAAAAATAAGAAATTAACAAACCAATAAAAGAAAATTCAGTTCGACGGCGTTCAAATATCTAATATTAAAACAAACAAAAGACTCACAAACGAAAAAAAAAAGTTTTCATACTCGCTGAGAGCAAACGATCTGAATTTCAGGATATTAATGAAAAATTCACAAAATAATTGTACATGAGACAGATTGTAAAATGATCTGAAATGATACTCACATTCACAGTGTTAATAATTTCCAGAGAGGTAGCAATGCGTAGAAACTGCAGTTTAATCCTTTGCATACATAGTTCATATGAAACTCCCAAGTAAGTCAACAATCTATGTGTAATACTAAAAATTTGGTTGTCTCTGATGGATATATTGTCGTGTTAGTAATTTCAATATTCATAGGTTCGTACGTATATTTTCTGCCAAAAAAATTGAATCAAAACTGTCTTCTCTGGGTTGACTATAGGCCTGGTTCTGCCACACCAATCTGTAAATCGTTCATTGATAATATTCAGTTTTGTTTGAAGTTCCACAGGACTATCGGCTTCTTCTGAAATTGAAGTATCGGCAAATAGTAATATTGAATTCATACCCAAATATTGTGGGAGATCATTTATATATTAGTAAAAATATTATTGGCCTTAGAACTGAGCCCTGTGGAACTCCTATGATCACCTCACACATATCAGAATGAGTACTGGCATATCTTACATCTAATCTCCTATATTTCTTACAGGAGAGTACCCAAGTTAGGAATTTTCCACGAATACCTACTGTGTGAAATTTATAAGCGAGTAAATCAAAGTCTATGGAATCGAAGGCTTTAGATAGGTCGAAGAAAAGTGCGGTCACAAATCAACACCACTATAAATAGTTTCTAAGAAAGCTGCAGTAGCATCTTCCGTCGATCTTCCTTGGCAAAATCCATTTAGATACTAACTGATAACGTTGTTTTTTTTTTAAATAGCAATAATTTATTATGAATACACCTTTCTATTATTTTACTCAAAATACTGGAAATGGTCTCTGGTCGATATCTTTCAGTATCAAGGGGATCACCTTTCTTGAGTAACGGAATTACTTTTCCTATTTTCAACAAGTCTGGACACGATTCCTCTTCAACAGATTTGTTTATAATGAATGCTAAGGTTCAACGATATATTCGGATACAGATTTGATTATATTCGTCGTGAGGCAATCCATTTCAGTGGAATTTTTATTTTCGAGATCAGCACTAACATTGAAGAATGCAGAAGGTGTAACAGGGTTAAAATAGAAGCTATTCACCGTTGAAGTCAAGTCAGTGGTATCTGATGAAGTTTCATGAAGGAAATGTTTAAAATTGGAACTGAGGTTGCATAAGTGGTTGGCAAAAGTATACGCTTTGATTGGTGACTTATTTCCAAAATACATATCCTGTGAAAATTCATTATTGATTTTTCTCCTGTTGGTTTGTTTATTGACTCTTTTCCAGACTTTCTTATAAAATGTTTCCTATTAATAAAACTGTCTTATTTTCAACTTGGGAAAAAAGTCATATTAGCATTACTGTTGAGAATATAGTGACGAATGTTCAATTTAAAATTATATTATTTTATGAAATATTTTGAAGACAAGATTTAAATTTTTTTTGTATTCAGCTTCGAGAAAGCCATTGAAAATGCCACTAGTTTGATTATTTAACCGAATTCGTAGCAATAATAACGTAGTCGGTAATGGTGCCGACTTAATTTGGAGGACCCTGTATAATAATCAACATTTTCAGAAAAAAGTGATACGTATCTAAATCAAAGGTAATATTGAATAACTGAATTCACCAGAAAGTTACCTTATCTTTCATTCAATCAACAGTATAGTAATGATTTTTTTTTGTAGTCAAAAACAATTCGTCTTTTATTTTAAAATTTCATGTTTCAAACACAGAGTCATCAAGAATCAAGAAACAAAACACATTTTATCTCCTAGAATAGAGTGAACCCATGATGTCAGAATATTGTAATTTCTTCCAGTCAGTTGCCGTATTTTTGTGTGATTTCTTCTCATTTTGTTGATGTTGGTTCTTGTATCTTTGATAAATTTGAATGTAACAATTTTTTTTCTTTTTCTTTACATTTTCTCAGTAGATGCTACCTTCCAAATTTTTTCTTGTTGGCTCCTTCTTTTCTCATCTCCCTGGATACACTTCTAGAATCACACTTATTTTCACGTTCATTCATCGAAACCTACATATACTTTATTTTTATTATTTTATCTGCTAATTTCAATTATTATATTAACCAACATTTTTGCATAAATTATATCTAATCACACTTCTTCCTATTTTCACTTCAAATGAAATCTACTTGTTGGCAAAAGTATTCGCTTTGATTTATGAGTTATTTCCAATATACATTTCCTGTGGATGCTCCCTATTGATTTTTCATCTGGTCGTTTATTGACTCCAGACTGGTTTTCGCTTATTTTGTATATTATCTGATTTTTTTTAATTTTGTTTCGACAATTTAATTCATGCACTAAAAATGCCAAATGTCGCAGTGTTTTGTTATTATGACAGCGAAAAAAGTTTGCCCTAACTTTTCCAGCGACAAAACGGAACCTAACTTTTGAAAGCATGACAATCAGCATTGTAAACAAATTTTTGATGACGGTATGTTAATTTCTCTCAAACTTGCGTTGTCAGAAAAGTATCTTATTTGTATGGAAATGTCGCGATTTGGACAGTCTTCGAGTGGAGAAATTGAAGAAGCCATCAATAATACTGTGCCCCGCCTCGACTGTGAATTCAACTACGTGAATTTGGCGACAATTTGCGATATTTTATTTGGAAAAAAATATGAACTCATTGCAGAAACTTCCATTGAAGGGTTAGCTTCTATTTTATGTCACTGGGCATTCAACATGAAGAAGAACAATGGAGAAGACTATAAAGAGAGTGCATTCACTTCAGCACTTCAGCAAAAATGTTACAAGAGAAGTACTTCAAAGAATATAAAAGAATTTTCAATCCGTTCACGGACATACAGTTTAAGGAAGCGAGAAATGCACGCGACACAAAACGCAAAATTTTGCAAGCAATCCCAGAAAAAAGGAAGGTGAGTTCTAAGGCTCTCACAAAACAAGAAATTTTTGGAATGGCACTGTTCTGGAGTGAAGAAGAACCTGTAGGCATTCAGAGAAAATTTTATCATATTGCTGCCTATGAATAGGCTTGGAGAGGTGGAGAAGCAGCAAATTGTAAGGCATTCTATTTTAAAATCGAGACAGACAACCGTAGAAGAGAGACCGGAAGAGTTGAATATAACCCAGTGTTTTCGAAGACAGCACAAGGTGTAGGTAAAAATCAGAAGTAGGCCGACAGTAAATGGTTGGTAGCAAACACTGAGGAAGATTGTGTATGTCCAGTAAAATTGTTTAAACAAATTATTGGATGACGGGGAAACCATATCACATGTGAAATTTTTTTTAACTCCAAATCCTTTCTGGCAAAAAACAAATTCGAAAGGATGGTATAAGAATTCTCCTATTGGGGTAAATGAAATATCTAAATGGACCAAATCCTCGGCGAAAAATATTGGACTTTATGTCAAGCGGGTGAAAATTATGAACCATTCTAATTGAGCTGCTGCTGTAACTGAATTGTCCAGGAGTTGGATAGGTGAACAAAAACTTGTGAAAATTACGGGACATAGCAACCCATCGTCATTAAAACCGTACCTTCATCATCATACATCATAAAAAATTCATTGGTTCCATTCGTACTACCGTCTAGGAAACAGTTACTACCACCGCTCAAAATACTAGCATGCAGCAAACTATTAACAAAAGACAAGAAAGTTCTGAAAATCAACTTTTTTTTCAATAATTGTCTTTTTGACAAAAGTACTTTTCCGTTAATTAAAATAAACTAATTTACATCCTATTTTTTTATTTATTGATTCACATTTTCATTAAATTGTCTTACCGAATTACTCTCTAGCTTTTTTTTGTCGAAGTAAACTTGACATTTATAATTTAAATTTTGTTGCCATTAGGCAATTCAACTCAAAAAGCTGCCAGAAAAAATTACTCGTCCTACGGACTCGCAATTTTTTCAGGGGTAGTCTTTTTCGTTAAATTCTCTGGCAACAAAATTCTCATTAATACATGTCAAGTTCACTTTGACAAAAAAAAGCTCTCGTGTAATTATAAGTGATAATATGTACGCTTACACTTTTTAATAATTTGCCTAGGCTGTTTTTGCATCGTTTGATACAAATCTAGTGAGTTATAAACACTATTTTCAATTAACCAATGGAAATTCTTCCATTGTTTACCATCTGCCTTGAGTTCTTGTAGTTTGTACAATGGTCTTGATTTTTATAAAGAGAAAATTTAGGTCTTAATAAAGCATAAGACAATATACTGAAAAAACTAGTGCAGGCTTCGTTAGTATTTGGGCTACTTTCATAAAAAGACTGATAATTTTCAGCTCTCAAGAAATTTTTCAAATTCAATAAATTATCTAGGTTTGTATCACGTCTGGTTACAAATTTTTTTCAGTATAATTCTTGTGAAAGTCATCAATTTTCAGGCTGAATATTAAACCATAATGATCACTTCAACTAGTTAGTGGAAGGACATTGTCACTCATTAACAAGTTCAATCCTTTCCTCCTGAAATCGATTCCTTCGGAATTCGTAACGACGTCTCGCTAATGGATATTCCGAATACATTCACCAGATAAGTCATAATGTTTCTCGCACAAATGGAAAAGAAATTAATTTAACACTCGATCTAACTACTGCCATCGGACGTGTTCGGAATATCCAAGCTGTCACGTCTACCGACCGCGATGGCACAGTGCATTAATAGACACATATAATAGACACATAAACTTGATTGATTACGTATCCTTAGCCGACATACCAGCGGCATCTACACGAAAAACAAATTGGTCTAAATCATAAACGTATAAATAAGTCATTAATTACTACTTCCTAGTAATAAATGTTGGACTTTCATCTCGGTGATTATTTTTATTGCAGCATGCAAATTCCGGTAGATCTAGTTCCTCGAATTTTTAATGATCATCATGATTCCGGAGAGAAAATGGAAATAATTAGTATACCACGGATTAATGGTGTTCTCGGTGAATGCGAGGAAATTAGAAGTGATCTGACAGAAATGGATGAAAGGAACATACCATGAACGTGAAGTTGAACTGAATTAAACGCTACTGAATTTTTAAAAGTGATTTTGGTTACTGATTTGGTGTTATGTGATTATCAAAGTTTTTGTTGTGAATGCTGGGATAAATGTCCGGAATTGACGAAATATCGTTGTTGTGCAAGGCATCTTTTTTTTTAAACCTTTATTCAGATTCAACCTGTTACATTTCATAATGCTTATCCTAGCCTAAAATATATAATTACACCTAATTAATTAAATTATATCACAGGCGAAGAAGACAGCTATAATACTAAAAGAAAAAAAAAAAGTTTGAAAAGTTTATAATTTTGCCGGATTGGATCATTTGGTACCGATTTTGTCAGGTATCCGATGATAGATGAAAGGTTTTGCTCGACTTTTGCAAATGGTTTGTTCGAGAAATACCTTTGTTGGTGATGGAGTCTCCTTCTGGCGTCGGTGTCTAGTGTGCTAAGTAACTTTTGCTTTTATTGATTCTCTGGAAGATTGGCTTCAGCTTGGAGTCAGATTTTCTTTTTGCATTTAAGTTTTTCTTTTAATTTTTGTATCATTTAAAATGCTTGTTCAAAATTCTCCTCCCTTTCTTGCTAATTTCTTTCCACTCCTCATTTCAATAATCCGTTTATAGGTGTCTTTTCCCAGTTTTACACAACACTCGCGATCACTTTTATTTTATTGTTCACTGATTTTAATATTTTCTTATAACTAACTAAACTATTTCCAATTTTCTTAAATTTTCTAAATCTTATTTCAATAAAATTTCCACATTTTCTTCTGTCTACATACACTACATATTTTTATAACAATATATATGTTTGTGGATTTTTCATCAGAATATATAAACTACTATTTTTCAACACTTCCAAAGTTTGCGAGACTTTTGCTTTTTTTTTGTGGAGTGCTGTTACGATTTTTTAAAATTATTTTTCTTTTTTCCGTGTTGCAGGCAAGGTTGCAAATTATTGAAAATATTTTTGTGGGGACATCTTCATTTGCAACCATTATTCAAATCGTTTGTAAAAGTACCGATATTTTGTTCATTAAATGAATAAATTAATGAAAAAGTACGTTTTTCGTTTGATGCTAGAAGTTGCAAAAAAGGCACTTAAAAACAAACAGAAACAATATTTTAGGTATTTTTTCGAGTTTGCAAAACTTTTGGAATTTCCTTCGAGAAATTTGGATTAAAATTTTTTTTGTTTTTTGGTGGTGAAACAAACATTTCCGTTTTGTTTGAGCGGTTGCAAAATAAATAAGAAGATGTGAACTGCTAATTGTCCACACTTCGAAAGTTTGTAGAACCCTTGCAATTTTTTCAGCGATAATAATGCAAAAATTCAATGAGTCCTGGTTTTCAACATTTTTGTTTAGAAAAAAGGTTGCAAAATCAGACTTAATATTATTTGAACGTTCTTTTCATTCCACTGAAGTTTTGAAACTTTTGTATTATTATTAAATTTGAAAAAATCATATCTATAACTACTGGCCTAATTTCTTGAAATCGAACAAGTAGAACCCTCCATCAATATAGTTTAATATATTGTAAATGTCAGTGTTCATCCAGCCATTTTATTTTGCCATACTAAACGCAAATTTCGTTCTACGAACGAATTTTCAACTACGTTATTATATCCCTCGCTATCTGTGATGAATCAACAATACAATGCGTATTACGTTCGATGGTACTCTAGCGTCGGGAGATTGAATAAAATGACTGCATCCCGCCACCATCAGTAACGATGGTGCAACGTCGTCGAATACGCTCATGATTTGTTCGGTCCGGTGTATTCCAACTTTAGCGCTCGTCGTAGTTGTTATAAAAAACCTTGCTCACTTCCGCTGAGGTAACGCCTCTTCGTGGGGGAGTACTAAACTACTGTCTGCATTGTTCAACAATATAATAAAAAATCGGTGCTACTAATACCGTTTCTGTATTAAAGTCGATCGAAAGGTGACTCAGCTAGCTGTAAATGAGGCTTGCTTCTGAAAACATGTTCAATTGCAGAATAGATGCTATATCACTTAGAAATACCTCAGGGATCCATGCTGGGGCCGGTGTTTTTCTCCCTTGCATAAGTGACTATAGAAATTTGTTGAGAAAGCTAAGTTCACCTATCATGCAAGGCAAGTGGTCAACAGGTCTCACTCATGATAGACGAGGCTAAGCAGTTTGATACAGAAGGCACTTACAACTGCATCACTATCAGATGTCCATCGTGCATGGTATTTGCCAGGGAACTAGCTGTTTTCTGTTGGATATCAGACACAGTATCAGGAGAAAAATTGGTTTTCAATCAAATTCAGAGCAGTTTCATGAATGAGCAAAGCATAGAAGGTTTGTCATATTTTTGTAGAACTGTGCACAGTGATAACTCCGATTAGAAAAGTCCAAATTTTTGAAGTCGATCGAAAGCTAACTCAGCTATCTGGAAATGAGACTTGCTTCTGAAAACAGAAATGTAAATGGTACTAATAACATGGTCCATTACAGAATAGATACTAAACAACTTAGATTCCATGATTCCATGCTGGAGTCGGTGTTTTTCTCCCTTACATAAATGACTCCCGAAATTTGTTGAGAATGCTGAGCTCATCTATCATACAATGTAAGTGGTCATAACATCTCACTCATGTCAGATGGTGCTACGAAGTTTGATACAGAAGGCACCACACTGCATCACAATCTGTCAGATGTCTATCGTGTATGGTATTTGCTAGGGAACAAGCTGCTTTCTGTTGGATATCTGACACAGTACGAAGAGAAAAAATGGTTTTCAATCAAATTTAGAGCGATTTCATGAATGAGCAAAAGCAAAGAAGGTTTGCCTATTTTCTGTTGAACTGTGTACAGTGACAACTCCGATTGAAACGTTTTGAGGCCCTTTCACACATTCCCTAATTTGTGTTGTGAGTTTGTGTAAGTGAGGCTCTTGTTGATGACTATAAGATTCTAGAATATCAACAAATCAATGAAACCTGTGATAGTGTTAGAAAATGTCTAGACTTATTTTTCAGCTTGACATACACTAAACCAACCAAGATAGCAGTTCCATTTTTTATTCAATTATTTCTTCTACAGTTTAACAAAATTAAAATAATATAAATCTATATTCTATAACATCTCTACAATATTATGTTTCAAACATTTTCTTGATACCCAACTATTGATAGATGGCAGGCTTAGCGGTAATACACATTTTTTTTTTGAATAGCAAATTTTCACTTTCGGATTTTTTCTTTCAAGATATATAGGATCTTTTCATAATTTCTGTCAGATGTTGTTCAATGTCCAGCGTAGCTTTAGCTGGGGAAGTAGATATTACAAAAAGCATTACTTCATTTTTATCATAGGTTTTTTCATTTCCAGACGATTCATTTTTGTTCAAATTTTCAATTAAGAATATTTTCCTCTTCAACATGTTTTTGTTTCATCAAAATTAGATTTAATGTTTCTCAAGGATCTCCTTTAAGGCCACTCCTATACACTCAATGTATTTATGATATTGGGTTTCAAGTATTGTCAATTTCGAACAATTATTTTTATCATAAATTGGAGTATGATGCATTGATACAGCATTCATATTTCAGTAATAATACTATTAGGTAACAAATGTTATAAACATCCTTCTAATAACGAATATTTTAGGCACGAGCTTGGCGTAGCCTATCGAATGTTCATTAAATGAGTGTCTGGATGAGTTTGGAAACGTCTACGCATATTACCTTACTTTTTCTAAGAACCTATTTTGAAACAACAAAATTGTATTATTTAAGTTGATTTCTCTTAAGTCACCATGAAAATTTCAATTGATAGACCAAGATTTTGTCAGGCTACTTTTTAAGTAGCGATTATAATTTTTTTAAAAATTTGTATTCAACACAGATTGAGAATATATGAATGATAAATCATTTAGACCGCTGCATATTCGTCTCTAATTGCCAGTGGGAATACATACTAACAGCATTGAGACTACCAAAATTTTATCAAAATATGTAATTAAACAATAACAGAGTAAAAACAAATTAATTGACGCACCGGGGCGGCTTGAACTTATTCGATTATTGACACTATTAAGAAAATATTGTGAATTTTTAGAATATTTCGTAGGTATAATTTCGAATCATATGAAGCGTGTATTGGCAGTTATAAACCCTGTAAACTGAGCTAGAAAAGAGTGTCTTACTTTTCCATTCTTCTTTTATTTATTATTTCATTTATTTATTCAAAGAAAGTCCAGAACGCATCCGTAATATTCATATTTGGAATACGAAAATATAATTCGACTGCACTCAAGACTGAAGAGTAAGGATGGCTGAACATTATTGAGCATTATATATATATATATATATATATATATATATATATATATATATATATATATATATATATATATATATATATATATATATATATCAAAATATATTCATTTTAACTGACTTTACGCCCACCCAATGAACAAATGCCCATCTGAATAACGATTGTCTTTTTTTATTCATTCTTTTTCAACCACACAAAATCCACGAACCGATTTACCTTTTTTTTCTTGAATAGATCACAAAGCTTTCTTCGGTTAGATTATTAATTATATTATTTATTTCAATTTCATTATTATTATTTATTTCGTTAATTACAATATGTTATGAGATGAGTCAACCAAAATAATAAATCAAATATTTTTTTTAGCCCGTGTTATCGCTGAGGTGAATGAAGGCAGTTATTATTATTATCATCATCACAGTAAATATTCCGTCCATGTTGATTCAATTAGAATTATTATATTCTGTTAAGTCACATAAGAACGAATCTCATCTAATTTTTCTTTTTTGTTTTGTAAATCAACTACCTATTATTTTCCATAAAGTGTGAGAAAAAACTGTTTTTATTGTTAATCGTGCAACCTTGTGATATGACATGCATTCGCCTGTGAGGTTGCCTAATCCCAAATAAATAAATGAAACCCGTCAGACAGAAAAACACTAATCACTCTGTACTGAATATTCTCACACCGCATTGATTATTGTAATCTGTATATCCGCTCTTTCTCCATTACAAATATGCAGCAAATAAACTTAATGTAATTAACTAAACCAGCGTGCTCTGATTTTACTTTAATGGCCACAATGACCATTAGAAATGTAATTTTCGACGAATTTTATTGAGAAGAGTCCAATTAATCAGATGAATTAGTGAGATAAGGCGCTTTGGATGCTGTTGTTTTTGTGGACGCTTTGTGGAGAAATTTTTATGTATTTCTAATTCAGATTGGTGGTTGTTTTTCGATTGGAAATTAAAGCTTTCCGTGTATCCATTAATTGAGAATTATGTTTCGACGGTACTCGAGAGACGAAAACACCCAAAAGTGTGTGATAATGATTCCGGACCAACACTTGAAAACAGCAGTTTGAAAACTCAATGTAAATTTCTTATGCAATCCTCTTCTCACTTCAATTCGAATTTTGTTGTTGAAAGAGTTATTTTTGTATCTAGTGCGCGAAATGCTACTTTGGTGATCGAGAACTGAGTTTTTTTAACGAGGCGCAGCCGAGTTAAAAAAAATTGTCGAGATTACCAAAGTATTTCGCGCATGAGATGCAAACAAAATGTTTTCTACTAACGTCAAAAATATTGTTCTAAAATAAGTAATAACTATGAAAAATAGTATTGAACTGGCTTAAATAATTTTTACAAATCAAGTAATTACTGTAACTATGGAAATAAAATGGCATTTGTTGACAATTATTTCAAAGTGACAGTTCTTGATAATTATTTTGGAGTGACTTTTTATTCGCGTCAATTTCGTGCGTGATATTTATTATTGTAAAAGAATGGAAATTTCAAGCTACGATAAACTAAGCAGTACCCCACCTAACTTGATAGATGCGGCCAATTCCGTAATTTCCAACCTTTTACCGGAGAAATCGAGGCGGCAGTATGAAAATGCATATCAGCAATTTAAAAAGTGGTGTGAAGCAACTAAAGCCAGAAAAATATCTCTCACAATTTGAAAGCCCTAAATATTTGTTCTACATTAATAAATAAACGATTTCTTGTTTTTTACTTGATTGAGGAGTTGAGGACCATATAGGTTAGAATATGAAAATCCCATACAGTTTACATGCAGTGTGCGAAATATATTTCGCACATTACTTCGCGCACGGTGTCATGGTAACGAATGAAAATGAAAAAAAGTGCCACTTCGCATACTGTTGTCAATGCGCGAACCTTGTCATTTTTGACGTTTGTAGAGAAAGTATTTTTTATTACTTCGAATTAAACTTGAAGTAATCCCAACTAGTTGGGTGTTTAAGGATCTGAGACACAAGTTTCACTTGGGTAAATATTTCTCTAAAATGTATTTCTATATTCAAATATTTTCATATTGTTACATTTCTATGTTTTTATTTATTTATTTTTGTACATTTCCATGTTTTAATTTCGAATCTTTATGTTTACTCATCCATTTACATTTTTAATTTTATTGAATTCTTTTATTCATAATCTTTATATTTTTATAATTACATGTTTTTATATTTCAATTTAATGTTTTCACGTTTTTTTTTTATATATTTATTTACAATCTTAATAATTTTTATATTTTCATGATTTTATATTTTTAAATTTGGATATTTTAAAAATTTTATTTCAATTTTTTTTGTGTACTTATATATACATCTTGTAACATTTCTTCACGAAACAAGTGCTTTGAAATTATCGCTAAACTACTTCATTCCCTTCCATCATGTAGTCAATGTCTTGTTTCTATACATTTGTATATGTGAAAAAGTTATTATTATTATTATATTATTTATTATATTATTATATAGAGTATTATATAATATATTATCATAGATGAGTTGATGTAATCTATAAAATTATTTTAAAATGCAACAATCAAAAAAATTAGTCTACCATAACACCAATATATGTATCTGTATAAAAAATCAGAAAAATAATCAACTATATGTCAGGAAAAATCTAGTAAAATATAGAAGAATCATAATTCCCATTGAAAAATCTGAGCCAATAACAATCAGTAAGAAAAGGCAGATACTTTAAATGAATTAATTCTATTTCAATTTGGGAATGAAAATGACAGAACAGTTAAAGGAAACAAACATACCTGAACATTTTTTGAACGAAACGCCAAATGATTCATCAATCTTTCTGAATCCAACCACACTAACGAGATTACCATCCTCATATCGAATCTAAAAAACTACTGCTCTCCTGGACCAGACACGATTACGTCAGTGAAAAAAATTTTCATGTACATATAATTCCAACTTTAGTACATATTATCAACTTTTGTTTTGCATGTTGGGAAATACCAAAGCAATGGAAACAATCTATTATCACTCCAATATTTAAAGCAGACAAATTAAAGTTATAAATAACTTTGCTAAAATATTCGAACATGCTGAAAAATAGAATGCTCGGATTTTTTGGTATCTACAATATCATAAGTGATTGACAGTATGGTTCTATAAAAAATCGAATAGAGAAATTACATAATTGATTTCCACGAACATACAGTCAAGGATTTCAATACCGGTTCTCAAACTAACAAAATATGGCATACGCGGCACAGCTGATCTCTTGAGAGATTACTTATGAACTTAAAAAATTTATACTCAGCAGATAATTTCCCATAATATAACAATATTTCACCTTTGACTGTACTTATCCGAGAAATACCAAGTAGTGAAAATTGGAAAGAAAATTAGCTCAGAGTCGAAGGTTCAAAAAGGAGTACCACGAGGAACAGTATTGGGTCCGATACTGTTCCTTATATACATAAACAGTATCTCTCAAATAAGTGAATTCGTGGGGCATCTGGTATGTTATGTACATGATACAGCTCTAATTATAATAGGTAAGGATTGCAAATATGTTAATTAAAAACGGAGTCGGGATTGAAGAAAGTATGGTTGAACCAAAACTCACTGAGCCGTATGCATAGTCAATTCCAGCAGCTCGCCAGAGTTTCGCCGCTCGCTACACAAGAACTATGATGCACAGTCGAGCTCCTAAAAGGTGGTACATCGCCAGCGTTTCGCTAAAATGTGACTTATCGCGTAGTTGTCACTTTTTTGGAGCTCGACTGTGCATTATAATCCTTGTGTAGCGAACGGCGAAACTCTGGCGAGTCACTGGCGATTGACTATGCATACGGCTGACTGAGTTTGAATGTCAAAAAAACCTTTCTCCCCATTAATAGATGATCAACCCTACCAATTTATTCTTAAAATAAATACACCAACCTGTGATAACGATACGCGTAGCTGTCCGAGTATAGAAAAAACATTCTCGATAAAATACTCAGGTGTCATTATATCTCATATGAGAGGATTGTCCTAAGGGTGTAGCCAGTTGAAGGAAAGAACAATTTTTTGGACAGATATCCTTCAACAATTTAAATAATTTTTGGAAAACTTTAACTGCTGTATTTTTGACTGTGTTCCTAGTTTATCTTTCGTTTACTATAACTGCACCTTCAGCAAATGATATGGTACGTCGTGAATTCAGATTGATACTTACTTAATACAAGTATTTCATGAATCGGTACATATATTTGGATCAATTCCTTCTCAATGATCTCTCGGTGTTCGCGATCACTTATATAATCATGAAACAGTTTCGGGATATTTTTTCGAATTCCATTGTTGAGCAACTACTCTAGCAAAAGCTTGCGACGAAGGCCGCTACGAAAAATATAATACGGACAATTATTTACAGTCATTTACGTCATTACAATCCTATCGTCATATTTTTCGCTAAGGATTGAGTATTTTATCGGTTCGTGACAATTCATTATTATTATTGTTATTGCCCATCAGTGAAACGGAATAATGAATTTACTTTCATGTATTGTTCTCGTTAAACGAATTGAATGTAGTCGGCAACATTAAGTTGCTATAATTGTAGTATATTGCTGCTTTGAAATTCCATTCAACCAACCATGTAGTGATCGATGCCAAAACAAGCGAGAAGTATAGATATTCCAGCCGACTTTGCAAAGGATTATTAACAAGGAATTGTCCAGCTTCAGATAGCTGATATTTACAAATCTAATTCTGAGGTTTTCCCAAAAGAAAATAATTGTGACGAATTATATTATATGATCAAATAATTCCAAAACTACATATACCACATCTTATCAAGATGACAGCATTAAATTGTCTGAGCAAAGTTTTGGCGAATGTGTGGAGGTTGACTCGAAAAACGTGATCAGAAAGTGTCGTCATCAGTGACCATAATGACAGAAGAAGACTGATAACATTTATACCAAATCATTACCTTTCGAAATCAGACTGTAAAACTTTTCATAAATTCATGATTACATGAACAAGCTTTATTGTTTCATTGTGACATTGTGATCCAAAGCCATACACCGTTCATTGATCCATTGAAGTTGACATCAAAGGGGTAGTAATACTCAAACCTACCGGTCTGATTTGACACCATAGATAGAAACATTCCAAAGATATATAGAAACGTTCCAGAGAGAAAAGAGAAAAGGAAGGTGGAAGATGAAGCCCTTTATAAGAAATTTGATGCGTTTTCTCAATGTAAATATACAAAAAACATTGTCGTGATTGCAGACAAGATAGCATTTCGAATATCCTTTCGGTAGATTGGCTTATTGTGAATGATTGATTTGGACCAATCAGAATATGGAGACACGTTTGATGTGGTAGTATTGGAACGTGAGGATCGATACAGGCTTGATCTGAAAAATATTACTTGTTTTTGTTACATTTAGTTGTACTGTGCTTAAACAGAGACCAAGTATGTTCTCTTTAGAATAATATTGTATCGTCAGCAATACCTACAGTATCAGTAGTCACATATCTTGTTCATAGAAAATATCTTTCGTCGCTCAAAGTATCGCTGATTTCTACAAGTTGTTATTTCCTTGAATAAACATTTTTCATTCGCATACTGCGGAAGGTGAAAATTCACAAAAAGAAACCATAAAACCAAACTTTCGATCAATATTCGATTTTCTAGTTGTCTATTAATGCTATAATTTCTTTTATGCACTAGCGGGCGGTAAAGTACACTTTACCGCCCGGTTCGCCGGGCGTAAAGTGGCACTTTACCGCCCGGCGGGCCGTAAAGTAGACAAAATTCTCAATTTGTCTATACTCACACATCATTTCATGCAATTCCTAACACGAATCATTTCAGTTCAATAGAGCAATACTCTTTCTAACATTTGTTCATAATCGTTGTCAATTTTTTCGGTATTGATCTATTTATTTGAAATAGATTCTCCAATATAGCACTCAGCTACTATAGTTTCACATTCCTCATATTATGTTACCCTTAATTATTGTATGCATAACGTATGAAACGTGTAGACCATTGCAATTCAAGTCAGTATTTGTGATTCGCGCTATAAAACCGCTAGTGCATAAAATTTTGTATGTATCACGTGCGTAAAATGCGTTTAAGGCCTTCGGCGTGTGATGGCCCTCGGCTAACGCCATCGGGCCATCATCCACGCCGCAGGCCATAAACGCCTACTTTACGCCCTTGATACATAAAATAAATAACTATTGTGGAAATTTCATAGATAACTATCGAAGGGATTTTGAAGCATGGAATCCATTTTCAATTTGAAGTTATTAGCAAGTTTTGATCCTATATCTATGAGGTGTGAACAGAAGTGTTTCTGCTATACTTTTTCTTCGTTAGAAGTGATGGTTGTACTTATTTTTATTTCTTTGCTGAACGTTTCATTTGTCACCTGTCACAACAGTTTGTAAAATGATTGTTTCTATCAATCTTTTTATATGGTGGCTCTTAATGTCGAAAATAAACATTTTGAGTACGTCAGAATGCCATTTGAGATAAGAAACACCCCCGCCACATTCCAAGAAGTGAACTCCAAAACATGGTTTGCTTGGTGCATATAGATGAAATCATAATATTCTCGACAAGCCTTGACGGACACATCTCGAGTCTAAAACTCATTTCCAGGAAATTACGTAGTTCAAAATTGACAGTCCAAATAGACAAATGCGAATTTCTCAGGAAAGAAGTTGAGTTATTAGATCACGTCATTACCCCTGATGGAATATGACCCAACTTCCGAAAAATCGAGTCGATCCAAAAATTTCCTATCCCTCAATCAGCTAAAGAGATTGAATCATGTTTGGGTCTCAAGTTTATTGAGAAAATACGTCAAAATTTTCAAAACTTCTGTGGCTTCATAAACAATTTATCAGAATTAACAAAATCTTTCACTAAGTGTCTCAAAAAAGGCAAAAAAACAATACACTCACAAAAATTTGTCAACAAACCTTTGAACTTTGGAAAATGATTCTCTCTCAAAAAATCATTTATATCAACCACAAATGCCTCCAACTTTGCCATCAGAGCAATTTTGAGCCAAGGTAGATTATTCATCCAGTTTGAATTTGTATAGAGTAGAACTTCTATAGTGTATTACAATATGGCAAAGAGTGTTGGGGCACATCTATGTATGCGTCAAATGTATTTGGGGCCCAGAAAAGCGCTATTCGTGTTTTATTTCGTTTGAGTTATAGAAACTCCTACAGAACATTTCTGAAAGACAACAAAATATTCACTTCAACAAGCACTTTCATGTATATTTGAAATGAGCATGCTGATACACAAAAAGCGTCAATATTGACACTCATATAAACAGAAATCAGGAATCAAGAGTACATTTTGCCAAACTATAGCTACAACAGAACTAGGAATCGACCATTTCATTCTGAAATCAAAGCATATAATCACATACGTTCCTAGTATGTAATCTTTATGCACTTTGAGTTTCAAAAAACAACAAGTTATTGCCTTAACATGTTTTTTATCAACTGTACGAATTCTTTTCCCAAAGATTAGAATAGGTCATCAAATTATTGTTATTACTATCTGCACCGCACTCCTCATTTTCTGAATGCTATAAAGAATCTCAGTATATATTGTTGAATTCGTTATGATCTTGATATGTTTTTTATTCTGATTTTTTTAAATTTTAATATTATTATTATTATGTCTTTATTTAGCAAAATACTAATTTACAAAATTACAGAATATACACGTACATAAAATTGCACAAAATGTCATATAATTAATCAAGTGTAAAAAATAACGAGCACATTTAAAAAAATATTTGTAAATAATAATTCACATATACATTAAACGAATATTGTAAATAACATGTCAAACGTCATTCGTCATTACATATAAAATAAATAAAATCTGGTAAAAAATATTATTAATAAATAATATTTCACATGTCGAAAGGTTTAAAAAACATAATAATAAATTGATAGCAACGCAGGTCTTTAAAGATTCAGGAAGTTCATTATAGCAAATAATACTGTTATGCAACAATGATTTTTCTGTCCTCCTTTAATTTTTTTTATGAACATACATGTCACTTTGTGCGCGAGTATCGTTAGTGTGGATATTACTGTTAAATACCAGTTTAGACGACAAATACGAAGGAGTGAGGGAGATTTTCATTTTATCTCAATTCTGAAAGATCCATGACCAAGAAAAGGCCATCACTCTCATTCCCCTATTCATTTTCGACCTTGAAATGAGGATCTGGAATGTACCAATAAAAACGGAATGTCAGTAAAACACTTCTTCAAAGTACAAGCCAATGCAAAGTACAACTGGGATATTATTTACTTCTGTAACATAGAAAATATGTACCTATTCTAGTTTCATTAAACAAGTAACGTGCGAAGAGAATAGTTCCATATTCCATCTACAGAATCCAAAGATGCACACGTGGTTGTTAATCCAGGTATTCCGAACGAGATTTCAAGCGTCTCATTTCGAATCATTGAAATCCAAGGAATTCCGATAAATCTCGAATGAATAATAATTACTAATGACGTTAGCATAATTACTGGACACCACTTAATATAATAACACCAGTGCACACACAGGTGCGTGTGGGAATGGACGCGCAACTATGATTGAATCTCGAAGATAACAAGGGTAAAACAACCTCGTGATTTGCTCGCTTTGAACTTACTGCGATCGGAGGCGAGATAGTTCCTGCTTGCCCATTTTTAATCCACGGAGAGAAAGAGATGCCAGTTTCTTGAGAAAATACGTCCAAATCATCGAAACTTCTATAGCATCATTAGCGTTATTTGTGATAACACCCATTCGAAATCTCAACTGACATAAATATTGTCAACCTAAACTATCATTATCGTTGCAGTTAATGGCTATAACATGATAGGATATAACGCTCACTCCTACTGAAGATTTGCAGGATAATGTTGTCAGAAAAGAAATTGAGGTGATGAATATCGTTAATAATATATAATAATAATACTTCCTCACAAACACCCAAATACCTTAATTTCAAATATCTATAAAATAGACATGATTTAATTACATATCAATGACTTTTTCAATAAAATTTTAAGTTAAAATAGATACAATTATTTAACACCTTGACTGCCAAAAAATCCAGACTGACTTACCAATGGTGCCACAACAAATAGGTACCGTGTAACAATGATACATGAGATGAGCCCACTATTCAGTTATCGGTTCACATAGAGATTTCAAATTTGTCATAGTGGTATAGGATTGAAATATACGCGATTTTATTGAAACTTTCCGGATGTAATTCTACAGGACGAGTCAGAAGAGTTGACAACTTTTTTTCTTCTGGCAAATTACAACTCGTCTATTTTCATCAGTGTCAACAATGTTCCCATTACAAAAATGTATGGTTTCTTCCACTAGATGGAGCAGAAATCGAAAAAAGTTCATACTCGAATCGAACAATGGACCTTTACATTTACGAAAAATAAATTGTAAAACTCGTTTAAATCGATAGTTTCTAGTCTGAAACGTCCATTTAACAAAAAGTACCACTACATTTTTTTCATTTTGAAAAAATATCGCATTTGAAAGTGTGCCGCTGACGTCACGTTCATCGGAAACACCCCCCCACCATAATCCACGTTCCGAAACATGCAATACCGTTATCCTTAAAATTATAGCTTCTAGCTTGATACAAGCCATTGAGAAATTATTACAACTTTGTCACTTGATCAACTCAGAGAAAAAAATTCACATTTTACCTATTTTTATTGTATTTATAGGTTTCAAATCTTCTGAAACGACCTTCCTTTTGATGAAAAACGAGCATTGGCTCCGCAAATCGTAATAACGTTCTCATTAATAATCATAGGGTGAAATCAAATCAGATTTATGATTTCATTGTGACTTTCACGTCTTTGAATTTAGTTTTTCAAGTATTTTTATTTTTCTGAATCTCTTGATAGTTCCATGTCTTTTTTGCAATGACTAAAATTTTAAATATTTCCAACTTGTCAACTTTCCAAAATGAACGTTTACAAAATGTAATATCCAACTTGTATTTTCACAGTGGCTTTTCATGTAAAAGGCAGTGGCAGTGCCTAAAAAGAATCAATAACGACATCTGATCATACTAAAAGTGATAGGAAAAGTGCGGTTGCCATGAATTTGATGATGTAAAAGCTATTGCTGTTATTAAAAATATTGAAATTTGTCAGATCCGAAACGAAAAATAGTTTGGTTGCGTTCACTTATGATTTTTTCTGTGTATCAATCAAATTCCATAGGATAACAATGGCATTCCTACTCAGTCAAGGCTTTATCAATGGACACTAAAAATTACGAGTTTGATAAGATGACGTATATTCTATATCACCCGGTGCAGTGACAGCGTTTTATGGAATACTAATCCAAGAATAAATGTATTCATATTGATTACCACGACTCCTTGGTAGAAAAGGTGTTTAAAGCAGCCACAGTAGAAGTCCAAAATCGGCGGTCATTATGACCGCCATGGCACCACAGGAAAGTATCAAAGCGGTCATAATGACCGCTATGGCACTCAAGGTATTAAATAAAAAATGAAAAACTAAACTGTTAAAAAAATGTATTTAATTTTTCTACAAAAATGAATTTGATAAATGAATTAAATTATTCAGTTTAAAAATTAATATAATTTCTTCTTTAAAATAACTTTACTAATAAAAAGATGGAATTTTTTTCTTTAATTTTTCTAAGTACATAATGTTACATTTTTTAATAATATATTATTATTCTTTGCCGTAGTTGGCTCTGTTCGCCCTGTGATTCGATAGAAGGATTACTTCTCATTACTAACACTACAGATATAATGCAAGGCAGAAAAACACTTTAAAAATGCACAATCCACAAATTCTTAATATGATGTTTTCCTATCTTGCCTCAAAATCTACTTGACAGCTTATCGAGTTTCCTGAGCGCAAGCCAACTCAGCTGCTGTGCATAAGAAAAAACTAGTCACTGCGGTGAATAGAATAAGCTACTATTAACCTTCATATATCTACATCCAAATCTTCAAAAGTACTATATCATTTCAAGTACTATTTGTCAAAACCAACTATCCAACCCAACTATCAACACAGCTATGATTTCTACTATCAATTCCAATTCATTGAGAGGAAATGCTTGCTCCTTCTGAATGATTGTTAATTGAAGTTATCGAAAAAAAATTCAAGAAAAGAATTTGAATGCTCTAAAGTTCAGTTCAGAATTACTTCCACCTACTGAACATTCAGAGTCCACCTATTGAACATGTAGGTATTATAAGAGAGAGGAAAAACTACATTAAAAAAAATCCAAATTCAATTACTCTCTTTGTACTAGTTTCCATCCTAGATTTCAAATTTACTTGAAAATGTATCAACTATCTTGAGAACAAACAATCATTCTTGGTTGCAGTCTTGAATCATTCTAGATTCCGGAACAACATATGGTAAATTAATTTGAAGTAATTTTAACCTAAAAAACAATGTAATCATAAGATTTATTTCAACTCCTAGTCGTTCAGTGTACTTCTGATAGAAAGGGTTCCAGATTATGATGCGAATTCGAGATAGCTCCTAACTAGGGAATCATGTAATATCAGTAGTGAATTTGGATTTTCTAATGACATAGATAATATTGTGTTCCTTAGCTTCATACTATAGTTTCTCAATTTGAGCTTCATTAGGCAGTCGGGAAAATCTGATTAATTTTTTTTATGCTCAAGGATATATAATTTCTCATATAGTAATTACGTAGACTATCTACATCCAGTTGAAGGAGCTGGCTATATGTGTCTGAGTGGATATTGATCTGAACATTTTCAGGTCGTCAGCATAGCAAAAATAGTATGAGTTTTCGAAGTACACACCGATATCGTATATAAAAAGATTGAACAGTAAGGGACCCAACTGGTGTCCTTGCGGAATTCCCGAGGTGACCTTGACGGGTGGTGATGAAATGTTGTTGATCTTAACAACTTGGGATCTATTATTTATGTTGGATTTGATCCACTGAAGCAGAATACCATGTCTACCGATATTCTCTCCAGCTCAACAAAGAGAGATCCATGATGTGTCTTATCACATGTATTAGAGAGTTCGGTATACACGACATCTATCTGTTTTTATTTGTAAGCGATTGCAGTGTTCATCCCGGCGAACGATGACGGGCACCGGGCCCCCGCGTGTATACAACCGTGATAACCTGGACTGCACTGATGAGGGACTTCATCCCGAAACCGGTCTGCAGTTGGTTCCTTGTTTGGATCAGGCGGTGTCCTGCTGTCTGTCTCTGAGAGCTCTTGCAAAGTTGTTCCTTCAAAGTAAGGATCTTTGCACATATGTCTGACAGATATAATTCAATATCTGTCGAGGTATTAGCCAGAGATGTAGTTGTTTTCTGTCGGACATATGCCATACAATCTATACAAAGGTATAGTGAGTTCCTAAAGGATTGTTTTCGACTGTTTTACAGTCACTGGAACATTTATTGCCCCTTGAAACAAGTATTCAGCATATATATATATATATATATATATATATATATTTTTACATCCAAGTGTTGTACATCTTCGCACTTGATTTTACCGTACTGATGAGAGCTTAAGCTCGAAACACGTATCTACGGTTGCAGAACATTTTGAGGGTTATACCCAATAATTTTTCTACTTATATTTTCATATATTGCCCCTCGCTAAATCCATCCTTATTTATATATATATATATATATATATATATATATATATATATATATATATATATATATATATATATATATATATATATATATATATATATATATAGGGTACTTTTTGGGCCTCTACAATTGGTTTTTTCAATGTATTCTTTTTAGATGTAATTTTCAGGACACCCGAGAAGGCTAACTGAAATAAGCTGTTGGTGTTTTACGATGGTAATAAAAAAATAAATTACATTCACATAAAAGTAGTGAGAAATTATGGATTATTATGTTAGCCGAAAGTTAAAAACGCTTGAGTGGCTTGGACAATTATACCGAAGGCCTTATTATTCGAAGTAAATGACAAACTGTTGGAAGTAGTTCGAATTTATGAGTATGACATGTTGTTTACCTACGATTTGATTTCGGATAAGAGAATAATTTTTACACCTAATTAGTCTTTTTGAATTTTGAATATACATTAGTTGATAAATATGTCGAGAATATTCGTTATTATTCTATCAGTAAACAGAACAATTAAAAAGATAAAAGTCTGCCACAAACGTGTTTTTGATTTTTGATTTCAAAAATTTAACTCGAATAACAGTGTCAAAATTGATGATCAATCAACCACACATAAAGTCTCTTCTACATTCTCAATTACTTTGGCATTCATGGCTTGAAATGTGATACATTGTTTCACGATAATATTCAAATTTTGTTAGTTCAACAAGGCTCTGCATTATATATTCTACGGATATTTCACATTTGTTGAAGGTCAGTTCGACAACCTTCATTGCTATCGTTTGAATCATCCGTTTTTGTGAATATTCTGACACTCTATATTTTGAACTTCCTGTTGGGTATTGAATTCTAAAAGTGATATGTCAAAGTCCTGGTGGGACTATTAACCAGTCGGAGATTGAAGGCTACTCATTATTAATTGTGATGTAAGTATTTGGATTAATTAAAGTACTGATACAGTGAGTGTCAATAAGAACAGAACCCGTTTTTAATAATAACGTTGAAATATAGTTGAAGGGACGGAATTGTCGACATTGAAGAAGTTCATAGCTTTGGGAATGATGATACAAAATAACTTCTTTGAGGAAATTCAGATTATTTGCGATTCCATAGATGACATTGACTACTTCATCTTATGAACCTCCGAGTATGGTTAATGATATTTTGAAAACGAAAATTTCTGATCAAATCCATATATGTATTAACTACGAATATGGATAATAAAGAAAGCCTATGTGATGCAAAAAAAAATGAGCATCGACTTCGAATTGGACGCTGATGAATTAATGCGCCTGCGCCAGACATTCCTATTCAAAGACACGATTTTGCTTTTTCATCTCTTTCTAACGTGCATGGTTCGGCAGCAAAAATTATCGAAGATATGAGAAGCATATCTTATGTGGTGCTGATTCGGCAAATTCCAACATAACCTCATAATATGGATAAGTTTACATAGAGCAAGTATAGATTGTGCTAATTATAAGAGGGCGGCACTATATGGGTTTCATTATTATATATTATATTACACATTTTATAAATTTCTAGGTTCATGCCTGAAAGAATTTAAGATCGCCGCGTTTTACTTCGAGTTCGTGTTCAGGAGGCAAAGAATACATCACTACTAGCATTGTTTATTAGCAAACTATTTTTCTCGGCGGTTATGAGGCCGTTGTGGAACGAGATTTACCTTTTCAAACAATTGTCCGTCACATATCCAATCCATATTTCTTCAACTTTAATGAGTTTTCATCCGTTTTTGGCAGAAAATTGATTGATGAAACTCTGGTAGCAGGTAACAAACAGACATTTTATTATTAGAGTTACAAATGGATCAATGAATCATTTTTTTAATGACACGAATTTTAATTAACCATCTTGCATAATTCTCATTCTTCATTTATCCACATTATAGAAAAATGTTAGCCCATTTTCAATATGGGACGGTTGAAAATGTCAAAAGAAGCATAACCTTAAAAATGTATGACATTTCTCGTGATTCAGAATTCGGCATGCGCCATAGTTTCCCAGCGTCAGTTTGAGAAAAGGTAAGATAGATATTTTTGGCTTCAATTTGATTACATTGCGTCTTATGGAGTGTTATCAATATTTGTAGCTAATAGATATATGGTCAAATCATTTCTTATGCTAATGATACTGTCATTATACAGGGTGTTTCATAATAAATGCGCAGGACTTCAGGTTATGATGGCTCGTCCAAAAATATGAAAAAAGTTTCTATTAACTTACCCTCTAAAATACACCATTTTTGATATACAGCGTGTTGAAATTTTAAAAAAGTAATCGTTTTTTGCGAATATCTCTGGAACCGTCTATCGCACAGAAAAAAGATATCGTAGGAATTTTCTATTCATAATAAGCTATGTTTTGTGAGGATTTTTTATTTTTTCAAATTCATAATTGGTGAAAATTTTGAAGGGGTAGTGGGTGTTTTTTTCTCCAACTTCTACGCCACTAGAAAAAGTACAGTTTTGAGCCTCCTATATGAACCGCCAATGTTTTCTACACAAAAAAAGGATTCTTGGTCATAAGCTCTAAAGTTGACCGTTTTTAAGAAAAATCAACTTTCATGTTGTTTAAATAATGTTTTTTCCTCGAAAAATTGCTGCGTGCATTGAAGCTAACGGCGGACATTTCCAACAATTCAACTGAGTATGATTGTTATTGTTTTTTTTTATTTTGCAATTAAGAAGTCAACGTTTGGTTTTGTTACCTGTTTTAACGTTTAAATAAATTTTGTATAATTAGGAAAAAAATATTTAAAAAAATTTACCATGTTTTTCAACATGAAAGTTGATTTTTCTTGAAAACGGTCAACTTTAGAGCTTATGACCAAGAGTACCTTTATTGTGTAGAAAACATTGGCGGTTCAAGCAGGCATACTTTTTCCAGTGGCGTAGAAGTTGGAGAAAAAATTCAAAATCTTCACCAATTATGACTTTTAAAAAATAATAAATCTGCACAAAACATATCTTATTATGAGTAGAAAATGCATTCAAAATCTGTTTTTTGTGCGATAAATGGTTCCAGAGATATTCGCAGAAAACTATAATTTTTTTTTTAATTTCAACACCCTGTATCTCGAAAATGTTGAATTTTAAAGGGGAAGTTAATAGAAACTTTTTTTCATATTTTTGAACGAGCTATCACATCCGGAAGTCCTGCGCATTTATTATGAAACACCCTGTAGTGGAACTCCTGGGAAGAGGCAGTGACGACGGCTGAGACATACGAGTATGTTTCTGGTTTAAAAAACAACTTCGATTTTGATGCTGCAATGAGACCAATCAGTCCAAAAGTATTACAAAAATTGTAATTCATAAACTAAAATGTATACCTATAATAAAATTAAACATGGAAAATTCAATTGTAAATGTGAAGAAGGGATAGATAAAATTGATTGTAAGATATCTTGGAATACATATAGACAGAAATTTTAGATGGAAAACTCACACATCAAAACTTGTAAAAAATTGAAATGATGCTTTATAAATTTTGATAACTTAAGAACATAATTGGTCGAAAACTTTTACTTAGGTATGTTTTATTATTCTTTATTTGAATCTATTATGTCTTATGGAATAATTGTTTGGAGTGGAACTTATTTTAATGCTTCAAAATCAATAATTAGTCTTCAAAAATATGTCCTAATAAGTATGTTTGGCAAACATTTAAATTTCCCTCAAAATTTTTGATTCACAAATACAAAATTTTGACAGGTAATAATTCGTCTTTATCAACAAAAAACCATCACCATAATATAACATCAAAATCTACATCTACAAAAATCTACAGTCACAAACATTTTCTCACACTTCATGCAACATCATAGGATGTAGAGTATTTGATTTGATCCCGATGAAATTACAGAAATTATGTCAATCCTTCGCAAAATATATAAAAATGTAGATAATTGAGAACGTTGAAAAGTCATGTAACGTTTGAGCGAAATATCAGACTGATGATTCGGTTGTGTTTATGTAATAATCTATTTTTTTATATAATTCTTCAAGTAATATCGATTTAGTATTTAGATTATGTATGTATACCGATCTAACATATGATTACACATAGGTCTCATAACCTACGTAATCATATATTACCTTATGAATATAATATTTCCGTTTAACTATTATTATTTATTATACATTGTATTCCATGTTCAATTAAATGAAAAAACAAGGAATTTCTAACTCTAGAGATGATTCAAAATAATTTTTTGAGGTTTTGTTCTTTCAAATCAAGTACACATGCAGGCCGATTCCCTAAAACTGGTAAAAGTCATGGCAAATCAGAATAATTCAAGCTGATCTGTGTGAAGATTACCTATAAAGTCAGCCATCATTCCAAAATATTTCTCCGATCTCAGTTTTGTGACTTCATGCCGGTAATTTAATCTTTAAAAAAAGAAAATTTTATGGGGTGTTTCCGAGATGGGGTGACAAACTTCGGTTACTGATTCTTCATCCAAAATTAAGGAAAAATGTTTCTGTAAATATAGGTCGGCAAATGCATCCTAAGGGAGCTAGGTCACCCCCATAAACTGATTTTCATTCAATATGTTAGAAACTCGTGGAGATTTATCCCAATAAAAGTTTGTACTGATTAAATATCAGTTAGGGTTATTATTTCCTACTATTCAAAATGAATCAAAATCAGATCTAACTACAGGATCCTGAAAATAACAGAAAAAATTCTATATAATATACGAATGTTTGCTGTTTTAGTTTCAAAATGTTTAAGCGTGTTTGATATCGTTCCAGATCTTCTCCAATAAAAACAATTTTATTATCTCACCAAATTTTGCACTCAATTTGAAATTCTCATCATGCAGTATTTCATTTTAAAGCGATAAATCTCTTTGACGGTTGATCCCACAGCAATTAAAATGAAAAGTCAGATTTTTTTCTCTCAAGTGGATCTTTTCACAATATCTATTAGATGCAGTTTAATGTCTAGGAGGGCCTTAGCCGGGAAGTAGTTAATTCATCTCAGGTATCACACAAAATAACTTCATATTTATCGTGGGTCTTTTCCATTTCCAGAGGAGTCATGTTTTCCCAATTTTTAATTGAGAATGTTCAGATTGATTTCAAGAAATTACAACTTTCAATAACATTGAATCGTGTACCGACTTCCATTCGTATAACTCGAAGGATTCCTGACATAGGAGGGGGGCATTTCCCAAGGACCGAGCTCCCTTAGCAAATATTTCCGGAAAAATTATTAAAAGCGCTTTTTTTTAAATGTTTGCATGTAGAATCAGTAGTGTATTACCCCAGTTCAGAATCACCCTGTATAAAAATCTATGATTATTCCTCGAGTACTGAAAAGAGATTGAATTAATCTTCAAGTTGATAACCTTTTTGTTTGAAATATTTTTACACAAACTGTTAATAATGAAACAGTTAATTTGCTTTGCTCTAGAAAACCACATTATGATCCGTTACGTTAGAAATAGTAGATATTGAAATCATGAATAAGAAATGGTTTTAAATAGCAGGATTTGGAAGTCATTCACGTAATACGCTTTTGATCACAAATATAAGTGGCCATTCATGCAAATTTAAACTCCACCTTCATTAATTTTTTTGGCATGAAATATCATCATCATGACCATCGTTCTTCTAGAACCCATAAAGATTTTTATGTCGCAGAAATTATCTTAGGAATTCCTATTTTGACACGAAATTTAAAAAAAATCAGCTCCATTGAATGAGCTATTCCACTCTAATGATCGATAATAAAATCAAACATGTACATTAGATTAAAAAACACCACAAAGTAATTCTTACAGAAGCTCTGCTCTGAACCTCACGGTCGTAAGGGACAGTAGCGGTTTACCGACGAAAATACTCCTGTGGGTAAATGCGAAAGCCTGAATTGTTCACTATATCAAGATCAAAGTTATAATTATATTTTTAAAAAACTATATGTAACCTCGAAAGGCATTCCTGACGTCATAAACCAAGAAGCGATATGGTCGTATTTATATGAATATATTCTGAAGCAGGTTCTCATTGTGTATGTTTTGAATTTGTTATTCATAGGAGTATTGTTTAACAATACATAGAGAGTCAAAGTGTATCTTCATCTAAAATTCCAGTAAGTTTACGCGCTGAAAAAAATATTTCGTGCTTTACATCGGTTAAAACGCTGGAAACAGGTCTCTAGTATTGTTACGTGAGGTTTATGTGTGACTTATTACCATCTCACAACTTTATCAAGACTGCATGCATTTCGCATTTATTCTATATTATATTAACTTTATTCTGTTGTATCTTTGATCACAATTTATTGCTGTTGTCTAGAAATGAATAATGGGCGTCTTTGATCCCGCAAATGTTGCCTTCACGAGTGGATCAAAGAAGAAATCTTACTTCATGTATTTTTTTCAGTACATGTGGATGAGTTTTAGATTTAGTTTTCTAAAATTCAGTGTCTGGTGAAATTCAAACAAGAGAAAAATATTCAGATGAAACGTATATTGAAAATGAATGGAATGTCTTGTATTTCTAAGAAAATGTTTGTATAAAAAGTAATTAACAAGAAGTTGGATCTAGTATAAACATCTCTTGGTTCAATAATAATAGCGTTTACTGCCCAATAGTTACCCTTCTACAGATCCTATTGTTTGAAAAGGAATTTCAAAGTGTATTCAAAAATACAATAATGAATAATAGACTGCTACAAGTAGATATTGAGTAGCTGTGTAGTTCTCATGAAATTAAAAAATGTATCAGTGGATATCGTAGTGATTGGAAATCATGTTGAAGTTTTCACACATGGTGTAAATAGAGGACTTCACAGACTAGGTGACTATTTCAGTAAAAGGTCTTGAACTATCTAGTTCTTGATTTTGGAACAGACAATTTTATTTGGAAGATTATGTTACTTGCATCAATTTGTATGTGAAAATAATGCCATGAGTTTTGCGTTAAATCATTAACTTCTTACATAAGTTAACAGGATTTCATATAACAGAACCGTATTGGGCTAATGACCATAGCAGTCGATGCCAAAACACTAAGGAAAAAAATAGAACAGTATTCCAATTCAGTTCTAATAACAAACGCGCTATAGAAAGAGCATATAACTTTGAGTTTTCAAAAGGATTGTCATTTCTCACTATGAAGCCATAGAATTCAAGCGCTTGATTTACTTTTACCGAATTGTGGTGACCAAATGGTTACTGTCGATGTAAACGCCAGGATCCTTGATTAACTCACAGCGGGACAAAGTTGTGTTATTTACGATGTAGGAGAATAAGATAGGAGACTTTATTTGATGAAAGTCATGCTTTTATATTTCGATGCATTCAAATTAAGCTTATTTCATACGCACAAATGCTGAACCTCATCTATTTCAAATTACAGGTCATCAAAATCATCCAATTTTGTATTATAGAATATAATTATCGATCGTCAGCAAAGAATAAACGTTGAAAATTGTTTCGTCATGTAACTCATCAATAAAAATTGCAAATAATAGGGGACCTAGGAATGAACCCTGTGGAACCCCCGATATAGCAATGAAGTTATTTGAGATGAAACCATTAAAGGAAACAAACTGATATCGTTGATTTTGAACTATGAACAGTAGCTTACAAAATCAACTATTTAAGAAGATGTTCCCCATATCTTAGCCAATAGTCTAAATTATTAATTTACAACTCCATAATCCTTCCAGATTTAAATTATTGTTCTACCATTCTGTTTTTTCTCAATCAAAATGAAATAAACAGACTACAAAAGATGCAGAATCGTGCTATGCGAATAATTTTACAATGTTCGAGAATAACACCAATATCAAATATGTTGCAAACACTTCAATGGCTACTAGTAAAAAAACTGTTCGAGTTCCAAACACTAATTTTCATATTCAAAATCAAAATTGGATATTCACCTGTATATCTACAGAATAAATTAACTTATGTGGCTGAAATACACGAGTACAATACAAGAAACAAAAACAACATAAAAATTGAAAAGTATAAAAAGAAGAGTACACATAATTCTTTATTTTATAAAGGAGTAGATTGTTTTAATGACCTCCCACAAGAAATTAAAGAGAGTGGTTCGATAAATACATTCAAAAGACGATTGAAGGATTACCTTATGAAAAATTAGTATATTTTTATGTATGACTTTTGTATGTAACTTTTTATTTATACGTGTGAATTTTTAATCAGACTGTTTGTATTTTTTCATGTAAATTTATTTTATTTATAAGGTGACATTGTATTTACTATTGTAAATGAATTAGTTTTTCAACTAAATAAAGAGATATATATATATCAAACGTTAAAAAAACAGAAGCCGTCAACAGATTAAACAAGAATTTTCTATCACGAGTACGGCAAAACTCTAAACGTATTTCGAGGCAGAAAATTTCAATCGAAACAGTTTTGAATAATTTTTTAGATTATAAAAAACTCTTCATGAAAATCCGATTCAAACCTAACGAATGCAAAAGAAAGAAATTTTTTTAATGGAAACGCAGAACAAAATTTTTAAAAATAATTTACGGCAGAAGCTTTGTTTGAATTTGTGTCAGAAATTCGTTTTTTGCATTGTCCTTTGGGATTTTATCCTTCCACTGTCTGAAGGTGGAAAATTCTTAAATCAAGAAATTCTATACAATAAAAGGGCAGATGAATGAATTTGTCATTGTTATTGGGTCAAGAAATAGTTATTTAATTTTGGCAGTAAATTATCATATCTGCAATTGAATTTTTGAAAAAATAATTTCCTGGTAACTAAAAATTCGCAAACTCTATTTGTCTTCTTTATCAAAACTTGATGAAACTTTTGGTCCCTGAAAATTAAATATATTGTTTTGAAAATATTATTTAATTTGATTACTAACTTTTCGTATTCTGAATTTGTCTATCTGAAAAAATAACATCAAAATAACTAAAAACTCTGAGACGATATCTCTCTGCGTTATTAAAACTTGATGAAAACTCTTGTGCCCTCCTACATTAATATCAAAAAAAAGACCAGGTTGAAAATTGAACTTTATTGAAAATTAATCAGGAAACATCAGAATTTTTTTTTGTAAATCGTTATAAATGAACATTATTACTATTATTGTTATTGATATCACATTCACCAGTGTCAATTTCAACCGATCTCCTGATACATATTTGAAACGGAAGGCTCCTCAAACTAATAACCACAATCTTTTTTATCATCTTCAAGAAAATCCCACAGACATGTTCCAATTTACAAATCGACTGCTTTCGTGTTTTATAACAAACTACATGAAATTATATTCAGCGGTATAATTTAGATTTCAGTTCGTATACAGTTCTTGTTTATATCCATATTGTTAACTGAATTCAGTTGGTAAACATGTAATTTCGTGCTAATGATCGCATATTTTCGCACAAATTGGTGTTTTCTTGTTATACTTTCAATAATACCTACTTATAACTCGAACACACCAAATTATATTGGAGAAACTATAATTATTATTCCCTTGATGTATGTACATCTTGAAAAGACCAATTAAGTAGGTGCAACTTTACACCTTGTTAATGTTTTTATTTTCACGTAATGGTAGAGAACGTTCTCTTTTGATTTAAATATAGCCAACCACGCATTATTTTTTGAAAATACTGACCCAAAGACCAGCTTCCGTAGTTACATCTCTCTATAGAAATTCATTTGTTTCCAAGAGAAAAATAAACATATGTATAGAGAGTAAACAAGGCTTTATACAAAATGTATACCAAGCAAATTTGCAAATTTGCTTTACACTCATATAAAACAACTCTAACTTCAGTTGTTCACTACAATTTACTTGATTCATACTGCAGTATATTTAAACAAATTCACTCTAAAATAATTTATTTGACGAAATACAATGCTTCAATAACTTCAACACAATACTCTAATTTATATAACAATCACTGGACTATTTATGTTCGACTTCTGCTTTACTGACTGTCCAACTCTCCTGCGTGGTTCTTTTTATATACACAGTTCATTTCGCGGAAAGCTCTTGATATTTCTAGAAAGCCTTAGGAACGTTCTCCGATTCGACCATATTCTTCTCGAAGCATAGCGCCTCGAGAGTAATTCGCGTTCACGCGCTGTCTACGTGAGCGTTAAGGTCTGGCATCGCCCGCAGCTTCGCCACAATACCGCAAATTGAATTCTCAATTCGGTTGACAAAGTTATCATGAACAATTCTGTAATTCTTTTCGAATTAGACTCTTCAATGTTCAGAAGTAGAAATAGATCGATGACAGTGTATTGATCATTTCATTATGGATACGGATTCATTTAGAGCTTTTTTGACATTAAATTTAAAATAACTTACGATAAACATTATATGAAAACTTTCAGTAATCTTACATGATATCTGACTTTGTGATGTTTCATTCAATTTTACTTCATGCGGTTTTTTCAGTTCAGTTATGAAGCAGCTTTAGTTTAATTTTTCTAAAATTCACTGTCTAGTTAGTTTTTAACAAGAGAATCATATTCAAAATGAAACAATTTTCAGGTAATCATCGAATCAACCATTTTTCGATTCTAACTTATGTAGATGAAAAGTAGATGAAAAGTAAACGTAAATTTTCATTTTTATGAAAATTTTTATATAAAAAGTAAATTTTTTGTTGCTGATTTCACAAGAATGAAATATCAACGAGGAATTGGATAGAGTACCCACATATCTGTTTTTTTTTTTTAAGTAAGTAAGTAAGTTTGATAATAATAGGGTTTATTGTCCAATAGTTACCAGTTTACATGACAAATTTTTCAATGAGGAAGTCCAAATTGAATTCAAATATACAAGAAAAAGAATAGTCAAATATAAATGAAAGAAATAATTATTAATGGCTAACAACTTCCAATAAGAATTATGTGAAAATTTTCAGTAATCTTACGTTACATCTGACTTTGTACTCTTTCAATACATGTCTGCCAATATATGTTCAATGGCCCCAATGGGTTTTATTCAAAATATTACGTAGAACCTGTAATAATGGACCTTTCCAAGAGATATGAGGTAACACTGAAATTAGAAAGTAAATACGCTAATATCACTCGGGATTTTTAATTTTTTTTTCTGACCGCTAGTTTATCTATAATCAGAAAAAAAGTGGTTTCGTGACGTCACGTTCATCAGAACTAAACCTGGCAACGTTGTTAAAGTTGTGCACCAAATTCTCATTCAAATATAATGTGTCGTATGACAGTTGTCATTTGATACCAGATGGATTCTTTCGTCTGTTTCACGGTGCGATCAATTAGAATAGTTTGGCTCTGTCTAACTCATTTGCCTACCCATTTGATACAAGTGAAGCAGTTCTATCAGATCTAAACTTCAACGAACACTACCTTTATTTATTTTTTGAGGTTAACGCGGTTTTCTAAGTTTTGAGAGCTTTTGTTGTTTGTGTTCTAAAATTTGTTATTAATTCCTGTATCTCCAGTACCTGTATCCCTTCAATAACTGAACATGTCGAAAAGGTGCTTTGTACCTCTGTGAATTATCCAAACTTATCTTCACGAAGCCTTGTTCCATATTTTTAATACACAATTACACAAATAAATTCACACCAAATCGTTTATGATAACACGTCACTACACTATTATCGAATTTATCAGTTGAATGTTGATTGTTGAATATAAATAAAATGAACATTAACCTCACATCTCCATATAACTTTTGACAGTTGAGAACTGTCATTGCGATTTGCTGTGTTGTCAATGCTCGTTCTTCATCATAAGGATGGTCTGTTCAGAAAATTTGAAAGTTACAAATACAATAAAAAATAGCTAATATGTGTATTATTATCTATGAGTTGATCAAGTGACAATGTATTGATTATTTTTCAACGGCTTATATCATGCTAGAAGTTATATTTTCAAGGAGAACGGTATTGCCTGTTTCGGAACGTGGATTATGGTGGGAGATATTTCCGATGAACGTGACGTCAGCGGCACACTTTCAAATGTGATTTTTTTTTTAAATAAAAGAAAAATAATGGAACTTTTTGTTAAATGGACTTTTCAGACTAACAACTATCGATTTAAACGAGTTTTGTAATTTATTTTCCGTAAATGTAAAGGTCCATTGCATTGAGATGAATAATTTCAAATTTATTTTTATAAATTTAAACTTTTTTCCTTTTCAAGTCTTCGATAAAGTGATATTTCCTGCTCACAATGAAGAGAGAGTAGGCCACGTAATAACCAATATAATCAATAGCAACTGAAATTAGAAATTTAGATATCATAATGGTACCAATTTCAAAAATTATAGACTCCTATTCTATCACTTAAGTTTTTTGTTACAAATTCCTAATGGCACTTACTTTGATATCGATATGACCTGGGAAACGCCACAGAATCAACTTTCAAGTGTAATAACCAATACGTAGTACCATTACTACTTGTCGAAAAAGTTGCATGAAATCAGAGTCACTAATATTGTATTACGGATTAGTCATTGATTCGAAGCTTGTATCGAGATGATGTGGAGAGTAAAACAGTAAAATCCGATTTTTGAAAACATTATTAGCGATTTTAGCATTTGAGTTCAACATAAATTATTATATACCTATTGAATTAAAATATGGAAATCTGAAATGTTTTGACTAGTCATATCGTTACATTTGTTTGTGAAACTGAAATTAAATTACATATGTCTCAGTTGTGGTAAATATACTAAACTAAAATATGATATTGTATAATACAAAATATTGTATGCTTAAAACCCAGAGAAAAGTGAGTTACGGGTTCCTAAACATATTGGTAATACCATAAAATAAATAAAAGACTTCAAATATAATATACAAAGTTGGTTACTGCTAAAATGAAATATATTGTTTTTGGTAAAACCTATTTTTTATCAGTGCACAGATGAACTATTTCTACTACTACTTCTACTACTACTACTACGAGTATTTCTACTATTACTACTTCTATATTCCATATTTATTTTGAAGTAAAAAAAATTACATAATTTTCTCAAAAAGGCGGAAAATCCATATCAATATTAATAAATGCTCTACGGAAAAATGTGAATCGTGTGAGTGAAAGTTTGATTTTTAATGAGAAAATTCATTTCTTGATAAGGTATTTTTGAAATTTTAACCTTCTTAAGTCAAGAAAACCTTTACAAGTGTATAGAAGAGCATCATAGTAAATTATGGAAGAAAAGTTCTTTTATCTTTTCAACTAGGGAAGTACTTGTTTTCTCTTAGATTTTACAAAAAATGGATTCTTTTCATTTCAACTATCTGTATGAAAATGCAAATTTTCACTTTCGGATTTTTTCTTACAAGTTATAGGTATATTTTCTTTTCTCAATATCTATCGGATTCAGTACAATGTCCAGCGTGGCTTTAGCTTTAGAAAGTAGTTGTTTTCTGTTAGATACTACAAAAAAGTAACTTCATTTATATCGTTCATTTGTATCGTAGGTCATGTTTGGTTAAATTTTAAATCAATAATGTTTCCTTTTTCAAACGATAGCATATTTGATTCACAAATTGTAAAACAGAAGTTAGATTTATGTAATTCAATACCTGGTAGCAGATATTTTGGACTCATTGAGAATATATGATTATTTATATCGTCGTATTCATCTACAGGTAGTTATAATTGTGTGAGTATATTGAAAATTGGTCGAAAGAATTTGCCAAGTATAGATTTAATATGTGGTATCAATATGGGCATTTTTAATTGAAGCATTTTGATCGATTTCCATTTGTTCTAAAAAAAATCTGTGAATCTCTAGGAACCGAAAAATAAGTTCTTGCTGATCAAAAAAATACCTCTGTGATTCTCTATAACATCTAAATATTTGTAAAATAGCGGAAGAAATATTATCGATTTATACAATAACTGTAAGAAAATCACTCCATTACAGGAACTGGTAATTATTATTGTTGCTTTCGCATATGGTTAAATTCACTGTGGTAGATTTATATTGTTCTCATGAAGATATGTTTATATTTCAATTTTATGAATCAATATTCAGAAAAGTTGAAGCGCGCTTTTAAAACAACAGCGGAAAAAATTATACCTAATTTAGAAAATCGACCAAAATATCCCGTCGATGAATTTGAAAACTTGTTTTTGAATACTCAGCAACTAAGTAAAACAAATCAGTTTAATTTTCACAGTACACAGAACGGAAATTACCAGTTAGTGCATATCGAGTTCCTGGCATAAAATCATGGCAAAAATGATAAGAATAAATTTGAATTGAATTGAAAAAAATCGTCGAATAGTAAGAAACAGATTAAACAAGAATTTTCTCTCTCATGTACAGAAAAACTGTGTTAAACGGATTTCAATGCAGAAAATATTAGTCGAAACAGTGGTGAATAATTTCGTAGATTATAGAAAACTCTTCATGAAAATTCCTTTAAAAAATAATGAATGAAAAAAAAAAATAACACTGCAACAATATTTCAAAAATATTTATGTATTGATTGAGTTTGATTTTCTGAGAAAATTCGTCTCTAACATTGTGTTTTCAGATTTTATCCTTGCACTGTTTGATAGTGGAAAATTTTTCAAATCATGGAATATATTGTTTTGGTAAAACATATTTTGTATGTGTGCATAAACCAACTATTTTGGCTTCAACTATTCCTCATTCATTTCATTTTGATGCAAAGAAATATTTAATATTAGGTTCCCAAAGGCCGAAAACTGCTCTATTGAAAAATATGTGAATCATGTTGAGTGAAAGTTTGATTTTACTGAGAAATTTCACCACTTGAAATTTCAGCCTTAAACAATCTGAAAATTAAAAAAGTAAATAAATCAAGAAAAACCTATACGAGTGTAGAAGGGCAGCAACTTATCTGGGAAAACTGATTCATTTCCTCTGCTATTCTTGTGTAGACTTCCATGATTAAACGTATTGTATTTTCAGTCTGTGGAAAGTTAAAATCCCCCCAAAAAATTTCAAAGATATGAACCATCTTCAGACGATTCTTTCAAATACAGAAAGGATGAGAATAATGAGAATAAACTTGTTTTTGGTGTCGGAACCACTTGGTCATTTTTTAGAAGAATACTGCGTTTAATCGTTATTGTTTGTGGAAACATTTAATCATTGTTGAATGTTCGAATGAAAGCTGTCATGTTTGATACAAAAATTGTATAAAACAAAGGTTAGATTTTATGTAATTCAATAACTGGTATATAGCCAGAAAAGGAAATATTTTTTGAACTCGTTAAGAATATACCTACATCATTATTTATATTGATATATTGATGTAAAAGTAGTGTGTGAATAGGTATTTTGAAAATTGGAAATTGGAAGGATTCGAGTACTTATGCCAAGGATAGATTCAATATTTGATATCAATATGGATATATGCAATTAAAGGAATGTATACATTTTGATCGAATTGTATTTGCTCTGAAAACAATCTGTGAATCTCTAGGAAAAAAAATATATTCGTGCTGATTTGATATCAAAAAAATACCTGTGTGGTTCTCTGTAACATTTAAATATTTTTGAATTGCCGGAAGAAATATTATCAATGAATCCGATAACTGCAAGAAAATCGCTCCATTCAAAAAACTATTATTGTTGCTTTGGCATATGGTTGAATTCACTGTGGTTAATTGATATTTTTCTTACAATGAATATTTATATTTTAATTCAATTGATATTTCAATTGAATGAATCAACATTCAGAAAAGTTAATGCGCGCTTTCAAAACAGTAAAAAAATGATAATTTCGAAAATTCACTCACCTAAAATTTCCCGTCGATAAACTTAAAAACTCGTTTTTGAACACTCAACAACCTAGTACAACAAATCAGTTTGATTAATTTTCACAGTACACACAACCAAAATTAGTTAGTTAGTGCCTATCGAATTTCTGGCATAAAATCATTATCTAATATACAGTCGATGAATTTCCCGCCACCGAATCGTCAGTGAACACTCAACACAAGTTTCTCCGCAAGCACATTTCCCAGATACCCGCGAACAGCCACCGCAGCTCGGGATGCGCACTTTTCCCGGGAGACTTCGATGATGCTGCAGGCCAGCAACCCGAGAGACATCAACGGTGGATCAGACGGTGAACTGTGATCGCTCCGGAAAAATCACGCGGTACGCCTTTCTGAGAAGGATGCTATCCGCTGACTTCTCAGCGTGGACTGTGACGGACGAGTGAGTGCCCGAGTCACTGTTATGCTTCAAGAACTGCGTGCACCTGTTGAAGTAGAAGGGGGAATAATTGTACCCCTCCAACAGGTACTATTGTTATATTTTGATATCATTCGCGGGGAATAGACGGAAATAGCGTTTTAGGTCTAGCTGTCGTGTTGGGGTGGTTGGAAGGTTTCAGCTTTAATTGTTCATCAGCAACAACTTGTTGAATGCAACTGGTAATTTCATTAATTTTAGGACTTTTTGTGAAAGCATCCGTTCAGTAGGTTCCCTAGAATTATCAAACTTCCTGTGTTATGGAAAGTTTTTAAAGATGACAAACTGTTATTCTGGATACAACCCAACGAAAACATGGAAGATATTTATTCATGTGAAGAAAGACCGAATAACATCTTTGATGCATACCTACACTGAGGAAATTGTTTCAAATTTGCAATGGACTTTCAATGTTTGGAGTGGAATATTTTCTGATGAAATAAAGAAATAACGTGAAAATCATGATATACGCTAATAAATATCAATCTGAGGAATTAAAGTTCCGTATTGTTAATTGTTTCTGATCAAGTTCAATCATAATCAATTTCACACGAAGGTATAATATTTATTATTGTCAGTGTCAGGTGAACGTGAAGATGGAATGATGGTTTCATTGTTTACCTATATACTAGCCTCATTTGAAGATAACGAGCAAATGAAAAAATGATTCAGTGTATGAATGTGTTGGAGACAAAATAAATGCCAAAGACAATTTGGACTCATTCAGAAGACATACGGTAGATAAAATATGAGTTTCAGAACTCAATGGAAGAGATCACCTCTTTGCAGATTATTTTACTTCATATCATTCATAAAGTTTCAGGATTCAACATCATTCTACACAATGATAATTCGTGGCAGACATTTTTTTTGCATCCAACTCGAAAAAACCTGTCTGATGACTTTATCCTGACTTCTGGCCATGCGCTTCTAGATGGTTTACAGCCAATCAATTGAAACTATAACATTGTTGATAACATTCGACGTGGTAAATTACTTGGTTTGATCATCGACGGAAATTTATTCTGGTTGCCTCCAGACAACTCAGGAAATTACTGGATCTTGATGCATTGAAGAGTGCATGTTTTGCATTGTTTCACTCTCATATGGCATGTATTCTTTTGTTGACAGATTCTGCTACTCAACCCAGGGTTGCCACAAAGAATTATCAGATTGTTAAAAAATTGTTGTTAAAATTCTTTTTTTCGATAACCAGCTGTCGTCCCCTTACGAACGGCAGCCCTCAAAAGTCGAAACTTGTGCGAGCCAAGAATTAACGAGGTCTTACCTTTTTACATGCGATTCCTATACATATATGAATAAAACTCACTCGCAGTAATAAACATGTACATTCTTTGTCTCATAATAATATTTTAATACATCCCAGGTAGCACATCACATCGGCTGAATCTTGGTTCCATATTGGGCCAATATAGATATATTGTAAATGAAAAATCAATATTGGTCCAATATGGGTGAATATTCAAAAAACAATATTATATTAATAATATTGGTGGAATATTGGTTGAACTAGTTTTGGATGTAGATTATCACACGAAATATTGGGTCAATATTGGTTGAATAATTTTTACCAATATCGATAATACAATATTGGTTATATATTGTTTTCCACATCTAGAATTAATATTGCAATCCAAATATTCCAGTCATATCGATTATAGGAGAAAAAAACTATATTGTATTTTCAAGTTTGTTAGAATATTGGTTGAATATCATTTCCACTTTATTTGAGAAATTGTAATAACTCATATTGAGTTAATATTGTTTGAACGATATTTACCAATATCAATAAAACAATATTGTCTTCACATCGTTTTTAACATCTAGAATAAATATCGCAATCCCAATATTCCCCTAATATCGATTCTGGGAATAAAAACTATATTGTATCTCCAAGTGTGATTACACATTGGTTGAATATCATTTCGCCAATATTCAACAAATCTTATTAATTAATATTGGGTCAATATTGGTTCAATAATATTTATCGATATCGTTAAAACAATATTGTCTTTATATTGTTTCCAACATCTAGATTAAGATGAAATTTGAATATTGGCCGAATATTCAATGAAACATATTGAAATTATATCATGATCAAACTTGGATAAAAATCCGCTAGGTGGCTCTACATATAGAACCTCTTCTAAAACCTACGAAAGTATATTAAATACTTCCCTTAGCTTGTTTTCAAGACAGCTCACTCAGTGGTTATGGCGATCAAAAGGCAGACTCTGGTGTCACCTTCATCAATTGAAGGACATTTAATAATTTACCAAGGTATATGGTACATCCACCAATATATTCAAATGATATTGTAACAATATCGATAAATATTGTACCAATATCGATAAATATTCTACCAATATCGATAAATATTGTACCGATATCGATAAATATTTTGAGGGCATTATTGCTTCAAGAATATTTCCCCAAAACTATTTCTAAAATATTCAAACAATATTCGACCAATATCGCAAAATGTTCACATTTTACTTCTCGACAATACAACTTTTGAATATTGTGCCAATATTGTCAGAATATTGTATCAGCTATGTTGTACCAATATCGCCGAACATTTTGAGGACAATATTAGTTCAAGAATATTTCACCAATATTATTCAAGTAATATTGGACCAATATCGCCGAATGTTCACATTTTTTTTCTCGCCAATATTGCATTTCAAATATTTCGCCAATATGTTCACAATATTGTATCAATATTTTACCAATATAGGTGTGCTACTTGGGATTGTTTAAAGTTCATTATAGTATAGAAACTACCAATGCTTAGTGGTCGGTTGCAGTATTAAAAACAAGGAAAAGGTGCCGTTCACGCTATGTTCAATCTGATATTTTTCATAGTACACTCGAAAAAGTTCGTGGTGAAGTTGACTATTATACCGGGTGTTTCACAGTGGATGGATCATTTCGAAATTTTGTAGTCGTGGATAATCAAACTTGCTCTATCCGTCTAAAATATTTTCATCAATACAGTGTTGCCGCTTGTATCAGAAAGTAGTAGATACTTTGTTATTTCAAATGGAACACCTCGTATATTATATCATTTTTGGAATCCTTATAAGATCCTTTAAGATTTCCACATAAACCTATCTATGACGATTTCCAAGATAAAAATTATTTTGTCCAATTTTTGTTCAAAACCTGACAATTGAAAAATATCAATTTTTTCCCAATGCAAAATTACAAAAGATTACAATTTTGTTTATAGCTGCATAAGACCATAAAGTATTCTTTCGATGAACTGGATCTCAATTTCAGCATACAGGGAGGCTCAGAAGTGAGTTCCTTCCGGGGACTCATGAAAATTACTGAAATTCGGTTTTTTTAAATGAAACACCTTGTATATTATTACTTATTTGAAAGGCTTTAACATTTTTCAATTTAATTGAGTATACTTTCCCTATACCTATGTATTGGATAGTGATTTAGATAGTAGACTATGAAGTTCATTCTGACAAATAACATGTTATTCCTTCATTGTTATCCTGTATTCAAGTTGCATGGGTGTGAAAGTACTATGGCAGAAAATAATTACTCAAATGTGGTTTTGATGGATTTATTCAGCATTTATGGTCAATGTAACAAGAATGTCAGCAGAACATACAGAGAGTTTAATGAATTAGAGAAAATTTCAAATTTCAATAGATTGAGTAGAAATTTTAAAATGTTTGTATCATCATGAAAAGCTAAAAGTATCAAAGTCTAACATGTGTATTAATAAACCTAGAAAGATTTAGCAGTTCTGAATCATTTCAATAAATGTTCAAAATGTTTACCATTCGTTTCCAAACACTTTCTTATGCGATCATCAACGGCATCTATTGTGGCTCTTTGAATTTCATTTGGATCTAATTCCTGAAACGCTAGGGTAACTCGATGTTCAAATTCTTCCCTTGTGTTTACCGGTGTTCTGGGACCCTATGTTTGAGTTCACTCGATACAATATCGCATGCGATTTTTGCACTTTATCGAAGGATACCCCAAAAATGGTATGTTCGAATATCACCAGCGATAATTATCGACCATAAAATAACGAGCGGATATTTAACATGCGATAAGAATTATCGATCGGAATAATTGACTTAAATCCTAACCTCGATAATAATCCATTGTTTACATTTTACTCGTGATATTATGAAATGGCAAATTTTGATGAAATTGCAATGATCGCTATTGCAGAAGTATTAGACGATACTGCGGGAGCAGCAGAACAGCGAAGGCCCTTCTACCCTCTTATGAATGCATTGAAACTTTGAGATAGACAATTTGTTAGAATGCTTCGTATATCGAAAGTATTAATTCGTGAGTTGATTCGAATAGTGTCTCCCTATATAGAGGAGGGAAGTAGAGAGTCAGCTATAGATACTGAGACAAAAGAAAGTTACCTTCAGTCTAAATAGGCAGGTAAATGAATGTGATTTATAATAAAACATGCTTATATGAATGTTTTAATAAGTCTTGGATTCCTCGCAAGTAGCAGCTATACCAGCTAGACTCAGCTTCCAATATACACGTAGCATTCAGTAAATCATGTTTCAATGTGCCTTGATAAAGTAATTGATGCTTTAAATCAACCAGATATTTTTAATCGATTGATTAGTAAAACAACACAAGAAATACAAGCAGAACAGTTGTCAACGTGACGCGCCACGTCATGTGATTTAAATACCTTTAAGCTATTGGTTGAATTCGTGACCCAAGCTAAAACATCCCTCACACCCTTCGAAACCGACCAACTCTGTATCGCATTCCGTTCGGGAATAGCGTATCGAACGAGAAGAGTATCACATGTGAATTTTTGGCGATGTAAATATCACGTTCGAAATTTATCGCGCGAACTCAAACATAGGGTCCCTGTAGACTCTTTGCTTGATAGTGCCCCACAAATAAAAGTCTAGGGGTGTAAGATCAGGGGATCTAGGGAGCCAGTTCCATGGACCCAAACGTCTAATCCATCGATCGTCAAATATACGGTCCAATTCCAACCCGACTTCTCCAGTGCAATGAGCAGGAGCTCCATCAAGTTGATACCAACATGATCGATATTTTTCTAGAGTCAGTTCTTCAATGAAATCCCCAACCGTTGTCCTCAAGATATTCAAATATTTTCTAGAATCAAGGTTTTCATCATAAATCAAAAAGCGCAGTTGATTGTCCATAATTAAATCTTCGTCTACTTGTGTACGCACCATCGACATTTTACATAGTTCGATCCTTTGCTGAGCGTCTTGGGGCTTGAGAGCTTGAACTTTATGAAATTTGTAGTCATGCATTCCGTGTTCCTTCAGAATCCTATGAACTGATGAAAGATTCACACCTAAATCGAGAACCGCACTACGAATGGAAGCTTGAGGATTCCCGTGGAAGTATGCCAAAACATTTATTGCGTTGTCCTCATTACCTGTCACAAGTCTAGGCAAATTTCTTGTTACTTTCAAATAAGATCCAAATATTTCAAAATTGTCTACCTCAAAGTTTCAATGCATTCATACGAGGGTAGAAGGGCCTTCGCTGTTCTGCTGCTCCCGCAGTATCGTCTAATACTTCTGCAATAGCGATCATTGTAATTTCATCAAAATTTGCCATTTCATAATATCACGAGTAAAATGTAAACAATGGATTATTATCGAGGTTAGGATTTAAGTCAATTATTCCGATCGATAATTCTTATCGCATGCTAAATATCCGCTCGTTATTTTATGGTCGATAATTATCGCTGGTGATATTCGAACATACCATTTTTGGGGTATCCTTCAATAAAGTGCAAAAATCGCATATCGAGTGAACTCAAACATAGGGACCCAGAACACCGGTCAACACAAGGGAAGAATTAGAACATCGAGTGACCCTAGCGTTTCAGGAATTAGATCCAAATGAAATTCAAAGAGCCACAATCGATGCCGTTGATGTTCGCATAAGAAAGTGTTTGGAAACGAATGGTAAACATTTTGAACATTTATTGAAATGATTCAGAACTGCTAAATCTTTCTAGATTTATTAATACACATGTTAGACTTTGATACTTTTAGCTTTTCATGATGATACAAACATTTCAAAATTTCTCTTCAATCTATTGAATTTTCTCTAATTCATTCGAGGTAAATCAGCATACTTTTAATTAAACTCTCTGCATGTTCTACTGATATTCTTGTTACATTGACCATAAATGATGAATAAATCCATCAAAACCACATTCGAGTAATTATTTACTGCCATAGTACTTTCACACCCATGCAACTTGAATACAGGATGACAATGAAGGAATACCATGTTAGTTCTCTGTCAGAATGAAGTTCGTAGCATATACTATCTAAATCACTATCCAATATTTATTTTATTGAAGACGAATTCATAACATAACAAACTGTACGAGATAGGTATAGGGAAAGTATACTCAATTAAATTGAAAAATGTCACAGCTTTTTAAATATGTAATAATATACAAGGTGTTTCATTTAAAAAAACGGAGTTTCGGTCATTTTCATGAGTCCCCGGAAGGAATTCACTTCTGAGCCTCCCTGTATGCTGAAACTGAGATCCAGTTCATCGACAGAATACTTAATGGTCTTATGCAGCTATAACCCAAATTTCAATATTTTGTAAATTTGCATTGGGAAAAAATTGATATTTTTCAATGGTCAGGTTTTGCACAAAAATTGGACAAAATAATTTTTATCTCGGAAATCGTCATAGATAGGTATAGAGAATTATGTGAGAAAGTTGTGAGAAATCTTATAAGGATTCCAAAAGTGATATAATATATGGGGTGTTTCATTTGAAATAACAAAGCAGCTACTACTTTCTGATACAAGCGGCAACACTGTATTGATGAAAATATTTTAGACGGATAGAGCAAGTTTGATTATCCATACGCACAAATTTTCGAAATGATCTGTCTTTCAGTTCTCCAGATACTTCTAATGTTCCATCCACTGTGAAACACCCGGTATTATGTAACATATTGAAAATGACTAAATAACATCAAATATTTAATTTTTCTTATAGGTTATATTGAGTGCCTATTGTTGAATGAAGTGTCAATCGTTTTTGTGACTAAGAACTGCGTTTGTAGAAAAAATCATGTGTGTATTTCAGGCCGCTCTCCGAAGATTACTGCACTCCGCTTCGCGTCGCGCGGTAACTCTCTTTGTCGAGCGTCAATCAATCACTTTGTGCTCTAAATACACAAATAGCTATTATGGACAAAAATTCTGGAGCACGTCATCGTCCGTAAACCCACCAAAAAGCATTCAGTGGCGCGTTGCACCTGTGCCGGCAACAGGTAGAAATACGGAATTGTTCAAAAAGTAAACAGGAGGTGTGTAAAAGTCCCCAACCAATCATACGTTCGAATGAGATATGAGGCGTGACATACCGTATAAGTCATAATCATTAAATTATTCATACGGCACGCCGATGCATGGATATGAGCGTTATTCATCAGTCTCAATGCTACTCTGTTGTCTCGGCGGGTATAGCAGCTCTCTTGCATACCGATTTCTCGTTGCGTAAGTCTCCTTACACATTCTGTTTGCTGATTTCGCAGATAAGCCGGCGATTTGATTAGAACGCTGGGCGTGGGTGTCCTCCTGCCCGCGTTTGTAAATTAATATCGTTGTGTCAGTCATAATGCACTCGGGTTTTGTAGTACGGTATAGGAATCAATCCAGCGGATGCAAGATGAACTCAGGTACCTCCTGACTTTTCTATTTAGGCCAATCAATAGAGGATATATTCGTAAGTAACAAAAATACGGACAGTCCGTAGTTATATTTTGTTGTGGTTTCGACTCGCAACTGTCTTTTATCATTTGTCATAAAATTTCAATAGAAAAAATGTGTTTCATTATTGTTAATAGAGCAATCTGGTTGTGAAAAATTGTGGAGAATTGAAATACGAACAAAGCAGAATGTTTTACGACCCGGTCGGATCATTAGTAACGGAGAAAGAAACGGAAAATTTTACGATTTTTCAAAAAACTCCGCAATTTTTCAAGAAGTAGCTGTTGGCTCTCATGGAAATATTGAATCATGTGTACTTTATATGTGCACAAAACAGGCGCTGTCGGATCATTAATTTTGAGACAATTGCAATTCGATTTTTTTTTGTACTATTGCCTGAATGCTCTAGTGATAGTCCGTTTTCAATTTTTATTAGAAAACCACAGAACATTTATTGTTATTTAGCGCTACAATTCTGCGAAGTGGGTGAAAACGGCCGAAGAAAATTTAGAAGAATAACTGAAAATTTTGAGAAATTATGAGGGACACACCACTTAGTACTACAATAATAGTGGCGGAAAACATTACCTCAGATTCCTCTTGTGAAACAACAATCTATATAAAAAATAATGAAAAAAAACTCGCTCGTGGTAAAAATGTTAAGACTGAAGAAGACTAGAGAAAATACGTGTCTTCCTCGGCCAGAAACACGAAAAATAAAATTTTGGAGTATATATCTGGGAGCGGAGCTCCAATAGGCCCCGCCCACCAGCGGCTTTGTTTCGACATTGGCCGGAGCCAATATTTGCTATTTAAGAAGCCCGATTTGGCTGAGAAATTGTCAACAAATGCGTGCACTCGGATAGTAGGAAACAGGATGTTTCACCTCCTCCGGCTAGCTCAGCACCACCTATCCAAAGTACAGCATCGTCGCAAAAATCTCAGCAACTCCGGAGCTCTTTATCTATTTGGAATAACCAGCAGGAACGTGTCTGACATACGAATTCTTTCTGGATTTGTTGGTGTTGCCAACCAACGAGGTTCCATTAATTCGTATGCCAGGCCGAAGATACCTAAAAACCAGAAATACTATTTACACTATGCACTTAACACTACTGAGCCATCCAGAAGTGAGGGCTTCTCTCCTGGGAATTGTCCGAGCCCCCGGGCGGCTCCTGGATGACTGCCGAAAACAGCCAAATAAGTCTATATTTATACCATAGCCGAACATTTAAGTCGGCCAATGGTATTGCAAAAACGCTGGTAGGAGGAGCCTATTAGAGCTCTCGCCTCCAGATATACTCCAGTGAGTATTTTCAAAAACTTCAAAATAGTAGTATTTCTGGCCAAAGAGTGGTAGCCAGATGGCACACCCGCGGATTATAGCCAGTACACGCATTTGTTGTCATACGTTTGAAATAAGTGTATTTTATAAATCAATCGACTCGATGATTCGCGGCATTACAGAAAAATTCAAAATAACTGAGAAAGTCACCAATGTTGTGCTCTCGTTCCTGCCACGCGTCGTTTCTGCTTGATCTGGATGGCATGGCTTCGTTTTGGCGCCTTCTGACTGGTTTGTGCTTTCTTGGTTTCTATTCAAGTTTACCTCGTGTTTGTGTATTTATATGGTTTCATTGATTATTCAAAAGAAAACTCATTCACTATTCCCCTTACTCCAAATCGAATGTCAACTCCTATAGTTGCTCTCTATTTAAGTACATCGCATACGAACGCATTTCCTCAGTCAACGGAAACAAACGCTGGACTAGCGTTTAGGAAATGTTAAGTACTAGCTCCCAGTAAGTAACCATTCCCTCGATCTTTAGAAAGCTCAGGAAAAAGATCGAAAAGATCAGAGTTCCTACTCCTCAATAAGATGAGAGCGGAATCTTACCACCTCCAGAACTGACTTCGTCTTTGAAGGAACTTAACTGCAAACCCTTCGGACCGGTACAGTTCCGTCTGAAACTCACACAGAGACATGTAACCACCACACGCATAGCCAGAGGAAAAAAATTAAAGCACCCTTCCACAAAAAAAACGTTCGCAAGACGAAAAGAAACTTTCCCAACCGGGACAGGCAAATCCTTTCCGAAAGGATCACAATGGAATGAAAAACGTGGGACGGTAGTCTCCAGATGGAAGGAAAGCAACTAATTCTCTGATAATGATAGTGAAGAAGGTTCGCCACAGGAAGGTAAACTTGAGTGTGGCCGACTACAGTCAAACTCTTGCAGATATATACATCGTTCAAATAAATTACTGGAGAGCAGATATATCTATCCCTTGTCCAGGGAACCCTAGACCTCAAACAACGGGCGAATTACCGCTCTGGGTAACACATCTGGTAAGGTAATTGCTGCCAGCTCTGGGGTAAAACCGAAAGAGAGGGGAATCATGACAGAAATGATCGATTTCTCAGCTTATACTTTCCTGGAGCTGCCGTTCAAGAACTAATTGTCAAAAAACAATACCCATTGTGCGTGGAGCTGCTCAAAAATCGAGCAGAGAGGTGAGTCACTTCTCAACTGCTCAATACGTGAAGAGCTTGTAACTGATGGTGATAGTAATAGAAAAGTTGTATTAGAGTAAACAATTAGTTCAGTATCCTTGAGCAGCCACATGTATCCTTGAGCAGCCATCGTATTCTGCGTACGATTCTGCAAAAATGTCGCATCAAGGGGGACCCGAATCCATGAGACTCTTTTCAGAGAGCCGATGCATGAGCTGAGACCTCTAAAAGGGTCAGACGGCTCCTATGTCCATCAGAAAGAGCTTTTAGCTAGAAACAACTCCTCAGGCTACCAGGTTCTAGTCAAGGAACTTCCAGTAGCAAAAATAGACACTACAAAACTACCTCAGAGATGTACCGACAAAATAATCACACCACAGGTTATAAGATGAACGGTACATTCATTCTACTCAAGTCCATATCTCCAGTTCTGGTACGAATCAAACTGCTAAAATATGACTATTTAGATGCAGTTCAGCATGGAACTGAATGGCGACTACGTTGATTCAGGTGGGGCGGACAGACCTACATCCAAATTCAGTTAGATCCTTCATTCTGAAATCTTTTCTGTTGGAAAATATGGACACAATACTGGATAGGGTATGGTGTACTAACAAAGCAGCCCCTCAGTGTTCACCAGGATGCCTACCATGCTGCCAAATCAATAGAACGTGCACTCAACAAACTAGTCACAGTGAAAAAGACACCCTAGAGCACCAGGAGGTAGCAGCTGCTGCGTTTCTGAACATAGCAAGGCACCATCTCACTCCTTACATATGACCACTGTCTCTGGAGGAATGGAACCAATACTCTGTAACTGTATGCTCCAAAGCAGAATAATAACAACTCCTTCACAGGGAAAGAGTATCAGCTTCAAGCCAACCAGGAGCTGCCCTATGGCAGGGCTTCTCTACCTTCTGCTATGGCCACAGAACCAGAAATAAATGGGGAAACAATGCCTCTACGCCTAAGAGAGAGGAGAATGTGGTTCAGAATGTAAACAAGTGAATAAAAATTACTTTATACTCCAGACATCATGAAGCGACTATTTAACATACTTACCGAATACTGGTTCATCTCCAAAATTGTTTTATCCGTCAACCAGCTGCACCCTTACGCGCAACCCTCGGAAGTCTTCGAGAAATAAATAAAGTGAATGCATTCAAATAACCGTGGGAATATCAATATCCAAGTCCGACTCTGTGTCCACTCTCGACTTCAATTTCTTGTTTTATTTGGTGGGCATAATTTGCAAGGTTGGCCGGCTATTTTTAGATCTCAATTTGGTCATGGCTCCGGGGTAAACGAAAATGTCATAATTAATTCTGAATTTTTCATTAGCGTATTTGTAAATGATAGGCGCTAGGTGATTGAATTGATGGTTATGGCTTCATTTGCAACACCTACGTCCAATATTTTACATCGCCGTTTTTTACAGCTGGCTCTTTTGAGGCAGTGATTATTTGGAATAGTTGATAATGATAGAGATGAGAGTAGAAATTACTATTCATTACTATTGCGGATATCATTAGTTGATATTGGTAGGTATATGTATCATTTGAATGGGTTTATATCCATATATTAATAACCATAAAAAACAGTTTCGAATTTATCATTTATTGGATATTACTGCCGCCGTTTCTAAAAATGATATCTCGTACTTAAATGAACAAATTTCGACAATTTCAATGCAGTTCTACTATTTCAGAACTGAAATTCACAGATATGAACCATTATCGTTCAATATCACGCTGATAAGTCAAACCAGATTTGAAAAAAGTTTCCATTATTCCATAATAACCAGGTAAATGAATATTTCCAGGCAGCACCTCATAGTTGCTAAATGGCCTTTTATTGGGCCAATATAGATACGTTGAAACTGTAAAAATAATCTTGATCCAATATGGTTGAATATTGAGAAAACAATTTTATATATAACAATATTTTGGTGACTTCAAAACCGCTACAGTAAAGCATATTGTCAAAAGTGGGGAGACCAACTACAGACCTGTTCCACTAATCTCAAACCTTTCCAAAATACTCGAAAAACTTTTGTTGAAAACACGCATGCTGAACTTCCTAAAATCCTCAGTGAACAACAGATTGGTTTCACAAAGGGAATGTCCACAAACAATGCTATACAATGCTATATTTTGTCAGTCATAAATGAAACAACTGAAATATGGACAAAAATGAGAAAACTCTTGGCATATTTGTAGACCTAGTGAAGGCATTTGATATAGTTAGTCACGTTCAGATTCTGTACACGCTGGAGGAACTAGGCTTCAGAGGTATGCCCTACATGCTATTAAAAAATTATATGACAGGCAGAATACAAAGCGTCAAAATATCTGACACACAAAGTGACCATAGAAAAATCGAATATGGCGATCTCAAGTACCAGCACTTGGACCGCTCCTGGTTCAATATATACCTGACTGGACTAAGCAATCTGGAAAACAAGGGTAAAATAGTTAGGCATATGATACTGCAGTTATATACAAGGCAAATAACTGGAAACTCTTAAAAAAAAGTGGATGAGAAAGATTTCTAGAAAATAATGTGGCGGTTACACATATCAACTATGTAATGAAGGAATTAAGATTCGTATCATACAAACTCAAATACCTGCCAAAATTGTTTCCAATAGACTAATGAAAATTTTTTACTACGCATTGGAAGAAATTCACCTTACATATGGCCTGGGGAGCTGCCTATGAAAACCGTTTGACGGACTTGGAAATCTTACAAAAATACTAGCTGAAAACAGTATACCATAAACCCCGCTCACTCTACAGAAAAATTGTACATGGAAACAGAAATATATTACCTACGACATGTTTTTCTCAAAAATATTCTCCTAAGAATTGACAAATACAACATGCAATGGTTGAGATAAACCAGAATCACCACACAAGGTATAAAACCACGTCAGTTCATTAATTAATGATAAATATATATATATATATATATATATATATATATATATATATATATATATATATATATATATATATATATATATATATATATATATATAAGGATGGATTTAGCGAGTGGCAATATATGAAAATATAAGTAGAAAAGTTATTGGGTATAACCCTCAAAATGTTCTGCAACCGTAGACACGTGTTTCGAGCTTAAGCTCTCATCAGTACGGTAAAATCAAGTGCGAAGATGTACAACACTTGGATGTAAAAATAGAAACAAAGGAAGTCAACAACTGGAAGCCAACCACACATTTGTGGCTTCGGTTAGAAGACCTTGTGCTTACAAGGCAACAAATAACGTCGCCACGGAGGCAGCTATAGCTACCAGCGTGACAGTCCTACCCAGGAAAATACAAATAAGGATGGATTTAGCGAGGGGCATTATATGAAAATATAAGTAGAAAAGTTATTGGGTATAACCCTCAAAATGTTATGCAACCGTAGACACGTGTTTCGAGCTTAAGCTCTCATCAGTAAGGTAAAATCAAGTGCGAAGATGTACAACACTTGGATGTAAAAATAGAAACAAAGGAAGTCAACAACTGGAAGCCAACCACACATTTATTTACTTATATTTTCATATATTGCCCCTCGCTAAATCCATCCTTATTTGTATTTTCCTGGGTAGGACTGTCACGCTGATAGCTATAGCTGCCTCCGTGGCGACGTTATTTGTTGCCTTGTAAGCACAAGGTCTTCTAACCGAAGCCACAAATGTGTGGTTGGCTTCCAGTTGTTGACTTCCTTTGTTTCTATTTTTACATCCAAGTGTTGTACATCTTCGCACTTGATTTTACCGTACTGATGAGAGCTTAAGCTCGAAACACGTGTCTACGGTTGCAGAACATTTTGAGGGTTATACCCAATAACTTTTCTACTTATATATATATATATATATATATATATATATACGGAGGTAGCTATAGCTACCTCTGTGGCGACGTTAGTTGTTGCCTTGTGAGTACAAAGTCTTCTAACCGATGCCACAAATGTGTGGTTGGCTTCCTGTTGTTGACTTCCTTTGTTTCTATTTTTACATCCAAGTGTTGTACATCTTCGCACTTGATTTTACCGTACTGAAGAGAGCTTGAGCTCGAAACACGTGTCTACGGTTGCACAACATTTTGAGGGTTATACCCAATAACTTTTTTACTTATATATATATATATATATATATATATATATATATATAAGCTGTTTCTTCACATCTCTCGACCAAGAAATTAGTAATTGTTGAATATATTTTTTCTGTAATACTTTATCATTTATTTTCAGCTTCATTATAAAATAAATGCTTTTTATCATGTTCGATATTCTGAGAAAACAGTGTTACTGTCCAGATCCCATTTGAAAATTTAAATTAGGAATTTATTTGCCAAAGATAAACCTCACAAAATTCCATCTGCACTTCAATAATGTGGATTATTTTCCAACAATTTGAAAAAGAACTAAGTAGAAGATTTTGAATGGAAATCATAACATCTGAACTCCATTGGAAGGTGAGCTACATTGAGTTTCCTTCTACTAGAAATCTCCGAAGGCCTCAAGTCATTCTCAAATCTCAATAAATCTACATAAAAGGAATTCCTCAGTGGTGTATTTTTGTCCACCTCACTCGGCATGTTAGCATATTCCGTACTGCCATCATCCATCAACATCGACGGCTGTAAATCGACATGTGAAGACTGAATGGCAGTCACATCTTGGAGGTACGACATAATTGGAGTCATTACACGGTCATTTTCATATTAGTACTATTTTTAATTCATTGTTATTAATATTCATAATCGCAATCAGAAATGTTATGTAACTCAAAACGGATACGATACTATACCACTGGATTTTCCTTTTCCAGGACCGTAATGATGTGTTTACATAACCCTAAGTAAACTAAGGAACCAATAAATGTGTTGTACATTACAGATATAAAAAACTTGAAAAAAACTTTTTAGAGAAAAAGCTTTTATTTAAATTCACTAAAAAGAAGAAAATGAATTTTAAAGTGAATTCAGTCCATCCATCATTTTGTCACATTATGAAATTTTAAATGATGTGAAAGCTTGTCGCGAGAAGTATCTATGCATTTCTTATTGTAAATTAAATTTTAAATTACTTCAAGCTTTATTTTCGCGACAAGCTTTTATATCATTTAAAGTTTTATAATGTATCTAACTAAATGATGAGTTTAATTTACTTTAAAATTTATTTTCTTCTTTTTTGTGCATTTAAATGAAAGTTTTTCTCTAAAACGCTTTTTTAAAGTTTATTATTTATTTACTTCTTTTTTAGTTTCTCTAGTCTGTTCATATTGTTGCACGGTCGCTTGTTGGTTACTTTACTACAATCTGGTTCGTCAATGGGGACGCTTTCTCTCCAGCTTTCGAATGAAGAAAATGGGTGATTTATTTTGAAACCGTATTTGTCAATGGACAAATTATTTTCACTATTTTTACGGATTTTTCAGATTTCTATTCCGCGAGTTTTCCTCATTTTTTCCGTGACAGTAAACATTTTTCGAATTCTATCCATCTTTTGAGGGGGCCAGAGGGAGTGAAATTTTTTTACACCGTAATATTCGACGGTCAGATATTTTTCACTATTTTTACGGATTTTTCCGATTATAACTTCAAGAGTTCTCCAACTTTTTTTTGCTGTAATTTTTGACTTCCATATCCGTCAAGAGGACTTTCAAAACTCTACGCGATCTCAATCTAGCTTTCGGGGGTCAGGGGGGGAAAATTTCTTCGACATCTAAAATTTCAATTAAATAAGATAAGAGAAAGTGGTTCTAATTATTCAGCTTGCAAGATTTGTACCCATCTAACAAACACACGCACAGAGCAAGTTAAATGAAAGCTTTTGATAAAAAAGTGACTGGCTTCGATAATAACAGTATCAAAATTGTGAAAATGGTTGGATCAGAATGATCCACTTGTAGAAGCGCATTCATCAATAAATCATTTGACACTGGCAATGTTTCCCATAATATGAAAATAGCCAGGGTAACACCTATTTGCAAAAGTGGAAAAAACGAAAGTTTTATCCAAAATTATTGAGAACATCAATAACTACGACGGCGTATTGGCGCCATCCTACCGGTATAATTTTTTATTGAAGTTTAAAAATTTTCAGATTTTTTCTCAAAATTTCGACTTTTTTTCTCAAAATTCCGACTTTTTTTCTCAGAATTTTGACTTTTTATCTCAAAATTCTGACTTTTCTTCTCGAAACTCTGACTTTATTTTTCTGAAAATTTCGACTTTTTTTCTCAAAATTTCGACTTTTTTTCTCAAAATTTCGCCTTTTTTTCTCAAAATTCTGACTTTTTTTCTCAGAATTTCGACTTTTAATCTCAAAATTCCGACTTTTTTTCTTATAATACTTTGAGAATAAATCTCAAAATTCTGAGAAAAAAAGTCAGAATTTTGAGAAAAAAAGTCGAAATTTTGAGAAAAAAAGTCGAAATTTTGAGAAAACAAGTCGAAATTTTGGGAAAAAAAGTAAAAATTTTGAGAAAAAAAGTCGAAATTTTCAGAAAAAAGTAAGAATTTTGAGAAAATAAGTTAAAATTATGAGAAAAAAAGTCAGAATTTTGAGAAAAAAAGTCGAAATTATGAGAAAAAATCTCAAAATTTTAAACTTCAATAAAAAACTATACTGGTAGGATGGTGCCAATACGCCGTCGTAAATAACCGATAGTATTGGATTACATTGATTCAATTAATTTTTTGAATGGTTGACAATATGGTTTACGAATATCTAGTGACACTGAGTCTGCAGTGTTGAATTTAATTACATAAATTCAAATAAAATATAGATGAAACCTACCAATGTTGTTTAATATCAGTGGATCAAGCATTCGATACGGTAGATCACTAAATTTTATTCTAAATCATTCAGTATCGGGAGTAGAGGTCCTGTACATAAATGGTTCCAAAATTATTTATCTGAGAGAAAACAATATGTTTGTATGAGGAATGGAAAAATTTGATAGGAAATATATCATGTGGTGTACCACAAGGTAACATTCTTGGACCTATGTTATATCTTATATATTTCAATTCAAAATCCAATTTCAATGTGCATGGTGAGCTCAAATTATTCGCGGATGACACATCATTGATTTATTTTGGGAAAAATGACAATGAAAGTAATCGAAAATATTGAAGCTTATTTGAAAATAATTTCGCTTGGTTGAGCAATCATAAGTTGACTATGAATATTGATAAATCTTCCTTTTGGTTTTATATATATATATATATATATATATATATATATATATATATATATATATATATATATATATATATATATATATATATATATATATATATATATATATATATATATAGTCACTAGTGACTGTAGATGTCATAATTAACTTTCTGTTATATCTGTCTTGCCTTCACGGTATTAATTCTTGAGTGGATTCGTTTTAATTTCGAGAGCTCCATAAATCCTTTCTGATGAGTGCGTTAGCACGAAACAGCTGTCAAAGGTTAGAACTCTCGGAATTAAAATGAAATATACTCTATTTTCACATATATATATATATATATATATATATATATATATATATATACAGGGTGTCAATTTGAAAACTTCCCACCCTTAATATCTTCCTTCCAGTAAACAATATGAGTAATCGAAAAAACAGGTCAATTTTATTGTCAAGGGGGACACTTTCAAGGACTATTTGTAGCCCTCGTGGTTCAACCCCCTAGGAGGGGTAGATGTTACCCTTAGAATTTTAAATGGGAAGGGGGGTCAAGTGGCACATCATTTTGATGGGCGTTCAATTCTTGTTCCAACGGTACCCTGACTTATTATTTTTTGATGAGCATTTTCCGAAAAATTCTTGGAAATGCCATTCTTGGTCCATTATTTCTGGAAGAAAACTTGACTGGCAATCTGTACCTTGATATGCTTGAAGATCCTCTTATAACTCACGAGCTAGAAACTCAAATTGATGCAGAAGGTAATGAACTTTTGCAGGAGGATCTGTTACATTTCCAGCAGGACGGTGCTCCACCTCATTATTTTCTTCCCGTCCGACAGTGGTTAAACGAGAGATTTCCGGGTAGATGGATTGGCAGAAGGGGAGCAGTTGAATGGCCTCCGAGATCACCGGATTTAACACCCTCAGATTTCTTTCTTTGGGGGCATCTTTAATCCGTTGTTTATAAAACACAACCTTCTGATATTGACGAACTTAAAAGACGAATTACAGCAGCATGCCGGTCAATTCCTAGTGAAGTTTTCCGTAATGTTAAAGGGGAGTTCGAAAACAGACTGTATTACTGTTTAGAGCAAAATGGACAACATTTCGAACACCAAATAAGATAAGCGTAAGTAGATTTTATGTTGGAAATGTCTTTCTCGCAAATTAAATTTTATTGTGTAGAAGGAAAATAACCACCAAATAAAAAATCCCATGCGTAATAAATTTATTCCTGTCATTCAAGGGTTGGAGCGGTGCCACCTACTCTTCTAACCATTTTTATTAAAGGGAGTCAATACAATAATGCATCTCAGTATAGGCGTTCTAATAATTACTTCTGTTAGTTTAGAACGCAATTTTTCGGAAAATGCTCATCAAAAAATAATAAGTCAGGGTACCATTGGAACAAGAATTGAACGCCCATCAAAATGATGTGCCACTTGACCCCCCTTCCCATTTAAAATTCTAAGGGTAACATCTACCCCTCCTAGGGGGTTGAACCACGAGGGCTACAAATAGTCCGTGAAAGTGTCCCCCTTGACAATAAAATTGAACTGTTTTTTCGATTACTCATATTGTTTACTGGAAGGAAGATATTAAGGGTGGGAAGTTTTCAAATTGACACCCTGTATATATATATATATATATATATATATATATATATATACATATATATATATATATATATATATATATATATATATATATGTGGATATTCAGAGACGTAGCTAGCTTGGTTACTACATTTTTGTATCTATTCTTCTCCAATAAAGTTAATTATCATTACAAAATTAACCAACTTGTAGCTGACCACCATGACACCATCCTGCGTTATTTCTTCGATCTTCCTGGTATGTAAAATGTGGGTGGACGTCCGACTGTTAGATTCTCGGTTTGACTGATATATTTATGATCATGTAAATTGCAAATGGGTTGTAATTATCTGTTCACAGTCGATTTCATTGAACGCTTCATGAGCGGAATACAGCACGCGCTCTGAGAAAAAATATTGATGATATATTGTGATCAGGGAAAATATATACCTTCCGACAGGTAACTGGATTTTGAAGAATCGTTACTGTTCAATATAGGAGTGATTCTAGTTTGATCTTCCTCCAGAAAAAGGTAATTTTTAAATGGTTATGTTTGCTTCACATTTCAAAGATTGAAAAAATATGAAGAAATTTTTTTTAAATACTCATGCTAATGTGGAAGAGTATTTTTCCCCTTGAAGATGTAATATGACCAAGAGCGCACACCTTCCTTCAAATAAAAATATAAAATAGCTGGTGAAATTGAAGAATTTTTTTGAAGATTTTGCAAAACAATTCAATTCACATATAAAAATTGTTAAATTTATACCCCTTGACGTACTGAATTTTTCCATAAGAATAATGAGAGCACTCATCATCAATTGTCCACCACAGAAAAAATCTAGTAAACATTGTATTGTTGTACAGTTTTTTATGATATTTCTTGTTTTGTACAGACTACATTATGTTAGTAGGATGTTATCATTTTTATAATAAATATATACATGCCCATACCGAGTGTTTTAGATAATTTATCCCGAAAGGAGATAAAAATAGACTCAAACTTATGGTGTCTCCCCCACCCTCAAAAAAGGCTTCTGAAGAATATGATAGTTTTAATTAATAATAATTATTAAAAAATTATTTTCTAAATAAAAGTTTTAATTGGTTCTCATTTCACCTCTGCTCTGAAGTAAAATGTGTATTCATTAAAATCAAACTGTACTTTGAAGAATTTTCATTTTTCTGAACACGGAATGCCTACATTCTGTATTATGATTATTTTAACATACGATCAAGTTTAGTTTTTCTTAGTGTAGTTCTATCGCGTATCTCATCAACTTTTCTCTTCCATGTAGGTCTATATTCTGTGGTTATTGTTACTTCTCTAAGCCGATCTTAATTGTCATCCCATTTACTGTGACTTTTTTGTATTCTACTTGTGTTCGTTTCCTTTTTCCCCTCTCTTCCTTATGTTTCTCTGAGATGCTTGTTATTTTTTCGCTGGTTCCGAATTTATATAAATTTTTTCGTACAGATTTGCCTTGCTTTTGTTCTTTAAAATATCTAACTTCTCACTTAAATTTTTGGTCTCATTTATATACGTTTTTTATGCAATTTTTCTAGTAGTTCGGTGTTTTGCAGTTATTTGTATATTGTTTGTAATAAACTTCTCCATGACTTCTTTGATCTCTTTATCGCTGTTTGACCCTACTTGTACCCAAGTTACCTTTTTCTTATTTTCTCTTTCCATCAACTCTATCTTGTTTTCAATTCTTGATTTCCTTCCCTTATGTCCAACAGTACCATATGACTGCGCGCTTGTTCTTTTCCTATTTCTTTTACATCAGTTTCTTCAGAATTTATTTTCTGTCCAGTTGATCTTTTCGCATCCTTACTACTTGGAAATATCTTGTCTAATTCTTCCTCTTCTCTTTTTCTTTCGTATTCATCATCAGCATCTGTCCCGTTAAGCGACATTTTTGCGGTACACTATATTACAATATATTCTGTATTTGGAGCTCGTATTTTTCTTCCAGTCTAACAATACCATTTCTTATTTAGACGAAGTATCTCATTGTTATCTATATATATATATATATATATATATATATATATAGGTATATATATAGAGACCTTCATTATTATTAATATATATATATATATATATATATATATATATATTAATAATATTGAAGGTCTCTATTATTCATAAAAATACAATTGGTTTTATGCTAATTTGAAGCATAGGGCGAGGTTCAATACATTCTGGATTCTGTTTTCTACCTGACCCAAGGCAACACTTTTTGATTGGATGTTTTACGATATATATATGTACCATTTGTTTTATTGGAAAATCTATTGTCTAAGTTAAGCACTTGATGCAATTTGATCTTCTTGGATGGTCGTTAAACAAATAGCTGACAGATGCAGTTCAATATCCGTTGTGGTATCAGCTAGGAAAGTAGTTGTTTTCTGTCATATTTCCTCATACTTTTCACTTGGAAATATTTGGAGAGTAGAGAACTTCGCAATTGTCGATTTTATTCGTAGTATTCGAAACTGAATGATTTATTCTAAAACGAATTAAAAATATCAAAACGTAAACTATTTCATCGCTCGCTTTGCAAGGCTTCTTATGATAAATCATTGAAATATATGATATAAATGCGTATTCGCTATTGAAATTCCCATTTCTGTACATTAATCCCCAGTCCAACATTGAAATGAATGACTTCATCGTTTCGACGATGGGTACTTCTTCTGTAATGCAGAGAATCGTTATAGTTGCGAATGATTGTGAAATGATACATATTTCCCATAGAGTAAGTGCTTTACCCAGCAGGTGTTCGCAGATCACATACCGACGAAATTCTTGCAGAAGAAGAAGACGAAATCAACATACTCTCAAGCTCGAACTGGTCTCGGCCTTCGTCTTTTCAGTCTCTCCTGTCAGAAATTTGACATTATCGACTACCGGAAGCAGAGCCAGTTTTTATAGATGGCCTTGGAGTTGTGGGGATGTTGATTTGATGGATTATTCAAGTAGTTTGAATGATAATTCCTAATTGCTGGCATATAAATTCTTTAAAAACTTTGATGAACATGTAATAAATTGAAAAAAGTTTATTTGAAAATTAAATTATTTCCGGAAATTTTTTTGAGGGCACGAATATTTTGAAAATTTCTTAAAATATTTTGAAAATTTGTTAAAATATTCGTGCCCGAAAGAAAATTTTCGGGAATAATTTAAGCTTGCGGGTATTCGGTAGGAAAATTTCACACCATTATTTAGAAAAAAAAATATTAATCCAATCTGACATTTTAAATTAATTTCACTACTTGTCAGTCCACCATGTTTAGTTAAATAAAAAATTTACCAACTTTACTTACACCAAATGATAAAACTCAGATGGGTATTAGATCAGTCTATCGCCCATTCATAATTTTAGGTTACTAAAGATGGTAGAAATGTATTTTTTGTTAAAGTAATCCATAACACTTCTAATGTAAAAAATATAATATTAACAGGGTTTGTTGCAGCAGGTAGCCGTGATATAGGCAGCCATGCTTTTGACAGATGAGGTTTATATTGGTAAATTACATTTGCGATAAACAATTTGAGAAAAATGAAATGCTTTGAAAAGTACAATTTATGTAAATACTGCAGAGAGTTGAGTCAAGTGCAAATATATCATCCAAAATTAATATATTTAACGAATTTAATGGAAGATTGCGACCAGAAAGCGTTAGAGTCATCTTCCTATTCATCATTAAGAAGAGAGGATGGGTTAGAATTCAAGCAACATTTAAATCTTACTATGTTTGTACATCCTACGTTTTTTTTTAAATGAATTGTTAATGCATAATAATTAAACAAATTTGTGTTATCTGTTTAATGAAACTTTATAGCGAATAATAAATAATAGTGGTAATTCTTATAGAAATTTTGCATTATTCACAGGTATATCTACAATATTCAATGGTTGTAGATCATCTGTTTACCTTTTCAACTGTCAAAAAATGTTCAGTTAAATATCGTGGCGCAACGAAAAAATTTCCGGAAATTTTTTTAGTTGCCTTGGTAACTAGTCAAAATTAAGGCATATTATTGGTTAAAAAGTAAGGTGTGAAATTTTCATTTATAATCTCCCAAGTGATTGAATTTTTGACGTTCCAAATTACGGACCACTGAACCACTTCAAATAAATCCAGCGGAAAATAAAGCGCCTGATTTTTCTGTAGCGACTGGAAGATCTGTCAGCCGTCTATCACGTGAAACGTAAAAGTGACTGCAGCCGCTGCAAGCTCTTTGTTTCCGAGATAAACGTCTTGAAAATGAGAAAAACAGCTTAAAAACTGGATTTTAATCACTTTTCGACTTTCCTCCCAGATTTTTTTAATTTCCAATATTGGATGGGAAGAGCATATAATTTTCCATATTTCTGCTGGATTTCATGGTGTTCTCGAGATAAACGCCTTCAAAATGTCGAAAGCAGCATAAAAACTAGTTTTTAATCACTTTTAGACTTTCTTCCCAGATTTTTTCAAATTTTCGCTTTCAAGATGGAGAGTATATAATTTTCCATATTTCAGCTGAATTCCATGGTGGCACCATTCCTTGTTCTCGAGATAAACGCCTTGAAAATGTCAAAAACAGCAAAAAAACTGGTTTTCAAACACTTTTCGACTTTTCCCCTAAATTTTTAAAATTTTCACCATCGCAGAGTTTTCCATATTTCTGTTGAATTTCATGGTGGTGCCATTTCTTGTTCCGGAGACAAATGCCTTGAATATGTCAAAAACAGCATAAAAACTGGTTTTCAATCACTTTTCGACTTTCTTCCCGAATTTTTGAAATTTTTAACATCCTAGATGAATCATTTGAAGACTGCTAGTTTACTTCCTTTGGTGTAGCACCACAATCGGTTTTTCATTATTGAAAAGTACTTCTTTCAAAGAGACGTAGGTGAAGTTGTGCAAAAATTGTCATCGCATCTTTGCATAGAGCCGTCTAGTTTACAAAGACTTTCCATTGGCTCGACAATACATAAAATGTAGATCGCCGATACCATTTGCAGAAGATCAGTTCATGCACAATGCTATATTTTATTTTTCCATCAAGAAACCATTGCTTTGACGGAAACCACACAGAATTTTAAAAAGATTTGCAGTATATCTGTCTTTTTATAATATATTTTTAAATATATTTTTAAATTGAGAAATGTTTTGTTGAATAGTTCTAGTAAAAAACTAAATACGGGTTGCATGTTTTACTCCATCTGGAAGGGTGAAACTTTTTATGAACAGTACTAAGAGCTTTTGTTTACATTTTTGACAGGGAATTACTCCTCAAAAACATTCGCACTCATTTGGAAACACCCTGTATTCAAATTTATTTATTTTTTTTCAATATACTTAGCTGCTATGTTTTTAAAACTGACTAAAGCATGCATTAATTAATCCAAGCTCCCTACAGATTTATAACCTCATACAGATTCTTAACCTAGTACAGATTGTTCTGAAAATATGTGATTGTGAATTTTTAATTGCTATGAAAATACTTGTTAAATTAAAAACTAAGAACATGGGATTCATGCAATAAATAGTATTGAGGGTGTGTGGAGTAGGTGTTGAGAAAATACGCAAAACTGCTCATATCATTTGCAGTGCAATAAAATTCGATTAAGAAACCTTGTAACACTGATTTTCATTTCCCACGGGCTAGCTGTATCGAAATATTTCATTTCCTACGACTTTCATGAACTACTAGACTGTCATTATAGGTAGGTATTAACGAATTTTATGAACATAAATAATATCGAATCAAGTTTGTTTACGTCTGTCTAATAATTTGTCATTTCACATCAGTAGATAATTACAAAATTCGATTGAAAAAATTAAGTTATTAAAAATTGATTAGCGATAGTGAGGATGATTTAACAATCAAATTAATAAACTTATTTCAAAAGTTCCTGATAATGCCTATCTTCTGAAAAAGGTATGATTTTCTTTTCATAAAACCAGAATAATTTCAATAAAAAGATTGATCAAAATCGGATTCTATATTTTTGAATAGTTGACAGATACTTTCAATATAGCAGTTAATTTGAACAAATTATTATTTGCTCTAGTAACGACGAGTGTTGATTCAGATGACACATGGACTTTGGACGGTGGGAGCGAGGGTTCAAATCCACGCAGCCACATTTTTTTTATTTTATGAAATCGATTAGTGTTTGACTTTTCCTGCATAAAGTTTTTTTTATTTCCAAGTTGTCAAAATTTGAAACATTTTAATGCTATTTGTTTCACGACGTAGGTAGCTACGTGTACAAAAAGATAAAATAGCTGTTTCATTCAACGGGTGAAGAAAGTAAAAATTATCTAAACCATGTAAAAATGACGGCAGGAGAGTTTATGATGAAAAGGATTATTAAAAATATTACAGATTTGTTAATGATGCAGATGGTCGTAGAAAAAGTATAATGTACATGTACTATAGTGACTTCGTCAGTTTTCATCAGTACACCAATCAAAAATAATTAATTCTCGGTTTGTTTGAAATTTTTAACGTACATACAAGCATTATCATTATTCTGTTAGCGATAATAAATTATTTTACTATTTTTGGTTTGTTTTAAATACATATTATTTTAAACATGTTCTTTCATATAAATAATCAATTTCTTTATTTCAGTTTTATTGAATTGTTAACATATTATGCAATAGTATCACATTGCCATCTTGTTCTGAGCCATGTTTAAAGTTAGTTTAAAACCTCTCGTACAATTTGTGGTGAACAGGTAAACATTATTATTATTATTACTGTTCTCTCTAAGGATATTTTTCCAAAGGAAATCTTAGAATAATAAATAAGTAGGTGTTTCGAAAAAATTGTTGAATGAGGAATTGTTGTGAATTTTGCATCAGAAGAACAAAATTGCTCAACATTTGTGGCGTTTCAAATTCGATGACTCAGTTAAAAAGAATAATTTCGAGAAGTAGATATAAGTTGGCGTATCAATCAAAAATGATTAGAGACTGTTTCCATTATTCCAATTCATTATTGCGGTGACTTGTCATAAAAATGTTTATTTACTTGCAGCGATTGTGACGATTTAATCGTTTCCTGGAAAGAGCTGCTTTGAGAAGTTCTGAAAAACTACACAAAAGTTAAAGGAACTGAGATATAATAGTAATGAATTTCTATTTTTAATTCAACATATTATGTAAAACATTATGACTCACACCTGGAAAAATTCAACAGGAAATATGGTAGCAATAATAAAGTTTAATTAAAAACAAGATTGAAGTGAGTTCGATGATAAACAGATTTACACTTTTACACGTCAACAATGGATATAACTGCAAAGTAGATTATTCAAAATAGCTTCTGAGTAAAACTTAAAGAAAAATATTTAAAAATGTGAAAACTTTAAAATAATAGGGAATATGCAAGTGATTTAAATTTACTTGATTTTTTTACCTCCGATACTTTATTGTCTTGACATTACACCTACACCATTAGTTTATCATTTAGTTTGTATTTAAGCGCGCGGAATTCAAATTTGCGAAACGCATCACCATTGGTCGAAACGAAGAATGACGTCACACGGCACGATTTGACATTTATCTTTTTCATAGAAAATTTGTTTTTATTTATATATTTGTAGTGTTTTCCATTACATAGTGCGATTTTGGTCTAGTGACAATTAAATTATCAAGAGCAATGACTGAAAATGGGTTTGTCAAAGCACAATCCGACAATACCTGAACTGATAAGTAGTAATAGTTTATCAAATGATAGTTTTCCTTTTGTAATTTAGGTGAGGCAGGTATAAACAGAGTTATCTCCCGCTTGATATACAAAACATTTATGCATACAAAACTTACTTCTGATCAATTCACTTCGTGTTAACTATCGAAATACAAAGTACTCACATTGAAATGATTTTCACAACAATGTAAATGTGATATTGGAGATACTTCGCCTCTTCTCATAACCTTACACCATTGTTTACATATTTTCGCATCTCTTGGAAAAGAAAAAAATACTTTATTTGGTGTACCTATAATTGTGTTTTGGCATACCGGTACTAGTCGATACCTATAAAATGGTTTTTTAGCATTTTCCATTATCGTAATAGCGATTAAAACTGCAAATCCTCAACCTAATTAATAACTGTCAATAGTGTCAATGGCCATAACTATAGAAAGACTTGTTCATTGAAGACTGCTCTGGTTGATCGAGATCACTTTCACATATGTTCATCTCTCTCGCTAACACTTGTACTGCATTTGTATTACTCTTTTATAAAATATCAACTTCAAGCAAGTAGAGCAATCAGAGTACGTCTCAACGAACGACATTGAAGAAAAACAATACTGATCGCGCTATGTGACGTCATCCACAGCGCGCGACAATGGAGGCGTTCAAATAGGTCAAATTCAATCGGTATTTTATATATTATTTTAAAAATTAATTCCAAGACTTTCAACCGTATTTATATTTTTTACTATGTTGTAACGAAGTAAAAAAATTATTAAACAAAAGAAAAAAATTATGCATTTTCCCTATTAGAATCAAGTAATTCAATAATTTAGAATAGAAAAAAATTGTACATAGGTTAATTATTAGTGACGAAATTATGAAATTAGTGAAAACTCAAACAAAAAGTGATTGCTGTGAAACCAGTGAAAATGACACCTGGAAACGATAACGAAGGTATTGTAGATTTGACAATAGGGGAAAAAATTTAAAAAGAGGTGCAGATAATTTATAAGAAAAAATTTTAATCAACCATCCAAAAGGGATGAGTACCAATCTAGTGATAAACATCAAGGGCACCTCTACAAGACAATTCTACGTGCCTGAGAAAAGCCACTAGAGAAAAGCAGAGATGAAATGGAAGAGCCAACGCCGAGAATCAACCTACAACACATACAGGTATTTCTAGAATGACCATTTTCCAAAAACCAAGAAAATTCATCAGTGCATCCTGAAAACCTTTTTCTTCAAAATTTCTTCAATCCGGCAAATTTCACTAGAGATTCACAATAGGAACTTTGCCAGTTAAATTTCAACAAAGTCTTCAAAAACTCTTTCAAAATCTTCAATATCAAACATTAATTAGAATATAAACAATACAATAACAAGGCTCAATTACTCATCAAGTATTGAGGTTATGTTATAAGAGCTGTGCATAAAATTTGATAAATAATAAGAAGGAACGGTACACAGCACATACACTATATTTAGGTGACCGGCATGCATGGCGAAATCGCACCATTCGAATTGTATTCTATTCCTAGCAGATTTTTTTTTCTTAGCGCTAAGGTATCTATCGCAGGGTATAGTTAAGTTCCTGAAAACCCAGAATCAACAAAAGTGTTCACATTTTTATATTTATTGTAATTGATTTATAAATAAAAACAAATTTTAATTTGAACATGTAATATTTATTTTTTAAGAATATTACAATTATCATAAACTGCACTGGAAACTGTTTTTCTTCAAATCCTTTTCCAAATACTCTACTTGAGATTGAGAGATCTATATGTTTGGAGCACCGACTGAGCTGAGAAGCTGAAAGAGAAAGAAAAGGTAAGATTCAAAAGAGAAGAAGTAAGTATTCAGCCTAAGCAATCTGAAAAAATTATATACACATTTTATATACAAAATCATCAAAAATCAGCAACAATAAATTTTAATAGAAAATAAAAATACTTAATGAATAAACAAATATATAACAAATTTGTTACCACTATGATTGAAATAATCAATAACACTACATTGTGTACAATATATTTTAAAATTTATTGACTTTTATTGACATTGTCTGAAAAATGTTTTCAGTTTTGACAATAAAGCTAATTTCTATCAATCTGTCTAGCTGAAGATTGAAATTTGTAAGATATTAGAGCTTCTTCTTCTAGCGCGAAATAAGAAAAAGGAAATTGAAGGCAATTTAACTGGAAGAATATAATCACCAACAATGATTTACGTTCAATATGTGCAAAAGAAGAAACCCAGCCAACTAAAAGCTCCACCTGTGGTTTTATCCTTAGTGAGAGTTTCACACAACGAACACTCAAAATATGGGTAAATTGAATAGTTTCAAGACGTCGAGTGTCTTCACGATATTGCAGAACTTGAGGAGCTTTTACTACTTCATCCGAGCTTTTTTAATAATTAGTTTTGCAATAAAGATTTAATTGGCGGTATTGCTATATATGTGTACTTTGAAGAATCTCAAAGTACTCATATATTCGGTATATCTTCCTGAGAACCAACTTATGGACGTGGAAGTGGATACCCATTCAATTAATAGGCAGTATATTGCAAAATATTATAGCTGATGGTATATTAAAATACCAACATAATAGAAGGGAAAAATCTTCAAAACCACTTACCGTATGACCTGAACAAAGTTAATGGCTAAACTGCATTATTTTCTTTGGTATGCGTGGTCAGGATCATTTCATTAGCGTCTATCACCATACAGGGTGAAACATAAACATGAGCTCAATTCACTTAGATTGAACAGTGTGTCCAAGATTACAGTGGACTGGCATTAGGATGTCGGGGGAGGTTTTACATTATTTTTGTGAAAAATTACACAGTTGTTCAGCAAAATCTAAACTAAAATACGTAGAGATATTGCTTGGGTCTATAATAATGAATTCTGAGCAAGGAATGATTTCAACGCCCCTAGCATCAAAGCTATTCATTTTTGGGGTTTTACACCCAATTAATATTTATTCTAAATAACTTGAGTTTCTTTATAGAACAGCACAATATTGTGCAACATTACCAACAATGAAACAAGTGAAAATATTCTTCCCGGATTCAAAAATAAATAGCTTAATCTGTGAAGGGGTGATTTCAACGCCCCCTAGCAGTAAAACTGTTAATCTTTTTGGGTTGGCGCAATGGTAAGATTGGTTGAATCACATGGACTACATCATACCAAAAATTCAAAAAATCCACTAGGACCCAAATTCCATAAGGAGTTTGCGGGGTCCTTTAGACCCTCACATCTGAGTTTTTCAGAATCACTTAAAAAAGGTATAACAAATTTAGTTGTAACATTGTCCGACGAAAATTTAGGAGAACTCTAGTTGACAGATGATCCGAAAAGCTTTCGCAAAGTCTGTCTAGTTCCAGTATCTTGGGTGAATCAACCCCAATTTATCAATGATATGAATAAAATCGTAAAAGTCGAAGTACCCTTTCTCTCCAAATATTCCACCAAATGGAAAATATGAGACAAATATCTGACAGAAAACAACTACTTCCCTGGCTAATGCCACGACGGATATTGTACTACATCTGACAAATATTTATGCAATATTCTTCCAAGAAGACTCAATTGCAAGTGCTTATTGTAAATAAACAAAAGATTATCCTTCATCCGGCTGGGGATGACCACCCACAGACATTTTCGAGGATCTTGCCTCGCATCAGAGCAAGGGTAGGTCCGACAACTTTGAATTATGAATTATAATCCACTGTATTCCCTACTCAGTTCACACTTTGACCTATATGTTTCTTCATCTGTTTTATTTTCATTTTGTCATTTCTGCTCTACTTATAGGTCTTCTTGTAACTCCTGCATCCAGTTTGATCTAGGTCTCCTTCATCTACTTCGTCCACTGCAATGGAACCCCATTGCAATATTGAATAAGTTACTGTTCCTTTTCCTGCTCTCCTTTCATGTCCCAACTATCTAATTCTGCAGTGTTGTTTCATTTTGCTGCCTATTTATATCCCCTTCTGGTTCCTGTCTAATTTCCAAGGATCAGAGGAATCACGATAGAACTGAATGCTCATATCGAGACTGTATCTGACACAAATGCAAAAGAAAGGGCCACTTAGCGCCTTTGTGTATTAGTAAAAACGTAAACATTGAAAAAAACAGAGTTCTCAGCATTTTCTGGAGGAATCTGTTTATTCATTATTTAGTTTGGACAGTCAAGAAAATTCTATTGACATTGACGTGATTATTGAAAACAAACATTTTATTTTCACCTCAGACACTGGTTCGAGTTATAGTGCAGTTTCTGAAAAATTTTATACTCAGTATTTAAGCCAAAAACCAATGACAAAGCCTCTTTTTCTATCTGCCCATTTTTTGTTCCGAACTTGGTAAAGTTCGGCTCGCATAGGCATTCGGTTTTTCTGATCCATCAGGCATCAGGTGACTCAGAACAGATCCAATTCCGAAGCGTCCGAAAATTACAGTAACTAAAAACAACATTACTGAAAACAAAGGGCAAAGTTCATTTTCTGCAGAAAAACAATAATGGCTTTCCTACGAAAATATTTTTCCACCAGACCCTAATTCATCCTCTGAAAACTGATTTGGCTTCTGTAAAAATGTACATACTTCATTTATAGACATTCTTGTTTGTTCTTCTTTCGTAGATCACCCTGTGCTTGAGACAATGCTATATATTAGTGGTAATGGGATGAACTTCTGTGGTTTCTCAGTGTTTCTACAACATATAAACAATAATTTTGTAATGGTTTAATATCCACGCAACACTTGTTTGCTTCCTCGGAACTTGTTATTAAATATCACATGTGAGATCCGGGAAGGTATTCAAATATGAGCGTAATTAAAAAATACAGTGACTGACATATTTTTTGCTACAAATGCAAAAAAACATGTCACTGGATATAGGTGTGTATTCTTGGGGCTATTCTGATTTTTTTTGGTTTTCTAGATGCCAGAAGAAGTAACTGCTTTCATTATACTTTTTTTCTTGCTCTATAGGGCGAGCTACAATTATTATGGGTGGAATACCTAACGTCAATTTTGGAAAATACTATCTTCTAGTGAATTTTTCTTGATTTTTGGGTATATTATGCTGTCGAAAATATCGATTGACTTTGAATATATCAATTACGGTGTAAATACTTACAGGATGAGGCGTTTTTTCTGAAACATGTTTATTGACTTCTTTCTCACCAAAGTGTGGACATTTCATTGACTTTCTAGAAGCATATTCTGTAGATGAAGCCAACGAAGTTTTCATCATCGAACTGGAATTTTTGGATTTTCGGCAAGGATTATGCATGAATGCAACATGAAAAGTTTTACCAAGAAGTTCAGGATAAACATTTTGAACAAAATTTGTTGTTCTATGTGTAATGAAATCAAACAATTTGAAAAAATTTCTTCCATTCCAAACATAAATCCGATATGAACTCGAGAACGGATCAGTTGATTCAAGTCGAACACTGGATTGAAGGTATACTCCATGATGTGCAATAATAATAATAATATAACATAAGTTTATTCATCATCATACATACATATAAACACTTTGAAAAACATTGAAACGAAAATGAATAAACACAGAAAACCACATGGATATGAATCCGCGTGGAATTAAATCTTTGTTCAAACATTAAACAGGGACATCATTAAAATACAAATTTGGTCTAATTTTGTTAAAATATAAAAAAATGTAAATCTAAAAATTATTAAGACTAAAAGATAAGGATTCAAACCAGAAGACTAAGCAATTGAAATTCACGCCAAAAGACAATACAATTGAATATGAAACCATGGGTATTGTTGAAATTGTAAAAGCTTTAGACAACACACAATTCTGAAATATTAAATTTAATATCAGATTAAAGAAAATTTTTGTCACTTAAATCACATTAGAATACTGAATTGTACTGACTATATTATCAGCACCACCTCATGCAAGTTTATAATATACTCTGCTTGTAGCTATAAAGTTTTCTAGTGTTTCCTACGGAATATCGAATAGCCAAGTTCTGACCCTTTTCTTGAACATTTCGTATGAGTTGATCGTTTTGAGTTCGGACGGAAGCTCATTGAAAAGTTTTGGTCCCAAAAACGTGTAATATTTCTGTCCTATGGTTTTTTCAGTTCTTGGTATCACAGCGTTGGTTTTATGTCTAGTGTTGTAAAATTGCTGAATAGGTACCAACGACGATTTAAGTCTATACTGCCTCAAGAGAATCGCAATGACAAATATCTGCCTTACATTCATTATCGACGTTTCTGGTTACAGGCTACTGGATGGATATTCTCGCGTTTTTTATACATCATTTAAAGAATGCACTTTTGAATTTTCTGTAGGTTATTGATGAGTGTTTTTGAGGCTCCTCCCCATGCAATGATTCCATAGGAAAGATGACTTTCGACCAAAGCATGGTACAATATTTTCAGATATTTTATATTAATGATGTTAGATATGTTTTTGAATTTGTAGACCATGAATCGCAACTTTTTAATTATATAATTAACTTGATCTTCCCATTTCAAAAAGGAATCTATATACAATGTGGCTTTTTTTAGCCCCCCCCCCATGTTAACTTTAGAACGGTTCGACGTAGAAACATGAATAAAAAACCGTTTGCAGGGTTGACAGGGGGCGCGGGAGGGCACATCAACTCAAAAATTTTAAATGGCATGGGGGCTCAAGTATCACATCGTTGAAAAGAGAATTCAATTCTCTTTACAACCATCAAATTTTTGTTTAAATTCAGTTGAAATTTTTTTCACAATCCAAATTCTCGAAATATCCAAAAAAAAATGCGGATCTGAAAACTACTCATACCTGGATAAATTTGAACGGTTTGTTGTGGAATAATGAAACCAAAAATATTTTGAAGCGTTTTACCGATACTACTTCTTGAGATAAGAAACATTGAAATTACTCGACAGATGGCGCTAAGGACAGACCAACTTGAAAATTTCGAAAGGCATATAAATCGATATTGAGAAAAAATTTGTCAACGAAATTCAAAGATATTCAGATGGTTGTGAAGAGATTTGAATTCTCTTTTCAACGATGTGACACTTGACGCCCCATGCCATTTAAAATTTTTGAGTTGATGTGCCCCCCCCCCGCGCCCCCTTTCGAGCAATCACCATATTTTTTGTCTCAAAAAGTAGTATCGTTGAAACCCTCCAAACGGTTTTTTATTCATGTTTCTACGTCGAACCGGTCAAAAGTTAACAGGGGGGGGACTAAAAAAATCCGCACTGTATATACCTAGGTACTTAAGCTTATTGACATACTCTATTGTTCCGTCATCATATTATACTTTCAGTTCTTTATATGGTGGTGAATTTGCAGAGTAGGATGTGAACGACAAAAATTAGTTTTTTTATAATTGATTATCAGCATTCTATCGTTGGAATTGATTATATTTTGAAAATCAACTTCAATGTTCTTTTTGAGAGTGGTCCAGTCAGTTCGTTCGTAAAAACGGCGGTGTCGTCCGGGAAACTCACAACTTCCCCACACGTATCTTGTTCGAAAAGATCATTGATATAAAGCAGATTGAAAAGAATTGGTCCCAAAACAGTACCTTAAGGTACCCCATATTTTATAATTCGATAACTGCTCATGGTTCCATTGATATTAACGCAGTTTCCTGTTGCATAAGTGACTCTCAAGTAATTTATGAGCAACTCCTCTAATGGCAATATTTGAGAGCACTGACAATACTTTTGAATGGTCAGCGGTGTTGAATGCTTTTGCCAGATCTATGAAGACACAGATAGAATAATTTTTTTGTCAATTGCACTATTTATCAACCCTGTTAATTTGGCAATTGCATCAGTCGTTGAATTATTTTTACGAAACCATATTGTCTACTCTATAAAATATAACTTTCGAGAAATGAAACCACCCTATTCTGTAAGGTTTTTTTCTGAAATTTTTCCCACGCTCGATATCAATAAAATAGGGCGATACTTCGTAACATCTAGTTTATCACCGTTTTTGAACAGAGGTCTGGAAATTTTCCATCATTCATTGACTCATTTATTATATGCAATGCGACTAAAAAATACTGTTTTCCATCTGATTTCCTCTTTATTTTTTTCAAATCTCTATATTGTCTGGTTCAACTATTACAAGGGGTGAAGTCTTCTGACAAGCCCTGTTTGTACATTCATTCAAACCGAGCCTCAATGCTATCGAAAGTAAATCTTGAATTCCTAGCCCATATATCACGATCTGGATTATTTCGAAATTGGGTAAACCATTTCGTTCAATCTAGTAGAAATATACGATATACTTCGTAGGTTCTAGCAATTATTTATCTAGGTAGATCGGAATGCCTAGATAGCTGAAATACGATCTACGATCTATGAGAGGATAAAAAATTTCACGAGATAAAATCCATGAAGCTAATTTCGTATTCAACATTTACCTCCAATGCTCGTGGCCTACTGCATAATATACACTTAAATATACATATTACACAAATACATGCAACTTTAAGTGACAGTTTAGGCATGTTAAGACACAAACACATGAGATTTTAATTAGAGATAAGAGTAGGAACCTGGTCGTCCAACCACTACCGGTTTGTCTATAACTACAGATCTGTTTTACATCAGCGGGATTGAAGGAAGTGAAATTCGAAATTTGCATCTTTCGATTGACGAAGATCGTTATTTTTGAATAGCATGTAGTACATTAACGAATGTGTGATTGAAATACCCACAATTTGAAATTAACAAGTAAGTTCCCTGAAATCTACGAAATTACCAATGAAACGTTAAAAGAAATCAATTAGATTACAGCAAAGACTAACTGCGAATATGTCTTATCTCCACCACATTTCCACGAATGTTTTAAATTTATGAAGCTGAGACTACAATTTTTTTAATGAATATTGCAATTTTATTATACAGTTTTATTGACATTACTTTTCCTTACTTTTCATTACTTTTCATTACTTACCATTACTTTTAAAAAAAATTTCGATGAAAAAAGTGATCTCTCAACTCTTCAAATATTTTCTTTTTCGAAATATTTTTCTTCAACAAATTTTTAGTTTTTTCATTACTATTCATCACATTTCGTTACTTTTCTTCACTTTTCATTACTTTTCATTACTTTTCATTACTATTCATTACTTTTCATTACTTTTCATTACTTTACATTACTTTTCACTACTTTTCATTACTTTTCATCACTTTTCATTACTTTTCATCACTTTTCATTACTTTTCTCCACTTTTCATTACCTTTCATTACTTTTCATAAATTGGCATCACTTTATTTTCCATTATTACTCATTACTTTAAATTACTTTTAATAAGTTTTCATTACTTTCCATCACTTTTCATTACTTTTCATTACTTTTCATCACATTTCATTACTTTCCATTACTTTTCAAAAAAAATTCGATGAAAAAATGGGGTCTCTCAACTTTTCAGAAAATCATTAGTTATTTTTTTCTAATGGTCTAGACCTTGTTTTTTTTCAAAATGATTTTCTTCAAACATTTTCTCACTTTTTATCCAAAGGTTGTTTTTTTTCGAATATTTTTTAAAAAACACTTTCAGTTTCTTTTTCAAAGGTCTTGTTTTTTTTTCGAAAAATAGGTTTTATCAGTGATTCAAGATTATCCTTGTAGTAGTACCTATATTGAATGATCGTATATGTCAATAGAACTAGAAATTTTGAACGATATGACAATATCTGATTCTTCTGTTCTGTCGTGGGATATGAAAATACTGAAATACTCTTATTATTTCTAATTCCTCTGAAATAGGATGAATACTGAGTTTCTGAATTGGGAATATCATTTATTATTTGTTCAGCTACATTTACAATATATTCGTTAAACTCTCTAGCCAACAGAGTTTCAGCTATGTTTTTTTTTTCTTTCTCTACCTATTTGATTATTTACTGTTTGAGGCTTCTCGAATATGTTCTAATGTTATAATTTTTTTCTTTTCTTGTATGTGCTGTTCGTATTCTCTCTTTTTGTCAATTTGAATAATTCTTTCAAATCTTCAGTGTTAGGTAAATTAAGTTCTATCAAAACAACAAAAGTCAGTTATATTTGCCTTTGCCCTTTTTGAATATTAATAATAATAATAATAGGTATTTCCCAATAAAAAGGAAATAACAATGCCAAATTACATTGAGAAAAAGCAGAAAATCAGCTGATTGTGCCTCACGACACAGCCTCTTTTTTAGATCTCAAGCTCATCCTCATCATTATATAGGGTTATGATAAAGTAATGCACAAAATTCATAAAACGTACAACGATCACTTTTGAAAAAAATGCAAAAACATGTCAAACTGTTTTTTTTATTCCGCATCTTTTGACATAAGTTACAAAAATAACACGTCAAAGTTGTCAAGAACCTGTCAGAAAACAACTACTCAACTGGCTAAGACCACGACGGGTATTGAATTAAATCTAACAGCTACTTGTGCAACGTTCCTCAAAACATCAGAGGACGCGATTGCAAGTGCCCTCTATGACCAACCAGCAGAATTATGTTTTGATTTGGACGGGGTGACCACCTGCAGACTAGTTTCGAGGTTGTTGCCTCTCATCAGTGCAAGGGCAGGTCAACACAGACAGCACTGAAGCCATCTGTTCCCCGTCCAAACCAATACACACTCCGCTGATTAGTCAATTCTGGTCCACGAGATGAAAGTAGTTTCTAGGCCGCTCCACCTAGCGAGCAGAGGAAGACACTCCGAATCTCCGGGTTGAGAGATTTAATCGAAGAAGACAGAAATCTTTGGGAGATCGTTTGCTAACGAACAGTCGTTACCGACCGATGATGAACCCTTTACTCCCATAAACACCTAACTATGTAGGCTTATTATGGCAAGAACCTGTCAGAAAACAACTACTCCCCTGGCTAAGACCACGACGGGTATTGAATTAAATCTAACAGCTACTTGTGCAACGTTCCTCAAAACATCAGAGGACGCGATTGCAAGTGCCCTCTATGCCCAACCAGCAGAATTATGTTTTGATTTGGACGGGGTGACCACCTGCAGACTAGTTTCGAGGTTGTTGCCTCTCATCAGTGCAAGGGCAGGTCAACACAGACAGCACTGAAGCCATCTGTTCCCCGTCCAAACCAATACACACTCCGCTGATTAGTCAATTCTGGTCCACGAGATGAAAGCAGTTTCTAGGCCGCTCCACCTAGCGAGCAGAGGAAGACACTCTGAATCTCCGGGTTGAGAGATTTAATCGAAGAAGACAGAATTCTTTGGGAGATCGTTTGCTAACGAACAGTCGTTACCGACCGATGATGAACCCTTTACTCCCATAAACACCTAACTATGTAGGCTTATTATGGCAAGAACCTGTCAGAAAACAACTACTCCCCTGGCTAAGACCACGACGGGTATTGAATTAAATCTAACAGCTACTTGTGCAACGTTCCTCAAAACATCAGAGGACGCGATTGCAAGTGCCCTCTATGACCAACCAGCAGAATTATGTTTTGATTTGGACGGGGTGACCACCTGCAGACTAGTTTCGAGGTTGTTGCCTCTCATCAGTGCAAGGGCAGGTCAACACAGACAGCACTGACAGCAAATCAAAGCATAATTCTGCTGGTTGGTCATAGAGGGCACTTGCAATCGCGTCCTCTGATGTTTTGAGGAACGTTGCACAAGTAGCTGTTAGATTTAATTCAATACCCGTCATGGTCTTAGCCAGGGGAGTAGTTGTTTTCTGACAGGTTCTTGCCATAATAAGCCTACATAGTTAGGTGTTTATGGGAGTAAAGGGTTCATCATCGGTCGGTAACGACTGTTCGTTAGCAAACGATCTCCCAAAGATTTCTGTCTTCTTCAAAGTTGTCAAAGTTATGACGTCATCACCAAATTTTTTTAATGGGAAGCTAAGATTTTTATTACATTATGTGATAGAGCTTGTGTATTTACACAAGGGAAAAATAGTTGTAGTAGGGCTCACATAAGATATAAACCGAGAAAATGAATAAAAAACGAAATAAACGTAAGTTTCATAATAACTTTTCAATTAACTAAACAGTCCATTAAACCAACTTTGACGTGTTATTTTTGTAACTTATGTCAAAAGATGCGAAATAAAAAAAAACAGTTTGATGTGTTTTTGCATTTTTTTCAAAAGTGATCGTTGTACGTTTTATGAATTTTGTGCATTACTTTATCATAATACTGTATATGTTCTTGATATGTGCATTACTTCTACCAGTTTTTACTCTTATTACTAAAAAACTAATATAATGATAATAATGCAGAGTTTTAAGGATTATCCTAACGCATAGATTGGGATTTGTTATATTAAATAATATCTCCAAAGATTATTTTTATAAAAAAGTATCAGAAGTTTTTTCTTCACACAGTTTTTATTGCGAATAAATTTTTGAATGATATGGATGTTTTGGTGTTCATAGACAAATGTAATAACTTGTGCTCGATGATCTTATAAGTTGGATAGATTGGTGAATTATTATTTTCCCTATTATATGTACGTTCTTCAGATCATACAAGATATTAGTAATTACATGATGTACAGAATGTGTGTTAGAAACATATGATCAAAGCTGAATTATAGTGTAGTTACATAATAATGTGATAGAGTTACAGTTGTGAATGAACAGTTCGAAGTGGTAAAATTATTTGATAGATACTGAATGTGTTTGAAATTCAGATAAATAATAAAAACAATTTGAGGTTAGAGTTTTTTTAAGTTCAGCCTTGAATCTTTTCTGAGATTGGTATTTCAACGATTCACGCAGAAATTTGTTGAGGTGGCTCCCGCTATGTCGGAGATTTTTTGTACTCCATGCGATGGAATTTTTCGGATTTTAAGGATTTCCCAGCACTTTTTGATGAGGAGTTTGCTTTTGTGGATGTGGCCAAATATGTTCAATATGTAACTGCTAACTTCTGTCAGTATTCGATGTTTCTCAAAATAATTTCTACAGGTGTCTCGATTATTCAAGTTGAAAATAAGACGGATTATACGCTTCTATAACTTTGGTTGTCCCTGTATCTTGGCCCCAGGAAATTATATTATAACTGATTTTTGGAAATTTCAAACCGTAGTAGACATTAATCAGACCTTTTACATTGAGGTATTTTTGAGAGAGAATACGGCAAAAAAATATTTTTTAAATTTATTACAAAGGTGATTTATTTGATAATTCCAAGATAATTTTGAGTCTACCACCGTGCCCAGAATATGAAGAGAATCAACAGCCTGTATATTTATATTACCCAAAGGGATACTCGTATTCATATTTTCCAGTAAAGTTCATATAGCTGTAGGATAGCATCCTGTAGATGACGAATGATGACGGGAATGTCAGATTGAAGACGATACGACGAGTGAAGACGTTTTATGAATTGTATTTGATATATTACTTTCCAGTTCATTATACAGGCTGATTCACGGTGGATGGCACATTAGACGTTTCTGGTGAACCAGACAACGGATCACTTTGAAAATTCAATGGAGGGCATATTCGGACATTCTCTAGCCAACTAAAATATTTTCGACAATGCGGTGTTGCCGCTTCTATTAGAAAGCAGTGGCAACTTTGATTTTTCAAATGGAACACTCTGTATATAATATTATTTTTGGAATCTCCAACAATTGCCCGACAACTTTTCTTGATATTTCCCTATACCTATCTGTTACCGTTTTCGAAATAAAAATTAATTTCAATTTTTTTCTTCGAAAATCATGACTTCTAAAAATGCCGATATCTTTTAGTTAAGAAGTACTATGATATCGAAATTTGGTTTGGAGTTAGGTGATACTTGGACACTTCCCACACGTCAGCCTAATCTCCGTTACTTCAATACAGGGTGGTAAAAAAATACAGTTTTTTCGTTTGCTTGAAAAGGTTGCTGAAATTTGATTATTTTAAATGGAACACCCTGTATATTATTGAAAATTCGGAAAGCTGCTGGAATTTGCTTTCTTTCTATGCATATCATACCTATACCTAACTAGTCAAGTTTCGGACTTATGAGCATTTATTTGTGAAAATGTCCCTTCAGAATGGTATTTCCATTCGGTATTTGGTAAGCAGGACATGATTACTATTTGACAGTAGCGTTGTGACATTCTCCTAATAATATCAACATTTTCGTTACTTCAGAAGTTGCAAATACCTTCAAAACTATGGAACAAAACTATTCAAATGAAGTTCTTATGAATTTGTTTATTATTTTTGGACAGTGTGATAAAATTATCAGCAGAACATGTAGAAAGTTCAATGAAATGTATCCGAATCTACCGCCAATGAACCTCAAGAAATTTATACGAATTCAGAACAATTTCAATGCATTTGGATCAACTTTCAAAGCACCAAGAAACTTGCCTCGACCCGTAACTTCTGAAGGCAACCAGATTAATGTCTTAGCATATTTTCACGCATTTCCCGAGTCATCGATAAGAAGTGCTGAAGAAGATTTGGGTATAAAATATTCATCGGTTCAAAGAATCTTGCGAAGACATAAAGTGCATGATTATAAATTCACCAAAATTCAAGCAATGAAGCCTCAAGACCCTCAACAGAGAGTAGAATTTTGTGAAATGTTGTTGACACGCATTCAAGAAGATCCACTTTTTTTAAATAAAATTATTTGGACTGATGAATCGAAATTTTCGAGTGAAGGGATTTTCAATAGAAAAAATCGTCATCATTGGTCCAGTGAAAATCCTCACGTCACAAAAGAAGCCGGATTTCAAGAAAAATTTAGTTTTAATGTCTTCTGCATGTTGATGGACAACAAATTGAGGTACGTGATATACGAGGAGTCATTAACATCCAGAAGCTACCTGAATATTTTGGAGAATACTGTAGAGAGTTTCGTGGATAATCTGCCACTCGAAGAATATCGAAACTGTTGGTACCAACTAGACGGAGCTCCTGCACATTGCACAAGAGAAGTGAGCGCAGAACTGAAAAGACTTTTTGACGATCGGTGGATAAGGCGCTTGGGACCATGGAATTGGCCAGCGAGATCACCCGATCTTAATCCATTAGATTTTTATTTGTGGGGAATGTTTAAAGAAAAAGTTTACAAAATACCCGTGCGTTCGAGAGATGAATTGTTAGAAAGGATTGCCCAAACATTTGAAGATTTGGATCCCAATGAAATCAGATCTGCCACCACGAAAGCAGTCAACACCCGCATTTTAAAGTGCTTGGAAGTGAACGGCCAGCGATTCGAACATATTTTGAAATATTCCACATGATTGTTTTACTTTTTTATAATTATTCATATCAATATTTCCAATTTCAAGTTTCTTGGTGCTTTGTTAAAGTTTTTCCAAACATATTGAAATTGTTCTGAATTCGTATAAATTTCTTGAGGTTCATTGGCGGTAGATTCGGATACATTTCATTGAAGTTTCTACATGTTCTGCTGATAATTTTGTCACACTGTCCAAAAATAATAAACAAATTCATAAGAACTTCGTTTGAATAGTTTTGTTCCATCGTTTTGAAGGTATTTGCAACGTCTGAAGTGACGAAAATGTCGATATTATTAGGAGAATGTCACAACGCTACTGTCAAATAGTAATCATGGCCTGCTTACCAAATACCGAATGGAAATACCATTCTGAAGGGACATTTTCACAAATGAATGCTCATAAGTCCGAAACTTGACTAGTTAGGTATAGGTATGAACATAGAAAGAAAGCAAACTTCAGCAGCTTTTCGAATTTTCAATAATATACAGGGTGTTCCATTAAAAATAATCAAATTTCAGCAACTTTTTCAAGCAAACGAAAAAACTGTATTTTTTTACCACCCTGTATTGAAGTAACAGAGATTAGGCTGACGTGTGGGAAGTGTCCAAGTATCACCTAACTCCAAACCAAATTCCGATATCATAGTACTTATTAACTAAAAGATATCGGCATTTTTAGAAGTCATGATTTTCGAAGAAAAAAATTTAAATTAATTTTTATTTCGAAAACGGTAACAGGTAGGTATAGGGAAATATCAAGAAAAGTTGTCGGGCAATTGTTGGAGATTACAAAAATAATATTATATACAGAGTGTTCCATTTGAAAAATCAAAGTTGCTACTGCTTTCTAATAGAAGCGGCAACACCGCATTGTCGAAAATATTTTAGTTGGCTAGAGAATGTCCGAATATGCCCTCCATTGAATTTTCAAAGTGATCCGTTCTCTGGTTCACCAGAAACGTCTAATGTGCCATCCACCGTGAATCAGCCTGTATTTTATATTGAAATATACGGTTTCACTCATTAAAATCGCCTGAATCCCATAAATTTGGGGGCTCAACCGGGATCGACAATTTTTTCAGTGAAGAAAGGTGCATGCCTGTCAGGGTGACGTGAAGGAAAAACGACGAATATCAAGCAATTTTAAGACGAGAAAATACGAAGAGGATCAAAGACGTGAATACGAAGAGATTCAAAGACGAGAAAACTACAGGATAAGAAGACGCGAGAACTGTACAAAGACGAGAAGACGAAAAGTTACGAAGACGTGAGGACGGAAATACAAAAAACTCAGAAGACGAAAACAAAGACAACGATGACGATTGAAGCGTAGAGACAGAAATTAAAACAATTTTACATTTTGAACGAAGTGCTGCTTAGTCAAAAACTATACCAGACATTTGCAACTCGATTTGAACAAACGTGGTGTAATTCAAAATAATTTCGATTACCTTTGCTCAGACGGTGTGGACATTTCGCGGGACAATAGACAAAGACGATATTTCTAGTGCTATCACAGAGATTGGTTGAAACAGGGTAACATAAAGAAGACACTAGGTGAGCATACACGTTCTTGCTTTGTAGTTACTCTGATATTTTGCTTCTGAAAGACAATTTGCTTCCAAAAGACATTTTGCTTCGAAAGACATTTTTCTTTTGAAAGATATTTTGCATCGTATTTCGTGCGAATATCTTTGGACTTTTTATTTATATTTGAAAGACATTTCGTGGTTTAATCATAACTGAATTGATTTGCGCTGTTTTGAACTGAAAAATACGATTTTTGCGGACAATTGTGAATTTATTGGAACTATTTTCGGTGTAAAACTCAAAACCGTCGTTTTATGAACAATTTCGTAAGCTTTTGTGTTTACTGAACTTCAATTTGTTGTTTTCTATTCAGTGATATTTAGAAATCACCAAGTTTTCTTGAAAATTTATACTTTTGATTTCGAAATGGTGACACTTGGTGACATTGACAATGTTTTGAACGGCATAAATGTTGCTCCAGTCAAAGTGATAAAAACTTTTCATAAACTTGTTTTTGAGGTGGAAGGTGATCGTAACAATAGAAAAAGGTTACGAGCTTTTTCTGGTTTTGATTTTGATTTGACTTCTGTTGTTTATAGTCACCAATTGAAATATATTGATGAACATTTTTCTGTAAGTGATTTAACTTCGATAGCCAATATTTTGGGTATAGATTACAATACCGATAAGAATAACCTTATTATCGATATTATTGGTAATCTCATGGATCTGGAAACGTTAAATACGCAACTAGAAAAAGACGAAGAAGATGAAGAAAAAGAAGAAGAAGAAAATGACGTGAATACTTTGATATTACAAAATCAAAAGAAAGATGATCTTCGACGAAGTAATTCCAGAGGTACACAGGGTGATTCCTCAGGTTGTCAACGAACTAATCAAAGAAGTACACAGGGTGATTCCAATTCACATGTCAGTTCACGTAACCTGCCATTTGCTATGAATTTTCGAGACGTAGAAGATTCGATCAAACCATTTGATGGAAAATCGTCATATCCTATTGAAAAATGGATCAACGATGTAGAAGAAATGAGTCACATTTTCAGTTGGGGTGACTTGTGCACTTTCGTATTTGCAAAGAAATCTTTAGTTGGTTTGGCAAAATTATTTATACAGGGTGAAGTAGGTATTACCTCTTGGAGTACTTTGAAATCTGCACTTTCAAGTGAGTTTTCTTCCAAAATGAATAGCGCGAAAGTTCATCGGATGTTGACAGAACGAAAAATGAGGAAAAATGAAGATGTGCATGAATACTTTCTTGTGATGAAAGAAATAGCTAATTGAGGTGTGACTGAACCTGATGTTTTGAAACCGTATGTCATTGATGGTATCTATGATGAACAAAATAATAAAATTTCACTTTCAAAGATAAGCTGAAAATATATGGCGAAATGAAAACAAGAATTAAATCTTCTGGTTTTTCTTCCCACAGAGATACATATAAAAATGAGAGACGCATGAAAAAAGACGACAGGATAGAAGGTAAATATCATAATAATACGAGAATCCGTTGTTTCAATTGTGGAATGATTGGTCACAAATCCCAAGAATGTCGTAATAAAACATTAGGCACCAAATGTTTCAAATGTAACTGGTACGGACACAAATCATTTGAATGTTCGTGGGTGAATAATAATTATCGCACAGAACAGAATTCATCACGAAGAAATCAAGAATTTACCCCATCGACGGCCCATGTAACAAAATAACAAGAAAACACAAAATTATATTCAGACAATGTATAAAACGGTTAAATTGAACGACCATTCCATAAACGTTCTGATTGATACAGGTAGTCATGTCAATGTAATTACTGAATATATACAGGGTGTCAATTTGAAAACTTCCCACCCTTAATATCTTCCTTCCAGTAAACAATATGAGTAATCGAAAAAACAGGTCAATTTTATTGTCAAGGGGGACACTTTCACGGACTATTTGTAGCCCTCGTGGTTCAACCCCCTAGGAGGGGTAGATGTTACCCTTAGAATTTTAAATGGGAAGGGGGGTCAAGTGGCACATCATTTTGATGGGCGTTCAATTCTTGTTCCAATGGTACCCTGACTTATTATTTTTTGATGAGCATTTTCCGAAAAATTACGTTCTAAACTAACAGAAGTAATTATTAGAACGCCTATACTGAGATGCATGGTTTGGCCAGAACTGGTTAGAATATTAGGTATTAGCTCCAAACACTTTACATAAAAAAGTAGTCTAATAGTAAAACGTAGATGGTAGTAAAGTTGTGTTTATTAAATGCTGAATTTTTAAGTGTCATCGCAGAAATTGTACAGATAGCCTTCCTTTTTTGCTACTTCTGCTGTAAAAAGTTTCTGTTTTCCGGCAAAAAATTGGTTAGCAAATTTGAACTATGTGGTAGTATTGTGAATACCGTTGTACCTGTTGGGCTGTTTAGGAATTACTTTAATAAGTGTATAAAAGTGTAAAAATGGTTTACATTCTTCAAGACAGAATTGAAATGATTGTAATTTATGGCGAAGTTGGAAAGTGCGCACGAAGGGCGGCATGTCTTTTTAACGAAAGACATCCAAATTGTAATGTAAGTCACCGGTATGTGCTTGATTTGGTGAATAAGTTTTACGAAACTGGTTCAGTGACAAATAAAAAAAGAAATAACCCCAGAGTACTAAATGAAGCAGCTCAAATTGAAGTTTTGGGAACATTTGCTGCAGAGCCCTCGAGCTCCTTACGATCAGTATCAGAACAGACGGGAATGTCACGCGAGACTATAAGAAAAGCATTGAAAATGCATAAATTTCATCCATATAAAATGCAGATTCTTCAAGAGCTCCACGAGGATGATTATGATAGAAGAATAGAGTTTTGTGAAATCATCTCTCATCGAGTCAATACCATCCCTAATCTTCTGTTAAACATCTGTTTCAGCGATGAGTGTCATTTTTTCTGAATGGCAATGTTAATAGACAAAATTGTCGCTATTGGAGTGACGAAAACCAACATATTTTTCGGGAAGGGCATACACAACACCCACAAAAAGTTAATGTTTGGGCTGGTATTCTTGGAAATGCCATTCTTGGTCCATTATTTCTGGAAGAAAACTTGACTGGCAATCTGTACCTTGATATGCTTGAAGAGACTATCGATCCTCTTATAACTCACGAGCTAGAAACTCAAATTGATGCAGAAGGTAATGAACTTTTGCAGGAGGATCTGTTACATTTCCAGCAGGACGGTGCTCCACCTCATTATTTTCTTCCCGTCCGACAGTGGTTAAACGAGAGATTTCCGGGTAGATGGATTGGCAGAAGGGGAGCAGTTGAATGGCCTCCGAGATCACCGGATTTAACACCCTTAGATTTCTTTCTTTGGGGGCATCTTAAATCCGTTGTTTATAAAACACAACCTTCTGATATTGACGAACTTAAAAGACGAATTACAGCAGCATGCCGGTCAATTCTTAGTGAAGTTTTCCGTAATGTTTGAGGGGAGTTCGAAAACAGACTGTATTACTGTTTAGAGCAAAATGGACAACATTTCGAACAGCTAATAAGATAAGCGTAAGTAGATTTTATGTTGGAAATGTCTTTCTCGCAAATTAAATTTTATTGTGTAGAAGGAAAATAACCACCAAATAAAAAATCCCATGCGTAATAAATTTATTCCTGTCATTCAAGGGTTGGAGCGGTGCCACCTACTCTTCTAACCATTTTTATTAAAGGGAGTCAATACAATAATGCATCTCAGTATAGGCGTTCTAATAATTACCTCTGTTAGTTTAGAACGCAATTTTTCGGAAAATGCTCATCACAAAATAATAAGTCAGGGTACCATTGGAACAAGAATTGAACGCCCATCAAAATGATGAGCCACTTGACCCCCCTTCCCATTTAAAATTCTAAGGGTAACATCTACCCCTCCTAGGGGGTTGAACCACGAGGGCTACAAATAGTCCGTGAAAGTGTCCCCCTTGACAATAAAATTGACCTGTTTTTTCGATTACTCATATTGTTTACTGGAAGGAAGATATTAAGGGTGGGAAGTTTTCAAATTGACACCCTGTATACATTTCTATCGGATCTCCACCACTATCAAACTCAACTATCAAGCTGAGTGGACTTGGAAAAACAACTGTTGACACTTTGGGAAACTTTGAAGGATATATTGAAGTCGATGATAGTAATTTCGTTCCTACAATTCATGTTGTACCTAATGGAACATTATCGATGCAAGCTAGCATAGGAACCGAGTTGTTGAATAAAGCTGAAATTTTTATAAACGAAGATGGAATTATTATAAAGAATCATAAAGACAATGCATGGTTATTGAACATCGAGATGAATGACACCGAGGAACTGAATATAGGAGATGACATAAGTCCAGAATTGAAAAGAGAAATATCGGAGATGATAAAGAATTATAAACCTGAAAAGGTGAAATCTACAGATGTGAAAATGAAAATAATTGTGAAAAATGACCAACCGAAATTGTCGATAAACAGATAGAAGAATTTGACTACACGATAGAGCATCGATTAGCAGGTACCCAATTATGTCAATCACAGATGATAGTATGCTGGCGCAAATGAAAACAGCACAATTTGAGGATCCAGAATTGAAAACCATAAAAGAAATTTTGAAAGAAAAACCATATGAAAACTACTTATTGAAAAATGATGTGATCTATAAAGTCATCGAAGGAAATGAACTATTAGTTGTACCAAGAACCCTACAATCTACAATAATTAAAAAAGCTCATGAGGAAGGACACTTCGCTGAAAACAAAGTAAAAGAAATTCTTCGAAGGAATTATTTCATACCAAAGATGAAGGAGAAGATTGGAAAATGTATTCGAGCCTGTGTTCACTGTCTATTAGCAAATAGAAAACGGGGAAAACAGGAAGGATTCTTACAACCACTTCAAAAAGACGATATACCTCTACAGACGTACCACATAGAAGAAGAAACACAAACTTTATTTGAAGAATCAAGTGATGACTTGAGAGAAGCGAAAAAGCAGATACTCAAAGTTCAAGAAGAGAATAAAAAGACGTACATCAAATCAAATCAAACTGTACTTTATTGTCGAAGATGGAATCTCATTGACAAAGTGTTGATATCCTATGAAATATCCTAAGAAAATTGAACTACAAAATTTTTAGGTATTAGACCATTTGGTGATTTCACAATATGTGATAAAGGAGTAAAGTTATATACGTATTACATTCACATACACAATATGAATATTGTCATACAACACAAAAAAGGCAATAAAGCATAATAAGTAAAACTGTACCCACTTCATAAACATTTATATTATACAATTCACGTCAGAACATGTAATTATACAAAACGTCAAAAATTTAAAATGTTACACACTGTTCAAATAATTAAAAGTACTAAAATACAGCATAAAAAATAGAATTATTCTACAGAATAGTAGGCTTTAGATAACATAAGCTCTTTCACGGACTTTCTGAATATAGTTGAACGTGTTTTGCCTTTAATCCCAATTGGTAAATGATTAAACATTTTTTTTCCATTATATATAAAAGATCTCTCAATTTTTGATGATATTGGGATCGGTAAACTTATATTGAGCTTATTTCTTGTATTTCGTCGAGGTGAACTGAAAATTTCGTTCTTGTATTTTTTTTGCATCAAGCAAACCATTTATAAGATAAGTATGGAGGGCAAGGTCAAGATTCTATGTCTTATGAATAAAGGTCGACAGGACTCCCTGAACCCAGCTCTACACATATTTCTAACTCCTCTTTTTTGTAGTACAAACACCCTATCAAACAAGAATTGGGAGTACGTTCCCCAGAAACAGATACCGTAACGCAAATGGGAATCAATGAGAGCGAAGTACACATTATTTGCTACAGTAGTGCCCAATTCATTTGCTGCTACTCTGACTGCAAAGCATCCTGATGAGATTTTTTTACATAGAATATTTATGTGACATTCAAAATCCAGATGTTTGTCTATTTGTAATCCCAAAAACTTAGCTGACATTTTGTTCTCTATTAATTCAGAGCCCAAGTAAGTATCCATTATGGAGCCTTTGAGGGTGATGATGCTAGTTTTTGAGATATTAAATGATAATCGGTTTGCATCACACCAGTCCTTTATTTTTCTAATATCATTGCTGATCAGTTCTTGCAGTTCCCTTTCCCTCTTGCTATGCCAAAATAATGTCGTGTCATCTGCGAATTGTGTTATTTTTGCATCAATATCAATGCTGGCTAGGTCGTTAATATATATATATCAAAAAGAGAATAGGCCCTAAAACCGAACCTTGAGGAACTCCACAAGTAATTTTCTGTAGTCGGGATGCGTTATCTGGTAGTGTAACTTTTTGAGTACGGTCCGATAAGTAAGATCTGAACCATCTTAACGATACATCCCTAAAGCCATATACTTCTAGTTTTTGTAGAAGAATTTCATGATCCACGCAATCAAAGGCTTTAGAGAGATCGCAAAAAACTGCTGCTGCCATTTCATGATTATTTAAATGAAGATATGCGTTTTTCAATAGATGAAACATCGCATCTTCCGTGTTTTTTGAACTTTGAAACCCAAACTGACAGCCATTTATAATGTTATGCTTACCTATTCAAAAACATCATAATTCTTTTTTTTACCAGCTTTTCTATGATTTTGGCAAGTGTAGGTAGCATCGAAATAGGTCTAAAGTTGGCAGGGTTGTTGTTGTCGCCTCCTTTGTGCAAGGGAATTACCACGGCTGTTTTTGAACATGTTGGGAATATTCCTGTTATGAAACTTGCGTTTATCACAATTTGAGAAGAAGGAATCCTAACAAATACGGAGTTGGTGATTTGATAGCAATAAAACGAACTCAACAAGGTCCAGGACTTAAGTTGAAGCCGAAATACTTGAGTCCTTATCGAGTTGTCAAAATGAAGGGTCATGATACCTATGACGTTAAGAAAGAAGGATATCATGAAGGACCAATTAACACATCCACTTGCGCTGAATTTATGAAGAAGTGGAATGGGGAAGATTCATCCGGGACAGATGAACCGCAGGATGGCCGAGTTGTAGGATAGCATTCTGTAGATGACGAATGATGACGGGAATGTCAGATTGAAGACGATACGACGAGTCAAGACGTTTTATGAATTGTATTTGATATATTACTTTCCAGTTCATTATATTTTATATTTAAATATACGGTTTCACTCATTAAAATCGCCTGAATCCCATATAGCTGTTTTTTTGCAAGTTACTTGGAAGGTGGTTAAGGATAATAATAGCGAAAATTGTCAGATTGCTGATTCAACTTTATGGGTAACCTCGTCATGTGAGTTACCAGAAAGAACAAGTTTAGTTCTATAATTTCACTTTTGTTGGTAACGAACCTAGGTAGTAGGTGCAGAGCACTTGTTTGTTGATGAGGAACATCAATATCATTATCTCTCTCAGTTCTCGTTAACTCGAAGGTACTTTCTAAACGTCTTGACTTGATTGCTTCCAAGTTGGCACCTTTCATGGTCCTGTATACGGGTTTCCGCGAGATCTACGGCTCCTAAAACTGTTTTGATTCGCATTCTAATAAGATTAGTACATAAATCAAGAGTGTCGCAATGACTACAAATAACGGCCGCTCACTTAATAGCGCGTCTATTAAAATAACCCAGTGGCCTATCACCCGGAGAGCAATTCGATTCACCTAAATCATCCCGGTGGCGTTTATACTAGTTAGCTCTCACCTATGAGGAAGTGGGCGTACGGTTAGAAGGATCATAAAAGTGTCTTTATATCAGAATGAAGAATGAGTTGCTGAAAATGGTATATTATAACCTTACACCTGAGTGGTAGAGAGGAGACGTGTTACAGGTCACACTTCAGAATGTATAACGTTAGGTAGAGCATCAAAGTCCTTTGTTTACCCAAAATGTCCAAGGCAAGAACAAAATCTCAAATTGATATTGATGCGCAAGTAAAATATTTTGAAAAAATCATCACATCCCAGCAGTTTTTGAAAAAGTCAGTAGAAGTAATCACTAAAATCTTACCATGATCCATTCATCAGATTTAATAATGATTAGGTCAGCACGTTGGAAGACAAAGCATCATCAGGAACAAGAAGCCAAGGAAAATAACATACGTAATAATATCCAACTACAATTTTGTATTTGTTGTCATTTATATGTTGTACTAAATCGGCGAAGGCCATTTTCACTGATTAATTGGGGTGAAACATATACTGACTTAAAGTACCACAAGGACTTGATCCAAATACTCGGTCGGGATCACGTGATTTCCGCTCCCTATCGAAAATTACATTTTTACGCTCTGAATTTGTTTTGTTAAAAGTTGTTTTATGAGTTTTTGATTGATAAGTTTGACATCATGTTTTTTCGAAGTTACAAACATAAGTCTAATTTTTTTTACAGTGGGCCTTCCAGTCCAAAAACTCGTCAAAATAAATGCCCAAAAATTTTATCTGGTCGGGACTGCTCTGTAAAATATGATTATTAAAATAAAACTTTAGTTGTGGTATTTTGTTCTGGCGATGGTGAAATTAAATGATTTGGGTCTTATCGACGTTGAAGAATAGATCATTGTTATTGAAGTAATCTGATGCAAGTGCAATTGAATTGCTACATTTTTCAACCATGGTAACTTGATCGGGAGCAGACACAATCAATGAAAAGTCATCTGCGTACGCAGTAAAGTGAATTTTCTCGAAAGCAGTTTCAATTCGATTAACATAAAGTAAAAATAAAATTGGTCCCAATATAGACCCTTGTGGTACACCTGTATTGATAGAAACTGACTCGGAGTTAAATTTAGTAATTCCATTATTATGACAGTGTTGCAAAGAGACATATTGTTCACGATCTTTCAAAAACGATTAAATCCAATTCAAAGAGACCCCTCTAACACCATAATTTTCCAGAGATGAGAGGAGCTTAAATCACAAAATATTACAGAAGGGCACTCGCCTGCCTCAATAGAGTCAGTGATTGAATTAAACAATGATACTAAATGTCGTTTCTATCAATGAAATTCATGAGCCTGTCTAAAAATGCGTATTCAAATATCTTGGAAAATGAGTATGGGACGGTTACTGGCCTGTAATTTTTCATCATCTTTGGATTATCTTTCTTATGTATCGGAATGACCTTACCCTTTTTAATGATCTTAGGAAAATTACCTTCAGAGAATGAAATGTTAATCAGAATTGTTATTGGGTATATTATCGTATGAAGCATTTTCTTTAGTAAAAATATTGGTACTTCGTCTGGGCCAGATGACTTTTTGTTTTTCAATCTATAACATAAAATCGTATATAATTCTTGTTCGGTATAAGGTTGAAGGAATAGAGTATGCAAGTTAAAGTTATTATTAAAGAATTTTGAAACACCAGTGTTACAACTTTTCTCTTCGACATTTTTTGGAATTTAAACGAATAAGCCTACTTTTAGCGACTATTTTGAAAAATTGCTTTTGACAGAGGAAGTCGCGTGACTTTATGAAGGACGTGTATATCCAAAATTGGTTATGGACTTATCTGTATTCAAATAGTAATGGAAAAGATGTAGGAAATAGATAAATCTTATCAAAAACTAATTGATTCATAATTAATGGAATTTCTTGTTTATAAAACTGTACGTTTTGTGTAAACAATAAACAAATTGATTGATTGATTGTTATAAACTTGGATTATTCCCTTCCCTCAGTTCCAACTACATTCTTCATCCTGATTCGGATCACCTTCACTTTGTCGTTATTCTTGTGGCTCTTTCTTATTTCTTCTGTACTCCATCAATCTCAAACAACTCTTGAGTTTCCTTGCAATATTAGTCATTGAAACCTTCTTTATTTTAAAATTTCTGACAAAATCGACATTTCACCAATAAGAATTCTGTGAGCAACAAATAAATGTGTCAAAGCCATCTTGATTCAAAAAATGCATTGAAAAAAAAAACTACTATTTGAAAGCCGATATCTGAAAAACTATTCAGGTTAGGTATAAGTAACCCCAATATGAAATGGAAAATCAATTACTTTTCTATTCCTCAGATCAAACAAATACTATTTGAAATGACAAATTTATCCTTTTTCGAAATTATAAGGACAACATTGATTTTTGAACATTCTTTATGATTTTGAGAAACTGGTTGTATCGAAATAAATAGCCCAAAACCTCTTTGATACTTGGTCAGATTTCGAAGAGGTGATTTCTGTACATTTCGATGTTATTTAGTTGCTAATTGAAAATATCGATAACTCGAGAACGGTTAGAGTTGGGTACATAGTAATTTATAGGAAATCATATTATTTTTCCTGACGCTTTCAAAAGTGTGATGAAATACAGGGTGTTCCACTTGAAAATACACAACATTGAGATGTCACATTTTTATGAGACATCCTGTAGACTCCAAAATAAATTCGTGTTGTAGCCCTAATCAATATACATATAATGAAAAGAAGAGATTTCTGACAAATTAAATGATGTGGCTTACGGGGAGCGTGTCTGATGGGATGCCTCACCCTGTATGGCATGCATTGTTGATATTCGAAAGCATCTCTGGTAATTTGATAAGACTTCATTTTCTTCTATGAAAGTTTCATTTCTATTGTATTTGATGATTTCAAATATTCTATTTGTATTGGAAAGCAATGAGATCGGTCTGTAGATTTTAATTTCTCCTTTCCCCTTTTTTGAACATTGCCTTTACATGTGTTCAATTGATTTTCTTAGGTATTCGCAAGTATACGAAAGTGTTTTTTCAAGTTCAAAGTGTTATCAACTATGAAGCCCAAGTATTTGAATTCTTCCACAATTTCAATACTTTCTCCGTAGATCTCAATAATAATGGAGTTTATATCAATTAAATTATATTTGTATTAAGTTGTCAAAATCATAGCTTTTGTTATAGTGGTATTCAGTTTGAGTTTGTTTATGTTCAAAAACTTCGTCACGTTTTCAAATTAATTTTACGTACAGCATTATGAATATTAGAGTCACTTGCTGCTATGAGAGTATCATCTGCAAAGAGGTTGATGAATTCACAGTCACTATAGTATATTGTGCAACAAGTGCAGAAAAGTGCTAATTTCTCACAAGTTTGAAAAAGTTGCGGCACGAGCGCAAGCGAGTGCTGCAATTCAAACGAGTGAGAAATTGCATTTCTGCTCGTGTTACACACTATACTTTTTCTACAACACCCTTTTTGCTAAAAATAATACTATACTATAAGACGGAATGAAATGTCAGTGACTCATTCTTATATTTTCCTCTTGAAGTTGAAGGTAGTAAATTCAATGATAATGAATTAACTTGTTCTCTTAGTTCTGGCGGAGTATTTTCAATTTCAGAACTGTCGCTATCCATTTTAGTTCAATCTCATTAAAAAATGACGGGACAAGAATATTTTACGAATGTTTTATGCTTGACGTTTGTTGACATTCAAATGATTCGATAGATGTTGCTCCGTTGCCTAGCAATGGATAGTGTGTATGTGGGTATTCGAGATAGCAGTAGTGATGTCTATGATTTTTGTTCAGAATATTATGAATTTGTACGACAATTTCCATCATATTATATAAACCAATAGACTTTGTCTATTCATTCTTGAAATTGCCTGATCGAATATCCCTTCGAAATGCAGAATTTTCAAAATATACTTTCACCTTGCTGTCACGAAAACTGTATTGCTTAAAAATTAGGTACTGAAAAATTTTGGCACAGAAATATCACTTTGTAGCACAGAAATGTCACTTTGCGGCACACTATTGTGAGAAATAATCATGTTTGCGAACGTAAAACTATGCAGAAAAGCATGTTTTGTAGTGTGGTTGTAGAAAAATGAAATTTATGTCATTCAAGTAGAGTATTAATAAAACAGGGCCAAGTACACTCCCTTGGGGGACACCTGTATCAATTGCTTTTTAACTTGATAGGACATTGTTCATTTCAGCACTTTGGGATCTGTTGAGTAAATGATAAATAAATTAACTACATTTATTCATTTTTTTTTTTAAGACACGATCTTTCTTCTTCCTGAAGTTTTCCATTTTTTGTAGCACATCCTGAACTATTACATGGTGAAAAATTTAGAGATTGCTTTAGCTAATAAATGGGCGGTTTGGTTTTGGCAGCGTTACGACAATTCAGTCCAAGAGCCAAAAACACGCATATTATTCATTTCTATGTTCACCGGACTATTTAGAGCACTACTCTGCGGATTTAATCTCCTGATTACTGGTCCAGTCAATACGATAACCTTTACGGTGAAGGTTGAGAGGATGCATCATTTATATCGCATTCGTTGTCGGGGTATCCAAAATGTTGATTCGCATTTTGTTGGTGTTACTTGTTGTTTTAAAACCAAATGTGTTAGTCAGTTTCGCGGATGCTGGCTGTGTCTTCACGAGATTATCTCACGTGGAATGTGATTCAGTTACAGAGTTGTCTGACCGCTATTTCAATGAATCTCTCGATAACTTCCAAGATGTCAAAAAGTTATATATTACAAGTAACGATTTGGAGTTATTCGTTCATCGTTCGGCATTCTGGAATTTTACCAACCTAGAGGATATTATTATCGAGTTCAGCCGGATACGACGGATATCACAAGGGACTTTCCAGAATATTCCATTGAAAACAGTTTCCATTGACTATGATGGCATAGAAGAAATACTTCCAGGATCTTTCCACAACTTGCCACTGCTACAGAAACTCAGTGCTAGCCATAATCGCTTGAAAACTATTCCCAGGGAAGTTTTCAAGGATTTACCTAATTTAAAAAGTCTCACACTTTCGAAAAATGAAATATTTTTTATCGAAGAGTCTGCTCTTGAAAATCTACCACAATTGAATAAATTACAGCTGGACAACAACAAGATTGAAACAATTTTCTTACACAAAATCTTGAGTCATCCTGAACAATTGAAAATTCTGTGGCTCCATAATAACTCGTTAACTTTAGTGTCGAACTTTATGCTACAAAAACTGAAAAAGTTGAAACTGCTCAATTTGGGATTCAACAAAATTTCTATGATCGAAGTGAATGCTTTCAAGCAGGTTCCGGAGTTGGCAACTTTAGTCTTGACTCACAACCTCCTGAAAGAAGTAGATGGAAACATATTTCCGAGAAGGGGATTGCACCATTTGGAAAAACTGTACTTGGACAACAACGAATTGATGTTTCTTTCCTCGAGCTTCTTTTTCAGACTGAATAATTTGAAGAAGATAACACTTGTTGGAAATCCTTGGTATTGTATATGTTTCGACGTCATCAAGAGGATTCTAATAGAAAATGGTATCGAAGAGAAGTGTCAAAGTTTGTATGTAGCTGGTAAACGACCGATATGTGTTGCCAAGGATGCTACCAGTAAAGTTTGCAGCTACACATATGATAGTGCATTGAGAGACATTTATATGGATTATAAAAAAAGGTTTCCTCTACACGTATCTTTGTTGAGTTGCTATTTATAGAAGACTTCTGAAGGCAATATGAAACTCGTTTGATAACTATTGTTCAGTTTTTTGTAAGAGACCAAATTGCATTATATACAGTGTGAGTTGAGTAGGCAACTTGAAATTTGGCAGGCTCGGTTATAATCAATTACGTCGGTTCTACTTGGTACATTTCTAGTGATACACTTATACAGGGTGTGCCCAAGTCGGTACTTAATTTTTTATCATAAGACCCGATTAGCTTTCTAATTCTGAAGCTAGGCAACCTGAGTTATGTAGGAATGTAGGCTTTCACGGCTGGCGTCAATGTTTTGGTTGGTTTCCGGGTTTTGCCGTGGTCTTCTTTGGTTTAAATCTCCAAACGTTTCAACTGCAATTGCGGCAGTCATCTTCAGTGGCGTAGTCGAAGTACTCTTCTAGACGTGTCAACTGAAACTGAAGCTTTCGAGTTTGCGATGTTATTTATAGTGATGTTTCTGCGCGCACTTTCTGTAATGGCGGGTTCGCGCCATTACATGGCTTCGTTTTGGCCCCTCTCAATGCTGTGTGCCAGATCTTTGGTAAATATGTTCTCTCTTCTTTTCTGTTGCAATTATCTTGGTGTTTTGTGTATTTCTATGGCTTCCAAATACATTCGTGTTGAATAATGATTCGACGTTGCTAGGTATTTTCGAAAAGGATCTTGTGTTCTCCGTCAGACAATGTATGCTCAGCGACTGCGGACATCTCGGTTTGTCCCAGCGGAGTTGTCGTTTGGGACAAATAGAACAAAAATTTCACACTATCCCAAAAATGATAGTTTAATAGGGTGAGATCTGGTAATCTTGCAGGATCTGAAATGGTTCTCGAATTCCCTACCAACGGTAGGACAAGGATGTCAATTTGCCAACCATAGTTAATGTATGCATGGGACAGTTTTCAAATACTGTCTCTCAAAAGGAAGACACTGCATATTCTCATCTTTCCCATTTTGACTGCAAATTCAAACTAATAGGTAGTTTGCCTCCTACTCAACTTTCGGCTATTTTTAAAAAATAAAAAATTGGAAAAATGTTGAAGTGACAGTAGAGAGTCCTAGAGTAAAATTGCAAACCTTCGAAATGAGCAATATTCTTATATGGCATTTTTCGAAATTAAAAAAAACTGATTTTTTGAGGATTTTTGAAACAATGTCAAATTTGACAGGTTTTTGAATCGGTTACTTGACGTATAGGCTGGTACCAAAACGAATTCTGAACGCTTAAAACAAGAAAAGAAGTAACAGGCAAAAACCAAGTGGAGAATATTGTTGAGGTTACAACAGAATAATGAAATGGGGATGCAGTTAGGGGTTGAAAACGGTTTTTTGAGATTTGCGCCGAAACGAGACCTCTTAGAGTAAAACGTTAATGAAAAAAGTTGCAGACAATACAAAAATAAACAACTTTTGTATTGAAGACTTTTCGAAAATCATGATTCAGAGAGACTCAACTACCAAGTTATATAGACCATTTGAAATACATTCGAAATACAAAAAACAACAGAACAATTGTTCGTGGAAGATAAGGGTATTTTTTTCGAAAAATGTCTAGTCGTCTTCCAAATTGCGAAAAAAGCATGCTCATTCAACACCAAAAATGAAATATTTCTTCAAATTTTCATCTGAATTAAATCATTTATAAATGCGAAAAAAATTAAATACTGAATAATTGGTTTTTCGCCAATTTGACATTTAATTGTGAAAAGTGTTGAGGATAAAAGTTATCAATTTTTTTATTGTCTTCAACTTTTCCCTCAAAGATTTTCCGCTAAGAGGTCACGTTACACCGAAAATTGCAAAGAACTATTTTCAACCCTTAAACTGCATCCCCATTTCACCATTTTGAGTGTTTAAATATCTTTTTCCCCAAAGTTGGATCTCCAACAATATTTTCCAACTGGTCCTTGCCTGTTACTTTTTTTAAACAAAAATTAAAGGCACCAGTCCAATATATTATGATATATTCTTTGGACATTGTGCATAATGCGTCATTTTCATAATGAAATTATGATCATTGAAGTAAGACGTTGATACAACGCTGAAAATTGGGACTTATGCCTAAGAAAATACGTTTCATGGATACGTACTGTTGATGTGGACCATCATTTATATAACGTAAAGTTTATGTTCCACATATGTAACAATTAAAAAAATGTTTACCGGTTATATCTTGTATATTCGTACTATAACTCAAGAAAAGAGTTTCAACCGACTTGATTCACTACCGGCTTTAAAGTTAGCCCCAGACCTATAACGCCATACAGCACAGGTCACCAAATTGTACCTCGAGGAACTTTTCGTTTTAGTAGTTACCACAAACTCTATTATCTGCTACTTACTATGAATTCAGTCTCGGACGTAATATTATACATTTCAAGAAGCCTAACCGCACGCTTTTCTAAGATAACGGATACCGATGATTGAGTCTTTGTCGATGCTCAAAAATGACACCCATCCCGTGGCACAGGTAGTATGTTGTTCATAAAGACATTACTCTCCGAGAGATAATTTTGAAAATTATGCCCAGCCACGCCACAATAATTATTGTGGGTTTGACGTCTGACCCAATTCGCCGACGTTCAGATAAAAGATACGAGAATTGATAGGTAATATTGCAATAGGAATGCACGTAATGAAACAGTGCTATTAAAATTATTATTTTCAAGCGGGTCATATATTTCAAGGTGTTTATCAAACGAGCAGAAACGGTTTGTCGGAGAGTCGAACCTTTCCTCGCAGAGCGCGTTGTAGGAGTTTGTTCTACTTTGGCGTTTTTACCGAGGAAAACCAGCAACATTTTTACCGGCGTAAATAATACCTACCCGGAGATAGCGTAAAATGTTGGTGAACAAATCATGAAATCTCATTTATAATAACAGACTTACGCCTTAATTGCCCTATGTTTAATCCTATCGTTTATCATGCAAGTATGACGAAATGGGGATTAGTTTTCCGGGCGTGATTGATTTGCAAATCGATGTCACGTGGATTGAAGGAAAAGGAAGCGATCATACAAGGATTGCGTTTATACAGGGTGTTAGGTAAATACGTGGCCAAACTTGAAAGGGTGATTCTTTGAGTGATTCTCATAGTCTGGAAGACTAGATGAAAAACGTGAAAAATAGAGATAAAGCTCCAAAAATATGAGCGATGGCTCCTTGGATTCGTAATGACTACTAGAAAAATAGCTATCAAGGATTTTACCGCACGTGAAAAAAAAGTATTTAGTTTTTTGTTCATAACTCAAAAACTATTAATATCCAAGATATTTTAAAAGAAGTGCCGTAAAGAGAAGGATATTTCCAATAAAAATGTTTGGAACCCCCAAATATATTAAATTTTGTGTCAATATCTTTATTAGTAGTGGCAATATTTTTTATTTTGCTTTCCGATATATTTATTTTTGATTAAACACAATATATTTACGTTTCAAGCGTTCAAAATATATTAAAACATATATTTATAAATTCAACCTATTTTACTTCGTCAAGAGATGGCGCAGCCGTCGCGATTCAATACCCTCTTCAATTTTTTCAGTTCTACGGTATTTGACTTTGAATAATCCAACGATAATTCAGAAAAACTAATGAAAAAGTAATCTGAGAATACATTCTGGCGGCTGCGATTTCATTCGGCTATATTCTCTAGAGTGTAATGAATCGCGTAGGTAGCGCCATCTCTTGACAACATGAAATAGATCGAATTTATAAATATATGGGAATTCACGTTTTCATATAATTGGTACGCTTGAAATATTCAAATATTCAAATATTCAAATCGTTCAAGCATTGAGATTTGGAGGTTCTAAGGTGTTCTGAAACAGAATCTGGTGTTATTTTTGCGATAATAAAATGCCTAGTATGTTTTTCCCAATTTTTCACTTTTTATTTGGTCGTGGTTAACCGTGGAAAATGGATATACAAAGGTTCCGTAAACATAAAGGTAGGTATTTCCGAGTACTACAACTTGAGTCAAAGAAAATTTCGAATTATTTCATGCTCAACGAAATATGAGGGTGTGGCTGCTCAAAATGGGACACACTGTATTATTGTATTATCTGCGAATAGATGCTAGTTAACATTTTCGAAAATTAAAGATGTCATTCAGGGATAAGACAAATAATATGGGTCCCAATATACTACCAATATACTCCAATATTGATACTCAGCTTCTTGGATGTATATATAACATCAGTCCATTATATACTGAATTGCATCTGTGAAACGAAAAGGTTCTGGTGTTGGGATGAAAATCATCTGTATTCAAAGGTTTCAAACAAAGCAGTGCGGTTTCAAACACAACGATTGAGTCAGAAAAAACAATACATACATGCGTGAAACTCTCTGTTTTTTCATATCTTTTAATGTTTTTAAATATATTAATTTGAATCTGGTACCGTGTCATCAATGACGTTCACACACAAAACGATGAAATACTTTGCTATACCACATATGGAGCATAACAAGGACATGACAATGAACGAGTCTGTTCTGTAATTCAATGTTTTCACGAAGAGGAATCCGAGTCTATATCAATTTTAATGAACGCAATTTATAAACAATAATTATCTCATTTTATATATCAATAAATTCAAAGTATCTCAACATTCATTAGCGTATTTATCCCCAATAATAGTAAAATATCGATGACTAACTCACACCGAGGCATATTTTTCATTTTATGGATTCTCAGCGGGGATAATTATGTTATTTACGACGACGCGTCGGCCATTTATCCCCGCAAAACTTATTCATTGATATGGTTATAAGCAATAATTTCAGCGAGCATTCAAATTCTGTTTATGCCGAAGTATAATATTTTATTAGAGAGGATTTTTGAAATGAAATTGTCGTCAGTATACTTGCTCAAAATTTATTGCTTTTGGAGAAAGGAATGTTGCTAATACGGGTATTCTACACGAACTATCCATCTTTATAGCCAGCATTTGCAATAAATTTTCTGTGCTCATATTAGTTTGTGCCTTTCTCGTAACTTATTAATATTATTCTTGCTATACAATCTCTCAACCAGTCTACTGACAGATTTGTCTGAGGAATATTCGTAAGGAGCATGATCTGAGGAACGTGAAGATGACATATTGCGTGAGTAAGAATTTTCTTAGCCAAACTCAACTTTTCTGTATATGACTCTTTTCTCTTTCAATACATAGCTTGTTTGTTCTGATTACATATTGTACTGCATGTCTGATTATCTTTGGCTGTAAAATCGCTACACATTCTCGAATGTCTGATAGAAATCGACAAAACAGTTTTATAGCACTATCTCTAATATGCTACTAACTTTTAATTACGAATTATCAACAAAAATTTGTTTCCAGGAAAAGATAAATACTGCTGAAAATTACACACCTCTACTTTTTAACCAATAAGATGCCTTAATTGTGACTAGTTACCATGGCAACTGAAATAATTTCTGGAAATTTTTTCGTGGCGCCACGATATTTCAGTGGAAATTTTTTGACAGTTGAAAAGGTATTTCAGTGGAAATTTTTTGACAGTTGAAAAGGTAAACATATGATCTACAACCATTAAATATTGTAGATATACCTATGAATAATACAAAATTTCTATAAGAATTAACATTATTATTTATTATTCGCTATAAAGTTTCATTGAACAGAAAACACAAATTTGTTTAATTATTATGCATTAACAATTTATATTTCAAAAAACGTAGGATCTACAAACATAGTGAGATTTAAATGTTGCTTGAATTCTAACCCATCCCCTCTTCTTAATGGTGAATAGGAAGGTGGCGAATTAATTATATATATATATATATATATATATATATATATATATATATATATATATATATATATATATATACAGGCCGTTTCTTTTATCATGTGGTAACATTGCTATATTCTAAACCGTAACAGATACGAAGACGATTAAATGGGAGAAAAGGTAACTATTGTGGAGAACAGTACAATGGTCAAAGAAAATTTAGAGGGAGTCTCGCCCTTCCCGAGTTATACAGGGAAAACCAAAAATGCTGTTACTTGTTTTTTACGAATAGAACTGTTATTTCTGAAAAAATAAGAAAATTTATAAGGAAAGTTTAAATGTATTCTAAATGTGCTATAAAAATGTAACAATGAATTTTTGATTAAACGTTTCGTGTCAACACGGCCACCATCAACATTTCTTTTTCAAATACGGACCTGTCTATTTTAGTACAAATATTGATAAAGCGATAAAATCACAATTCAGTGGTATATCACACTTGATATTTTTACAACGTTTCATTTAAAATAACTAGCATCCTCAGTGAAAACAATTTTTAATTACGGTCCTGTCGTTAGTTCTTTTGTAAATTATTTTGATTTCTTCAAAACCTATTCAACTATTGGCATACTTCAGACTTCACCCAATAATTTCGAAAAGAAGATACCACAACACAACGAACATTCGTATTTTTCCTTCTTGGGCATTTTTGTATTACAGAAATCCTTGTTTCAAGACTGATTTCTTCTGAATCAATTATCATACTTAATATTTCTATAATTCTCAATCCTGGAAGTAACGAAAATATTAATTTTTGGCAAAATACGACTATTTTGTGATATGGTACAATTAAATAGCATCTCACTTCATTTACCATTTTTAAACAAGTAGGCTTTGCTTGGTTTCTATGGCAGGACAAATAAATGAGTTGTTGATACGTGTTAAGAACTGTCAGTCGTTTATACACTCAGTCATATCAAAGATGTATTCAAATGACGAAAGGACTGATATGCTATTTGCTTATGCAAAATCAAATAGAAATCCTCTTTTGGCAAAAAATATGTATGGTGAGCTATACCCAAATCGTCGTATTCCAAACATTCAAATGTTTAGACGATTAGAAAGTGATTTGAGAGACTGTGGTGCATTTGATAGAAATAAAACTAGAAAATGTGTTGTTACTGGAAGTATGCGGAACCAAATAAATGTTTAAGGTAAGCAAATATTACTTCATAAAGATTAACAAAGTGACGAAAATATTTTTTTTTCAATTTAGGATTGGTCAGTTACAAAAATATTTCTAATCAAGATTGTTTTTTACGAGAAATTGCCCACAAACTAGGGATTTCTGTAAAATCTACCAGAAATATTTTGAAAAAGAACAAATACAAATGCTACAGGATACGCAAAGTTCATCACCTCAATGAAAGGGATTACGGAAGGAGAGTACGATTTGCGATGTGGTTGAGACGTAGAAATAGGGAAGTTGGAAATATTTGTAATAAAATAATATGGACGGACGAATCAAAATTCACCAACAATGGTTGGTTTAACAGAAACATCCATTATAGGTGAAATAATACAAATGAACATTTACATAGATAAACCAATTTCCAGGAAAAGTTCGGAATAAATGTTTGGTTGGGAATTTTGGGAACAAACATACTAGGTCCTTTCTTTTACGACGAGCATTTGAATGGTGGAATGTATTTACATTTTTTATCCAATGAGTATGATGGCTACTTAGATGAATTGCCACTGAACATCCGCCGTGAAATACAATATTTTCAACAAGATGGTGCCTCTCCCCATAATGCAGCAATAGTAAGGGAACATTTAGATGCAACATTCCCAAGAAAATGGATTAGAAACAATGGACCAATTGCCTGGCCAGCTCGATCACCAGACCTGACTCCTTTAAATTTTTTTGTCTGGGGATACATAAAGGATAAAGTTTTTTCGACAACTAGTACAGATATCGACCATCTCAAACAAAAAATAAGAGATGCATGTAATAGCATTACACCCATCATGCTAGAAAATTGCCACAGAAATTGTATGGACAGACAACTTATGTGCATTCAACAAAGAGGTCGGCAATTCGAGCATTTAATGTAGGTTATCATGAAGAATTCATTTTCTGTATTGATTTTATTTTCACTCAAAAATTCAATATGAAATAAATTGTTTTCTGTTTGTTTGATTTCTTCTACTCTTAAGTAAGTTTATTTCCGAGGTAAATTGCTATCGTTCGTCTCTGAAACTACAGATATCTTTTATTATAGTGTAAACATAATTTTAATAGATACATTTATTCAAATCGTCACTGATAATTTTTATATCGGAGAGTTAGGTTTTGTGGAATCCATAAACGACCTAACGACAGGACCGTAATTAAAAATTGTTGTCACTGATGATGTTAGTTATTTTAAATGAAACGTTATAAAAATATCAAGTGTGATGTACCACTGAATTGTGATTTTATCGCTTTATCAATATTTGTACTAAAACAGACAGGTCCGTATTTGAAAAGAAATGTTGATGGTGGCCGTGTTGACACGAAACGTTTAATCAAAGATTCATTATTACATTTTTATAGTACATTTAGAATACATTAAAACTTTCCTTTTCCATTTTTTTATATTTTCAGAAATAACAATTCTATTCGTAAAAAACAAATAACAGCATTTTTAGTTTTCCCTGTATAACTCGGGAAGGGCGAGACTCCCTGTAAATTTTCTTTGACCATTGTACTGTTCTCCACAATAGTTACCTTTTCTCCCATTTAATCGTCTTCGTATTTGTTACGGTTTAGAATATAGCAATGTTACCACATGATAAAAGAAACGGCCTGTATATAAGATATATATATATATATATATATATATATATATATATATATATATATATATATATATATATATATATATATAATATTTTGAAACAATTTTGTTCAAATCTCTTTTACGCAAAGGGCCATATTTACTTGACATCTGCAGCCGACTTCCTTGGATTTTCGTGAACAAACCATTCGACTCTAGGGTGACCGGAAATAAGCGCAAAAGAAAAAAGTGCACAGAAAATATGCGCACGGAAAAAAGCGCACAGACATATAAGCACACATGAAATACCCGCACTCGGAAAAATGCGCACATCGTAAAAAGCGCACTTGGAAAAAACCGCACGTAGATTAATGCGCACATTGAAAAAGGCGCACAAGCAAGGGCGATATAAGCAAAGTTGAAAAGGTATTATATAATATATGAAAATAAATTAATTTATATAATTGTTCGGTAAAGACATTTGCTAAATGGTGTAGTAAGCTGTCGGATAGTCATTAACACTTTCATTACTATCATTGTTGAACCTAAATATTAATTTTGGTAAATTTAAATATTTAAATAGTTAATCTACGTTCTCGCACAACAAATGGAATAGATACTTGGAGGTGCCGCACGAATCGATCCACAAAGTGCCATTCTTTATTTATGTAACGATTATACAGAAATATAAACTACTGTGGATTAGCTATTGTTTGTAAATAAGATAACTTGTCCTCTGTTTCATAATACTTTTCCACTGAATTGGCTACAATCGCGTAAAGTTTTCTATATTTCTGTAAGTTGCGAGCTAGGTTAGTTCGTTCAGGTTAGACCAGACTAATAAAATACTACCCTCAAAATGAATTTTTCTTCAACTTCCAAGCTCCCAACTTTCGAGCTAGGTTAGTTTGTTTAGGTTAGATTAGGTTAGATTAGAAACTATTGCGTGTGCGCATTTTTCAATGTGCGCATTAATGTACGTGCGGTTTTTTCCAAGTGCGCTTTTTACGATGTGCGCATTTTTCCGAGTGCGGTTATTTCATGTACGCTCATATGTCTGTGCGCTTTTTTCCGTGCGCTTATTTCCCGTGCGCTCCTTTCCTGTGCGCTTTTTTCCGGGATTCCGACTCTAGCGCTTCCTGGTCGCAATCTTCCATTAAATTCGTTGAATATATTAATTTTGGATGACATATTTGCACTTGACTCAACTCTCTGCAGTATTTACATAAATTGTACTTTTCAAAGCATTTCAAAGCATTTCAAAGCATTTCATTTTTCTCAAATTGTTTAACGCAAATGCTTACAAGAAATGTTTTACATAAGAATATCTTTGTTTGCTGGTTTACTATACAGTAACTCAATGTAATTTACCAATATAAACCTCATCTGTCAAAAGCATGGCCGCCTATATCACGGCCACCTTGCAACAAACCATGTTATTATTATATTTTTTACATTAGAAGTGTTATGGATTACTTTAACAAAAAATACATTTCCACCACCTTTAGTAACCTAAAATTATGAAAGGGCGATAGACTGATCTAATACCCATCTGAGTTTTAGCATTTGGTGTAACTAAAGTTGGTAATATTTTTTATTTAACGAAACATAGTGGACTTGACGACAAGCAATGAAATTAATTTAAAATGTCAGATTGGATTAAATTTTTTTTTCCAAATTATGGTGTGAAATTTTCTTACCGAATACCACGCAAGCTTAAATTATTTCTGGAAATAATTTAAGCTCTTGTGATATTATAAGTGAAAATTTCTGTTATGTATGAAGCATTTAGAGTAGGAATTGATTTAAATGGATTCTGAAAGTATTGAAATGAAATCAAAGTCGTCAATCAAAATATCATAAACTTACTTTACGTATCGAACCAAAGATCACGACATTTTACGGAAAAAATTAGTCTCAGACTTAATATTCACCAGCCCTAAAACACATCATCATTCAACAATTTCGCAGAGTAGGATACGGATATAAATGGAATACGATATCAATTTGAAAAATTTGATGATAGGCATTGTTTGGCAGTTAAATAAGCGGTTCAATACGTTTAAAAAAAACGTAAATAATTGGTAATAATTGGGAATATCATTGGCCACCTCGCTCTCCTGACTTAACCTCACTGGATTTTCTCATGTGGGTTTATCTGAAGCGGTACGTATACAAGCACAGGCCATTTAATGATATTCACTATATAAGGGCCAGGTAGCCCAGTGGTAAAAGCATCGATCTTTTCAATCACTCTGGATGCCAGTCAAAGGTTCAAACCCTAGAGACTGCAGACGTTTTTCTGGTGGCTCGAGAATGTGCTAGGAATCGCACATAAAAAGGTGAGACCTCGTTAATCCTTGGCTCGCACGAGTTTCGACTTGAGTGCTGCCGTTCGCAAGGGGACGACAGCTGCTGAACGGAAAAAATAATTTCAATTCAGAAAAGACCAATCCGGAATGTGTAGCAAATATAAGGAAAAAGTTTATCAGAAATGAAGTACAAGGTGTACACAAAAGAATCATGTTATATACATATATTGAAAGAGAAGAAGACACACAGAAATGTGAAGATGTAATTGGGTGAAGTATTACCATACTATGTGTTGTGTTATTAAATAAGTTTATAATATTTTTGTTTGACTCAACACCATAGAGTTCTTAATTGAGTGCGGATTACAGTATGTTTTTGAAAGTTTGCTGAAACATTTGTTTATCATAGATTACCCATTCCATTTGTCTCCATAGCCTACTTCACAAAATTGATGAATGTTTCATAGCCGGACTGGTAGGAGGAATCAAATTTGAGTTTTGTACCGTAAAAAGTCGTAAAGTTTGGTAAGATGCATATAGAAGTTTTATGATATTTTGAAATATTTTAATACTAAAAAAATCCATTCAAATGAATTTCTGGAGAAGAGTGAAGAATTATGAACCTAAAGTGAACACTCCTCATGAACTTTGCATGATCCTGTCACCCTACGCCCTAGAACCAATATTTCTCAAAATCAGAGCAAACCTTATATGTTAATATTGCACCAGGCGATGTTGGAAAAACATGAATACATTGTTAGATTACATATCTTTCCGTCTCCAATTTCAATGTCAAAAGTAATATTTCAAACGTCTGGCGAAAGTGCAGGTAATGCAAATGCGCAGACACCCTTGAAATGATATTGTTATCAATCCCAACAGACGTAGTAATACGTTCATTACCATACATTAAACTACCAACCTAGGTCAATAATGCATATTGATGCATTTTCTGGTATTCTCTTGGAATCACTAGAACAATGAGAAAACTTTTGATTACAAAATCAGTGAAATTATGGATGGAACAATCGAAGACAACTTGAGTCTCCCAGTTATTTTCGATGATGAGTTTATTCTTCAATGAATAGTAGTAGAAAATTATAGCAGGTACATTGTCGTGAAAGAAATCATATTCTCGCAGCCCCACCCCTGCATGATTTACTACTAACAAATCTTGGTGGGTAATAAAGATAGGTTCGTTTATTACAATTACACACATTGTATAAGACTCGTCACAAAAAGTAACAAAAAATTCACTATAGAAATAATTGTCATTTAAACTAATATCAAGTTTTTCGCAAAACAATAAACTGTAACAAAATTTTTCTCTTTGTTGAAAGCTTATTGAAAATTCAGAATCCAATATTGTTGGTTGAATAGACTAGTCTTACAAACAGGCAAATAGTAGTATTGAAATTATCAAAGCTATTATTCAGCTTGAATTTACACTGGATTGAATATACAGTGACCGCCAAAAAGTATGTACCATATGGGAAAATTTTTTATTATTGGAGTATTGGAAAAAATATTCTGGGGAAAAGTTTGTGCATGTCCGATAACCTAAAAATCGATTTTGACACATGTCACGTGACCGCTAGAATGGCAGCAAAATGAAAAAAATAGCAATGCAAAGGCAAAAAAAGGGGTAAGATGGCAAGATATCAAAAAAAGTTATTTGAAAAAGTCACTTAGAATTCAATTTTATACACATAAGCGATAATTCAAAAAAATTGAAAATAGCAATTTTTTAAAAATATTTTCCCATCTATTTAAAAAATTTTTTTTTTCTTATGAATAGCTTGACTATACTGAAACATTTGCATTTTAATGATAATGACAAAACTTTCTCATTTTCTTCACATCAGAGGGCACTAAATTAAAAAAATTGGTTTTTGCCAGAACCCTCGCTGTTACATTGGTTCTTATCTAACAGTTATATCAGAATTCCAAGACTATTGTGTTGATATGGCAATCTAGAAACACCATGTTTCCTGATTTTAATCAAGTTTCAATAATAATACTGTATGAGCGTTTTACTTTGCACATAAACTTTAAGAATCTTTAATTTGACGCACTATTTTCAAGTTTATGTGCGAAGTGAAACGCTCATGCACGATTATCATCGGAACTTGATTATAATCTGGAAATTACCATGTTTTTGGAGTGTCATGTCATCACAATGGTCGTGGAATTCGGATATAACTGTTAGATACGAACCGATGTAACAGCAAGGGTTCTGACAAATTCCCATTTTTTCAATTTAGTGCCCTCTGGTGTGGAGAAAATGAGAAAGTTTTGTCATTATCATTAAAATGCAAATGTTTCAGTATAGTCAAGCTATTCACGAGAAAAAAAAAATAATATTTTTAAATAGATGGGAAAATATTTTTAAAAAATTGCTATTTTCAATTTTTTTGAATTATCTCTTGAAACTTCGTTTATGTGTATAAAATCGAATTATAAGTGACTTTTTCAAATAACTTTTTTTGATATCTTGCCATCTTACCCCTTTTTTTGCCTTTGCATTACAATTTTTTTCATTTTGCCGCCATTCTAGCGATCACGTGACATGTGTCAAAATCGATTTTTAGGTTTTCGGACATGCACAAACTTTTCCCAAGAATATTTTTCCAATACTCCAATTATAAAAATTTTTCCCATATGGTACATACTTTTTGGCGGTCACTGTATATAGATATCAATTTAAAAAAAAAGTGTTTTCTTCATCTTGGCTAGAGATTTAATAACTCATTTTTGTGCTATAAATACATCGGCTGATGAAATGGAGAGATACCACAGACGAATAATAATAATACTCCCTCAATAAACACTCGATGAGTGTACCACAAGCCATAGCCTGTGCGAGTAGAGTAAGGCTATTATTATTATTTGCCGTGGCCATATTTGCAATATCAGTAACAGCGCCTCTGACAAAAGCATTTTTGAAAGCCTGCAACCGCTTCCCCCACCAGTCAGCAGTCGAAGGGTTTACATCATATGAATTTTTTTTCTTTCTTCCATCTGATCTTCAGAATCCATTAGGTCCTCGTGGGCTCCCCTACTTTAACTCAATAGTTACATATTTCAAAAGTTTTACTGGAATTTCGTCTTCGCCTACTGATCTAGTGTTTTTCAACTCCATAATGGTATCATACATTTCCTGTGGATTTGTTGGCAGAAAAAAATTCTTTTTTTTGGAAAGGTTGGTATATAATTAGCGCATTTTCCATATGATTGCTATGTCTCACAGCTGGGCAACTATTTATAAAAAATTATTAATTTTACTCAGATATAACACTTTATCATTTGCATTGGAATCGAAATGTTTATGATAGAATCCTTCAGACCATTTCAGTGGCCAGTAAATGATTCAGCAAGATTCAACAAGATTTCAGAATTATTTTTTGACTCTCGGAAATAATTAATATTGGATAGTTTTTTGCCTCATTCACTACTGATTTTAAAATACAACAGAATTTTTTATAAATATTCTGATATAGTTCTATTTCTATGTTGTTGATATATTTTTTTGTGTTCGCTGGATGTTCTAATGCCTATGGTCATCCGATCTCTTTTTTTCTACAACTCATTTTCACCTGCATCAAGGAAACAACTGTGTCCATCAACTGTTTCAGTTAGATTTAATTCAATACCCGTCGTGGTCTTAGCCAGGGGAGTAGTTGTTTTCTGACAGGTACTTGCCATAATAAGCCTACGTAGTAGGTGTTTATGAGAGTAAAGGGTTCATCTTCGGTCGGTAACGACTGTTCGTTAACTGTTTCAGTGTTGCAAAAAGTAAACATAAGATACATTTTGATCATTGAGAGTATACCTACAGTTTTACTCATTTTTCAGTTTGTAGTTCATCCTTCAACTGGATAAGTTTTGAGTCTAAGAAGTTCCTGTTTTTTAGTCCTTGTTTCATTTGATTCAGATTCAGTCTGTTTGGAGGAACTTATTCTTAGAATCTGAGCTTCACGTTTTGATAGAGCAGATGTAACTACTTCACCAGGAGAGCCATTTTCGAAGTTTACGAAAATATTATGTAGCAATGTAGAAGTTTGGGGTGTAATTCTAGTTGTTTCGTTAATTTGTTTCGTTAGATTGTACATACAGAGTATTCAAGTACTTGTTCAAATTTCAAAAGATATAAATATTTGACTCATCTCAAAAGCAAATGTTTCGTTTCGGAGATAACTACAGGGTGTTGAAGTTAAAATTTTATTTTCAATTATTTTGAAAAAGTTTTGCAAAAATTTTTTTTTTTATCTTAAAATTAGTCAAAGTTTAACTCTTTGAAATTTGAACAAGTACTTAATAAACACCCTGTATAAAACAGATTTGAAAAATAACTGGGTTTTTCATCTTATTTTTTCAATAGATTGATATAAAGTCAACGCAGAGCACTATTTTATTCTTCCGGTATTTCATTTGCACATAGTTGAGTATTTCAACAAGTGCTTGTATAGAAATAAATTGATTAGGATGGATTTAGCGAGGGGATATATATGAAAATATAAATAGAATAGTTATTGGGTAAAACCTTCAAATTGTTTTGCAACCGTAGACACGTGTTTCGAACTTAGTTGTTTCCTTGTAAGCACAATGTATTGTAACCGAAGCCACACATGTGTGGTTGGCTTCCTGTTGTTGACTTCCTTTGTTTCTAGTTTTACATCCAAGTGTTGTACATCTTCGCACTTGATTTTACCGTACTGATGAGAGCTCAAGCTCGAAACACGTGTCTACGGTTGCACAACATTTCGAGGGTCATACCCAATAACTTTTCTATTGAAATAAATTAATATATCCATTCATATCAACACTATCACAAGAGACTTACAAATTTAGATCTTGGAAATGGGAACTATTTCTTAATTCAAATTGTAATTTGGAAATGGTGGTAATATTTGTGGCTTAAACATGGTCAGCCCCTGAATGGCTTGTAACTAGAATTTTCGATACTACTTCTACCGGGGCTTGTATGAAAAACGTGTTGAACCTGTCTGCTTCTTCTCTCAGATCTCGAATATACACCTCTACACTAATCTAAAATCCTATGAAAATACCCACGATATGGTTATCGACATGTTAGGTCATTTAAATCTGTAAACTCTCCATATCGTCAGTTCTTTATCGAACATCGATACCTCGGTAGCGCATTTAAGCCTCATAAGCGATTCCATTTATGTTGCCACGTGGAATCGCAATGAAGCAGTTATTACCAGACGATCCATACGGAGGGTATTATTAGCAAATTCATTTGGCATTGCTGCCACCGTATGTGGCCAATTTAGTTTAAACTTCAGAAAGGGCATCGCGGCATTTTTGTAAAATTCGGAAAAAGTTGTACGGTACATAGTTAGCAGGTGATTGAATGTGGGTTTCAAGATACTACAGGGTGGTCGACTGGTCGTTCATAATTTTTTCGACTATGGGCTCATTTCCGCATACTTTTTTTAAAAAATCGCACATCGCACATGCCTATTTGGTTTGCATAGGAAAAATATGTTATCATAATTGAAAATTTGATTTTGTGTAGAAAGTTTGATTCTTGACATGGTTTTTTCAGTGTTTTAACCTTCTACAAATTGAAAATAAAAAAGTAAATTCAAGAATATCTATACACGTGTAGAAGGGCAAATTAATCAATTTGCCACGGTAAGTTACTGCGTTCACACAAGTGTTCTGAATAAAATTTTAATTTTTTTTCTGTATCCTATCGTAGTCTGAGTCTGTCAGTTTGAAAAAAAAATAATTTCAAATTAACCAAATAAACTGAAAAACTTTCACTTTTCCAAAAAAGCTAACGTTTCAGAGACTATATTTATCTCCGTTATCAAAACTCGCTGAAACTTTATTTTTATCGTATTTGAAGACAATAAGTTCATCTTCGACAAAATCGAGACAAAAACAAATAAAATATGCAAAAAAAATTCTTCATGGTGACAATTGCTGACTTGATACCTAGGGTACCCGGCATCAATCAGTCACCATTCTTAGAGTTACCTCACATTCATGTATTATTATTGATAACGATATTTCAGAACACAAAACTATACTCTCTGAAGAAAAAGGGTAAAAGATAAAAATATCCAGTATGAAACTAAGATATCTGCATACTTTAAATTGTTCAAATCCTGATACTATAAGAGAATCTACAGAAAAGCCAAAAAGGAGCATGAAGATTTGGTGAAAAATTACAAGCGAATTTATTATCAAAATAAAATAACGGATTCTTCAAATCCTAGCAAGGCAGCTTGGAAAGTCATATCTGAACTGTCCAACAAAACAAAATCAGAAAACATTCAGATTAAACAAAATGATATACTCAACTGTTTTTTTTTATCATCAACTAATCGCTGGAAATAGTGAATGACAGTGGCGGCGAAAAGGATTCGGGGGCCCCTCCGCTAAATTTTGATAGGATATTCATACATATAGCAATAAAATCTGGAAATAGCAAAGAGGTCGAAGGGGCCCCTTCTGGAGCTGGGGCCCCCCGCACGGCGGGCTCTGCGGGCCTCTTATCGCCGCCACTGGTGAATGATAATATTATGGGTCTTATAACTATTCATAAACATTCCATACTTCTGGAACCTTTTATTCCGGAAGAATTACTCTCTCTATTGAGTAAAAATCTCAAAAACAAACATTCTTCTGGTCATAATGAGGATCCTTCTTTTCTAATGAAAGAATGTCTCCCCACTATGATAGAACTTTCGACGTATTCGATCAATCTGTCATTTGGAAAAGGGCAATTTCCGAAAGAACTGAAAATTGGGAAGGTGGTTCCAATACATAAAAAACAGGACCGAGAAAAACTGGAATATTATAGAGCAGTAACAATAACATCTACTTTTTCAAAATTATTTAAATATTTCTACTTGCATAGGCTCATTAACTCTTTAGTGAACTTGAAATTCTCACTGACCAGCAACCTGGATTTTGTTTGGATAATTCTACAAACATTGCAGTTATCAATTTATTTTAACGTTTGGTGAAGTACATAGAATCAGGAGAATGTCATTTTCTGCGATTCAAGCAGGGCGTTCGATAGTGCCAACCAGAAAAATTTAATATAGACATTTTATTCGTTTGCATGGTATAGGAGGCGTAGCATATGATTGAATTCAACCGTTTTTAAAAATCAGACAACAGTATGTAAAAATGAAAGTACAACTTTCAGACATCACTGCGATTGTGCGGATATTTCCATGGGCATGCCACAAGGATCGGTGTTAGGTCCGATATACTTTTTTTGTTGTACATTTATTAACTGGACACAGCCGTAACAGAAATGTTCTTGATGATGGATGCGGACGATACTTCACTGATCGTATCTGGTAAGTTAGACTGACAAATGGAGAAATACACTACACAAAGTTTCGAATTGGTGTGGAATGAATTCTTTATATCTCAATGCCAGTGAGGCATGATTGATGAGATTTCAGAATCACCAGAAACATTATCCTGATTTCTGAATCAATATAACAACCAAGTATCCGAAAATGTATGGATTCGTGCCTGAATTGAAGAAATCACCGTGAACTCCGAATTGGTAAAGTAAATTTCTTGTGTTATTTGTTCAGTAATATAGGGAATTTTTTGAAAGGGCACTGTATTACTACCAGGTTGCATCTAAGCTGTGATATAGCATGTGCATGAGGGGTAACTCTACACTGGCATCAGAAGTATTTATAGTACAGAAACGGATTTTGCTAATAGTAGCTGGAGTTAACATCACTTTTTCTTGAAGGAGTTTAGGATTATGACTCTTTTTTGTCTTCATACTTTTGAATCGATTTTATATATTTTGAATAATAATGATAAATTCTTCTTGAATCCAGATGTTCATGATGTGAACACCAGACAAAATTTAATTTTCATATTCCGTTCTGTGAGTACAAAATTTCATCAGACTCAATATCTGTAGATGGGACAAATCGTGTTTAATAAGCTGCCAAAGCATATAAAGGAGGCCCACACCTTCATTGAATTCAGTAGAGAGTTGGAAAGGTTTTTAATTCAAGGATGTTTTTATAATTTGGTTGAATCTTTTAATGCGTTAGAAAATGTCTTTATTCGAGTGTTTGATACTTTTTACCTTAATTTTGTTTATCTTTTGGATGATTCCTATACATTTATTTATGTCTGATGAAAAATAAAGATTATTATTAATAATTTCCGAAACGTCCACGTTTTATAAAAAAGATAATTATTTTTTAGTTAATCTGCACTGATTTTATTAGATAGGTAAATTCAGATTACTGTTATTTTCAAAGTTGTTTGTTTCCATTCAAGCACTAACGCACTAACTTATCAGATCAAATTGATCATTTGATATTCTATAATTGTATAGATTTTTCCTGAATTAACATTATCTCATGCTCAGACTGGAAGGTTAAAACACCCAGGAATCCATGTCAAGAAGATATACAGTACAGTATAGTTTACTTTGCAAAGGACACCGCACACTTCGATAGGGAAAGTGGCCCCCTGTCGAATTAGCTGAATTTTTGATATGTTATAGTCCAAGTCATTAAAAACAAAAAGTTCAATGGGCACAACTTTTTCTATAGGCTAGTTTTGGCGCTACAGGCCCACGAAAACTTTAATTTGTTCTCCATTATTAAACAACACGAAACGTTATCCTAGATAATAATCACTATTCTGCGTAATAAAGATCTGAACAGTCATCAATATGAAATACTATTGAAAGTGTTTTTCTTTGGTGTTGTTACATTCGGTCAATTATACAGTGTGTTCTAGCTACTTACAATTTTCAAAGTTCAATAATTCGAAAATGGTTACAAACTGTCTTAGGGATCTACAATAAAAACATGTTTATGAATCCTATTCCACTTCATATTCTACATCACATAGTCAAAAAATATAGGGAGTGTTAATTTTAATAGAGAGCAAAAGTTATAATCAAAAAATTCCGTACTTACTGAAAAATATTCTATGTATAAAATGGCCTTACAAAGATTTATCATCATCAGGAATTTTTACGGTATGCAAATGGACTAATTTTGACCAAAAAGTCGTACCTAACATCCAAGTGATTCAGAGGATCAATTATGGTGAGTATAGTGGGGAATGGAGGATACGCAGATGTTGGAAAAATTCACTAATATATAACATTATTATTAATAATATTATTATTGAAGATATTTCATTTTAAAATTATGCACTCCACCTCATTTCGACCTGATTTTTTTGTACCGCCCTGTATGAGCAAAACATTTTTGTCCTAGATCCTTTTGTCTAGTAAATTTTCGTTTTCAAATCGAAATCACAATAGAACTCTAGAAATCGAATATTGACGCACTATAGCCCCACCCTGTATAAAAATATTATAGTCTAGATTCTTTTAAAAATTGTTCATTCATTCTCAAAATTGGAGGGTAGCTATACTGGATAATATGAAAACATTGCATCCCTTTACTGCAAAAAAACACATTTTTCTGTAGAAGGCTTTGGAAATGATGTCAAAGTTTCTAGCAAGGTTTTGTTTGTGTGTTACTTCATGTCAGTAGAAAATGAAATATGGCGTTTAATTTCGCAGTGAGATTTGAATGTTATGTGTGTGGATACAATGGAACACCAAGGCAAATGGCACGTTTGGACGAAGAAAGCAGAGGCATTGCCGAACGTCGAAGGAATGAATTAGAATTGCCTCAAATACCTTTTATTGAACAGACAAGGATTTGCCGAAACTGTCATTTGAGTATTATCTCAGAGATACAATCTTATGAAGAAGATCCCGATGCAATTACTGTACTCAAAGTTTTGTTGCGAACCTCTCATACGTCATACGTAGTATATGGTAGATTTCAAAATCTTGGTAGAATGTCACCTTCTGCTAGGTTGGATGTATTTCTGCAGACAGGAATGTTCGCACCTGACAGCGTCAGAATCTTTGGTGGTCATTTGAATGAGGAGGGACATTTTCTGCCACCTTTCATGAATGGGCTCAGAGGAATAACAAGACCATACAATTTAAAAGGTAATGAACTCATATATATTTTAGTATGATTACGAGAAGCTGTGCTGAACTATAAATCGACAAATAAATACAATGACGAGGATAATTTTACTGATGAAGAGTTCCAGGCGTTAACTCCAATAAAAAAAGTTCAGTTCACAGACCTCTTTCAATTTTGCAATTGCGTCAATATTCATCAGAAAAATAGAGTAGTAGAGAAAAAAGATTTGTTATGTTTCTTGTGCAAATTAAGACAAGGTTTTTCCGATCAATTCTTGATGGGCATGTTTTTCTATTCCAGTCGTCAAGCTGTGAGTTTAGCAATTTAAAAAGTGCGTGTATCATTGTTACAACAATTCGTTCCGCAAAATGTAGAGAGAGGCCAATATATTGCTAGACATGTTACGGATTTTGCAAACACCCTCTAAAATTCCGAACCAAATTATTGAAGACCAATCGGGACGTATATAAAAATACCCAAAAGTCGGACATTTCAAGTATTATGTCAATCGTACTGTGAAATCATCTCTTGAAACCTACCATAATATCTGGAACACTCTGTATAATTGATCATCTGCAATGAACAATACTTTCAATAGTATGTCATATTGATGACTGTTCAGAATAGTGATTATTATCCAGGGTAACGTTTCGAGTGGATTAACAATGGAGAACAAATGAAAGTTTTCGAGGGCCTCTAGCACCAAAACTAGCCTATAGAAAAAGTTGTGCCAATTGAACTTTTTGTTTGGAATGACTTGGACCATAACATATCAAAAATTCAGCCAATTCGACAGGGGGGCACTTTCCCTATTGAAGTGTACGGTATCCTTTATTATTTGTTTTATTGTGACTGTCAAGTTGAAAGTCAAATGAAACCTGAATTGAGATCAGGTTCATTATTAGAGGAACTTGACTTGTCTAGATAATTAAAAATTCTAATTATATACCTCTCGCCCTCTTACATGTTCTATTTCATTCCGACATTACTATTTCGAATGAAGGATAATTTGCGAGGTTTAATATTTTTCCACATCGCACACTGTGGAAAAACTCAACGAATAGTTTTCAAATGAATCCGGAATCATATCAACCTTCTTTCAATCAGATAAAAGAGCTGTGGTATAGCAAAATCACAATCGTTAAAATATCATCATGTCCCTCAAATGGCAAAAAATCTGCATTACTGGTAATTGTAACTGCTGGTCACCGTACAAGGTAGATCAGCCTCATCAATTATTGAGCAAAAGCGTGGCTTTTTTTTCCGGACTTGCTCGTGCTGACAGCTATATCGGGTGAAAATTAAGCGGGCGGTATCTTTGTTAGTCTCCTCGAATTTGAGTTTAAAATTAGGATACGTTGAATTATTAACGAGCTTGTACCCAACGCCAAAAATCGATTCCATAATATAAAGGTCAATCGCGTGTATAGGTGTGTGTCTGCCTGAATTATTTCGGAAATTCATTATTTTTGGAGGCTAGTTGCGAGATCACGACACTCGAATAAATTCTTAATTCAAAAAATGATGTGATAAAAATATCTGGAAGAAAACAACTATTTTCCTGGATGATATACCGATGGATATGTTACTCAAGAAGGATATTTTTGTAAGTGCAATGTCCGTCTTGGTGTTGCCAAGATAGTAGTAGTTTCTTCTCCAACATATGACATAATGTCTTAAATGGGTTTTTTTATCCATTATTTCGAAATCCTATCCCTTCCCGCAAGGAGCTGGCTGGATCAAAACTGATGTTTCACCAACCACACACAAATTCTTCACCAGGAACGATATCGCCAATCCACAGTTTGGAAATGAGAATCGTAAAATCAAGAAAATGTATATAACTTTAGTAGAAGAAATAATTTTCCGCGATAAGTTACTGCAAAACTATAGCATTGAAAAATTATTCAATTATGTCAAGCAAGGAATGGGAGAAATCAAAATACTCCGAGCTCACTTAGTAAACTCGAGATTTTCTTCACCATTCGATATTGAGAGTTTAGATCCAGGCAACTCTCGGAGCATTTCGAGAGATCCTTAATTATGCATTAATCTTTCTGGTAAAAAAAATTGTAGTGATCCATTCAAAGTCAATTTGTTTTTTGCTGAACTTACAGACTCAATTTTGCTTTTTTTTAATAATCGAAGTGCCCTCACATAACTATGAACTTTTACATGGATACTATGGATGCTTGAATAAATTGTAGATTCATTCACAAAATCAAAAAATAACACCGTTACTATTCAGGAAATTTTAGCACAGGAGCAAAAGAAGTTATAAAACATTGAGTTTTAAGTATGCCGAATTAGATTACCTGAATAACAATAATCATGGTATATAATATCATCAATTTATATGTAGCTCCTATATATTGCATATTACATGAGGCATAAGAAACAGAAGAACCCACAGTCACTATTCCTTATTAAAACAGTAAATTCATTCGTTTCAAAAAGTTTATCTAATTTTGGGAAACACTCTAAAATGTACAAATGAAATCTTCCCCAAAATGTATTTTCTTCCCAAAATTAATATCCCAATATCCATTTGAACCCTATAGCTTCACTAAATCAACAATGACAGGGGTAGCCTTTGTTTTATTTATTTGAAGAGATGTACATTTTATTTTAAATTAACAGCAGGTACATAATCAACAATAGTGAACCTAACGTTATTTTTGATTTCAACTACATGTTTGACCTGAACTTTGTTTTTCAAATATCACCCTGTTCAATTCTCTAGCCTACCCCATTTGCCTAAAAACTTTTGTTTCTTAATAAGCTGTTTAATTGTATTCAATTGAAAAACATCAAGTTGATTGTGACTCGAATTCGATGATAGTTCGATGCTCTTGATAGGCTTTGAATCTAAAGATCGTTAGATAGCAGATATTATTTGAAATTTCTTCAAACCTTGATCATTCCCCCTTAGGTTGTCAATAATTTCTTTGTTTAGAAAAATAACAACAAAATAACTCACAATACTGGGAAAACTGATATAGAACTTTTTTTTATTTTACCGCTTCTGAAGAAAGTTCCTGTCTTTTAATTTTGCCATGTAGTCATAAACATGATCCATCTATTTGGAACCATGAAATTTCAATTGTTCCCCTAGTACATAAATTCACAAATCTGGGAGTTGTATTGATTTTCCGCTTCTCTTCTGAACTGCTCTTCTTCTCTAGCGAAATAATAATTAGGCAGATGACATTTTTCTGGAAATCTTTCGACAATTTTTCCTACACTCCCCAAATATCAAAAACATATAAGTCGACTTTTTCGTTTCTTGAATACATATTTAATCTGCAATCATAAGATGCAATTTTAATCAGCACGAAGAAAAACTAATACTGAACAAGAAACAGATACCAATTTTTGAAACATGAGTGAATAGATAAGTTTAAAGCAAATTAGATACGCTGGCGAAATCTAAAGGGCGACATTTGAAACAAAAATAGTTGGGGATACTACTACTTCAAGGTGGTTGAAAAAAATTGTCGTAATGTTCATAAATCATTGATTACGTACCCCCTGTGAATTTCAAATGTATGTCTCTTCAAAATAGAAACTACAGGTTGCTCCATGTCTCTTGCGTCACCCGGTATATAACCTAACAAAACTCATATGTGGTTTAATGAAATTTGTATTCATAATTGATGATATATACGATTATTTCCAATTTTCTGAAAATAATTCTTTTCCAAATGACCACAGTTTAGTTTCGTTGGATGTCACTTTACTCTTGCAAATATTCCTACAGACATGATAAACATTGTACAACAAAAACGGTTTTTAATTGAAGAACACACACTGCTAAACTGTTCAATTTCTGTATCGATAGTAATTATTTTAATATTAATGCAGTTTTTATCAACAAATAACAGGTCTAGGAATTGCATGTCTCCAATTTGCTCAGATTCAGTAACGCACATTTTACAGTCGAATTGTCTATCACAGCTTTTTTTCAAATTCAGTTATACAGTAGATACCTATGTGGTAATATTTTTTCGAATAATAAACAGTATCAACATAACTGTTCACCTTGTTTTGGACACCATCATTATCATGACACCAAATAATAACCTGCTGATAAATTGGTATCATATACGAACTCTTTCAGAAAGATATCTCATCTTCAATTCCCATCATCCTGTATGAGACAAAAATTAAATATTATGCATAATTTAATAAAAAAAAATATGCAATCAGAGTAATTTACAGAAATCAGAATTTTTTTTTTCAACCATAACCAACAAGAAGATGACATTATAGAATAAAAAAATACTTCAAAATACCATTTGTAATTTACTTAGAAAAACTTAGTATGCTCGAAGTTTCCACTTCAAATATATAGACGTTGCTATCAAAAATGAAAATACAATAAGCATACATTTTCAGCAGAACCAAAGGAAAGTCCCATTAGAATGCAGGTCCAATGTAATTTATGAAATCCCTTGCGAAAAAAGTTACGGAGGTCAGACCAAGAGATATTTGAAAACTCAAAGAACATGCAATGAACATGAAAAATAAATTGATATCAAGAAATCCTACCACAAAATTTTAGGTTTTGAAGACATTTCTCTGAAATTATTAAGATAATGAAATGCAATATAGTAAACTTTAAGAAAGACCTAGAAAACACAAACAGCGCTTATTTCAATCTAATATCGAGAATAAAAAAAACAACTCTGTTACTTTCTATATAAGTAATAACCGTTGTTATCTTTTTCAATTGCCTTTTCAAGCGTACAATACCGCTATTTTATCAGCTCTCCTTTGGATTTACCCAATGTTTTGTTTGTTTTTCAACCCAAAACAAGAAATTTATTCAGTCTCAAGAAGGTTACTCAGGCCCAATATGATTTTGAGTGATACTTATCATAAGGAATGTCCATCTGTTTGTGAGTATGAATCCATTTTTTTTTAATTTTTCAACGTTTGTCTGATACATAAACATATTTCAGTGGTTGTTTCTGGAAAAGTAATAGTAGCAAATTGATTGGTTAATTTTTTCTCTCCTGCTTATAAATTTGAAACATTCCCTTTTTTTGTAATAAACAGTGCCATGAAGATGCCAAAAAAATTTAAGAAACGTTTGCCTTCAAGAAATAGAGTTTTTTTTCAATTTACCACTTCAACTTCCAAAAGACATTTCAAATCATCAAAATTGAAAATTTACTACAAAAGTTAATGGGTGGTATGATTAAAAAGAGTATTTGCTTTTACTTCAAGTTAACGCTCCATGTTGTAGTTTTCACTTAAAAAAATCAAAGTATTTATTCCACATAATTCTTGAAGTAACACTTAAGTAACACGTTTTATCTATATTTTGCTTTATTTACTTCGATATATAGAAGTTAATACTGCAGAAATTACTAATGTTGTCAAGTATTTTCTCCATTTGGAAGTGTTTGGTGTAGTTTTTAAGAAGCTACTCATAGACCAACTTCATATCTTCAATTGAAAAGGTGTTTTAGGTTTTTTTATGAATTATGGTAGGAAAAGGAGGGAAATGTGTGAACGTAGAACGTATTGGGAGGTACAATATAGAAAATTATTTCGGTAAGTCAATTATTTTAGCTAGATTGCTACTATTAAGCTCTGTACTTTCAGGTTCAATAAAAACAATGTTGAACGGATAACTAGAAAGTTCTTAGGAAATCATATTGAGACGAGGGGAGCAGCTTTATCAAAGAACCCCGCACCATTCTAATGGAAAATGGGTCCCGGTGAAATTCGATGAATTTTTGATATGATGTAGTTCAAGTCAAGCTGATCAAAAGTGTCCATGGGCCCAACTCAATCCTATGGCTAGTTTTCGAGATACAGGGCGTCAAAGTTGGTAAGTGGCCATTTCTTTAAAGTAGTATTGCTTTCAGGAAAACATATAAAATAAAAATGTATTTGGCGACAGATATTGCTTACCCATACAGCAATACTTCTAGACTGGTTTTTTGATAAAAAATATTGTTGGATACAGGGTGAGTCCAGCATTATTCTAAATGAAATTCTCAATCAACCCTACGAAGTGAAGATGTGACCAAACCAAGTACCAAGTATCACACTGATATGCTCATCATTTGAATATCTCAAAATTGATAAATTCAACATTTTGTACAGGATGAGTCAAGATGTGACAGTTTTTATGGTGACATTTTGTATATTTTTATTTTATATTTTGAGCTTTAGGGATACTTGACCGCCAACCATTTAACATATTTCTTGAACAAAATTGATATACAGTATGAGACAAACACTAGGTGATGACAAAAATTGCGAAAAGGAGATTTTTTTATAGCTCATCCTGTATTTGATTTGCTGAATTTTTGATATGATGAAGTTCAGTCAAGCTGATCAATAGTGTTCATGGGCCCAACTTTGAAAAATAAACAGTTTTTTCTCTACCAGGTGTTGAAGGTTTAGAGATAAGACTAACTCAGTTATCCACATATTCCACCGAGCTTATAATCATATTTTTTGTTTTCGATTCTCACTTCAAGAGTTTGGTAAAGGATGTTCATTATATACAGGGTGAATCATTTTCAATGACCAATATTGAAATAACGACGAAAACCAGACACCATTATTGAACTGATCCATCTAAAATAATATTCTGTGATAATTTTACTTACTGACTGACCCTTTGATCATTACCAATTGAAAAAAAAGTTGTACAAAGAATATTAAAAAATCTGATATATTTCAAGCATTTATACTGATATTTCAATTCAGGAATATTTAAGAAAAAATATTGTCAGAAGTTATTCTCGTATTGTTGGTTTCCTCCTATTATTACTATTCTATGGGTATTTTCCCGGACGTTGCTAATATTATTATCAATAATAATACTCCCTCATGAACACTCGTAGAGCGTATCCTGACCGGGCAGAGGACGGTTATTATTATTATTTTAGCCGTGGCGCTCCGGGACAACTTACTGATTTTTGGTGGCTTATTTACTTTTCAACTGAAGGAAAACCCGGAAAACCTACAGCTCCACCTCGGGTGGTCGGTGTGCACTCCAAGCTAGCACTACACGGAAATGGCATCTAGACAACTCACAATACACTTGATTTCCAACAAGGTATGTGGTCGTCTATCGATAGTTTCGTTGCGATAACATGAAAAATACACTTTTCCCACCACTTTGTTGGAAGTCTGAAGACCCACAGTACCACCCCACCCTCTCAACCCTCTCTCTCTCTTTCTCTTCTCTTTTCCTCTCGCTCTCGCTCTCTCTTATATTTTATTTGTTTTTGAACTGACCAACCCAGCATTCGAATTCTTTACCGAGATATTTGTTCCCTGAGAATTGAAATGTTCAAAAATTAAAAATCAAAAAGATTTTTCTTTTATTCACTCGATGTTCCCTGGACGTAACAGGAATTTTCCTTTTGTGAGAAGCTGGAAATGAAAAATGTAAAAATATTTTAATATAAACGAAACAAATCGACAAATATAGATCAAAGTGTTTGAAACGGTACCCTTCAACACCTTGTAGAAAAAAACTGTTTATTTTTCAAGGTTGGGCCTATGAACACTATTGATCAGCTTGACTTCATCATATCAAAAATTCAGCAAATCAATTACAGGATGAGTTATAAAAAAATCTCCTTTTAGCAATTTTTGTCATCACCTAGTGTTTGTCTCATACTGTATATCAATTTTGTTCAAGAAATATGTTGAATGGTTGGTGGTCAAGTATCCCTAAAGCTCAAAATATAAAATAAAAATATACAAAATGTCACCATGAAAACTGTCACATCTTGACTCATCCTGTACAAAATGTTGAATTTATCAATTTTGACAAATTCAAATGATGAGCATGTCAGTGTGATACTTGGTTTGGTCACATCTTCACTTCGTAGGGTTGAATGAGAATTTCATTTTGAATAATGCTGGACTCACCCTGTATCCAACAATATCTTTTATCAAAAACCAGTCTAGAAGTATTGCTGTATGGGTAGGCAATATCTGTCGCAAAATACAATTTTATTTTATATGTTATCCTGAAAGCAATACTACTTTAAAGAAATGGCCACTTACCAACTTTGACGCCCTGTATCTCGAAAACTAGCCATAGGATTGAGTTGGGCCCATGGACACTTTTGATCAGCTTGACTTGACCTACATCATATCAAAAATTCATCGAATTTCACCGGGACCCATTTTCCATAAGAATGGTGCGGGGTTCTTTAACGAAAATTGAGGTATTTTCTTGGGTATTCTTGGTATACGCTTCAGCGAGTGATTCAGCTGCTTTCTCTTTTTCTGCTTTGATTGCTGGAGTTTGCCGATTGTCAGAAGGTATTTTACAATCTTCTAACAAAATAACGAATGCCATCTGAAGATCTACTTCCACATTTTCAGCAACCTCGGCACTTGGTTCAACACTATCATTATTAAGTACCACAGAACAAACAACAACAATCGAACCATTTTGAGGTTAATCACGTCCTAGTATTTACTAGTAGTTTATACTTCTAACCTAAGTCAACACTTCCCATCGAAGAATTTACTTTATGTAAAACATTATACTCCACAAAATACTAGGAAGTAAAAGCTCTTACTTGAAATACAAGCAAATGCTCTTTTTAATCATACCACCCAATATATCAGGGAAAACGATAGCTGGCAAATTGTTGACAGGTATTTTTGTGGCGAGTAGTAGATTATTAACAAATGCAACTCTCGCTAACCTATTACAAGAATTTATGTTAACCGCTAATATAGTAATTGTAAGGAAGTTAGAACATGAAAAAAATCAGCACGTTTTATCCATGAATCACACACACGAAAATATATCATTTGTATCAAAGATATTGCAACAATTATCTCCCGTCGGTCTAGGAATGAAATATAGCCAATGTGAATCTTGAAAAATGGCATGAATGATAGTGCAGTGCCTCGAATGGTGCAGCATTGCGTTTCCTAACAAGTAGGTAGGAATAATATTAATGATATGAGATCAAATATCTGATATTAAATGTGATTATGAATCATTTGTCCATAAAGCCGTGTACGTGCCTGAATAGCTGTGTCCCTTTGGAAAAATCCTGGAACAGTAAGTATAAAACCATTAAGTCCGGGTAATTGTACCATGATTAATTATTGAAATTGACTGTTTGCTTTGCTCTCGTCTGATTTTATTGCATTCCTATTCTGCATTAATGGCTATCGTACCTGATCATTGCCAATCCTGTTCTCTGTCTTCTGGGATTCGAATGATATAAGATATTCTCAAGAGAGATTTTTTTCATCTCCGGGCATCTACAGGGTGTCCGGTAACCCATTGATCATACTGTAGCTGGTGATAAAAAATTTCATAACCACAACTTGATCTCAGTAAAAGCCTCACAGTTTTCGAGATGTTGGAGCTATGAAAAAATTTAAATCCTATCTCAGATTCTTTTTTGTTCCAAACAAATAAGGAGAGTTTCACGTGAATTCTTACTTTCGATAAATATTACTGAATAGTAGTTGTAACAATCACAGAAGGCAGATTTTTTATAGCAGTCATTAACGGTCTACAAAAAAAAATTCTCCGATTTGGATCCTTCAAGATTTTTATTATGAAACTTTGGACTTCTTTCGTGAGAGTATGATCTCCTACGAAAACCTTAAAAACTTTTTTTCCTGTCTTATCTGATACATCTCTGATACACACTTCTGATACATACTTAGTTCTTTCATTCACTTCACTACAGATAATTTCAATATTTAGATTAAAAAATCAGAGATCATGTCAATAATTTAACATACCGGGTGGCTACGGAAGTATTGCCTACGGAATATCTCAGTTATTGTATGATGTAGGTTTGTGAAATTTGGAGCGTCGATATAATGACATTAGAGCTAGAATTTGAGCATATTGACATGTCGAAGTTAACTTCCGGTCTGACCGGAAGTAACATCAACTTTCTTATTTTAAATGAAAACCCTATTTTTTTTCTTTTCGCTTTATTCAGCATTTAATTCCCTTTCTAATGACATATCACAAGTTGGTATCTAACCAGAAACTAGATCAGAAAAAAATTATTATTGAAATTCACCGAGTAGGCCGTGGAAGCAAAATGAAAGCCAAAAATTGAAAAGTTGGCTATGAAAACCATACGTCACTTGATAACAGTTGCTACTACTGTGATATTTTATTTTCATTCGTCGGCGTTATAAAAAGCCGCCAAAAAAAATATTGGAAAAATTGGGAAAAAAACAATACTCTGTAGGTCCATAACTTAAATAGGAACATACAACTTTTTCTTGCCTGTACTATTCAGCATAACCATTCCTTTCTAATGATATAATAGAAAGTAATTTTTTGAAATGAAATACCAAAAAATCCAATTATTATTCTTCAAATAACAAAACAGATTATCGCCATACGCAAAAATAAAATTAAAAATAATGTGGAATGATAAATTATATCCTGTAGGTTCTAGGTTGAATAGGAACATAAACGTACTTGGTCTGTGCCATCGTCCATAGATATTCTAATATCTACCTATGGACGATGTTTGTGCTATTCAGAATAATCATTCCATTGCAATAATCATTCGAACCAAAATATTAACAAGTAGGCTGCTTAAGATGTATTTTGGAATGAAACAAAAAAGAAATGAGAGCTGTCACGAAAGCTGCTATCCATATTATTTTGACGTTCGAAGTAGTGTTTTTGATTCTGCCATTTTAAAAGGGTTTGGAAATCGAAATCAGTTAGTGGAATATTCAAAAACTGCCCCGTTATTCACGAACTGAACAAATTGACATGCTTCTCATTTATGGTGAATGTTAAAAAATTCTTATGCCGCTGAACGATAGTATTTAGAGCGATATCCAGGGAGGCAGCAACCGTCAAGAAGGTATTTCCAGTGGCTTGAAGAAAAATTAAGACTGAGCCTGATGTTCACGAAGACCAAGAAGCATTTGTTATTAATGAGGAAACTGAAATTAATGTATTAGCTTTAGTACAATATGATAGCACAATTTCCTCAAGGCAGATTGGCGCCGAATTAGCTATAAGTAAGGACTCTGTTAGGAAAATTTTGAAAAAACATCGATTGAAATCCTTCAAGTATCAGTTGCATCAACATTTGAATGAAAATGACGGTGAAAGGCGCCTGGAATATTGTAATTGGTTTCTTCGACAAAATGCTGAGAATCACCTATTTAACTATTATATCTTGTTTATGGACGAGTCAAGATTTACAAACAATGGATTATTTAACAGGAATAATACAAGGTAGGTACTGTACTTTATTTGGATTATTGTCGATAGTCGAAGTGTAAAGTGCTAAAAGTGTGAACGGTCTTTTGTTCCAGGTACTGGGCGATAGCAAACGAGCACCGGTTTCGACAAGGCGGCTTCCAGGAGAGATTTGGTGTGAATGTGCAGGAATAGTTGGAACTCATATTGTTGGCCCCATTCTTTTTCAAGGCCAACTAACCGGAGAGAGATACTTTAATTTTTTAACGAATGAAATTTCGGAATTCATTAACAACCTACCAGCGGAATGTACTTCCAGCAAGATGGCGCCCCTCCGCATAATTCAAGAATAGCGAGAAATTATCTTCAAAATCGCTTTAAAGAGAGACTTATAACAACCCATGGTCCAGTCAGGTGGCCACCAAGGTCACCTGATCTTACTCCGTGCGACTTTTTTCTATGGGGGCATCTTAAAAATAGGGTGTATTCCACAAAGCCTACAACTCTACATGAGCTAGAATTAAAAATTCGTAGAGCTTTCCAAGATATCACGCCCCAAATGTTGAGAAACGTTTTACATGAAAATATCACCAGAGTCAATAAATGTATTGACGCTGAGGGAATGCATTTCGAACATTTGTTTTGAATTTATTTTATCTTTAATCCTACCAATTTGAATTTTTTTTTTCTATAAATCTGTTTTTTCGTTATTTGAAGAATAATAATTGGATTTTTTGGTATTTCATTTCAAAAAATTACTTTCTATTATATCATTAGAAAGGAATGGTTATGCTGAATAGTACAGGCAAGAAAAAGTTGTATGTTCCTATTTAAGTTATGGACCTACAGAGTATTGTTTTTTCCCAATTTTTCCAATATTTTTTTTTGCGGCTTCTTATAACGCCGTCGAATGAAAATAAAATATCACAGTAGTAGTAACTGTTATCAAGTGACGTATGGTTTCCATAGCCAACTTTTCAATTTTTGGCTTTCATTTTGCTTCCACGGCCTACTCGGTGAATTTCAATGATAATTTTTTTCTGATCTAGTTTCTGGTTAGATACCAACTTGTGATATGTCATTAGAAAAAGAATTAAATGCTGAATAAAGCGAAAAGAAAAAAAAATTGGGTTTCCATTTAAAATAAGAAAGTTGATGTTACTTCCGGTCAGACCGGAAGTTAACTTCGACATGTCAATATGCTCAAATTCTAGCTCTTATGTCATTATATCGACGCTCCAAATTTCACAAACCTACTTCATACAATAACTGAGATATTCCGTAGGCAATACTTCCGTAGCCACCCGGTATAGAAAGTACTGCACACAGAAAAAGAAATTGATGAACTTACTCACCAAAAGGCCATTTAAAACTCATTCTTCCAAAAAAAATTTTTTTAGTGGATTCGTTAACATGTCTAGATCTCAGTATTCACTCCAGAAGAGAAGAGAATGATTTGATAGAGGAGGGTTTCAATTGTACTATAAAAACAGATACTGATATGAATGAATTAGAAATTAGGAATAGCGATAGAACTTGCTTTGAGAGGTGAAATCAATACTACTGATGATAAATACGATGCAACAGATATTATGAAAACAACCTTTTGGAAAGTAGATAGCACAGCAACAAAGAATCTTCAACAGTAAAATCCATAAAACCAAAAATTGTTGAAACAATATCATATTTACCAGAGGCGACCAAGAAAATTCCGTCATTGCAATTGTCCAAACTGACCATACACAAAAAACACAAAATTTCCTCAATTCGGTTACACTTACCAAATTTCTGAAAGATCCCACTTATACGTATCAGCAACAAGTGAAAAACACTGAAGTCGATTCAATATAATCTTTGATGGTAGAGAAAAGTCTAAAAATTGTCATGAATCGAAAAATTGCAAAACTATTCGCTTTTAAAACTACATAAGGAAAACAAGTCTTTTAGACCAGTGGTATCTTTGTAACATCCCCATCGGGTAAAATTTCTGAAAAACGTATGTCTTTAATTCAAGGTAATGGCAATTATAAACCAAAATTTGTCTGAAAAATTACTGATATTATTGAAGATATTAAATAACCGAATTACACCAATTTAATTTCATTGGACGTACAAATATTTTTCCTAGTATCTCTCCCAAGGAGAAAATATTGTTAGTAGGTATATGTCATTAAACATGAGATATTGAATTTACTCAGTGTTTTTTTAAATAAAAATTATTTTCAGTTCATTTTTATGAATATCCCATCTTATTATATATTTGTGGATGTGAATTCCTAGGTACTTCACTTGTTCTGTGGTTTTGATCTCGATTATTTGTTCATTGTTATCAATTCCAAAGCTTTCACATTCCAGTAGTTTATTGCAAGGACAGGAGAATGGTTACGTTTTCTCGAAGTTAACGGTGAGAGATTTTGGATTGAAGTAATCTACTAACATATTTATGTCCTGTAGAACTTTCTCTCTCAGATCGGTTCATGTATGTGCTTCATATAAAATGACGTTATCATCGGCAAAACTCATTAGAGTTCCTGTACTATTGGTGGTGAGTAGTGAGTACTGGACCCATGACTGTTCCTTGGGGTACTCCATATTCCACAGTTCAAGTTCCACTAACCTCACCATCTATTCCAACAACTGGATTCCTAAATCCTTCAGATAATTTGTCATCAATTTACACATTCAGTAGTTGTGAATGGTTGACAGTATCGAACGCTTTTGCAAGGTCAAGGAATACTGCTATTGATGGTTTTCCATCTTTGCCCAAATCTATATCGTCGATTCGAATTTAATTTCGAAATAGGATGATTTTCTATTCTGAGTTTAATGGCCGATTCCACCAACTGATTCCTAAAGTTAGGAAATACCTAAATCAGATTTAGGAATACCCAAGTCCAATTTACGATTCACCACACGTTAAGTAATGCTTAAGAGTGATAGGGAATACCTATGTGAGGTATTTCCTATCACTTTCAAGTATTACTTAACGCCTGGTCAAACGCAAATTGCACTTGGGCATTCCTAAATTCGATTTAGGTATTTCCTAACTTTAGGAATTAGTTGGTGAAATCGGCCATAAGTATCTTTTCAAGTAGACCAAGAGTCAGCAATGTATTTCAAATTGTCATTCCATAGGTCGTGACATTTTTGGTAGTGAATTTCATTTACCTGTTGAACATTGAAAGTCGAGTCTGGCAGTCCACAGCGGACTGGATCTTCTAAAAAAAATTATTAAGATGATAAGAAATAAGTTTCACTCGATTTCAATAAATCATTTGGAGTTAACAATCAGCAACTTTTGATGGAGTCTATCGCTGGCGTGATGAGCAAGATGTACCAGTCTTCTAGTCAGTACCTTTTTTTTCTTTCATATTGTTTTTCAATCCTTAATACCATATACTATGGGTGTATTTCGAGTTATCATTAAAATTTAGGAAATTAATTTTGTATGCACTATGCCTGCTAAACAAGAAAAGTTATTCTGGAAGTCCTTTGCGGAGGGGTTAATCTTCATCCGGATATTCGCCAACTTCTATAGAAAAGATTTGAGGTAAGAATATTTCATCACCTGTGAAAATTATTGATGATATACAGGGTGTCCCAACGAAAACTTTCCACCCAGATTTACTGGGAAATGACAAATTATTTTCGGAAACGCGAAAACAGGTCGATTTTAATTTCTAGGGGGACACATGTTAGTAATGGATTTAGTCGAGCAACTTCATCCCCCTGACGGGGGCGGCTACCCCCTTGCGAATCATCATAGGGAACGTGGGTCGAGTGATACATCATCTTAAAGCTCTCTTTATTCTCTATCCAAACATCGATAATTTTTTCAAAATCGAATGAATGGTAATTGAAATTAGTGTTGTTGACAGGTTCAATGTAAATAGTCAATATCTTACCTGTTCCTATTCAAATTCAATTTATGAACTATTTTAAGACTCAATGAGTGGACAGATAGACAATGGCAACATCCCATCCGGTCAGGTAACCCAGTCACCCCACGAAAAACGAAAACAAATTAGTCAAAACAAAGTAAGTAACCAGGCTGGAACTATTAATTGCGAAGATCTTTCAACCAAGTATCAGTTTTATGTCGCTATTCGCGAATACAACATTACAAGCGCAAGATGCCCACCCCAATTGTGAGCGAAACGTCCAAAGGAACCTCCTCCACAGAGGTGAACCGACCACGGCACTGAAGCCCGGAAACCATATTTCTTAGTTTCTGTTCTATTGACTTTTTCATAGACAAAAAATACCTGTTTTTTATGGTTCTCCTACGTGTATGTTCTCAGCATGAATTCACAGTTCGCATGATTCTTATGGAAATATCATTTGATTCGTATTCTGTGAGTTAAGTTTCTGCCTGACAATGGTTTACGCATTAGAAGAACGAATTGAGTTAGTGAAACTTTACTACAAAAATGATGATTGTCTAAGAACTGCAGCTAGAATTTTCAATACAAGGCATTCAGGGAAAAATGCATCTCATACCTATGTTCAAACGTTGATTGAGAAATTCGAAAGAACTGGGTCTGTGGGAAACCAGAAACATCATCCTGAACGTCTGATAAGGAACGAGGCTGTTGAGGTAGCGGTTTTGGGACACGTGGCTATGGATCCTACTCAAAGTATTCGAAGCTTGGCTGACGCGTCAGGTGTAGCGCGATCGAGTATTCAGAGAATTCTCAAGTCACATCGATTCCATCCATACAAACTAAAACTTGTACATGAACTGAACGAAGACGATTTTGACAGACGTCAATAGTTTTGTGAGGAAATATCTGAGCGTCTGAGAACAAATCCCAATTTGCTCTTCAATATTTGTTTTTCAGACGAGAGTACATTTTTTGTTAATGGAAATGTAAATCGTCACAATTGCCGCTACTGGAGCGATACCAATCCCAGGTTAATACGTGAGGTCCACACACAAACTCCGCAGAAGTTGAATGTTTGGTGTGGTATTTTTGGCAAAAATATTATTGGACCACTTTTTATAGATGATAATTTGAATAGACAAATGTATTTACATCTTCTTGAGAATGCCATCGATCCCATGATAACGGATATTATCGAAAACGATGGAGATTATTCGGAAGACAACCTCCATTTTCAACAAGATGGAGCACCACCTCACTATGCAGTGGCGGTTAGAAACTTTCTGGATGAACGATATACCAATCATTGGATAGGGCGACGAGGACCAATTGAGTGGCCAGCTAGATCACCGGACCTCAACCCGTTGGATTATTTTTCATGGGGGCATCTCAAAAGCAAAGTTTTTGCCACTCCAGAGTCACTAGAGGATCTACGTGGTTGAATTGTAAACGAGTGCGGCAGAATAACTCCAGAAGTATTGGAAAACGTTCGTAATAGTTTCGAAAGTAGACGTTATCATTGTATGGAGGTAGGAGGGGCTCATTTCGAGTAATTAATAAATTGAATTTCGATAAGAACAGGTACGATATTGATTATTTAAATTAAACCTATTACCACACTAATCTCAATTACCAGTCATTCGATTTTGAAAAAATATAAACGTTTGGATAGAGAATGACGAGAGCTTCAAGATGATGTATCACTCGATCCAAGTTCCCTATGATGATTCGCAATGGGGTAGCCGCTCCTGTCAGGGGGATGAAGTTGCGTGACTAAATTCATCACTGACATGTGTCCCCCTAGAAATCAAAATCGACGTGTTTTAGTGTTTACGAAAATAATTTGTCATTTCCCAGTAAATCCGTGTGGAAAGTTTTCGTTGGGACACCCTGTATATAACAAACCAGATAATACAAGCCTGTTGGTCTCCCACTTATGATTTTATGATAGTTTCCAGCATTAAAGTTCACTGATTAACTGAGAAAATGTAAGAAATAGTAAAGAATAGTAGCATAATCTTGATATCCATTAAAAAAAATGTTGCAATCGAACCTGGTACCTCTTGCTTCGCGGGTAGGCGCGTAGGACTGGTAGACCAGTAAAACTTTATGATAAAAAATTACGTGTGTCATCCGGATGAATCAAATTCAATTTCTTACTATTTCAATAATCTTTTAATAATTTTTTTGAGAATTTTTTGTTCAAATGGTATTTTCAGTACCTGAATTGCCATGACTTCCCTGAAGTATGTAAGACAGAGTTAGTATTATTGTTCAATAATTATACAAATACAATCAATTATGATGATAATGAACTTAATTTACTGGAATCATTTCCATATTGGATGGAATATAATTTCGAATAATTATTCAATCTATCGACATCATTACAAGTTCCTGAAAGCAGCGGTCATTTTCACTTTCTTCATAACAGAGCTGCAATCCCTTTTAAATGATGAATGGAATGTTAGAAAGCTGCTCGCCGTTTGATTGTAGGTGGATTGGCGAGGTGAAAGAGTCAAATAAACAAACAAACATGAAGACTTGTTTGAAGTTTTCTTATAAGATCGCATTATTCATATGTTGACATGAAATGGAACGGCTAGATTGCGTATCACGACAATTTATATGTAGGATAATTCAACTCCGGCGCAGAATGTTCTGTACTATTGCATGTTGCTCGAAAGTGTTTGCCATATGTGAAAGTTGAAACCATTTTGGCTTTCCGTAATATTTGGGAATTTAGCAATGATGACGTCATTCTGCTCAAAGATTACTTTCGTTCAAGTTTTTTCCTGTGTATATCCAACGCCATTTATCTCCAGATTCAACTTATATTGTTTTTGAGACCCTAGAAATGTTTCACGTTCCTCATGTTTTGTTTTAATATTTTTGATTCATTATACAAAAAAAGTTCTTGATAACAGTGTCAATAGTTTTCTGTATATTGAAAAATTAAGTAAGACTTTCCAAGATATTTAATCTTCGAAAGTTACATGGTCCTTCGAGCTATTTGAGAGCATGTTATGGATATTAGAAGTACGCCAAAATCTGATGATGATGGAGATACAAAGTTACGTCGGAGAACGAGGTGCAAAAATATTACAGACATCTTTTATAACAATTTAACAACAACAACAACAATCTAACAAACGCAATTTTTTATAGGGCAAAGGCTGATCAGCTGATGGAGATAAAGAGGAAAGAGATTGGTTAATTTATGACCCAAAATCAAACTCAATTTTTGTTATCCATGTAATTCTAAAAAAAATAATATAAATTCTTTAAGTTCTAAAAGTGGTTATGACGATTGGAAAAATGTATCATTTATTGTTAATTTGCATGAAAAATAAAAAATCGTGTAGAGTCTATGGTTCTAGCACATAGAGTGTCTAGTACAAATACCATATATAAACAACTAGAAAAAAACTATTCTCAGGGAACGTAAGTATTGAAGGAAGGTTCTTCAAAGAGAGTAGCCACAATTAAATTTCTATCTTCTCAAGGATTGACTTCCAGAGGAAGGGATGAAAATATAAACAGTAAACACAAAGGAAATTATTTGAGCTGTTTAGTATATCTTTCTGAATTTGTTAGCTTCCAAGCAGAGCACTTAACTTTTTTGGAAATAAGGGGAAGGGTAATGGTAATCGTGTGATGAATTTATAGTGATCTTAGAAAATTAGCTAAGGAAGTTATTTGTCGAAGAAATAATAACAGCTCGCTATTTTTCTAGTATAGTTGTTTCTACACCGTATGTTAGCCATTCTGGCCTGCTGTGTTTCATTTTGAGGTACATAACAAACAGAAAAATTATAGAAAGATTTTTGGGCTTTATGAATATCGAAAAACATACCGGCAATTATTTAGAAAATGATGTTGTGGATAAAATAAAAAAATTAGGTTTAGATATTGAAAATTTTAGAGGCCAGTCTTTAGTCAATGCGTCTAGTATGTGTTGCAAATACAGTGGGCTTCAGTTTACAGGCTACCAACTTTTTCGGTATTGTTAAAGAAATATTCGTCTTGTTTTTGTGTCTATCATTTAATTTGTTCTTTAATTTATAATGAATGAATAAATCTTAGGTTATTTCATCATATCTTTATTAGTTCTTAAGTTATAATAAGTTTAAACATAACAACCAGGAGAGAATGATGGAATAAAGGAGAACAGAATTTTAAAAATTCAATAATATCTAATAATATAAATAAATCATTTTTGTCAAAAAATAACAAATGTTTTTGTTTCATTATTAGAAAAAGAGAAATCATATAAAGAAAACATTCAATTGCTTATAATAAATTGTTCAATACATAAATAAAGAAAATTTAAATGAAAAAAAAATGTTTTCTTAGTTATAAGAGAGCACGATGGATTATGATTGAAAAAAAAAGTTCCTTAATAATAATTACCGGTGGCAGAAAAAATTTTTCAATAAACAAACCGGTTTCAAGCAATACAATTTTTTTTTAAAGAACGATTATTTTAAAATCATAATTTGCATCAAAGATTAGGTTCCAAAAAATATTTTCAGTTATCTTATTAACAAAGCATTTGTATAACAATTTTGTAAACGATAGAAAATAATTTTTTTTACCAATAATTCTCATGTGGCTCCTGATCATTAAAAAATAGATCAATGGTAATATGAAAAAAAAAAATGTTCAATGATTAATCAAGCTTTTTGATTTTCATCTAAGCAAATTGTTGATAACAAAGTGAAAAATATAATTGTTTTTGTAATTTTCCAACAGTAAAAAAATCTCAGATTTGTCATTTAACAATTATTGCACTTGCAATGTTCATGTTCAAGTCAGAAAAAATTGGTAATCAACTAATGCATAATTGATATGAAAATAGCGATACAAAATTTTGACCTCGAATTATTGTTCATTCATCTATTCAGTAGATGCCAGAAAGGTCCAAAGTGGGAGGGGCTTCTTACGCAAGCCAAAGTACCCGTTTTCGACCGTTTAACTCTCTGAAAAAATTATAAATATTGGTCGTATAGGTCCGGGAGGTTTGAGTTGGGAAATTTCCTTATTTCATTGAATCCTTTTTCAAATTTGAAAAATGTCAAATAGTTTTTGAGATATTTGCAAAAAAAACACATCCCATTTTGTTTTTTTGAAGAGCTTTAAGACATAACACGTTATTTTTCCTCTGAAATTTGAGGCATCCAAAATTATTTACAGATTTTTTGCCATCTTCGTAAGCTTTATCACAATTTCCATTTGCCATTGTATCTAACAACAATAAAAAATTCGCAAGATTACTAATTTTCCAGTATTTTCCAGATTATGATAAAGTCGTTTTATCTTTGGTTTTGTGCATTTTAAAGTAAATTTTCATCACACGATGTCAAAGTCGAGGTTTCAACGAAGAGACTGAGAACTGATAAAGTAAACAAATAATAAAATAAATATTTAGCTTTGCAAAAATTACGGTTCATTTTAAACAAAAAGAAGAACAAGAAAACGGTTTTCAGTGCTATTCTCGTTAATTCTGCGGTTATATTGAAAAATGATTCAAATAAAAGTTTCAGATTTTTCAATTGTCTACAACTTTTGTATTAAATTTTTTTCGATAGGATACGTATTTCAGCCACAAATCGTAAAAAACTAATATCCAACTTTGAAAACGTTTAGCTACCCCTACCCCCTTCCAGTCAATGCGTCTAGTATGTGTTGCAAATACAGTGGGCTTCAGTTTACAGGCTACCAACTTTTTCGGTATTGTTAAAGAAATATTCGTCTTGTTTTTGTGTCTATCATTTAATTTGTTCTTTAATTTATAATGAATGAATAAATCTTAGGTTATTTCATCATATCTTTATTAGTTCTTAAGTTATAATAAGTTTAAACATAACAACCAGGAGAGAATGATGGAATAAAGGAGAACAGAATTTTAAAAATTCAATAATATCTAATAATATAAATAAATCATTTTTGTCAAAAAATAACAAATGTTTTTGTTTCATTATTAGAAAAAGAGAAATCATATAAAGAAAACATTCAATTGCTTATAATAAATTGTTCAATACATAAATAAAGAAAATTTAAATGAAAAAAAAATGTTTTCTTAGTTATAAGAGAGCACGATGGATTATGATTGAAAAAAAAAGTTCCTTAATAATAATTACCGGTGGCAGAAAAAAATTTTCAATAAACAAACCGGTTTCAAGCAATACAATTTTTTTTTAAAGAACGATTATTTTAAAATCATAATTTGCATCAAAGATTAGGTTCCAAAAAATATTTTCAGTTATCTTATTAACAAAGCATTTGTATAACAATTTTGTAAACGATAGAAAATAATTTTTTTTACCAATAATTCTCATGTGGCTCCTGATCATTAAAAAATAGATCAATGGTAATATGAAAAAAAAAAATGTTCAATGATTAATCAAGCTTTTTGATTTTCATCTAAGCAAATTGTTGATAACAAAGTGAAAAATATAATTGTTTTTGTAATTTTCCAACAGTAAAAAAATCTCAGATTTGTCATTTAACAATTATTGCACTTGCAATGTTCATGTTCAAGTCAGAAAAAATTGGTAATCAACTAATGCATAATTGATATGAAAATAGCGATACAAAATTTTGACCTCGAATTATTGTTCATTCATCTATTCAGTAGATGCCAGAAAGGTCCAAAGTGGGAGGGGCTTCTTACGCAAGCCAAAGTACCCGTTTTCGACCGTTTAACTCTCTGAAAAAATTATAAATATTGGTCGTATAGGTCCGGGAGGTTTGAGTTGGGAAATTTCCTTATTTCATTGAATCCTTTTTCAAATTTGAAAAATGTCAAATAGTTTTTGAGATATTTGCAAAAAAAACACATCCCATTTTGTTTTTTTGAAGAGCTTTAAGACATAACACGTTATTTTTCCTCTGAAATTTGAGGCATCCAAAATTATTTACAGATTTTTTGCCATCTTCGTAAGCTTTATCACAATTTCCATTTGCCATTGTATCTAACAACAATAAAAAATTCGCAAGATTACTAATTTTCCAGTATTTTCCAGATTATGATAAAGTCGTTTTATCTTTGGTTTTGTGCATTTTAAAGTAAATTTTCATCACACGATGTCAAAGTCGAGGTTTCAACGAAGAGACTGAGAACTGATAAAGTAAACAAATAATAAAATAAATATTTAGCTTTGCAAAAATTACGGTTCATTTTAAACAAAAAGAAGAACAAGAAAACGGTTTTCAGTGCTATTCTCGTTAATTCTGCGGTTATATTGAAAAATGATTCAAATAAAAGTTTCAGATTTTTCAATTGTCTACAACTTTTGTATTAAATTTTTTTCGATAGGATACGTATTTCAGCCACAAATCGTAAAAAACTAATATCCAACTTTGAAAACGTTTAGCTACCCCTACCCCCTTCCAGAACTTCCACTGAGCCCTCTTGATTTTTATTAATTTACTTAAAATTCACCCTAAATTTACCGACCATCCACATACTGCTACTAATGTTTTTTGTTTCAGAAATTATTGGTCCTGGTATATTTGTCAATTTTGACATTGAAGTTATGACATTGAAGGATCGTCAGAAACAGAGGTAACTATTGAAACATACCTACACAGATATCTACTTGATTTTCAAGATTTTTAAATAAAAAATTCAGTCTCATAATTCATTTAAGTGTAAAGGCTTTTCAGATAGTCAAAATTAAAAAAAGTGATGTGTGCAACATGTTACGAAATAACGTTTTGTCATCCCACCAAAGAATCCGAGTTCTGCAAAAGAAACCACTAAGTGCCTCATCAACCTAAACGATTATTCGCACCATTCCAATATATTGACACAATCCAAGTTTTTTTGCCTGTATTCAAATGTTTTCATTGATATTCCTTCATTAGGAACTAGTTACTCTGCAAAAAGCTTAATTTGAATTAATCGTACAGAGTTGAAATTCGCAGAGTAAGAGAATTTACATCAAATGGCAATATTTGCGTGAGGCAAAGTCATTTATTAATAATTTTAATTGAGCAAATCCACAGCATGAATAATGAATTGATAGTTTTTCACATTTTTTTTTTGATTTAATTCGTATACCGCTCGTCCGACTAGGGAAAAAATCAGCATACTGTGACCAACCATGAATCAATCAACAATAAAATAATTTTCTTTATGTACTTGGAATATCTGCGGTAATGAAATGGCTGAATATACAACCAAAAGCTGAGTTATGATGCATTAGCATGCACACATGAATTTAGAGAGCTATTCGTTATGCAATGATGTTTCCTTTGAAATAAATTTATTTTATTTTAAAATGTCTTGTTAACTCAACGCTCTCATGTTAGATTCCTTGAATTCCAAATAATGAATGCTTTATATTCACAGGAAGTACAAACGTACCTACACTGCATATAGTCAACCAATTGAGAATATTCTACATAATCGTTTAACAGTTTGGATAATATATATTCTTCTTCTTTCGAGAAATCATCCATTAATGAGTCCTTTTAATGGTCGATTTGTCATTAATGGTCGATTTGTCATTAATGGTCGATTTCTCTATGAATGCATGATTGTTGCATAGGCAACCAAACTTAAATGAATTCAGATGTTATGTACGCTAAAATGGATATTGACGATAAATTTATGTAGCGCAAAGTAGCTTCTTTAACTTTTATTGTCTTTCATTTCAACAAGAGTGAGGTCAGTGGAAGAATATTGTAATCAACTCTTATATTAAAATGCGATTAATGATCTCGAAAATTGATTAAGTTAAAACATCTCGATCATTAATCGCTTTCATTAATACACTGGTTGATTAATAGTTATTTAATCAACTAGTGTACTCGAGAATTTTTCGTCGAAGAATACCTCTCTAGTCAATTACTTCTGAAGCCTTACCATTCCTTGACAGAAAGTCCATATGAAATGATTTGATATGGACCAATTGATTTCATCATGATGAGATATCAAATTGGAGATTTCCTGGAAAAATGTTTCGACAGAACTTAATGATTAGCTTTATTTTCGGATTTCCAATCTGAAATTATGATTGTCACAGTAACTGAAAACATTTGAGAACCTTCTAAAATTATCTTTATATATTACTCACCTCTATGGCACCATATTGAAGTTGACTTCTGACAGTGACAATGAAATAAATTGAAATGTATAATTATATATTTGGGTTTGGGTCATTTTTTAAATTTCTTTCTGAATATGAAAATAAGACTCCTAGTTGAAAATGTAAACATTCTCAATTGAAAATACAAATATGACTCCTCTGGAAATGGAAAAAACCTTAGTACTTTCCCGGCTGAAGCCACGCCGGACATTGAACTACATCTGATACGTATTGTGACAAGACCCTATATACTAGTGAGAGAATGGTTTTATACTGTTGAGGAATTCGAATCCCAATTTTCAGTTTTGAAATAAAATCGTATTTCACAACTTATATCAATCATTATTGTTATATTGTATTCCGTTTTGTTTGTTTATTGTTGTATTGTATTCTGACTTGTTCGTCATTGAAACCCTTTTTACACCGTTCTTTATGACTTGTAACATTTTATATCGACTTATTCTATCTATTGTAATTGATAGTTGAAAGGATTAATAAATATTTTATTTTTTATTTTAACTTGAAATAAAAAAAATTCGAAAGTGAAAATTTGCATTTTCATTCAGGCAGTTGAAATGAAATAAAGACATTTTTTGTAATATCTAACAGAAAACAACTACTTCCCCGGCTAAAGCCACGCTAGAAATTGAACTAAGTATATCTGATAGATATTGTAAAAGGAAACTAACTTGAAAGATTAAATCTGAAACTGAAAATTTGCAATTTCATTCAGATAGTTGATTATTTCTCAATTATCCAGTTTCCATTGAAGATTCATGTATGCATACAGTGACCGGCAGAAAATACGCATCATATGGGATATTTTTTTATCAATAAATTTTGACAAATGCGTGCAGTCGCTTCTGCATCAAAAGAAACCCCAAAGAAGAAATGATTTATATTTTTTTTTCCTGTGAAACACGAAAAGACGAACAACGTCTTTTGGGGTTTCTTTTGTATCGATATTTGTTAAAATTTATTAATAAAATAATTTCCTAATAATGAAATTGATATACCTAATTAAAAAATGATTCGATCACAAGTTGCAGAATCTGAACGATACGGAAATTTAGAACTATGCAAGCAAGTGTTGGACACTGAATTATTTAGATAGAAATTCGTAAACACAAACATTGCGGATGTAACCTACTGAATAACCAACTGGATTTGGTGGATTCACCGGTTTTTAAGGCAGCTTAGGACAAAACTGCAGCAATGTTGGTTACAAGTAAGTAGTATAAAAACGTAGAAAGTTTCATTTCTCATTTCTCGTGAAATACAAAGTACAGTTGTGTGCATAAAAAAGTCGTACACGGTATGCCACAAATTGAGTCATTGCACTAATTGCACTAAGAAATGTTAAAAGTGCGTTACTGACAAAAATAGTTTGAATTTCGACGCTACTTGTCAAAGACGATAAGAAGTTTAATAATTGAGATTTACGAGCCTGGCTCAGAATATTCCACAACTGTTGTACGACTTATTTATGCACACAACTGTACTCGTTACAAACTTAAGGCCTGAAATAAAATTCCCTCATACAAAATAAACATGTCTAAAGTAATTAATAATTTATTTTTAATAATTTTTTTATTTCTTTCATCAATTGTCTTGTAAAAAATATCAAAAGGTAAAAGTGTGTCGGCAATATAACAAATCATCATAATTCACTATAGATTGAAAACATTTTGATCCACACATATTCACATAAATGTACACTTGTTTACACTCAAAAATACATATTTATAAGCACATACATGAAAAATATGTTGACTACCTATCACACTTAAGATTATGAAGTTTCCTAGTTAAAAAATTCTTCTGAGGTGTAGCAGTTTTTGAGGAGTAAATGTTTTTTCAGGCGATTTTTGAAAATCGTTAAAGAAGGTGCATTCCTTATGTGATCCGCCAGAGAATTATAGCACCTGCAACCAATATATTCAAAGTTCTTCTGATATCGAACGGTGTTATGCCGGTGAGGTGAAATAAGGTTCTTTAGTCTGGTATCATGTTCATGCTGTGTTCTGATGGCATTATAAGTAGCCTTATTTTTGAAAATGAAACAACTTGCTTCGAGGATGTACGTACTCATAACAGTCAGAATATTAAATTTTTTGAAGATATCTCTGCATGAGTCTCTTCTACTTAGTTTTGCAATTATCCTAATTGTGTATTTTTGTAATAAAAACACCCTCTGTACAGAAGAACTTGCTCCCCAATTCAAAATTCCGTATCTCATATGAGAATGGAAATGAGCAAAGTATAAAGGCAGAAGGATATTTTTACTGCAATGACTCGACATAAGCTTTAGTGCGAAACATCCTTTCCTGAGTTTGACGCAGACAATGTAAATATGCTAATTCCATGAGAGTTTTGCATCAAAGGTAATTCCTAGCATTTTGATAGATTCAGAAGAAGCCACGACGTCATCAGTATTTTCGAACAACAAAAGCTGTTGGTGTTCCCGACTATTTGCACCAAACATTAGGGCATTGGTCTTTATCTTATTAATTATCATCTTCTTCTATAATTAAAATGTTTGTGTCGTCCGCATAACATGTTGTAATAATTTTATTCTGTTCATACAAGTATGATATGATCCTTTAGGGACACCTTGCGTAATGCCTAAGGGATTACTGTTAGTGTTGTTTATTTTAACAATTTGCTGTCTGTCACATAGATAGGATTCTTGCAAGCGATACGGTGTTCCCCTCAGTCCATAACTTGATAATTTTGATATTAGAATCTCATGACTAACACAGTCAAACGCTTTAGAAAAGTCTATGAAGAGGCCCATAACAATTTTTTTTATTATCAAGAGATTGAATGATTTTATTTTGGAATTCACATAAAGCTGTCTCGGTACTACTATTTGCTGTAAAACCGTGTTGCGAAGATGATAATAATTTGTTTGATGTAAAGAAACTAGTCAATTGAAATTTGATATTCAATTCGTATAGCTTAGATATGCTGTCCAACACACTTATGGGTCTGTAATTGTTAAGGTCATTGCGATCTCCTTTTTTAAAGATAGGTGTTACTCTTGCTATTTTTAAATCTGTTGGAAAAATGCCTTTTTCTGAGGATAGATTTGTGAGATAAGTTAATGGATGTGATAATTCATTTTGACATTGCCTGAGTAATTTATTTGATATATTGTCAATGCCACAAGGGTTAGAGTTTTTTAAACCACTTATTCAGTCATTTTCTGTAATCGGGTGCATGAAGAAACTGAGTTATTCTCAATATTTTGAAGTATGAATTGCCAATCATAATCACTGTTGTTGGTTGTAATTCCAGATACAATAAAATCATCTTCATCCACAAGCCAGCCATTCCGGAACCACGGTCTCAATTTCGAATTTCGATCGTCCACTCTTCAGTGACATATTTATCCCGACCGAATGTCGTCGGCGAAGAGCACCGTCGGCGTATCTTTAGTCCGCAGGACTGGCATCAGTCACGATGACATTGTATGGCTCACGTGCGAGATCACGTTTCAATAGAATCAAATCGTCGATTGACAGCGTAGATTATGTCCTTGTCCACTTAAATCCTTATGAACTTTCCGACCTGCGATACAAAATGAACGATAATTATCGCGAGCGCTGTCCATTATGCCGGATGACACTGTTGAAGAAGTCGGATTAGCGTTTTTCTCGATTCGAGAAGTTTCGGCCACCCAGTGCATGGGGTTTTATACAGAGATTTTGCCTTCAAATAGGTATATATGACGTTATTTCAAATGCTATTTTCTACGATAGTGCGTAAACTAAGTTTTTACGTAATTTTCACAGTGCGAAGACTGGTACTTTTTCGCACACAGGTCCGTAATAGTACTTTTCCTACGACCACATAGGAAAGTAACACAAAACGCACTCTCTACTCCCTTGGAAAGTGACATTTATTATCACGCGTGCGAAAAGTACTTTCCGCACGGCTACCAATAAGCCGTCAAACCTGTGAATTCTGTAAGATTTACAGATATAATTATTGATTGCCCTTCTTAGTGGTATTATTTACGTAAAAACTGTACTAAAATGTAATTATTTATGAAAAATAAAGAAAAGAAAAAAATGTTGACGCCGAGAATCGAACCCTCAAACCTTGCGTTCATTATACCGGATACTCTTCCAACTGAGCTAATTCAGATTTGAATTAACGTTATCAGAGATTTGTACTTATAACAGAAAGTTACTTATGTACTTATATCTCGTAAGTCGATTTACATTAATCTAATTACATTTATTTTATTTTCATTTTATTAAAACAAAATTCAGCTATTTGTAAAGTTCAAGTAATTAAGGGATAGCAACGGAAGCTAAAACTGTTAATTTATAATTATTTCAGTAGTTGGTTTTAATACGAACTACTCTGACAAATCTTCGTCTGAAGAATCCATGAAAAATTATCATACTAGAAAAAGCTGCGACGGTAAAGTTGGTTTCGACAAGGTAGTGTTTTGACTGGTAGGTTTATTTTTTCTTTGTTACTATGGTGATTCAAAGTGACAAATAAAAAATGTCAGATGTTCATTATTGTTTGACATTAATTTGATGAGGCTTATATCAGGTTCATTAAAGCATTATTCAAACATACCTGACAAAGTTTCTTTTTATTAAAAGTTATAGCAGAATTCTAATAAATATCTTACTTTTTCAGTAATCTTGTAAAATACAACCATATAAATATGTATTTTGAATATTTAAAGTTCAGTATACTCCTCAGAACCCTAAAAAAGTTTTTGACACTCCGTTAGAACAATTACATGAACTTTTTCCAGAAAATATAACAAGGAATTATCATCAGAAATTATTGACATCATTTAAGATACACCCAGTATAATATGAAAGTAATTAACGTAGTCAACCATGTAGTATCTACTGCCTTAATACTGTAACGAACTGAGGCCTGACCTGTCGCCTTTTGCATAGTACACCTCGCTGGCGTTCACCCGCAAAAGACGATGTTGTCACCACTCACGAGTGTCGGAATGCCAGAACAGCCAGAGCCATCTATTCGAACAGACCCAAGTAGCACACCTATATTGGTAAAATATTGGTACAATATTGTGAACATATTGGCGAAATATTTGAAATGCAATATTGGCGAGAAAAAAATGTGAACATTCGGCGATATTGGTCCAATATTACTTGAATAATATTGGCGAAATATTCTCGAACTAATATTGTTCTCAAAATATACGGCGATATTGGTACAATATCGCTGATACAGTATTCTGACAATATTGGCACAATATTCAATAGTTATATTGTCGAGAAGCAAAATGTGAACATTTTGCGATATTGGTCGAATATTGTTTAAATATTTCACAAAAAGTTTTGGTGAAATATTTTCGAAGCGATAATGGTCTCAAAATATTTATCGATATTGGTACAATATCATTTGGATATATTGGAGGATATCAATATACCTTGGTAAATTATTAAGTGTCTTTTAGTTGATGAAGGTGACACCAGAGTCTGCCTTCTGATCGCCATAACCACTGAGTGCGCTGTCTTGGAAACAACTCAAGGGAAGTATTTAATATACTTTCGTAGGTTTTAGAAGACGTTCTATATGTAGAGCCATCTAGCGGACTTTTATCCAGGTTTGATCATGATATAATTTTAATATGTTTCTTTGAATATTCGGCCAATATTCAGATTTCATTTCAATCTAGATGTAGGAAACAATATGAAGACAATATTGTTTTAACGATATCGATAAATATTATTGAACCAATATTGACCCAATATAAATTAATAAGATTTGTTGAATATTGGCGGAATGATATTCAACCAATGTGTAATCACACTTGGAGATACAATACAGATTTTATTCCTAGAATCGATATGAGGGGAATATTGGGAATGCAATATTTATTCTAGATGTTGAAAACGATGTGAAATCAATATCGTTTTATCGATATTGGTAAATATCATTTAACCAATATTGACTCAATATGAGTTATTACAATTAGTCAAATAAAGTGGAAATGATATTCAACCAATATGTTATCAAACTTGGAAATACATTATAGTTAGTTTTTCCTATAATCGATATGACTGGAATATTTGGATTGCAATATTTATTCTAGATGTGGAAAACAATATATAACCAATATTGTATTATCGATATTGGTAGAAATTATTCAACCAATATTGACCCAATATTTCATGTGATAATCTACATTCAAAACTAGTTGAACCAATATTCCACCAATATTATTAATATAATATTATTTTTTGAATATTCACCCATATTGGACCAATATTGATTTTTCATTTACAATATATCTATATCGGACCAATATGGAACCAAGATTCAGCCAATATGATGTGCTACCTGGGGAGAGCGACTAATCTAGAACGTCGAGAGGATTCTGAAGATAAATCTGTGCGAATATAAATACAGCCTATATCATAGAGGGAAGATACAGCTAGAGTTCAGCATAGACAGTCTGGTTTGAATTAAAACAGAAATTTTGATGTGTGTGAAATGATTTGGAAGATACGTTTTATGTTTTCTGATACAATACAATACAATACATGAGTTAAAACAAAGTTACCAGGAAATTGTTAAGAAGTACATAGACCTTCGTCCCTCATTCACTAAGGATGCTATTTCTTTTTAATTATCAATGAGGAAAGTGCACCAACTTAATAGTGGGAATTAATAAATTAAAGTATGGGAAAACGAATTGCAGCCTTTCTAAAACTTTCTAATCTCGATTGCCATTGCTTTAGAAAGACATTGGTCACTGTCCTGGTAGATGCAGATGATAAGTCACAATGTATAGGTGATTGGTGATTCGATAAAATATAAATTGTATGTCGCTGATGAAATTCTCAATGCCATTGGAAACCCAACTATAATGCCTTCTTCTTTCCGAAGTGAAACCTTTTATGTTAATGACGTGAACTTTCAACGCAAAAACAAACCTTCCCCAAATAGTAAGATTTTAATTTTAAGGGTCTTCATCCCTGAATAAAGGGGATTCAGAAACGATTTTTTTTCTGAGTGGTGAAGGGTTGTATGATTGTATGAAGATAAAAATAACGAAAAAAAAATTCTTTGAGTTTTTAATGAATGAAAAGGATATTTTCCCCAATTTTTGGGCATTTTCGTTCAATTCCACCATCAAAAGTAACGAATATTTTGTAGTTGTTTCATTTCAGTATCGAAGTCTATCATTCACTTAGTTAAACGACTTTCTTATTTTTCTCCTAGATATTTAATTTTTTTGTGAATAATTTTACAAAAATGTTTGTTTTCGCGAAATGGGTTTCCTTGCTTTATTCCATTTGAATAGCAGTGCTGACAGTACCGCACATAGTATTTTCATTTCAGAGTTGCCAAAATTTGAACATTTTCAGTGCAATTAGTATCACAAAAATCGATGGTTCATTCAACAGGTTTACCGAGTTGATTATTGCAGAGAAAAAAAACTGTAAACCATGCAACAATGACGGCAAGAAAGTGTATGATAAAATCTGTTATAAAAGAAAACACAGTTTTATGTTCTCACCGGTAGTTTCTATGACTATAACTACCAATTCCCCCCCAACCCCGTTTGACCAGTTTCTTCGGATATCGGTCTCGCATATGGCACTTACCATTAAGATGCGAATGCGTGTGCTCCTGATTATGTTCCGGGATAGCACCTCACGCTGATCCACATTAACAAGAGAGTATCGCATATAAAAGAATTGTGAAAGTTCGGAATAGTTATTTATGTTACAATTTAATTACCACGCATTTCATTAGATGCATGGCTTATAACGAAAGCAACAGATCGGATTCGTGATTTTATAATTGGTGGTTATCGTAATACTAATGCTTCAGTCTAAATTCATTAGACTAAAAGCGATTTAATTATCAGTCAGTTGGTGTGACTCACTCGTTCATGAATGTAAACACTTCATTCATATTTTTTCCAATTCTATTTTCATGAGTAATTCCATTATTATTATTTTTTGTCGTAACGTTTTAATATGTTCAAATGGAAATTTTTAAATAATGTAATTATTCAACAATCTCCAAATCGATTTGCTTCTTTTACCATACCAAAATCTTTGTTATAAAATAAATATTGTGCTCCAGAAAGACAACAGTAAATATTAAAGGAATATTGAACTTGTTAATTTCATTTAATGATTATATCATTTGTTTTGTTTGTATTACTTATATCCATTACCTAATAATGGCAATAATTATTCATAGCAAATCGATAGGTTTATTAAATAGCTTTAAATGCAAAAAAGTGTTCGAAACGTTACGTTTTCTGGTCTTAAACGGAGGGATACACTTGTTGGTTAATTGTCTCTATTTGCTGAGACCAAAAAATATACTTAATAGTTCAAAAACACACTTCAAATACATTACTACTAACAATGTAAACTAAAAATCTACTGAACTCTATTCCAAAACTTCAGATTGTGTCCAATCACATAAAACTCCGAAACCAGAAGTGATAATCAATTTCTAATAACGTAGAAAAATCAAGAGGAGAAAAATATAAACGGCAGTTGGCCTTGTACAAAATTATTTGGTCAATCGTAAACAGTGTGTGAACATTGAATCAAATCACTACGAATATATGACATTGAGCTCAGGGGTACCTCAAGGTTCAATATTGAGCCCCTTACTTTTTTCTGTATTTACCATCAATTTGATAAAATTCTAAGAACAATGTGAGATTCGTGTCTATGCAGATGATACCCAGATTTATCACACCTTTCCTCCGCTGTTAGAAGATAATGCCTGTTAAATTATTAATAATAGGGAACTGACGACGTTCTTTAATGTAGCTTCTGGCCATGTTTACTAGTAAATTGTGCTTAGGTAGTTTCTCCTTCTTGAATAGTATTCACATCAAAAGTTACAAATATTCATTCACTCGAGTTATTATTAATAGATAGATAGATAGATAAATAAACTTTATTGTCTAAATGAAAACATTTGTCGACACAGTCAAAACCACCACACTGTCAATTATTTATATGTTGAGAAACTCTCCCATAAAGATAAAACTAATTAAAATTACAAAAAGGACATAAACAACATAACATGTAAAATATAGTATCACAGTATATAATATCAAATATAGACCGACTAGAATGCATATGCAAGATACTCCTCTAAATTGTAGAAGCATTTCCCGATCAGAAGTGCTTTAACTGATTTTCGGAAATACTTCATGTTGCTAATGTCTCTGAATTGATTAGGTTAATGATTGCTAATTTGCTTGCTTCTATAAATCAAAGACTGCTTCGTGAGAGTTGAAGTGGGAAGAGGAAGGGTAAGTTTTTTTCCTGACGTGTAAATCGCTTCGTGTTGGAGTTTTTATTATTATTAATTTCTTTATTTAGCACATAAAGCTAATATTTACAGTCATAAGTAAAATATATATATATATATATGTATATAATAGAATTTGTTCAACAAATATATACAATTATGAAAAATAAAATATACAATAATACAACATATTAAAACATATGAGTCAGTAGGCAAGAGTAATAGTGACAATCATGTCTGATGACACTTGCGTAATAGATATATTTTCAATTATTTTTTGAAAATTGTAATATCGTCGCGGGTTTTCAAAGAATCTTCCAATTCATTGTAACACACTATGCCTTTATGAAAAATATATTTTTCGGAGCTTTTTTTGTTTTTTGTTGAGACTCGTATGCCTGCCCTTCTTCGTGTGTTGTAGTTGTGTAAGTTGTTGTTGTAAACTAATTTAGATGACAGATATGATGGGGTTGATGAAATTTTCATTTTGTGGATTAAGATCATGGTGCAGTACTCCAAGTAATATTCTACCGAAAGCCAGTTCAATGTACGTAACATGACCTTGATGGACGTGTCTCTTGGAACATTCAATATAACTCTCATGGCTTTATTTTGTAATTTCTGCATCCTTTCCATCTCATTTTTATTTGCCAGGTATAGTATAGACGATGCAAATGTGAAATGGGACAATATTATCGTATTATACACTGTTTTCCTAGACCATGAAGTTAAAGATGGTGCCACTCTAAACAAGAAGTTTATGTTTTTTGATATTTTATTGGTAATGTAAGAAAGATGTTCTTTGAAAGTTAAATTTCTATCGATAATATTGCCCAAGTATTTAATCTTTTCCACCTTTTCAACTTCTTCATTACCAATTGTAATCTTATGATTATTATCTTTGAATTCTGCATAATTTTTGTGGTTGCTAATTAACATGAATTTTGATTTTTTTAAATTTTGTTAATGAATTTCTCCCTGTATTTGTGCATCAAGCAAGCTGTCTCTAAAATGAAAATTTCATAAAATGTTAGTATTTTATTATTGACGAAAATTGGCCTGCACGATTCACGCATCTTCACTTTGAAGATAAATTTTAAAGCTCGTTTCTGGAGGACGAAAACACTTTGGAATAAAACTTTGCTATTAATTGTGTCTGTGTTCACGCTGTTTCTGTTCAAGTTCGTGGTTTACACTCCCAATGCGTATAGTGCTCCCACGCCATACCCTGAATTTCTAATTGTTTTACCCGAAGCAGCATTACCGTTCAGTTTCAATTCCTGAAAAAATCGAATCGCAAACAGGTGTCTTGAGTTTGATATGCGAGCAATCATTCAGCGAATCCGCAAAACTCTCGCCGGACTCATGATCTCGCTGGGAAAATAATTAACATCACTCAAAGTCGCACCACGCTGCTCTTCTGTGCATACATTTTACTGCGAGAAACGCCGTATTATGCCGTTTCTTGGAGCAATATGCATCGCGGAATGCGACTGTGGAATTGATGGTACTGCTTCGGAATGTTTGACATGCTTTTTAGGATTCGTTACGTTCCATTAGAGTTATGAGTATTGGATATTTCGAAGTCACTCTTTTAATACAAAATCGGTTTCCAGGTAGAGAGAAAAGCATGCAGGACAGACGTTTTTAAGATTTGAAAAACTTTTATATTGTATTCTATATTTTTCTATCAAAGTTCACGATATTAGATATCTCAATACCAATTTGTTGTCTCTTGAAACCCAAAGGCTATCCTGGGAGATATTGGTTGCAAATATTTCCAACATAAATCAGAAGTGGTCAAGAGAAGCAGTTGCAGAGAAGCAGTTGTTGAGAATCGGAGAACGCTGAACAGGAGGAAAACGAAATCCGAAGGAGAATAAATCGTTATTCGCAAAAGTAATTCAATTCTGACAATTTTGACGTTCGAGAAGAAAGTGACAATGAATAGAGAAGAAGGTGTCACAAGTTCAAATCAAATGCATTTCATAGAAAAGTTTATGGATATGATGCAAGGATGGAACAATCAAGATTAGCCAGTGAAGAGAAATTCCTCAAACTATTGGAAAATTAAACTCAAACCCAGGTTAGAACGCAGTTTCAGGTAATGCCCCATTTTAGCAAAAGCATTGAGAACTTCGATGGCGACAGTCTAGGAAAGAAGGCGATGGACTGGTTGAAAACGGTGGAATGTGCTGGCCGAATGTTTCGATATTTCGAAGTCACCCGTTGATACAAAATCGAGAACAAGGGTTTCCAGGGAGAGAAAAAAAAATTCAGGGCAGACGTTTTTAAGATTTGAAAAACTTTCTATTGTATTCGACATTTTTCTATTAAAGTCCGCGATATTACATTTCTTAGTACCAATTTGTTGTCTCTTGAAACCCAAAAGCTATCCTGGGAGATATTGGTTGCAAATATTTCCAACGTGAGTGCAATCGAATCATATTTTCAATAAAATTTGGTATGAGTCCATCAACTATTATGGCAAACAAATTGTCACTGTATTAACACTTAATGTGCAATCTATACGTTCTGAAATTTTTAACTTATATCATTTCTTGAAAATGAGAATTTTCCTGACTTAGTTTTACTCACTGAACATTGGCTCAAGCAAGATGAACCTTTATGGGTATATTCCTCAAGTAAAACTTAGCTGTGATCTCAAAAACGATATGAAATATAAATATGGAATACTTTTCAGTAGAACAAACTTTGATGGGTGATACAAGAAAGTAATGGAATTTATTCTTGAAAAGTGAGGAGATCCTTCCTTTTCTATCAAAATCTGATCAACTGTTTCAATAGGTCATTTCAGGTAGGAAAAACATTTTTTTTGTGGTTAACTAATGGTTAATGAAAAACCTGAGAAGTATTTATAAATTAAATCAGAAAATTTACTCGCAAAATTTTTTTCTAGCATATTATCAATACCCATATAGTACCCATATAGAAGAACTATAAAAGCTTCTAATAGTAACTATTTTAGTGAAAATTTCACACCTTTACTTTTTAACCAATAATATGCCTTAATTTTTACTAGTAACCACGGCAACTAAAGAAATTTCCGGAAATTTTTTCGTGGCGCCACGATATTTAAGTGGAAATTTTTTGACAGTTGAAAACGTAAATATATGATCATGTTACTTGTAAAAAATATATTTCTACCACCTTTAGTTAACTAAAATTACCAAATGGCGATAGACTGACCTAGTACACATCTGAGTTTCAGCATTTGGTATAACTAAAGTTGGTAATTGGTAATTTTATTTAACAAAACATGGTGGACTTGACAGCAGTGAAATAAATTTAAAATGTCAGATTGGATTAATAATTTTTTTTCCAAATTATGGTATGAAATTTTCTTACCGAATACCACGCAAGCTTAAATTATTCCTGGAAATTTTCTTTCGGGCACAAATATTTCAAGAAAATTATCCATCGTCGCTTCGCGACTCGGGATAATTTTCAAAATATTCGTGCCCTCAAAAAACTTTCCGGAAATAATTTAAGCACTTGTAATATTATAAGTGACAATATTAACAAAGATGCTTGGCAACTTGTAAATGAATTAAGAGGAAAATACACTAAAAAATTTTGACTCAAATCTACTAAATGATTATTACTGATCAGTATCAGAAAAATTGTCTGAAAATTTTCCAGATGCCGCTGACTTATTGAGTTATCTGAGCGACATTTTGAGAAGATGGCTCTTACGGAGAGCGCCGGGTATAACCGATATCTGAACCCAAGCAACGCTAGGCGAGGTATGGCTTTGGATCAATCAATCAAAATATCCTTTATTGTCTGTCAGGATACTCGAGGTTCAACTACGCAAATATAGCAAACAGCACAATCCTGAAGAGGAAAAATCATGTTGAAACGCTGTTTGTTGCAGGTTCCCCAGAAAGGGATACCATACCTGACATGTGACTCAAACAGTGCGTGACTTTCGCAGTTATCTCACCCAATTCGTTTAAAATAACACGTAGAGCATAAGAATCACACGTAAAAAGGTAACACCTCGTTAATCCTTGGCTCGCACAAGTTTTGACTTTTGAGGGCTGCCGTTCGTAAAACAATTTTAGACAATAATTTTGAAACAAAACAATTTTTAAACACTGATATGAAAGAAAGTTTTGTATTGTATGATACGAATATAAAAGAACTTATGACAACCAATCGGCAAATAGAGAATGGTAGTTGTTGTGGCATTTATAACATTATAAATACATGTTTTCGAGAAAATACCTATTTTTACTGTGGAATTACTGGTGCAGCTCAACAATTCCTTTGCTGCTGGAACAACATCCACCATTCAATTCATGAAGTCTTGGATATTTGATCTTGTCCCAAAGTACATATGTAGGTCAGACAGGTAGACCATTCAAAAGCCGAATAGACGAACATCGTATGAGTTATGTAAAAAAGCAAGTAGATTCAACATATGCCAATCATATTTTAGATGACGATCATTGATGGGTAATACGCCTATAAGAAGATATCTCCAAAGTAGTGACGGTGCAATGGGATGAAGCTTTGCAGATGAGTTTTGCTGCTTCAATAATGAAGTTGATCTTTCTGCGCGTTTCTGTTCTTCAGACTGTCTTAACCACTGAAAAGTACGTGTTTCAATTTTATTGGGCTACTCTGTATTTATTTATGCGTATTATTAGAAATCTTTGCTTCGAATAAATAAACACAAATACAGTATTGAAATAATCCAAAAACTCGTACATTCGATTTAGATCCACAGCAAACATTCATTTGAGTCCGAGTCACGCTGATGGGTGATCTATTTGAAATTGAAATGTAAAAGTGAAATTTGTTTCGTAAACACTTTCGCAGAGTCATAAGAGGCAGAAGTAAAAGCAAATCTTCAATTATATCAGGTAACGAAAAGCAATGAATCTTTCTCATTCCATCAAATTTCATATCACATTTTTGTCATGTGATGTTCCTTTGTTACAGAGCAACGACGAAGATTGTAGTCGAATTCGAAAAATAATCAATAAAACAGTTTTTTATTCTGAAACTTTGTATTGATTCCGATCTCATTTAATTTCCGAAATGATATCAAAATAGTATTCTGATAATGAAAAGTGGATTATATAATCCAGTCTTCAGCTTTTAACCTATACAATAGGTATATTCGTCGGCAAGTCTCATGAAAATTGCACCTCGGAAGAAGTAGATGCCACAGTCAGAGTGCTCTCTGGAACCTAGAGATGGCGCTGGATCCATACTCCAGTGTTAATCTCAGAAATTCCCAACAAATGCTGAAGTTGACAACAATTGGCAGACTTGGGTGAATTAGGAAATGTTGGAATCCCATTTCTCTTCCGACTAGCTCGACCATTTTTCCACCACAAGTGTGCAATGTCGCAAAACCAGTAACCTCCGGATACCATCTCCATCCCATTTGTGGCAGCAGCAGTAAAACAACATGCACTGTGAGTCTTGAAAAAAGACTCAGGCATAAACATCATCTCGAATTCTTTTCCAACGATTTTCCATCAGCTGCAGGCTGTAGATTTCTCAACTGAAGAAATGCACCTTTATTCCATCTCTCTTATTTCTCTTCTCAAAACTTTATTAAAAGTCATTTAACAAGAACAAGCCATTTAAGGTTATTGTCTTATTAGAGCCACTCGGGAGAGTGTGCTCCCAAGTTGGACGACTACGTCCCTTCGCCGGTGCTCGCGAGCGACTGACTATGCACACCACCATGCACCCCCTAAGGTTGAGGCCCGGAAGGATGAACTCCCCAGCACTCGTACGTACTCGAAAGCTCACCTCCCCTATCCACCACCCCCGCTCGTTAAAGCGGTTCTTCATCCTGATGACTGGCGATCAGCAGAATAAAATCTGACCGTATAATATGGAGTGCCCAGCCAATTCTCGGCTTGAAGCTCCCTTATAGCTGACATGAGTTGACTTTTAAAACAATGACTTTACTTTACTGTGCATGGTGCCCCCTGAAACTGGCTGAAGGCCTGAAAAAACTCTCGGCTGAGGGCCGAGTGCTATGTAGTGAGTTAACTGAAATTGAAATTACTACCTGGTCGGTTCTTCTTGGTATCTGAAACATGAAAGCATGATTAATCGTGATTTGGTGCCTGTTGAAGTAGACGTTGGCGTCGCCGAAGGTCTCGCTTCCGCCGTACTTCTTCAGGGGTGTCGTTGTCCTTGGTTTACTGGACGTCTGTATTTGTCTCTGTCTCTGTCTCTGTCGTCTTGCTCACGTCTGTTCTCGTGGAGCTCCGTGAGCATCGGGTTCGTGTGGGTCTCTACTCTGTCTAGAGTAGTCCCCACATGTTGTCTGATCAGTCTGTCGATATAGTCCGGGTGGATGTCTAAGTCTCGATATATGAACCTGTTGGGCATATATTGTGGTGCGTCTTGTTGCCGTCCTCAGGCAGACGTTGAAGAAGGCCTGTATCTTCTGCCTATAACTGTTCGCGCACTGCCCCCAAGCAGTGGATGCGTACAATATGATAGGAAGAAGAATTGTCTTGATGAGGCGTAGTTTCAACTCGAGTGCCATGTCTTATGCCTTGCGGCTTTCGCTATAGCTAATTTGTGGGAGACGTGCCTCTGAAACGTGAGTTTCTTGTCCAAGGTTACTCCTAGGAGAACGGCTTCGTCTACCCATTGAATTCTCTCGTCGTTCATAGTAACATGGCCCTCGGGTGTCCTACGTTGGCTCGTGAACAGTATGGCCTTGCTTTTGTCTGCATTGATCTTCCAAGGATTGAACCACGGTTCCAGCTTGTTTATCTGAAGTTGCAACTTCGATGTTACTCCTCTCTCATGTGATGACTCAGCAAAGATTGCCGTGACATCTGCATAGAGAGCAAGTTTGGTCATGGGGACTATGCAGTCGACTTGAGTTATATTTATAACAAAGCCTCTGACCAATGGAAGGACGATGCAGTGAAATTCGCTAGTGGGCGGAGCCTATTGAGAATCCACATCGGGATATACTCAACCCCGAAATTTAATCACTTCTTCATTACCATTTCAGGAGCATTTTTCGGGAGATTATGACAAAGTTGTCTTTCGTTTCAATTGGGAAAACTAGCATTCGCTAAATAGCAAGAACCAATCTAACAGATATAATTCAATGGTCGTAGGGGGCAGTAGTTGTTTTCTGCTACAGACTTGTAAACGAATATAACGATTTTATAGGTTGAAAGCGGAAGACTGGATTATATAATACATTTTTCACTATCAAATTAATGGTCTTTCGACAAGTAGCATCTTTTATTTTCTCATAAAAATAATATTCATTGTAAAACGGTAAATCACTCCGACTTGAACAGAGACAACTCAATACACCACTACCTATCAAGGATTGACTTATTTATTATGAGTGTTCGGTAAACTGACATGCAAATTCTGTCAGTTCGTGGATTGGGTTGTTTCGGCATCAGCTTAGATATGACACGCTGACATGAGCAAGAATCAACAATCACGCCGATGGCTTTGAATGTGAAATGTTTCTGTAAATACAGAATGTCAGTGGCGTTTCACGAAAATGTCGATATTTCTCATTTGATCCGCAAGACATATGAAGCGTAATTGAGGGGTTTTCAGACGGAAAACCAATAGAAATTGGCATTCCGCAAGGAGGAGTATTGGAACCTCTACTTTTTCTTATGTGTATGAATAATCTTCCATGTTTCATAGAAAATGGAAGAACATTTAAATACGCAGATGATACCACTATAATTATAGCATCAGATAGCATAAACGACTTAGAACAAGAACCATTACACGTAATGAATAATTTCTGGGACTGGTGCCGTTGATTAACAATGTCAACAAATGCTGAGTCTGTAGAGCTCATCAATAAATATAGAGAATTGAATTATTTCAAACTTAATATTTACTCAATAATACCAACATCTTCAACCAGTACAAAGTTTTCAGGAACTCAACTAGATTTTAAAGACCATATTAACTTTTTGTCTGCCGAATTAAATTAAATATGTTTTGCTTTCATGGCCTTGAAAAACAATTTCAATCAAAATAATCTCCTGAAATTTTATTATTATATGTATAATCCAGAATAGATACTTGCGGTTGATTTTCAACATGCATCTACGAATCCTTCATGCAAACTCACAATATAAAACAAATATAAAATTGTTGCTCTCACCAGACTCTATTTGTATAAAAAAATAATTTATGTTCACCAAAACTTGGCTTCCTTCATAAAAAATCAAGAAATTCATTAGTATTCAACTCGACCTGGTCAAACGATTCAAACAGATGTAATAAAAAATGCTTCCAATCACCAAACATTCAAAAATAAAAAAAATAAAAGAGCACTCAATCAATTTCTGCTTACAAATTGTTTCTTTTCCATAAAAAAATTTTAAATGCCAGATGGTGAATCCTATCTGTTCTGAATCTGTTCTGAATACTATCTGTTGTCTATTCTATACACTATTACTTTTCTGTAATTTTCACAATTGAATTTATGCATTTGATTCATACGAATTCTCTCTAGTAGTAAGGTGTGAAACATTACCAAATTATTTCAAACTGTTTCCTTATATTCCATCAGTTGTATGCAGGAAATATTTTAAGTGGAAGAAGGAAGTGTCAATTTAAAACAAAACGCTACCAATGCTATGAGTCACACTTACTCAGATACGTGCATCTCATAAGTTCATATTCTGAGGAACTATGTTAAAGTAGATTAAAAAGGCCAAAAAATGTTTACAGAACAAAAAATGATATTCTTTCAACTCGATTCAAAAGGTAGAAACCAAAAACACCCATTTGTGTCTTTGATATTTTCAAATGGGTATTCATGAGTATCATAATTGTTCATTGCATAGTAAGTACGCATCAATAATTTTTTTTCAGAAACTAAAAACCGGTAAGGCATCTTCATGGAGAAACAATATACTTTGTCATCAATTGAGTTCCTGGAGGCTCTTTCAATAATGGTCGCAACAAATTTCATAATTAATATGAAGTACCCAAGAAGAATTGGTGGAACTTTAGAAATGTTCCAAAGAATGAATTTTAAAATACATCCCAATTCAGAAAGCAAATCCACATCAACAAAAATGGTTCACAACAATACTGTAAAGCAGTGCTGATGTTTCTATACAATGAATTAATACAAGCTCTATGTATACGAAATAAATACATTGTGAATTTGGCATATTCAATCATTTTCACAATTTAATTTCACAACAGGTTTGCAACATGGGTACATGTGAAATCACAATCTCCTTTTAGTTGAACTGTGATTTTTACTTTGTCATTTGACTAGTTTCAAGTTATTCCACACCGTAGAAATACAAATAATAAAAATTTCAGAAGTGTTCTGGAGTCTGCTAAAGCTGAAGCGTCCACTGCAATTTCACAATGAATTTGTGAATTTTTCAATTTGCTTGTTGTGAAATTTCACAACCACAAAGGTAATCAATTGAAAATTGGAGGCCACTGATAACCCATGATTAATAATAAAATAGCAAATTTAAACTTCATCAATTCATGGAGAATAAATAACGTGAAACTATTGGGATTTCAAATTAAGATTGTAGCGCTACCGGCGGCGGGCGATGAAGTACTTTCTACGACATTGATTTATAACCTTACTTTTTTTTCCATATAGATTTCATTGTTTACTTTGTTTATTTCGTGTATTGAGTATTTGAAGCGTGGTTTAGGCCCTTTAAACATTGTTAAAACTGTGATTTCGATGATTTTCACCTTTTATTAATGTTCATTTAAATAAATGATTATTGGTGTAAGGATTAGTGTTAAGGTGTTAATAGTTACCTTGTTAGAAAAAAGCCAGTGATAAAATACTTCAGTGGTCTTCTTATAAACAAAGACAAATGGCCCAATTAAAATTAAGTTTATTGGAATTTTTGAGGTATGTTGAAGGGACCGAAAGTTCTCGGTGTGTAGTAGAAGGTGAAGAAGTCCTCAATGCAGACCATATAATATTATATTGAAAAAATAAATAGAACTCTTCAGTGAAAAAAGCGCCCTGCAATCCGAGCCTCATCAAGTGAGTGGAGAACTCAGAATTATAGACGGTTATATTAAAATTATGCAAATGTAAATAAGTCAATAAAAACCTTTGTTAATATAATCTTCTTGCTTAAAATAGAGCGAGCACACTTTCATAAATTTGCTTATTGGTTTGCCAATCCGAACCTTTAATATCCAGGCTTTTCTTCTTGAGATTAATTCTAGTCCCATCTCCGTTTCAAAATAAACCTTTGGGTCATTTTCCTCGGGATATCTTTGAAAAGTTAATTTCTTTTGGCCTAGGAATTGCAATGTGGCACAGAACAATAACCATTGTAAGACGCCATTATAAGACCGGAAGGGTCGCTTTACTTGTAAAAAGGCTATTTCTCATCACTATATTAAGATGAAATAAAAACGGTTCAAAGAAAGGCTCTATATTCATAAAAAATCAATGGTAAACAAACGATACGAAAGTGTGGTTAGAAAACAATGTCGCAGAAACTAGTTTACATTAAAGCCACGAGATTGCGTATCGCTTAGCATGAAATGCCAATAGTGGGAAATGACTTTTTAACGCCAAAGGTGCGTTTCAATATTACGTCCGACGTGCGTCCGACGTTTAACTTTTCTTATGAAGCGTTTCGATATTAGAACGTCTTGTCCGAAAACTTCATTCCATCGTTTCAAAATTCTTGAGTGGAACGTCCGACCGTCAACTAATTACCCCACGATTTAGGAGAGCGTTTCAAAATTCAATCTGACAGATATCGTTACCGGACGACAGACGTTAAATTGAAACGCACCTCAGGACAGTGCTCCGCTATTTAAGGCAGGTGTATAAGCGTTCTAAACGGCTCCTCCAATTTTTTAAATTTGGTTCAAATGGCTGGCTAGTTTGTTTAAATATTTTTAGTGAGTTTAGTGGGGTCGGTTTCATCATTCGATTATTCTCTATGTATACCTATTCAAAGTGTTTTTTGTTGTAGGTCATTCTGAAAAATCTCTTTTATTGGTTACATTGGCAATCACCAAAAAACATTGTTACACATTTAGTCCTTTAACAATGTGTTAATTCACAAAATCAATAAAAGTATCTATTACCTACTTAAAAATTGTTTTGCTGCAGTCCTAACCTCAACCTTTCTGTTTTTGTACGTATTTGACCACTATAAAATAATCATTCCGATGTTGCCAGATCGTTTCCTTCAAATTAAATTCATTGGAGTACATTTATTCAAATTTCATTTCTCTGCAATTGAAAACTAGGAATAGCATTTCGCAGGTGAATTAAAAATCGAAGTATTTCACATGTGAATTGAATTGACTTTCACTTATATTCAAAACATGGACCACAGAGACACAGCTAATTCCTTTTTACACGAGAAAACCCAATCGAACAACATCAAAACCGCACTGAATCCCCTGTATACGAGTGGCTATACGCGCCTTGCGAATGATTGGTGTTCATATCGCTAGGTGAGATCCAATTTTTTGCAAGTGTCGTCGATTCGAATCTCAGACGGAGACCTTGAGTACTTCTCCGATACGTTTGAAGCACATTCCCGTCTAGCATTGCTATACATTTATCCATTTATCGATTCACACGGTCAAAAACCCATCTAAAGCAACTAATTTATCAGATCAAACACCATGAGGCCAACATACCACTATGATATTACAGTTTTATCGAGAGCTCCGAGGCAGCTCTGCCAGACAAACCACGAGCATCACACTGTAATCATATACTGGCTCATTTTTATCATTGGATTGATAGTCCGGTGGCTGATGGTTCGAATGCCACCAGTATTATTCCACAATTGAAATGACTAAAGTACAAATATGATTCGATGCTGAAAACTATCATTTTCTAGTTCAAATTCACGAGTGAATTGAAAATGCAAAAAATAATCGGGTCATGTCGAGAATATTAAAAGAATTAATTAAACTTATCAACACGAATTTCGTCGCACCCCAAAATTTTGACCCTATTGAAATCTGAATAACTTTTTTCTGCATTGAACAATTTGAATTCTGTAAATACTGTTCGCTAGCCCAGTCCTTCAGCTATAATCTCGTACTTCTTCAAAACATAAGGTTTTCCGCATAAAACCGCTACAGGGTATTATCTGAAACTGTGCAAAATTTCTGAATTTTCAAAAGGATCCCAAATAAAGAAAAATTTTTTTTCTTCAAATTTGACAGCAGTAGCATGAAGATGAACTCATTACCTCAAGACGCTTTTCGAATTGTCTTATTATCTCTTTTGTTTACAGGGTGATCTCAACAAATTAACTGTACGGTTTTGCAGTCATAACTTTTTTCCTCGTCAACCGATTTTCAAAATCTCTGGCTAATATTGAAGCTGAAACTTTAGATGAAGAGATAAGAAGATCAGAATATACTCAAGATGAAGATTGAAGATCAAAGGTTTCCTCAAAGGTGACCTAAATTTGAAACACCCTCAAAATCCCGTTGGGAGGAGAATGAAATGAAAATCAACTTGTTTTCGGAATGATCATCCATTCTGAATACGTCCAGGTCTTTCTTGCTGTCAGTAGTCAAGAATTGTGCATGAAAAAACCCAATTGTAACGGCAGGAGTTTGAAAAAAAATAAATTCAACCCATTGTTCGCCTGAAACGCATGGCCCGTAACCAAGGTAACAAGAATCACATTCAGTGGCTGACAAGCCTGACCAGCTGAGGCTCATTCCACAATAGCGGTTTTTTTCTCAATCGTGAAGCATTAATCGTGTTAGTAAGCAAGAACAAGAAAACAAGTTTTATTGAGTTTTTATTGAACAACAACAAAGAGAAAATAACTTGGATAACATTAGAATTGAAAAATATTTATGATATTCAGTATTTAGTGGGCCCTCCACTTTTGACAATTACTTCATTTACCCTTTCCGGCATGCTGTCATCAAAACTAGCAATGAACTCCTGTGGTACAGCTGTCCATTCTTGTTGTACCGCATTCACCAAGTCATCCAAATCTTCCATTCGCCCTTCCCTGTCTTTCAATTTTATACGACTCCAGACATGTTCCATCGGATATCCGGAGAGAAAGGCGGCCAGTTCATTCGCTCAATACCGTGATCCCTCAAAAACTCGTTGACAATGTGAGCCCTATGCGGTCTCGCATTGTCATCAACGAGAAGAAAGTTGTTGCCGATATTTGCAGCGTAAGAGACCACGATTTCTCTCATACATAAATCTCTATAACTCTCACCGTTCATACTCTCTCCTCTCAGAATCACCAATTCACTTCTCCCATTAATCGATATTCCACCCCACACAGTACCTCCAAAAGCCACCCTCGCCTCCACATTTCCTTCCAAAAATCTTTCATTCCTCCCTCTCCAAACCAACACACGACCATCCTTTCGAAACAAGTTGAAACTATTGTGAAAAATTTGAAAGAGATAGAAATCTTTCAACCATTAAGATGATGGACGTCCGAAATATAAGTAATCAAGTTGAAACTACTCTCATCCGTAAACATACACCTATTCCACTCTGCCTTTTCCCAGGTTTGATGTTCTTCCCCCCATAATCGTCTTGCTGCTCGATGTACAAGTTTCAGTAAGGGGCAGGCAGCTCGTCTCCTTACGTGTAATCCAAGATCATGGATCCGGCGTCGGATTGTCTGACTTGAAACCTGAATTCCCGTAACATCGATCAATTCACGACGAATTTTGGAGGCGGTTGACGTCCGAGTGCGCCGTACCAATCTTCCAATAAGGCGGTCTTGAGCGGGAGTTGTTCTTCTTCTTGTACCCCTTCTTGGCCCCCTAGGTCGATACTGAATATCCCCATCGTTAGCTCGGATGTGGGCCCTTTGGACGGATCTAACTGTTGTTCCAAGCAGATTGGCAATTTGGAGGGAAGATAATCCTTGTTCCGTCATTCGTGGAATCAGTTCCAGCTGGTCGGGCGTTAGATGCGGCATCGATATGATAATTTTTTTTTGCAAACGAATCAAAATTGACGTCTAACCTAGCTTGTCAGTCATTGATTGTGATTCTTGTTACCTTGGTTACGGGCCATGCATTTCAGGCGAACAATGGGTTGATTTTATTTTTTCTTTCAAAATCCTGCCTTTACAATTGGGTTTTTTCATGCACAATTCTTGACTACTGACAGCAAGAAAGATCTGGACGTATTCAGAATGGATGATCATTTTGAAAACAAGTTGATTTTCATTTAATTACAGAATTCAAATTGTTCAATGCAGAAAAAAGTTATTCAGATTTTAATATGGTCAAAATTTTGGGGTGCGACGAAATTAGTACAAAAAAATGTTATTCCAATCAACCACTTCAAGCAAGAGTCGAACTGAAACTCTTCAGCATACGTTATTACTATTACAAATGTCTGTGGAAATTTCTGCTATTCAGGTGTTGATGGTTTCAGTTGGAGTTGGGTCGGAAATCCACTTCATTGAAAGTACACCAATAATGTTTTTACTCAGGATATTGTTTTGAATAGAAAAAAGGCACATGCAGCATGAGTCAGAAAAACCAAAGGTAGACATCTACTCAAAGGAACCACTGTCAAAGCTGTTGAGTCTCATTAAGAAGATCTAGACCTTGTGCTCTAAATCATATGGAATTCCATAATAGACCTACAAAGGATGCAGTGGACTAGACCAAAGAGCAAACTCTAAGTTTGAACTATGTTTCTATTCTATGAATAATTACCTGCGACAGGATGTCATACTGACAAAAGTGGGCGAGGTGGGGAAGTGTGTAATTCTATATTGTATTTTACAGCATTACTGTAATGAGAAGTTGAATAATAGAATATGTAGGGCTCTCATAGTATAGTTATAGTTTGTGTAGGCTACTGGCGTCCTTGACGAACCATTTCAGATCATGTCTGAAACAGCACGATTGAAAGTGAGCCCCTCCTTGTCATTACTATTTTGCACAATTCTCCTAAATACTTCTGAGGGCTGCTTGTAGAGGTGCAGCTCTATGTCAGAAAGACCGAATTGTTAAAATAAGAGCATATTAACAATAGATTAGTGTCATTAAATATATAATCGTTATTTAAGGTATGAGCAATACCCGATTTTTCCGATCTGATATATCTAATTTGGACGATATACTATTTGAATCGGAATTAAAGCGGCTAGCCATATGCCTGCAACTTTGGACTGAGCATGCGTCAAACTCGAGCATGCTCCATAGACTCCAAAAATGGACAAATATGGCTGCCAAGGCTGCAACATCACTGCTCTCTCTCTCTGAATTTTGGATAAATGGCCGTTATATGGTAACAATTTCAACAATTTTCAAATCGCAAGGTAGGTTAGTCAGGTCAGGTTAGGTTTGGCTAATAATTCACGCATTTTCGACTTGCAAGCTGAGTTAGTTTGCTCAGGTTTGGTTTGTGTGTAAATTGCGAGCGAAAAACTAATTCAACGAATTTTCGAATCGCAAGCTAGGTTAGCTTGCTCAGGTTAGGTTTCTGTGTAAATTGCGAGCGAAAAAACAAATTCACGCATTTTCAACACGGTTTGCAATCTTGTTTTTCCTTCCTCTTCTTGCTTCTCCGCCATTAAATGACCCTCTTGTTCTACATCACTTAAATTCGAGTTTGGCTCATGCTCAGTATAAAGTTGCAGGCGTATCGCTAGCCGTCTGTGTGTTTTCATGGCTCTTCCATTTTATCTTTGGGCTTACCCAGGATCTGATGGAGTTTACACGAAGTTTTGGATACACTTTTTATATTGGTGGTTTTTTAAAAGTGCTTTTGAAATCTCGACTATCTCGAAGTTCGTAGAATGGAATTAAAGTTGGGAGGAACATCACCATTACCTTTCTTACATACAAAATATTTTTACGTTTCATATAGTTGACCACCGTACTATAGTTCTATATGTAGCTGTCAATTTATGTGTTATCGGACAATTACAAAGTGTGATGGCTAGTTAAAGTTGTTAAATAGTTGTTAACTCGAAGATGGGCGATAGCAGTGAGCTTGCTTGTTATAGAAATGATTTTTGTTAGTTTTTATTCTCGTTTTATCGATACGTATTGTACCTTTATTAGCCGATGCATTCATCAGTCTCATTAGATAAGCAAATCTAATAACAGCCGTGAGTATTATGAAACGTCCATCTCGGTCTCGATCTAGAGTAGTATCGGGTCTGCATCTCGTAGTCATTGAAATCGTGAATTGAAATTCTTGCAGAGCGATAGATTGAGGGTTCAGAGCAATGAACGAATCATCTTGGATGGGTTGAGCAAATCATCTTTTCAAACATAAACATTCAACGTTTTTGTGGAATCAAATTTGAGATTTGGAATCCATGAAGGCTATTCTTGAGAGATTGAATGGTCTGGAGAGCATCCCAATGTCGATTGCAGAGTATGTCCGTTCTGAAACTGTCACCATGAATTTTTCATATTTCGAGTTTAGTAGTAAGCTGCCTCACTTCATAACCGTCAAAAAATGTGGAAAGATATCACATCCAGCTCAGACGCCTTTTGTATCACGTAATAGTAATGGTATAACGTTTCTATGGGATTTCAATCACTGAATCAAAAATGAATCCATTATCATATTAACTCAGAACCAGTAGAAAGGTATTGGAAATAAATCAGCTACTTGCTTTGTATTATGCACACGCTGACAGTAGATTGGGATATGGTATATGTCTATGGGGTTTATCTGAATCAAGATGCATATAACTCCTGGTGCGTTTACTGATTCGCTTTTGTTTCAACTAAAGTTCTTGATCCTGTAATTGCGTCAATAGAGTTTGTTCCATTCGTCAATGGATGACGCTTAAGTCGAATATAGTGGAGTTTCCAACAATCCAAAGTGCCTACTAGATACATTTTTTGAGTTTTTGAACGTTAACATTATTTTGAGGTTATATGTAGGCTATCCAAGATGCTGTCAAACTAAAATCAAGATGGCCGCCTGAAGGCACACATTGTATTTGTTATTGTTTGAACGAGACTGATTATTGTTAATTTTCATCTATTGGAGTGAAATTTTTGTATGAAACTTTGCCGAATAAAAAACATGCCTACAAAGTGTTATGTTGTAAATTGTGGAAGCCGTGGAGATCGCGACTTAGTGAAGTTTTTAAAAATTCCTAGCTAGCTACATTTTGATAATGTGGTATATTAAATCAAAGACTAGATATATAGATGTTTATTAAGTAGGATACCCTAATATACATAGTTCCATGTTACAAAGTAACAAATTAGCAGGTAAAAATATGTAACAAGTGAAAATAAATTACTTTGCGATATCTGATACTCGGTGTGTAAAAAAACGACCAATCCAATGAAGATTTGAAAATAAAAATAGATAAATGTGTAGGCACTCATATATTACAAATAATAGTGTTGAGGAAACAGTCATAACTTCATGCACTGAGAACCAATCCAGGGGTTTTTTGGTACATCGGACAGTCCTATAGGGTCCAATAGAATTTCACAGATATCATTTTCACACTGCAGCACAACTCGGCCATCCTCACCTTTTCACAAAGATACCATCTTTACTCTAAAAAATGTCTTCCTTTTATGAAACTTAGGTAGCACAACTACTTTACGAAAATTGTACGCTTTTGGGAAATCAACTATCCAGAATTATTCATCTGGGAAAATTTACTCATGAACATATATCCTTTGGGTGACCAAATCACAAAATCGCAGTATTTTCATTCAGTTAGTTTCATTTGTAAATGAGTTTGGTAATAATAAGCATGGTCACGTTTTAGGGTAATTGCAATTCCACCACTTATTATAGTTGAGGTTTTTAAATTTGAATACTGCCCCATATCAATATTCCTTAATGAATATGGACACTTCACTTCACCATAGCAGCCACAAGACATCGTCGCATCAGGAGAACCATCAATTTATTAAATAATCTATACTTTCAACAAAGGAATATCCATTCGCTGTGAATGCCTCATCTGAAAATTTATTGGAAACATTAATGAACAGTTCATAAATTACGAAAAATCAGTACCTACCTTGGCAACAACAGTATGTTCATCCATTTTTCTTGCTTCACAATAATGGGCAAATCCAGCTTCAAGATATTTATAGCCTGTTAAACTTTTGTAGGCCTTCATTGGCTTTCTTGTTTATGAGTCAACAGCAGATATGTAATAATGTCGAATGACGTTTCTGTTGTGAAAAGATCTAGAGATATGTCCATTTCACAAGGAGTGAAAGTAAAATATCACTCTCCTTTTGTCTCTATAGATCGATGCAGTGTCTTTGTTTACTCGTTCTAATGATAATAAATAAATCACTTTTAGTTAAAACAGCCATAATAACATTTCAAATCACAACTAAACAAAACTATTAGCAGTAGAAGCTAGTGCCAAACACAAACACCATTCATGTGTGCCTACAGCCGGCCATTTTTAAAGAGCCGTGGTCACGTGTTCTGGATAGCCTAATTGGTATTTATCGTGTGATTTTTCTGTTCTTTTAATACTTTTCGCTCAGTTCGGTAGTTTTGCGACGTTTTTAGTTGTTGGGTTATTGTTATTTATTTGTTCTTGTGTTTTTCTGTCATTCGTAAAAGTTAGGGTAGTGTATAGCATTTTTTTGTGAGTCTCGACTTCGACATGACATGGTTCAATTTGAGGTTATGTCGATGACGCAGCATGCGTTTGTCAAAACGACATGTCAAGTCATCATGATCGGTAATGATTTGCCTGCCATCTATGTTAAAATTGAGTAAACTCTCTTGACGCAATAAAAATGTCATGAATCAAGCAGGCCGTACATCAACAGTTTTGGATGACAATTTCACAGCTATAAGTAATTCCACCAGGAGTTATATGCATCTTGATCTGAATCCTCACACGATGTCTTTATTTTTCAGAATCGGGTTTTGCAGGATGTTTTCAAATACCATAAAATTTTTACACTGCCTTCGTTATTTATTTTTAAAGTTTATGTTCACTCTGTGGAGAATATGGGTACTTTATTTAGCACCAATAAAGATAGACATCAATTTGCTACCCGAACCAAATATAACCTTCATGTACCTTTTAATAACTTGAGTGTATCTCTCAACTCTTCTTCCTCTATGGAGCCCAGGGTATTCAATAAACTGCAAAATTATGTGGAAGAAAGTAAATTCATGGATATTTAAAAATCAATTGCGAGAATATTTACTAGAAATTTTCCTAACAAGTGCGGAAAGTTCGGGCAAGCAGTCAAGGGCGGAAAAGACACTTTACGCATGAATTAGGAACATTATTTTTTCTACAACCGCATAAAGATTCAAAAAGCACATTGAAAATATATATTTTATTTCACCATTCCATGAAAATCCACTAATTGTTATTGATATTAATGTTGAAAACACAATTTGTTGCATTCTGCAAATGCGTCAGAATAGCCGGTCCAGGGGCCCTATTCTAAAATGTCGACTATCATATGTCGCATGCGACAAAATATGTCCATCGCCTTTCTCGAATATGCATTGAAAAGAGATGGAGATATTTTGTCGCATGCGACATAGGGTAGTAGACATTTGAGAATAGGGCCCCAGGGTAGTTAGTTCGTGATAACTGGCTGTTAAGAGTAACACTCGTAGATTGCAAAGTGCATGAAGATGACGGAGACGGCATCGGTTGCAAGTTGCCAGTACATGAAAGAATTTTATTCGAGAAGGTTTTCTTCTGTTCTACGAAGTCCTCCAAATAACTCTCAGCAACAGCAGTTGACTTCCAGCCCCCAAGACGTTTTATGTTGGTTATCCCTTCGCCTGAATCTGCTAGAAACGTTGCCGAGGATCGTCTAAAGCTGTGACCTGTGTAACGTTCTGGGTTAGGTAGGCCTAAGTAGGTAGCGATCTCTGCCGGCATTTTACCAAATGTGTTTACGCCTACGCACTGAACAGAACATTTGCCTTTTTTGTAATTGATAAAAAAACGACGGTGTGTGGTGTTAGGAGGCCGTAAATTTGCATACTTTCTATAGAGCTTCAAAAAGGTTCCATTATTTATGTCTTCAGATATAACAAAGGATCTTGAGGTATGGTTTTTCGAATCGGAAATTTTCACAATAATTAGGTTTCCTTTATCTTGAATATCGTCAAGCGTGATTTTCACAAGCTCCGCTCTGCGAAGAGCACCGGCTAAAGCAAAAATGGTACTTACTTTAATCATAAGATATATCTCATCAGGGGCTAGCATAAACTTGGATATGTCTTCTTTGGTAACAATCTGCGATTTATGTGGTCGAAAACCAACATTTTGCTTTTTTAGAAACTTGCTTATGTCCAGGTCTTGTTTTATTTTAACTAAACATTTCACCATCGAGTAACGCGACCATAGGGTATTGGATTTCACTACCTTACTCAGCTCGGAAAAATACGCCAAAAAAACCTCTTCTCTGAAGCTATTCATTTCTTTTTTCCTTACACCAGTTTAAAAATTGGTAGTATTGCTGTTCGTATCTTTCTCGTGATTTACTTGGTAACAGGTCTGAATTAACCTCATCTGCGGCCTTTAATATTGCTTCTGGGAGCTCTTCGTCTCACGAATCCATTAAAATATTGCTTTTATTGAAAATAATTTGAAAAATGCCAGAATCGGACACTTCGACAACGCTTCGACTTGAAACTTTGACGTCTTGATGACAATATGGTTGTCATAACAAATCTTTGGTTACCACACTAAACCACTTGACTCAGCTTAGTTTGATTGTTATGTGGATTGAGAAATGTATAGGGTAGATATATAAAAGTATCGCAATTTCTTCATTCCAATGAACGAAAAATAGTCTGGGTTACATCGAATATTAAAACCTATATTAGTTTGAATAGTAATATACAGGTAAAATCAATGAAATGTACATTTAATTACGATAAATTGACATATTTTACTTTCCCGCAATAGTGCGGGAAAGTGACACTTTCCAAACTAAAATGAATGCGGGAAAGTGGGTAAAAATGCACGGTCGTAGAAATTTTTTTTTCTATACAACTGAAGAGTCTTTCCAAGTAGTCCAACTGACGTAATGAACGACAACGTTCGACATGATCGTATGTATCATTTATTGATCTGCATTTCTAACAAAAAAAAAGGTGGACGTGTCCAAATAAAGGATATCGTTTCATAGTAGTTACATGAGTAAAAAATGTTGGTGTCTGCGTTGATTGTAAAGTAGATCTACACGAAAAGTTTTGACAAAAGGTAAATCTTTGGAAGTGAATGTCTGTGGATGGGTTTTTTGAAATAACCAAGGATCTCACTAATTCTTACTTGCATCCTTCTCCCTATTTCTCTCAATGTCAGGATTTTTGTTTATGTGAAACTGAATGTTAAAAAAAGAACTTGCTGAGAAAATCCCATCGGCAGTTTTTTTTTGATATGAAGTGGAATCAACATGTAACACTGCGGGAGCTGTGAATTTCTGCATCTATCTATTCTCTCCGTCTGTACATATCTCGACCGCTGTGCAATCAATTATCAGCGATCAACTTTTTGTTGGACTCACCTACCTCTGTTCTCGATCCGTATAAGTAATTTTCCTACCACGTCATGAAATATGTAACAGCCGTCAGTTGCTTACCTCACATCTTTATCGATTTTACAATATTATGTGATGAGTATTGAACACGTTGCTTTTTTCGAGCTTTGACAGAATCCAAGTTCGGAGCTAGTACTTCTATATATGTTCATAATCTTTCAGCCGCTGCTGATAGAGATGGTACCGACAATTTTTTCAGGTATAGTATATTTTGCGAGTCGAATGAATCAATTCTGGTTTTTGATTTGATGCGGTAGGAGGTGAATACAAAAGTTCTGGAGTCGCCGATTTTTTCTTGACCTTTGTGAAGGAAAAATAAATCAGATCTGTTCTCGACAGAACTATGTCGGATACTGAGTGAGAAATTCTGAAACATTGGTGATGATAAAGGTTAGTTGATTCTTTACCAGAAAAAGGATACGATTCGATAAATTCTTGTAACAGTTAGCCTTTTATTTCTCACATTCTAGTGCTGTTTCTGGTTTTCTTACTGAATTCACTCTATATATTTTTTTCATGTCAAAATTCAGTCTTCCCATTTCATAACAATATGTATCATTTAGTTGTAATTTTAAAATTATGGTGGTAAAAACGAGAAGGATATATAAAATTTCGGGAATAATCCCTTGAATTTTTGGAATCCAGTCTAAAGCAAAAGTTACTATTCCGCCAACAACATTCAACGAATTGTATCAACTCACATTGGGTCAACATTGGTTTAATTATATTTACCAATCAAACAATCTTATCTTCATATTGTTTCAGACATCTAGAATGAGTATTGCAATCCCAATATTTCTCTCATATCGATTCTAGGAATAAAAAACTATGTTGCATATTCAATTGAATGCACATTGAATATTATTTCACCTTTATTCAACTCGTTTAACTTATATTAGGACAATATTGGTTTAATAATATCGTTAAAACAATTTTGTCTTCATATTGCTTCCAGAATCTAGAATAAATATTACAATCTCAATATTCCTCTTTTATCCTTTCTAGGGATAAGAGGCAATATATGTATATCAAAGTTTGATAGTACTCATATTGGTTGAATATTATTTCACGAATGTTGAACAAATTAAATTAACTGATTGAAGTTATTTCGACAACATAATTTTTAAATAAAAAATGTTATGAAAAATAACAATTGTCTATCATTATTTTCAGTGTAGTAGAAAACACTAATTATATTTTTTAAGCAAACATTAAAAAGGAAAGAAATAGAACAAATTTGTGAATATCTTGTAGACTTTAGGAAATAGTTTTTGTTAGTTTTAAGAAGGTCTATGTTCACAATAAATTATATGATAACGATATTAAACCAAAGTTCGGTGAACATCTAAAATCTCGATTGCTGTGTTTGTTGAACATGACAGAGATGTCACGATGGCAGAGAGGAGGAAAAGAAATAATTTGACAAGGACATTTAGAAACTGAAAAATTTCGTTTCAACAAAACTGATAAAACGTAAAGAAAATCAAGGAAATTTATTATAAATAAGAAGAGAAACTACTACAGACAAATTTATAAAGAAAAGTATTCACTAAGAGCCATCACATCTGAAGAATCCAGTAGAAGAGATTTTGAGAGGAGAGAAGAATATCAAAGGTATATTTTTATCATAGGTAATCCACCAAGAATCTCCAAACAAAATTCAAAATCTTATTGTGGTGCTGTCAACATAACCAAAGCAGAAATAACCAGGCGTTTGCAAGGTCTCAAAAAAAACCTTCAATCAAGAAAACAGACAAAGTGATTTGAAATATAAAAAAAAATACATTTAATTTCATGTTCTATCGTGGTGGCATTTAATATGTGTAAATTCATCATGAATGATAAATAAAGAGGAAATAAAATCTTCCAATTTACACAAAAAATATATACTTGTAACGTGCTTACAATTGTTTCGACACACGGTGTCATCATCTGAGCGAGTTATCAACTAAAGAGACGTCAAAATCACCTTCTTAAATATTAAAATAACATGCATGAAGAAGACAGAAATCTTTGGGAGATCGTTTGCTAACGAACAGTCGTTACCGACCGATGATGAACCCTTTACTCCCATAAATACCTAACTATGTAGGCTTATTATGGCAAGAACCTGTCAGAAAACAACTAATCCCCTGGCTAAGACCACGACGGGTATTGAATTAAATCTAACAGCTACTTGTGCAACGTTCCTCAAAACATCAGAGGACGCAATTACAAGTGCCCTCTATGACCAACATGCATGAAATTTCACTAATGACAATTGCAGGTATGAAATTTCCTAATGATATATAGCTTGGATTAGGGAGCATTTGAGTAGTTACTAGTGAGATAATTAATTATAGGTGAATTGTACAGGTCAATTTGGTCATTGAGAACTAAATTGCTATTGTTACGTAAATGTTTCTTGATTTCTATGGATTCTAATATGTTTAATTTTTGACCTTTAGGTTGAATATGCAAAATTTCAGGGTTTTGTGTGAAGTTATGGTTATTGTCCATAAGGTGGTTGGAATAGTTTGAGTCCTGTTTATTTAATCTGTAACTTCTCAAATGCTCACCGAATCTTTGATTAAAACTACGGCCTGTCTGGCCTATATATAATGCATTGCAATCCTCACACTTGAAGAAGGTGATTTTGACGTCTCTTTAGTTGATAACTCGCTCAGATGATGACACCGTGTGTCGAAACAATTGTAAGCACGTTACAAGTATATATTTTTTGTGTAAATTGGAAGATTTTATTTCCTCTTTATTTATCACTTAATTTCATGCATTTCATGAGTGTTATTAATAATAATAAGGTTGCTGGTCAAATCTCACTTTCAGAAATTGCATTGTGAAGCACATCAAAATTGTAGTAGATTTCATAAGTTTTTGTAGGAAGGGTATAATTTAAAATTGGATCCATTTATTTCTTTTTCATTATTTCTCATTGTTGAAATATAAAAAAAAAGTTTTTTTTCAATACATCATATTTTTCAATCAAATACAAAATTTGACAAATTTGATATCTGGTAACTTTTCCAAAGAACTCAACTTAAGAAAGAATTTTCTCATATTCTATTATAATTATCTTTTCTTTTCTTAATTGGAATATTGAAATTATATTAAAATATTGAACCAATATTCTACTTAGAAAGGGGTGATAATTGAAGGGGAAATAGAACTTTGCAATGTTTATCCACCCTCCTCCTGTGGAGCACATAACAAAAAAAAATCGGTGTATATTTCTGAATTTTTTAATGATAAAGTTGAGACCAAAATTTCATAAGGATTTTGCGAGGTTCTTTCCTTTGTGATAATGATTTTATGGTTTGCCATTTTCTCATGTTTTCTGTAAATATTCACGTAATAAGTCAATTTTCAAAATATTCCTGTACAACAAATCAAAAAAAATAAATCCGTTCTCGAAACGAAATGTCACGGCACCAACAATAGTTTGTTGTTGAGGTCAGTGAAGAAGTTTAGCAACCATAGTCATTTCAATAATGTTTCACCAACAATAGTTTGTTGTTGAGGTTAGTAAAGACGTTTGGCAACCATAATCACTTCAATAATGTTTCCGATTGTAGCATCCGATACCACTGTAGTCGCAAAGGCAGATATAGCACCGGAAAGGTATAATTTTTGGTCGTATCGAAGAAAAACGATTAATTCGTACAATTTCATCCGCATTGTCAACAATTTGAGCGGCCCGATCCGTTTTCTTGGGAACCAATTCTCCGTTAAACGGTCCTAATTATCTCCCTTCCGCCAATCACGTCAACCAGGAAGACAGGCTGATTCAGATTATTCAGTCAGAAAGCTTTTGTAGTTCGTACCGAATCACGTAACAGCTTTTTCAGCTTCCTTTTCAATTTAATGCAAATTCTCGCTTTTTATTGCTCGCATTTTGACATTCCCACAATTAGAACGAGGATCGGTACTTATCGGTACTTTTTCAGTTTTTTCTTTTGTTCGATGGAGCATTACGAGACATCCAGTGAGCTTGGATGAAGAACATCTTCACATGGGTTTTGATTTCATGTCAGAATACTGAGGGAAATACTCATTTCTGGAATTGTATGAGGACCCAAATAACGTATATGATTCAGTGACCTATTATACAGGGTAATTTACTATCACTTACACAAAATGAAATGGGGTTCTGGTATCATGAGAGAGAAAATGAGAATGATAGCTAGAGAGAGAAAAAAGAGCATAGTTTTGAAGAGTATATCAAATAAATTATAGTTGAACTAACTCATTTTTATTCATAGAATTTGATTCAAATTCAGCAAGCATATTTTTCACATTTCCTATATCTTCCAGTAAAAATATATTATCAAAATTAAATTATAGGGAAATAATTACATTTCGGAGTACTTGTAAGATAAATAACTGGGAAATTTTGCAAACTTCGATATACGTTTTATTATTTTTAGTATCTTTTTTGAAATTAAGATTGTAATTTATTTGAATATTAAATGTTCTTCGGCAAATAATAATAATAGCCGTCCTCCACCCGCAAAGGCTATGCCTTTGGGTACAGTCTACGATATTTCGGTGAGGGGTTTATTATATTAATATTATTATAAGTTGAATTTCACTTGATTGAATCTTTTCAAAATTGATTCACAGAACCAACAAACAACTCAGAAAGCAACCAACAACTTAAGATGGCCTCCTTCTCTGATATCTTTTAATCATTTGGACATCTACCGCATACTGTATGGGAATGAATCACCTACTCCAGAACCGCATTATCATCTCTAACCGACGTATTTTGAATCATCGAGTACAGATACCCAAGCTAGTAGAGAATTAGGCATGAAATTATTTTTGCGATGCTAGCATGAAAATGAAGAAGAACGAAAAATGAGTAGTATCAGTTATGGAGCTTAATATAATTGCTTCAATCTAGAGGAATGACTTGCAAATTGACATCAAACAATTGCTTACTCTAGCGCAGTGTGCGGTATGGAACGGGGAGGTATAAAAGTTGCATTATTGACTACTTTTACTTTGTCACCATCTTCACGACTTCAGATTATTATCACATCAATGAGAGAATGAAGAGAGTCATGAAATATTCTGCTGTTGGACTGGCGTTGCAACCATTAGGTTGAGCAGCAATTTATGTTGAATGAGTTATAATTTATTTGAAGTGATAACAATTTAAATAGACAAAAAATAATTAGTTTTATTTTTTTGTCGTTCAACTCTTTTCTGCAAATCATACTTAGCTGAAACAGTTGAAAGCTCAGAAATGTGTCCATATTCTTCTGTAAAAGATATCAAGGAAACAGTACTCAAATTCAAATTATTTCAGCAAAAATATTTGCACATAATATCGGTCTACAGAGTGATCCATATGTAATTGGTGCACCTCTCCATTTATTTCCCGATTCAGAAATTCTATTTTCAATAAATCTAGTTTAGTATCATAAACTCTGAATACAAATAATAATTTCAAGGCCCACTTCGATATTTTTCGGAGCCGAAAATCCAAAAAATTCACAATCGATAAAAAAAAATTACGACTCCATTGGAATCATTATGCTTTTAAATGGGTGTGACCAATACTTGACGAAAAAACAAATTTTCAACAAAAATCTACAATGAGTAAAATTTATATCAGGTTATCAAAATATTTCGAATCGTTAACACTTAAATCACAATTTTGTAAATAATATCGTTTGAAATACTTAACCCTTTAGCTTATTAGAGTAATTCCATATGAGACTTAGTTATGTCCATCAGAGGAACGCAGCTTTTTGTAAAAGAATAGAAATGCACTCATTTACATCAAATAATATAATTATTAAAAATAATATAAATGAACCACAACAAAAGTATTGACGTATTGACATGCAGTACTTAAATTTCGGAATTTCAACCAAATCTCCATTTGATTCTAGAGATCGTATCGTTTCCTCATGTCAACCATAACATTCGATAATTAGTTTGGGGAAATATCTGTGCAGGCCCATGTTTGTTTGTGTGTGTTTTGTTTGTTGGGCAAGTTTTGTGAAATACAATGGGGAAGTCCCAATTGGGAGAAAACTCGATCAATCCACTGTTTCCCCCTATACTCCAATTAGGAAAATTTTCTTTCAAGGAATCTCTCACAATCCTGCTATTGTTGATGGAACAGCCTTCTAATTGAAATAAAACATTGTTCTTCTTCTGCCAGTGGAAGTTCATCCATCGAATTGGAAAATTCATTCCACAAGAAATTCAAAAAAAAGTTGCTATTTAAATTGGTTCTGAAAAAAGGTGCCATTTAAATTGCTTGTCAAAAATATATGGAACATCCTGTACATTGAAATATTTTATATTTCAATACGTGGGTAACCTTTTTACAATTCAGTACGTGAGCGAAGATATTTTATTTTTCAACACAACTTGTCCTCAACAGAACATAAACAAGAGTTTTCAAAAAGGCCACTGATAGTTCGATCTGGGGGTCGAGTCGAGTTTAGAGTTCTGCCGTGCCCACAGCTATGGGGGGAGTTTGGAAGATTCGATATTAAATAAATGGAAAATGTTCATAAACTGTTTAAGCCGATATGTATTGTAAGTAAAGATCTTTTTAAAATAATTTATCCAATCAATAACTAGGAGAGATTCTTCAATTCTTTAATTCATTAATTCTTTATTGATTATTTCCTTCATTAATCTCAATCGTCTAAATCGCATATTTGTACATAGTAAAATAAATGTTTTTATATTTTTCTAAAGTGTTTTAAATCTATGAATGATCAGTATCTACCTAGTTAGTCGTGAATCAACCCCAAGTCACGACAAGTGGTGGAGGTTGCCGTGCTTTAGTTTTGGATTCATTCTTCATAATGGTCCAATTTATATTTTGTTAGTTATTTGAAAGTATAGTGATAAATTCAACTCAATCGTATTTACGTTGCAGTTCATAAACGTTGAACTTGACCTAGATCCGGTACAACTAGGTAGAAATTGCTGATCCATATGTTTGTTTCTGAATGAATCTCTCCCAAGTATTGTGCAACAATAGCATTTCCGAATAAAAATATTATTTGACGAAAGTACGCTATTTCGTACGCAATAAACTCCAGAGAATTTTATTAAGATTAAATAAAAATGCTATTGATGTTAAGTTCTAACGATTTATTTTCAGTATAATTAATTGAATTTTGTTGTTTTCCCTATTGATTTTTACAAGAATAATTTTTGTAAAATTATTATATTTCGAGTTTATGAGAGTAATTACGTGTAGTTACAAATTTATTACTACTTTACTCTGAATCTTCAGCTTCCCCCTAGCCCCTAGCAGAGATCAGTACGTTGGCAGAAGCAAGAAAGAAAGGAACGCTCGCTGTCTTTCCAGAATTCGTAGCGCCAGGAATACCTATTTGCTCTTGGGATTTTTGTGAAGAATCACAAGAGATGAGCTTCAGAGAATGCTTGGACAGATGCATTTTTATTTTGGAGTTTACCCAATTGGCGCAGAATACGTTTTGTCAAAATAATGAGAGAGGATTTTGTTGAATCCTTGGTGTAGCTAAATACACGATTTTGTCAGAGAGAATTTGACAATGAAATCGTGATTGAAAGTTGTATTGATACTAGGTATGATGATTTATTTTATGTTGTAGGAATACGGAATACCTATGACGAGAGAAGTTGAGTCCTGTTACAGTAAGAGTTACAGTAATAAGAGATGTGCTTCAGAGAATGCATGCACAGATGCATTTTTATCTTGGCGTTTACCCAATAGGTGCAGTAAACGATTTGTCAGAATAACGAAAAAGGAATTTGTAGAATCCTTGGTGTATTCTGCATACACAGTTTTGTCATAAAATTTGACAATGAAATCGCGATTGGTAGTCGTTTTGAGTGTGCGTATTATGATGATTTATTTTATGTTGTAGGAATACGGAATACATATGATGAGAGAAGTTGAATCCAGTTACTTATAGAGTAAAACTAGGATCTACAAAAAATGCGAAAACGGATGTGATTCATGTAGATTGAAAGCTGTGTGTGTACACATTAGTTCCTTAAAGCGATTTGGAACTCAAAGAAAAAGAAGAGTTCGTAGGAAAACGAAATAAGGATGTAGGCAATGGCCGACATGTTGATATAAATTAAAGGGTGAAGTATGAAACTGCCTGATAATTGAACTGTGCACAGTGTTTTAATAAGTTATGAATGAGGTCGAACAGAATTTAATGGAAATTGTTGAATGTAATGTGAAAAGCGAGTGTGAAATTGTTTTGTGATATTCTGTATCTAATCCTAGGCAAAGAATTTCAGGATATCGCATCTCAAAATTAGCCTCGTAAAGAGAATGGCTATGGATAAATGAAAAATGTGACATTTGTGATACTTCTAAAATGAATGGATGATTATATTATAATAAGTATATATTGATATCGGATAATTCGAAAAATATTTTGAATCTGTATGGTTGGCATATAATTGTATAATAAGTATATGATGAGAATAAGGTTGAATAGTAGTTAATATATTTTGGGTATTTGGGTATTTGTTGTAAAATTAGATGATATCAGTATGTTTACCTAAACTTTGATTTTTGTATTATAGGGACTGTACCTCCTGTAAGAAACGCGGAAGAGTCTTCAGCCTTGTACCACTCCAAGAGAATCCCCAGGTGAATCGTGATGAAGCCACAGTTTCCACAGCCATGTCGAGTTGAGCCTTCTCACATTCAATGAGATAGAGCAGAGCCAAGTTCTACCATGTCAAGCTCCATGTTGTCTAGTAAAGCTGAGCCAAAATAGGGTATCCAACCGGACCAAGCAGTGCCAATGTCCAGTAAAGCCATGCCAAGTCCCGGCAGGCAGATACACGCCAAATACAGGGAAGCAGAGCCAAAATGGAGTTCAACCGGACCAAGCCATGCCAAGTCCCAGCAGGCCGATACATGCCAAATACAGGGAAGCAGAGCCAAAATGGAGTCCAACAGGACCAAGCCATGCCAATTCCCGGCAGGCAAATCCATGTCAAGTCCACTGAAGCCATGTCAAGTCCCGGCAGGCAGGTTGATGTCAAATACAGTTTGTCCAGTATGTTTGGGTCATACCATACCTGGTCCAGCCAAGCCAACCCAAGCCTGACTAAATTGATGAGCCAATTATTGTACCCAGGCAACGATGAACCATGGTATAATGGAATGGAACCGAAATGAACCAGTCAAAGATGGAAAAGGCAGCAAGGAGGAGAAGAATTCAAATGGAGATGGTGCAAGGAGACTTCTTCTGCGCATATTTATTTGTATATTTATATTTACATGTTATTAATTTCATAGCTTTTGTGAACCTGTATCGAATTGTCAGTTGGTTTTAATATAATCGCTCGAGGCGCGCGATTTTGAACGGGGGGGTATTGTCAAAAATATATGGAACATCCTGTACATTGGAATATTTTATATTTCAATACGTGGGTAACCTTTTTACAATTCAGTACGTGAGCGAAGATATTTTATTTTTCAACACAACTTGTCCTCAACAGAACATAAACAAGAGTTTTCAAAAAGGCCACTGATAGTTCGATCTGGGGGTCGAGTCGAGTTTAGAGTTCTGCCGTGCCCACAGCTATGGGGGGAGTTTGGAAGATTCGATATTAAATAAATGGAAAATGTTCATAAACTGTTTAAGCCGATATGTATTGTAAGTAAAGATCTTTTTAAAATAATTTATCCAATCAATAACTAGGAGAGATTCTTCAATTCTTTAATTCATTAATTCTTTATTGATTATTTCCTTCATTAATCTCAATCGTCTAAATCGCATATTTGTACATAGTAAAATAAATGTTTTTATATTTTTCTAAAGTGTTTTAAATCTATGAATAATCAGTATCTACCTAGTTAGTCGTGAATCAACCCCAATTCACGACAATAGTACTGTTGTAGAAAAATTAATGTTACAGAAAACCATCAAGTTCCTACCTTTCAAATTTTTATCAGATTTGTCAAAAAGTTAACAAGCTCTGTAAAAGGCACAATTTTGGAACGGCGGTCATATTTTTTTGCCAACCAGTCTCTCGCAGTGTTGCCAATATGTACAACCTATCGCGGCAGTAGAATTCACAGTAGGGCGGGAAAATTTAACCTATCCATTATGACCTCGTTTCCAAACCATCCCCGATTTCTCCTATAACTTGATTCCCTTCAACTCATTCAAATTGGCGGCTGGGTATGAGGATAGTTCTGTATCCTCAATAGATGCATAATACTCATAGAAATATATATTATATACTGACTCTAGAATGCTTATCCCCATGTCAAAAGTGTTGTAAAAAGTTCGGGCTAGTTCGCAATGCGCATGCGCGTCATCAGTGATTTTTGTAACAGGCCCGGTTTTAGTAAAACATTATGGTACTTGTGAAGATTGACAAACGTTAATTCTGAATCTCGGAGAATAAGGTTGGAAACCTCATTGTACTTATACCTGTTATTTGTATTTAGCCGATTTGAATACATATTTTCACATATTTAAGATCCCAAATATTCAGCAAAGTCCATCAGAGAGTATACGGTTATTATTATTATTTATCGCTCTGAAGCGACTGATTTTTGGTATCACATTCACTTTTCAGCTGTAGTTAACCAACAAAAACCTACGGAACCACCTCAAATCGTCGGTGCGAATTTCAAGGAAGCACTGGATTGGAAAATAAATTCAAAGTACAAACAAAACCATGAAAATTTATTTCAGCTAGTATAATTTCAACTCAAATTGGATTTATAAAATTGGATGCTTGGAAGCTCGAGGTTTTTCTTCACGATTCATGTCAAAATATGCAACTGCATTTAATTTAAATCATTTGAAGACATTAACATGCTATTTCTACGAGTTTTTCTGGTTGTATTACCTTAGTGCAATTTCCACAATGGGGGTGCATGAAAAAGTGAGGCCAGATGCATTTTCCTTACGATCAAAGAAAAGTACTTCCATATTGACATTAATTTTCTGAGGCGATTCTATGTATGTTTATTACTTTTTGTAGGAATCTAGAACTCATATTATAATGAGCGGTGTGGCAGAAAGTTGTATCACTCGCCATGCATGCTTACGCAGAAACAGTATTGGTACTACTGCACTAGGTTTCAAATTATTCTATTGTCGTTTTCACATGAATCTTCATGAGGAAAATGTATGCCACAAATTACAATTTTCTCACTCAAATGTTCTGCTGGGGTCTCTTCTTAAGAACAATAACCAAAAATCATGCCTTTTTTGTCAAGCTAAAATAATATTCACGCTATATTTTGAGCAAAGCATATAGGTACATACAAAATTTCATTATCTACCAAAAATGATTTATTTCAGGTATTTTTCTTTTACACAACACTAACCAGTTCATTGTTTATTTGTAGGAAGAAACGACTTCATTAGAAATTGTCTTTAAAGGACCAAGATTAATGCAAATTCACGAATGATGAAATAATAACCAACGACAACAAATACCACACAGACAAGAGAAAATCTGAAATTCTGAAAACCGTCTCTGATCTCTGACAAGAGTGACAGATCTTAGTGACAAGTCTTCCTGTTGATGAAAAAGCACTGTTGCACGGTCATTATAATTACAGTAGCATAGAGTACATTATTGTTTTGAATAAGTTTCTTTCGCGCCTAAAATTCGGAGTAATCTATCTCTAAAAGGTTCTTTTCGGTTTTAAAAAGTCCTAAATGCGCTGTCAAATGTATCTCTTTCAAATGACATGTGTTTTATCGGCTCATAACAAAAAACTCTGAATTGGAACACCAAATTATTTTCAAACTTGGCAACGATCTACCCAAACTACACTGATGATGCGCATGCGCACATAGTGAACGGGTCGCATACACGGCATGCTTTTAGCGGTGAAAATTGGCGGGACTAGCATTCTAGAGTAAGTATATCATATATTTCTATGATAATACTACATGACTTTCAGTGATACCAAAACGGGAAATGGTTTGTTACTGCTTCATTTTCGTTTATTATTTTGTGGAACAAACCAAGTTAACAAGAAAACCGTTAAAGTATTGAACAAAAGAAGTGATTACAGTTGTGTACAGTTACTTATTGCATTTTTATTAGCTACTTCCACAACACTTCTTAAGAGAATTTGTGCATTCTCGATAGAAATTTAGTGCCTAAAATTGGTTTTTAGAACGAAACTGCTTTCAGATCTCGACGAAATCTGCTGATCATCCCGGTGTTATAACCTCAACTCCCAAAACAAAACATTAGCCACAGATCACTAAAAACAACTGTGAAATAGTGGTTTCGACAAAAGAACACCCACGTTACACACGGCGCATCCTCTCTGAAAACGCCGGCATGACTCGAAAGATATAATTTGATTGATAAAACTTCATTACAGACCGTTTTTATTAACCTGTTCCACTTAAATTCTCTCCAGAACGAAATGGAAAGGGTTTGTTTTTCCCAAGGTTTTTTTCGACCACGGTCGGATTTTATGGAATATCGGTTTCATTCAAAAGACAAACAGGTAGGTATCGAGTTAATCTTTGAAACTTAATTCGCGCAATTGTTTGCAAGAACAAAAGCAAATTGTATTGCGGCAAAAAGCATATCAACTTGGATTTCAAGTCTGGTTTTCATTTTCACCGGGAATGAAACGAATGGAGCATCATCACGTTTCCTTGTAATGTGTTTTACTTATAGCCATAAGAATGCGTTATTATTCTCGAGTCTATTTCATTGCGACGATTCCAGGAATAATTATTATTATTTACGTTTGCAGGATGTGCATGCAGGAGGGACGAGTGGCAGCATTTTCAGGAGTTTGATATCGTTATCACGAAAGACATCATTAATTCAGTTCACACAATTTTGTGCATCAGGTGTGTGACAGAGGAACGACGATGAGATAGTGGACAAATAAATGTCGATTGATGACCTAAATGCGGTGACGATTGATACATGTTTTGGGGTGTCGATTGATAACTTGTATGAGGTGATTTAATTTCATGTTTCAATTCTTGCTTGAACTTAGTCGTTGGGACTTGCTGAACGGCAGACAAGAATTCTTTCAAAGGTTGAGTGATTGGTTCATGAGTTTTTTTCCAAATGTGACTGAGATTTTGCTATATCAGATTTCAAAGTCTTATATTTTTGTCTCAAAGCCTTCCTTGCTCTAAATAGTTGTTCATGTAATTGACTGTTCATGATAACTGCCAATCATTCCTTGGTATTGAAGTTTATATATAAATAAATGTGTCGAAACCATTTCTGTATCGCCCTTCGTTTATGGAACAGTCTTTATCGATAACGAGAAAACCAAATTTATCTTTCCAACAATGAGAGCAGAGTTCTTTGAAATTCTGCAAGGACATATCTATACTGACATGATCATCATATATATGCTTCAGATTTGTCAGGTCTTGTTGAAAAATTATGAGCAAATTAGCATTATCTCTAATGAGTTGTTTGGAAATGGCAGAATATGTTTGACATAAATAGAAACAATCCGTGTGTCTGTGACGACCGAAACTGAATTAATTTTTTATTATGTTTTGATCACATGTCGTGATATCATCGAATATTATGACGGAATGATCATTTATGTTTTCAGGAAGAATAACTTCAGCAGAATACTTATATTCATAAAATCCAATATCTTCAATAGGTGTCAGCAAAATCCTCAAATAATTATATTTAGGTTGATATAATGATTTCGAAAATAAGTAAAACGAAGACCGTTTGGTTGATCCAGCAAAGACAACATCACATTAGTTTTGCCTGATCCACTCGCTCCAACGAGCCAACCCCTTTTAGATTGACCTCCAAATAGTGCACAATGTTTTCTAATATAGGTTGCCAACAGTCCTCACCGATTTACTCAAAACATTTTTTGGGATATCTCACAAATTACTATCAACTTCAAAATATCAATTTCAATACTGATTTTTTTTACTAACTCGAAAATTGCACATTTGATTATAACTGTTAACTAATTACCTGTTACTTTTTATTTTTCCACTGAATCGTCAAGTCTAATACCTAACGGTGGAAAGGCCATCCAGTAAAGGGGTTTGGAAAGCACATTTGTCAAGCATCGTCAAGTGACTCTGGACAGTGCCACAGAATACCCTTAGTTTTCGCCAGAATGAATAATTTACAGATAAAAAGAATATACAAAAGATATGGGACCGACCTCTTCTGAACATTATTACTGATAAACTTCTGAAATCTACAATTGTATACGATAAGGCTCGTCTGAAAGCAGTAATGATCAAGGAGTCGGGTGCTTGGCTGAATGCTTTAGCTGTTGCATCTCTTGGAACTCTATTAGACGTTCTACCACTTTTTTGATAGAAAGAATTAGTATTGCTAGTCAACGTGGTAATGCTGCTTCGGTTCTTGGAACTATTCCTCCATCTCATAATTTTCATGAGATCATGCATTGCCCTCATTTCAATACGGAACTAATATCTATTCGAGAAAAGGCGAGAGCAGTGTATCGTCGTCAGTCTTCTATCAAGGTTAATTCGCAAGTGATTGATCCACCTTTTCCTTTTTCAGTGCGGTCAATGGACATGACTCATTCCTGCATCCCATATATGAATTGCATTCCTTGAGGTTCTGGTTCCCTTTCAGCGGAAAAGCTTCATCGAACAAGAGCCGAATCGATCCCTCTACGAAACCCTTCTTCACTTGGACGGATTGATTGTAGCTTACGAAATGGATGCGATGCAGAGTCTTACCAGCTTCCCTACGAATCAGTGGAGAGTAGTCCTCCTGAGGATCTTGTTAATAAGATTGGATTAGATGATTTGGGAAACACTTGCTACATGAATAGCATTTTACAAGTATTATTCATGACGAAGAATTTCAAGAACGAGATTTTAACAACGAACGAAAACGTTTCCTACTTATTCACCAATCTCAAATCCCTGTTTATGCAATTGCAGTTTCGTAAGAATTTATCATCTTTCCCACCAATCGATTTCCTGGAGTCTTTGAAGTCTACTAGATACTCGTTAGGACAACAAGAGGATTGTTCCGAATTCTTTGGATTATTATTGAATACTCTTCGTGAGCAGGAAAAAGACAAAATCAGTAGTCTCGACCGTTCTGGATCAAATGGTTCCTTACAGCTTATCTCGTCTTGTGTTTCCAGATCTTTCGCTGGAAAAATCCTCACTAGTTTATGTTGGGGTACATGTTTGAGAGACAGTAAAAACGTATGTGACTTTCTGGAGCTTCAACTAGCATTTCCTGATATGTCTGATAGCCAGTCCGTGCGGAGCTTGCTGTTTCATCATATGAAAATAGAACTTTTAACTGGTGATGATCAACTGTATTGCCCAATATGCGCCAGATTGACTGATAAGACAACGAGTATAACTGAGGCACCAGTCAATCTGATAATAACACTGATGCTCTTCAAACATGACTCAACCTCTGGCGGCGGCACCAAACTTATACGAAGATTGAAAATAGATGAACACCTCAATCTAGCAGACCACAATTATAATCTTCATGCAATCATTGTTCACTGTGGTTCCGGCGTTGAATGTGGCCATTATTACGCATTGGCGAAAGATGGAACGGACTGGTTTAAGTTTGATGATAGTTTTGTTTCTAAATGCTCTGACCATATCTTTGGTTTATTGGAGCCTCTGGAGACACCCTACATTTTATTTTATGAGAGAGAGGACATTGGCAGATCAAGATCTTCAGATGATATGGTGCTGCAGGTTTTTCCGGGTTTTCCTGCAGATGAAAAAGCAAATGCGCCACTGGAATCAATTAAGTCGCTCCGGAGCGCCTATTAATTTTTGTTGTTGTTTTATATTTTTTTATTTAATTATTTTGTATAATTGAAAATATAATAGGAAATTATAAAAAAAATGAAACTTGTCATATTGACATATAAGAAATTGTAAAATCTTCAATACGAGTTATCATCATTAAATGTATAATTTACAATAAATAATACACATTTTATGTGTAGTTATTAGGAAATTGAGTTGTGTCGACATGTGTTATGTAGTCTGTAGTCACTTCTGTAGTCACGCAAAAAGAAACTGTCGTTTAATGGGCTTCAAAAATATTGACACAAGAATATAAACTTAAAAAAACCGGTAGATTTTATCCTCACATATTATGGTATGAAATACATTCACCCCTATCCAGTATTTATATATATATATATATATATATATATATATATATATATATATATATATATATATATATATATAACAGGAAGTTATTCATGACATCTACAGTCACTAGTTGAAACTTAATTTGACACGAACCAAGGAATCCAAAAGTAGAGGTTTGTCCACAAATTGACAGGCAGCCAACAATTCGTTGTTCTGACCAACCCAAGGTTCAATCAAGTTTCTAATACGTTATGAGGAACGCAAGCAGAATTTAAGTGAAAATAGAGTATATTTCGTTTTAATTCCGAGAGTTCTAACCTTTGACAGCTGTTTCGTGCTAACGCACTCATCAGAAAGGATTTATGGAGCTCTCGAAATCAAAATGAATCGACTCAAGAATTAATACCGTGAGGCAAGACAAAATATAACAGGAAGTTATTCATGACATCTACAGTCACTAGTTGAAACTTAATTTGACACGAACCAAGGAATCCAAAAGTAGAGGTTTGTCCACAAATTGACAGGCAGCCAACAATTCGTTGTTCTGACCAACCCAAGGTTCAATCAAGTTTCTAATACGTTATGAGGAACGCAAGCAGAATTTAAGTGAAAATAGAGTATATTTCGTTTTAATTCCGAGAGTTCTAACCTTTGACAGCTGTTTCGTGCTAACGCACTCATCAGAAAGGATTTATGGAGCTCTCGAAATCAAAACGAATCCACTCAAGAATTAATACCGTGAGGCAAGACAAAATATAACAGGAAGTTATTCATGACATCTACAGTCATTAGAAACTTGATTGAACCTTGGGTTGGTCAGAACAACGAATTGTTGGCTGCCTGTCAATTTGTGGACAAACCTCTACTTTTGGATTCCTTGGTTCGTGTCAAATTAAGTTTCAACTAGTCAGTTGATTTGCTATGGAAAAGTAATATTCGTTCAACAAATTGAGATCTCTAGGCATTTCTGGATGCAAACGGTTATTTTTGCCTCTTAGATCGATTACCATATTCCACATTTCTTTCTGTTTGTTATCCGCTGCATGAAGTCTTTCTTTGAAATACTTATCTTTAGTTGATTTGATCGTTTGTTTGTAGACACGACGGTACTGATAGAAAAATGCCAAAAAAAATTCATTATCGTTATAAAATTTCCGAATGGTGTGTATTATTGGATGATTTATTTCGTCCATTGTTTCGATTTTTTCTTCTTCTGCAGACGCAATGAGAAAGCTTTATTGAATATTGCAGTAACAAGTTTTTGAAATGCATTTATTGAATCATCTGCCTCATGTATTGATTTTCAATTTGTGGCCAAACAGAGTCCAGAATTGCCCATAGTTTCTTTTGCTAAATATTCGACCACAATCCTTTTTTTGGCGCGTGGTAAGAGGTAAGAGACAAAGAACAGCTTCATGATCTGAATGCCCAGAAGTGCCCACTAAAGTTGATACATCTTCAATATCATTGCAAACGTAATCTATAACGGTAGATGAAAAGTTGGAAATTTGGGTGGATTTGTTGACATGCATCACTAGATTATAAATATTATACATAGAATATTGTAAGTTTCAAGAGAAGTAATCAAAAGAAAAAATGTATTCCTGGTAGGTACATGATTATGTGCTGAAGCAGTCATGATATTCCTAAATCACAATGACCACTTTCTGGTCTGCATAATCGTTGTCGTTGTCGGTCAGTCCAACCTACGCAGACCATGCGATTCAGTCGGACATGATGTTCTCATGTAGTTCACGTACTATCGTTGAAATTACGATCTCGATGAGTGTTATTAGCGGCCAAGGACTGAGATTATTAAATTATATTTCATTTGTCGGACATTGCGTTTTCTGATAGACCTATTATTCTCAAATTTCGGTCTAAGGAAATGGCTTTTAGTATTCTGTGCAGCGCAATTTGCTTCTAATTTGGTGCTTTTGGCCTAATTATTTTCGGTGATGTTAGTGCCGAAAATATTTCAGTTTTGGAGTATTCCAATAGCATTCTGAATGAATTGATTCTTGTAATGAAGGTTTGAATGGAGCGGTTGATCGCCAACCGTCGAAAATCCTGTACAATGATTTTAACGCAAATAATTTGGTAAAAATTTAAACAGAGTGATGCCCCTTATACTGTAAAAAATGTAGAAATAGAAAAATGAAGATGAGGAACAATCGAAAAATGTAACAAAGACTTGAACGAACTGAAAATCTAAACAAAACAAATGAATCAAGTGATATGAGGAACGAGATAGGACGGTGTATAGGTGACAATTAAAAAAATGTATAATGAAATTAACAGTATTGGCTCCAAACGTGTCTTTTGGAGAGAGGTTAGAAAAATCAGATTCGGGGTCACCACTGAGTGGGCGACATCTACATTTCGAAATTTATATATAAAACTCCGAGAAGACAAACATTCTGCTATAAGAGTACGTGTTAAAAAATTAGTGATTATTTCTTTTTCATTCCATATTTGGTTCAATTTTTTTGAGTGAATGGAAGAAGCATAGCTTTGATGTGACAAGTAAGCCAAAAAAAATTGTCCAGTGCCACAATGCAAGAATTATTCGTTTGCAAGTGTCTCAATGCACTCTTTTCCCAGAAACCAAAAATTAGTAATTCACAAACATACGTGTATTTGCATCCGTGAACAGTGTGAACTCTTTATTTTGAATGTTTTCACATCCAGTGAGAGAATTTTGGTTCATAACTGGCGTAAATTAATCCATTTATTTTCTAGACACAGCATTAAAATAATTGATAAAAATTGTCATTCCTTCTCAAAATATTTCAAAAACGAGTTCACTGAGGCAACGAAATAGAGAAATAAATGAAGTAATACAGGATTTTATAATTGTAATTGTGTTTTTTAACTTCAAAACTTGTCAAGATCAATCAAGGTTAGACGCTGTTGAAGTTTCAGGATCACGGGCCATTTTTCGTTCAAACACTACTGAAAAATTGCAGCCAAATGAATTTTCACAACAGGCATTTATAAAAAAGCACTCCAAAGTTAGAGTTAGTTAGTTAGAGGTAGAAGTAAAATTCAATAATTAAAAATAATATCAAAAAGTCGCCAACTGTCAAGACAAGATAATTAAATGACATTTGCTTTGTTTTCCCGGAGTTTTGGAGCGCCACCTGGTGTCAATGGTGATCTAGAATAGGTGTCTGGTTATAGCGAGTTTAACAGATTATTTTTCGACATATCTTGCAACCAATAAAAACCATCATGATGTACTTTCAAACCAATCAAAACATTATTATAGTGGGAATTTTCTACTTAGATTATTGCCTCGGGAATATTCGTGGTATTTTGTTTTTATTGTGTGACAACAACTGATACTTTTGATTTGACGTCTGTCATCAGTTTGCATGCAAATTAAAAAATGATAACCGTAATGAATAAAATTGTTATATAGAGAATGTGTCTATGATTGGGGCATCAAAAAATAATCTATCGAATACCACAGGAGAGTTCGATAAAGTAGAAAATAATTCTCCACATTTTTTCTCAAACTTCGGGTTCTCGTGTCTATTGCCTGGCAACAAGTTTTCGAAAAATCTGTCGAATTATTTTAACTTTATTGTCACTCTTTTGTGGTATTACAACTGATAATTTACCTATCATTTCTATAAACGTAAAACCACTTCTATAAACGTAAAACCACTTCAAAATCCTGAACATTTTAAATTAGCTGTTCCTACATTTTTCGAGTCAAGTCAAATCGATATTTTATTGGAAATCAGGGTATTTATGTATCTTGGGATATTATTTATAAAGGGAAGGTTGAAGTAGGGAACAGTGACAAATTAGTTTTGGAGACATAGAAAAACCTCAACGACCTAGGAGCACCATATATATATATATATATATATATATATATATATATATATATATTGATTTTACCGTACTGATGAGAGCTTAAGCTCGAAACACGTGTCTACGGTTGCAGAACATTTTGAGGGTTATACCCAATAACTTTTCTACTTATATTTTCATATATTGCCCCTCGCTAAATTCATCCTTATTTGTATTTTCCTGGGTAGGATTGTCACGCTGGTAGCTATAGCTGCCTCCGTGGCGACGTTAGTTGTTGCCTTGTAAGCACAAGGTCTTCTAACCGAAGCCACAAATGTGTGGTTGGCTTCCTGTTGTTGACTTCCTTTGTTTCTATTTTTACATCCAAGTGTTGTACATCTTCGCACTTGATTTTACCGTACTGATGAGAGCTTAAGCTCGAAACACGTGTCTACGGTTGCAGAACATTTTGAGGGTTATACCCAATAACTTTTCTATTATATTTTCATATATTGCCCCTCGCTAAATTCATCCTTATATATATATATAGTAGAAGGGTAGTCTTTGCTGACTAGTTAGGATACAAAGCAGGAAATTTTTGGGTATAGCAGCAAGCAAAACGTGTACTCTTTTAACACTATATTTCCGATATTTTAACAGTGAATACTGTCATCTTCAGGTGCTTGTTACTTGTAGCTTCCCTGAAGATGACAGAATTCACTATTGAAATATCGGAAATATAGTGTTAAAAGAGTACACGTTTTGCTTGCTGCTATACCCAAAAACCTCCTGCTTTGTATATATATATATATATATATATATATATATATATATATATATATATATGTACATTACTAAGTTCATGGGTTGAACCGCGTTGAGAGTTTATAACTCGACGTTTCGGCTCCTGCTTTGGAGCCATTTTCAAGAGTGTGACTGCGAGGCCTCTATCTGCCTACTCCTCGAGTCGTGGTCTTGAAAATGGCTCCAAGCAGGAGCCGAAACGTCGAGTTATAAACTCTCAACGCGGTTCAACCCATGAACTTAGTAATGTACATATTTCTGACCGCGGAAACCTTTCCGAACATATATATATATATATATATATATATATATATATATATTTTATTTTATGGAGCTCTCGAAATCTACTTTTGGATTCCTTGGTTCGTGTCAAATTAAGTTTCAACTAGTGACTGTAGATGTCATGAATAACTTCCTGTTATATTCTGTCTTGCCTCACGGTTTTAATTCTTGAGTGGATATATATATATATATATATATATATATATATATATATATATATATATATAGATTTATTCAACATCTTACTACACAATATAGTCTGCAAAACAAAGGATACCAATTAATAGCAGAAAAGGCTTTCACTCTATTCTCCCGTATTTTTTTATTATTTTTTGTTTTTATTGATATTAGTTATGCAAATATATTCTGCAGGGAATATTCAACTCTAAAATATAGTTCACTGATATTTTATGTAGATGGCCTGGATTTTTTCCAAAATTCAGATTCATCCAGAAATGTTATAAATCAGTCCAAGTCACTCCTAATGACATCTACCAGGTCATACGGGTATGAGAGGGCCTAGCAAGATCGGGATCAGCAACAACTATCATTGAACTAGAACCTGTGGAATCCCGTTTGGAGACATTAGACAAGACACTGTCCCGAACTGAACCTTTACTCTTTCAGGAAGGTGGTAGGTCTCCAATGAGGGCACAGCCACCTGAAAAAATAACTGCCGGGGATCCACCAAGATTCCATACTATGCAGGTTTTGTGATGAGGAGGATGGATATCTTTGAACACTGTAATGTAGAATATATCATCCCACAGAAAAACCTCGTGAGGAATCCCCCCGAGTTCTTCAGAAGATCTGGAGTACTCCGATGGCCGTCACCTCCGACCTATAATAATAATAAAAAATATGTTTGGAACATATTAACTGAATATTCAGCAAATGTTTCTGCTGATATAATTGTTTTATAGGTTTGGTTGAATAAGCATGTTGTTGTGGACATATTCTGGTGGAATGCCAAGGTTACATCCAAATATTTGTTTCGAGAAATGACCCTTTTCTACGAGCACTTCAATCATGACGATTTGGCCATGATGACGTGGTAATGATGGCCAAATCATCTACGCCAGCTGAACGACTGCGCTGTTATCTTCATTTTCTCTCCTGCATGAGATTAATCGCCTTTTCCACAGACACATTCACATCCCCACAGGGTACGGTTCGCACGCTGTTACAATTTCGATACCTAACAAGCGCGCTAATCTGATTGATAATAAATATTCAGTCGGATAACAATTGCTCATGTCAAGATATTCGACGATTGCCAGTTGATGAACGCACTAATATGAACCGAACCCGATAAATTTCATCGCTAATCACCGAAGCACCATATAATTAGTGAAGAGGTGTGACTACGAAGAGCACGAGCACTATATTTTATTTATTTTAGATGGTACGAGTATGAGAGGTACGATATGGGATGGAGAATTCGAATGAAAAAGTGTATGCATAGCTAGAAAAAGGTCATTTAATTAATGATATTTTTGTTAAGTATTTTGAGAAAGTTCCCATGGTGCCTCTAGTAAACTAGAAAGAGGTTGATGAAACTACAAAATCAATGCAAGAAGTCAACATTATAAACAATGATATTAATATCCACGTTCAAAAACTCTCCCCGCTGCCAATATCAACATTGAGTACGACAATTCTGGTAAAAAAATTTGCACAGAGATCCTACTGATTATTTTATGATTGAAAATGTTTTCAATTCATATTGTTTTCAAATTTCTAAATCCTGCTAAGCATTTTTTTCAGTTTGGACTGTCAATAAAGTCGAAAAATTATTAAGGCTCACAAGGCTACCTATGGATAATATTTATAAAAATCGATAATGGTCAATATAACCTCACATTTAATGTTTTTGTCATGTATAAAATCTAAATATTCAAAATCAGAAAGGATAGGGTGCATCCACCAATATTCAATAGAATTACTAAGTGCTAATGGCAATAAATGAGTATAATAGTATGGAAGGTGATGGAACTACAATATTTTTTCTTTGGTGTAGTGGCAGCGACTGCTATGGTCATTAGTCATGTGTTCTGAGTAGGCCTTGTTACTAACACCATACGCCACCTAAGGAACAGCTCTGTTAGTTATTAACGCAACAGTGAATCGTGGAGGATTATTCCCAGCCGAAACGAGCTTCAATCATTCAGATTTTCACATCTGAAAATAAAAAAAGCTCGCAACGAATGGCACTGCAATATAAGTAGATTTGTTGCCAACTATCTCAGTCAATCTGACATTTTTAAGATTGATGAAAGTGTGGTCTCTTTTTTATATCCAACAAATTGGTGTAGTTGAGGTGGAGAGTGGTAGAACAGAATGACGTAATTTTCATGAAAAGTCCAGTATTACAAAAACGATTTGGTGGAATTATTTCAACCACCACTTTCGAGGTTATGTCGATTTGTTCACCATCTACAACTAACGATTATATTCTTGGCATGTTTCGTAGCATTTTGTTTGTAATAAAATGTACTGCAACATCGTCACCAGATTCATAGAGTAGTTCAGATAATGAAATGGTAATTTCCGGTATTTATAACAGCCGCAAAAATAGGAAAATATTTGAATTGTTAATTTTACAACTTAATTTTGACCCAAAATCAACAAGTATCGGGAAGCCCCCAATACAGCTCACTGAGGTACTTCTTATAACGCTATGGATAATGACAAATGAAGAATGTTTCAGAACTGTGGATGATAGATTCGATTTTAGTAGGGGACACGCACATAAAACTATTATCAAAACTGTTGAAAAAAAAGTTGCAAGTTTGAAAATAATTACATTAAATGTCCAGAAGATGTGTCGCACTGAGGGCAGTATTTGCCAGTAATTTGAGTATTCCCCAATGCTGTTGATGGAACCCAAATTTCCATTCCAGGATCAAATGGAGATGATTCCTTTCATAGCAGAAAAGACTTTCAGTCTATTCTCCCGTATTTTTTTATTATTTTTTGTTTTTATCTATGTCAGTTATGCAAAAGTATTATGCGGGGAATCTTCAACTCTAAAATGTAGTTCACTGATATTTTATGTGGCTGAAATGTTATGAATCAGTCCAAGTCACCCCTAATGACATCTACAATGTTATTTATAGCAGCTATTTCTTGTTTCCAACATATTTTCTTTCTTGCCATCGCCTTTAATCTCTTTCTTCACATATTTTTTCAGACAGGTTCTTTTCATATGAGTAATGACTTATCGACAATCGTTTTTTCTTCTTACCCACTGGATCTTTGTTTTTCTTCTCTGATGTAGCCTCCTCCTCTGCAATTTTTCCATCATTCTCTGAACTCATAGATAGAAAATTGTCAGGAGGAATCGTAGATTTTTTTTATCCAAGAACCAATTTGTTTTTGATACGCCAGTGCCATTCAATATTTTGTCTTTGTTAGTTTTGTAGGTTTGCACAGGGTTCCTGTATTTTGCATGGTAGTCCCGTTTAAAACATTGGTATTTTTTATTTTTTCAAATCTGCTGAAATATCTCCCAAACTTCTTTTTATTTTAGCAACTTCAGTGAAGTAAGGAGTCTGGTATCATTTGAACCCCAATTTCTTCTTGTTTCGCCTGATACGCCTGGTTCTCTTCTATCCAAAAAGTCAATTTGTTTAATTTGTTTTTCCTTCACATACTTATTTTGTCTTCCCTCTTCGGATTCATTAGCGTCTATAAATTTGTAAGATGACAGGAAGATTTTTCTGAAAGGTAAAAAATAAATACATACCATTATTGGAAATTTCTTCTTTTCCGTCAGCCGATAAATACATACCTACTAATAATCCCCTCCCCTGCCCCATCATCCAAATTAACATCTTATAATTCACTGTATTCATCAGAATGAGTAATTTTTCAAGAAAATTGTTATATGTATAGAAAAAACCTAGTCAGTGATCATAAACATAACCTCAAAAATAACACTACTAACCTGTGGTTTTTAGCGGATTTGAAAGATTCGAATAGTGGATAGCATTTGCATATTTCTTTCACAACTTTAATCGAGACCATGTGGTGTGGTAAACAGTCGAAAATAGACTAGTACAAAACCGGTTTCTAATAGGTAAAAATTGAAAAATAATGAAAACAGTATACTTGCTGCATAAAAGTTTCACAACAAAATAGCAATTACTATATACATAATCACGTCTTTATAAAAAAACGAAACTGTAAAACGTCCACATAAAGCCAATATGGCTTTAATCAAGCAATAAATGAGAGACTGTTATATCCGAAATTATCTCGAAACTGTTCCACTAATTTCGTTTCCTTCCTCACAAACAACGTTGAAAATCAATAAACAACATTTGATGCAGTAATTACCTCTATGCTGAAAGGCCTAACCGTAGAAAACTAATCTCGACGCTACCAAATTTGCGGTGAAACAAGGCAAAGAAATATTTCACACAATTTCAAAGGTGTTCGTCCAAAAAACGCAAAAAAACCAATCAGTCAGTGGCATCGGTGTGAACTGATTCCTGCAATTGATTTGTATAGTGGCCATAGGCGTACGCCTGGGGAATCTCGGGGTGTTGATTTTCGCATGCTTTTGTTATCATGACTACAATAAGGTTTGATATCAACTTTTTTTTATCATCAAGATTACGAAAATGTTCAGTAATTTGGGTTTTGTTGGATTTTTGGCGACATAATGCATCAGGAAATTATAATAATAATTAAACCTGATTCAACAAAAGATTGGTTTACAAAAACACTATATAAAGTGAATTAAGTAGGTTGGCGATAAGTGTTATAACACTTATTGCGCAACAAATCCAGTGGAATTAAATAACAGGTATGAATTACAAGTTGACATTTGGGGAAAATCTGGGAGAATTCTGAGAGGAGGGGACGTTCACCATACAATGTTGATAAGTAACAGTCTAGTGAATTCCTTATAAACAATAACTGAGAACTAATTATAGGTTAATGAAAATGTGTCATATGAAATAAAATTAGTTACAAACAGTGGGAATTCAAAATAAATTAAAACACTATGAAAAATATGTATAAAATTGGATCATCGACATAAGGAATTATAAGATAAATTAGGCCTGACTCTACTAGAAATTAAACACAATTCATGGTAATGGAGTGTTAAAAAAATGTCAAATACTTCAAACAATATGAATAAACTGCAGTACTATCATGAAATTTATGCAGGGTGGCCCATCGAAAACTTGACATCGGAGTTTTGGGTGATAATATCGCAGATGTGGAAAAACCCTCGGACAGGTCGATTTTAGTTTCAAGGGGGACAGTTTGTTCTCCTACATGCACCACCGTCACGGCAACACTCGAGGTGTGGGGTGAACAACCCCTAAAATTTGAATAGGGAATAATGGTGGAGTGGCACATCTTTTGAAAGCCCGTTAAGTTCTCTATCCAACGGCGTCCCGATTTTGAAGTTGGGATGAACCGTTTGGGAAAAAATAAATTCAGGAATAAACCTGTACGAAAGTTAAGAGCTTACTTGTACGTATCTGGAAAACTCATTTGCCAGTTTTTGCAATCTATCATTTATTTGCTACGATACTGTGAATGTTTTTGCTCAGTTTTTTTCGCGGTACCCATGAAATTTTTTTAATAAAATATAACAAACAGATAGAGCATGCAGTTTCTGTTTTTCACGTGTGTACTACAAGTGAGTTTCATTCGTGTGTGGTATCGTACGTCGAAATTAAAACGAAACAATGGTGTATACAGTGGCAGAGAGGGTTGCGTTGATTGAACTGTATTATGAAAACAATAGATGTGCGAAAAGGGCTGCGGAATGGTTCAATCAACAATATGGCAGGACTGTGTCGCGGCAGTATGTGTCTGAATTAGTATCAAAATTCCGAGAAACGGGATCGGTAGCAAATAAAAAACGGCAAATCGAACCGCCAGTAAGAAATGAGGCGACAACAGTGGCAATTTTGGGCCATGTTGAGGTTGACCATACGTTGAGTACAAGACAGCTAGCAACTGTTTCCAGTATCTCAAGAACATTCAGCGTATTTTAAAACTACGTAAATTCCATCCTTACAAAATTAAATTAACACACGAACTGAATGAAGATGATTTTGATCGGCGTTTACAATTCTGTGAGGTACTAAGTGAGCAGGCGATTGTAAATCCTCAGTGTCTGTTCAACATTTGTTTTAGTGATGAATGTTCTTTTTTTTTAATGGTTTAGTTAATCGCCATAATTGTCGATATTGGGCTGATTCGAATCCCCATATATTTCATGAGGTACATACGCAATATCCTCAAAAATTAAACGTATGGGCTGGTATTTTTGGGGATCGTATCGTGGGCCCCCTCTTCTTAGAAGGCAATCTAACAGGGGAAATGTATCTGGAACTGCTTGAAGACACAATTGAACCAATGTTAACTAACATTATTGAAAATAACCATCATTATCAGGAAGATCAGTTGATATTTCAACAAGATGGTGCTCCTCCGCATTATGCTATGCCTGTTCGGCGATATTTAGATCACCACTTCCCTGGTCATTGGATTGGTAGGCGAGGTTCTATTGAATGGCCCCCACGATCACCAGACCTGTCTCCCTTAGATTTCTTTCTGCGGGGTCATTTGAAAAGAAGAATTTATGCTACACCACCAGCTTCACTAGCAGATTTACGGCAACGAATCACATTAGAATGTCGCCAAATTACCCCAGACATGCTCCAAAATGTACGAGAACGTTTTCAACAAAATCTGTATCATTGCATATATATATATATATATATATATATATAAGTTGGAGGTGCGCATTTCGAGCATTTGTTACGATGAGACTAATGTAAGTGAATTTTACTCTTAACTTAATTATGGCTCATTTCCGTTAGAAAAACTGCCGACCGTTTTGTTTCGAGAATTCAACGGGCTTTCCAACGATGTGCCACTCGACTCCTATTCCCTATTCAAATTTCAAGGGTTGTTCGCCCCACTGCTCGAGGGTTGACCTGACGGTGCTGCCTGTAGGAGGGCACAATGTCCCCCTCGAAACTAAAATCGACCTGTCCGAGCGTTTTTCAAGATCTACGATATTAGTACCCAAAACCCCCATGTCAAGTTTTCGATGGGCCACCCTGTATATTTTATACAATAGAATAGAATAACTGTTTATTGTTCGGTTAGTTAACAGTTTATAAATGAGATAATTCCAATAAACATAGATTGACTGCAAAGGTGGAAATTTGTGTGGAGTATGTACAATGAAGTCCTTAAGAATAAATAAAATAGTAAAAATGTATACTTATAGTAGAAGGTAATTTAAAATAACAAGGCTAGAGATAAAATTCGAGGTAGTTAGTGTTTAGATGAAACATATTGAGAAACTTTATTATAAATATATGCACACAGGGAAAAATGTATACTTATGGTAAAATATAATTTAAAAATGAAACAAAGTGTCTTGTTAGGGTATAAAATTGATGAAAAATCAATATGAAGGAACTGCAGTATTATCATGAAATTTATATATTTCATTATTAGTTTATATTTATATCACTTTCGGGTCAATACCATTTATAAAAAGTTTGTTCCCCAAAATAATCAATGCTTTCAAAAGTGAATTTAATATTGAAATATTTCAAAAAAATATCATTTCAATAAATAGATTATATACAAAATTGAAAGAAAGAGAATGTGCGCCGGTGAAGAGATATATAGTTTATAATATAACTTGCATTTCTTGCAACAAAAACTACATTGGACAATCGAGTCAAACTTTGAACTCTCGAATTGCTGGTCATAAAAGTGACTGTAGACTCCAGAAACTTTCTTGCGCTCTCTCTGATCATGTAGGTAACACAGATCACATAATGAAATATGATAATACAATATATCAGAACAAAATTTGACAAAATACTTTTCTTAGAAATAGTTGCCATCAATGATGATAATGACAATATGAATAAGAAGTCTGACATCGACCAACTTTTACAAAAATTTACTCATTTCTGCCTACAGAATAACTTTTATACGTAATAAATATTAATAAAAAACGTCCGGTACAACCTAAAAACTACTCCTCCAAAATCACTCAACGGAAATGGCAATCAGTGACATAATTTTTGAACTTGTTATGTCGCAATTTTCTATAATCACAAAATATGCGTTAATTCAATTCATTTTGCTTGTAAGATCATGCCATTTTTTCATTTTTGATATTTTTTTAACCATTTAAAATTTAGCCTTAATATTTATATTTATGAAGTGTAGTGAAATTATAATATAGAGACATATTATTCAACAACTATTTATAAAATATCAACTCAAAATTAGTCAGTTAAAATAGTATGAGTAAAATAAGAAGTATAACATAATAAATGATTTCAATTCTTCCAGAAGTCAGATGATTGATTTTCTGTATATGTAAGGGGTAGTATTATATATTTTTGGAGAAATCAAAATTGAGTACTTGAGTACAGATTGAATAGAGAGAATACCAGATATTCCTTCACAAACAACTGTTGAAGACCGACAACAGAATGGTATCTGAAACATATAATGTGAATGCAAGGCATTGTATTACTGAAAACGTGAGATATGAAGGGGAGGAGGCTCAACGTAAACCACGGAAAGAACTGAGCTAGTAGGTGGTACAAAGATGTGAGCAGATGTGTAGATCTGCATAATAGATGTTGTTCCTTTAACTACCTTCTTTGCTATGAGAAGTGATCTTTTTGAGAAATATTCCTCAGTGGGCAGGACCAGATTATTCATAATTACTACTTGCCACATTTTTCCTCATTTTCTTTGAGTCATAGTTACGAATCTAGTTTCTGTTACCATTATGAAGTCTTCTATAGTAAACAAATCTGGAAGCAAAATACCTCCCTATGTGGTTTTGCCAGCAGGAGTTTTCGCATCCATATAAGTTTTGTAATATATGAGGGCGAACAAAAATAAAAATAACGTCACCATCACCTTCATGCAAGAAAAATTATATTTATTTTGGTTCGATTACAACAAAAATGGTAATCCTGTAATGGTTAGGAAACATCGGGAGAGCCAAGGAAAAGTGGGAAGGAATCGGTGTTCTTCTTGAATCTCTGAAGACTGTATGCCTCATGGAGCACCTACCGAGGCTGTGAGTCTAAAGCTTTGCCGTTCGTTGGAAGATCGAGCCATGGGAAAAAGATGTTCGGCATGTAAGCGAAGTGGTCGTGGTGTTAGAGCGTTTGGCTTCCACTCAGGCGGTCCGGGTTCGATCCCCAGTCGCGTGTCACTGAGCTGAAGTGGTTCGGATACCACTTTTTATTTAAACTGTAGGTCCCGGACCTCCCTTGCTCGCACAAGCTCTGCTTTTGAGGGGTTTTCTGAGTTTCGTAAAAACAAATTCTACAAAACAAAACAAAATGTCTTCAGAGTGACGTCAGTTTCAATGGGACCCCAAGGGTGAAAGATTGATTATATTTTAGGTTTGCCCAGCGTCATGAAACGACACTTTTCACACTCTGAAAATATGTGCTGGTTTGTTGGCCATTCAACAAAGAATATTTTGCCTTTTTGAGGTTCACTTTCAACTTATGATCTGAGGATATCTCAAGAATTGGATTTAGGTCCTTATTGATATAGTTAAATTAATGGTACTTCAATGGAATCCCTGACGATCGTTGCAAACATTTGAATCGAAATTTTCCCAAATGCTGCTCCAAACTCCCGCGAAAATAATCCGTTCCTCCGCCCATGCGGGTTCTTCTTGCTGACTGCTTGAAGAACGGAGGATGTGGTCTTAGGTGGTAGACCGGATGTGGAATCAGGTAGCCTCCAGACCACAAAAATACGTGAACCACGGCGAAACTAACACAAATAACGTTTATCCTTCCACAATTGTTTAATGGAAGATGTTACAATATTTTGTAATGGTATTTTCATGAATGGACGGCGGCAAGAAGATACCAAGGAAGTGTGAGAATAAATGACGACGGTAATTTGAAGACTCACTTCGGATGTTTTTCAGAGGTGCGAAAAATTGTTGTGGCATCTTTATAATAGTGAGGCGGCATGGTTGATTTGATAATATCTAATATGAAGTAGTGTTCGTGATTTGCATAAATGTATTCCAAAATTCTTGTTGCTATTTTTGACTTATTATTACCCATCCACGAGTAGCTTTTTCAATTAAAACTTTTATTAACGTAGATATCTTTCAATCTTGAATGAATAATGTATATTAAATTAACGTAAATGGTCATTTCCAGAATTTTTTTATTTATAATCAACTGAATAAAAAACGAAAAAAAAATGTTCTGTATATTCATCAGTTCTCCAAAGGATAAAATTTGCAGTTAGAGTTATGAGTTACATTAACTGGTGGAAACGAATGTGCTGGAAATACTACTATTTAATTTTTACTTTTTCCAAAATAATTGCTATCAAAAGTATCATTTTCAAGTAACGTTACTCGAAAAGGGTGTGAAAGCCGAAACCGGTCGTTACAAATAAACCAAGACTCAGTGCAAATTAAACAAAAGTTCCAGTTTTCTTCATACTTTAATTCCTATTATGACAAATTTTCTGCATTTAAGTTTCAAAGGGAGAGTTAATCAGGTTCAATACTGACTGTTCAATATTATGAAATCGATTTTTGAGAAAGAGTATGTTCACATCATCTGGACTACCTTTATAATACAAATGTTAAAATAAGTAAATATGCTCATAAAATTAACATATTATTTGGAAATAAACATATTTATTGCAGTCAAGTGTGCAACTAGTATTGAAAACTCTTTTCAATACAAGTTGCACAATATACTGTCCAACATTTTTCATAATTCACCAAATAAATAAAATATACTGCAATTTTCCAAATTTCTAGTCAATCTATGCTACGAGATGTACCTAGTCGAGAAGGAGGTGATATAAAAATTAATGAAGAAAATTTATTTTCTTATAATTGCAGTTGAAGTGAAATCATTCAATTTATTACTTTGCAGTATGTATCGCTCATCAAATTAATCAAAACGTGAGACTATTTCTGAATCTGATCGATGAACAACTCCAAAGTATTAATGAAGATAATATGAATAACAAATTGTAAAAGGCTTTCGCGGCCATCGTTAAATGAATGATGGTTTTTCGGGTTTTTAGGCCGACGTTTCGCCAATACGAGTGGTTTGGCATTTTCGATCACTGAACACTACTTGTTTGGTATGCCACCACCATGCACCCCCTAAGGTTGAGGCCCGGAAGGATGAACGCCCCAGCACTCGTACGTACTCGAAAGCTCACCCCCCCTATCCACCACCCCCGCTCGTTAAAGCGGTTCCTCATCCTGATGATTGGCGATCAGCAGAATAAAATCTGATCGTTTGATATGGAGTGCTCGGCCAATTCTCGGCCTGAAACTCTCTTATATCTGACATGAGTTTAATTTGATTTTACAATGACTTTACTTAATGTGCATGGTGCCCCCCTGAAACTGGCTGAAGGCCTGAAAAACACTTGGCTGAGGGCCAAGTGTTGTGTATTGAATTTACTGAGTTTACCACTTGGTCGGTTCTTCTTGGAATCTGAAACATAAAAGCATGATTATCGAAATTTTAAGCCTGTTGAAGTAGACGTTGGCGTCGCCGAAGGTTTCGCTTCCGTCTTACTTCTTCAGGGGTGTCGTTGTCTCCCTGGTTCACTGGTCGTCTGTATTTTTCTCTGTCTCTATCGTCTTGCTCACGTCTGTTCTCGAGGAGCTCAGTGAGCAACGGGTTCGTGTGGGTCTCTACTATGTCTAGAGTAGTCCCCACGTGATTCCTGATCAGTCTGTCAATGTAGTCCGGATGGATGTCTAAGTCTCGATATATAAACCTGTTTGGCATATATCGTGGTGCGTCTGTTGCCATTCTCAGGCAGACATTGAAGAAGGCCTGCATCCTCTGCCTGTAACTGTTCGCGCATTGCCCCCAAGCAGTAGACGCGTACATCATGATTGGCAGAAGGATTGTCCTGATGATGCGTAGTTTCAACTCGAGTGCCATGTTGCTCCTACGCCCGATGAGTGGATACAGCTTATGCCTCGCGGCTTTCGCTATAGCCAATCTGTGGGAGACGTGCTTCTGAAACGTGAGTTTCTTGTCCAGGGTTACTCCTAGGTATACGGCTTCGTCTACCCATGGAATTCTCTCATCGTTCATAGTAACATGGCCCTCGGGTGTCCTACGTCGCCTCGTGAACAGTATGGCCTTGCTTTTGTCTGCATTGATTCCGATCTTCCAACGATTGAACCACGGTTCCAGCTTGTTTATCTGATGTTGCAGCTTCGATGTTACTCCTCTCTCATGGGATGACTCAGCAAAGATTGCCGTGTCATCTGCATAGAGAGCAAGTTTGGTCATGGGGTTGTCCGACATAGGCATGTCTGCAGTGTAGATCGAAAACAGGTGTGGCGACAGTACTGCTCCCTGTGGTACTCCTGCTTCTAGCCTCCTTCGTGAAGAGAGAGCATTTCCGACTTTGCATCGGTAATGTCGACCTCTTAGGAAGGAGTTTATCAGCTTGACCATTGGTGTGGAGTATCCGGCATCAACCAGTTTTGCGATCAGCCCATCGTGCCAAACTCTATCGAAGGCCTTGGAGACGTCAAGGAAGACTGCTCCTGAAAGATGTCCTTTTCTCGTGCGGTTCCAGCTCTGGATGGTGGCGTCCACTATCCGGGTGACCTGGAGTTCTGTTGAGTGTTCCTGTCTGAAGCCGAATTGCTCATCTGGTAGGATGTTCAATTCTTCAGACATTATCTCAAGTCGAGTCCTGATCACCCTTTCTGCGACCTTACTCATGGCAGGTGTTAGGCTGATGGGGCGGTGGTTTTGCGGGAACGTGTGGTTCTTGTTGGGCTTCGGAATCATGATGACCGTTGCTTCTTTCCAGCTGGAAGGAAAGTGTCTAAGTCTGAGTACAGCGTTTATGATGTTAGTCAGGGCTGCTAGTCCTTTCCTAGGTAAGGCTTTTAGTGCCCTGACTGGAATGTTGTCTGGGCCCGGTGCTTTCCTGGTCTTTGCGTGTCTAAGTATGTCCTTGATTTCCTCTGGAGATGTCGGCTCTAGAAGAATGACTGAGTCGTCAGTTCTTCTAAGCCGTCTGATCGTCTGGTCTACGTGCGTTTCCGTGTCCTCGACTTCATCGGTGTAATCGACCTCATTTTCACGGCACTGACGTTCGAAGGAGTCCGCAAAAGCTTCTGCCTTGTCCATCTTCGTGAAAACGATGCCCATCTCACCATGAAGGGGAGGGCACGGTTTCCTCTGACCGTGTCTGAGGACTTTCTGCATTCTCCATAAGGAGTTGTCTTCGGCGTCGAGTTCGTCCAAACGTTCAGACCACTGTCACTCTCTGAGTAGCTTCAGCCCTTCTCTCAGCCGTCGAGACGCAAAGTTGAGCTGCCGCTTGTCATCGGGCGCCAGTGTTCTCTGATAACGTTTTTTCAGACGTCGTCTCAGCCTGACCATCTCCTTGACCTCAGGTGGGATCCCTCCTTGGAAATCAAAGTTTGTGACCTGTATGTCTTTAGAGCACCGTTCCATTGTTGTCAGTACTGCTTGTCTCAGTTCGGTCACCGCCTCCTCTAGCTGGCGTGTCGTGTCTAGTTTGGTATGCGTTGTCTCAGCCAGTATTTATGGGTCGACGTACTCGTACCTGCGTCCGGTGCCATCGTCCCTGCGTCGGGTACCCCCTCGGATTCATTAATTTCCCGGTATGGTATTATTATTGTTTTCTTGAGAACAGGTAGCCATGCTTTATTCAATTGTAACCATTCTTCAATTCTGTTGAAATTGTTGGGATGTTTTTTGATTTCGATTGCTTCTCGGAAGAGTCTTGGATAATACACATATTATCAACAACACATGTATATTATCCAAGACTCTTCCGAGAAGCAATCGAAATCAAAAAACATCCCAACAATTTCAACAGAATTGAAGAAGGGTTACAATTGAATAAAACATGGCTAACTGTTCTCAAGAAAACAATGATAACACCATACCGGGAAATTAATGAATCCGAGGGGGTACCCGACGCAGGGACGATGGCACCGGACGCAGGTACGAGTACGTCGACCCATAAATACTGGCTGAAACAACGCATACCAAACAAGTAGTGTTCAGTGATCGAAACTGTAAACTTTTCTCTTGAAAATGCCAACCACTCGTGTTGGCGAAACGTCGAGATTTTCTCTAAATAAACGACGGCCTAAAAACCCGAAAAACCATCATTCATAATATGAATAAATTTTCATTTGGTGATGTTAACATTAACATTATGTTAAACTCAAATTCAAAAAACAGTAGCCAGCTCCATGATATAATATATGAATCAGATAATTTTACATCATGTAACACCATAATTCGCTCATTGATTATATCGTGAAGAATACCAATTGACCTAATAATAACTGAAACTGAAAACAAGAAATCTATAGCAAGAAAAAAATTCATTTATAAAACTATCAACATATACGAAATTGAAGAAATACGGAAAAATCTCGAATCCATGAGTTCAAATTTAAACAATTATGAAAATCCAAATGAACTTTATGACGACATCACTAAGGCTCTCACATCTAATTGTTCTCAGAAATCCTTAAAAATTAACGAAAATTCTTAACCTTGGTTCAATTCGAATGTTTCAAAATTGATCAATACCAGAGACAAGTATTTTTCTAAAAGAAAACAGATTCCTGATGTAGGATTATTCCAAACTGAATATAATCATTATAATAAACTGGTAAAAATAAGCTGTAAGGAAAGCGATGAATTGAGTATTATTGTCGTCCCCCTTATCACGTAGGGGCGTAAGTAACAAAAAAGTGCGAAATTGAGTTACGCCGTATTTAGGCTTTCTTGCTATGTACTTTTCATCTCACGAAGTGGCGTAACTGTATCTCTAATATAATGCCGTCACAAATGGAACTTATGTTCATTGCGTATCTACAGGGTGATTAAACAGTCAAAAAATTTTGTTTTTCCTCTCTCCTGTAAAATATTCAGAAATCAGATACGCCCCTACGTGATAAGAGGGACGTTGTGATTTATGTTGACGACATTTTAGTAGTTTCGAAAGGTCCAAGTACTGCCGATTCCCTTTATCAAAAACTTTCGAATCATTTTGAAGTGAAAGACTTGGGAGAAGTTGGATATTGCCTTGGAATAGAATTCTCGAAGAAAAATGGTGATTTAGCAATGCACCAAATAGGATATATCAGAGAGATACTGAACCGGTTTGGGATGACAGATTCAAATCATGTGTCAACTCCATTGGACTCAAACTCAAAATTGAAAAAGCCCGTAGAAGCCCCAACGGAAAACGAACAGAAACTACCATATCGTGAACTGATTGGTGCTTTGACATACCTGAGCACTACTACGAGACCAGATATCAGCTTTGCTGTCAGTTACTTGGGACAGTTCAATAACTGCTACAGCAAGGTGCATTGGAAAGCAGCTAAACGTGTCCTACGCTACCTGAGGAACCATAGATCTAGGAATCGTTTATTCATCAGATCAAGAAGGTTTGAGAGGTTTTGTAGATTCAGATTGGGGATCTTGTCTCGATGACAGGAGATCCTATACAGGATTTGTTTTTATGTTATCTGGAAGTCTGATTTCATGGGATGCAAAGAAGCAACGCACAGTCGCACTCTCCTCTACCGAAGCGGAATATATGGGGATCACTGAAGCCGCGAAAGAAGCTGTCTATCATCGAAATTTCATGAAGGATTTGGGACTCGAAGAATTGACTGACATAATATTGTTCAATGATAATCTCAGCGCACTCAAACTAGCAGAAAATCCGACTTTTCATGCTAGGAGTAAACACATTGATTTGAGTTATCATTTTATCAGAAATTTGATTGAAAACAAAAAATATGACAGCTGATATTCTCACCAAGGGTTTACCTAAACCGAAACATAATGCTTGTGTGAAAATGCTTGGACTTGCTCCTGTATTTCTTCAGAAAATAACATTGTCTTGAGGGGAAGTGTCGAGGTGAATCAAGATAGAAGCAAGAAATGTTCTCATGGAGATGATATATTTGTTGTATTATTATTGAATGTCAAGTTGATTTTCATATGTTGTATATATTTGAATAATAAAGTACGTAACTCTTTCGTCCATTCAATTATATTGGTAAAAGTTGTTACCACAATCAAATACTGTCCAACGCTCTGTTGAACAGAAATATTACGAAAAAATAATTTTTGAATACCGTACCAAAATCAATGTGGAAAACTATGAATCAAGTATTATATAATAGGCAAAATGATAAACACGTTAATGTGAAACGTATTATACTAATTGGACTAAATTTACCTTCTACAATTTTGTTCGAACCATCAAACACCTGTGATAATGTATCAGTGATTGATTCCATATTCTTCTACAATTTGTGAAGAAGTAGAGGATATTATGAAAAAACTGGCTGGCTTATTATCATTATTCCTATTGAAATTGTAAACATGATTGCATCAGAATTATTCCTTCTATATGCGCATTGATCAAAAAAATTGTTTGACATTGGCAATGTTTCCGATAATATGAAAATTGATATGGTAACTCCTATTTATAAGGTGAACAAAATTAAAGTAACTATTGACCTACATCAGTTTCATCCCAAATAATTGAGAAAATCATGAACCGAAGAGTAATGGATAACCTTTATAAAACAAATTCTGACGTGTTGGATTTGCTTAGAAAGATTCAAATAAAACCTAGATGAAGATATTCAAAGTTGTTTAGTATCACCTATCCAAGGCATTAGATACAGTAGATCACGAAATCTTATTAAAAAATCTATTTAAAAAATTCAATATCTGGATAAGAGGTCCTTTTCAAAATTAACTGGAAGAAAACAATATCTTTGTAGAGGAATGGAAAAAGTTTGATAGGGAATATAACATTTGTTGTACCACAAGGTTCAATTCTTGGACCTATATTATCTCTTATATCATTATCATTTCATTTCAATTCAATATCCAATCATAATTTGCATGGTGAACTTAAATCATTTCCGCTCACATCATTACATGACAATGAAATAATCGAAACTATTCAAGCTGAATTGAAAATAATTTCGCTCTGGAAATCATAAGATGACTATAGATATAAATTATTCAGGAGCAACAAAATATTTTTGAATATACATTGATGAAAAACTTTCTTGGAAAAGCCATATTGAAAATCTTCCAAAAAAAATCTCCTACAATCGTTATTTTTTTTTTTATTTGATACCGTAAACACGGGCTACTTTGGCCCACTTAAAAAAAAAATTAAATTCCACTGTCGATGAATTTGCAATTTTTACCACTATCAAGCTCCAGTATTTTTTTTATACAACTGGTCTATTATAAATTTCGTCAGTAAAGAGATTTTGCAATTATTTTATGTCGGCTACCAGAGAAATTTTTTTTTCTGTTGGGTCAATGTTACCTTTATGACAGGGTAACTTTAGCCCAAAATACTTTTACCTACTTTTAAGCGCTGTACAGCGAGCTAGGGCCAAAGAAGAACATGGGTTTGGAAAATAATTTATTTCAGAACAAAAGACATTATATTTCAATGTGCAAAAAGGTTACAACTATTGGAACTTGCAAACATTTCAAGAAATTGAGCATTACAAACTATTGACAATGAAAAGGCCTCTTTTGACTAGTTTTGGGGGTAAAATAAGTCTTTCAATTTTCCATTCATAAAAGAACGAGTCTTTTTCTTTGGGCCACTTCCAAAACTTCACAGTGCTCCATGCATTCGACAACTGCACCATCGTCTGTCACAGTTATCACCATCCCTGGATACAGCCGACCATTCCAATGGTCCAATGGTAAGAAAATTTCCTTCTTGCAGTTTCTTCTTCCAGTTTTCGTCTGGACTGCTTACAAAAGGATTAATGTTGCTTGAACTGGATTAAACCTGAACATCGTTTTCATCAACAACCATATCCAGTTCCTGTTCCTCATCAATTGTAATAACCATGTCGCTGTGACCTGATGACACGAGACTATCTTCATCAGCTGATGAGAGATCCTTGCACACATTACCTTTTTTCTTCAGGGGTTGGCCCAAAAACTTGCTGGGCCAAAGAAGGTCGTAATTTTGATGTCAATGGACCAAAATTATAAATAATTTTTTTTAGTAAAACCCAATATCCCAACCAAAGTGGCAATCACTACACAGCCTCAAGAATTATAATGTGCTTTTAAATAGATACTCACCCAACTTGCAGACGATGTAGCACAGTATCCTCAGTTGGAAGTTTGAGAGGCGAAAAAAGCGCGTGTTTGCGTATGGAATGATACAACAGGAGCTGCTCCCTAGAAAACAGTCTGTGAACCTCTTGGTACATTACGTTCGCTGCCTGGTGCTGCTACCTAGCTCAAAGTACCGCAACTAATTTAAAAACTAGTTCCAATACATAATTACAGAACGATTTGATATTTTATTATTTTGGGCCAAAGAAGAACTCCAGGGCCAAAGTAGCCCATGTTGACGGTATATACTTCTTTGAAACATCTAAAAATAATATAATTTAGTTTAATTTATTCAAAATAACAATATTTAATATCATTATGGGGAACTGCCAGTTATACTATCATGCGTCCAGTTAAATGTTTGAAAAACAAAGGTATTAAAAGTATTTTGAAATTACCATTCCTTGAATCTACATCTCATTTACATACTGCAAATAATCTTTTGATATCAATTCTTTGTGCAAATTGAAAATATGTATATTCAAACATTCAGAACAATAATAGGAAACATTCATCTCTGGCATTTCAATCAATCGATACTATTCACAATCACCAAACTAGACAATCAAATAGTCTCATCACGAATAGAATAAAAGACAAACATCGAAAAAAAAATCAATTTTATCTAATGGAATTTTGATATTCAATAATATACTCATTAATTTCAAAAATATCATAAAAAAATCATTTCAAATTACATTTAATGAATTTTTTTTAACTGATGCAAACTTGAAATGTCATTGTTTTAGTTATAGATTTAGGACCCTATTATAAACATTTGTTTCTTGGGGTCAATGAAGATCAATAATTTCAAGTATGTGTCGAGAATTATTAGCTTTGGTTCAAACGTTGAAAATAACCTCTACCATTGGTATTGGTAGGTATGGATGGTGACTGATGCGCTGCGACCTAGTTAGATCTATTGTGTCCCATCTTCTTCTGCTATCTCAAGGTGTTCTCGTTTACAGCAGCCCCTCAAGCCTCAATTTTAGGATTTTGAGGGGGTCCATTTGTGGTATTTCTTCCACAGTCAGCTGGTGTGATCCCAGTATATTTAATCTTTTGTGCATAACACTCCATCAATATGTGGTGAGGTGTTTCTGGATGTTCCCCACAGAATCTGCAGGTGTTGTCCTCCTCTAAGCCTAGCTTCCTTAGGTGTTCTTTGAGTCTGCAATGTCCCGTTAGAAATCCTGTGATTGTCTTTAGAATAATTTTGCTGAGGTTAATCAGTGTTTTCGATCTTGCTCGGTTGAAATTGCCGAGGAGATCTTTGGCCTGCATTAGCCCTGGAAGTCTTTGCCAGTATGTTGCTCTCATTGCTTATTCAGTTTTATTGAGTTCAACTTGGAAGTAAAATTTTCCAAGTCCGCAGAATGGTTCTGGCCCGATCAGTGGCGTTGATGCCCCTTTTCGTGCCAGGGTGTCTGCTTGTTCATTGCCCTCTACTCCGACGTGCCCAGGCACCCAGAGGAGGATCACCTTGTTGTTCCTGCCTAGATCATTAAGTTTTTTTAGGCATTCCCAGACCATCTTCGAGATGATGTTATATGAGCTCAACGCTTTGATGGCTGCTTGACTATCGGAGAGGATTGCAATTTCCTTGTTCCGGTAGTTCCTGTCGAGGTTGAAATGTCATCTTGCTATGGCGTGAATTTCCGCTTGAAAAATGTTGGGGAAGCATTTTTCAACCTCTACCATAGAAGGATATGTCATTGAACTGAAGGAAAAAAGATTTCAGAGAAAGATTTCCGCATTGCTGTATTGCTATATTTTCTGGTGGAAGTTTTTTTTGTACCAATGCTAAGTAACATTGAAAATACTAGAAGTTTCCAATGTTGAGTCATTCGTATTTCTCTCTTTTCCACTGCACTGATCGAATATTTCCAACCTCTCAGCGATACACAGCATTCGTGACGAGTTTGCGTCATGAATCCATTCATACAATTTGATATCAACATTCACCTATCTCACTCATAGACAGACACCAGTGCTTGTCATACCGCCGAGTTGAAGTACATCAAAGACAGACGTGGTCTAGATATACCACCGATCCTCAACTATTCACTCCACAAACGCGGCGCAAGTTTTTCACAGCGTTATAATAATAGAAAACCTGTTCTATAAGTCAATGCATCACTTTCAATCCACATTTCTCGTTTCTTGAAAACACGCTGCAAGAATATCAAGACTCTGTAATGTAAATAACAGTAAATGTGCATCATCAAAACAAAACAATTATTACTATAAGGAAAAGGTAAAAATCTAATAATAATTATTTTAATAGCAGTTAGTAGGTAACTCTCGGCATTATCCTCGCTCTGTCAGTCATTTGTTTCCAACCATGACGCCACGAGCCACAGCCAACTAGTATAGTTCACCTGCTATCTAAGAATATCTCAGATGAACCACTTTTCTCTGATTTATAGTCAGCTTTTGCAGATAGAACGTTGAGGTATTGTTTATTAACAGGACTGCATTTATTTACACAAGACTGAGACCGCGGTAATTGTCGTAAACTGAAACTAGTAACATAAATCAGCAAGATAATCATTTGCGGAATAATGGTCACAGTATATCTAATCATAATATTTCCTTTGGTCAAGCAGTTTTATGAAATATGTTATGTTGCTCGAGTCATCCCGCAGAATGGCAAATGTATACTTACAATGTGTGTAGGTACTCAGGTATTTCTCGATTCATGAGTCTAGTGTTCAACAGGAATAGCTATTATTACTATTATTAACGACGAACATCTTCAGATAAATGAAAGCCTGGCATTTTGAAAGGAATGAAAAATTCGTTGTAACCAAGTAATGCAATGAACTATCACCATCTCATGCAGAAAAAATATTATTGTTTTCAGTTGGATACATATTATTATTGTATTGATATATTTTTGTCTTTATGCAGGATATTTGTTTTCAGAATTTGTATAATATTGTATATATTTTGAAAAATCTGCCTTCCTTGATAAAAAACTTTTTCTACAAACGCTTAACAAAGTAGCCTTTGACGCTTTCAGATTTCGACGCAAAGTTGACGTTTTCCGTGAAGTGTCATTTTGTGACAGGGCCGTTCCATCCTGGCCGAGCGCCGTCGTGCAAATGTGATCACATTGCCTTTTTTAGTGCATGATTTATTTTAAATATCATACGATTTTTATATTATGTACATGCAAATCGCTATACGCTAATTATTAAATAATACAACTGTGAAGCAAAAATAAACATTTTATTACCAAACAAAAATTAAACATTTTTTTAACAAAAATAGTTACCTTATCTAAATAACCTGAATTAAACTAAATAGAACTAAATAACCACTGAATAAAAGTAGCTTTAAGCGCTTCTTTTCTGGAAAATTCAGAAATAAGATCAGTCACATTTATATTGTCCAACCAATCACTTCCGAATGATATGATTGCCAAATTATCGAGCAGCTGTAGACCCACTGACGATCTTAAGTAGTTTTTGATTAACTTTAACTTTGAGAAAGTTCTCTCCACTGAAGCAATCGATATAAGTATGGTCAACAAAATTCGCAAAGCTACGCTTGCATTTGGAACAGAATAAGTTATATCATTCTTTATAATATAGTCTAACATTTGTGTCGGTGTTTGAAGTCTAAGATTTTTTGAAAATTGCAACTCGTGGAACAATTCTGTTCCATTTATGTCACGCTCATTACGATTTTTGTCTGTTAAAACTTCAAAGCTCTAAACAACAATTTAGTTGTTCCTTTTCTGGTAAATCTGATAATTTACAAATATCCTGTAAAAATTGAAAATGGGATGACAATAAGTCGAACCTTTCACTAATTGATCTCAAAACAATATCAAGTGTACTTAAAAATTTGTTTATTTTGAAATCTCGTTCTTCATCTGTAATTGGTTCATCGTCATTCTCGTAATTAAATTGTCTTTTAACACGCCTTGGTCTAAAACATTTTCAGTTTTGAGGGTTGGCTCTACATCTAGAGATTTTGCAAGTTCAGAAGCATCAACTAACACATCTCCAAATCCTTTATCACTTTATATTATTAGAAGAAGACAGACATCTTTGGGAGATCGTTTGCGAACGAACAGTCGTTACCGACCGATGATGAACCCTTTACTCCCATAAACACCTAACTATGTAGGCTTATTATGGCAAGAACCTGTCAGAAAACAACTACTCCCCTGGCTAAGACCACGACGGGTATTGAATTAAATCTAATAATAATAAGCCTACATAGTTAGGTGTTTATGGGAGTAAAGGGTTCATCATCGGTCGGTAACGACTGTTCGTTTATATTATTACTTATTTCCTTTTTGTGTTTAATCTTAATTCTAGCATAAACTTACTGATTTTCCAAACATTGGTAAAAATAAAAAAATATCTTCGGCGCCTTCGGCGCACGACCTGCACATATGGTTGGAACGGCCCTGTGTGACAGCATTTGCGCTCTAGAGCGGAAATATTTCGAAAACGCTCGCTTCTCCAACGTATTTCTGCATGATGATTGATGATAGTGACAGCGAATTATCAAACACTCCCCCTGATATAGCAGAAAGTGCAAAAATTGTTACTTTGAATCTCCTAGCAGAGAAATCAAGGAAGAAATATGAATTACAATACGGTAAATTCATGACGTGGTGCCTGTCAAAACATTCACCACTGAAGATGTTCACAAATTTTTACAAGAAGCGCCCGATGGAGAATATCTACTAAAAAAGGTTGCAATGATTCGTTAGTCTGAATAGTGATTATTGAAAGAAGACTCTGTATTAGAAAGGTATCTCGAAGGGGTTGCTAGGGAAACAAGGGATAAATAGATGGAAAAAATAAGAGAGAACTGAATGGAGGCAAAAGTAATCTGGTTCTAAAGAATATCAAATTTGTATATTATAGCTGAAATCCATTCAGAATATTGGTTGCCGAAATCTATATACACGATAGTTATCAATATCTTATAGAAAAAAAAGGAAACTTCATCAATTGGGATCGATAAATATTTGATAACAGCCATTCGTCAAAATAGGACATAGATGATTCTTCACATCCAAGTAAATGGAATATCGAGATGAATAACTCATCTACAAAGGAGATGGTTCATTTCTAAAAATATTACAACTGAGAGCAGGTAGGAGAAAACATATTTCAATTTTCGACATAAAAGAAGGGTAAAACTTGCGAATGTGGGCATGTACCCGATTTTCATGAAACTTGCACAGATTGTGTAAAACATAATAAAGTTACTTTACCAATCGAAATTTTTCCGCGGAAATGTATGTGAGAACCTTTTTTTTGGCGAAAATCCTTCATAGTGGTCACTTCACAAATACTCCCCAGTCCAAGACAATTCACGTAATTTCCAATCCAAATAACTGGTCATTAACTATAAACATAAACCCTCAGAAGTATAAAGGAGATTAATTGACTGAATGAAGCTCAAGAAATTACGGAGTTCAAATTTTAAACTCGATTTTCAAAAATATTTGACAAATTCAATGACAGCTCTCATGAACATGATCGGATCGGGTGGATACATTCAAATGCAACGTTGCCAACTTTCACTTCCTTAGCGTGCATCCACCACCTAAAGACTCGTTCATATCCTTGCGAATTTTCGCAATTTTCTTCCGATTCGACGTACACGGCGAAAAAATTGCGATGAATGATAACATGTAATTTTTCAGTCTGGAGTTAGATATTACTACATAACAATTATTTTTTCGCCGTATAAGTCGAATCACAAATATTTCCAAGGGTTCCAATTTAGGTTAGGTGATTTTCCCTTCTATTGCGTTAAAATATTGAATCTGTGAGCAGTTATCAAGGCAGAATATGAGCGAGCGAAGCGAGCATAATGTTGGCGAGCGCAGCGAGAATCTATTTTTATTTAGGGTTTCAACGCTAAAAAGTGATCGGATCGTAAGCAAGTTCTGTAACAAAAGTGCCTTCTTTTACGTTAGGAAATGGAATCTGTGTGCAGTTGTCGGGGCGGAACAGGGGCGAGCGAAGCGAGCATAATGACGGCGAGCGCAGCAAGCAACTATTTTTTTTTACGTTTTCAACGTTGAAAAGTGATTGAATAGTCAGCAACTTCTGTAACGAAAGGGCCAAAGTGATCGGACCGTAAACAATTGCAGAAAAAATGACGAAGTTAGGTTAGGTGATTTTCCCTTCTTTTACGTTAAAATATTAAAGTGTGCAGTCGTCGATGCCCAATAGGGGCGAGCGAAGCGAGCATAATGACCGTGAGCGCAGCGAGCAACTATCTCAATTTACTGTTTCAAAGCTAAAAAGTAAAGGGATCGAAAGCAACGTCTGTAACAAAACTGCCAATGTTAGGTCAGGTTGTTCTCTCTTCTTTTACATTAAAAGATTAGATCTGTCGTATCAGTAAGATCAGGACGATCCCTCCGTCATTTCATCAACACAAAAATCAGCCTCAAATCCAACAATTTTTTTGTTATTTTCAACATAATTTCAAAAAAAAAACCTTCAAACTCATCCCGGTTTGCAGGAATTAAAATAAAACTGGCAACGTCGCTTTGTTCTCTTTGCAGACTTCACCGTGTTTGACATTTGACAATTGAATTAATATCAATGTTATGGATTTCAATTTCAAATGAATTGATGATAATTTAAAACCGTTCCCTGTATGAATCTTTCTTGTATGGCTTGAAATTAGCATTTTATAGTTACTGGTACTTTTTGAAAGTGAATAGACAGCACAGAAACAGACAGTTAGTTCAATTTAAACTGGTTATAATTTGTATAATTATGGGGTATGTACTGCCACAAATTTTATCGAAAAAATCCAAAAAAACGTGCTTTCCGCAAAAAAAAACTATCTCATTATCAATTATTCGCAGTTTTAAGGCATCTGTGAAAATTTCGTTAAAATCGGCCAAATGTCCATATTCGAATTTTTTTCCAAAAGAAGGGCTCTTCCAAATACGGAAACTTGAGTTGGTTCGTTCCGGACAACTTCCGCAGCCAGAATCATTCATAATTACTATCATTAGACAAAAATCAATTCAATTTGTAAAGGGTTCTGGCCAGAATTTCTGTTTAAAATTAACTAATGACGAATTTCTATCTTGTTTTGACTGATGTCATTTTGATAGCGCATTGACAATTGTAATTGCCGTACTACATACAGAGTGTTCTTTGTATTATAGTATTGTTGGTGAAGTGAATTTGTTTTATTGGAGTGACTTAAATGAAAATCCCCTGAGATTGTTACAAGGTAAATTTTAATATTTCATGCTTTTAGTAGTTTGAGAAGCGATTAGTACGTTTTGATTTTAGTGCAATTTGGTTAGCATATACATCATGAAAGTTTGTTGAAATGTGATGTACTTTTGTTGAATAAAGCAACTGGTGTTTCTTTTTCTGAAAACTGCGTTTGTAGAAAAAATTTTGTGTGTATTTCGTGTCATTGTCGCTCTCCAAAGATTACCGCGCTCCGCTTCGCGTCGCGCGGTAACTCTCTTTGTCAAGCGACAATATATCACTTTGCGCTCTTAATACACAAATTGCTATTACCTACTATCTTCTATTCTTCTACCTTCTGTATATTTTTCAGCTCAGTGGGGTTCAAAAAAACATAAGACCTTCTCTCTTTCAAGAGGGGTTGCAGCTTTGGGCTTTTTCTTAATGTCAATGGTATTATTACAAATTGTAATATGAAAATTGATCAAAAATCTATCCTCAAAAGTTAAAATATTATCTGATCGTATCATTTATAGACAGTCCGGTAGATTATTCATATATATTGAAAAGAGTAGAGGACCTAAGACTGTCCCCTGTGGTGCACCGAACTCTATTGAGAAAACGACACGATTCAATAATTTTATTGAAGACAACATTCTTGTAAACGCAGTTATTTTCGGGACAAATTGATTCATTTAAACTTGTATAAATTTCCCAGAATTGAAATTTTTTCATTTTCAGACTGTGGAAGTTTGTAACATTCAAAAAACATGTTGAGATTTAAAAATCACGACAGACATACAGGCCGACATTTACATCTCAGGAAACTTTATTTTACATAACACCAACATCAATTTTTTAATAAATGGTGATTTATTTAATAATACCATTTCAAAGTAAAACTGCATTTCGCTCGAAATAGCCTTGAGAAAGAGAAGAGAGAAATGGAAAAAAAAATTTAGGGTATACCATGATACAAAAATATTGAAGTATATAAAGGAAACGGAAAAAAGTTATTTTTTTTTTTGGGTGAAACATATCAAAAATGAATCGTCTAAAAACTCGGTCAAGTTGTAGTATACAAGATTATTAGGAAATTTCTTCAATGTTTTTTTGAATTTGTTGGCCAAGGTCCTTCTGTAATTTATGAGAAGTTTTTATTTCCATGTATAGCAGTCCTTTTCGATTATTATTGTAGCTGAGGGATGGAATTAGAAATTGTCCCCTATTTTGAGTATCATAGCTGTGAACATCTGCAAATTTCGTGGCTTTATTTTCGTTTAGATGCAGCTATATGATTCATTGATGTGAATGTAAATTGGGGGTCCTAATACTCCCCCTTGCAGTTGGTTTTTCGCCTGAGTATCTTAATTTTTCTCTGAATATTTTATTTAGCCATTTACGACTGGATCCATCGCTCTATGGGACCAAGGATTCCAGTTTTTCTAATTTTTACACGAACTTTAGGTTTATGGTTTCGAATTCTCTAGTGAGGTCAAAAAATATCCGACAAATTAATTTTGAAATTGAATTCTTCCAGGCTCTAATAGGTTTTATCAATAGGAAAGTCATGATGATTTTCTAAAATTTGGATAATCACTCGATATTATAATCTTTATATTATACATATTTCTTTAATTTATTTCAATTCTGTGACTATAAAACAGCTAGTCGAAATCAGCAGTTGCATCAGATTGTCGCGTGTTCCTCAAAGCCCAACCAAAATTATTTCAAAGGCATACCAGACATCTTGACTAGAAATGATAATAATGATATCGTGATGATCTTCCGACGATAAAAAATTAAGATAAATAACAACGGTTTCTTCATTGTCCGATCTTCTTTTTTCTACCTTGACTGGATGCTGAATGAAATAGCAATTTAAAATTTATCTGACTGCAAGTTTTTTCTGCCGACAATTTTAATCATATAGTTTGAAGGCAGTATATTTATAGGTGGCTCTTGTCTTTCGTTGAGAATAGAAATTACTTGATTTCACGGCGACGCGTGTGTTCTTGATTGCCTGGATTGATCATTTTATTGACTTTTTCGATTGTTTTTATAGATTTTATTAAGTTAGCTCTGCACTTATGAATGGAAATATAACGATTGAATTTTTAGTGATATTCCAATGTATGATGAATACCACGGAGTGCGTTTTCAAACAATAATTATTCAAGTGAGGACTTATACTATTTCTAGATACCTACTCAATAAGAAAGGGGGAAACATATAGACGTAATCCAAAGAGTATTCCTTTGAAAATAATGCAATACCGAGGAAAAGATAAAAATTATGAAATATCACATATCGGTGGATGAAATCTTATTTAGAAAATCGTTAAGATTTCGTAGAAGTTCCAACTCTGAATAATTTATTGATTTCCAACTACCGGTTAATCATTGAAACCTTGAAATGTATGGTGTTCCCCAAAGGTCAATATCAAAACCCATTTCATTTCTCCTGAATATAAATGATCTTGTACAGAGTTTTCCCTCAATTTTTTTTGTTCGCTGATGACACCAATCTACTCAATTCCAATGACAATATCATTGATTTATTGAAAACGTCTATAACCGTATTGAATCATATCTTTGATTGGCTGTTAGCAAATAAACTGATTGTGAACCTTTGAAACACATTAAGCATGTTGAATCACCCTAACAATAGAATTGAACAAGTTGAGACTAACACAAGTGATGTTAAAACAAGTCACCAACACAAAATTTTCAGGATACTGGCTTGACGAAAGGTTGGATTGCAATCTATTCAATTAATATCATCAGAACCAATGTGGGTTTCAATGTGCCAAAATTAATTATTTATGCCTATTTTCAAAGTGCCCTTAGTTGTGGTATTAAATTTTTGGGGAAATTCAGTTGATAGTCCATCGAATTTTATTTCACAAAAATGGCTCTAGGGGCATTTCTGGGATTGTCAAGATCAGAATCATGACGGTACTTTTTTCAATCAGATATAATTTACAATTATCAATCTTTTTATATACCGTGTCCGCTAAAATCTTGGAACCATATGGGAAACTTTTTTATCACCTAATAGTTTCTCAGAATATTTCATTCTTCATATAAGTTGGTTGCAATTGAATGATATTCCCAGTAAAAAGGAACTAAGTAAAACTCGTCTTCACAATACATATTTGACTACTAGGGTAGGAAGAGGAACTGTTGTCATCGCAGCTTTGGCACTAACTTGTCAAAATGGGGTTGTATCAACATAATGATATCTAAAACATCTTTTCGAGCATAGAAATGCTCATCATCAGTTGAAGTTACAGGTCAAACTGAAATAAATGAAAGCAATAAATACAATTTTGAAAAATTGAGTTTAAGAAAATTAGTAAACTTGGAAACCAAAACGAAGTTTACTACTTATTTTCATTTTTCTGGAAGAGAATATTTCAGCGTCTTATATTAAATTGAAAAAAAAAGAAATTCAATTGTTTTAACTCATATATTGTTATGATACGTTGGATTAAAAACATTGTAGTATGTGCGACTAAAAAAGAAGTTTGTAGAAATTTGAGGGGCAATATTTTATTTATCATAGTAAAACTTGGTTTCGAAAATGATTATTAATATCATTATTTTGTTTAAGAGTTGAAATTCCACATAAAACTAATAATTTATCGACTTATTTGTACAAAACAAATTATTAAGTTAAAAACGTATAGAACAATTTGAGAGAACTGTAAAGTGAGACAGGGAAAGGAATTTAGACATTGAAATTATAACAAATGTAAATACTTTTTTTATCAATAAATTCAGAATAAAATGAAAAATTCTAAATAGTAGATTATTTTGAATATATTTAGGAAAGTAAGAACTCTTTCTGGTAATAATTTAAAAGGTAAAAAGTAAAAGGGTAAAATAAAAAGTGTAGTAGGAATGTAGGCTTTCACGGCTGGCGTCAATGTTTTGGTTGGTTTCCGGGTTTTGCCGTGGTCTTCTTTGGTTTAAATCTCCAAACGTTTCAACTGCAACCGCGGCAGTCATCTTCAGTGGCGCGGTCGAAGTACTCTTCTAGACGTGTCAACTGAAACAGAAGCTTTCGAGTTTGGGTACAACAAGAAAGACATCATCCATGCTATACGCGCCCAAGGGAGGGAGAGAGAGAGAGAGATATACTTTATTGTCATCAAGAAAAAAAACATTCTTATGGACAAAGTGCTCACTTAAATCTAAAAATTATATCTATAGGTATATAACGTGGACATGACATGACATTGAGAGAACAACAAAACAAAACAGTAAACATATATGATTGTAAAGTTAGGAGTATAAAGAAAATTAGAGGAGTCAGAGGTTAAAATTTGTCAGAATAAAATTCTTCCAGACTATAGTAAGGTCGATCACTTAATATCACTTGCACAGCCTTTCTGAAATGGTCGGTGTTGCTAATATTCCTTATATGCTCTGGTAAATGATTGAACATCTTGCAACCATTGTAAATAAGTGAGTCCTTCACTAGGGTTGAATTTGGCCTTGGTAGGTTAATATTATTTTGTTTGCGTATAGAGTAATAGGAAGGAGTACTATTGAATTGGTTAAAGTGTTTTTTTATTAAGCATACTGTTTCATGGATGAAGATGGCGAAGACAGTGTGTATTTTATGGGATACAAACAATGGTTTACAGGGATCGCGTGTCTTTGCTGTAGATAAGTATCTAATTGCCCGTTTCTGCAAGATGAGTGTGTTTTGCAGGTGAGTTTTATTACATACTCCCCAAAATGGGATTCCGTATCTTAGGTGGGACTCTATCAAGGCATAGTAAGTTGTTTTTCCTGTTGAGAGTCCTAGCTCTTTTGTAACACGTCTCACAACATCCAGAAGCTAATTTTTTGTTTAAGTTGCAAACATGTTTGTCAAATTTCAGTTTACTATCGATGAATATGCCCAAAAATTTGGTGTTATCACGGCTCTCGATATAACTATTATCCAATTTGATATTGTTTATTTCACACTTGAAAGAGATTAGGTTGGTTTTTGTTACGTTCAAGATCAGACGATTTGAATTACACCACTGTTTTAAAGTTTTTGTATCAGTAAGGATTTTTCCCTGCAGAGAGTTTGTGTTCTTGTCTTGCCATAAAATAGTTGTGTCGTCCGCAAAAACTGTGAACTTTCCTGATATGTTTATTCCAAGCAGATCATTAATATATAATAAAAATATAATAAATAATAAATAAAAATAGAGTGGGGCCCAATATGGATCCTTGTGGTACACCACAATTTACAGGTGCCGTAGCTGACAAGGTTGTTGTTTTCACTATTTGGTAACGATCGGTTAAATATGATTTCATCCAGTCGAAAACTACACCTCTGAATCCGTAGTGGTGAAGCTTAGCCAAAAGTATCTCATGATCAACGCAGTCAAATGCTTTTAAGAAATCGCAAAAGACTGCCGCAACAGCTTCACCACTATTAATATTTGTATATACTCCCTGTAGGAAAGAGAAGATGGCATCACTGGTATTTTTTCTCTCCTGAAAACCGTACTGATTTGGCGAGATTATGTTATATTTTAAAGAGTATTTTGTAATTCTATTTTTAACTAATTTTTCTATGATTTTAGCTAGAGTGGGTATGAGAGATATTGGTCGGAAGTTTGCCGGCTCATCCTGGTTTCCCCCTTTGTGTATAGGTATAACAATGGACGTTTTCAGGAAATCAGGAAAAATTCCTCTGTTAAATGAGTCGTTTATCAATTTGGCCAGAACATCAAGAGCCTGATCTGGGAGATTTTCAAAGATTTTTATAGAAATTTCATCTAACCCATAGGTTTTTTTATTTTTAATTGATTTTATCACTTCTTTCAATTCTCTAATATCAGTCTCATAAAGTAAAAATGATTGAGGGATAGGGGGATTTAAAAAGTGGTCCATGGGATTAATGTTTCTTGGTAAGTCTTTAGTTAGTGTACCAGCAATAGTACAGTAGTGATTGTTTAGTTCATTGGGAGATAGAGTTACTTCGGATTTATTTTTGCTCTGCTTTCCTCTTAATTCATTTATTATACTCCAGCTAGCTTTAGATTTGTTATCAGATTCATTTATTTTATTTATATAATAGCTTTCCTTATCATTAGACAAAAATCAATTCAATTTGTAAAGGGTTCTGGCCAGAATTTCTGTTTAAAATTAACTAATGACGAATTTCTATCTTGTTTTGACTGATGTCATTTTGATAGCGCATTGACAATTGTAATTGCCGTACTACATACAGAGTGTTCTTTGTATTATAGTATTGTTGGTGAAGTGAATTTGTTTTATTGGAGTGACTTAAATGAAAATCCCCTGAGATTGTTACAAGGTAAATTTTAATATTTCATGCTTTTAGTAGTTTGAGAAGCGATTAGTACGTTTTGATTTTAGTGCAATTTGGTTAGCATATACATCATGAAAGTTTGTTGAAATGTGATGTACTTTTGTTGAATAAAGCAACTGGTGTTTCTTTTTCTGAAAACTGCGTTTGTAGAAAAAATTTTGTGTGTATTTCGTGTCATTGTCGCTCTCCAAAGATTACCGCGCTCCGCTTCGCGTCGCGCGGTAACTCTCTTTGTCAAGCGACAATATATCACTTTGCGCTCTTAATACACAAATTGCTATTACCTACTATCTTCTATTCTTCTACCTTCTGTATATTTTTCAGCTCAGTGGGGTTCAAAAAAACATAAGACCTTCTCTCTTTCAAGAGGGGTTGCAGCTTTGGGCTTTTTCTTAATGTCAATGGTATTATTACAAATTGTAATATGAAAATTGATCAAAAATCTATCCTCAAAAGTTAAAATATTATCTGATCGTATCATTTATAGACAGTCCGGTAGATTATTCATATATATTGAAAAGAGTAGAGGACCTAAGACTGTCCCCTGTGGTGCACCGAACTCTATTGAGAAAACGACACGATTCAATAATTTTATTGAAGACAACATTCTTGTAAACGCACTTGCACAGCCTTTCTGAAATGGTCGGTGTTGCTAATATTCCTTATATGCTCTGGTAAATGATTGAACATCTTGCAACCATTGTAAATAAGTGAGTCCTTCACTAGGGTTGAATTTGGCCTTGGTAGGTTAATATTATTTTGTTTGCGTATAGAGTAATAGGAAGGAGTACTATTGAATTGGTTAAAGTGTTTTTTTATTAAGCATACTGTTTCATGGATGAAGATGGCGAAGACAGTGTGTATTTTATGGGATACAAACAATGGTTTACAGGGATCGCGTGTCTTTGCTGTAGATAAGTATCTAATTGCCCGTTTCTGCAAGATGAGTGTGTTTTGCAGGTGAGTTTTATTACATACTCCCCAAAATGGGATTCCGTATCTTAGGTGGGACTCTATCAAGGCATAGTAAGTTGTTTTTCCTGTTGAGAGTCCTAGCTCTTTTGTAACACGTCTCACAACATCCAGAAGCTAATTTTTTGTTTAAGTTGCAAACATGTTTGTCAAATTTCAGTTTACTATCGATGAATATGCCCAAAAATTTGGTGTTATCACGGCTCTCGATATAACTATTATCCAATTTGATATTGTTTATTTCACACTTGAAAGAGATTAGGTTGGTTTTTGTTACGTTCAAGATCAGACGATTTGAATTACACCACTGTTTTAAAGTTTTTGTATCAGTAAGGATTTTTCCCTGCAGAGAGTTTGTGTTCTTGTCTTGCCATAAAATAGTTGTGTCGTCCGCAAAAACTGTGAACTTTCCTGATATGTTTATTCCAAGCAGATCATTAATATATAATAAAAATATAATAAATAATAAATAAAAATAGAGTGGGGCCCAATATGGATCCTTGTGGTACACCACAATTTACAGGTGCCGTAGCTGACAAGGTTGTTGTTTTCACTATTTGGTAACGATCGGTTAAATATGATTTCATCCAGTCGAAAACTACACCTCTGAATCCGTAGTGGTGAAGCTTAGCCAAAAGTATCTCATGATCAACGCAGTCAAATGCTTTTAAGAAATCGCAAAAGACTGCCGCAACAGCTTCACCACTATTAATATTTGTATATACTCCCTGTAGGAAAGAGAAGATGGCATCACTGGTATTTTTTCTCTCCTGAAAACCGTACTGATTTGGCGAGATTATGTTATATTTTAAAGAGTATTTTGTAATTCTATTTTTAACTAATTTTTCTATGATTTTAGCTAGAGTGGGTATGAGAGATATTGGTCGGAAGTTTGCCGGCTCATCCTGGTTTCCCCCTTTGTGTATAGGTATAACAATGGACGTTTTCAGGAAATCAGGAAAAATTCCTCTGTTAAATGAGTCGTTTATCAATTTGGCCAGAACATCAAGAGCCTGATCTGGGAGATTTTCAAAGATTTTTATAGAAATTTCATCTAACCCATAGGTTTTTTTATTTTTAATTGATTTTATCACTTCTTTCAATTCTCTAATATCAGTCTCATAAAGTAAAAATGATTGAGGGATAGGGGGATTTAAAAAGTGGTCCATGGGATTAATGTTTCTTGGTAAGTCTTTAGTTAGTGTACCAGCAATAGTACAGTAGTGATTGTTTAGTTCATTGGGAGATAGAGTTACTTCGGATTTATTTTTGCTCTGCTTTCCTCTTAATTCATTTATTATACTCCAGCTAGCTTTAGATTTGTTATCAGATTCATTTATTTTATTTATATAATAGCTTTCCTTAGCTGTTTTGATTAATGCTCTATAAATTCTTCGATAGTTACTAAAATATTCGTTAAAAAAATCTGAATTGATGTATTTTCTGATATAGTGCATACATCTTAGATTTTTAGAAGATGTTTTTATTCCCAGCGTCAACCAAGGTTTCTTCTTTCTCTTATTCTTAATTTTTTGTACCGGAAAGGACTTATTGAATAGAGTTACAAGATGTTCATAAAATGTTTCGAAAGGTTTTTCTAGATCAACGAAGGATTCCCAATTTGAGTGAATAGAAGCTTCTTTGAATTTCTCAAAATTTGATTTGCTATATAATCGACCATACTTAGTTTTTGGAGGAGTACAATTAACATTAAAAGTGCTTAATACAGCTTCATGATCTGATAAACCCGCATTTATAACCGAGCATGAACTGAAATTATCGTGCATATTGCTGCATACATAGTCAATTTTGGTTGCTGAGTACATAGAGTGGCGAGTTGAATCGTTTACATGCATGATAAGATCAAAAGATAATAGTAAATTTTTTAGTGACTTTGTATATGTTGAGACTTCATCATAGTTTATATTTAGATCTCCAGTTAGTATAATGGAAGATTTTATTGGTAATTAATTTAATATCAGTTCGAGCTTGGTTAAAAACACATTAACATCACTGGATGGGGCTCTATAAATACACAAAATGTACAGATTTATTTTCTTGCTGTATATGAGTGAGAATTCAAATTGTTTTTCTTCCAGGAGGTAAGAAAATTTCTCTACATCCAAAAATTGTAAACCTTCAATTAAACAATTTTTTATGAGAATCTGTGTCCCACCATGAGATAATACACTTCTGTTGTAAGTGGACACTACAGGGAGAAGAAAAGGAACACCAATGAAGAGCACCCCCAAGGCACTGTGTATCTGCCATACATAGAAGGTGTCACCAACAGAATTGGGAAAATTCTAAAGAAGGAGAAAATCAATACCGTCTTCAAACCAACGAAGAAGATATCGGAATATCTAGGATCAGCCAAAGACAGCAGAGATCCACTCAAATCAGCGGGAGTCTACCGAATTCCATGTAACTGTGGGAAGGTCTATATCGGTCAAACCAAAAGAAGCATTGGTACCCGCCTAGTCGAGCACAAGCGGAGTTGTCGTTTGGGACAAACCGAGAAGAGTACATCGACCACGCCACTGAAGATGACTGCCGCAGTTGCAGTTGAAACGTTTGGAAGTTTTGAAGACCACGGCAAAACCCGGAAACCAACCAAAACATAAAAAGTGTAGTGATTGGTTCATTCGGAAAAGTACGAAGAAAAAGCGAAGTTTGGTTTCTTAGGGAGGAGAAAAACAAGTTGAAAAAGAAATACAAAAATAGATTTTTGATCAAGAAATTATTTTGAAAAAAAAAAGTATTATAACACTATAATGACCAGGAACGTATTATCTACAAAGAAATAACCACAGTGCATAAGTTAGAACAAAGATTTGAAGACAGCAGCCATTCCAAGTCGAGTAGATGCCTTCTATTTAAGGTTAAGGTATTTACCAAATTCCCACATTAAAACATTCAGTGAACTTTGTTGATTATTTCTGAAAATCCACATCCAATTTAAGGAAAAAATTCCCATTCCCAACAAGAAATAGACTTCCAATCAACTTTTCAAATATGTTTTAGTTCAAAAGTGTTAAAAAATCTGACTTCATTATTTATTTGATATCAAAATTCCCTCTAATTTATTCATTGTTATTAGAGTAAAATATGAGACAGTTGTCATGCTTTCTTGACATTTTGATTTTTGGACTTATTGAATAGACAAAAATCTGAAATTTCAATATCAAAATAACTTTTTTTCAAATTTACAAAATTATTATAATTATCACAATCCCGAGGAAATCCCTCTGAGAAGAAAGAGTCTATCATGGTCACGGGCGCACTAACTGAGCTGGAGTATTAACCTAAAGGTAAAAGGTGAATAAGAAAACAAAGAGAAATTAGTTCTGGAGCTGAACAAATTTCTATAACAAAATTTTAAAATTTCTATTTTGTATACCATATTTCTATGGATATAACTATCAATTCCAAAACACAATACTGACAATGTATGAATGTACTTATGTTTCAAAACAATTGTAGGTATTTTATAATTATGGTACATTGTTTTTTAATGTATTTAAGTAACGATTTTCACAGTACAAACGACTATTTCAGCAGTAAGGTGCTTCCAATTTTTTTCACATCGAAAGATTTTATTGTTTTACACGAATGAAGATAATATCATCTCTCTTGAAATGATTGACAGTGATAATGCAGAGCACTAAGGTTATTTTCAAGATTGACGAATTTTTTTTGTAAATTGTGAGATTATTGATAAATTATGTTGTAATTATTATTATAATCATTGAAGCATTCGGCAGACTGGATAATCTTATTTTCGAAAGTCAACTGTGTGGTTTCTATTCATATTGAATCCGAGTTTCTTCCCATCTTGCACCAACGGTTTTCGTTCAATAACTCGAAAATTTAATCCGAAGAGAAAAATTTCAAAAATGCCATTGAATCGCTCTATATACGACTACAATCCACTCCTCGCAGAGAATCCAGGAAACGAATAAACTAGAACCAGCTAAATTCCGACAAGATAAAGCGCAAGTACCTCTATTTTTATGAAAGTTTCACTCCAGTGCTATTGTATTTGTTTAAAAGCTACGCCCAGTAGCTATATTTTTCATAGCTGCAAGAATAGAGACGAGAATTTTTCCTCATTGAAATATTTCTGCCGGTCACGACAAATACATATTATTTCTGCCTCCGTTGACCATTTTTAAATTCGATCAACACATTGTTTATTTCGCCATTGTTCGCGCTCTTTTATTCGGATTGTGTGGTATCCATTTGTTTTGTTTGTGTTATCTGATTATCAGTTGAACTACTTTTCCGATTTTGGAACGTTTGGATTTAAATGGACATGTGTTATTGGACGGAGTTTGAATGTCGAGACGAAATTCATGATTGTGAAAGGCTGATTCATGCAATCGATGACATAGATGGCATTGCTGTGAGATACATTAATTCAGCTTTTGACGTTAACATTATTGAATTGCTGATTGTATTCGTATTGTTAAGATAATGCTGGGCGGTAAAAGGTACTGGTTTTATTGCCCAATTTCTTGAATACTGTTTCAAGGTCTTTAAATAATTTATTTTACTATTTTATTTCACACATTGCAACCAGCTGACACCTAGCCTCTTTCAATTACATATTGTTTTATACTCAAAATATTCACTCAGGTTCACTCAAATGGAAATATTATTATTTTGGATAAAAAATTTCCAATCCGAAGCTCTGAACACTCCACAAACTATGGAGTAAGCAGCCATTGGGTCCGGGAATCTTGTACTCTTGAGTGTCATGTATACTGGTTACATTGTTACATACATTACTGCCAGTCAGTAAATTGTCAGATACTACGTAGATGCTAATGTCATTGTGCTCACATGAGTTAATTATTGTCAATAAATCTCTCTTCGATAAGTTGTTTTGCCTCTAAACACGATCTATCTCATTATACCTAAGTATACAACAAAATGATAAAACATTATGTGGTAGCAACTGGTTTGAAATCGCGTTGAGAGATGATGCAGCTATATTATTATGGACTGTAATGTTTTAGGAAACTAAATAGTATCAAAGACACTTTCAATCCTTTATTTCTCTGACACCTATCTCTCTCTCGTTGACAGTTCCTTTGTTTCAATCTTATTATATAGGGAAATTCTAATTCAGAGAGTTCATTTCTTCCTATGCTTCAAATATTAAGTATAAATAAAGTATGACATCATACAAAGAACGAATAAAAATAAATTGATTTATTGATATAATATGTTGATTTCGCATAGGTAGTATTCAAGATATATTGGTCTAGACGTGTCTCAATGGACGACAAACTGACACTTCTCCAATTTCTGCTGTGTCAGTAGGTTTATCCAAAAATTGATCATCACTAGTGATTTCTTCTTCTGTTTCAAGAATATGAGGATGGTTTTCATTTCCACAAACGAGAAATATTGTGTTTACTGATGAAAGTCCTAACTTATAATAGGAATTAAACATGGAATCATCCTAAGTTAATCCCGTTCTCGTCGCCAAAATGTAGTGTTTAAAGGAAACTAATGGCGGATTTAGCGGATGCATAGGGATACATTTTTAAATAATTTATAATTCATAAATTATTTGAACGTCATTAACGCATAGAGATCTGGAAATTGAGATTTACTACTTCTTTAATTCATAAGCATAAGTAATTGACAAGTGACATTTTTCAATTTATTAACCTCTCTTTTGAGTTTATTCAATTATATTTGGCGATATCTATCGAATTTCGTTTTACAATGAAGACTAGACAATTAAAGACTATTAAAGTAGGTAGTAGGACTTTTTTCATATCTTCTCATCCTCCTCCAAACTTATTTTCAAATTACAAAAAAAGCAAACTGGCCCACGCAGGCGCATTATTTATTTTTTCACTTTGCTAGTGCACAAAATTTAAAAGTTGGGAACCTCAAGAATTTGCATTGTGAAATTTTAAAATGAATTATAAATAATTGTGAAACTGGTAAATAATTTCACTCGAAAAAAAAATACGCATATTATTATGCAATAGCTTACGCATTATGAATCCGGTAAATTTTGCTTTAATAATTTCAGAGATACTTTTATTAATTATTTTTTATACAACTATCTCAAAGTTTCAGCAACAAATAATGCCAGCAGAGTGAGAAGTCTACTTGGTGTGATGAAATACGTACCAAATTTAGCAGAAAACAGAAAATTGCCAAAGAGCAGTAAATTAATACTTGAACCACTGTAATATAGATATTTTCGAAAATAACTTTATGGCATATCAGACGGGAAAATGAAAATCAGAACTGAATTAAAAAATGTGGATAAACCGGGCTTCTCGTTGTTTCCGGCAACGCTGTTGAAACTAAAACCGGCGATTCACACTTCAAATTCAGCTCTTTGTTAGTATGAGATGATGAGGATTAAATGAAAAAATGGAAAACATTCTCGGGCACACACCCACTGGGTGTGTTTTTTCATATTGCAATTTTCACATTGTGGCGGATTTTGTCGTCTGAGCAGCATGTAGGATGTGATGTGATATTCTGATTCTCACTAGTTTATCATATTCTTGTCGGTTGAGTTGCAAAGGAGCTATTCATGGTTTCAAACATATTCACTCTACTCAGTTTAGATGGGTATTGATTCCATCAGTGATCTTGCCACAAATTGTATATTTTTTGGTATTATTATTATTATAGTTCCGTTCCGTCAGGCCCTGTCTCCGGAGCTCCGATCCATCCGGAGGGCGCGCAATAACCACTCCCCACGTCCGTAGGGTAAGTGACTATTTGGCCCGAGAGTCATGTGCTCTGAGCAGTGGAAGTGAACCAAGAATGACGGCCTTCTGCGTTAGTGCGGCTTAGATTTCTGCCATATTACGTCAAGCCGGTATCATCTTCAAATTCGAGAGCAGTGTGTTCATTATTCCTTCAAGGACTATAATTAGAACCACCATTTTTATTATTATTTCATTCATTATTTTGTTACTTTCCAATCACCACGTATTTGATCACAAATACCTTATAGAGTGAGGAACGCGCCCCGAAGAAAACAAGCGAAATACCCGTTAATTGAATATTGTCAAGTAGGCTACGTATCCGACGACTTGCAGCTTATTCTCGTTATCTACAACGTCGATCTCCGACGTAATCTTGCCCTTTTTCACCTCTCGCGCATTATTCCAGATACCCGGCCGGAATAAGTATATATTCAATTGTGAAGCGAACATGAGCTACAATAAGAGTCGAAGTGTACAGAGTGCAAATCATTCGGAACAAGTAATAACAATGTTTCTAACGGCCACCTACAGAATCACGCTAGCGAACTGGTTATTATACAAGAAAGGCGGCAGCATAACCAGGTTCTTGCAGTCTCCGCTTCTAGCCCTTCCTTGCCACTATCTAGTAGACCGCCACTCAGAGGCGTGCTGGTTGAGGGGCTATCCTCGACATATATATTTTTAGAAATCTGTAACTAATAATAATTGGTCGCAGGAATGGTTTTCCGTAAACACACGGTGTTTCTAAATCCATGGGAAAACTCCAGGAAGAAAGGCTGTACCTTCTTGTCTAAAAAAAAAATGTTTCAGTTCAATCCCTCAACATTCCGATGGTGACACCTCTGGAGTTACACCAATGGTGGCATCGCATCTGTGACATCCGAAATTAGATCATCCAATGATATATATTATTATGATATGAATGTATTTTAATTTATTTTATTGATATAAATATTTTATATTGAAATGTATTTTAATATGCCTGGCTATAACTCTCTCTTACCTTACCCTTTTGTAACTTTTTCTTTACCTGTTTCAAGCTCAATCGGTGACGTCAATGAAGAGATGGTCGTCTCTCTCTCAGGAGAGTTGCAGTGGCTCTTTCTTCGGTATATGATGTCAATTTCAATAAATATGATATCTTTGTAAACGGTACTCAATAAATATCAAATATATAAAATGTTTGTTGATTTATTTTCATTCCAATTTTGTAAATCATTATCTCCAAATCAATCAAAGTTTACTAATTATACTCAAAATCTCGCAAAAAATTGAAAACTCTTATAATCAATACTTCTCTCTCTCTTTCTCTATTTCTCTCTCTCTATCTCAGAGACATTCACTATAATTATTAATCGTTTTTGAAATTACTGGTATCATGTGAAATTGATTGTGAATAATTATTTATAGCACGTTATGGAATTTTCACTGTTAAAGAGTTCAGATAAGTCTATACCACTGTACCTGGTTTTACTTGAGTCTTCTGCCGCTGCCGGTCTTCATAGTAAAATTTAGATTTTTCAAGGTAAATTTCTTTTCGCTGTGTCAGGAACTGGGATTATTATTTGAGAATAATGTCTTTTCTTATTCGTACTTTCTTGCACCTGACTTTCCTTTGTAATTTGTGAAACACTTGTCTCTTCCCATTCCCATTATCCTTCCTTTCCACATTATCTCCTTGTCCTCTCCTTGATATAGTCTTTACATCTCTTAGATCCATGTTCTCTCTTACTCTATCTACTCCTTCTCAATTTTTCAAACTTTCACATTACTCTCTCACAATCTCTCAAATTAAAATAATTTTTCTAATTTGAAAATTTGCCTATCAATATTTCAAAATACCCTACTTTGGTGGCGACTATTACTATATCTCTGTTCATCAATTTCACCAAATTGAAGTTTGTTCCTACATAGTAATTTTGCACTATTTCCCGTATATTGTTTCTAGAACAAATTCTCAAAATCTTCCATATTTTCAATGTTCCTCCCCTGACTATTGAACCATCCTGATTGTTGGCCGATGAGATACTGCCTTGTAACGAAAATCCTTAAATTCTTCTATGTTTTTTTATTTGCTTTGTTTTATTTTTAATTGACTTCATAATAATTATTGCTTGCATTTTGTATATTTCCCTCAAATCCACTCCCCAATTGTACATAATGTATATTTGATATCATCCCTATTTGAAGGATATTTTCATTCCTATTTTGTTTTAATTCTTTTAATTTATTTTCATTAATAGTGATATCCCTTTAATTAAAATTAATTCAGTTTCAACTTCATAAATTTTATTATTTGATACTTCTTTATATTCTCTAACATTTTTGTCAATTTTTTCAATTTCACCTATTATATTTTCCTTTAACACCTCTCCTTCTTTGTCATTTTCTTGCATTTAATTATTTATATGATGTATTTCTCCAGTTACTTCTTTGTAAAACTCTAAATTATGTTCTTGTATTCTTTCCTCAAACGCCTCACATGTATACGCTATTTCCCTTTTGTTCTCTTCTAATTCTCTCCCCATACTTTGCTTCAATCGTTCAATTTTTACACTCATTTTTTTTGTCATTCGTTCTTTCATTGTACTCATTTTCTCTGTCACTCCATTTTTCCCACATTATTACAATTAAAATTTTTGGAAAATGATAATAGTGTAACGACTGGAGCCGGCCCTGGACATCTAACCGCTTCCTTACTCTCTGGCACGAAGCCAAACTGGATAGAATCAAAGGGAATGAGGCAGGCCAAGATAATACTGGGAAACTACAACCAGAAGAGATCCAATGACTGCATCAGCAAGAGTAAAATCAAGCTCTGAATACTAACGGGTAAGGTACTGCTGGTTGAAGTGGTTGACAGGACACCTTAAGAAACTTGGATTAGTCGAAGGAGAAGTGCAGATTTTGTGACGAAGATGACAAAACCTTCAGAACCTACAGAATCTGAGACTGAGATACCTCGAAGAACACCAAATAGAAGAAGAAATATTCACAAGAATCTCTGAATTTGACAGGTTTTGAGAGTAGCTGAGTCCGAGAATATCGGCTTACTTTAAATAAAAATTCGAAATGTCACAAAGATTTCGGTGATCTGAAGGTCAAGGTTGTTATCGATGATTCCAATAATCCCCAAAATTATTGGCCGCAAGGACGTATAGTTTCAGTTCGCACTGCAAAAGATGGAAGAGTCAGAATAGTCGACGTTGAAACTGCTACAGACTACAGGGTTATGAAGGCGACCAGTTTCCAAATTATGAAGATACTTGTTATGATTTTATTTAGGGTGAAGAATGTTATATATTTGTTAATGATTAATATGTCGGATGTTTCTGTCACATTGTATACACTTGCCATATTGGTTCACAAATGAAATAAAATACATGTTGAAAGAAAAAAACAGCTTAAAGAGTAATAGGTTTATTTCTGAATTCAATGAAACCCAATACAAAGTAATAAGAAAACACTTAAAAAATCTTATAAGAAAGGAAAATAGAAAATACATAAGAGATGTAGAAAGCAACATGAAAAACGACTTAAATAACTTCTGGAACTATGTTTCAAAAAAAAATTCAACTTGTTTGTACTAGGGTTGGGAAACTCACCCACGGCGATCAACCAGTATGTGAGAACGAGGCAGCTGATAGCTTTGCTGAATTTTTCACATCAACTTTTAGTGAAGAAAAATCATCTTATATTTTAAAATTTGAAGATGAGATTATTGTTACAAATACTAATCTGATCTTGAATGATATAACCGAAAATGAATATAACGAGGCGCTAAAGAAAATGAAACCCAAGAGATCTGCTGGTGTAGACGGCATTCCACAGTATATTCTAAAAGGCTGCGGTGAATTTCTCAAGCCATTATTACACATATTTAATTTAATTATTTAGGAATGTTGCTTTCCGGATAAATGGAAGACGTCCATATGTACTCCAATACATAAACAAGGATCTAAAAGTGAAATTGAGAATTATCGGGGTATTTCTATATTGTGTGCGCCACCTAAACTGTTCGAACAAATTCTTTATACTAAACTATACACACATATTGAAAACTCCCTCGCAGATCTACAACACGGATTTGTAGGGAAAAAATCAACTGTAACCAATCTTTTTTAGTTCATCCACGATGCCAACGAAGGTTTAAGTGAGAAGGCACAAATTGATACAATCTATACAGACTTCAGTAAAGCCTTCGACCGCGTTAATCATGATGTTCTTTTGAAGAAAATGGCCAGTTTTGGATTATTGAATGATCATCTGGAATAATTCGGAAGCTATCTACAAAATAGGTACTTCCATGTCAAATATAACGGACATGTGTCTGAAAATTACTGTGTTAATTCGGGAGTACCACAAGGATCGAACCTGGGCCCGTTACTTTTTGTTATTTTCATCAACGATCTTCCATCAGTAGTTCAAACCTCAAAATGCTCTCTATTCGCAGATGATTTCAAAATGCATAAAAAAATAAATATAGTTAGGGATTGCGTAGCACTACAAAGGGATCTGACCAACATATTTCACTGGAGCCAAAAAAATAAACTCTGCTTTAATATAAAAAAATGCTGTGTCTTATCCATAACTCGTTCAGATGACCCTATAATGTTTGATTATATGATGGATATTAACTTTTTGAGTAGACAAAATATTGTAAAAGATCTAGGATTAACTTACAGTGATAAGCTATCTTTCAGTGAGCACATCGTAAAAGTAGCAAAATCGGCAAACCGTATGCTTGGCTTTGTAATAAGACAATCCTCAAATTTCACAGATATTGATGCTATAAAAATGTTGTACAATACTTTAGTTCGTCTCAAATTAGAATATGCATCAATTATTTGGCACGGAGAACCGAGGAGCTCTGTGGACACAATTAAAAAAATACAAAACAAATTTTTGAGGTTTCTGTTTTTCAAAAAATATCATATAAGACCTAATTTTCTCACTGTGAGATCGAGCGACCTGAGAAACGAATTCTCGCTAACATCGTTAGAGAGCAGAAGAAAGCAAAATATCATGTTATTTCTATATAAAGTATTGTATAATCAAGTCAATTCCCCGTAAATACTCTCGCTGATACCAGTGAACGTACCTTCGAGGAATACGCGTCCACACTTAATGTTTCGTATAACATCTAATCTTAACAACCCACGTGACCCCTTGTTGATAATGCTCAGACTGGCCAATAGTGCCGGATTGATACTGCATTTCGACTGGGCTATATCAACTGCAAATTTTAGAAAAATTATTTCAGATTACTTCAAACAGATCTCGGTTTAATTTTCCATTAATTACTGTTTGTCATATGACCAACTATTTAATCATGTTGCTTGGAACATAATTTAATTCATCAAGGTCTGCAATCCTCCTTGTATTTGTGTATTTTTTTCTCAGTTTTCTTATGCATATACACCTAGTTATATTTTAGTTATAAGATAATATTCAATATTAGGTCTATATTTCCTATCCATGTTACGAGGCATACTTTGCCTGTTTGGATTTGTAAACGTAAATAAATAAATAAATAAATAAATAAATAACAAAATATGTGTTTCCACGTAAATAAAAAGATTAAGGTTGAAAGTCTGACCGAAACATTTCACTCCTATTTGAAGTTAAATATAACTACTGAAAAAGTTATAGAAGAACGAAAAGAAGATTCAACATAGTTCATTCATCCGGATACACCACTGTCTTGACACATTTATGCAAAACAAAGTTATTAAGGGGACATACATCATCCGGACGTGCCTTATTGATATCTTAAGCTCGTAAATTTACACTCTGCCCGAAGTTGTTTTTCAGCAGGATGGCGTGCGTTGTCGTTTTAATTTCTTCGTGCAGTTCCGCGTGGGTGGCTTCGAAAAAATCTCTAGTGGTCTAATACACTGCGTATGTTACTTATTACCGTATGTTTCCATGTCGGAGCCATATTTCATTCCACAGACGTTACCTTGGGCCAAATTCGGTTTAATAATCAATTATAGCCAGTAATTTGCTGTAATGGTGTATGAGAGTTTGTTTTTCAATTAGGTATTTCCGTACTTTTTCCTTTTTTACATTGATGTTGATGGTGATCGACGTGAATTACTGATTTTTGCTCGAAGAAACTGCTTATTATATTGGCACCAATCTTGAAGGAGACTTGCAAGCAAACCAAACTCCATTTTCCTTGCAATCCAAGAATTATCGGATGATGTACACGTCAGAATCAATCACTAATTCATTCAATTAAAAATGAACAACCAATTGAATGAGAAGTAACGAATAAATCAAAAACGTTTCAGAAACATAACTACTGTTATCATAACAAATTTTTCAAGATCTCTAACATAGAAACTTTACTAGTGACATCTATGAATGCATGAGGGCGCGTTTTCACGATTCAAATTTAATTTACCGATTATAGTTGACCAACAAACGTGGAATACGATATGAATCAATACGTTAAAAATTTTTTCAACAAATCTGATTCAATTCTAACAGTTTCCTTGGAATTATTTCAGTTGAAATTATGTTCCCATTCCACTTTTTCTTTGATTTGGAAACTAATGAATGTTATGTTTTGAGCATTGTCATAATTTTGTTCTTTAGATCAGCAGTAGTAAGACCAGCAATATCCATTTCTTCGACAATAGAACCCAGAGCATTTTCTCTACATCTCTATTTTCATATTTGTCTAGTTGGTGGTTCCAAAATCAAGCATGCTCCTGATAAAGTTCTAAAAACTTTTGCTTAACGCTTTTAGAAAAAAATAACAGGTGATTTAGACGTGAATTATGAGAACGCCCCCTGAGATACCCAAGTTAAATTATCTAAATACAGTTCAACAATGAAAGGACTTTTCTAATGGAAAATAGACTTCTGATAAATTTCTTGAAATTTCAGTATTTTGTAGTCACAATAGGACATTGGTCGCAGTGGAGGGCCTGATATGGGCCCACTCACGTTCAAACCCAACCTAACCATGTTTTTAGTATTTTCCAAAGTGTTCATTGGTTCAACACGATCCCATGACTAGTTTTCGAGATAAGGGGTGCTGAAGTTGAAAGTTGCCATTTCCATTTCATCATTGTTCACGCAATTAGGAGAATCACTATTTTTTTCTGTTGGTTGTCATTCAAATTATGCCAAACAATGAGAAGACGCTTGAATGAGAACCATTTTTCAAGTACATACAGGGTACTATCTAAACAAAAATTGGTTTAATAGATAAACATCGTTATTAGACCTTGGACAATATAAATATAAATCAGAACATGATTAACAAACATTGATAAAAAAAATAACACAACTTCTAAATTCATACTGGGCGATTAAAATTTTGTTACCATAAAAAGCTCGGTATTTCTGAGTCATCCGGTACATTTCGAAGTGAATATGGACTCGCACTGCTTGATGAAGTTCTGCCATCACCAAGGTTTTTCATAGTAATACAAATTTTATTTTGGGCAGTCACTTGCACTGCAGTTTTGGTTGGGGACGTCAGATATTAAAATAGTCAGAAAAATATTAAAGTCTCCGTATTGTTAATATTATCCTACTGTAAACAATTATATAGTTGACCTGAACTGAAGTTGTGGTACCAATGAATGTTTCTAGAAATAGGTTGACAAATTGTCGTTATAGAAGTTAGAGATTCTCTGAAGAATGTTCCTTATACAATAGTATTCAGTATGAACTGTGCTAAAACTGCAATTATTTGGAAGAAATTCAACAGAATCATTTGAGTTGGTCATTCTACTTTTTCAGCAAAAAAGGGTAACTTTGTCCTTGTAGAAGATCGAAATGAAGAAACCGTTTAGATTTATGAATATAGAGATGTTGATAACTCGCTCAGATGATGACACCGTGTGTCGAAACAATTGTAAGCACGTTACAAGTATATATTTTTTGTGTAAATTGGAAGATTTTATTTCCTCTTTATTTATCATAGAGATGTAGTTGGTGCTCAAAGTAATTTTCCATCTTCTCCAAATATTTCTAATTGCACTAACTATACAATTGATTCGCATTTACTATCGCGACAAGCTTTTATATCATTTGAAATTTTAGACATATTTTATGTCGTAATTTTCCGTGTATGGAACCGTTTGAATTTTTTTCGAATTTCTGCGCGTTCTCCGTCTAGCTTTCGAGGAGGGAAGAGGGATTTTTTTGAAACTGTATTATTCAAGGTCAGATAATTTTCACTATTTTTACGGATTTTTTCGATTTTTTTCGTGACAGGAAAGGTGGGCCAGCCCCCTAATCTATTTTTCTTTTCATCATTATTTTTCATGTCCGAAACATTTTCCTAATTCTTTTGTGTTCTCTATGTAGCTTTATAGGGGGACAGGGGGTATGAAATTTCTTCAAACGGTCAGATATTTTTCACTATTTTTACGGATTTTTCCGATTTTAATTTCGAGAGTTTTCAAACTTTTTTCCTAGTTATTTTTTGCTGTAATTCATGACGTCGTCTACAACCTTCGAATTTGTATGGCTTATCACTAAATATCCGATAAGGAGCTATGAAAAAAATCGGAAAAATTAGACTTATCTGCAGATGGCTTGTGACAAATCATATCGTGACTTAAAAATCACGATGTTGGGGCTCCAAGACTATCGCGTTACGTCAACAATAAATTATCCCAGCGCGATAACTCACCTCTCTACGTGCGACAATTCATTTACCTTACAAAATATTATTCATCGGCAGTTAATTAATTTCTAATAAATATTCTTGAATACATAACTGTGTATCAATTAGTTCTAAAACTATCAATATATATCAAATTACGGCGCAATATCCAAGATTTATTGGTTTCAATCAGAATCGCCTTCAATAAATCAATTTGGTTTTTTCGTCAGATGCTGAATTACTTTCTGATAAATATGTATCAATTAGTTCGGGGATGCCCATGTCTTGTTCTTCCTAGTGGAATGCGGCCACTTCTAGTATAGATGACTGTATTAGCTTGTTATGAATGCAATTTATCCATTAGAGCGTAGGTTTTATATTGCAAATTATCGCCATCCAGTATGAGGTTTTCCAAGTGAACCACAACTTACTCATTGAGTGAGATATAACAATAATAAGAGGCCGTCATCCTTGGTTCACTTCTTCTGCTCAAAGCACATGACTCTCGGACCCAATAGTCACTAACCCAACGGACGTGGGGAGTGGTTATTGAGGTCAACGAAGCAAGCGCGCCCTCCGGATGTGAATGACCTCCGGAGATAGGGACTGAATGTGATACTCATAACGGAAAATAATAATAATAATAATAATGTTCTCAAATGAGCTCTTTATAGGAGCTTCCATCCTAAATCGTCTGTTCCACGGTTATACTTCCCCATATTACAGAAAGGTCAAGACACTTGTCAAAGTGCTGTTTTACAATTTCAATGTCAAAAGCGTTATAAGGGGACACAAGGTTCAAAGTAATAGCCCATACTGAGAATTTCAGTTTGTTATTTTAATATTCCCCTTTCATTTACCAGAGGTTTTTTCGAAAACATCTGATACAAAAAAATGGCCAACAAAATGGTGAATGTTCTTGGATAGAATAGAAAATTCTGGCCATAAAAACATGAGGCAGCCCTCATTCACCCCCCCGAATTACATTTATTTTTGAAGCAAGAAATGCATGGGTCGTCCAGTAAACCAAGAGACGGCCAGTTTTCAAAACATTTAATCTATAATTGTAGCCACAATTCAAAATTTACCATTTTTTCAGCGCAACTTGTGGTATCTGTAGCTTGGAGAAGTGAATTTTAGGACACGTGTTTATGAGGGAAAAAAGGTTTGTTTTGTACTCAGAAATACGCCTTTATAATATCTGTACTAAATTTTGCAACACCCTGTGATCTTTAATTAGTGTTGAAGAGGTAATAGACAATCTGAGATCATCAGAATGTCTAGTGGAGTAGGTCGATGATGCCGTTTTGAACTTGTCAATATGTTTGTTGATAATAATAGCTAAAACTTCAAGAGTTTTATGCTCGAGGGCCTACTGGATTCACGTCCTATGACTCGTTTTTTTTTAACGAAAAGATGTTGGGTTCCATCGACTACATCCCAGAATGGGATGCCATACCTCAAATAGAGTTCAACCAATGAGAAGTATTCTTTTCGCTGCAATAACAATTCTTGTCTACCGGTCACTCTGACTGATTAGCATTCAGAGGATAGCTTTATGTTGAGAGTCCTAATTTCGCCAAATTTCAAATTTTTGTCTATCAGCAACCTCCGAAGTTGCGCAACTGAATCAAACACATGAATAAGCTAATGTGTTAGCGAAACATGTCGAGATTAAAAAAATTTTGGGTGGAGATTGTTCAACTTCTATGTTTTGACTCTCTGCGTTCAATTTGTGTGCGTGTTCATGGTTCCAGTGGTTCCAAGCATAGTACAACTTTACACGCAGTCTGTCAATTTTAGTTCATTACGGTGTTTACTGATTTCAGCATGTTTTCGTTATTCGATCGTTCAAAAGGCATTGATACCAATGACTCGAATGTAATTTGTGCTAAATAGAATATTGTCTTCGCGTACGTGGAAAACTCATTCTGTACCAGCATTATTTACTCCAACTCTCGTTATTCTGTGATGTGTTCTGCAAAAATCAATTATTTTTGCAATATCCCATTGGGAAACATGCTGAAAATTCATTTTAAATCAACTTCACCATATTCAGTTCCACGTTTGCTGAAGGAAGAGCAGAGAAACACTGATTCTCGTCTTGCTGAACACGTTTTCACATCCAGTGGCGGCGATTTGCTACAGTTTCCTTAGTTTTTCACTTCTTTTGGTAGGGAGACCACACTGTATAATTTTCTGTAATTGTTCATAGTGGACTCTGTATATTAGGTAATAATTACAGCGCCAAAATTTTATTTCCACACGAATCCATCACGAGTGATAATTTGAAAATTGGTCAAATGGTTCAATTCCCAAGGGATGGCCATTATGAATATCGAAAAACCCGGCAGGCCAATTCTATGTCGGTTGCGGTTTAAAGGCAGGTGTAGTCGGAAATCACATCTTTAATTTTTTCAGTGGGACCGATCGGTGAATTATTGATGCATCACGTATATTTCGAGTGAATCAGAAGCGATAGAAAAAAATTTGATGATAATGACAAATGCAAACCAATTTGGGGATGAAGTAATTACAGACGTTTTTTTGTTGAGTTTCAAATTGGATAGCTAGATAGATTTTATTTGACAACGTTACATTATATTTGTTGCAGGTCAGGTAGAGAACGAAGAGACAATAAAAAATTGTTATTGATAATTGAATTGTATGAAGACAAAAACAACAGAAATATGTAAAACATGTGACTGAACAGATACGTAAACATAACTAGTTATTGGAAAAATATTTATAACAATGACTGGAAATTGAGCCACTTGTAATCATCTGGTATATGATTATATAATTTGACGTTCAATGAATGTTTTTGAGACTTTGTGACTAGTGAAGTCAAATTTATTTTCAGATCCACTTGAAATCCGCACTATGTACGTAATAATTCAAGCTGTTTTCAAAAATAGATTGTTTGTATATGATCTCAGATATAAGATATGGCCAGAAAAGCGAATAAAATGTCGGATAAAACCCTTTCAACTCGATTTGAATTTTTCAAATCGAAAACGGTTGAAGATAGAGCAATTCTGCGAACGCCAATCGATTCAGAATGGTCGAATTAGTATATACTAAAAAAATTCAAGTTATTCAAAGAAAAAATAATTCAACCGAAAAAAGTTGTAAGGGGTAGACCCCTAAAAATCACGAAAAATTCAAAATCGTCAGATCTCCTTGTAATTCACACTATGTACGTACAATTTCACGCAGATTTCGGAAATAGATGATTTGTATATGCTCAGATAAGAGATTTGGCCGCAAAACTGGAAAAAAGGTAGAAAACGCCCCTTTCAACTCTAATTGAACATTTCAAATAGATAACGGTTAGAGATAGAGCAATTCTGCGAACGCCAATCGATTCATAATGGTCGAATTAGGATATTCTGAAAAATTTCAAGTCAATCGAAGAAAAAATAATTCAATCGAAAAAAGTTGTGAAAATCAACGAAAATACAAAATTGTCAGATCCACTTGAAATTTGCACTATGTGCGTAAAATCTCAAGCTGATTTCGAAAATGGATGATTTGTTTATGCTCAGATAAAAGATTTCGCCAGAAAATGGAAAAACAGGTCGAAAACACCCCTTTCAACTCTAATGCTGAATATTTCAAATAGAGAACGGTTAGAGATAGAGCAATTCTGCGAAAGCCAATCGATTCAGAATGGTCGAATTAGGATATTATGAAGAATTTAAAGTCAATCGAAGGAAAAATAATTCAATTGAAAATAGTTGTAAATCAACAAAAATACAAAATCGTCAGATCCCCTTGAAATTCGCACTATGTACGTAAAATTTCACGCTGATTTCGAAAATAAAAGGTTTTGTATATGCTTGAATATGAGACTTGGCCAGGAAAGGAGAAAAGAGGTAGTTAAAAAACCCCTTTCAACTCTATTTGAACTTTTCAAATCGGGAACGGTTGAAGATAGAGCATTTCTGCGAACGCCAATCGATTCAGAATGGTCGAATTAGTATATGCTGAAGGATTTCGAGTTAATCAGAGAAAAAATAATTCAATCGAAAAAATTGTAAGGAGTAGACCCCTAAAAATCACGAAAAATTCAAAGACGGTCAGATCCCCTTGAAATTCGCACTATGTACGTAAAATTTCAAGCTGATTTCGAAAATAGATGGTTTGATATGGTTTGATATGCTTGAATATGACACTTGGCCAGGAAAGGAGAAAAGAGATAGTTAAAAAACCCATTTCAACTCTATTTGAACTTTTCAAATCGAGAACGGTTGAAGATAGAGCATTTCTGCGAACGCCAATCGATTCAGAATGGTCGAATTAGTATATGCTGAAGGATTTCGAGTTAATCAGAGAAAAAATAATTCAATCGAAAAAATTGTGAGGGGAAGTCCCCTAAAAATCACGAAAATTTCAAAATCGTCAGATCTCCTTGAAATACGCACTATGTACGTAAAATTTCACGCTGATTTCGAAAATAGATGGTTTTGTATATGCTTGAATATGGCACTTGGCCAGGAAAGCAGAAAAGAGGTAGTTAAAAAACTCCTTTCAACTCTATTTGAACTTTTCAAATAGAGAACGGTTGAAGATAAAGCAATTCTGCGAACGGCACTCGATTCAGAATGGTCGAATTAGTATATGCTGAAGGATTTCGAGTTAATCAGAGAAAAAATAATTCAATCGAAAAAATTGTGAGGGGAAGTCCCCTAAAAATCACGAAAATTTCAAAATCGTCAGATCTCCTTGAAATACGCACTATGTACGTAAAATTTCACGCTGATTTCGAAAATAGATGGTTTTGTATATGCTTGAATATGGCACTTGGCCAGGAAAGCAGAAAAGAGGTAGTTAAAAAACTCCTTTCAACTCTATTTGAACTTTTCAAATAGAGAACGGTTGAAGATAAAGCAATTCTGCGAACGGCACTCGATTCAGAATGGTCGAATTAGTATATGCTGAAGGATTTCGAGTTAATCAGAGAAAAAATAATTCAATCGAAAAAATTGTAAGGGGTAGGTAGACCCCTAAAAATCACGAAAAATTCAGAATCGTCAGATCCCCTTGAAATTCGCACTATGTACGTAAAATTTCAGGCTGATTTCGAAAATAGATGGTTTTGTATATGCTTGAATATGACACTTGGCCAGGAAAGGAGAAAAGAGGTAGTTAAAAAACCCCTTTCAACTCTATTTGAACTTTTCAAATCGAGAACGGTTGAATTTAGAGCATTTCTGCGAACGCCAATCGATTCAGAATGGCCGAATTAGTATATGCTGAAGGATTTCGACTTAATCAGAAAAAAAATAATTCAATCGGAAAAATTGTAAGGGGTAGACCCCTAAATATCACGAAAAATTCAAAATCATCAGATCCCCTTGAAATTGCCACTTTGTACGTAACATTTCACGCTGATTTTAAAAATATGCTTGATTATGACACTTGGCCAGGAAAGGAGAAAAGAGGTAGTTGAAAAACCCCTTTCAACTCTATTTGAACTTTTCAAATCGAGAACGGTTGAATATAGAGCATTTCTGCGAACGCCAATCGATTCAGAATGGTCGAATTAGTATATGCTGAAGGATTTCGAGTTGATCAGAGAAAAAATAATTCAATCGGAAAAATTGTAAGGGGTAGACCCCTAAATATCACGAAAAATTCAAAATCATCAGATCCCCTTGAAATTCCCACTATGTACGTAAAATTTCAAGCTGATTTTGAAATAAGATGGTTTTGTATATGCTTGAATATGACACTTGGCCAGGAAAGGAGAAAAGAGATAGTTAAAAAACCCCTTTCCACTCTATTTGAACTTTTCAAATCGAGAACGGTTGAAGTTAGAGCATTTCTGCGAACGCCAATCGATTCAGAATGGTTGAATTATTATACGCTGAAGGATTTCGAGTTAATCAGAGAAAAGAGAATTCAATCGAAAGAAGTTGTAAGGAATAGACCCCTAAAAATCACGAAAAATTCAAAATAGTCAGATCCCCTTCAAATTCGCACTATGAACGTAAAATTTCACGCTGATTTCGAAAATAGATGGTTTTGTATATGCTTGAATATGGCACTTGGCCAGGAAAGGAGAAAAGAGGTAGTTAAAAAACCCTTTTCAACTCTATTTGAACTTTTCAAATTGAGAACGGTTGAAGATAGAGCATTTCTGCGAACGCCAATCGATTCAGGATGGTCGATTTAGTATATGCTGAAGGATTTCGAGTTAATCAGAGAAAAAATAATGCAATCGAAAAAATTGTAAGGGGTAGGTAGACCCCTAAAAATCACGAAAAATTCAGAATCGTCAGATCCCCTTGAAATTCCCAATATGTACGTAAAATTTCTCGCTGATTTCGAAAATAGATGGTTTTGTTTATGCTTGAATATGACACTTGGCCAGGAAAGGAGAAAAGAGGTAGTTAAAAAACCCTTTCAACTCTATTTGAACTTTTCAAATCGAGAACGGTTGAAGATAGAGCATTTCTGCGAACGCCAATCGATTCAAAATGGTCGAAATAGTATATGCTGAAGGATTTCGAGTTAATCAGAGAAAAAATAATTCAATCGAAAAAATTGTGAGGGGTAGACCCCTAAAAATCACGAAAATTTCAAAATCGTCAGATCCCCTCGAAATTCGCACTATGTACGTAAAATTTCAAGCTGATTTCGTAAATATATGGTTTTGTATATGCTTGAATATGACACTTGGCCAGGAAAGCAGAAAAGAGGTAGTTAAAAAACCCCTTTCAACTCTATTTGAACCTTTCAAATAGAGAACGGTTGAAGATAAAGCAATTCTGCGATCGCCACTCGTTTCAGAATGGTCGAATTAGTATATGCTGAAGGATTTCGAGTTTATCAGAGAAAAATAATTCAATCGAAAAAATTGTAAGGGGTAGACCCCTAAATATCACGAAAAATTCAAAATCATCAGATCCCCTTGAAATTCCCACTATGCACGTAAAATTTCAAGCTGATTTTGAAAAAAGATGGTTTTGTATATGCTTGAATATGACACTTGGCCAGGAAAGGAGAAAAGAGATATTTAAAAAACCCCTTTCCACTCTATTTGAACTTTTCAAATCGAGAACGGTTGAAGATAGAGCATTTCTGCGAACGCCAATCGATTCAGAATGGTTGAATTATTATACGCTGAAGGATTTCGAGTTAATCAGAGAAAAGAGAATTCAATCGAAAGAAGTTGTAAGGAATAGACCCCTAAAAATCACGAAAAATTCAAAATAGTCAGATCCCCTTGAAATTCGCACTATGAACGTAAAATTTCACGCTGATTTCGAAAATAGATGGTTTTGTATATGCTTGAATATGGCACTCGGCCAGGAAAGGAGAAAAGAGGTAGTTAAAAAACCCTTTTCAACTCTATTTGAACTTTTCAAATTGAGAACGGTTGAAGATAGAGCATTTCTGCGAACGCCAATCGATTCAGGATGGTCGATTTAGTATATGCTGAAGGATTTAGAGTTAATCAGAGAAAAAATAATGCAATCGAAAAAATTGTAAGGGGTAGGTAGACCCCTAAAAATCACGAAAAATTCAGAATCGTCAGATCCCCTTGAAATTCCCACTATGTACGTAAAATTTCACGCTGATTTCGAAAATAGATGGTTTTGTTTATGCTTCAATATGACACTTGGCCAGGAAAGGAGAAAAGAGGTAGTTAAAAAACCCTTTCAACTCTATTTGAACTTTTCAAATCGAGAACGGTTGAAGATAGAGCATTTCTGCGAACGCCAATCGATTCAGAATGGTCGAAATAGTATATGCTGAAGGATTTCGAGTTAATCAGAGAAAAAATAATTCAATCGAAAAAATTGTGAGGGGTAGACCCCTAAAAATCACGAAAATTTCAAAATCGTCAGATCCCCTCGAAATTCGCACTATGTACGTAAAATTTCACGCTGATTTCGTAAATATATGGTTTTGTATATGCTTGAATATGACACTTGGCCAGGAAAGCAGAAAAGAGGTAGTTAAAAAACCCCTTTCAACTCTATTTGAACCTTTCAAATAGAGAACGGTTGAAGATAAAGCAATTCTGCGAACGCCACTCGTTTCAGAATGGTCGAATTAGTATATGCTGAAGGATTTCGAGTTTATCAGAGAAAAATAATTGAATCGAAAAAATTGTAAAAATCACGAAAAATTCAGAATCGTCAGATCCCCTTGAAATTCCCACTATGAACATAAAATTTCACGCTGATTTCGAAAATAGATGGTTTTGTTTATGCTTGAATATGACACTTGGCCAGGAAAGGAGAAAAGAGGTAGTTAAAAAACCCCTTTCAACTCTATTTGAACTTTTCAAATCGAGAACGGATGAAGATAGAGCATTTCTGCGAACGCCAATCTATTCAGAATGGTCGAATTAGTATATACTGAAATTTCGAGTTAATCAGAGAAAAAATAATTCAATCGAAAAAATTGTGAGGGGTAGACCCCTAAAAATCACGAAAAATTCAAAATAGTCAGATCCCCTTCAAATTCGCACTATGAACGTAAAATTTCACGCTGATTTCGAAAATAGATGGTTTTGTATATGCTTGAATATGGCACTTGGCCAGGAAAGGAGAAAAGAGGTAGTTAAAAAACCCTTTTCAACTCTATTTGAACTTTTCAAATTGAGAACGGTTGAAGATAGAGCATTTCTGCGAACGCCAATCGATTCAGGATGGTCGATTTAGTATATGCTGAAGGATTTCGAGTTAATCAGAGAAAAAATAATGCAATCGAAAAAATTGTAAGGGGTAGGTAGACCCCTAAAAATCACGAAAAATTCAGAATCGTCAGATCCCCTTGAAATTCCCAATATGTACGTAAAATTTCTCGCTGATTTCGAAAATAGATGGTTTTGTTTATGCTTGAATATGACACTTGGCCAGGAAAGGAGAAAAGAGGTAGTTAAAAAACCCTTTCAACTCTATTTGAACTTTTCAAATCGAGAACGGTTGAAGATAGAGCATTTCTGCGAACGCCAATCGATTCAAAATGGTCGAAATAGTATATGCTGAAGGATTTCGAGTTAATCAGAGAAAAAATAATTCAATCGAAAAAATTGTGAGGGGTAGACCCCTAAAAATCACGAAAATTTCAAAATCGTCAGATCCCCTCGAAATTCGCACTATGTACGTAAAATTTCAAGCTGATTTCGTAAATATATGGTTTTGTATATGCTTGAATATGACACTTGGCCAGGAAAGCAGAAAAGAGGTAGTTAAAAAACCCCTTTCAACTCTATTTGAACCTTTCAAATAGAGAACGGTTGAAGATAAAGCAATTCTGCGAACGCCACTCGTTTCAGAATGGTCGAATTAGTATATGCTGAAGGATTTCGAGTTTATCAGAGAAAAATAATTCAATCGAAAAAATTGTAAGGGGTAGACCCCTAAATATCACGAAAAATTCAAAATCATCAGATCCCCTTGAAATTCCCACTATGCACGTAAAATTTCAAGCTGATTTTGAAAAAAGATGGTTTTGTATATGCTTGAATATGACACTTGGCCAGGAAAGGAGAAAAGAGATATTTAAAAAACCCCTTTCCACTCTATTTGAACTTTTCAAATCGAGAACGGTTGAAGATAGAGCATTTCTGCGAACGCCAATCGATTCAGAATGGTTGAATTATTATACGCTGAAGGATTTCGAGTTAATCAGAGAAAAGAGAATTCAATCGAAAGAAGTTGTAAGGAATAGACCCCTAAAAATCACGAAAAATTCAAAATAGTCAGATCCCCTTGAAATTCGCACTATGAACGTAAAATTTCACGCTGATTTCGAAAATAGATGGTTTTGTATATGCTTGAATATGGCACTCGGCCAGGAAAGGAGAAAAGAGGTAGTTAAAAAACCCTTTTCAACTCTATTTGAACTTTTCAAATTGAGAACGGTTGAAGATAGAGCATTTCTGCGAACGCCAATCGATTCAGGATGGTCGATTTAGTATATGCTGAAGGATTTAGAGTTAATCAGAGAAAAAATAATGCAATCGAAAAAATTGTAAGGGGTAGGTAGACCCCTAAAAATCACGAAAAATTCAGAATCGTCAGATCCCCTTGAAATTCCCACTATGTACGTAAAATTTCACGCTGATTTCGAAAATAGATGGTTTTGTTTATGCTTCAATATGACACTTGGCCAGGAAAGGAGAAAAGAGGTAGTTAAAAAACCCTTTCAACTCTATTTGAACTTTTCAAATCGAGAACGGTTGAAGATAGAGCATTTCTGCGAACGCCAATCGATTCAGAATGGTCGAAATAGTATATGCTGAAGGATTTCGAGTTAATCAGAGAAAAAATAATTCAATCGAAAAAATTGTGAGGGGTAGACCCCTAAAAATCACGAAAATTTCAAAATCGTCAGATCCCCTTGAAATTCGCACTATATACGTAAATTTTCACGCTGATTTCGAAAATAGATGGTTTTGTATAAGCTTCAATATGACACTTTGCCAGGAAAGCAGAAAAGAGGTAGTTAAAAAACCCCTTTCAACTCTATTTGAACTTTTCATATAGAGAACGGTTGAAGATAAAGCAATTCTGCGAACGCCACTCGATTCAGAATGGTCGAATTAGTATGTGCTGAAGGATTTCGAGTTTATCAGAGAAAAATAATTCAATCGAAAAAATTGTAAGGGGTAGACCCCTAAAAATCACGAAAAATTCAGAATCTTCAGATCCCCTTGAAATTCCCACTATGTACGTAAAATTTCACGCTGATTTCGAAAATAGATGGTTTTGTATATGCTTGAATATGACACTTGGCCAGGAAAGGAGAAAAGAGGTAGTTAAAAAACCCCTTTCAACTCTATTTGAACTTTTCAAATCGAGAACGGTTGAAGATAGAGTATTTCTGCGAACGCCAATCGATTCAGAATGGTCGAATTAGTATATGTTGAAGGATTTTGAGTTAATCAGAGAAAAAATAATTCAATCGAGAAAATTGTAAGGGGTAGACCCCTAAAAATCACGAAAAATTCAAAATCGTCAGATCCCCTTGAAATTCGCACTATGTACGTAAAATTTCACGCTGATTTCGAAAAAAGATGGTTTTGTATATGCTTGAATATGGCACTTAGCCAGGAAAGCAGAAAAGAGGTAGTTAAAAAACCCCTTTCAACTCTATTTGAACTTTTCAAATAGAGAACGGTTGAAGATAAAGCAATTCTGCGAACGCCACTCGATTCAGAATGGTCGAATTAGTATATGCTGAAGGATTTCGAGTTTATCAGAGAAAAAATAATTCAATCGAAAAAATTGTAAGGAGTAGATCCCTAAAAATCACGAAAAATTCAAAATCGTCAGATCCCCTTGAAATTCGCACTATGTACGTAAAATTTCACGCTGATTTCGAAAATAGATGGTTTTGTATATGCTTGAATTTGAGACTTGGCCAGGAAAGGAATAAAGAGGTAGTTAAAAAACCCTTTTCAACTCTATTTGAACTTTTCAAATCGAGAACGGTTGAAGATAGAGCATTTCTGCGAACGCCAATCGATTCAGAATGGTCGAATTAGTATATGCTGAAGGATTTCGAGTTAATCAGAGAAAAAATTATTCAATCGAAAAAATTGTAAGGGGTAGACCCCTAAAAATCACGAAAAATTCAAAATCGTCAGATCCCCTTGAAATTCGCACTATGTACGTAAAATTTCAGGCTGATTTCTAAAATAGATGGTTTTGTATATGCTTGAATTTGAGACTTGGCCAGGAAACGAATAAAGAGGTAGTTAAAAAACCCTTTTCAACTCTATTTGAACTTTTCAAATCGAGAACGGTTGAAGATAGAGCATTTCTGCGAACGCCAATCGATTCAGAATGGTCGAATTAGTACATTCTGAAGGATTTCGAGTTAATCAGAGAAAAACTAATTCAATCGAAAGAAGTTTTAAGGGGTAGACCCATAAAAATCACGAAAAATTCAAAATCGTCAGATCCCCTTGAAATTCGCACTATGTACGTAAAATTTCATGCTGATTTCGAAAATAGATGGTTTTGTATATGCTTGAATATGACACTTGGCCAGGAAAGGAGAAAAGAGATAGTTAAAAAACCCCTTTCAACTCTATTTGAACTTTTCAAATTGAGAACGGTTGAAGATAGAGCATTTCTGCGAACGCCAATCGATTCAGAATGGTCGAATTAGTATATGCTGAAGGATTTCGAGTTAATCAGAGAAAAAATTATTCAATCGAAAAAATTGTAAGGGGTAGACCCCTAAAAATCACGAAAAATTCAAAATCGTCAGATCCCCTTGAAATTCGCACTATGTACGTAAAATTTCACGCTGATTTCGAAAATAGATGGATTTGTATATGCTTGAATATGACAGTTGGCCAGAAAAGGATAAAAGAGATAGTTAAAAAACCCCTTTCAACTCTATTTGAACTTTTCAAATCCAGAACGGTTGAAGATAGAGCATTTCTGCGAACGCCAATCGATTCAGAATGGTCGAATTAGTATATGCTGAAGGATTTCGAGTTAATCAGAGAAAAATTAATTCAATCGAAAAAATTGTAAGGGGTAGACCCCTAAAAATCACGAAAAATTCAAAATCGTCAGATCCCCTTGAAATTCGCACTATGTACGTAAAATTTCATGCTGATTTCGAAAATAGATGGTTTTGTATATGCTTGGCCAGGAAAGGAGAAAAGAGGTAGTTAAAAATCCCTTTTCAACTCTATTTGAACTTTTCAAATCGAGAACGGTTGAAGATAGAGCATTTCTGCGAACGCCAATCGATTCAGAATGGTCGAATTAGTATATGCTGGAGAATTTCGAGTTAATCAGAGAAAAAATTATTCAATCGAAAAAAGTTGTAAGTCACTATGTGCTTAAAATTTCACGCTGATTTCGAAAATAGGTGATTTGTATATGCTCAGGAAGGTTTGGCCGGAAAAGGGAATAAACGGTATTTATTAATATATAATGAACCTTATTTATCAAAGTGTACATTGTAGTGCTCTGTGACCATGAATTCTATTGGTTGATAAATATTTTTTTTACATGATTCCAATGTGCTATTCACTTTACCTCAATGAACGTTTTCATGGTCGCAACGAAAACAGTTTATAGGTCTGAGCAACGATCATCATGAATTCAATGAACTTGAATTATTATATCAATAATTACCTATTGGCTCAATGAACAATGTATTGTGCCAATGATGGGAGAGGTAATGAACGGTATTCAGTGATACATAACATACAATATTTTTTTCAGCGCTGAGGCATTCTGCATAATTTATTGACTATTAGAAACAAAATCGATTATCTTGCTATAACTATAGCTTTAGGCGTTTATGATGGCAACTAAGCTGTCAGAGTGACAGGGTGGCTCGCGACTAACTCAAGTGGAGACGGGAGTGGATAATAACAAAGTAAACTGGAATTGCGGGCACCAGCTATATGAAAGCAAGCTCACCCTATAGATAATTTATACTGATTCCCATATAACACGAACAGTATTAAAAAGTAAAGTTACCACTCTCTAAATTATAAGCAGCTTATTGTATGAAGAATTATAATAATTATCAATATGAAAATACAGTAGTGAGATGACTGCCACGGGTACGTCCTCACACAAAACTAACTAGCTAAACAAATACCTGAAAATTATTAAAATCGTGGTGAGTGACCTTATAACTGGTCTACAGGTACAGTTCCATGACCGAATATGTTTCAAACATTAACAAACCTCTCAGGGTAGATTATAAAGGTACTAATAGGTAGAAAAAGAGTTAAATGTATCCAATATCACACACAAAATACACCTACCGCAGTAGGGTAGGAGAAAGGAATCCGCAAAAGTATGGTGCACCTTACCTTGTAGCGTTCACACATTAGCATTGGGCTAAAGGCTATGCTATAAAAAGGATATCAGTACACGGTAGGACTCTTAGTGCTAGATCTGGTACTTGGAGTGTCAAGTCAGGTCAACTAGGGTGGTACAACCAGGTTGATCTTAGCTGCCATGGTGCTTCTTTGACAGTCTCTGTTACAAGTACAGGAAACTAGAGTTGTACAACCAGGTTGATCTTAGCTGCAATGTTGCTTTTTCGACAGACTGCCAGTATAGTAATAGATAATAGTTGAAAAAATAACGTTACACTGTATGAAAATAAAAGATTGAATTTCATAGCAGCTTTTTGGATTAGTATCCTTGCAATCTGAATATTTATGAGATTTCTATAAGCGTTTTCTTGTCTATAATTCATAAAAACAAATGTTGTTCAAGAATGAATATTTCAGATACCACAAACTCAATTGGAATAACTTTCTCTTCATCAAAAAACAAAGATCGACTGAACCGCTATTGAATTTACGTATTCACGACTTCAGTGTGAACTCTCATCACACGAGTTCTCTCAATATGTATATTGCCCTTCGATTACCAGAGTTCGATCCATTTCCGATTATTTACGCACGGCTTCAAAAAACTAGTACTCGAATTGGATTATCTACCTCATTTTCTCGTGCATCTTCGCTTTCTCACTATTTTATATTGTTTCATGTAATCAGTATTTCTCAACCGTTAATAATGGCGTTTTTCAGCGATGTGACGAAATTTATCTTCGGTACTAACAAGCATGCCTAAAATTTCGTTGAACGAATCAATCTTTTTCGATCGAATCGGTCCGATCTAATCTGGATGACCAGATTGTGAAACAAATCGAATCATTATAGTAATACGAATTCAGAGAATCAGTAATGATCACTTTATTGCGAGATTGGAATTTTCGCATTGATGGTCTGACAATATTGATAAAAATAATTACAAATATTGCAAAAAATATAAACAAATTAAATGTGAATAAACAAATGATCAAAGGTCACGTGACAAACCATCAACGTCGTGCTCATGAAATATCTACAATGCTACAAACAACAAAGATGTCAATAATGGAGTACCTCAAGTTAGTGTCTTAGGCCCGGTTCTATTTTTACTATACATAAATGACATCAACTTCATTAATGGATGTAAATTCATCAACCCATATTTAAATGGAACTCTAATTGCAGTAAGTGAACCTGAATGACAGACAGCTGTCAATAAAATTAATGATGTATTGATCAGAATATCTGAATTTCTAAACATCAATAGGCTCAAGCTCAATGTCAACAGAACAAGAGCAATGATAATTACAACAAACCACACACAATTCGATTAGCAAAACATCTATAAGTACAAATATCACAAATCAAAAAATTGAAAATAGCCAGGGATTCAAATATTTTGAGTTCATCGTGGATCAAACACTGGAGATGATTAACATAACCATTATATTCGAAATTAAATTGCAGAAAAAATTATTTTTCTCTGGACTTGTAAACATTTGCTTACCGTTTCAGACTTCCATTACAGTTTTCAAATCAATTATTCAACCCTATTTCGATTACTGTGCTATTTTACTATAACAGCTTGATGCAAATTGTTTGTCCGTATTACAAAAATTACAGAATAGAGCATGCGCTTGATTCTAGTTTGTAACAGATATACACCAACTACAAAAATGCTGGAAGTTCTGGATTGCCTTTTTGTGAAAGACCGTCTGTTTGACTTTTCTGCGTTTACTATTTCTCGCATCACAAGCTTCTCTAAAAGTTGTGTTGGCAAAGTGTCAAATTTAGTATTGTTCTCACTGAAATATTTTTCTTGAAGCATCTTCGCAGTTGAATTCCAAATTGATTCGACTGCATATTCTTTTCAATCTTCTCCTTTCCTCTTTTTCATATTATAGGCCCAATCCTTTAATATAGCTCCGAGTTCAAATCTCGTCTCCGACAATTTTTTTTTTTTTAAAGAAACCCAGCCAGACGCGTCACACTAGAGTCAGCCATCTCGGTTGGAAAAGGGATCGACTCTGACAGGATTTTTGTTTTAAAAAATAATTGACTCGAAAACAGAATTTTAGTAAATAAAAGATTTTGTTAAGATTTCTTTAGTGCAAGGCAAAGACTCGAAACACGGGATTTTTGTACCCCCTGATTCTCAGAGAAAGGGGAAAATATTTTCCAAAAATTACTTAGGAATAAAACTATTTCGGAAAATATCAAAATATTTATAATAAAATAGTTATAAGTTATAAGTTATAAGTAAGACTATATAAAAATATAAAATATGTAAATATAAAATTTAATGTACATGAGTTTATCTAGATGTTGCTAAGATGTGTCTGTTTTTGGTTCACCTTTGGTTCTCTGCCGAAATAATGTTAAATTTTTTTGAAAATTTGGATAATGACAGATCGCACTTATTATTACAATTTTTCTCATTCACTTCTACGATAATATTCCTATGACAAACTTGAATGGTTTTATCATTTATGGAATATTATTTCTTCATATTATTCCATTCTTATCAACTTTATCGTAGGAAATCTTGTCAAAACCTCTCACGTCGAGAGCTCTTTGAAAAAGTCATCTAAAAACCCTCCTCATCTTCAGAATATTGTGCTACTATTTTTATTAACAATGTTCTCTGTTCATTTTGAAATATTTTAATTTTTTATCAAATTTTACCACTTTTTCAGTTTCATTCCTACTATTGGCTAACTTTATTTCATTATCTTCATCGGGGCTTGTTGATCTATTGTAACGTGAACAGGAAGATGAACCAGCAGAAGTTGATGTGACAAAAGATAGAGTTGAATGTGGCGAATTCATTAACTAAATGGCAAAATGTGAATGATAATTATTCAACTGCAATCAAATTCAACTAAATTTATATACATCCTGAAAGTGACTAGACGCCGGATAATACGTTCCCCTTCCACATTTTTTTTGACTTACCCTTCATGTATACATTTACAGCCTAAAGAAACCGTTCATTGATGGAATGAATTGATTCATCATTCGATGATAAGTACATTGATATTATGAATTCATGTAAACTCATATATTTCATATAGGTATTCGAAGAATCAATGTCAAAGAATATAAGCTTGTAAGTCAATGAACGAAGAAGTAATGAAAGGTATTTATTAAATCAATGAACCGTATACATCAAAATGGTCATTGTAGTGTTCTGTGATCATGAATTATGTTGGTTGGTGTGATGAAAAATTTTTCATTGTTTCAGTGTCATTTTTATCACCTCAATGAACTTTTCCATTTTCGCAACGAAAGCATTTCATAAACTCTGAGCAACGATCATTACTGAATTTGATAAACTTGTATTTGTTGTATCAATAAACAACAATGTATTTCAGTGAATCTCAATTTATTGGCTCGATGAAAAATATATTGTGCCAATGAACGAAGTGGTAATAAACGGTATTTATTGATATACCCTTCCCATTTCAGTTGGCCCACATTATATTTTTTCAGAAATTTGTCCTATGGTGACAAAATAAAAGTACCTCGTGAACTATTTTTTTTAAATTTATTTAAACACATAATGTGACTCTATTTACCAAAATATATACATAAAAACCAATAAATTTATACAAATTGAGAACAAATAGAAAAACGTGAACAAATACAGAGCATACAGAAGAAAACAGTTTTGAAGTTCACCACTAGGTAACATCGCCTTTATTTTTCTGGCAGGATGTGTGCGCAACACTTTTTTCATCGAATGCCACAATGTTTCGATCGGAGATAAATCGGGACTACTAGAAACCCATTCCAAAAGTGGTATGTTATATATAAGTAGTCTTCCATCTAAGAAGACAGAAATCTTTGGGAGATCGTTTGCTAACGAACAGTCGTTACCGACCGATGATGAACCCTTTACTCCCATAAACACCTAACTATGTAGGCTTATTATGGCAAGAACCTGTCAGAAAACAACTACTCCCCTGGCTAAGACCACGACGGGTATTGAATTAAATCTAACAGCTACTTGTGCAACGTTCCTCAAAACTTCAGAGGACGCAATTGCAAGTGCCCTCTATGACCAACCAGCAGAATTATGTTTTGATTTGGACGGGGTGACCACCTGCAGACTAGTTTCGAGGTTGTTGCCTCTCATCAGTGCAAGGGCAGGTCACCAATACACACTCCGCTGATTAGTCAATTCTGGTTCACGAGATGAAAGCAGTTTCTAGGCCGCTCCACCTAGCGAGCAGAGGAAGACACTCCAAATCTCCGGGTTGAGAGATTTAATCGAAGAAGACAGAAATCTTTGGGAGATCGTTTGCTAACGAACAGTCGTTACCGACCGATGATGAACCTTTTACTCCCATAAACACTCTCCTAAAGATTTCTGTCTTCTTCGATTAAATCTCTCAACCCGGAGATTCGGAGTGCCTTCCTCTGCTCGCTAGGTGGAGCGGCCTAGAAACTGCTTTCATCTCGTGAACCAGAATTGACTAATCAGCGGAGTGTGTATTGGTTTGGACGGGGAACAGATGGCTTCAGTGCTGTCTGTGTTGACCTGCCCTTTTCCTGCCCCCGTCCAAATCAAAACATAATTCTGCTGGTTGGTCATAGAGGGCACTTGCAATTGCGTCCTCTGATGTTTTGAGGAACGTTGCACAAGTAGCTGTTAGATTTAATTCATTACCCGTCGTGGTCTTAGCCAGGGGAGTAGTTTTCTGACAGGTTCTTGCCATAATAAGCCTACATGGTTAGGTGTTTATGGGAGTAAAGGGTTCATCATCGGTCGGTAACGACTGTTCGTTAGCAGTCTTCCATCTATTTGAGCACTTTTTTTGAAGTGTGGCATCCGGTGCCATCCTGTTGGAACACAAAATCTTGCCCTGATGTCAAATATTCTTCCATGACTGGCAACAGCGATTCTTCTAATATGTCCAAATATTTTACAGTATTCACAATTCCTTGGATAAAGTGGGTGAAGGAAATTTGACTTTTTTCTTCAAAAAGTCCTGGTGGAAGGCTTCATGTTTTTGCGAATAACGGTACTTCTACTGTCCCCAACACACGCTTCAAATCGGGACTCATAGCTCCACTGTACTGCACGCCATTGTTGAGATGTCCAAGATTTATGTTCTTTAGCCCATCTTAACTTGTTTTTCTTTTGCTGTGGCTTTAACAGTGGCTTTTCTTTGGCCTAAAACAAAATTGTCAATTGTAAACAATTTTGCAGAAACAATATTTATCCAGTATCAACTTCATTATTTTTTATCATCAAAAATGTTACCTTGTAAGTGCACAATCCCAGTTTGTGGGCCTCTCGGTGGCATGTGGATCTCGAAATGCGCCTTCCAATAGCATCACTCCATAGAGCACTTACCTGTAAATAATTGGAACGCCGATTCTTTTCGATAATTCTTCGTAGCGCTCTTCGATCTGCATCTGTAATATTGCTTTTTCTCACATATCGAGGCTTTGTATTGACTGAACCGGTAGTTTTGTATCTTTTAACTATATTTCTAACACTATATCTAACAAATTTGCAATTTCCGAGTTTGATTTTCCAGAATTGGCAAATGTAATAATGATTATACAAATTTTCCCATCAATAATCTTTCATCTACCCATTTTCACGATAAGAACTAACCTTAAAATGTATAAAATATATTCTGACAGTTCCTTAGTACTTTGTCTTTGCTTAAATATTCCAAAGCCACCGTCGATATAATATGTTTATTTTGTAACACAAGTCAAATGGGGTTTATTAAAAACTAATAGAAACTTTCTATTTCGGAACATTTTTGATTTTTCGCTAGGAATTCTAAAAGGAAATAATAAAGTGGAAGTTTTTCTATTTGATTCTATTAAAAATTTACCCTTTTATTACATTATGACCTAAAGTATCATGTATTATTTATTATTATATCATGGTGCTTAAAAAATTAAGATTTCAGTAGTTGGGCCAACTGAAATGGGAAGGAAAAGACGTGTAGGAAAAGACGATGAAATTAAAAATAATCAGTAAATGTTGACAAATGTAATGAAACCCCTTAGTGGTCCAGCTACTGAAAAATGTATTTGTGTTATTTCACATCGCTCACATCTTACAACTATAAGCGAACTACTTACAAAAGTAAACTGGTTAAATTAAAGATTTTTTACATATCAGAACATTAAAGGTACAGTGAGCACGTAACGTTTGGAATAAATTCGCTAAAATCTTTACAGGGCCAGAAATGAAAAATCGCTCGGACAATTCAATTTTAATTTTCAAACGTAAACTTAGAAATTCTAAAAGGAAATAATAAAGTGGAAGTTTTTCTATTTGATTCTATTAAAAATATACCCCTTTATTACATTATGACCTAAAGTATCATGTATTATTTATTATTATATCATAGTGCTTAAAAAAATAAGATTTTAATAGTTGGGCCAACTGAAATGGGAAGGGGCTCGTAATGTACCATATTTTTTTTCGTGTACGAAGGCGTAGAAGGGTCACATAAGAATGATACTGCTACGCGGAAACACCCTGTACGCTGTTACGTCAAACCAGAGATGTGAATGAGAGTTCATTCCTAATTCAAATATCCCACATCGCGATCCAGCGGCTTGGCTCAAACCATAATGTTTTTTATCCTAAAGAGATCAGATGTTCCGCCGCCTTACTTTGCTTTTATCGCACGTAAACGAGACGCAACACGTCGGTCATGTTAAAGCAGGAATTCACCGAATTTATCAAATTCAGTGCCATGTGCCAATTGTGAGAAAAAGGAACATCAAAAGCAGATTCTATCAATGACCAGTAGCTCTCAACATTCATGAGAGAAACCGGAGTATATATGACAATAGTCTTTCCAGAAAGTAACCTCCTTTTTAATTTTTGAACAGGTACATTTTTCTTTGGTCAAATGGTAGTTCATAAACTACTTCTTGAGTACCAAAAAAATGTCTATCTTTGATACCTCATTTGACACCTCATTCGAATTATAAATAGCAATCTAATACAAAATGGCGGTACATAGTGTTAGAGCTCTACTGAGAGGTTCATTTAAAATTCTATGGCCACTGATGAGCTCTAGTAAAATCATCAAATCTTCTTTGATATCATTAAATAAAAGTTATTTGCCCCTCAAAATGGCAGATGAGTTCCATCTTTGAATCAGATTCGAGTGACAAGGCAGGTGATACCACTGATACCTCGTTCTATTGAATTTCAGCAAAATTAAGAAAATCATTCAGAATAAAGAACAATGTTTATTTTACATTGATATGAGAGAAAATAAAATCAAATTAAATGTTCGAAATGTTCGCCTTTTACATCCTGGCAGAGGCACATGAAATTTTCACTTATAATATCACAAAAGCTTAAATTATATATTTTTTTATATACATTTTTTTGAGGGCACGAATATTTTGAAAATTATCCCGAGTCGCGAAAATTTCCAGAAATAATTTAAGCTTGCGTGGTATTCGGAAAAAAATAATAACCTAATCTGACATTTCCACCATGTTTCGTTAAATAAAAAATATTACCAACATTAGTTACACTAAATGTTAAAACTCAGATGGGTATTAGATCAGTCTATCGCCCTTTCATAATTTTAGGTTAGTAAAGGTGGTAGAAATGAATTTTATAGTAAACCAGCAAACAAAGATATTCTTATGTAAAACATTTCTTGTAAGCATTTGCGATAAACAATTTGAGAAAAATTAAATGCTTTGAAAAGTACAATTTATGTAAATACTGCAAAGAGTTAAGTCAAGTACAAATATGTCATCCAAAATTAATATATTTGACGAATTTAATAGAAGATTGCGACCAGGAAGCATTAGAGTCGAAAGGTTGTTTACGAAAATCAAAGAAATGCTGCTACAGATATCAAGTAAATATGGCCTTTTGAGTAAAATAGATTTGAACAAAATTGTTTCAAAATATTACATATATGTCTTAAAATACAAACATCTAATTAATTCGTCACCATTAAGAAGAGAGGATAGGTTAAAATTCGAGCAACATATAAATCTTACTATGTTTGTAGATCCTACGTTTTTTGAAATATGAATTGTTAATGGATAATAATTAAACAAATTCGTGATTTCTGTTTAATGAAACTTTATAGCGAATAATAAATAATAATGTTAATTGTTATAGAAATTTTGCATTACTCACAGGTATATCTACAATATTTAATGGTTGTAGATCATATGTTTATACCTGTTCAACTGTCAAAAAAATTCCACTTAGATATCGTGGCGCCACGAAAAAATTTCCTGAAATTTTTTAGTTGCCATGGTAACTAGTCAAAATTTAGGCATCTTATTGGTTGAAAAGTATAGGTGTGAAATTTTCTTCTTAAATTTCTAAATGTTTCTGGAGTCATGTTCCTGCATAAGTCTCTTACGCGTTCCTCTAATTCGATGATCATTTCTGGGACAGTTCTGTAGACTTGAGATATCCCCACAAGAAAAATGTAAAGGGGTAAAATTAGGCGAGCTAGCTGGCTATTCGATAGGACCCCCTATCAATCCATATTTCTGGAAAATGTTCATTCAAAATGTCAGTTACTGGCCTGAAATAGTGGGAAGGTGCTCCATTTTGTTGAAAATTAATATTTATTATATTATTTCCAGCCACCTGAACCATTTCCGGAAAAATTTCTTCTTGTAGCCTCCTACTACGTTCAAATTTTCTCTTAATAAATATGGACTGATGATACGGTTGGCCATCATGCCAGCCAAACATTACGTTTTTCGATGAGTTCATTTTTAGTGTATCTATCGATCTCGATCATGGTTCTACGACGAAAATTACGTATGATACGGGGACGTTTCCATGAGAAGGGAAAGAAATTAGAATTTTTCAGGACTGAACATTTTTCAGGAGACATGAATTTTTCTAGTAGCTTGGGGATCCTGAACAAGAATCCGAAAGAATTTCAAGCAAATTTTGCATGAGGGTGCATTACCACAGAGTATTTTGAAGATGAATACCGTCGGAAAGAATTGCAAGCTATTCCAAAGAAAAGAATAGTATATTGTGTATCTAGTAGTAAAAGCAATACATTCCCGGACGACAATATAAATTGTTGGCCGAGGCGTCAAGCCGAGGACCGGACCGGACCGCTTTCGGACCTAAACGGTACGAGAATAGTAATTTAAGTAACAAGTCCGGAAAATACTATTTTTTTGGACGGCGAGTAGACTAAATTCTCGGCTTAACGCCTCGGCCAACAATTTACATTGTCGTCCGGGAATATATTGCTTTTACTACTAGATACACAATATACTATTCCCGTACCGTTTAGGTCCGAAAACGGTCCGGGAAGGTTCGTTGCTTAGCAACGCACTAAAATACTAGATTAGCGTATTTTGAGGCCTGAAGTTGCTCCGAGAAAGTGGGCATTCTTGAACGATTTTAGAAAAAAGTATGTTCTGTAGCAATGAACAAAAAAGATATACTAAAGATGGCAAAATTGTGGAATATAGACGAACCAGAGGGATTGCAAAAATGATTCTTTCACATAGCTTCTTATAAATTAGCTTGGAGGGGAGGAGAAGCTGTAAAATTTACCGATTTAAAGAAAAAATCAAGATGAAACTCCAGCAGGGAGGTATGAATACAACTCCATGTTCTCAAAGACGGCACAAGGATGGATCCAAAAAATTGGCAAACAGCAAATGGATAACAAAAAATTAAATGAATGAAATCATTTCGTTACAAAAAGAAATGAAAGAAAGAAAGAAAGAAAGAAAGAAAGAAAGAAAGAAAGAAAGAAAGAATTTATTCATCATTGAAAATTTCATACATGTATCGGATACAACATGAAACCTCATCAGACTAGTCAAAGAAATACAAATAATATAAATATTAAAAATGTAGTTAAAATTACAATAAAAACACCAAAAGATTACACTTACTAACAGATTAAAATCATGTATAGAGAACCACTACATCACCCAGCTGTGAGATACTCTTCCATCGAATAAAATGTATTTTCACATAGATAATTGAATAATGTTGATTTGAATATCTTGAAATTCTTTATTTCGCCAAAAACCCTATTGAAATGATTATAACATATAATTCCTTGATATATTGGAGAGTTCTGCCCAACACTGAGCCTAGAAAATGGTAATCGAATGTCATTTATGTCGTGTATTGTGATCATGAACTTCAATACTTTTGACGTAACTATCTTGTTGTTTTCTGATATTCATAATCAAAAGATATATATATATAAAGAGACGGTAAAGTAAGAATTGACAATGACTTGAAATAAACTCTACATGAAACATCATTTCGAACACCCATCGTGCATCTTATAATTTTCTTCTGAGCAATGAATACTTTATCAATATATGATGAACTACCCCAGAAAATCAAGCCATATGCAAGTGCTGACAACACCAGACCATGATATGCCATTCTGAGAACATCTGAAGATACAGTGCCTTTCAGCTGACTGATGATAAAATTGATGCTACTTAATTTCCTAACCAGAATTTCGATATGATTTCTCCAAGTCAATTTCTCATCAACTGTTACACCTAGAAATTTTATACTCGAAACTTGTTCAATTGATTCATGATTTATTTTGACAAGAGGGCTTGCATTACAACTGATGTTTTTCTGTTGAAAAAGCATAAAGTATGTTTTGGAATTATTCAGAATCAATCCATTATTCAGACACCAGTCGAAGAATTCCTCAGCACAAACGTTACTTAGTTGAATGGTCTTGCCTAGATTATCTTGTGATATTATATGGTTTGTATCGTCAGCATAAATTATGGTATTTTGTGGCGAACTACATGATAAACTCATGTCGTTAACGAATATGATAAAAAACAGTGGACCAAGAATTGACCCTTGGGGTACTCCCATAGAAACAGTGGTTGGATCTGATTTATATGAATTTATGGTGACAATCTGGCTCCTGCTTTGTAAATACGAAGCAACCCAGCTATTCGCTACTCCACGAACTCCAATGCGATATAATTTTTGAATGAGAAGCTCATGATTTACAGTATCAAATGCTCTACTGAGATCAAAATATAGAGCGATAGGATATTCCTTATTGTTAAAGCTAGAATAAATTGCCTCACACAATTCATTCATAGCCGATTCTGTAGATCTTCCATTTCGAAATCCATGTTGACATCCATTTAACAATTTATTGTTTTCCAAGAAATTCTTGAGACGGAAATTAAAGCAATAATCGAACACTTTTGCGAATTTACTTTGTAAACATACATTTCTGTAATTGTTAATATCTTCCTTAGAGCCCTTTTTTTTATATATCGGTACTGATTTTGAAACTTTCAGTTTGTCCGGATATTTTCCTGCAGTGAATGATTCATTGATTATGTGACACAAAGGCAAAGATAGTATATCACTAACAGCTTTTAAGCACTTACCATTTATTTCGTCTAGTCCAGCAGCTGCTTTTGAACAAACTGTATGTATTGTTTCTTTTATCTCAAATGGAGATGTGGGAGTCATGAAAAAAGTAACATTCGATAACTGTTCTAATTTTGTCGCATTGAAATTAGGGTTTATGCTTTGTATATTCATGAAAGCTTTCTGGAATTTATCACATATCACGGATTGATTTGTAATAGTTTGATTGTCTATTATAATTTTGCCCATCTCATTACTTGATCCACTGTTTCTCATCTCGTTTATGATTTTCCAACTCTCTTTCGAGATGTTATCCGCATTATAAATTCTTTCGTTGTTATAGTTAGCTTTTGAGTGCTTCACCCTCTGTTTATATGTATACTTCAACTGTTTATACCTATTTTTAATTATCTCATTTCCAGTTTCCTTGTATATTTTTGTCATATCAACTAACATTTGATGCATTTGCTTCAATTCGACCGAGAACCATGGCTTGTCAGATTTTCTACATTTAACTGTAGTAACAGGAAAAGCCACATTGAAATAATACAAGACTAGTTCATAAAAAGCATTAAATTTTTGATCCAGTGACTCAGATTCATACACTTCAGCCCAATTTTCTGAACCCAAAATATCTCTGAATGAATTAAGATTATTGAGAGAAAAATGTCACTTCTTTGTATATTCAGTCCTACATCTGTCTTTTTGTAGCTCAAAACAACATTGTTGAAATGTGTGATCCGATAAATGAGTATCTTCTACAATTATGGATACCAGTTTCGTATTTGAAAAAATCACATCAATCCCAGAAGATGTGGTATGTGTTACACGTGTGGGTTGGTCAATATGATTTGTCATACCAAACTCACTAAATAGGTTAATTATTTCCATTGTTTCCCTACTATTATGTTTTAAACAATCCACATTAATGTCACCGCATACAATATAATAATATTCTTTTTGGTAAATGTTGTTCATCAGATCATACATTTTATCCCTGAAAATATCAATATTACTTTTTGGAGTTCTATATGCAGTTATTATGAACAGTTTAGATTTACCATCTAGAACGTCTAATAAAGCTATACTAATTTCGAAATGTTTCTCTATACAATTTTCGTATTTCAAAGGTTTGACTGATATATAATTTTTAGTATAAATACAAACACCTCCACGATCAAATTCTTTACGAGAAAAGCTACTTATCAGTTTGTAACCAGGAAAAAGTACATTTTCAATTTCATCGCTTTTTAACCAATGTTCACTCAAACAAACTATATCTGGATCATTGCTCTCAAATAAAATTTCTAAACTTAATAACTTGTTAGATAACCCCTGTATATTGAAATGTAAAAGATTTATTCCCCTTGATTGCTTCATACCACCGTTCGTTGTTCGCTGGTGTTCATCGGCGTTTCCAGAAAAGAATTTGGTCGTGCCACTTCCACTTCTCCATTCATGACATCACGAATATTGTATTTTTCATAATATAATTTGAAATTGAATCTTTTAAATCCAATTCCTCTTGGCCAAAAATTTGGTTCATACAATCTACTCTTCCACTCAAAATCCGCTGCTACCATAAATTGTTTATACCTACTTCCCTCATTTGTCCTCAATTCTTTCACACTAAAATCTTTATCCAGTTTCCCAGTTTGTTTCTTCAAATATGTATCCAATAAAAAAAGCTCTTGTGTTTTTACTGTTGATGATAATATCATTTGTTAATTGCAAAACCTGCGAGATAAAATTAACGATACTATTAGATCTTGTTGTTATGGAATACCTATGAAAAGGCAATAACTAATCAGAGCTCCCGCTTATCGATTCTGACAATAATAATTATATATCTGATTCCAATGATCTCGATACCAAACAAGGCGTTATCATCGTCGTTACCAGGATTATTTCCCCAGATTAGTTCTAGCCGAGTGGTCGCTGTTTACCTGGCCGACTGAGTAATATATTCTCACCTGTCGGTGGTCACTAAAACGGACACGGCTAATTTGTACTTTGATTGCCCCATTGTTTTTTGCAGACATCAAAGATGGCGCCGCGGTTATTGTCTAACACTCCATTGGATATCAGTCAAGCAGCAAACGTGCAGCTACTGTAAATCTCAAATTTATTTTTATTTCGATTCGAGTACGTCTTCACTCATGCTGTCGAGCGACAAAGACGCCTATATATGCGGTGGGTGGGTCCGCCTTCTGCGAAATTTCTCTTTTGTTGATAGAGTCGCGCGATTGGGCGATGCTCTTTTGAATTTCTTCCGGTGTCGGAAAGCAAACAATGCCCAACAATTGCATAATTGTTCTGAATGGGCCGCTGTTGGGAAGTTGCGTGTTTTGCAGCCAATGGTGATGGATTCGAGTTATTGTTCTTAATGACTCGGTCGATACGGAATGGCTATTTTTCTTCCACATCCTCCTTCTTTTTCAGTAGAGGAGGAGACCCAAATTTGAGACACTTTTTTTGTAAATTCGAAATAAAATTCTGCGTCACCAATTTTTTATTAATGATGTCTTGAAAGGCTTGTTTAGTGTATTAACAAAACAGTGATGCAAAAGAAACTGCATTAAAATACCTTTCTAGAGAAATTATTGGATTCAAAATTTTTTTTGTCATTTGTCCCATAAAATGTAAGGTTGCCTAATTTGAGCCAGGCTGACTTCCCAATTTGAGACAGATCCCCTAACTTGAGATGCTACTCAAAAAAACCATTTTCTTCGCAGAAATGACATTTAAAGTTAAGATCATTAATTTCTCCACAGTCTTCATGGGCCCATCTGCCGCAGTGAATACATTTTGCCCATTGCTCGCCATGCTTGTCCTCGGAAAATCTGCCCAAGCAAAATAAGCATTCAGCGTCACTTCCTCCGGATTCGTCTGAAGAGGAATCAGCCAGTGTAATACTTTGATCGCCATCTGAGTCTGAACTGAAGGAAGGCAAGCGTTTTTTCCTTTTTTGTTGTAATCCTGATGTAGAAGGTTGGTCCTGTTTTGAAACTGAAGATTTTCGTAAAGCTGAAGCAGATTTCTTTACCATATTCTTGGACAGTTTCTCTTTTGGTCCTAACTTTCCACAGATATTTTTCTTAGGAATTTTTTCACCTTTTTTTTTGTCTAAACTTTCTTGCAATTCGTCTTTATAAGGCGTGAGAATGATAATTGCTGCTTTACCAGCCCTGACATGCGGCTTTGTTCCTTTGGTTTCATATTCAGGCAGAGGACAAATATCTGTAGGAGAAAAAAATTTAGGCTGAGTTGCTGAGGGTGGACTTGGTGTTCGTTCAATTCTCTCCTGCGTCGATAAGGGCACTAGTTTATTTTGATTTTGGTTCTCCAAAAGAGCTTCTTGTTGAATTGGTTCTTCTGAAAGGCCTCCTTCTTGAATAACTGTGGTGCGTTTTCGATCACTTTATGCACGCCAAAATCATGATCTCTGAAGATGTTTCTGTTCAAAGGCACTAGTCCAGTTTTTCTAAAACCATTGCACGATGTTTCCATAGTGGCAGCTCTATTGTAGGCTTTGCAAAAAATACTAGCAATTGCGTATGGGGACACAGTACTGAATTTGTTCTCTCGAAGCCAGTTTTCTATCTCCTGGGCATAGTAGGTTTTTAAAGGAGACATGAATGAAACATCCAAAGGCTGCATTTTATTGGTCGAATGAGGCGGAAGACAAATTATTGTAACATGATTTTCTTTTGCTAACTCTATCAGTTCAATGTTTCTCGTGTGGGAGTAGTGTCCATCTAACACAAGTAGAACTGGATCGGCAGCTGTGGGTTTTGTAAACCTGATGAAATGACTTAACCACCTCGTGAAAATATCGGATTGAACCCAACCAGAAATGTGACACTCAGCTACTGCCCCAGCTGGAGCACCAAGCATTAGCTCGGCCTTCATATTTTTGCGGGGAAAAATTAATAATGGTGGTACATAAACTCCTGCAGCATTCATACAGGTTACAACAGTCATTAGTTTACCTCTTTCTGCGGAGGTCAACGAGGAAACCTGTTTTTTTCCTTTCAGCGATAAAATCTTACTGTGCTTATGTTGGTAATACCCGTTTCGTCAACATTGAAGACCCTCTGGGAAGGATCTTGAAGCTTATTATATTCTGGCTCATAGAGATTGAAAAACGCCAACACTTTTTCTGGAGTGAAGGATTTAATACGAGCCGCAGACATGCCTTGAGGTGTTCTCATTTAAAGTTGTGGGTGCCTCTTCAATAATAACCTCAACCATTTTTTCCCAGCTGATTTAGTAACTCCGTTAAATTGATGTGGTATCTTATTTCTAAATGCAAGCTGGAATGCCATTCGTTTAATATCGCCCGACCTCAGACCATAAAATCGTTGTTCTATATGTAATGCATATCGAACTAGTTCCTCTTCTAGTTCAGCAGAAAAAATTGGTCTCCGACCTATCGATAGTTTGACAAGTTCTTCTGGACTTTTGTTCGACTTCGAATATCTTTCGACAGTGCCTTTAGGTACATCAAAAACTTTTGAGGCCTTTAGATATCCCATCTCCCTATTACGCAGTGCCTTTACAGCTTTTATCATAGCATGAGGGTCCCATTTCTTATGTTTTTTTGGCATCTGTAATGAAAAATTAAAATAATATTTGTGTGCCTAATTTGAGATAGTCTCAAATACAGGACCCATTCGGTATCTCAAATAAGGAATTATCCGTTAAAAAATTGACACCTGAATTTTTACGTTAATTATGAAAAATAGTGCCAATTTTCAATGTGACATCATTAAGCTACATCCAAACTGACTACTAGGACACACAAACTATTTTATTTCACCTCACCTTGACTGTAAATGCCTGTTAATTTACACTATCGAAAAAACTCTATGAGTCAAATCACACCAAACACGTGCTTGTACAGATACAAACGAACTGAAGAGCCCGACGACCAGTTTAACACTACATGGCAGTTTATTTTATTCAGTCTACGCTGTTTTTGTTAGATGGCGTTGCATGTACTTCATAAAAAGGACCTATTTCAAATTAGGCACCTGTCTCAAATTTGGGTCTCTTCCTCTAACTGTTCATTGAGATTTCGTCTTTGGATCTTCTGCAGTCGGTCTTGTACAATGGGGTGGAAACAGAACTAAACTGTGACTTTTGAAGTTTCTGTTTTGTATAAAATATTACATGAACATTGGTATTGATATTTTAAAATATGAAAAAAAAAGATCCTGACTTTGTTCCAAACAGATAGCATTTCTAAACTCTTCTGACTGTTCTGCAGCGCGCCAGTGCACTGCTGCAATTTTATGCGATTTGAGCAGAACTTTATTTGACTGCGTGAATCACCTGAAACTGGTGGATATGCTGGAATATTTGGTCTGAGAGGAAATTCACATGCCTGGGTTTCCTCGTTTCTCAGCAACAGAAACCAGTGAGTCTCATTAATTTTTTTTTGTTTTCATGACTATCAAAATTAAACCGAAGCACTCCAATTGAATCTCAATAATAATACCTTACAAAACAACCATAATGCAGTAAAATTCTTGGATTCCACACTGTGGCAAGCTGGTTACCAAATTGTGCTCCCTAATATATCGCTTTGGGAATCCTAGAGTCGTTTTGATTGAAAATCAGCTCATCGGTGTAGATTGTGCTCAGGTTGAGTCCAGGCTGCGTTATGGTGTTTGCTTATGGGGCAACTCAACAATGGATAGAATTGTTTTCATTCAAGGTGTATATTCAATACTTCTAGGCGAAGTTAATGCAGAACTCTTCTATAAATTATAGAATTCCAACTCTTACAGTTCTACTCAAATATGAACTATCAGTCATTGTATTCACTAATGAAACTGACTTTTCCCGCTGCCGTCACTGTAAATAGTCCATACATGCTTAGCAACAAAACAGGTAAATGGCCTATATCATTCGTTTACTAATTCATCTTGACAACGGAACTTAATAGTGTCATTTACATGCCTACGGTAATAATGACTTTGACTTTGACAAGTAATACCTTCAGCTTCATTCATATCAATTTTTATGGGATTATTATTAGATTCAAATGGATGCGACATTTATAGATGGTGTCAGTGATCTGGCATCCAAGACATGTTGTAACTTCAGTGATCTGGCCTCCAAGTCATGTTATAACTTGATTGAAACAATGGTACAGCATTAAAATCGGGGTTTTTTTGAAGAGCCCTGCATTAAAATGACGTCAAATATTCATGTTTGTAACTAATCACGCTAGATGACACTCGAGTTTGGTAACAATACCGATTCCACAGGCATTGACTAACTATCTTACTTCTATTTGAACAATGATATAAGTGTTGACTATCCCTATAATATAAGATGAAATTTTTTTGTCATTCAAGGAAAATTAAGGATTTGATATATTGAAGAAATGATTCAACCGTCGCATTCACCAACAAATCAACATTTTCTTTGAATCGGGAAGGAGTATCACAGAATCATCTCCATTACTTTAATTAGAACAAATTTTCAAATGGGAGGGTACATGTTTCGGATTCAGCTAGAATGCATCTTTAGCCTTATACAAAATAAGTTAAGGGGAAGGAAAAATTCTCTTTTATAATTTTAAATGTTGAATGGGAGAAACTTAACTAATAGCATGTTGGTACCATGTCCAATGCCCAAGCATTCAACTCCACTTTAAGCTGAAATGGACTTCGACCACATTGGCCAAACGAAACCACGACACTCATTAAGGCCAGTGTTAACTTTTGATAACTGAAAACTCTGGAAAGAGAGAACTCAATGGTGATTTGGAATTAGTGTATGGCCTGGTGTTTTAAGGGATGGACATATGCCCGTTCATTTATGATTGCCCTTACACATCACAAACGTATTTTCAAATTGTAGGGATTCATATAAATGTCCTTGTTGATGAATTGCCGTAAATGGAACTCAGAAACATACATTTTAAGCAAAATGGTGCTCCGACTCACACCGCTGCTATTGTCAAAACAATGTTAGAAGCTTATTTTGGCAATAATTATATGAATGAAACGAGTAATTTCGTCGATGTTGAAATAACCTTATCTCCACAAATTTCCACAAAGTCAGAAATATGAGGCAAACATCTGACATAAATCAACTACTCCCCTTTCCTTAAGGACATTCAATTACATGACCCCCTCTGTATTTTCCTGCGGAAATGAGGAGTTGCAAACCTGAAAGCTGAAGAATAAGAGTTCGTGATCCATTGTGTATGTTATATTCAAATTTACCGCATGAATGAAAAAAAACATAATATATTCGATATATTCTGAACTTATTTAAAATAGTACCTCTTTTATCGTATCTCCAAATAATCCAAATGATCACGTAACCAAGGTGTGTCCAAAGCCAAATAGTAATTATGGTTATAATATCAACCCATATATAATGAATATGAGCTCGTCATGACGTCAGCCCATGGAACTTGATAAATCAAACTGATATTTTTTTTAACTTTAATTAAAGAGCTTCCTGTTGTCGAGGGAGTTCTAACGGAAATGGGTAACAAAGCTTTCGATGTTTCATTCAAAGATGTCAGAGAATCAGTAATTGGATAACAACCTTATTTTTCATCCACAACATCGACCTTGTCCGTAAGAGACTTGAGACGTTTTCAACCCTATTTGACAGGACGTAATATCTGAATATCATGGGTGTCTTTACTTCGTGTAGAAGTAAGTAATAGTAACTCATTACAATCTACACCAAAAATAAAATTTAAATTTTGCTTCTGAGTTCAATCAGACTGTCTGCATGATACTCATATTGGTTTCAGAGTTGGTCGCAGTACTGAAGATCTATCGTAACTCTGAGTTAAAAAATGTATAAGGCATTAGCTAAAAACATTTCAGTCGTAAGTATTTTCAGAGATCTATGAAAGCCATTTGATACTGTATGTCATTAACGGGTCAAAATACGTATTCCTGTGGAATATGAAGACCTGCGTATCAGTTATTGAAGGACTATATGTACCTATCAGACCGATAGAAAGTATTTGAACTTGAAGGTTCTAGAAGCTGTCCAATAGCTGTTACAATTCACATAAATTGTCCTACAAGGCACACTTCTTAGACCGCTAATATTTTCAGTATACATAGATACATAAACCAAAACATGACATGAAAAATGAATGTGACTGGTTAAAACAAATCAAATTAACACTGTCGAAAACCTACTATCTACTTTTTATATCTCACTCATATCATTTACCTATTTTGGGAACTTTGAAAATGTATGACACAACATTCATAAATGAAAACGATTAGGTTGAAATATTCAGGAATAACAATTGAAAAGAAACCTACCAATTGAGCAGGAGAAGAATGAACTAGGAGGCTTGTGAAATTCGCTATTTGCACTTGTTCAATCCAAACCGTCTTATGGAATATTAGAATGGAAATGTTTTGCGGAAACTAATTTGTATAATTTGAATACCATGCAAAAATGGATACTAAGGATTATTTTCCAAAAAAACATGAGATATTCCATCATTTGTTTTTCTGAAAATAATATATTTGAAATCAGACAAATATTTTGTAAATGGATCTAATTTATAGTCACATAAATAAAATAAAATTAACACCAATTGAACGCCAGTATCAAACTTGCGCCAAAAATTAAAATAAGAAAGTGACAACCAGCAAAAAAACTGTTACCTAATTTCTTGACCCAAAAGTATATAACGTAATTTCAGATGAACTGGACTGTATCAAAAATTATAGTATTTTCGAATATCAAGTGAAATTATTAAACTGAAAATCAAATTCTTCCACATTACTTAAATATGACATTTTATCAGACAAAAAATACAAAAAATTATGACTGAAATCCATCAACCATGTATTTTAAATTAAATTCTGATTTCTTCGAATGTAAATTATTGAAATATTTTGTATTGGAAAAAAAAATGGATGAAGTGGATACTTTAAAGGGATTTTAGTGTATGTGATGGGTCCTGTTTCATGATTTAATTCCCCTCTTTCATTTTCTTGATATTTTCTTTGAGTGGTAACTGGTAAATATCCATCGTTTCTTTGAATCCAAATAGTACATGGGTAGATGAGTATGAAAAGCCCAGGACACAAATTTTCCTGACCCTCAAAGGAAGGAAAGTTTGATATCTTTTCTGCTACATTTTTTGTCACAGAAATTATGTAGAAGCCGACCACATGTACTCGAACAAATACCCGTAGCGAAAAGAACCTGGCAGGTCCATAATTTAGGAGATCAATTCGAAAAATTATGGTTCTTTTACAAAAACATTTGCTGAAGAAAAGTAATAGCTTTTTTAACAATTACTCATTGAAAATCCAAAAAGTTCAACTAGAGAAACTGAAAACAAAACTGGGGTAGCTGAATCAACAGCTCGATATATTTTCAAAAAAATATAAATTTACGAACGACGTAGACATTCTTGCGAGTGGTATACAAGAATGAGTGATGACGTAATAATTTTTCTTTTAAAGTTATCTGATCGGATGAAAGTATGGTTACCAATAACGGTATTAACAGCAACAGGCGCAACATGCTATTGGTCACAATAAAATCCACGTGTGAAGAGATCATCCAAATACCAATATCGATTCGTATTTGATATTTGGTGTGGAATTTTTGGCAAAAAAATTATAGGACCATTCATCTAGCAGACGTCTTTAACTGGTCGACGCTACCTTCGCCTTTTACGACAAAATCTGGAAGAAGCATTGGATAATTTTCCATTGGGCGCTCTGCAGAATTGCTAGTTTCAACAAGATGGTGTACCAGCTCATTCCATAGCTGTTCGCTAATAGCTGTCTGAGTGATTTCCAAATAAATGGATTTGCACTCAGAGTGATACACCCTGGCCAGCAAGATCACCAGACCTAATACCTTTAGATTTCTTGTTGGCCATATTCAAGATGGGGTATTTTCAAAACGAGGATCACTTAATTCGCCTGATACGATCAGCAATTATTAGATATTACTCCTGAAATGTTGAATCGTGTTATAAATTCCACAGTGTGATGGGCATACCTATGTCTACATATAGCTTGTAATGTTCAACAATAGTTCTTGCCTTCTTAGCTCTCATTACTTCAGTTTGTAGTAGTAAAATATTAGATTATGTTGAAAAACTAATAATAAGCATTTTTTTCTGAACAGAAATATGAGAAAAAATATTGTACCATATTTCATTGCACTTGCAATGAAAAATGCTATGTCATACAGGTTGATGATAATTTATTCGAAACGAAGCGTTGTACTGAGATTGTGTGAATTTCATTTTGTAGAGCTAGAAAAGAGTCAATGAGAAACTGCGTTTAGGTTTCTCAAAACTCTTCAGATAACTTCAGAAAAATTAAAACGGAATCGCCAAATTATGGCTTTTTTCAAATATCTCCGGAAAAAAACAAAGTTATTAGAATTTCTCAACATCTATTGACCTTCAATTTTGCAACTTTTTTCCAATTTAACCTACTGTGTAACTCATACGGTTACCGAGATATTCACATTTTCACTAGTTTTCGATCATCTCAACAAAGAGCACTCACTCCAATAACAAAATAAACATGAAAATAGTTATTTATGCAGCACGTGCAAAAAGTGAATGTTTATTGCACTCGACGTGAAATTGTCCGACGAGGCCGTTAGGCCGAGTTGGACAACACGTCGAGTGCAATAAACAATTTTTGCACGAGTTGCATACAACATTTTTTCTACGTTCATGCAAAAAGCAAAAAATTATTTATTGAGGTGCGGCACTAGGTGTAGGAAAATAAAAAGCGCAACTTGAATACTTTATTATTAATATCGATTTGCATTGAAACAGGAACTAATACGTTACGAACCATTTAACTCAAACTTTATTTTTACCCTCAATGTTGAAAGTGAATGAACAATTGGTGCAATTTTCAATATGAATATTTCGTAGTGAAGTACCTATTGCCAATCTCACAGAATATCTGCTAAATATGTAGTAGGTTTAAACGTTTATGTTTGTCATGATGACAGCACGTTGAAGTAGAATGACAGATGAGTGCAATAAAAACTTTATTGCACCAGTGCAATAAAAACTTTATTGCACCAGTGCAATAAAGAAATTCTTTTTCCACTGAATACAGTTCAAGAAAGTTTTGCTTTTTGCATGAATGTAGAAAAAATATATTAATTTATGTTTCGTGGGAGTAACTTAACATGAGGAACAAACTGCGAACGCATTCTTTAATAATTGAAGTGATATATGGGAAAAGTCGAGGAAGTAATGAATGAATGAATACTAATTTAGTGTCGAAAACCGTTACATTCAAATTAAAAAGACAACCTGTAGGTACGATAATTATTCAAACAAATTCACCCCCTCAGCTGCTACGCAAGGTTAATTTCCAACAGGTATATAAAAGTGAATTAAAAGGGTAGCGGTGCATATGATTCGAACTATTATGTAGTTTAACGAAAATCCTTCGTGAGAAAACGTTAGCAGGCTTTGGGTTTGGCTCATAAAATTCGATCTATTGTATCGAATTTTATAAACCGAAATAATGATGTGACGGTTGCTTAACTACGTAGGCGTAGAAGGGACAAATAATTGTTTTAAAATATTTTTCAATAATTTCTACGAAGGCGTAGAAAGGCAACATACTTTTTTATATTTTTCACTTATTCCCAGCTTTTAACTCGGAATTTGTACAAGTTTGGTGAAATTACTGGTCTGCAGTCAGAATTTTATATAATTATGAGTTTGAAGTCAGAATTTTATATCACACGTTGAGATTACCATCTATTATATTCCGACTTTTTATTTTATATATTTTATTAGGTTCTGACTCGGAATTTTATAAAATTCCTACTTTAAGCTCGGAATTTAATTGAATTCTGAATTCAAAGTCAGAAAAAAGTCCAAATATCTCGAAAAAAGTATGCGGTACTTCTACGCCTTCATAGATTTCCGACTCTGACTCAGAATTATAAAATTCCGAGTTCAGCGTCAGAATTTAATAAAATTCCGAGTTTGAAGTTGGAATTTAATTCAAGTCCAAGTTTGGAGCCGGAATTTTACAACACAACATGAGATTTTCTTTTATTACTTGGAATTTTAATCAATTCTGTCTTCAAACTCGAAATTTTATTGAATTCCGACTTCAAAGTAAGAAATAAAAACACAGACATGCCGGCTTATATAAATCCTTTATTTAGTCCATTTTGGCTGAAATACATTTCCAAGTAATTGCATAAGTTTCATGAAATGAACAATACAACATATTCTCACAAATTGGGCATTTGAACCCTTGTCACAAAAATCATTTGTTTCCATTTTTACATCCAAGTGTTGTACATCTTCGCACTTGATTTTACCGTACTGATGAGAGCTTAAGCTCGAAACACGTGTCTACGGTTGCACAACAATTTGAGGGTTATACCCAATAACTTTTCTATTTATATTTTTATATATTGCCCCTCGATAAATCCATCCTGATTATATATATATATATATATATATATATATATATATATATATATATATATATATATATATATATATATATATAGAAAGGGTAGTCGTTGCTGACTAGTTAAGAATAAAACCAGTTAATATTGGGGATTGCAGCAAAGTCAAAAGTGTACTCTTTTATAGAGTTTATTCCAAGCTTTCGTAAATTTTATTTACATCTTCAGGGAACTACAAAGAATTATTATGTCAATTATACATTTTGATGTTATTAAAATTTTACTTACAACTATAGTGAGGTTAGTTGACATGTTCTTAGTTCTTTGGATAGTGACATTACAGCTTAAAATTGTAAATAATGAGGAAAAAAGACTTTACGAATATAAATAACAGAAAATTTTGAAATTTCAGTCGAAAAACAAAAGACTTGTTGATTGTATCCAAGGGACACAAATCAGTTGTCAATAGAAAAGAAATCTGTAATTTTCAAGTCAATGTTACCAACTGTAATCTTGTACCAACTGTAATCTTGTACCAACTGTAATCTTGTACCAACTGTAATCTTGTACCAACTGTAATCTAGTACCAACTATTGAAATATACGACTGTTGTTTTGTAAGTTAGGAAAAAATTACATTTCCAATTGAGTAGTTATGGAGATATTATTATTCATATGGAGAGTGTGGTCTAACGACAATAAGAAGGAATAAATCTCACTCAAATGATTTATATCAGTTCTTTTATTCATACATTTTTTGTCTTGATATATGAAGGCCATTTCCAAAAAAGTTCTCTTAGTCATATGTGTCTCTTTAGCTAATATTTTAGTTGAGTTATAATTTATTCGATGGTCAAATTTTTTAACATGATCAGCAAGAGCACATCTTTCAGGATGAAGTCTACAATCACTTTTATGTGAGGAGATTCTACTTTTCAGGCATCTAGAAGTCTGGCCAATATAATTTTTATCACAGTCCTGACAAAGAATGCTATATACTACATTTGAAGTGGAAGTTAATGGAATTTTATCCTTCACTTTTGAATAAATTGATCTTATTGGTAAAATAGTTTTATTTGCTATTTTGACATTACATACTGAATGAAAGAGCCTGGACAATCTTGGTGTAATATCTTTTATATATGGAAGTGAAGTGAATGTAGGAATTGTAGGATTTGTAGGATTAGTATTAGCAACATTACAGTTGGTACAAGATTACAGTTGGTACAAGATTACAGTTGGTAACATTGACTTGAAAATTACAGATTTCTTTTCTATTGACAACTGATTTGTGTCCCTTGGATACAATCAACAAGTCTTTTGTTTTTCGACTGAAATTTCAAAATTTTCTGTTATTTATATTCGTAAAGTCTTTTTTCCTTATTATTTACAATTTTAAGCTGTAATGTCACTATCCAAAGAACTAAGAACATGTCAACTAACCTCACTATAGTTGTAAGTAAAATTTTAATAACATCAAAATGTATAATTGACATAATAATTCTTTGTAGTTCCCTGAAGATGTAAATAAAATTTACGAAAGCTTGGAATAAACTCTATAAAAGAGTACACTTTCGACTTTGCTGCAATCCCCAATATTAACTGGTTTTATTTTTATATATATATACATATATATATATATATATATATATATATATATATATATATATATATATATATATATATATATATATATAGTAGAAGGGTAGTCTTTGCTGACTAGTTACGATACGAAACAGGAAATTTGTGGGTATAGCAGCAAGCAAAACGTGTACTCTTTTAACACTATATTTCCGATATTTCAACAGTGAATACTGTCATCTTCAGGGAAGCTACAAGTAACAAGCAAAATTGTACGAATGGAATGAAAACTTGAAAGAAGAACCACTTACTGTGTTGATGAGAATGATAGCTATGGATGTAATATTTAAAATTAGTAAACAACATGTCATGTAAGTCACATGTGACAAAGATGAACAAAACACATTAAAATACGTCAAACAATAAAAATATTAAGTCATTGTTATAAAATTTTGTTTAAAAATTTATTTGAATTATCTCCACACGTGGAGAGATTCAAATATAATGTAAGAACTTTGGTTAGGATTATTAGACAACAGACAGTTGACACTATTGACATTAGATGTCAGACACTTTTGAAGTGTGACACGAACCACGAATTGGCCGCTGCTAGTGGGCGGCCAATTCTATAAACAGAGTTTCTATAAACGAGCTAAATCATTTTGTTTCAGCAGATTCAGAATTGTAGAACAATAAGTAAAATGAGGAAGAACTAATGACTAAATTTTTGTCCACCTTGTCAAACATGGGGCACAACGAGATAAAAAATGTATTTTAAATGATAACGTCTTTATTATGAAGTTGGCATGATCTTTAAACTGTAATCCCCTGTCCACATGAACCCCGAGTTATTTAAATTGGTTGAACCGTTCCACATTATCAGGTCCTGGCATTATCTCGAAATTTTGGTTACAAAAGCTTTTAAATCGTTTTTCTGTATTTATTACCATGTACTTGGTCTTCTGAACATTGATCTTAAAATAATTAGCACAACACCAACTGAAAACAGATTTTAAGGTTCTGTTGAAGGTATCTGTCAGTTTCGTGTGATCATTACATGAGAAATAAATTAGTGTATCATCTGCAAAGAGATGAACTGAGCTCTCACCTACCACCCCTGGCAAATCATCATTGATATACATCAAAAATAATAGGGGTCCCAGCACACTTCCCTGTGGTACTACCTGATCACAATCTAAATCATCTTTACATGTAAAAGCAGGTCTATAAGAGCTGCCTCCCTATGTTCTAGTCTATCAGTTTTTCTAATCCTTTAAAGAGAAAAACTGACAAGCTTAATGGACTGTTATCCTTGGCCTTGTTTGAGATTCGATCAGGTTTTAGAATGAAGACCACGTTCACAAATTTCCAGGTTTGTGGTAGCCAGACCAGTACTAGGCTCATCATCAGATCTTCAATTCGCTGCTGCAGTAGAACAGGACATATTCCATCTGGTCTAGGTGATTTATATTTATTCAGCAGCTTAGGGACACACACAGACAAAAAATTTGTCCACTATGTTTAGATACAGTGAATTGATTGTGTTCATGGTCATTATTACAAATATACATAGGATGATCCAGTAATAATCCATAAATCTAAAGAATCAAACTGGTTTCAAATCTAAATTATAATCATGCTGCAATTGAATATGAAGATTTTATAATTTTTTTCAAGGACAAGTAGTTTTTGGAAGATATATTGATATCTAATTTTAGTATACAAAGGTTAATTTTTTTGCGATCGTACGAGAGGAGACATTGTACCTACCAATATTTCTCCTTTTCTTTGAGCAATTGAAAAATGTCTTTCTCCGAAGACTTCTTGGTGGAATTGTAACAGTAATTCTTGCGAGCAATTTGGATTTTAATGATTTCATTTAAAAATAATACGTCACTAAGAAATCTTCTTTCAGCCAGTCGGAGAATATTGAATTTTTTCCTGATGACGTCGTAAGTTGTTATCCTGTACAGGGGAATTAGTTTTAAATCTCAAGAATCTTGAAAATTTGTTCTGGATTTTTTACAGTCTGTTGAAATTTATGGCGAATAATGGGTTCCGTATATTATAGAACGGAAACTTATCTTGCTGTGAATCGAATCGATGGATTGTAACTATTTGTTCACGATTTGTGGTATTCTCTTAGATATACAGGGTGTTTCATAATAAATGCGCAGGACTTCCGGATGTGATAGCTCGTTCAAAAATATGAAAAAAAGTTTCTATTAACTTACCCTCTAAAATTCTACATTTTCGAGATACAGGGTGATGAAATTAAAAAAAAAATAGTTTTTTGTGAATATCTCTGGAACCGTTTATCGCACAAAAAACAGATTTTGAATGAATATTGTACTCATAATAAGGTATGTTTTGTGCAGATTTTTTATTTTTTGAAATTCATAATTGGTGAAGATTTTGAAGGGGTAGTGGGTGTTTTTTTCTCCAACTTCTACGCCACTGGAAAAAGTATGATTTTGAGCCGTCTACCGCCAATGTTTTCTACACAAAAAAGGTACTCTTGGTCATAAGCTCTTAAGTTGACCGTTTTCAAGAAAAATCAACTTTCATGTTGAAAAACATGGTAAATTTTTTAAAATAATTTTTATCCTAATTATCCAAAATTTATTTAAACGTTAAAACAAGTAACAAAACCAAACGTTGACTTCTTAATTGCAAAATAGAAAAAAAAACAATAACAATCATACTCAGTTGAATTGTTGGAAATATCCGCCGTTAGCTTCAATGCACGCAGCAATTTTTCGAGGAAAAAACATTATTTAAACAACATGAAAGTTGATTTTTCTTGAAAACGGTCATTTTTAGAGCTTATGACCAAGAATACCTTTTTTGTGTAGAAAACATTGGCGGTTCATATAGGAGGCTTAAAACTGTACTTTTTCCAGTGGCGTAGAAGTTGGAGAAAAAAAACACCCACTACCCCTTCAAAATTTTCACCAATCATGAATTTGAAAAAATAAAAAATCCGCACAAAACATAGCTTATTATGAGTAGAAAATGCCTAAGGAATCTGTTTTCTGTGCGATAAACGGTTCCAGAGATATTCGCAAAAAACGATTATTTTTTTAAATTTCAACACCCTGTTAATGGGTAAGTTAATAGAAACTTTTTTTCATATTTTTGGACGAGCTATCACATCCTGAAGTCCTGCGCATTTATTATGAAACACCCTGTATTTCCGCTCACCCCAACTTCAGTAAGTTTGTTCACTTGGGTGTGGTTATCTACACTGTCAAACACCTTCGTGAAGTCGGTGTGTATCGCACAAATCTATGTACCACTGTCCAGATTATCTCTTTTGTATTCAGAATAGACATTTGAATTAGTTTCTATGGATCTTTTGGGGAAGAACCATGTTGCAGTTCAATAATTATATTTGTAACTTCAAAACACCATAAATTATTCTTTAAAGGAGTTTTCTGAATATAGATAGCTTGATGATGGGTCCATAGTTTTCGACATTGAATTTATAACCTATGGGTTGAAAGTCAATATTACTTCCGGGTATGCTTTTCCACCTCCTAGTCATCCCTGTTCGTCCTTAGTTGGAGTTTGACAGGGGTTCAATTGCTACGATTTGTGACAATGGTAGGTCCTTAAAAAGTTCATTTAGTAACAGCTCAATTATTTCTTTCCCAGTATTTGTGCAGGCTCTAGGGAGTTTTTGATAGTTCCCAGTTGGTTATGGTTTTTTTGGAGCCTATGCGATGGAGTCTTGCACTTCCTGAGGTTTATTCTATGTCCTCACAGAATTTCGTCCATGCTCTCCTTTGCTCCTCTCTGATTGTTTTGTTTTATCCCAGTGGTGTTTTAGATTATTCATTACAAACTTTTGGTACAAACAAGCATTATTTCAGTTGATTTCCGTATTCTTCCCATCAACCGCCGCCTTGCCGCCCCTTCCCTTCGGCATTATGCAAAGATCCCGTACCGAATTGCAACCGCTGACATTACAATAATTAAAATAATGAGAGTACAGATAATCTTCGAGCAATCTCGCAGCAGGAGCGAGTATCATCAATTACCCCTCACCGCTTGCGTTCGTATATAACAATAGCTGGCACACACTACGATCATCGCACACGTCATAGGCCAATCATTTTGGCATTTCAAATGAATAATGGGGAAAAATAGCAAAACAACGCAAACTTTCACGAATGCTATATTTTATTGCGCAATGAAACTATAAAAAACTTACGCCCTCGTAAAGGTCGGCAACATTGTTAAAAATGTAAATTATAAACAATTCTAGTTATTTTGTAGAGAAAAAATGCAAAAGAGTCGCAAAATGACCAAAAAAGAAAATATGATTTTGGGATCAGAGTAAATAAATTATTCATTCATACTTTTGTTACCTACGTTTCTCTCTGTCATCAGTAATAATGTCACCTTTGCCGATGACGGCTGCTAATTTTTTTTGTCTATTTTACGCTAAAACATTTGTTGGCAACCTAAATTGATTATAGAAATAATGCAAATTTTTTTGAGTTGATCGGGTACGTAGGTAGTAATTTCCTAGAAAAATACCACCACCACAGATTTCGCTAACTTTGTCAAATAAAAAAAACAATTTTACATTTTTTTCATTCTTTTCTAATTTGACAAAGTTCCCGAAATCTGTGGTGGTGGCAAATTTTATGTGTTTTCTGGAAAATTACTCCCTACGTTCCGGACCAATAAAAAAAATTCTTTTGCATTATTTCCATTATCAATTCAGATTGCAAACAAAATTTTTTAGAGTCAAATAAACAAAAAAAATATAGTAGAATTTGATAGGTAGATATTTATTTGACTACGTTATGTACAGGGTATCATTTGTAACGGGTCTAAAGGTCTAAATGCGTTCTGCAGCGTGGCGATGTTCGCGTATTCTTTTATGGTGGATTTATGCAGCAGTCATAAGTCATAAGTTTTAAGTCATAAGAAAGAATATTCGTCAATGATTGGTTGGTACGTTTATTCCAACCAATCACTGACGAAAATTCTTCCTTATGACTTAAAACTTATGACGTATGACTGCTGCATAAATCCACCATTAGTTTCCTCTAGACGTAAATATATGGTGAAATCATTTCACTTATTTCATCAACATGTGGACACCAATTTAGCCTATCATCCAGGGTGATTCCGAGAATATTTGCCGTGTCTCCATTAGCAGGCCTATTATTCGAAAAGAAGTTCAATTTTTGGGATTTATTTTGATTTGAGGTGAGGGAGTTGTACTAAGTTTTCCACTTCATCTTCTATGTTCCGTAGAGTTTGAAGTTCTGGATCTCTATTGATCATTGTTGCATCACCTGCATATATAAATATTTTATTGAGGAAGAGATAATAAAATATATATTTAATGTAAATTATAAAGATGAGCGGCCCCATAACTGATCCTTGGGACACTCCATAGTTGATTTCTCGCAATTGGGATTGAGTTTTGTTATCAAACACACAAATATATCTGTTCGAGAGATATGATTTTAGGTGATTGAATGGTAACCCCCTGACCCCTTAATGTTCCAGCTTATTGATAAGAATGTCATGGAAATCACAGTTTACCAAGTTAATCAAGGTATGAATTCCTTGGTCGAGGCTCTCTACTATGTTTTTTACCACATATAGAAGGCATCAAGTGTGCATAAGTGTTTCCTGAAACCGACTTGGCATTTGTGTGTCAGAGAATAATTTTAGATGATTGGTATGAGAGAGATTGGTCGATAATTCTCCGGATTTTTTAAGTCCCCTTTCTTGAATATCGAGATAACTTTCACTATCTTTAAAGGCTCGGGATATATTCCAGTGCTGAAGCATATACTAATGAGTGAGGTTAGAGGATTGGTACTTCTATTAGCTGTCTCTTTATTTATACGCCAATTCATATTGTAAATATCGAAGCTGTTCGAATTTTGCAGTGAATTTATCGCCTGCCAAACAACCGTAACAGTGACAGGTTCCATAAAAAATGGGACATTTACTGATGGTCTATTTCTTAAAAAGTCGGGGTCCGTTTCACTTGCTGGTAGTTTGTCAATGATGTTTCTGGCGACTGCGATATATTTCACAAATCTGTCACAGGATATCAAGGATTCAGTTTATTGAGAATTTGAGTTGCGTTCATGATTTATTATTCTCTCTTTCGCTTTATTGGAAGAATTTGCTATGTAACAATCAATGCTTTTTTTTTTGTTTCGGTAATTGCCTTGCTATAATTTTTCCTATATATTCTGTAGGCTTTCTTGGCGCTTTAACTTTTTGTTACCACCGATATTTGCTTAATGGCCGCAAGATTGTTTCGCACTTCGCCTAGGTTATTGTCGAAAAATTGTAGGCATTTGTGTGGACATTTGGAAAATGGTATTAACTAGATATGATGACAGAAAGACAGAATCCGCCACCGGGATGTTAAATATAGAATCCCGGTTGATTCCACTTAGAGATTTCCAAAAATTTTCAATGCCGTCTTCAGTGATTCTTCATCATGACATAGAGAGAAATGTTTCTTTGCGTTTGCCACTCTTGTAGCATTTTTTTGGCAGAGTCACTAACGAAAGTAATGAATAAATAATTTATTTACCCTGATGCCAAACTTGAAAGTGGTCGGAATTGCAGAACGATAAAGGATGATATTTTATTTGTTTTCGTAATTTTCGACTTTTTTGCATCCTTTCTCTACAAAATAACCAGAATTGTTTATACTTTACATCTTCAACAATGTTGCCGACTTTATAAGAGGAATTTATGCTTGAAGTTTGTATTGTTTCTCTATTTTTTCCCCATTTTTTATCTTAAATGCTAAAATGATTGGCCTAATAACAATAGCTGGCGCACACTACGATGATCGCACACGTCACTAATTAGCGGAGAAATCTGGGTTATTTTTAGTGTTCACGGCTGCTGAATTCGGATTGATGTGTAGGGAAAATACACTCGCGTACACTTCTTTAATTGTCATTGTAAAACGCTCCAGCGGACGCCTTATGCGATTTTGATGGGACATATTTCTAAGTTTTAATGCTGAAGTTCTCTTCTTCTTCGGAGCCTTAATATCCAGGAACTGTATGATCGAGTGTAATTTAGTTGCGTTAGGAAGTCGGTAGGCTCAAGGAACTCGCATACGCGGTTGGTGGTTAAATAGTCCTTGAAAAGAAGAGGTCGTTCACTTGAATGTACTGTGAATCCTTCAAAAGGCAGGGTTTAGTTATAATGAGGAGGCAGGTGTCTGTTGTGATTCCGTTATTTGTGTTTTACAATTTTTTAAATAATTTATAAAAAGTAAAAATAACTAATTTTTTATTTTTTATCTAACACAGCTATGAAATGGCATTTTTGACGTTTTGAAATTCAGTATTTCTCATAACTGACTACAACGTTGAATTACTAGTGATGCTGCTCAATTTCTGAATTTTCAGCTCCTAAATCTGCAAGCAAAAATGCAGATGACCGCCGGAAACAGGCTTTACTCAACACTTGCTTCTATCATATTCAACCAAAAACACCTACGTTTTGTAATTTGGGGTCGCAGGTTGGCTTCTTTACAATTATCCTAAACTAAATTGTCTTTATATCCAGAAATGCTGCTTTTTATGAAGACAAATTCTCGAATTCCATTGGTTTTTGGGTTTGGAATAGTGATTATACATTTATTTCCTTAATATTCGATATCTCTGATACGCATCTCAGTCAGTTCTGCTTTTGTCCAAGCACCGGCAACTCCAATAATAATTGCAACCCAAAATAATAAATCATTTGAAAACGGTAATGTTTCAAATAAAATGACAGTAAATTATACTTATTCTCATCAGCCACTCTAATAAAAGATTAAGTTCTTGCTAGTAAGATTCGAAGATTTTATGGTGTGAAGACCAGCAGATCTTCTCTTCAAAAATATCTTTTTAGATGTCAATGTTTCTTTCGAAAATTAATTCTGCGTTCAACATTGAGCAGATACTTTACGGTTTTTTATTATTTCAAAGTATGCAAAAAGAACCTTTTCACGAATATTTTTACTCCTTTCTCTTAACACCATTTTTCAAATTTCTCATACACTTCTTCTTGCCTGCTTCTTGATATACTCGGTATCATCAAATGTATTGCTGAATTGGGTGATTCTTCTATATCAGAAGCATTGTTTATATGGAAGTAAGATAGTTAGTCAATGCCTGTGTGATTGGTGTTGGACGCAAACGCGAGTGTCATCTAGCGTGATTAGTTACAAACATGAATATTTTAATGCAGGTTCCTTTAAAAAACCCTGATTTTAATGCAGGTTCCTTCAAAAAACCCTGATTTTAATGCTGTCCCATTGTTTCAATCAAGTTACGACATGACTTGGAGGCCAGATCACTGAAGTTACGACATGACTTGGATGCGAGCTCACTATCGCCATCTACATGTCGCATCCATTTTGATCCAATTATAATCCCATAAGGTTGACTAACTATCTTCTATATAAACAATGTCAGAAGGTATATCTATATCAGAATCATACTTAAGGCTTATATTTTGCAATAAAATATTCACTAATGACATATATCATTCAATATCCAAGTAAAGCGATAAAGTTGATTTTATTAGTACAGCTGCAGGCGTTTTTACATTTGAAACAGCACAATTCCTTTATGTTCCAATATTTCAATGATGGGCTATATCAAATTTTGTTCTCAACACGCCACAAAAAGACTATTTTTATGTGACTCATGTAATTTGCAAAACTCTCTCACATCGTTTTCTCGTTTTCGCAAATATAACATTAGTCTAAAAAATTCAATTAGTCTTGTATACATTGTTATGGTCAATAAAAATGTGTTATCAATATCATCACCTTTCAGAAAATAATGTTCATTTGATCAAGTTGTCTATAAGAAAATTTGGATTCAGTTTAACATTCAGTTCTTTTTTGCTTTGACTTGAATGACCTGAACTTAATATAATCAAATCGTAAATCAACTTAGGTCAGAGATGACAAAGAATCATTTCACTTCATGGGTAGCAGAAAAATGTTAGTTTATCATTTGACAACTATTAAAAATAATAATACCGATGGAAGATATTGGCGAAGGTGCAAGGAGAAGTGCTGTTGTGATCGTTACCTCACTTTAGATGTCTTTAATATTTTGATGTATTTTTGTAAAATGAAAAATGTTTTTTCACGGATATACCAGGTTTTCGAAGAAAACCGCTCTGAAGCAGAGCTTGTGCGAGTAGGGGAGATTTATACCTATGAACTTCTTTTTTTTTTCTTTGGTGTTCTGGCATCGACTGATATGGACATTAGCCACGTGTTCTGGATAGGCCTTGTTACTAACTCCATGCGCCACCTTAGGAGCAGCACTGTTAATTGGAACGCAACAGTGAATCGTGCAGGAATCCCAGCCGCAACTGGGGCTCGATCTCCGGATTACTTTTTAACATACCGTACCTCAGCTAATACGAGAACGATCTGGATGTCTCTCATTAAATACTCTACAAACCTCTCTAGCACTTCTAACGTCATCTCCGGAAAGGCGTACAATTTCAATTTTCTCTGTTACGCTCAATCTTGCAGACATGACACAAAATAATTCGAAGAACTGTAAGGTGAATATTGTTGACAAGAGTACACTTACATCTTTCACAAGTATCAAACTGTTATATCATTTCCATGGCAACTAAGATTTAAATTGAAAAATCTATTAGGTCTTAGTTTTACTTAATTTGCGTGAAAACTTCGGAAAATATTCTCATGGCTATATCTGTTGATATAGGGTGTTTTTTGTGACTAATAGCTGCGTGAGTTTTCTAATTTTTGAGTTGTCACAACTTTGTTATTAATGAATATTTTTCCATGAAATTTTGGACACACTTGTTTAGAGGCACTCTGAATCCAGTAGCGTAGTGATTTTTTCAATAATAAAATCGCTAATAAAAAATCCCGATTTTCGACTAAGAAAAAATATCGTTATATGCCCTGAAAATTGGAATAAACATTTCAAATTTTGTCTCAAGGTATACCTTTTAGTACTTGACATTTCAAAAAAAATTATTAAAATCGGTTTACAATTTAAAATTTAAGGAGGGTGTTTCCATTAAACACTGTATAAAGAAGCCGAAGGAATGACGAAAGAACGAAAAACCAAAATACGGAAATGTCAGAAATGCCACAAGAGATTGAAAAAATAACAGATTTAAATCTAGAGGGGAAAAAGAGCTTCAAAGTTGAGCTCAATCTCGCACGAGGGGAACGATCATAATTTTCCTTTATCAGAACCACCTATATTTGTTTCAATACTTCCGTCCGACGCGTGGGTGGTAGAAATTGACGACAACGCCGCCATTGACCGCATCATTCATCAATTACAGCTTTATTACCATCATCCGAGAGGAGCCATATCTCATCTCATTGTGTTCCCGAAGAGCCGGCCGACGCTGCTTCTCAGGTGAGGGGCTCGTGCTCGGTAAATCTAAGGTAGCTATGAAGCGAGCAGCCACCCGTGCGATATTTGGTCCGCTCCGCGGCACCCGTTACTTACCCGGGCCGATGACTCCTTAACAATATATTATATCACGAACACCCAATATTATGTTCTCGAGGCAGATACGTCCATTAGACAGCGCGTGCTGGTAATGACGATACGGCTTTTTAAAGGGATGTACACGATATTGTAATGATGGTCGTAGGAATAATTTCGATCCCATCGTAAACGACATCATGGACGATTCTTTCAGAAAGAACCCCGCACCATTCTTATGGAAAATGGGTCCCGGTGAAATTCGATGAATTTTTGATATGATGTTGTTCAAGTCAAGCTGATCAAAAGAGTCCATAGGCCCAACTCAATCTTATGGCTAGTTTTCGAGATACAGGGCGTCAAAGATGGTAAGTGGCCATTTCTTTAAAGTAGTATTGCTTTCAGGAAAACATTTAAAATAAAAATGTGTTTCGCGACAGATATTGATTACCCATACAGCAATACTTCTAGACTGGTTTTTGATAAAAAATATTTTTGGATACAGGGTGAGTCCAGCATTATTCAAAATGAAATTCTCAATCAACCCTACAAAGTGAAGATGTGACCAAACCAAGTATCACACTGATATGCTCATCATTTGAATACGTCAAAATTGATATATTCAACATTTTGTACAGGGTGAGTCAAGATGCGACAGTTTTTATGGTGACATTTTGTATATTTTTATTTTATATTTTGAGCTTTAGGGATACTTGACCACCAACCATTCAACATATTTCTTGAACAAAATTGATATACATTATGAGACAAAAACTAGGTGATGACAAAAATTGCAAAAAGGAGATTTTTTTATAACTCATCCTGTAATTGATTTGCTGAATTTTTGATATGATGAAGTTCAAGTCAAGCTGATCAATAGTGTTCATGGGCCCAACGTTGAAAAATAAACAGTTTTTTCTCTACAGGGTGTTGAAGGGTACCGTTTCAAACACTTTGATCTATATTTGTCGATTCGTTTCATTTATATTAAAATATTTTTACATTTTTCATTTCCAGCTTCTCACAAAGGGAAAATTCCTGTTACGTCCAGGGAACATCGTGTGAAGCAAAAAAAATCTTATTGATTTTTAATTTTTGAACATTTCAATTCCCAGAGAACAAATATCTCGGTATAGAATTCGAATGCTGGGTTGTTCAGTTCAAAAACAAATAAAATATAAGCGAGAGCGAGACGAAAAGAGGAGAGAAAGAGAGAGGGTGAGAGGGTGGGGTGGTATTGTGGGTCTTCAGACTTCCAACAAAGAGTTATCGCAACGAAACTATCGATAGACGACCACATGCCTCGTTGTAAATCAAGGGTATTGTGAGTTGTCTAGATGCCAATTTCCGTGTAGTGCACACCGACCACCCGAGGTGGAGCTGTAGGTTTTCCGGGTTTTCCTTCAGCTGAAAAGTGAATAAGCCACCAAAAATCACTAGTCGTCCCGGAGCACCACGGAGTGTTCATGAGGGAGTATTACTATTAATAATAATATTAGCAACGTCCGGGGAAATACCCATAGAATAGTAATAATAGAGGAAACGAACAATACGAGAATAACTTCTGACAATCTTTTTTCAGTGTTGCAAGTGATACACTTAAGGCTATGACAACTATGAAAACTTCGATTTCCGAAGAAAAAGTACATATATTGAATCATTTGATATGGACTTCAGTAATAATCCCTTAATTGTTTATATGATTCTTAACATGTTGTATCAATTTCATGGTATAGAGGTTTTTTCTGCAAGTTGTTGAATGTCACTACGCCATTTATTACTATTTCAGATATAATAAAAGTGTTTCATTGAACAATATCTAATTTTTATGCTCGACATGAGCAAAATATTCGATACAAGACTCACAGATGTTATATCTGATGCTGCTAATAGACGTCAGCAAGATAATCAATACAACCTACCGGAGCTCATTGATATCTAATTTATTTTGTCATATTTAAACAGTTTGGATCCAACAATTGATCTCCCTGCTTCAGGTCTACTTTGCTTATTGTTATTTTCATTCTTTTGTATATTCAGTGTTACCTATTCCATTTTCCTTTCAAATATTCGTGGTGATGTTTCCTTTGGAATTGAAATGTTATTATAAATGTATGTTAAGTTAGTATTTTCTTTTTTCTTAAATATTCCTGAATTGAAATATCAGTAGAAATGCTTAAAATATATCAGATTTTTTAATATTCTTTGTTCAACTTTTTTTCAATTGGTAATGTATCCAACAAAATTTTTTATCAAAAACCAGTCTAGAAGTATTGCTGTATGGGTAATCAATATCTGTCGCGAAAGACACATTTTTATTTTAAATGTTTTCCTGAAAGCAATACTACTTTAAAGAAATGGCCACTTACCATCTTTGACGCCCTGTATCTCGAAAACTAGCCATAGGATTGAGTTGGGCCCATGGACACTTTTGATCAGCTTGACTTGAACTACATCATATCAAAAATTCATCAAATTTCACCGGGACCCATTTTCCATAAGAATGGTACGGGGTTCTTTAATCAGTCAGATCTATATATTCTATGAGGGAAAACATTGTAACGAAAAATACTTTTGAGACTCAGATACTAGGGCACTTAGTGCCCTGACCAGATAATTTTCACTTGTAATCTCCCAAGTGCTTGAAATATTGCCGGAAATTTTTCGAGTACATGAATTTTTTGAAAAAAATTTCTTAAAAAATTCATGTACGAGATAAATTTCCTGCAATTAATTCAAGCACGCGGGGGATTCGGTAAGAAAATTTTACACCAAAATATATCCAACAATTCATAAGAAATAACTAACTATGGTTCACCTGAACTATTTATATGCATAGTACAAAAAAGATGCATGAAAATATTGATGAAATATTGATAACAAAATTTCAATTTGATTTTTTAAAATTTAATCAAAAAAAAGTAAAAATGTTCTTGCTCCACTGGGAATTGAACTAGTGACCACTTTACCGACTCGCCACGGGGCCTTTGATTTACATGTAGACAGCTGGTGTATTGAAGTGTTTCTGAAATTTGATTTCAGAATTTGCAAATTCTGCGATTATCGTGAAGAAAATATTCAGACACATTCGAAATATTTAATAAATACATAAATATGAAATATTATCTCATTTCAAATGAAAAATACAATTCCATTTGTACATCAAAGCAAAATATAAACTATCACCTGTCAAATATTTGACAGAAAAATTTCCACTTATTAATTTCGGCCAGGGTACCCAGGAGGATAAAAATTTCCGGAAATTTTTTGGGTTGCCATGGCATCTAAATAAGAACGAATGTTTTGGTTCTCTCTAAAAGTGAGGTGTGAAATTTTCATGAAAATGTCACACCCAGTACTTTCGACCCATTTAAAGCATATATTTTGTAGCGTTACCATAGCAATGAAAAAAAAATACACTGGAAATTTTTGACATATATAAATAAAGTGATTTATCGAATTTATATAATCATAAAAATCCTTCATTAACAAATCACCACATATGTACATGAAAATTCTAAATTTACAAAAACACATTTATAGATTGTTTATATTTCATAAAATATATGTAGTACTTCGAACCAATCTCATTCCTCTGTAATCCAAGAAGAGCTCCACATTTCTTGCACACCAGAATCAAATTATGTTTAAAAATCCCAAACAAATGTGGTGAATAAATTACTGGCCGGTATTCTTGTAATAAATAGATTTTAATATCACTAACTTCTCTACAAAACTTGCAAAACACGTATTTCTCAAACCGTTCCTAACTTTGCAATAAAAGTTTTACTCAACTAAGTTTGTCCTCGAAGTAACAGAAATCTATACTATTTGATCTACTGGCTTAACCAATTATATTATAATTAAAAAAAATGCTTACTTCACTATTTTCTGCCAATTTCAGTAAAATAAATTAGTAAAAGACTGAGAGATGGAGCTACGTCTTATTTCAATTTTTTTTATATAACTCAAGTCGGTTGATTGTATTTTATTCAACCTAATAATATATACATGTGACTTTCATCGATACTTGATACTGCTTCGAGTTCCTTATTAAAAATATCTTTCTCCTCAACTATTAAAGAATTTATTCATTCCGAAATCATTACTTCTTATGTATTTTGCATGTATTTTCATTCCAAAAGAAGGTACGGTATAAATATTTTGTAATCGAACCAAACGACATAGATTGCCGTGGATTTCAAAACTGTCAGTCAGATGTAAATGGTGGCGTCGTGATAATTTTTGTCAGAAAAGCTTCAATTCAAATGAAATAATTTGTCAGTACTCCAATGGAAATACCAAATTATGCAAATAATATAAGCGAGAACCTGTTGCCGCATAAAAATCGAGACAGCAATGTGAAAAGTATTAAACACTTTTGACGGCAACAAGAAATAAAAACGGACTCTTTTTCCGAAAATGTTCTTATTGCATTTTTCGGTGATTTATTGAAAAAAATGGAAATTCTCCGCATTATGGAAAATATATTCAATCCTGAAAGCAACGATAAATTTGAAACACAATATCGATATTTTAAGATACAAAATAGTAAAAACTTTGTTGAAACACTCTTCTGAAAATTATGTAGCTAAGAAAACGAAGATTTTTACAGAAGAAAACGTTGAGCAATTCTTAGAAAATGCTCCGGGTGAGATATATGTAGCCACGAAGGTAATATAAAAATCTAATTTAAATAGCTATTTTACTAAAACCTAGTTTTTATTTTTAGGGCGCCCTTGGGGATTGTCGCAGCAATGAGCTTTACAATATTGAAATTTTCAATATTACTTGAGATTTGGAATCAGCAATACTAATTGCAATTCCTAATAAAAAAACTAAGAGAATTTACAATCACGGGAGACCTTGTAATAATTGTTTCATTAATTTTCAAAAAAAATAAATGTATACGACAAGTAATATGGATGAATAAACTGAGCAATATGCCTAAACAAATTGCCACATTTCATAATCTAGACAACCCTCAAGAGTATACTGTCCACTGTTTCGCCATACTTTAGCGACTACATTAGTAAATGCAGGTGCGGATATTACAACATTGAAAAAGCGTGGAGGCTGCAAGTCTTCTCAAGTAGCAGAAGGATATATAGAAAATTATCTGCAGAATCAAGTAAATGTAGCATATCAATTAGTTTCTTCAATTTCTGGATATAATTCGTCAATAACCGTCCCCTCCTCCTCAACCTTCAATTATCCCTGCTACACGACTGTAAAGTCCGCCTCTACAAATCAATGTTTTATAAAATACTTGGGAAAATATTTTCAATGCATCTAGCTGTTTTTAATTTCAGCCACTGTACCAACACTATAAATATTAATACAATGTAACATAAATCTCAATAAATAACTTCAGATTTAATTCAATTGTTTTTTATTAATACTTTCTGGTCGTGTCGTGTCTGTTACTCGGTTAAAGTAAAAAAATTCGATACTCTTGGTGGAAGATAAGAGTTTGTTTTTTACTTGGGGTTCCATCATCCTGTGATGAAACAAAGAGATTTTGTTCGAACCTTGCCTTGGCGATGTAAACCTGAAGATACATCTCAAAATTTTGACTTTCGTAACTCAAAAAATAATTGGGTTCAATAATAGAATAATAGAAAGTATTCCTGACATATAAACCAGATATCAGGTTTTTAGGTCAAAAATAAGCATATGCCAATTTAAAAGTTAAGAAGGTGCCATCAGAAGACCAGTTGGCATATAATGTGACAAAACCTTTGTTTATTTCCAGGTTACAAACGAATCTGGTATTTCAGAAACACCATTGGTCAAAGTTGCATAATTTTTTAGAAGAGACAAAAAACTTATTCTGGAAATATAAGTGTTGTAAATGAGATAATTTTCTTAACTAGAATTTAGTTTGTCATATTACAACGTTTTTTTGAAAAAAGAAACCCTTGATTAATTTTTAGTGCCTCAAAAATCCCCTGAAACTGTTTTGACTTATAAGGTTTCTGAAATATTTGAATATATATATATATATATATATATATATATATATATATATATATATATATATATATATATTTGTGTCATAGTACGAGTAGATTTAAAGTAACTTTTCAGTATTTTCACGGTCGCATACAGGCCATTCGAAAATATGTTCATAGAAAAGTTGCACTTCTTTCTCTTGATTTTTCAGTTTTTAGGTCTTTCATCTTATTTTTATCAATAGGTCTTTTCACTGTTGCCATTCATGTACAACAGCTTTCTGAAACTCATGCAATTTTTGTGAAGCTAACCGATGGGATTTCACGTTGACCTGTTAGATGATACAAGAAGAAGAAAATGACGCAAAAATCCCATTTTGAAAAATAACTTGAACTATGGTGTTTCTGAATAACCCGATTCAAATGTTGGAAAATGCAATGTGGTTAACCAGAATGATCCGATGAAGAAAGGTGTTGAAGCCTGAAGACTTTCCAGCATAAGGGCATCGAATATTTTTGTAGTCAACACCGTATTTTTGGTTATTGAGATATTGTTTGAATAATAAATACTGTCATAAATTCATAACCAGTTAAGATATGTTATAAGTATTTCATTAAAAAGCCACAGTAATACTTCCAAACAATACTCAACTCACACTGGACTTCTCTCGCTACATAACACGGCGAAATATAATTCGGCCTCATCTTAACTTCACCTTTGTTAAAGCGAGCGAATCTCGAGTAACAAATAATAGAGAGACGCGAATAATTATGAAAGTGTGGTGCACGCGGGACCCATCGTTATCGAAACCATAGCAAGAGTCGGAGGTCCATAAACTCTTCCTACTCCCGGAGGTGTGTGTAACCAGCGGCACGAGCAAACTCCGGAACCGAACACCACGCATATCCTGCAGCACGTGCTCATAGGCCACCTTCAGTGTCGTAGACGGAAAAAAAAAATCATTCATAAAAAAATGTCGCTAGTCCTAAGTTATAGTCACCATAAATGTTATAGAAAAGGTGTGCCGAAGAGTATTCAACAAATAGGAATTTAGAAAAAATTTATAGTCACCGAAAATTATGATCATGGTGTCATTCGATTCGTAATGTTATTTAGAAAGTTTAAGGACAGGTCCCAGAAGAGGCCGAAAAAAATTGCAAAGGTTTAAATAATTAAGTGAAAAAAAAGTGGGGCTTTGTTTTTATATCTCGAAAAATATTGAAGATTTTCGAAATATTAAAAAAGATCTGAAAAGATCAGCAAATTTTCTGGAAAAAAGTTCTGACTCCCGAAACTGTACCTACAATATTTATAATTTTTACAGAGCCCTGAAAATAGAGCCAAAAACGGGTAGTCTGGCTTCCGCACGCGTTGCGTCACTCTGACACAACAGAAAAAAATCATTTCAACATATCAATTATGGATAATAACGAATAAAAAAATGCATGTACTATTGGGATACATAAATAGAGAATATGCATAATTTTTTTTTGTTTGTTTAATGCATTTTTTACTTCATTACAACATAGTAAAAAATGTAAATAAGATTGGAAGTCTTACATATACATATACATACGAGAGAATACATAAGTACATATAAAAACTTATTGGACTAGTCACAAAGGAAAAATTCAGGAATATACAATTTAAAATATGTGGAATATACATACAATTAGATTAAAATTCTCTACAATGTAGCGTCTAAAAACTCTTCAATAGAGTAAAATGATTGACTTATCAGATAACGAGTCAAATTATCCTTCAACACATTTGAACTCGCTGAGCTTAAGTGCGGGAATATATTCATAAGTCGGTTAAAACACTTGATTCCTTGGTATATGTGAGAGTCCTGACCAATGCTCAATCGTGAGTATGGTTGGTGGATGCTCTCACTGTTTCTCGTACTGTATCTATGTAGATCATGTCTTTTACTCAGGTTACTTTCTTCTTTTTTGACATTGATGATAATCAGAAGTATGTAAAGTGAAGGAACTGTTAGAATTGTGAATTGTGTGAATATGTTTCTACACGAGGTTCCACGAGCTACACCAGCCACACATCTGATTATTTTCTTTTGCAAGATGAAGACTTTATTCATATGTACTGAATTTCCCCAGAAATTCAATCCGTAGCTCAATGCAGATTGTACAAGTCCAAAGTAGGCTAATTTAAGTGTGTCTAACGATATTGTGCCCTTGAGTTGCCTGATAATGAAGCAAATTGTACTCAATTAATTTGTTAAATCATTAATATGAGGTTCCCATGTCATTTTCTGATCTATTTTGACACCCAGAAATTTAATGGAATTTACCTGTTCTACCGATTTATTATGAATAGGCGTACAAATAGATACCCGATGCAAAAATTGTAAAATTATTAATTTCCACTTTTTATTAACAAGAATTAAAAAATTAAAAAAAGTTAAAATTTTTTTTTTAAATATCTTAAATGTTTCGGTTTCTATATATATTTTTAAAATAATTTTTACAACCATTGTTTAAAACTTTGTTATAAAAAGCATTATCAATGAACAAATTAATTTTTTTTAATATAGTTTATTGATGAAAATTATGATTTTCATAGAATAAACCATTCCTTGAAAAAATGTAGGTAAGTAATTGTTGCTAAAAATTTTTTTTTCTTTTTTTAATTTTTTAATTTTCAATTGTTAATAACGATTATCTATTTGTAAGACTATTAGGAATAACTTCACAGAGTAAAAAAAGTCCTAAGGTTTTAGTTCAATAATTATCGAGATTTTTATGTTAACAGCGAGTTTAGAAAAATTTGTTGAAAAACAAATGCATGATTTATGGAATAATTGGGAAAAAAAATTTTCAACCGCCTCTCCCTAAACTTTCTACATGACATTAGGAATCAAATGACATCATGATCATTATTTTCGGTGACTATACAATTTTTTTTTTTAATGGTACATGTTGACTAGACTATTGAAACTACTCAAATCTAGTTATCTAGTTCCTGATCGTTTTGAAGCAGTGAATTATTTGTTATATGAGAGATCAGCACTTCAGTGTACAAGCTTATAGTATTAATTTTTTAGACTTCCTTCTGAATGGAGATGGGGATGAATCAAAGAAATAAATATTGGCAGTCCTTTGAAGTCTAGTTATAGGTTCATTGCGCCCGTAGTTTGTTGAATGAAATGTCACTTTAACCAACTCAGAGTTACGTGGTGTTCACACCATGCATATGAAACCACAAGTAATATGCTTCTCTGAACACTGCATGAAGCCAGATGAGAAAGAAATTACTAAACTGACAGGATACAAATTATTGTCTTCATTCTCAAAAGTTTTTAGAGTTGCTTCTGACTTATGATTTTCATCAAACAATTTTTGTTGCAACAAGGGTGACAAATAAGATTGCAACCCTTATTGATAATTTTTTCGTAAACTTCGAAGATGTTTAGTTATCCCTATCTGATCACCACGGTCAAATAGTAAACCTGGAAAATATGGTTTCCACTCAATAAATTGCTGAAATTACTAATCAAACTGAAAGAATATTTTCCACAGTAAAATTATAACATTTTAGGCATGAGCTACAGTCAGAAAACTGGGACGAAGTTCTCAAAAATCCAGATGACAATGAGGCATATTACTTTTTCTAAATATTATTTCTCGGTTAATGGACAGAAGAATCATGCCAAACAAGAAATATTATATGGTGGTTCTTCGGGTAGTAAGGCCGACGTGATTTCAGAGAAGAACTCGACGTTTCGCCAACACGAGTGGTTAGCATTTTCAAGAGTTATTTTGAAAAATTTTCGCTTTTTGTAGTTGCAACTACAAAAAGCGAAAATTTTTCAAAATAACTCTTGAAAATGCTAACCACTCGTGTTGGCGAAACGTCGAGTTCTTCTCTGAAATCACGTCGGCCTTACTACCCGAAGAACCACCATGTAAGTGACGATGGCCGCGAAAGCCTTTCACAATTTATAAGAAATATTATCCTGATAAACAAAGTTCGAAGTTGTGGATACCGGCTAGTATCAAAGTTTTCTTGCGAAAATAAACAAACATTATTTGAAAAAAGTAGTGGACCAAGGAATATTTTAAAAAATATAGCAAAATTTTGAAAAATTGTATTGTAGAATCGAAAGTGCTAAATAAAATTAATAAAGACAGCGGAAAATAAGGAAAAGGCCAACTGGGGTTTGATAAATAATATCACAAGGAAGAGTTCAATAAAAAAAAAAACATTTTTTTGGTTGTAAAAATAAAGTATCTTGGAAGGCAAACACATATTTCTTGAATACGTGTTCAAATATGAAAATAACTTTCAAAAACAATTGTAGAATACCAAATGACAGTCCTATTTCTAGTTGAAGTTATAAAATGAATGTATAAAAGGATTGAAAAACAGAACTTGGTTTTGATGAAATTCCTATTTTACTTCTGAAGAATAGCAATTTCTTTGGCATACATTATAAATATTTTGTTTTGAAACGGGAACCTTTCCGGAAAAATTGAAGATAGCTCACACATAACCAATTCTCAAAAAAGGAAAAAACGTTAATCCAAAAATTATAGACTCTGATTCCTAATTGATGCAAAATTCCAGAAAAACTCATTTATAAGAAACGGATGTACTTCTTAGAAAAAAATTAATGTGTAACAGCAGAATACCAAAATTGATTCAGAAAAGGAAGAACAACAGCACTGGCAATTTGTACACCTTTGGTACAAATTCTTGTCACGCAAAATGATAGCAAATTTAAATAATCAGTGTGCTTAGACCTATCGAAAGCTCTCGATAGTGTGAAAAACGAAATATTACGGCAAAAAATTGAAAATTATAGAATTCTGGGAGTGGCATATAGACTGCTTGAATCTTATATATTTGACAGACAACAATTTGTGGTAGAAAATGATGAAACCAAGAACCTTATTAAAACAGAAATGGGGGCATCTGAATGGATCAATGTATCTCAATTTCCTACGAAATGATTTACCAGGTTTGTTAGAAGATATTCCTCTCGACCTTCACAATGGAATGATGTTACAACAAGATGCTCACTATTCGTCAGAAGTGAGCAGTTGAATGAAGTATTTCCGAATAAATGAATAGAACGGAATGAACCTGTCAGGTGGCCCGCTAGATCACCTGATTTGACAAAACTGAATTATTTCAAATGGGGATACAAAAAAATTATTTTTTTTGTTGAGCCACCAACTACTTCCAAATATATGCGAATTAGAATAACTAATGCTTATCGCAGCTACACCAGCTGTCTTGCCTAAATACCCAAAATAACCCAAAATGATACTAGAAAAAGTGTTCGTTGACATTTCTTGTTTTCGAACAGTATTCATAGAAAACTGTGTTCGAATATATTATCTTTGCCAAAATTAGTTGTGCACATTCTTATATATCCTTACTGAAAAATGTCATTGAATGAAATGTATCTAAGTTGAGAGCTGTCGGTACGCCACTGGTTCCCGGCCCCTTTCATTCATGCTGTCTCACTCTCGGGTTCAGAAAATCGCTAAACTATTCTTTGTTGTAACTTAATGATAATGCTACATTACATCTCATTAGATGAGTTCATCAGAACAATAAAGTTACAGTTTGAATCATTCATTCTGTCTGGCTTGTGCCGGCTTTCAAGTATTTATGAATTGAATAATAACAAACGAGATTATCTCGAGTTTTTTTCTAGGAAATGGCTAATTATCTTTCGGTTACGCGAAACACGGTGATTATAAAAGCAGTTCCGTTGTCTTACCAGCGAAATTTAGTCCCTGATTATGTAACGACATTTTCTAGAATGTCATGATGAATATGTTTGGAGAATGCAGAAAAAAATGTCACTCCAGTTGATCTTTCGCCAAATTATATATGTTTTTAACCTCAGATCACTTCACCAGAAAAGAGAGGTGAAAGATATACTTTAAGATAAAATCCCAAGGGCATTGATAACTAACGAAATAATTTTATCACAGTTTTCGAAAGCACGTTATTTGGTAACATCCCGACACCGAAGGCGGAGGGATGTTTCCTAAAATAACGTGCTTGTGGAAGTTGTGATAAAATTATGAGTTATTTATCAATGTTCGAGGGACATTCGGTGAGATTTTTTTTTGCAATTCGAACAAAATTATTTACTGAACACACAGTTATTAAAAGAACAATTCGTATAATGATATTCCGTTGATCTTACTGTATTCGCCTCGGTTACTGCATAGGTGTTTCCACGCATACTATTGATTATTTGGTTATGATGTTCCTGATCAATATTCAAATAAGATTTTATGGAATTTCCATTATTGTGCCCAGTAATTTTCAACAATTGTTGTTCTTGAACTCCACTCTTTGCTAGTTGACTGACTGCAGTTGCTCTATTAGAGTGATTGGTTATTTTCCTCTGTTTCGTATCCAAGCCAATTGCTTCAGCAGAAGATTTCGTGCATCCGTTGATTATATTTCTACCCAGAGGCATATTGTCGTACCAGTTATCGCTTTCTATCGTCCAGTGACGATTTGGCCTTAAAAATCGTCTATTTGTCTTGATATTTGTGCCTCGTTTTGATAATAATTTAATGAATAATCTGACATTGTTATCACTATTTTGAACTAACCATTTGCTAGAGACGCAGTTCTTTGAACCTTCTTGGCAGGTTTTACTGAAAATTGGATTATATTCTATCCTATTAGTTGGAGATCCGTTGTTGTCCTTTTCGATATGAAAATAATCAACTAAGCAAGCAGCACCTTCACCACCTCTCCAAGCCAATTCCACCGCTGCTATGTGATACAATTTGCGTAGGAGTCCTATAGGGGTATTTTCATCCCAAAAGTTTATAATTTTACTCATTTCCGTTGAAGTTGATGGTACTGAGCTTGTTTTGCGTTTAGTGGCATCTGTATGTAAATTTCTTCGAGCTGCGTCGCGTGCATTCCGCGATTGTTTGAATGCAACACTTTTAAAGGGATCTAGCATGATATTATTCTCCTTGCAAAACTTTTCTTGTAATAATTTGCTTGTTATATTCCATATAGTTTTAACAGTTGCGTCCCTAAACTCTGTGCTATCCTTTTTTCTCATATTAATCGTCCAATCCTTGAGTATTAATGCAAGTTCTTCGAGAGTACGATTTCCATCCAATTAATATTTTCTGGCGTATTTCCTTCAATGATTTTGTCAATTGCCGCATCATTTTGAACACCAAAGCGAGGAAGTGACATTTTCGAAATAAATTGAATTACTGAAATGTCAAACAACTTTAATGTGTTGGTTGCTTAGCAATGTCATGACATAAGTGATAACTACCCGTGAAAACTATCTATGTAATGATGGTTTCATTGGTTATCTCGACACACATGACTAGAAATAGACAAATTTGATAGGATAATTTTTTGAGCAAAAAATGTTCTAATATCTAACATATTGTATAGGAATAGTCAAAATTTCACTTAAATCTAAGTAAATATAAAAAATTCTGAATTCTAAATTCAGAATTTCGAATGCAAGATTGTATAGGAATAGTTAAACTATTACCTAAGTCTAGGTAAACATAAAAACTTCAAGTCTTGAAACAAAAAATATGGAAACGCAGATTGAAATTAAAAGTATCAATCTCAATAAAAATTATACTAAAAATATTCTAAAACAAGCATGCGAACATTACAGGATAAAAACAAACAAGATAATACGTTGATTCTTTCGAAAATATGAATAGTAATAAATACAGTCGAGTCTTTTCACAATAACTATCAGATGTAGTTCAGTGTCCAGCGTGGCCTTAGTCAAGGATGTAGTTGTTTTCTGTTAGATATTACAAAAACTAGCTTTAGCTACGACATTACTTCTATCCATCATAGAATTTATCAAACAGCAATCGGATAAATTCTAAAGACACTTCCTTGGAAGTACGCGGACTAGAGATATAACAGCATAACAGGCCAAAAAAGCAAGAAGAAGAAGTGGATATTCTCCAGGAAAATCTACAAAAGGAGTGAACCAACACTTATGAACCAATGAAGGCTCAAACCCGGTTTTTTCGTTGTTTTTCCGGGTGTTGATGGAAAACTCAATGATGAAAGTTACTGTCCTGATAGCCTGATGACTTACATATAAGCACCTAAGAACCCCTACATAACTTGGAGGAGGTATAGAGAGAGTCAAATACCCGTAGACTTGAACTTGTAGCATCTAAGGCCTACACAACATCGTAGGGTCCACTCTAGGGCGGATGTGTGCTAGTTTTGCCCATCTGGCTTCCCAGAAGGGCAGGACGAAAAACCTATCACTGCACGACATACAATATAATTCCCTCCTACCCCTCTATGGCTTAGTGATAGTTTTATTGTTATTTTATATATTTAGATGTTGTATATTTCATATTATTTTATTGTAAATTTAATGAATAAATATTTTTGGATTTTTGGATAGAACATGTTGCTAGTAATAATTGTTTTTTGGAAATTTTCACATATTTAATTTCTTTGATATAATTTGGCATATAGGTATTGAATACCGTGGACGCCATAGAGGAATGAGAGTTGGAAGCAAAGGACAAGAAATCTGAGAGAGAAGTCGGTTTGAAATTGATTGCTAAATTTGCTAAACATAAAAACGTCATTATTATTACTTATATTATCAACATATTATGTAATCATACTGCATTGCCATCCAGTTTTGAGCTATGTTTGAAATTAGTTTTGAATCGATATCATTCAATGATATTGCATTGTCATCCACTCCTGAGCTATGTTCCAAATTTCAAGTTTCTGGCTCATCAGACAGAGAGGAAAGCAAGCTAATAGAAATATAGATATCATGCTAACTAATGGGTCATTTCAAGTTTGAAATTCAATTTGCACAATTTCAACCTTTAGTTTTCATTCCAGCAAATCCCAAAGCTTCTTTTTCGTTTGAACTACTCGAAAACAAATTTCTCGGCATGCTAAACAGTCTTTAACGAACTCAGATGTTCTACCCTGTATATCACTCCTGAATCATTGTGAAACAATTCATCACGTCATTCATAAACAATAGCAGATGATAAAACTTTTTAACTGGCATAATTAGGTACCTTTATTGAACCCACAGGAAACTGTAATTATTTTTATATCATCATTCATCCTGGTAGAGGTCGAACAATGACGGTGATTTTTTTTATATCCAAAGCACTCAGTCGAACAAAACACGATACAAGGCCATAAGTACTGACGGAAAATTGTGACGTGATATATTCACCAGTAACTACAAGTTTGGAGTATCATTTGCAAGTTCTCTAGACCGTATTGGAACGCAACAAGACAACTTTGATGTTCCAGGACACTGTGGCATCGAGGACAATGAAAAAGCTGATGAACTAGCCAGAAACGGTTCATCAACTCCATATATTGGCCCAGAACCCGCACTCGGGATCACTAAATCCGACATTCGAAGATGCAGTCGGGACTGGATCAAACGAAAATAAAGAGAGAGGTGGAACGAAGCCGCTCTCATGCACCACGGGAAAACATACATTAAAGATCCCAAAACACAAAACTGAAGAACTACTCAAGCTGAGCAGGAATCAGGTTAGAACAATAACGGGCCTTCTCACTGGTCGCAGCCCAATGAGAAAACATCAGCACAAAATGGGGCTGTACAAAGGAGAACTTTCCTGCAGACAATTTAATTACTCGAAAATTGTGCAAATATTTGTCCAGACCTTTCTATTTCTTCCAACTTTCTTCGATTGTCCAAGTTCCTTAACTCTTGAGTTTGAATATGACACTTTAGTTTTCAACGAGTCATATTTCTGCTGAAGTTATTCTGTTTTTTTTTTAACAAATCATCAACCTGGGTAATTTCTTAAAATCTGTTACTTCATCTGATACAAGAAATATAACGCTAAAGGATATTATGTGCCCTGTATATCAACGTCTCCTAAAATGCAATTTATCATTGAGATTCCGTCCAATCTCAGCCGTTCTTCTAGCCGAACGAACAAGACGGAACTTTATGCAAACATCACTTTTCTCGTATGGAAGCACGAAGGCGGTTTTTAGCGTGAAGGCACACGTCGGGTAGGTCAGGGTCGAGGGTAGTTCGGATCACCGGCCATCCGAGGCGTGTGAACTACCGGTGAGAACTAACAGTTTAGTGTGTGGTCACCGTAGAGCGCCCAAGGGTGGATGGGATCATCTCCTTCGTTTGTTTTGCTATCGATGCCGTCGATGTGTAAAAATCACTGTCGGCCGTCATTATCTCATTCAGTGAATCACTGATTTCCGTTTCGGATCCGTTTAGTCGGATTCTCGATTGTTTTCAGTTTTGGTTTCGGAGCGTTCTGCGCGTAGCGATCGGGTGCATTTTTATGATTGACGCGCGTGAAAAAACGAAGGGGATCAGCCATAATTCTGTTCAGTCAGCTAGAATTAATAAATTTATTTTAATAAATTTTTCTCGTTACGTGATTCAGTCGATGATAATCTACGCAAAATCGGGTTGATCCATCCTTTTTAGTTACCAGTATCACCGGTGAGGACCACGGGCTTGTGGATTTTTCAATTACGTCATCCACCAGCAGCAGTTGTTTATCATGTTGGCTACCTCTCTTTGTTTGGCAAATGGTACTGGTACTGTCATTCAATACTATACAGTTTTTTACAAACTCACATGAGCAGGGTAACGGCTTATGGGAACTGTTTTGGTGAAAACTTTGATCAAGGAGAACAGTTGTTATAAAACCAAGATTTCAGGAAAGGTGGAATGATAGAATTAATGATGCTATGAAGCAAAGGGATACTAATTATAAAATATGTAAGGAAAATAAATCTCTTCAAAATAAGGATAGATACAAACACAATCGGAATAAAGTAGTTAAAATTATACGCGAAGAAAAGAAAGCATTCCTTGAAAATAAGATATAGACGGTAGCAAAAACAATTCCAAAAAAATGTGGGAAACTTTGAAATCGATAATATCAACGAAAAAAAATATATAAACTGGAAAAATGTAAATCGAAGATATAGAAATAAACGAACCAAAAGATATTTCTAATGGCCTAAATGACTTTTATGTTGCGAGTAGTGATAAGATTATTTCAGATATAGATACCACTCTTATGAGGGATTGTACAGATAAAATAGTAATAACAAACAATAAATTGAATTTTAGTTCGGATGAAATAACAGCCAAAATCCTAAAAAAAATATATGACAGCGTCGAAAAACCGCTTTTGAATCTAGTTTATACCTCATTATTAACGGACAAGCTTCCTTCGGCACTTAAGCTGTCAACTCTAATGAAGCTAGTGATTTGAGACCAATGAATATGTTAGCAACACTAGAAAAATCAATTGAAAGAATAGTTTATTAAAAACTCACAACACATATAACAGAAAATAACATTATATTTTCAAATCAGTCAGGTTTCAGAACAGGCCACAGCTGTAAAACAGCTTTACGATTTGTTTTATATGACTGGAAGGAAAACTACGACAAAAATATTATGATTGGAGCTGTATTCTTGGACATCCAACGTGCATTCGAAACAATTGACAGGGCCAAATTAGTTATCAAACTAGAGAAGTATGGTATAACTGGAAAAGCACTCGATTTGCTTACAGATTACTTACAGAAAACAGGTAACTAAAATTAACGTCACTATATCAAATCGGCGTACCTCAAGGAAGTACATTGGGACCATTGCTATTCCTGCTGTATATCAACGATATTGTTCACTCGGTTGAAAACTGTCAAATTAATTTGTTTGTCGATGACACGTTATTGTATTTCTCTTCTGAAGATATACAAACCCTAACAGATACACTCAACGAGGAGCTGGAAAATATTTTACAATAGTGTAATGCTAGTTTATTGAAGCTTAATGTAAAAAATAATTCATGTTGATTAGCAACCACAAAAAATATGCGGAGTTCAAGGATAATAATCATATTGATTACAATTGGAAGGAGGAGGTGGAAATAGTCACGTCCATCAAGTCCATGTTGCGTACATTGAATTGGCTCAGGATACAACATTACTTGCAGTACCATACTATGACTTCAATCCATAAAATGAAAATGTCATTAACCCCATCGTATCTGTCTTCTGAATTGATATTCTACAACAGTTTGCACAAATACAACACACGTAGAAGGGCAGATATACGAGTCGCAACAAAAATCAAAAATAGCTCAAAAAAATCTATTTTCCATGAAGACATAGTGCGTTACAATGAGTTAGAAGATTTTCTGAAAACCTGCGACACGATTACAACTTTCAAAAAAGAATTGAAAATATGTCTGTTACGCGAGTGTCATACAATATTGTCACTATTACTCTTGCCAACCTATTCAGTTTATATGTTTTGATGTGAATGAATTACAATGTTTCTACCATTGTTTTATTGTATATTTTATTTTTACATTTATGTTGTGATATATTTGTTATATTTGTGACTGTAATTGATTTGTATTGTATACATATTTTATTTTTTATTTTATTTTAGCTTTATGTAATAAATAAAGTATGAATTAAAATCAGTAGCATGTTGGGCCAACTCCATGCTTACTTCTTCCTTATCTACAAACAAATACAAATCTCAGGAATGTACTTAGGTGGAACAAAAGACGAAGAAATTATCAGAGCCGCAATGTTCAATATTTCAAGGCACACCTCGACAGATTCGGTGATTTCTAATCATCGCTATTTCTAATTCCAGCTGTGGCTCCTGTTCTCGAAGCACGAAGGATCTGATTTAGTTCCGTTATGGCAAATATGCAAGTATGACGTACGAGGAATGCCGGTGCATGTGTGTCGGGTCAGAGGTCATCCTCGGAACGATCGCACGTCCGTTCTCCGCCATATTATATCTGTCACAGCCACATCTTTTATCAGCGTCCACTTTACATGACACTTCTGAATACGTCCTTGTACTCCTTGTTCCGGTGCTCCGGATTTCTGCGAAAGGCAAGTGCATTTCGTTTTTAAATTCCCCAACGGGACAAGCGATGTGTGGGCATTCCGAGTAGCAGATTACTAAGATAGCCTGGAATTCTATTCATGGAATATCTAGGTATGTCCTTTCACTCGTTTTTTTGTTGTTGTTTGTTGTGCAATGCGATAAAGCGCGAATTATTTCGATTGTCGATTGGGTGGAATGGAAATCTAGTAATGTCCATTTGAGGTTGGAATTTAGAAGCACGTTCATAGAATCATACTAGATGGAATGGAGAAACAACTATTTCCATAAAATGAATTTATAAAATTACATCAGACGTTTCTTCATAAAAATGGCTTCTTCGAAGTGAAATTAGATATACCCCCTACTTTGGTGCCTCGTGGTGGATGGCCTTCTAGTAAAAATAAAAGATCTGGGTTACTACACTCAGGCCTATGCTGACGACATTGTTATTCTGGTCGATGACCGGGGGTCCGGCCTCGTGAGGAGCACGATACAAAGGGCTCTCAGCGGGGTGGATGAATGGTGCCGTTCGGTGGGACTCAGTGTAAACCCTGAAAAGGCTGGTTCTCTTTACCAGAAAACGCAAACCAGGGGACCTACCAGATGTTCAACTCACTGGATGCAATATAAAAGCTCAGTCAAGTACCTTGGAGTCATCCTTGACTCCAAACTAAACTGGAACGAGCATATTGATCATAAAGTTCAGATAGCCACAGCGGCTTTCTGGGCATGTAGAAGGGCATTTGGCAGTACGTGGGGGCTCGGCCCCAAGATTCTATATTGGATCTACACAACTCTCATACGCCCAATGATTACGTACGGAGCCATCGTGTGGTGGCAAGGTGCAACATCCGGCAAGTCGAGAACCCAATTAGATAGGGTACAAAGGCTTGCCTGCCTTGCGATAACAAGTGCAATGAGGACGGCACCTACCAGGGCGCTGGAGACGCTCGTAGGACTGCCCCCCTTATACCTTCTTATCGAACATGAGGCACGCAAAGCCGCAGCTCGCCTAAGAAGTTCTAACCAATGGTGGAGCGAGGGAATATATGGACATTCTCGATTATGGAATCAGACGGTAAGGGATTGTCCCCTTCTTGAAATGCCGGGTGACAGTTCGTTACCTGCCATACGATTCAGTAAAAGGCCGCTGACAGTAATTCACAAAAGGGAAGATTGGGAGCGGATCGGGCACCGCCTGCTTCCCACCAAGGGGATCATTTGGTACACAGATGGCACCAGAATGGGTAAGTCAGCCGGCGCCGGGGTATACGGGCAGTCTCCGAAAGCGGAACTGTGTTACGCTCTAGGAACTTTTGTTACTGTATTTCAGGCAGAAATATTTGCCATACTCGCCTGTGTAAGAGAAAATCTCAACAGAGGCTACCGCGGCCAGCAAATCACAATATGCACCGACAGCCAAGCGGCGATCAAGGCTCTCACATCATATCGAGTCACTTCGTTGCTGGTGTCTGAATGCATCGATGATCTGCAAAGGCTATTTTCCGCCAATAAAGTAAAGCTACTTTGGGTCCCTGGTCATACCGGAGTACCTGGAAACGAACGGGTTGATTATTTGGCCAGACAAGGTGTGAAAAGCCCAGCGATGGGACCAGAACCTATCATAGGAGTTTCAAGATCATGGTGCGTCTCAACCATGAAGGAAATTCTGGAAGTAAAATTCCAGGATACATGGAAAGATACACCAGGCATGAGGAAATCGAAACTCCACATCGGAGGCCCTTCAGGAGGACCCAGACTCTGCTCACACTGAGCAGAAAGGAAATCAAATTAGTGATAGGGCTCCTGACGGGACACTGCCACCTCAACAGGCACCTCAACATTTTAGGTTTCACGGATGATACCGAATGCAGGTGCTGCTTGGAGGATGAGGAGTCAGCCACTCACATCCTCACGGAATGCCCGGCAGTGGCAGCAATACGGGAGCACACCTCGGGAGCATCGTACTGAACCCGGAGAGTGTGAGGGTGGTATCGGTCAGAAGGCTGGCCTCTTTCGCTCGCGAGATAGGCTACCTTCAAAACTGAACCATCTCCCAGCAGTAGTGGGTGCATAACGGGCCCGATTGAGAGGCCTACATGCTTATGGCTTCGTCCGCCCACATACCTTGTTCTATCTATCTATCTAGATATACAGATTACAATGTTTATACTTTCAGTTCTAACGCGTTAGACTTTTTCCGATAATTAGATCTCTAAAAATAATATCCGCCTTTTATTTACACACAATATAATACAATACAATACCATACAATAAAATATAACTAATAGGATACAATACAATATAAATAAAATCTAAGGTAGAGATAATTTTTTTCAATAAGAGTAAAAATATCACTTGTTAACTAAGTGTTAGTGATTGTGATCAATTGCCTCAAATAATAGAGGGTAATCCCATAAAAGGCGCAGCCTTGAGCATGGGAATGGTACACAATTATTGTATTGCAACATATTGTATTCGGTTAGTATATTTTCATCTATGTTACGTTATTCTGAAGCTATATAGACAACAATATAAAAAGATAAAAAATACGGAAGAAAAACGGGAGAAAGGGAAGAAAGTTATATGTATGTATCTTAAAAACCAGAATATTACTAAATCTATTTTATTCTTTCGTGTGAAGTTGATGAAGACAAACGGTTACATTTATTTCATTTAATTTTTCTTTGAATAATTTCATTAATATTTTGTATTGGTACTGTTGAGATCCATGCTTTGATATGTTTCTTGAAGAAATGTAAATTGTTTTTTTCTGTTAACCAGCTGTCGTCCCCTTACGAACGGCAGCTCTCAGAAGTCGAAACTTGTGCGAGCTAAGGATTAACGAGGTCTTACCTTTTTACGTGCGATTCCTAGCACTTTCTCGGGCCAACAGAAAAAGTTCTGCAGTCGCTAGGGTTTGAACCTTTGACTGGCAGTCAAAAGTGATTGAAACAATGTCGCTTCAACCACTCGGCTACCTGGCCCCGTAAATGGTTGTTTTGTTTTATTTCATCGGGAATTTCAGAATATACTATTGGTTTTTGGTGGTCACTACTTTCGGAATTTTTGTAGTTCTTTGTTTAAATCTGGTGTTATGGGTATGGTCGATTTGGCTCATATTTGCTTTGTGTTTATGATGATAAGGAGGCTAGATAGAAGAAGTATAGGTAGTTGTCGGCAAGAAAAAACTTCTGTGTCTTCAAAGAGTTTTTGCGACGCATAAGTGTATTTTTTATTATAAATAATTTTTGATATCCACTTTTGCGTCACATCTGTAACGTTTAGATAATTATCAGAGTCCTCCCCAAACGGTTCTTGTGTAGTTTATGTGTGTTTGCACTAAACTAAGATATAATATTTTCAGTTGAGTGGAAATATAATTTTTTTGGCAACATGTTCGGCGTGTTTATTCCATCTGAGACTTTTATCTATAATTAGTCTAAGGTATTTGATATGGTTTTTCATTTTTATTTGCATGATGTTTCCGTTGTTGTTAAAAGAAAGGGTATTATAATTTGGGAATTTATTATTATAGATGGGTGGGTGGGGTGCCTCTGAAGCCAATGTTTTCCATCACTTGCAACAATTTTTTATGGGAGACAGTATCGAAAGCTTTAGTTAAATTGACGAAAATACAAAGGGTGGCTATCAAAATCATATTTTCAGTCATAGATTGAAATGAAACACCGTCTAGTTTTGATGGTATACGTCGGCACCAACTACGCTTTTTTACAGATCATATAGTATGAAGTTTTCAAGAAACTAATTTGTAAGCATTTCGTAATCATTCACATAGAAGTTTCGTTTTCAATCCAATTTATACTTGATCTAGGTATGTTAAGAACCAATCGACAATGTTACTACAACGTTATTTTCGACTTGCCCAATAACGTTATTATCAGCATTTTTGATACTAAACTGCTGAATAATGTGAATGAGACGTAGTAGATACATTCTAAAGATAGCTCAAAATTCGTTCAACATGAAATGAAGTTGCGATGATTTTTAGGGCTTTACTAGTGCCGACAGGAATTGTAATGTCATAATTTTGCATCTTTATAACGTATAAAGTATGTATTCTCAGCAAAATCGTCATGGGTTCAAGGATAAAACGTTAACAAACCTCCTGGGGTAGTTTCTTGTTCACTTCTCCTGATCTTTCTTTCCGAAGCTAGGAACTTTCAAGAAATTACAAACTCAAATTTTGCACTCACCACTGATGATTGAGTAATTCATTCACAAATATCCGTTAAATCAATGAAAGTTAAAAAAATGATTTTTTATCAAAACATCAGCATAGATTAATCCTGGTAGATATTGGAGTTGCAAATTGTCCAGAAGTGTAGGCCTGGACTCAGGAACGTAACTCAATGTCCGGATCTCAGACAGATTGTTCTTTTTTCTATTTCTGTTTCTATTATTCTATTGGTTCAGTTTACTTAATTTGTTTGTGTTCTGAGATCCAAATCCTAAACCTGTCTCAAAGTACACACATTTGATGACAACGTTAGAAATCAATTCAAAATGTTCGACATTCGCCTTTGAGTATTCCCTATTTCTACTCGCTGAAAATTATATTTTTGAACATGATTTGAAATACTCCATGTTGAAAGAAAATGGGTAAAATTAAAGCTGCTGAGGAGTTTGGAAATTAATAAAGAGAACAATTCTCAGAACGTAACGATAAAACAAAACCTAATAATTGCCCTTTTCTTAATTGGCTTTGTCATAATACTAGGTAAATGTAATTATTTATTTTATAACCGACAAACAATATTTGTTGACCATTGGGGTATCAGAGGACAGATAAAAAACTGCTCTCTAAAAAATTAACGGTTATAGAATATAAAAAAATAACAGCCTAATTGTAACTCAATATACTCCTGCTTGAAGGAGCCATTGTATTGGCGAAACATATGTCGCTGTATTGTAAATTAAAATTTTGTGAAAATCAACATTATAGTATTATCATAAACGTTAACATGGATTTTCGTCAATTATCGGCTATATCATTTTAAAAAAGTACTGAAAACTTGGATTCGAATATCGAAACATGACACTCATTAACATACAACACCGATAGTTCGCATTTCGCCATGAAATGCACACACCGACAATGATTGCCGGTTGAATTCAGGTCCGCCGGCCAGGTTCCGGCCATTCTCCACTTATATTTATGAACAAACTCGTTATTTCTATGTGTTAAACGTGACGGAAGTGGTACAGATGATGTTGATATAAGTACATGCATGTGTAAAAACAATTACGGCTCCGTACTACACGCTGGGCATCTGAATAGAAACCTGCAAAGACTGGCATCCATCAAACATCTTGTTACGTCCATTTTTGTCGAATGGATTTTAATGTATTTCGATTTCCTACGTTAAAAGTTATGTTCTTCGTAACGGGTCTCCCAGCGAATTGAATTTGTTTATTGGTTTCTTGATTTATTATTGCATCAATTGAAGAGGAAATTTCAACAGTTGCGGTTTGGATCATTTAAATCACTTCAATATATGTATTGATTGGACTGCTTCTGATTGAATTGAAATGACCACAATTTTAGTCATGCTTCAAATTTCATTCAAACGGAGTGTGAGAAAAAGTTAGTTGCCTACTTATATGTATCTTCTATCAGAATGATTCAATACTACTTTACATCAAGGGCTGCGTTGGGCGCCAGAAGAAACATAGAAAGCTACAATGATGTGAAACGATGAGATGGTTTTTGATTTTTTGTTCCTTTCAAGCAGGATAAACTAGAAATGGTCGCATTCAGAGAAAGAGAGTTTACCTTAGAAACGATTTTTAATTTATAAACAAAAACTTCAGGTTTTAAAGTATTACTTCACGTCCACTATAAATAATAATTTTTTCAATTTTGATGAACTATTCTACAACCAAACATATGGCATGGGTATGGGAAATTGTATGTCTCCGATTTGTTCAGAAATCCGATTTACAAGGAAGCTGTATCAATAAACTACCTTTCAAAGTACAATTTTTCAAATGTAGAAGATAAATATTTTAATCATTTCGGAAGGAAGAGAAAAGGAACTAATTGACACATTCAATTCCTATCACAAAAAACTTCAATTCTCCATAGAATTGGAGAAACACCACTCTCTATCATTTCGTGATAATAATAACTTTGTTCACACATAAAAATTAATACAAACAAAACAATGGCTACATGGTGGAATAAATTAGTTTGGCGATAAGTGCAGAGCACTTGTTTCGCGAAGAAATATTACATATAATTATAAATTTAAACATATTATATCAATGTAAAAATATAAAAGTATAAAATCATGAAAATAAAAAAATGTAAAGATTATAAGTAAAAATGTTTTAAAAAATATGTAGAAATATAAAACCATGTAAATATAAAAATGTAATGATTATGAATATAAAAATATAACAAAATTGAAAATATGAAAACATAGTAATATAAAAATATTAATGCTTAAAAATGGAAATGTAAAAATGTAATGATGTAAAAATGTAAAAACGTTAATATGTGAAAATGTGAAAATGTAAAATAGTAGTGTTTAAATATAAAAATATAAAAATGTGAAGATGTAAAGCTATAAAAATGAAAAGATATGAAAATTTAAAAATACGAAAATATACAATGTAAAATTAAACGAATTGTTAACATAAAATGTAAATGATATTACTGGATATTTTCATAGATATCGATGCAATTATAATTAGTAGGTATTTATTATTTCAGTTCATTTTCTTTGAGGTACGATTTCAATCTTTTTCTAAATACGAACAGACTCGTAATATTTTGTATTGCCTCTGGAAGTGTGTTGTATTTTGGTCTAATGTAATTATATAATCTTTGGCCAAGGGACTTCGACATATGCGGTAATAAATATTGATTCTTTTGACGTGCATTATAAGTATGTGATGGAAGGTTCGCGAAATGTTTTATCTGATGATATCTAATGGCAACATTGTAAAAGTGTAGGTGTTTCAGATCGAACACCATTGCTTCCTCATAAAGTCGTTCTGATGGGTATTTTGGTTCTTTAGAGAGAATCAGTTTCAGAAATCTTCTCTGTATGATACACTAATACACGCCCAATAATAGATTGCTTCTTAATTGGTAGCACAAACAAAGTTTCTCAGGAAGTTTCATCAATTTTCAATCAGAACATGTAATAAAACAAAAAATATGTAATTTTTCATAAAAGATAATTTGTAAGTCTCAAGAAATGTCTTGAAAGTAACGATTATCCATTAGGTCCAATCAACAAAATTATTTTCTCAAACAAAAAGAAACCTTGTCAACAGATAACAGTAAATCAGTCATCAAAAAAATTATTGAAAATGAAGTGAGTAAAATGACTTTTTCATCAGATTAATTTTTAAAATACCATGTAAGGATTGCAATGAGTGTCAAAAGCACAAAACTATCGACTAATTCGACTTCTTTAATACAACTCACCAAAGTTGACCAACACAAATTTTACAAATACAAAAACTGTTGGATCAAACATTCTGCAAAAACACTATTTCTAAGAAATGATCAATGTTTAGTCAGATACGATTCAGTAAATTTCAGGAAGGACTCAGATAATCCCATCGGCGCGTATTTGAATCTTATCAAAGAAATAAAAACAACAAAGCAAACAAATCATTTTTAGCATTCAGATTATGGATCGCTTTGCTGTGCCCTTTCAATTGCCATCGGCATAACAAATTAGTTGTTTCTAGATTGTGCTGTTCATACATGATAATTTTAAAGTGTGCCTGTTCAGATGTCATTTAAAAAAATTTGTGGAGTACCTATCCTTTCAAAGTGGAAAACCAACTTTTTTATGTGAGAGTGTTTTAACTATGTACAATCTTTGATTTATACACTACTTTCCATCGACAGAGTCTTGAAGATTACAGGATATACAGTCGAAACGTCGACCAATTCAAATAAAGTGGTTTTCTTGGAGTTGCCCAATTCTCAGTAAACTGAACAGATATAATAGAGAATTATTAAACAAAAAACTAACATCAAATCCTGTTTTGGAACACCCCAAAACTTCAGATCGCAATGCTTGTATCATTAAAATACACAGGGTGTCATCTCATTCGTCCATATTGCTAGGATTATTTCGAAACGACTTCTTTTGTCACAAAGTTCCCAGAATAATACTACAGAAAGTAAGCAAGGGTAATTTTTCCGTAGCTGACTTTAACAGCTGAAAAAAATCACAGAACATTACATATAAAAAATACAGAAGAAAATAAATATAAACAGTTTCACATTTTTTTAAATAACTTTTAAAAATTCCTAATTCCGGTATGAATTGAGAAACTGTGCAGATAAGTCTCCTAAATTCATAAATGAATTTTTCTTCATCATCTATGCTCACATACTGATAATGTGCCCAATGATATCAAATTTTGCCCCGCCTTATTTACTTTTTGACCTAAAGTAGGTATCTTCACAAAACAGACATTCTGCGTCATGTTCGTTTTCTATTTCTTCCTCAGATTCTTCTGCAATATTTGAGTTCAATTTCTCATTTTTATTTTTTGACATGTTTATGTTCCTGACTTTGTAGTCCTTTTTAATGTTACTTCCTTCAAAACGTATTGTCTTGTATCTAATCCTTCCTCTCTTTCAGCTATCTTTACTGTAACCTTTTTCAAAACATGACGCTTCTGGTCAGTTTTGTCTTCCATTTCGTGGAGTGGAGTCGAAATCTACTATTTAAAAGCATCCCTTCGAAATCTACCAAAAATCTATTAAAAGAAAAGTACCTACCTAAGTACTAAAATTTCTGCCGATATAACCAAAACATACTAAAAAAATATAAATCTACCAAAGGTGGCAAAGCTGCCTGTGCTACAAGATACGTTGAGTGAAACATACAATGTTGCCAGTTCTCTCCTGGTATCGGATATAAAGTGGTGGTATAACTTAACAACATGAGGGGTATACTCTCGACAGTCTTGAGACCCACACGAACCCGCTGCCCACGGAGCTCCATGAGAACAGACGTGAGCAAGACGACAGAGGCAGAGACAGATACAATGACCAGTAAACCAGGGAGACAACGAAACTCCTGAAGAAGTCCAACGGAAGCAGAACCTACGGTGATGCCATTATCAACTTCAACAGGCGTTACACCACGATGAATCATACATTTATGTTTCAGATCAAGAAGAACCGACCAGCAAATCAAATTCAGTAAATTCAATCATACAACTCTTGGCCCTCAGCCAAGTGTTCTTCCAGGCCTCCAGCCAGTTTTAAGGGGGGCACCATGTAAAGTCATTGTTTTTATAAAAGTCGACTCATGTCAGATATAAGGGGGCTTCAGGCCGCAATTAGGCTGGGCACTCCATACCAAACGATCAGATTTTACTACTTTCCTATCTAATACTACGGCGTACATTGGACTAAATCAGACAGGTATATGTGCCACGTTCCTTGCTACTGCATGGTTATATTTTCTCGAAATTGAGCAAAAATAGTTCCACCACATGTGATCCTGGCAGGCAGCATTACAAAGAGACGGTTCGCATTTTTGTACCGCCCGGTGACAATTCCCAAATTAGTTTCTAGAAGTATAAAAATTCCATTTTTCATCTCGGCATTATGCAAACGACACTTTTTCCCAGAAATGCAGGCTGATATGTAATCGTATCCTGTAATTACCGGCGGTGGTGGGGGTCGCCACTTTCCGCGCGTACGAGGGAAAGAGACAATGAAAAATTAAAATAACAAAGATCATTTTTATCGTATTCTAAAAGCAGAGAGCGGAACGTCCTGCCGCTGACCAAGTTGCTTATTTGTATGCACATACATTACTGACCGGGGTTATTAACGAATTATTCAACAGATGCGAATTACTTTCAGATTCGCCCGGCATCAGGAAGATCTAATTTTGATGGCAGTTCACATATTTTTTGGTTTCGTATATATTATTCCATTTTTTTCTATATATCATCATACTCCACGATATATTCAACCAGTAGATATAACATTTTATTTCACTTTTTCATTTGTATCTATCAATTCATAAATTATTTGCCTTTTATTTTCAGTACAATTTTTTTTATTTGTCTTTTGATTTTTCTCCTTGGTTTCTCGTTTCTCAGACTCTCTGGTAACGCATTGAAAACCTCTAGTCCTAATAATAACTTTATTCACTTAATGAATAATAAATAAATACAAAAAATTGGATAAATACATGTGCGAAGTGAATAAAAACTTTTGAGATAAGTGCAAAGCACTTGTTTCGCCAAGAAAAATATTGCAATTGGAAAAAGTGAACTATATAAAATGTCAAATGTAGAATGTAAAAACATAAAATGTAAATAAAGTGCAGAATGTCAATAATAACAATACATTACAATGATCAATAAACGATGAACAATACAATGACCAATAAACATCATAAACGATGAAACAGTAGGTACATAAAACAAAACAGTATATAAAATAATTTCTATGCATGGAAATTATTATTTGAAATTGTGGATCGATACATTTTTTTCATTACTCACACGAATAGCCGTAGCAGCTCAGTTCTTTGGCTTTGAAGGATGTGCTTCTTCAATGCTCCTGAATCTGCTGATATATAAAATAGATTTAATTATTTATTTCAGGAATTTTATTGTATAATTTAGGGGCGAAATAAGTAAAAGAGCGTTGAGCGACGACCTTAACCATTAAAGGTGTAATGAAGTGATTTCGCTGACGAGTATTATACTGATGAGGAGGGAGCAATGCTGGATGTTTGCTGCGTGATATTTGACACTGGAGCATAAAAAATACAATTGTCTTGTGTCTAACATTTATGTTTCCGTATATAGATTATCAGAAAGATATCTATTGTTTTTGGAAAATATCAGTTTTAAAAAACGCCTTTAACTCCAATAACATTAATATGAGTATTCAGAGCTCCACCCCACACTGCTATTATTGCATAGCGAATGTGACTTTCCACAAGAGAATAGTACAAAGTTTTTAAGTACTTCAGCGGCAGGATTTCTTTGAGCTTCTTAAATTTGAATAAAATTGTCCTCGGTTTATTAACAGTATACTTTATGTAGATCCCATTTTAAATGAATATCAATAACTTCTCCCAAATATTTCACTTCTTGCTCTTGTTGAATATGGAAGGGTGTTTCAGTACTGACCGTTAGGTGATCGAAGGGAGGCATTCCAACAGAATTACAACAGAACGGAAGGTAATATGTTTTATCTACAATAACAGTTAATAGCTTTTTATCCAACCATCGTTATATAAATATATATATATATATATATAAGATATTATTATATATTATAAGAGAAAATTCTGTTTCCGCTTTAATTTTCAAAGAATTCCAGTCATCAGCTTCATAAAAGATGGCTGTGTCATCTGCAAATCCGATAATGTTTCCATTATTGTTCAATGAAAAGATATCGGGTGTCCCAAATTTTATGTGACAGGCAATATCTGGTTTGTTGGAGGAGATATACAAAAATGTTTCTCAAAAAGTTTTATGAGTTCATGAGAGCTATATTTTGAACATACAGGGTGTTTGGTGTAGGTGCGACAGACCAAAATTCCATTTTTTAAAATAGAACGTCCTGTATATCATTTCATATTCAGATGCTACGTTAAATTCTGAGGTGCGTTTCAATATTACGTCCGACGTGCGTCCGACGTTTAACTTTTCTTATGAAGCGTTTCGATATTAGAACGTCATGTCCGAAAACTTCATTCTATCGTTTCAAAATTCTTGAGTGGAACGTCCGACCTTCAACTATTTACCCCACGATTTAGGAGAGCGTTTCAAAATTCAATCTGACAAATATCGCCCGACGAAACAACTATGTCGTCATACGTCGTCCGTTACCGGACGACAGACGTTAAATTGAAACGCACCTCTGATATCATTTCATATTTGGTTTTTGAAATTCGGTTACGGCGTTGTTGTGTTATTGCACTTTTCCTTAAATATAAGGTTTCAAAAAAAATTATTTACTCGTACACGAATCTAGTCTATATCTTTTATTAAATTGAACTAGACGACTACTGAATACAAACCATTATTCTCACCTCTACGATACGATATCGATATCAGTTGAATATAATATTGAAATTCTTGAGAATGTGACTAACTTGAGGGTGAATTGCTTTATATTGCACAATTTCATCAAGTAGCTTATGCTTGTTGATGCCATAGTAAAAAATGTTGTTGAATTGTATCTACTGTCCAGTTCGATTCAGTGATTCTTTGCAAAACAGTAACTGTGTTCTTTGTGCGAAAACTCCAGTATGCCTTTGGCGTTTAGTCCAAGTGATTGCATTGATATGTTATTACTTTTTGGGGAATGTTAGAAAAACTGCCGTCAAGCACAACGTCTATACCAAGAACGTTTTCCAGACAGACCCATTCCGTCACGAATGACTTTTTCTAGAGTTGAAGAAAAATTGCGAACTGGGTCATTTCCTTCTACTATAAATCATCGTCATCATACGAGATCTGTTAGAACTGAAGATTTAGAGATCAATGTGTTGGCTTATATCATTATTCATCCACATGTTTCTATCCGTACTCTTGCAGAAGAAGTCGGTGTAAGTAAACCTAATGTACAGAGAATTCCGAAAGAAAATAAATACCACCCATTCAAAATTCAGTTGGTACAAAGTTTGATACCCACGGACTTTGAACGACGACTTGAATTCATTGCTTGTATTCAGGTAATATTACATGAAAATCCTAACATATTCAGTCAAATTTTGTGGAGCGATGAATAGCGATTCCACAATAATGGAGTTGTGAATCGACATAACAGTCACTATTGGTCTCAAAAAATCCCCACTGGGTCCGCGAAAGTAATTTTCGAACTACTTGGGGTATTAATGTATGGTGTGGATTGTTCAATGGTCGCATCATAGGACCTTACTTTTTCAATGAAAATCTCAATGGATTGCGATATTTACTTTTCCTAGAAAATGATTTGATCCAGTTGATGGAGAATATTCCCATGGCAACAAGATTGTGCTCCTCCTCACAATTCACAGGTTGTTACTGAATATCTGGATAGAACGTACCCAAATAGATCGATTGGTAATAAGGGTCCAATTCGGTGGCCGGCTCGTTCCCCAGATTTATCACCGCTTGATTTTTTCCTATGGGGTTATTTAAAAAATATTGTTTTCACTTTGAATGTGGATGATCTGAAAATGAAAATTCGACTAGCGTGCAGTGATATTTCGCCTAATATTATAAGAGCAACTTGTGCGAGAGAAGTGATTCGACGTTTCGAAGCCTGTATAATATCTAATGGGTGTCACTTTGAACAATTTTTATGACTTATATCTAGGTACCTACCATCCTTATGAAATGATTTATCAAGTTATATTAATTACATTGTTATTAACGATTTGTTTTCGAATACACCTCTTTCAATTTCGCAATTGTTTCATATTCAAAATGATTCCTGACTGAATTCCACAACTCAAAATTGAAACCATTACTTCAAACTCCCAAAATTTTGACTAATTTACATGTGATCTGATGCAGAGAGAATAATTGTATGAGATATTTTTAAAAATAATAGTCGTTCTCAAGACTTTACATTTTAAGCAATAACTCAACAACGCCGTAACCGAATTTCAAAAACTTAACGTGAAATGATATCAGAATACAACGTAGAATATGAATATGTGATAATACAGGGCGTTCTATTTAAAAAATACTATTTTGGTCTGTAGCACCTACACCAAATACCCTGTATATTTAAAAATTATATCAAAATATAGCTCTCATGAACTCCTAAAACTTTTGTATAAAACATTTTTGTGTATCTCCTTCAACAAACCATAAAATGTGGGACACCTGGTGTATATATATATATATATATATATATTAAATGATGTTGGTCCGAGTACAGAACCTTGAGGTTCGCCACAATCGATCTCCATTCCACTACTCAATACGTCATTTCTGGCTTCTTCCCGTCAAATAATTTTCGAATGATTTCAAAGTATTACCACTCATTCCAATATCCTCTAAAGACTGAAGGAGAAGATGATGAACGAACGTGATTTGGTAGAGGTTACGTCTTATGGTATTTTGTTAATAATTAATTTCTGAATACCTTCGATGTTTTTAGGTGTGCTCCCATTCCAGCTCTCTATCCGATTGTTCCATATTTAAAATACGTGTTTCGAAAAGCGTATAGTATAACAGTTTTAATTCTTCGAGTATTCTTGAAACTTGGTTCATCTTATACACCACGCATCTTATTTTTCTAAGAAGAAAGTTAATTTGTTGGCCCCTTTTCAGGTTTTTTATCCCTAAATATTTCATAAAGTTCGAACAATTAATTTGAAAATTATTTTGATTTTACTGTAATTGTGAAGTTGAGAACTATAACTGCAGGAAGGCACACAGAACATTTTCTGTACACTAATTGATAATAGTTCATCATCTAACCATCTTTTGATAAGAGGGAGATCAGATTCTACTTCCTTTTTTAAATACGACCATGACTCTTCTTCGTATTAGATGACCGTATCATCAGCGAAAATTATAATGTTTCATTCAAGTAACACCGAGAATAAATTGTTCAGATATTATTATGGAGAGAACTGGACCCAACACTGTTCCTTGTGTTACCCCACATTCCACAATTTTTTGCAGCTGTTCAAGTTTAATATTTTGACTTGTGTTCTATTTGTAAGGTATATTATTTCTAAGAGTGATTGTGCCGTAACTCTTACATCTATGCTTTCGAGAGTTTCTAGTAGTATCTGGTGGTTTACGGTATCAAAAGCCTACAAAAGAATACATGAATACATGGTATTTCATTGCCAACTGCCTTATATATCTTTATGGTTAGGTGTAGAATTGTGAGTTTGAAATGACTTCATACTTCTTTATATTTTAAGATACACCGGGGGAAGTGGAACCGCAAATTTCAGTACCTCCACTTTGATCCGACTAAACAAGAAAACTCATTACTCAACATTCGTCATATTTAGTGAGCTGATTGCAGATACATTACTTTTGAGTTTGTACCAATATAGAGAGAGAATATTGAGTTACACTTGCCCCGGTGGTACTGGGGCAAGTGTAACCCATGTCACTTTTTAGCATTCATAACTGAATAAAGTTTGCCGAGGTAAATAACTATTCTTGTTATATACTGCAAATCAAATTTCTTACAGATATCAAAATTGACATGTATCCTACATTATAAGAGTCAAATAATATATTGAATTTGATTTTCCCTCTCTTATCTATTGTAGGCGATGGTAAATGCATAAAAATCTCCCATTCGTTGATAAAACTTCTGTCTTCAACATGAGGCCAATTGAATGTCGATGTCTTTCCGATTCTTCTACAAAATTTCACTTCTAGACATGTTAACTTCTCGGTAAGCTGGCCTACATACATCTTGACCTGTGGAAGTGGAAACTATCGTGGGTTACACTTACCCCACTTGTGATTTTTTCGGGGCAAGTGTAACCCATGCATGTTTTTTTTATCGTGCCTTGAAATATGTTTCTAATGAGTTTAAAATGCAAAGAGATATTGTTTATGAAGTACTTACTTAAATCGATTTAAATATTTCCACGAATTCCTTGGACGTAACAGACAAAAACAATATATACATGCTAGCTCACTATGCGACTTAAAACTCCAACGTTCACGCCACTGCCGAATTCGAAGTGTAAATGAATCGCTGTTGGTGCCATATACCACAGAGCATCTGAAGGATGTGGAAGAGCTAGTGTGCAATAGGTGGCGCTGTATAACAGAAAACAATTTTAGAAGAATAGGCCTGGGTTCCACTTGCCCCCGATTTCCATAGAATTCGACAGATATATGGAAACTTATATACTCTTTCCATATACGATAGTGAAAATTTTAAAAAGCCCAGAGGAAAGTCGAAAAGTAATTGAAATCCAGTTTTTATGCGGTTTTTCTCATTTTCAAGGCGTTTATGTCGAAAAAAAAAATGGTGCCAACATGGAATTCAACAGAAATATGAAAAATTGAATACTCTTTCCAACCACTATAGTGAAAATTAAAAAAATCTGGGGGGAGAGTTGAAAAGTAATTAAAATCCAGTTTTCATATTGTTTTTCTCATTTTCAACATAAATATGAAAAATTATATACTCTTTCAATCTATGATGGGGAAAATTTTAAAGATCCAGCGGAAGAGTCGAGAAGTGAACAAAACCAGTTTTTATGCTGTTTTTGACATTTTTATCTCGAGAACAAGGAATGGTGCCACCTTAGAATCCAACAGAAATATGGAGATTTATTCTCTTCCCATCTAAGTTAGTGAAAATTTAAATAATCCGGGGGGAAAGTCGAAAAGTAATAAATATCCATTTTTATACTGTTTTTCCCATTTTCAAGGTTTTTATTTCGAAAACAAAGAATGGTGCCACCATGGAATTGAACAGAAATATGAAAAATTATAAATTCTTTCTATCTACGATAGTGACAATTTCAAAAATCCGCGGGGAAAGTTTATAAGTTGGTTATCCCATTTTTGATGATTTTTTCTAAAATTGCACTAAAGCTAGATATCAATGCAATTGGTTGCTGATTTGTTCCTTCTGTACTTTTAGTCCAGGAGCCCGGTAAAAATTTGATCAGTCATTTCCTCTCAAGCGATATTTAGTGGAATGCATCAGAGAGTCGTATTATAAAGATTCGTGAACGTCAGCTGCGATTCCGTTGGTGGGGGGGATGATCAGCACAGTAGCTTCCTACGCACGAAGAAAAAAAATATATTCAATTATGTCCTCCTTCCCGGAAACATGTTAAATTGACGCAATCCGAATATAAGGTAAAATTTTATTTGAGAGGATATCATGGAAGGTACAATTTTTTTTGTGTTCGACCAACTAGCTGTAGTATAATACACCATGCTATAGTCAGCTGATTTTTTCTTTCTTCAAGATATTGCTTTAACTATAATTTAACATGTTTTCAGTTAGGAAAACAAAATTGAATACATTTCTTTTTCTTTGTGCGTGGGAGGCTACCACCGCTCATCCCCCCCCCCCCACGGAACCGCAGCTGACGTTCACGAAGCTTTATAATATAACTATCTGATGCATTCCACTAATTTTCGCTTGAGAGGAACTTGGTCATGGAAATCTGTCACTGGCTCCCGGACTATTTCGCCTCTATTAGCTATAGGTTCGGCAGTTGGATTTTTTCACACTGTGGGACACTTTCCTCGTATCAATGAGTTATTTGTAATGTGTGATAGTGTCTTTATGATTTGTGGTACAATAGATTTTATTAATTTTGATTTTATGCCACCAGAGCCTCGAGATTTCCTGGTTTTAAGACCCAGAACTGTGTTTATAACTTCTGTTTCTTCCACAAGAAACAGGAAAATTAAAGTTTGATTTACGATTTTTTTTCCTTATAATTTTTGGCTTTTGACGATTTTTACCAATAGTTACATTATTGTGCAATGTTATGCAGATGCCTCTAAGATAAGAAAACTTTGAAAACAAATATATAGGGCAACCACTATAAGTTTTAGAAGAAACGCCAAAACAGTTCCTTGTAATTGGAGTACCTTTTTCTCAAGTTTCAATTTATACATTAGAATTATGGTTTATGCAAGACCATTGCCAGAAACGAAGAGAGAGATTGTATAGGGTTTTCCGATAAGAGGTGTTGATTTGAATAGCCCGCTAGATCGGCAGATGTAACTTTTGGAGCTGTAATTTTTTGACATTTGACAAGAAGCAACTACGCCATTAATAAAAATGGAACGATACACGCTTCAACAACGCATTGACATTATTAAAATTCACTATAAAAATGGTGAAAATTTGGCAGAGACGGTTCGTAAAACTCGAACATTTTTGGGTCGTCGTGAAGCACCTTGTCGGACCGCCATACGGAAATTGGTGGAAAAATTCGAGCTGTTGGGACAAGTTAGTGATGTGAAGAATAAAACCCGTGCACGTCTCTCAAGAACAGCCGAGAATATTGCTGCTGTAGCCGAAAGTGTTCAAGAAAACCAAGGTTTGTCCATTCCTCGTCGTTCTTTGGAATTACGCATTCCAAAAACGTCATTACACCGTATTTTGCATAAAGATTTGGGTCTTAAGGATTATAAAGTTCAGTTAACACAAGAACTCAAGCCAGCCGATCATCAACAACGTCGTGTCTTTGCCGATTGGGTCCTTGAAATACATGAAAATGATCCGCAATTCCATCAAAAGATCATCTTGACTGATGAAGCCCATTTCCTCCTCGGTGGCTTCGTCAACAAGAAAAATTGTCGCATCTGGGGCTCGGAAAACCCAAGAGTTATTGTTGAGAAGCCTCTCTATCCTCAACGTGTTACTGTTTGGTGCGGTTTATGGTCCGGCGGGGTCATTGGACCTCACTTCTTCGAAAATGAGGCTGGAGCACCAGTTACGGTGAATGGATTGCGCTATCGACAGATGATTAATGATTTTTTATGGCCGGAACTGGATGGTATTGATCTGGACAACGTTGACTTTCAACAAGACGGCGCTACGTGCCACACAAGCAATGAAACCATTGATCTTTTACGGGAAAAGTTTATCTCTCGAAGAGGTGATCACAATTGGCCACCGAGATCTTGTGATTTAACACCTTGCGACTTCTTCCTTTGGGACCACGTGAAAGAGAAGGTGTACTCCAACAGCCCAGCGTCGATTCAAGAACTCAAAGATGGAATTCGTGAGGCTATCGAGGACCTAGGGCAGCCACTTTGCGATTTGGTTATGGAAAATTTCATTTGGCTGATGTTATTTTCCATTATTAACGGCACACCTTCCTCTTTATAATGAAATGAACATCCGATAATTTATAACACAAAATGGCATTTTCCTTTGAATATCAAAATAACACCTCTAATTGGAAAACCCTATAGTAACTCATGTACATGAATAATATGAACTCATGTACATGAATAATATGAATAAGTGAAAGAAACTATTGAGTTAATCCTAAATGAGAAAGGCAACTTCAATCGCGTATTTCTAGACTTGTTGGTTTTAATCGGATGGTTTTTCCGTTTGTTTTTGTATTCAACTTACTAAGACAGTTCATTTATTTCCCCCAATATTTTATTTTCTTTTTACTTTTGTGTTGCACTTCCTTTAATTTGTCTACACTATACTGATGATGACCAAGAAGTCGGAAACACTTGTACACTGTTGGTTTTTCAAGAGAGGGTTAACCTACAAGCGTATTTTCTTTTATGCACTAAATCACGATTCAACATACCATTGTGCTACAACCGGTTCTAACACAAAATACGATTATTTGTAAATATTATGAACGACAGCGGATTGCAATGAATTGCACTTAATGCATGTTTAACATGCACAGTAAATTAAACTGTGTTCTATTCAAAGCATGAATACTCGAGTTGAAAGGAAAGTGACCTAAAACAGTTGATGAATTGCTTTCGCAAATGCAACTCGAATACAAAGAATTTTATTAAGTTAAACAATAGCAGACAATTATGTGTTATTGTGAACGTTTCTATTTCTATCGAAAAAATCGAATTGATTGAATTGTAATCGATCTTGTATTATGATTTATAATAACACATATCACGTTGAATGCTTAGAAGTTATAAAAGGAATGATCGGCGCTTAACCAATGTGGTTGTTGTCATTGATTGCATTGGTAGCCAGCCGTATCAGTCCAGGAAAATTAGTCCAAAAAAATTGTTTTTTTTTAAATAGATTTATTTAGGTAATGTAGAATATTTATCGATGAAACTATGTCTCCACGTTGAAATATCCCATCATGTTGATTCAAGCGTTTGTGCAGTTTGGGTCCAGTTTGAGTTGAAAAACTCAAAGTGGTCTCGATAGAAGAGACCATTAGGTAAAAGGGTTAGCACAAGAGAAATTTGGTATACTTACCATTGGAATGGCAGAAAACTATTTCACTATATAACAGTTTAATCTATTTTTGAGATTCTGGAAATGAATCAAAATTGACTCGAGCACTTCGAATGAGATCTGTGATTTCTATGAGGAGACTTTCCAATGAATCTTCCCATATTGAAGTCCGTAATATGTTTTTTAATATTTTCAATTCAGAAGAAGTCCTTTCACCTTGTACCTGCGCCCAGGAAAGTGTAAAACCTAACTAATACAATGTGAAAAGATTCTTATAAGCATAGCACGTGGAAATTATTGTGATATCAAGCGAGGAAAACACAGGCAATGTTTGCATGGGGCAGAACTAGTATATTTAGTTTTTACACATTTTTCAACATCATAATCTTCGCTCTCGATGTTATAGTCGTGAACTTTTCATTGCAGGATTCTTTATTCAGAAGTACAAGAATGTATTGATATCTAGTTAGCCTAGACCAGTTCCCTGCATAAACAAAATATTGCGTTACCATAGCAACGAACAATAACTTATTAGAAGTGTCAGTGTAAAGTTTGACGTCAAAAAAGTAAACCAGAGTTGCGCAATAAATTAAAAGAAAAAATATGTCCACCGAAATTGTGAAAATCGAAAAATTGGAGTATCGAGCCATCATCAAGTACCTGTATTTAAAAGGGTTAAGAGGTAAGCAGATATACGAAGATATGCTTAATACCCTTGGTGATCAATGTCCTTCGCATGCGACCGTGAAAAATTGGACTGCAAGCTTCAAAAGAGGTAAATTTTCCATTGAAGATGATGACCGATCGGGAAGGCCAGTTTCTGTGTCAGTCCCTGAAAATATCGATGCAGTTCATGACATGATTTTAACAGACCGAATTGTGCTAAAACGGATATCTGAAGCACTGAATATTCCATACGAACGCGTTCATCATGTAGTTCACGTCAATTTGGACATGAGAAAAATTGCTGCAAAATGGATCCCCAAATGTTTGAATGTTGACCAAAAGCGTGCAAGGGTAGTAGCATCGCGTTCGATCTGTGCTCGATTTGAAAACGATGTAGACTTCTTAAACCGAATTGTTACTATGGATGAGACTTGGGTACATTTCTACGATCCAGAAACAAAGCAACAATCGATGGAATGGCGACTCTCCGGTTCTCCAAGACCTAAGAAGTTTCGTGTCCAAAAATCTGCTGGAAAAGTTCTTGCTTCAGTTTTTTGGGATTGCCATGGAGTAATCATGATTGATTTTTTGGATAAGGGCAGAACAATAACTGGAGATTACTATTCGACATTACTGACCACTCTACGGGTAAAAATTAAAGAGGCAAGACGCGGAAAGCTATCCAAAGGTGTTTTGTTTTTGGATGACAATGCCTCACACACACATCTCATGTTGCCATGCAAAAAATTCGTGATTTAGGGTTTGAATTACTAGAACACCCCCCTTATTCACCAGATTTGGCTCCGTCCGACTATCATCTCTTTCCTCAAATGGATTTTTCAATATATCCTCGTATTAATGATTCTGTGTAGTTTTTCGAGAATACTGTTAGCTCTTCCATTGTTTGTACTTCTTCACACTTTGCCAACTAACGCGGTGGGGATAAGCGTCCGACTGGTGACCGAGGGGTTCCAGGATCGGTTCCCAGCCGGGGCGAGCTTTTTTTATTTTCAGATGTGAAACTCTGAATGATTGAAGCTGAAGCTCGTGTCAGTGAGCAACTGTTCCCCCTGTTCTTTAAAACAGATGAGCATCAACTGATAAGTTGATTTTTTTCTAATTCAAGTAAAAGTTGATATTTTACTTGATCCATGAGAAGGGGGGACCTGGAATGGGAAAGGCGCGGTGCTATAGCCCTGTACCCCGGCTCAGCACGCTACTGTTAGTGCGAAGAAGAATAGTTTTGTCAACACTTTCATCTTTCATTCCTTCATAACTCCAAAATACCCACCAAGCGTAATTTTCTCCTAAATATGTAATTGCATTGGAGTATGAACAGTTTGTATGAATAAATTTAATTGCTCGATTGCAATCGAACTTTTTGTGGTTTTCATTATACATTTATACAACGCACGTATTATTACAATTCGATTCCAATTTGGATAGGATTTCAAAGGTTCAAACAAACAAGTGAATAGATTTGAATATCTATAAACGAAGATGGAAAGTAAATCGTTTCTATTTCTAGCACACAATTCCAGTACTAACGGGAAATCAATCTAGTGATGAGAATTAATACGGAATATGCATGTGATATTTTGTTAAGGGAATTAATAATAAATTAATTGCTATGGCCATTACTGGGTGGTAGTAGATCATCATGAGAAATGAGAGATGAAACTTCGTTACAACTAATTAATATCTGAACACTAACATTACTATAGGTTCGTCCTATAAGGACAACTTCATGCTAAATGAATATACAATATTCTTAAATATATGCAAGACAATCATTAACGAATGATGGTCCATTTCATTTGATAAGTAACAAATTTATTATACCATTATTTTTTTCTTCCTAGACTCCGTTTACGGACAACAATATAGGTCTGCTGCATTGAAAAGGGGTAGATTTGCCAAATCCAGTTGATCATTGAGCACTGAGTAGGTAACTTCTGCAATCTTTATGCTTATGAGTTTCTGAGAAAAGTGATTGATTTTCCAATCTTTACTGGCATAGACCGTCAAGAAGATTCTGTATCTCTGTATATTAATTAACTTGGTTCTGTATATTCCATCAAATTCCGGTAGTCACTGTTAACGAAATCACTTATGAACATGGATTATTAGGTTAGGGGTCAACACAGCAGTAGATCCCTACTTCACAGTCGCCTAACAGAATCAGTAGTCTTCGTAGCTGATTGATGATCTTCGCAAACTCCTCACCAGGCAGCTGTTGGTGCACTGAAATTCTATTTTATTTTATGAATGGAGGAATATTCTAAAACTCTGTCCCAATCGATTTTCTTCATTGAATTGAAAGCACCAACAAAATTAATATTGTTGTCAGAGTAAATAGTAGAAGCTTCTTCGTCTACCAAAAGCTGATAAAAGTGCCTCTTTTGAAAGAGGATTTGCTAATTCTACCTAGACGGCTCTATAAAGTGCGCATGTAAATATAACAATCTAAGCATTTGATTTATCTTTGATATACAGTGGTCCAGCTAAGTCTATTCCTACAGTATTAAATGTTCTTCCATATGTTATTCTTTCTCTAGGTAAAGGAGCAAAAGGTGATTCTAAAGTTTTACCACTCACAAACAGAACATTTCAAAATTACTTTCCTCGTAGTTTTTCCCTCTTTCAAAATCCAGAATTTTTCCCTGAGTGGTATACTCAACAGTGACTGGACTCCTATGTGACCTTGATCATATGGTATTCCTCCACAAGCCTATTTACTAACACGTGCTTGCTCGGAAGTAAAATTAAATACTTGAAATTTTTCCCAAAGTCTCCCAAAACTAGTCGTTTTTTCATCCTCTATAGTTTCTTGTCGTTTTGGAATATATCCATATTTGAATTGACCTATGTTCCATAAGCTTCTTGTATCATTCTTGTGTCGTTCTAATTAGTCTGATTTATGCTTCATTGCCTTCTTCATATGCTATTTCAATAGGGTTTCTTGCATCTCCTTTTCTACAATCGAACATAAATCTCAAAATCCATGGAATTACTCTCAAAGTTTTTGTTTATTTTGAAAAGTAATGAAAAGACAGTTTGTTTTCAATACGAAGGAGTGCGTGGATTCAATTTTTTCTATATCCCCCTCTTCTTCAGAATTCTTTATTAACCATGTTGAACCAAACCACCACCTACATTCCAGGAATAGCACAATAGCAGGAATAACCTCAGCAATGGCTGCACTCCACGACCGAACACGAAGACTGTGGAGTATTACTTGCATCGAACTTCACGGTGCACAGGACGACATTTCGGGACGAAATGTCTTTAAGAAGTGGGCATTGTAACGAATTGGAGCCGGACCTGTCGCTTCATTTGCATAGCTCACCTCACCGACGTTCCGTATACCACAATGAGTCATCGCTTCGGAATGCCAGCCGGCATATTGTAGAACAGGTAGAGCCATCTAGAAGCGAGCAATTGAACAACCGGCGAAGAATCTCAGTTGTCGAGAACTACCTTGAAAAGTGGCATTCTTGGGTATAAACAGGCAGCTGATTTCAAAGAGGACAGATAGAGTAAGAGTTCAATCATGTTCTTTTTATTCTATACGTGATTGCATTATTTGACTTACCGATCTCTGGTGAAATAACTAACTTAGGGACACACCTGACAAAAAAATTGTGATTCTCTCCCAATTTTGGTACATTTTCCAAGTAGTAAATTGTTAACGATCAATTTAAAAAAAACTTTATATTTACCATTCACTAGCTAAGAGACATCCATCAGTATTCTCTATAATAGCTAGCCTGTTGAAATCAGCAGTAGTAAAACAGTTTTGGGAATAAACTGGACAAACAATATATCAATAACGTGACGAATATACTTTGATATTGCTTGTCAAAGTTCAAATATTTCAAAAACTCTTTGATTTTCATCATATGAAAATAATGTACCATGCTTTCATTCAGTCTCATCTCATGTATGGTATAATGGCTTGAGGAGGTGCAACCAATCTCCACCTAAAAAAACTAGAAATAATGCAGAAATGGATAATAAAAATAATGTCACACCTCCAAGCGATAAACTTTATAAAGAATCAGGCCTACTTGATATTCGTCAAATATTTCTCTTATGCATTACTGTACACCAGATAAAAAAGTATTTCACCAGTAAACATACTGAGCATCGTCATTTCACAAGATCCAATGAAAACTCACTAGTAGCTTTGTTTATCTTGCACCAAGAACTTATTAGATTTCACCACCAGAACTTAAAATATTAAACTCTGTCTACCCAACTTTTCAAATACAGAGTTAAAAAATGGATCCTAAGTATCACTAGAAAAGAAGTGGACTGTATGATCGACATATAACATAATTAAATAAGAAGTTAATGAATAATTCTTCTGAAATATCCCAGCTTAAAAATAAATGTATTTGCCTTTGTCATTTCAGAATGATTGCTCGGCCAGTGATGGTGAATATTGGAACAAATTTGTGAATGTCTTGTAGACTTTAGGAAGTAGTTTTAGTTAGTTTTAAGAAAGTCTATGTTCACAATAAATTATGTGATAACGATATTAAACCAAAGTTCGGGGAACAAAAAAATCTCGGTTGCTGTGTTTGTTGAACAGGACAGGAATGTCACGATGGCAGATAGGAGGAAAAAAGTCAGAAAAAGTTTGACAAAGATTTGAGAAACTGAAAAATTTCATTTCAACAAAGGGAATGAAGCGTTAAGAAGATCGAGGAAAGTTGTTGCAGATAAGAAGAGAAACTCTACAGACAGGCATATAAAGGAAAGTATTCGCCGGGAGCCGTCATATCTGAAGAATCCAGTAGGAGAGGTTTGGAGAGCGGAGAGGAATATCGAAGGTATATTTTTATCATAGTTAGTCTCAAGAGTCTCCAAACAAAGTTCAAAGTCTTATTGTGGTCCTGTCAACATGGACAAAGCAGAAATAGCCGGGTGTTCGTGGGGTCTCATATAAAAAAAAACTTTCAATCGAGAAAACACAGACAAAGTGATTTGAACTATAAAAAAAAATACATTTAATTTTAGGCATTTCATGAACGTTAGTAATAATAAGATTGCTGTTCAAATTTCACTTTCAAAAATTTAAATTGTATAGTAAAACACATCAGGATTGTAGTAGATTTAATAAGTTTTCGTAGGAAGGGTATAATTCAAAATTGGATCCATTTGTTTCTTTTTAATTGTTTCTCATTGTTTAAAAAAAAATAATAATAATAAAAAGTTTTTTCAATACATCATATATTTCAATGAAATATAAAATTTGATATCTGGTAACCTTTTCAAAGAACTCAACTTGAGAAAGAGAATTTTCTCATATTCTATTGTAGGTATCGACTGAGCTACTTTCTTGATTGGAATATTGAAATTACTGAAATTATATTAATATATATATATATATATATATATATATATATATATATATATGCTGAATACTTGTTTCAAGGAGCAATAAATGTTCCAGTGACTGTAAAACAGTCGAAAACAATCCTTTAGGAACTCACTATACCTTTGTATAGATTGTATGGCATATGTCCGACAGAAAACAACTACTTCTCTGGCTAATACCTCGACAGATATTGAATTATTTCTGTCAGACATATGTGCAAAGATCCTTACTTTGAAGGAACAACTTTGCAAGAGCTCTCAGAGACAGACAGCAGGACACCGCCTGATCCAAACAAGGAACCAACTGTAGACCGGTTTCGGGATGAAGTCCCTCATCAGTGCAGTCCTGGTTATAGTGAGTTCCTAAAGGATTGTTTTCGACTGTTTTACAGTCACTGGAACATTTATTGCTCCTTGAAACAAGTATTCAGCATATACCATTTCGCATCCGAAATGTCCTTCTGGAGCGCTCTCTAATCTGTTGCCGTGGTGGATCCTGTAAGCGATTGCAGTGTTCATCCCGGCGAACGATGACGGGCACCGGGCCCCCGCGTGTATACAACCGTGTAAGTAAAATTTTAATAACATCAAAATGTAAAATTGACATAATAATTCTTTGTAGTTCCCTGAAGATGTAAATAAAATTTAAGAAAGCTTGGAATAATCTCTATAAAAGAGTACACTTTTGACTTTGCTGCAATCCCCAATATTAACTGGTTTTATTCTTAACTAGTCAGCAACGACTACCCTTATATATATATATATATATATATATATATATATATATATATATATATATATATATATATATATATATACATATAGTTGTAAAGATTAGACGACTGTTAGACGACTGTATATATATAGAAAGGGTAGTCGTTGCTGACTAGTTAAGAATAAAACCAGTTAATATTGGGGATTGCAGCAAAGTCAAAAGTGTACTCTTTTATATAATATATATATATATATATATATTTATTCTCCGATCGTGTCTATGTTCTATATATTTGTATTTTTTATATTGAATAAATATTATGATTATATAAAAAACTCTGATTTGAAGTAGTGTGATATAAATAATTGTGATATGAATTAGAAGTTATATTTTAAGTGGAAATCTGACCCATAGCAACTTTTTAACGTTTTTCGTCACAGTAGTAACTCGTCTGGCAAAATAAAAACTTTCCTTCAACTTATCTGAAACATATTGTAATTTGAAAAAAGTCTATCTAGTTCCTGTATACGATATGAATCGCACGGGATCTTTCCAGTACAATGCTTGGTTACGTGCAATTTCAGAATTCGTATTTCTCTCGAAAATCGTGACCTAACTGTACGAACTCCATTGCAATCGCTCCTTTATTGCCATATAGCGAAAAGACAGAGGGATTACCAATTAAACTTGATACGGATTTGAGGTTAGTTGGTAATTGAAACCAAAACAATATACAATAAATTATCCGTGAAAGTTACTTTATTGTTTTGTTTAACGAATTGCCCAGTTACGTGAAATATAGTCGTTGTAATCCGACAGACCAACACCTCCTCTATCTGCTTATCAGGATAGCAGTGAGAATTGCATTCATTACGTTTTGACTGCATGTAGAAATGTCGTTTGCCAGAACATTTCCTAGGTACAGCTAGCTTTTGTGCCATTTCGATGATATAAACGCAATCCTATTAGAGCGATATTACTGAAGTATTAATATTGTTTCCTGGAAAGCACAGACATCAATATTGTAATCAGCGTTGCCAACTCAGATTTTGAAAAAGACGTAGGCTGGATTAGATTATTTCACTTATGCTAAAATAGCGTGTTATGATTGGTTGAAATTTTTGCGTTGATAAATAATAATGTATATATATGATTTGATGATGTTTTCGATTTTGTAGTTCGGCTCTTGATTGGCTACTGGATATGTATATGATGTGTTTTCGATTTTGTAGTTCGATTCCTGATTGGTTATTATCAAAACACAAACTTGCCACTAGCAAGCTGCTATAATGACACAACACCAAACTTTGACCAAAACTAAATAAGGACTCACTATTAATTCATATCAACTTCACAATTTTCGACAAATTTTGCATACTCGTTGATTAATCAAATCACTAAATCAAAATGTTATCAAAACATAACCTCAAGCGAGAAGCAGTAGACTAGACATGCAATGACGAAACTACGAATGACGCGCTCTGTCATTGGTAATATCAAGTAAATGTTTTGTTAATTGCATAATTTCAGAACTAAATGCGAGATTAATGTTCCTAGTTAAATTGAATAGTAAATAAATAAAAATATTTTCGATTTTGGTTGCCAAGCAACATAATTTGATTATCAAATTCAAAGGAATTGCTATTTCGATAATCACCGATACACTACAAACATTACGTAGATTTGGTAAAACGTACTTTTTTCCGAGTGGAATAATGAGGGCACTTATGACTAAAAAGAGTGTTTTGTTTCAAAATTTATTTACATTATTAATTTTCATTATTATTTTCAAGCAAATTGAATTTATACAGTTATATTTATTGAAATGTTTAAGTGTTCTTGCGAATACTTGCATTTTTTTAAAACCACTTTTCGTGAAAATTAAGCCTGTTAGCGTTTCAGTGGAAAGCTTTGTTTAACCCAGCCTGAATACTTTTTGTCTTTTTCCACAGGTGTGAATATTCTTGTTGATGATGCAGCTTTCATTTTTTAGTGGGAATAACATTCTGCTTTCAATTATTGAGCAGGGAGCTGAAATAGCTATTTACATACCAAGGGAAGAAAATCATGCTTTACCCCCCGCGATAGTTTGATGCCCTACGCGAAGCGGAGAGCATTAATATCCGCGGGAGGAAAAGCATTTTCCTCCTGTGGTATGTTTATAGTTTTTCTACTACCTTTGAGGTCGTCATTTTTATAACGTCCTAAAAATTATAATGCGTGCATACTTATAAGAACAACTGCAGAAAGTTGTGGAACTATATAATGCGGCTATATGACAAAATATTAAGTAAGCGTTGCGTCGTCGTCATCGTGTTGACAACGATTTGTTGCTATGGCGTTGTTTGATGACAAATATAACAGTTGTCATAAGCTGTCACGTTGTTTACACTTTTAAGTTGCTTCTAAGTTTTGAAAATGAGTTCTAGCGAAGACGACCTGCCAAAAGATCTCGCTGAAGAGGCAAAATTGATTTCAATGCATCTTCTTCCTGATAAATCGAGAGGAAAGGTACTATTTTCCTCCCGGCGGTAGGAAAGTACTATTTTCCTCCCGGTGGGAGGAAAAGTACCATTTTCCTCCCTTCTTTAGAGGTCGAAAATAAAGTTTTCTAGTGAGGTAGTGGAAAAAATATCAAACGAACAACGAATTTCCTTCGAAGTTCACTGTGAAACATTTCATTTTACACAGTTTCAGTTTTATGGAATGGTCACTTTGTTTATAAAATGAATGACACGACGTGTGATGTGGCGTGACGAGGCAAGTGTTCATTACTATGAAACAGAACGGAGCGTTCACACTTTGTGTTTTTTCTGTGAGGTCCAACACATCGTGATCCTTGATGAGGAAATTGGTGTCATCTACATGGCAACTATGTGAATGAATGTGAGACTACTGAAGTAATGCATCAGGCCAATGATATATATTGGGGATTGCAGCAAAGTCAAAGGTGTACTCTTCTATAGAGTTAATTCCAAGCATTCGTAAATTTTATTTACATTTTCAGAGAACTACAAAGAATTGTTATGTCAATTTTACATGCTGATGTTATTAAATTGTACTTACAACTATAGTGAGGTTGTTTGATATGTTCTTAATGCTTTGTATAGTGACATTACAGTTTAAAATTGTAAATAATGAAAAAAGAGACTTCACGAATAAAAATAAACAGAAAATTTTAAAATTTCAGTCGAAAAACAAAATACTTGTTGATTGTATCTAAGCGATATACATCAGGTGTCAACTGTCAATAGAAAAAAAATCTGTGGCTTCGGTTAGAAGACCTTGTGTTTACAAGGCAACAACTAACGTCGCCACGGAGGCAGCTATAGCTACCAGCGTGACAATCCTACCCAGGAAAATACAAATAAGGATGAATTTAGCGAGGGGCAATATATGAAAATATAAGTAGAAAAGTTATTGGGTATAACCCTCAAAATGTTCTGCAACCGTAGACACTTGTTTCGAGCTTAAGCTCTCATCAGTACGGTAAAATCAATATATATATATATATATATATATATATATATATATATATATATATATATATATATATATATATATATATATATATATATATATATGGTGCTCCTAGGTCGTTGAGGTTTTTCTATGTATCCAAAACTAATTTGTCACTGTTCCCGACTTCAACCTTCCCTTTATAAATAATATCCCAAGATACATAAATACCCTGATTTCCAATAAAATATCGATTTGACTTGACTCGAAAAATGTAGGAACAGCTAATTTAAAATGTTCAGGATTTTGAAGTGGTTTTACGTTTATAGAAGTGGTTTTACGTTTATAGAAATGATAGGTAAATTATCAGTTTTTCGAAAACTTGTTGCCAGGCAATAGATACGAGAACCCGAAGTTTGAGAAAAAATGTGGAGAATTATTTTCTACTTTATCGAACTCTCGTGTGGTATTCGATAGATTATTTTTTGATGCCCCAATCATAGACACATTCTCAATTATTGAACCTTGAGGTACGCCTTGCTCAATAATTGCTGATTGACTAACAGTATTCTGAAAAAATATCTTTTGGGTCCTGCCCTCTAAATATGACTTCATCAGCTCCGCAGCAATTCCTTTCACACCGTATCTCTCCAGCTTCTGAAGTAGAAGTGCATAATTTACACTATCAAAAGCTCTAGAGAAATCAATGAACAACCCACAGATGTGCAGTTTTCCATCGAGAGCATTTATGACGTGTTCATTAAATTCATAAAGTTCCATTTCAGTTCTTTTGTTTTGAGTGAATCGGTGTTGATTTGGTGATAAAAGTTTGTTAGCAGAGAAGAAATATACCAACTGTTTTTCAATATTAAGTTCAAAAATGGGAATTTTTGCACCCAAATGAATATATATTAATCCTATTTCAGTTACGTTTACTGCAACCATAACTTGGTCACGTGTTGCCGTTGGTCAGATTTAATTCGCTATCTGATGAAAATTCGATTGCACAAAACGGTAACTACCCACCTAATGAAATTTAATCGACTGGGCAGAATTAAATTTACGGTGTCGTACGTAAAGTGTCAGAAGTGTTTTCAATAATAAAACATGTTTATGATGATGAGGTGTTACAATAGTATTAATAAATAATCGGTTTTTACTTTTACTATTTATGAGTGGCACGACAAAACAGGGGCGGACTTTTTTACCCCGTGGGTACCATACCTAGTTGTGGTGGAGTCGCATAATACTGAGCAACTATCGATTGCGAGGCAACTTACACAGTGTTAATAAAATTAGTTTATTACTATAATTAGAGTCACACCTGAGATAATAGCAGACACTTCTCGTTTTGTTACAGAAATTATCTACTTGGTGCATCCACTTTTATAAAAAACAACACCTAACATTTTGGTAGATGTTGTTAAAATCAATTTCAAATCAGAATTTTCCAACAGATTCAATTGATATTGTTGTCCTTTTACAAATCCTTTTGAATATCCTTTTGCAAATTATTTTTCTTAGACCATATGGTAATTTTTTGACGGTGATTTCAGCTGTATTCCTTCAGGTATTCAAGTCACTAATTACTAATAAATATTACATATACAATGAGTGGAGGATCATTAACAAAACCTAGATATAAAAAATTTCCCAAAATGGATCCTTGAAGTACACCATCAGCTATATGATTTCCAGAACTTATATTCTCCCCAGTTTTCATTACTAGTCTCCTATTTCCTCTAACTCCATATCTCGACAGTTTTATCAGCAAATACTGCAATTTACGCAATCAATCGTACGTAAAAAATCAATGAACAATCCTAGCCCACACTTTTTTGTCCAAGGCAGTTACTATTAGACTGTGAAAGCCTCGAAGAGCTGTATCAGTGCTTTTATTAGTCATGAAACCTTGTTGTGATGGTGGTAATAATTGGTATTAATTGGAGCGAAGGGTCGAGGGTTCAATTCCCCGCATGGTCATCAGTCTCGTGCATGGAATAACACGTTAAAAGGTAAGGGCTGCTTCTTTCCTAGCTCACACAAGTCTTTCGAAGACTTCCGAGGGTTGCGCGTAGGGGTGCAATCGGTTGACGGAAATAACAATTTTTTTTTATACATACAGTGACCGCCAAAAAGTATGTACCATATGGGAAAAATTTTTATTATTGGAGTATTGGAAAAAATATTCTGGGGAAAAGTTAGTGCATGTCCGATAACCTAAAAATCGATTTTGACACATGTCACGTGATCGCTAGAATGGCGGCAAAATGAAAAAAAATTGTAATGCAAAGGCAAAAAAAGGGGTAAGATGGCAAGATATCAAAAAAAGTTATTTGAAAAAGTCACTTAGAATTCAATTTTATACACATAAACGAAGTTTCAAGAGATAATTTAAAAAAATTGAAAATAGCAATTTTTTAAAAATATTTTCCCATCTATTTAAAAATATTTTTTTTTTCTTATGAATAGCTTGACTATACTGAAACATTCGCATTTTAATGATAATGACAAAACTTTCTCATTTTCTCCACACCAGAGGGCACTAAATTGAAAAAATGGGAATTTGTCAGAACCCTTGCTGTTACATCGGTTCGTATCTAACAGTTATATCCGAATTCCACGACCATTGTGATGACATGATACTCCAAAAACATGGTAATTTCCAGATTATAATCAAGTTCCGATGATAATCGTGCATGAGCGTTTCACTTCGCGCATAAACTTGAAAATAGTGCGTCAAATTAAAGATAAAGTTTATGTGCAAAGTAAAACGCTCATACAGCATTATTATTGAAACTTGATTAAAATCAGGAAACATGGTGTTTCTAGATTGCCATTTCAACACAATAGTCTTGGAATTCTGATAGATAAGAACCAATTTAATAGCGAGGGTTCTGGCAAAAACCAATTTTTTTAATTTAGTGCCCTCTGGTGTGGAGAAAATGAGAAAGTTTTGTCATTATCATTAAAATGCAAATGTTTCAGTATAGTCAAGCTATTCATAAGAAAAAAAATTATATTTTTAAATAGATGGGAAAATATTTTTAAAAAATTGCTATTTTCATTTTTTTTTAATTATCTCTTGAAACTTCGTTTATGTGTATAAAATTGAATTATAAGTGACTTTTTCAAATTTTTTTTGATATCTTGCCATCTTACCCCTTTTTTTACCTTTGCATTGCAATTTTTTTCATTTTGCCGCCATTCTAGCGATCACGTGACATGTGTCAAAATCGATTTTTAGGTTATCGGACATGCACAAACTTTTCCCCAGAATATTTTTTCCAATACTCCAATAATAAAAATTTTTCCCATATGGTACATACTTTTTGGCGGTCACTGTATATGCATTATGTAGGAAAATAATCGTGTTTCTCTGTTTTCATTCTTTGCTATTTCTGAGAATGAATCATTTTTAAGACTCGTTTACAATTTTTTATAAGTATCTGACTTGTGAAACTGACATTTTGTCTATCATTACAGCTAAGTCCCTTATCTCATAAACTTTTACGAGAGCTTTTTTCTAGATAGTATACTTGTAGTTGAATTTGTTTTCATTGGCAAGGCTTTAGCAGTAGCTCGCTAGAACGTCTGTAACAAACTTAGAGGGGCTTTAGGGGATCAAAATATTCCTTTTCTGGAAAACATGTCAATATGTCAAAGTGTTAATGATATGTTTGAATGTTTTAGACGATGTAGTAACTTGATTACTTATATTTCGGACGTCCATCATCTTAATGGTTGAAAGATTTCTATCTCTTTCAAGTTTTTCACAACGTTTCAATTGCTTGAATCCGCAATCGTCTTCTGGTGAATAGTGACAAAATCAGATGCTACGCGACCTTTTATTGGTCTATAATTAAAGTGTAATTACGGTGTAATTACGCGCGGTCTTGTGGCGCGCGTGGTTTCGCGCTTTTTCTCCCTCCTAACTCACCGACCTATAACCTGGTGAAATACCTCCTACCGATACTACAACCCTTACAGGGTACTAGCAGTTCGTTCGTCAAGAATTCTAAACACTTCGAGGACATTATCAAAGATGTTGAACTAGGACCTGAAGATCGTTTCATAAGCTTTGACGTGGAGAGCCTTTACACCAATGTCCCCATAGAAGAATCCCTTAACATCATCAAGAGGAAACTGGAAGAAGACATCCAGCTTTATGAAAGGACTGACCTCCCCGTACAAGCGATATTGGAACTACTGCAGTGCTGCCTACACAACTCATACTTTCAAGAAAAGAGCCGTTTCTTCTCCCAAGTTGATGGACTGCCGATGGGATCTCCTCTCTCTCCAGTAATCGCCAACATATACATGGAGTGGTTCGAGGAATTGGCTATCAGAGAGGCAAAATACAAACCAAAACTATGGCTGAGATACGTAGACGACACCTTTATCATTTGAAACCATGGAGATGAACACCTTGGGGAATTCTTCGCCAGAATGAATAACATGAGGGTTTCAATCAAATTCACAATGGAAACGGAAACTAATAGTACCCTATCATTTCTCGATGTGAAAGCTGAAAGAACAGACACTGAAATCCTTACCTCTCTTTACAGGAAGAAGACAAACACAGGACAGTACCTCAACTACGGCTCTAATCACCCAAACTCCACAAAGAGGGGAATCGTAAGAACGTTGGTGGAGAAAGCAATGTCTATTTGCAACAACCAGGAGTAATTGGAGGCGGAAATTAACCACATCAAAAGGACCTACGCCGAAACGGATACTCCGAGAAACTCATAGGAGAAGTTCGGAAACAACTCGAAAAGACCAAGACAACCGAAGAAAGACCACAAATCCCCGTTCTCATTCTTCCCTATATCAGGGGTATCTCCGAGAAGATCAGAAGGATCGGAAATAAATACAACATCAAGAGTTGCTTTCAATCCGGCAGTACCTTACGAAGCTTCCTCACCAAGACGAAACCAGAGAACACAACAGAATCCAGCAAAAACTGTATTTACAAAGTCCCAGGTGAATGTGGAGATTCCTATATCGAAGAGACCAAGAGGCCATTATCAGTAAGAATAGCCGAACACAAAACGTGGACTCAACGAGGGGAAACATCAAAATCGGGAATTGCTGACCACGCCTGGACAAAACACCACCGAGTTCTTTGGGACGAAGCTAGTGTTCTTCATAGAGAGGAACATTGGTTCAAACGGAAATTTATGGAAACCACGTATATAGAAGCCAATAATGCCTTCAGTCAACCAAGCGTGGAAATTAAAAACGTATGGTAACCGCTCATGGACCGTTTTGGAGGGAGAAAAAGCGCGAAACCACGCGCGCCACAAGACCGCGCGTAATTACACCGTAATTACACTTTAATTATAGACCTATAAAAGGTCGCGTAGCATCTGATTTTGTCATTATTCACCAGAAGACGATTGCGGATTCAAGCAATTGAAACGTTGTGAAAAAATTTGAAAGAGATAGAAATCTTTCAACCTTTAAGATGATGGACGTCCGAAATATAAGTTATCATGTTAATGATATCTTCACATTCGCCCAATGATATGTTGAGCTATTCGTAATTTGAATATGATTTTCAAAGATTTCTTCCCAATTGTTCTTTTATCGTTCTCACCATCCTTTCCCAAAATCCTCCCCAACATGCAGGAGTAGGTGGATTGAAATACAACTTTATCTTCTTCACTCATGAATACTCCTTTATGGCTTGTTTCAAAACTAAAGTAAGAAGCTCTCTAACAAATATCTTAGTGAATAGTTCATCTCTAGCGAACCTGATAGTTCGCTCCAGAAGGCGGGAAACTTTATAAAAATGCAAGTGCTGTTGAACAATCTTCTATAGATTGAAGTAAAAAATTTTCTATACTGGCCCCAAAATCCTATCCCATTCTTGATATTTCCATTAAATTTGATCTGCTGAATTTTTGGTATGAAGAATTTCCTCTTGGTTCTCTTGTTTGTACAGCTTCCATTATTTTGATTATCTTCATAAAATATTTTTAATTTATATTCACATTTGGATTGATATTCGACATATTGTCGCGACTAATGCTGCATAGGGAGGCTATAATAAGCCCTTCGCCTGGGACGTAGTCAGAGGGATAAAAGGGTAGCATGATACCTACTCAGTACACCCACTACCAAATGAAACAAATAGCCAAATCATCCAAAACTAAATGTTATATATTAAAGATAAGATCAAAAATATATACAGTTATAAAATTGGGTAAATAAAGGTCCGTCCCAGATATAAACCTCAGCTTGCCAGAGGACTTCTTTCCGGGGAGGGCTTCACAACAACAATAACCCAGACTGGTTTAGGACTCACTTCAAAACTGATCTCGCACTGATGCCGCACCCCTCCCATTTTTGCTTATTTATTGGCTTTGATGATTTATTATTGTTTCCGTTAGGTGCGAAAAGTTTCAATGTAGAGTCAACGCTCAATGCTCTAGAGTGTTTTCAATGAACTAAATTATCTTTTCTTGATGACAGTGGTGAAATGTTTAATTTCTATTCGTAAACATAAACTTGTATCATAATTAAAGTTTTGATACTCCATTGTTTATAATCGATTGGGAGATTTTCGTATTTTGTAAAATTGAAGTAAAGATTGACCAGGCGCCCTTCTTGATAATATTCTATTCGATGGGGTTTCTTGGTATTCTGCATCTAATCCGTATCGGAAAATTAGGTTTCTTTCAGATTATCATCACGGCAGTTCTTCTTGTTTTATGGTTTTTATAGTTTGTTTCTTGAAGTATATAGGAAATGTATTATTAGTTTTTTTGTTGGAACATTCTCACCAATAATTTAGTTCAATTCTTCGTAGAAAATAACTGCGGCATCGACATGAAGATTATGGAGAATCACATTTCATTTAAATAAAAAATTCTCGAATGTTAGAAAGAGGTAGGTTTAGAAATCGAGTGTTTTGGAGGCTGCAATTTTGACAGAGGGGTGCACCTCCGTCTTCCAAATAATCTCGGACTACCAACTTCTTCGCCTCGCCCTGTATACGTTCTGCGTTCTCCGAATCGCACGCCCAGGCACAATACAAACGCAGAGTAACTCACATACAACCGGTGCATTCGAAGACGAGAGGAGAAAGGTATATACCTGTCGAGAGCGCCGGAAGTTCCGTCACAGTGGCCGGTCCTTCTCAATGGTCGCGTCCAATCTCGACCGGAACTGGCCGGCCCTCTCTCTGCGCCGCGGCCCTTGTATGTGTGTGTGTGTCGCGTCGTCCGGAGGAAAGAATATTTTTTAGGTTATGCTCGAACGAGGACGCCGCGCCAGGATATGCATGTTGGTCGGGCTCGAATTATAAAAGATTTTTTAATTTTCGGTGACTAATTTCCAGCTACTTTGAATTCGACTTCCTGGCCAGCAACTGTTTATACGTCAAGTTCTGTTTGAATGTTGGCATGGAAGGGTGCTATTACAAGAGATGTGCTAGAAAAAAATGTAACCTTCCTGAAAATAAAGTGTTCTATCAACGCTTTAACAATTCTAGAGGAAGCCACGTATAGATCTTGAGTTTACCCCTGAAGAAGTAAGACGGAAGCGAAACCTTCGGCGACGCCAACGTCTACTTCAACAGGCTTAAAATTTCGATAATCATGCTTTTATGTTTCAGATTCCAAGAAGAACCGACCAAGTGGTAAACTCAGTAAATTCAATACACAACACTTGGCCCTCAGCCAAGTGTTTTTCAGGCCTTCAGCCAGTTTCAGGGGGGCACCATGCACATTAAGTAAAGTCATTATAAAATCAAATTAAACTCATGTCAGATATAAGAGAGTTTCAGGCCGAGAATTGGCCGAGCACTCCATATCAAACGATCAGATTTTATTCTGCTGATCGCCAATCATCAGGATGAGGAACCGCTTTAAAGAGCGGGGGTGGTGGATAGGGGGGGTGAGCTTTCGAGTACGTACGAGTGCTGGGGCGTTCATCCTTCCGGGCCTTAACCTTAGGGGGTGCATGGTGGTGGTATAGATCTTGTTGAAACCCAATTCAGCTTTTAATTCTTCGATTGGAGAAAGTTGAGGAAAATATCGAATGATGAAATCCAAATCAGACCAGGTGTGATGAAAATCATAGTCAAAGATGACTCTCCAAAACAACGTCGTTGACTTAATGAAGTAAAAAACAAAGAGAATAGCATTGAGACCAATCAACTGAATCATTACTATTGTAATATTACACGCAATCTGGAAACATCTCTTTTCATACCTCACCTCTGGATTACATGAAGAATACTAACGCAGAAAACGAGGTTTAACTAACCGACAATAACTTCATTGAACTCAAAACGATCTTAAAATATATAAGAAAACAAAAACTCCTCTGGCATAGATGATAAATGTGTTAAGTAACATCAATCTCAATCTTCCTGAGGCAGCATTGATATCCTTGGTGAAACGTATTAATATATACCTCTTGATTTCGATGAAAATGAAAATATTTTGCAAGACACCATGTATCTTCGCGACACTGATGAAAATGAAGTTCAAAAAGTAATCATGGAATTAAAACTTAATAAATCACCAGGCCCTGATAAAGTTAGATCTGAAACACTGAAGGCTATATCTAATGAAATAAAAAGACCTCTGGCTTATTTAATAAATAAATGCTTTGATACAGGGTGCTTTCCAAAAATTTTCAAAATTGGAATTATCAAGCCACTTTACAAGAGTGGAGATAAGTTGAACATAATCAACTACAGACCGATTTCGCTTATTTCGAATTTGGCGAAAATAATTGAAAAAATACTGAAATTGAGACTTCTGAGCTTCTTGAACAAACATAAAATTATTTCTTTTTCCCAGTTCGGATTCAGAGAAGGAATGTCAACAGAAGATGCGATTTATCATCTCACAAGTAACATCTATAATGCATTGGATAAGAAAAAACCAACTTTGTGTATCTTTGTCGACCTTTCTAAAGCATTCGATACTGTATCTCATGAAAAGCTATTGAACAAACTAGAATGCTATGGAATAAGAGGAAATGTTCATAAAATCTTGAAAAATTACCTATCAGACCGCGAACAGAAAGTTGACATAGGTGGTAGTCTCAGTGATCCTATGACTGTTACGTATGGTGTTCCTCAAGGAACAGTACTAGGTATTCTTTTGCTTATTATTTATATGAACAGTATTTCACACCTTGATACAAAGGGAAAGATTATAAGCTTTGCAGATGACACTGCTATAATTTATTAATCTAATACTTGGATGAATTTAAAAACAGAAGCCGAAAATGATTTCAGTAAAATAAGCAAGTGGTTCAGGTATAACAAGTTAACACTGAATTTAGATAAAACAAAGTACTTATCTTTTACTTCGTACACCAATCACTCGCCGAATATGGGATCATTACGTTTCGGGAAAAATTCAGAAATTCCAGAAGTGAACTCCATCAAATACTTAGGCATTGTGATTGACAGACACTTACGGTGGGATCTTCAAATTAAAAATATAGTGGGAAAACTGCGAGTTCTATTATTCAAATTCAAATATTTGAAAGACTTTTTGGACATAAACCATCTAAAAATCTTATATTATGCTCTAGTGCAGTCACAAATATGTTACGGTATAATAGGATGGGGAGGTGTGAATGACTGTCATTTGGAAACCTGAATGTTATTCAGAAATGGATACTGAAAATCATCCTTGGAAAGAAAGCTACATATCCCAGTGATAATTTATTCATAGAGGCCAATGTAGTTGACGTAAGACAGGCCTATTGCATCAATTTATTAATCAATATCAAAAAAGATAAAATACAACTTGAATCTGTCGATCATAAGTATAGTACAAGGAACAAACAAAACAGAGTACCTAGATCAGAAAAAGCAGTTGGACAACGATGTTCACAACATGCTACCAGAATTTATAAAAAAAATTAATAGTTCAGTAATGTACAAAAAATATTGGATTTTGCGTTCTGAAAGGACATTATTTCATGATTTTGTCAACCAAACTTTAAAAAAGTGAAGAAAAAATAATAAAAACACCAATCGAGTATGGCATATAAACAAAGCAGACAACCAAAAAATTACCAAAATAAGCCCGATTATGACACAAAGCCCTATTAAGACACAAAGCCCTTTTATGATACAAAGCCCGATTAAGACCTAAAGCCCGAATATGACATACACCCGGAATATAACCTGCACCTTAATTATTATAGATAATCACCCTGAATATGGCATAAACTCCAAGTATAACACATTCGGATATTTATTCATTCTTTCATTTACATACATTTGCATTCATTCATTGAATATCTTTTAATCAAGTTCATGTGTTATATGTATTTTTTATCATTGTAAAGTCCTTTATACAACTTTTACTTTCAAGTTTATCACTGTAAAGTCCCTCATACTACTTTTAGTTTTAAGTTTATCATTGTAAAGTCCCTTATACTACTTTTAGTTTTAAGTTTATCATTGTAGAGTCTCTTATACACTTGCTTTCAAGTTTAGTATCACATACAAGCGATAGTTTTATACTAAAGCTTCGTGATTCCTCCCTGTTTATTCACTAAAAAATTATATGTATTCCATTTATTATAAAATTATGTATTTTCGTGAATAAACATTATTATTATTAATAATTCATTCAGAACAGGAACGGTTCTATGCTTTTTGAGCAATCTCGATTGGTTCATTCATAGAGAAGACAGTGATCTATCCAACCACCGGCCTATATCAGTTATCCCCATAGGTTAGCGGTAGTAATAGAAAAATGAGAGGATCAATAATGCTCTATTTTCTCTCATGTCAGAGGTATACTGCTAGCGAGTATGCTGCTTCTGTACTATACAGGGTGTCAATTTGAAAACTTCCCACCCTTAATATCTTCCTTCCAGTAAACAATATGAGTAATCGAAAAAACAGGTCAATTTTATTGCCAAGGGGGACACTTTCAAGGACTATTTGTAGCCCTCGTGGTTCAACCCCCTAGGAGGGGTAGATGTTACCCTTCGAATTTTAAATGGGAAGGGGGGTCAAGTGGCACATCATTTTGATGGGCGATCAATTCTTGTTCCAATGGTACCCTGACTTATTATTTTGTGATGAGCATTTTCCGAAAAATTGCGTTCTAAACTAACAGAAGTAATTATTAGAACGCCTATACTGAGATGCATGGTTTGGCCAGAACTGGTTAGAATATTAGGTGGTACCGTTCCAACCCTGTATTAGGGGTAACATTAGCCATTAGCTCCAAACACTTTACATAAAAAAGTAGTCTAATAGTAAAACGTAGATGGTAGTAAAGTTGTCTTTATTAAATGCTGAATTTTTAAGTGTCATCGCAGAAATTGTACAGATAGCCTTCCTTTTTTGCTACTTCTGCTGTAAAAAGTTTCTGTTTTCCGGCAAAAAATTGGTTAGCAAATTTGAACTATGTGGTAGTATTGTGAATACCGTTGTACCTGTTGGGCTGTTTAGGAATTACTTTAATAAGTGTATAAAAGTGTAAAAATGGTTTACATTCTTCAAGACAGAATTGAAATGATTGTAATTTATGGAGAAGTTGGAAAGTGCGCACGAAGGGCGGCATGTCTTTTTAACGAAAGACATCCAAATTGTAATGTAAGTCACCGATATGTGCTTGATTTGGTGAATAAGTTTTACGAAACTGGTTCAGTGACAAATAAAAAAAGAAATAACCCCAGAGTACTAAATGAAGCAGCTCAAATTGAAGTTTTGGGAACATTTGCTGCAGAGCCCACGAGCTCCTTACGATCAGTATCAGAACAGACGGGAATGTCACGCGAGACTATAAGAAAAGCATTGAAAATGCATAAATTTCATCCATATAAAATGCAGATTCTTCAAGAGCTCCACGAGGATGATTATGATAGAAGAATAGAGTTTTGTGAAATCATGTCTCATCGAGTCAATACCATCCCTAATCTTCTGTTAAACATCTGTTTCAGCGATGAGTGTTCATTTTTTCTGAATGGCAATGTTAATAGACAAAATTGTCGCTATTGGAGTGACGAAAACCCACATATTTTTCGGGAAGGGCATACACAACACCCACAAAAAGTTAATGTTTGGGCTGGTATTCTTGGAAATGCCATTCTTGGTCCATTATTTCTGGAAGAAAACTTGACTGGCAATCTGTACCTTGATATGATTGAAGAGACTATCGATCCTCTTATAACTCACGAGCTAGAAACTCAAATTGATGCAGAAGGTAATGAACTTTTGCAGGAGGATCTGTTACATTTCCAGCAGGACGGTGCTCCACCTCATTATTTTCTTCCCGTCCGACAGTGGTTAAACGAGAGATTTCCGGGTAGATGGATTGGCAGAAGGGGAGCAGTTGAATGGCCTCCGAGATCACCGGATTTAACACCCTTAGATTTCTTTCTTTGAGGGCATCTTAAATCCGTTGTTTATAAAACACAACCTTCTGATATTGACGAACTTAAAAGACGAATTACAGCAGCATGCCGGTCAATTCCTAGTGAAGTTTTCCGTAATGTTAGAGGGGAGTTCGAAAACAGACTGTATTACTGTATAGAGCAAAATGGACAACATTTCGAATAGCTAATAAGATAAGCGTAAGTAGATTTTATGTTGGAAATGTCTTTCTCGCAAATTAAATTTTATTGTGTAGAAGGAAAATAACCACCAAATAAAAAATCCCATGCGTAATAAATTTATTCCTGTCATTCAAGGGTTGGAGCGGTGCCACCTACTCTTCTAACCATTTTTATTAAAGGGAGTCAATACAATAATGCATCTCAGTATAGGCGTTCTAATAATTACTTCTGTTAGTTTAGAACGCAATTTTTCGGAAAATGCTCATCACAAAATAATAAGTCAGGGTACCATTGGAACAAGAATTGAACGCCCATCAAAATGATGTGCCACTTGACCCCCCTTCCCATTTAAAATTCTAAGGGTAACATCTACCCCTCCTAGGGGGTTGAACCACGAGGGCTACAAATAGTCCGTGAAAGTGTCCCCCTTGACAATAAAATTGACCTGTTTTTTCGATTACTCATATTGTTTACTGGAAGGAAGATATTAAGGGTGGGAAGTTTTCAAATTGACACCCTGTATAATGTTTCCAAAGCCTTCGAATGTATCAATATTGAAATACTATTACGGAAACTACCACACTAATAGTTTCGGAAGTATGAGCTTGATATGGGTGAGATCTCACCTAAACAAACGTAGTCAGATAGTACGTTGCTGAACTGACTCAAAAATCGCTGAAATCGAATTTAGAGTGTATTCGTGGACACGTACTTTTCTTCCTTCAAGCATTCCGAATTTTCTAGAAGTTAATCTTCCTGGTTCTTTAAATTTTATTGAAGCTTATCTTCCACGAATTTGGTATACTTGTCGGATTTCTTTACTATCAAACTCGAATCGCTTTCAAATACTTTGAATAAATAGGTTTCAGGATCTTCTCTAAATAGAATCAAGCTATCCCAGAGTCTTTTCTGAAGTACGGATTTCTTACCAGGGTAGTTTCAAGATCCCTTTCCTGCAATTCCTGCTTCAAGTCGGCTACTTTCAAATCCACAAGATGCACTTTGTCCTTTAGTGGTTTTCTACAGCAAAAAGTTTATGTCTGAAGAGTTTAATTTGTTTCGAAACCCGGAAAATGTCTGTCAGCTAAAGGTCAGAACTTTCTCGACAATTATTTTTTGATTATTCAACAACTGTTGAGTGAATTTTCTGGCGCAGTAAAATTAAACCAACCAATTAGAAAAATAAATATCTCAGTTTTTCAGTATTTAAAGGTACAGTTTTTACAAAACCGTGTTGTTGAGATCCTAAATAATTTTCAACATATTGGTATAGATTGGAATATCATTTGTTCGAAAAGCTTGGCCAGTATACACATTATTGATATAGGTCTGAAGTTTTCATAATTTGCATTTTGTTACCCGGCTTGAAAAGTGGTGTAATTATGGATGTTTTCTATAATGATAGTGAAACATTGGTAAAAATTATTGAATTAAAAATGTGAACTAACGATTCCTTTCACCAGTCACCACAGGCCTTGATGATAAAGGGTGGAATTCCATCCACCCCATCAGCTTCTTTAGGTTTAAGTTTATTATTGTATTTTGAAAGTTCTCAGCGGTAATAGAACTGATAATAAAAAAAATCATTTCCTGCTGTGTTATTTGTTGAATAAGCTAAATCATAAGACACTCTCACTGGTGAATATACTGATGAAAACAAATCTGCAAATGCATTTGCAGTGCATTCTTCATCAATCTCTACCCCTTTGTAGATAAAATTTACAGAATTTGTATTATTATTTCTTATGTTGACATGATTCCAAAAATTACCAATTTTGGTAGATATATTCTGTTCGAGTTCTTCTAACTCAATAAGATTCTTTGCCTGTTTTTCATATTCTTAAATTTTTCAATATAGGCAACAGTTATTCTTATAATAATTAATTTGTTTTGTGAACCAGACCGGAAATTTCCGAATATTTTTATGTATTAGACTACAAGCCAATATAACAATTTGGAGAGGTAATAATAAGAATTATTATTATTCATCCAAAGATGTGCTCTTCCGACGAAATATTCTTGTACGGCATTCCTCACGTTGGTAGATTATGAGATAATACTCTCCTAGAACCTACTGCCGTACAAAAATAATGGAACCGGAATCCAGGATTTTTTTTTTATTTTCGGATATTGAAAAAATTTTCTGGCATCCGGTCCCATTATTTTTGTACGGCAGTAGGTTCTACGAGATTATTATTTCATAAACTACCAACGTGAGGATGCAGTACAAGAATATTTTGTCGGAAAAGCACACCTTCAGATGAAAAATGATTATTATTATTATTACAGTCATTTGCACCATCAAGAATTGAAGGCATAGTGCCTAAAGTTATTTTTTCATATAGCAGCATCGTTCTGAATATGTTTCATCCTGGGTCAAATGCCCAGGATGAAAATTTCAATGTCAAAATATTTTATTACTCAACATAATCTCCTCTTAATTGGATACATTTATTAGACCTTTCAAAAAAAATGTTACTCCATGGCAATCCCAAAAAACTGAAGCAAGAACTTTTCCAGCAGATTTTTGGACACGAAACTTCTTAGGTCTTGGAGAACCGGAGTGTCGCTATTCCATCGATTGTTGCTTTGTTTCTAGATCGTAGAAATGTACCCAAGTCTCATCCATAGTAACAATTCGGTTTAAGAAGTCTACATCGTTTTCAAATCGAGCACAGATCGAACGCGATGCTACTACCCTTGCACGCTCTTGGTCAACATTCAAACATTTGGGGATCCATTTTGCAGCAATTTTTCTCATGTCCAAATTGACGTGAACTATATGATGAACGCGTTCGTATGAAATATTCAGTGCTTCAGATATCCGTTTTAGCCCAATTCGACGGTCTGTAAAAATCATGACATGAACCGCATCGATATTTTCGGGGACTGACACAGAAACTGGCCTTTACCATCGGTCATCATCTTCAATGGAAAATTTACCTCGTTTGTAGCTTGCAGTCCAATTTTTCACGGTCGTATACGAAGGACATTGATCACCAAGGTTATTAAGCATATCTTCGTAAATCTGCTTACCTCTTTTAAATACAGGTACTTGCTATGGTAACGCAATATTTTGTTTGTGCAGGGATCTGGTCTAGGCTGACTAGATTTCAATACATCCTCGTAGTCTACATATTTTGGTACACAGTTTGTGTGTAGCAAACTTTGTAAAATTCGTCTCAAGCTGAGTTTACATCTGTTGTACTTTTCCCAATTCGCAATTCTAAAACCTTGGCTTAAACTAATTAATAAGTTCGCTTTTTCAAAAATTGTATTGCAATTTCTCATTTAATTCGCTCAACTTGTGGCGTGACGTAATGTTAATAGTAATTTCTTAGGCTCAGTCCGAGAACAGGTGCGACAGGTCCGGTTCCAGGCTCGTTACAATAACATCCGGTTGACGAAAAAATTATAAATTCTTTGGTCATCCCCCCCTCACCCTTTAAACTGAGATCCATGGCGCGCCTCTGGGTACGAGAGACGGTCCAAAATTAAACTCAGTGATTCTACTTCAAAGTCGGGATTACGAGATTACAGTAGAGATTGAAAAATATTACTCATGGCCCTTCTGGAGCGCAGATTTGGATCATCTAATTTTTTGGTGCAGTACCAGTATTAATCGAGATTTTCAGTGACGAGATCAGCAGCAAAACAAACGAAGTGTCAATAAGAAAAAACAAACCAGAGAAGAAATGGCAGTATTAGAAGAAAAAAATATTTACTTTCTCTTATATCGTACGACATCATCGATCAACATAGTTCAATCAAACTATGTCAGTAATCTTCCGTATACATTTTATAACCAATAAATCGGGTACAATAAACCTCATTTTATTATAATGCACCTACAATTAAGATACCCATAAATAGAGAGGTATAAATTGCACACAACCGTTATACCCGTATTATATCGGCAACAAATTACCGACATTTTTCGGTCTGGATGGATTTTTTCTGTATTGTGCGCTCGGCTATTCGCGTTATCGCGAGATAATCTCCGGCACGCAAAGAAGTGACAAATAGACGTGAAATTCCATGAATAGGTTCCGACCATAGAAAATCCGGACAGCGATGGATCTCACGTCAGTGCTTATGGTAAAGATCTAATATTAGCGTCTACGGAACGCGGACTGGCGTATGATCTTTCTCCATTTGTGTCCATTTTTTCGTTCAACTCGCTGCCCATTCATGCAGAGTTGGATATTCTAACAATAGTCAATGTTAAACCACACCGAAGGCATTTAACATCACAGTTTACTGCAATTGAACAGCAGTTACAGTACTACTCAATGAAAATGTGAATTAAACCTTGAGAATTTAAAGAAAATGCATTGTGAAATCATAAACATAATCCCACGGAATGTGTTTTGGGAAATAAAGACCTGTATCTATCTATCTTTCATATGGCATTCAGAAAACCAGCTACTTATATCACTTTCATATCATAAATTTGGGAATATTTGGGGAATATTTGGGAATATTTGGCTGGTGTATCTTTGCATCGTTTCTTCATATTGAACACTGGTAGTATATATATTTTTCAAATAAATAAATATTGGTACAGATCAAAACTATAACAATAACCACAAAAGGCGAGACATTTGCCTGGAATTTGTTATTATTACATCAACTGTACTTCACAATCAAATATTTTTTCAAATTTTAAAAATAACCTACCTTAATTGATTTGTATTTGCTGCATCTCCATCGAACACTGCTAGCACAAATTTTATGATTAGTGTAAGTGTAACCATCCCAACAAAATTTTGGTTTACCACAAGGTGTTTTCAAAAATTCCATTGTTTTTATTAAAGAAATCGTACTTTACTTTACTTCAAGAAGAACTCGAAAAATGATAGGTAACCAGCCAAAACAAACGAAACAATTCATATTGTTAAAAAAAAATTGTTTTTCCGTTAACCAGCTGTCGTCCCCTTACGAACGGCAGCCCTCAGAAGTCGAAACTTGTGCGAGCCAAGGATTAACGAGGTCTTACCTTTTTAAGTGCGATTCCTAGCACTTTCTCGGGCCATCAGAAAAAGTTCTGCAGTCGCTTGGGTTTGAATCTTTGACTGGCAGCCAAAAGTGATTGAAACAATGTCGCTTTAACCACTCGGCTACCTGGCAGGTAATCCAAAATTAATGTATATAGTGACCAAAGACTTTATGAAACGGGTCGATTCATATGGGTAGAAATAATGTGGTTCCTAAGATAATGAGGGTTAGCATTACATCGTTTACTTAAATCATGAACCTAAGTATATAGTACTTGAATTTTTTAAATATAGGTTTTTTTCCTGGGTTTTTTTCTGGTGGGTTTCATTTCCGGGGTATCTTTCAGAGTTTTTACTCCGTTTATTTGTTTCCGGGGGTACTTTTAACTTTTATTGGATTATGTAATCGCCAAAAACATATAGATAACAAAATATTAGTATCATCAGCAAAAACCCCAGTAGTAGAGACTTTCGTAGAGAATACAAGTAGGTTATTAATGAAAATTAAAAATAAAAGTGGTCCCAGAATAGAGTCTTGTGGAACTCCAGTTGATCACTTCTCAGACTCGAACGTTCACTTCTTAGACTTGAACTTTCTTACCTACACTGACCATCTGACTACGACTAGATAGGTAAGACCTCAGCCATTCAGTGCAGAACCCCAAATGCCATAGATCTGTAGTTTGTGCTACAGCACAGCTTGCTCATGTCAAAAAATAACCCTAAAATTTGCTTTTCTCTGTCTTACACTTCTAGTACGGTTTTGATAACTTCAAGATATCAGGAAAACTCCCTCCATGAACGTAGTGTTCACAATATGCCTCAATGGTTCAGAAATAAAATTTTCGACATTTTTAATTACATGACCAGGAATTTCGTCCATACCAGAAGATTATTTCTTGCAAACTTTTTAATGACCTCTTCAATCTCAAATTTAGTCATTGAAGGATAAAATAAATTTATATTATAATATTGGATATGCTAGTAGGTACTCACAGTTGAGAAGTATCCACTGAAAAGGTTGCTAATGGCTGCAGAAATGGCACAACACTACCTCTATGGTGATCTTGTGATTCCTTTATTATTTTCAAAGATTATTTCATCTTGTTGTCCGCTGTCCACTGAAGAGATTCTATCATCATTATAAGTTTTTTTGACCTGTATCAGTTTAGCATATTTGGTGTCACCATTATATCCAAAATCCATTGTGAGTGGAGAGACATGCTATTCTATGGAAAGGTTTGCAAAAAATCGCATGTTTAGGAAGGTGATTAGTTTTATACTTTTTGTATTATGTTCCAGTTTCCTCTTTTAATATTGTTTATTTTTCAATGTGTTTTCGAAATATATTTGAAAAATATATTGGAAACTGAAAAAAAATACAAACCAACCAATTTAATTAATATTCTAGTCAAATTGTGTTAACAAAAAACTCTGACTTCAACTCCCATTCTTTTCATTTCGTTCCTAACAAAAATACTAGTAGGATATCGACTGTGCCATCACATCACGGGGCCAGGTAGCCGAGTGGTTAAAGCGACTTGTTTCAAACACACTCTGGCTGCAAGTCAAAGGTTGAAACTCTAGCGACTGCAGAAATTTTTCTGATGGCCCCAGAAAGTGTTAGGAATCGCACGTAAATAGGTAAGACCTCGTTAATCCTTGACTCGCACAAGTTTCGACTATTGAGGGCTGACGTTCGTAAGGGGACGACAGCTGGTTGAAGGAAAAATAGTATATTATTCAACAAGCGTATAATGATGGCTATTACCCACGAAGATGAAATTGCAACACGAGCTGGAGGCGAGTGTTGTAACATCTGAGTGGGTAATTGCCATTATACGCGTGTTGAATACTATACTTTAACCACAAGTATACATATAAAGTTTATTAAAAAAATACAAAATACACATTATTTTTTATTAATGGTAACGTTATTAATACACAATAAATTTATGTTTATTTACTTACATAATAATTATTAATAGTTACATTACAATTGTTAAAATTCATGCCAGGGATGAATTTGTCAGTCATCTGAGTCTGATTGAAAATCATGGGACTTGGACTGGCACTAGAGCTAGTACAAGGTTTTTCATTGTAATTAGAGCTAGTATATTGTTTGTTAATTTCGTTTAAAATCTGATTTCCTCTTTTTATTTTATTGGTTATGTTGTCATCTACATAACCTTCGGCAACTGTGGTTGATTTCCATCCCCCTAACTGCTTTACTACTGTAATGTCACCTCCTGCGCTAACGCAAATGGTTGCAGATGATCTTCGGAACGAATGTCCTGTATACAATTCGGGATTTTTTAATTTAAAAAACGAAGCAATGTGCTTTCCCATAGAAGCTAATTTGTTAATGCCTACTCTTTGAATAGTACATTTGCCATTGCGATAATTTAAAAATAATGAAATAGTAGCCAATCCATAAAACTTTTGTACACTGCATCATATTTAATTTTTGACTTGTTAGGTAGGAAATTTTCTGTAGCGCCAGCAGCTAATTTTAAAATGTCTGGCGGTGTACAAGACATATCTTCTAAATCAGATTCACATTTCTCTAATAATACCAGAGATAAGAATGTTCACAACAAATAACTCACAAACCGACTGACAGTATATCTACAAATACAGTGACAAGTAAATTTACAAATTGTCAAATTTGACGCAACGATTGAGTAATATTATTCCATCGAACTGTCATTATTATTCAATTCTATATGGTAATGCATGGCATTACTTGATAAAAATCGCATATTTAACAGATTTATTAATTAATAGTTTATCCACAATTTTAAACGACAATTTTGAAACAAGCGAAAGACAGTCCGTAGTTATATTCTGTTATGATTTGGACTCGCTACTGTCATTTATTAATTTGGTATAAACATTTAAATACAAAATAACAAGTTTTTTAGTTACGAAATGAAAACTAGTGGGGAGTTTCAACGTATACGAATTCAATGTTGTATCTCTTTCCAACGCTCGGTGTTTGTATCGCTCTATGTTACTTCAAACGTTTGAAAATGATTTCGCATGAACTCGAGAATAGACCCTCAGGTATTTACAGCTTTCTTTAACAAAAAAAGTTCTAGAAAATTGAAACACGAAGAAAATGTGATTTTTACGACCCGAATGGATCATTTGTAATGGAGAAAACCTGGAAAACGTGGAAAATTTTGCGTTTTTTTTTTAACTCATAACTCCGTCATTTTTCATGTTGTAGCATTGGCCCTCCCCATGAAAGTATTGAATGTGAACTATACGAGTAAAGAAATGTTTTTTTTTTATTTAAATGTTTGTAACAAATTAATCTCGTATTATAGTTGCGAGTCCAAAACATAACAAAATATAACTACGGTATTTTAGTTAAAAAATCACTCATTTTATGCTATTGATTGCTGTATACCTTTTCCAAGCTTTCAGGATCTCTTGTCATAAAAATTATGAAAAAAAAATTATTTCTTTAGGAATGTCGATACCGCAGGCAGAACGGCTATCCAGAACATTCGTAGATTAATGGTAACATTGATGTTAATTGCAAATAAAGTGCCGGTAGGATTTCAGACAGTTTATCTGTGCGATATAAAGGCACAGCAGTTGCAATATTCATCGCAGTGTTAATTGCAATAGGTATGAAATATTCCGGCGCAGTTCATAAATCTCCGAGTAATATGCTGTATCGGTTAACGTAAATGCATTAAATTCAAAGTCGCATGCAAGGACGAGAATGGTACTTTGCGACATAGTAATGGACTAGCTTTTTCACGACTCGTATGGATGAACGCTGCGGAAGATTTAATTATATATCTCTTCATTTAGTTGAAAACTAGTTCATTTACAAAAGTAAGTACATGTAGAAATAATTAAATAAATATAAGCAACATCTAATAACTACACTCACTTTGATTTAAAAAAAAAACTAATACAAAAATATCATCGTGGGGTTAAAATTAATATAAATTGACATAGAAAATACAGTCACTTTGGTAAAAAATGCATACATAAAAAGATATAAATTTTAATTACGATTAAGCTTTCGAAAAGTGTAGAAATATTAGGAGAACACAGGTTTCAGCAAAGAATAGCTTTGAGAATGAAGCAATCAGAAAAAATTAAAATGAGACAATCAGTTTGATTTAATGATAGATGTCATGTATAAGTTAGAAGTAGGGAAGTCACTAGCTCATGAACTCCGATGACAGAAACCATATTGTTGAATGTTTACAATTCTTGAGCCTTCGAATCGAGACAGTATTTATCAGTTTCAATCTTTTCGAGATTTCGAGATTTTTAAGGGGATTTTCCGTTTTTTTTTGGTTTCTACTGCCCTCGGTAAATGTTCAGGAATCAATTTGAGCCATTCCACATTATTTTAATGTATACTCAATCTGTCTTACAGAAGTGTATCGTTCTTGAGAATGATCGTAAATCAGTAGTCTGGAAAATATTTCTTTTTAATGAAAAATCGAGACATTGACCGTACTAATTGAATACCTGAATGAAAATCTTAACGAGCCACATCGATATTTCCAAACTGTTTTTCACCAACTCGATTAAATAGTGGAAAAATCTTGAAAAAATAGAAAAAAAAAATAAAACTTGTACTGTTTCTCTAAAATACCTGTTCAACAGGTATTTAAAATGTTCTAATGAAGTTTCTCCATTATTTAAAAAACAAATGAAAAACAGTTTTATGGTACAAAAATTACGAAAACCCGGATTTTTCATCATTTACAAATTTTTCATTATTCACTACTCATTTTCTCCCTCTTCTCCATCCTAAAAATTCTTTGGGCGGATTTTAGATTATTTTTCCACTTTCCATAATTTTCCGGGCGCCACGCCTTTACCCTCTCTCCCTTCCCCCCCCCCTTCTCCCTCCCCAGAATTTTCAAGGTGTTTCTCTCCCGGATTTTTATTATTTACCCCTATTTCCCAGCTCCTCCCCACCCCAAAATTTTCGGGCGCATTTCGCCCGGATTTTCTTATTTGTCGCTCCTCCCCCGCCATTTTTGCGGGAGCGAAGCTCCAGGATTTTCGATTATTTACTCCCTATTTTCCCCCTTCTCACCCTAAGATTTTATTGGGCGTTTTGCGAGAATATTGTTTTAATAAAACCTCCAAAAACTCAAAAAACTTAAAGATGGTGACACATTTTTTAATTTCACATTATACGAAACCGAAAAATTATGGAATTTTCCCTTTTTTTCTTAAAACATTGACAACTCGAAGATATGAACAGATTTATTGTTCTCAAAAAGGTCTACAAAAAGTAACGATGACATTTATTTATATCTTGAAACATAAAAAGAATATTGAATTTTTATAAACCCACAAATCTTCTCTTGAAAATCTACAAAGATGTCCTAGAATTATTTCCGAAAAATGAAACAAGAAGGAAACATTTTACAATTTTTTTCTAAAAACAACAAAAAGTAGGAAACTAAGCGAGATATTGAAAACATGTGTATGAACAGTTTTATTGTCCTTAAACTGATCTACAAAGAGTTATAATGAAATGTTTTCATATCTTGAAAAATACAATACAATTTTACAAATTTTGATTTCTTTAGATCAAATCAGGTTCGGTGAGATTAGTTTTTGATAATTTTTTGATTGCGAATATCTATTGTTTCAATTCATATCTCCGAAGTTAAGCCTTAAAAATTGATGATTCAGAGAGTATGTAGAATTTTTTCATAAATCGTCCTGCAAGTGGCGTTTTATGAAACTACAGATTGTAGGTTGGACTTATATGAACTAACTAAAATAAACCAAAAAAAATTAATGTTTTTCGTCCAAAAATAACGGAAGTATAATTCAGCGTAACTTAAAACAGTGTTCCTTTGGAGGGACAGATACACTGCAAAGTTCGAATCCTGAAGAAATATTATTGAAAAGGAGTTTGTCATTAATTTCTCTCTTCGTAATCTCTGTTTAATTACAATGGTTACTTGTAATCAGGACTCTCTAGTGGGAAAATATGAGACAACTCACAGAAAACAATTACTTTTCTGGCTAATACCACGACGGACAATGAACCATAGTTGACAGATATTTGTGCAAAACTCCTCATTGAGGGCACTATTGCAAGTAATTACTGTAAATCAAACAGCAAATTTCGAAGTTGTTGCCTCTCATCAGTGCAATGGTAGATCAAACTCCTTCAGACTCATGCGTGTTCCAGCCGAACGAATCATTAGACAATGCAAAAGTATCAATATCCGCCGTGGTATAAACCTGAAAAGTAGTTGCTTTCTGTCAGATATATGCCTAGCTTTGTGGGTATTTCGATATTGTCGAAACTATTCTATCAATTTTTTTTTCTTCGGAAAATTTCTGATGGGAATGTGAACGAATATTCTCATAAATTTACAACATCTTTACAATTTGTAAGTTCGAAATCGAATCAACAACCATTATATATCCTCCATTCTCGTATAGCTTGAATGGCAATCATGGAAAAACCTCTATATCTTTGCGAATGAAATTCGAACTCGCACATATGACTTGTCGAGCCGATCTGTCAGTAGATTGTTTATGTACGCACGGTGCGCTCGAGGCATCCACAGTGGCTTACCAAAAAGAAGGGAGGGGGTCCTTAGAACATTAGCATCACTTTTGAAGAATCCTTTCTTCTCCTATCCATATATACGCTAGGTATAGAACTTGTACGTACAAAATATGTCTCAGCTTGTGAGAAGTGGAAATGAGACAGAACGTCTAATTTTAACGGATTGAGTGAAAATCAAAACGATTATGGTATTGATTTTTATCTATTTCTATGAACATTGTCTTGTCATGCTGTAATGCAACACCCTTTGTTACATATTATTTTTCATTTCAATTCATTTCAAGACAGTTCAATTTCGAATTAGAGCACAAAAATCAAATCAATGCATAATACCCAAAATAGCGAAAATCGAATTTTTGACACTCTGTACCTCGAAAACTGGTCATAGGATCGATCTGTAAATTGGACCACGTAATGAGGATGCCAAGATCTACAATATATCTTTTTGAGAATATTGTTTTTTTATAAAACCTCCAAAAACTCAAAGAAAGTGACAAATTTTTTAATTTCACATTATACGAAACCGAAAAATTATGGAATTTTCCCTTTTTTTTCTTAAAACATTGACAACTCGAAAATATGAACAGATTTATTGTCCTCAAAAAGGTCTACAAAAAGTAACGATGTCCTAGAATTATTTCCGAAAAATGAAACATGGAGGAAAAATTTTACAATTTTTTTATAAAAACAACAAAAAGTAGGAAACCAAGCGAGATATTGAAAACATGTGTCTGAACAGTTTTATTGTCCTTAAACTGATCTACAAAGAGTTATAATGAAATGTTTTCATATCGTGAAAAATACAATACAATTTTACAAATTTTGATTTCTTTAGATCAAATCAGGTTCGGTGAGATTAGATTTTGTTATAATTTTTTGATTGCGAATATCTATTATTTCAATTCATATCTCCGAAGTTAAGACTTAAAAATTGATGATTCAGAGAGTATGTAGAATTGATAGAGGATGTTAAGAACGGTATTTTGGACACATTTAGAAAATGGGGATTTTTTTCATAAATCGTCCTGCAAGTGGCGTTTTATGAAACTACTGATTGTAGATTGGATAGAACTTGTACGTACAAAATATGTCTCAGCTTGTGAGAAGTGGAAATGAGACAGAACGTCTAATTTTAACGGATTGAGTAAAAATCAAAACGATTATGGTATTGATTTTTATCTATTTCTATCATTGTCTTGTCATGCTGTAATGCAACACCCTTTGTTACATATTATTTTTCATTTCAATTCAGTTCAAGACAGTTCAATTTCGAATTAGAGCACAAAAATCAAATCAATGCATAATACCCAAAATAGCGAAAATCGAATTTTTGACACCCTGTACCTCGAAAACTGGTCATAGGATCGATCTGTAAATTGGACCACGTAATGAGGATGCCAAGATCTACAATATATCAAAATTTGAGCAAAATTATCCGAAAGCCATTTTACGTACTAAATGTGCGGGGTCCTTTAAGTTTGTTTTCCGCCATCTCAAAAATTATTTATTATAAAAATTATAAATAAACCTTCAATTCAATCTTTTTCCAAAAGATGGTCACTTCATGACTGAAACACGTGTAAAATTTCAAGTTCAAACATTCAAGTAAAAGAAGTTGTCGATTTTTGGGTTGATCCAACCGCCCCTCAACTGACTCCGGGTAACAATTACATACCTATTTACAGATGAAGGTACCATGGCTACCGAAATCAGCACTTGGGAATGAAGTGAATTTTTTGGTAAAGGAAAAACATGCTATTTGTTCTTATCCTAAAAAACAAGATGCCGGAAGAGAAAGACAGATATAGTCCTTGAAATTAAATTCAAAATTCAGCATATTTAAATAATACGATAATATAAATATATAACCATGTCCAGTGAGGTACGTGAAACACTGTAAAAGCAAAATGAAACATTTTGTTTTTTCACACTTTTTTGATGAAACAAATTTACCTTCAATTCGTGACATACTTTCCGTAATCATGATGAAAGAACAGAACGGAAGTATTTTATTATTTAGGTAAATAGAAACATCCCAAAAACGTCCGATCATACATTTTCATAGATTTTGAGACCAGTAAAAATCTCAAACACTGTGGGGTTTTCCATTATACATGCATGATATTTCAAAATCCAACAGATGTTGTCCATATATCCTCTTCTCCATTCGACGTTACCCACAATGTTAATATTTTTTTGGGCATAAATTGGTATCACTCATTACATTGATTGTGGAGCACCCATGGATTTTGTAATTCCACATCGAGTCCTAGATCAACTGAAACCTGAGAAAATTTTCTTTCTTTTTCCTGACCGGCATCTGAATAGGATTCAAAATGCATATTTTCCATTAAGGCGGATCCGTTATTTTCTTCAGATAGCTTTTGTAGCCAGACCATGCCTGAAACACATTTGGGCCAACTTTCGATCGCATCTTACGTCCCATCGGGTAAAATGGGGTAAAACCGGTCGGTGGGCAATACCGGTCACAGCTATATTTCCGTAAGGATGATAAAGCCGGCAACAGTGTTTGGTGCAAACAGCTGCTTTTGATACCGCAGCATTGAGAGCGTTTGACTGACTCAGTCACCAACAAGCGTTGAGGCGGGACAGTCGGCCATTTGTTTTTATAGCGTTCCTTCTAATTTCGTCTCCATTTGAAATAAGCGGTAAATTCTTATATTTATTATTTTTTTTAAATGTGCGTATTTTTCCAGTTGGATGGCACATCATAGATTAGTCTTACGTATTGAAATGAGTGATTTATAGAAATGCTAAGGACCTAAATTATTTTTCAATGTATGGCTTCATATGAGGGCAATGCCGGTCGAGTGACCGGCATTGCCCTCATGAACAAACACGAATTTGTATTTGTTTTTTTCTATTACAGATGCCGAAGCCACGTCATAGAGTAACCAATAGAGCAAAGTGGTCAGTTGAAAACCTGAATGCCGCCAAACGATTACATGAGCGAACTGCCGCTAAAAGATGTGAAATTCCATTTTCAACCTTACAAGAAAGATTTCAGAAAGAAAAATTTGTCACTCCTATTTTGGGTAGAAAAACTGTTTTCACTAGGGAGCAAGAAGTGGAAATGTCGAACCAGATAAAATATCTAGCATCTATATTTTATGGATGCACAGATAAAGAAGTCAGACGCATGGCATTTCAGTTTGCCGAAAAAATAGCATAAAACATAATTTTAACACCGAAAAAAAAATGGCAGGTCGTGACTGGCTTGTAGGGTTTAGGAAGAGAAATAAAATCTCAGTACGAAGAGCAGAAGCAACCAGTTTGAACAGGGCCACTGCCTTCAATAAAAAGGAAGTTGATCGTTTCTTCGAACTCTTACAGCAGGTTATGGAAAAACACAAATTCTCACCTAGAAACATCTACAATATTGACGAAACTGGGATTTCCACAGTGCAGGAACCAGGGAAAGTTTTGGCGGCAAAAGGTCAGAAAAGGGTTGGCTTGATGACAAGCTGGGAAAGGGGTCGCAACATCACAGTTGTTTGTGCAATGAGTGCCACTGGGGGTTTTATACCTCCAATGTTTATTTTCCCTCGTCAACGACATTCAGTTCTGTTGGAGAAAGATGGTCCTATTGCAGCAAAATATGAATGTTCCAAAAATGGTTGGATGACAGAGGAACTATTCGTCAAATGGCTTCAGCACTTCGTCGTCCATGCAAAACCATCAGAAAACGAAGTGTTATTGATATTAGATAATCACAGCAGTCATGTCTCCCTGGCAGCCTATGATTTTTGCAGAGCTAATAATATTATCATGTTATCCATTCCACCCCACACGTCGCATAGGACTCAGCCCTTGGACGTTGCATTCTATGGGCCTCTCAAATCATATTATAGGAATGAGTGCAATCTTTACATGAAATCCCATCCAGGAGAAAAAATATCTCCATATGAAGTTGCCTCACTGTTTCGAAAAGCTTTTGCTCTTGCTGCATCAGTGGGTAAAGGAGAGTCAGGCTTCAGAACTACAGGAATCTACCCTATTGACCCTTCTGTCTTCAAGGATGAAGATTTCCTGTTGGCTGATGCTTTAAATGACCCCGAAGAAATAGCAGTCGTTGATGATGGAGTTGAGACTAACGGTAACGACGATATTTCGTCAGCAGGAAGTCCGAAATTTAATAAAAAACTTGTAGGGAGTTCCCAGCAAAGCTGCTCTTCGAAAAATAAAGCTGCTGCAATTTCCGAGGCAATTCCTTCGACTTCAAAGTCAGCACCTTCTCTCAATTGTAGTGTTGAAGATCTCCTTCCAAAACCAAAGAAAAATACCAAAGTGACAAAACTAAACAGCAGACCTAAACAGCACTCGAGTATTCTAACTTCTACACCACTGAAAGACTCATTGGAAGAAAAGGAAGCAAAGAAGAAAGCAAAACTGGAGAAGACCAAGGGTGATACAAATAAAGTAAAAGATGTTGACAAAGCCAAGAGAAAACTACTAAATTCACCTGAAAGAACCAGCGGCGCCAAAACCAGCAGCGCCAAAACCAGCAGCGCCAAAACCAGAAGCGCCAAAAAACCAAAGATGAAGCGTGTCACTACCGAAAAAAAAATCAGAAAAAAAACCAATTCAACATCATCTGACTCTGATATTGAAATGGACGATATCTGCAGTGATAATGAAAATAATGAGACAGATTTCGTTTTATGTGTGATTTGTGGTGAATACGGGGCAAACAATGAGATGTGGTACCGGTGTGTCGACTGTGGACAATGGGCACACTCCCTGTGTACTGCAAAGGACTCTCCAGCCGGATATATTTGTGATTTTTGTATGTGACCGGTATTACCTATGCTATGACCGGTAATACCCGAATGTAAAGACAATGCCGGTCAAAGTCACTTTTTTTAAACATAAGAGTTTTTACCAAAAAATGTTAGATTTTCAGTTCTTTTTGTATTTCACAACTTAGAGTAACTTTTGTGTTTCATTTTTCTTCTGTCAAAATAAATGTATGTGTTATATTTTGAATTTCATGTCCAATTTTCATTAAGTGACCGCCATTACCCCATTCTACCTACATCACATATAAAAAAAGAACGGAATTTGTAGAACCCCAGAGACCCATATAATCTGTGCTTTGTCCTCCCAAAAAGGTGATTTGCTTTTAATTTTCCTGTTTGTCGTTGTTTTGAATCTGCCATTTATAAAAATAAAACTACCCATCTGAGTTCAATTTCAATTTTTCCACAGTAACATCAAGATATCAAAATCATCAGCATTCATAAAAAGTATATATTATCATGTTCGTTCCTTCAGGCATAGTTATACATCTACGGCAATGGATTTAGCGTTCTTTTATCAAGTACCATGTACCTATTAATTAACTGGGATATAGCTTTATTTCAGTGCTGATATCCCGTGGCAGTTCTGTGACAAGAGATGAATTTATAGTACAATCCCCTTTACATCGATGAACAAAGTTAACTTGAATAGGTTATAATGTCACGCAGTTTACAGAAAAACTGAAATATTAAGAATTGTAAGTAGAATATTTTTGGAACATATTGCCTTTCATGTATATTATTACAGCTTTTGCTGAACAGTTCTTTTTCCAGTCCGCTAGTACAATATTATATTATCAATTTCTAATATTTGTTCGGCTCATAAACTGAAGCTGAGAAAATCCGCCATTGATGTTCGGCCGTAAAAAATTGAGACACATGTCAAATCCAAATTGTAAATGACATTTTACCCCTTGTCATCGAATGAAAAATTTGAGGTTTCTGACTTGACTCCGAATTAAAATTCTCGAAGGATGGTAGGTTTCGTACAATGTGTTGCCACACAATATATTCAAAATAACCATTTTAGTTTTTTCTGTAACTCATATATACAATCATATTTCCACGAGCATGAAAATAAGAAGTTAAAACTGGATAAACTTAGAGCATCACAAAAATATCCTCAAAGTTTTAATTTCTAAAAAGCCTTCTCAACAAACTCATATATTTTTTTAACCAGTTACAGAAATGTTCAATATAAGTTTCTTCAACAATGCTCCAAAACAGTATAACCTCATCCCCGGGTAATTTATTTCTTTAACCCTTTGAGGACTACTGGTTGTCAGAGAAAACCACATTATTAATAGCCATACTTTTATTTTCCTACCGGTTTTACATCGTAGCCACAGTGTTTATTGTGTTGCCTACGCATCATTTTTACTCTTCTTGCCGATTGCAACGAGTTTTGGTAGTCTTTAGTGACATTTATATCATGTCGAATTGATGGCGTTTCGAGCCCAAAATTTGGAAATGTTTAACGTGCCAAGTTGGGTTCTTCCTAAATAAAAACTGGTACTGTTTTGCGTTGTTTCATTAAAAATGAAAGAATAATTAAGTTTCAGTTGATTGTAAACAAAAAATGATAATTTTGAGGCATTTGTTAAGTTGCAAATTTGCAATTCTGCACGATTTAGTTGCTAGTGGTTAGCAGTAAAAACCACATCCTGCACGATAATTTGTTTACTTTTGTTTATTTAAGTCTTATTTCCACTGAAGCTTATGTTAATGAACGTTTCTATCGTAAATTCTCATTATTTTTCACTTTTAAAATTTTCGAATTAATTTCGGCCTCAAAGGGTTAAAAAACGATTAAATATATTTTTTCATAAAAAGTACTGAATTAATTTCGAAAATACACGTATTTTGGTTTTTTTTATAGTGAGTGGCTTGGTCACTAATACTCATATTTAAATTTCTTTTTAAGATCGCGTTTGAAAACAATCTGTTCTGATACTCCGTCTTTTCACCTTCGCTTCATTAAATTATTCGAAAGCTTTCGATACGATCAATCATAATATAATTTTCTCCATTCTACACTATATTGGATGTTCTGATAATGCAGTGAATCTCTTTTAAAGTGCCCTCTCACACAGGACAGGGTATGTTGAAACGAGTAGTGTACGTTATAACATCGGGATATAATTTTGAAAGGGGTTCCACAAGGATCCACCTTAGGGTCCTTGCTATTTTCAATACGTACTTGTAACACGGTAAAGCATATATGTATGCAGATAAAACTCAAATATAATTTTCTTTCAGTCGTTACTTGAAAAATCACAAAATCAGCTCTCTAGCAAAGAGTTGCCAATGTTATCAAGATAGAAACGAATGGAGCTGATATAGACTGTGTCAATTTCACGAGGAATTTTGGTTTAGAACTCGACACTGATTTGCGATTTAAAAATTACGTAAAGAAAGGTCTCAAGACAGCCTACTACAACTTAGGAATGTCCGTCAGGCACTGTATCCGGAGCTCTGACACTTCCGGAGAGCGTGCTGGTGTCGTTTACCACAATAACTACTCCCACATTGGGTAAGTAACTATTGGGTCCAAGAGTCATGTGCTCTGAGCTGACGAAGTGAACCAAGGATGACGACCTTCTGCATTCGTCCAGCTAAGATTTCTGCCATATTAGGGCAAGCCGGTTTGATTATTATTGTTATTATTATCATATTTTTACCACTAATCCTAATCCATTGAAGTTTGTTCTCCTCTTGGGAGTTCCGGCCACAACATATCACAACACTGTTCGTCCCACAGGCACTACAATTCAGCATACTGGGATAGTCTCCGCTTGCTTTTCAGCATTTTCATGGAGAGTGATATCACTGGCATCACTTTTTTAGAGGTAAAGGAATCTGATACAGGAGGTAAATGGCAACAATGCCATCAGCAATACCCGTTCATGGGAAAACCATGAGAGGTCCATCGCCAAAAGTGTCTCTCAAAAACGTGGTTTTCTATAACACCGTAGAATGGTTCTGTTTCTGTTTTGAAGTTTTGTTCAGAAAAAAAGGTTCGATATCAGATTTTGTCGGGCAATACCTACTCGTTTCACTTGGAGCATAAACCTCCATGACGAAAATCGATCTACTTAGGTGGTTGAGGAAAACTATTACCATTGTTTAAATAGAATATAGTTAGTCAATGCCTGTGGAAAAGGTATTGGACTCAAACGCGAGTGTCATCTAGCGTGATTAGTTACAACGTCATTTTAATGCAGGTTTCTTCAAAAAACCCTGATTATAATGATGTCCAATTGTTTCAATCAAGTTACGACATGACTTGGAGCCCAGATCACTGAAGTTACGACATGACTTGGATGCGAGCTCACTATCTACATGTCGTATCCATTTTGATCCAATTATAATCCCATAAGGTTGACTAACTATCTTCTATATAAACAATGCTATTACCTACCAAGCTTATTGGCATATAAGCCTCCGGTTGCTGGGGATGCCGCAGTTGTATCCAACGGATTTCCTGAATGCAAGGGACGATGAGCAGGTTCTGTTTGCAGCCGGCAACCTTCTTCTTCGGCCCTCATTGCTATTCATCCGTTCGTACACCCGGTCAAATACGGCGAGTATTCGCATTATATGAGATGTCATTCAAGCATGTTATCGTTCTGATTTTTTTTTAGATCTGCGACAAATCTCCGTTTTTGGAGAAAAGCGCGTTTCGCCCCTCGATCAACCAATCGTGCCATGAGCTGAAAACTCTTGCCAGATGATGGTGAGTGCTGAGAGATGTTTCCACCAATGGCTCATTCTATTCCTCACTACAGTGAAAAAGTTGATATGCGTATATAATACTGTCTGAAAATAAACGAATGCCTCATAATTATCATTCCTGTATTTTTTCAAAATGCGCATGTGCCATTCCTTCCCATGGGAACGACCCGGCTCTTGCGTTTCGTCTCATTACTAGTTGCATCGTCGTAATATTCTCCAAATATTCCATCCATCTATGCGGATGTAGAAGAGCATCGATAACTCGTCCTGAACGCGCACCTGCTACATCTTATATTTTTCCAGATTCCTGAAATGCTAGCAGTTAATACAGTCTTCACCGTCGACTCCTCTTATTAATTTGTGTTCGGATCGTGCATTCCGGCCATTCGAAACCAAATCCATCTTTGCACCAATATAGAATTACGCATGGCAAAAATCAGCCGCTTCTATTACCCCGCAAAAATTAGGCAATTTCATGAAATCTGCAGTTTTCAAATCTGAGTTCAAATTGATGGATTTCAGAATGTGAATAACTGAAAGTAGGTAATTAAGTTGTCCTTCTGACAAACTTTCTACGAGTTCTGGTGTCCCGCAAGGATCAATTCTAACACCTACCGTCTATCTCTAGTTCACATTATTGATTGGTTGGGAACACCCTTATATCCAGTATACAATACCATTAAGTTCATTCATTGAAAATAATATTTTACAAGAAAATTTATGGTATTAATATTAAGATAATAATTTGAAACATAAGGGTTGTATGTGAAATTGTCAACTCAGACAAGAAAAAAATAGCAAACGTAAAACACACAAAGTAATTCTCCATTGAAACTATTATTTTACAAGAATCGTCATAGTATTAAAATTTAAATAGTAATTTGAAGAATAGGATGTATATGACATTGGCCCTTCAGACAATAATAATAACTAACATAAATGACAAAAAATGCGACTCAATTCATGACGATGACACTATATGTAGAAAATCGAATTCACGTAATGTTATGTGAAAGAACCAAAATATTGAGGAAGTAAAATATCTCGTATGTCATGAAGTATATAAAAACAAAATTCAATTCAAAAAAAGTACAGCTTACTTTTATGCTCATTTTGAATTACACACATACACATAGATACATTTTCGAAACACTAAACTGAGATTTAAATTTGACATATAAGGGTGTTTTTGTATTCTTGCGGCGTTGTCAAGTTATTGCCGAAAGAAGGTAAATCTTCGAGAAACAGACCATCACGAACAGCATATTAATGGAATTTAAGAAAAATGTTCAAAAAGAGCAACTGTTGAAATGTCACTATTGACTAAAACTTACATTTCTCAAACATGGGGTTACATGACAAACTTCAAACGACAGTCATTGAACTAAATCTGACAGATATTTTTTCTGAATAATTCTTCAATTACAATTTTCTACTACACTCGAGTTCCGATATATTCCCTGTCATAATCTTCGTGGGACACACTGTATAATATCCATTCAAGTATATTATCGGTGTGTAGTTCTTTGGATCTGAGAAATCTCCGTTTCTGGGGATGAACACGGTTTGCCCCTCAACAAACCAATTCAGTTGTGAGTTGAAAACCAGAAGGTGGTGGGTGCTTGGAAATTATTTCCACCAGTATAAATTCATTCCATCTGGTTTATTTTTATTAAATATTGTTGTTCACCCTCCCCAAGAGAAAAAGTTATCGACGCCCATGATACTTTTTCAACAAATCGAAATTGGCCATGAGCATTACTTTAAACATTTGGAATAATTTAAGGGGTTCATAGCTCTCTAGATCAAAATAGAGTTAAATAGGTTTTTCGACTAGTGGAATTTCTACTATGGGAAACCATTAGATTTAGAAAATTATGTAAATTTCAAAAGTGTATGATAATGTACCTATCTATATAGCGTTCCATCCAAATATCAAAAATTGGTATCATATTCGGAAAAATCAAAAGTTGAAAATATCTCTCAATATGTTAAAAAGTGCATCTTAGTAAATATAGCAAATATTTAGAGTTTCAGGAAAATTGCTGAAAAAGTACATGAAGTTCTATCATCCAGCAGACCCGAAACTTTAAACTTACAAAATTTTGGAAAATAATGTTATTCCACCCAAAACGACTAGTTTTCCTGGAGTACACACGAAGAACGTGCATACTACAAGCGTAAAGGTCGTTAACTATTCCATAATTGCATATGTTAATCGAGTAAATGAATTGCGTGATATTTTCAAAATTTATAGATGCGCGCATATCTGTATATAATAGACAAAGCTATCATAGGTGACTCGTAGATTTATTAGCAAACCTCTGACGTCACAGTTTAGAAGATGTCCCCAACAAGAGCTAGTTCGTGTAGCTCAAATACTATATAAAACTAGATTAATTTTTTTTCGGCTTTCCATCGTCTTCTTTTTGTTTTTCTTCACAAATTTTCATATGCTTCGTTATCATCTTCTATCAATACTACTTATATCTACTACTTTTTCAGTTGAAACTGCTATCTACAAAAGAATCTATGAACCAAATTTACTCGTTTCCGACGAAATGGGCAACAGGCGGCTCACGCTGGATTTTACCTGCTGAGTATGGACTGACCAATGTTTTAGGAAACTTGAGGTAGGGTTTTCTCTTCCTATCCTAACATCCAACAACATTGTGTTGTACTAGATTCAAATAACGTGTCGGTCCTAAAAGTTATCAAATTTGAGGTTCCTCAAGGCTCGGTTTTAGGACCACTCGGATTCATCTCCATAAATGACTTTGTCTCTTTATGACTGTATTGCGTACGCCAACTCCATTGACAATTTGGTTGACCAGTTGACCAAATAAAAACAGAATACAGGAAAAATCTGACTCGTTTCAGACGTAACAACCCCAAATTGAACAAAAACGAAGCACATAATATTATTCCCCAAATACGTCAGAGGTATATAGTAATAGTGTCAACTGTTAGGTCTCACACTAGATGACAAACTTAACTGGTCAGTTCACAAATATTTTTTAACCAAACTAGTAATAAAATGAAATACTCTTTTTCTTTTTCAATTTCATTTTTCTGTAACGAGCTGCAAGATCAGTGGTGACAAACATTTGATTCGATTGTTTTATCAACCATTTCTGTATGTCCTATCAGTAAATAGTCAAACCGCTCTAAAATTTTGCTGCTATCCTAAGGCCCAACATTCTTGATAATATTTTCATCAGAAACTGTGACACTGTTTTCCATTTTTCTGTCAAACGACTCTACCGCTTTGAAAATCATACCTCAAATAAAATATATGAAAGATTAAGTGGTTACGTAAGCGTGCCTATAGAGTAGAAGGTAACTACTTATATTTCACTCATAATGTTTATGGGCCCTGTTAGTCCAGTAATGAGCCTTTGTTTGTATGAAATATCCTACAGTTGTCTACATAATTCATCTTAACTTCGTTTCACTTTCATTACACTCATATTGTACAATACCTCCTCACTTGGTACAGAGTGATGTTTATGAACCTATTCGGTAATCGAGAGTTAAAGGTCATGGGCATGTACAGGAGAATAAATACTTCGAACACTCATAATAAATGAGTAATATTTTATTAACACCAACCCTTTGATATGTATCAATGTTTAATGGTATAAAACTACTTTACATGAAATATTTCTTATATTAGGTTATTTTCTACAACTTTCACATTTTGTCACCTCAGTTCTGTTTATAATTTCATATTATATTCACTTGACAATAAGGAAAGGTTTCCTCTTGCCACAAAATTTAGTTTTAGCAACTAGATGTTGAGTTTTCGTAAAGGTCTTGATTAGAGCAATAATTATTATCTCTTACATACTCGCTAATATAATTCCTATTTGATAGGATTTTATAAAAGACTTCTTGTTTTGAAATCATTCGTTTATTATTCGTAATGTCATTCCGCCATGTGCTGCCACAACCAATACTTTATTATGTGAAGTAACAATAACAAAGTAACAGCAAAAAAAAATAATTGCATTCGATTTTATAGCTGCCATAACTACAATTCGGATATAACTTTTTGGTTAGAGAAAAATTCAGATTTGATTTTAAATCACCTGTAATTGTTAGTTGCTCTCTATTTCCGTAAAAGTTTTTCTGTTGCCCGTCTGTCATTACAAGGACCCGTTGAAATCAACTAATAGCGTTTGTGTGATGTGTGCAATGTGTTCATTTCATTCACAAAAAAATCACATGTAAAAACCTTCCGGAAAAATCATCACAAAAAAAATTTATATTTTTGAAAATGTCGATCTGACTACAAAACTACGATTTCAAATCATTTTCCGTAGTTGATTTTTCAGACGGAGTTTCAGAAGAAGTCTTCACCTAAAAATATTCACCGATATATCTTTCAAATAATTATATTTTTTTCTAATATATTTGAGCTCAGGAAAGAACTCCCAACCACCATTTATGAACTCTGTTTTTAGATATTTGATATCAAAATATTATGGAAAATTCTGTCACTGGCCCATGTAACAGTTTCTGATATCCAGATGCCCTTCTTTTTAGTAAAATTTGAGTATTTTTCATATCAAACAAAACCAAAATTGAAATGCACCACGAAAACGAGAGATTTGTGTGTATTTAATTTTTCTCGACCTGAGGACAGCAGTCCTAATGAATGTGGGACAAGAGCTTTAGCAATAAACAAGTAGAGTGTACAGGGTCGGACTGGCTAATCAATGTTATTTATGGCCAAATTTTGCATATTCATAATAAGACGTTAATGTTCGGACAAAAAAGTATATTTTGAATTGATTTGATTTGGTATGAAAGAAAGAATCATCTTCATATCAATAGTAGAGGACATGTATCCTCAGTTTCTTGTACAACACGATTTTTCCTACGCTCAACACCAAAAAAGTTTTCTCCAATAACAATTATTCATTTTTTTACCCAGTAAAGTTTATCAAATGACTTCCTATTTTTCAGAGACTTAAATAGAGAAGTAAACATGAAATACAACTAGAACAGAAATTATTTTGTTTTTTGATAATTTCGTTACTTTGTTATTTTGTAATTTTACTAATTCGTTATTTCTTTAATTCGTAATTTTGTTATTTCGTTATTATGTTATTTCTTCATTTCGTCATTTGGATATGTCGTTATTTTGATATTTCCTTATTTTGCTATTTTGTTATATTGTTATTTATTATTTTGTTATTCTGTTATTTTGCTATTTTGTAATTTTGTTATTTCATTAATTCGTTATTTCATTATTTGGTTATTTTGTTATTTCGTTATTTTGTGATTTTGTTATTTTGTTATTGTGTCATTTAGTTATTTGGTTATTTCGTCATTTGGTTATTTTGTTATTTTCTCATTTTGTTATTTGGATATTTCGTTATTTTGATATGTTATTATTTTGTTATATTGTAATTTTGTTATTTCCTTATTCCGTTATTTCGATATTTTCTTATTTTGTTATTGTATTCTTTTGTTTTTCTGTTATTTTGTTATTTCGTTATTTTGTTATTTTCCTATTTCATTATTTCAATATTTTGTGATTTTGTTATTCTTTTATTTTGTTTTTCTGTTATTTTATTATTTCGTTATATAGTTATTTGTTTATTTTGTTATTTCATTATTTTGTTATTTTCTCATTTCATTATTTCGATATTTTGTGATTTTGTTTTTCTGTTATTTCGTTATTCTGTTATCTCGTTTTTTGGTTATTTCGTTATTTTGTCATTTTCTCATTCCGTTATTTGTATATTTCTTTATTTCGTTATTTTGATATATTATTATTTTGTTATATTGTAATTTTGTTATTACATTATTTCGTTAATATCGTTATTTCGATAAATTCTTATTTCGTTTTTCTGTTGTTTTATTATTTCGTTATATAGTTATTTGTTTATGTTGTTATTTTGTATTTTGGTTATTTCGTCTTTTGGTTATTTCGTTATTTTGTCATTTTCTCATTTCCTTATTTCGGTATTTTGCTCTTCTGTTATTTTGGTTATTTTGTTATTTTTTTATTTCGTTACGGCCGCACTCTTACGCGCAAGTCTCAGAAGTCTTCGAGAGACTTGTGCGATCCCTTGCCTTTCAAATGATTCAAATTGTGATGCCATACACGGGACCGGTGAAACTTCCCGTTATCGAGGCTCGTTTTTCCTAAAACGAATACTACGGCTAATTGCATGTTCCAACAACTAAGGCTGTTGAAAATTACAAAGACGAAAACAATCGATGGAAGGCACAGGAAATGTGTCGTAAGTTTTATAACGACTTTACCGCCACCTGGCAAGTGCAGAAACCGAAAAGAATTTATTCCTATTCTACGGGAAAACACTTGTGGCGGGTTCACAAGGGTTGTTGGGAATTTGACTTATTAATATGGAGAGAAATGGTGTCTAACAGATGAATGCAATCGAGATTTGCGCGCATAGCGTGACTGATTTGCACTTCCCAAAATTTAAATTCACCTAATAATGCATAATTGGACATAAGACTCATAGGAGACTTAAAATTATTCCATACTTTCAAATTGTTTTTCACTTTTAGCAATTAAATTCTCAAATAATTGTTATTTGTAATAAGAACTCCGTGCAGAATTCCATTTGCGAGTATGACTCGAGAAGTCACGTACAAGTTTTTTTTTAGTTGAAGATAAATTGATAACTGAAAGGAGAAACCCATTTCATTAAATACTAATTATGTGGTCATTCTTTCGAAAATTTTCTAGCAAGTGAAGCTGTGACAATAATGAACACTGCTAAACAATATAAAATTACTTTAAACGGATCAGAACACGCAAATTTTTCTCAAATCATCATTGTACAAAATTAGTTCAAAAATACTTGGCCAATTGAATCATTGACGATATTTTTTTTTTTTTTGATGGGTACGTAAAATATTTTCTACAATTATTGATCGCAAGGGGTACGGTAAAAACATTTCTTATATTAATAAACTAAATAAATACTCATATGTGACATTAAGATCATTCTGAGACAAACAAATGAGATCAGTAGTAGGTTATTAATGTATTTTTTTACCAAAGATCAGATACGCATTGATATTGGTAGCATTGTGGTAAAAATTGAAAATGTTGCGTTTTGGTAGGAAACCGTTAAATAAGAAGTCCAAATTCGATGCCACAAAATACGAAGAGAGCTTGTGAACACAATTTTGGCAGCTTCAAATCTCATAAAGAAACGAAAGTCAGAAGATTACAAACAAAGTGGGTTAGGAGTTATTTGAGATAGTACTGAATAACAATTAATGGAAAAGATTTTTTATCTTTTATTATTTCATTTATTTTTTATGGGCTGTGGTAGTCGTGATGGTAGAGCGTACGCCTCTCAATCATAGGGGTTTGGGTTCCATTCCCAGCATGGTCACCGGTCTCATGCATAGCATCACACGTTAAAAGGAAAGGGCTACGTCTTCCCTAGCTCGCACAAGTCTCCCGAAGACTTCTGAGAGGGGCGCGTGTAGAGCTGCAGCCGGTTGATGGAAATAACAAAAAAAAATATTGAGGGTAGTGTGACTGATACACAATGTAGAAAGCTGTGAAGGAATAGAATCCGTATAGGAATATATTTTGAAAAATCCACGGGCAGGTCAATTTTTTTACATAATCTTACAGATGAGCCCCTTTGAAACGGTATATTTTTTAAATTTAGTTTGGCCATATTCACAAGAGGGCAGTTGAAAGATTTAAAATGTATTGAAATTTTCGTCTAAATTGATGATAATGGCAGGAACTGTTTCGTACTGTTCCATTATATAACTCATGAATTTAAATTCAATTTTTGATACGGTTTCGTCTTTGCCTATGTTTTCCTGGTGATTTTTTCGTTCAGCTCTGTAAAAGAGGCTTCTTGAAACTATTATTTTCGTCAATTTTTTTGCTGTTTTTGCAGGTAACACTGTATTAGCAGAAGAATGTTGGTCATTCACACCTCACATAATATCTTCGGAAAAAGCAATTGATACTCACAAAGTTTTTAATCAGAAAGGCGTTTCAGATGCGCTTCAGATTATAGACACAAATTTAGTGTTGATAAACAATTGAATTGAATGTTGATTATACTTTCATCGAAATCTATTAAGAAATAAAAAAAATTATAAGAAAGATTTTAGGAAAATTCCATTGAAAATATGCTTATTATAATATATCTCTTATTCCAGAGTAATTTGAAATTTTCAAATATGTTTCTATGTTGTTTCAATAGACATTTCATATTTATATTTATCTGTTGCATTATTTGTTATATTTTAGTTTTGTATTATCTTATTATTGTACATATTTTTCATTGCTCGTTCCTTCATTACACACAAGCAGATGATAATTCTGCTACTGATGTACGAATTTATTCACTTCACGCCATCTGTAAATATTTTCTGAAATTTGTTATTTATTATTGAGTGAATAAATATTATTACTATTATTATTATTTTCAATTTCCTAATTTTTTGTTATTTATGAACACTACGGCCCATGTATATGTCTTAAGTATGGCATATATCATTTGAAAATGCCGTGAATCCAGTGGTGTGGAAATTTTTTTATAAAAAAATCGCTAAAACAAATCTATTTATTTTGACGTTGAAAAATAAGGTATGGTTGGCCCTGAGAATTGAATCTGGTGTCCTAGTGGATTTTTTCAATGTTAATCTTATGAAAACAAAAATCATTTTATTCTGTTGAAGAATGTTTGATTTATAAGGGTGTTTCCATTTCAAATCAATTTCACAGTATATTATGGACCCATGATAAAAATGTAGCTCAAAAATCGACAATAATACAGCATCTCCACTAGATGCATCTAATGGTTTTCTTTCATCTTCTTCAGAGTTAGCAGTTAAACGAGGTATCTTCAGGAATTATTGCCAAAAAACACATGTTTCTTTCTATGACTGGTCCATTGGTCATTTTAACTTTAAATGACCTATGTCTGACCTTGTTTTCAACTTCCCCCGACTGCCACTCAGAATTTCTTCCTTGCACCATTATTTTTTTATTATTTTTTACCTCTGGTAAACTTTCTTCATCACATTGGTTTCTTTGTACCTCTTGATGTTTTTTTAATTTTTTTTTCTTCTGTTCGACAGTTTTGGAATAAGATATAAAGTGTTCATTCAGAGGAAAACTGGGGACCATGATCTGAAAATGAAATTTTAGGATTTCTGAAATCGTTTTCTTTGCGCATCAATGTATGAGCCTATATTGCCACTTTCGTCTTATCATTTATGTATGCTCTAGACAATGTGTCTGCTAAATGTATGTCTCTTCCAGGAGTATGAAAAATATTAATATACGATATCCTGTAATTTGATTAACATTCTTTGGAGCCTCAAGGGAGAGTCAACCAGAATATATATTTTTTTTTAATAGAAACTACGGGTTTTGATTTTTTGTTCAATGAACAAATTGAAGCTCTGGGCGTAAAAAACTGATGAAATTCCTCACAGCCGAATGCAATGCCGCGCATTTCTTTTTCGATGACAGCATATCTTTTTTCTGCATATGTTAATGCATGCACTGGGCAATACTGCAATATCGTTCGATATTGTGGATGGTTTATTGACATCGAAGTATTGTAAAACACAATTTTCCCATATTATATTTTTCAGTTTTTTTAAAGCCATTTCCACTTTTCTCATTTTCCAGAAGTCACATGAACGGTGTTATATTAGATGATAATGGTATGAATTTGCCAAGGTAATTCATAAAACCCAAAAATCCCCGAACCCCTTTTTCATTTTTCGTACTAGGCATTAATTTTATTGCCTTCACTTTCTAACTATCTGGTTTGAGGCCCACTCTTATAATTATGTGGCCCAAATATTGAACTTCTGACTGATTTATATTACATTTTTCTTCATTAGGTTTTTCCCACCAATCAATATGTCATCTATGAAAATAGGGACTCTTCCTATGTCCCTTAACCTTTGATTTAAAATTTCCGGAACTGTTGCGAGTCCATAAGATGACCTCAAAAACAATAACGCCTGAATTAGGTATTGAAGGTACAAAGCTTTAAGCTTTTATTGTCTAATTGAATCTGCAAAAATCCGTTGATGGCATCTGAAGTTCTGAAATACTTGGCTTTAGTTAGCTTGAGAGAAATTTCATCAATGTTATCTTCTAATGGTCTTTGAGGTCCAAACAAAGCGAATATCTCCATTTGGTTGTCTCAGCAGTACTATAAAGTTAACTCACTCTGTAGGTTCCTCCACCGTTTTTACTATTCCACTATTTTCCAACTCCTCTAATCTTTCTTTTAATTTTTGATATTAGGGCAAAGGAAATGTACTGGAAGCATAAACGATTGGGGTGATATTAGGATAATAATAAGTATATGAAGAAAGGCAAACTATCAGTTCACGAAAACAGAGTTCTTTTGGGAGATCGTTTAGTAACGGAAAGTCGTTGCAGACCAATGTTTTACCCTTTGCTCCTACGACGTAGGCTTATTACGGCAATTACCTGTCAGAAAACAACTGCTCCCCTGGCTAAGACCACGACGGGTATTGAAGTATATCTAACAGATACTTGTGCAACGTTCCTCATTGCAAAGGAAACAATTGCGAGTGCTACTTGTAACCAACTATCAGAATTATTGCAAAAAATTAATAACTTCATTCAATATTGCCTCCCATTATTCCCGCCAACCTTCCGTTCACGAAGCGACGACCGGAGCGGCGACATAAATTCGCTGATATTCTTCCGTCAGCCGGTCGCATTCGATAATACAGTAGACACTCCGGAATCGGCCATTAACGGGCATTAGCATGTTATTTCTTATATTCATCAGATCTGAAGCTACATTCCTGCGGGGTTATCCGGGTCATCTCGCGGTCACGGCGGCACCCTCGAACGATACCGCCTTCTTCTTCTTCTTCTTTTGAGGCGCTGACCGCACAACTCTGATGATGCCATATCAAACCAGGTGTTAATGGTTTTCCGAGATAACGAAACAAATACGGAAGAGACAATCGATTGATGCGGGCGTCAGAATTGTGGAAATGCAGGAACGTGGATTGTACCCAATGTCAAATTTGTGGTCCACCCTGTAATCCAGAATTACTAGATATTCTAGAATCTTACGGTTTCTTTGAAATTTTACCATAAAAATTCGATATCAGATGTGACATCAAAAATAGGATAGTTATTTATAGGTGTCCCACAGGGATCCATACTGGGACCGATCCTCTTTCTACTATACGTCAACAGATTTGAAAATATTATATTCCACTCAGATTTACGAAATATCTATCTTGAAGTCGTCGACAAAAACATTATCATTGAAACAAGAACACGAAAGATTACTGGACGCCACTTGTACATTTATTATTAACCATGATTTATATTTTAACGCTAAAAAACCCAGGTAATTCGTTTTCATAACTATAAACAGCCATCAGTTGAAATACAACTGGATTTCAATAACACAGTCTTGTCCGATACACATAGGATATAGCTATTTGTATTACTAGGGAGGAAAGTGCCACTTTTCCTCCCGCAGGATGTAATAAACATCCAATGGAGGAAAAGGCACTTTACTCCCATGTAATACATATGCTTTTTCCTCCTACCCACTCAATAAAACCTTTTAGTGACTTTGTTTACAAATAGACCTATTCTTACTTGATGGAAAGTATAGACAATACAGTCATGTGTATCTGAGAATCTGCGGTGGTGCAACGGCTAGCGTCTTGGGCTTGTAATCCGAAGGTTCCGGGTTCATCTCCTGGCAATTACAACTTTTTATTTTCAAGAATGTCATTTTACTTTTTTCTTGTTAGTGATTTGAATTATTGGACATTTAGATAGCTTATACATTTCGGATTGCTATTGAGTGATTTTCTCATAAGTAATGTTATGTGCCTATTTGAATGAAGTGTCGATCATTTTTTTTTTCTAAGAACTGCGCTTGTAGAAAAAATAATGTGTGTATTTCGAGCACAAAGTGTCATTATCGTTCGCCAAAGATTAATCTCTTTGTCGAGCAACAATCAATCACTTTGCGCTCTAAATACACAAATAGCTATTAAAGAACTAGAGTCGAAGTATCATTCATGTTTGATTTTTACCAGAATACAGGATATATAAGATGTTCTAGAAATTACGGAAACAATTTGATTATAATAGATTCACAAGTATCATCGTTTACAACTTACTTGAAATGAGGGGGTGGAAAAGTACTTTCCTCTCTAGGGAGGAAAAGTATGAGTTTCCTCCCTGGTTTGAGGGAGGAAAGTGTGTACTTTCTATAGGGGTAGGAGGAAAAATATTTTTTGTAATTTACTTTGATAAACAGATAAACTGGGTGTTAGACTGTGAAAGTCTAATCTCAAAGTGGTGAAGGTAAATGAAAGTTTATCCACTTTTCAAACTTCCAAATTTGACGTTTCTTATGGACGATTTTATCCATGAATTAAATTTTCTAGGATATAATTGGATATTTCCCATTTTAATAAAAAAAAAAATCAAGAAAAGCCACTTCGCAATATCAACACATTGAGAGAGAGAGATTAAGTGTTTATTGTACATAAGAAAAACTCTTGATGACAAACACATGTATAAAAATTTACAGTATATGGATGAACATTTATAATGTTACTGTCAAAAATTGATGAACAATTCACATGATAAAAATAATAATAAAAACATAAATTTTGAGCGTTAATTGAATATTTTACAATACATAAATTTAAAAATATGAACAAATTTAACAATAACAGCAAATTTAAACATTAACCTAGTGTATTGTCGTAAAATTCTTTTCTGCCATAGTAGGCCTTATCACTTAATAGATTTTTAGTTTTGTTTCTAAAAACCTGGAGATTCCTCTCTTTAATATCGTATGGTATTTTGTTAAATATTTTCATTCCATTGTAAATTAGAGAATTTTTCATTAGATTGAATGTGGGAATAGGAAGCTTCAAGTGAATTCTGTTCTGGCGTGTATCATAGGAGGTGTTGTGGATTTCATACCCCAATATATTTTTATGAATTATAGAAACTGTCTCCAATACAAAAATTGAGACAAAAGTTAGGATTTTATGATCTTCAAATAAAGGTTTACATGATTCTCTAAATTTTGCTTTGAAAAGGTACCTAATTGCCCGTCTTATCAACTTTCTTATAAACAATAAGAAATAAATAATAATGAGTAAGTTATTTTACTATTATCAATATGTACTTGAATCCTGGAATGAAACAGCTGAAAAATAGTATTTACTTTCAGTGGTGGATTCGCTGAAAAAATGACCAAAAGTAAGGTGATTCATCCATTATAATTCATTATGAATTTCTCTTGATTTTCAGTTTTTTCTCTCCACTTCATTCAAAATTGAAAAAAAGTAATATCCAATTTTTATGTTGGAAAACATGAAATAAATACTATATACAGTGACCGCCAAAAAGTATGTACCATATGGGAAAAATTTTTATTATTCGAGTATTTGAAAAAATATTCTGGGAAAAAGTTTGTGCATGTCCGATAACCTGAAAATCGATTTTGACACATGTCACGTGATCGCTAGAACGGCGGCAAAATGAAAAAAATTGCAATGCAAAGGCAAAAAAAGGGGTAAGATGGCAAGATATCAAAAAAAGTTATTTGAAAAAGTCACTTAGAATTCAATTTTATACACATAAACGAAGTTTCAAGAGACAATTCAAAAAAATTGAAAATAGCAATTTTTTAAAAATATTTTCCCATCTATTTAAAAATATTATTTTTTTTCTTATGAATAGCTTGACTATACTGAAACATTTGCATTTTAATGATAATGACAAAACTTTCTCATTTTCTCCACACCAGAGGGCACTAAATTGAAAAAATGGGAATTTGTCAGAACCCTTGCTGTTACATCGGTTCGTATCTAACAGTTATATCCGAATTCCACGACCATTGTGATGACATGACACTCCAAAAACATGGTAATTTCCAGATTAAAATCAAGTTCCGATGATAATCGTGGATGAGCGTTTCACTTATAATAATAATAATAATAATAAATCGCCTTTATTCATATGATATGAAATGGTGAAGTGTCAGCTTAAAGCTGTTTTTCAACTTTACCACTAATTACAAAAAAAAAAAAAACAATAATAGGTTCTCTAGACAAGTTCGAGTTAACGAAGATAGAAAATATGCAACTAAATTAAAAATACAGTTAGAAAATCATAGTATCAAGTATTGAGAGAGTAATGAATGCACATACATACACACATATGGATAGCAGGTCCGTGTGAGGTTAAATGACTTAGATTTCAGACAGAAGAGAAGCTTTAAGTCTTCTCTTGAAGTTGATGATTGAATAGTCCCTAAAATGGACTGGAGTACCATTGTAAAGTTTGCAAGCAGAATAAATGAAGCTCCGCACTTCGCACATAAACATGTAAATTATAAGTCTCTTAAATTTGACTACATAACTATTTCATTCTGAATATTTTCACAATTTTTTTGGCAAATAAAAACATCGGAACTTGATTATAATCTGGAAATTACCATGTTTTTGGAGTGTCATGTCATCACAGTGGTCGTGGAATTCGGATATAACTGTTAGATACGAACCGATGTAACAGCAAGGGTTCTAACAAATTCCCATTTTTTCAATTTAGTGCCCTCTGGTGTGGAGAAAATGAGAAAGTTTTGTCATTATCATTAAAATGCAAATGTTTCAGTATAGTCAAGCTATTCATAAGAAAAAAAAATATTTTTAAATAGATGGGAAAATATTTTTAAAAAATTGCTATTTTCAATTTCTTTGAATTATCTCTTGAAACTTCGTTTATGTGTATAAAATTTAATTCTAAGTGACTTTTTTAAATAACTTTTTTTGATATCTTGCCATCTTACCCCTTTTTTGCCTTTGCATTGCAATTTTTTTCATTTTGCCGCCATTCTAGCGATCACGTGACATGTGTCAAAATCGATTTTTAGGTTATCGGACATGCACAAACTTTTCCCCAGAATATTTTTTCCGATACTCCAATAATAAAATTTTTTCCCATATGGTACATACTTTTTGGCGGTCACTGTATAAGATGTCTTTTTGAATGACTTTTCGAAACATTTTTTTTTTAGCATTTCTTCATTTCGTCATCCAGCTGCAGCCTTACGGTAACCCTTAGGTCTTCAGGACTTGTGAGAGCTACAAATGACGAGGGTCCTACATGAAAGAAAGAAAATGGGCGAGGACACGAAATTTTCAAAATATTTTTGATGGATTTTATAGCTTGTGGGGATTCCGTTAGCAATGTTTTTGTTTTGCGTTATTTGTCTGAAACTGAAGAAATACTATTCAAAGTCGATAAATTAACTCCTGTATAAAATGTGTCATTTAAAGATGACTGTATTGTCATTTTGATAGCGATAAAAAAGGTGCATCGTTTTTTATCACCGATAAAAACGCCTGTTCCTCTTTAGCGTCTACATCTAGTATGCTTACGTCACTTTAATGTCTGCCCTGTCAGTTATTTAAGTATTGTTGATAGTTGATACTGAAACATTACAACATGAGTCGTTTTGGGGAAGTTTCGACTCTACAAATAACAAAAATATAGAAAAAGCAATCCCGCAATCTACAAAAAATACTAAAGCGTCAATATGGAGACAATTTATATTCGGTCGTTAATTTATCTTGCCAAAAAACACTCGATCTTTTCTTTTAAGGATAAATTTCTTTATAACTCAAAATTTTTCCATCAGTAATTTTCCTCGAAAAACTGACATTTGACAAAATCGCGAGACTGAAGGTCAGTTTTTCTCGTAAAATTACTGATTGGCAAAATTATTTCGTTACAAAAAGAAATTTATCCGATAAAAAAAGCTCTTGTGTTTTTACTGCTGATAAAAAAATTGAAGAAAAATGGAAGTGCTTGAAATACCGAATAGATAGAAAACTGAAAAGGCCTTGGAGAGATCACATAATGTAATTGATGCACGTTTGCCACTCTCCAGACCTTCCACTATATCAGTCACTTTCCTGAAAACTGCCAGAGTTGTACCTACTGCATTCTTCTGAAACCAAATTGGAATTGGTCAATGAAATTACTTGATTTTATATACCTACTTCATCATGAGTCTAAAATTTTGAATTATTTCAAAAAGTTTTGAGAAAATAGGTTTTATTGAAATTGGACAGTAATTGTCGATTTTGGCAACTCCGCCTTTCTTGAAGAGATGTATAAGGTACCGTCACGTTTACATGAATTGAAAAGTAACAAACATTTGTAAATTTTTCACCATTTTGCTGTTTATGTTGTGTACGTCAATGCAAGCGGAATTTTTCGATTTAAGAATAACTTGAATCACTTTATTTTCAGTGACGGGCTCTATGAAAAATGATTTACAAGGAGTAGAAAATAAATGCCTTTGAGTGTTAATTGTGTCTTCTGCAACAGGGGCTTAAAAGTTGCTGAATTCGCAAGTTTCAAGTATATTTTTTGCTTTCAATTGTTTTGAAATTGTATTCTTTTTTGAGAATGATGTAAACTATCAAGCCACGTGGGGCCCTGTAGTTGAATCAGAAATCGTTTCAGTATATGATAATGTTTCCCTCAAATTTCTCAAATCATTGTCAAACCGATCAGCAGATTGTATTTTATTATTTGAATTCCAATTTGAAAATGATGTTTTATAGGGGATTCCTATTCTTTTCACACGTTTCAAATAATACTACTTACATCATTCTCGAACTCACTTGATAACAATTTCTTTCTCTTCCAGACACGTTCTCGTTTTCATATCAATACTGAAAAGATCATCGGATAGGTTAACAAGTTATGTAGATTTTCTCATTATTCCTTGTATACTGCTAGTATAATAATGTAAAGTTGATATGTGAACACCTCGAGAGCACTACGATGTCGAAGGTCAAACGTGAGAATTCGCAACGGTATGAACAAATTGTTTAAAACAGAAGTTGAAGTTTCACGTTGAAGGATAAATTTTATGAATTTGCATGATTTGATTTATGGTATCAAGGATGCGATAGAACGTGCAATTTCGAAGATGCGCCGTTGAATTGATTTGCTGCAGGAGTAAGTACACACTGGAATAACACACTTTCTGTGCTTTTCAAAGATGACCTCTACCATACAGGGTGTTTGTATGATGTACGTTGTAATCTCTTCGATTCTACACTCCATAACCAATCACTAATCTTCAGTCCTCATATACAGTGTGTCCCACTTACCATGCTCACCAAGGGTATCTTTTTAATGGTAAGAGATACGAGGTCGGTTAAATGACACCAAATGTGGAGTTTATCAAGGCCAACTATAATGTAAAAAATATTTTGATAAAATCTATTCGTTTTTGTTTTATACACAAATAACAGATTTTGACCATTTTCATGTCTCTTGCACGTGAATTTTGACCTACTTCTGGCGGTCCTAATAACTTGAAATTTGGCAGATGTTCATAATTCCGGTGACAAAGCACTATGGAATTTTTATTGAAGTAAAAAATAAAAAATGGCGGCTCTTCCAATATGGCGGACGAGATTTGTGATTGCGGTCCAATTCCATTCAAAATTGGTATGTGGGGGTTTTTGAGGTCGGAGATCATGATTTTGCTGTAAAAATTCATAAATTCAAAATGGACACTTCAAAATAGTTCTTGTTTTTGTATAAATGACGATAACTCCGTTGTTATCAACAAAAAGCTATTACTGTGACATATCATCTGTAAGAGAAAAAAAAGATATTCATAACTAAGTCATAGTGAGCTATGACCTACATTTGAAAAATGAAAGTTGGTGCTGATATCTCAAATTCTAGAAGAGTTGGTATGAATTTCATATTTTTTCCGAAATCTCATTAAAAAACTACCATAAGAATGTGAAATTCCTATTCAAATATTTTCATAAATAAAGAAGTTGCGTATAAAACAAAAACGAATAGATTTTATCGAAATATTTTTTCACAATATAGTTGGCCTTGATAAACTCCACATTTGGTGTCATTTAACCGACCTCGTATCTCTCACCATTAAAAAGATACCCATGGTGAGCATGGTAAGTGGGACACACTGTATATACTATTGTTCAAAAGCTTAAAAGATAATTCATAGAACACTTCACGTTCTGTTGTATTGTATTGTAAGTACTCATATGTACAAAATCTAAGTGCTAAGCACTTCGTGGTTGTTGATAAAGAGCAAAATGTGCCCACATTAGGTATTTTAATGCAACGGCTTAAAAATAATGAAACTGGTATCCAGTGTTGCAAAGAGACTTTGAGGAAGTCTCTTTTACAAAACGGATTAAAATTTAGAAAACTCAGTAGTAGCAGAAATATCATAATGGAATCTGTGCGCCTTAAGAAATGGAGATTTGAATATTTATTGGCTATAAAGAGAGTTTAGAGAATGTGGTAGAACAATAGTTTATTTGGATGAAACTTGGTTCGATACACACGATATTCCAAACAAAGTTGGGTAGACTCATCTGACTTGTGCCAAACTAATGCGCCGTCTAATAAAGGAAAACGCATTACGATAGTTCACGCAGGAACCGAAAGTGGTTTTATACCAAATGCGTTGTCTTTACCGGCAAAGAATATTAAGGACTCTTCAGTCGATTATCATGATGATACTACAGCCGAATTATTTGAAGACTGGTTCCAAAATAAACTCATACCAAATATTCCACCCAACAGTATTATCGTCATGGATAATGCTAGCTACCACAGTCGAAGACTAGAAAAAGCACCTTGTTAAAATGACACCAAAGCCACTATATTAGAATTTATGTTAAATAATGATATGTACTATGAGGAAAAGTATACAGTTACTAGAAGTTTTACACAGTTATTCGATAAAAAATAAATATTTTTGTGATTCATTGGCTGAAAGCTTGGGACATACGGTGCTCAAACTTCCTCCTTATCACTGTATGTTTAACCCAATTGAACACATTGTCGTGAACTCAAGCAATGCCCTTTGAATTGTTTTGGTGCACTGATCTATGATCTTGTTATTCATTGATTCGGTCATGACCGCAGGTGCGAGGTTGATGACTAGCGAATTGTATGACCGTGACTGTGAAGACCACATAAAAATATAAACATTTCATTATATAAATATAAGGTGACTGAAATCAAGACAGTTAGTAATAGACTCCTATAGAGGAAGGGGCTCTAGCGCTCAGTTAGCCTTATAGGCTAGGCCCTTTTAGCCTTAGCTGTAAGTATTGATTAAGTGATGGTTTTAGGTGAGAGTTTTATGTATCCCATATTTTATTATCGAATGTCCCTTATTTTAAATGTGTATATAACATTCCCCCCAGTAACCCGTTGTTGTATTATAAATGTTTATATTCCTTTGCTACCCCTTGAGTTCCAATAGCTATCAACTGAAGCTACACCCAAGTCGCATTTAGTAGAAGGAAAACAACTCATTTTACGACTCAGGATGCTACCCTAGTAGCCCTAGTCGCGGCATCAGCTTAAGTCAGCAGTTCGACGAAATAATACTTCTCCAAAATTAAGTTCAACTGTGGTAGCTCTTATTCAAACAGAAACTGCAAACATTCCTGACAGCAGCTGAACAAGTGTGTTTTCCATGTTAAAAAGGTGGAAAAGTCATATATGGATATAGAAAAACTTCCCAAAGAGAAGTTATTATCAATTTGGGTGACGACAGTGAAAGTGGCACTGATCGACGTGAGTAATTTTGTAAGTGTGTGTATATTAAATTTAATTCTAAACAACTTAAAATTATAGACTCTCAGAACTATAAACGCATTCTCTAACGCTCTCTATGAAGAAAGCAGAATACTTGACCCACGTCAGATTTATTTTTATAAAATAGCATTGCATTGTCAAAAAAACAAGAATAAGTTCTTGCTTGTTTCCCATTTCCATGAGACCAGAAATAAAACCAATAAAATATTAGTTCTTTCAACTTCAAATAAAACTGTTGGTCAAAAATGTTACACATTTCTTGCCCCTAGAGTATTCACCTACCTTCCCCAGCACTTGAAAAGTATAGTTAATTATAATTTATTCAAATCTAAGCTTAAGCAATTAATTTTGATAGAAGAAAGAAGAAAAATACATCATATAATAGAGAATGAACTGAACGTATAGAGTAGCACTTGAAATTTCATATTTGACCTTCTGCTTATGTTTATTCATTGCGTTTTTATTGGTATTGAAATTGAAATCTGATGTTCATATTACTCTAAGAGGAATCCGTACTAGTAAGAATTTTTTAGCGGACAGCCTCCAGGCTTTGTTAATTTGTTGCTGATAGGCACGCACTTACTGTTAGTTGAGAAAAGCATAATGTACTACACCGAATTTGTTGCCAATTCTTGAATGATGTTCCGCATAGTTCGCAAAAATCCAACGCAGACAGCCTCTTGGCTTTGCGATTTTGCGAATTTGTGCTGAACAGTCTTGATATGTTTTAGAATTATATTCAATTGTAAATAATTTTTATTGTATACATTATCCGCAGACAGCCAATTAGGCTTTGCGGTTTCTTTTTGTTTATTTGTCCGATCGTTTATATAATTATTTTTCTATATTGTACAAATAAACATTATTATTATTATTATTATTCATTATCGTGATGTTTATAAATGTTTTTGTGTTATATATCATGTACTATATGTACATAAATAATTCTTAATTATAATCATGCGATTGTTTTAACCCAATATCATTATACTTACCTACAAAACAAAATTTGATGGTTAGGGCAGGTACAACTCTGCGTAGAAAGGTCGGCCAGACCGCCTGCTGATACCTCAAGTGGTTGGTGATTTATGACCTTCTTATAGTTCTAGTAGTACTATATATTGGAGTTTGATAGACCAGTGAATTATTATCTCATTATTCACTAGTGATTAATGCTTATCATAATGTTTGAGCAAACACATGCATTATGAATATAATCAAACAATAGTCGTTGACAAACACATTGATATCGCCAGTTCATGGTTTCTCATCAAACTTGCAACCGAGTGAAATCAGAAACTTTGTAGCAGACTATTACGAGGATGTATTGATATCTAGTTAGCCTAGACCAGTTCCCTGCATAAACGAGATATTGCGTTACCATAGTGTAAAGTTTGACGTCAAAAAGGTAAACCAGAGTTACGCAAAAAATTAAAAGAAAAAATATGTCCACGGAAATTGTGAACATCGAAAAATTGGAGTATCGAGCCATCATCAAGTACCTGTATTTAAAAGGGTTAAGAGGTAAGCAGATTTACGAAGACTTGCTTAATACCCTTGGTGATCAATGTCCTTCGTATGCGACCGTGAAAAATTGGACTGCAAGCTTCAAAAGAGGTAAATTTTCCATTGAAGATGATGACCGATCGGGAAGGCCAGTTTCTGTGTCAGTCCCCGAAAATATCGATGCAGTTCATGACACGATTTTAGAATTGGGCTAAAACGAATATCTGAAGCACTGAATATTTCATACGAACGCGTTCATCATATAGTTCACGTCAATTTGGACATGAGAAAAATTGCTGCAAAATCGATCCCAAAATGTTTGAATGTTGACCAAAAGCGTGCAAGGGTAGTAGCATCGCGTTCGATCTGTGCTCGATTTGAAAACGAAGTAGACTTCTCAAACCGAATTGTTACCATGGATGAGAATTACAGAAACAAAGCAACAATCGATGGAATGGCGACACTCCGGTTCTCCAAGACCTAAGAAGTTTCGTGTCCAAAAATCTGATGGAAAAGTTCTAGCTTCAGCTTTTTAGGATTGCCATGGAGTAATCATGATTGATTTTTTGGATAAGGGTAGAACAATAACTGGAGATTACTATTCGACATTACTGACCACTCTACGGGAAAAAATTGAAGAGAAATGACGCGGAAAGCGTAATATAATAATGATTTTAATATTTTGTTTTTATTTTTGTATTTTATGATTTTGTAGAAAAAGTAGATGTTAGAAAAGTAGAAATGTAGAAAATGATATATAATTTTGGAAATGACTTATATTGAAATGAAATGTTGTATTTTGCCTAGCAATAATAATGATATAAAATAAAATTGTATTTTGTGATTTTTTTGTTAATAAATTATCTACTATAGTTGAAAATAATAATAAACAGTATTATTATTATTGTTCAGATTTGAGATTTGTTAGTTGTAGAAATTAGATCAGAAAAATCACTTTCGTGAATAAATTGTAGTATACAATATTGAAATTTCAGATTGCCCTTGCTGAATACTTACTCTTTCTTGTAGATTTTACCGTTTTCTTACTTTTTCAGGTCCCTAGCTGCTTCAAATCGGTACGCCACATGAAAAACTCCTCATCTCAGGGTAGAATTCAGGAAAAGGAAAATGTTGAAATGTATCAAACAAATGCAATTGTAATGAACTTCCACTAAATAAATGTATTATGCAAATCAAAATCACTTTCTTTATTAAATTGAAATATGTCAGAGAAAATGCAAATACCATCAAAATTATTGTAGTCAGCTCTTACTCTACCTACCCCTAACCATTAGCTAACTTATTTCTAATGTGACAGAAAATCTGCAATGCAAAATGCAGAATATCAATAATATTCAGATTAAATTAACGTGATCGCGAATTTAGATACTTCCAAACTGCGATGTCTACTTCTTTTCATTATTTTCTTGCACTCTACTTGCCTTCACCTTGGTTTCAGCCGTGTGTAGGTCAAGAAATAATAAAAAAGACTACTTTACTAATTACTATATACTAATTGAATAAAGTTCTGGAGGGTTAAAAGTTTTGATGCACTATTGGGATGAAATTGTTTGTGATTGAAGGAATAAAAGTTCGGGAGTGTAGAAAATCAGGTTATGGTGCACTTTGTTGGTGGAAAACTGTTGTTCTTATGAAAAGTTCGAAAATCTACCTTAATTTGGCTGCGAAAGGACCATTCCTGTAGCTGCTTTTCAGTTCAAGGATTTTCTATATACACAGGGTTTATGGTAAGTGGTTTTGCTTTACCTTTTTAGTCAATATTCGTTTGACAGCGTTCGTAAAGGTTTTCTGGCACAGTCTTGGGTTTTACTTGTGTATTTTATAATTTTTCTTCTCTCCCAAAGATAATTTCTACCGCTTCCTTTCTGCTACCTTGTTGATTTCTTTTATTGTTCCTTTTTCCTCGTACCTAGGTGATTTTTCTTGAAATTTTCGAACTTACTGGATCCACTTTCGCGATTCGCCGTACTAATTTTCACTTTCTTTTTAATATGCCTTATACTAATAATGAACAACATTATATCATAAATTCTTATCTATGATTGTCAACAATTTGGCTAGTTTTCTACATTTTCTTTATTTTTCTGAATTTTTGAAATGTTACTCCCATGACAAGTCATTTTTTGACATCTCAATTCCAACGTACTTTCTGTTTTACAGTGTCAAATAACTCAAATATGATATACAAAGTGATTTTATTTTAAATAGCAAGTTTTTCCCAAATTTATTTGAAAATCATTGTTTTTCAAAATTGTAAATTGAATTTGGATTTGTTTCTTGATTCTAATGAGTTAACTGTTGTTCAAATTTTATTATTTTAATTTTAGTGCTTTGAAAAATGGCATTCTTGAAAAGGTCATGTATTGTCCGTCGTCTTACGATTACTTTCATGTTTTGTCAGTATTTCTGTGTCGTTTGGTTTGGTAAAAGTTTTTCTGATAAAATTTTGTTATAATTATGAAGTTTTCTATAATATGAAAGATATTGAGTAAAAAAAAATAAGTATTTGCTTGGGCTTTCTGATGAAATTTTGAGATAATAGAATTTTTATTTTGAAATTGTATTTTTCTATTTAGTTGATCTAATTTCATAACACCAAAGGTGTTTTGTTTTTGCAGGACAACGCCCCTGCACACAAATCTCATGTTGCCATGCAAAAAATTCGTGATTTAGGGTTTGAATTATTAGAACATTGGCTTCGTCCGACTATCATCTCTTTCCTCAACTGAGAAAAAAGTTCAAGAGGTCGTAAATTTTCATCCAACGAGGAGGTAATGAAAGCTGTGGAGGTCTGGTTTGCATACCAAGAAGAAACATTTTTTTTGAAAGGTCTAGAGACGTTGCAGGTTCGCTGTAATAAATGTATCCAATTAAGAGGAGAATATGTTGAGTAATAAAATATTTTGACATTGAAATTTTGTTTGGTTCTATAGTAGGCTAAGAAATTTTCAATATATCCTCGTATTACAGCCAATCTAGTCAGATATCCTGTAATACCGACAACTTGAAATTACTATTCCGAAAGTCATTCCGATTCCAATTCAAAGATGGGCAACGTGGAAGTGTATATTGCGGATTTAATCTAGCAAAATGAAATATACAGCCGTTCAATAAAACCGGAATCATACGTTATATTTACCCATAACAGTAACACTTCGCTGCGAATTCACATTTGTAGTAATCTAGCCTGCAAATCTCCCTCGATGTGTGAAAATGAAGTGTAGTGGCCATTATAAATTCACAATATGGTTTCCTTACAGGCCGTTAAGATGAAAACTAAACGCATTACCGCGATTTATTTGACAATCGTAAGAATTTAGCCTTTGACTTGTATCTTTTCAATAAGATTAAACCGGCCGAGCATTGTGCGTCTTGGAAAGCCATACAACAGCTTACAACTACTTATCTCCGCCATCATAAACCACGTAGAAAACCAATAGTTCTAAATCTGATCTCATCAGGTGGTAAAGAGGAAAGCAGTCGGTGAAATATATCTAGTTAAAGTTATCTGCAGATGCCGATGAGACCGCCACTGAGCGCCATTTGCACAGAATGGCAGTAACTAATGCCCTCTCGCGGCAGTAAAGTACGAATAATTGTTGCAGATAAGATAGCGGCTGCCGAAGTGCCACTTCTGATTTACATACGACTCATGATTCTGGGCCTGAGCCGACTTACACAATATCGGTAATATATAGAGGGTTATCTTCGATTCGAGTGTGGAATCTTTAGATATCATCAGGTTGGTAGTGGTTAGTCGCAGATTTACGAGTCTTCATTGTCTCGGAATGGAGGCCTAATTTTGAACGATTTCACGAAACAACGCTCCATGTCATTGGTTTACAGGATTTGCTCTACGTAAAATCAGTTACGAAAATGGTACTTGCAGATTAACGAAATAAAAGCAGAATAGCCAGAAAAGCCTTTGAAGCGAGAAAATTAATACTTTTTGACGGAAATATCTGCCATGTTGAAGGTTAGGGCGCAAGGAAGCAGTACTTAAAAAGTACTAGATGACCAATAAGCTATTCGTAACTTCCTTGAAATTTTGGATTTACTGGCCGTTACTTTATGGAAATCCATGGTATAGATGTTGTTTATTAACAACTTGAGTGCCACAGCGGTCATTATATGAACTCTATAATACTTTCTTGAGGTGCCATAGCGGTCATAATGACCGTCCGATATTAGATCTCTACTGCGGTTGCTTTAAACAGTTTTTCTAACAAGGCGTCGTGGTAATTAATATGAATAAATTTATTCTTAGATTAACACAATGTTTTGTGACCATCATGGCATTTCCTTCTGTTAGAGCAGAGGAGCTTTCAAACATTTCTTATAAGTGATTGAGGTGTATCTTGTTGTGTGTCACAAGTAGAGTAGTGAATTTTTTAATGGGTTCTCTCATTTCAGAATAAATTCGGTGTGATGCACTAGCGTTAGAGATCCATTGCTAATTTTTGAACCAATTCAGTGATTTTTTAAGGAACGAATTATCAGAAACATCTACAGAATCTACAGAATATTTTCTTTCATTATTTTGTATAATTTTGCTTCTGGTTGATCACATCTAAATATGTCAATCTATTTGGTTCCAAATCGAGAATTTCTGAATTATTTTGGTACCGTGTTTGACCGTGTTTGGTACTGACACCGAATATATATATATATATATATATATATATATATATATATATATATATATATATATATATATAAATAAGGATGGATTTAGCGAGGGGCAATATATGAAAATATAAGTAGAAAAGTTATTGGGTGTAACCCTCAAAATGTTCTGCAACCGTAGACACGTGTTTCGAGCTTAAGCTCTCATCAGTACGATAAAATCATATATATATATATATATATATATATATATATATATATATATATATATATATATATTTCATTACACTATTCAACAGATACAAGATCCAATTATAGAATATGACTATACAGGATGAAATATTAATCTAATAAGACCTACTTAACAATATTAATTTGTGGTAAAAACAGAAGAGTCCAGTTTTTTATAGAGGCCACATTGCAGCAGAAAATATCAATGGTTTCATTCATCTTGTTATATGTAGCGCACATTTTATATACAGGTGCATATAACTTAACGTTTGTGTGACAAAGAGGGAGGTAAAAATTATCATTTCTTCGAGATGTAAGCCTAGGAATACGAAAGTTTAACGTTCAGAATATAGGTACAGTCCAAATTGTTGTGAATAAGATTGAACAGGAAAATAACATGTGACCTGTTTCGTCGAGATTCTAGTGAATCCACTGAAAATCTAGTAAGAAGTTGCTCGTGCGGAAAGCCTAAAGTCGGGTAGTTACCATCAAGCTTGAAACAAACATACTTCAAAAATTTTCTTTGAATATTTTCAAGATTAGATATATGTATCTGATTATACATATATTAAACCTTCCACTTGATGACACAAATTCCGAGATCATTCTGTCACAAATAAATATCAGCTTTCCGCAAAATTTTTGTTTTTGATAACCCCAGTGACGTGACTGAAAAATTATGAAATAGCGAGTTCTTTTGCCAACAAATTTGGTAGCCAGCAATACACTACTATAAAACTTATCATCAATGGTTTTTTTTCTGAAATGTTAAAGCTTATCAGACAATTACAACACAATATTTCTTGCCACTATTGTATCAAGACGCGTTCTTTCACAAATCTTATTTTCAAATTTCAAGTAGGTAGGTATTGTCACAGAACAGTTTGAATTGTTTTAGTGAAGTTCTATCAGGTTTTTGTGGGAGATATTGCTTCACAATCAACCATGAAACTGAACATTCATCCAAACTTATAATGTTTTCCCAAAGATGAATATCATTTTCCGGACAGTGCCAGTTGAATGGAAAATTACAAATTCTCAAAAACAATTGAAAATGTTTCCTTGTCATGATTTGGTGAACGAACAGGGCTGAGTAGGAATATCATTGTTATCCAGTAAAATTTGATTTATACACAGAAAAATCCATAAGGGTGTTTCTTTACAGGTAACGCAATCAAACAGTATTAATCATGATCATTATTTTCAATAGCAGCGATAACATTTTCATCATCAGATGATTCGTCCGTTATTTCATTTGAAAAATTGAACATATCTTCTTTATTTTCCGGTTCATCATTCATGGCAACCACACTCTTCGTATCATTTTTGTTGTAATCTGATGTCGAAGCCCTTCCACAAGATTTTTGTAGTTTTTTAAATTCACTGATTGTTTTTTCTTCAAATTCTGTCAAATCACTACTTCTTCGTAAGATAAACGACACTTGTAATTTTTCAACAATGCTATAAATAAGCTGAAAATCCATGAATTTACTTCTACAAAACAAAAGTAAACGCTGGCTTGGTCACTACTGATGCCTTTTACGTGAAAAGATACTATGAAAAGCCAAGTACACATTATAAAAGAGGGTTGCCTTGAAAAAATAGCAACATTCTTGTAATCGAAGTAACTTACCGAAGCAAATCGATTAAGTTGCCCTTCTACACTTCTACAAATCTTACTTTTTAATTTTCAGACATTCAGTTGCACCTCTCCGTGCAACCCTTAGAAGTCTTCGAGAGACTTGTGCGAGCTAGGGAAGACCATAATTCAAACTTTCATTCAATATTCGTCCGTAAAACTGATCAGAATTCATCATTTTATCAGTTCTGATTTACTTTTCGGTTAACAATTTATTTACCTATTGAATTTAATTAATTGTGTAAACTATTCATTCTTTAAATAGGTATTTGGCAGTAAATGAATATTATTGTTGTTTTTATTTTGAAATAAGACTAGTTCATGTATAAGAATACCCACTCACGTACATACAATCGAATTATTCGATCCGGATATTGATATTTTCCGATTTCAGCTCCATCTTGTGGACGGATATCATCAAACCATACATTTTTGTAGTAAGTATTCTGAGGACATTTGATAAACATGTTCTCCGCAAAAGTTTCGGGATTGCATGATAGCTACATTTTGGTATTATTATCAAAAGTACAGGGTGTTTTATAAAGAAACGCGAGGAAAACTAAAACTAAATATTCAATATTTTATTTGATGTATTGGAAAAACATCCAAACTGGTTTCTGAGGCAAGTCTTGATAAAAACATTGCTCGTCACAAATGCGTTCTTGTTTTTCAGTGGTCCACTAACAGTTATAAGCTTGTTTTTATATTTTTTATCTGACTTTTTCAAGCATGATCAATCAATGTCTCCTCACCATTTATGGACCATGAATTTGTCTAGTAGATGATTTATGAAAAAATTCAGTATTGTTCTGACATCACTGAAAAAACTGTCACTTCAGTGGGTCATTATCATCATTAAAAAATTCAGTAAGGTATATTTCCACAATAACAGGATGAAACGTTTTTACAAAGACTTCTCAACAATTGTGCTTTGTTTATTTGGAGGGTGGTTATTGAAGGATGACTCAAGACAGTTGGTTTCTTGAAGAAATGCATAGCAGCTGCGAAAAATTCATGCTTCATGAACATAACTACCATTTGTATTCCGTCTAATCTATTTCAGACAACAATCATAACTTCAGGGAAAGTTGGACATACGGTGTTCATGAAAACTACACCCTACATAAGAACAATATTTTAAGCAAAATTAATGTAGTGAAGGATCACAAAATATATCAATGGAAAACAATTGGAAACGCTGAAGTCATGAGTTTTGTGTATGTCCATAATTATTTTGTCTGAGAAGAGCTGTGTTGTTGAAAGTATTTTTGATTTCAATAATAGAACTATCAAAATCCACTTTTATGTTAGTATAAGTGTTTTTCGTTAGTTTTGGTACTACCCTATAAGACCAAAATATGTTCAACAAGTGATTTATATGTTATTACTAGAATGTGCATTGGGAGAAATTTTCGTAGTTCATCTAACGTATACCAATTTTCTCAGTCTTTTTGTTGAATTCTCAAAGTGGCTATCCCACTTCAGTATATTGCTACTTATTACTCCTAGATATTCAATATTTTCAGTTGTTTCTATGTGGTCAAATCAGGATGATACGATACTATTTGAGAAGGTCATAAATAGATTATTTTGGAAATTCAAGCTGAGTAAATAACAAGGGTGGCTTGTAAAGAGTATCACAATATACACACAAAAATGACATAATAACACCCGAAATGTCAACATATCATCAATAAAAAGTAGGAATAACTGTGGATCAAGAACTGTTCCTTGAGGAATACTATATTTTGTTTCTTGTGTATTAGTTTACTTTGACTCTATGAAAGCTCATATAATAATAATAATAATAATAATACTTTTATTTCCATATGACAATACAAATGAATCGGAAAAGTCAATAAATATTAAATATGAGTACATATATATATATATATATATATATATATATATATATATATATATATATATATATATACATACAAGGTGTCAATTTGAAAACTTCCCACCCTTAATATCTTCCTTCCAGTAAACAATATGAGTAATCGAAAAAACAGGTCAATTTTATTGTCAAGGGGGACACTTTCAAGGACTATTTGTAGCCCTCGTGGTTAAACCCCCTAGGAGGGGTAGATGTTACCCTTCGAATTTTAAATGGGAAGGGAGGTCAAGTGGCACATCATTTTGATGGGCGTTCAATTCTTGTTCCAATGGTACCCTGACTTATTATTTTTTGATGAGCATTTTCCGAAAAATTGCGTTCTAAACTAACAGAAGTAATTATTAGAACGCCTATACTGAGATGCATTATTGTATTGACTCCCTTTAATAAAAAATGGTTAGAAGAGTAGGTGGCACCGCTCCAACCCTTGAATGACAGGAATAAATTTATTACGCATGGGATTTTTTATTTGGTGGTTATTTTCCTTCTACACAATAAAATTTAATTTGCGAGAAAGACATTTCCAACATAAAATCTACTTACGCTTAGTAATTATTAGAACGCCTATACTGAGATGCATGGTTTGGCCAGAACTGGTTAGAATATTAGGTGGTACCGTTCCAACCCTGTATTAGGGGTAACATTAGCCATTAGCTCCAAACACTTTACATAAAAAAGTAGTCTAATAGTAAAACGTAGATGGTAGTAAAGTTGTGTTTATTAAATGCTGAATTTTTAAGTGTCATCGCAGAAATTGTACAGATAGCATTCCTTTTTTGCTACTTCTGCTGTAAAAAGTTTCTGTTTTCCGGCAAAAAATTGGTTAGCAAATTTGAACTATGTGGTAGTATTGTGAATACCGTTGTACCTGTTGGGCTGTTTAGGAATTACTTTAATAAGTGTATAAAAGTGTAAAAATGGTTTACATTCTTCAAGACAGAATTGAAATGATTGTAATTTATGGAGAAGTTGGAAAGTGCGCACGAAGGGCGGCATGTCTTTTTAACGAAAGACATCCAAATTGTAATGTAAGTCACCGGTATGTGCTTGATTTGGTGAATAAGTTTTACGAAACTGGTTCAGTGACAAATAAAAAAAGATATAACCCCAGAGTACTAAATGAATCAGCTCAAATTGAAGTTTTGGGAACATTTGCTGCAGAGCCCACGAGCTCCTTACGATCAGTATCAGAACAGACGGGAATGTCACGCGAGACTATAAGAAAAGCATTGAAAATGAATAAATTTCATCCATATAAAATGCAGATTCTTCAAGAGCTCCACGAGGATGATTATGATAGAAGAATAGAGTTTTGTGAAATCATGTCTCATCGAGTCAATACCATCCCTAATCTTCTGTTAAACATCTGTTTCAGCGATGAGTGTTCATTTTTTCTGAATGGCAATGTTAATAGACAAAATTGTCGCTATTGGAGTGACGAAAACCCACATATTTTTCGGGAAGGGCATACACAACACCCACAAAAAGTTAATGTTTGGGCTGGTATTCTTGGAAATGCCATTCTTGGTCCATTATTTCTGGAAGAAAACTTGACTGGCAATCTGTACCTTGATATGCTTGAAGAGACTATCGATCCTCTTATAACTCACGAGCTAGAAACTCAAATTGATGCAGAAGGTAATGAACTTTTGCAGGAGGATCTGTTACATTACCAGCAGGACGGTGCTCCACCTCATTATTTTCTTCCCGTCCGACAGTGGTTAAACGAGAGATTTCCGGGTAGATGGATTGGCAGAAGGGGAGCAGTTGAATGGCCTCCGAGATTACCAGATTTAACACCCTTAGATTTCTTTCTTTGGGGGCATCTTAAATCCGTTGTTTATAAAACACAACCTTCTGATATTGACGAACTTAAAAGACGAATTACAGCAGCATGCCAGTCAATTCCTAGTGAAGTTTTCCGTAATGTTAGAGGGGAGTTCGAAAACAGACTGTATTACTGTTTAGAGCAAAATGGACAACATTTCGAACAGCTAATAAGATAAGCGTAAGTAGATTTTATGTTGGAAATGTCTTTCTCGCAAATTAAATTTTATTGTGTAGAAGGAAAATAACCACCAAATAAAAAATCCCATGCGTAATAAATTTATTCCTGTCATTCAAGGGTTGGAGCGGTGCCACCTACTCTTCTAACCATTTTTATTAAAGGGAGTCAATACAATAATGCATCTCAGTATAGGCGTTCTAATAATTACTTCTGTTAGTTTAGAACGCAATTTTTCGGAAAATGCTCATCACAAAATAATAAGTCAGGGTACCATTGGAACAAGAATTGAACGCCCATCAAAATGATGTGCCACTTGACCCCCCTTCCCATTTAAAATTCTAAGGGTAACATCTACCCCTCCTAGAGGGTTGAACCACGAGGGCTACAAATAGTCCGTGAAAGTGTCCTCCTTGACAATAAAATTGACCTGTTTTTTCGATTACTCATATTGTTTACTGGAAGGAAGATATTAAGGGTGGGAAGTTTTCAAATTGACACCCTGTATATATATATATATATATATATATATATATATATATATATGTGTAGAACAGAAAGTAAGTAACATGACAACATAGATGTATATCAGACACAAGACAGATTTTTATCACTTCTTTTCATCACTTATTCGCTAATTAGTAGGTAGTGAAATATTCTTTTGTTGAATAAAAACATTTCGATATCAGAAACTTTGAGTTTTCTTTTGAAAGTAGTCAATGAAGAACAGTTTTTGAGTTCCTGTGATAGTTTGTTGAAAGCCCGAAAGCCATTTTTATCTGGAGAATTGAATTCAACATTATTTTTGCTATGTGGTACATAGAATTGTTCTCGATTACGAGTGTTCATTTGATGAACATCAGAATTTTTAGTAAATGTTGATCTATTCCTAAATACATAAAGACAGTTCAAATAAATATAAAGATGGAAGAGTTAATATTTAGTGACTAATAAATAGGTTTTTACAGCTGGTGGTACTAGACACATTAGCAATGCACCTCATTATCTTTTTCTGTGCTATAAACACATCATCAGTCATAATGGACCAACCCCAGAAACAAACACCATATCGTAGACGACTTTCCACTTGTGCATTATACACCATTTGCAGTTGATTGAATGTGAGAACTGTTCGTAGATTTTTCAATAAGTAACATTGAGAATGAAGAATGGAAATTAGGTTTGTGCAATGGATTTTCCAGTTTCATTCCCAAAAATTTTGCGTGTATAGCTGTGCTTGATATGGACACATTATTAAGGACAAGATTAGGTTTATAGCAAACTCGTTGTCTATTATGAAATCGACGAGACTGTGTCTTTTCAATATTGAAGAAAAGAGGGTTTTCAAATGACCAAGACGCCAAGGACTGGATCAATTCATTGCATTTTCTTTCCAGAATCTCATCAGATTTATCCACAACAAGGACAGAAATATCATCTGCATACATAGTGACGTGGATACCTTCACATAATTCACGATACTATTCACATATAACAAAAATAAGACTGGAACCTTGTGGAACACCTATGTCAATATCCACAAGCGTGGATTTTGTAACAGTTACTTCATCATTTTGTTTGCTTCTGAGGCATACATACTGTTTACGATTTCTTAAAAGACTTGTGACCCATAGAAGAGCGTTATCTTTAATACCATAACTGGCCATTCTGTTTATTAAAATGTCATGATTGACACAGTCGAACGCCCTGCTGAGATTAAAGACTATCCCAACAGGAGTCAATCAGGAGTCAATCAGAGATGTACTTTGACTATAAACGCAGTGAACTGCTGATATCGTTGATTTTCCATGTCTGAACCCATGTTGATTTTTGGAAATAATCCCTTTTGTATCCACGAAATTCATCAGGCGGTATAAGAATGAGTATTCAAATATTTTTAAAAAGTAGATGGTATCGTTATCCCGATGATGCCGTAAGATTCAAGATTGGGCAAAAACATTTCATGAGATATGCCATCGAATGCCTTTACCAAATCTATGAATATTCCTATAACTTTTTTATTGTCTTCCAGATTTTCAAGGATTTTTCTTGTAAAATGAAATAGAGCGTCCTCTGTGGAAAGATTATCCCTGAAGCCGAATTGGCGAGTTGATATCATGTTATTTTCATTGGGATATTTATTCAATTTGGAGACTATGCATTTTTTAAATATTTTAGCACTATTACTTATTCGAGATTGGTCTATAATTTTTGGGGTCACTTTTATTGCCATTCTTGCAGACGGGGTTATGATTGATTTCTTCAGTGCAGTTGGGAATTTTAAGAAGTGAATATGATATTTATTAGGTGTGCTAATATTTTATTATTTTCTCTGATTTCTTTAATTGTTTTGGCATGTAGTAGGAAAGTTTGTTTATCAGTTTTTTTTCCTCATGATTTATAAGATTTCTTTCGATGTTACAGGACTAGATACATGGACTGCATTAGATTGTGCAGGAAGTATCTGTACAATCCGAATATAAGTGCGTAATTTTTCATGAAAACTGCTATTTTCACCCCAACTGTAGTACTATGTAAGTTGAAGATATATCAGAAATTCAGTTAAATAGGCCAAGAACCATTTTACATGAGGTGGTAATCGTAATCTTTCACTTTTGCTGTTATTGCAAAAATGCCCGAGTCGGTATCAAACGACAAACTTTTGAAAATTCTAAAGTTGACAGTCTTATAGAGCCTGGAAACCTGCAGGATGCATAGTACTCGCAAATTATCGGTATTGTGTCCAGCCATAAAATTACAGATCTTCTTCGAGTATCCATTACATGTCAAAAAGCTTCCGGTGCTGCATACCTGCCTACACAAGCGCTAATATACGTACCTCGTGTTTATTTACAAGGTAAGAGATTGCGCGGTAATCTTCTCGGCAAAATGATAACTGCACTACGGGACACAGGTGTCAACTTCTGCGAACACGTTGAATTTTATTAATTTGGTATATGAGGAAGTTAAGAGCGTGAGAATTGGTGTAATTAAATGTTCATATCAGGCGCATACTTTGCTGTAATCACTCCGTTTCCTGAGGATGCAAATTGAAGAACTTTCAGATCTCGCGAAACTGTACTCGGTTCGTTTCGGACATTTTTGGTATTTGGGGCGTCGCATAATTCTGCTGGTCTACTTCTGAGAGAGTAGTTGAACCAAAAACTACAATTTTTTTTACACATGTCGAGATTTTGAGAGACACTATTAAACTATAATTAAAAAATCAAACAGAGGAAATCTTGGGTAAACAAAGCTATTTTTTATCAAGCCAACCGTTCCACTAATATTGTCGTGAATTGGGGTTGATTCACGACTAACTAGGTAGATACTGATCATTCATAGATTTAAAACACTTTAGAAAAATATAAAAACATTTATTTTACTATGTACAAATATGCGATTTAGACGATTGAAATTAATGAAGGAAATAATCAATAAAGAATTAATGAATTAAAGAATTGAAGAATCTCTCCTAGTTATTGATTGGATAAATTATTTTAAAAAGATCTTTACTTACAATACATATCGGCTTAAACAGTTTATGAACATTTTCCATTTATTTAATATCGAATCTTCCAAACTCCCCCCATAGCTGTGGGCACGGCAGAACTCTAAACTCGACTCCCAGATCGAACTATCAGTGGCCTTTTTGAAAACTCTTGTTTATGTTCTGTTGAGGACAAGTTGTGTTGCAAAATAAAATATCTTCGCTCACGTACTGAATTGTAAAAAGGTTACCCACGTATTGAAATATAAAATATTTTAATGTACAGGATGTTCCATATATTTTTGACAATACCCCCCCCGTTCAAAATCGCGCGCCTCGAGCGATTATATTAAAACCAACTGACAATTCGATACAGGTTCACAAAAGCTATGAAATTAATAACATGTAAATATAAATATACAAATAAATATGCGCAGAAGAAGTCTGCTTGCACCATCTCCATTTGAATTCTTCTCCTCCTTGCTGCCTTTTCCATCTTTGACTGGTTCATTTCGGTTCCATTCCATTATACCATGGTTCATCGTTGCCTGGGTAAAATAATTGGATCATCAATTTAGTCAGGCTTGGGTTGGCTTGGCTGGACCAGGTATGGTATGACCCAAACATACTGGACAAACTGTATTTGACATCAATCTGCCTGCCGGGACTTGACATGGCTTCAGTGGACTTGACATGGATTTGCCTGCCGGGACTTGGCATGGCTTGGTCCTGTTGGACTCCATATTGGCTCTGCTTCCCTGTATTTGGCATGTATCGGCCTGCTGGGACTTGGCATGGCTTGGTCCGGTTGAACTCCATTTTGGCTCTGCTTCCCTGTATTTGGCGTGTATCTGCCTGCCGGGACTTGGTATGGCTTTACTGGACATTGGCACTGCTTGGTCCGGTTGGATACCCTATTTTGGCTCAGCTTTACTAGACAACATGGAGCTTGACATGGTAGAACTTGGCTCTGCTCTATCTCATTGAATGTGAGAAGGCTCAACTCGACATGGCTGTGGAAACTGTGGCTTCATCACGATTCACCTGGGGATTCTCTTGGAGTGGTACAAGGCTGAAGACTCTTCCGCGTTCCTTACAGGAGGTACAGTTCCTATAATACAAAAATAAAAGTTTAGGTAAACATACTGCTATCATATAATTTTACAACAAATACCGTGCCCCAAAATATATTAAAAACCAATCAACATTATTCTCATTATAAAATCATTATACAAGTACATGCCAACAATACAGTTTCAAAATATATTTCAAATTTTCCGACATTAATATATATATTAATTATAATATAACCATTCTTTCGTTTTCGAAGAATACTAATTGTCACATTCTCAATTTATCCTTGCCATTCTCTTTTTCTTTCACAACAATTAAAAATACCACCATTTCTCACAATACGAGGCTAATTTTGTGATGCGATACCCTGAAATTCTTTGCCTAGGATTAGATACAGAATATCACAAAACAATTTCACACTTGCTTTTCACATTCAACAATATTCATTCAATTCTTTTCGACCCCATTCGTTACTTCTTACTCACTAAAACACTGTGCACAGCTTAATTATTAGGCAGTTTCATACTTCACCCTATAATTTATATAAACACATCGGCCATTGCCTACACCCTCATGTCGTTTTCCTATGAACTCTTCTTTTTCTTCTAGTTCCAAGTCACTCTGAAGAACTTTTGTGTGCACACTTCTCTCATCATAGATATTCCTACAACATAAAATAAATCATCATAATACGCTCACTCAATACGACTTCCAGTCGCGATTTCATTGTCAAATTTTCTGACAAAACCGTGTATTTAGAATACACCAAGGTTTCAACAAATTCCTTTCTCATGATTCTGACCAATGGTATTCTGCATCTATTGGGTAAACTCCAAAATAATATTTTCTCAAATCATCTGTCCATGCTTTCTCTGAAGCTCATCTCTTATGATTCTAAACTTCTCTCATTATAGGTATTCCGTATTCCTACAACATAAAATAAATCATCATAGTATCAATAAAACTTTTAATTGCGATTTCATTGTCAAATTCTCTGACAAAACTGTGTATTTTCAATAAAACAAGGATTCAACGAATTCCTTTTTCATGAGCTTACTCAATACGACTTCCAATAGCGACTTAATCGTCAAATTCTCTGACAAAATCGTGTATTTAGCATATAAAGGAAGGATTCAACAAATTCCTCTCTCATTATTCTGGCAACTCGTATACCTACTGCACCTATTGGGTAGGTAAACTCCAAAATAATAGTGCATCTCCATGCATTCTCTAAGCTCATCTCTTGTGATTCTTCAAAAAAAATCCATATGGTGCCACGACTTCTGGAAAGGCAGCGGCCGTACCTTTCTTCCTTGCTTCTGCCATCATATTGATCTCTGCTAGGGGCTAGGGGGAAGCTGAAGATTCAGTGTAAAGTAGTAATAAATTTGTAACTACGCGTAATTACTCTCATGAACTCGAAATATAACAATTTTACACAAATTATTCTTGTAAAAATCAATAGGGAAAACAACAAAATTCAATTAATTATACTGAAAATAAATCGTTAGAACTTAACATCAATAGCATTTTTATTTAATCTTAATAAAATTCTCTGGAGTTTATTGCGTACGAAATAGCGTACTTTCGTCAAATAATATTTTTATTCGGAAATGCTATTGTTGCACAATACTTGGGAGAGATTCATTCAGAAACAAACATATGGATCAGCAATTTCTACCTAGTTGTACCGGATCTAGGTCAAGTTCAACGTTTATGAACTGCAACGTAAATACTATTGAGTTGAATTTATCACTATACTTTCAAATAACTAACAAAATATAAATTGGACCATTATGAAGAATGAATCCAAAACTAAAGCACGGCAACCTCCACCACTTGTCGTGACTTGGGGTTGATTCACGACTAACTAGGTAGATACTGATCATTCATAGATTTAAAACACTTTAGAAAAACACAATGACAAAGACAATGGATATTATTTGAAAAAACAAGAATGGAAGCTGTACAGTAGAAGACAAGGTGAAAATGAAGAAATACGAAAATATTTCTACGATCTCAGGGAGTTAGCTTATGATTTCGACCCAGACATGAGCGTAGAGACGTTTCTGAGACATTTCGAACGAGGGCTTCTAAGCAGACTGTACACCCCTTATCGACTCTTGAAGAATCTCTCCTAGTTATTGATTGGATAAATTATTTTAAAAAGATCTTTACTTACAATACATATCGGCTTAAACAGTTTATGAACATTTTCCATTTATTTAATATCGAATCTTCCAAACTCCCCCCATAGCTGTGGGCACGGCAGAACTCTAAACTCGACTCCCAGATCGAACTATCAGTGGCCTTTTTGAAAACTCTTGTTTATGTTCTGTTGAGGACAAGTTGTGTTGCAAAATAAAATATCTTCGCTCACGTACTGAATTGTAAAAAGGTTACCCACGTATTGAAATATAAAATATTTTAATGTACAGGATGTTCCATATATTTTTGACAATATTACCATCAATGCTTTTTTTGAAAGGGTCATACTTTTTATGGAGGCAGGCGAGTGCCCTACCAGAATTTTTTTGTGACCTCAGCAAGGTTTTCGACTCTGTCAATCATAATCAGCTAAAATTGAAACTATATAATTATGAATTATGGATAATTATAAGGTAGTAGAAAAAAATGGAGTGTTCCACGGTTTTAAATTTTACATATTTTCTCATTTTGCATTTTATAAACTTTGAATTTGCTTATATACTGTAGCTATATATTTTATGTTTCATATATTTTTATATTTCATATTTTATATATTTTTAAATTTTTTATGTAATCTGCTTTTTTCATTGTCAAAATTGACTTGCCGATAAAAGTATTTCTCTTAAACAATTAATGCTATTAAAAAATCTGGTTTTTCAAACGATTTTAAATTTTATGTATTTTTAAATATTTTAATTATTTCTATATATTTTATGTATTTTTCCACTTTATATTTTGTAACCTCTGAGTACAACAATATTTTTGTAACTTGGTTAAATAAAGATTCTATGATTCTATGAGCTGTAACATTAGAATGGATTTCCTCATTTATAGAACACCGTCATCAGTACGTAAGTGTACCAATTGTCCAATCTCAGAATGTAGGTTATATCAATTCGAAGAGTAAACCCATTGATGTAGGTTTGCCGCAAGATCTCGTTCTGGAGTCTGCAGAAAAAAATCCAGGAGGAAATATCCAGGGAGAGAAAAATCCTGAAGAAAAATCCGAGTAAAAAGGTCTAGGAAAAAAATTCAGGGAGAACAAGTCCGGCGATAAAAGATCGGGGACAAATTCCGGAGGAAAATGCCCAGAGAAGAGTCCGGAGAAAAAGTCCGGTATTAAAAAGTCCGTGGAAAAATATCCGTGGAAAAAAGTCCGAGGAAAACAGTCCAGAAAAAAACGTCCGGTGAAAAACGTCTGGAAAAAAATTTCCAAGGAAAAACGTTTAGTGGAATAAGTACAGGTAAAAGTAATGGAAAAATTACGGAAAAATTCGAGGAAAAAAGTCCGACGCTAAAAGTCCAGAGAAAAAAGTCCAGAGAAAAAAGTCCAAGGAAAAAATTCGAAGAAAAAGTTCCTAGAAAAAAATTCCGTAGAAAAAGTACGGTGGAAAAAGTTCGGGAAAAAAGAACAGGCAACAAATCCTTGGACAAAAAAATGTATGGGGAAAAATCTGAGGAGAAAAAGTCCGGTATAAAAGGAACGGTTAAAAAATTTCGGTGGAAAGAGTCCAGGACAGAAAGTCCAGGGAAAAAAATGACCGGTAAAACTACAAGGACACAAAATCTAAGGAGAAAAAGTCCCAAAAAAAATTTCGGATGGAAAAGTCCGGGGAAAACAGTCTACGGCAAAAAAAAGTCCAGAGGAAAAAATTACGGAGACAAAGTCGGAGAAAAAAGTCCTGGTAAAATATCACTTGAAAGTCCAGGAAAAAATCCCGGAAAAAGTCAGGGAAAACATCCGTGGAAAAGTTCCAGGGAAAAAGGTCTGTAGAAAATTTGTGGGGATAAAAGTTCAGGAAAAAAGAACAGGGAAAAAATCCAGCGACAAAAAAAAGTCTGGGAAAAAGATTGGGGGAAAATCTAAAGGATAAAAGTTCCGTGTAAAAGATATGAGAAGAAGATTTCGGAGAAAAAAGTGAGGAAAATGTCCGGGTAAAAAATCACTTGAAACAAAGTCAGGAAAAAATGTCCGAGGAAAAAGATTCAGGGGAAAAAGTCCAGGAAAGAGTCAGGAAAGCAGTCAAGGAAAAAATCAGATGAAGAAAGTCCACAGAAAAAAGTTCAGCAAAAATTCTGAGGAAATGTTTCTGGAAAAAAGTGAGTTTCGTGATCATGGTCGGAATCAATTCAAAATTGTTAATTGGGGGTTTTCGGGATTGATTATCGTGAATTTTTGTCAAAAATCATAAATCATAAATTCAATATGGCGGGTCCAAGATGGCGAACGACTTTTGTGATGTGATCATGGTCCGATTTGATTCAAAATTGCCAAGTGGGGAATATCAGAGCAGGATATCATAATTTTTTTTAGAATTCATGACATCATGATGGCTGACGAGTTTCGTGATTATGGTCAGATTCAATTCAAAATTGCTGTGTGGATTGTCGGGGTCGAAGATAATGATATTTTTTGTAAAAATTTGTTATATCAAGATGGCCGACGAGTTTTATGATTATGGTCCGAGTTTATTGGAAATTGGTAGGTTAGGGTTTTTGAGGTCGGATATTCCAAGATTACGACTCCTATACTAAAATTTTGAATAAAATTAGGTGAAAATTATTTAAGACACGCTTTCATTCAAATGTACGTAAAAGAGAAAAATTATATTTTTTAGATGTATCTTTAGAGGTTATTCTGTCGGTAACAGATCAGCGGCAAGCTTTTGAATCTGTCACTCACAGAATAACCTACAATACACATTTACAGAAATTAGTTTTAACAATTTAGAGTATTTTAATTCTCTGAACTTCTTATATACACTGATATTTTTTTACTCAATACTTTTAAAGTTGAAAGTTCATCTTTGAACAATTCTTCATATTCTTTGCTTTCTTTTCCTATTTCTGATACACAGAGATAATTTTAATTCTAGACGGAATCATGTAGGCTGAGTATGTCAATACTGTTCAATTCTTTTATTCCTTCATCATATTCGTCTCTTTTTTTCTTATTTCTTAAATAAGTACAAATATAATTTTAGACGGAATCATGTAGGCTATGTATGTTAATTCTGTTGGATTCTGTTCATCGTGTCTATGCCTAGGTTAATGAGTTTCTACCTGTACCTAACTGCGTACTCAATTTATATCGGGCAGCTCGAGATTGAAATTATTTTTGCAACAAGTACACGCTTTATCTCGTGTATATCTTAATGTCTCATCTTGCATTTAAACTGTGGTGTTAATTATATTGTGAGTTAACATAATCGTATGAGAAGGTACCGTTAGATGCTTCGCTTGCTACTCCCGTAAATAATTAAAAGTAATTCATACGTTATACCAGGCGACCGGAGAACATGGGCCACCCTTTGAAGATGGCAGCGCCGGATTGGGAAATTTTTTCTTGCGGAGCTCAGCAATTGAAGCGATCTCCGTCCGTATGTGAACAAGATACGAGATTATACTGTGTCCTTCAAAATGTTGGCATCATATATGGGAAAAAACTTTCAATAATAATCCATTTTGAAATTCGACTTGGGCGTAGTGTTTTGCTAAAATAGTGACGACTAGGACGAAGCCACGTGACTTTGAATTTTATTCGAGGTTCGTAATTTTTAAAAGTGATTATCCTAATCACCACTAGATTGTTGAACTATTCAACTATTCTTCTTTATTATTCAAGTTATTGAAATAATATCTCATCTGTGATATTTTAGGCAGTTTTCAGTAGCCGAGATTGTTCTCGAAATATAGAATCTGGATCCTATGGTACTAGTACAATACACTTGATGAAGAGTCTAAATAAAAGTATAACATTTTCCTCCACCTAGCTTTGATTTTGGAATGAAGATATATTGGTCCCCAGTCATATTTTTTATATACATATGGACAGGAGTTCATATTCACGAAGGATTCATTGTTATACAGTTGCGATACACAGGTACATTATTTCTAGTATAACGGACAATAATAGGTGTACATATTTTTACTTCAATAAGTAGCTATTTTGTAATTTTGTTTAAAAACAAGTAGTAGCTACTCTTAGTTCTTTATCTGTTACATGAATGGTTATATGAGGTTAATAATTCCAACTTTTAGGCTAATTGCTAATTAAACTATTGGTTCTATCAATATTATTATTATTATTTGTATGGAAAACTGGTCGTTCCTTTATTAACAGTACACAGTAAATTTTGTCACAAATAATTCTTTTTAGTTTTCATAATTTCTCATTCAAAGCCAAAAAATATACAGGGTGTCCGGTAAACCTTGTATAATATTGAAACTGGTGATAGACCAGGTCAAGACTGTTCAGAATATCGGAATTTCACCTGGGTAAAAATATCACCGTTTTCGAGATAATGGGCATCTTAAGAATTTCTGGAAAATCGCTACCTAACCTTGGATTTTTGAGTGCCATGTATGAAAATTGGGACGAATCCAAATATCTTTGCTGCTGAAGATTACTGATGCTTCTAGATGTACAGAACAGTTTCTTAGAAAGTGAAAACATTTTTCAAGAAATGAGGGTAAAATAACAGATTTGAGTTTCATAATTTTTTTTTTTTAAGTTTGAAAGAAACATTTTAAAGTCTGAAAGAAACAACCAATTGGAAGTGGACATTCGTTTCAAAAGAATGCTCATTTTGTCCAGACTCTACCATAATATAAAACAAACTATAATTATTTTTGGAAGAAGTGATTTCCATTGAATTAGGCGTGGTTTCAATCTAGGCTTCCATCAACTTTTATTCAAGAAAAAAAGGAAACTACCCAAACACCAAAACTACGTCACAATCACACTCGACGCGCGTTTCGCCAACAAAGTTAGCATCTTCAGGAGCTAAAAGTAAGATTTTAAGATTGTGACGTAGTTTTGGTGTTTGGGTATTTTATTTTTTCTTGAATTGTACACACCAAAGGTTCCAAAATATACATTTATTTGATCAACTTTTATATTTACGCCCAAAAATTATTTTATTTAGATTTTATCAAGATAAAATGTGGAAATAATCATTAATAATAAAGAATGGACTACATGGTAGCATTAAATAGTTTGTCAATAAAATTAACTTTTCATGTAATTATGCCTAATGAAATTATCGAAATGAAATGTCGATTATCCGACATGGCACCGATTAATACGAATTCTTGTGATAAATGTCGCAATTGTCCAACATCCAGATTCCAACGAAGTTTCAGAGACCGACAGATATACCGGTTGTAACCAAATAAGTGCAAACATTTTTAAGAGATGAATGCTTGTCGAAAATTAAAAACTTTTGTTTGAACAACTTGTGACTTCTGTCGTAGTTTTTTTAAATTATTCCGCTTATTTCATTCAGTGGTATTTATTTCTTTGTCATGCCGTACATACGTTATACTCCCCGAGTATATGCGCATATGCACTACATTTATGATAAATGTGGAGGTAGTGCTACTGCTGCAGCAGCGCTTTATGCAGAACTATATCCGATTGCACAATGCCGCTCATAGAATCGCTGATTTGGGGGCTATAACCTATAAAGTATTTGAAAAGGTTCTTCTTGAAAATATGTCGTCTCTGCGTACGAGTGGAAAACAGTGAGATTTTTTCTAAGGTAAAATTCCGATATTCTGAACAGTCATGACCTGGTCTATCACCAGTTTAAATATTGTACAAGGTTTACCGGACAACCTGTATAAACTAAAATTGCATGACGCCCTGTTTCGCCTACTAGCCTTACCCAAGCAAAAATAACTGAGAATCACCCCGTAGCCGTGGTACTATGTACTTTTTTCTTTTCTGGGTTCCGGTACTTATTTTGAAATCCAATAGAAGGGGTAGCAATATTAACTTTTTAGAACTGAAGGAAATGAGTAAATGAGGCACTTGCAATTCTGTACCCATAATCAATGACCGTCATTAACCAAGAGTAGTGGTTTTCTGTCAGATATCTGCCAAAACATTGAGGAAAAAAGGGGTTTTCAGTTGAGTTAGAACTCTCACAAAATGACGATTTGATCACAGGAGTAGTTTTTCTACTTAGGTGCAGGTATTTTCTTAGTGAAGAGTAGTGAATTTTTATAAATAAACATAAAGCAATCGTAGATATAAATTGCGTACATTGTCATTATGTTGGTGAATTTAAATACTGTTTTGCAAGTCTGGTTATAATTTAAATTGTTGATTAATATTTTTTGAATTATAAAGAATTTTTGTATATTGCGATTGCTACTCCACACAATAATTCCGTATCGAGCAACCAATTCGAAATTAGCAGTATGCAGATATTTAGATGTAACTCTGATTCCGTAAGATATTCCACTAAGTTTATTTGCGAGGTTATCGATATGAGAAGACCAATTCATATTCTCAAGAATGTGGATTCCTAACAATTTGTATTGTGACAGTTCAAAAAAGAGTTTTAAAGGTCTACCCTATCTGGATAATCAATGTTGTTTTGGGTTGTTCTAAACAAAATGATAATTGTCTAGGATTTATTTAGTACAAGTTTATTCTTGTAGAACCAGTTCTGTACTACTCACCATCATTTCTGAAACAGTTTCGCCACCTACAAAAAGACTTGTGTCATTTGCAAAAATATTTTTGAACTTATGATGATTTAAGTTGAGATAACATAAGTCGTTCAAGTAGATGACAAACAAAATAGGAACGGCAATACTATTCTGCGGAATTCCTACGTAGGTGGGAACGGTTTCTGACTCATAGGCTCTGATATGTTTTCCTAATTTTCATCTAAGAACATACTGAGAGCTGTCAATTTTTCCTCCATCATATTCGTTTTCATGACGCTGGCGCTGGTCTGAAAGTTATTTTCTCCATGCACTGGAATATTTATTCTTCAGTTTTCTAGACAATTCTACGATTTCATTTGCTGATATAGTTCGCACGAACATCGACTGGATTTTTTCTGGAATATCACACTGAAATGGAATGTTTGAGGAGCTTTCCATCAACTGTCGATCAATGTTTAACACATATTTATTGTAATATTCTTTTGATCTGCCTTAAAGAAAAACTTTCATTGAATATGGAGCTGAAGATGCTTAGGAAAACTTCATCATTTTGAAACGACTGGCGTTTTGCCAACAATGTTGGTATCATCAGAAGATGTAAGTGTCTCTGAATTTGTAATCACATCAAAGGTTCCAAATATTCATATACAGGGTCGCTGATATGTATGGAAACGGTCGATTATCTCTTAAAGTAAGATAGCTAGCGAAAAATGTTGGGATACAAAAGTTCTAGCGTTTTTCAAAATCCATAATATTAACGAAAAATTAAGTATACAGGGTCAGTCAAAAAGTCAGGACGAAACAAAGTTGCTTTTTCTCTAATGGGACACCCTATATATTATACCATATTTAAATTTTGCTCGAAATACTGAACAAAATTGATACAAAACATCATTTCCTAAGCCCAACCGTTTTCGAGATATCGAATTTTGAAAATAACTTGTTACTACTCTCATATTTATTGAAGAAAAAGCACGAAATAATGGATATTTATTATGAAAGTCACACAAGGTGGAGTATGTGGATATGATTACAATGTAATTATAATTTTTTTACAGAAAATAAAAAAAGGGGAATTTGTTCAGGGTTGATAAAAATGCATGAAACGATAAAATGTATTTTTAATGAATGTCTAGGATATTTGAAATTTTATGAAACAATAGTTATGCCAGGAGAAAAAGAGAGATAACAAGTTTTAATAAACAACAAATTTTTCTTTGGACTTCTATTCAATAAGGTTTACCATTTACCTCCTGACAGTAATGAACTCGCTGAACAAAATTTTATTGTGAATCTAAAAACCATGTGAGGAGGAATGGTAGAAATTTCATGCCTTATTCTTTCTTGCAACTCTTCGATATTTGGCGGCCTATTTTTGTAGACTACATTTTTTATGTGACCCAATAAAAAAAGTCAAGTGGGGTCATATCGGGAGACCTAGCTGGCCATTCAATTGCTCCCCTGCACCCATTCCATTTATCAGGAAAAGTTTCATCTAGATATGACCGTACCACACGTCCAAAATGTGGAGGAGCCCCATCTTGTTGAAACCATATTTGTTCTGCCAGCAAATTGGGATTGTTATTATTCGGGAATAATCGTCTAAGCTCTGGAGGTCAAATTTCCGTTAATAAAATAAGGTGCTATGACGTGTCCACCAATAATGCCACACCAGACATTTACTTTTTGTGGCCGTTGAGTGTGAACTTCCTCAATCCAATGTGGATTTTGGTCTGACCAATACCTACAGTTGTGTCGATTTACGTGCCCGTTTAAACAAAATGTAGATTCATCAGAAAACAATATGTGGTTGACAAAGTTGACATTTTCATTTAATTCATCCATATTAACTTCACAGAACTCGATTCTACGATCAAAATCGTCTTCACTCAATTCTTGTACCAAATGAATTTTATATGGATGGAATTTTTGCAGTTTGCAAATTTTTTGAATGGAATCTCGACTCATGTTATGATTCAAAGTTGTGCTGAATTTATTAGATTTTCCACCATATCTAACATGACATTCAAAGAATTTTCTTCATTTGTAACGCTTACTGGTCTTCCACTTTTTGGTCGATCTTTGACACCTCCAGTTTCATGAAAACGCTGCAATGTTTTTGAAACGGTTGATTTAGAAATGGGTTCCCGATTGGGATGCAATTCATTAAAAACATCCACTACTTGGTCACAACTTCGTCTTCTATTACCTTATCCTATGATCATTAAAATTTCAATACGCTCAGTATCAGATAAACGTGCCATTTTTTGCGCGAAAATTATTTACACTAAATGTATTTTTGACATGTGTTGTCAAGATCATCACTGTTAGACAAAATAACGACGCGGCGTTGTTATGGAGCTGGAAACTTTCAAAGGTAACTTGATGGACTATGAACTTAATGGACTAAAACATTTTTGGATAATTTATTAGAAACTTATTTTCAAAATTCGATATCTCGAAAACTGTTGAATTTAGGAAATGATGTGCTGAATAAATTTTGTTCAGAATTTTGAGAAAAATTGAAAAGTGAAATAATATACAGGGTGTCCCATTAGAGAAAAAGCAACTTTGTTTCGTCCTGACTTTTTGACTGACCCCGTATACTTAATTTTTCGTTAATATGATGGATTTTGAAAAACCCTACAACTTTTGTATCTCAACATTTTTCGCTAGCTATCTTACTTTAGGAAATAATCGATCGTTTCCATACATATCAGCGACCCTGTATATGAAAATAAATTCAGTTAAACTTTGCTTCGACTTTTTTGAAGTAACAGTTCACGTGATGTAAAATCAATTAGTGAGAATCCTGAAAAATTGAACTGATTTCGTTTATTATAATTTTTTTATTTTTTTTAAGTCTGTCCATAATGAATTTTGTTCAAGCATTGGCCTAAGACAATTGAGGAAAATACTTAAGAATAAGTGAGTATTGGGGTATTTCCTGCGACCCCGTACAGTCTCCCGAACCAAGCCGCTGTTCGTTTTGCGTGCGGTATAAAAATAAGGCGACGCCATAAGTAGTTCGGCGATATTAATTTCCGAGACCAATCAAAGTTCATTTCCTCAGAGGGCGAGGTGAATTGTGTGTTGCACGGTCTAGCGGCCAAGTATGACTCGAGCGCTTCCTGTGGGGCACGTGCTCTTCTTCTTCATCTTGCCCAAGATCTCGCCTATGGACAATATCTTCACGAATACATCACACAAGTTTGCCACGATGCCATTCTTTGGATGGTATACGAGGGGGTATTTTTATTTCTTGATTGTCGAGTAGTAATGAAATGGGTGCATATTTTTTGTTGAAGAGAAAGTTGAAAACATAGTTTTGTTGGTTCAGTCATTGAAACAGAAGAGAAACCTCAATAAAATGATCCTCATGAACATTTCCACAATGGAAACGTCTATACCATTGTTTATATAGAAGTAAGATAGTTAGTCAATGCCTGTGTAATTGGTGTTGGACGCAAACGCGAGTGTCATCTAGCGTGATTAGTTACAAACATGAATATTTGACGTCATTTTAATGCAGGTTTCTTCAAAAAACCCTGATTTTAATGCTTTTCCATTGTTTTAATCAAGTTACGACATGACTTGGAGGCCAGATCACTGAAGTTACGACATGACTTGGATGCGATCTCACTATCGCCATCTACATGTCGCATCCATTTTGATCCAATTATAATCCCATAAGGTTGACTAACTATGTTCTATATAAACAATGTCTATACATATACCGGGTGACACAACAGACATGTAGCAGCCTGTAGTTTTTTATCTGAATAGATAAAAATTTGAAATTTGCAGAAGTTACGTAATCAATGATAGCGCTTCATTTGAATCTAACGACAACTTTTTTCAACTACCTGTTTGATCGACAGTAACTCCAACTTCTTTTTTTTGAACGACACCCTGTACATTTATCTAGCCTATCTTATTTGTCTTGAATTTCTCTATTCAACCGTGTATCACAAAGTAGCATTCGTTTCTCAATTCGCAGATGAATTGCATTTTATTAAAAAACATCAAGTTGGCTGTTACCCGAATTCGATAATCTTTCCATGCTTGGTAGGCTTGGACATCCAAAGAGTATCAGTTAAACGATATAATTTCAGTTTTTTCCATACCTGATCACTTCCTACAGATTGTCAATAATTTCTTTAATAAAAAGAAAAAACATCTGAAAATAACTCACGATATTGCGAAAACTGAGATAAGAATATATTTTTTTCAATTTGGCTACTTGTGAAGAAACTATCTGTCTTTCTCTTTGGCCATGTTGCTATATCATGATCTTTCCATTTGGAAACATAAAATTAAAATTGTTCCCCTGATCCACCAATTCACAAGTCTATTAGTCTAGTTTTTTTTCTAATATTTTGCCTAGTAGGCGGTGTAAACAAAATGTTTTGTGTTTGACAGGTAAATATCATTTGATTGCAATGATTATCTCCGTCAGTTTTATGCTGATTGAAATTGCAACGTTTAACTAGATACTAAATATGTATTCAAAGAACGAAAAGGTCGATATGTTGTTGATATTCGGAGAGTGCAACAGAAATTGTAGACAGGCTGAACAATTGTATGTCGAAAGATTTCCGGAAAGACGCCACCCACCTGATAATTATTTCGCTAGAGTAAGAGAGCAGTTCAGAGCAGTTCTTTTCAAAACTCTTCTAGCGGTCTCTCGATTCACGCCGATTTCGTCCTCAATTTGTCTCAGTGATATCGTCGGATCTGCATGTACTATGGCCAAAACGTTTCCTTCCATTTCCTCGTCGACAATGTATTGGAGATTGTTTTAATTTTCCGGTTCTCTTCTGAACTGCTCTTCTACTTTAGCGAAATAATTATTAGGCGGATGTTGTCTTTCCGGAAATCTTTCGACATACAATTGTTCAGCCTGTCTACAATTTCTCTTGCACTCTCCGAATATCAACAACATATCGACCTTTTCATTCTTTGAATACATGTTTATTATCTAATTAAACGATGCAATTTTAATCAGCATAAAACTGACGGACAACACAATCAAATGATGTTTACCTGTCAAACACAAAACATTCTGTGTACACCGCCTACTAGGCAAAATATTATTGCAAATATCTAGACTAATAGACTTGTGAATTGGTGGATCAGGGGAACAATTTAAATTTTATGTTTCCAAATGGAAAGATCATTGATATGCTACATGGCTAAAGAGAAAGACAGATAGTTCCTTCACAAGTAGCCAAATTGAAAAAAACATGTTCCTATCTCAATATCGTCAGTTAGTTTCAGATGTTTTTTCTTTTTATTAAAGAAATTATTGACAATCTGTAGGAAATGATCAGGTATGGAAAAAACTGAGATTATATCGTTTAACTGATACTCTTTGGATTTCCAAGTCTACCAAGCATCGAAAGATTATCGAATTTGGATAACAGCCAACTTGATGTTTTTTAATAAAATGCAATTCATCTGCGAATTGAGAAACGAATGCCACTTTGTGATACACGGTTGAATAGAGAATTTCAAGACAAATAAGATAGGCTGAATAAATATATAGGGTGTCATTCAAAAAAAAGAAGTTGGAGTTACTGCCGATCAAACAGGTAGTTGAAAAAAGTTGTCGTTAGATTCAAATGAAGCGCTATCATTGATTACGTAACTTCTGCAAATTTCAAATCTTCATCTCTTCAACTAAAATAACTACAGGCTGCTACATGTCTGCTGTGTCACCCGGTATTACTGCCAGCAGAAGAATTCCTCGCACCCACTTGATATTTGCTTTAGTTTGGGATGTATAGAAATTCATAAAATTCATAAAATCCAAAATATTCTGAAAGAATGGGAGGCACCACCGTACTTCCCTTGAACAATATTTTTACTAGCAACATGGAGTTTTTTTCTACAATTTCGAAAGAAATCATAAGTCCCTGTTCAAAATGGCCAATAAATTACTATCAACAAACGAAAATGGCTGAATACTAAATTATGCTACATATATTGTGCGATCCCTTAGGCATTTGATAATTCCAGTAACATATGATTAACAGATCTTTGAAAATTCATATACCAAGATCATTATATTTTTTATTATTCCAAAAATAGCAGTCTTCTCCATTATTGTCCCTGAATTTATTAATTGACACACCAATATTTCTTCTATAGGTACTTCAAATATCGAATGAAATGGTCTTTCATTGCATTCGAAGAATTCTTATTTTGACCTAAAGATATGTAAATTGATTTCTGTTTAAATGTGTTTTGTTAAAATTAGCCACAAATTCAAACGGAAATCCATGGGCTGGTTCTAGTTCAATGTGAATTAATCCCATATAGCACACGTAGTCCAATGGAGGTCCATTTTGGGTTTAAGATTGATCCAAACGTCCAGGGTCTCGATATTGATGTCCAATGTATATTCTAGTCCGGATGTGCTTCGTACATATCGTATGCATAGTACGACTCATGGATGTTCAATGCACGAAAAATATTGAACCAATGTAAAACATCATTAAGAGAACGATTGCGAATGTATATGTATATGTATGTCCATTGGACGAACAGTACTGAATCAACTTGACACGTCCATAAACTGCATGTATTTGATTGTATGTATATCGAATGTTAAATATTGGACTTGATCTGCACGTTCAATATGTTACGTTTTTGTACGTCCACTGGATGAAATAAATTGGATCAATTGAAAACTTCCATGATTATACGTGCGTACGTAGATACACCGAATATTAATAGAATACAAGACCACATTTATGTGTGTTCACCATTGTTCGTACATCGGACGAGCATCTTCTGGTCAACTTGAATGAAATGTCTTCATTTGTACAATTTCGGATATACCTACTCCGAATGTAGAATACTGGAATTGGTTTGTACGTTCAATATAATACATTTTTGGCGGTCCATTGGATGAACAAAATTGAAAATTGAATCTTGTAAGCTTTCATTATTGTAAGTTCACGAACATACAGCGGATGCAGACTATACTGGATCACGTATTTACTTTATCCATACGTATGTACATTGGTCCTGGCACCTGGAACCTGGTCAGCTTGAAAAGTCTTCAATTGTACGTTTTCGGACGTACACCCACCCATCCAAGTGGTGGTGGTTGAGAAGCGTCTGGTGACAGACCATTACCGATGTTAAACTTCGGAGACTTCATTTCATAACAATTTTATATGGTTATTCTGTCTACGTAAGGTTAGTCAGGTTAGATTATCTACGCATTTTCAACTTAGTTTGCAAAAGCTCTCTTGTCTCCCAATACATTGGTAACGGTCTCCAGACGCCAGTGTGGTCTTCAACTACTGTCAGTATCCGGCTTAACTAGTACAGTTGTGTCCTCCGTATTATATTATTTTACCCATTATTTTGAACAAATTAATTTTGTTAACATTTTAACATATATTATACAGGGTGGGTCACGGTCGATGGTACCTTAGACGTTTACGGAGAACGGGACATAGGATCATTCTGAAAATTTGGTTTCTCAAGTAGTTGCTCTTGGTCTATCGATCTAAAATATTTTCAGCAATGCAGCGTTGCCGCTCATGCCAGATTATTTCTGCCTCAAACTCCCCTATACCTATCTCTAACGGTTTTTGAGATATTGGTTATTTTCCATATTTTTTATCCAAAACATAGCTCGAATTGAATGTTTATTTCTGCGGTATTTGGATTCTTAGGAAGTTGCCATTTTTTGTTTAGTTCATCAAGATCATGTACATTGATTCTGTATAGAGAAGTTTGTTCTGCGTTATACAGGGTCGTTCAAAATTCATGATCTTACTGCTAGATACGAAAAGGGTTGAAAGTGCGTTTTTTTAAATGGAACATCCTGTATATTATGAAATATCCTGAAAGATGACTAAATTCCCTTCGAATTGATATTTCATGTTCCTATACCTAAATAGCCAGAATTCCGAGATAGTAGCAATTTTCACTTGTAATCTCCCAAGTGCTTGAATTATTGCCGGAAATTTTTCGAGTACATGAATTTTTTTTAAATTACCGAGTCGCGAAGCAACGAGGGTAATTTTCTTTGAAAATGATATATCATGTTCCTATACCTAAATAGCCAGAATTCCGAGATAATAGCAATTATCACTTGTAATCTCCCAAGTGCTTGAATTATTGCCGGAAATTTTTCGAGTACATGAATATTTTGAAAATTACCGAGTCGCGAAGCAACGAGGGTAATTTTCTTTGAAAATTCATGTACCAGATAAATTTACTGCAATTAATTCAAGCACGAAGGGGATTCGGTGAGTAAATTTCACACCGAGAAATGAAAATCATCCAAGAATTCTTAAGAAATAACTAACGATGGTTTCACCTGAACTATTTATAACCACTGAAATATTGATATCTAATAGTTATTAACAAAATTTTCATTAATAAATGTTTGACATGTGACATTTGACAAGTTGATATTTCGCTTTAATGTACAAATGGAGGTCTAGTTTTCATATCAAAGGAGATAATTATGTATTTACAAGATATTTGGAATGTGTCTGAAAATATTTTCTCCACGAATATTGCAGAAATTGTCAATTCTAAAATCATATTTCAGAAGAAGTTCAAAACACCATTTGTCACAAGTTTTTATCACCGTAGCTCAGCGGTAGTGTTGCGGCTTATGAGTCGCTAGGTCGATGGTTCAATCTACGATAAGAACATAACTTTTTTAATTTTTTTTGTTCCTAATTTAAACACATTTATTGATGAAAATTTTGTTAAGTATTTTACATATCAATATTTCAGTGGTTATAAATAGTTCAGGTGAAACCATCGTTAGTTATTTCTTATGAATTGTTGGATGATTTTCATTTCTCGATGTGAAATTTTCTTACCGAATCCCCCTCGTGCTTGAATTAATTGCAGTAAATTTATCTCGTACATGAATTTTCAAAGAAAATTACCCTCGTCGCTTCGCGACTCGGTAATTTTCAAACAATTCATGTACTCGAAAAATTTCCGGCAATAATTCAAGCACTTGGGAGATTACAAGTGAAAATTGCTATTATCTCGGAATTCTGGCTATTTAGGTATAGAAACATGATAAATCAATTCGAAGAGAATTTAGTCATCTTTCAGGATATTTCATAATATACAGGATGTTCCATTCAAAAAAACGCACTTTCAACCCTTTTCGTATCTAGCAGTAATATCATGAATTTTGAATGACCCTGTATAACGCAGAACAAACTTCTCTATACAGAATCAATGTACATGATCTTGATGAACTAAACACAAAATTGCAACTTCCTAAGAATCCAAATACCGCAGAAATAAACATTCAATTCGAGCTATGTTTTGGATAAAAAATATGGAAAATAACCAATATCTCAAAAACTGTTAGAGATAGGTATAGGGGAGTATGAGGCAGAAATAATCAGAAATGAATGACAAGTTCAAAAATGCGGTAATATACAGGGTGACCCATTTGAAATAACAAAAATGCTGCTACTTTCTGGTATAAGCGGCAACGCTGCGTTGCTGAAAATATTTTAGATCGATAGACCAAGAGCAACTACTTGAGAAACCAAATTTTCAGAATGATCCTATGTCCCGTTCTCCGTAAACGTCTAAGGTACCATCGACCGTGACCCACCCTGTATAATATCTGAATAATTCGTTTTAAAAAGTTTTACTGTTGAGACCCAACATTGAGCGAAAGGTTCGAAATTAAATCATATCTGTGTGTGCTCTCCACCTATGGTGCATTGCTACATAATAGATCTGCAGCCAGTGATACAAATTCAGAATTTTTTCAATATTCCTGATTAAATAAGCAACCGTCTGCAATATTATAATAATTTTATAGTAATAATTTTGAATGATGATAATAGTATTAATTTTTCATTCGCCAAAGGAAATATTTGACAATAAATATACATATTCACAAAACAGATAATAAATACAAGGTTAACAACGAAAGGTCATCCTTGAATGTGGATTTTCTTTAAATTCCATATTAAGTTAATCAACATACTTTCATGAATCAAAAATATGGAACTGTTATTATTCCAGAAAACAAATATGTTTATTGCTGAAAATTTTGAAATTGGATATTGTACTAATTTTCGAAGTTGTTTACATCAGCAATTGTGAGAATGCTTGGAACAGGGGTAAACAATACGAGGAGCTGTGTTCAATTTCATCACACTTCTCACTAATTTTGCTAAGAACGTTTTCATAAAAAATTAAAACTTGAGGATATAAAAAAACACTGAAGGGATACGAAAAGATACTCGAATGGATTGAACCAATAAGTCAAACAAGGTAAAATAAACGAAACCACAAATGTCGATGATTAGCATATTCCACCATAATATTTTGATAAAGCTTCAAACTAACACTTGAGGGATATGAAAATACACTCGAAGAGATTACAAAAATAAGTCAAATACGATAAAATTAGACGAAACTGCAAATTACGATGATTTCATATAAACAAATGTGAACAAACAAGCCTGCTAGATTATCCATTTTCTGAGTTAAACTTATCTCGTTAGCTGCCAAGTATTTGTGACGTCATCAATTCACAATTCCTGAGAATTCTAAACACATAATGTGTTCGTGAAAACGGAAATTTATTTGAAAAATGTGACTACAAATGTACCATAAACCAACCAACAGTCATTTCCTCCAATTCCCTCTCGTCCCAGAAAGCCTGATATGCGCATGAAATATTTTCATTTCTCGATATTATATATATTCATAGCCGATTCGCGAGACAATGCGGCAGTAAATAAGCGCGACAATCGGAAAACCAGCTTGCGCCACAGATATTAACTAAAATCAGATAAAGCGCAATCGTAAAGCACGCCAAGCGACAATTCTTTAGTTATAAGTACCGGGTGAGAAAGGTTCCCATGGTCGCCGTCACCCAACTTGGGACTACCGGAGATTTAACAAGAATTCTCCGTTCCAAATATGTATATCATTATGTGAACTGCGAATGTTTACAGTATTTCAATTGATAGTTTATTGAAAAATACGCGTTTCGACCATATCTACTGAATGCTGAATAATTCCAGGCAATATTTAACAGCCCACGTCTTGGAATTTAGATGATTTTTCAGATTTTTCTGCCGTTCTGAGTACTTTAGCTTGAAGTGGTTGGCAGGAAAAAAACAAATTTCGGGTTGGTACTGTAATAAAAATAACTTGGTTTATCTAATTCATTCAACTGGTATATCTATCCAACTTAACTTAGTCAATTATACAGACTGGAGATCGGTCACCAGGTAGGTTCTTTCTACACTGACTTCTCCAAAGCATTCGACAAAGTGAATCATAAGCTTTTAATACTCAAACTAAACTGTATTGGTATATCCGGGTATTTTCTAAACCGGGTTCAAGATCACCTGCACGAGCGAACACAAGCCATAAAAGTAAAAAAATTCATATGCAGAGAAATTTCGGTAACATCGGAAGTTCCGCAAGGTTCCCACCTGGGTCCCCTACTTTTCAACACTTTTATAAATGATATAACGTCAGGCATCTCTACTGGAACAACCCTCTTCTTGGCTGACGATCTCAAAATACCCTCCAAGATTACTGGTACCAATGATGCTCTTAATCTTGACGTCATCTCAAATTGGTGCTTCTCAAATGGTTTGATAATAATAATCAAACTCCCTCATAAACACTCTTAGGGATAGCGTATGTGGGTAGAGGAAGGCTGTTATTATTATTATTCGTTGCGCTATGGTTATAAATATAAATAAATGCCACCTGATGGGATTTTACTGCTGCAAAAATCCAATTATTATCAACTATTGTATTGACAACACAGTTTTAGATCCTAAGACCTTGAATTATCACTTGATCAACATTGAACCTCACATATTTTCTCTACAGTACCTAAACAAAGCGCTGAAACTTCTTGGGTAAATTAAAAGGTTAACATTGGACTTCACAAACATAACCTTTTAACGTACCCACCTTATATTAAGCTATGTCAAATCTCACTTTGGAACTTGCTCTCTCGTTTGCAACCCTTACTACAATGCTCAACTTCTTCCATTGAATCGCCTTGTAGACGATGCTGCAGATGTTTATTACAGTCAAGGCTTTTTTTCGATGGATACGATCAGGTATTGTAAGGTATAACTGATCAGTGTTTTATGGAAAAATCGAAATTTCAAGTAAACGAGGCGTGATGAGGAGAAACTATTGCAAAACCGCCGAAAACAGGAGTGAAAATATTCGGATGGGGAAATCTACAAATATTAGCTTTTTTCACGAATTGTTGGCATTGTATATGAAAAACCCGTCATATAGGATTCAAATGAAATTTGTACAATATGAATGAAAGTATTTCGAGTTCTCCCATGAAAAAACTATCTACCTTTTTGGACTATCATATGAGATATAGGGTGATGAAAGAAATAAAGGTTTTTATTAAAGTGTACTTTATTTTTCAAATTGAATTCGAGTCTGTATAGGCTGAGAAACAGCATTCAACATCCTCCACGAGAATTTTGTAATTTTCGTTGGGTTTATTACTACAAGGTGGCCCAAAAACCAAAATTCGTCATTTTTCCACATTCGTGAATCACCTTGTATGAAATGAATCAACTGCGAAGTTAGATGAAATTTATATATAAAATTATGTGATAATTGATCCTTTTTTCGCATTTTCACTCTATAAAACAACAAAATTGTGAAAGTCTCAAAATAGCATTATCATCAAATGAAATAGCCCTGTACCACGAAAAGATTTGGAAATAAATTTCTCATGAATTTGTCACACAAGGCTGTGATGATAATAACACATAGGATAAATCAGAATAAAATCATAATTTGGGAGATACGGAGTGATGAATAGTGGATATTTCTCATATTCATCATCCTGTATCTCAAAAACTAGTCATAGGGTCGAGTTGCGCCCATTGGAACAATTATCAGAATGATCAATTCTGCAACATCAAAAATCAAGAAATTTGACGGAGAGCCATTTTCCCATATAAGGTGCGGGGTTCTTTGTTGCTCCTGGATTTTAGTAATTTACTAAAATGTTGTAAAAGAAAAATCGACATCACAATAAATAATTAAGGACTATTTATAACTATAAAAAAGATGACAATCATAAGAAAAAAAAGAAAAAAATACACTTTTATTCATATTCACACCGATTTGCACTAAACTAATGAAAGGAAAGAGGGTAAGTGTGAAATTTTTTCTGGATCAGAAAAAATAAGTCTTTTTAAATATTTAATGATATATGGGGTGAAGGTACCATTTCAAAAAAACGGAAGTTAAGTCAATAATTACGACATTTGATAGTTTTCAATGTTTGAATTAACAGTGGCGGCGATAAGTATTCGCCCCCCCCCCTCCAAATTTTGTTAGGATATTCATACATACAAATAGCATACATGTGGCAATAAAATCTGGAAATAGCAAAGGGGTCGAAGGGGCCCCTTCTGGAGCACGGCGGGCTCTGCGGGCCTCTTATCGCCGCCACTGCTCAACAGCATACAACTTAACGAAAAATACTTTAATTTCTTGTTTTATTCGATAATTTTGCTCAAAAAATTAACATTTCACAGACTTAAAAATTGAACAACTTAAAATGGAAGCACTGTACTTTTTGAAATTATTATTATTATTATCAGAGACGGTCACATGGACCAAAATTTAACGTTTCCAAGCACGCACCACGTACTCCCTGAATCATAAACAGAATCGCAGCTACCGTTTGAAAATCAAGTTTTAAACTTGATGCATGATTCAAACCGAGATCATAGTTTAAAAAAAAAAAGTTTAATCATAAACAGAATCGCAGCTACCGTTTGAAAATCAAGTTTTAAACTTGATGCATGATTCAAACCGAGATCATAGTTTAAAAAAAAAAAGTTTACCAAGTTTTGAAAATGTTAATAAATGGTTTTCTGCGAATGATTTGTTTTTTAATAAAAAAAAAATAGATTCAATGAGGTTCCATCATCGGCAACGGATGCCAATGATAATTCTGACAATTGTCAAATTGTTAAAACTGTTTTTTCCGTTAACCAGCTGTCGTCCCCTTACGAACGGCAACCCTCAGACGAAACTTGTGCGAGCCAAGGATTAACGAGGTCTTTCCTTTTTACGTGCGATTCCTAACTCTTTCTGGTGAACATTTGAGTTCAGAAATATATGGCAGGTTTTAAATGTTGATCAGTTGCTAAAGCTGTACTATGCGCAGGTGGATTCCAGACTGAGTTATGAAGTATTCTTTTCGGTTTTTTCCTTTTTTCCTCCAGCTGCTCTGTCTTATAGCACAAAAAAACTCATAAGAATCATTAGTGATTCTTGCAGAAATGCTTTAAAAAATTTCAGAATTTTAACTGTGTTTTCATTTTTGACTTGTGCTTATCTGTTTTTGAGAATAGGAATAAATTGTGTGTATTAAATAAATGTAAGCATAATATTGACACAAGACAAAAAACAATGTTTTTGTACAATTTGTAAGAACCAAAATAGCATCAGAATCTCCTGATCAGATGGCCTTACGTGTTTATAATTTGCTACCAGATATTATAAAACAAGTCCAAAACCATGGTTACCTTCAAACTAAACTTAAGGATTTTCTTGTTGAAAATTGTTATTATAGCTTTGAAGAATGTATTTGTATAAATATGTAGTTTTATTCTCTTTTTTCAGGAACTATTTTTATCTCCGATCTCCTTCTCCTGTTTTGACGGTTCCTATACAAATTTTATTACTTTGTCAAAAAAGGAAAGTAAAGATTATTACTATTATTATTATAACCCAAAACATATATATATATATATATATATATATATATATATATATTGTTTTTTCATCGAAATATCGTTATAGTTTTCCCTACTTCCAGCCTGTTTCGAAACATAAGCCAGGCCTCGGATCTTCAATGAATTTATCGGTACCACATTATAATTATAATTGCAGCAAGACGCACTTTAATTTGAATTTTAATGACATCCGCGTCAGACGGTGAGTCGGTTAGTGCCGTCTCGATTCTAACGTCTTCTACCAGCTGATCGCGAGGGCCTTGCACCTTCACGTCATTCTCTAATAGTGCTTTGCCCGCCAAGAAACTACCCTTCTTCGCCATATGTTCTTATTATAGGCCGGTCATTTTAGCATTTCAAATCAAAAATGGGGAAAAAATAGCAGAAGTATGCAAAGTTTCACAAATGTTCTGTTTTAGTGCGCAATGAAACAATAAAAAAATGTGCGCCTTCGTAAAATAATAATAATAAAGTTTATTCACGAAAGTACCTACATAATTTTATAATAAATGAAATACATATAATTTTTTAGTGAATAAACAGGGAGGAATCACGAAGCTTTAGTATAAAACTATCGCTTGTATGTGATACTAAACTTAAAAGCAAGTATAAGGGACTTTACAATGATAAGCTTAAAACTAAAAGTAGTAGAAGGTACTTTACAATGATAAATTTAAAACTAAAGGTCTGCAACATTGTTAAACATGTAAATTATAAACACTAGGGAATTACACATTAAAAAATCAAGAATTATTTGTAACAAATGATCTTATCTGTTTAATGCGTCAATTCACGAACCTATTACACAAATAAATTTGAAAATATTCAGGAAAACTATAAGGAACTATTGAACACCAGGCCAAATTACAGCTTACAAGAATTTTATGAGGACCCTTTCTAAAATCTTAAGAAATAATATTCTTGATATTTCCCACAATTTGTACGTAACTCAGTATGTTGATTAGTATTGGTGCAAATTTTTCTCAAAATTGGTATCGATTTTTATACAGTGTCCTTCATAAAGTTCGCATCATATGGGAAAAACTTTTATTAATGATTTATTTTGAAATTCGACTTGGGCGTTAAGTTGTGCTTTGAAAAATATGAAAAATGACCTACTCGGATGTGGTCACGTGACTTTCGCTACCCGTCAAAAGTAACATTTTTTCAAAGTAATCGCTGAAAATAGGCTTATTTATTCGAATATCCAAAAATTTGTTTCTTTTTCGATTTCACACCTACAGCTCGAATTTGAACGTTCTATTGCAACTTTCACTTTTTCCATTTTTTTGATAATTACAAAATTTCTGGAACATTAAAAAATTCGTAACTTCTACAAAACTGTTTTATACCAGTAGCTCTAATATGCGACTAACTTTCAATCACGAATCATCAAAAAAAATATGTTTTTCTCAAGAAAATGAGAATTACTGGTTAACATTTCTGTTATGTTTGATGCAAAGTTGACGTATCTTCAAGCATGTAGGATGGATTTTTTCAGTATTAAAATGATACCAACGTCATAATTCAAAACATCATAAAACTTCTTTATTTATCTAACCAAAGTTTATAACTTTTCACGGTACAAATCTCAAATTAAATTCTTACTAATTCGGCTATGAAACTTTCATCAATTTTGTGAAGTAGGCTTTGTAGACAATTGAAAAGGGTAATCTATGATGAAAATTAAATATATTTGAACAATTTAACAACAAAAAAAATATTGTCAACCTCACTCAATTAAGAATTCTAGAGTGTAAAGTCAAACAAAAAAAAATTAAAATTAATTTAATAAAAAACACAAATTATGAGTAAGAATTTTCTGAGCCTCACTCATCTTTACATTTCTGTATGTTGTCCGTCTCTTTCAATACATAACATAGTTCTTCTGTGTACATCTTTTACTGCATTTCTGATGAACTGTGGCTGTATATTCGCTACACACTCCCAAATGCTCCAAATGGTCAATATCGTTAAATGGCCGGTGCTTGTAAACTTGCTGCTTCAGATAACCCCACATGAAAAAATAGTGGGGTTAAGTCAGGAGAACGAGGTGGCCAATGATGTTCCCATTTATTGCCAATTATTTTACCTCTAAACAGTTCACCAAGAAAATTTCTAACTTCTGTTGAATTGTGAGCAGATGCACCATCCAACTGAAACCACAAATCTTGAGTAATTTGAAGGGGCATATTGTCTACAATTTCACTCAGTACATTTCTCAAAAAATTCAAGAATCGCGCAGCGTTTAAGTTTCCTCTGATAAAATATGGTCCGATAACTTGATTGTTCAATATACCATAAAAAACATTCGTTTTAAACGAGTACTGATCGGGACACTCAATAACAAAATTATGGTTTTCCTGAGACCACCATCTGCAATTTTGTGAACTAACAGTTCCGTTTGAAGTGAACGTTGCTTCATCGGCCCACAATATTTTATATGGAAATCTATAATCTTCGTCACATTTTCCCTGATACCAAGCTGAAAATCCATAACGGACATCAAAGTCCCTTTCCTTCAGGGTATCAATGAATTTCGGCTTGTAAGGCTTTAATCTATTTTTTCTTAAAATTCTTGAAACACTGCTCTCGCTTACATTCGTTCTTCTGCTAATTTGAGAAATACTGGACTTTCCTTGCTGTATAACATCCAAACAAACATTTAGTTGCACTTCCTCAATGTTTTTCGAAGGATTATGTGGTTTTTTGAAATCAGGTAAAACTGAACCAGTACTTGTGAATTTTGTCAAAAAGTAGACTGCTGTATATTTTTTCCTGGGTGTCGTATATTAAAATCTTCAGCGACTTGTCGATGGGGTGTACAATCTCCACACATTAAAACAATCTCAATTGTTTCTTGTACAGATAACATTATTACGTTTTTCTGATTCAAACGTATTGAACCGCGTATTTAACTGTCAAACAATGCTTAATATGAAATTATTTCCATTGACTACCTTTTTCATTTGTTTCCAAAGCATACTTCACAAAATTGATGAAAGTTTCATAGCCGGCGTAGTAAGAATTTAATTTGAGATTTGTACCGTGAAAAGTCATAAACTTTGGTTAGATAAGTAAAGAAGTTTGATGATGTTTTGAATTATGACGTTGGTTTCATTTTAATACTGCAAAAATCCCCTTGGATGAATTCTTATCCTAAATGCTTGAAGATACGTCAACTTTGCATCAAATATAACAGAAATGTTAACCAGTAATTCTCTTTTTCTTGAGAAGTTAGTCGCATATTAGAGCTACTGGTATAAAACAGTTTTGTCAAAGTTACGAATTTTTTAATGTTCCAGAAATTTTGTAATTATCAAAAAAATGGCAAAAGGTGAAAGTTGCAATAGAACGTTCATGTAGGTGTAGAATCGAAAAAGAAACAACTTTTTCCTTTGAAATTTTTTGAAATTCGAATGAATAAGCCTATTTTCAGCGATTACTTTGAAAAAATATTACTTTTGACAGGTAGCGAAAGTCACGTGATCACATTGTTTTGACAAAAAAGTATACTGAACATTTTATCATTGCTAGTTTTAGTTTTAAATTTGACTCTATCTTTGTATCTTTTTTCTTTCCTTTTTCTTTTTTCATGTACAATGCTTTCTAGTGTATCATGCTTTGTTGACAAGAAGGAATTTTTTATGACAATGAAGTATATTTATTATTACTTATTTATTTTATATCGACTACAATCCACTTCAAAACTGTTCCAAATTGATGAAGATTCAAACGCCATATTTTCGCAGTCTGACGTCACCTGTATTATTCTAAACATCCTCAGAGAATGCTTTCAGTACAAGCAAGAATTGTTCCCAGTTTGAATCACCCTGTACACCTGATTAAACTTCTTTCGAAGCTATTCAGTCGAATTTAATGGAAAGCTACACTTGTTTTTGACAACAGACAGGAAAATAGGCAATATACAGGGTGTATTTTGAATGATGTCATTAATTTCAGGTGGTGGTTCTTTGTCATATTTTATGAAGAAAAGTTCAAATAAACGTTTGTCCTAACTTACTTCGTTTCCAAGTAACGGAGTGTCAAAGGTTCGATTAAAAATTGGTTTTTCATTTACTCAAAAGCCTTAGGCCGATTTTGATGAAACCTGTTATTATTATCAGCATTTATAAGGGGCTTCACTTCATGTCATTTGATTTCAATTATTTATAACTGACAGATGGTTGCCTGATTGACATTTATGGTAAATATTGTTCGCCGCTGTTTTTCATGTTTTTATCAGATTAAATAATTGAAAATACAACTTACAATACCGTAAATTTGAAATGGATGAACTATATCGAATCAAAGTCAGCGGCGCAGAAATGGTGGTTAAGCATCATTACAGTTCAAAAAGTTATGTGAATAATCTTTAATTTTTTTCTGGTACTCCACATTTTCTTGAAATTCTATTCAATTTCATGCGAAAAGGTATTTTTAAGTTATGATAGGAGCAGTTGACTACAATAGGCACTGGAACACAACATTCATCCCATTAACGCTGAAACAAATGAAAGAGTACATCAGGTAGAAATAAAAATATTTTGGCAATCTATTGAATGATGAACTTTTGCTATTTCAAATTCATGGCATTATAAGTTGTATTTTGAATTGTTCAGTCTAATGAAAATATGAAACAACAGTGGCGTGCGATGATTTTTAGCATAAATTTCAATCAGGTGAATTTGAAATCTAATATCATGAACAGGAGCCCCTTGGAACTGCAAACAATTACACATGGTTTCATTGAAATCGGCGAATAGACTTCTGAGTAATTGATAAATAACCGATTTTATATTAAAACTTTGACACCCCGTTACTTTAAAATTAAGCAAGTTAGGACAAACGTTTATATGAACTTTTTCATAAAATATGACAAGGAATCGCCACCTGAAATTAATGACATCATTTAGGATACACCCTGTATATGGATATCTTGACGTCAGGAGACTTTGACGTCACTTGTTTTCGTACAATGAAAAACAGGTCCTATTTCGCGCGAATTTAGAGCATTTGAATTCTACTCCAATCGTTTCTATTCTGGATCAAACCCAGTAAAAAAAATTGGGGAAAGATAAAATATGATAATTTCTTTGTTTCCGTCATTTTGCGACTTTCCTCTGCAAAATAACTAAAATTGTTTATAATTTACATTCTTAACAATCTTGCCGACCTTGTACGAGGGCGGAATTTTTATTGTTTCATTGAGCACAAGAATACAACTTTTATGAAAGTTTGCACTCTTTTGCTACTTTTTCTCATTTTTTGCTAAAATACTTGGCCTATTGAGAATCGCGTAGTCGGTACGAGAAGGTCGTTGGTAGTTCGTTTTAAGGGAAGCGGACACCTATAATTTGGAATCGGAAATGTCAATTTGGAATAGGATATGTCATTTTGTAATAGTTATTGTACTTAAAAAGGTAACCGTCGGCAATATTCATATCTGCTTACATGGTTTTCCTATTAGCACATTTTTTAAAAATGTTGGAATATTCATTCATGTGGGAAAGTACTTTGCTGTCACGTGTTGATTGGTATGAGGTAGGTAGTTACTTTTATTATTTACACCCGTAGGTATACACAGTTCAACTGATCGAGCTGACTTCAGTGAGAACGTAATCTTTTATTTCAGTTAGATGATGCTTTGACAAAAGTGTTATCTCCAGAACACAAGACAGTATTTTGAATTGAACTGAATTTCTCTTCTTGAACATTTTGTATTCATCATACAGTCATATAATCCATCATAAATGATCTCGTACCGTTTCAATGGAAAATTAACTTTCGATAAAGCTCGAATTTTTAATACAGGGCAGCCCATCAAAAACGTATCGCAAGGCATTACAGGCCGGGAAAGAACTTTTCGACAAAATTCTAAATACGTTTTTTCAGGGGTACAACTTTTGAGGCAAAAAGCATAGCAAAACCTACAACCCCCTGAGTCGAGGTGTCATTCCCCAAATTGTTTCAAATAGAAAACGGTGTCAAGTGATACCTCTTTAAAAAGGGCGTTTCCTTCACATTTCTGTTCAGTTTTTAAAAGTCAATTGACAACTAAATGCGTGTGCACGGAGGTACGGAAATCGGAGGAATCCACCTCATCCGGTGGGCTACTCTCCGCACACAGCATCGTCGCAATCCAGCAACTCCGGAACTCTTCTTACAGGAACAGTACGAATTCTTTTTAAATGTTGTTGGTGTTAACCAACGACGCTTCATCTATCTAAGCCAGGCCGTAGATTTCTAGACGAAGCTATGACCTGGCCAGAAATACTAATGACGCCAGAGCCATCCGGGCTACCACTCGGAAGGACAACTACGCGAAGGTCTGTGGCTTCCGGACGACTGCCTAAAACAGCCGAAAAGGAGCTCTTAAATAGATAAGTTATACATTTACTTCGGTCAATGCCGAAGCAAAGTCATGGTGGGCGGAGCCTATCGGAACTCCGCTCCGAGATATACTCTCAAAGTAAAATTTTTATTTTAGTATTTCTGGCCGAGGTTCACACTCCCCCCATCAAAGGAATCGCTTGGCGTAGGGATGATACGTCGTTGGTTTGTCCTGAAAAGGACCCTTTCTTTTCTTTTTAGGCTATTAGCCTTCTTATTTCCTATATTCACAATATGTACATGCTGTAAGAGAGCCTAAAAAGAAGAGAAATGATTAGTATTGATGAAACGTCGTTTGGTACTGCTCCTGGCTGTCCAAACTCGTAGATGTTATGAAGTTTTCAACTTATCGTAGGGATTCCAGGATACTCCTTTACGAGACTTTTATGTAACGGGATGTTACATATTTCCACATACGCTCATCATCCGGCTTCTGCAAAGGTGCTACATACTTACTTCGCCCTTGCCCACTGGCTAAGGACAACCAGCCGTTGGTGAGGCAACATCCGTTGAGTAGGACAACTACGCGAAGGTCTGTGGCTCCCGGACGACTGCCTAAAACAGCCGAAAAGGAGCTCTTAAATAGATAAGTTATACATTTACTTCGGCCAATGCCGAAGCAAAGTCATGGTGGGCAGAGCCTATCGGAACTCCGCTCCGAGATATACTCTCAAAGTAAATTTTTTATTTTAGTATTTCTGGCCGAGGTTCACACAATCCACTCGTTTAGAATATATGTAGCTTTATTCCAACAATTTATAAAATGTATAGGTCTTGAGGTGAATAACAAGACTACCTAAGCCCTACCTAAGTGTGGTATTATTCAATAAGAGGTCAATTCTAGAAGGATATGAACGGTATGGGCCTCCGCCCAATACCACGCTTAGGTCGGACCACTGAACAAAATAGGTAGTCCTGTTATTTACTTCAAGACCTGTAGATGTTCTCTCTTTTACCTACTCTCGCACACTTGTCCGCAATATCAGTTATCAATAGGCCCGATAGTTGCTAGATAGACTCGTGGTTGAAGTGTTTCAATTGAGAATGTTTCTTTTTGCAACATGAATCCCTTCCAAGAGAGGTTATCTTGTACGATGGAAAATAGCGACTAAATTCCAACTTTCAGTCGCAGATGATTCCACAACTGACTTCATGAACATCCTGTTCTATTTCCAATAAACTCAACAGGCCATACCCATGACAGGTTTTATGTCAGAAAAATATTTTCAAAGTGTCACCGCATAAAAAATAATCCAACAATTCCATCATTACAGTGTGAAATTGCTTCTGAAGAGTATGTTTTCCAATTCTTCCGACCTCCCTGATGATCCTAGACGAGTGAAATAGATTTTTGTCGACCAAAAGGTATTGGAGGCCTAGCGAAAGAGATGCAATTCAGGCATCAATGAAACGAGCGATTTTCTGTGAGTGAAACTTCTGAATAACATTCTCTTTTATCTCATTATTTATAGATAAGAATCTCCAATGGAAACTGGACATTCAATAAATAATCAACTATCTGAATGAAACTGCAAATTTTCACTTTCAGATATTTTCTCTCAAGTTACATACTTGCGGGTCTTTCTCAATATCTATCAGATGTAGTTCAATGTCCAGCGTGGCTTTAGCCGGGGAAGTAGTTGCTTTCTGTTAGATATTACAAAAAAGTAACTACAATTTATCGTAGGTTTCTTCCATTTCCAGAGGAGTCATGTGTTCACAATAAAACAGCGCTTATGCTGACATAATTTTTTTTCTATTATCACATCAAGTGAAAGTAACTGGTATAGACATACCTGATTATACCTGGCAACCCAGTAGTTCGTCTAGGTGAATAATATGTCTGCACATTCTACATGTTTCATACTTTAAGCACAGATTAAGTTCTAATCTGTGCTTTAAGTCCAGTATAAAATTTTCTTATTACCTTGATGTTGCAAAATTTTGTGTTTTTTAAAAATAATTAAAAATATTCTGTCCATGATATTTTTAGACAACCCATTTTTAATATATTTTCTAATATACGAAATTTATAATAAAATAAGTTTGATTCTATTATCAGCTCGGTGAAGATCGATTTAGGTTCGAATCTAAGACTAAATTGTTTTGATAAAGCGCTAAATTTTGGCTTAGAGATAAGTGAATTACTACTTCTTTGGAATTTTTAGGGAAGTTTTCAATGCAAATTCAGTGAAACCAAATATATGCTTCCAAATAAATCAATTCAAGAAACCATTTGTCAGCTAAAAAGGTAAAAACAAAATCTTTCTTTCATATCGGATATAAAAATCCACGTAAAATAAATTTACTCTGTCTCATGCCTATTCATTACTGCCCAAAAAACAGAACACCCTCCCTGCTTCAATCCAACAACCTGCCACAATTAAAACAGAAAGAAAGGCTGGTCTCCGAGGTCCTAGACCTACTAGATGGCACATATGGTGCTGATCCTCACACATATGTACGGAAGTGCATACTATTTAACGGTTTTGTACGATCGGTGCATCAGGTGTATATCGTTACAGGTGGATCGCAAGGGTTGTAATAAGAATGCGTGGCACGTGCTACTGAAATTTAAAGGGTTTGGCGCGTATTTTTAAAAGGCGCGTAATGACACAAAAAGCATTTAGGGGGATAACGAACTTTTATTCGCAGACGTCTTGTACTATATAAAATAATTTATCTAATGAATAGACAGAAACTTTTCATTAATCCGGTCATTATGTTCTGGCTGGTAATTAAATCAATTAATTTCTGAGAAGTTGGTTTTCTACGACGTACAAGGGCTACTGAAAAAGTTAGCCCTTTAAGAAATTAAATTGTAGATTTGAACCGACTTTACTGAAAATACAGATTGGAATATTATTATTTATTGTTAGTTAGATATTTCACAACAGAATAATTGCATTTTCTGGTTAAGTTTGATTTTGTTACAACTGTTGTACTAAACCAACCAAAGTTGCAAGGGGTAGACCCCTAAAAATCACGAAAAATACAAATTCACCAGATTCTCTTGAAATTCACACTATATACGAAAAAGTTCGCACTTATTCCGAAATATATGATTTGTTGTTGCGCAGATGTAAAATTATGCAGTTTTGGTGATAAAAAGCTCATTTCAACTCGATTTGAAATTTTCAATTCGAGAACGGTTAAAAATAGAGCAATTCTGCGCATGCTAATCAATTCAGAATGGTTGAATTAGTACATTCTGCAGATTTCAATTTTTTCAAAGGAAAAAGAAATGAACTCGATGAAAGTTGTAAAAGTTGCAAGGGGTAGACCCCTAAAAATCAAGAAAAATACAAATTCGCCAGATTCTCTTGAAATTCACACTATATACGAAAAATTTCGCGCTTATTCCGAAATATATGATTTGTTGTTGCGCAGATATAAAATTTTGCAGTTTTGGTGATAAAAAGCTCATTTCAACTCGATTTGAAATTTTCAATTCGAGAACGGTTAGAAATAGAGCAATTCGGCGCATGCTAATCAATTCAGAATGGTTGAATTAGTACATACTGCAGATTTCAATTTTTTTGAAAGGAAAAAGAAATGAACTCGATGAAAGTTGTAAAAGTTGCAAGGGGTAGACCCCTAAAAATCAAGAAAAATACAAATTCGCTAGATTCTCTTGAAATTCACACTATATACGAAAAATTTCGCGATTATTCCGAAATATATGATTTGTTGTTGCGCAGATATGAAATTTTGCACTTTTGGTGATAAAACGCTCATTTCAACTCGATTTGAAATTTTCAATTCGAGAACGGTTAGAAATAGAGCAATTCTGCGCATGCTTATCAATTCAGAATGGTTGAATTAGTACATACTGCAGATTTCAATTTTTTCAAAGGAAAAAGAAATGAACTTGAAGAAAGTTGTAAAAGTTGCAAGGGGTAGACCCCTAAAAATCACGAAAAATACAAGTTCGCCAGATTCTCTTGAAATTCACACTATATACGAAAAATTTCGTGCTTATTCCGAAATATATGATTTGTTGTTGCGCAGATATAAAATTTTGCAGTTTTGGTGATAAAACGCTCATTTCAACTCGATTTGAAATTTTCAATTCGAGAACGGTTAGAAATAGAGCAATTCTGCGCATGCTAATCAATTCAGAATGGTTGAATTAGTACATACTGCAGATTTCAATTTTTTCAAAGGAAAAAGAAATGAACTTGAAGAAAGTTGTAAAAGTTGCAAGGGGTAGACCCCTAAAAATCACGAAAAATACAAGTTCGCCAGATTCTCTTGAAATTCACACTATATACGAAAAATTTCGCGCTTATTCCGAAATATATGATTTGTTGTTGCGCAGATATAAAATTTTGCAGTTTTGGTGATAAAACGCTCATTTCAACTCGATTTGAAATTTTCATTTCGAGAACGGTTAGAAATAGAGCAATTCTGCGCATGCTAATTAATTCAGAATCCTTGAATTAGTACATACTGCAAATTTCAATTTTTTCAAAGGAAAAAGAAATGAACTTGAAGAAAGTTGTAAAAGTTGCAAGGGGTAGACCCCTAAAAATCACGAAAAATACAAGTTCGCCAGATTCTCTTGAAATTCACACTATATACGAAAAATTTCGCGCTTATTCCGAAATATATGATTTGTTGTTGCGCAGATATGAAATTTTGCACTTTTGGTGATAAAAAGCTCATTTCAACTAGATTTGAAATTTTCAATTCGAGAACGGTTAGAAATAGAGCAATTCTGCGCATGCTAATGAATTCAGAATGGTTGAATTAGTACATACTGCAGATTTCAATTTTTTCAAAGGAAAAAGAAATTAACTCGATGAAAGTTGTAAAAGTTGCAAGGGGTAGACCCCTAAAAATCAAGAAAAATACAAATTCGCCAGATTCTCTTGAAATTCACACTATATACGAAAAATTTCGCGTTTATTCCGAAATATATGATTTGTTGTTGCGCAGATATAAAATTTTGCAGTTTTGGTGATAAAAAGCTCATTTCAACTCGATAAGGGGTAGACCCCTAAAAATCAAGAAAAATACAAATTCGCCAGATTCTCTTGAAATTCACACTATATACGAAAAATTTCGCGTTTATTCCGAAATATATGATTTGTTGTTGCGCAGATATAAAATTTTGCAGTTTTGGTGATAAAAAGCTCATTTCAACTCGATTTGAAATTTTCAATTCGAGAACGGTTAGAAATAGAGCAATTCTGCGCATGCTAATCAATTCAGAATGGTTGAATTAGTATATACTGCAGATTTCAATTTTCTCAAAGGAAAAAGAAATGAACTCGATGAAAGTTGTAAAAGTTGCAAGGGGTAGTCCCCTAAAAATCAAGAAAAATACAAATTCGCTAGATTCTCTTGAAATTCACACTATATACGAAAAATTTCGCGATTATTCCGAAATATATGATTTGTTGTTGCGCAGATATGAAATTTTGCACTTTTGGTGATAAAACGCTCATTTCAACTCGATTTGAAATTTTCTATTCGAGAACGGTTTGAGATAGAGCAATTCTGCGCATGCTAATTAATTCAGAATCGTTGAATTAGTACATACTGCAAATTTCAATTTTTTCAAAGGAAAAAGAAAATGAACTTGAAGAAAGTTGTAAAAGTTGCAAGGGGTAGACCCCTAAAAATCACGAAAAATACAAATTCGCCAGATTCTCTTGAAATTCACACTATATACGAAAAATTTCGCGCTTATTCCGAAATATATAATTTGTTGTTGCGCAGATATAAAATTTTGCAGTTTTGGTGATAAAACGCTCATTTGAACTCGATTTGAAATTTTCAATTCGAGAACGGTTAGAAATAGAGCAATTCTGCGCATGCTAATGAATTCAGAATGGTTGAATTAGTACATACTGCAGATTTCAATTTTTTCAAAGGAAAAAGAAATTAACTCGATGAAAGTTGTAAAAGTTGCAAGGGGTAGACCCCTAAAAATCAAGAAAAATACAAATTCGCCAGATTCTCTTGAAATTCACACTATATACGAAAAATTTCGCGTTTATTCCGAAATATATGATTTGTTGTTGCGCAGATATAAAATTTTGCAGTTTTGGTGATAAAAAGCTCATTTCAACTCGATAAGGGGTAGACCCCTAAAAATCAAGAAAAATACAAATTCGCCAGATTCTCTTGAAATTCACACTATATACGAAAAATTTCGCGTTTATTCCGAAATATATGATTTGTTGTTGCGCAGATATAAAATTTTGCAGTTTTGGTGATAAAAAGCTCATTTCAACTCGATTTGAAATTTTCAATTCGAGAACGGTTAGAAATAGAGCAATTCTGCGCATGCTAATCAATTCAGAATGGTTGGATTAGTATATACTGCATATTTCAATTTTTTCAAAGGAAAAAGAAATGAACTCGATGAAAGTTGTAAAAGTTGCAAGGGGTAGTCCCCTAAAAATCAAGAAAAATACAAATTCGCTAGATTCTCTTGAAATTCACACTATATACGAAAAATTTCGCGATTATTCCGAAATATATGATTTGTTGTTGCGCAGATATGAAATTTTGCACTTTTGGTGATAAAACGCTCATTTCAACTCGATTTGAAATTTTCTATTCGAGAACGGTTTGAGATAGAGCAATTCTGCGCATGCTAATTAATTCAGAATCGTTGAATTAGTACATACTGCAAATTTCAATTTTTTCAAAGGAAAAAGAGAATGAACTTGAAGAAAGTTGTAAAAGTTGCAAGGGGTAGACCCCTAAAAATCACGAAAAATACAAATTCGCCAGATTCTCTTGAAATTCACACTATATACGAAAAATTTCGCGCTTATTCCGAAATATATGATTTGTCGTTGCGCAGATATAAAATTTTGCAGTTTTGGTGATAAAACGCTCATTTGAACTCGATTTGAAATTTTCAATTCGAGAACGGTTAGAAATAGAGCAATTCTGCGCATGCTAATTAATTCAGAATGGTTGAATTAGTACATACGGCAAATTTCAATTTTTTCAAAGGAAAAAGAAATGAACTTGAAGAAAGTTGTAAAAGTTGCAAGGGGGTAGACCCCTAAAAATCACGAAAAATACAAGTTCGCCAGATTCTCATGAAATTCACACTATATACGAAAAATTTCGCGCTTATTCCGAAATATATGATTTGTTGTTGCGCAGATATAAAATTTTGCAGTTTTGGTGATAAAAAGCTCATTTCAACTCGATTTGAAATTTTCAATTCGAGAACGGTTAGAAATAGAGCAATTCTGCGCATGCTAATCAATTCAGAATGGTTGAATTAGTACATACTGCAGATTTCAATTTTTTGAAAGGAAAAAGAAATTAACTCGATGAAAGTTGTAAAAGTTGCAAGGGGTAGACCCCTAAAAATCAAGAAAAATACAAATTCGCTAGATTATCTTGAAATTCACACTATATACGAAAAATTCCGCGATTATTCCGAAATATATGATTTGTTGTTGCACAGATATGAAATTTTGCAGTTTTGGTGATAAAACGCTCATTTCAACTCGATTTGAAATTTTCTATTTGAGAACGGTTAGAAATAGAGCAATTCTGCGCATGCTAATCAATTCAGAATGGTTGAATTAGTACATACTGCAGATTTCAATTTTTTCAAAGGAAAAAGAAATGAACTTGAAGAAAGTTGTAAAAGTCAAGAAAAATACAAATTCGCCAGATTCTCTTGAAATTCACACTATATACGAAAAATTTCGCGCTTATTCCGAAATATATGATTTGTTGTTGCGCAGATATGAAATTTTGCACTTTTGGTGATAAAAAGCTCATTTCAACTAGATTTGAAATTTTCAATTCGAGAACGGTTAGAAATAGAGCAATTCTGCGCATGCTAATGAATTCAGAATGGTTGAATTAGTACATACTGCAGATTTCAATTTTTTCAAAGGAAAAAGAAATTAACTCGATGAAAGTTGTAAAAGTTGCAAGGGGTAGACCCCTAAAAATCAAGAAAAATACAAATTCGCCAGATTCTCTTGAAATTCACCCTATATACGAAAAATTTCGCGTTTATTCCGAAATATATGATTTGTTGTTGCGCAGATATAAAATTTTGCAGTTTTGGTGATAAAAAGCTCATTTCAACTCGATAAGGGGTAGACCCCTAAAAATCAAGAAAAATACAAATTCGCCAGATTCTCTTGAAATTCACACTATATACGAAAAATTTCGCGTTTATTCCGAAATATATGATTTGTTGTTGCGCAGATATAAAATTTTGCAGTTTTGGTGATAAAAAGCTCATTTCAACTCGATTTGAAATTTTCAATTCGAGAACGGTTAGAAATAGAGCAATTCTGCGCATGCTAATCAATTCAGAATGGTTGAATTAGTATATACTGCAGATTTCAATTTTCTCAAAGGAAAAAGAAATGAACTCGATGAAAGTTGTAAAAGTTGCAAGGGGTAGTCCCCTAAAAATCAAGAAAAATACAAATTCGCTAGATTCTCTTGAAATTCACACTATATCCGAAAAATTTCGCGATTATTCCGAAATATATGATTTGTTGTTGCGCAGATATGAAATTTTGCACTTTTGGTGATAAAACGCTCATTTCAACTCGATTTGAAATTTTCTATTCGAGAACGGTTTGAGATAGAGCAATTCTGCGCATGCTAATTAATTCAGAATCGTTGAATTAGTACATACTGCAAATTTCAATTTTTTCAAAGGAAAAAGAAAATGAACTTGAAGAAAGTTGTAAAAGTTGCAAGGGGTAGACCCCTAAAAATCACGAAAAATACAAATTCGCCAGATTCTCTTGAAATTCACACTATATACGAAAAATTTCGCGCTTATTCCGAAATATATGATTTGTTGTTGCGCAGATATAAAATTTTGCAGTTTTGGTGATAAAACGCTCATTTGAACTCGATTTGAAATTTTCAATTCGAGAACGGTTAGAAATAGAGCAATTCTGCGCATGCTAATGAATTCAGAATGGTTGAATTAGTACATACTGCAGATTTCAATTTTTTCAAAGGAAAAAGAAATTAACTCGATGAAAGTTGTAAAAGTTGCAAGGGGTAGACCCCTAAAAATCAAGAAAAATACAAATTCGCCAGATTCTCTTGAAATTCACACTATATACGAAAAATTTCGCGTTTATTCCGAAATATATGATTTGTTGTTGCGCAGATATAAAATTTTGCAGTTTTGGTGATAAAAAGCTCATTTCAACTCGATAAGGGGTAGACCCCTAAAAATCAAGAAAAATACAAATTCGCCAGATTCTCTTGAAATTCACACTATATACGAAAAATTTCGCGTTTATTCCGAAATATATGATTTGTTGTTGCGCAGATATAAAATTTTGCAGTTTTGGTGATAAAAAGCTCATTTCAACTCGATTTGAAATTTTCAATTCGAGAACGGTTAGAAATAGAGCAATTCTGCGCATGCTAATCAATTCAGAATGGTTGGATTAGTATATACTGCATATTTCAATTTTTTCAAAGGAAAAAGAAATGAACTCGATGAAAGTTGTAAAAGTTGCAAGGGGTAGTCCCCTAAAAATCAAGAAAAATACAAATTCGCTAGATTCTCTTGAAATTCACACTATATACGAAAAATTTCGCGATTATTCCGAAATATATGATTTGTTGTTGCGCAGATATGAAATTTTGCACTTTTGGTGATAAAACGCTCATTTCAACTCGATTTGAAATTTTCTATTCGAGAACGGTTTGAGATAGAGCAATTCTGCGCATGCTAATTAATTCAGAATCGTTGAATTAGTACATACTGCAAATTTCAATTTTTTCAAAGGAAAAAGAAAATGAACTTGAAGAAAGTTGTAAAAGTTGCAAGGGGTAGACCCCTAAAAATCACGAAAAATACAAATTCGCCAGATTCTCTTGAAATTCACACTATATACGAAAAATTTCGCGCTTATTCCGAAATATATGATTTGTCGTTGCGCAGATATAAAATTTTGCAGTTTTGGTGATAAAACGCTCATTTGAACTCGATTTGAAATTTTCAATTCGAGAACGGTTAGAAATAGAGCAATTCTGCGCATGCTAATTAATTCAGAATGGTTGAATTAGTACATACGGCAAATTTCAATTTTTTCAAAGGAAAAAGAAATGAACTTGAAGAAAGTTGTAAAAGTTGCAAGGGGGTAGACCCCTAAAAATCACGAAAAATACAAGTTCGCCAGATTCTCATGAAATTCACACTATATACGAAAAATTTCGCGCTTATTCCGAAATATATGATTTGTTGTTGCGCAGATATAAAATTTTGCAGTTTTGGTGATAAAAAGCTCATTTCAACTCGATTTGAAATTTTCAATTCGAGAACGGTTAGAAATAGAGCAATTCTGCGCATGCTAATCAATTCAGAATGGTTGAATTAGTACATACTGCAGATTTCAATTTTTTGAAAGGAAAAAGAAATTAACTCGATGAAAGTTGTAAAAGTTGCAAGGGGTAGACCCCTAAAAATCAAGAAAAATACAAATTCGCTAGATTATCTTGAAATTCACACTATATACGAAAAATTCCGCGATTATTCCGAAATATATGATTTGTTGTTGCACAGATATGAAATTTTGCAGTTTTGGTGATAAAACGCTCATTTCAACTCGATTTGAAATTTTCTATTTGAGAACGGTTAGAAATAGAGCAATTCTGCGCATGCTAATCAATTCAGAATGGTTGAATTAGTACATACTGCAGATTTCAATTTTTTCAAAGGAAAAAGAAATGAACTTGAAGAAAGTTGTAAAAGTCAAGAAAAATACAAATTCGCCAGATTCTCTTGAAATTCACACTATATACGAAAAATTTCGCGCTTATTCCGAAATATATGATTTGTTGTTGCGCAGATATAAAATTTTGCAGTTTTGGTGATAAAAAGCTCATTTCAACTCGATTTGAAATTTTCAATTCGAGAACGGTTAGAAATAGAGCAATTCTGCGCATGCTAATCAATTCAGAATGGTTGAATTAGTACATACTGCAGATTTCAATTTTTTGGGTAGACCCCTAAAAACCACGGAAACTTCAAATTCGCCAGATTCTCCTGAAATTCACACTATATACGAAAAATTTCGCGCTTATTCCGAAATATATGATTTGTTGTTGCTCAAATGTAAAATTTTGCAATTTTGGTGATAAAAAGCTCATTTCAAATCGATTTGAAATTTTCTATTCGAGAACGGTTTGAGATAGAGCAATTCTACTCATGCTAATCAATTCAGAATGGTCGAACTAGTGTATACTGCAGAATTCAATTTTTTCAAAGGAAAAAGAAATGAACTCGAAGAAAGTTGTAAAAGTTGCAAGGGGTAGACCCCTAAAAACCACGAAAAATTCAAATCCGCCAGATTCTCTTGAAATTCACACTATATACGAAAAATTTCACGCTCATTCCGATATATATGATTTATTGTTGGTCATATATAAAATTTTGCAATTTTGGTGATAAAAAGCTCATTTCAACTCGATTTGAAATTTTCAATTCGAGAACGGTTAGAGATAGAGCAATTCTGCGCATGCTAATCAATTCAGAACGGTCGAATTAGTATATACTGCAGATTTCAATTTTGTCAAAGGAAAAAGAAATGAACTTGAAGAAAGTTGTAAAAGTTGCAAGTGGTAGACCCCTAAAAATCCCGAAAAATACAAATTCGACAGATCCACTTTACAATGACACTAATTACGCAAAATTTCACGCTCATTCCGGAAACATATGATTTGTTGTTGCTCAGATATAAAATTTTGCAGTTTTGTATATACAGCAGATTTTAATGTTTTCAAAGAAAAAAAGAAGTGAACTCGCAGAAAGTTGTAAAAATGCCAGATCTCTAAAAATCTAGAAAATTACTAACTCGCCAGATCCACTTCAAATTCACACTTTATACTCGAAATTTCACGCTAATTCCGAAAATATACAATGTGTTTCTCTTCTCATGGAAACACCATCGTATCTTCTGTAATTTTTTACTTAAAACAATCTGGATCGATGAATACACTAGAAATGAACTCACGGGCCTACGTGATATACACTGCACACCAGCCGCGTTGGAACCCTTCATTTTCCGGAAAGTAATATTAGGCGTCAAAATTTGCCCGAAAATCCTGAAAAATTCTATTTTATTTTACTTCTCATGGAAACTCTCCCGTATCTCCTGAAAATTTCTTGGTTTTATATCAAAAATTATGGAAGTTTCGAAGGTGTTTCCATGAGAAGTGAAACAATCTGTATAAAAATTTACTTTCATTTGCATTCATAATTAAGTAGAAAATCAATTTGTCCGTTACTTTAGGGTCTCACTGTATATATTCAGCGATAGTAGAGGGTTATAACTGTTATCGTTTGGATCTGAAGATAATTAATTCTGTTTATTTTGTATCGAATAGTAGCCAAATATCGTTCATTTCTCTTGTTACTCAATACCGTTTTTTTTAATACATAAATTTTAGAATTACCAGTAATCGCCCTTTATCGTATCTTCAAATCATTGAACTCACAAAATTACCATTTTTTCATTCAACCATTTTCCTTACAAAATTAATGAAAGATGACAAACTTTTTCTCCGCCCGGTATATCGTTTGAGAAACAAGTGAATGACCATTAATTTCATAGCTGTTATTACGATGCTAATGAAGAAACTTTATTGGTGCAACTATCATGATGCATGGCATTAATGTTCCCTCTCAAAAACCGCATTACAATGACTCCAATTACATATTATAATGTAATAACGTGCATTCGTAAACACTACTCGTAACTGCGACAGCTGTTGAAAATTTGTTGCGGTAACTGAACTCGAAAATGTATGGAATGCAGCAAACACTAAACTGCGATCATAGTTATTCAAAGCAGTATTTGTCACAAAATGTCAAAGTTATTTAGAGCAGATCTCTCACAACAAAAAGAGTTATCAATAGAAGTATAAGGGGTACATATAGAACTGATATCACACTTTGGTCAGTTAAAAAAATTGATAACTGGTTTTGGAAATATACAGGAAAAGTTTCTCGTAGTAAAATCTGAGGTGTCTTTCTTATTGAAAACATTTTCCCAGACAACCTCTTAATAGACGACGCAAATAAAATGTTCCTAGAAGTAAATTGACAACATAACTTGACAGCAGCCTACCATAGATTAAGGTTAATTTTTATTATGACAACAACCTACTCTTCCAAAATTATCATTTTACCTTCATCCTAGAATACAAGAAAGTTTATAGTACAGTTCAATAATCATTAAATTGATACCTTTGGTAAGAGATGGAATGGACGTACAGGACGAGTAACATGGCCAGCTCATTCCCCAGATCTCAATCCTGGCGATTTTTAGTTATGGGGCCATCTGGAATCTTTGAATTACGCAGTTCCTATCAATACCCCTGTATAGCTTTTTGAGCGTTGCCTTGCTGGATCTCGACAAATTCAAAATTCTCTTCGAGTATTCCAAAGGGTACGGAACTCTTGGAGAAGGAGGGCAGATAAAGCACATATTGTGGGAAAACATGTTCTGTTGTAATATTGTTAATTGTCAAAATTACAATCAATAATCTGTTCAATCTTTGTTGCAATAAAAAATATATTTAAAAACGATTTTCCTAGACATGGTTGTAAAATTTACAAAATAACAGCACAATAATGCCTAATTTTTTATTTTTATTCAATGGCTTTGCCAGATTTAGCGTACTGAATATAATCTGGTATTGAAAATGGCCTTGTTTGAAACTAAATGGATTTTTAGGAGGTTGTTGTGGACAAGAATAACCTCAATTTTATTTACACTATTGTGTCGAACTTCGGAATTCGGAAATTTCTACAGAAAATAAATACTATTGTTTGAAAGCAATAGGAACAAAAGTTTTCAATTGAACAGAAATAGGAATCTTTCTCTTAAAAAATTCCAATGGTGCTATAGGAATACAGCTGATTTTATTGAAATGACACAAAAGAACTTATTTTTTGAAAAAATACTTGATTTTTTCATAATTTCCGGGCGTGAAAACTGGAAAAACAACCTACACAAAAATTTTAATTAAACTGAACAGATTAAAGTTAATTTTTATTATGACAACAACCTACTCTTCCAAAATTAGGTTTCAACTCAAAAATAGGGCATGTTTTTTTATAATAAAAACCCGATTTTTAAATCGGTTCATTGCTCCTAGCATTTTCTTTCGACTTTTCTCCTGCAGTGGGCATTTGTTGGTATTTTGATGTTTGTTGAATATTGTTGTCAGTGTTTCGTTACATTTAGTGAACTATCATTGCTGCTTTGTGTAAAATACGTCTTATTAAATGGAAATAAATATCGATTTACCAAAAAATATCAAAGAAAATGCTACCAAAGCAACCAAAAATGTATTGCCGAAAAAATCCAGGCCATTGTACAACAAGGATTACGAACTATCGATTCAATGGAAATTGAACAATAAAATTATTGTCATAGATGACAACGTCTTATTGGCGAACTGTCAGAAAGTGATTCTTCTCTCATTTACTTCATGTACGAGGGCTGTTTGGTAACTCCGTGACTATTTGAATAAAGAAAAAAAAATTGGCAAATAAGCGTTTTATTTTTCAACATAATCTCCTTTTAGATCAATACATTTAGTCCAGCGTTTTTCCAGTTTTTTTATTCCTTCCAAATAATAGGTTTTCTCAAGGCCCTCAAAATAGGCGTTTGTTTCGGTTATAACCTCTTCATTCGACCCAAATCTCTTACCACCCAGCCATTTCTTCAGGTTTGGGAAAAGAAAATAGTCGCAAGGGGCTAAATCTGGAGAATATGCTGGATGGGGTAGTAGTTCGTAGCCCAATTTATGAATTTTTGCCATAGTGACTACACACGTGTGCACTCGTGCATTGTCTTGATGAAGCAGCACTTTTTTTTTCGCTAAATGTGGTCGTTTTTGCCTCAAATCAATATCGAATCTGTCTAAAAGCTCTGAATAATATTCGCCGTTGATCGTTCTACCCTTCTCTAAGTAATCTATATGAATGACACCGCGTGCATCCCAAAAAACTGTGGCCATAACCTTGTTGGCTGACAGACGCACCTTAGCCTTCTTTGGTGCACGTTCACCAGTTGACACCCACTGTTTTGATTGTTCCTTGGTCTCTGGGGTATTGTGATGGATCCATGTTTCGTCTACGGTTATATAACGGCGTAAAAACTCGCCCGGATTGCGATTGAACTTTGCCAAACACTCCTTTGAAGTGGTCACACGGTTGCGCTTGTGGTCGAGTGTGAGCAATCGCGGCACCCATCTCGCGGATAGCTTCTTCATGTCCAAATATTCATGTAAAATGTGATGTACTCGCTCAGTTGAGATGCCTACAGCCTCAGCTACCTCACGTACTTTTATTCTCCGATCGTCCAATATCATTCCATGGATTTTATCGACGATTTCTGGCGTGATGACCTCTTTTGGGCGACCTGAACGTACGGCGTCACTTGTGCTGGTACGACCACAACGGAACTCAGTAAACCACTTCTTAACCATTGAAATTGATGGTGCAGAGTTCCCATAGTATTTATCAAGTCTTTCCTTGGTTTCAGTTATGGTTTTTTTACGCAAAACTTAATGCTTAATCAACACACGAAATTCACTTTTTTCCATTTTTGTTAAAATTCACGAGGTTGTCTGCTTCTAATTGCTGTCAAACACAAACCAAATGTCGCAGCTTGCTCAAAATTTGACAGTAGTCTATTGAAAGATGGTGGTTGACAGCAGCAGTGTTGCATTTAAAGTTACTGCGCGGGAAATTTAAAAAGTCACGGACTTACCAAACAAGCCTCGTATTTGATTGATTTTTTTCATTTTAGCCCTACAAATTTTCTCCCAATTCATTTTGCACGAAATTTCAACTCCTTATAACATTCTTCATACAATATTCCAAAATCTAGTTTCTACATTAACTTGAGTTTGAATAAAAATTGAAAATTCGAATTTTTCTTCCATTCTTTCAGGGATAATATCTGTTAAGGGGTTGGATTGAGAAAGTGCATAGAAGAAACGGCATTTCGACCAAAACCTTTGTGTAAAATATTTTCCTGGTAATCCACTCACAGGTTAGCTATTGTAGATCTTCGCTAGGTTTATTTTCTTCTAATCATCGATATTTATCTGCTAGTTCCTATATGTCTATAAATATATGGTAGGTACATATCATTACTTTTGTTTCAAAAAAATGTACTTCTGGTAGAACCGAAAGTGTTATAACCCCCGTAAATACCAGAAATTACCGAGTTTGGTAGAAGTAAATGGATATTCATTTTGAATTATAAAGATTTGTGATTGTCTGCAATATATCTCATATTAAACTGCATGCAATCAATAATAAAAAATCTTCTTGGTTTTCAGTCTAAACTATGTATTGGTACTTGAATTAACTGTTGCTTTTTTACAAATTTAGAAATGGAAACATTTCGTGAAATATGGAAGTGACACCTAAACTTACATCAATACTGAATTAGACCAATGGATATATTGTGAAACACTTTTACATAATTGTTCACCGATTTCTGTAAAGTTATGGTCAATTATAGCTTCTCGCCAGGAGACATTAATTTTTTGTCTTGATTACCACAAAATGCAAACATTTCGACATCAAAATAAACTGTTATTTGGTGTGTCACGATTTTTACTATTCTTTCAAAATATTCAACTGCGAGAACTGTGTGTAAAGCATTCGATTTGTCAGTCGGAAAAATGCTATAGTCTCGGCCAATCCTATAATATATTTTTTTAGGGGTTCAAGACTAAACCAATTTTGTGTAGGTTGTTTTTCCAGTTTTCACACCCAGAAATTATGGAAAAATCAAGTATTCTTTCAAAAAATTTGTTCTTTTGCGTCATTTCAGTAAAATCAGCTTTATCCCTATATCAACATTGGAATTTTTTATGAGAAAGACTCCTATTTTAGTTTAATTGAAAATTTTGTGTAGGTTGTTTTTCCAGTTTTCACACCAGGAAATTATGAAAAAATCAAGTATTTTTTCAAAAAATTAGTTCTTTTGTGTCATTTCAATAAAATCAGCTGTATTCCTATAGCACCATTGGAATTTTTTATGAGAAAGACTCCTATTTCTGTTCAATTGAAAACTTTCGTTCCTATTGCTTTGAAACAATAGTTTTCTGTAGAAATTTCCGAATTTTCTTACAAAGTTCGACACAATAGTGTAAATAAAATTGAGGTTATTCTTGTCCACAACAACCACCTAAAAATCCATTTAGTTTCGAACAAGGCCATTTTCAATACCAGATTATAATCAGCACGCTAAATCAGGCCATTGAATAAAAATAAAAAATTTGCCATTCTTGTGCTGTTATTTTGTAAATTTTACAACCATGTCTAGGAAAATCGTTTTTAATAGTATATTGTGTATCTAGTAGTAACAGCAAGCCGAGGCCAACAAGCATTGAAGTCTGGGAATGTGCTTTTACTACGAGGTACACATACTATTTTTTCTGAAATCGCAATCAGCATTATCATAAATTGAGGATTCGAAATTACGTGCTTTCCTGAAACGTCAAAGTTACATCTATAAACCAAAGACCGATTTTGACGGCCTAGGCCGGCAAAGTACTTTCCCGTATCGTTTTCGATGCGGGAAAGTATTAAACGGTCCGGGAAAGTTCGCTGCTTAGCAACGGACTAAAGTACTGGATTAGCGTATTTTGAGGCCTGCAGTTGCTCCGAGAAAGTGGGCATTCTTGAACGATTTCAGAAAATAGTAATTTAAGTAACAATTCCGGAAAATACTGTTTTTTTGGACGAGTAGACCAAATTCTAGGACGAGCGTTGGCGATTCCTGGAAGTCTGCGAGTCCACGGACGTGTTCGACAACCATGTAGAATAACAAATCAATGAGACGCAGTTAGTCTAAGAGACGACGAGAGGTCGACTTTCACCCATCTGTTAACCGGATGAAACGATTCCAAATTTGAATATTTCGAACATTTCAGTTATTTGTATTATATATTGAAATTCGAACTGAAGATAGGTACCAACAGAAACATTCTAATTCTTATTTATATTAATATTTGTATTAAAATTCGAGCATTTCCCAGCCTAGTCCGGGAAGTACGTACTTCCTGGACTAGTCCGGGAAGTGCTACTTTCCCAAAGACAAAGTGTCCGGGAAGTGAACACTTCCCGGATGGTTGCCGAAAAATATATTTTTTATTGCAACAAAGATTGAACAGATTGTTGATTTTAATTTTGACAATTAACAATATTACAACAGAACATGTTTTCCCATAATATGTGCTCTATCTGCCCTCCTCCAAGAGTTCCGTACCCTTTGGAATATATTTTTTATTGCAACAAAGATTGAACAGATTGTTGATTTTAATTTTGACAATTAACAATATTACAACCGAACACGTTTTCCCATAATATGTGCTCTATCTGCCCTCCTTCTCCAAGAGTTCCGTACCCTTTGGAATACTCGAAGAGAATTTTGAATTTGTCGAGATCCAGCAAGGCAACGCTCAAAAAGCTATACAGGGGTATTGATAGGAACTGCGTAATTCAAAGATTCCAGATGGCCTCATAACTAAAAATCGCCAGGATTGAGATCTGGGGAATGAGCTGGCCATGTTACTGGTACTCTACGTCCAATCCATCTCTGACCAAAGGTATCAATTTTATGATCATTGAACTGTACTATAAACTTTCTTGTATTCTAGGTTGAAGGTAAAATGATACGATTAGAGGTACATTCCGAGACAGTCTACATCTGAACATTTATATTGCAGATATCCCTTGGTGCTGAATCCAAATCACAGGTTCACTATACTGTTGGTAAATTGGTATCTCCATGATGCTAGCCTCATATGTGTGGTAATGGTTATAAAAAATTTCGTGAAAAATCTACCATCTTTTACTGTAAGCCCGATAAAATAAAAACAACTGACATATTTCAATAATTCCTTTGTAATATATTAATTTATCTGTCCACAACCTTACATAATCATATACAAATCACACCAGCAGTATAAATAATGAGCAAAGAAGTAATTTCCTAAAATTTACCTGAACATTAGAACTACAATTTTTACAAATGATGATTAATCAAATTCTAAAAAAATAATGACTATATCGTGGTCCTAAATTACATCATTAACTAAAAAATTATACAATGCAATTTCAAAAAACGTCGCCTTTTATAACGGAGATAGGAAAAATGCCGTTCTTTGGTAGGAATGGTAAAAAAATATTAAACGTCCATCGAAAAAGTATTGTCATTTCGGAATTGGATTGAACACGCTTTTAGAGTTAAATAGTGGAGAGATATGCGAAATATTTGCGAAATAAACTAAAGATTAAACATATTTATAGATGTATTCCAAATTGTTAAACAAAAGTAGATACCAACCTGAATCAGAATTGTACATTAGTTCATTTTTATAGTTACATAAATTCAAGAAAACCCCAATCAAATTAAAAGTATATCAAAACGTTTTACTTATATTATAGAATAGTACGACAAAGACTTAAAGGCAAGGCCATAGCGTTTGTAAAAGGGGTCAAAAGAGGAATGAAGTCCTGGACGGAAACAAGTCAAAAATCTTTATACGCAATTAGGAAAAATCACCAACTCATCAAACCCCTTTGCACAAGCTATACCGATGATTCCGTCATGCTCTCGATGCCAGAATCGGTGCTGCTCTTGATGTCACTGGCGGCCATAGCTAGAACTTCTTCGCAAACCTTTTTGTAACACCACGCGTCTCCCTTCAAGCGCTTCCGTCTGATGCCGATGACGTTTCTCGAAACGTCGGCTCTGTCCGCCTTGTTGTCTGCGACAGGCAAGTTGTTTTTCACTGGGGAATCGAAATTCAGAGGACCTTTTTTGAGAATGGATTTTATAGGAGTGTCGGGAAATTTGGGGAGGGGAGGGCCCAAATGGGGTATGTAACATATTTCGAGTTCGAAGGAGCATTCGCCGAGGTGTTGGATGACGTTTCGTTCGAGTTTTCCTCTGAGTGTGAATCTGCAAAAAAAGGTTGAATTTGCAAGATTCCTTTGGAAAATATAGAAGAAATTTCTGAAGCCTGTTTTCACCCTTTTTCGGGATATAGTATGTATTTCGCAGTTTCGATTTACATAATAATAATATTAATGGTTTTATTGACAGTCTTCAAAATACACAAAGACTTATGCAGAGTTAGTCAAATGTATGGAACCGACGATTTTTCTCAGTTAATATGAGGTTTATCGAAAAAAAGTTCGAATGAAAGTTGGAGGGTATTTCACTCTGCACATTTTTATAAATTAAAATATTTGTTAGATGTGCCATTGGTGAAGATGTGACGTTATCGACTTTTTTTTTTTTAATGGAACCATATGTCATTTTTTGTATCGCCAGATAGCTTGTTTTTTATCATTTTTGTAATACCAATATTATTCTAACTCTCTCGATAGGTACAGTGAGTTTCGTATTTTTATGTCCACCTCTGTATTTCACTTACCTATTGCTTAATTTGTTCAAAATTTTTCTAAATCGGGGAATGTAGCCAGTTGGATATTCTAAGCAGATGCTTATTTTTCTATAGGATAATGTCAATAGAAAATTTTGTTCCAGAATAATTGGAGTGCACTAATCCTGAATTTTCCTAAATAGAAGGTAAGAGAAAAAAACAGAAATAGTATTTTTTTTTCAATAGTTCAAAATATCACTATTTTGTGAATGAAAAGGACAACATATGTAGAGCGACTATTTCATTTATTTATTCATTGATCCTGAAAAAATACATCAATAATAATAACTAACACTTATTATAACTATACAAACAAAGCAAAAAACAAAGTATTTCATGAATAATCTACTGTGGAGGAGTTGAAACACCACTGAATACTTAAATCGTTATTTAGTTCTCTGGTAAATCGGTATTGGCTCATAGATTTATACTTCTCAGGAATCCAATTGTCCAGTTTGCTTAGGTTATACGGAAAGGAACCAAGAAATGCATGCGTTCTGTGTCTTGGTATTGTTATTTTATTTTTGTGACGTACATTGAGGTTATGTATGTCGGTTCTGAGGGAATGAGGAAGTTTATGAGATGTTATGATTGTTGTTCCACGAGTTGGGTTGTTCATTGATCGTTATATTTCTGACTACCAAAACCCTGAAGGTCATACGTTATAAAATCATTACACATTTTGGCGGTGGACTGACGGGCTAACTGGAATAGTGTAAAGTGATAAGACCTCTCTCGTTATGAGATATTGATGTGTATTGATTTATATTTGCAAGAAACGATCTGATCCAATCATGTGCTCTTCCTTTTACACTTGTCTAAAAGCCGATTGTGTGGTACGCAATCAAAGGCTTTGCTCAGGTCATGGAATACTTTTTTTAAAGTTCTTCCAGAATATTGTTTAGTAGTAGTTGACCGTTTTTTCTGAATCCATGCTGTTCGGTTGGTGTTAGATTAAATTTTTCTATGAAAGGATTGAGCCTATCTAGCATGCAATATTAAAAAAAACTAGGAAAGAGATGGTGTTGAAGAGATTGGCCTATAATTATTTCATTCAATTCTACAGCTTTTTTTACACAGGTATAACTTTCGATGTTTTGAGTTGAGCAGGTACTGTGCCTGTTTCGTTAGAATAGTTCACAATATAGGTGATAATAGAAATGAGCAAAATTATTCCTGCTAATTTCAGGCCTATTTCTATGCTACCACTCTTGCTAACATCATAGAAAAACTTGTTAAAAAAAGAAATATTTTGTTTCTAAATAGAAATAATATTATTAGTTCCAGTCAGTTTGGGTTTCAAAGCTCAAAATGTACGGGAGATGCCATGTTTCATCTGCTAGAAGATGTATATTTACATCTTTATAATCGAGAAATGGCAGCAGCAGTTTTTTGTGATATTTCAAAAGCATTTGATTGCGTGGATCATGAAATTCTGCTGCAAAAGCTGGAAGTATATGGCCTTAGAGATGTATCGTCGAGAAGGTTCAGATCGTACTCAAAAAGTCACACTCCTTGGCAACATATCACATCTCCAGACAGTAACTCGTGGAGTTCCACAAGGGTCGGTTCTCGGCCCAATTCTATTTTTGCTGTATATCAATTTGCAGATGACGCCACATTACTTTGGCACAGCAAAAATGAAATGCAACTGCAGCAAAGGATTAGCCAAGATATAAAAAAAATAAAAGAATGGTGTGATGCTAACCTGTTATCATTCAACATCGCTAAGACTAGCATTATCACACTCAAGTGCTCCACGCTGGAAATTTACCTAGGTACTCAATTACTTGAAAACAAGGAGTCTGCAAAAATTTTAGGATTGCAAATTTGGATTTTGCGAATCACATAAATAATTTCTGTAAGAAAGTTTATTCAGGTTGCTTTGCTGTCAGAATATCAGCAAATGAATTGGGCTTTGATTGATTCCCATCTGCGATATGGTATCTGTTTTTAGGGAACATCTTGCCAATATTTATTTGATAGGGTATTTGTTCTGCAAAAAAGGAGTTAGAAATATGTGTAAAGCCGGATTCAGGGGCTCCTGTAGGTCGTTACCCAAAAAACATAATATTTTGACCCTGCCTTGCATTCTTATTTTGGAAATGGTATGCCTAATCCAAAAAAAATACAAAGTTGAAAATTCTACTATATCTCGACGTCATACCAGAAATACGTTCAACATTATGTTCACCAATTCCAATTTCTTCAAAAATTAAGAGATGTTTAATCACTTGGCTAATGAAAGGAAAGGTGAAACATGTTTTATAAGTTTTATATGCTTTATATGTTTTATATGTTTATTTACATTTTTTGTGACTACAAATGTTTATTAACGTGTTTGTGACGCAATATGTATATTCTTTTAACTATATTTACACATTTACCTTTAAGTACTCGCTTTGTCAACAAAAATTTATTTTTTCCGACAATAAAGCATATTCATTATCATTGGATCTTCCTTATTTTTGAGTTTATTGATGAGTTTATTGATGATTGAGGAGGCCCTGTTTTTATTTCCTGAATATTAAATAACAATACTGAAATGTAACTTTTTGACGTTTTCAATAAGATTTTTATTTTGAATGAGCCTTTGTTTATAAACAAGATTTTAAATCAGGGTGATATTTCTAAAGAGCATAATATAGATCTTTCAACAATTAACTAGAGGCTTTTATTTCCTCCAAGAACCAGATGCTTTTAGCTTTTCTTTCGTTTTGAAGTTGTTTCAAGGAAAATGCTACATTGAAGTGAGATGTTACAATATTAGTAAAGTTATTATACTTGTCGTCGCAGGATATATCCCTACTTCAGCATCGAGTAATTCTGCCATGTAGTGTGTATTGTTGTGGAATTTTGTCTGAAGAATTGTTGAAGGACCAATTATTACTGACTTTCCATCGCGAACGGTGGTAGGTAGCACCACCCGGTGGCACTTTTTATCGATACCGGGTCGTAACCGCGAAAAAGAACCCGTCAGCCGCGGTCGCGGGTACCCTCGCGCTTCCATAAATCTCCCGAGATTCGTCGTTGTGTTTATCCGCGCGCCATACACTACCAGAAGGGCGTTAATTGATATGCCGCCGATGAGAACCATTAGGCCGTTGTCTGTCGTCTGTCCCTCCTCGGCCGACTTGATATTCCGGCCGTACGGATGACGGACGGACGAACGTGATCCGCCGATATCTCGGCGCGTCTCGCGCGGAATAGATGCGCGGCCAGATACGGGGCGCGCGTGAAGGTTTTCGCTAATCGGTCGGGATTCTACGAGCGCTGCTTCATCGGGAGTTGAGAAATTATACTATAAATGAGTGGTTTAAATGCATGTTTGCTTCCAGATTATACAAATCATAATACTATATGTGCCCAATCACAGTCCTCTCCCTCTGACTTCGGAGGGAGAGTAATCTTGCCTCCTAGCAAACTGTAATTCTTTCTGGCCGTAAATCCGTTCCTACAGAGTTAGATAGCGCTGTACGTCTTTGGTAGAGATACAGCAGTGTGGATACGCGATACCGCATGTCTGAAGGACAAAAAATGGTACCCCATCGCAATAAGGATCGAAGTTAATTTGGTAATAACGGACGCTTTGAGTGGAAAAATGATCTGAGAAACAATCGCCTACATTGCAATGAGCCCACCCGGCGACGATGCATGTCCTATACTGTGAAAGGCACCCGCAGCAAGTCGTATTTTCTGCAGAAAACTTTAGAGATTTGCGTCTTCCGGGTAAATGGAGGGTAACAGAATTTCATGAAATAGCAACAACTGTTTCATGACACTAAGGTAAACACGATTAAATTTCCACAGATTTATTGTCTTCGCGACATGTTTCGATACACTGTATCTTTTTCAAGCGAATGTAATACATTGTATTACATTCGCTTGAAAAAGATACAGTGTATCGAAACATGTCGCGAAGACAATAAATCTGTGGAAATTTAATCGTGTTTACCTTAGTGTCATATACTATGAATTTCCATCAAGTAAAGGCCACGTCAATCCAAAACAACTGTTTCAATTCAATGCAATGCGGAAATTCACAAAGTCATTGGCCGAAATGGCAAAGTTACGACGACTTATAATTTGTAACACTTTTAGATTTTTTTGCCCAGTTATTAATAAAAGTATGAATAATAGTTATTCATTATACAAGGGAAAAAGTATTAGAATTTAGCTCGAGGTTGTGTTGACACAAAACCGAGAGCTAAAATCTAATATTTTTCCCGTGTATAATACAATTTTTTGTGACGGGAAAAACGATGATTTATCATTAGAAAAACATATTGCAATATATTCTAGTTAGATAATTATAGATGTGAAATTTTAAACTGGTAGTCTGTTGTACTTATAGCGACAATTAGACCAGCGTTGCGAGTTTTCTCTGACTCCACCGGAGTTAGTAGAGGCAGCAAAAATTATTGCCAGCTAAATCGCGGAAAATTTTCATAACCGGTTACTCAAGATTTATGGCAAAAGTATGTTACAATATTTCATATCAGTTACATTTCTGAAACAAAATGGGAAAGGTTACTAGACAAGGAAAGCTGCGATTTTTACGAGTAAACAAATTAGTTATTTTTTAAATAATGCTGCAGATGAAGTTTATTGAATGGCCAAGGTTGTTGTTGTATTTGGGATTGCAGGAGCTTGTCGAATTTGTGAAATCAGCAGGTAACATTAGATGATACTGAAGATTTGGGAACGTTAATACTTAATCAAACAAATAATGATGTAAACAGGAGATTTGTGGTTACAGGAGAATATATTATTGAATTTTACCGAATGTGCAAAGCAGCAAATGATCGACGCATGTTTTATGCATATCGCAATGAAAAATGTACCAATCAGGTTGTTGGTAAAAATCAGTTTATAAGGTACCTGAAACAGTAGCTAATTTTCTTCAACTTGAAAATGCTAACTCATATACAGGTAACACATAGGTCAGAAATAGCTAATAAAGTGTTCAGAACGTGTGGCACTGCTAAAAAAACACCCGATTTGCGACCAGATACATCAACGGCAGTTGTGTCCATGGCAGAAAAAAATATTATTTTGTTCAAGGAACATATTGTCATTCATGCAATGCACATTTAATAATTGTACTTTAGATATAAAGGAAATGTAACTTTTGTATAATAAATTATTCTAAAATTAAATATCTACCTTTACTTATGTTTATACAGGCCGTTTTTTTAGCTGATCCCACTATTGCTATCTCGGAAACGGAGAGACATGCAAGGTCGGTTAAATGGAAAAAAAGTTTCCTATTTTGGGGAGCAATAATAAGCTTTTTTCAGATCTTAAATATCAATGGTTGTTTTTGAGATATTCGCCAAAAACTAAATTAGTCGAGTTTCGTTTTTTGGCTCTACCGCCTCCATTTCGAATGATATAAGAAAAAGTCAGGGGAACTTTCAATAATGTTTCATATTTTTTATAATCTGATATGAACCGATTTTCAATGCGACGTTTCGTTCACTAGATTCCATTATCAACTTTATTTTTGTAAATAAGGACCTCTAGTTTTTTTCATCGATTTTTGTAGCCACTTTCATAACAAATTCAGCTATGTGTTACAATACATGTGTTTTTCGACGTTTTACTCCGAAAAAACAACATCAATATTTATTCGTACATTTCCCGTCAGTGTAGTCTCAAAAAAAAGTCAGAGGAACTTTCAATACTGTTTCATATTTGTTATAATCTCATATGAACCAATTTCTAATGCGACCTTTCGTTCATTAAATTCCATAGTCCACTTTATTATTTTAAATATGGGCCTCAAGTTTTTTTCATCAATTTTAGTAGCCACTGTTTTAACAAATTCAGCTATTAATTAGAATACATTCCTCATCGTTTTTCTCCGACAAAACATCATCAATATTTGGTCAAACAATTTCCGTTAGTGTAGTCTGAAAAAGGTAGACAAAATATTAGAACTCAAAAATACATCACCTCCACACATCTTTTGAAAATTTGCAAGTAGACGTGAACGCCTATGCATTCCAGGGTGTTTGTATGAATATGGAAGAACTGTTCAAAAGTCAATTTTTATGGAACATAAATGTTTGTTTCTGATGTTTTCTCGCAAACAGAAATCTTGGAGAAAAAATTCGGAGAACACTGAAATGAATTGACTTTTTCAAAGTGAGCCATGAATTAACAGAATAATAAAGTGTCGGATCTATTGACAAGTACATAAATAATCATTTGATTCGTGTGAATTTGTGAGGTGAAAACCAAGAATATTTCTAATGACGAGAAAGTTGATATGCTTTTCGTATATGCGAAATGTTTGAGAAATGCTACTAGATCTCTAGCTATGTATGGGGAATTGTACCCTGAGAGGCATCAGCCATCCGAAAGATATTTTCAACGCATTGAGAGGAGTTTACGGAAACATGGTTCATTTGAAAAACCCTCGAGTAAGAGTTGTACAGTAACTAACAGAGGTGGCGATACTGAAATTGGCGTTTTGGGTAAGTTCAGAAGACATTCTCGATAGTAATGAAGTAATATTTATTTGATTCAGGATTTGTGGAGTACCGAAAAATTAAGAACAAAGAAGTATCATTGAGAGAGATTGCACATAATAATGCTAAATCGACTACGTCAATTCGAAAATTTTTAAGAAGAAATAAATTCAGACCATACAAAGTCAGAAAAATCCACCATTTGCATTTAACGGACTTTGATAAGAGAAAAATATTTTGTAGATGGCTACTCAGAGAACATCGTCGGGACAATGAAATCTGTAATAAAATTTTATGGTGTGATGAGGGTAGATTCACAAATAACGAACGGTTTAACAGAAATATACATTATCACTGGCGACAAGAAAATTCCTTTCTAGATAGAGATACAAATTTCCAAGAGAGATTTGGAGTTAATGTTTGGCTTGGTGTTCTAGACACCAAGATTATCGGTCCCTACTTTTTTGAGACATCGTTGACGGGGGAATTATATTCAGAATTCTTGTCGGAGACTCTAGTTGAGTTGTTGGAAGATTTGCCTTTGAATATTCTGCGAAAATATCAGTTTTTCCTACATAATGGAACTCCGCCACATCGCAGAAATATTTGCAGAGATTTCCTCAATACGACTATGCAAGGACAATGGATAGGAAACAATGGTCCTATCGAATGGCAACCACGTTCACCTGACCTGACCCTTTTGGACTTTTCATTGTGGGGTTTCATTAAAGACAAGGTATTCGGATCAACTTTTGGCAATATTGACCAATTGAAAGAAACAATAAGGTGGGCTTGCATGGTTATAACTCCACAAATGCTGAAAAATTGCCAAAAACATACTATAGCAAGAGCGAATATGTGTTTAAGAAACGATGGGCGGCAATTCGAACATTTAATGAGATATCGTGAACGACGTTGACGGTTAGGAGTATTTTGACATTTTCTTCTGTTTGTTACTTGGTATATTACATTTGCTTTTGATATTGGAGTTTATGTATATCTTTGAGTTCTAGACCCAAAAAATATTGGTACTTACTTTTTTGAGGTAGCTCATCTGACCGGGAATTGTTTGACTATACACTGATCATGAGAAAAACGTCGAAATATACATGTATTGTAATTAGTAGCTGAATTTTTTAAAACAGTGGCTACTAAAATTGATGAAAAAAACTTGAGGCCCATATTTAAAACAATAAAGTTGACTATGAAATTTAATGAACGAAACGTCGCATTGGAAATTGGTTCATATAAGATTATAACAAATATGAAACAGTATTGAAAGTTCCTCTGACTTTTTTTTGAGACTACACTGACGGGAATTGTATGACCAAATATTGATGATGTTTTTTCGGAGTAAAACGTCGAGAAACACATGTATTGTAATACATAGCTGAATTTGTTATGAAAGTGGCTACAAAAACCGAGGAAAAAAACTAGAGGTCCGTATTTACAAAAATAAAGTTGATGATGGAATCTAATGAACGAAACGTCGCATTGAAAATTGGTTTATATCAGATTATGAAAAATATGAAACAATATTGAAAGTTCCCCTGACTTTTTCTTATGTCATTCGAAATGGAGGCGGTAGAGCCAAAAAACGAAACTCGACTAATTTTGTTTTTGGCGAATATCTCAAAAACAACCATTGATAATTAAGATCTGAAAAAAGCTTATTATTGCTCCCCAAAATAGGAAACTTTTTTTCCCATTTAACCGACCTTGTCCGTTTCCGAAATAGCAATAGTGGGACCAGCTAAAAAAACGGCCTGTATATATCCAGGAAAAAAGTTTTTTTCCCGGGAAAGAAGTAAATTCATAAAAAGTGATATTTTGTTACCTGTCAACAGAGATAAAAGGTCAAACGTTTTTCCCGTCACAAAACAAAATTATTGATTCATACTTTTAATAATAACTCGATTGAAAAAACCTAAGAGTTGCAATCGTAAAAAAAATCGCATTTTTCTCATTCTTTTCAAATTTGACAAAGTTCTCTAAATCTATGGTGGTGGCAAATTTTGTTTTCTAGGAAATAACTTCCTATCTTCGCGACCAACCGAAAGAATGTTTACATTATTTCCATAATCAATTCATGAAGTAAGCAAAAACATATGTTGCCGTTATCGGCCAAGAAGGCAAAGTTACGGCGAGGCTTCCATAGAGAGAAATGTTTATTTACGTTTGCATCTCTTTCAGATTTTTTTGGCCCTTTAGTAAAAGTATGAGTAAATATTTTTTTACTCTGATAATGAATTTGGAAATGGTTGCAAAGTTGGAAAACGATATAGAATAATATTCATTAAGCTATTTTTTGTGTCTTACATTATCAGAGACATTGATCAGTGTGTAGGTGCACAATTTTGATAACAGCTGTCCTTCACCGAGACAGGTCCATCTCTTACATAGACCAGTTGCCACTAGTATAAAAAGATAGTGAACGAATGAAAATAACATCTGTAGAATAATTATAGTTATACGATGTACCATCATTCATAGGGAAAGGGCAGCAAGAGAGTACAATACTCAAAAATTCTGATTTTCTACAAAGTCACCCTAAAAGCAGTTGAACAAAAAAATAGAATTAACACATGATCTTAATAACATTGTTTGCTAAATGAAGTAAATTAAACAAACCGAGTTTTAGCTACATTGTTGTCCTATTTGCTCTATTTTCTTCGCAGAATTGACAATCCGAAGACGATTCCAAAGGAATAAATACATTGTACGTCGTAGTTCTGAACAAACAGCAGTTTAGTAAGACCAAAGTAGATGTAATTTATGCATGGGAACTCATCTGTAGTCGTCGTTTAACAAGTAAACGAGTACTAACCTAGAGTACGGCCTGCATACATTAAACTTGTCAGGTATCATGGTGTTACAATTAAAAAACAGGGTTTCTTTTTGGATCAATCAAAATCTCAAATATATTGCAAATGTAATATCAGATAGAAAGTTTATTCAACTCCGTTATGAGTAAATTGTTTGTAGTAAATTCTATTCACCTAATCAAATCTGAGATACCCTCTTATCTATTTAATCTGTTGTCGAAACAGTAAAACATCTTTATTTGAAATAGGAAACCAATATGACTATGAATAAATAAATCGATCGGAGTGTTATGAAAGTTTTAATGGAAACTATAAGCGATTTTCGAAATAATGTCTTCGCACATTTCTTAACATTTCTGGAGTCAATGTACGACACTCATACAATTCTTCAGCGTAGATCATCAAGACAATTGAGCTTTGTGATCCAAACTATGGATTTCAAATGTACCTACCTATAACAAGAAGTCTAATGGTGATAGATCAGGAGATCTAGCAGGCCATTCTATTGGTCCTCGCCTTCCAATCCATCTCCCTGGGAAAAAATCATATAAAAATTGACGTACAGGAGCAACAAAATGTGAAGGAGCTCCATCTTGTCCAAAGGTGAGCTGACCTTCAAGTAGCCTATCATCGTCTTCAAGTAACTGAGTGATTCTGGGGTTCGCAGTTGTATCAAGAAGTTCAAGATTGGTTTGTCCGTTTAGGTTACTATCAATCAAATATGGACCTACAATATGGTCTCCCAGAATCTCAGCCTAAACATTCAATTTCTGGGGAGTTTGTGAATGAGTTTTTCTGTACCAATGAAGATTTACGTCACTCCAGTATCCGCGTAGAGTGGTCAGTAACGTCGACTAGTAATTCCCAGTTATTTTTCCAGTTATTACTCCAAGGCAATCCCAAAAAACTGAAGCAAGAACTTTTCCAGCAGACTTTTTAACACAAAACTTCTCAGGCTTTGAGAACCAGAGTGTTTCCCTTCCCTCGAATGCTGCTTTGTTTCTGGGTGCAAAAATTGTGAAAGACTAAGTTGACCTGTTCTCTTTGGAATTGAGTTGTCTATCCTTATATACCTAGATCATAATTCACTGGCTTTTCCGTGATCACTTGGTTTTTAATCTATTTCTGTCATTATATGATTAGGCTTTACTGTGAACCTGTTATAGTTATTTATGTAATAAGGATCATAAAGACGATCATTATGTTACAAGTCGTGAATGTTATCGGGCGAAGCGTAGCCGAGTCCGATAACACGACGTGTGCCATAATGATTGTTTATGATTCGTATTAGATACAAAATTTTATCTGATGGTATTTATATCAATACGTTTTCGAAAAATTTAAAACTGCATTTTTGAGAACTATTTTTAAAGGAGTAAAGTATATGTGTAGTTTCAAATATTAGTGGGTCAGTGAGCTGAGCTTTGCCATTTCCTTGACAACGTCAGGTTGTAACGGCAATATTTATTTATCGCTGTCAAACACAATTGTCACGTAGAATTTAATATAATTCAAATAATAATGAGTGATTCTGAAACTGGTAGTTTACCTTCTGATTTGGAAGAAATTACGCGAAATATCGTGGACTCCCTTTTGCCGGAAAAATCACGGAATGTATATGAAATGGTGTTTAATCGGTACGAAGAATGGTGATAATCAAGAATATTACTCATGACAAAGTATTGTTGGCTTACTTTGAATGCTTATCTAAGGAAAGAAAACCATCTCTTTGGTCGTATTATTCGATGATAAGAAGTATTTTATCAACAAGAAAAAACGTCGATATCATTAAGTACCTACAGCTGGTTGCATTACTAAAACGTAAATCAGAAGGTTACAGAGCTAAAAAATCCAAAATTTTTACTAAGCAAGATGTTAAAAAGTTTTTAACGAAAGCACCAGATGATAATGGTGCTATGATAATTGGACTAAGTGGAGCATGCAGAAGAGAGGAATTGACAAATATGCTTGTTGAAAATGTAATAGATGAAGGATCCGTTTTTAGAATTACTTTACAGAATACAAAAACAAAGGTAACGCGAGAATTTTTTGTAACTTCGGGGAATATCCCAGGATTGAATATGATAGAACTTGTCAGATAATAATATGTGAAAATTCGACCTTGCAACACAAACCATCTACGTTTTTTTGTCACTTATAAAAATAAGAAATGCACAAAACAACCCGTTGGAATACATACCTTTGGTAAAATGCCAAAAGTTATTGCCACTTTTTTCAATTTACCTCACCCTGAAGAATATACCGGACATTGTTTTCGGCGATCATCTGCTTCATTTTTGGTTGATTCTGGAGCTGATCTGTGTACTGTGAAACGCCATGGCGGATGGAAAAGCAATACTGTTGCTGAAGGTTACATCGAAATTTCGAAAGAGCAAAAGAAGAAAATACCAGAAGCAATGTTTGGTGCCAACAACCAAACAGGATTACAAGTTTACCAAAAATCATCAACTACTGATGTAAAAACTCTAGAATCCGTTGGAATTAATATTGCAAATTGCAGTAATTGCTCTTTTACTATTTATAATAAATAGTTTTGTATATACAAATTGTGAAAGGATTTCGCGGCCATCGTTGAATGAATGATGGGTTTTCGGGTTTTAGGGCGACGTTTATTTAGAGAAAATCTCGACGTTTCGCCAACACGAGTGGTTGGCATTTTCAAGAGAAATGTTTACAGTTTCGATCACTGAACACTACTTGTTTGGTATGCGTTGTCTCAGCCAGTATTTATGGGTCGACGTATTCGTACCTGCGTCCGGTGCCATCGTCCCTGCGTCGGGTACCCCCTCGGATTCAATAATTTCCCGGTATGGTGTTATTACCGTTTTCTTGAGAACAGGTAGCCATGCTTTATTCAATTGTAACCCTTCTTCAATTCTGTTGAAATTGTTGGGATGTTTTTTGATTTCGATTGTTTCTCGGAAGAGTCTTGGATAATATGCATGTGTTGTGGCAATTACTTGGGTTTCTTCGAACTTCACTCTGTGATTGTTATTGTTAAGCGCATGTTCTGCGACAGCGGATTTTTCTGAGTGTCCTAACCGGCAATAGGCATTGTGTTCCTTTATTCTGGTATTTGTGGAACGCTTCGTGGTTCCGATATAAACGTTGCCACAGGTGCATGGAATGCGGTACACCCCAGATGAGCTTAGTTCATCACGTTTATCCTTCGCCGATCTCAAGTGATCCTTCAGTTTTTTTGAAGGTTTATATATGGTTTTGATATCATACTTTCGTAGTATACGGCCAATCCGATCTGAGACCCTAGGAACATACGGCAGGAATGCTTTACTTTGTTCCTGGCAGCCATTCGATCCACTGTCGTTAGAGTTCTTTCTTTTGCGTTTTATACACCGATCAATTTCGCTTTCCTTATATCCATTTGAAAGATGTGCGCTTTTGAAGTGTTTCAGCTCCGCTTCCAAATATTCGGGTTCACATATTCTTCTGGCTCGGTCTACTAGTGTTTTGATAATTCCTTGTTTTTGACACGGATGATGATTTGAGGTACTGTGGAGGTATCGATCAGTATGCGTTGGTTTTCTATATACCTTGTGCCCCAAACGTCCGTCTTTTCGAAAAATGAGAACGTCTAAGAAGGGCAGTTCCCTATCCTTTTCAACTTCCATTGTGAATTGTATATTCGGGTGTATCCTGTTAATGTGCTCAAGGAATCGTGTTGGCGATACGTCGAGATTTTCTGTAAATAAACGTCGGACTAAAAACCCGAAAACCCATCATTCAGTTTTGTATATAGTTATGCATTTTGAACAAAATTTTTTGATCTCACCATTACATCCAGAATTATTAACTAAGGGTTAGAATGTGATCATTGAACGTCGTTTAAAGAATGTCTTTCACCATCTAAACTATTAGTTAGTTATCTGGAGCTTAACTGGAACTGAAAAGACCGCCCTAAGTACCAAAATGAGCTTCCCTATGTCATCAATATTGAGTGACATAACGTTGTCATTATGACATGCCATCAGATAATAGTTATTTATGTACCAAGGACGAAAAACTGTCTATTATAGTCGAGCCTGCAAATTGATAGCCGAGGCGCAGCCGAGGATAGCAAGCAGGCGAGACAGTAGACAGTTTTTCGCCGAGGTGCATATTACATTTTTTCGTCGACCTCTACATACCTTTATGAAAGTAAGTACTCGCATGTGTGCTGGCCTCAGCTACGTCCAACTCTTCGAACTGCAGACTCGATCAATTCTTGATTATTATGAACACTAATATTCACACCACGGTCTAAATTCACACGTAAAATCTAGCGGATTTCGTAAATAATTAATTTGACAACAGCAAATGACAGTTATTGTCACAGGCGCCTGTGTATTAATTAAAACGTGGATTTACGAAAATGACTCAATCGCCGCTCTCGTACCGTGCCGTATCATAGTGACCACAGCGGACGAAAAGAGTTTGCGGACGAAAAGTGTTTGCGGACGAAAAGTACTTGCCTTCAAAAATAGTCGATTTTTCGTCCGGAAATTAGTACCTAATATGTCATTTTTTGCAGAGGTCGACGAAAAACATCTTTATGGAGGCCTTCCAGGCCTTCCAGAGAAACTCATGGGCGTCCTGTTGAGCCATAGAATTATTTACCTCATTAGATATAGCCTTCAGTGTTTCAGATCTAACGTTATCGGGGCCTGGTGATTTTTTAGCTTTTAATTCCATGATTAGTTCATGAACTTCATTTTCATCAGTGTCGCGAAGATACATGGTGTCTTGCGAAATATTTTCAGATGCATTGGATAATAAATAATAATAATAAACGATAATGAATAATTCCACATCAGAGCTGCCCTTGAGAAAACGTTTTCCACGACAGCCAACCCGAACGAAAAAAATACGAAATTCGTGATACGCACTTTTTTCTGGCGCGAACGGTCATTTAAATGATGAATTGCAGTTCGCATTACCTATTACGAACACGTCAGCCGACGGTGAAAAATCCAAATGCGTTATTTGATTAACTGCGAAACATCTTATTCAACAAATAACTAATTACGTGTTATGCTGATTAGCAAATGAGTAATGCGTTGTTTGAGCCTTTTTAAATGTTCGTATGCTAATGGCTTGTTGAAATATCGGTTATTGAGGGCCGTAAATTACTTCGCGCCGGCTAAAAATGTTGTTAACTTTCGAGAGTACGCCGTGCCCTGCGGAAAAGTACTACGCATCCATAATGGTAATGTGTATCATTTGAGCGGCAAAAAAACAAACGACAGACAAATGCCCTCGTTTCTTTCGTTCACGTTTGCGATTTTTCCGCCGAAGAAGGCGTGCATGTGATGATATGCAGAAAGAAGACGAGCTCATTAAAACTAAATTAAGAACATAGAACTGCATATTGTATACAGGGTGTCTCGAAAAGTACAATCTCTGGCCCTCTCTTCACCTCTGGCTTTCACGATTTCCATAGATCAGAAAATAATTAATGATTTTATAATTCTATTTATTTTATTACAATCAACTATTACAATTAGAACAAATAGTAATTTTCCCCTTTCCCACACACGTATTTTCACTGCTAGTTGCGCAGAAAAGATTTAAAATCAAACCTTCTGTTAATTTTTCTATTTTTTATTTTTTGGTTGATGGCATTCTCCAAGCATCGCCAATTTTTGTTGCATCGACTACGAAAATTTGTGTAAATAATAAAGAAGATTGACCCCAAGACAGCCAGGTCCTAGAACGCCTAAAATGAGAAAAACGTAGCACAGTGGTGCTACTCTTTTATTACATAATCTAAAAGTAGACGCTTCAATGGAAAAAATGGCGGTTGGCGAGCTTGAATAGACGAACTTTACAGTTGAAAATGTGGTCGTTTTTTCGGAATTTGTCGAAAAAAAAGGAAAATCTGTATTTCGCTACAAAAAAATTACAGCTTAATAAAATTGAAACATAATAAGATAAATTTCTCCCAAATTTAGTGAAAAAAATAATTTTTGCAGGAGAAAAAAAATAAAAACTGAAAAATTGGTTTTTCCAATTGTCCCGGAAAATTTGGGGATATGTAGAAAAATGTTTGATACAAAAATTTTTTCCCCGCTTTTTATTTTTGGCGTCCATCAGCACTGGTTTACATAGTACGGGCTGAGGTTTTTTTAACCAAAAATCATTTTGAAGAAAAATTCATCATTCTTTATCAAACCTCTCGAGTTAAACTGTATATTTTTATCATTACAAACAAACAAACTGTTTTAGGTGTGATAAAAGGATCCTTAGGGCTAAAATATAATGATTCTGAATCGATCCGTTTTTTCCAACTCACAGATACGCCTCTGAACACTATAAGTAGAGGGGGTAAAATGGCTTGTCAATCCAAGAATGATATGGATTATTAATTATTGATTTCTACCGGGAGAATTCTTTAGAAATTATGTAAATAAAAAGAGAAATATTCTTATCCAGCGATAATGGAATTGGTTCTGATTATATCATTGATTTACTCTAATTAGCTGTGCTCCAAACTCACAAATCAAATAACCGGAAGTCGGTAGAGTCCATGAGCCAGATATATTTAGACTGGAGAATATAATATCGTTATATTCGACGAAAGAGTATGACAGATAGAAATATTTTTGGGTGTTTTGAATCCCATAATTCCAGGTGCCAAAGAGTATAATTTTAGGAAAAATTAAACTTTTTCATTCATCTTTTTGATAAGGATCATCTTGATTTTTTCGATGACTGAAAATACTGGATGGAAAACAATAGATGAAAAATGTCCTAAGAGGTATTTTTTTAATATTTCATAATTCTTGTTGCCAAAGAGCGTCATTTTGGGAAAACGAAACGTTTTTATTCGTCTTTTTGACAAGGATCATCTTTATTTTTTCAATGACTGAGAATTATGGATGGAAAACAGATGAAAAATTTCCTAAAGGGTATTTTTGTTTTTTCTGAATATCTCTCAATTCTAGGTACCAGAGAGCGTCATTATGGGAAAACGAAACGTTTTCATTTATCTTTTTGATAATGATCATCTTCGTTTTTTCGATGACTGAGAATTGTGGATGGAAAACAATAAATAAAAAATTTCCTAAGTGAAGATGTATTTGCAAACATTGTTTTTATTCATCCAAAACGTTTAGATTACAACTTTCACGAAAATTTGCATTGTTAACAATTTTTATCAAAGATATTTATCAGAGATCACTGTTCTGACTTGCAGAAATACTCACAAATAAAAATGGATATAATGTTAATAATTTTTCCACATTCTGCCTCTTGACGAGAAAATTGGTATCATCTGCATAGGCGATTACATTAATTTCTAAAAGATTATTGATATAATTATCAGATAATTAGCATATACAACGAAGAGTGGAGGCCCGAGTATAGCGCATTGAGGGACGCCCTGTTCAATGGTTGCCGGTTTGCTTATAGAATTCTGAATTACTCTTTGGATGCTGCCATCCAAGTATAATTTCATCAAATTCAACGCAATTCATCTGTGTTTGATGAATCGCTCCATTTTCAACAAGAGGAGTTTGCTCTGGAGAAATCAAAGAAAGACCACAGATGTGGAGTTTTCCACAGAGAGCATTTATAACTTGCTCATTGAAATCGTATAGTGCTGTATCGGTGGTTTTGTTTTTGGGTGAACCCAATTATTAACCTATGTTGTTGCTTCTGATGGTCATAATCATCTAACCAGGCAATCTGATAACCTAAAAACTATCCAAATTAAAACTCAATTCGGCAAAAATTCATTATATTATCGCGGTATTTTAGCTTATAATAGCATGCCGAATCGAATAAGGTCTATTAATTACTTCACAAAATTCAAAAAGGAATTAAAAAAATTTATCATTTCTACTGAAGATGAAGTAGTATAAAGTCTCTGGCCAATTTCTGCTCAATACTGATTTAACTATTATAATTATATTTATATTTAATTGTTACCTATCAACTATAACTAATATTGTTGTTAATTTTTTTTTGTTTCATATGTATATTTATATTCGCTGTCTCTGTATAAGCATTTAATGTTTCTTGGGATTGAATAAATAAATAAAAATAAATAAATGTTGATTTGACGAGAGGAGCTTATTGGCACAAAAAAGACACCAATTGATTCTTAATATTCAGCTCGACAATCTTGAAAATACTAGACATGGGACTGATTCCTCTGTAGTTATCATAAATATTTGTGGCAAAAAATGCTAATTCCCTCCAGATGCCCCCTTCGAGGCACTCATGGGCACATATTTCTATAGCATGTACTTCTGCTTGAGAGATGGTTGGAGTATTATAGTCTTTCTAATATCAATTGCAGATCATAAAAACTCGTTTCAAAGCCCGGACAGTTTCGTTTGATATGCCGACACCTCATTTACATGATGATTTACGACTATCCAGCCAAATATTTTGCATTTTGCCACACATCAATTAAGGTCACGTAGACCGCGGCGTTTTCTTTGAACCTATACGAGTTGTTGCAACTGATATTAGAAAGACTATATCAAGGAGTTTCGAGAACTTGGAACTTGGTCCTGTAACTCCCACTCTAACCCTTTCATCCACCTAGGATCGATTAGTGTACCATACTGAAGCATCCCTTCTCAGTTGAGGTCCGTTCTATGTGCTAATTTGATGGTTATGTTTATGACCATTTCGAACTGCATTTCAAAGTCACTAACTGGCATGTAACCTGTCGACTTATACATGGCTTCTAGAAAAATGTGTTCAAAAATCTTCCGATCAGATTTCCTGCTTCTGAGTTTACTGTCTTGCTCAGTCTGAGAGCACTGCTTCAGTAGGTGCAGTTGTTTTTTTGAGTTTTAAAAATTACTTCAACTTGGTTTGAATTTGGTACTCACTCTTCAACAAAAAAAAACGCCTGAATAGAAGTTGTTGTACTTTTTTTGATACAAAGCTTTAATAAGTGAAATTATACCAGGCAAAATTGCAGTTTCCCCAAAAACGCTGCAAACATAAATTAAAAGAGGAACTTCAAGAGTGATGCTGCTCACCACAACATACTCAGTACCTATTTTCATATTTCCAATAGTAATATTAAGGGCACTTTATGACTCTTAATTTTACCTCATCTCTTACTTTTACTTCAAGAAAGTTGACACAGTGATTTTCAGTAGTAGCGTTCATACAACATACTTTTACCTTTACTTTTAGCATAACAAAAGTTCGTAGGATTCAACTTTTGCTTTAAGAAATCGTTAAAGTAGAATTATTTTCTAAGTTCTGCTCGAAATGTTTTGAATCAAAACACACCAAATTTATCAACTGGGCGCATGCGTCACTCTTCTTTGAGGGAGATGTATTCGGGGAAATTTTTCCGACAGTTGGCGCTGCAGTTTCTGTCAAACTTGTTAGTAGAATGGGGAAAACAATGTGAACCCCCATTTGATTCATCATTTCCATTTTGAATTTTGAGCGATAAAGGTGAATTTTGAAGGATGGTTCTTGTTGAGATCAAATTTGGAGGACATTTCCAAATATATTGGCGATAGTGGAACGCATTGAAAGCGGACATATCATTTTGTGTCGAATCAAACATGTGAAGAAACTCGAGATATTTGGGCTGTTTCAACAAACTTCTGCTTTAACATCGAAGGCTCATGAAGTGAATTGAAATATATATGAAATATTATTTTAATATTATAACCAATACTGAACATCAATACGTTTCCTTGAAATTAGTGAAATCGCCAAGATAGAGTATGGTATAAGATCTTCTGAAATTACTTTTATAATATGTTTCTACGAAGTGCCTGGCTACATACAGATATGTATTTGGAATAAATAGCTTTTTTAATTTTCAAAATGTTCTGCCACACATTGCACAATTTTGGATCTTTTGGGAAGATGTGTATTGATACATTTGGATCTTTTCAAGTGTTTACACTGCAGCACCCAGAAATACCTCTTGCACTTACTGCTCATTATCAGAATCTTAAGAAGTATTTTGGTACATTAAACTTCAGCAAACTGTTTTAAAAACCAAGAAAACGTTAATTATTTGCTACTCAAATAACACGTGCTCTAATGGCGACTTGGTTTGTTTTCCCCATCCTGGTAGTGTATATTTTTGACTGTAGGTGGCGCACCCTTTGCTCTTTTTCGCGAATAAACGGTCGATTTCACTGCTTGAAGTTGAAGAAAAGGTAAAAGAAGAAGTAGAAGTATAATTGATTTTGAACAATGTAAAAAGCTCCATATATCCAGTACCAGGTACCTGACCCCCGGACTAAACCACAACTAATCATTAATAATGATTTTCATTTTGGCTCGGCGTATTCCTCCTATCAGCGCTAATTTCACGAATACGATAAGCCGCATTGTTCCAAGTTTCTCGGCGAACGTTAAGAGATTTATTGAGGGGAGATCGGCAAAAGAATGCAATGCGAACGATAGGCTAATTAGCTTCAACAGCTCATTTAGACATTCGAATCGGTCAGTTTTTGCTGCTGGTGATTTGAACTATCGCGGAAGTTCAAAACGTGGGGCTGGCTCTTTTTGTAGGGTTTGTTCCCATGGTCGAAGCTATTGTGTTTTTTCTGTATCGCACATATATCCGAAGGAAGTGACTATTGTGCCGGTGCGGTTTTCTTAAAATTGAGCCACCGTCAAAATTTACCACTGAGCAAAACTTTCTTAAATAATATGATAATTTATTCACCACCAATCACAATATAATAAAATAAACATAAAAAGTCGTTTTAAAAACAAACTCTTGTGCTAAAAAGTAAAAAATAATGATTCAATTTAAAATTCAAATACTTTCGTACAAGATTATTCGAGTGTAATGTCGTTTCGCCTAAAGCTTGTAAAAAAAGATTTGATTTTTTTTTATCTTTAAAGTTTTTCATTCACTAAATATTATTTTTACTGTTTAAACCAACAGTTATAAATAAATCTTGTTTTCAAAAATACTTTTTTTTTAGTTTACTTTATTTTGCACTTTTTAGCATTAGAATTTCTTTTCTGTTTTTCGTTTTGGCATCTTTTTTCAAGGAGAAGAGGGTGTCCTAGATCCGAGCGGGGCAGGAGGTAAAATCATTTGAAACCGAATTAGTCGAAGGTCCGATGTTTTACGGATTTTTTTTCGATTTTATTCTCACGAGTTTTCGCTTTTTATGGAGAGAACAGGGGGGTTCGGCCCCACCCAACAATTTTTTTTTTCCAAGGGAAATTATTCGAAATTAAATTGTGCGATGGTCCGATGTTTTATACCATTTTTACCGATTTTCTTCATTACATTTTCGTGAGTTCTCGCAACTTTTCTCAAAAAGGAAGGAGGCTCGAGACCCCCTCCCCCCGACTGAGATATTTTTTCACGTAATTTTCGACGTTTGAAACCTTCAGATTTTTTCCGAATTCCTACGCGTGATCTATCTATTTATACACATTACTATACACTTTATACACATTTTACACATTACTCAACATTCAATATTCTTTCTAATGACATATAACAAGTTGGTATCTAACTAGACACTAGATCAGAAAAGAATAATTATTGAAATACACTGAGAAGGTCGTGGAAGCAAAATTAAAACCAAAAATTGAAGTTGGCCATGGAAACCATACGTCACTTGACAGTAGTTGCTACTACTGTAATATTTTATTTGCATTCGTCAGCGTTATAAAAAGCTGCCAAAAAAGATCGAAAAATTGGGATAAAATCAATACTCTGTAGGTCCAAAACTTAAATAGGAACATACAAATTTTTCTTGCCTGTACTATTCAGCATAACCATTCCTTTCTAATGATATAATAGAAAGTAATTTTTTGAAATTAAATACCGAAAAATCCAATTATTATTCTTCAAATAACAACAAAACAGATTTATCGAAATACACATTCAAATTGATAGGATTGAAGATAAAATAAATTCAAAACAAATATTCTCGTGATACTTTCACGTAAAACGTTTCTCAACATTTGGGGCTGAAAGCGCTCCGAATTTTTCCGTCTCGATCCTGTGTGGAATACACCCTATTTTTAAGATTCCCACAGAGGAAAAAGTCAAACGGAGTCAGATCAGGTGACCTTGGTGGTCACCTGACTGGACCATGAATTGTTATAAGTCTATCATTTTTCGTTATTCCTCAATTATGTACAGGGCCGTTGTCTTGCTGGAAGTAGGTACATGCTCTCAGTTATTTCCGCTGGTAGGTTGTTAATTAATACCGAATGATATAAGGCTTACTTGGTACGGATTAACACCGAATAAACAATTCTGCGAACATTGTCGTGTTTCATTAAAAATAAATACTATTCTAACAAAACTGAAGCACCGATATCTTTTCATATTAAATTATTCTTTGGTTAGTTGAATATTGCATTATAATCACTAGGCACTAAGTACGAAACTATGAAAATACTCACCCTTTACGTTTGCAGATCACCCCTTTTCTCTCCAAGGATTTCGACAGGTGGCTGATGGCCAATTCAGGATCTTGAAATGGAGTTGTAGAAACGTTGCACATATTCTGAAAAAAATCGAAAAATGTATTATGGAAGCTAGACGATGTTTTTTTTCTTCCAAATCGAAGTACCTTTCTTATTTCAGAAAAAAAGGAAAATTAGACAAATAGCCGAGGGAGCTTGATTTCGTTATTCCAGTTAATTAAAGGTACTCATTTGTATGAAAAAGTTTGAATTCAAAAAAGATCGTCATGCAAGAGTTGAAATTTTGTAAATGGCTTCTGAATGATCTTGAAAATGACCGCTTTGGAAAAACTATAGAAAAAAGTTGTTCGTGGAGAACTAAATTTAATTTTTTCGCTTATAGAGACTCCTGGTAAATTTGAACACTTTTACCGTAATGTGAATTTTGGAACATCTTCATTTTTCGACTTTTATATAAGAAGGTAATAGTTCCATCCCCAAAACAAAAATATTTCATACATGGAAACTCACTTTGGCGGTAAGTACTGTTGGCCTTGCGTTAACTGCTTCATCACTTTTCCTTGGTGTTAATACGTTTACAACCCTATGAAATGACCTTTCGATACTTCCCAAAACACGCCTTGCTGATCCTGTTGTTTCTGATGTATTAGTTAAAAGCTTCCTGAAAAAAAAAAGAAAGAAAATTGTATGCGCTGATGACCTTAAGTTATACGGATTTGCCAAATGTAATGGATGTAGATTTGGTATTAGATTAGTGTTTCAATAATCATCTACAATTGAATAACTCAAAGTGTTTCATTTTGTCATTTTCAAGAAAGAAAGAGATGTTAGAGTTTCCCTACCAAATAGATGGTAATATCATCAATAGGGTCATGGAGATAAAAGATCTTGGAATTAAGTTTTATTATGAATTCACATTTTCTCTGCAAATTGATGAAATTGTATCTTCTGTCAATAGAATGATGGGCATTATGAGAAGTACTAGGGAGTTTCGCAATGTTGGGACAATTCTCACATTGTCCTATGTGTTCAAACTTGAAAATGGGCCATTGATATGGTATCCCTTATAAAAATTAAATCTGTTGAAGCTGTCCAGAGAAAATTCTTGAAATACCTGCGGTATTCAAACAAACAAACAGGAACGTATCCCCAAAGAGGGATCGATTATTCAATCCTTTTGAATCGATTCCTTGTAATTTTTTCGAATACTCGTCGTCGTCACTTTGTGACAATATCATTCCTCTATAATTTACTGCACAATAACATTTTGTGTCTCACTTTCACAAAAAATCAACGTTAATAAGTACTCCTCGACTGAATTCTAGAACTAAGACGACCTTTTATTGTGAAAATATTCGAACAAATGTTATACACAGGGCACCAGTGTCGTTAATGTGCTCTAATTATAATTTGGTCGGTTATTTTTGTGATATCAATGTGGGTCCTCTCAAATATATTTTGGAATGTATCATCAATACATCGTAATTTCCTCACTTTTTCTAATTTTAGTTTTTCAGCAGTAGCGTTCCATATGCAATCAATTATTTATTTACATGCACGTATATACATTAATTTATATTTTTCGTTTTGTAATTCGTTATGTTAAATATTAACTTCTAGCATTTCCTGCAATTGGGTGTACACCTGTTGGAAATAAAGAGCTATATATCTACTGAATTCATTAATCCGCCTGTTATCCATGGTTCTTTTTCGTGTTTTTTGTTATTTTTATTTGACATTAGATTGCGAAATTTTCTAGCGATCTAGCATCAATTTGCGTTTTCTGCCAGTACCAAATCACGCGGGCGACGCATCGCACAAATCGGTATACTGGAAACGGTCCGGAAACCGATGTTTATGACAATCGACGTTGGTAAACATGTCCGAAAGCCGAGAGTACAGGTTGACCAAACACACGTTAGTTCGACCCCTTGTTTAGCACCGCGATCGCTCGTATACTCCCTTCTTTACTGCTTCAATTATCACGAAGTTCAGATCGCGTAATTAGGGATGCGATGCAATTCAACGATAAATTCGGTACGAATGTACACGATATGTATACAGTGCGTCGAATTCAAAAGTTGCCAGTGAGAATATATCTGAAATGAGCAAATGGATCAAGAAATATCCAAACCAGTTTCGAGAGAACCTTGATATTCTTGTAATGACCATCTCTGTATATATGAGTAACCTTGAGGATACAAAGGTTTTGATAAAGATTATTGATTGTGAAAGTCCTGTCAATATATACTATTTCCGAAATGAAGTCGTTGTTATTCTTTGGTGACCCCGACGTGATTCATAATACCCACACAGTGCCAAATTAGTCCTGCAGTTCATCCACGACAGCTTCAAGAATCAACAACATCAAGAACCAAAAACATCAAGAACCAAAAACATCAAAAATCAACAACATCAAAAATCAACATCAAGAATCAACAACATCAAGAAGAATCATCGACAAAAAATCAACAACAAGAATCAATGGTCAAAGCGAAGCACCAGAATTTTGGCCTAGTAATGAAGTTCTATAGTTCTTTGTCAACAAAAAAAATTCGAAGTTGAAGACAAACTAAAACCATTTAGGACCGGTTGTTCAGTCATAGATTATCTGCAGTTTTATGTGAATCTTGATCTATCGAGTTGTTCACTGCATAGTTAGAACTTAAATCATGGATTGATTCCAGGTTTCGCTAAACCATCAAAATCGGTGGATTAAGCACTCAACAAAGATTTGACAAAAATGCGCATAATGATATATAACTGATGATGAAGATATTATTGAATTGGTGAATATCCTAGCTCCTATTAAGGCACCTCGTTCTTATAGATAACGTGAAAATCATTTCGAGAAATGGTCACATAAAGAAACTATATACCAAAAGATATGGTGAGGATTATTTTAAACATGGTTTCTTATGAAATAACTAATAAAACTAATTCGTAAGTGCGTTATGCAATGTGATCAGGTATCAGGTATTTTTGTAATGATTCCATTTCTGAAAATTATTTTCTTGTTGACATAACATACACCAAAGAATACAATAGCACATCCCATTACAGGATTTTCCTTTTCGTGGGAACCAGAACATAAAAAAGGAATATTTACATATCTATCTGGAAAGAATCATCATATCTACTTTGAGAGTGACATTCGAATTTGGGCTCATTAGTTACTTCATGCCTTATATGTATATCAGATGTCACATCTCGATCATGATAGAAAATATCCAATGTTGCCAAATCAACATGACAGTGAAAGCAAACATAAGAAAATTACACAACCTAATCTAACCTCACTATCCAAGTTGAAATCAACCCTATTACACCATACAAATGCTGATCTAACCTGTCAAATAAAATAAATAAAAATATGCTAGCTCCGCTCGCTATGTCATGGCTTAGGGAAGGAGAAAAAATATGAAAATGACCTAACATAAGCTAACCTTGCTATCCAAGTTGAACGCAATACTTTCACACTAAAAAGGATTATCTAAACTAACTGATAAGATAAACGAAAATATGCAAACTTAGCTCCGCTACTTTATGGTTGAAGGAATTTCGGCGTGTCTTAGAAAATGACGTAACCTCGCTATCCAAGTTGAATGCAATCCTATCACACTATACTAACGCTGACTTAACTCGCCTAACTCGCTTCGCTCGCTATCTTAAAGGTTACAAGTTTACCCAGCGAAAGCTTAATTGGAATTCGTGAAACTGGCTACAGTGTAAATACTAGCGACAATCGATAGTCTAATTTTAATTCATAACAAACTTCCATCAATTGAAAATAATGAAAATGAACAGAAGAAAAAAGGTTGTTACAAAAATAATAAATCATCGTGATGCATGAATGTGCAAAGTTGAGACAAAGGCAAAGAGTATTCAGAGATATAGACAACCCAAACTGTGCAAAGGAAACGGAAAACTTGTTTGAAAAACCACCCTCTGGTTATTTGAGGGGCTGTAACTTGGAAATTAATTATTTCCACGGAAAAAAATTATTGGTCTTTTTCAGAATGATGAACCAAACATGGGAGAGAATAAATTGACTACTGCCCAGTCCCCTCCCAATGAACAATGACAAGCGAAAACTTATATCTTACCTCTGCTCTAGCCCCAACGTTTGACGAAAGTAATCGATGATTGTTGATGAAAATTCCTACGATTTTGCCATATCACGCCATATTATGAATTACAACACTAAAGTGTAAAACTCTTTCTGCTCGTAATCAACACAGTTGCCGTGTCTCTGCCAATTTCGATATAATAGTCAACTCTGGAAGGCTATCGTCGGCTCATATCTGGACAATTATCAATTGTTATTTTTTTTTAAATTGTTATTTCCGTCAACCAGCTGCACTCCTACGCGCAACCCTCAGAAGTCCTCAAGAAACTTGTGCGAGCTAAGGAAGACGTGGTCCTTACTTTTTAACGTATGATGCCCTGCACGAGACCCGTGACCATGCTGGGAATCGAACCCACGACACTATGATTGATAGGCGTACGTTCTACCATCACGACCACCCCGGCCCAATTGCTCTAATATTTTCATTCAACCTATGTCCTGTTCGCTGTGAGAACTGATGTATAAAGAAAATGTGTGTAAACGAATCAACTGTGGTATTTCAATTCTATTTTATACGTTGAAACATGAAACTACGTACCTATCCGGAGTATTAACAGGTGTCGCTGGATCCACTGGAGCTCTTTTAGCCGGAACTGCAAACAAAGAAAAATGGTCAGAAAACGTGGACAAAAATATAAACTACCAACACCAAAACTGCCATATTAGACGGATTGGCTTCATAGATTACCTAGCGAGTCCCAATGAGTATTCGAAAATAAAAAAATATATATATTATTCAATAATGAAAACAAATTATTCATGGTAAAAGTTGGTGCATATCTATAAACTCATAATGGACAATTAAAATGTTATGTTTAGTCTTTGGTTTGGGATTTTCTTTTTTTTTTTGAAAAATCATCAAGAATAAAGTTCCACTATTTTTGAAAATATAGAAAAACTTCATTGGAAATTTCATGAAGCGTTCAGATTGAGATTTTCATCAACTTGCATATCGTGCTAAAGCGTTGATAAAAAAAACATAAATTTGAAAAAAATATTGATTGATTTTAGAGATTAAAAGTTTGGTTTCTTAAGTTAGTTTTAGGGAATTCTAACCTTACACACTATGAAAATGTAAAAATGTTAATTCAAATGTTAATTCAAACAGATCTACAAAAAATTCCAATGACATTTTTTCATATCTTGAAAATAAAAATTTTATATGTGGACTTGGAAAACATTTTGAACAAAAATAAAAAACAGAAAGATATCAAAAAAATGGATTCGAACAATTTTATTGCCCTAGAACTGATCAACAAAAAGTTCGAATGAAGAGTTATCCTCACATAGGTATTTACAAAAAATATTTCTTCTGGATCCCTTAACTTATCACATGTTTCACTAAGGCTGGAAATTTCAGGAGTTTGCGTTGTTCCTCACTTATTTCTTTAATATCAGTGTTCATCACTGTTCGCCATTGCATGTTTCTCTATAAAATAACCAGAATTATTTATAATAATGAAGTAGTTTTACGTCTGTAGTTAAATTAAATTCGAAAATAAGTTTTCCGACGACTTCCTTGAAATACATATCATTTCGCACTGTGTGAAATGAAATATTGCGCACGGTTTCCTCGCTCGGCGATTAGTGCGATTACCAAATATAGTTAACTATACTCTAATTTTTACTCATAGGCACCTGTGACAATGACATATCTACAAACGAATTCATAACATTATAGTGTCAGTGTCAATGTGATTTATTCAGTAGATAGGTACCGAATAGTAAAATTTCTTCAGTTTTCTTTGGTACAATGTCATCTGACGATGAAATGTTAGATTTTACTCCCCCAGAAGTAGGCAATTTAGCAAATGAAACAACGAAGGAATTGCTGCCAGAAAAATCAAAACAGAAGTAGGTATGATTTAGCGTACGATAATTTTATGGCATGGAAAGAAAGAAGTAACGCAAAAAGCTTCTCCGAGGAAGTTTTATTTATTGACTTACATAGAATTAGGAAATAAGTACAAGCCAAGTACTGTCTGGTCAATTTATTCTATGTTACGAACATCCTTGATAGCTAAACATAACATAAACATTGGAAATTATCTGATATTGAAAGCGGCACTCAAAAGACGCTCAGTCGGATATAAACCAAAACAATCAAACATTTTAAATCCTCAGCAAATCAAACAATTTATGGAGACTGCTCCGGATGAGAAATATTTGTTAATCAAGGTTTTGATTTGCATTTACAGTTGATTTATTTAGAATGAGGATTTTTTTTAAGAAGATTGAAATTTTACTAATTCACTACTCATATTTTGTATGAAGAAATCGTTGTTTTTGACAAACAATATTGATGTCATTGAATAGCTCAGGGCGTTAATGCACCAAACATTCGACACTGGTCACAAAACAGAATCTATGGAGTGGGTTCGAATCTTCACGAAATAACTTTTTTTTATTTGAATGTTTCATAATTAAAGAGTGATACTCATGTCACTTATAAACTCACTTTTATAGTAGATATATTGAACAAATTGTCTGAATTATCTTTTTTTTTTAAGATACAGTGCTCACTACTATAATAATAATAATAATGTTTATTCATCATCAGTATTGGCCAAAATTAATTTACATACATAGTTATATTAACAATAATGTGAAGGCAGTAAAATAAATAATAATAATAATTATAGAAATAACAAAACTTATATATTTTAATGATTCTAGGTTGCTTTAGCATTCGCTATAAGCGGAGCCCTAAGGAATTGGCCAATGTGAAAATGAACGATCTGAATGATGCAACAACTGCATTAATTGTAAAGGTTCCGGACACCAAAAATAAAGTACCACGAACTTTTACATTGACAGGAACATTTTATGGAATGTATAAAAAGTACGCTAATCTACGTCCCAAAACCATAGTGTATAAAAATAACAGATTCTTCATTAATTACCAGAAAGGCAAATATACCTTTCAGTTTGTGAGAATTAACAAGTTTGGTGCAATGGCCAAAGAAATCGCTACATTTTTGAAATTACCAAACCCAGAAAACTACACTGGCCATTCATTTAGGCGTTCTTCAGCCACAATATTAGTGGATAGTGGCAGTGATTTATTGACTCTGAAAAGGCATGGCGGCTGAAAAAGCAGCACAGTTGCAGAGGGTTATATTAATGAATCAATCAATAAAAAAATGGAAATATCCAATCAAATAACCCAATCTACTGAACATGCAACAACCTTCTCAACAGAATTATTCGGAACTAGCTCGGTATCACAATCAGTCCCTACTACGAGACCATCAAGCTCCACTACAGTTTTGAAAACTAATAAAAGAAAATAATAGTATTCCGTTAGTACTGAACAATTGTTCAAATATTACCATCAATAACTATTTTTCTAATATTTCATAAATACTGACCAAAATGTACCCAAATATTTTTGTTGAATTTTCAATAAAATGTGTTCTCTCTGTGCGATATATCTTTCTTATATGCTTCTTCAGGCAATTGAATTGGTTTCCTGTAAAATAGATTTGTAAGTAGGTATAATACAGTCATGCGAAATTAAAATCCGACATACCTATTCTTTTGATGTAGGTCATCGGAAAAGTATAGTGTACAACTCGGAAATTGTATATTATATACGAGTTTCACAAGATTATGAACCACGAGCCGTAGGCGAGTGGTTTTGTCAAACTCGTATGAAATATACTATTATAGCATATCATTTATACTTTACATTTTTAACACTGTTGCCGACATTGCACGAGGGCGCAAATTTTTTGTTTCATTGGGCACTAAAATACAACTGTTGTGAAAGTTTGCAATGTTTTGCTATATTTTATTTGGTCAATCAGGTCCCTTTAGATAGTGTCCCTTTGGAAGGACAAATACACTGAAAGGATAAATATAGAAAATTAAAAGAAAATAGAAAACTTTCTCCATCTTTGAGATGAATTGGGGTCAAATTCTTATGATTATGATTGAGAAAAACTAAATAAATTATATAAATGTTCCTTCTGAAATAAATGATTAACACACTGACTGTGATTAGGATTATGATAATGAGAATGGTGCAAATATTGTCCCTTGGTAAAAAAGGGCAATAAAAGTGAAGATGCAAATTAAAGAAAAAGCTTGTACATAAATCCTAATTTACAGTTGTCGGTTTTAGAGTAAATTAGTCGTTCGTCCACCCCCCAGACCACCGTTACACGCAGCTGAAACCGCGGTAAACCACCCTCCGAGTTCTTGTATCACTTTCCCCGAAATATCCATCACGCGCCAAACAAACAGGTGACAGGCGGCGAAGTAGTTAAAACTTCCAGAGCCCGCCTTGATCTCGGCGACGTCTTAGCGGCGGTGCAGATGTGTACATCAGTGTCCGGCCCGCTCTTCAAGGGTTGTTACCTCCTTCTTTATGGGCCCGAACTCTTAAATTAGTTCGACTTTGCACAAGTGCTCTAATAAGAAAGTGCTAGAAAATATCGCCGGAGCCGTCTGCCGAGTGTGCCCCGGGGACGGATTCTTCACCCCGTCCTGCACGCTGAAATATCGCCGTTTTAACTTTTGTTACTCGATCCTATGCCGAGCAATTTATTTTTCTTATAACGGTCGCTATTATACCTAAGAGATGAGATTTACTATTATTGTCTCGAAATTCGCTGACGTGTTCGGGTAATGGCGCTTGAAATTCGAACTGAATACTTGACTGTTAATGTTCCTGTCATCTCCTTTTCCAAAGAATATCCTACTCTTTTCACCATTTGATTGTCTGAAGAACCACTACTATTCTCATATTTCAAACGCGAATACATATTCAAAATATCCCTTTGAGTTTGGATGTGTAAGGCTTCACTTGCAGCGGTTCTGAATTAGCATCAAAATCTTCTGTTTCCAAGACATCAACATCGAAAGGTCTCCAGAATGCCATACCGCAAAGATAATCAATCTAATTAAAACAACAACTAAATAACGATATATGTGAATATGCGTCTGAGCCTAGCTGCACCGCACTGTCTAGTAAATAAATCTTCTATCAAATAAAAACAGCGGCAGATCAAAGAAGTACGGTCAATGACCAATTAGAATTCGACAGCGGCCAACCAAACGCTTTCGTTTGTCATTTCGCCCACCCCTATATGTGACAGAGTATATCATCTCCACGTGGACTGCCAATCGAGTTGAGACGAGGAGCGGTTAGAGAATAACGTGTTATTTATGCCTATGCAAATTAACAGCGGCAATTTCTATATTGATATGAATTAAAAAAATTCTTCAATAAACCTCATATAGACCTTACAAAATTTAGCCCTGCTTTGCTTAACCTCAACAAATAATTTTTTTAATTTTTTATTTATTTACCGAATGTATCTATGATAAGTCTGAATTTTTCTTAAATAAATTAGTTATTGGGTAATTTGTTTGTTCCTACTTATAACTTTATATAACTTTTTCTTGTGATATTGAGACTGATTGATACTGTGAATTCAAAATTCCTTGAAGAGAAATTAAAGACATCAGGTATAAGAGGTAAACCGCTAGAATTGATAGTTTCATATCTACAAAATAGGCGAATCGCAGTAAATATAGGTTCAGAGCTTTCCGACGAAATGGAATTGAATGTTGGGGTAGGGCAAGGTTCAATACTTGGTCCTCTTCTCTTCCTTATTTTCATCAATGACTTACCACAATTTGTAACTTCAGGAAATATATACATGTGTGCGGATGATATGTCAGTGATTATTCACACAAACAATTTAATAGAACTAGATAATAAAGCAGATATGGTAATCGAGCAGTTCAAATCGTGGTGTCTTAAGAATTCTTTTTTCATGAATGTCAGCAAAACAGTTTTTATATGTAAAGAGAAACGTTCTCACAATTGAAAATTGAACCAATACTGACTCCTCTGGAAATGGAAAAAACCTACGACAAATTGAAGTTACTTTTTTGTAATATCTAACACAAAACAACTACTTCCCCGGCTAAAGCCACGCTGGACATTGAACTACATCTGATAGATATTGAGAAAGACCCTATATAACTCGAGAGAAAAAGTCTGAAAGTGAACATTTGCATTTTCATTCAGATAGTTGATTATTTATTAAATGTCCGGTTTCCATTGGAGATTCTTATCAATAAATGAGATAAGGGAGAATGTTATTCAGAAGTATCACTCACAGAAAATCGCTCATTTCATTGATGCGTGAATTGCATCTCTTTCGCTAGACCTCCAATACATTTTGGTCGACAAAAATCTATTTCACTCTTCTAATATCATCAGGGAGGTCGGAAGAATTGAAAAACATACTCTTCAGAAGCAATTTCACAATATGATGGAATTGTTGGACTATTTCTTGTGCGGTGACATAAAACCTGTCATGGGTATGGCATGTTGATTTTATTGGAAATATGAACAGGATGTTCATAAAGTCAGTTGTGGTAATGTGGTATCAGACACGAAGAGCACAAGAAATCCATATCTCAAATTTTAATACCAAAACATTCAACAAATCACCTTATTGTGCTTAATTTAACTACCGTTAGAAATCAGATCTGCAACAACGAAAATACAAAAGATTTTAGTTGAAAAAAGTTATTATACCTAAATGAATTTTTTGATATTGGTCAAGAAAAATGTGTGTTATTACTAAGTTCATTTTATGTACACTATTTATGTGTTTTGTGTCATAGTTTTACATTTTTAGTTTTAGTAACAAAACCTTGTGTTCTTTGTAGCACTTTTATGGCAAATAAATATCTATCTATCTATTGATAAACCACCACTATTATATTGTTACTATCAAACTTTTTCTTGGGAAAAATAATTTTCGAAATATTCTCGTGTAACATTATCATTATGAAAATCCAGCGATCTTTCAACTTTTATAACATCGAAATCGTAATCATTTGTAAAAAGAATCAATTAAAAATAACAATTTACATGGATATTGTCGCTAAAAGTACTAATTGGCCATTAATAGTTTTGTACAAGATTACTAACAACGTATGAAAATGTCAGATAAAAGAATTTCATTCTAAAGAAGTGCAGCAATTTATACCACCATTGTTTATATGGACCACATACTCGTAGCGACATCTATCTGTAGTATACGAAAACATCTTGTCTATTCGGAACTCGTTAGTTTCCTATTCTCGGCGAACACGTTTCGTGTCATAAAGCACAACAGATGGAGCGCAAACTTTCCAGGGCAGAAAACGTTGGCTCTCTGTCAGTCCACTTCATACACTAACATATAGATGGCAACAAGAGCAAGCAAATTCGACAAAAAATACAATCATTGTTTATATAGAAGATAGTTAGTCAACCTTATGGGATTATAATTGGATCAAAATAGATGCGACATGTAGATGGCGATAGTGAGCTCGCATCCAAGTCATGTCGTAACTTCAGTGATCTTGCCTCCAAGTCATGTCGTAACTTGATTAAAACAATGGAAAAGCATTTAAATCAGGGTTTTTTTAAGGAACCTGCATTAAAATGACGTCAAATATTCATGTTTGTAACTAATCTCGCTAGATGACACTCGCGTTTGTGTCCAATACCTTTTCCACAGGCATTGACTAACTATGTTCTATTTAAACAATGATACAATTATAGTCGATATCATTGTTTATAGAGACTCTATAAACAATGTCGATATACACCACCAGGGACAAACTCCAGGTAAGTATAGTATGTTTTCTCTATGCTAGGAGAAAACTTTTCGGATATTATGATCATACTGGGCGAGTCACCGTTGACGCAACGGTCCGTTATGGCTACACGTTAATTTTTTTTCAATTTATTATGTTTGTATGGAGTCAAATTAGACACTTTTCAAGATAAAGCCATATTTTTAAACTAGATATACCGAAACTGATTTTAAATTTTAATAATAATAAATTTTAAAGGTGTATAGGAAACTACTACTACTACTACTACTACTACTAAAAGCTTGTACAAGGAAGTTTTCCGAGGAGCTCGTTTCAGTTAAAATATTTTCAGTTGTTTATACAGGAAGTGGACCAAACTTTGTTTTTTTTTATGTAACGCCCTGTTTTTTATTGCATTTTTAGAATCTACGATGAATTTCATTATTACTTTATTCGAAACATCATAATTCTGAAGGGCAACAGTTTTCAGTTATTTAAATTTTTTTCAAAATGTTGATGTGTAGAAAGAAATTATTTTGGATACAAAGTTGTCAGAATTTGAGTCCTAAAGCTTCCTAAATCTTTGAAAACTTTTCAAGAAAAAATTATACAGGGTGCTCAGAAATTAGCGCCGAATTCGGCTTTATAGAAAATTGTGTAACTCATTTTTTTCAAATGACAACCCCATTTTTTCTCAACGCCAGTGGATTCTACGCTAAAAAATAGGGCTTGGTTATGCTTACAACCATATTTCTGAATTTAACTGTTTTTGTAGAAACTTGGAAAAACTGAAATTTCCCTGTAGTTATTAGAGATATCTGAATTATCAACAGGCTTTTTTGGAAGAATCGATAAGAAACAAATGCTGAAGAGTCAACATATTTCTTCTCTTTTGAGAGTTATATTATTCAGTTTAAATTCAGAAAAGATTGGAGTTCGAATTTTAGCGAACGTAATGATTTTACACTTATTGATGTTGACTTCTATAAATGATTTCAACTCCAGATGGAGAAAGCTTCAAGATCTTTTTGTACAAACCAGTCATTTATCTGACAACTAACAGCTCGATACAGTTCCAGATCGTCCGCAAACATAAGAAATTCTGAATATTGGACCTTTACATTTACGGAAAATAAATTACAAAACTCGTTTAAATCGATAGTTGTTAGTCTGAAAAGTCCATTTAACAAAAAGTTCCATTATATTTCTTTCATTTTAAAAAAATATCACATTTGAAAGTGTGCCGCTGACGTCACGTTCATCGGAAATATCTCCCACCATAATCCACGTTCCGAAACAGGCAATACCGTTCTCCTTAAAAATATAAATTCTAGCATGATATAAGCCGTTGAGAAATAATCAATACATTGTCACTTGATCAACTCATAGATGAAAATCCACATATTAGCTATTTTTTATTGTATTTGTAACTTTCAAATTTTCTGAACAGACCATCTTTTTGATGAAGAACGAGCATTGACAACACAGCAAATCGTAATGACAGTTCTCAACTATCAAAAAAAAATGTTTATTTTATTTACATTCAACAATCAACATTCAACGGATAAATTCGATAATAGTGTAGTGAGGTGTTATCATAAACGATTTGCGGTGAATTTATTTGTGTAATTGTGTATTAAAAATATGGAACAAGGCTTCGTGAAGGGAAGTTGGGATAATTTACCGAGGTACAAAGCACCTTTTCGACATGTTCAGTTATTGCAGGGATACAGGTACTGGAGATACAGGAATTAATAACAAATTTTAGAACACAACAACAAAAGTTCTCAAAACTTGAAAACCGCATTAACCTCAAAAAATAAATCAAGGTAGTGTTCGTTGAAGTTTAGATCTGATGGAACTGCTTCACTTGTATCAAATGGGTAGGCAAATGAGTTAGACAGAGACAAACTATTCTTATTGATCGCACCGTGAAACAGACGAAAGAACCCATCTGGTATCAAATGACAACTGTCATACGACACATTATATTTGAATGAGAATTTGGTGCACAACTTTAACAACGTTGCCAAGTTTAGTTTTGATGAACGTGACGTCACGAAACCACTTTTCTTCTGATTATAGATAAACTAGCGGTCAGAAAAAAAAAATCCCGAGTGATATTAGCGTATTTACTTTCTAATTTTAGTGTTACCTCATATCTCTTGGAAAGGTCCATTGAAAACAAACTCTGTTATATCAGAAATAAATAATTTGAAGAGCAATAGGCCAATATCGGATCCCTTAGGCGCACCTGATGGAACCTGAATAGGCGTAGATGATGTTGTATCTCCATATTTTGCAGATAGAGTTCTACCAGTTTGATACAATGATTGCATTTGGCCTATGCTGCTATTGGGAAACAACTTTGAGTACAATTATCCCCGATTCCAAACGGACGAAAATTCTCAAAAATATTCAGATGACGTGGCCACTTTCGAGTTACATCATGTCAAATTTTCATTGTATTTGTAAGAAAACAGCTTTAGCGTTCCAAATACCTTAACAAAGTTAGTAGTTATGAAATACATCAGATTGGGGAGATTATCACCATAATACATACCTATTTCAATTTACATTTTCATTTATACTTGAAAGCTTTGTTGATAAGTTGAAAAACTTCTGATATTGTTCACTGTATTTATTACAGTATTATCATTAAAGATCAAGTACTGCTACAGGAAAATGTCTCACTAACCTGGCGATCCATCATCAGGTCCCGGACTCCTCAGCCTCTTGAGCGCTTTACGGATAGTGGAAGGCCTGTTGGGCTCCGCAAAACCGTTTGCTTGATCCGGTTTACTGTTGTCAGGAGTACCGTCGGCGCATACTCGTAGGCGATTGTTTTTTTCGATGGGAGTCGTAGGAACAATGTTTTTGGATGGTGTGGACTCTCTTCCGTTGTCTTCAATAGAAAAATTATAAGGGGAGTTTGTTGTATTCTTCAGTACTGTCCTTTTGGTCAATGAGATCTCCTAGAAAGTTGTCGTTATTGTAGAAACGGTCATGAAGGCAAAGAGTTGATTCGAAACGTCTAGAGCAGCGGTTTCCGAAATTTCGAAATATCTCCCGTGTCCCTTGATGAGACTTTCCAATAAAAGAAAACCCCTAACGCTAAGATACCCCTAAATATTTTCACGATAACAACTTCCACACCAAAATGTTCACTATCGATCTTTAACAATACTTATTGGGGGGGTTTGAGGGAACTGGGTTGAATTTTCACAGATTGCCATGACCAATGGAATAGCTATAAGTGTTAGAGCGCAAAGTCTGTGATTGCCGATCGACCAAGAGAGTTAGTAATCTTTGGGGAGTAGCAATGACACTTTATGATCGAAATACAAACAAAATTTTGTCTACAAATGCAGCTCTTACCTTAGACCCTCGATACTTCATTCAACATTAGGCACATAATATTACCTATGAGAAAATTACCACTCTAACCTATTCTTATAGCTTTTCAATTATCTTATAATTCACATCTCTCACAGAAAAAAAACATACCAAGTCATGCTTAAGAAATATTATATGAAATATAGGGTAACTGTCCAGAACACGGAAAATGTTTAAATTGTGACATGAATAATCACTTCTCTCGTTGTAAAATTCGAAAGCGAATGATATACCAGCAAATTAGCTAGATATAGAAACTACCAGGAGTAATGGTTAGGTTAGATAAGGGTAATCTTTGTTATATTAACCATAAAGAAAATGGTCAGTCAATGATTTTGTGGGACAACTCCCGTCAGTCTCCAAAAGAACTGTTTTCAATTTTATTTTGAAATGTACAGGCTACTAAAAGGTGATAGATACTTCAACTCTTCCAATTGATTTGAATGATAAAACTCTAAATTATCAGCAAACAATAAAATTTTTAGGCTTATATATCGATGAAAGAAAGACTATTGTGGAATAAACATATTAATAAAATCGGAAATAAAATAGCCCCACGCCCACCGATCGGTATTCCTTTCAAAATAAGAAACTACATACCTTTGAAATTTCTGAAAAATATCAATTTCTCTCTGATTTATTCACATCTGCAATAACTAGTTGATATAATGGGGTACTACAAGTAATTGCTTTTTGAATTCTTTCAAGAAACTACAAAATAAAATAATCAAATGTATCTATAAATTGAATTATAAGGAACCAACAATCAATTTATACAAACCAGATAGTTTGCTTGGTCTGAACTCTCTTTATAAGCTGAAAATCTGTTGTTGTTGTCATATACTCAATTAGAAAAAACGTGAGAAAATCTAATTCAATAAATTGATGGATGTAGCCGTTACTACGTGGTAGGAAATCATCACGAAAAATGAGAAATAAAACTTTCTATGTTTTTATACCACTTCTATGTGTAACCAACGTTACTGCAGTTTCGTCCTATATGGACATTATCAAACAATACAATAATCTGAAATAATAACACTTCTTAAATACCCTTAATTCTACCCGAGGCCTGTCTTAATGACTAACGGTCATTAATGACTTTTACCTGGACCTTGTTTATTTGTGACAATGTGACTGCGCTGCCTTAAAAACCGGTGAATAGACCAAATCCAGTTGGTTACATCCACAATATTTGTGTTTATGAATTTCTAGGGATTCTAAATAATTCAGTTTCCAACCCTTGCTTGCATAGCGCAAAATTTCCGTATCGTTCAGACTCGGAAATTTGTGGTTGCATTCCAAGGAATGGTTTGAAAACGTCGAATCATTTTTTCCTAGTCTGAAGGACCTTTCATGTTCAGCGTATCTTTTTGAAAAATTACGTCCACATTGTCCCACATAAACACCGTTATACTCTGGACACTTAAGCTTATAAACTCCAGATTTTTCCATTTTTGCTATTCTATCTTTGGCATTGAAAAGAAAATTAGACAACCTGGCATAGAGAGACAAATTAATTTCTTAGACCTAACCATCACACATAATCATAATAAATTTGAGTTCAATGTATTCAGAAAACCGAGCTACACGGACATTACAATCCCAAGTGATTCTTTCCATCCCGATAGTCAAAAATTAGCAGCATATAATTCAATGTTACATAGAGCGTTCTCGTTACCTTTGTCTGCTAATAATCTAGATACAGAAATTAAAACAATCATACAGATAGGACAAAATAATGGTTTCCAAGCGGCCACAATTCAAAAGTTAGTCAGAAAACATCGTCTTAAATTTTCGCACAAATTAATATACCCCCAGGTCAAACAATCAGAAACTAAGAAATTTGTAACTTTAACGTACTTCGGTAGAAGAACAGAGGCTATTGCGGGATTTTTTAGAAAGAATAATATAGAAGTAGCATACAGGCCGCATGCCAGGTTGTCTAATTTTCTTTTCAATGCCAAAGATAGAATAGCAAAAATGGAAAAATCTGGAGTTTATAAGCTTAAGTGTCCAGAGTATAACGGTGTTTATGTGGGACAATGTGGACGTAATTTTTCAAAAAGATACGCTGAACATGAAAGGTCCTTCAGACTAGGCAAAAATGATTCGACGTTTTCAAACCATTCCTTGGAATGCAACCACAAATTTCCGAGTCTGAACGATACGGAAATTTTGCACTATGCAAGCAAGGGTTGGAAACTGAATTATTTGGAATCCCTAGAAATTCATAAACACAAATATTGTGGATGTAACCAACTGGATTGGGTCTATTCACCGGTTTTAAAGACAGCCCAGTCACATTGTCACAAATAAACAAGGTCCAGGTAAAAGTCATTAATGACCGTTAGTCATTAAGACAGGCCTCGGGTAGAATGAAGGGTATTTAAGAAGTGTTATTATTTCAGATTATTGTATTGTTTGATAATGTCCATATAGGACGAAACTGCAATAACGTTGGTTACAAATAGAAGTGGTATAAAAACATAGAAAGTTTTATTTCTCATTTTTCGTAAATCTAATTCAGTTTTTACTGAAGTGAACAGCATTCACAACCATTATACCAGACAATCAAAAATATTATTATTATGGTAATTTCAAAACAAATTTTGGAAAAAAAATCTGTTCGTCATAATTTCATAGTGAATTGATAACTAATGAAATAGAAACTTACCATTCGTTAAAGTTTAAAAATAAATTGAACAAATTAATTTTGAAGTGACTTATTTATACTTGCATTTTCAAATAGTTTCGATATAGGTTGGAAACTGATAATTAACTATTTATTATTTATAGTTACCACATTAAATTCAAAATATTTGGTATTTTGTACAAATGTATACAATTTTGATTGTCAGAATTATTTTCTTAATACTTATTCACATTCTCTGTATATTCATTCATGTTACTTTTAAGATTTTTTTTATCCCTTATGTACACATGTAATGTTTCTTGGGGTAATAAAGTACATTAATTGATTTTACTTTAAAAAAAAATTTATTTCCGTTAAAAGTCGCCCTATTTCGAAAGTATTTTTAAACAATTTTTTCGTTAATTTGGAGATTGCATTCTATACAAATACAAACTTTCGGAATTTTACTTGGTTGTTCCGTTTTCCATTCCCTGGAAAACTGTCCCAACTCATCAGAGGTATTTTTTAAATATTTTTTTCTGTGTAGTTACGAGTTTACTATTGACCATTTTCATAAGTTTCATAATTTTTAACAAAAATTGTTGGTTTTGTACCACCGCAAACTTTTTATTTCTTCTTTCGCTGACTGACTTGACGGGCGTTGTCACATAAAAACTTCGAGTGACCATTATGTTTATGGTTAATATAATAACTAATTCCATCAAAGAAATTTTAAACTGTAGTAAACAGATTTCACATCATTTATTTTCTGTACATACTCTGGGGCTAACAGACCAGCTGGCTCTGACCCCACATTTAGCTGACTGACTGACATAACTTTTAATTAAATGCAATATAGAATTTGTAAAACGATTTTCAGCCTTAGCATATTCATTTACCTATTACCTCGGTAGATACGACAACTCTGATAGTGTACCTGAGACAACTGTTCTACTTTTACTGTAATCAACTATAAAAAACTTGGCTTAGTAAGTTCAGAGAATTGTTCTATTCCCAGTGGTTGCATACCACAAGTTGAAAACCGCTGGTCTAGAGTATTTCATAACTCCAAGATTAGGATTATCTTCGAGAAAACAAACATTCTCAGAAGAAACAACTCACCTTGAACCCTTCAATAGGTACGGCCATGCTAGAATTGCTCAATTTCAGACTGGACCCCCTGCGTTTTTTAGACATAAGCAATAAGTACGTTGCCGTGTGATAATCATACTTCCACTTCTTCAAATGATTCCACATCGCATCTTTGTTTACTCTGTTCTGACTAGCCATTTGCTCAACGCATTGGCCATCGTAGCATTTCACGTTTTCCGATCTTAATACGACCGGATCCAGAATATTCAATGTAAGCCAACGGTGAGAAAGGAGTTCCTCGATGGTTATCCTCTTTTTGGGGTCAACTTGAAGCATGGATTTTATCAGGAGCGCGCTTTCTTTAGACATGAAAGACGGTTCTTCGTATTTTCCAATCTGGAAAACAAAATTTTAACATCAATTATCATATCAGGCTTCCACGGTCGATAGTTAATAGGGATTATAATTGAAGCTTGTCAGCCATGGTCTAGAGAGAGAGAGAGAATATGCTTTATCGTCCAAATATATAAAATCTTGTTGACAAAGTAAGGGCTTAAAACTAAACTTAATTCAAAGTAAAATACACTAAAAAAGAAGAAATCGGAAGAAACAACAACATAGTAAAATCACAGTTGGTAAAATAGAACTTGAACGTCTTATAAAACAACATAAAAGTTAGCACATGAGAAACACTTTACAACATATTAAAAACAAGTTTGAGTTAAAATCATCACGTACAAAATTCTTATAATCGACAATAGGGTTTATCCAACCGAAGAGCTTTTACTCCCTTACTGAATTTTTCTAGGGATTCTATTTCTTTGATGTGTTTTGGTAAATGATTGAACATCTTGCAGCCTCCATAAATTACTGAATCGGGAGTTTAATGTTGTCAGCTTGGCGGGTGGCGTGATGTGTCGAGGTAGTGTCAAATTTGTGAAGATATTTCTTAATTAGACATACGGTTTCCATACCAAAAATTGAAAATACTGTTAATATTTTATGTAACAAAAAGTGGTTTGTATGATTCACAAAGTTTTGCTTTCCACATATATTTTATAGCGCGTTTTGTAGTACAAAAACCGAGAGCCCTTCAGGCGCTACATAAAAATTAAAGCGAAATTATGGTTTTCCACCTCAAAAAAAAACCCGGGTAGGTACCAAATATCGTGCAAAAAACTAATTTTTTGTAAAAGTAATTTTTAAAAAACAAAACGAAAATTCAATTTCAACAACCTGTATCTTCGAATAGAAGTATTTCCGTACACAAGTTTATTTAGACTTTGTTTCTTAAAATTCTTTCAGAAATGCGCCATTTAATTATTTTAACATACTTATGTTACACCCTGTATAATAAATAAGTTTTGACATAAATTCATTTCATTAGCATAACTACTTAAATTTAGGTATTTGTTAGTTCTTCATTTTACACGTTATAAGTACTTTACTTTAAAATATAAAAATCATTTGCAATTACAACTATTGTGAAATGTAAATTAGGTGCCATATTTCAAATAAATATTAATCTTTATCTATCTAAACTGATGTACCACAAATCAATAATTTCTAAAAACAGTTTTCACGGAATTTACTAGCCTCTTGAATTGCCAAAATATGAAAACTCATTTCTGCACTACCTGTAGAAAGCACAACATTAGAATGCACAAAATTTTTCAGCACATAGGTAGGTAATTGGCCTACTAAAGATCGATCATTGTTTATATAGAAAGAAGAGATCGATATACACAAACACAAAAACTATTATAAACTTTCTTCAATTGTTGTTTTCTTTTATTCAGTGCTAGCCTCATACTCATTCAATTAATCTATGAGGTAATTCAATTATAAAAATTGTCACTAATATTATTTTCTCTATGTCGGGGCGTGGCGCAGTGGTTAGAGCGTCCGATTCTGAGTCGAAAGGTCCGGAGTTCGAGCCCCAGTTACGGCTGGGATTTTTTAATTTAATTTGACCGATTAAATTATTTAAATCTCGTCCTGCACGATTCACTGTTGCGTTACAATTAACAGTGCTGCTCCTAAAGTTGCGCATGGAATTAGTAACAAGGCCTATCCAGAACACTTGACTAATGACCATAGCAGTCGTTGCCAAAAACACCAAAGAAAAAAAATTATTTTCTGCAGTAATTGCCATTTGGCTCACCCTATATGATCAACCAACAACCAGAAATCATAACCTGAAGAATCCTGTAATCCGAATTTCCTAGTGCCGCCATCTATCAGTAAATTGCCAAACGAGCCACTTGTCAACCTGTAGCTGAATCATGGCGGAAAGTAAATAAAATGGTGTAAATCAGAAGCCTAATGTCAACATTATTTTCAAGAATGCTTTTCTGCGTAATGGTAACACTTCGGAGGCTGATTTTGCTGGTACTTATACTTTGATTATCAGTTATGGTGGTGGGACTTTCGCAAGAAACCTTGATGAAATTGTCTATGATCTGTGTTGAACAATAATCAAAGACCCCCTTCGTTTTTTGTTTTGTTTTTGTCTGGATAATAGGCTCAAGGTGATCTTTAGCCCGAGAAATTACGTGCTCTGTGTTGTTTTGTTTGTTTAGCTCGATAAATAAAGGAATAGTTCAAACATAACCTAACTCTTGTGTGGTCAAGATAAATATTTTGACAATGCAATAAGTTTATAGTGTTTTCTGTGTTGTTACACACGTTACATTGTGGAAGAAATGGAATGTACTTCTTAATTTCAAGGAAAAGATACCTCTGGAAGAGAAACCATGTGTGAGTACGCCTATTTATCAAATATTTCTGTGATCCTGTTACCTCATGCAGAAATTATTCATTTTCTTATATTGTCACTTAATCCCAGAACTTTTCAATAATCAAAATCTGCTTGGGGTCTTCAGACTGGAAGGTTCAAGTAGAAAAACACTATAGTGAATATACCAAAGTCTTAAACCAAGGCGGTACAGCATAATCTATTGTCACAACAACCAAAGTGGTGATGGGTGGTATTTAAAATCCTTTCAATCAACAGTTTTTGTCCTATGTTACTAAAGGTATAATTGAAGTCAAATCTTGTTTCAATTTTGAAAACCAGTAACTTTTCAAAAGAACGTAGAATAGCACATGAAGTGTTCGTGTCGAGTTGGCTAAAACTAGATCAAAGTTACTTTTATCTAGCTAATGTCAAGAATCTTTTTTGGGAGAATTATGATTCGACATGTGAACCTTTTAAAAACAAAACATACAAAAGGAGTAACTAAATGTTCAAAAATAAATTATGAAGAAGCATATCAAGCAAATAGTGGCATTGATGTTACTCTAATCTTGTTTGTGCAGTGCTGATAAAACCAAATCATTTATTTGGTCATATTTTTCAGATGTTAAAGTTCCTCAAAAAAAAAAGATAAGTAGGTAATATTTAAACAAGAATTTTTAAAGTTATTTCATAACATTTATGTTTTATCATACCTCTACAACTGTAGATGAAAAGTTCACTGGCGTCTGACACTATAAAATGTTACTACAATTCGGCCTTGAATTATAAAAAAATTAATTTAATATAATAATAATGAGAATAATTCCTAATACTCCTTCAGAAATTATCACATGAATGTGATATTTGAAGGCAGATTAACTTTTCAGCTATAAGAAAACATGGCCCACCCAACGCCACCCAAAAGAATGATAAAAATACATTGATAAACACTATTATGATGAAAAGTTAAGATAACAGACTTATTTTAATGACAGGAAAAAACACCAGAAACGAGAAAATAAATAATTAATCTCAAAATATTAATCTTGTACAATTTTTAAGCAGCTGGCTATGAGAAAAAATCAGGTAAAGGCCAGTTTCACAGGTCCCAGTTAACCTTCAGATAACTGGGCCAGTTTCACAGGTCCCAGTTAACCTTCAGATAACTAACTGAAAGTTTAGATGGTGAATGACATTCTTTCAATGGCGTTGACAGGTTCACAATCTAACCATTACTTAATTGATATGGACTCTAACTGGAACCTGTGAAACTGGCCCTAAAAGACCTAAATGGAATATGTAATGTACCAAGTGAATCATTTATAAATGAAGCCCCTCATTATTAACTAATTTTTATTCTATCCTACCACCCTTCAGTAGTATATTATGAGGACAACTAGGTACCAAAATAACTGCATAAATGAATTTACTTACTCCGCCAATATCTGAGATTTTTCAAAAAAAAAAACTATGAGTTTGTCAGGTTAATGTTAATTAATTCTAAAGAATCCTAAATGTACGAATATTTAAAAATAAGAGATCTAAAAATGAGATTTTCAACTTCAGAAATGATTGCTTACAGAGTCAGCTAGCAAAATTTATTGAAAGAAGTCATAAACATTCCTAAACAAATTTCAAGTCACCATAGATTGTTATTTTTATTCATTTTTAGAGCTATAGACACACTATAGCTCTATTTTATTTTAAACAGGGCCTTCATCTTTTTTTTGTTATAAAATTAGCTTATATCTAAGAGAAGAGATCATTAAAATAATTCCAACTTTGATATTTAACAAATCTAGCAAAGTCATAAACGTTCTGATTGAAAATTTCCAAAGGGAAAAAACATCATCAAATCTTTGATTATTCCTTTGGACTAGTATACGAGGGATATTAAAAATATGAAAATGGCACTATCGTCTTTTTTTGTCAAAATGCAATGAAACTTTGGAAGAAGAAAGTTATAATTCATTGAAGATCTAAAAAGGATGAAATACCAGTTGTAAAAAATGGGATGATCAACGCCTATGGTGACACACAATAAACAAAATTAATATGTTTCCCCTTTACCAAACACTTTTTTAAAGACATTTCTAGATGGGCATTTCAATAACCCAATGTATCTTCTCCAATAGGATTTCTTTAGTAAAATGCACACAAAGGAATGTGTACAAAAAGTGTAATGATCCATTCTTTGTGAAATATCGGTAAAATCTGTAGAGAAAGATCCCACATTGGATCAAACGTGACTGAACAGTAACGTCAATATGTACAATTTAATGTAGATTTCAGTTGGTCTACAGAGTCATCTACAATCTTGGAGTTGTCCATCCCCAGGAATCTAGACCCTAAACTCTTGAACTTTTTGATTGTCACTTAATTTCTCATTGATTTCTGTCAAGATCTGTAAGTATGGAGATAAGCACAGTGTTGCTGATTTTTTTCATTTTTGCCCAAAAATCGGCAGTCCCGTTGGTAACATTAACATAACACCTCAGCTAACTAGTAGCAATACTAATTATATTTAACATATTAAATTCAACACAAACCAATTGCCAAGCAGAGATTCTACTCAACACCTGAAGAAAAAATATGGAATTGAATATATTTGGAATTTTTGAAGCCCTTGCCATATTGGAAATTAAAGTCCCATTACAAAAGCTTATGTTCACAATGAAATCTAGCAATTCATAATCAACTATGATAACAAAAATTCGAAATAATAATAGCAGGAACAAATTTAATGTCCTGGAATTTCCATTTCAATCAATAATGCAAATAGTTTACCAAGTAATTTAAGGAATTTTATTCCTATGATACTAACAAACTCGCCAATGATATTATTTATTCAATTTTAATGAGTATGTATATGAAAGAAACTTCAAACTCGAACATACTATATACAAAAACTATATTGACTACAAACAGCCTTCCTTCACTAGTGACCTTATGCAAACACTCGGACATTTGCAAAAGTCATTTTTATGTCAAACAAGTACATGTATCATTTGATTCCAGGAATTCTCATGATGTCCTATAACCCACAAAATGAACAAATTATAGTACGTTCTGATGGGAACATAACGGTGTTTGGGCTGAACAACCACTTCAAGACTGACATGCCCAGCAAACTGATATCCGTCGCAGCACCAGATGAATACAAATACACAATCCACCAAGTGAACAAAGTCCTCAAGAAGAACCTGTCGATAAACATTAAAATCCTACTGTGCAGTTGTATATGTTTTTGTTGTACGCTAGGGTTTTCGATATGGCCATCAGTGATGATCAACCGGAAGACGAAGCGGCAAGTGAGGAACATACTGAAGGAGGAAAACGAAAGAATTTACCACCAACTGGGACTTCACTGGAGCCTAGGGAAAAAGAGTTTCGGGCCTCTGCCCACAGTGGAATATGTGTTACAAATAGATTTCTTAAGTAAACCGCAACTATATTGGCCTGATGGGTGACATGAAAAGTGTTTAGGTGTTAAAGTTGTTTAGGTGAATATATATCAATTTAGGATTTTTATTTTATTTTTTATTGCTTGTATTGGTTTGGCAAATCATTCATCAACAATAGAAGGTATACTATGCAACAGATGAGAATAACAATGAACTTTAAACCTTTAAAGAGTTTGAACACTGGTAATAATTACACATTAAATATTTCGCACATTTAAATATCCATTAAAGTGTCCCACAGAAAAACGAAATTACATGATTGGTACTTGGGGTAACTGAAGTTTTGATGAAATTTTTAAAAAAAATTTTTTGATATTGAAAATAGAATGAAGAAATTCAAAAAGTTTTCATGTGTTTTACCGAGATCAGCATTAACCATTTTTGCTATCATCTTTTTCAAAATAATTCAACGACTTATTTCATATTAACATTCAAATTCATGAAAACTTTCTCTGGTTGAAGTCTGAATTCACGTCTTGTCATTTCACGAATGTTGGCAACCTTCAGGAAGAATCAAGGATGTAATAAATGGATAATTTCAATATCCATCAAAATGTTCAGTGACCTTAATACGAGATTTTGACAAGCCCATTTAGTTGTTGAAAAGATTAGAAAGTCTGACACCAGACAACACTCTTAAAAAATTTCGTATAGTAAACATGATAAATAGCAAAAAATTTATTAAAATAAAATTTAATTTTCTATTGAAAAAATTCACGTCAATGATGATGGCTAAAAAACGAGCTGTCAAATTACATTTAACTTTTACTTGTAAATTCAACAGTTTTGGGGGTGTTTTTTGTATCCTTATATTAGGTATAAAGTTTTAGTCAGAAGAGATCAAAATCTCAAAACAATTTTTTTTCATTTATCTTTAGTATGTGTCAAGTTATTTTATTTTAGTCTGTGTCATTCTAATGAACTGTGAATTGTGTAATTTGTCCCAATTCAACTATATCTTGAAGTTTCAGTTATCATGATCCCCATGTTGACAGAGTCAAAGTCAATCTGAATTACTTACCATGTATATTGCAAAAACTTAGCAAAGAAAGTTAGCATCATCAGAGCTATAAGGGTAGTTTTTTATTTTGAGATGTATTCCCCAAAGGTTTCAATCTTCATATATGTGGTTACCCTGTATTATATAGATTTAAATATTATAATTCTTCAAATCTACCATCAAAACACATAAAACCAAATCAAAATATACTTACTAATCAAACACAACTTTTCTCTGTAAAAACATTTTTTGGTGAAACTAATAATGTGTGTTCCATTAAACAGAAGACATCTTGAAATGTCATAATTGCAAACACAAAATTGTTTATGTCAAACAAACATTTTTTAACTTGAATTTTAATATGAAATAGTCTTAAATATTCATTAATTTATAATTAATTTTTATCTGATAAATTATTTCTTATTTTGCAATATTTTCATACAAAAATGAGATATTAATATATTATATGTTAGTCCCTTCACATTAGATTCATTTGATCTATTTTATCATTGTGTGATCGTGTTTATTCCATGCTGTGTTTTGTGAATATTCCTGTGATTGCAATGTATACTCTAAGTTGTGAATATTTTTACAAACATGTATGGAAAGATTTGAAACACTTGAGTTTAAAACAAAACTTGTAATTTTTTAACGCAATCAGCAAAATTTGTTCTGCTAATATGAGCTGGAGAGTAAGGATACTAGTTTCAAAATAGGCTAGTAAATATAATTTACTGTAATTTTTATCAGATTGTCTTAAGTTCCTGAAGAATCATTAAGTATTTTCAAGAAAAGAGCATTTCTGAAGAAACTTGTATCAAAATTTGATATAATTTGTTTGGTTAAGGATGTCACAATAACTGCAGTTCCATAAATAGATAGTTCAAAATCAACTATAAAATTAAAAATATTACATACTTAAATTGTATCAAATATTAATGTTAATCTTGATTTTACTAAAAATATGAAAATAACGTTCATAAAATCAGATGTGTAATATAGGGTCTTTTCACAATATCTATCAGATGTAGTTCAATGTCCAGCGTGGCTTTAGCCAGGGAAGTAGTTGTTTTCTGTTAGATATTACAGAAAAGTAACTTCATTTTTAACATAAGTTTTTTCCATTTCCAGAGGAGTTATGTTTGGTTCAATTTTCAATTGAGAATGTTTCCCTTTTCAATATTAATGTTATCATTATGATCTTTTGAATATACTCAAATATTTAATTAGATTGATTTCGTTTAATGGGGCACCAAACATTACAAAACCACTACTATGAATGATATGTTGAAAATTTATTCAAACCCTTTCAAAATATACATTTTTCTTTCCTTTCATTCACTGGGTATGAATGTTTACCACTATGTTTCAAATATCATTCACAAATGGGTAAAAAAATCGAAGCAGAGTATCTTACAGAAAACAACAATTGTCCTGGCTCAATCCTCAAGGACTTTGAAGATGTGACCTATCCATTACTAATAAAGGGTATTTATACCAATACTGGTTTACGGATGGTCCCCTGTTTTCAAATTATACCGAATATTCTGCATCTCATAATATGAAAGCGCTTGTAGAACCTTTGTATAGGTATGTGACGGATGTAATTCAGTGGTTGTCGAGTTAGTAGCCAGGACAGTAGTTGTTTTTTTTGTTGAGTTCTTTCTCACGATATTCCTATTGTATACAATTTTGTAGGAGACTTGTGTGTTATAATTCATTCCTTTGTTATTTTTTGATAGGAAATGGTCAGGTATCGTCCTCCACACGTTATAGTATCTTTAATAATAATAATTTCACAGTTTGCTGTAGCATTTGTTCAGTATCACAATCAAGAACTCTTCTCAAGGAATGATTTGGTTTCTTTTGAAGTACTTCAATTTGGATCTTTTTCTATAAAACTTAATTAGAGAAGCAATAATAGAAGTAACAATGTATTATAGTTTTTACATTATAAATTTCTTCCAGTATGAAATGTCCCTATTCTGTTTTTATTATTGAAATCATGACCATTAGTCAAGGAACCAGCTGTTACAAAAACTATTTCAATATTGTGTTTTGATTTATTCTCAAATTTTTGCAGTTATAAATTCCAACCCCCAAGGTCTACAATAGGTTTAGTGCTCAATTTACAGGTCTGGAGGTAAAAATATCTAACTTCTCACTTTCCCATTAACATTAGAAAAAGAAAGAAGCTCACTTTTCCGTTTTGTTTACGTTGAAGAGTTTAATATTTTTATCAATTGCAGAGAATATTATGTCATTGCTTGTTAGTTACTTGTGTTAATGTTTAATTCGTATTGTGTTGATTAAATGCAAGAAAAATAAGAAAGTGAGGTTATTTTTTCCCCCAGAGGAACTTTCAATTGTGCACTACATCTATTGTACTTGCCCAAGCAATTATTCTTACCAAAATTTTTCTGTATAAGCCATCTATACTGTTATCATCGAAGGGCAAGGCTCCCACCAGAAGAGTATACAACAACACACCCATGGACCATATGTCCACTTGGGTGCCCAAATACTGTTTCCCCATTACGAGCTCTGGGGCGGCATAGGTGGGAGAACCACAGGAGGTACTCAAAGGATTCTCCATGCCCCCTTCTGGTTTAGCACACAGGCCAAAATCTATCAGTTTCAAGTTTTGATATTTGTCCAGGAGTATATTTTCCTGCAAGTAAATATTACTCATTATATTATTTAGGGATTGCCAGAAAGTTCCCTACATAAAGTACAGTTGTTATGTTATCAAAAAATGGAATGAAAATGGATTGAAAAATCACATGGAATGCAGGATTTCGCTATTTTTTAGTTGGCCTGGATCTTGGCTTCCATAACAATGCTGTAAATGAATTTTAAATCAGGATTGTCCCTTATATTTATTACATCTAATCAAGTAGGTAATGAACGTATTGTTGACATGAAGGCTTATTTGACATTTCATATGATAAAACTGAGAAATTGGCAATTTTACCTAGCAACAACCTTTCTAACACGGCGTGTTTTAATCTTGAAGATTTTGCTAGCTCTTCATTGCATTTGACAGGATTATGCAGGTATAATAAAATATATATATACTACCGGAAAATTCAACCAAGTTGGTAATTTTGGATGTCAAGTCAAACAATACTGAAAACAGTTTATCGTTGTTTAATATTTGAACATTCTCCAAATATCATACCGAAAAATTGTGAGTGCCTCTAGCCTTAATTCAATGAAGATAATGCCAAAACTCTTCATTAATAAAATTTCATAGAAAAATATGTAGGAACTGAAAAAATTTCCCTATGTAGAGAATAATTTTTTTTTAGTGAACACTAGGAAGTTTTCATGAGCTAATGATATTAATGAGATTGGTTATGATGATGAAATAAATCATTCTGTCGCACAATTACCACGCAAATATTGAATTTATAACAATCTTTGTTTCCCTCTAACTAAAATTTATCAATCAATCTAGAGTTCATCATAATCATTTTTTTTTTTTGTTTTCTAATGCTGTAAGAATATTTCATGAAAATGGACTGAACTGGGATAAGGGCTATATTGAATTACATCTCTTCTTGCATTTATGAATCGATCACAAAAGCCAGATCAAAGGAGAATTTAGAATGATTGAAATAATGATATTCAAGATCCTTAGTAAGAAAAATGCAAGTTCACATCTGAATGGAAACGTCGGCCCCTATTGGCAATCTTTTTGTAAAGAAGGCCTGTAAAAATCTCCACTTAAAATTAAATCCTGTTTCATCATTCATTTTGATCAAACTGTTTCTTCCTATCTGTACTTAAATATGAACAAGTCTGTCTTGAATGAAATAATTTTCTCTGGGGAGTTATGGGAAAGTTACAGTGAAATTAAATATTTTCTAATATGTTGATTGGAAAAAATCTTCAAAAAAATAAATATGAAATTCACGTGCTGAAATTTTTTCATTCATTATCCGTCTTGATTCAGTTTGTATATTTTTCAGAGGATTTCTTTATTCAATACATTGTTATGTCAAATATTTCGAAATCATAGCTAGGCATAAAACTGAATAATCTTAATATAGTAAGGAAAAAATTCCAATAAGATGAAACAAAATACCTGTACTGTACCATTTCCCCAGTTAATTATTTCCAAGACAGTCTTGTATGTATGTACATATGTGTGATATTAATATTAGTTGTTAGTTGAATGTTACTTGAATGAACTCATTAAATATTCGAACTAGAACATAAGCATTGTTGAAGTTAAGTTTTCGGTTCTTGAAATCATTTTAAACGTTATTTTTTCCTGCAACTAGTTCAATCAATTTTAAGGGACGAAATAAGTGAAAATGTTGTCATGTATATAATCTTCAGTATGACTAGGATAGTTGTTTGTAATTTTAGTTCTGTTCAAACGAATTAGCAGTTTTTTAAATAGTGTTAGTGTTAAAATATGAACATTGTCATTTTTGTACGATCTGTAAGAGATTTAATAAATGATTTACTTCCATTTAAAGGGAGCATCCGAGAAATTTTCTATATTTTCGCACAAAAAAGCAATTCTGTAATGATCAGAGAAGAGCTGTTAATACGTTTTCAAGTTTTACAACAGTTTATGACTAGATACTTAGTTCCTTGTAGTCAAACAAAAAATTTATAGAACCAATTCATTATGGAAAATAATGTTACAAACCTAACTCTGACTGTATTATTGAAATCCACAGAAATACAGATTTTATTAATAGTCATCGGTGACGTCACAAGACGAAATTGTTTGAAAACTATCAGAATAGTGCACATTTCTTTATTCAAATACCAGTTCACTTTAGGAAAATTGGTTTCTTGTTTTCAACTAAGAATGCATTTCTGGGTGATTGGATACATGCTATCAACTAGTTGAAAGAGGATTGATTCCATAAAAAGGCAGAATTTGATATTTTTCTTTAAATCAGTTCTGACAATGAGATGTGGAAAATCATCGGCTGATATTGTAATATTTTAGATTATCAAATGATGGTGTGAACGGATTCATCTGCTGAGGAAATGTATAGTTTTGGTTTGTTTTCCTTCGACATTACTTTGAAAAGGGTAATTCTTGTTTCTTATTTTTCCACTTGAATTTGCATTTTTTTGAACTTTTGTCATCAGTTTTCTATAATACAACGTATCAAACTAATGCGGAAACAAGTGTATGAAACATTTTTTTCTGGGGATCAATTTGAGATTTAGCATCTACACTTACAGGTTTGAGATCCCTATGAGCATATCCAAGACTATGTAGGTAGGCTACTGCTGACAAAATTTGCCTAAAAAACATTCTACTTTCAGACTCGGACAATCTATTTTTCTCAACAATATGATCGAAGAGTTCACCTCCTGAGCAATATTCCATAATGATAAAGAAATGTGTATCAGTCTCAATAACCTGAAAAGGGATAAGATATTAATTAGTATAGATTACAAATAAACATGACACTTCAATTAAGTTACTTTTACATATACTTATACCCCAATAAATTGTGTAAAAAAGTAAAGCTTGTTAATGAACTTTCGAGCAATGAATCTGTGTCAAAAAGAATGTAATGAGTACCTTTCTAAAGTGCAGTGCACAACTATCAGGTAATATATTTCTACTCACAGTATGACTTGTTCGTATTGAAATAACGTAATCTTTAGAGATACAATATAAAATATGCCTAGTCATTTCTTGAAAAGACATTTGACTTGTTTGAAGATAATTTTGTACATGGGCACGAAGGTGAAGGGTTTGCTCACCTGATACAATTTACAAATATGTTCATGTAAAACGTTTTGCAGAGCATTCAACTCTAGTTTCACTCGAGACAGATCAGATCCTAGCTGTGCTTTCTGCATAATTTTTATAGCTACTTTTTCTCCGGTTGCATTATGAGTTGCTAACTTGACTTTTGCAAAACCGCCGCATCCTATAGTTCTATCCACCTCGTAGAATCCTTTCAGCGCCTGATGTCGAACCATTTTATACATATAACTTATATCAGAAATCTGAAGCAGGTAGGGTACAAACAGAAGTATTTAAACTTTAAGGCAAGAACAGGTTTGGATTCTTAATGATACACAAAATTAATCATTCCTAGTTGACTCTTTCAGAAGATAAAAGAGTTTTATTGTTTCGGCCATTCAATATTCGAATAATAATTTTATTAAGATTTATATTTTCAAAATTTGACGTTTTCAATAAACGGTGAAATTCAAAATTAACAGATGACACTGTTGACAGTTCAGAATGTTTAGGCCGTAATTGTCAGCGCCGCTTTCCTTTGTCCCAATAGCAGTTCCGAGTAACTCGGAGCAGCTCCAGAAGTGATCTCACAGACCTCAAAAAATCATGTATTCATTTCAGTTGAAGTTCAGTTCAGCAATACCAAAGCCGCTTTTCAAGTAACACGGTGCTAGCTCCAAGCATTGTTTATATAGAAGTAAGATAGTTAGTCAATGCCTGTGTAATTGGTGTTGGACGCAAACGCGAGTGTCATCTAGCGTGATTAGTTACAAACATGAATATTTGACGTCATTTTAATGCAGGTTTCTTCAAAAAACCCTGATTTTAATGCTGTCCCATTGTTTCAATCAAGTTACGACATGACTTGGAGGCCAGATCACTGAAGTTACGACATGACTTGGATGCGAGCTCACTATCGCCATCTACATATCGCATCCATTTTGATCCAATTATAATCCCATAAGCATTGTTTATATAGAATATAGTTAGTCAACCTCATGGGATTATAATTGGATCAAAATGGATGCGACATGTAGATGGCGATAGTGAGCTCGCATCCAAGTCATGTCGTAACTTGATTGAAACAATGGGACAGCATTAAAACCAGAGTTTTTTTAAGGAACCCGCATTAAAATGACGTAAAATATTCATGTTTGTTACTAATCACGCTAGATGACACTCGCGTTTGCGTCCAACACCAATTACACAGGCATTGACTATCTTACTTCTATATAAACAATGCCATAAGGTTAACTATGTTCTATATAAACAAATTCCAAGTAACTTTGAGTTGCTCCTGAATTGATATCGCAGAAGACCATGAAAAGTCATTATTCAATTAAATAGCTTGTGGTCAGTTCGTTATATTTTTTTTGTTCAACCTATACAATAAAATAACATTTAACTCGTATATAGAAAAAAATATACTAATTAACGTATCGTTGAAAAAAGTTGATTTTGACGATAAAGTCTTTTTCATACCCTCGTGAATTTCGCAATTGTTCTGCGAATAAAATGGCTGCTACTCATGCCGGATCAATCGTTGATGCAGAACCGAGTCGGAAGCTATTGCATTCGCAGAAAAATTGCGAAATTCGCAAAGGTATGAACAAGACCTAATGATGACACCAGATAATCATAGAATCGCACCTTTAGGTGTTCTGTGGTCAAAGCGTCAGACGTCATACAACATACAAGTATGTAAAAATGTAAGTTTTGTTGGTTAGGTTTGTTCGTTTGTTGAAAAATTAATAAAATTCTTATAAATAAAATTGCCTAGTCTAGATTCATACAAAAATGTACAAATTTTCCAACCGCTTGCGACTTCCTTGTCAATCAGTATTCCAACAATGTAGCTGTAAATTATCGAAAAAGTCAGATATCCAGGTACCTGACAAGGTAGAAAAGACAACTAAAGATCTTCATAAAATAATGAAGGAATCACAAGCAGTAACAGCAGACCAAATGACGTGGAGAACACCTTGGCATCAAAAAGAAGAACAGCGTTTCAGTGTTCTAAGAACATTTTATGAAGAATCCAATAACAGAAGTTTAATTCAAAGAATACAAGCTCCAATTGATTTGTCGCCCGCTGCAATAAAGAAGTGGTGGACAAAGAAGAAGGAGGACTATGAGATAGTTACACAGGCATATATACCCGAAAGAAATCAAATTCTTGGGAATGAACTAGCTGCTGCTCATTTTATTGTTCATCGAGGAGGTGCAGTAAAGTTTTACAATGAGGATAAATGGATCAAAGCCAACGAATATAATGAATACAGCCTCCCACGACATTATCAGGAAGACAAATATCTTCAAGCCATAGATTGTGCTGACATGAACCTTTACTATGAAGGTCTTGTCAATTTGAGAGAACTGAAGAAAGTGGAATGGTTGAGCTTCAATGGGTGTGAACGAATGGATGATTGGTGTATTGACAGAATCAGTAATATTTTCAGTCATAGCGTTTTATATTTAGATTTGAGGAATTGTCCTAAAATCACTCATCGTGGAATAGGAGCATTGTATAAGATGCAAAATTTGAAAATTTTGTATCTGGATGACTTCTTGAGATCTACCACCTATGAATTGACTTGTTTGATGTTGCAAGAGGTGAAGCCTGATCTAGATATTAAAAGTGACAAAGTGACATTTGAAATTAGTTAATAAATCATGTAGATTGTAATTTGCTTTACTGGTATCTGTGGATTGAGATAATTGAGAAATATATTAAAATATATGAAATCAACCTTTGAAATCATTTGGAAAGGATTCCTCAACCTTTTGCTACACTGCATACCTATATGTTATCAGAACTGATTTTTCTCATTTTGTTTTGCTAATATTGCCATCTAATCATTGCTAGAGGACACGTACAAATGGTGAAATTCGGAGGTTGCATTATGTTTTCCTGAATGAAGGATTAAAATGCTTGAACAGTTTGCAAGTCTACAGAGTGCAGGTTAACAAAATATTTGTGAAATCACTTGGGTAGGCAGGTAGGATCAGTTGAAATTGAACCGTGTACAAAATGGTTACATTCTTTTTGGACTTCCCTGAACATATTGACTCATTGTAAGTTGACCAAAGTATTGATCATTCTATTTTGATTTCCCATTCCACTGCTGAGATTTTCGCAAAAGGCCTTTCCGCTAGATGGCGCGAAACCATATAGCTGCGATCAGCTTCCACATTCCTCAAGAGACCAAAGAATTTCTGAGGATGAACAAAGTGTCAGACATTTTCATCTACGCAGGTATTGTTCTTTTTTGCATTACTCTTTGTTTTCGAGTAGAAAATAATGTAAAGAAACTTTGTTCTGGTATAGATAATGCTTTCAGGCTTTCAGATTTGAAGCACTGGGCAAATACGTTTGTTAATGGAACTTTTGAGATGACTTCTGCTGCCATTTCAAATTATCTGATTTTGCCAATATGAACTCTAGAGAATATCACAAAACTTTTTTTTTTTAAATTGACGTAATGCGGAAACAGATAAAATAGATACACTACCCGCTTTTGTCAAGAAAGCCTGAAATACTCTATATTAGTTGAACCAAATAATTATAGATGGCGTACCCTGGAACCTACCTGGAAAAGCAAAAAAACGGATTTTTTAGACATGGTGTGTTGAATGTCTCTTCGAAGTACATGATTGAGAACTTTTTCCAAATAGAAATCAATAAATCAGAGCATTGATTTCAGAGAATCTTCTTCATCTATCAAAGCAATCATTTCAGATTTCTTTTCAAACAACGGATGCAACAGAGTTTTCATGCCATCTCATTAATATCAGTTTTTAAATCACGTGCGACATTTGGCTTCTAGTAGATGCACTGATCTAAAGATGCCTTTCTTTCAAATCGATAAATAGTAGTTATCTTTGGTATACATTCTGCGCAGAAAGGGCGACATCTATGATAGTTTCGTTGAACTGCGAAAACATATCTATTTTGGCATTATTAAATCGATTTTTTACAAAACATATTTTTGTAGTATTCTAAGCAAAAATGATGTATTATGAATCCGGTAAATCCGCCTTTTAGTATTCATAGTTGCAGAAAAACAACTTGAAATGGCGGCATCAATATCAATCGCACTACAGACAAAGTTTCTTTAAATTTATTTCCAAACAGTTATAAAATGCAGCAATGCCTGCATAGAGGAAAATATCTGAATAACTTATTTCAACTTTATTTATCTTCAGCAATTTTGTCAAATTTCAATGGAATTTGGAGCAACCACTATCCTGTTTCGCGTCTAAATTTTTTTCGCCATCTAGCGGAAACGTCTTACGTCAATTCAAGACCTACACTCGAGTTACTTATCTGCTTGACAACAGATGGCGCCCGAACTAAGTTTCTTGTGAATATAGTCAAGTTTCATAAACTGGCTGTTTCAAAATTCGACTGACAAATTATACATCTCTCATAATTCCAACAATACATTTCAGATGTTTTTTTCTGAAATTTCGGTGTGTTGTATTCAGAATACCTATATTTTCCTAGTTGATTTAAAAAATATTTCTAATGATTTTATTGATAAACTCAAATTTATTTCATGAAAAAAAGATACCTAAGGTTTTGGTGTTTTAGGAGCTCTACCCATTTACACAAAAATACATGTCATTAGTTTCTTCCAGTGCCTTGCGTTTCTTCCAGTGTTGCCCTCTTTGCCCTACTTTCCATTTTCATTTCTAAATTTCCTTTCAATTCTATTATAGTTATCCTAATAAGTACGGAAAGAGTAACTTTTCCGCCTATTACTGCCGTTATCCGGACGACGCAAAGCTGAGTTCGGGAAAGAACCTTTCTTTGAAGCTCTAAAAGAGACACCTAAAACTGAATATTCTCTCTTCCTGAAATTCCCACTGTTCGAGTAAAATTTAAAATTCCAAGTTACAACTCAGAATGTCAAAGTAAAATTCCAATTTATAAATCCCGAGATACAAATGGAAATTTTAAAACTTCGTTTTAAACTCTTTGAAATTTTACTTCAAAATTTCTAGATTAATTTCAGGAATTTTAACATTTTAAGTACTATGTCCGAATTTTACTTGAAAATTCTGAGATTTATCTCGGAATTTTTAAATTTAGAGATGTAAGTCGGATTTCTACACGAAAATTAAAACTCGGTATTTAGAAGTAAAATTTCTAGTTGTAACTCGAATTTTATTAAGAGAAAATTTTAATTTTAAGTTTTCCTTCTGGAGCTCCGATACAACTCGGAATTTTCAATTAAAATTCCGACTTGTAACTCGAAATTTTATGACGAGAGAATTTTTAGGTTTAGGTGTCAGAGCTTCGAATGAATCACATACTCTTGTAGAAAATTGTTACTTACATAACCAGATATGAAAAGACTAATTTTGTTTTTGCGGCCAATGTAAAATATTAACCAAAACTAGCGAACAAATTTTGTAAATTACATGAGTCAATTAAAATCAGTCTTTTCATGAGGCGTGTTTACACCCAGAATTAAGATAAAAAAGAATTGTGTCGTTTCAAATCTAACAACTTCATCGCTTTACTTGGGTGTTTCTACGAATACTAAATAAATCGTATCTGCTAGTGATGAATTCTGATGTAATTCTATAGAATTTTTTTTTCACGAAACTCCCAGGTTTTCGGAGAAAACTCCTCAAAAGCAGAGCTTATGCAGAGCATATGCTTGTGGGCAACTCCACGAAGGCCAAAGATGTATTATAGTACAAAAATCTATTTTACGCTGCATTTGTAACATCCTGTAGAACAATACAAACTGATAACAAAATTTTAACCCATATTAGATAAAATCATTTATGAAATCTCTGTATATATTTTCTGCAACAGAAATAACTTCAAATATAATGAATATCCATAACATAAATATCCGTAGGAAAAATGAAATCCACACAGCAAAAGCCAGGTAAAAATCACACAAAACTCTCCAAACTAAGAATTTTCAACCATTTATCAAATGATTACAAAACTATTAGAGATTCAAAAATGCTTAAAACAAAACTGAAACTATTTCTGATAATCAGAAACCGAAATTGATCAGAACTTTTTAGAATAGTAACCTTAGTTCTAGCTTTAAGTACCTGACTATTTAATACAAGATGTATTTTTTTGTAATTTTGGGAAAATACGTTTTTAATTTATTTATTTATGCATGTACGATAATTTATTTGTTATTTCCGTCACTATAATGTTAATATATTTCTTTATGGCATTATGTGATACCAGAAAAATGTATACATTGATTTTTTCATATTGCTTACAAGCAAATGAAAAACTTCAAGAGAACAAAAAGATGGGAAATGAAGCAATACTGGATACACATATTTCAGAATCTGACAGTGAGTGGAAAAAAAATCTGAAGGGTTATAAACGAGGCACGACTCTGAAAAAAGGAGGACCATGTGCATTTTTGTGAAATAAGTGATTTTTTCCATGCGCACTGTTGAATGGATTTTATTTGCTCAATTTGAACTGAACTGGTCAAAAATGTAAACTTCAAAAAACCATGAAAACAAATAAATTTTGATCATCCTGTATCTCGAATACCATGCTGTTTGAAACACATGTTTATATGAACTTTTCTTTCTGAAATATCTTAAAGAATCACCAGTCAAAGTTTGTGCACGTACTTAATTAACACTTTCTACAAAAGTATAATTTCACCTCTTATCAACTTTTGTAGATCTATTGATTTTTTGTACAAAGGAAGATATAAATAGATTTCAATTACAGCAAATAAAATTATGCAGATTCTATTATGTTGGAATAATACGTCCATTCATGGTATGTAACTTTATAAAAGAAACTTTTGTGGTGGATGTAATCAGGGATGTATTGTTCTAAGGGTGTACCAAATAGAAAAAATAAATAAATGAGAAAATAGAAATTGTCCAAGATGGCATTACACTAGATAAAGTTCAATGGTCAATGGCATATGAAGGGTCCAGTGGAAAAACGATGAGGTTCAATTTTTTTCCGAAATCGACATATTAGCGGCATCTGTTATACCAAACCTTACAGGGGACAAACAATGAGATTCCATAAAAAACTGCGGCCGAAAGTAGACAGCACAGTGGAAAAACGCTGGGACTCCTACATTAGATTGCGCTTTTCTCAACTGTTTAAAAAGTGGAACCTCATCTTTTTTCCACTGGACCCTTCATATTCATCAATGCAGCAAATACTGTAACTAACAAATCTAAAAACCTCACAAATTGAAAGCTCCGGAAGATCTTTATTCTTTCATGATTTCACGGAAAGTGATATCTTGGTAACAATACAAAGTTTAAAATACTCGAGTTCTTTTGGAGATGCTGGCATTTCCAACTCAATTCTCAAAAAAACAGCATATCATTGCACATCCCCTTACCTACCTAAAAAATATCTTTTTGGGATAAGGCACTTTTCCACATAAATTAAAAATAGCAAATCGCCTATGTTAGTGCAAAAGGTAGTATGTAAAAAGGGTGCACTTCATAGGAGATACATTTTTGACATACCTACGACCTTTTGCACTAACGTAGCGAAGTGTGATGTCGTTGCTTTAAAAAACCAGCATGGGGTTACAAATAAAAGAAGTGTTGATTCTGCCACTTACGTCAAAGAAATTATTTGCTCGTAAGATAATTGACAAATAGCAAAGGGTCTTTTTATTAATCTCAGCAAAGCGTGTGACTGCGTCAAATCATGAGACTCTGCTGAAAAAATTGTGTTATTATGGAGCGAGGGGGTGGCACACGATTGGTTTGCTTCATACCTGTCAAACCGATATCAAAGGGTTACATTGAACGATGACAAATCTCACTTAGTTTGTGTTAGAGACGGTGTTCCACAAGGCTCAGTATTAGGTCACACCCTATTCATCATTTACATTAACGACCTGTTCGAATTTTTTTGAATTTCCATGTTATTTAAAAGCATCGTATGCAGATGACAATAATATTTTGGCACTATTTGCTTATGAGGCTTATGAACAAGTTTGTTTCTGGGTAAAAAATAGGTTACGTAACAATGAAGATAAAACAATTTGTATTTACTTCAAATACGCACAATCAGATTTACACACAGCAATAGCATTTAGATTGACAGTTTGATCAATATTAGTTTTTCCACAAATCCCAAAATGTTAGGTTTGAAGGTAGATTCTAGTCTCAACTGGTCCAAACATATTGAAGTGACATGCTCTGAAAACAACATATAAATCTTGGGAATTAACAATCTTGAAACAGTTATATTTAAGATCATTTCATTCTATTTTGAAAAATAGAATTGGGCATTGGGTGCAGCTAAAAGTATTTTTATTTTTCAAAAGCTGTACGTACTCTGGATAACTATAATAATATTTATTCCTTTATTCAAGGCGGAGTTCAGTCAGTGACTGCTCTTACACTCAACCTAACTTTTTTTACTTACTCCTAATTTCGTAACTAGTGGTAACCAAAGTAGATTTCTATAATTTTATAGTAACAATTATTTAATTTTAGTAATAAGTATTCGGGACAATTAATTTTTTAATTAAAAAAATAACTGTTTTGAATTTTGAACAAAAATACCAAAATTAAATAAACTGTTCAACATGTCCGCCGCCTGCTAGTATTCACCAGGAAACTGTTACACGGCTTTGCAATTCTTCCTCAGTCTTGATATATCCCCAAAGAAAATAATCCATACTGTTTAGGTCTGGGAATCTAGCTGGCTCTTTTCCTCCATGACCTATTCAGTGATAAAATAAGTTGTTCTTGATCTTTTTGAAGTGCGATAATCCTTGGATGATTTTAAGAAAAATTCTTCATCTGAAAATAAGTCTGCAACCACTATATTTCCGAAATAAAGGGTGTATATTTCTAATACCGCCTCGTATTTTTGGCAAAGTTTTTTAACATGCCTTCCAACATTCTCAATCAAAATAATAATTAAGTACTTTCTTTTAAATATTATTTTTATAATTTTTAAGTTTGAAATAACTGGAGACTTGATGTGTATCATAAAATTATTTGTTCTTTGATTTTGCGAGTAAAAAAACTTTCTGTTTATTGTGTTCCGGGATTAGCATGCATGAAAAATTTAGCCTGAATTTCCTAGCAGTTAATTGCATTATTTAAAATTTTGTGAATGAAAATAACCATTGCAAGTTTTGAACAGTTAAATTAATTCTGGTATTTTTTTAATCAAAATACTTATTTTTCTAAAAATAGAAAGTGTATTCTTATTATTAAAATTAAAAGATGGTCACTATAAAATTATACCACAAGGAGAGAAAGAGAAAAATCAAACATTTGAAATTTTTAATAATAGAAATTCGAATTACTTCTGATGTTGAACATTTTCTGGTTTCAAAGAAATCTCAATTGAAAGATTCATTATCCTAGATATTGCTTTTACTCAAAAAAAGTAAATAGAGGTTTACAGTAGGTAATTATGTTTTCCTACGACCATTAAGAAAAATGAACATTTCAATTGCGTCTTCGATTAAGAAACCTACCACGTTGTAACACCGATTTTCATTTCCCACGGGCTAGCTGTATCGAAATATTTCATTTCCTACGACTTTCATGAACTACTAGACTGTGATTGTAGGTAGGTATTAACGAATTTTATGAACATAAATAATATCGAATCAAGTTTGTTTACCTCTGTCTAATAATTTGACATTTCACATCAGTAGATAATTACAAAATTCGATTGAAAAAATTAGGTTATTAAAAATGAATAGCGATAGTGAGGATGATTTAACAATCAAATTGATAAATTTATATCAGAAGCTCCTGATAATGCATATCTTCTGACAAAGGTATGATTTTCTTTTCATAAAACCAGAATAATTTCAATAAAAAGATTGATTACAATCGGATTCTATATTTTTGAATAGTTGATAGATACTTTGTATATAGCAGTTAATTTGAACAAATTATTATGTGCTCTAGTAACGACGAGTGTTGATTCAGGTGACACATGGACTTTTGATGATGGTAGCGAGGGTTCAAATCGACGCAGCCACATTTTTTTTTTTTTCATTTTATGAAATCGATTAGTGTTTGATTTTTTCTGCAGAAAGTTTTTTTATTTCCAAGTTGTCATATTATGAAAATTTCGAATGTTATTTGTTTCACGACGTAGGTAGGTACGTGTACAAAAAGAAAAAATAGATGTTTCATTCAACGGGTGAAGAAAGAAAAAATTATCTAAACCATGTAAAAATGACGGCAGGAGAGTTTATGATAAAAAGGATTATTAAAAATATTACAGATTTGTTAATGATTCAGATAGTCGTAGAAAAAGTATAGTGTACAATGAGCATGAAATGACCCATTTCCCACTCGTAGGTATATACAATTTTGTAGTACGAGCGTAGCGAGTACTACAAACTCTATACTATACCTACTCGTGGGAAATGTATGTCAATTCATGCTCATTGTACAATATACTATTTCTCTATCGAACAAACTACGTTTTCTCTATCCCACAAATTACGTCTTCCCTGTACAAGAAATTCGTCTATTCTATCCAAGATAATACTTATTCTTGGTCCAGACAGGCGTCGAGTGAAATTGACGTAAACTTGGTGTTTGATTAGTTTTCTATTTCATGAATAAGTTTTCTCCTATTGATTTTTTTTCTTTATAAATGAATGTTATGTTTTAGATGGAGTGCATCATTATCTTCAGTAAAGGACCCTACCTTCCAGAACTTATGAATTTTCAACTTTGTTGACGAAGACTCGTTCAGTAAAATTGACATTATTTGGGTAGTTCTTATAGAATATATTCACAACAAAAGTTTCAAATATTCATATACAGAGTGGGCCATTGAAAACGAAACAGCGGCTCTGTAGGTCCACCACCCCTAAATTTTTAAATGGCAACATATGGCAAGTGATACCTCATTTGAAAGGTATTTTCCTTCTTAATATCAAACAACAAAAATTAATTCATTCTATCGATTCGTTTTCGAGATATAGGAACTTGAAGTTGGGAAATTCACTCAATCAATAAAAATAAGATCTAACAATGCAACTGTTTAAAGATTATTATCATTGTCAAGGAATTAAATGATCTAACTGTTGGCCAACAAATAATTCCATTTCAAAATTTTATTTCCTCCTCAATTACTTGATCGAAAAAATGTTAAGGGTCTTGAGAATCGATAAAAAGACGTTTTCTCGAATTCGACTCCAACGCGCGTACAACAAAAACATGTACAGATAAATTTTTTCGCCAAATCGCAATTGTGGACGTCTGTCAGTGTCAAACTGATCGTTGTTTGAACGACTTGATTAAAGCTGCTGAATATTTTTCCTCAATAATGGTGTATACGATCGCGGAAAGAGTTGAAATAATAAGTGTTTTAATAAAACTCAATAATAAATCAGTTCCTGTACATTCTGATACTAAGTTCCTTGGTGTGGAAATTGATTGTAACCTGTCATTTGGTAATCATATATCCCAAACTGTGAAGAACCTGAATAAAATGTGTTATGCCATACGTAAACTAAACGATTCCGTGGACTTTGCTGTGTTGAAAACCTACTACTTTGCTCATGCTCAATCAATCTTAACCTATGGCTTGATTTTTTGGGGAGGATCCCAATTGGCTGATAGAGTTTTCTTTGCACAAAAGCGTGTAATACGGTGTATACTAAAACACACTTTTTAGAACCGTGCAGACCACTTTTCAAAAAACTCGGTGTACTACCACTTCCCTCTCTTTACATATACAGTGACCGGCAGAAAGTACGCATCATATGGGAATTTTTTTTATTAATAAATTTTGACAAATATTGATATTCGCAATCGCTTCTGCATCAAAAGAAACCCCAAAAGACGTTGTACAGTGCCGTTCGTCTTTTCGAGGTTGGCGGGAAATTTAAAAAATTTGAAAATTATTTCTCAAAACACGCTTGTTTGTGAAAATATCGAGAAATGTTAATGAGAAAAGTTGTTCAGATTGACATTTTAAAGCTATGTACAAGTTTTGAAAAAGATCTGAGATAAAAAAATAAAAATCAATTTTTTGCCACAAAAAAAAATGTTTTTGGAAACATACATTTCTGACGAAGAAACTCATTAGTAAAGCCAACACTAATATTTCAAATAATGTTTTGTGAAGATTCGCAAGCTATTCCTATTTTATTCGGAGAAAATTTGAAATCTGTGATTTTGCAGTGTGATCAGCTGCTTCATAAGAAGTCACTGAAATATCTACAGGACAATCGGGTCAATTCTGTTTCTCAGTAGCAAGATTGTTATCATAGCAAGACAATTTTCACAGCAAAATAAACATCGGCCATTCCATAATATCGACCATTTAGAGGAAATAATACGGCAATGTATTTGTAACATTACACCACAAATGCTGCGAAATGTGTCCAGAGAAATGAAATCTCGAACCAGTACATGTATTGAACGTCAGGGTAGACATGTCGAGTAATGAACAATTACAAAGTTTTGAGTATGTATCGAATTGTTTGGTTCACATAATCATTTCAGCTTCCAATTTTATTATAAAATGTATGAAAATTAAAAGTTAAAGTTGTGTAAGTTCTAGTTATTTCAAAATATTAATTAATATTTTGTTCTATTAAGAATTTCAAATTGAAATTGTGTAGATACTTGGTTCTTAATTAATAATAAAAAGTATCGGAATTATAATGTCCTGTAGATATTTCAGTGACTTCTTATGAAGCAGCTGATCACACTGCAAAATCACAGATTTCAAATTTTCTCCGAATAAAATAGGAATAGCTTGCGAATCTTCACAAAACATTATTTGAAATATTAGTGTTGGCTTTACTAATGAGTTTCTTCGTCAAAAATGTATGTTTCCAAAAAGATTTTTTTTTTTGTGGCAAAAAATTGATTTTTATTTTTTTATCTCAGATCTTTTTCAAAACTTGTACATAGCTATAAAATGTCAATCTGAACAACTTTTCTTATTAACATTTCTCGATATTTTCACAAACAAGTGTGTTTTGAGAAATAATTTTCAATTTTTTTAAATTTCCCGCCAACCTCGAAAAGACGAACGGCACTGTACAACGTCTTTTGGGGTTTCTTTTGATGCAGAAGCGATTGCAAGTATCAATATTTGTCAAAATTTATTAATAAAAAAAATTCCCATATGATGCGTACTTTCTGCCGGTCACTGTATAGGCTACTTATTTTTGTTAAAAGTAACCCAAATCTATTCATGACAAATGTAAATGGACGTACTAATAGTGATAGAGTGCTACGTTATTCCGACAGTCTGAGAATTCCAGCACACAGTACAGCCCTATTCGAAAGGGGGGCAGAGTATAGGGGAATAAATTTTTTCAATTCCTTACCTGTCAACCTCCAATCAGTCAAGGGTATAAATTTACATAAAATTAAGGAATATTTGCTTGAACACTGCTTCTACACTGTTGAAGAGTACCTTAGTTACACCTAACTTTTAACATGTTAATGTAAATAACGTTTGTGCTATGTTTGTTGTTTGATATTGAAAGTTTTTTTTACTTAATTTACTCAAATTGTTTTTAATAGATACTGACCATGTCAATGTCCAAATTGGATCCAATGACAACAATAAATATTATTATTATTATTATTATTATTATAATAACTTTTTTTTTAAGAATGATGAGTGCGGTAACCGTACATCTAAACGCATCCAGATAAACTTGTTGCTACAAAATATGTTCTAGAATTAGTGCAAAAATTTCGTCAAACTGGATCAGTAGCGAACAAGAAACGATACCCAGAACGTGAATTTCCGGTGAGAAATGAACCTGTTGAAGTTGCCGCCGAATCCTGAAACATCATAAATTCCACCCCTACAAAATACATTTGGTACACCAATTGAAAAGATAATTTGATAGGCGACAGGAATTTTGTGAAATTATGACTACGAAAATAGATGCTGATGAGAATTTCCTTTTCAACATCTGCTTTTCTGATGAGTCTACATTCTTTTTTAATTCGACTGTGAATCGTCATAATTGTCGTTATTGGTCAGATGCAAATCCACATGTTTTCCACGAATTCCATACTCAAACTCCCCAAAAACTCAATGTCTGGGCCGGTATTTTTGGGGACCGTTTGATTGGACCAGTATTTCTCGACAGTAACCTGACAGGAGAAACTTATTTGGAATTATTAAATTAATTTGTTTATCCACAATTAGTAGACATCATTGAAAATGACGATCGTTACATTCGTTACCATGAAGACCACTTGAAATTTCAACAAGACGGGGCACCTCCACACTATGCACAGCCTGTTGGGGCGTTTTTGGATAGAATGTTTCCTGAAAGTTGGATTGGAAGAAGAGGCGCTATGGAGTGGCCAGCCAGATCTCCAGATTTAACCCCACTCGACTTTTTTCTGTGGGGTCACTTGAAAAACAAAATCTATGCAACCAAACCAGAATCTCTGGAAGATTTACGACGTAGAATTATTGAAGAATGCCGTCGAATAACGCCAGAAATGCTACGAAATGTGAGGTCTCATTTTGAACAGAACTTGTACTATTGTATGGAAATTAGTGGTAGACAGTTTGAACATTTAATTCATTGACAATAATAATCATTGCGACAGTTGCTTTATCAGATATTGTTTTTATTGATTGAGTACATAAAAAGTGATTACCCAACTTCAAGTTCCTATATTTCGAAAACGAATCGATAGAATTAATTTATTTTTGTTGCTTGATATTAAGAAAGAAAATGCCTTTCAAATGAGGTACCACTTGCCATATGTTGCCATTTAAAAATTTAGGGGTGGCGGTCACAGCTCCGAGGTATGGCTTGTATTTCGGGTGAATTTCATCGCGAACGATGCCCCCCTCGAAAATGTTGTTGACGTGTCCGAGCGTTTTTATATAACTCGGTTTCGTTTTCAATTGCCCACTCTGTATATTCAGTCAGAAAATTATTTTGAATGGAAACATCTTCACAAGAAATTTTGTTGTCTCAAAAGAAGAAAATAAGATCATATTTTTCTGAAAATGGTAAATACACTTTCTCTTTCCAAGAATTGACGAAAAGCGTTCATTGAGGTGGTCGTTTTATTAACTTCAATAAAATATGTTGAAAGAAGTCAGCGTGTTTGCTCCTTTTCAATGTGATCTTTATCTAAGACTTCGCATTTTCCCAAAAGCTGAGGAAGTAGTGAATTTTTAATGCAGAAAATTATAATTCAAAAAATTATCATTGATACCTAAGAAAAGTAAGTGTTTCTCATATTCTAAAAGTATTTAGGGAATGTAAACGCTTTGCAGAAATATAGCAGTATATGATTTGCAACGATGACCGTTAGATCTACGTATTTCTTTGAGGACATGAGGCTTCAAGGAAAACGTGGAGTATCAAAATAGTTATAAAATAATACACTGTAGTAGTTTTTCTAAGATATCATAAAGTAACCTTATTGTATAAAATACCAAGATAAAGATAAAACATTTATATAAATAGCTCCTAACTTTCTCAAAAGCAATAAATTAAGGAACTACATTCAATAAAATACAAAAAACATACCTAGTATAATAATAAAAAGGAAATGATTCTATTCTAGACAATTAATACAATATTTTTGAAGTTGAGAAGTAATTTTTATGTGTATAAACAACACCTAAAACAATCAATTTGTTATTAATTTCAAGCTCGTCCCAGACATCTTCAAATAAAATGGAATCAGAAACTCTCATTGTCAACGTGCAAAAAACCTTTGATAAGACGTTATCAAACCTGTCGAATTTAATCAGAGACCACGGCTACAATAAAGGAAATCCAGGTGGGGATCGCACACGTTAGACAAGCAACAGGTGATTGTTGATTGTCAGTTACCGGTAAACATTTGTAGGATGTAGTGCGCGCACGTTATTTTCACTTTACCGTGCACCTCCGTCTTAGGAAACGGCTGTCGAAGCAAAGGTGATTTTTTTATGAAATCTAATTGGTCGTATCGATTAAGCTACATGTCGTTGGTCTAAAGGTTATCGGTTGGTGTGCTGGAGAACTGCGTTTGCTTTGAAAGTGCGTTCGAAAACCCTCAAGTTTGCGGTTGCAGTTTCAGTGTTTACAAGCGGTTCTAGGTGTTTGTTTTGAATATTTGGGGGCAATGATGCAGTCTTGTGGCCTGGGAACTGATTGATGAACAGTGGCTTGTGGGGGTTGTTTTAGGTGAACATCGGTTTTTGAGATATGCCTTGCAGATAATCATCGACTCAAAAAGGTATTTATCTACCACTGTTTTTTAAATTGTTTATAGATGTATAACAGGGTTCTATTATATACAAAAACAAAACAATGACAAAGAAAAATCGCTGGAATATTGTGTGACATTTAAACATATCCCCATTTAAGTTTCAATTGACCTGTCTGCATCTCCAATTTTATTTTGCTGAATTTTTGTGTACAATATATTCCTCATAAGTAGGTGTGTATATATTTTTGATCGAGATACATATACAGTGAAATTTAAAAAGTACGTAAAAAAATTTTTAAAAATCTTTATAATTTTTCAAAAAAAAAACTAATAAATAAAGGATCCTGCACTTTTCTTATGTAAAGTGGCGAACGGTCAAATTTTCTGAAAGTTTGGTATGTTGTTGTACCCGACTCAGTAACCAAAAGTGTCAATGGGCCCAACCCAATCCGATGGCTAGTTTTCTACATAAGGGGTTGTTAAAGTTGAAAATTGCCCAAATTTTCGGATTAATTTTTTATTTATTAAAAGTTAGATCGGATTTCTGTTGCATACAGATGTTTACTACATGTTCTCCTAATGAAATTAGTGGATACGTATGATTAAAAATATTTATATTTACAAGGTGATTCACGAATGTATGACGGTAGTTTTTTGCCAAAATTCACTTATTCTACTGTGACGTCAGGGAGGCATATTTTTGAAACGTTCTCTTCGATAAAGTATTTTGACGAGAAAATGTTGCACAGTACATATTTTTTATACAGGTTGTTTCACAGAGAGAACCACTAGACAAAATTATTTTCTTTTAGGATTAATTCGAAACCCTGTATTTATGGATTGATTTTTGGGAAAGGTAATACCACAAACATATGTGTGTCTCTAATCTCCAAAATATTCAAGGTGGTTTATTCAAAGGAAGGTATTCTATTTTGGGAAATGTACGAAAAACATAAACAACCTGTATTCAAAAATTTCCCCAGTCAAATGTAACTATTTTCTCACTAGATATTGATTTTCATACCATCTTCAGAGGTATGAATTCTGAATCCGATAATATGACCATTTTTCGAGATACAGGGCGTTAAAGTGGAAAATTACTGATTTTATCAGTTTTTTTTTTCAAATTGAAAAGTCGTATTGATTTTATGTTGCGCCTATGAGTTTAATATGAGTTTCGGTCAGATGTACATGGAAAGGTTCATCTAAAAATATTTACTGTTACAGGGTTATTCACGAATAAATCACAATAGGTTTTTTCAAATACTCAAAATTCTAGTTCCGTCACAGACAAGTTATTCCATGAAGTTAATACCTAGTCGTTTACAATTTTGAGTCTGAAATTATTACTTTTCATACAGGGTGAGACATACAGCCAACCATACCAAAAATAATTATGCTTTGAAATAATTGGAATGAGAACTTTTTTAGTGAATTTTGGGTAACTGTATAACATTACATCAAATATGCATAACCGTAAGAATTTTAAATATACAAGGTGATTTAGTTATAATGACCTACCAAAAATATACATCTTTGTCTGATATAAGTAATCGACCACCTTTTATACACGTGGCAGCAAAAATGATAATAAGAATTTTTTTCATTTATTCAACACTTTATAAACAAATATAATTTAAGATGTATGATTCTTTTATGATATAGGTACAATATCTATGAAGCATTGTGTTCCTGTTCAGCATCAGAGTGCTGGTAACGAAACAGTATATAACTCGCTCTACACGTATATTGTGAAGTACCTACCTATACAAATAGGTTCGAATTATACCTACACAAGAAGATGGATAAATATCATCTCTTTGGAGGTGATAGCGCAGTAGGTAAGCGCGCTCATAAAGTTACTCAAAATTCACTAAAAAAGTTCTCATTTCAATTATTTCAAAGCATAATTATTTTTGGTGTGGTTGGCTGTATGGCTCACCTTGTATGAAAAGTAATCATTTCAGAGTCAAAATTGTAAACGACAAGGTATTAAATTCATGGAATAATGTATCTGTGACGAAACTGTAGAATTTTGAGTATTTGCAAAAACCTATTGTGATTTATTATATAATATATAGTGAGAAAATAGTTACATTTGACCGGGGAAATTTTTGAATACAGATTGTTCATGTTTTTTGTACTTTTCCCAAAATAGAATACCTTCCTATGAATAAACCACCTTGAATTTTTTGGAGATTAGAGACACAAATATGTTTGTGGTATTACTTTTCCCAAAAATCAATCCATAAATACAGGATTTCGAAATAATCCTAAAAGAAAATAATTTTGTCTAGTGGTTCTCTCTGTGAAACACCATGTATAAAAAATATGTACTGTGCAATATTTTCTCGTCAAAATACTTTATCGAAGAGAACGTTTCAAAAATATGCCTCCCTGACGTCACAGTAGAATAAGTGAATTTTGGCAAAAAACTACCGTCATACATTCGTGAATCACCTTGTAAATATAAATATTTTTAATCATACGTATCCACTAATTTCATTAGGAGAACATGTAGTAAACATCTGTATGCAACAGAAATCCGATCTAACTTTTAATAAATAAAAAATAAATCCGAAAATTTGGGCAATTTTCAACTTTAACACCCCGTATTTAGAAAACTAGCCATCGGATTGGGTAGGGCCCATTGACACTTTTGGTTACTGAGTCAGGTACAACAACATACCAAACTTTCAGAAAATTTAACCGGTCGCCACTTTACATAAGAAAAGTGCGGGGTCCTTTATCAACTTCATCTGGAAAGTAACATTTCCGTTACATTGAGCATCTGAATTTACAAAAAAAAAAATGTGGAACTTGCGTATTTTCAGCTGCTGAATTTTGATGGTCTCGTCTATTTTCGAAGATTTAGGGCCATTTTGTTGAAAAACTTCACCATTAGACAAATCGAATTTCTGTTATCGAAAACACATCAAATTTGTCCTTCTGATCAAAACATTACAAAAACTCTTATTTATTGGTTTTTATCAATTTCTACCAAAACAAACTATTATTTTTCCAAGAAATTCATCCTTCCTCAAATCGTAACAATTTTTAGTTCAACACGAAATATCTGGTATTTTTCATTTTTATAGTGGTGGTAACGTGACTGTTATCATTGTGCCGACGAAACACGAAGAATGACAGTCACGTTACCACTATATAAAAATAAAAAATACCAAATATTTACTGTTGAACAATGAGATAGGTAGTAATTGTTACGATTTGAACAAAGATGAATTTCTTGAAAAAAACAATAGTTTTTTTCTGCTAAAAAGTAATGTAAACCAATAAATAAGAGTGTGTTTAATGTTTGTGTGTAAGAAGGACAAATTTTATGTATTTTCAATAACGGAAATTCGATCTGTCAAATGGTGAAGTTTCTCAATAAAATGGCCCTATATCTTCGAAAATAGACGAAACCGCCAAAAATTTCATTCGGATTTTTTGTAGAGCAGCCCAAAATTCGTAAGTTTCACATTTTTTTTGTAAATTCAGATGCTCAATGTAACGGAAGTTTTACCAAAACAACACATGTTTTTGCCGGAGAGGACAATTAAATGATATCTATGAATAAAATCGACAAATTCGAAGTACCCTTTCTCTCCAAATATATTTCCACTAAGTGGAAAATTGAGGCAAAAATCTGACAGAACACAACTACGCCCCTGGCTAATACTACGACGGATATTGAACTACATCTGACAGACATTTGTGCAACATTCTTCCGAGACCACTCAAGTTTCAAGTGCTTTTCGTAAATAAACAAAAGTTTATCCTTCATTCGGCTGGGGACAAGAAAAACTTTACATTTTTGCACAAAATTTACTCTTGAATGAATTCCATGAAATGTAAAGGAATAATTATTGACAGTTTTCAATGGTTTTACCAATTATTACATCGCTGAGACCATCCTAAAAAACAAACGGGGTTTTTAATTCAATTCCTGATATACGAAATTTGTAATTGAATCAAAAAATTTACAAAATAGATTATTGTAGAATTTCACGAAAAATTCAAATTTTTCTCACCTTCACATCAAAGATCTTGGAAATTTTCATCCAAATATTACTTTTTTCCGAAAAATTCAACTTGAGATTTTGCTATTTTTGAAAAATGCGTTTTTTTTCAAGAAACAGAAAATCACTCAGTATATCTGATAGGGGCTCAGTGTGTTTCAAGCCTAAGCCTAAGTTGATGACAAAATCAAAAATGAAGATTTATTCCATTTGTTGCGTACTTTTTGAATATCACTGTATACATCAGTGAAGAATTCTATACATACAATTTCTATGCTTACATCTTTCTTGATAAATCGATCAAAGAAAAAAGGAAAAATGGAAAATTGTAACATCAAAACCATCTTGTATCATAATATTTTCAAATATCTCGACAAGTATTCAGGTATTCCTCAAGGATACACACCAAGAGCCCTAATCTCACAAAGTGAGCCTTCGATACATTATAATTCATTCGAAAATGAGTGTTGCTTTGTGTTCTTTGTTCCGTGCATCTGTCAGACCAACCAAATGTTGGATGACTTTTCTAATGACTGATGGTTCAGTAAAAAGCAGGTGTATCTTTGTGAGGGTAAAAGAAAACAACTGACACTAGCCTAAAAAGCCAATGCAACGGGACGGGCCCAGAAGGCGTTCAGGTATTTTCATGGTAATCAAGATAATAAAGTCATTATTTCTAATCAGTAAGCTGATGTCTCTGTATTAACAGTAGAATTTGTGAAAACTCTCAAGTTATGAGACTCCCCAAAATCAAATATGTTGATTTTAATGACATATGTATATTGAATGTCATTAAGTATCATATTTTAATTTCCTTGTTTATCTTACTCAAATGTGAGTAAGTTTGAATTAATATATTAATAGTATATTGAAGAAAGTAAGAAGATTCAGTAAAAAGAAATTATTTAACCACTTACCTTTTCCTATCAGAAAAATTACAGAAATTTCATAAAGAAGTGAAAAAATTGTCTCTAGGGCCTGTTACAGTTCAGATGAATTCCTTCCTGACGACTTCACAACTTAAGACTATTTAAATATAGTAGCTTATATACAGTGTGAGCAGTTAAATCCGCATCATATGTTATTTTTACTGATAGCTTTATTCGAAATATGGGCTAAAAATTGCATTTAGAAAAACTTTTTATCATAACTTTTTTCGATATTTTGAAAATAACAACAGTTTTGGATTTTTCTTTTGAAAAAAATATTTTTTTGGTGATTTTCCAACTCGATTGAAGCAGAAATCTATGCCAAAGTCAAATTTCAAATAAATCCCGTATGATGCGGAATTTACTGGTCACACTGTATGTGATTCAAAACTTATATTTTGAATACTTATTAAAATTGTGCGATTTTTTATACTTACCGTTTTTTAGACATATGATGACTAATATGGTGAGTTTCTTTTACATGTAATTTTATTTTACGTCGAGTCTAGTTTTAGGTAAAGTTTGTCAAAAAAATATTATTTTATGACACTAAGCATTTCTGAAACTGATTCTAACATAAACCAGATTTCATATAAAAACTAAACATAAAATAAATGTTTGAGAGCAAGCTTTTTTATTTATTTATTTATCAGAAACATACAGGTTACCCTAATTACATGTTCCTGCTTCTAACAACATGAATACAAAATATTACAACATAACATAATAATTCATTAATATTAACTATATTAGGTAATCAAGTTAAATCAGGAGGTAGGGGGTAGTCCGTAAAAAATAATTATAAATTTTTTATTGCTGAGACGGCTTTTCTGAATGATCCAAGACTTGAGCTGAATATATTCAGGCTGAATTCTGAATGGTATTCATTGAATAATTGGCATAATTTTTGTAAGCTATCTGTTGCATTGGCTGAAAAAGTAAGTCTTCTAGGACGTGTACGATAGTCAGGTACGTATAAGTTTATTTGTTGAAGTAATTCCGGTGAGTTGACATAATAATTTATCAATTTATAAAGAAAAATCAGACATCGTTGAATTCTCCGATGTTCCAATTTTGTGATATCAAATTCAATTCTCAATGGTTGGTAAGATACTAAGCCAGGGGAAACGTTAAATTTCTTGTAAAAAATATATTTAATAAATTTATTCTGGAGGGCCTCTATCTGTTTTATATTACCTTTGGTTAGAAAATTAGTCCAAATCAAGCATCCAAATTCCAATTTGCTTCTAACCATAGTGTTATAAAGATATATTATAGAGTTGATAGAACTGAAGTGAATAGTTGATCGTTTTATAAAACCTAATAATTTATATGCTTGAGAAAGGACATTATGAATGTGTGTCTGAAAACTAAGATTAGAAGAGAATGTGATGCCCAGGTCAACTACTTCATTTACTCTTTTCAATGCTGAATTTCCCATGGTGTAAATAAAATTATTTGTATTTTTTTGTCGACTGTAGGTCATGACTAGGTCATGACATTTATCAATGTTAAAATATAATTTATTGTCTATGGACCAATCATGTATGTTGTCAATATCATGCTGCAATTGGAAATAATCATTGAGATCGTAATTTTTCACGAAAATTTTCAAGTCATCTGCGAAAAGTAAACACGGTGATGATATTTTTGATGGTAAGTCATTGACAAATAGTAGAAAGAGAAGTGGTCCCAAATTTGACCCCTGCGGAATACCTGAACCAGCCGTAAATGGTTTAGACTCAGTTCCCTTGAAGATAACATATTGCCGTCTATTCTGCAGATATGTTAGTAACAATTTCAATAATGGATCACTCACTCCAAATAAAACTAGCTTTTTCAACAATGTCATGATCGACTTTGTCGAAAGCTTTAGCGATGTCAGAATATACCACATCAACTTGTCCTTTCCTGTCTAAAATACCATGTACATAATTTGTAAAATATAGTAAATTTGTTTCAATTGACTTTTTCTTGCAAAACCCATGTTGTTGAATGCATAGCATATTTTGCACATGTGAATAAAGTTTATCATATAGTATAAATTCGAAAATCGAAATACAGTTCAAAACTGCTACAGGCCGGTAATTATTGAATTTGTTTTTAGGACCTTTTTTGTGGATTGGTGTAACCTTAGTGAGTTTGAATGTATTCCGAAAGATTCCAGAGTCCAAAGATTTTTGAAAAATAACTAGAAGAGGGTACATCAAGTAGTCGCGACAAGCTTTGAATATGTATCCTGGGATATCATCAGGTCCCGTTGAAAACTTAGGTTTTAATTTTTTGACTGCATTAAGGATATCGTTCACCGTAACTCTGTTGAAATTCAAATGAGGAATATTAGTACTTTGGTTGAAAAATGGTTTTTTGATGTGCTCAAAATCATATGTTGATGAGTTCCGATCATCCTTCAGAAAGCTTTCATTTATACACTATTGAACTAAAAAATAACAAATATTAAGTTCGTAGAACTTTTGAAAAATTCAAATATTTTATTGAAAGCTTTATTTTGAGTGTAGTGACGTTTCGTTTTTAAATTTTTAAATGTTCTGTGCTCGTTATTCATTAAAAACTATTTCCACATTTTAGTTCAATACTATATAAATAAAAGCTTTTTAAAAAAAATCATTTTATTTTTGTGAAATTTTATAAAATCATTGTTTTGTCATCGGTTCTGCAAAATTTCGGCTCAATCGGATGCTAGCTAGTAAGTGCTTGAAAATTGGATCTCAAATTTTGAACTTGAAATTCAGACATACAGACATTCGAACAAAGCAAGTTGAATGATAGCTTTTAATTAAAAATTAATGTAAATGGTTTCTAATAAAATTACAAATTTAGTTGTTTAGTTTTTTTTTTATTCCAAGTCTCTTTGGAATCTCCTTTGTTTCTAATTTGTTTTTGGTGCACTGTTACAAATAGCGTGGGTGAAATTATTCAAATGTACAACTTATGCAGTAACCAGAACTGATGATCTGTTATATTGTATACATTGAAAACCTGTAGGAAGTAGGTAATTGACTAATTTATTATCATTTATTCGAATGATATTCCACAAATTAAATGCTGGTAACTAGGTAGGATTTTATGACTGAGTTTTTCTAAGAAAGCTTGGTTAGACTAACATGAGGAAAATGAAAACATATGAGCCTTGTATGGAAACAAGATATAATTGATCCAGCTCATAATAATACGACGCAAATGCAGCAAATGTTGTAGATCAGCATATATTATTAGTGATTATATTTTCTGTTAATGAAAGGAAGTCGCGATAAAAACTATACAATATTACAATGAGAACAGAAGGATGGGGTGGAATGATTGAAAATTCGTCAAAAAAGCATCGGTTTGTACTCGTCAAGCATTCTTCGAACATTTAGTTCATCGAAATAGCTTATACAATTTTCAACAATTATGTCAACTAATTTGTCTTCGTGTTCCAAGTTCTTGGTATATTTATGTGTCCATTTCAGGAATTATTTAATGTTTTCTCCATTTTTTGTTCTTAAGCAGTGGTTTCTGTTGGAGTTGGTACTTATCCATTAGTTACAAGTATCGGTCTTTTGTCCAATCATCTGTATTCGTATTCTTCAAGAGAATTCAAATTAGGTTGTTGTTTCATCCTCTCTAATTTAATTTCACATCATAAGAAATATTGGATGTTTCTAAGGAAAACCTTTGTTGTGATTGGGACGAAAGAGCTTGAAAATGCAACCTGATCTGAATATCTTCTTTATAAAAATAAACCTAGAGAATTATTACACTTTATTGAGAAACTTTAATACTTTTGACAACCCTCATATTTTTAAGTGAACAAAAAAAAAATTGGATCAATGTTTGTCGAAACATGAATACATTTCGATTTCGAACTTGGTTTTAAACTTTCCGAGAGGACTTGGGGGTTTTTTCAACACTATTAAATCAAAAATTTCGGGTAGAGCCTTTGTCGCCGCATGAACAGATTTAAACCAGATATTCTGAATTACTTTCAGTCCATTTCTTGATGGAAAAATTCGATTTCCGGAGGGCACTAAAGGGTGAATTTTACAAACATTATATTAAAAATTATAATTTCGGATAAAATTCTTAAAAAGATTTTGACAAGATAAGTTTTCCGAATGACTTTTTTTTTATTTCGATATGAAAAAATCTACCTTCACCTGAAACTGAAGCGTGCATTTCAAAAATATTATAGTAGAAATCAAATTTTGTATAGAATCCGTGTTGGATCGTGAACAGATTTTGACAAGACATTCCAAATAACATTTTTCTGATCTCAATTTAAAAAAATCACTCGTCGATGAAATTAAGGCGTGCATTTTGAAAACTTTTTTTAAACTTACAAAGTTATAAAAAAAATTGTTTCCAATAATTCCCTTCGGTAAATCGAATTTTCTCATTACAAAAGAAAAATCATATTATCTTCTCAGAATTCATTCATGCTACGACAAACATTTTATTGAATTTTTAATTTTAAATACTAGCAAGGATTGTATAATGCATCACCTAGTGTCTCCCCTGGAAGTCAAATTGCTACAGTACAAAATGAATGGGAAGCAAATTAAATATCTAGTCAATATATGTAGATTATCTGATATGAATTGTACCCAAAAAGATAGCGCACAAAACCCTATCAAAATGTCTTTCAACAAACTTTTATATTTTTTTAAATTTTGTTTGTTTCAAGACCCCTTTGCATTAATTAACCTCTCATCAGATATTCTGTTACAGTCTTTGGATAATTTTAAAACATGTATTTCATACGAATTGAACTGTTCAAAATAAGCATGCCAATAAAAAGTGCATTTTAGAAATTAGAAAACTGTAAATAATCAAGCTGCGTAGTTTTTGTAAACAATGAAATTAAAGTAAGTAATAATCATGAGGGTAATGTAACTGGTTATAAATTTTATGATTTCATTCTTATCTATAAATATCTGATTATTTCACGGCTTGTCTTATCTCACTGCAATAATTATTTATTCTGTTATTGAACTAATGACGAAAACAATTCGCAGCTGTGAATTATGAAAAATTGTTGTTGTAAATATAATATTAATTTCAGTGTGTATTCTCAGAAGGAAGCCAACTGATAAAGAAACCAAAATGTTTAGATAGAGTTATTTATACAGCCTATTGTAAATTATGTGGGCACTTTTAAAAACCCCTTTATTATTTACTCTACTAATTCAATTAAATGGGAAAACTAGTGACATTGTTATGGACATCTTGATGCTCAAAACAATTAAACTCGCGTTCTCAAAATTTTTCATGAAAAAATATATTTTTCCAAATGAAACACCTTGTAGTTTCATATATTTCTTGTAATGATCACACTCGCAACAAAAAACATATTTAAATTTTCTTGCTAAAGTTGATAATGAGAGAGTTACTTAGAAATAGTTATTTCTTTCACTAGTACAGAAAACTTCTGATTTTTTTGACGAATCAAATTTTATACTAATGTTTTGTACATAATATCCAGATAGATTGCTAAAAGTGGTCCAGCTAAGCGGCCTCCTCGTTCTCCTGATTTGACTCTTCTATTTTTATTTTTGACCATTTCTGCTAAACAAATAGAAACATAATGTAACTGAATTGAAAATTCGTCAGAACTGTAACAGAATTGATGGCCGAACTGTATTGAAAGCAACAGTGTTCAACAAGAAGGCGGTGGGTGATATTGAACATCTAATTGATACAAATGAATTTTCCCATAAAAAAAATTTATTACGAGCAAGAAATGCCAAGGAAGCTTTTTGTTGATAATGTGATCACGACCCTAAATACATGAAAAAATATAGGGTGTTCCATTTGACAGAATATCATTTCGTAAAATATTTTAAGACCGCACATGAGATTTTTTTTCTACATTCATGCAAAAAGCAAAACTTTATTGAACTATATTCAGTGGAAAAAGAAGTTCTTTATTGCACTAGTGCAATAATGTTTTTATTGCACTCATCTGTCATTCTACTTCAACGTGCTGTCATCATGACAAACATAAACGTTTAAACCTACTACATATTTAGCAGATATTCTGTGAGATTGGCAATAGGTACTTCACTACGAAATATTCATATTGAAAATTGCACCAATTGTTCATTCACTTTCAACATTGAGGGTAAAAATAAAGTTTGAGTTAAATTGTTCGTAACGTATTAGTTCCTGTTTCAATGCAAATCGATATTAATAATAAAGTATTCAAGTTGCGCTTTTCATTTTCCTACACCTAGTGCCGCACCTCAATAAATCATTTTTTGCTTTTTGCATGAACGTAGAAAAAATGTTGTATGCAACTCGTGCAAAAATTGTTTATTGCACTCGACGTGTTGTCCAACTCGGCCTAACGGCCTCGTCGGACAATTTCACGTCGAGTGCAATAAACATTCACTTTTTGCACTTGTTGCATAAATAACTATTATTGTCTGAACTTTGAGATGGACATGAAAAAATCCACTAGTTGACGAACTTTTCAAAACTATTATAATTTTCACCACTAAAGGGATGACCGAACAAATCTGGTGCATTTGTTTTCAAGGCACTCTTCTAAAATAGTTTTATCAAAATTTGGACAAATTGTAAGTCCGTAACAGAAACCGCCTTAATAAAAGAAAAGCTTTAAACAAAAATGTGAAAATCCACATTCAAAACCGTATAAGTACAAACAAACGATAACATGTGATGTACCGCAAGGTGCCGTACTGGGGCCCTTACTCTTCACTGTTTACCTGAATAATGAAATGTTTATAGGGGTTGAATAAGAAATAATCAGTATTGCGACGACACTGTCCTTTTCAAACAAATAAAACATTAAACCCCTGATGTTCAATAAAATGGATGAATTGAAGAGTACTGTTATTTAATTTTCAAAAATCAATTTATGTACTTGTCAGCAGCAATAAAACGTTTTCCCACAGTTCAATCAGATTTCTTTCAATACTATCTTCGCTAATTTGTCGGCAGATAAAGTTAACTTGGTATAGTGATTGATAAACACCTTAAATGGAACTTGAAAATGGAATATCTATTTAAAAAACTGCGTTGTATTCAATAGGCAGACATTTTCTAAACGAGGTAGCTCAAAATTATTTACCAAAGTTTGATAAAATCTCACTCAAAATATGGATTTGTTGGTTGGGGCGGTTTTTTTTAACCTAATGACAGATATCCAGGAGATTAAAATTGTTGGTTTACGTATGTTGATAATATTCTGGTAGGTTTCACTGGAACAATTAGACAATTGGATCAAATCTTGGACTTTATTATCTTCACTCTTTAATTTCATAGTGAAATCAGAAATGGACAATTCGATACATTTTTTGGAAGTTACAATAACTAATGTAAATAATGAACCTGAATTTTCCACAAACAACAATAGCTCATGATATCCGTTTCAACATAGTTAGCATTCCTCTCAGTACATCAAATTGTTGAAAAAAATTTGAAATTATCGACAAATTACAGTCAACAATGGCTTTAATAGTCTCCTATCTAAGAAGCAGTATAAGAAAGCAATTCAAGAAAGGTTATCTTCCTCTAAATCAAAGTTTTAAAACATTTACGTATGGTATACCAAGCAATAGAATAGGTAATGTTAGATATTTCCATTTTAACCTGTTGATACGAAATCTAGGATAAGGGTTTCCAGGGAGAGTAGAAAAACATTCAGGGAGACGTTTTACGATTTAAGAAACTTTTATATTGTATTGACATTTTTCGATTAAAGTTCACGTTATTAGATATCTCAATAACAATTTTTTGTCTCTTGAATCCCAAAAGCTATCCTGGGAGATATTGGTTGTAAATATTTCCAACATAAATCAGAAGTGGGATAAAGAAGATAAATCAGAAGTGGGATAAAGAAGATGAAAATTTATAAAAATCATGATGAAGAAGACGATCTAGGTGAGGAATTAACAGAAGAAACTGTTTTCATAGACAAAGAGCTTGGCGATGAATCGGGCATTTCTGAAACTGTGACTTCTGGGAAAAGTTCTGAGGCTTCAGAGAGTGGCAGCTTGAGTGATGAAGACTGGATTCCAAGTGATGATGATGTAGGAGAGATTCCCGAGAAGAAAGATAGACCAAAACGAAATATAAAGAAGCCAGCTAAATTAGAGGACTATGTTTGGGGACAAACATAATACAGGATGGCCGAATATTGGATATTTCCAAGTCATCCTGTTGATACGAGGATAATGGTTTCCAGGGAGAGTAAAAAAACATTCAGGAAGACGTTTTAAGATCTGAGAAACTTTTATATTGAATTTAAATTTTTCGATTAAAGTTTACGTTATTAGATATCTCAGTACTAATTTTTTGTCTTTCGAAACCCAAAAGCTATGCTGGGAGATATTGGTTGCAAATATTTCCAACAGTAATTTCTTGAAAAAGCAATGTTTCAATATTGCTTTTGAAAAAGACAATACTTTGGGCAAGTATAATAAAAAAAAGATGTAGTGGAAAACAAATTCAACATATGCCGCCCATTTAATACCTTCGACCATGATTTTGAAATCGTTCAAGTCCCAAACAAGGGCATGAAGCTGAATCCTTTGGAAAGTATGGAGATTAATAAATGGAAATATTCTCACTACTTAATATGTTTTCAGGTTAGATTGAATCAGTAATGTATTAGTACTTATCGGAGATTTATTGGGGAATCAGGTATACACTTAACCCCATATCAGTTTACGATGAGTATTTAAGGGAACACATCAAATATTTTATTTAGAACATATTCTACACTTGAAGAAGCTGTTGCTACGACAAACAATTATCGTGGTTTTGTTATAATCATTTCAGTTATACTTTCATCATAGATATTAACATAGATTTTGATCAAGTATCGGCTAAATCAATCAAAAACAATAACTGAATAGTTGGCAGATGCAAGAAGGACAGGAGTTTTCTATAGTGCTGTCCTCCTTGCAAGTAATGTAGCGCGCTCATGAGTTTCAGCTTCTTGATTGATAGTAAAACATTTTTATCAGGTTGTAACGAGCCAATTCAGAACTATATTTATATTAATCAAGATGGAATCATCAGATACGCATTCGCATGTTCATTTTTACTAGTAATGATTGAAATGAATGCAGCAAATTACTGCTTCGCGAGACTCCGTACTTTTCAGAACAGTAGAAACTTCTTTGAAATAATACTGTATGCACGATTACTGTCAAAGAACGAAAAAATCGATGCTTTATAATGATTTATAATACCGATGCGATATAAAGCTGTGTCTCGGCTAGATTAGCAAGATCACCTAGCGCTGTTCTGGTGTATTGAACCTTGCAGGCATCTAATAAATCCTATGACTGAGAATATCGTGATCTAACCTCATGGTTGTACACATCGAAAGTGTATGAGTTTCTGATAGTTTATGTTGTTTTTGCATAGGTTGAAGTGATTTAAATTTCGCCGTGATTGGTTGTTTTCAAGGTTTATTAATAGCAGGTCGGGTCATATATCAGCTATTGACGAATGAATTACGAACTATAGTTACAGTATACCAGAAGATCAATAAATCTATTGAGTTGCTTATCGCGTTACATTTTTTTGAGGATGTGTGGTTGAAATATCTGTGGCTCACTTCGATTATGCCTTATTTTTTCAACCTTACAGTGTTCAATAGATATTGTAGTGGGGTGGGAAAGTTGAAGATTATGCCAACATAATTCACATCTGCGCATCATTGGATTCAGATAGTACATTGATGAACGAGTCCCAAAAGCCCGGAATACAAATTTTCCTGGCCCTCTATTGGTGGCAGCGGCGGAATAAGTGGTGCTGAAAAGAGAAAAGTGAAACAGTTTTCCAGTATTACGACGAAGTAGCGACATCGGTAGACATACCTGCTTCAGTTTTTGAAAGAACACAGGAACAAGAGGAACAAGAAGCCAAAAGAAAAGAAGAACAGAAAGAGTCTCTTCGACAATTTTAAATCCGCAGGAAACGAGAACTAGATGAGCAAGAGATCAAGAGGAAACGAAAACAAGAGGAGCAAGATATCGAGACAAAACAAGAGGAGCAAGAGATCAAGAGGAAACAAGAGCAAGTAGATCTAACTTCGAATAAAAAAAGCCTCACTGTATGTGTATAATGAAATACACTAATTTCAGTTACAATATCCAAAAATAATATCTCGACTATAGGAATAATATCCAAATGATTGATTTAAATTCAGTTGTGATTACCAATTGCCAAACAAGAATAATATAATTCTGAAATCTTGTAATGATCTATTTATTTACATCCTTGTTGAAATTTTCGTTAATATAAATTCTAAATGTCGAAATTCTGCTGAATAAAGACTGCCACAGTAACAAATGTAATAACTAGATTCCTATTAGCCAAAAATATTCTTTTATAAAGAAATAAAAATATATAAAATATTTTTATGCAAATGGTGAAAAGGGATTTTTTTATTCTTTGTTTTACATTCACTATCAAAGCAAACGTTTTTTGGTTGCTTCTCAATTTTCAAGTCAGTATAGGCAGTTGTTCTGAAAATCTTGCGAAGAAGGTTGGATTGGATAATTGGAAAACACTTGCTACATGAATAGCATTTTACAAGTGTTATTCATGACGAAGAATTTCAAGAACGATATTTTAATGATGAACGAGAATATTTCCCACTTATTCACCAAACTCAAACACCTATTCATGCAGCTGCAGTTTCGTGAGAATTCACCATCTTTTCCACCAACCGATTTCCTGGTGTCTTTGAAGTCCACTAGATACTCGTTAGGATATCAAGAGGATCGCCAAACTAGGTTAGGTTTGAACGTGAGTGGGCCCGTATCAGGCCCTCCACTGCGGCCAATGGCCTATTGTGGCTCACCCTATGGTTATATTTCTCCCAGTATATCCAATCTCTTGACGAAATTGAGGAATACATTGGGAGAACAATTTACCAGGTTTTTTGGCCTTACTGTCGTATCTCCAAATATTGAGAATCTGCGTTGCGTTGCGCCAGTCGGTTTAAGGTGTCTCTGCAGTTCCATACTGCCCTAGATTTAAAGCAGTTGGATTCAAGCGCTTTAAGTGCTGCTTGACTATCTGAAAATATTTTTATTGTTTTTCGTGTGTGGTGTCGATTTTCCAGCTCCCTGGCACACATTTCAATGGCATATACCTCTGCCTGAAATATCGTAGCTAGTTTGCCCATACTGAACGAGCGTTTCACTACTGGGTTCGTCCCATATATTCCGGCTCCGACGCCTTCCTGAGTTTTGGAACCATCGGTGAACCAACGTTCATTTGCCCTACATAGGTTGGTTTCATTCCGGACCCAGTCTCCTCTTTCGGGAAAGATCACAGTGTAGGACGTGTGAAGGTTGATAGTTTTAGGCATGATGTCTGAGGGCATTCCTAGAATGTTGAGCTATTATGCCCTCCAGCATGCCGCTGCCTCTCATGACACATGCCTGCGGTAGACTAATGGCCGCTTGATAAAGTCTGTATGTTGCCCATCTTGCCTCTCTCTCCAGAACTATGTGGAGAGGAAGTAATCCAAGGAGGACTTCCATTGCTGCCGTTGGCGTGGAGCGAATACTTCCAGTAATCGCCAGGCACGCTTGTCTCTGTAGTCCGTTAAGTTTAGCAATGGCCATTTTTTTATGTCCCTTGCTCCACCAGACTATAGAGCCATACGTTATCATTGGACGTATGACGGTCACGTACAACCAGTATACGTGTTTTGGTGACATGCCCCATGTTTTGCCACATATTCTGCGGCATGTCCATAATGAAAGACTAGCCTTCCGGATAGTCTTTTCCAAGTGCGAGTTCCAATTAAGTTTTTTATTCAGGGTTATTCCCAAATATTTTGCTTCACTCGCAAAAGGAATTGTTACACCATTGATGGAAGGAGGTATTAAATGTTCCAGCTTCCTTTTCCTGGTGAATGGTACTATGACCATTTTGTGGGGGTTAATGGATATTTCCTCCCTCTCACACCATTTATATATGGTATCCAATATATCCTGAAGGACGTAGGAGATCGTCTCTTCGGTTTTATCGTTTATTACTAGGACCAGATCGTCAGCATATGCTTGCAGATCAACCTCCCAAAGCGAGAGAATGGCCAGCAGATCATCCACCAGCAGTGACCATAACAGCAGAGAGAGGACCCCCCCTGGGGACAGCCCCTGGCTGGCTTGAAGCTGACACTTTCCCCCTGTAGAGAGGTCGTTATAGTTCTGTTGTGAAGCATAGTTCTTATCCAGTCACATAGTATTGGTTCAATCCCTCTAGAGACAGTGGCCTCATATAGGGAGTGAGGTAGTGCATTGTTAAATGCTCCTTCTATGTCCAAGAATGCAGCGACTGCTATTTCCTGGCGTTCCAGGGCGTCGCTTATTCCTGAGACAAGGTTATTCTCGCCAAACTAAGTGACAGTTATAAGACAAGTATAGCTGAGGCACCAGTCAATCTAATACCTACTAACACTGATGCTTTTCTAACACGACTCAACCTCTGGCGAAAGCACCAAACTCTTATGAAGATTCGAAATAGATGAATACCTCAATATAGCAGACCACTATCATAATCTTTATGCATTCATTGTTGTTCATTGTGATTCTGGCGTTAAATCTGGTAATTATTATACATTGGCCAAAGATAAAACAGACTGGTTTAAGTTTGACGATAGTTATGTCACTAAATATTCTGACGATATCTTGAATTTACTGGAGCCTCAGAAGACACCCTACATTTCATTTTATGGGAGAGAGGACATTGGCAGATCAAGATCTTCAGATGATGTGGTGCTGCAGGTTTTTCCGGGTAGTCCTGCAGCTGAAAAAGCAAATGCGCAACTGGAATCAATCAAGTCGCCCCGGAGCGCCGAATAATTTTGGTTGTAGTTTTATAATTTGTATTACCTGTTTTTTATTTGATAATAAAAGAAGTTTTTCAATTAAATGATTCGATGTTCAAGTCACGTCGATTGATTTTGTTAGTACGTTGAGTCTTTTGAGTCGTTGGAATTGCAATTGGGTCCTTTCAATCACAATCTTGAGTCTTTCAGTCAATGGAATTTGACTTTATTTATTTCGTTTTGTTCCCAATCTTAAGTATTTGAATCATTGAGATATGATTTCGAGTATTTTCAATCAGAATCTTGAGTCTTTCAGTCAATTGGATTTGGCTTTCAGTCATTTCATTCTCAATCTTGAGTCTTTGAGTCATTTGAGTTTGATTTGAGTACTTTCAATTTTGAGTCTTTCACATATTTTCAGTCTTGCCCACATTTTAGCTAGATGTTTTCCGTCGAGCTCAACTGCAGATTATTATTGAGGTCTCGATCACCTCGAAGGACAGCGATTTATCACACACTAGAACTCGAAAATGAAGACTTTTTTTCAATCACGAGAGCGATTATTAGGTAAGCATTATCAACGTAGTGACATCCATAAAAGAAGAAATCCAATTTGCCTTGTTGCCAACAACCACAGCATCCGGCTAAGAACAATTTCAGCCGATTCTCTCGGGTAACCATTAAATTATGTCTCATAAAATTGTCATCTATCGTAGAATGGATCGATACTATAGACTGCGAATATGAAAGGTATACGAGGCTATTGAACTTTATACCAGTCATATCGCGGTTCATCTAGAAGTGTACCTACTCATTGTTTCGGGTGGGTGTATAATGCTCTCGGTATATTGCACATTGCAATTGTTATTTCTTGTACTTTGTGTGAGCTGGGTTCTTGTCGAAGGTGGATTATTTTTATATCAACTCGTTTGCTTAGTTCATATTTTCGAAGATACGTTCTAGTGGATTTTTTGTTGAAAATTTCACAACTCTACTTTTTAACCAATAAGTTGCCTTAATTTTGACTAGTTACCATGGCAACTACAAAAATTTCCGGAAATTTTTTCGTGGCGTCACGATATTTAAGTGAAAATTTTTTTGACAGTTGAAAAGATAAACGTATGATCTACAACCATTAAATATTGTAGATATAAAGTTTCATTAAACTGAAAACACAAATTTGTTTAATTATTATGCATTAAAAGTTTATATTTCAAAAAACGTAGGATCTACAAACATAGTAAGATTTAAATGTTTCTTGAACTCTAACCCATCCTCTCTTCTTAATGGTGAATAGGAAGGTGGCGAATTAATTAGATGTCTGTATTTTAAGACATATATGTAATATTTTGAAACAATTTTGTTCAAATCTCTTTTACGCAAAAGGCCATATTTACTTGACATCTGCAGCAGACTTTCTTGGATTTTCGTAAACAAACCATTCGACTCAAACGCTTCCTGGGTCGCAATCTTCCATTAAATTCGTTGAATATATTAATTTTGGATGACATATTTGCACTTGACTCAACTCTTTGCAGTATTTACATAAATTGTACTTTTCAAAGCACTTCATTTTTCCCAAATTGTTTAACGCAAATGCTTACAAGAAATGTTTTACATAAGAATATCTTTGTTTTCTGGTTTACTATTGGCGAAAGAAAATAAGATCGCAGCGCCACCTATAGCAAGACTTTGAACTACAAATCACGGACAAAGGTTTTTGACTTTACACGTGTTTATATGGCGTTTTGACGATCTGTACTCCTATTTTCAAACAATTTGTGAAAATTTGTGATTTCTATAACTAAAATGTGATTGTGTTTCTATTGAAAGACTCTAAAGAACGTTTCAGTCAGGTGATTTAAAGGAATTTCACCTCCGATTAGTTTTGAATGCTTCTGCAATTCAAGGTTGCATGGCGTTTTGATGATCTGTTGATTTGTGATTTCTTTAACTGAAAAGTTATTGTGTTTCTATTAAAAGACTTGAACGATAGTTTCAGTGTAGTTTACAAATATTTTACGTGTTTTTTGAAGTCATGATTTGTGAGTTATTGATCTGATTAATTCTGTTGATTAATGATATTTCCATACTCGATTTCTGTTTCTGTTCGTATTTTTTTGGTTTATACTGTTGATAGACTGCCAAATATGGGAAAATACAATCCTAGTTGTTCAGTCCCAGGATGCAGGACATATGGCAAGAAGGAAAATGTGGGATATCACAAATTTCCCCCAAAAATAAAAGCAAGGTTAAAAAATCACCAATTGGTTCTACCAGATTGAAGAAATTGACCAAAGGAAAGCATGGATTTTGAAACTGAAAATTGGCAAGCTAAATAATATCGAAGTATATGCTTGTTTGACAAACAGACTGATGAATGAATCAGATCAATAATTGATCGCAAATCATTACCTCCAAAAACAAGTAAAATATTTGTAAACTACACTGAAATTATCGTTCAAGTCTTTTAATAGAAACACAATAACTTTTCAGTTAAAGAAATCAGAAATTTTCACAAATTGTTTGAAAATAGTAGAACAGATCATCAAAACGCCATACAACCTTGAATTGCAGAAGCATTCAAAACTAATCGGAGATTAAATACCTTTGAATCACCTTACTGAAACGTTCTTTAGAGTCTTTCAATAGAAACAATCACTTTTTAGTTATAGAAATAACAAATTTTCAAAAATTGTTTGAAAATAGGAGTAAAGATCGTCACAACGCCATATAAACACGTGTAAAGTCAAAAACCTTTGTCCGTGATTCGTAGTTCAAAGTCTTGCTATAGGTGGCGCTGCGATCTTATTTTCTTTCGCCAATACAGTAACTCAATATAAACCTCATCTGTCAAAAGCATGGCCGCCTATATCACGGATACCTACTGCAACAAACCATGTTAATATTATATTTTTTACATTAGACGTGTTATGGATTACTTTAACAAAAAATACATATCTACCACTTTTAGTAACCTAAAATTATGAAAGGGCGATAGACTGATCTAATACCCATCTGAGTTTTAGCATTTGGTGTAACTAAATTGGTAATATTTTTTATTTAACGAAGCATGGTGGACTTGACAAGCAATGAAATTAATTTAAAATGTCAGATTGGATTAATAATTTTTTTCCAAATTGTGGCGTGAAATTTTCTTACTGAATACAAAACAAGCTTAAATTATTCCTGGAAATTTTCTTTCGGGCACGAATATTTTAAGAAAATTATCCCTCGTCGCTTCGTGAACAAATTTTTAGGTTTACATATTGATAACAATTTGAAATTTTATAATCACATCAATTACTTGTACAAAAAATTATCCCCAAACAGCTATGTTATTAGAAACAATATTAGAACCATCTCTAATTCTCTCGATCTCAGATCAGTAAGAAATGCCTATTTTGCACTTTGTGAATCCCATACTTACGTTACGGAATAAGTTACTGGAGTACAGGTTCCCAGAATTCTACCAATTCTATATTTATACTCTAGAAGAGAGCTCTCTGATACTTCTGTCGAGCTGGAGTCAGAGATTTCTAAAAGGCCGCTGTTCAAAAACAACGAATTTTGCCCTTGGCATGCCTATTTATTTCAGAAACAGTCTGATTCCATAAAAATGTAACGAGAAAATCATGTTTCAGTCAGTTTATGCAACCTGTCTTACCTGTAACATCAGGCTTCCAATTCCCGCAACAACACAAATGAAGAATTCAATAATCTATAATGGAAAAAATTTATTCAACCACCTTCCACTTACCATCAGAAAATTGAAAGGAGAAATAAAGTTTCGTAGAGCAGAGAAAAAACTACCTACTTCTTCAAAAAGAATATTATAGTTTGAGTGAATACTTCATGGATAACTCCGCAGCTCACTCCTTGATACACACAAAATAAAAATTGAATTTCATAATCTTATTTACTTTTTTAATGTGTCTAAATTTTTATAGTGTTTTTTGTAATTTTTTGTAATTTCAAATTGATATTTTATGTGTGTACTGCACTATATTCTATTTTATTTTTACAACTTAGTTTTAGGCAAGTTTTGTCAATGTAATTGATTTTATGAGTCAATAAAGCATTTCTGATTCTGATTTTGATAATTAGTATTAAAATATCTGGCTGAATATCTCTATGAAAACACATCGTGTGTGTTCCAAACTAGTAAAGGAACCGTGTCTTATGGATGCATACTCGTATGAACTCTTGATGTACTTCATCATCGGTCTGAATGAAATGTCATTACTAGTAATGACCATTGAAGTGCTTGAACTCGAGCGTATATTTTAATCGGATTACATTCTGAAATAAACCATTTGCGCTACACCATTCACTTCCAGTCGACAGGAAAGCATTTGACCGCAAAAGTAACGGACTCCGTTGAAAGTAAATACATAGGTATTAATATCAGATACGACTGGTATTGGCACGATCACTTTCACAAAAATGATATTCGACTAGTGACTTCCGAAAGTTTTGTCGCTTCTGTTAGATTAATCGTGATTTTTTAATGATTGTCGTGATATGACAGTCGCGTCGGTAGTTTCAACTTTCATTGGACCTTTGTACTATCCAAGTTGTTTGGACTTATTGAGATCAACCAGAAGAGAACGTTACTTTACTTCAATGTTACCACTTCACCGCTAGAAATTAGTGGTTCTAACTCGAAATAAGTACTACTTTTGTGTTACAATTCTAAATTACCTCAATTTCGAAATCAATCCAGATATTTATTTATTTATTAACCTAGCATTTCATTGTCACATTTTTTTTATATGACTAGAAAATGAGAAATGTCAGTAATAAATTACTGGGTGATCTTTTACTTCTGTTTTTCTTTCTAGGACCTCTTCATTATTTTTATACCCAAAAATTATTGGTTATTTTAGGCGAGTTATTGAGAGCACCGAACATTTTGTCAAATTGAAATATAATTTATTCTTCTGACTCCATTCCAGAATAGAATTAATGTCCTTCTGGTGCCCTATACAATCTCGAAGTGTTTCTACTTGTTTGAAGTGCTTCAAATCGTCAGCGAAAAGTATGCAATCTGAAAATTGAAGATTAGAGGATAAGCCGTTTATAAAAGGTATGAATAGAAAGGTCCTAAGTTCGAACCTTGTGGAACTCCCGAATTGTTCAAACACTTCCCAGGCGTATTTCCATTGTATCTAACAATGAATTGTCGATACTGCAGATATTTTTTCATCAATTCTAAAAAAATTTGTGGACCATCCATATCTGCTTATATTTTCTAAGATTCATGATGAACCTGATCAAATTGTGATTTATTTTCTATAGTGTTGAAAGATTCGTTACTGAATAGTAATAAATTTGTGTTGATTGATCTTTGGCTGAAGTACTATATATTTGCTGGTGAAATTGCTGAGTTTTCTGAAAATAATGCGTTAAAAGAATTTTGCTGATGAACACATGATGGCAATAACTCTATAGTTTTCAGCATCCATTTGATTACCAGATTCATGTAAAGGTAATGTTATGAAAGTATTCCACAAAGGTGGAAATGAATTATATTAGGAAAGTGCTAGGAATTGCTCGCAAAAAGGTAAGACCTTGTTAATCCTTGGCTCGCACAAGTTTCGACGTTCGTAAGGGGGCGACAGCTGGTTAACGGAAAAAAACAATTTTAAACAATTAAATTGAAGATGTGCATCGATGGGGCTTCTAACCATTCACATAACATATAGAATATATGGGGGTATACCATCAGTTTCTTATTAGTAATATTTTTTGTAGTCATAAAATAACAATTTTTTTTATGGTACAATTTTTTCCACTGTCCGATATATACGAAGACATTCTTTACTACCCCTCTTTGGAGCTACTTATGCCATCAGAGGCTAAACGAGATTCTACAGTTAGAATATTAAGTGTTGACCGAAAATTTCAGTTTTTATTCTGCTTGTTGAATAATTTGCCGTAAAAATTTCATCTGTTTTTTAAATGCTCTCCAAGTGACCACTAACTCCCCAAATTTTCAAAAAAAATTGTACCTCATATGAAATGGCTCAAATGTCACGGTGCGAAAAGGTAATTTGAGTAAGTAGTTTCCGAGGAATTGAACGAGTCCAGTAATAATATTAGAAAATGATTGAGAAAAATAAATAATTTAGTGTAAGAGGTGTGAGTTCCTGACAGGAACATTTTTTTTCCTTCTCTGGCCTTTCTCAAAGTCTCCCACATCACTTCCACCACATTCTGTGAGTGTTGTAAGCTGGATTTAATATAATCGCATAAAACAGCGAGTGGGGTAAAATCTGGTTATCTTGATGGCCACTCTAGAAGCCCACGGCACCAAATCCATTTACCTGAAACAAAACGTGTCCAATTAATTCCTTACCGAAGCTAGAAAGTGGGAAGCACTTGGGAAGTACTTGGCAAAAAAATAGAAGCATCTGTGTTGGAATTTCCTGTCTAAAGCCGAATTGACGTTCAGAAAATAGTTTGTATCTTACGTCAAGTTCACAATACTTTTTTTTGCATTTTCTCCCACAATTTCGCGACTCTACACTTCAAAGAAATTGGTGGATAATTAGATATCGAGTTTTTTTCACCTTTTTTGAATAGCGGGTTTGCAATAATAATAATAACAATAATAATAATGTTTATTTATCGAAACTTCACAAACTTCGTATACAATGCTTATGAGTAGTGCTTAACTGATGAATAAATAAACAATGGCATCACTGAAGAAACAATCGCAGAAGATTGCTCCTTGTGCGTGATATAGCCTCTAAAAATTAATAAATTCAATATACAAAATACAAAAATACAAATACAAAAAAATACAGTAGTAATAAAAGACAGTCTCTGGGTAAAAATTGCATTCTGAGCGAACATATAACATTCATATAACACATTTAAAATGTCACAAGTGACTAAAACAGTTTTATTCAGGTAAGTATCACATATCAGGTATAAAATATCACAGTTGGTTAAGTAGTCAGATCCAGGATATCACTTGAAGTAAATAACACTAAATCGGTTTAGAGTCACACTAATACACTCTAGATTTTGTTATTATACGTATTGGTGTAGTATTTTGGGTTAAATGATTCTTTAGAATATATCTGTCATTGCTTTTGAGCCAAATTTTCACTCGTTTCTTAAATATTACGTAATTATGGCTAGTTTTTATGGTTTCAGGTATCAAGTCCCAATTATTGTAATTTTGAAAGATATGCGTCAGTGACAGTAAAACTGAAAATATAAGCATATATGGGGCGATAAAAATTAAATCACATTCACTCCAGACAAATTATAAGCTCGTCACCTTTTTTAGCACTGCATAATCTAGCATTTAGAATACTTTATTAACCTTCTGGTTATGTGGTGCATGTTTTTCTTTCACCACGAATATTCTCTCCTAATTATACACCTTCTCGACTACACAGTTGAAAAATGTTTCACAAGTTTTATTAGAACACAATATCATCAGATCTGTTTGCGATTAGAGATATCTTTATATGTATTTCATCAAGGTAACGAACTTCTGCCAATTATCAAAGTTTTATGTAGTGCTACTAATTAGTTTTCTATTTGCAATCAGTCCATAAACGACGGAGAAACCGAAAGCTGTTTTATTTTGTCAATGACCTTGCCGTCAATTTAATGCACATATTTTTTATTAGAAAAGTGGGCGTCATCATATGAGAATATGTATCTTGTACTACACGTGTAATAAATTATCATAGTTTCCAGCAAATTTATATCAATGGCGACCAATTCAAACCAGAATGGAAATTAGTGTAATTGATTATCAACGGAATGTAAAAAGACATTGAAAGTGCTCAATCGACGATTTGAGAGCATTTAATGGAAATAATATATTGACAATGAGCATGAAATGACACACATTTCCCACGAGTAGATAAGTTTATGGAAGTTTTTAGTACGAGCAGAAAATGGGCCATTTCATGCTCTTTGTACACTATACTCTTTCTACGACTATTTTAATCATAAACAAAAAGTTTTTTTTTCAAAATAGTTTTCATCTTAAACTTTCCTGGCGTCATTGTTGCATGGTTTCAATTTTTTTTCTCTAAAATTATCAACTCGGGTTCAAGACCCGTTGAATGAACCATCTCTTTTCCTGTTTTTACCTACGTTTTGATACAAATTACACTGAATTTTTCCCTCAATACAAATTTTTCATAAGAGGGGTGCAAATTTTTCATAAGAGGGATGAAATTATTGAAAAATTGCATTGCGAAAACATTCCGTCAGCATGACTCCATGAACAATACTGAAATATGTCAGATAAACTTCAAAAAGTGAAGAAATGTCGCGTGTCTAGCACAATTTTATTTATAGTCTGTCAGTACTATGATATTTCTCAGAAAAAAAATCAATATTTCTTTACTTATTTCAATGAATTATACTCATGTATAAAAATTAGCAGATAATTTTACCTTTTAAAAATTGCACTCGATTTTTTCATATTTTGAAAAGAGCCCTTCTTCGGACTACGGCTCTTTCGCCAAAATATGAAAATAAAGTCGTGCAATTTTTAGATAACACGTTTTCTTGCTAAATTATCGGTAATTTTTATGAACTTTTGCAGTAATAACAGAAAATTTTAAAATTTTGGCAACTCGGAAATAAAAATACTATATGCAGAAAAAACTATTATAATTCCATTGCACCTGCGAAACAATTTATTAACTATCAAAAACACTACAACTAAACACTAATAGTACGGGAAATTCTTCCCAATTCTATTTTACCATCATAATAATATCAGTCAATCACTTTTGGATCATTATTGGTTCTAGCTGCTTTTATCCACAAAATGTATCTGGAAAATCCATCAAACAACCGTTGATACAAGTTCTGTTTTGTTTCCACTTGTCATAGGAATCCAGATGCCAGAGATAAATTTATCGAATTGTGTTACTTGTAAGAAACATTTCGAATCCCGTGCATCTGTCATGATTTCATGACTTCAACTCTAAAAAACGTTAAAATTTGCTCCAAACTGTTTTCTTCGAAACAAACTATTTTTCCTCAATATTCTCTTTAGGGTCCGAATACTAATAGAATGATTGTATTCCTATCGCCACATCCTAATTATTTCTTTATCTTTAAGTGCCAGTTGAAAATAAGACCCTTCTCATAATTCGATTAAATTCCATGGAATGTGAAAAATTATTATATGGTTTATGCAAGTCGAGTTAGTGAGTCGGTACTCTGTGTTAACACGTTGAATGCATTATCGTTCCCCGGAGACCGTAAGTGCAACTGCGTCATGTGCGGCTGATCTGCAGACAAATTACTCATGGTGCGGGAGCTATCAAAACGAGAAAGGCTATTTTCAAGTTGAATATAGCTTTTTGATCCTTGAAACTCACAGATTTTCAACAAACTGCTGACTTTATATCGGTCCATGGAGACAGGCACCGCACTGAAGTGGTATTTCTTGGTGACATGCGATGTTGGTCCCCAGAGACCCATATTATTTCCTGTCATATTTCACTAGCAGAGACAAACTTTCGAACACACATGATCCCGAGTCAATTGGTAAATTTCGGGGATTTCTTATGTCAAGACAGCCGCTTGCACATTTAGTTGAACATAAATTACTAGCCAACCTAACCTGACCTGAATTCTTTAATTTGCACAAAAACTGAGTTTTTGAGGTAAATCTTCGGTATTTCTGCTTCTTGCATTGTATAATTTTCGTCATTGATCAGAAAATTGACATTTGTTTGTGAGAGATACTTGTATTCTAATGTTTTAAGTAATAAATAATAATAAGAAAATACTCAAAATTTATTAAAAATATAAATAATTTGAACAAAAATCATCAACAATAATTCTGTGCGGTTATGGTCACCGGAGACCGACGCTGTGGTTGCTACTGGTGTTGTAGGTAACGATGAACAGACTCCTGTACATAAATTACCTACATAATTCGCCTATTCTAGTTTAGAAGTCTATATTGTTTTTAACATATCAATCCCCGAGGACCTATACTGCACAGAAGATTCGAAGGGTATAGGACGCGGGAGACCGATACCTCACTATAATATAAATTTTGCTTGATTTTGGTTTACGCATTCAACGTGTTTATTGAGTCAAAATTTCGCGCGATAAGTCGAAATTTCGAGTTAATAAGTAGGTAGTAATTTCGAGTTAGTAAGTCAAAATTTCGGGTTATTAAGTCGAAATTTCGAGTTGGTCAAAATTTCGGATTAGTTTTTTTTCATGGCCTCCGTACCTGAACGAATGTGTCGACTCAGTGAGGGCAACGTCATAAGTCTAAATTTCGAATCAGTAGGTAGAGATTTCGAGTTAGAAAGTCAAAATTTCGGGTTATCAAGTTGAAATTTTGGAGTAGTAAGTCGAAATTTTGAGTTAGTCAAAATTTCGGATTATTTTTTTTTCATGGCCTCCGTACCTGAAAGACTGTGTCGATAGATAATGTCGACTCAGTGAGGACGCGGCTTAAGCAATGTCATAAGTCGAAATTTCGATTTAATATGTCAAAATTTCGGGTTATTGAGTCGAAATTTTGGGATAGTAAGTCGAAACTTCGAATTAGCCAAAATTTCGGATTAGTTTTTTTTTCATAGCCTCCGTACCTGAACGACTGTGTCGATAGATAATGTCGACTCAGTGAGGACGCGGCTTAAGCAATGTCATTATTCGAAACTTCGAGTAAGTAAGTCAAAATTTCGGGTATTGAGTCGAAATTTTGGGATAGTAAGTCGAAACTTCGAGTTAGCCAAAATTTCGGATTTTTTTTTCATAGCCTCCGTACCTGAACGACTGTGTCGATAGATAATGTCGACTCAGTGTGGACGCGGCTTAAGCAATGTCTTTATTCGAAACTTCGAGTAAGTCAAAATTTCGGGTTATTAAGTCGAAATTTTGGGATAGTAAGTCGAAACTTCGAGTTAGCCAAAATTTCGGATTTTTTTTTCGTAGCCTCCGTACCTGAACGACTGTGTCGATAGATAATGTCGACTCAGTGAGGACGCGGCTTAAAAGCAATGTAATAAGTCGAAATTTCGAGTTAGTAAGTAGAAATTTCGAGTTAGTAAGTAAAAATTTCGGGTTATTGAGTCCAAATTTTGGGATAATAAGTCGAAACTTCGAGTTAGCCAAAATTTCGGATTTTTTTTCATAGCCTCCGTACCTGAACGACTGTGTCGATAGATAATGTCGACTCAGTGAGGACGCGGCTTAAGCAATGTCATTATTCGAAACTTCGAGTTAGTAAGTCAAAATTTCGGGTTATTGAGTCGAAATTTTGGGATAGTAAGTCGAAACTTCGAGTTAGCCAAAATTTTGGATTTTTTTTCATAGCCTCCGTACCTGAACGACTGTGTCGATAGATAATGTCGACTCAGTGAGGACGCGGCTTAAGCAATGTCATTATTCGAAACTTCGAGTAAGTAAGTCAAAATTTCGGGTATTGAGTCGAAATTTTGGGATAGTAAGTCGAAACTTCGAGTTAGCCAAAATTTCGGATTTTTTTTTTCATAGCCTCCGTACCTGAACGACTGTGTCGATAGATAATGTCGACTCAGTGTGGACGCGGCTTAAGCAATGTCTTTATTCGAAACTTCGAGTAAGTAAGTCAAAATTTCGGGTTATTAAGTCGAAATTTTGGGATAGTAAGTCGAAACTTCGAGTTAGCCAAAATTTCGGATTTTTTTTTCATAGCCTCCGTACCTGAACGACTGTGTCGATAGATAATGTCGACTCAGTGAGGACGCGGCTTAAAAGCAATGTCATAAGTCGAAATTTCGAGTTAGTAAGTAGAAATTTCGATTTAGTAAGTCAAAATTTCGGGTTATTAAGTCGAAATTTTGGGATAGTAAGTCGAAACTTCGAGTTAGTCAAAATTTCGGATTTTTTTTATAACCTCCGTACCTGAACGACTGTGTCTATAGATAATGTCGACTCAGTGAGGACGCGGCTTAAAAGCAATGTCATAAGTCGAAATTTCGAGTTAGTAAGTAGAAATTTCGATTTAGTAAGTCAAAATTTCGGGTTATTAAGTCGAAATTTTGGGATAGTAAGTCGAAACTTCGAGTTATCCAAAATTTAGGATTTTTTTTTTCATAGCCTCCGTACCTGAACGACTGTTTCGATAGATAATGTCGACTCAGTGAGGACGCGGCTTAAAAGCAATGTCATAAGTCGAAATTTCGAGTTAGTAGGTAGAAATTTCGAGTTAGTAAGTCAAAATTTCGGGTTATTGAGTCGAAATTTTGGGATAGTAAGTCGAAACTTCGAGTTGGTCAAAATTTCGGATTTTTTTTATAACCTCCGTACCTGAACGACTGTGTCTATAGATAATGTCGACTCAGTGAGGACGCGGCTTAAAAGCAATGTCATAAGTCGAAATTTCGAGTTAGTAAGTAGAAATTTCGAGTTAGTAAGTCAAAATTTCCAGTTATTGAGTCGAAATTTTGGGTTAGCAAGTCGAAATTTCGAGTTAGTCAAAATTTCTGATTAGTTTTTTTTTCATGGCCTCCGTACCTGAACGACTGTGTCGATAGATAATGTCGGCTCAGTGAGAACGCGGCTTAAAAGCAATGTCATAAGTCAAAATTTCGAGTTAGTAAGTAGAAATTTCGAGTTAGTACGTAGAAATTTCGAGTTGGTAAGTCAAAATTTCGGGTTATTGAGTCGAAATTTTGGGATAGTAAGTCAAAACTTCGAGTTAGCCAAAATTTCGGATTTTTTTTTCATAGCCTCCATACCTGAACGACTGTGTCGATAGATAATGTCTACTCAGTGAGGACGCGGCTTAAAAGCAATGTCATAAATCGAAATTTCGAGTTAGTAAGTAGAAATTTCGAGTTAGTAAGTAAAAACTTCGGGTTATTGAGTCGAAATTTTGGGATAGTAAGTCGAAACTTCGAGTTAGCCAAAATTTCGGATTTTTTTCTCATAGCCTCCGTACCTGAACGACTGTGTCGATAGATACTGTCGACTCAGTGAGGACGCGGCTTAAAAGCAATGTCATAAGTCAAAATTTCGAGTTAGTAAATAGAAATTTCGAGTTAGTAAGTCAAAATTTCGGTTAGTAAGTCAAAATTTCGGGTTATTGAGTCGAAATTTTGGGATAGCAAGTCGAAATTTCGAGTTAGTTAAAATTTCGGATTAGTTTTTTTTTCATAGCCTCCGTACCTGAACGACTGGGTCGATAGGTAATGTCGACTCAGTGAGGACGCGGCTTAAGCAATGTGGAGACACGACTACATTTTAGATAACAACAAGTATCCGGGCAAATTCCTTCCTACGTGCAACGTTGAACTACATAAAGTCCGTTCATTCACCGATGTGGAAAAAAGTCCCATGACCGATTTGGTCTCCTGAACTCAGGTGGTTGATGGGCTGAAGGGAAACGAACGTTTCCGCTATGACCCTGTCATTATTCAAATATTCACGGAATTATTTTTATGCTTTCATGCGGGCCGCAGACCTTGCTGTGTATGTGACTGAAATTAAGAAATGAAAAATGATGATGACTGTGTCATTTATAACAATTTTAAAATATACCATCAGTTACGTCTTAAGGACGATACGAGATATTGAGAATTGCTCGAATCTATTACCATCGTAGTTCCAGTAAGAGGAAGACTAACAAGTTTGAATGGCAACCAACCCCCTACTTGTGATATATCAATGAAAAGCACTTGAAATATACTTTTTGATGCAATGCAATGTTACCTCGTGTTATGATTTTATAACTGAGAAAGGGGAAAAACTGTATTGAATCTCGTTTTGATATTTGAATTACTAACAATGGTTAAGTAAATGTTCTAAATTATTATAATCGTTCGGTAGATTAATTTTACTTCGAATTTCTTTCAGCTGAAATTCAAAATATCACAAGTTCAACTAAATTCAAACATAACTTGAGAATAGACATTTTTTACTGCCTGGAACAATTTATAATCTAGATGACTGATCATCCAACACAGAAAAAAAACTGATACTTACTATTTATTGACCCCGTTTATAAATGAATATAAAAAAAACTAATATTGCCTTATATTTTTATTCCCTTTTTATTCCATGCTCATTCATATTTACTTTTATTCTTATATTTAATATTCGTATTATTCTTATGCAAATATACAGGGTGTTTCTTAAACACGTGTAGAAAATTTAGGAGCGTATTGCTGACATCAAAAAAGTTATTCGTTTCTGAGATACAGAGTGTCAAAGTTGAATTCTTATTTTTATTTTTTGTGAATAATTTCAAAATAATTTTGATATTTGGGTAAAGTTTGGTATCTGGGAATATTTATTATTAAGTTTGTGTAACAAATATATTCTTGATAGAGCTCACTGCGAGCAACTGTTTTCGAGTTATTGAGATATGAAATAACCGATGCAAGTGATTTTGAATGACAAGATTTTTTAATTCAAAACTAATTCAATTAGAAATTAGTTTTTTTCAGAATTAACAGAAAATTTGATTTTTTCATTGAAAAATCATCCCAGATACCAAACTTTACTCGAATATCACAAATATTTTGGCATTTATTCACAAAAAAACAAATATAATAATTAAACTTTGACACTCTGTATCTTAGAAACGAATAACTTGCGGACATGTGTTTATGGGAACTTTTTTCTAATTTCGACGTCAGCAACATGCTCTTGAAGTTTCTACACGTACTCAAGAAACACCCTGTATATGTGATCTCATTCCATCCGCATGCAGGCCGGGTCAATCTTGAATTTCAATAGTTTGATCTATTATTTATACAGTGAGTATCATAGCATTTGTATTATCCTTTTACAGAGAACATTATCCGTAATAAAAGTTGGTGCGTTGCGAGAAACTTCCATTGCAGGTATCAAATTTCAAAAATCCCAAAAGGGGTATAAGTAAAAACAAAAAATTTAAATTTTGATCAAAAGTAAAGAACCCCTATTTTCGATAATATCAAATAAGTTTGTACCGACAAGTTCTTCACTATTAAAAAAAATGTCCTGATTTGAAATCACAACCCCTGAGCGACAATTTTTTTTGCTATTTTGTCACGTTTTTGGCCTCACAAAGAATCTAGTAACTTACCCTTACACCTTACGGATCTCCCTTCCATCACTTTAATAACATTTTGATGCACAATTTGGTCTCATTTGTTATTTAGACAAGATTATCAGCGTTTGTTGAAATTGGTTGTGATGTGATGTAAGTACACAATAACTACCGTTATGATCAATTTTAAGAAAATGAGTGAGTTAATTAATTTATTTAAACTATACAATTGAATAATACAAATCTGTAAGTTTACGATAACTTTATTGTTCATTGTGCTAACCAAGAATGAAGTACTGAAATATTGCATGAGGGGCTGATGTGGTTCCAAATTTGAATATTATTTTTAACTGTAGACAATTAAATGAAATATTTCGATATTATCGAAAATAGGGGAACTTTACTCCTGATCAGTATTCCTATTTTTGTTCTGTCCTGTATAACGTTTCGGAATTTAGAAATCTGATGCCTTCAATGAGAAATTTTTCACAATGCAGCAACTTTTTTTGAAGAATAATTTTTTTTACAAAATATTTCCCAAATGGTGCCAACTTTTTGACAGTCACAGTATATTGGATAAATAAAATTATTGATAAACTATCATTAAATTCACTTTGAAAACAGACCATAATTATTGATAAACATGAAAAAGGGAATTTTCCTATAAACTGTAGATTTTCATTTGACTTACGTATTATATTTGCAGAGAAAATTATTTTTAATTCTGAATTGTATTTTACTAGGGATCAAACAAATAAAATAAAATAATTTTCATGAGAAAAGCTCAATATATAGGATTTTTTTCAATATATTGGATTTCTTTTCAATCTATTGAAAAAAAAAATCCAGTATATTCAGAATTCTCCGTTAAAAAAACTTTTTTAACGACTGTTTCATGGCAGGTAAATCATTTGACAAATCTTGAGAACCGCCGGAAAGATTATTCTGGAGTATTGAAGAACGTAGGTCAATGTAATCTACCTTTCTGAAATATTTTCAGCTATACTTCAAACCGACATTAACTTCGTTATTTGAAATGGAACATCCTCTATATTTTCAGGTCTTCCTTGAGAAAAGTTGCACAAATTTCTGTCAGATGTGGCTCAACGTCCGTCGTGGTATTATCCAGGAAAGTAGTTTTCTGTCAGATATTTGCCTGATATTAACCACTTTGTGGAAATGTGTAGAAATTGTCTATTTTATTTATTTGATACTCTCCAGCACACTTTTTCAATATTAGTTAGAAATCATGAGATTGGTGGAGATACAAGTAATGCGTAATCACAGAATCCGTTTGAGTCGCTGAACCAGATGTTCTGAATCATTAGAACTAGCGAAGGCCTCTGCTTCAGGACCTCATCTGTCCTGATTGTATTGAAATGTGTTCAAAATTTGTTCTTTCCGTCAACCAACAGTACTTTTACGATCAACCCTCAGAATTATTCGAGATACTTCTGGGACCTAGGGAAGACGAGGCCTTTACCTTTTAACGTGTGATGCCATGCAATGGAATTGTGGAATGTTGGACACACTGCTTTCGAATTCACAAGAAAAACTCTTCTAAGGAATAACAACACTTTCTGATTAGGAGTTGTTTCAGCTTTGATTTCATGTTCATCAAGTGTATTATAGAGCTTACACACAATACAATAAAAGTTTCTTTGGGAAAGTGATGTGCGATGAAAATCAGGCTATAAAAGATATCTCAAGCTGCAGTGAAGGCACTGGCGTCACATTTTATTTTCGTAATTCCTGCTTTGAACTCGAGTCAAGTGATCAATGAGATAATCAGCAATAAGGTTGCATTTGAACGAGTCCTAAGCCTGGATTCGAAAAGAAGTTTTGAAAAACATGTTTTATCGGAACATCAAAGGAATTATATATTATCTGAGTATATCTCTCAGTGGTTAAATTACGAAAGTCATGAAATCATCTGTATGATCAGGTCCTCACTCACTGTTTCCGTAAAAAACATTGATAAAACAGTAACTCAAACATCGGCTGCTTTAAAGTCGATATAAAATAATTATAAAGGTGTATCTGAATTAATGTCTTCGTTGACAAGTTTCAAGAATACTGAGAACTATACGAAATGTTTATTATCGTGACAAATTCTAGTCGTACGAAGGCGCCGCTTCAGATCTACATTTATGGCTAGTGTCTACCTTATCGGGACACTCCGTATAGGGATACCCAATTAACCCAAATTTGAATAATCAAAAATGGAATCGCTGATGTTGGAGAAACAAACTAAGAGATATTAGGGTTCTTAGTTTGACCATTATCATTACTTTCACTCTTGTATATTATCCAAAAATAATCACTTCTACCCATCCCCTCTCCCACTCCTTGTCATTGGTGGTTCCCACTTTTTTTCACTCGTACGTTCGATACTTATTCACAACGTTATTATAGTATTGTTCTAAAACAGTCGTTGTTTCTGTTAACACTATTGTTTCCTTAACGTTCAGAGAAAAGTAATGTAATTAAAATAATTAGTTCTATCATGTCAAATCTCAGGCGAACTTCCTGTTAGATATAGTGTACCTCAAGGTTCTATTCTCGGACCTATGCTATTTGCTTTTGCAAGATTTATCACTATGCCTACGACACACAACTCATTTATAATTTCCTGTTCGATGGGTATAAAAAGTATGCCATGAAATGAATATGGACTTAAAATCACTTTTCTCTATATTCCCATTTGTGATGGTCAGTTTTAAGAAGGATTTTGACAACGCTGCAAATTTTTTGAAAAAGAAAACCATCTATACATAAAATAATTGATTTTTTTGTGTTGTCTCGCTGTGAAAATCATTCTGTATATCATTGAATATTTTTGTGATGAGTAACAAAGTAAGATGTATAATTTTTATTTGAATTTTTTTATCATATTAATTCTACCTGCATTTTTAAAACTAGAGAAAAATTTGTGGGCGTACTTTAACTCGTGGTCACCCGGTATAGTGTGAATGCTACGAAGCAGCTCAGGAGAGAATGTTGCAAATTCTCAAGTATTACACGTAATATCAAATTCCGAGTAGAGTGATTATTCGCGTATCATATTTTTTTTTGTGAATTTGTTTCAGTTCTAGACGTATTCGCTTGGCCAGCCTAGCCTGCTGTGATGTAAAGCCGTTTCTATTACTTTAATTACTTTTTGCAATCCTCCTGTGGAAAAAATAGATTGGATTAATTCATTCCATTTGTCGTTTCGAGCAACAGCAACTTAAGATAAACTCAAGCTCTTGCCTTCCATTCATTCAGTAAAAATAAGTTTGTCTCATCGGTGAATCTCGCTCACGAGCTCGCCTAGTCCTGGTGAAACACTCCAGAATGTTGTCGACCTGTTTATATTTCAAACACATTTTCTTTCTACCCTTAGCTGTTTCGGAGAATAGCCCGATGAGTTTTCAGTTTTCCCACTCCTTCATCGTTCAAATGACAACATTCATTTAGCAGAACTTTCCTGGAAAATATTTCCAATTTTTTTTACAATTTCTACTACAGAATGATCAAAACAAATATAAAAAAATATTGATTTCATTCCTTGGATTATGAACTCACTTTTGAGCCACAAAATATTGTTGAACTTCTACGTCTATTTGAATAAAAAAAAATTATAGGTGCCTTTGCTATATTGTCTACTTACAGTTCTGAAATCCATATATTATATGGTCCCCTTCTACTTACTTTCATGTATCCACTTTTAATAATTGCTATATCGATGTTCAATGTTGTTCAAAATTTTCGTGTAAATTATTTTAAATTATTACTATATTAATGTACACATGCACTCTTAATTAGAATTTTATTGTGTATCTATTATTAAACAAGTACATATGTGTCCTTATCGTTGTCAAGTGACTTTTTTCGCTCCATGTGAGTATTGTATCTTAATTGATGAAGTTACTGCTGCGATTAAAGTTATTTTCTATTCTATAGCATCACACGTTAAAAGGTAAGGGCCTCGTCTTACCTATCTCTCACAAGAATCTCAAAGACTTCCGAGGGTTGAAAAAACAAATATTAACAATGAAAAATGGATTTGGAAATGACGGAAAAACAAGTTGTTACTTCTTGTTGTGACCTATCTTTTACTGAGATTAAAAGTGACCATGAAACATGTCTGTAGGTGGCCTCCTCTTTGGATTGGACATATTTTAACAGATCGTAGAGAGTACTTGCAAAGTTGTTCTTGTAGAAGCTTAGCCGGAACTCTAACGGATGTAATTCAGCGGAAGTAGGGGGCGCCTAGGGGATTCCTATAGCTACGATATTCCTACCATATAGGTTTTTGCAGAAGGTTTGGATTTCTTTAAATCCATTTTTCTTATTTATTATATAATATACCTTTTATCACGTATTGTCATTATTCTGGCGCAACGACTGTTTCTGTTTTCACACTGGTTGAGATCTTCAGACGTCCTAACATTGTAGACGAACTACTTTTGAGGAACATTATCCAATTTCCGTCAGTTATAAAATCATAATCCACATGATCTTTTTTTTTTTCAGGAAAGTGTAAATGGGACCTAATACTGTTGCCTGAGGAAATCCATATTCTATTATGTCGAATTGGATGAAAATATTGTAAATTTTGAACTTGCGTTAATGTTAATAGCAATTTTGTGGATTATGTCGATTTGAATTGAATATATTAATTTATCTACAACTAATATATAATATACATTATAGATGTGACATTTACAATATAAAGTCATTCATTATTCCCGCGCGGGAATTTGTAACGAAATGTCTATGAAAACAGCCATGACAATTGTTTGACGCAAACTGTGAGTGTTGATAAATAATTGTCAAAGCGTGTTTATTGACGGAGAGTGTAGGGAATTTGAGGGAAAGTGATATGGAAGAATTTTCTTATCAGAATTTTATTGAAAAATAAAGAAGTTCACTAAAAATCTAAAATAAATAAATTAGTTGTAAAAAAAGTAGAGTATACTACTCGCAATAATGGCTATTATTATTGAGTCGTGATATAATCTACTATTATTACCGACCCTAATATAGTGAGGTACGCCTCTGCTTACTAGAGGTTTAGTATATTTGAATTATTCTATTCATCGCCTAATTCTTAAAAATGTCTGAAGCAATGCCTCTTATGTCAGTTTCAGATAAACATTGAAGATGGCTGGCATGATTCACCGAATGGAATTTTTGACCAAGTCACAGTTATGAAGTTCTCCTGATTTTGAAATCAACGGATTTCTTTGTAAGCAAATTGTAGATAAATCTGAAAAAATTGCATTTGTTGTACTTTTGAGATGTTTCTTGAATTAAATTGTGACTTGTTCAACATTAAAGAATAATTGATAATAAGTAGCTGACCCGACAGACCTCTTGTCGAAATTTCCTTAAATTTGTTTGTGATCGTTTAGTGAATTTTTGAAAAGCTATTGGAAAAGTGTAAACAAGGTAAAAAGAGAAACAAAACGTAATTCTGTTCATTGTATGTATTAACGATTGTGGCCATGGATATTCAATTTGATGAGGAGTATATTCAGAGAGCGCCAATGGAATTTTCTAATTTTCCGGTGAACATTTCCAAAATTTCTTTCCGTAAAAATTTATTCGAACTATTACGAATATTGAAAACAGATTATTTATATAGTGTCCGCCAAAATTTCATTCTTTATAAAAATTGGTGCATTCAATTAGACTGAGTACGCGCATATCCGTTATTACCAGTGGCGTGCGGCTAAGCGGGAAACGGCCGATATTCTAAATTCACTATGGAGTAAAGTGACATTAAAAAAGTTTTTTGCAATTGACTAATATTCCCAGTGATCCAGTTTAGTCTACCAATTACTAATTTTGATAACTACTTAAAGAGTTGGCCTCAATTTTTAATGGGAATTATCCACAACAATTTTTGAGTAGTAAGTTGCTGAATTTGCATGAATTATCTGTCAGAGCAATTCAAAATCTTGAATATGAGTCAAAAAAACAATATTAATAGGGAAGATAAGATAAGATTCAACTGCAAACAACTGTTTTCAATAACATTTTTGATATTTTGCATATTTGTCACTTTACCCTATGGTGAATTTAGAATATCGGCCGTTTTCCGCTTAACCGCACGCCACTGGTTATAACCGATATGCTCGTACTCAGTTCAAATTGAAATTTTCTGAGAAACTATTAATAAAAAAGTTTCCCATATGGTTCCAACATTTTGGCGGACACTGTAGATATAGCTAAAAGTTCTCAAAATTCGAAAGACCAATGGCTCATATTATTTACACGTCTATAAAGCTCATCAATTTATTTCCAGACAAATTATAATATTCCATCACTTCTTCTCCAGACGGTACTTTAATGTCTCGCCTACGAGTACCCGAGACAAAGGGGAACTATCCTCCGGTGTATGGAACTTAAAACTTCCTGAAATTACTCATTGTAACAGAACGTGAGTGCATTGTTTTGATGAATATGCTCAAGTTCAGAATGCATGTCCATGCTTATATTTCATTATAACACCTGAAAAATGTTTATTTTTCTTTCGAATCTCCTTTTCCTTGATTTTTAACATGAATAGGCGCGTTCCAAATGAGCGCTATTATTTCCTGTGTAACTCATTGACTAATCATTATTATTATCGATGAATACGTTCCCATTATTAATTCCTTCATCTTCAATTGTCTCTACTTATTTTTCAAGTTTACTGATAAAAACCTTGTGATATTTTTGGATGAGTAAATCTGAAGTTACTGGAAAAGATAATACGTCTTCACATTATGTAAAGCTGCTAATAGAAAAATTATGGTGTAGTAATTATTGAACACTTCTAATATCTAATTGAAAATAATTGTAATATTCAGGGTGAACTACCTTAAATGGGGTTCTGGTGTGTCATATGCGAAAGCACCTTTGAAATTTTCCAATTTCTTTGTTCAACATCCATAGATAATAATAATAATAACAAGTTTATTCGAAGATTAAAGTAATTAGGTAAAATTTTAACAATTTCAAGTGAACATTTCGGGAGTATGACAAGATGGTATTTTTTGGTAAAGAATAATTTCGAACAAACAAGTACCCACTAAGGCAGTGCCTGTGCGTGGGAGAGTTACTTATTCTAAGAAAAAGAAAAAATTACAATTATCGGTACAACACACTTTAAAATTGAAAATTTTATGTAAGAAATATAATATAATATACCCAACCCAACGTTTATATATATATATATATATATATATATATATATATATATATAAACGTTGGGTTGATCATGACTGACTAGTTGAAAGAAGAACTTCGAAACCAAAAAACTGATTTCTTTTTGTGGGGCTGCAGTCAAATTTGAGGATGCCAGGGAGTAAGAATGAAACTCTTTGGTATTATGTCAAGCTTTCGGAAATGTTTATTTCCAGCTTCAGGACTTACTGGAAAAATTGCGAAAATGAGCAATTGTACAATTTTTGTTAAGTGTTAAGGGTACTTACTATCGTGAGTTTAAAGGAAGCTAGCCACTTCATAACATGAGACAAGTTAATCTAAAATTATTTGTAGGAACTATTTATAAACATAAATGAAAATGTTGAAAATTGTTGAAATTGTTAAAAAGTATACTGAACCGGAAAGTATGGTCAGTGATACTGGAATATTGTAGGTTAATCATGTGGGATGAATGAAATGTGACAACTGATTGACATCTGATTGATTTCTAATGATCCATGAAATTGACAGAACCGTCGATCACGCGCATTCTACCATGGAACACCATGGAAAAGAATATGTTGTTATGACAGTACCTTCAATTTCATGTTTACACTTTTTTGATAGAACACTAGACCTTTTCACAATTTTTCCAGTAAGTCCTGAAGATGGAAATAAACATTTCCGAAAGCTTGACATAATACCAAAGAGTTTCATTCTTACTCCCTGGCATCCTCAAATTTGACTGCAGCCCCACAAACAGAAATCATTTATATATATATATATATATATATATATGTATATATAAAAATATAAGTAAAAAAGTTATTGGGTATAACCCTCAAAATGTTGTCCAACCGTAGACACGTGTTTCGAGCTTAAGCTCTCTTCAGTACGGTAAAATCGAGTGCGAAGATGTAAAACACTTGGGTGTAAAAATAGAAACAATACCTTTTTTACTTATATTTTCATATATTGCCCCTCGCTAAATCCATCCTTATATATATATATATATATACATATATAAAATTATAGTATAAATTTAGTAAAAGAAAGCTAAATGATACCTACATACATAGAAATATTGAAATATAAGTATTACAATTGGCAATTACAGTAACAATGATCATAAACAGGTACAGAAGTTCAAAATTTCATAACATTTAAACAATGAATGGATAACCATACGATCTAGAGAGAGAAGATAATATTGGGTCCTTTTTTTGAAAGAGTATATGTTTGAAACATTTTTGATTTCAGTCGGGAGAAAATCATAAAATCTACTAGCTAAAAAAGGTATGACTTCTCTGTCCTATTCTCATTCTGGATGACCATTTCAAGAGTGTTATTCGTTTTCACACTGGTTTTGTAGACATCGCTAATGATAGGTAGATTAAATCTGCGTTTGAATTCCCTTCTCACAATTTTATGGAAATAATGCTGACGTAATCAAGGACTTCCCTTTCTGTAAATATTAGGTCGGATTAGTATCTGGTTGGTTTGGATGGTATAATTTTCAAAAATCTTGAACTTCGAAATTCGGCAAGTGTGCATTCGTTGCTGCCCCCAAGCCAGAATACTGTAGTTGAGTCTTGTTTCAACAAATGCTTGATAAAGAATTTTAAGATATTTGTTGAAAATGTTTGAACTTGTAAAGGAGCGAACGAAGAGTTTTGCATACTTGTACTAGATGTTTATCCCACCGAAGATGACAATCAACTATTATGCCCAGATATTTTGCGTTATTGACTCTTTGTATCTTAATAGTATCATCAGAACGTTTTTCAATTTGTAAGGTGCCATAGTTAGGGAGACCACTGACGTAACAAGAAGGGAACGAAGCAGATTTTTTCATAATTTATCGAAAGTACTTTTTATCCAAAACATTTAATTAGATTTCCCATTTCTTGTTCTGCTTTTTCTTTCAACCCGTAAGCAAGTATCGCCCTCGTACATAACGATAGGGTCATCGGCGAAACTGGAAACGGTACCGGAGCTATTAAAGGTAAGTATAGAGTTTATATAAATTATAAAAAGTATTGGACCCAGTACGGTTCCCTGTGGTACTCCACATCGTTTTTCTGAACTTTTGCTCAGTCTTTCATCAATTTTCACAAATTGTTTTCTATTGTTTCAACAATTCGAGAGCATTTTCCAGTATTTTTGTTAAGTTACTAATAAGAGAAATTGGGCGATAGTTACCAGGGTTCTTTTTACAACCTTTTTTGAATAGAGGTTGGACATTACCCTCTTTGAAAATTGATGGAAAATGTCCCTCCATTAGTACTTTGTTTATTAGATGTGTCAGTGGACACTTGCGAATTCATTTTTAATCTCTTTCAATGTTTCTGATTTGATTCCATCGATTCCTGGTGCTTTGTTGGATTTGAGGGAATTGATCAGATTTATAACTTCTCTTTCATCTGAAGGATAAAAAAATAGAATGTGGTGAAGAAACTCTATTCAGAGGAGGATTTTCTGGAATTATCACCTGCCTAGCCAGATTTTCACATTCCACATTGATATAATATTCGTTTAAGATATCAGAGATTTCTTCTCTATCATCTGTGAGTTGGCCATTTTTTTCCATGTGTTTGACTCCTTTATTATTTTGGTTTTTATCCAATGTTTAAACTGCGTCCCACAGTGCCTTACTACAATTTCTACTGCTTTCAATTTTGTCTCTATAATAACTTTTTTTCCTGTTTTTTCATCAAACAATTCAATGTATTCAATTCAATTCAATGTTATTCAAATATTCTTCTTTCGATACAGTATCAGGCAGGTTAATTTTGTACTGTTTCTCCATCAAAAGCTTTCATTTTGCTTCATGAATGAAAATGTTTATTCAGAGATTCAAAACTGGTAAATGGAACCTCTAGTTCAAGTTCACGGTTGGTAACATCTTGAATAGCAGGCGCTACAAGTTAAATAATAAGATAATGTTTACTGATTTCTAACAATTAATTTAATTTCCTTGAAGGCAAAATGGAAATAAATTCCTTCATGTCGTGATATTAGCCGACCGAGGATAACTGAACTCTTTTACATTCTGAAGATAATCTTGAGCAGTAACAGGTTGAAAAAAACTGGTATTTTTCAATTATTTACTTCATTTGTTTAACTGTAAAATATAAAGTTCATTGTTATGTTCTAACTGACTTTTGAGCATATTTCCTAGTCGACAGTTCAACGTTAATATCTGATGTTAATTAGTTAATTAGTTGAAATTAGTACACCCTGAGGCTCGAATCAAATCTTCAATATTTCAGAAATTAATCATTCTGGGATCAATGGAGAGTCGTTAGGCTAAGAAATGGAAACCTGGAGCAAGATTAATAGTGAATATATTATTATCGTGCAATCTTCCGCATTGTATTGCTAAAACCCGACATTTCAACATTAGAACGTTAAACGTTTGTGGATTTTTGTATAAACATTGCTGAATAGCATAACCACTTAAATGAAGAATGTACTAACTATCTTTGACATCTTTGTCTTAATAATACTGCCAATGATAAAACAAAAGAAGATGATTGGTTGAAATTTTTGTGTTGATAAATGAAAACATCATGTTTTCGATTTTGTAGTTCGGCTCTTGATTGGCTACTGGATATGTATATGATGTGTTTTCGATTTTGTAGTTCAATTCCTGATTGGTTATTATCAAAACACAAACTTACCACTAGCAAGCTGCTATAATGACACAACACCAAACTTTGACCAAAACTAAATAAGCACTCACTATTAATTCATATCAACTTCACAATTTTCGACAAATTTTGCATAATCGTTGATTAATCAAATCACAAAATCAAAATGTTATCAAAACATAACCTCGAGCGAGAAGCAGTAGACTAGACATGCAATGACGAAACTACGAATGACGAGCCAGTCATTGGTAACTGAAATAGAGGGATGTTTGAAATATCAAGTAAGTGTTTTGTTAGTTGCATAATTTCAGAACTAAATGCGGGATTAATGTTCCTAGTTGAATTGAATAGTAAATAAATAAAAATGGTTTCGATTTTATTAATGAAATAATCTTAACAAATACAACTAGTGTTATCGGCGATTATCGTTAATTCCTTCTCGGTTTCGAATCAAATTATGTTGCTTTAGGCAACCACACTCGCGCAAGCGCTCGTGTGGTTGCCAAGCAACATAATTTGATTCTCAAATTCAAAGGAATTGCTATTTCGATAATCACCGATACACTTGTGGTATTACCTACGATAATCAATGGAATCAAAATTGAAAACTCTGCTGGTATGGATGGACGATCTGTAGAAATATTTGAAAAACTAGCTATGGTTATTCAATTCGGCTTTCAGAGTTCGAAAAGTACCACAGATTATATCTTCTCCTTTCTTGAGAATTCATACTCTAGCATTGCTGATGACAGGGTTATTGTACTTTGAGTTACAGCAGTGTTTTGTGATTTCTCGAATGCAATCGATTGCTGCGGAAGCTACGCCATTATGAGATAAAAGGAACAATCGGACCAGCTCAAATTTGTTCCTGTTCATATATTTCAGGATGTAGCCAGTTTATGGTAACATGAAGTGGACAGTCTGATTTGAGTGAAATTAAACATGGAGGGTCTGTTTCAGGACCAGTCTTGTTTTTAATCTATTTAATGACCCAATAACCATCTTCATCTTCATCATCTTCATCTTCACTATTTTTGCTGATAATACCAATATTATAAAGAGTAATAAAGAAATTTATGAGCTATCAAATATGACAGAACAGATGTTCAAAGTATTTAAACTGAGGTAACGCGAACTCTTTATGTTTCGATCTAAACAAAACAAAACTGGTTACTTTCAAATGTTTGCTAGACGATTCAGAATTCGAAAATCACTTCATAGAAAACCTCTTTCCACTTTCTGGAAAATATTAACTGTCACGTCTCTATACATAATGGAAACAGTATGCCTATTTCACAATAATAAAATTAGCATGTCACAGTACCAGACAGGGTCATATGCTATATTTACCTGTTCCAAAATTTGTTCTGCCCAAGCATTCTCTGATTTATGAAAGTATTAAAGTTTACAACCATGTTGTAAAGAGAAACATTCTCAATTGAAAATTGAACCAATATATCCTCTGGAAATGGAAAAAACCTACGATAAAATTGAAGTTACTTTTTTGTAATATCTAACATAAAACAACTACTTTCCCGGCTAAAGCCACGCTGGATATTGAACTACATCTGATAGATATTGAGAAAGACCCTATATAACTTGAGAGAAAAAATCTGAAAGTGAAAATTTGCATTTTCATTCAGATAGTTGATACTTTATTAAATGTCTAGTTTCCATTGGAGATTCTTATTTATAATTGAGATAAGGGAGAATGTTATTCAGAAGTATCACTCACAGAAAATCGCTCATTCCATTGATGCGTTAATTGCATCTCTTTCGCTAGACCTCCAATATATTTTGGTCGACAAAAATCTATTTCACTCTTCCAAGATCATCAGGGAGGTCGGAAGAATTGGAAAACATACTCTTCAGAAGCAATTTCATACTGTAATGAAGGAATTGTTGGACTATTTCTTGTGCGGTGAAACTTTGAAAATATTTTTCTGACATAAAACCTGTCATGGGTATGTCATGTTGATTTTATTGAAAATATGAACAGGATGTTCATAAAGTCAGTTGTGGAATCATCTGCGACTGAAAGTTGGAATTTAGTCGCTATTTTCCATCGTACAAGATAACTTCTCTTGGGAGGGATTCATGTTGTAAAGAGAAACATTCTCAATTGAAAATTGAACCAATACATATTACGGTCAGTTAAAGATCTTTTAGTAGAAATCGATATTCAAATGCATATTGTCAAAAAGTTTGAAGGAAATTCGAAAAAAATCAGATGTGACATTTGATATTTGATTCCCAATGATATTTGAAATTTTTAAATGCCATCTTTCGAGCAATCATAATGTCCTTTGTTTCACAAAATAGTATCGATGATATCATTCAAAACAGTTTTCATCCTATTTTTATACGTTAAACCGTTCAAAAATGTAGGGGAGGACTATGAAATTCCGCTATGTATATATAGGAACATACATTCACACTGTTAATCAAATAAGACAATGAAAGAAAGAGTTATGAACACACAAATTTTGTATTTCTCTTGGGACTTGAATTGTTTTTTTTCCATCAACCGGCTGCACCCTACGACAACCCTCAGAAATCTTGGATAGACTTGTGCTAGCTAGGGACGACGTAGCCCTTACCTTTTAACGTGTGATGCCATGCACAAGACTGGTGACCATGCTGGGAATTGAACTCTAGATACACTAGTTTAAGTAGATGAAAAAATCATTTATCGGTTTCTGAACACATTTTGATTTTTTAAATTTTTCTTCAGTTGTTAGATTATTATACAATTTGACACTGAGGTAGTTGTAACTTTTTTGACCAATATAGTTTTATTTCTGAAAGGAGTTTTGTGATTATTTTGCAATGTTCGTGTGTCGTGTTCGTGTTCAATTTTCGGGAGTTTGTGTTTTGATTTGAATGTTTTCGAAATATAGAGAATCTGTCGAATAAGTCATTTTTTTCTTGAATATTATTTATAATGTTATGCTTGACACCATTTTCGGTGAACTTCCTCGTAGTCGAGTTTTGTAATTAATAATATGCATATCGTTATTAACATGACAAAAAGAGCAAACAACACTTCCTAGAAAGTAAGCAAAATGCACCTTCATGTTGTTGAAGTTGGTTAATAACTATTCGAGATGTGTAAACGGTCAAACGTGTTTATTATTTCAATGAGCATGGTCAGTTGACATTCAGAATTCTAGGTTATTCTCACAGTTTGCCACCGTACGTGCAGCTTTTTAAAATCCGGACTGATTATGACCATTCGTGAATTAGTTGAACAATTTTCTTATGTTAATTACGAGCAGTTCGGAGTCTTGGTAATGCTAGTTAGGCAACTTGATGGCACACATGCAACAACATAACACAAATCCGCAAAGGTCGGTACTCTCGCATAAAACAAAATGAGAAACCGGCAGTAATTTGTTTTATGTGATGACTTGGATTTGCAGTACTTTCACTTGTTAAATTATTCGGTGAAGCATCGTTCAATGCTTTTAATGGTCGATTTCGTTTTGTTTCATGGTAATTTCGATGGGGATTATTTAGTTTGTGCTCTTTGAGTTGATTGCAGGATCAGAGTAGGCTTACGCAAGTGCAATCAGGAAAGCTTGATTTTGAATGAAAATTACCAACGGTTAGTAAACGGTGTTTTTTTTAGCAAAAACACGACCGCTTCAGTTTTGCAATAGATTCCATTCGCAAATCGATTCATTCCTTTGTGCAGAGGTCACAACCTCTGAAATATTTTTTCAACAGCCCTTTACGAAAAGACGTCATTTCAGCGAAAACGTGATTTCCGTCGCCAAGTGAGAGAAATTATCATAACGTTAACTTTCGTTTCTAGTGAAGAAGATTAAATTTATATTTTGAATAATTTCTCGCCCTTGTATATAAATTTTTGACTACTTTAAATTATTAATAAACAAAGGCAGTAATCATTCCATAATTAGAATGTATTTTTTTAACTTTTGTTTAATCAAAGAGTAAAATAGAATCGTAAAAATACCGTGAGATTTAAAAACAATTTAAATCTGGTTGCCTGGTTCACCACCAGAAATAGCAAATCAAGCTGATGAAGCCTCTTTGGATTTATTAGATACCAGTAAAATCTAAAAAGAGATATGAAGAGATACCTGCAAAATTCATGGATTGGAGAGTTGATAATCACATAAATTCAATTTCGGAAATTGTGCTGCTTGCGTATTTTGGATGGTTGTCAAAAAATTTCAAGTCATCGACGCTATGGTCTATGTATTCGATGTTGAGAACCACTCTTCAGATTAAAAATAATATCGATATCGGCCAGTCAAAGGTTCAAACCCTAGCGACTGCAGAACTTTTTCTGATGGCCCGAGAAAGTGCTAGGAATCGCACGTAAAAAGGTAAGACCTCGTTAATCCTTAGCTCGCACAAGTTTCGACTTCTGAGGGCTGCCGTTCGTAAGGGGACGACAGCTGGTTAACGGAAAAAAACATCAAACAACAACAATCAGTAAATATCCCAAGTTACGTTCTTTTTTGAAACGAAAATCTGATGTTTTCAAAGGTCAAAAGTCTAAAAAAAATTCTTTCGATGGGATGCACACTTTCTTAGAATGCATCCGACTCCAAATACTTAATGACTAAGGTAAGTTAATGACCATATTATTGCGACAAATTCTTAATGATTTAATATTAACGTTTGTAGGTAGCCTTAGTTTTTGGAATTTCGGAGGCTTGTCGTTGCCATGAATTTAAAGATTTTACGGTAAATGGTGTTAAAGATACCAGCAGTAGGTATACTCGTTACAAAACGTAATACAAAAACAAAAGTACGGCGTTCCTTCCACATTACTGAGTTCTTCTACGAGATTTCTAAAATATAAGTGAACCTCCGTCCACTAGATATGGACAAAATAAATTCAAGATTCGTTTCCTCAAATCTTTTTGACATTCCTGACATTATTAGAACTATGAGAAACATATTGGTCAACATGCGGGCTGGTATGGTTATTTTGTTGAATATTTTGTAATGTGAAAATTTTATTTGCCTCCTCAACCTTATTGTTAAGCGATTTTTGGATATATCCTTCAGCAACGTTTGATGACTTCCATCCGCCGTCGGCACCAGGTCAACCAATATTGTTGCAGAAGACCGACGAAAGCAGTGACCACTATATTCTGTCGGATTTACCAAGTTCAAATAAGTAGCACCTATTTTAGGCATTCTGTTGTTTTTAATTTACAATAAAATATTTGTTCATCGCTCCTTTTAAGCATATTATTGTTTTTGAAAAAGTATAGTGTTTCACTCGTAGAAAACATTTTCGTCACTCGTAAAACAATATACTGTTATCCATTCATTTGCGAGATCTTCTAAATTGAAACTGCAACAGTCCACTTCGTATTTTATTCACTTAATTACACGCGAGCTTTTTTTGTAGAATTTTTTTGTAGAATTTCAATGGAAAAATCGTTGCATGGCAATACTGAGAAAATCCTGCCAAAGAGAGAATTAGGAATATGGCTCAACAAGTTGTTAAAAAATATCACTAATTTTGTTCCAAATCAGGTCGTAAAAAACTCACCAAGTTCAGTAGAAAAAATAAGTAGCCAGACCACGCCACATAATTCAATTTTAGTTTCATTCAATTTAAAAAGTATATTCTCTAACATAGGAATGTATCTCTCATTTTAAATATACTAGATCAGGCCAAAGTAGACCATATCACTTCTTTTGAAATATTGTATGAGTAGTCTAAAATAGTTCAAAAAATATTCTGGCTTTATTCTTTGCTAACCCTGTACTACCTGAGTTCTTACTGCATGTTTGGATTGTAAAGTGGCCATTGAATATCGTGGAAACTTCTTTTGGGTCAGATATTATTTTATTGTTTTCTGTTTTAGTTGTGATAAAGCTATTATTTGTTACTTTAGCGTTATTTGGGTCAAAATTTTGTAACTATTTTTATTAGTATCATGAAAACTCTGAAAAACGTTAATGACCGTGGCGGCTGAATTTTATGTTAGTTAATAATTGTTTATTATTGAGTTATAGTAATCACATACAGATCATTCTAAATTTTCGATTTTTCGTGTTTTAGACGTGGTTTTGAAAAAAGCTTCATCAGCAAATTTTGTAAAAACTTTTAGTCTTGAAAATCCAAATTGTTGGAATGGGTAAAACTGCCAACTGAATTCACCAATTTAAAAGAAACTATCGCTTTCAACAGTATCGGCAGTAATATAATTGGATCTAATTAATGGTTTCAAGTTATGCTGGAAAAGTTGAAAGTACTACTACCAATGTATTTAAACTAAAAGCCAATAAGCAAAAAATAGAGAAATATGGTAATGACAGTTGCAACAATTCCCAATATTTACTACAAAAAAGACCTAGGTCATAGTAACACTATTCCTCTGTCTGACAAGGAGCCAGAGGAATGACGATTCTCAATGTTTCCGTGAAATTATTCACCACACCCTAATTTCATAATCTCACCTTTTGCATAAGGAAATACACGAGAATAATATGAAACTCTAATGTTTGAACGAAAACTGTACAATTAATGTTCCTGAAATAACTATCAGAGGAATGATATTTTTGAGTGTGACTCGCCATGATTTCCTTCTAAATCCACCGGTACCTAACAAACAACCATACGACAATTACTTTCATCAACAACTCTATTTTTCATCTCGTGAAACTTCAAGTTTCCTTCTGTAACAACCCCAATTGAATTTTGAAATTGTGGCATAGGAATGAGGATAAAAGCTAGGGGACATTGATTCTCAATAAATTTACTAAAAATCTAAAAAAGAAAGAGTGAAATAATTTCCAAAGTTTGTTTGCTTTATATTCAAGTGTTTTATTAGTTATTGACTTCTATGAAAGTTACTACTGTCTTGACAGTAAACGCTAAATTATACTCTAGCTTTAGTACATTGACAGTCCAGAGGAATAAATAAAATATTTATATTAGAAATTTGTCGAAAGTATCTGAATGGGTATATCGGGAATTTTTTCTACTATACCTTAATTACTCTTGTCTAAGGCCGGCCACTCACGTACAGTTTTAACTGTCAGTGAAAACTGTGCAGTTAAAACTGACAGTTTTAACTGTGCAGTTAAAACTGACAGTTTTAACTGTGAACTGATATGTACACAGACGTGCAGTTCAATTGTGCATTCCTTCAGTTTTCTCCATGGATTCAAACGGGGACGACGATATGGCCGCGGTCGGTTTACTGTTTGCAATGTTATTACAAAAAAGAAAAAAGAAAAAGCGTAAACAGTGGTGCAAGAAGTGGCTACAAAAACGAAATGCATCTTCCCACATAAATTTATTAAAAGAATTAAGGGAAGAGCCATTAGATTTTCTCAATTATTTACGCATGACTGAAACAGTGTACCAAAAATTACTTTCCTTGGTTTCTCCTTTGATTAAGAAGCAAGATACAGTCATGAGAAAAGCAATATATCCACACGAAAGATTGACTGCAACCTTGAGATTTTTAGCAACAGGACGTTCGTATGAGTGTCTGAAATTTTCTACAAGAATATCTCCTCAAGCACTCGGACAAATTATCCCAGACACATGTGCAGCCCTTTACAAAGTGTTGAGGGAGTATATGCAGGTATGTACAGATTTGTTCATTTATAATTTCTGAAAGAATAATTAAAACATGTGTTACTAGAAAACTGCTTTTATTTGTACAAAGGAATCGAATTGAATCAAAGAATTGACTTAAAATTAGAATTCAAAGTTAAATAATGGTTTGTGCCTAATTCCTTCATACATCACGGAAAGAAGAAAAATAAGAGGATGTTGAGCTGTTCTGAGAATAATGACTTTCTGACAGTGTGGGACTTGGACTCATATTATTTAAATAAGAAGGTGCTGAGTTGTTCTCAGAATAATGAATTGCTGTTAATGAGCTAGGTGTCTCTCTTGACGGTGACGGTGCGGTACTTGGAGTACAATTATTAATATAAGAGGATGCTGAGTTGTGAGAGTAGAGGGATTGACCACTTCTGTTGTTCTGAGTTTCTCTGAATGACGCACCTATAACCGTTGACGGTGTCTGAGTGGTATTAGGCAGTTGCCGTCCTGATAAACTGTAATGATCCATTGGCGATGGCATTAGAGAATCCATTTCAGTCTCAAATAGCACGTCTAGTATTTTTTTTCCGCAATGAGTGCCTGACGTTTTCCTAGACTTCTCAATCGCACAGCAACTGTTTTTCCTAGCAGATCATACCGGTCAGATTGTTCCCTAGGTGCTTTGAAGTGGTCACGCACTGTAGTCAGCACTTCTGTTGACAGTTCATCATTCAGCTTTCTTTTTTTATTCAAACCAGGCCTTGAAAGTGGTGGCCTTTGTTGTTTTGCTGGAACATTCTCAGTTGCTGATGTAGCGCCATCAACATCATCGTTTACTGCTTGTTCAACTGGACGTGGAGTGTCAGTCGATTCCTAAAAAATAATACGATATTGTTAAAATACTAAAAAACTCAAAACGCACCTATTTTAACATTAAATTTATTGTGTCCTGCTTGTTTCAGTGTCCTAAGTCAGAAGAAACATGGCAGGAGATTGCAACTTTGTTTGCAGACAGATGGCATTTCCCACACTGCATCGGTGCCATGGATGGCAAACACATTGATATAATTCCACCTGCTAACTCTGGATCTTATTACTATAACTACAAAGGCAAACATAGTATGGTACTTCTAGCAATAGTTGACGCAAAATACCGATTCATAATGGTGGATTTTGGAACAAATGGACGAATTTCCGATGGAGGTGTTCTTCAGAACACATCTTTTTTTGAAAGACTGGTGAACGAGAGTTTAAATATTCCCCAGCCTGACGATGTTACCGACAATTTCAAGAATGTTCCGTATGTCTTCGTTGCGGACGATGCGTTTCCTCTCAGAACGGATATTTTGAAGCCATTTCGGCAAGGACTCAAAGATTCCGCCGAAAAAGAGATTTTTAACTATCGATTATCTCGAGCAAGGCACACTGTCGAAAACGCTTTTGGGATACTTGCCTCACGGTTTCGTATCTTTCAGTCCGCAATTAATTTAGAACCACGGAATGTAGAGAAGGTAGTGATGGCTGCTTGTGCTTTACATAACTTTTTGATTGAACATCAATCTAGTACATACGCCCCTGCAACCTGTATGTATCAAGAAAATAGTCATGACGGGTCTATTATTTCTATCGGTTGCGATAGTTCTCAATCGAACATGATTCCACTTAATCGTCGTGCTGGAAATATTGGTAATGAGGCAAAAAAAATCAGAAATAATTTCATGACCTATTTCATGAATGATGGCAAACTCCCAAACCACATATTAAAAAACAAATAAATACCTTATGCACAATAATGATATCGTGTTTTTCTTACCTCTTCACTTTCACTGTCCAGATTTGAAGTTGACGCTCTTGGGGTGTCTTGATCATGTAGAAAATCAAACAGGTCATAGTACCAAAGCACCGGTTTGTAAATGCTGTCTGCAGATGTTCCAGACTTCTTTGTTGCCTCAACTTTCTTTCGCTCTTTGCGAAAAGCTGACCTCAGGTTGTTTATTTTGGCAAGAACAGTTTGTTTTGTGGCACCAGGTTCCAATTCCTCCAACTTCTTTGCCAATTTATTGTATGCTGCATCCTTTTTTGCACGATCATGGTAATCAGCAGATTTAACTTGCCATAAGCAAGGTTCCGATCTATATAGTTCGATAAAGTCAACAATAACTTGGTTTTGTTTACGCGACATGTTGATGCACAGGCTGTCGACACTAACTAAACTGACAAGTGTGGAATATGCCAGTTCAAACCGCCACACACACTCAGTTCAGTTTGTCATTTCAGTTAAAAATATGAATAATTTCATTTCTCTCAGTTAAACTGTACAGTTGAAAAATTGGAGTTGAACTGTGACTAAAATAGCCACACACGTACCGTTGTAACTGACAGTTATAACTGCACAGTTCAAACTGACAGTTAAAACTGTACGTGAGTGGCCGGCCTAAAAGTTGCCGATTTTTTTTTAAAGACGCCGAACATCAAATATCATAGTTTCTGAATTTTGACCCATTTATATTTTTCAGAATGTTCCGTATTGTTTTCGATTTATTCTTGGAATTGATCAGCTTCAAACTTTTTTCAAATCAGTTCATTTCTACCCAAGTCACCAGAATGTCCAATTGCATAACAACAGTAACTTCGACGACAATGTGCATACAAAAACAAATGGATATCATTACTTCCTTTACGGCAAGCTTAGGTAACCACGAGATCTAATTAAAATTTACTTCTTATAAGGTATATATATTGCTTGCCTTGCTGCACCAATAGTCGTGATACAACTCCGCATTCTTCACTAAGTAGTCCCATCAAGAGCAATGACTAGAGTATTTCACAAAAAATAACGAAGAGAACTCCTAGCTATTTGTCACAAATGCCCATGCGTCTTCAATCCAGCGGGATGCCCTGCCATTACCACATTCACTGCTGGCCAGTGTTGCCACTACGGATCTGAGGATCGTTGGAAAAGATTCTGCATTGTAGTACATGAGGTCAATGGTCAAATGGTCATCATTAAATGTTTTTGCCTGTCAGCATCTGAGTACCACAGGGCTCCATTCTTGGCCCTGTTCTACTTTCTTTCATATTTTATATTTGTTATTTTTATGATCATATTTTGGTAGAGGAAGAAAGAAATGCTGGGAGTGAAGACTCATCAAACAAAGACTAGAGTCCAAGTTGGATGGAGGTAATGGGCACTACAGAACCAATGGAAGAAGAAATCTCAGAGGTGAAGCGTATGCCTAATTATAATTTTTTCATCATTGATATACAATTTATGTTCGAGTCTACAGTGTTTAGTGTGAAATTCTTTTATATCTCGATACCCATAGCCTATAGAGAAAAGCTTTGTCAGTTAATAAAGCTGATCATTTTAAAAATATTTCTAAAATCACTGGGTGTTTTAAGGAAGCGTGACGACTCAGAGGCGAGTTTTTTAAAATAACACTCTGTATTTTTCATCCGTAATTTATTTAGCCAAGTTTTACCTTTACATCGCTGTAAAAAAATCAAAATCGCTATTGAAGAGTCATGTTGTATTGAGCATGGTATATTCATTTATTTAAATTTTGAAAACATTTTTGGCATACAGTAGTAGCAAGGTCTCTCGTACACCATTCCAGTAATTTTGCGACATGTTCCTTCACAGGGTGTTCAAATTTGGATTTTGAATATTGTAAAATTCAGACGATGTGCATTCGAATTTTTTAAATGGTACACTGTATTTTTTATATGAAATCTGTCGCCTTTCCATCGCTGGAAAGAAAATCAAAATCGGTTGGGGCATTGTCAAGTTATGAGTTATTTTCTTATTTTTGCCACTATTTCAGGAAAATTTTTAAGTCATAGTTCTTTCATTTATTTGTATTGAGGAAATATTAAAAGCCTATGGAATAATCAAATTTATACATGGACCATTCATGTAATTTCGTGATAGGAACAATTACAGGCTCTCCAAGTTTGAATTTAATCAAACAAATAGTTTTGAAAAATTGATCCCAAATTTTATAGATTCATTCAGACTATGAATTAATTTTTCAAAATACACTTCCATTATTTGCGTAATGTCCTGTCAAATTTCTAAATTTCCAGTGGAAACAGAGGTTGTTCGAAACATCTTCCATTCTGATTGATACAAGCTTCAAGTATTAATTCGCATTTTTCCTTATGTTGAGCAACATGGTCGGTGTTATAGGTACTTCGAAATGCATCTCGAATTCTTTCTTTCATATCATCAATGGAGGTAGCAGGTGTGCGAAAACCATAGATCTCATGTGACCTCATAAAAAAGTCCATACTGGTCAAGTCGGGAGATTTCGCTGGACATTAAATTAGTCCTCCCTGACCCATCAATATTTGAGGAAAATCTTGTTCAAGATGGTCCCGATGATAGCGTGTAAGTGCACCTTCCAATTGAAAATACATTTCATGTTGAATCACCAGTGGATGAAGATGGTATGGATGAAATTTATGCTTTTTGAGGGACTTAGCTTCTGATGATTTCTTAATATCTAAATGTTTAGTTATTTCTCTAACAATTAATGAAAAGCGAATGCAAGTTCATTTTATTCTGTCAAAATAGTTTTTTCGCTTGAAGATTTTACATAATTTACACTTCTTGTGCGCTCAAATCCTTATTCCAATCTTCTGAAGCATATTATTTGTTGGGGGTGTCGTCTTTAAAAAAAATTCGAGGATAAAAGACAACTACCATGGCTTTCCCTTAAAGTATACGCCATGCCTGTCAATTCTTCCTGAGAAACGAAAGTGTCAACAAACTGTAAATTTATTTTCATGACGAGAGGTACGCTGAGGGCAGAAATCTTCAAAATTGTTCCCTATATACATATAGGGAACAATTTTGAAGATTTCTGCGCCACTATACGGATGATGGTACCAGTTTACCAGACAATATCAAATTTATGATCCATGTATGAGTGAATATTTCAGATATTTCTCTGGGTATAATTGTGATTCCAAAACTTCTAGCTCTAGCTTTCGTGATTTTATCCAAATTGCCAAAGTGAATCATGATTCAAAATGCAGAGATCAAATCTGCCCTATTTTACTATATTTGTACAGATTTGAACATTTTAAATCGGAACATGGCCTTTTCTTGTAAAAAGTGTTAAATAGTTGGTTTCCAGAAGACTTTATGTTCACCAATGCCGAATAAACATTTTGGTTTCAGAGACTCGAAATCTGTAAATAGCAAGTCAGATATCTCACCCAAACAGAGAAGTATTGACAACAACGCAACCAGAGCGTTCATGATAATGGGCACTATTGGCATTTACGATACTTCTCGGCTCAACCGCTTGTTTCCTTTTAATTTTGAATGATTGGGATAATTGTATTTGATATGTTATGAAATATGATTAAATAAATTCCCCTTCTTCTCCAACCATGTCTTGATCGGATGAAAATTGAAAAGTACTATACTGATTCGTGTTACGTTTTACAACGTTACCAACTACGGAATGCGTTCCTGTTAGAATAATTTCAGTTTTGTATTGATAGAACGTCTACTTCGACTATTACATACCAGCTTACACTTCATAGTTTATGCTAGTACTTTTTGATCCTTTGTTCTGTTATATTTGAAAAACGTGTTTTCTGATACCCCGGCAGGGCCATATAGCTAAAATATCATAAGTTTATGAGAACGATAGGTGGAAGGATAGTTGAAGAACTAACTTCTCTTCCGCCACCAAGTATGGAATCTGTATTTCCTGCCATAGCCAAGTTTCAAACCTCATGATGTAAGCACGTGTGTCCAGACTACACTTTCAGGCACCCAAGTTTCAAAACGCAAAACGGCTGACATTAGCTGAGCCATGGCGATGACGTGAGCTGCGTAGCTAACCTCACCCGCCTCAGCATGCTCAGAAATTGATCAAGAATATATCTCGAACCATCCTTTACAAAAAAATGAAACCTAAAAAATGCCAATTGGTAACTAGGGGAATTAAAATTCAAATAAAAAATCTACACTCGATACATCAAATACGAATATTAACAAATGAAGAATTCTTCCATAAGTATTTTAAAGAATATCGCACCACTTATGGAAATGATCGTGTGTCCAAACTAAATAAACGCTAATGCTTGGTTACTGAAAATCTGATGAAATATTTGTCATCAAAAAACAATCCTATGAAAAACTTCGTAAACCCCAAAATTGCAGACTCACTTCTATTATACATGACACCAACTTGAGTGAAAATAAAGATATTATCAACTCGATGAAAAATAAAAAACCTGCTGGAGTCCACGAGTCGAATAATTAAAGATATTCCAGGCTGCATGCCTTAAATTATGGTGGAATCGATGGATGAATCCTTTTCTGAAGATAAATCCCAGACTTTCTAAAAACCTTGCCCATAATTCCCCTGTATGAAGGGAGTCCACAAGACAAATTCATAGCTTACTCACAAACAGTCAACTTGGATTCCAAAGTAGTAGAAACATGAACGATGCTATTTTACAATTCTTGTAAAAAGTCTGTACCGAGTTGAATCATGTTGAAATGGTTACAGCAGTGTCCTGCGATTTATCAAAAGCATTTGACTATGTCAATCATAAAATAATGCTGCAAAAACTTTCACATTATAAGATTGATGTAAGTCGTATTTATGTGGGCATCGCCAGATAGTACTCACCTCAAAATCCTCTAATAAAGCAGACATAAACTCTGGAGTACCACAAGGATCGGTACCTGGCCCTCTTCTTTCCTTGGTACATATTCCGAATATCAAAATTTCAGGAAAATTCTCACCGTTGAAAAATTTGCTAATGTATTTGATTTGTATTGTAATGTATTTTTTCCGACGAAATAAATTCGAAGCAGGCCTTTTTATTTCATTTAGAATTTTTGGAACACAACTAAAGATGTTGAAGCCATATCCATTGAGAAAGAGATCTTTTGGATCAGATAATAAATAACAATTTTAGAGGGTTTCCCCGTTATCACATGGGTATCTCTGTATATATAAATGATACTGGTAATTGGTTTAAGTTGAACCCCTTTATTATCGAACCCTCTGTATTATTATTCTTACCAAAGGTGATCGATTTCAGATTATTCAATTTCTCAGTATTTAGAGTGTTAATTCCATCAATTCCAACGTCCTGCTTGTTTCTTCAAACCTTGAAATTATGAGTGCTCATTCTTCAGAATGAACTTAGCCAACATTGTTAATTCGTATAAATGAAAGAACGAATTGACCATCTGCTGATTACCTTCATCCCTTTTCAGCACCTGCCTACACCTACTTTAATTATCTTTCCCTCCTATTTCGTTCACCCCCGGAGTAGGGGGATACCCTCATTCCGGCTATGATAGTCGTATCATTCTCGACCATTAGTATTCTTGATCATTTCAGTGATAGGTAGCATTAGCGGCCAGATATTTTTTCGCTGGGCTGAAAATCCAAAACAATTTTTTTTCGAGTTCACCGTGATTTGGAGAAAAATTCATGAAGGATTTGAATAAGTAATAACAAAGGCTGTATTCACCTCAAACGATTATAGGGTGACCCGGAGTTGAACCGCCAAATATTTAGGATTTAGGCTTTTTAGGCAAAAATTTGTTTCGTATAATCATGAGTCCCAACTTTCTCCGTTTTCGGGATATAGAGTGTCAAAGTTCCTTGGCCCCCGCGCTCTCCTGACTTGACCCCTATGGATTTTTGTATAGGGTACAATGAAAACCATAGTTTACGCCAAGCCCATTAACGACGAAGGTACTCTTCAGGAAGGAATTGTTCAAGCAGCACCAGAGATCACACCATTAGAGTGCCGTGTAGCTTCAGAATCTATAGTTCGTCGGTGTGAACTTTGCATTGAAAAAGATTACTGTTATTTTCAGCAGTTTTTTTGAATTATGGTTTTCTTGTTTTCTAATAAATTAAAATAAATTTGCCTAATGTCAATTACTTCGATACTTTTCTCCAGGGACATGCAAGGAAATGGTTCTCAAAAACAAAGCGAGCTACGAAAATAATTATAGAGGCAAAACAATTGTATCTCTAATTGCTTAATCCTGAAAAAAATCAAACATACAAAAAACAGTGAAGGTCAATAATTTGTCATAATATCATTAAATTGCACTTTGGGACGCCACTGTAATTAATGATTTCATTATTAGTACATTAAAGGAAGCATTCCAGGTTCCAGGTTAGGACAACTTCTTAAGGGAAAAAAGTTTTCTTTTTTCCTAAAAAATCCCAAGCGTTTGGTAGTTTAACGCTTGGTCATATTAATAATAATAGAGGTGGCAACAGTTGAAAACTCTCCGGGGCAAATATAAGCATAAACTCCTGCAGATCTGGTCATCGGAACTGTCGGGGAAGAACAAAGTTGCTGCAAATAATATGCTTTCCATTCCGATCTTAGTCTTCTCTACTCTCAAAATGATGCATCTTCATAGAAGCTTGCATCCATGGTTATGCTTCCAAAGACATCAAGGATGCCGTGGAATTTTGAGTTTGGAGTGTGTACACAACTTAATGGTACTGGGTGGAGCCTGTAGAGTCATCAGGAGGATAGATCTCCTTCTCTGCATGGTCTGCGACTATGAAAAAGCAGGAATCGATGCATTTTTTTTATGGCAGCAGCCCGTACAGCCGATGAAGTTGGTCTCGTATTCGACTCTGTACGAGCTCACTCAAATTCTGTTACCGAATTGGAACTCGTTCAGCAAAAACCTGACATTAAAGCCACGGACACTGAAGTACCCCTGCAGCTACACAACCACTAGATAAGCCAAGGCATAGGGTCTTCTTCAAGAACGTGGAAGAAATTGGCTTATCAAAAAATCGGACCTTTTCCTTCTTCAGGTCAGGTAGGCTGAAGTCGGAGACCAAGTGATTTATAATGGCTTGCCAGGATGGTGTCTACAACACACTGGTCTTCCGCAGTCGCGTGATGGATATAGAGGTCCTGGACATTAGATGCAGTCGACTAGGAGGGTGTTCATCTTGCTGGATGCAAGCTCCTATCAAGATGACCATTTTTTGAATTTCTACGTCTAGTTGCCGTAGCTGTTCTCAAATTCATTTCATCATTCCAAAGGAGTACAACAAAATCGAAACGCCAAGTATATCAAGTTCAGCAGATTTGTTCTATCCTAGCAGTTCTGCTGACCAGATCTGTTTGAGTTTGTGCTTATACTCATACCGCGGACGGTATTAGGACATTTGGACGCGGCCAACTGGGCGCGAGTCAACTGGGCGCGCACAACTGGGCGCAGGGACAACTGGGCGCAAGGACAACTGGGCGCAGGGACGACTGGGCGCAATCCCAACTCGCTAGGCAGGTTAGTTCGATCAGGTTGGATCAGACTGATGAAATACTACACACAAAATGAATTTTTCTTCAGGTTCCAAGCTCCCAACTTGCTAGCTAGGTTAGTTCGGTCAGGTTAGATCAGACTAATAAAATACTACACTTAAAATTAATTTTTATTCAACTTCCAAGCTCCCAACTTGCGAGCTAGGTTAGTTCGGTCAGGTTAGATCAGACCAATAAAATACTACGTTCAAAATGAATTTATGATGATAATTATGATTAGTAGATATTTTATTAAATTAAATTAAATTAAATTATTTGCAAATTTTAGTCCTTGCGCCCAGTTGTCCCTGCGCCCAGTTGTCCTTGCGCCCAGTTGTCCCTGCGCCCAGTTGGCCGCGCCCAGTTGACTCGCGCCCAATTGGCCGCGCCCAAATGTCCTAGACCTAAGGCAGACTTCGGAAAGAGTTTTTAAGTGTGGTTACCTCTGAATATTCCTTTAGGTTTCTGCACTTGTTGAAAAGTGAAAATGGTACTTTACTAAAAGTATTGAATCTCTCGACTTTTTAAGAAGTGAGATTTAGTGTCGGATTCTACAGTATTGAAACCTAACAAAAACTAGTGTAACCAACAAGTGAGGCACACTCACACACTAGCCTGATCAGCTTTCTCTAAGCTTTTCTCTCATTATTGTGAAACGTGGTTTCATGAAGTAATTCTTGGACGTTTTCCAAAAAATAGGATTCTTTAATTCTATGACTAACCATAAAAAAAATTCGAGACTGATTTACGGGTAAAACATCTTTTTAGTAGGAACATTTATATGGCATCATATCATGTTCTTCGGTGATTATAATCAATATTTTTCCTTTTGTTCTAGTTCAGTAGTAATGAGTATATTCGGCGTATTATCATTTATTTTATGACACCTTCTTATTCAATCAAGAATTGTTAATGTGTCATTGGAAAACAAGGATTAGCAGGTGTCATTCTACGAACCTCTCCCATATAGGGGCCATACATAACATGCAAATTGTAAAGAACTACCTACAACTTCACTGTAGTTTTTGAAACCGTATGTACTCGTATAGAGTGAAGTTGATAACAATAAGCACAAACGAGTTACTGTCCAAGAAGTCTTATATTCATTCTTTGCTTTTTGCTTCTTTCTGAGATACAGTGGTAGCAACGTTTAAGATCGTTTTGAAGTTTCAAGAATTTACAATTTTTATGATAATGAGTTCACCTGCTCGAAATAGAAGAATGCTACTGAGTCTTTAACGTTTTTAGGAACAAATGCTGGCGACCTCAATTGAGAAGTGATATTTTTTCATGAAAAAAAATGCAGAGAGTCCAATTTAAGATTGTCTACCACGGGGATATCTAAAACGGTAATATATGAAGTAATATCTATATGGAAGTATGAAATTTCCAAAAATATTTTAGATTTTCAAGTTAATTTGGAAAAACTGAATTTTTCTATCTCTTATTTAATTTTTTTCTAATGTTATCGTCACAGGTGGAACAGAATAAAAATACTCATTCGCAGAAACTTTTTATTAGCTTTCTTGGGACGATATCAATTTTACTGTCCGACATTTCTTTATCGAACAACCATCATCAACTTATTTTTTTTTTAAAATAAAATAAAATAAAATAAAAATGAAATAAATTTATTTGTACTTGCAACAGCAGCCATCTAGAGGATGGGTACACGTCAGTTACATTTGTTAAAATACTAGTAAAGGTTTACCATAATCGTCAGTACAATACAAAAATACAATACATAAAATACAATAAATATATAAACAGTACATAAAATACAATATATAAACAGTACATAAACTACAATATACACGCAAGTATAAATGAAAAAATCAAACCTAAAAATATCAACCTGATGAATCTTTCAGGTATTCTTTCACAGAATAATATGCCTTTCTTACTAACATTTTTTTATTTCGTTTCTATACTTTCTGAGGCTGTGGATGTTTTGTATGCATTCGGAAAGTTTGTTGAAAAATTTGACTTATACTGGTGGGTTATACGGTCATGTTTCGAAAAATGCAGTTTTTTGAAGTATTTTTTTCTGAATTCAATGAGCGAAATACACTTTATTAGTCAAGAGAGAAGCCCAGGATACACACGGATAGACATCAACATCGTTTTGGCTTCAATACGTGGACTGAAATTTTTGGTACAAGTTGATGGGCCCTTATTTTTAACTCAACTCACTTACCAAGGAGCGTTATCGCACATTACTTCAGCTCGATTTGGAAGAAGCCCTAGATAACTTGTCACTTGCAAAAACTAGTAATTGTTGGTTCCAAAAAGATGGTACGCCTCTACGCGCAACCCTCGGAAGTCTTCGAGAGACTTGTGTGAGCTAGGGAAGACGCAGCCCTTACCTTTTAACGTGTGATGCCATGCACGAGACCGATGACCATGCGAGGCTTTGAACCCTCGACCCTTCGCTCCAAAGGCGAACGTTCTACCAGCACGGCCACCAGTTGTTTGAACAGTTTTTATAATTCCTAATAATAGCACGTATTTTTTATCTAAGGAATTGTTAAAGCGTGTAACCTGTTATTCCATGTTTTTGTTTCGTTTTATCAATAACTAAAACAAGTCAACTTGAACTATTGATTTTTTACGAAACCCAATTTCAGTAAATTTTGCTTCAATTCAGGCCCGTACTTGTAATTTTACGTTATGGAATTGTCATATGTAGTACCTACATCATTGAATTCAGAAAATACTTCAAGAGATGGTATTCTTCGAAACAGGGCCATATTTAAAAAAATCAAGTTGATGATGAACACCTGAAAAAAATTGAATAAGAACTCGAAAAATTCAGTTTTTCCAAAATAACTTGAAAATGAAAAATATTTTTGGAAATTTCATACTTCCATATGGATGACGTCATTGTTACGCAACTTTTTTCTCATTGAACCAAAAGTGTATCTATAACCGTTTCGGATATCCCCATAGTGGACAACCTTATCTTGGACTCACTGTATATTTCTAAGTTTTGAATTTTTTCCGTTTCATTGTGAACATGAGCTTGTGTGACAGTAAAAATAAATATAGGGGAGAGTTGCCCAAATTTGACCAGTTTCGAAAGAATTGCCATAATAATGCTAAAACTTCACTTTTTAATGAATGGAATGAAACAATAAAATCCTCAATGTGTTGCTATGACAATATAACGCAAAAATGTGTCAAAAATTAAAACAGTATTTCATAAAAAAAAACGAAAAAAAATGCATTTGTTTCAAATTAGGCGACTGGTGTCTTAAATTGGACCTACGGGTTCCTAATTTGGACCATATATAAAAAAGTCAGTTTGGCAAACACAAATCGCAAATGAAATCATCCTCGTCCCCAATTCCTGCACATTCTTCATGTGCCCATCGATGGCACTGGTAACATCGAGCCCAACCCTCTCCTTTTTTAGAACACAGGTAGGTGCCTCCACAGTATAAACACTCTGTATCATTTTCATCTTCTGCTACCGAACTTTCAGATTTTATGTCTTCGGTTACTTTAGTAGTATTTTTTTGCATGAACTCCTTTCTTCTCTTGTGACTTCATAGTTTTTTTTTTGGGATAGAACTCTTAGCAGCTGGCAACTTACGTCTTCCTGGTTTTTCTTCTGCAGCTTTCCTCTTTTCTTCAAGCTCTGTTTTATAAGGGCTGCTTGTTAACTCTACAGCTATCTGTGTTGCTCTTGTCTTTCTCTTTACCATTTAAACCAAATGAGCATCTGGTAGAGGTGAGACTTTATTCAAACTTATTTCGAATGCAGACATTATTTTTGTACAAGATTGTGTTGCGATACTTGACTTAGCAATATTTGACTTAGCAATGCTTGACTCAGCAATTCTTGTTGAGACATTTGATAACGATGTACTGGAAGTCCCTTCAATTGTTGAAGTTGTCTGTTCAATTTCAGGAAATTTAACTTCCTTATTGTTATACTCATGCCCTGACAGACTGAATTGTCTTCAATTTCCGTATCATCATCTATCCCTAACTCATTGTCTTCGTGCAACTGCTCATCATTCGGACGAAGGGCTTCAGATGGTGCAAAGTCATGTTCCTTGAAGTGATTTCTATCCACCGGCCATATTCCTGAACCACGAAAAGCACTTGCAGCGGTTTCCAGAGTAGCTGCTCTCCCATAGGCCTCCGAAATCAAAGAAGCCACGTTGTATTGAGAAATTGTTTTTCCAATATTGGATCGCAACCATTTCTCCTGTGCTTGAACATAGTAGCTTTGTAGTGGCTTAAAGAAAGCAACGTCTAAAGGTTGGAGTCTATGGGTGGTGTGGCCGGGAAGTTGGAGAAGATGGATGTTGCGCTCTCTTGCATAGATAAGCGCCTCTAAATTTTTGCTGTGGGTTGAATGCCCGTCCAATAATAACAATACTTCTTTATCTGGTCCTGGTTGTACTACGCTATTGAAATGCTTTAGCCATTTCAAGAATAGTTCAGAGTTCATGTATCCTGTATCAGAAATCTCCACTAATCCACCTAATGGAGGCTCGATTCCTAACTCAGGGCATAACGTTTTCTCTTGAAAATCAGCATGGGCGGAATATACAGTCCGGCAGCATTCAAACAACATACTGCTGTAGTATTAACTCCTCTCTCTCCACTAGTGATTCCACCTACTTGTCTCTTGCCTTTCAATGAGACAACTTTTGGCATCCTTTTTTGAACCGTGCTATATCCAGACTCGTCTACATTGAATATGGCGTTGGCGGTTATCTTATACTTATCTACCAATTGCTCTAGAATATCAAAGAAGTGTTGCACTCGTTCTCTGTTGAATCCTTTTGCACTTGCAATCGAGGTAGACTCAGGCTGACGAACTGATAGTTGAGGATGGCGCCGCATAAATCCATAAAACCATTTTTCCCCGCCATACGTTTTTCACTGTTGAAGCGATTAGGAATATGTTTTTTCTCCGCAAGATCATAAGCTATTCTTCTTATATCGGTAATGGTGAGGCCAAACATTCTCTCCTCAAATTTCAGAATATGTTTAGTCAGAATACCTTTGTCAACTCATTGGCAATTTCATTTCTATTTTCCAAATGCCGTTTCAGAGTGGCTTTTGGTATGTGATATCTCCTTTGGCATTCGTTCAATCCCACTCCATTTTTTCTGTAGGCATTCAAAGCCTGTGCTAAATCTGCCTGAGACCACCTGCCATATTTTCCTCTTTTGGATATCTGTTGATAATCAAAAATATTCCTGATAAACTGACAATACCGATGTAAGAAAAAATCGTTTCCTAAATTGGACCGGTGCAATTAAGGCAAGTTGTGTTGGTCCAATTTAGGAAACGGTACAATTTGCATTTAATGATAACCTCAAAAATTTACGTTTTGAGATATCATCAAAAAATTGACGCTGAGTTACTGCTAATATACTACAGATATATGATATAAAATATGAGAAGCTCACCTTTTGTGTGGAAGGCGCTAATAGATTACAAAATCTATTGAAATATTGCTGTACACCTTCGAATTTCACACAAGAGCAGTTTAACCGTCGATGTAAGTTTCGAACTGAGAATTTCATTAAATTCCTTTCGAATATGGATATGAACTTATGGGTTTTCGCGACAGATGTCGCTACTTCACACTTATAGTCGAATTAATAGTGTGGTCCAAATTAGGAGACGGTCCAAATTAGGCTACTTTCCCCTATTCAGAATTTCAATAGTTCAATCCACGTCCAATAGGTATGATATTTTAGAGCGTTGATGTTACTGAGTTGACTTTGTATTTCTATATTCACGCTTGTCGTTCGAGTAAATGAATTTTGGAGCGCTACAGACAATATCAATTCCAAACATATTAGGTTGAATATATTTCATTTCGTCTGCAAGAAATAGCCTTTAATTTTATACCTACTATATACCACCAAAATGCATGAAAATTTAAGCAATGTATGGTACGAAAATGGAGACATAAATGAGTGAACTGTATAATTTTTATATTTTATCGTAGGTTTTTTCCATTTCCAGAGGAGTCATGTATTGATTCAATTTTCAATTGAGAATGTTTCTCTTTAAAACATGAATCCCTTCCAAGAGAGGTTATCTTGTACGATGGAAAATAGCGACTAAATTCCAACTCTCAGTCGCAGATGATTCCACAACTGACTTTATGAACATCCTGTTCATATTTTCAATAAAATCAACATGTATAACTGTAGTTTGTACTTTTGTGATATGTACCAATTTCACTTTATTTATGTCTAGATCATTTCACACTAGGGAAGAAAGGACGACTTTGCAATCATGGGTAGGAGAAAATATTTTTTCAGCCACTTCCGAGACTACTTTTGTTTTTTTTCTCCTTAACAAATGTCCTTATCTTCTTGAAGTAAAATTTCATTACTTTGATTAAAGATATCGTTATCAAATTTCTAGCCACACGTTATATCGCACTAATCACAATTGAAGTATTGTTCCATTTCTATATAAATCGGTTAAAGTTATTGATGGCTTCGGACTAGAGAAAATGCTGCTGCAAACAATTTATTTCCCCACATTGATTAATTGCTTAGTTTTATTACCAGAAGCATTGTTTTCGTAGTAGCTCAGGTAATAAACACCATTCTATATAATACGACGTGTAACCATAGAAACTCAAATGAACTCACATGTACACACTGTTAATGCTACTTGGAATTATGGACTACTTTTAGCTCTCCTTCCAATGTATTCCTCATTCAAAGCTTCGCTTTGTCATGTCATTCTATTCTATTGATCAGTTCCAGTAAGTAAACATCGACCTAATTTTTCCAAGAAGCGATCGACTAACTGAAGAACACCAAGCACGAAGGATAATTTATTGAAGGACGTAACACCATAAAGCACCTCACAGCATTGTACACTATTGTTTTTCTACGACTATTTGAAGTATATACGGAATCTGTTCTGTTTTCGTAACAGTTTCTATCATAAACTCTCATGTTGCCATTGAAAATACAAATACCGAAAAATGTTATAAAAATCGAACACTATGTAATCATTTCATAAAAAAAAAATTAACACAATCAGGATTAGAACCCGAACATCCCGTATTGTCACAACTAGCCAATCTCCGTCTTACTTAAAAGCTAAAATTTACTTCAACAATATTAACTGGTGTCATGGGAAATGTCATTCCTTGAATTTGGCTGAAGTATCCATATCCTCAAAAATTGTCAGTTTTCGAGATAGGAAGCTTTGTCAATCGGAGAGCTCTCATTTCTGACAGGGATGGAATTTAGATATTCGGTGTCCAGAACCATGCAGATTTACAAATGATCTTCCTCAGTTATGTTAGGAGCTGCGATCGAAAATTATTCATTCATATTACTACAAACTGTCTATGAAATGAGATACAACACCTTCTTTACCATTTATTCTGCATTAAGACAATTACAACTGTATAGGAGTCGTCATATAAGAATAAAACTTAACCTAGATCTAATCACAATGTTACAATATTGACTTAATACTCATTCACAAAAATTTTTTCATTGAATAATAACTCTGACGGACAAGCAAATCCTTCAGACCTTTTTTGAAATGTATTTCCGAAGAACAAGACTTTATTTCGGGAGGTAGTCTATTAAATATGATAATACCCACGTTATTTAGTGAATTACAGGAAATGACGGACTTTGTTAAAGGTACATGGAAGTTATCCTTGTTTATTCCACAATTTTTTGTGAAATGATCACGATTTTTGAAAATGTATCAAGGATAAATAAACCTGTGAGCGTTAAAATACCCAGTTCCTTGAAAATGTTGCGGCAACTGACATCACTTGGAACACCAGCAATCGTCCTGATTATTTCCTTTTGAGCCAAGAACATATCACCCGAGTTTGAAGACCAACCCCAGAAACCAATGCCGTACCTCAGTCGTAAATCAACTTGACCATGATAAACATTGATCAACTGTTTTGTGGTTAGAACTGTTTTTAGATTCTTCATCATAAAATTTAGTGAGTGGAGTTTCGATACTAGACAGCAATATATGTGGAGACCTAGAAATTTAAAACAAGATGTATGAAAAAGGCATGATACGTCCTCGATATCGGTAGTTATTTGTAATTATCACATGTTTTCTGGTGGGTTTTAAACCTCATATACTCTATTTATGTGTTGTTTAAGTAAAGGTGGTTAGAAGAAAACCATGCCGATATTTTACTGAAAGTTTTATTAGCTTTGTGTTCAAGAACAGTGTCAGATTTATCAGAAATGATTACTGATGCGTTATCGGCATAAAAGGTGAAATGAACATCATCAACAGACTTTTCTGAGTCGTTAATATAGATCAGGAAGAGTATTGGACCCAGAACAAATCCTTGTGGTACCCCAGTCGAAGTGTTAATTAACAACGATTTCTCGTCTTTCGGGAAATTATTCTCATCTGTATTTCTAATGGACACATACTGCTTCCTATTATAGGGAAATGTTTCAATCCACCTGAGGGTTGCATTATTAACACGTTGCATGCTAATAACGCCTATGCGCGTCATGGTCTTGGTTTATCATGATGCTGATGACGCTCATGTGCGTTTTTAAATAATATTTTGATACTGTCAAATACATTCACCAAGGTAACGTTCAAAATGTATTCTGCCAAAGCGAAATCGGCCCATTTACTGTTATTTTTTAAAGTAGTACCCATCAGAATCAACCAATTACATTAGTTGAGGCCATTAGCATGCAACGTGTTAATACCATATCTTTTTAATTTGTAAGCAAGGACTTGATAATTCACGCAATCAAAGGCCTTACTTAGATCGCAGAAGATTCCAACTGGGTACTCCTTAGCTTCGATTAGTCTAACAATTTGATCATAGAAAGAATGTATTGCAGAAGTAGTGCTTCTGTTCCCACAAAGTCCATGTTGATTACCTGATATCAACTTATATCGTTCCAGGTGAAGTTTAAGGCGCTCTAAATAAGCATATTCGAAAAATTTTGAAAATACTGTTGGAACAGTCACTGGTCTATAATTATCTGGATCATTGTCATCTCCTTTTTTGTGGATGGGAATAACTTTTCCAACTTTCAGATTATCAGGAAATACCCTACAGCAGAATGAAAGATTTATTAAGAAAGTTAAAGGTATGATAATGTAGGAGAGTATTTTCTTAACAAGAAAGTTGGGAATTTCATCCGCTCCACTGGATGACTTATTTTTCAATTTTGTATGAAGAAAATCAAACAGCTCATATTCAATGTATGGATACAGGAAGACATTTCCATATTTTATATCGAGCTCATTTCTTTCCTGAATACATATCGTAGCTTGAACTTAAGAACTAGGTAACACCAAAATTTTCTATTTTTAGTAATCCTCGATTGCATACCGGGTATCCGTGGAAAGTGTATTTGAAGATAATGGAATGAAATTTGGAGGATCTGTATTTTATTTTTAACAAAAGTGGCATTAGATAACTTCCGATTTTTAAATGGGACACCTGGTATATTTTCACTCCTTTTGTCTCCATATGAATTCAACCATGTATCACTTGTCAATATTTATTACCAATTATTTTTGTCATTTTGAAACTTATTTTTTTTTATAAAGGGCTATGGATAAGTTCAAATCACTAATTTCTATCATAAAAAAATTAGCAACTGTTATCAGTCAGAATGTATCTGCTATGTAAAATATAATTTAAAAATTTGTTTGTTTTTTTTTCAAATGGCAAAATTACTATTAATTTGATACCGCAGTTTCCAACAAACTTCCGAGAAGCATCTTTTGAGATTAAAATAAAATTCAAATGCATTGTAATTGTAAGTGAATAATATAACTGATGAAACAAAATCATTAATCCTAAAGCTAATTACAAATCTACAATAATTACCTAATTCATTTTTGCAGAAAGGAGGTAAATCAAGGAGTCGACAACAATTTTTTTTTCATGATGTTTTATCAGGTGTGTTGGTCACAGGTTGCTCAATGCCTTTCAATTTTATTTTATTACAAAACGATGTTAGATCTATCGTAATCTTTTTAAGACTTAGAACGGAAGTTTGTACAAAACCTAATAGTGTGCGGTATCATACTAATTGTAATTTTTCTAATCCGACGAGCCACCGTCTTCTCATTTCAAAAAAGTTAGTAATTTCAAGTTAAAAATTAAATTTCACATAGCAAAAATGTTTTGACAGAAAACAGTGAAGTTGTTTATTTAATTATTCTCAATATTTCAATACTGAAATTAGTGATTTGAAGATATTCATAGCCCTCTAGAATAAAAATAAATTTCAAAATGAAATATAAATTTGGTTACAAAAAGTGACAACTAACACATGGTTGTATTCAGTACGTCATATAGAGACAAAAGAAGTGAAAATATACCGGGTTTCCCACTTGAAAATCGAAAGTTTGAGTCTCTTCCTTCAACCAAACAAATTATAAATTCTTTTTTTTAATAATAAATGCTATTGTCAACAAGACGTTACATATTTTTCACAAGATTTTGTAGACATAATAATTGTGTCTCAACAAACTACTAATAAATACTACTACTATAAATACTACTTATAAATATAAATAATAAATGCTCTTGTCAACAAGACATTACATATTTTTCACAAGATTTTGCAGACATGATAATTGTGTCTCAACAAACTACTTGTTGACACAAGTGTTTGATGTTCCACTCTACCATGATATCTAGTTTTATTTTTAAACTAGCTGAGCTACATTTATGATTTGAAAAAAGAGAACTATGTATAATACCTGCCTACTACCTACTAATACTGACCAATCATCAACCATGTGTCGATTCCGGTGAGTGACATTAATAACAACAATAACAAGATTTTTAATAACTAGGTTGTTGTTATTGTACCTTGCTATCCTCTAGGTCATCAAGCTGCGATTATGTTGATTTTTGCCTTCCACATGGAAGAACGGATGAAGAGGAAGATTAAAATTTCCTTTTTTCTCACGCTTACGAAAATATGTGCCAAATGGATTTAATTTAAAGCTCTGTTTTATGTTCGCATAATTTTATTTAAGTAATGTAGAATTTCCAGTGCAAAAAGTAGGTAATTTTTATTTTTTCGTAAAAAAGTGTGATTTTTTTTGTTTCTATTTGATTTTTCTCTTTTCGTGTCATCTTTAAGTAATAAAAGGATCCGTAAAAGAATATCGAGTAATTCCATTGAAATCCATTGCTTCCAGATCAATTTCTTCATAGACATATCTTCGTCAATTACTCGAAAATGTTATTGATAAACAACAAGAACAGTATTGGCCCCAATACCGTTTCCTGCGGCATACCTCTGGTTACTGATCATGGGTTACTAACTGAATTATTTGTTTTCGAGATTTGCAGTCTATTTCTTGAGTAATCATCCAAGTCTAAGAATACAGTTATGCATTTTTCTTGCTTTCGGAAACAATTGTCAATTGGTTTTATTATCTGATATACTGTTTTTCTGTTGGCTTGTTTTCTTCAAAGCCAAATTGAAAATCAGAATGAATGTTATTTTCATTGCAGAAGTGTACTACCCTATTTTAAACACATTTTTCAAAGAATTTTGTGAAGATATCAATCAGTGGTATTGGTCTTTAATTTGTCACATTCTTTTTATCACCCCTTTTGAAAATCGATATAGCGATGGAGACCTTGAATGAACTGAGTATGTTTCCTGTAGAAAAAAGGTATTAAATTTAAGATATGACAAAGTCGTTGTACCAAGAAGCTGTGAAATTTTTTTATAAAAAGAAACACAGAAAAGCCTTCCAGACTGGCAGAATTTTTATTTCTGGGAGATGATATTGATTATTTTACTTGTTGGTTTTCTATTTTACTCGCCATTTTTTCCCAAATGCCAATGAAAAATTGGTTAAAGTAATTTGACTTGTCTATATCATCTAAGAGTTCTCCCCCATGGTGCCCCACAATTACATATTTGTTATTTTTGCTGTTATTTGTTGTTTCATCAATATTATATCATTTTTTCTTGTTTTCATCAATAAAACGGGAATCCCATCCGGATCGGAAAAATTGTTATTTTTGCGACGATATCCATAATTTAATTTTTTGAAACTGGCGATGTTTTCAAATCGGCATCAGAATAATAACTGAGAAGGCAAACTTTTTGTTCCAAATAAGCATTATCGAACCAAACTAATTCCACTATGGTTGGGGAAACAAAATAGCACTGTTGCATGACGAAAACTTCCGGTGTTGAGTGAGCCTTGACTGGGTGAAAGAAAAACGCATGCGTCACCGTTGCCAAGCGTTACATGCATTGTTGAAACATTTGAATAAGTACGCCAAAGTTTCCACCTTGATACTTACAGTTTTCACGTGAATTTCAGTGGTTTCAGTTCAGTGTTTTTGAGTCGATCCATGATTATGTGGTTTTCTGTTCAGTTGTTTCACATTCGTTTGGTTTTGTTATGTTTTTGCCTTGAAGAGTGGTTGGCTTTGGATTTTGCGTTGGATTGGGCGACTTTTTCGCTATTTTCTTTTGATTATGTTGTTACTTTGTGTCTAGCAGGTAATTTCGTGGTGTGAACTCGGGAACGAAACATTATCGTTCATAATCTGCATGTTGGCTTAGTAAATATTTATCGAAACAGCAATATCCGCTATAAAGGCGAATTGCACCATTTGCACCTGTTAAGGTTAAAAATTAATTGTTCCTTCTAACCGCATGATCAGTTTACCATAAATCACCGGCTTGAAATAATTTACTCCCTTTACTTCCACGCTTTCAGTAATAATAGTAATAGTTTAGACCTTTACTTGAAAGGTTCTCCATAGGTCAGCCTTGCCGGTATACGTAAATAACACGTCATTGAAGATTGGTAGTACCAACGGAAAAATGCGACGTACTTATTTCAAGTATTTGCACGTTAATTGTTGAAAAAATTGCTTTCCTTGGATTTCTCAGTCGATAATGCTTTCAAAACAAGTGATTAGGAAATTACCTTTTGTTATCGCAAATATTAGCTTTGCACTCTTCGACACTATGACTGTTATTCGCTTCTTTCACCTCAGCCCTGTCATTTTCTGATACTATAGTAAATTAGTTAGTGATATTGCTAAATAATTATTTTATTTATCGAACATTACCAGCCTTGCGTGATGTACCTATCGCATGGAACTTAAGTTTTGCCTCGATTTTCATTGGTGTAGTAACGTTTTTTTCCGATTAAGTATTTGAATTTGATAATTTTTTTCGTTCTCCATAATGCTTATTGATCGAGACTGGAAACATTTCAGTAATTTGTTTTGTAAAATATCATCAATTATTACGAAATATACACTGCGGTCCATGGATATTGAATACAATAATTTTTAGCGTTATTATGTATTTGTTTAAAAGAAAACTGAAGCCGGTCAATTTCTATTCTCAATTTGACAATTTACAGTATGAAAGTATTACCCTCTTTCTTGACATACCTTTTAGGGAATTTTAACCTTCCTCAGTCTGCAAATGAAAAAATATTGATTCAAAGAAAACTGTACAAGTGTACAGGGGCACAGATCAATTTGCCCCGATCAGTTACTGCGTTTAGAAGACTGTTTTCTTGAAAACAGTTATTTAATTTCGTCAGTAACGTATGGTATTCTGAATTTGCCTATATAAAGACAAAAAAAAATTATATTGACTAAAAATACTTCTATTTTCGAAAACATTGACTTTTTGAAGACTATATCTGCCTATGTGGAAGGTTCAAATTCCCGAAAAGTTATGACAAGAAACGAACATCCTTCACAAAAACAAACTTTCGTTCTATAATTACCCCCTTCTTGCACCCCCTCTGAATTATGATCACCCCCTGAAAAAAATTTAATGAGAAGGGGCGAGTCTTGTGGCAATTTGATCAAAAGGCATTTTCATTATATGTTCAACAATGTTAAGTTTTTCTAATTTGGTGCAATCATAACTGAGAGAAAATTAATTTTGAATTTTTTTTTCAATGGAACCACCCCTTTTTCCATCGCTGCTGGCGTGCAGTGTATATCTCGTAGGATGACCATTTTGTGCATTGAGTTCATTACTAGTTTATCTATTGAACCCGAGAATTTCATGGTCCTATGTCGAAAATTACGGAAGATACGGGGGCGTTTCCATGAGAAGTGAATCAAATTAGAATATTTCAGGACTGAAAACTTTTCAGGAGACAGGTGAATTAGTAGTGATTTGGGGATCCTGAGCACGAATCCGAAAAACTTCAGGGCCAATTTTGTCCTCTAATATAACTTGCAGTGTATATCACGTGGGCTGATCTTGCAGTACAGTGCAGTGAGTTCATTTCTAGTGTATTTGTCGATCCTGAAACTTTCATGGTTCCACGTCAAAAATTACGTAAGATACGAGGGTGTTTCCATGAGAAGTGAAACACACTGTATAGAGTGAATTTAAAGTGGATCTGGCGAATTTGTATTTTTCAGTTCATTTCTTTTTTCTTTGAAAAGATTGATATCTGCAGTACATACTAATTCGACCATTCTGATTCGATCAGCATACGCAGAATTGCTTTATCTCTAACCGTTCTCGAATTGATATGTTCAAATCGAGTCGAAAAGAGTTTTTTCCACCAAAACAGCAAAATATCTGATCAACAACAATACTTATTTTTTCGGAATGAGCGTAAAATTTTGCGTATATAGTGTGAATTTAAAAAGGATCCGGCGAAGTTGTTTTTTTCGTGATTTTTAGGGGTCTACCCCTTGCAACTTTTACCACTTTCTTCGAGTTCATTTCTTTTTTCTCTGAAAAAATTCGACCATTCTGAATCGATTAGCATACGCAGAATTGCTCTATTTCTAACCGTTCTCGAATTATCGAGTTGAAAGGAAATTTTCCCACAAAAACAGCAAAATTTTATATCTGAGCAAAACCAAATCATATATTTCCGAAATAAGCGTGAAATTTTGAGTATATCATGTGAATTTAAAGGGGATCTGGCGAATTTGTATTTTTCGGGATTTTTAGGGTTCTTTTCTTTTTTCTTTGAAAAAATTGAAATTTGCGGTATATACTAATTCGACCATTCTTAATCGATTAGCATACGCAAAATTGCTCTATCTCTAACCGTTCTCGAATTGAAAAGTTCAAATCGAGTTGAAAGGAGTTTTTTTCCCATCAAAACAACAAAAATTTTATCTGAGCAACAACAAATCATATATTTTCGAAATAAGCGTGAAATTTTGCGTATATTATGTTAATTTGAATAGGATCTGGCGAATTTGTATTTTTCGAGATTTTTAGGGGTCTACAACTTTTACAACTTTCTTCGAGTTCTTTTCTTTTTTCTTCGAAAAAAATTGAAATCTGCGGTATATACTAATTCGACCATTCTGAATCGATTAGCATACGCAGAATTGCTCTATCTCTAACCGTTCTCGAATTGAAAAGTTCAATTCGAGTTGAAAGGAGTTTTTTCCCATCAAAACAACAAAAATTTTTATCTGAGCAACAACAAATCATATATTTTCGAAATAAGCGTGAAATTTTGCGTATATTATGTTAATTTGAATAGGATCTGGCGAATTTGTATTTTTCGAGATTTTTACAACTTTTACAACTTTCTTCGAGTTCTTTTCTTTTTTCTTCGAAAAAAATTGAAATCTGCGGTATATACTAATTCGACCATTCTGAATCGATTAGCATACGCAGAATTGCTCTATCTCTAACCGTTCTCGAATTGAAAAGTTCAAATCGAGTTGAAAGGAGATTTTTCCCACCAAAACAGCAAAATTTTATATCTGAGCAACACCAAATCATATATTTTCGAAATAAGCGTGAAATTTTGCGTATATTATGTGAATTTGAATAGGATCTGGCGAATTTGTATTTTTCTAGATTTTTAGGGGTCTACCCCTTACAACTTTTACAACTTTCTTCGAGTTCTTTTCTTTTTTCTTTGAAATAAATGAAATCTGCGGTATATACTAATTCGACCATTCTGAATCGATGAGCATACGCAGAATTGCTCTATCTCTAACCGTTCTCGAATTGAAAAGTTCCAATCGAGTTGAAAGAAGTTTTTTCCAACCAAAACAGCAAAATTTTATATCTGAGCAACAACAAATCATATATTTTCGAATTAAGCGTGAAATTTTGCGTATATTATTTGAATTTGAATAGGATCTGGCGAATTTGTATTTTTCGAGATTTTTAGGGGTCGTCTACCCCTTGCAACTTTTACAACTTTCTTCGAGTTCTTTTCTTTTTTCTTTTAAAAAATTGAAATCAGCGGTATATACTAATTCGACCATTCTGAATCGATAAGCATACTCAGAATTGCTCTATCTCTAACCGTTCTCGAATTGAAAAGTTCAAATCGAGTTGAAAGGAGTTTTTTCCCACCTAAACAGCAAAATTTTCTATCTGAGCACCAACAAATCATATTTTTTCAGAAAAAACGTGAAATTTTGTGTATATAGCGTGAATTTAAAGTGGATCTGGCGAATTTGTATTTTTCGAGATTTTTAGGGGTCTACCCCTTGCAACTTTTACAACTTTCTTCGAGTTCTTTTCTTTTTTCTTTGAAAAAATTTAAATCCGCGGTATATACTAATTCGACCATTCTGAATCGATAAGCATACGCAGAATTGCTCTATCTCTAACCATTCTCGAATTGAAAATTTCAAATCGAGTTGAAAGGAGTTTTTTCCCACCAAAACAGCAAAATTTTATATCTAAGCAACATCAAATCATATATTTTCGAATTAAGCGTGAAATTTTGCGTATATTATTTGAATTTGAATAGGATCTGGCGAATTTGTATTTTTCGAGATTTTTAGGGGTCTACCCCTTGCAACTTTTACAACTTTCTTCGAGTTCTTTTCTTTTTTTTTTTTTTAAATTGAAATCCGCGTTATATACTAATTCGACCATTCTGAATCGATAAGCATACTCAGAATTGCTCTATCTCTAACCGTTCTCGAATTGAAAATTTCAAATCGAGTTGAAAGGAGTTTTTTCCCACCAAAACAGCAAAATTTTCTATCTGAGCAACAACAAATCATATTTTTCCAGAAAAAGCGTGAAATTTTGTGTATATAGCGTGAAATTGAAGTGGATCTGGCGAAGTTGTTTTTTTCTGGATTTTTAGGGGTCTACCCCTTACAACTTTTACAACTTTCTTCGAGTTCTTTCCTTTTTTCTTTGAAATAATTGAAATCGGCGGTATATACTAATTCGACCATTCTGAATCGATTAGCATACGTAGAATTGCTCTATCTCTAACCGTTCTCGAATTGAAAAGTTCAAATCGAGTTGAAAGGAGTTTTTTCCCACCAAAACAGCAAAAAATTTTATCTGAGCAACAACAAATCATATATTTTCGAAATAAGCGTGAAATTTTGCGTATATTATGTGAATTTGAATAGGATCTGGCGAATTTGTATTTTTCGAGATTTTTAGGGGTCTACCCCTTGCAACTTTTACAACTTTCTTCGAGTTCTTTTCTTTTTTCTTTTAAAAAATTTAAATCAGCGGTATATACTAATTCGACCATTCTGAATCGATAAGCATACTCAGAATTGCTCTATCTCTAACCGTTCTCGAATTGAAAATTTCAAATCGAGTTGAAAGGAGTTTTTTCCCACCAAAACAGCAAAATTTTCTATCTGAGCAACAACAAATCATATTTTTCCAGAAAAAGCGTGAAATTTTGTGTATATAGCGTGAAATTGAAGTGGATCTGGCGAAGTTGTTTTTTTCTGGATTTTTAGGGGTCTACCCCTTACAACTTTTACAACTTTCTTCGAGTTCTTTCCTTTTTTCTTTGAAATAATTGAAATCGGCGGTATATACTAATTCGACCATTCTGAATCGATTAGCATACGTAGAATTGCTCTATCTCTAACCGTTCTCGAATTGAAAAGTTCAAATCGAGTTGAAAGGAGTTTTTTCCCACCAAAACAGCAAAAAAATTTATCTGAGCAACAACAAATCATATATTTTCGAAATAAGCGTGAAATTTTGCGTATATTATGTGAATTTGAATAGGATCTGGCGAATTTGTATTTTTCTAGATTTTTAGGGGTCTACCCCTTACAACTTTTACAACTTTCTTCGAGTTCTTTCCTTTTTTCTTTGAAATAATTGAAATCTGCGGTATATACTAATTCGACCATTCTGAATCGATGAGCATACGCAGAATTGCTCTATCTCTAACCGTTCTCGAATTGAAAAGTTCCAATCGAGTTGAAAGGAGTTTTTTCCCACCAAAACAGCAAAATTTTATATCTAAGCAACATCAAATCATATATTTTCGAATTAAGCGTGAAATTTTGCGTATATTATTTGAATTTGAATAGGATCTGGCGAATTTGTATTTTTCGAGATTTTTAGGGGTCTACCCCTTGCAACTTTTACAACTTTCTTCGAGTTCTTTTCTTTTTTTTTTAAAAAAATTGAAATCCGCGTTATATACTAATTCGACCATTCTGAATCGATAAGCATACTCAGAATTGCTCTATCTCTAACCGTTCTCGAATTGAAAAGTTCAAATCGAGTTGAAAGGAGTTTTTTCCCACCTAAACAGCAAAATTTTCTATCTGAGCACCAACAAATCATATTTTTTCAGAAAAAACTTGAAATTTTGTGCATATAGCGTGAATTCAAAGTGGATCTGGCGAATTTGTATTTTTCTGGATTTTTAGGGGTCTACCCCTTGCAACTTTTATAACTTTCTTCGAGTTCTTTTTTTTTCTTTGAAAAAATTTAAATCCGCGGTATATACTAATTCGACCATTCTGAATCGATAAGCATACGTAGAATTGCTCTATCTCTAACCGTTCTCGAATTGAAAAGTTCAAATCGAGTTGAAAGGAGTTTTTTCCCACCAAAACAGCAAAAAAATTTATCTGAGCAACAACAAATCATATATTTTCGAAATAAGCGTGAAATTTTGCGTATATTATGTGAATTTGAATAGGATCTGGCGAATTTGTATTTTTCTAGATTTTTAGGGGTCTACCCCTTGCAACTTTTACAACTTTCTTCGAGTTCTTTTCTTTTTTCTTTGAAAAAATTCAAATCCGCGGTATATACTAATTCGACCATTCTGAATCGATTAGCATACGTAGAATTGCTCTATCTCTAACCGTTCTCGAATTGAAAAGTTCCAATCGAGTTGAAAGGAGTTTTTTCCAACCAAAACAGCAAAATTTTATATCTGAGCAACAACAAATCATATATTTTCGAAATAAGCGTGAAATTTTGCGTATATTATGTTAATTTGAATAGGATCTGGCGAATTTGTATTTTTCGAGATTTTTAGGGGTCTACAACTTTTACAACTTTCTTCGAGTTCTTTTCTTTTTTCTTCGAAAAAAATTGAAATCTGCGGTATATACTAATTCGACCATTCTGAATCGATTAGCATACGCAGAATTGCTCTATCTCTAACCGTTCTCGAATTGAAAAGTTCAATTCGAGTTGAAAGGAGTTTTTTCCCATCAAAACAACAAAAATTTTTATCTGAGCAACAACAAATCATATATTTTCGAAATAAGCGTGAAATTTTGCGTATATTATGTTAATTTGAATAGGATCTGGCGAATTTGTATTTTTCGAGATTTTTACAACTTTTACAACTTTCTTCGAGTTCTTTTCTTTTTTCTTCGAAAAAAATTGAAATCTGCGGTATATACTAATTCGACCATTCTGAATCGATTAGCATACGCAGAATTGCTCTATCTCTAACCGTTCTCGAATTGAAAAGTTCAAATCGAGTTGAAAGGAGATTTTTCCCACCAAAACAGCAAAATTTTATATCTGAGCAACACCAAATCATATATTTTCGAAATAAGCGTGAAATTTTGCGTATATTATGTGAATTTGAATAGGATCTGGCGAATTTGTATTTTTCTAGATTTTTAGGGGTCTACCCCTTACAACTTTTACAACTTTCTTCGAGTTCTTTTCTTTTTTCTTTGAAATAAATGAAATCTGCGGTATATACTAATTCGACCATTCTGAATCGATGAGCATACGCAGAATTGCTCTATCTCTAACCGTTCTCGAATTGAAAAGTTCCAATCGAGTTGAAAGGAGTTTTTTCCAACCAAAACAGCAAAATTTTATATCTGAGCAACAACAAATCATATATTTTCGAATTAAGCGTGAAATTTTGCGTATATTATTTGAATTTTAATAGGATCTGGCGAATTTGTATTTTTCGAGATTTTTAGGGGTCGTCTACCCCTTGCAACTTTTACAACTTTCTTCGAGTTCTTTTCTTTTTTCTTTTAAAAAATTGAAATCAGCGGTATATACTAATTCGACCATTCTGAATCGATAAGCATACTCAGAATTGCTCTATCTCTAACCGTTCTCGAATTGAAAAGTTCAAATCGAGTTGAAAGGAGTTTTTTCCCACCTAAACAGCAAAATTTTCTATCTGAGCACCAACAAATCATATTTTTTCAGAAAAAACGTGAAATTTTGTGTATATAGCGTGAATTTAAAGTGGATCTGGCGAATTTGTATTTTTCGAGATTTTTAGGGGTCTACCCCTTGCAACTTTTACAACTTTCTTCGAGTTCTTTTCTTTTTTCTTTGAAAAAATTTAAATCCGCGGTATATACTAATTCGACCATTCTGAATCGATAAGCACACGCAGAATTGCTCTATCTCTAACCATTCTCGAATTGAAAATTTCAAATCGAGTTGAAAGGAGTTTTTTTCCCACCAAAACAGCAAAATTTTATATCTAAGCAACATCAAATCATATATTTTCGAATTAAGCGTGAAATTTTGCGTATATTATTTGAATTTGAATAGGATCTGGCGAATTTGTATTTTTCGAGATTTTTAGGGGTCTACCCCTTGCAACTTTTACAACTTTCTTCGAGTTCTTTTCTTTTTTTTTTTTTTAAATTGAAATCCGCGTTATATACTAATTCGACCATTCTGAATCGATAAGCATACTCAGAATTGCTCTATCTCTAACCGTTCTCGAATTGAAAAGTTCAAATCGAGTTGAAAGGAGTTTTTTCCCACCTAAACAGCAAAATTTTCTATCTGAGCACCAACAAATCATATTTTTTCAGAAAAAACGTGAAATTTTGTGTATATAGCTTGAATTTAAAGTGGATCTGGCGAATTTGTATTTTTCGAGATTTTTAGGGGTCTACCCCTTGCAACTTTTACAACTTTCTTCGAGTTCTTTTCTTTTTTCTTTGAAAAAATTTAAATCCGCGGTATATACTAATTCGACCATTCTGAATCGATAAGCATACGCAGAATTGCTCTATCTCTAACCATTCTCGAATTGAAAATTTCAAATCGAGTTGAAAGGAGTTTTTTCCCACCAAAACAGCAAAATTTTCTATCTGAGCAACAACAAATCATATTTTTTCAGAAAAAGCGTGAAATTTTGTGTATATAGCGTGAAATTGAAGTGGATCTGGCGAAGTTGTTTTTTTCTGGATTTTTAGGGGTCTACCCCTTACAACTTTTACAACTTTCTTCGAGTTCTTTCCTTTTTTCTTTGAAATAATTGAAATCGGCGGTATATACTAATTCGACCATTCTGAATCGATTAGCATACGTAGAATTGCTCTATCTCTAACCGTTCTCGAATTGAAAAGTTCAAATCGAGTTGAAAGGAGTTTTTTCCCACCAAAACAGCAAAAAAATTTATCTGAGCAACAACAAATCATATATTTTCGAAATAAGCGTGAAATTTTGCGTATATTATGTGAATTTGAATAGGATCTGGCGAATTTGTATTTTTCTAGATTTTTAGGGGTCTACCCCTTACAACTTTTACAACTTTCTTCGAGTTCTTTCCTTTTTTCTTTGAAATAATTGAAATCTGCGGTATATACTAATTCGACCATTCTGAATCGATGAGCATACGCAGAATTGCTCTATCTCTAACCGTTCTCGAATTGAAAAGTTCCAATCGAGTTGAAAGGAGTTTTTTCCCACCAAAACAGCAAAATTTTATATCTAAGCAACATCAAATCATATATTTTCGAATTAAGCGTGAAATTTTGCGTATATTATTTGAATTTGAATAGGATCTGGCGAATTTGTATTTTTCGAGATTTTTAGGGGTCTACCCCTTGCAACTTTTACAACTTTCTTCGAGTTCTTTTCTTTTTTTTTTTTTAAAATTGAAATCCGCGTTATATACTAATTCGACCATTCTGAATCGATAAGCATACTCAGAATTGCTCTATCTCTAACCGTTCTCGAATTGAAAAGTTCAAATCGAGTTGAAAGGAGTTTTTTCCCACCTAAACAGCAAAATTTTCTATCTGAGCACCAACAAATCATATTTTTTCAGAAAAAACTTGAAATTTTGTGCATATAGCGTGAATTCAAAGTGGATCTGGCGAATTTGTATTTTTCTGGATTTTTAGGGGTCTACCCCTTGCAACTTTTATAACTTTCTTCGAGTTCTTTTTTTTTCTTTGAAAAAATTTAAATCCGCGGTATATACTAATTCGACCATTCTGAATCGATTAGCATACGTAGAATTGCTCTATCTCTAACCGTTCTCGAATTGAAAAGTTCAAATCGAGTTGAAAGGAGTTTTTTCCCACCAAAACAGCAAAAAAATTTATCTGAGCAACAACAAATCATATATTTTCGAAATAAGCGTGAAATTTTGCGTATATTATGTGAATTTGAATAGGATCTGGCGAATTTGTATTTTTCTAGATTTTTAGGGGTCTACCCCTTGCAACTTTTACAACTTTCTTCGAGTTCTTTTCTTTTTTCTTTGAAAAAATTCAAATCCGCGGTATATACTAATTCGACCATTCTGATTCGATAAGCATACGCAGAATTGCTCTATCTCTAACCATTCTCGAATTGAAAATTTCAAATCGAGTTGAAAGGAGTTTTTTCCCACCAAAACAGCAAAATTTTCTATCTGAGCAACAACAAATCATATTTTTTCAGAAAAAGCGTGAAATTTTGTGTATATAGCGTGAAATTGAAGTGGATCTGGCGAAGTTGTTTTTTTCTGGATTTTTAGGGGTCTACCCCTTACAACTTTTACAACTTTCTTCGAGTTCTTTCCTTTTTTCTTTGAAATAATTGAAATCTGCGGTATATACTAATTCGACCATTCTGAATCGATTAGCATACGTAGAATTGCTCTATCTCTAACCGTTCTCGAATTGAAAAGTTCAAATCGAGTTGAAAGGAGTTTTTTCCCACCAAAACAGCAAAAAATTTTATCTGAGCAACAACAAATCATATATTTTCGAAATAAGCGTGAAATTTTGCGTATATTATGTGAATTTGAATAGGATCTGGCGAATTTGTATTTTTCTAGATTTTTAGGGGTCTACCCCTTACAACTTTTACAACTTTCTTCGAGTTCTTTTCTTTTTTCTTTGAAATAATTGAAATCTGCGGTATATACTAATTCGACCATTCTGAATCGATGAGCATACGCAGAATTGCTCTATCTCTAACCGTTCTCGAATTGAAAAGTTCCAATCGAGTTGAAAGGAGTTTTTTCCCACCAAAACAGCAAAATTTTATATCTAAGCAACATCAAATCATATATTTTCGAATTAAGCGTGAAATTTTGCGTATATTATTTGAATTTGAATAGGATCTGGCGAATTTGTATTTTTCGAGATTTTTAGGGGTCTACCCCTTGCAACTTTTACAACTTTCTTCGAGTTCTTTTCTTTTTTTTTTTAAAAAATTGAAATCCGCGTTATATACTAATTCGACCATTCTGAATCGATAAGCATACTCAGAATTGCTCTATCTCTAACCGTTCTCGAATTGAAAAGTTCAAATCGAGTTGAAAGGAGTTTTTTCCCACCTAAACAGCAAAATTTTCTATCTGAGCACCAACAAATCATATTTTTTCAGAAAAAACGTGAAATTTTGTGTATATAGCGTGAATTTAAAGTGGATCTGGCGAATTTGTATTTTTCGAGATTTTTAGGGGTCTACCCCTTGCAACTTTTACAACTTTCTTCGAGTTCTTTTCTTTTTTCTTTGAAAAAATTTAAATCCGCGGTATATACTAATTCGACCATTCTGAATCGATTAGCATACGTAGAATTGCTCTATCTCTAACCGTTCTCGAATTGAAAAGTTCAAATCGAGTTGAAAGGAGTTTTTTCCCACCAAAACAGCAAAAAAATTTATCTGAGCAACAACAAATCATATATTTTCGAAATAAGCGTGAAATTTTGCGTATATTATGTGAATTTGAATAGGATCTGGCGAATTTGTATTTTTCTAGATTTTTAGGGGTCTACCCCTTGCAACTTTTACAACTTTCTTCGAGTTCTTTTCTTTTTTCTTTGAAAAAATTCAAATCCGCGGTATATACTAATTCGACCATTCTGAATCGATAAGCATACGCAGAATTGCTCTATCTCTAACCATTCTCGAATTGAAAATTTCAAATCGAGTTGAAAGGAGTTTTTTCCCACCAAAACAGCAAAATTTTCTATCTGAGCAACAACAAATCATATTTTTTCAGAAAAAGCGTGAAATTTTGTGTATATAGCGTGAAATTGAAGTGGATCTGGCGAAGTTGTTTTTTTCTGGATTTTTAGGGGTCTACCCCTTACAACTTTTACAACTTTCTTCGAGTTCTTTCCTTTTTTCTTTGAAATAATTGAAATCTGCGGTATATACTAATTCGACCATTCTGAATCGATTAGCATACGTAGAATTGCTCTATCTCTAACCGTTCTCGAATTGAAAAGTTCAAATCGAGTTGAAAGGAGTTTTTTCCCACCAAAACAGCAAAAAATTTTATCTGAGCAACAACAAATCATATATTTTCGAAATAAGCGTGAAATTTTGCGTATATTATGTGAATTTGAATAGGATCTGGCGAATTTGTATTTTTCTAGATTTTTAGGGGTCTACCCCTTACAACTTTTACAACTTTCTTCGAGTTCTTTTCTTTTTTCTTTGAAATAATTGAAATCTGCGGTATATACTAATTCGACCATTCTGAATCGATGAGCATACGCAGAATTGCTCTATCTCTAACCGTTCTCGAATTGAAAAGTTCCAATCGAGTTGAAAGGAGTTTTTTCCCACCAAAACAGCAAAATTTTATATCTAAGCAACATCAAATCATATATTTTCGAATTAAGCGTGAAATTTTGCGTATATTATTTGAATTTGAATAGGATCTGGCGAATTTGTATTTTTCGAGATTTTTAGGGGTCTACCCCTTGCAACTTTTACAACTTTCTTCGAGTTCTTTTCTTTTTTTTTTAAAAAAATTGAAATCCGCGTTATATACTAATTCGACCATTCTGAATCGATAAGCATACTCAGAATTGCTCTATCTCTAACCGTTCTCGAATTGAAAAGTTCAAATCGAGTTGAAAGGAGTTTTTTCCCACCTAAACAGCAAAATTTTCTATCTGAGCACCAACAAATCATATTTTTTCAGAAAAAACGTGAAATTTTGTGTATATAGCGTGAATTTAAAGTGGATCTGGCGAATTTGTATTTTTCGAGATTTTTAGGGGTCTACCCCTTGCAACTTTTACAACTTTCTTCGATTTCTTTTCTTTTTTCTTTGAAAAAATTTAAATCCGCGGTATATACTAATTCGACCATTCTGAATCGATAAGCATACGCAGAATTGCTCTATCTCTAACCATTCTCGAATTGAAAATTTCAAATCGAGTTGAAAGGAGTTTTTTCCCACCAAAACAGCAAAATTTTCTATCTGAGCAACAACAAATCATATTTTTTCAGAAAAAGCGTGAAATTTTGTGTATATAGCGTGAAATTGAAGTGGATCTGACGAAGTTGTTTTTTTCTGGATTTTTAGGGGTCTACCCCTTACAACTTTTACAACTTTCTTCGAGTTCTTTCCTTTTTTCTTTGAAATAATTGAAATCTGCGGTATATACTAATTCGACCATTCTGAATCGATAAGCATACGCAGAATTGCTCTATCTCTAACCATTCTCGAATTGAAAATTTCAAATCGAGTTGAAAGGAGTTTTTTCCCACCAAAACAGCAAAAATTTTTATCTGAGCAACAACAAATCATATTTTTTCAGAAAAAGCGTGAAATTTTGTGTATATAGCGTGAAATTGAAGTGGATCTGGCGATGTTGTTTTTTTCTGGATTTTTAGGGGTCTACCCCTTGCAACTTTCATAACTTTCTTCGAGTTCTTTTTTTTTTTCTTTGAAAAAATTTAAATCCGCGGTATATACTAATTCGACCATTCTGAATCGATTAGCATACGTAGAATTGCTCTATCTCTAACCGTTCTCGAATTGAAAAGTTCAAATCGAGTTGAAAGGAGTTTTTTCCCACCAAAACAGCAAAAAATTTTATCTGAGCAACAACAAATCATATATTTTCGAAATAAGCGTGAAATTTTGCGTATATTATGTGTATTTGAATAGGATCTGGCGAATTTGTATTTTTCGAGATTTTTAGGGATCTACCCCTTACAACTTTTACAACTTTCTTCGAGTTCTTTTCTTTTTTCTTTGAAATAATTGAAATCTGCGGTATATACTAATTCGACCATTCTGAATCGATGAGCATACGCAGAATTGCTCTATCTCTAACCGTTCTCGAATTGAAAAGTTCCAATCGAGTTGAAAGGAGTTTTTTCCAACCAAAACAGCAAAATTTTATATCTGAGCAACAACAAATCATATATTTTCGAATTAAGCGTGAAATTTTGCGTATATTATTTGAATTTGAATAGGATCTGGCGAATTTGTATTTTTCGAGATTTTTAGGGGTCTACCCCTTGCAACTTTTACAACTTTCTTCGAGTTCTTTTCTTTTTTCTTTTAAAAAATTGAAATCAGCGGTATATACTAATTCGACCATTCTGAATCGATAAGCATACTCAGAATTGCTCTATCTCTAACCGTTCTCGAATTGAAAAGTTCAAATCGAGTTGAAAGGAGTTTTTTCCCACCAAAATAGCAAAATTTTATATCTGAGCAAAAACAAATCATATATTTTCGAAATAAGCGTAAAAAGTTGCGTATACAGTGTGTTTCAATTCTCATGTTAACACCCTCGTACCTTCAGTAATTTTTGACTTAGAACCATGATATTTTCGGGAACGACAGAAATACTAGAAATTTACTCACTGCGCAAAAAAGGTTCCTACGTTATATACACTTTATATACACGTCATATAAACCAATGAAAAGTTCAGTATTTTGAGAGCTGTTTCATTCGTGAAGGATCTTATGTTTCCGATCAGAAACCTAACATCTGCCCTACAGTTCTGCAGATATTTTCGATATGACCAGAAGAGATAGGCTTGTTATCGTATGTGACACCAAGATTTCGAATAGAATCAACTTGGCTAGTGTTCGGTTATTAATTTTATAGAAATATAAAATAGTTTCATGATTCTGAGTGTATGAGCAAACGTTGCATTTCAAAGGATTCAATTGTAAATTGTTGTTATTGAACTACCCACGAATAGTATCTATTTGAGACTGTAAATGAATGCAATCCTCTACAGATGATTTTGTTCCAACACTTTCTAGGTCGTCAACAAAAAATAAGTGATCTCAACAAATCTCAGTACATTGCTCGTTTATAAATATTGAAAATAAAAACGGGCCCATATTCGAACCCTGAGGCACACCAGGTGCAGCGATATAATTATTAGACCTGTATCCATTATATACAACAAATTGTTGCCTTTTTTCCAAGTAGGAAGAAAATAGTGATAGAAGAGAAGTGCTCTCCACATTTATATAAGGAATTCAATCGAGTGAAAATAGCTGGGGTGTTTCATTTAAATAATAGGTTAATAGCTCAAATCAATCGTTGATACACCATATATTGCTGGAATATATAGAATACAGATAGCAGATTTTTTTGGAAGTACCCACTAGTTAGGAACAAAGAGCTACTTTGCAGATGTCTGCAAAGTCATACAATTTTCCAACTTCGCCAGTTGGCATTTCAGTAATCATTTGTTATTAACGTAGATTCAAGATCAAGCTAAATATTATGTATATCCAATAAATCAAACTTTGAATCTGATTTCAATTCTCACAAATAAGTATCTGGTGATTCATCATATCTAGATGAACCTAATAAGGAAATAATTGCACACAACATAACCTGAAACAAAGTGCAAGACGTCTGAAAAATGGAGTACCGTTAAACAAAACGTGTCATTATACAGGGTATTCCACACTCGATGGCCTATTAGACGTTTCTGGAGAACGGAACAACAGATCATTTTAAAAATTTGTGGGCATGGATAATCAAACATGCTCTACCCGTCTAAAATATTTTCATCGATACAGTGTTGCCACTTGTATCAGAAAGTAGTAGCTACTTTGTTATTTCAAATGGAACATCCCATATATTATATGGATTTTGAAATCCTTATAATATTCCTCACAACTTTCCCATATAATTCCCTATACCTATCTGTGACGATTTTCGAGATAAAAATTATTTTGTCAATTTTTTGTGTAAAACCTGACCATTGAAAAATAACATTTTTTTCGCAATGCAAATGTACAAAATATTGAACTTTGGGTCATAGCTGCATAAGACCATTGAGTATTCTGTCGATGAACTGGATCTCAATTTCATCGTACAGGGAAGCTCAGAATTAACTTCTTTTCGGGGACTTATGAAAATGACTGAAACTCAGTTTTTTCAAATGGAACCCCCTGTATATTATTTCATTTTCGAATTCAACGAACCAGTTTGAATAAGTTTTATTGAGTATATCCTATACCTACCTCTTACCGTTTATGAGATATAAATTATTTTATAATGTTTGAGGTGTGTGCAAGTATAAAATTTGATGAAAAATCTATCAAATAACGAAAAATAGCTTCACTGTTTTGAGAAAAGTATAATGCAATACATGAACCTTCCTTAATACTGGGTGTATGACAAATATGATTAGGTTGACAGTTCGAAGAATGAAAAATTAAATTGATTAAATTAATTCTACACAAGATATTATAATATTAAAAAGTTTACTTGACAATTACAACACATTTAATACTGCAAAAACAAAAACTCAGTAGCTCAGATGCTTGAAATGCTGACCATTTACTTGCAAACATTGATGGATCGACGTCATGACATGATCAGTCGTGGCTCTGCGGATTTCCGACGGGTCGATTTCTTCAAAAGCACGTCTAACCCTGTTTTCTAGTTCCTGTTTTGTATTCACAGGTGTTCTGTAAACCTTTTCTTTTATTTTTCCCCAGAGATAAAAATCTAGGGGAGTCAGATCTGGTGACCGCGGCGGCCAAATCCAAGGACCCAATCGTCGTATCCACCGATCTTCGAACAAATTTGTGAGTTCTCTGCTCACTTCACCTGTGCAATGTCCAGGAGCTCCATCCAACTGATACCAACAATTATTATATATGTTTAGAAGTAAATTGTCAAGGAATTCACTCACAGTGGTTCGCAGAATATCCAAATATTTGGCGGAATTCAACTTTTCCTCATAAATGCATATTGAAAATGTATCATCCATAAGCATACAAAACACATTAAAACTGAATTTTTGTTGAAATCCCCTTTCTCTAATGAAATGAGGGTTTTCTGATGCCCAGAAATGATTATTTCGACGATTGAATATTCCCTCACGTGAAAATTGTGATTCATCGGTCCAAATAATTTTTATCAAAAAGTTGGGATCGTCGTATGTCCATGTTAGTAACATTTCGCAAAACTCTACTCGTTTTGGTGGATCATCTCTATGTAGAGCTTGCAGCCGGATGAATTTGTAACCGTGCATATTATGTTTTTGTAAAATTCTCCAAATGGAAGTGCGAGAAATTCCCAAATCTACCGCAGCACTAGATATTGATGCATGAGGATAAGCGTAAAAATATCCCAACACATTGATTTCATTTTCCATATCACCAGTTACCTGATTCTGTTGATGTCTCGAGGCGTGAACTTTTCCGAAGTTGATATAATTTCGTTCAATTCTTCTGAATTTCCGTTCGTTCATTGCCGGTACATTTGGATACAACTCATTAAATCGTCTACAGGTCCTTGATATGATTTTATTGCACTCACCATGAACATAAAACAAATTCAGAATATCAGAGTTTGAATAATTATTATTTGCCATTTTCACTACTCTTGTATGACAGTCGGACTATTTCAACAAGTTATTGTCAAGTGTATTCCTTTGTTTTTCAAACAGATCATGATACACTATTATTCTTGTTGAAATTTGGCACCGAAATCCAGAACTAATACTGCCGTCCTAAGCAAAACCCTCGTATCTACAAAAACGCCAAAACGGAGTAAATCGGGTTTTTACTTGGGAAGAGTGCATTGTTCCAATGAAATACGGGTGTATAAAATAGCTTGAATTTTATATTTTAAATCGAAATACGGAGTTGTCGCTTGGTCAGAATGTAATATTAGGTGAATAGGAGCCATTGCACCAAAAATATCCATTTCAGTAAATATGTCAGTTAAACTTTAGTTTCAATGTTTTTTGTATGGATATGGTTGATACAATTTTAATTTGTATTTATGAAGAAAAGTTTAAATCCGAAAAATATTTGGATATTCTGAGAACAACTGTAAATGAATTTCTTCCCAATTTATCTCTAAACTTATGTTATAATTGTAGGTATCGGTTGGGTGGGGCTCCTGGACATTGCACAGGTGAACTGGGCAGAGAACTCACTAATGTATTCGAAGATCTACGACTGATCATGTAATGACGTCGATCCATCAATGTTTGCAAGTAAATGGTCAGCATTTCAAGCATCTGAGCTACTTAGTTTTTGTTTTTGCAGTATTAACTGTGTTGTAATTGTCAAGTAAACTTTGTAATATTATAATATCTTGTGTAGAATTAATTTAATCAATTTAATTTTTCATTCTTCGAACTGTCAACATAATCATATTTGTCATACACCCAGTATTAAGGAAGGTTCATGTATTGCATTATACTTTTCTCAAAACAGTGAAGCTATTTTTCGTTATTTGATAGATTTTTCATCAAATTTTATACTTGAACACACCTCAAAAATTATAAAATAATTTATATCTCATAAACGGTAAGAGGTAGGTATAGGATATACTCAATAAAACTTATTCAAACTGGTTCGTTGAATTCGAAAATGAAATAATATACAGGGGGTTCCATTTGAAAAAACTGAGTTTCAGTCATTTTCATAAGTCCCCGAAAAGAAGTTAATTCTGAGCTTCCCTGTACGATGAAATTGAGATCCAGTTCATCGACAGAATACTCAATGGTCTTATGCAGCTATGACCCAAAGTTCAATATTTTGTACATTTGCATTGCGAAAAAAATGTTATTTTTCAATGGTCAGGTTTTACACAAAAAATTGACAAAATAATTTTTATCTCGAAAATCGTCACAGATAGGTATAGGGAATTATATGGGAAAGTTGTGAGGAATATTATAAGGATTTCAAAATCCATATAATATATGGGATGTTCCATTTGAAATAACAAAGTATCTACTACTTTCTGATACAAGTGGCAACACTGTATCGATGAAAATATTTTAGACGGGTAGAGCATGTTTGATTATTCATGCCCACAAATTTTTAAAATGATCTGTTGTTCCGTTCTCCAGAAACGTCTAATAGGCCATCGAGTGTGGAATACCCTGTATATTGTTTCTATATTGAGTCGATGATTATTTTCAACTACTTGAATGGAAGAAATCAGAAGGTTGTTTCGAAGAAAAGTTACCTTATGTTGTAACAATTTTTTTTTTTAAATTAGTTTCGTGTTCTAGTAGTGATCATGAAAAATCACTTCCAAATAGACACTTCAGATATTGCGAATATACATGTTGTTTCAGAAAGTGCTATTTTTGTATATGTTGTAACCGATCACAAAGCTCAAAATCTCACTGGAAGATCGCTAGATAATTATAGTTGTCACCGACATGGCAAGTATCTGTCAGAAAACAACTACTCCCCTGGCTAATACCGCATGGTTACCGTACGGCTAAACCATAATTTTGACAAAAGGGCTTGCATTATTTAATACTATCATGAATTCCATTTCTTCCTAGAGATCTTGAGCAGTCTGTTTTGAACTGGCTTCTTCAACTCAGTGGCGCGATATACATTTTAAAAAGAACCCATTGCATCTGAATTGAGTTACTCGGTGACTGCGATAGTTGAATTTGCTTTCTAGTGGTCTTTATTATTATTATTCTTTATTTTTTATAAAGAAGCTTAGCAGAAATTGGAGCCCTACGTTTAGGGCCTGTTTAGAATTTTGCTTTGTAGAAATTTGCCACTCGGCTTTGTCTTAAGAAATTAGCATTCCTACTTTTCATGATTTTGTAACAAAAATTTGTTATCACGAATAGGTATTGGGATTTGTATAGAAATTATCTTTTTTTCATTTTCAAAATTTGATACTAAGGATCTATATATTTTTTTGAATCATTTTTCTCTTTCTATACCCTGAGTATCACACACATTAAAGACAACATTTTTTTATTGGAGCATTTAATGATTACTTTTCTATATTTGAACATTTGAACGAAAGATTATTGTCAAAATTGGAAACATTTGGAGTAGGAAATATGTGGATATCATCCTTCATACAAAATCGTACACAGTATGTTAGCATTACCCAAAACATCAAGAACATATCTCAGATTTTTTATTCACAGTTGAGAACTATTGAGAGGGGTGTCCCCCAGGGCTCAATATTGGGCCCTATACTATTCACACTGTATGTGACTGACATTGATCAGGCAAATATACTGCCTATGCAGATGATTTCTCCTTGACAATATCGGCTCCTACAACATCAGAAATTGAAAAGGCAGGCACCGACGTTATGAAAAATATTACTAGCAATTTCAATGAAAATGACCTTTACTTAAATGTAGATAAAACAACTTTATACAGATTTCACAATAGGCAAAATACATGTAACACAATAACGATCAATGTGAATGGTAGGCCTTTATCTATCTCTAATGGGACAATGAAATTTCTTGGTCTTTATATTGAGGAGCACCTTGATTGGAAAGCACAATGTGGTCATATTATCTCCAAGCTTCACTCCATAAACTATTTATTCAGGAACTTGCGGAATATTTTAAGTAAAATTCAGTTGATATCTCTTTACTATGCATACGTTGCCTCGCAAATCAGATACGGAATTTTATTATGGGGTATGTCGACAAGGATTTCTGAAGTGTTCATAGCACAAAAAAAGATTATTCGTTGCATAGCAAGAGTGTCGTACACTCACTCATGCAAACAATTGTTTCCAATGTTTGGAATATTGACAATGCCATGTATATATATATATATATATATATATATATATATATATATATATATATATATATATATATATATATATATATATATATATATATATATATATATAACTATATAACTATAGTGAGGTTAGTTGACATGTTCTTAGTTCTTTGGATAGTGACATTACAGCTTAAAATTGTAAATAATAAGGAAAAAAGACTTTACGAATATAAATAACAGAAAATTTTGAAATTTCAGTCGAAAAACAAAAGACTTGTTGATTGTATCCAAGGAACACAAATCAGTTGTCAATAGAAAATAAATCTGTAATTTTCAAGTCAATGTTACCAACTGTAAGTCTTTTTTCCTTATTATTTACAATTTTAAGCTGTAATGTCACTATCCAAAGAACTAAGAACATGTCAACTAACCTCACTATAGTTGTAAGTAAAATTTTAATAACATCAAAATGTATAATTGACATAATAATTCTTTGTAATTCCCTGAAGATGTAAATAAAATTTACGAAAGCTTGGAATAAACTCTATAAAAGAGTACACTTTTGACTTTGCTGCAATCCCCAATATTAACTGGTTTTATTCTTAACTAGTCAGCAACGACTACCCTTTCTATATATATATATATATATATATATATATATATATATATATATATATATATATATATATATGAAGCATGTTTGTATGTTTTTCGCAACAAAAGAGAATTTACTCTCAATGATGATGTGCATAATTATCATACGAGACACAAGAAAGATATACATTTTCAATTGGCCCGGTTAAAGTTGAGCAATCAATCTCCGAATTACATGGGCCCTAGGTTGTTCAATAATCTACCACTGCATATAAGAATGAATGACAGTTTATATGTATTCAAAAAAACCTTAAAACAGTTTCTTACAGAAAGGTGTTACTACTCAGTGAATATCTTAATGATGATAACCATTCGATTTTTAGTTTTAATTGAAGTGTTTTTAACAATTTAAATTTTCGTACTGTAACAACTTTTGAACCAATTCTATAATTGTTTCTTAGAATTTCTCATAGATAAACATGATTACTTAGTACCTGCATATCTTAGTGAATGTGAATGTGTAACTATTAAAAATTTTAATTTTTAATTGTAATTTTTGTGACTGTTGTAATTTTAGTTATGTGACAACTTTCAATGCAATTTTATAATTGTCAAATTAGAAAGAATAAAGAAAAGAAATTAAGGACATTTTCCAACTGGAACTAATGTTTTCTTTACATTTGTCATTTATTGAGGTATTGATACTAAGAAGTCAACGAAATCCACCAATATTGTGATATTAAACAACTGTACGATTTCCTTAATTTGAGCTGATTTAAACATTTATTTTGTTAACGCATTCACAAGCAGTCGAGAATACATTTTTTTCTTGTTTTAAAATAGGGGTTGGGATTAAGGGGGAGGTTTTAGATTTTTTTTATAAAAAATTACATAATTGTTCAGCATAATTTAAATTAAAATACGTAGAGATATTGTTTCCGCCTATAATAATGAATAGTCTAGCTATTCTGAGCAAGGTATGATTTCAACGCCCCCTAGCATCAGAACTATAAATTTTTTGGGTTTGTCACCCAAATAATTTCTATTCAAAATAACTTGAACTGCATAGTATTGAAAATTCAGAATTTATTTTTCGTTTTGTGCACTATATTGTACTACACTAGCAACAATGAAACAAGTGAAAATATTGTAACTAGATTCAAAAATAGATAGTACAATCTGCGCAAGGGGAGATTTCAACGCCCCCTAGCAGCAAAACTGTTAATTTTTTTGGGTTGGCGCAGTGGTAACATTGATTGAGAATTACATTGACTACATCATAACAAAAATTCAAAAAAATCCACTGGAACCCAAATTCCATAATGAGTTTGCGGCGTCCTTTGATGATGAAGAGTTGATTATTGAAATTACTGAAGTTTTTTTTGTCGAAAAGGCATACAGTACGTTTCGGAAGTATTCAGTTTAAAGTCAAGACCTTCCCTTCAAATGTGCTATTGAATTTTTTTCATTCGGTTCGTTTTTTCGAATGTTTTTCTTTGACTATCGTCAGTATCTTCAAACCATCGCACAGCTCCAATTCCGACCCTAGAGTTAATTTCACAAGTCACGATGATCGCATTGCCATTTACGAATGGAGGGAGGCTACCCCCGACACACGAAACCGGTCAATAATTTGACTGGAACAGAATCAATACCTAGCTGGCTGTGGCTGGTAATAACATTTGACATCGATTCCAACGCGCACATTAGGCCTCTACCCGGCCATTATTTGGGTAAATTTCAGGAACCGTCGACTTCTAGATCCTAATTTGGTGTGGATCGCGTGTTTGGCTGTGATTTACTTGCTCTGAGGTGATTTGCCCTTATGAATATTAGATGATAGAAATCACATTAAGGAAAAAAGTTCGGATATGTAGAGAATGCCTATGAATATGTATGTTTCTGAGTGAGATTGATTTTTTATTAGGGTCTAACTCGGGTTAATCTTTTGTATTGTTGTCAGAACCATATCATGCAATACTCAGATGAACTGGGTGAACTGAGAGTAATCCACTTCTTTTTCGTCTTCTGTTTTGTGATTCTGCCGGTCAGTGTATCAGATTGGAAAATAAATTTCCTGTTCTTGTAACTCAGTATTCGACTATTTTCATAACAATCATAGTTTGCCTACTTGTACCCACTTCTTCAAACATGTATGGCCAAGTTTGTCTTGGTATACCCATCGTCTCGTTCGTTTCCGCTTTACTTCAATCATTTTATTGTTTGGGTTCTTTAGGCTCATCAATATTTGTTTCTCCTTATTTCTTCATGTAATATAACCTACCCAACGTATTTGTCACCCATCCAATTTTCCCAAACCTCTTTCAGTTTTGTGATAATTTACTTTTGAAATTTACTATCTATATTCATTGATAAACACAGGAGAAAATGACATGATTATCAAAATATAAAACTAGAAATCGTATTATTGAACGATTATTATATCGCTGTGCTAGAACAATACTAGGACAACTTGAAAAATGACCGATTTAAGAAATCTGGTACAAAATAATGCTGAGAAAATGCAGTAAGATATATTCATCCAATTCATCCAATATGCCTCAGTATTTCACTACGAAATAACAATATTCAATCTAACGAACAGTCGTTGCCGACCGATGATGAACCCTTTACTCCCATAAACACCTAACTATGTAGGCTTATTATGGCAAGAACCTGTCAGAAAACAACTACTCCCCTGGCTAAGACCACGACGGGTATTGAATTAAATCTAACAGCTACTTGTGCAACGTTCCTCAAAACATCAGAGGACGCAATTGCAAGTGCCCTCTATGACCAACCAGCAGAATTATGTTTTGATTTTTGAATATTCAATCTAATCAATCTATTCAATCTAATTTGACTGCTTTTTTGAAAAATCTTTGTATTGCGCCACGTTGATATTCAATACCCTACAAACATTTCAGAGATGTCTTTGTATTGAACCAAATAAATTTAACAAAACTATTGCGTGTCACCAAAGAGTTTCCAAATATAATTTATTATAAAGATTTTTCGATAAAGAATCTTTCAAAAAAAGAATGATCACGAAGAAAAAATAATAGACCTAGTGCAGCATATATTGATAGGCCAAAAATATCGTATACAAAAAAAAAGATCCTTTGAGCTTACTCAAGCATATCCCAGTAGAGTATCATGATTTCTTCAACAACTCGAAAGTCAAAAGTCAAAAAGTAGAGCATGAGGAGAGTGGGTAACCTTCAAGTAAGTATTACTCTCGTTTTCATATTTTCCCTCCTTAAAGTTCCTATTTTTATGCCTATAGTTAGTTTTGTTATTGTCAAAACTGAGAAATGACGGAGAGTTTACTGATGTTCAAAAAAATATAGAACAATTCAAGGACATATTCAACAAAAGTAGGAATAACTTATGCCAAAAACAAAAAAGTAATTTCAATACTGGGCTAACTTCGACCAAAAACCGAGACATCATCGAAAAACATTTTTTTCCCAGTGTGAAATAAAGACATCTTACCAAAAAAAGTTAAAAAACAAAATTGACACTTTATAACAATTATGATATTAACACTACGTTTCCATATAACTTAAACACCAAAAACCATAAAATGACATTGACAGTTTGAGAAATGTGAATATCAACTAGAATTATAACATTAAAACTCAATTTTCTCGAAACTGTATTTTTAAGTTGTCCTAGTATTGTTCTAGCACAGCGATATGCATAATTTTTTTCCAAATCTCCCGCGAAAGTAAATGTTAAGTTTGCTTTGAAAAATAATCAGCAACTGACATGTCCATAATTACAAATACATTACTTGTCAAAAGTTCCTTCCATTTGAACAGTTAAACAAGACTAGATGGATATTTGAAAAAAAATGGAGATGAAATATGATTCAATATATTAGTTGTTACTATAAATTGATTTTTCCAAAGTCAAAGGTTACAGTGGTATATACATTCTTAGGCATTGACATTAAATTATCTTTCGTGGATCTATTCCCCATTATCACTGGCAAAGACGAGAGTTTTTTATATAACCTAAATAGTCGAATAGACGACGAGGATCAACTGAGTGGCCGGTTCACACACCAGATTTGAGACCCTTTGACTTTTTTTGTTGAGTTATCTCAAACAAACCCAAACGGAAAATCTTTTGGATTTTCGAAAAAGGAAAATGCTTGAATGTGCCTCTTTTCCATTCGCGACATTTCAAAATGTGCATTGAGTCCATAGTGAACATTTGTGATAATGTTTTCTAAGAAATTCACTCAAATTAAGTAAATAAAAGTTGTCTTTTTTCAATTCATACCATAAAAACTTCTACAACTAGAGACCGAATTTTGTTTTTTTAACATCCGTTCAATAGAGAATGAATATAACTTCACAGTGTTGTGCAACGCAACTACCCTTCTAATTTAAGATTTTCAAGTTGGTACTGCCCCTGAGGTTACTTTTGGATTCATTTACATTATTTCACAGGAAAGAATAATGTATTTAATCTAATTTTACCCTTTATGATTTTAAGTCTCCATCTTGTCTGAATCAACTGTAACATTGGGTGAGGAGAGGAGTTTTGACAAGCACTGTATTCCTAGTAGTGTGTTTCTCTATTAATCGTACTCGAGTACTGCGAGAATGGGTAATTTGTAGAACGTTGGATCGGTCTAGAACTGCGAGTTCTACGGCCACCTAGATGTTCAGATTTCACTCAGACAGACTCGGTTATCCCTGCCACAATTCTTAGTTAGTTTTTTGCTACTGAAATTACCTTTCCAGAAAATCTTAAAAATATAACTGACAAACAATTATTCAAAAACAAAACAATTTATATAAACATTTATGCAATTCATAACGTACATAATTAACATGCACGTACTCAATAATAACTGTTGTATTTGTGTATTTTAACAATTTATTTCATTGTTTCACGTGATTCTGCAATCATTTTCATATAATTTTTCTCTACAATTGATATATTGAAATTTCCAGGAACGTATACCTTCATTTTTACTCTTTCTCGTTACCATATTTTTAAAGGTAAACTCGAGTTTCTCCATGCGTTGGCGGACAATCTTCAAATCTTCATTGTTCCATTACGATATCTCGTTGCTTTGTACAATTTGTGGGTGTTGAGATGTAGTTGAAACGTCCATTAATCATTCTCTTTATGGCAAATTTCATTAATTTCTATTTTTTACCAACGTTTAATTTCAAATCAAGAGAAAAGACGTTTACAGCTCTGATATGTTCAAGCAGATTATTAATTCGATTCACGAATTTTGATCCAGAACCGGCCTCAAAATCTAGGAGGCCTAGGAACAACTGGATGAGAGAGAATGAAGAAACTTCTAGGTCTTTGATTTCTTTAATTTTCAATATCCATTGCTTTTGGCAATAGTCTATGAACATTGCCTCGGATTTATCTCTATGAGTCTATGAATATAAGATTATGTTTTTGAGATGATAATTCATTTTTTCAACAGTTTTCTGAATAAGCATTTTCTTTTAACATGTATCATTTCAATTGGAATGAAGTTATATCAATCAATCAAATCAATCAAATATACTTTATTGTCTGTTGAACATAATTCTTATTCACGAAGTCCTTCACAGATAGAAATGAAGGAAAAATAACTATTAAATACCTATAGATATGATAAAACAAGTTCAAAATAAATAATTTATATAAATAAGATAATAAATTGGCGCACAAGTAAATAAAATAAAATTGGAACTACATTTTTACATTGCTGGTGAACAACTAATATGTACAAATATAAAAAGCTCGTAGAATATAAAGAATACTAGTACAAAATAAATATTAAAATTATCTGATATGATAAAAAACAGGTACAAAATAAATAATAAATATAAATAAAATTTTAAATATAATAAATTGGCACACAAGTGAATAAAATAAAATTGGAACATATTCACCGTGCTGGTCAACAACAAACATGTACAAATATTAAAAATGAAAATATAAAAAATATTAAGAATACCAGTACAAAATAAATATTAAAATTATCACAATAAAAAATTACTTTGTATGAAGCTATATAGAACTAGTAATAGAACATACTAAAATTGAATCCTAAATAACTAAGATAAATTTGAATTACACAACAATAAAAGTTATCGCAGAGGAATTCATGTTATGAGTAGAAAGCATTCGCCAGAAGAAGATTTTTTACAGAGTTTTTGAATTGTCTTTTATTATATATGATTTTAATCTCGTTGGGTAGGTGATTATTAGTACAATTTTTTACCATTATAAATTATAGAATTCTTTACTTGTGTAGATGTTGGAATTGGTAATCTTATATTGAGTGTTTGCCTAGTGTTATGTTGGGTTATCCTATTATAGAGAATATTCTATTTTTATTTGAATTTCTCTATAAGGAATGAAAAGACGTGAATTGTAGAATACGTCGAAAAGTTATATTGGTTTCCTAGTAACAATTCAAGTATGATAATTTTACCTACAGTATGTTATCAAAATGTAAGATACTACACTATAAAGTTCATTTTTAACTTTGCTGTGAATGAAACATACAGCTTCTAAAATAAAAATGCACGGTAATGGTAAAATGTTACGCCTATAATGAAGAGTGGTTTGCAAGAATCCTGGAATTCAGCCCTATACATCTACCTATTTGCTTTTTTTGCAAAACAAAAACACAATTGAATGAATATTGACTACATGATCCCCAAAAACAAATTCCATATCTCAGATGTGAGTCAACTAATGCATAGGTAATACACACTTTCTGCAATATCTTCACCAAGTTCCCATGAAGTGGTTCCAACTGCAAAACATCCTGGTGCTAATTTTCTTCTAAGATTTTCAATGTGATCTTCGAATTTCAAGTTATCATCAATATGTGAAACCAGAAATTATGTTTCTGATCTATGACTGATCATTTGATTTCCTAGATGGAGTTCTTGAAGATTACATTTGAAAGTGAGGATGTTAGTTTTTGAAATATTAAAAGATAGCTTATCAGCATCACACCAATCTTTCACTTTACGAACATCATTCTCAATCATTTGATGCAGCTTTGAGTCATTTTTATCATGCCAAAGTATTGTGGTGTCATCTGCGAATTGAGATCTCTCCGAAAATATTAAATGAAGTTAGATCTTTTATGTAAATTTAAAAAATGTGATGGTCCCAGAACTGAGCCCTGAGGTACTCCTCATTTAAATGCCTTGAAGAGATGAATATAGTTTAAAATGAATGTACAACATCTTTTTTATGCCCTGGGTACAAAAACACAAATTTCCATGAATCTTGTGAAATGTGACAGATTGAGATTCATGATTGTTTTCATTTTGTCTTTATCTTTTTTTCAACTAGCTGTCGAATATCCATCATTTGGGTTTCTCTAAAGAGGGAGTTATTTCTTCCCTCCAAGGTTTCTTATAGACAATTTTTAATATTCGCTTTTTAACTAGTTTTAAATTTGAGTAGATGTGTATATTATGCCCCTCCCTAAACTACGATAACGTAGTGCAAGTGCGACTCTGTAAGGGAGTGGTAAATGATTTTCATTTGTTCGACTTCTAGGATGTGAGAGAGGGGTCTGAAATTGAATAGTGAGCATAAGAGATTCTTGGTTAGATAATAAAAGTTGGTACTATATGAAGTGATTACTAACGACGAATGTTAGGTGTTTGGTGCCAGTTGTGTCAGAAATTTCCATTACATTTTTTTTAATGTTGATGTTCAATTTTTGGAGGCTAGGTAAGTTTGATACATAGGAAGATGATGGTATGAAGTGGGTTTCGTATAATAGGGAATATGCAAGTGATTTAAATTTACTTGATTTTTTTACCTCATATACTTTATTGTCTTGAAATTACACCTAAACCATTTGTTTATCATTTTGTTTGTAAATAACTCCATAAAACTATAATCAAAAAGTGCATAATAAGCGCGTGGAATTCAAATTTGCGAAACGCCACCATTGGTCTAAACGAAGAATGATGTCACATGGCACGTTATGAAATTTATCTGTGTTGATATTCATACTGTGCTAGTCGTTTTTCATAGAAAATTTGTTTTTATTTATATATTTGTAGTGTTTTCCAATACATAGTTCGATTTTGGTCTAGTGAAAATTATAAATTATCTAGAGCAATGACTGAAAGCGGTTTTGTCAAAGCACAATCCGACAATACCTGAACTGATAAGTAGTAATAGTTTATTAAATGATAGTTTTCCTTTTGTCATTTAGGTGAGGCAGGTATAATAGAGTTATCTCCCGTTTGATATACAAAACATTTATGCATACAAAACTTACTTCTGATCAATTCACTTCATGTTAACTATCGAAATACAATGTACTCACATTGAAATGATCTTCACAACAATGTAAATGTGATATTGGAGATACTTCGCCTCTTCTCATAACCTTACACCATTGTTTGCCTATTTTCGCATCTCATGGAACAGAAAAATATACTTTACTTGATGTAATTATAATTGTATTTTGTCATTCCGGTACTAGACAATACCTATAAAATGTTTTTTAGCATTTTCCATTATCGTAATAGCGATTAAAACTGCAAATCCCTAACCTAATTAATAACTGTCAATAGTGTCAATGGCCATAACTATAGAAAGGCTTGTTCATTGAAGACTGCTCTGGTTGATCGAGATCACTTTCACATATGTTCATCTCTCTCTAACACTTGTACTGCATTTATCTCATACTCTTTTATAAAATATCAACTTCAAGCAAGTAGAGCAATCAGAGTACGTCTCAACGAACGACACTGAGGAAGAACAACACTGATAGCGCCATGTGTTATATATTATTTTAAAAATTAATTCCAAGACTTTCAACCGTATTTATATTTTTTACTATGTTGTAACGCAGTAAAAAATTGATTAAACAAATTAAAAAAATATGCATATTCCCTATTGACCAAGTAAATATGCAAGAGAATGAAGAGATCTCTTTCTCCATCTCTCTGTCTGGGTGTTTTAATTTTCAATGTGTTTCAATCATTATCGTGATATACAATTTCTGTATCGTCTGCAAAACTTGTTATCCTGCCATACTGAGATAATTTATGTAAATGTAAAAAATTGGACTCAGCACTGTTCCCTATGGAATGCTACATGAATCCTTTTACAATGTACTTTCCACATTGTCAATTCTGACCCTTCGCTTCCTTCCTTGAAACTCAGATCTGTATTCTAGCATATAGAGAAGTTGGCTATGATCAACCAAATCTATGGTTATCGTCACATAGATGAAGACACATAAAGCAGTTTTTTTTGGTAACCTAGGTCATCCAATTCAGATGTTACTCGCTCAATCGCATCATTTTCTACTTCAGATGACTGTCAATGAATCATATCAAGGTACTTGCATTTAAGAGAGAAAAACCATCAGAAACTTCTAGAGTGGTGAAAGACGGCAAACTCGTGTTATCATTCGATTTTCTAAAAATTGCTGTGGCATCTGAATACGTGATTATATTTTATCCGATGTTCACCTCAAATGAATCATTTTAACACGTTGAATGCGTTATCGGTCCCCGGAGACCGTAAGCACAACTTCGTTATGTGTGGCTGATCTGCTGACAAATTACGGGAGCTATATCTTCAAAACGATAGAAGCAATTTACACGTTAAATATAGCTTTTTGATCCTTGGAACATACAGATTTTCAACAAACTACTGACTTTATATCGGTCCCCGGAGACAGGTACTGCGCTGGAGTGATACTTCTTAGTGACATGCGTTGTCGGTCTCCAGAGACCTATAGTATTTACTGTCATATTCCACTAGCAGAGATAAACTTTCAGATACACATGATCCCGAGTCTTTCGAGAAATTTCAGGGACTTCCCATGTCAGAGAGCCGCATGCAAACTTAGTTGAACATGCGTAAATTACTAGCCAACCTAACCTGACCTGAATAACCTTACGTAAACAGAATAACCATACAGAAATTGTACGATATAACGACTGTGTACCACGTAAATATGGTGAAGAAACTACAGTTTCATACAAACCAGGAATGTTCCTTGGCTGTTTCTATAGTTTGCACGAAAACTGAGTTTTTAACGTAAAATTTCGGTATTCCTGCTTCTTGTATTGTATGATTTTCATTATTAATCGTTGTGGGGAATGATAAACAGACTCCTGTACAGAAATTACCGACCTAATTCATCTATTCTAGTTTAGATGTCTCTTTATTGGGCCCCGAAGCCCTATACCGCACAGTAGGTTCGATCTGTATATGGCGCGGGAGACTGATAGCGCACCAGATTAATTCAGCTTAATTTTGGCTTGCGCATTCAACGTGTTAATGAACAATAAATAAGATTGGTCCTAGTACGGTTCCTTGCGGTACTCCATACGCTACTGTTTTCGAATTATAGACATTCTCCCATGAACCTTGCAGCCGGTGGATGGAAGGATAATTTTTCAACATAATTATAAGAGAGAGTTTGGACGATGATCCATCTTTTGCTGCACCAACACCAAGCGCTCTTGCTTTGGTAAAATTGATTTTCAACTTCAAGCCGCATTCGTCTAGTATTATTGACTGCTGCAGTTATATCGTGACCCGATGACGTCAACTTTGATTGCTGAAACGTGCGTGTATTCAAACTTTAGAACCAGGCGGTCTTTAATCCATGACTTGCGCTTTCCTCCAGTATAGAGGAATGGTTGCGATTGGATAGATCAGAATATATCAGAGTTTTTGGTTGTTGTATGTTGTTCGTCGGTGATTCGAAACTATGATCAATATAGGTGAGAACTAGTTACGTAATTATAATAACAGAAACTTAGTTGATAAGCATGGTGTTGCCTACTAATAGTGGTAAGAGAGGAATCGTCTTCAGGTTCTTGCAGACATTTTTCATGTTAATGTATCTGCTTGCGTAAAATCAGCGCAAGAAGTATTCTATCTGTGAACTCAACTACGTAAAGTTTTTCATTTCTTTTTGACGTCGTATAATTGTGTACCAAAATATATTATACTTGAATGAAAATATTTTAAAAATTCCGGTCTGGTTCACAAAAGAAATAAAAGATGTCTATAATGCAAAATTAAGATTATAAGAAAACAGGCAAAGAATCTCTTTAAGTCAGAAGAACGAAGCTACATAAAAAAACTCGTACAAAATATATCTACCAATATTGGTTATTTTATAAATGATGTTAAAATTATAAGAAAAAATTATTCAAATTATGGGAATTTTATCTACAAAGGGGTAGAGATTAATGAAGGCAATGCAGATGCATTTGCAGATTTCTTCTCATCAGTATTATTTACCAGTGATTTTTTGACGAATAATACAGCAGGACATACATTTTTTGTTATTAATTCTATTACTGCTTGGAACTTTGAAAATGCAATAAAAAAACTTAAACCTAAAGAACCTGCTGTGGTGGACGGAATTCCACCTTATATCACCAAGGTCTGTGGTGATTGATTTAAAGAACCATTATTTCACATTTTCAATACAATAATTTCTACCAATGATTCTTCATCGTTATGGAGAACATCCATAATCACACCAATTTTCAAGTCGGGTAACAAAATGCTAAATGAAAACTTCAGACCTATACTAGGAGACGAACATAATAGTCAGTGACTTCAGTCACAAACCTATAATCCATGAATTTTGAAAAAAAATCGAACAAATTCATAAACTTAGACCGCAAATCCTATTCAATAGATTCAGACAAAAGTCACAAAACTGGTCCTCCATCTCCATTCCTGATTTTGCCAAAAAATCATAAACTTGACCCTGAAAACCCCCACACACCAATTTTGGAAAGAATTGGACCATAATCACTGACAGACAGACTGACAGGCATCATACAGTTAACCTATTAAGTTCCTCATAAATATTCCTGTAATCTATAACTTCATTTCACCTTCTAAGTATTACAATGATTTTTATGAATGGTAATTTCCACGAATCATTTTACACCTCTCCTGTAAAAATGGTTCAAAGGTCAACATTTTAGTCCAACGACTTTCAACTTCGATAATAGAAATATCCACTAAACTATTCATTTTATCAAAATTTCAATAGGACATTTTCAGTTTATAACAATTTTCTACACCATTAGAGAGCTCGCGTAAAGCGACGGCCAATTTGAATTTGAAAATATGAAAACCACCGTGTAAAGGTAAACAGAAGTATGTGCACTCCCGGTCGGCTCCTTTGATGTATCGGGTTGACATTCAATTTTCGCGGTGGGGCAAGAGGAGTCGGCTGAAATCTGTTCTGTCTCACTTGGTCTTACGCACGGTGTTTGGATCTAAGATTGATTTGGTTGCTTCGTAGGTAGGCTAAGCGTGAAATTCGAGTAGTGGATGTCGACACAAATATGGCGACGAGTGCACATAGTTCTGTTTACCTGTATAGGGTGGCTTGAAGCAGATGCTTTTCCGTCTCTTCGTCTTTCACTGCACCGATTCAGTAAATTCAAATGTCTTCCATCACATTCCTGCACGTCACCACTTGCCACCTAGCGAAAATGTTTGAAACAATTTTTTTTTAAAAAGCACAAATCAACCCTTCAGTATCCACCTCATGCACCTAAACAATAACACAACACCGATCTGGAATGGATCAGTTCCAATCAACAAAATGTAACAGACATGCAGATATGAACGATGGATAGTCAAGTATTCAACTGGACCACTGTAGAATGACCCCGTCATAGTGTTCCGCTTTGTCTTACGTTTCGACTGCTGCAGCTATAATTTAAATTAATATAATTGATATTCGTGAATATTTAAGTTTCCATTTCTTGTATGACGTTTCAAAGTTTTTATCCACTGAGACCGATATTCTCTTCATTTGCAACTACGATAAAAAACTTTTGTAATTATCTGAATGCTTGGTAGTATTGAAAATTTAGCGTCGAGGAAAACAATTTTATAAATAAATGATGCGTTTTTCAGACATGGTGACAAATTTTCATGAAAATGTTAAACATTGTTTTCATTCACAAAGTTTTACAGTTTTTTTTTGTTTCATTAATGCACTAACATACCCCTGAAGTTTGAATACTTTTGGAATTATTGTGAATTGATTGTTTATATATACTGGCGTATTTTGTCGAAAATTGTTGTTTCTAATAATTTTTCCTCTTTTCAAGCCAAGAAGCAAAATGTTCTCATCTTCGCAGACGAAAATATTATTCATCTCTCTCGCATAGAACCAGTATTGTTTTCTTTCTACGGGACTTGGCACTGGAAGAATTCACAGATTGTATTTGAATCGTGGATCTTTTAATGCCATATTTCGTGGGAAGATGGGAAGAAATCTACAACACGGAAGAAGAGCATCCTATTTTAATAATCGTGATTTATTCATAATATATTCATTTAGGAAGTTGTAATTAGTCTAATGCAATTATTGTCTAAATACTACCATTTCATATTGTTTAGGGAAATTAACTAGATGAGTTAATTTTATTCAGTCTTACTTATACAGCATATTGAATACAAATGGTATTTGAAATTCCTCAGGAAGTATTATTCTTTATGGAATCTCGTCAAGCTTGAATCATTGATTATTCAATTTCTTTCACGGGAATGTTTCATAATACAACATTTGAATAAAGTCATATACAAAAATTATATACTGGTTTCAAATATAAGTCGAAGTCGCCTTTTAAAAAAAAAAAATTTCCACTACTTGTGTTATCACAAATCATTTATGTTATTCTTCATGAGAACCCCAGTATTCTTCAAAATTTGGAATAATTATACCATCCATTACATCATCTTCTTTCGTGAAACAGAAAAAGTAAAGAATGAAACTACAGGAAAAAGTTACTCGAAAAAGAAATTTATATTTGACAGAAAGTATCAAAAATAAAATTACAAATTTTTCAAAATTTCACACTCGCTTTATGTGATTAAATTGAATTAACAAAATAATTATTTCTATTTTTGTCAAAGTCAGTATTTTTTTCAGGCGGTTTTCAGTGCATAGATACGGGCTATTGAATATGAAAGAATATATATTTCCATAACCCACTACTTTCCCTAACCCATCACTGTATAAAACTATATAAAAACCGACTTTCATCTATTATAAATGAAGCCAAAATAAAATATAATAAAGCTCAAATAGAAAAACATATGAATTCAACAAGAGATTTATGGTATAATATAAAAAAATTATACAATGAAAAATAAACTTCTAGATCTATCAATGAAATTGAAATGGCTAATGGTAATGTAACAACTGATCCAAAAATTATGTCGAACGAATTCATAGAGTACTTTTCTCAAGTTGGAGGCAATTTATAAAAAAATATAAAGAATATTAGAAAATGTTCAACACTATCGACAAGATGTTTGAACTCCTTTTTCATTGAAGAAACCACTCAAAGTGAAATTGAAGATACCATAAGGTCATTTAAAAAAAAGAAATCCCCTGGAATTGATAAAATTACTAGTGAAGTTTTAAAAACGATCACTGAAATAATATCTGAACCTCTAGCATACCTAATAAATTTTATTTTCACAACAGGTGTTTGTCCAAAAACTTTCAAAATAGGCATAATTAAACCAATTCATAAAAGTGTAAAAAATTATAGACCAATTTCATTTATATCCAGGTTATCCAAAATATTTGAAAAAATACCAAAAATTCGATTTGAAAACTATTTGAAAAAACATGACATTATATCAAATTTACAGTTTGGTTTTAAAAGAAGTATCTACTCAAGATGCTATTTGTTATCTTACAAATAATCTATATAAATTACTAGACACAAAAACTCCAACAATTTGTATATTTCTTGATCTTGCAAAAGCATTTGACACTGTCAGTCATGAATTACCACTACATAAATTGGAGAAAATAGGGTTTCGCCGAGCAACTTAGAAACTATTAGAAAGCTATCTCTCTAACAGAATTCAATATGTAGAAATTAATGAAAAATTGAGCAATCCAGGAATATTTGAATATGGTGTACCTCAGGGCACAGTATTAGGTCCACTTTTATTCAATATTTATCTTAATGATCTATTAAATCTTGAAAGTAAAGGAAAAATTCATTGATTTGCAGATGACACCGTTATTATATATGAGGCTTCAACTTAGAATGAACTTAAAAAAATTGTTGAGTAAGACATCAAAATAATTAAAAGTTGGTTTGATGATAATATACTATTAAGAATAAATTTTGAAAAAACTAAATATCTCCCATTCACTTCAAAATTTAGGACCTCTCAATATTGATGACAAAAAAATTTATGAAACTGACTGTATCAAATATTTGGGTATAATGATTGACAGACATTTAAGATGGGATTCACAAATTCAGTATGTAATAAAAAAATTGAGATATCTCTTGTGAAATTCAAGTTATTAAAAAAAGTTTTGAATATCCATTATCTAGAAATATTATAGTATTCACTTGTTCAATCACAACTAAATTATGGAATTTTGGGATGGGGTGGAGTTAATGAAAACTTTCTGAAAAATTAGAAACTCTTCAGAAATGGTTTTTGAAAATAATCTATGAAAAAAATTATACATATTCACCTGACGACTTATTCAAAATAAACATGAAAATGGATATTAGACAATTATTTTGTTATAATATCATTTTACATATATAAAAAGAAAGAAGGTATTATTTTCAACTCACATATTTATAATACACGAAACAAAAATACAACTACTTTAAAAAATCAAGTTCGCAAAACAATAGGTCAAAAAAATGTTACTTACATCATTCCTCATTTGTACGACTCATTGCCAAATGAAATTAAAAGCATCAAACCATTTTTTTCCTTGAAAAAAAAAAACAAAAGAATTGATATTAAATAAAGAAAGACAATTTTTTCACAATTTTTGTTAACAAAATAGAAATCACAGACTGTCCATATTTGTTTTTGTCATTATTATATATTATTATTATATAAATAACTTCATTTCCTTATTTTAATTCAGTCCTTACAACAAGTGAAACTTCGTAAGGCTTTTCCAGTTTATTTGCATCAAACAAACAATTAATTGTGGATTTTATACTGTACTTATTTATATATTATTGCAAATAAACTTATTATTATTATTATATCCAGGAACTATTGAAAGAATAATGAAAAACTGTAAAACCGTCTAGGAGTTGACCATTCTTTGGCCTATCCCTCCCAATAAATGCTTTATAAAGAAAAACGTATGAAGCCGTTCACGCGAAAAATTATTTTCGTGAAAATGGGGTCAAACGTGCCATTAGCTGTTTTAAGTAATTACTTGTTAGTAATAATATTGCATGTTCCACCTCGGTCAGGAAAAATACTGTAATTTTCCTCAACACTTGTATAATCTTTTAGTATTTCTATGTAAGTCGGCTAGGAAACTTACAATTTTTCATGCACCGTAAACTCTTGTTCCATAATTTTCTGTACAATTTACCATTGTTTTACTTATCTTCTAACGATCATTTGTAGGTTATATTGTATTAACTGTAATGCATTTTCAAATAAATATTTTCACATAGACTATGATTATTATTTCTATTGGCGTTTTGGATGACCGCTGTTGCTGACCACCAGCTATAACTGCGGTGAAAAAAAATATTACGCAATCTTCCATGGATATGGATTATTACTTCTTCATCAGGTCATTAGTTTCTTTCGTTCAAATTGAAGAAAACCAGTGGTCGTAACAAAGTGCATTCAAAAAAAGATTATCCGAAGATGACAAAGGATTTCTTTCCAAAATGAAACCAATTTGAATAAGTATTGATTCAACATGTACAGAAAAAAATAGACTGTAAATATTTTTCACCATAAACTTCAAAGAAATCATCTCTGAAAAATGGGATGATGAACACCAGTGACGTCACACAATGTCAACAAATAATATGGTTGTCCTTTATCACTCATAATATCCTGATGAAAATTACTTGGCTATCGAAATGCGCTTAGAGTGTGGTAAAGTATAATCATTTTATTTTGTCGAATTAATTTTCGATAACCCAAAACAGAAAAATTTCGTTAAATTGGTGGAGGCTATGGGAATGGGAAAAATATCTACTAGCTTCAATGAAAAGTTGTTTCAGTCGATCAAATTTACTGAAAAAATAAAACATTCTCAACTGATAATTGAAGAAAAACTTGGCTCCTCTGGAAAAGGAAAAAACTTACGATAAAAATGAAGCTATTTTTGTTATGTCTGAAAGAAAACGACTACTTTCTCGGCTAAAGCCACGCTGGACATTGAACTACATCTGATAGATATTATGAAAAGACTCTACCTTGAAAGAGTTAGAAAGAATTGGAAAACACGCTCTTCAGACGCAATTTCACTCTACAATGATGGAAGTGTTGGAGTATTTCTTGTGCGGTGTATGGCATGTTGATTTTTTTTATGAACCGCCGGAAAATTCTTCTTTATACTTTTTTACTTTTCTTCTTTTCTTAATTGAAAATTGGAAAAAAATTTCCTCTCTAATAGGTTTTTCCATTTCCACACCAGATTTTATGAGCATCCTGTTCATATTTTCAAAAAAATCAACATATCAATTTTTTTTTTTAATAATTCATATCTTGGAATGAAAAAAATTTTTTTTCTCGAGTCAAAATCAGACATATTAGTGATTTCAACCAATAGCAATGCATTATTCTAGCCAATCATTCAGTATTATTCTGATAAAACTGCTCCTTCTCTCTAATACCTTGATTCAGAAATTCAAAATTATAATCACAAAGTTTAGGATCGCATGGTACATAACATAATATTATGATGGTAACTATTTGCTTGTTTTCTAATATATAGCAAGTATTGTGTATTGTTATAATAATAATAAATGGTCTTTATTTTTTTGGCGGAGTTTAGCTATCGCTATTATTCCACTCAACCAATCTATTATTATCCATTCTTTATTTTTAACATTAGTGTTAAAAGTGATTTACTTCTTTTAATACTCTTGTCTCAAAATGACATTTTCAATAAAGACAGCTGGTGGTGTTAAAAGGCGAAGTTTTAGTAGCGTTTGTAAAAAACTTCATTATTTGAGAAAATAACATTCAAACAATGTTTTTATATTGAAAATAAACTAGTTTTTGTGGAAAATTAAAAATTATCGATAAAATTTGAATCTATGCTCTAGCTCCACGCTAATTGGTTGAAATCCAAGCCAGTATCACATAGTGCAATACCATATAAGCTGTGCTGTCCGAAAGTACCGTAACTTTTTCAAATTTGGCGCTTTCCTTGGCTGCAACAAAAATCTAGCTGTGTGAGTTTTCCTCACTGATCACGGCGCCACCTACTGTATTCTTATTTGGAATGCAGTATAGGTACTAGCTTTGAAGATACCCTTTATTGACAGTGACATTAAGTAAAACGTGACTACCAGAAAAAATTAGAACAAATATGAGGTTGTTAGGGTACATAGTAACAATTTCAATTATTGAAGTCGCTACTTTGAAAACGTAATCAGAAAATTTTCGCTTCAATTATGGATGAAGAAAGTAATTTCAGTGATAGATCTGATATTCTTGCCAATATGATGGAGTCAGCGGTGTTCACAAAAAAAATCTAAGCTATCAGTACCCGTCATTCGTATTTGGGAGAAAAATCGAAAACTATGAAGTTGTCAACCTTTTGGTGGAAGTTTTCTATGTTAAAATTAACTTCAGCTGTTAACAAGAAGTGAATGCATTTCTTAAAAGAAATAGTGCCTGCTATGCCGAAAAAGGCAAACGTTTCTTCGAGAGAAGAGGTAACTGAATTTTTTCTTGATGCTGCAGTTGAAAAATTTTGATTGATAAAAGTAGTTATGATTCTAAATTGATAATACATAATATTGAGGGCAAGCATTCTTATACAGTTGTTAAAATTCCTGATTCAAAAACAAAAATACAATACAGAAAATTGTTTGTAGTTCCAAAAAGTAACAATGAACACACATTTAGTACCTGTCACTGCGTCCTAAGATAGCAGAAAACCCTAGATTTTTTCTTCAGTATAGGAATGGAAAATGTACAGTTCAAGAAGTCGGAATAAATACTTTTGACAAATTTCGAGTCAAATTGTATCATTTCTTGGATAACCTAATACTGCAAAATATACTGGCCATAGCTTCAGAAGGTACTCAGCGTTGGTTCAGAAGCTGATATTTGGTGATAATGGTGGATGGCGATCGTCAACCGTGATGAGGAGCAGTCCGTGGAAAAAAAGTGAAAATTGGAAACTGTATTTTTAGTGATACCAAGAAAAGTGGAAATGTCGAAGTCGGGAACCATACTACTTGTAGCATTATACAAGAAAAGCCATTATTTAAAATTACCAAAATCATCGTTTGGAATTAACATACAGGGTTTATACTAAATGGTGTCATTAATTACAGGCATGGTGATTCCTTGTCATATTTTATGAAGAAAATTTCATATATAAAAGTGTGTCCTAAATTGCTTCGTTTCTGAGAGAGGGGTGTCAAAGTTTCAGTTGAAAATCGGCATTTCATCAATTACTCAATAACTAACCTCATGAAAACAAGCCCCTTGTAACTGCCAATAAACAAACCCAGGTTTCATGAGAACAGGCGAAAATAATTTTGAGTAATTAATGGATAACCGATTTTTTATTAAAACTTGACACTCCGTCATTTGAAAACAAAGCAATTTAGGACACACGTTTATATGAACTTTTTTCATAAAATATGACAAGGAATCACCACTTGAAATTAATGACATCATTTAGTATACACCCTTTATACAGAATAACAGCAATTGTTCTTTATAGTAATAAATTGGCATGGATGGAATATGATTTTAATATGTTCAATAAAAATCGATTGAAAAGAGAATGATGGGTATTGTGTATAACTATATTTAAACAAAGTAGAGATCTGTACTTTTCGCACGCTGGTGCGCTGTACACAATTTTGCAAATTTTGACATTTAAAAGTCAAAAATACCAAATTTTTGACGTTAGTATTGGAAAAAAATTACTTTCTCCTTTTTATTTCGGATTGCTATCAAATCTTGGTTTTTTAGATTTTTTGAAATATAATCTTGAAGCGATATCTTATGATCAACACAGTGAAATAATTTTTCAATTGCGCAAAAAATTGTTGTAACGGCTTCACCTACATTGATGTTGAAATATGTATTCTCCAGCAAAGCGTTGATTATTTCATTGGGAAATTAAATTTGTTTTCATTTAAATTGCAGTTTTTCATGTTTAAAAAAAAGTAGTTCCAAAAAATGCAACGGTAGGATTACGCGATTTCCAATTTTTATCCCAATAGTCATTACGTCAAATGCATTTAACCGAGATTAGCTTTCCTACAATTATGCACTAAATCATGTTCGCAACATTTATTCACAAAAATATCTCGATTGCCTCTCATTAGAGACGAAATTGGTTTGCCATTTAAAATGTATTACCCAACTCGATAAATATACCAGTAATATCATCCCATTTAAATTCATACGTCGTACTTTATTTTCGTAGCAATTACAAGATAGCATTGAAGCTCACCACGACCGGAAAAAATACGGCAAGGTTCCAATGCTAACCTTAACATGAATAAGAAATCCGGCGAAACTTCACGTCCATCTCATTTCCCAATGCAATATTTATATTTATTTGTCGCCTGCATTCATTGTTCATAACACATTGTATATACCGGTTCGTGAGGAATAATGAGTTGTCCGTGAAAGTGTAAGTTACGACATTTACGTATTGGTTTGTTCCGGGCTGATACAACTGGAATAATATTTTAAATAGAAACATTCTCAATTGAAAATTTAATCAATACATGACTTCTCTGGAAATGGAAAACCCCACGATAAAATTGAAGTTACTTTTTTGTAATATCTAACAGAAAACAACTACTTCCCCAGCTAAAGCCACGCTGGACATTGAACTACAAGTATAATTACAAGAAAGTATAATTACGAGAAACATAACTCTTTTGGTATTGATGCTTATTAGTGATGGTTTTTACTGTGATGGGAGCCATAGCTCAGTAGTACAATTTCTTCAAAGATGATCAATAAAATAGATACCTATACTATATCTGAAATTTATTTATAACGTGAAAATTTCTGATGGCATGTTTTCAATAATTTTAAGATCGGTACTTTGTATTTACAATGGATGGAAACTGACATTTCATCATATCAGTAATAGCATACTAATAAGTTTGTTTCTGGACAGGTAAGTTTTATAGTTCCTATACATTTCTCAGAGAGTTGTCTTCCAGCATTTCAGTATCCAAGTATAAGCTGAAACTTCGGAGAAGAGTATTAGTTCTTTGACAACGTTAGTTCTTTGATAATTCAAAAACTGGTATGCGATTCATCGGAAATTCATGAAATTCAAGAATTTTAGCTATTATTCTTCTTCGCGTGACTGTAGTTGATCTTGAAGACTCAATACTTCTCCTTGCCGTAAAGCTCTGTATCCATCAAATGTAGCTCTTTTAGTATGACATATTAATGGTAAATGACAACCACTGATATGATCGTCGTGATGGTAGAGCCTTCAATCATAGGGTCGTGGGATCGATTCCCAGCATCATCACCGGCCTCGTGCATGGCATCACACGTTGAAAGGTGAAGGCTACGTCTTCCCTAGCTCGCACAAGTCACTCGAAGACTTCTGAGGATCGCGTATAGGGTTACAGTCTGTTGGTGGAAATAATAATTTCAACAACATTTTGGGAACATTGGCTATTCCTACTACTACTACTTTTTAGTAGTAAATATAACATCATTCTACTTTTAGGGTTTTCCTATCTTCCTTCTAAAATCAAAATTAAAATGAACTACTTTGAAAATTTTCTCATAAACCCTAGTTGACATTACTTCAGGGCTTGTTCACTAATATGGTCCCTTTTGTTATCACAAATACAACGAAAGGTATACATTGAATGATTTCTTTAGCATATTATGGAATTCCAGTCGCCAATATTTTAATATCAACATAAATAAAACAAAACAACGTTGATATAAGAAAACATTTCGTAGTGAATGCAGCATTCTAGGCGAGACCTGCAAGAAGTGGTTCGCGTTAAAAGTAAATGAACTAGCACTTGTCATTGAGCCATGAGCAGGTGCGAATATGATTGGTGATCGCAGCAGTGGATAACTCACTCTTTTTCCACAATCAATAATCTCTAGGAAGGTCAAACAGTTGATTGCAAGGTCGGCTCCAGTCTCGGCCTGACATATACCCGACGGTATTTCGATACTTTCATTCCACTATTTATAGCTACTGTTTAGGCATGCTTGGTAATAATAGAAAAGAGAAAAGAAAATTGCGTTAGATGTAAATGAAGGAGGAAGGGAAAGTGGCAAATGATGAAAAATGCAAGTTCATTGAAATGCCAGGCATTCCGAGTTGTAGGATGCTAGTAGCGGTTACAGGGTTCATCGCAGATTTCACATTAGAAATTATTCTAGCATCAGCTACTGATTTCAACAATCATGTCAGTTTGTCAGAAAATTATCAACATTTCAGACATCAATATGTTCACCACTGAATAGTCTTCTTCCAATTTTTTTCTCTTTACATGTTAAAGTCAACATTCATCGAGAAACTATGAGAAAACTTATCAAAGTGTTTATTTTTTGACATTTCTTGCAACCAAAAAAACAACAATTTAAAGCATTCATGTACGATCAGGTCAATCACAACATTATTATAGTGGCAAAATTGCAGCTGAAATAGTATATTTCATTACTAGTTCACAAAATAGTCTTTTTCACACGGGAAGTCGTGCAAGCACGGAAAAAACATTTATGGGCGAGTAATGAACGATATTTTTCATTATATCTACCTGAAATCCACAGATTGTTAAGAAACATTTATTTTTAATAATGAAGGAACAAAAGCATGTATTATTAATTGAATTATTTATGGTACAAAAACATCCAGAAATTGCCACAAAACAAGCGTTATTTACCCTGTTGGTAACGAAATATTCAAACAATTTGCGATTTCTACAGAACTGTCAAAAACATATTATTTACTTTTGACATGTAAATAGGCAGCTATAATGACACCAGCGCACGGAAATTTTTTCCGTGCGGCTCACGGAAAAAACCATTTTTCAGTATGCTAAATAAGCATGTAAATATAGTGTTTTCAGATAGGTATAACGAAAAAATAAGTACATGTTATTTATTATTGATAACATCAATTATTAATTGCAAGTGTATTTCAAATTCATTTTCCACTTCTTTTTTCATGAAATAAAAGTTATAGTTCGATATGATTTTGTTTTTTTTCAACACTGGATTTATGGGTGAAATATGGTATAATTTCACGAGGAATACTACTCATACCTTTGAATAGATCTTCTTGTTCGAAATTCAAGCCAGAAATGTTTACCAAATACGTTAAATATTTTATATTTTTATGATAAATTTGAATATGCTCAGATTCCGTACAAAAGTAACAAATATTGTACCACTTTCCATTCATTTCATGATGTTTTCTTCGCGACTCCAATTCTAATATGGCGAATGATGTGAATCGTAATTCCACCAAACCGATACAGTCACAGCCAACTTCACAGATTTTATGTTACCGCGTAAAATTGTTATTGATTTTGCGTAGGTCATTATTAATTTTCCTTTCTCTCTAGCAGTATAAAATTATTTATAGTATAAAGAAATGTGTTTATTCAAGACTCTGATTTCTCCTTTTTTACTATGGTAAAGGGAAAGTAAAAAAAAATTTAAACTATTTAAAATATTGTTCAATATAACACAGACCTACATTTTTTCCCTACCCTCTAGTATTATAATATTGTGTGATTTCAATAGAATATAATCAACTTGATCCAAAGATTCGAACCTTATCATACTAGAGTCCAAGGAAATGAAAAAAAATTTTAAGTAATCGTATAGCCACAATATAGCACAAGCTTACATTTTTTCCCTGTCCTCTAGTACTATAATATTGTGTATTTCAATAGAATATAATCAACTTGATTGTAAAATGCAAACCTTATTTTACTAGAGAAAAAAAGATAGATATCCGCCGGCAACGACGGGTTGTGCCTAGCCATATCGATATCGCTCCTTTGTCAACTTTTTGGGTCTTTCGTTGAAAGAAAATTTAAAATAGAAGCAATTTGTTATTGAATACTTCAAATGAAATGAATTCAATGAGTAGCTAACAATCTAATGATTTGTAATAAAAAACACTGTTATTGTAAACGATATTGCTACCAGGCTGTATTGCAGTTGTTTTTTATAGAGAAGAATGAGTTATTTGGGGGTATTTTGTTTTAACGAACGAACGGTTGTTCACAAAGGAATTATCACTTCTCATAGCTTTAATTATACTTTGATGCTCAGCATCCATTTGAAGATACGGTTGTATGGAATTTGTATAGCTGTGACCAGTAATCATAATGAGCTGCTCTTCTTGTACTCCATTTTTAGCCTAACTTGATACTGCCTTGGCTCTTGCAGAATGATTTGTCACTTCAGTTTTTTTAATGTCAATTCCAATTTTAAAGGCAGATTCTTTCAACCAAGAAGTAAGTGTATTATTTTTGCAGATGGAACACATTTTTTAACCATCTTTTCGAAATATGCTCATTCCAGTTCGGATTCGGATTTGAAGAGCGTGTTATCTTTTAAAAATTGCACTCGATTATTTTCTTTTTATGTAAAAGTCCTCCTTCTTCGGACTCAGGCTCTTTCGCCAAAATATGAAAATAAACTCGTGTAATTTTTAGATTACACTTCTCTTTTGCAAAATTATTGGTAATTTTCATGCATTTGTGCAATTAGAATCAAAAATTACATTTCAGCTGTCAATGTCGATTTTCTCAAAACATAAATGTGTTTCCAGAACTCAACCACAGCGGATTATTCATTCTTTATAAAAGGAGAAATGCATCTTTACAAAATAAATGACAACACATGCCAAAATATACATGGTATATCTTCGTGAGATAACGCGATCCATATTGAGAACTAAAAGTAAGATTTTTCTGAAAATATATGGTGACGGTGAAAATCCAAATAAAATATTTTCTTCATTGTGACAATTCCGGTTTCTCCGGAATTCTGGTTTCTCCGGGAGTGACGTCATCTTAATTATTTTCAATTGGACAAAATTGAGATTTTCAAAGTATCTTTTTCATTTACTCGACCCACTTTTTTGAGCATCCTGTAAACTATTCATAGGATGTGATTATGGTGAGTGATCGTTTCAACCTCCAAAATCCATGATTCAGTTACTGTATATCACTAAAAAATGAAATTCTCATGAAAATGGCCATTGCAATTGCCATTGTCAATTGTCACTTTTCCTAGAAAAACTCAAATAACTCAAAACGTCTCGATTTGGGCATACATGAATTTCATTAAGAATTATGAAGGAAATCGAAAAATTTCGTAAAATAGAGGGTGTCCTATGTTAGAATAACGAAAATATTTTAGCTGCATTCTCAGTTTTTCCTTTACCGTCTCTGAAACTTTCTGAATCATGCTTTCTAGTTGTCATTATATATATATATATATATATATATATATATATATATGTGTGTGTGGTTGGCTTCCTGTTGTTGACTTCCTTAGTTTATATTTTTACATCCAAGTGTTGTACATCTTCGCACTTGATTTTACCGTACTGATGAGAGCTTAAGCTCGAAACACGTGTCTACGGTTGCAGAACATTTTGAGGGTTATACCCAATAACTTTTCTACTTATATTTTCATATATTGCCCCTCGCTAAATCCATCTTCATTTGTATTGTCCTGGGTAGGATTGTCACGCTGGTAGCTATAGCTGCCTCCGTGGCGACGTTAGTTGTTTCCTTGTAAGCACAAGGTCTTCTAACCGAAGCCAAAAATGTGTGGTTGGCTTCCTGTTGTTGACTTCCTTAGTTTCTATTTTTACATCCAAGTGTTGTACATCTTCGCACTTGATGTACCGATGAGAGCTTAAGCTTGAAACACGTGTCTACGGTTGCAGAACATTTTGAGGGTTATACCCAATAACTTTTCTACTTATATTTTCATATATTGCCCCTCGCTAAATCCATCCTCATTTATATATATATATATATATATATATATATATATAAATGTGTGGTTGGCTTCCTGTTGTTGAATTCCTTTGTTTCTATTTTTACATCCAAGTGTTGTACATCTTCGCACTTGATTTTACCGTACTGATGAGAGCTTAAGCTCGAAACACGTGTCTACGGTTGCACAACATTTTGAGGGTTATGCCCAATAACTTTTTTACTTATATATATATATATATATATATATATATATATAAGTGAAAATAGAGTATATTTCATTTTGATTCCGAGAGTTCCAACCTTTGACAGCTGTTTCGTGCTAACGCACTCATCAGAAAGGAAGAAAGGATTTACGGAGCTCTCGAAATCAAAACGAATCCACTCAAGAATTAATACCGTGAAGGCAAGACAGGAAGTAATTTATGACATCTACAGTCACTAGTTGAAATTGACACGAACCAAGGAATCCAAAAGTAGAGGTTTGTCCACAAATTGACAGGCAGCCAACAATTCGTTGTTCTGACCAACCCAAGGTTCAATCAAGTTTCTAATACGTTATTATTGGCTGCCTGTCAATTTGTGGACAAACCTCTACTTTTGGATTCCTTGGTTCGTGTCAAACTAAGTTTCAACTAGTGACTGTAGATGTCAGAAATTACTTCCTATTATATATATATATATATATATATATATATATATATATATATAAATATATATATATATATATATATATCTATATATATATACAGTGACCGCCAAAAAGTATGTACCATATGGGAAAAATTTTTATTATTGGAGTATTGGAAAAAATATTCTGGGGAAAAGTTTGTGCATGTCCGATAACCTAAAAATCGATTTTGACACATATCACGTCAAATCGCTAGAATGGCGGCAAAATGAAAAAAATTGTAATGCAAAGGCAAAAAATGGGGTAAGATGGCAAGATATCAAAAAAAGTTATTTGAAAAAGTCACTTAGAATTCAATTTTATACACATAAACGAAGTTTCAAGAGATAATTAAAAAAAATTGAAAATAGCAATTTTTTAAAAATATTTTCCCATCTATTTAAAAATATAATTTTTTTTTTCTTATGAATAGCTTGACTATACTGAAACATTTGCATTTTAATGATAATGACAAAACTTTCTCATTTTCTCCACACCAGAGGGCACTAAATTGAAAAAATGGGAATTTGTCAAAACCCTTGCTGTTACATCGGTTCGTATCTAACAGTTATATCCGAATTCCACGACCATTGTGATGACATGACACTCCAAAAACATGGTAATTTCCAGATTATAATCAAGTTCCGACGATAATCGTGCATGAGCGTTTCACTTCGCACATAAACTTGAGAATAGTGCGTCAAATTAAAGATTCTTAAAGTTATTGAAACTTGATTAAAATCAGGAAACATGGTGTTTCTAGATTGCCATATCAACACAATAGTCTTGGAATTCTGATATAACTGTTAGATAAGAACCAATGTAACAGCGAGGGTTCTGGCAAAAACCAATTTTTTTTAATTTAGTGCCCTCTGGTGTGGAGAAAATGAGAAAGTTTTGTCATTATCATTAAAATGCAAATGTTTCAGTATAGTCAAGCCATTCATAAGAAAAAAAAATAATATTTTCAAATAGATGGGAAAATATTTTTAAAAAATTGCTATTTTCAATTTTTTTGAATTATCTCTTGAAACTGCGTTTATGTGTATAAAATTGAATTCTAAGTGACTTTTTCAAATAACTTTTTTGATATATTGCCATCTTACCCCTTTTTTTGCCTTTGCATTGCAATTTTTTTCATTTTGCCGCCATTCTAGCGATCACGTGACATGTGTAAAAATCGATTTTTAGGTTATCGGACATGCACAAACTTTTTCCCAGAATATTTTTTCCAATACTCCAATAATGAAATTTTTTCCCATATGGTACATACTTTTTGGCGGTCACTGTATATATATATATATATATATATATATATATATATATATATATATATATATGTACATTACTAAGTTCATGGGTTGAACCGCGTTGAGAGTTTATAACTCGACGTTTCGGCTCCTGCTTTGGAGCCATTTTCAAGAGTGTGACTGCGAGGCCTCTATCTGCCTACTCCTCGAGTCGTGGTCTTGAGAGATATCAAGGTCTCAACCTGCCTACTCCTTGATCTCAAAAGACGATCCGATGTTGGTTGCACTGTAGTATTTATAGGTGGTTGGCTACCTGGAGGTGGGCGGGTCTTACGGGTTTTCTCGTTTGTCTTGTCTGCTGGTGCCTGCTGTGTAGTTGGAGTTAATGGGATAATAATTGATTGCGGATAAGTTTCACGTGGCCTGGTAATTACGGTTGGAAGAAGGGGCTTCCAAATGGGGTTCAATTTACGGCTATCATCTTTAATGTTCAGGCAATCAGGCCGTTTTTCGATTTCGATGGCTTCTCTGATAAAACGAGAAGTTCTTGAACGTACTGGGGCGATGGTTTTCGTTTTCTCGAAATCTATGGGGTGACCCGTTTGGATGAAATGAAGAGCTAATGCGGAGCTGGTGTCTCGATTTCTAACTGAAAGGGAGTGTTGATAGGATCGAAAATGGATCTGTTTCGAAGTTTCTCCTATATAAGAGTGGGGGCAGATAGAACAGGGAATTTCGTAAATACCATGGTCTTCGTTGGGAATTTTGTCTTTTGTTGGTCTGATGAGGTGTGATAGTTTTTGTTCTGTGGTAAAGATGGTTTTGATATTTGCTTTTCTGAAAAGTCGACTGATTTTGTCCGTCACCCCTTTGATGTAAGGGGATCTGCCCCCACTCTTATATAGGAGAAACTTCGAAACAGATCCATTTTCGATCCTATCAACACTCCCTTTCAGTTAGAAATCGAGACACCAGCTCCGCATTAGCTCTTCATTTCATCCAAACGGGTCACCCCATAGATTTCGAGAAAACGAAAACCATCGCCCCAGTACGTTCAAGAACTTCTCGTTTTATCAGAGAAGCCATCGAAATCGAAAAACGGCCTGATTGCCTGAACATTAAAGATGATAGCCGTAAATTGAACCCCATTTGGAAGCCCCTTCTTCCAACCGTAATTACCAGGCCACGTGAAACTTATCCGCAATCAATTATTATCCCATTAACTCCAACTACACAGCAGGCACCAGCAGACAAGACAAACGAGAAAACCCGTAAGACCCGCCCACCTCCAGGTAGCCAACCACCTATAAATACTACAGTGCAACCAACATCGGATCGTCTTTTGAGATCAAGGAGTAGGCAGGTTGAGACCTTGATATCTCTCAAGACCACGACTCGAGGAGTAGGCAGATAGAGGCCTCGCAGTCACACTCTTGAAAATGGCTCCAAAGCAGGAGCCGAAACGTCGAGTTATAAACTCTCAACGCGGTTCAACCCATGAACTTAGTAATGTACATATTTCTGAACGCGGAAACCTTTCCGAACATATATATATATATATATATATATATACATATATATATATCGCGATAACTCATATTTTCGGTTCGGTTATAATTGCATAAGTGCATAAAAATTACCGATAATTTTTGGAAGAAAGAAAATTGCACCAGTTTATTTTCATATTTTGGCGAAAGAACTCATATTTCTGAAGATCAATGCATCAACCATTTTTCGAATATTTTCTTTGAGCTTTCTCCAAAACTGTTCGTTTGCATAGCCTTCTGTAGTAGGCGTATGTTCGTGTGAATTTATACCACATAACTTGTAGGCAAGCGCGGTTTGGTAACGTGAGGTCAATACTCGAATGTAAATCTTTATCGAAATTTCTATCACGGAAACTCCTTTCCTTCCTAATGTTAACGATTTTCAATGTAATTACTGAGTGTTCACTTGTCGCACACCTCTCTCATCTATCCGAATCATTTTAATATAAATTACTAGGCATTATCTATCGTTCGTTTCCACTGCAAATAATCAAGCTGAAAAACACGAAACCCTGGCTCCCTATAGGTTTGAAAATTTGATAATTATATTACTAAATAATATACTGATGTTGGGAAATATTCATTTTTGAATGCTATAACAAATGCAAAAGCTGGAAAGGGAAGCATTCTCAATTGAAAATTGAACCAAACATGATGAAATGGGAAAACCTTTCAATAAAAATTAATGTTTCCCTTTTCAACATGAGTCCCTTCCAAAAGAGGTTAACTTGAACGATAAGCAGCATTTATAGGACAACCCTCATGTAGGCAAGGAAAATTATATTCAAAAAGAAAATTGTTAAAGCCAAAAAAAAATCAAAATAGAGTTGTACATATACGAGGATATATTGAAAATTTTTTAGCCTACTATAGAACCAAACAAAATTTCAATGTCAAAATGTTTTATTACTCAACATATTCTCCTCTTAATTGGATACATTTATTACAGCGAACCTGCAACGTCTCTAGACCTTTCAAAAAAAATGTTTCTCCTTTCTCTGCAAACCAGACCTCCACAGCTTTTATTACCTCCTCGTTGGAAGAAAATTTACGACCTTTCAAACTTTTTTTCAGTTGAGGAAAGAGATGATAGTCGGACGGAGCCAAATCTGGTGAATAAGGGAGGTGTTCTAGTAATTCAAACTCTAAATCACGAATTTTTTGCATAGCAACATGAGATTTGTGTGCAGGGGCGTTGTCCTGCAAAAACAAAACACCTTTGGATAGCTTTCCGCGTCTTTTCTCTTTAATTTTTTCTCGTAGAGTGGTCAGTAATGTCGAAAAGTAATCTCCAGTTATTGTTCTACCCTTATCCAAAATATCAATCATGATTACCCCATGGAAATCCCAAAAAACTGAAGCAAGAACTTTTCCAGCAGATTTTCGGACACGAAACTTCTTAGGTCTTGGAGAACCGGAGTGTCGCCATTCCATCGATTGTTGCTTTGTTTCTGGATCGTAGAAATGTACCCAAGTCTCATCCATAGTAACAATTCGGTTTAAGAAGTCTACATCGTTTTCAAATCGAGCACAAATCGAACGCGATGCTACTACCCTTGCACGCTTTTGGTCAACATTCAAACATTTGGGGATCTTTTTTGCAGCAATTTTTCTCATGTCCAAATCGACGTGAACTATATGATGAACGCGTTCGTTTGAAATATTCAGTGCTTCAGATATCTGTTTTAGCTCAATTCGACGGTCTGTTAAAATCATGTCATGAACTACATCGATATTTTCGGGGACTGACACAGAAACTGGCCTTCCCGATCGGTCATTTATTTATTTATTTATTTGTATCCAAACAGACCAAAGGTCTAATTACATGGATAAAAAATGTACAGAAATCTTTACATTTCAGTGCTCAATCATAAAGTGAGTTGTGTACCTATTCAAAAACTTTGAGGTTGAGTAGCAATGAACTGTTCTCTAAATTTTAATTTGGTTGTGCAATATATATTTCATGATGATACAAGATAGTTACTGAGTGAAGACTATGCTTCAGCGGACAGACAATGTTATTCGATAGTTAATAAATTTGTGCATAAAACATATATACCGTTTCAAATAGATATATTCAAGAAATACTCTAATATTGCCCCACGAAATACTCCCTGAGGTAGAGTCCAGTCTAAATCTACTAACACGCTACATGTATTGGCCAGTCGCAGCATGGTCACGAGAGGGGATCTGTTCGTTGTAATCACCAAAGGAATATTGAATGGATATGTTCTTCGAGTTCTACGGGAAGGGACATTGAATCTCAGTAGTGATAAAATTCCTGGTGCATTTATCTTATTGTTTATTAAATTGTACAAAAAATACATCATATTGAGTGATCGTCTAGTTTCTAAAGAGAGAACTTTGTAGTCATTTCTAAGTTGATTGGATCTAATTACTCCATACTCAGGACGAATATGATACTGTTTGTAATATAAGTACCTGAGCAGTTTATTTTGTATTTTCTCGACTGCATTGATTGTAGACCGGTATTCACCAGACCAGATTATACTCGCAAATTCCAATTTAGGCTTCACAAGTGAATAGTATAATAATTTAATAGTATTGATATTTGTAAAATCTCGAGTTTGTCTGATAATGAATCCTAACATTCGATTTGAGGATTTAACGATGTTTTGAATATGTTTAGCAAATGATAAGGTACTATTGTAAGCTACCCCAAGATCTCTAACCTCAGAACATCTTTGGAGGACTTCCTTATCCATCATATAATCAAAAATAACAGGGTCCTTCAAACGAGTTATAGTGATGATGCAACATTTGTTTATATTGAATTTTAATTTGTTTGTGATGCTCCATTCATAAATACTATCGATGTCCTTTTGCATATTAACACAATCTCTAACTGTTTGTATCTGTTTATATAATTTCAAATCATCAGCAAAAAGCAAACATTTAGAAAATTTTAAAATGGAAGGGAGATCATTGATAAATAAAACAAATAAAAGTGGCCCTAGGTTAGATCCTTGAGGAACACCAGAGCTAGCATGAAATTTACCCGATGTGTTACCATTGTGTTTAACACAGAAATATCTATTTTGTAAGTAACTTCTCATTAATTTTAGCAAATTCTCAGAAAATCCAACTTTATTCAGTTTGTATAGCAGAACATCGTGGTCAACTTTATCAAAGGCTTTCCTGAAATCCGTGAATATGGTATCAAGTTGGCTCCTTGATTCCAGTGTATTATTTGCATAATTGGTGAAAATGAATAGATTTGTATTGATTGATTTATTGGTAACGAACCCGTGCTGTTCTTCCGTGATATATATTTTTGCATAGTGGAATATTCGCGTATAAATAATTTGCTCAAATAATTTGGCCGGAGCACACATTATGGAAATTGGTCGATAGTTTTCGATTTCGCTTTTTCTACCACTCTTATGAATAGGTGTTGTTATGGCAGTTTTCCACGTTTCTGGAAAAACACTGAACTTGATGATGAGGTTAAATATGTGCAGGAGTGGTATTTTTACTCAATCGCTACAAGCTTTAAGAATGTATGGGGGAATTCCATCAATACCAGCTGCTTTCTTTGGTTTCAGTTTTTTTATTGCATTTTCAAAATCTCTTTCACTTATTTTCCTAACATCGCAACAATTATTCACCATATCAGCATCGGTAATGAAATTTAAATCATATCCCGACTTAATCGTCTCATAAACAGATGAAAAGAAATTTGCAAATACTCCAGCTGTATTTTCGTCTTTTACTTCATCATTTTTATAACTAAAGTTTCCAAAAGTCGGCGCTTTTTTACTTTTATTAACATAATTCCAGAATTGATTCACATCGGTTTTTAATTCGTCCTCTACCTTTGTTACATATTCTTTAGCTTTCAACCTAACCAAATTTTTCAGCTTTTTTCTCAATTCTGTATACCTTTCTTCGTGATAGTCATCATCTTCAATGGAAAATTTACCTCTTTTGAAGCTTGCAGTCCAATTTTTCACGGTCGCATACGAAGGACATTGATCACCAAGGGTATTAGCATATTTTCGTAAATCTGCTTAACTCTTAACCCTTTTAAATACAGGTACTTGATGATGACTCGATACTCCAATTTTTCGATTTTCACAATTTAGGTGGACATATTTTTTCTTTAAATCTATTGCGTAACTCTGGTTTACTTTTTTGACGTCAAACTTTACACTGACACTTCTTATAAGTTATTGCTCGTTGCTATAGTAACGCAATATTTTGTTTATACAGGGAACTGGTCTTGGCTAACTAGATATCAATACATCCTCGTATAAACGATCCTAGAAGGAAATCCATGTGAAAATAATTTCTTGCTTTGGACTCAGATTTGCTGAATGATCACTTTTACACAATTGCTGAAAAAGTTACTGAATATTTATTTTCAAAAACTGGTCCATCTTCATATCTCAATAACGTTAATGTAAAAAAAAACATTTGTACCACCTAGAAACAAACCCAGAGGAAAATGAAGCGATCATCTTCAGTGACAAAAACAGAAAAAAAATCAGAAACAGTTGTTATATATAAATGTCCATAAAAATCCCAAAAATATTTCCTAATTTACCTTGTCCACTTCATCATAGATCAATAAATATATTAAATCGAGTATATTTCTTTTCTGCTTGAAAACAATTCTCATTGTTCTTCTTCACAAAGCTGGATACATTGAGGATTTCTTCGATTTCCGACCAGTATCTTTTATTTCAACTCTAGCCAAATTCATTGAAAACTTGGTTAAGAATAGAATATGGTGAAGATGCTAACTTTGTTGGCGAAACGCGCGTCGAGTATGACTTTGATGAAGTTTTCGTGTTTGGGTAGTTTATATTTTTTTGAATTGTATTTACATCAAAGATTTCAAATATTCAGTTATTCAAAAAATTATATAATCAGTTAGAATGAGTACTAAAATATTGTCTATTTCACTGCGCCTAGTTTGACAGTTCATCAAAGTTCTTTCGAACTTTCCCAGAAATAAACAAAAACTTAAGAAAAAGAGTGATACTTGTACCAAGAATCATACCCATTCAAGTCTCCAGGGAGCAAATCATCGTCTCTTGTTTTTATGGCCATAGCAATTCGATCTTACTATACAACAAAATTCGTTCCAAGTGCACTCTCCTCAGACATCATGTTGCAACTTTCCTTCCACGAAGTTCAATAACACTGAAAAACGACAAGTTTGAGTTTCTTTCCTTTTGGTCATTTCGTAACGACAATTATGTCGATAGTTATTGTTGAGTAATTATTTCATAAATAATTATTACACAAATAATCAACAAGGGAATTTCATTTCTCGCATTATTGGCTTCATTAACCCAGAACAGATACGTTCATGTTTTGAAAAGCAAACTGTGATAAACACCGCGAAAAAAGTTAGTGAGTTTTGATAAAATCGCTGAACTTTAAAAAAACTTTCTAGAGAAAAGCTTTTATTTAAATGCAATAAAAAGAAGAAAATAAATTTTGAAGTGAATTAAACCCATCAGAAGTATTTATGTATTTCTTATTGTAAATTAAATTTACAACCACAAGATTTAGTGTCCACAGATTAAAGTCTACGCGACATGTTTCGATCCACTGTATCTTTTTCAAGCGAATGTAATACATTAAATTATTTTACGTTGAACATTACTTAAATACCCTTGTTATCAATTGAGTTAATTAGGACCTAAATATAATAAAAATTAAAATTGACAATACAATGTAGGTACCTGTAAATCTCAAAACATAGCAACTACTTAATTAATTGAAAAAGTTTAACAAAGGGGAACTATTAAGGTCCAATTGATCATTCAGTAAACAATTCGAATTTTTCAATTTATTAATTTCCAAGAATTCTAAATAATTAAGTCTAATACCCTTATTTTCAACATGAAGGATTTCAAAGTTTTCATCACAAGATTCACAATTCAATTTATAAACTCCTGATTTTTTAGTTTTTTGTGTTTTATCTTTATTATCTTTGATAAACCTTCCCAACGTTTTATCTGTTCTGAATGCCACTCTTAAATTTTGTTTTTCAGAAATGACGCTATTTTTTCTGAAACGAGTCCTGAATAAGTTAAAGTTTTGTAATTATTGTCAAGGTTCCTCATAGTGGGGTACACTTCTTGGATAGCCTTTCTATGTAATGTATTAGCAAGAATATTGTCTATTAATTTGACTTGATATCCATTGTTAACTGCTATTTGTTTTATGAGATTTAATTCTTCGCAGAAATTTTCTTCAGAAAGAGGAATATTCACTAATCTATGTGTATGCTGGGTGTCAACGAATCTATTAGACAAGTCATAACTTCTAGACCATTAGGTGTATCAAAATGAAATTTGGTATAGGTAAATGGTATGTGAAGAGGAGAGTTTTCACATATTTTTCACTTTCCGGTTTCGCCGGAAATGGCTCCGGTCTAAATTTTTAAATGGAACACCCTGTATATTGTAAAATTTCTTAGATAATTCTAGATCAGAATGTGACATTTTCGAAAGTTTTTATGTCTTCTTAATTTTTTTGGATTCACTTTTGAAATTACATCTAGATGGCCATGATCGGAAGTAAACTAATCTAAGGACCTCAGGTGATATCAGAATATTACAATCGCGAAGTTTTAATGACTAGTATGATAGATATGAATAAGACAAGTTGGCAAAATTACATTTTCGTGTCTATTATTTTTCAAATAGCGACCATTTTTTGACAAGCACTTTCCGAAAAAAGGATATTTTGACGAATCTAACGATACTAATTTATTTGCGAATGGATTACAAATAAGAACATAAATTAAATATTACTGAGGAAAATACTTCATAATAATTTATTTACTTTTGTCAAGTGTGCCATGGATAATAATTCATTTACTTTTGTAAGCACTTTCCGAAAAAAGGATATTTTGACGAATCTAACGATACTAATTTATTTGCGATTGGATTAAAAATAAGAACATAAATTAAATATTACTGAGGAAAATACTTCATAATAATGTTTTTACTTTCGTCAAGTGTGCCGAGGATAGGCATGATGCATAATATTTTGTAGTTATTTCGATCAAGTCTTCTTTGGAGAACAAAACACTCACTTAAATGACAGTGACATAAGGTTTAAGAGCAGATGGTAAAATTTTCTTGATTTTCGTTAAATTTTAGTTCAATTGTCCGTCAGAATAATGTATACTCAAAGTGAAAAAGTGGATATGTTGTTATTGTTTGGAGAATGTCCCAGAAATTCAAGGAATGCTGCTGAGGTGTATGCTCCAGAGATATCCCAATCGGCAACATCCATCCCATCAGTATTTTCCATATGTTGAGAATCGTGTTAAGCAAGAGGGAAATCGAGAGGTAGAACAGAGGTTTATCATAAATGAGGGGACTGAGATTAACGTTCTTGCTATGATTGAGGTTGACAAAACCGTTTCTTTAAGAGAAATTAGTCGAGAAATGCAGAAGAAGTCACGAATCAGCAAGAAAAATATTGAAAAAGCACGGATATCGAGCATTTAAATATCAGTTACATCAACATTTGTATGCTGACGATGGCGATAGACGAGTAGTGTTTTGTGATTGGTTGCTTCAAAATAATAGAGTTAACCCAAATTTCATCAACTTGATTCTATTTTCCGACGAATTACGATTTACAAATAATGGCTTGTTTAATAAGCAAAATTCTCGGTACTGGGCCCAACACAATCAACATGCAATGAGAGAGGGCAATTTTCAAGAAAGGTTTGGCGTCAATATCTTTGGAAACAGAATAATTGGACCAATATTATTTCAAGGTCAGTTAACAGGGGTTAGGTACTTAGGTTTTCTTCAAAATGAAATCGAGGATCATCTTAATAATCTACCTCTAGCAGTTTTACGGCAAATTTACTTTCAACAAGATGGAGCACCCCCTCATAATACCAGATACGTTCTTGATTACTTAATAGAGCATTTCAATAATCAAGTTATTGCAAGCAATGGTCCAGTACGGTGGCCTGCCCGCTCACCGGATCTGACTGTGCTAGATTTCTTCATTTAGGGATATGTTAAAGAAAGGGTCTACTATGCAACAGCCCCAGCCACTCTCGAAATCTTAGAAGAAATGATTCTACAGGCATTTAGAAGTATAACGCCCCAAATGTTACGAAACGTGTTGAGAGAAACAATTGAACGAGCTGAAATGTGTCTTCAACAAGGAGGAAGGAAGAAAGGAAAATTTACCATAGTGAAAATTTTAAGAAATTAGGATATTGAAAAAAATGTAAGTGCATCGCTGAAATTATTGTTAATTTTGTTAAATTTGTTGATCCTATCGCAAATAAATTAGTATCGTTAGATTCGTCAAAATATCCTTTTTTCGGAAAGTGCTTGTCAAAAAATGGTCGCTATTTGAAAAGTAATAGTTAGACACGAAAATGTAATTTTGCCAGTTTGTCTTATTTATATCTATCATACTAGTCACTAAAACTTCGCGATTGTAATATTCTGATATCACCTGAGGTCCTTAGATTAGTTTACTTCCGATCATGGCCACCTAGATGTAATTTCAAAAGTGGCTCCGAAAAAATTAAGTAGGCATAAAAACTTTCGAAAATGTTACATTCTGATCTAGAATTGTCTGAGAAATCCAAAAATGTTACATTAAAAAGGGTGTACCATTTAAAAATTTAGAACCGGAGCCATACAGTCAAATCAAAAAAATTTTATAATTTTTCTACTCCTAATTCTATTGTGAATTTAATGTTTGGGTGAATAGTGTTAATATATTTATGAAAGGTGTCTAACTGCCTGTTGGTACCTTTATAACAAACTATAATGTCATCCACATATCTGTACCAATACAAAAACTGTTGCGAGAGTGGGTGCTTGTGAATTATTCCTTCAAGGTTGTCCATGAAGATATCTGCCAGTAGAGGACTCAGCGGATTTCCCATGATCAAACCTTCAAATGAAGAATATATTTTATTGTCAAATTGAAAGTAATTTTGATCAAGACATATCGACAAAAGGTCTAATATCTCTTGTTTAATAACAGGGTTGACATGATTTCTATCCCTGTTAGAAATGTTATTGTTATTATTATTATTTCTGATTACGCAACCGGTACTTATGGATGTCAGTGTGAGTCTTCTGTACACAAATCTTCTAGCAACGAATGTCCATTATTTTTGTCAATGTAGGTACTTCTTTTGTTTATTTTGATTTTCTATTTCAGTTTTGAAATTAATTTTCTAGCAATATCAAAAATCATTACACGAGATACCAAAACTAATAAATCGATGAATCGTTCTTTGTTTTTTATTCTATTACAGTGTTTTTCTCAAGTACAGGCTTCTTTCTATATTCTACCATAATTTCATTGATAATTTCGATAAATTCTCGATGTGATAGACCTGCTTAGCTATGCAATTCCAGGAATTTCATTGTTGTAATGAAATGTATTCTCAGTTACTAGTGATGTAATGAAACAGACATTTACGAAAAATGTTTCAAAACGGAAAAATATTCATTTAAAATTTGACATTTCATAGCTGGGTTAGATAAAAGATCACAATATTTGCAGTGGTGGAGGCAAAGACCCGTATTAGTCAACTCTAATTAAGTATCAAACAGGCAATTAACCTTTTTTTATTTCATGAGAAACTATTTTTTTTCCATTAGTTCCATCGGACCCTCTTCTGACATTTTTGCAATACATAAATCAAAACACCGGATTATATACAGCATATTAATTTTTTTTGTGCCAAGGACTAAATTTGCCATCGATCACCTCAAAATTATACCAGCAAATCGCCCGTCTCACGTTCGAAATTTTATTCATGGCAGCTTATCGATCCTCCATTACCGTGTATTTCTTGTTCGTGCACCTTGCACGAAAAGTTTCGTGAAACAGAGCATAAATAGCGATTTACTCTACCAACTACACAATAAGCTACTTAATAGCATTTGTTACACTTTTTGCTCTTTAATTACAATTAATAATATTTATATAATGCTGCTTTGCGCAATGTATTGAGCTAACTATTTTTGCTTCATGTTTGAAGTTTTGTCGAGTTTATGCATTTCCCAACGATTATATGACGAATCCGAGCAGGATATTGAAAGTAGTTTCCAAAAGGACTGTCTTTACGTTGAAAGCGACAAGTCTGTGATTAAAAAACCAAAGGGAAACTATTTTCAAAACTAATTGAAAATACTCACAATGAATCCAAGGACACCTTGAAAATAATAAACTCTGAACTGGTGAAACAAAATTCGTCGGGTTCTAGATAATATGTCACTTCTTTGGGTCCATTTTTCTAGGGCTACATAATCAAATTCATATTGCCCCTTTGGTCAAAATCATAGTCAGAATCAGTTTGAGTCAAAAATAATTATAATTTGGTAAGAATTCTTCATAGAAACATTCAATGCATATCATGTTTACTGAAAAAAATAAATTCAAAATTCTATGTTTCTCGGAGCACTGGTTGGATGAAATTGCTATTCGAACCATCAATATAACAAATTATAAGCTTGACTCGTGTTTCTGTAGAAGAAAATTGAGGCATATGGGTGTTTCAGTCTTCGTCGATGAAAAACGAAATATAAATCGGAGTTTAAAAATTAATGAGTTCGCAAATCGGAATCCCAAGTCGGAACTATGAAATTCCGAGGTCCTTCTACTCCTTCGTAATAATGCTCATCAAATCTAATCTAATTGTTTACCTGATTTGAATTCACCTGAACTACTACTTATCTAAGTGATTAAGCGCTATCTTGTTGCCTAATTTTTTTAATGAACATACTCTAAATTAATTTAATACTTGTTTTAAATATTATGACATATATTTCTTGGAAATCAAGGACTATAATAACTTCATAATAGAGAGGAGAAACCTTCACTGTAATAGGAACTTGAACAATTAGCTGTAAGAAATAGGGTCCTTATCAGCAGTCATATTATTTTTAGTTCACAAATTCATGGAGAAGTCTATGGTCATAAAGCTGTCTAATAGATTTCAAACTTGTGTTATCTACTCGATGGTCGTGATTCAAAGCACCGTACCTTCATGGTCCTTCTAGTTTGGCCCCAAAACTTCTTCTCGCAGTCCTTACAGCTAATTTCATAAATCCTCGACTTTTATTTTTCTTCTGATGTCTTATCTTCAGGTGTACCCAAGAGTTCATTCGAAGTTTTGTATACCAGCTTCATATTGTGGGTTGTGGGAGTAACTCGAGGTTTCTATGGGATTTAGGGGGGATTTCCTTCATTTGAAAAGTCGAAGAGTTACGAACGGTTTTCTTAAATCTTTGTTTCCTAATCAGTTTGTTCACCAAGTGTACATCATAACCGTTTATCTCAGCCACTTCCTAATTTGAAAGAACAAGCCCTGAAAACGAATCAGTTGGCAGCAAGTATCCTCCAACGTGACGGCAATCGGGTCACTCTCAATGAGACTGCTACTGATGTAAAACACGTAACAATAGATTACGAATTTTGCATATACAAGAAATTTAAAATACATTTCGATATCGAACGAAAGAGTGAAGAAAATGCATTTCGGTATCTCTACAGGTAGGTTCCTAACCATAAACATTGACTTCAGGATCTTTTGCAATTGGTAGTTCTTGATGTAAATTTTGCAAATCATGACCATTCAGGATCTTTTGCAATTGGTAGTTCTTGATGTAAATTTTGCAAATCATGACCATTAACAAATCTATCAATCACGATAAAAAAAAATCTTTTTCAATAGTACTAGAATAATCTTAACATCATTATTCGACCCATTGAATACGACAAACCGTTCACTATACGTAATTTTGACGAGGAAATCTTTCATATATTCGATTAGTGCATTCCTTCAACTGAATTATAAGTACATGATACGATGTCCATTGAACATATATGAAGATCATTGAATGGAATCAAATTCAATACCATATCACTAATTGCACAATTATTTCATGGGAACTCCTCTAATTAGTATACAGGATGATACGAAATCCACTGTCGACATAGGTGATTTTGAAATCCATGAATCTCACAGTGATTGGTGAAATAGAGCCAAAATACACCAAATGTAGTTCATTGAATTACTCATAAGATGAAATAAAAGCATTTTTTTTTAATTATGATTTTGCTTTTACTTGATTTTGATATTGACAGGGAATCAAATTACACTCGACCTATTCATCTACCTGCGTTGATATCAGAATTAAAATTTGACTTCCCTTTTTCTACAACCATTTTCATCGATTTTTGTAGAAATCAAGATGGATCAACTTTGATACGGTATTCATTGGTGACTTGTCATTCATTTTAATCATTGATTTATATCAGGTGTTAAGTTGTGAGACTGAAACGAAGACAGATCACGAATCCAAATACCATCTTTTTTCCAGGACCCGTTTTGTCATACAATTAAAAGAAGTCTTATTATAAAGTGAAATAATTGCAGTAATTCAGCTGGATTATGGTAACATGGCAACATTGATTATAATTACTTACAACATTTTTTCATCATCAGCCTTTTTAATCCCTACCAACGCTTCTTCACATTATCGAAATATTTCTCATTTCACGAATTTACGGTTCTAAGAATATCCGTAAATATTAACATGAATGTATAATTATAATTTGGTGCTTCCTACTTTTCCTACTTATAAATTTTATTCGTTCAAACATTATGATCGATGTATTTATCTGCCGGTCAAACAGTTTCATAGAACGAGAGTAAAAAGTATTCCGGATGGAACTATCTATTATTTATTAATGAGGTGTTCTCAAATTCACTTCATAATTTTGTTTTCGTTTTCTCCGGAAACGGATGCCATTCTAGGTCTTTAGGTCTAATACAGTATGTATTTTCAAATATTTTTGGTGGAATACTGACAACTCTAGTCCAAAACTATTGAAAATATTAATTCAAAATTCCAATCTCCAGGGAAATTCTGACCAATAGGACTTCTTTGGCAAGTATCAGAAAAACTGATCTCCTTGCTTATACCATACCGACTGTTGAATTACGTCTGTTAGGAATTTGTGCAAAGTTTCACAAAACCAACTATGCAATATTATATACTAATACACTTGTTATTGAAATACTTATTATATGTCAATTTTTGAAAGCATTGACTTTCTATTCATTCGTTTCCTACGAAAATATTCTTGTTTAGATCAGTTCAGAACAGCTTGCGTTCTGTTAGTCATTTTCTAATAGTGCCATAGACATTGATTCCAATTCATTTCATCTGACGGTTCACATACTGAAAATGTATGTTCAAAGAAAGACAAAAGAGATAGGAAATGACAAAAATTAACAATTTTATCGACTCTAAGCTTTTATATAAAAATTCCGACAAACCTAAGAAACACTTCTGGCTCTGGACTACACGTCGCACTCCCCAGAAAAAATATGTGAGGTGCTGAAATATTTTCTGTCGAGAAGTGATGCACTATAATATTTAAACAAAAATCAAATTATGGAAGACCGATATCATCCTTATTTAAACCATATATACACTGGAAGTTTATTTACACGTGGAATAAATATACAATTAAATACATTCACCAATATTACAACAACAGAACAGTTTGTAAACTATGGTAGAAATAAAATATATGACTTTATGTTACACTGCTTTTATTATATCAACTGAAATTGACAACACTGTACTATACTTGTCACTTCAAATATTAATTATACATGATCTGTCAGTTACTGAAGTATTAACTCAACTGAACTGAATCTCACAATTGCACCACTCATGTAGAAAAAAAGATTTTTTTCTTAAAACTTTAGCACCCTGTAGTTCGAAAAATAAGTCCTTAGGGATATATGTTCATGGGAAGTTTTTTTCTCAAAATGGACCCAAGAATAACCTCCTTGAATATTATCATGTTACTAAGAAACACCTTGTAGTCGCCCTAATGTAATATTCAAATTCAAAATATACTTCATTGTCAGGAGTTATTAAACTCACAGACAAAGCTCTATTATCCTAATTGTTCTACAGTGGTGTCAATCTCCCCCATCTATAACGGGTGGCCGCGGGAGGTGGCTCGCACCTTTAACTTTTTTTTACGTAGAAAATGGAATGAAATTTGGAGTATCTACATAAGACATAATACTGCGTTTTTGATCATAAACTCAAGTTCAAGCATCTTCCGGGTTCACCAAAAGTGCTATTACCTTTCGATTTTTAAATGGGACACCCAGTATATTTTCACTTCTTTTGTCTCCGTATGACATTCTGAATGCAACCATCTTGTAACCAACATTTCTTTAAATTTTGAATTCATCTCTTCAATCTAGAGTGCCATGGACTCGTTCAAATCACTATTTGTAGCCCTCAAACTTTGGGAAAAATTAAAATTTTTTCAAATGGCAACGTTGTGGCTTGTCGGGATAGGAAAAAATTGCATTTTATTATGATTAATTTGATACCGCACTCAGAATAGGTTTTACACAAACTCAGAAAACTGTCTTAGAGCTTTCTCAAAAGAAAGCATCTTTATCTCTAACCAGCCACCATGTTGCCATTTGAAAAAAATTAGTAATAGAAATTTTAAAATGAAATTTTACATAGTAGATACGTTTTGACAGAAAACACTGAAATTTTAGGGCTGAAATTAGTGATTTGAAGATATCCATAGCCCTCGGGAATAAAAAAAAATAAATGAAAAGTGACAAGTGATACATGGTTGTACTCATACATGGAGAACAAAGAAATGAAAATATACAGGGTGTTCCATTTAAAAATCGAAAATTCAGGCCACTTCTGGTGAAAATAGAAGTTGCATGAAGCTGAGTTACTTGCCAAAAAAATACAATTTTATGTCATATACAGATCCTCCAAATTTAATTCCAATGGAAAACAAAAAAGTTATATATATATATATATATATATATATATAAATATATATATATATATATATATATAATATATATATATATATATATACATATACAGGGTGAGTCAGAATAAGACCGACAAACTCCGACCACAGATTCCTTGCCTCATTTTGAGATGAAAAGTTTCTATCAAGGTATGTGTGTCAAAAGTGCAAAAAAAATTTAGATTTATTTTTTTCTCTAAAACTCCTGGAGAAAAAAATTTCAAACTTGGTGCACTAATCAAGGTTCATCAACGTGATAATTTGAAGTTATAATTTTCAATTTTCGTAAACCAGTGGCGTAGTTACGATGGTATGTGGTCATATTTTCCTTCATATTTTCTTTTGACAACTGAATTGACAAATGAGCGTTTGACATCAGTTAGGCTCATCCATACTCAACCTAAAAGTAATAACATTCCATTTGCCTTAAAGTGAAGGTTTCTGAGATATTTGCGAAAAACTGAAGATATTTTTAGAGCCTTTTCTAAATGGTGTATCGAGGAAAATTAATCCATTCAGCATATGGTTTTGAAAAAGAACAAGAATAATAAATTTGTGTATTTTTTAGGCATTGATCAATGGTATACAAACTAGTCTGGAAGGTTCGACTTTGCAATTAGTTATCAGGAATCGAAAGAAAATAATTTAGGAATAGTACAGTCAATTGACATAGTAAGCATCCTCAGAAGCTAAAAGCTAAAGCTGATGTTGAAAGAATTGAAAAGATGGTTCGGATGAGTCTGAATTAAACAGTTATTGTTTCAAATATTATGACGAATAAAAAAACGGAGTTTGTCGGTCTCATTCTGACTTACCTGTACTATGTTATGAATACTCCCAACATTAAAAAACGTTCAAGAGGTTGACAATTATTCCTATAAGTTATAATAAAGTTGCATCATGCGATTATAGCACACAGGATGTTATGTCTCTTCTCAGGACATATCTTCAGTTTTATGCAAATATCTCAGAAACCTTCACTTTTAGGCAAATGGAATGTTATGACTTTAAGGTTGCGTATGGATGAGCCTAACTAATGTCAAACGCTCATTTGTCAATTCAGTTGTCCAAAGAAAATATGAAGGAAAATATGACCACATACCATCGTAACTACGCCACTGGTTTAAGAAAATTGAAAATTATAACTTCAAATTATCACGTTGATAAACTTTGATTAGTGCACCAAGTTTGAATTTTTTTTCTCCAGGAGTTTTAGAGAAAAAAAAATTCTAAATTTGTTTCGCACTTTTGACAACCTGTATCTCAGAGGGGATGCACTTTAGGACCTACCTTGATATAAACTTTTCATCTCAAAATGAGGCAAGGAATCTGTAGTCGGAGTTTGTCGGTCTTATTCTGACTCACCCTATATATATATATATATATATATGTGCTCCAGAGAGGCAACTTAACAAATTAGGTGGCTCACTCTAGCCTGAGTACTTCGAGAGCAAGTTCTTCATCAGTAAGGAGTATGCACATGAAATCAGAGAGAAATGTCATTGAAAGTGTGGACATCAATATACCACTGAATGTAAATGGATAATTTCAGCCTATTGGGAGATCATTGTGGCAAAGCATTATTCTCTGTACAGGATTTCCTCTTTTGTATGAGCCTGATAATGAATTATTAATGTGCCTGATTCAACCGTACCAGTACAAATTAATTAACAGTATTATGTGTGAAGAATTGGACACTGATTTACATCTGTAACGGCAACGTGTATTCTTTCAGCATATCGTCAATATCATCAATGATGTAACATTATTTAGTTGATTACATGAATCATTAAACCTAATGCATTTATTACAAAATTAAACATGGATTATTTAATGAGATTCGTTTTCCTTTCACTTCCGTTGATATAATTTTCACGCCTTGTCAGGACAATATAGTCTTTTGTAATTATTAATTGTAATTCGCTTGTTCTACATTCTGGTTATACATATATTACTGAACTCGATACTGAGATGGTGAACGGCTTTAGAGACGACCACCTGTAATCTTCGATTTGGACACTCTTTGAAACCGAACAGAATATACATGCTTTGGCCAATTCAAAATTTTAAATATTGAGGTGTAGAAACAAGTAAGAGTCAAATTATTCATGTTCTCAAGGTCAATTAAAGTTCGATCGTCCTCTCGTTACGAATTCAAATTGCTCTAGGAGACCCACAAGGCTCGGTTCTGGGCCCATTCTCTTCATTTAATACGTCAAAGAGATAATACAATGGTAATATTCTGCCAGATATAAATGTTACAACTTATGCTGATGATACAACCCTTTACTCTCTGATACAGATAGCGTCAGCCTAAAGGAAAGCTGTGAAACTACTCTGAATAAACTGAATCAGTGGTTCAAGGATTTATTTTTCAATACAGATAAAACTGAATTACTGCATTTTTACTCACAGTAAATTAAGTTTCTACAACAAACTGTCAAATGCAATTAAGAATTCTGAAAGTTACAGAATAATTTTCAACATAATTAAATGTATACTGACCCAAAAATGTTATTATTATTATCAAGAATATTTGGATGATCTATTACTGTGATTTAGTTTTACTTTTGATAAGTAATTTATGTTATACTGTCGTCTCACCAGTTTTATTTTTATAACTTTGATTTTATTTATACACATTTTATATAAATCAGCTAGGGTAGGTACTTTATTATTGTGTGATATTTATGGTTTTTCTCATACAGGTAATCGCTTTACATTTACTTTTAAATATGTATCTTGTATTATGACGTCGTTTTACCTGTTCTATTTTCATTTTGGTTTTATTTATACAAAACCATATGATACATATATTATATGACTCATACTACTGTATTATGTGATATATGGTTTTGCCTATAGAGGTTATTGTTTTACTTTTTCATATGTATTACACAACATACATATCAAAAAGTCTTTTCCGTTTTTGTCATACTATGATTTTATTTATATACCTGTATATTATCGTGGTTTATTGATACATACTGTTTCATATGACACTGTACAAAAAAGAGTTAATAATTTAAATTATTATTATAAGCAGTAATTTTTTTTGCAGATGAGCCCTATAGAAAACGTGGCGCCAAATATAGTAGAAGTTACGACTGAAGTGCAGTTGAGACACAAACCAGACAGATCTCGTGACCTCTTTGGAGTTCAGCTCGAGGTAAGTAAAATTTTAATGATCACACAATTTACTAATGAAGAATAGATTTGAAGTCCAACCTTCCGCAGAATAATATTCAATACATAAAGATCTAAGAGAAAACAACTACTATTGCAGCGGAAACATTGAAGGTTTTTTGGAAAACATTTCAAAAGAAGTAGAGCACCACATGTGAATATTACAGGATTTTAAAAATTGTAAAAAAACTTTCAATATAGAAAGAAACTACAACTAGCAAGCTATTCTTAATTTCAATAATGATCTTTCAAAAAAAAAACTTAAACGAGATTCTCAAATACACAAACCTTGAGCCGTCTTACAGTTCATACATGGATATTCTCCTATTTCATTTCAATATACTTACATTTCCCTTTAAAAACATATTTTGGTAAGAATAAGAACATCAGTAACAAAAAATGGATTACAAATGAAATTGAGAAATCCAGTATAAAAGTGAAAGATTTACACCATCTTAAAAAATATTATCACCAATTAACCATTCAGTACAAAAAAGCAAAACATGAAGTTTTATTAAGAGATTCAAAGAAAAGTTACTACCGAAATATAATCGCTAATTCTAGTAATGTCAAAAAAGGCCTGGAATATAATGGATGAACCACCCTAGTTACTATAGCAATAAATACAGCAATTTTTTTATTTGAAATCCTACCACCACCATATTTTGTCAGAGCGTTCATGATTGAGAATAATGAAAGATGCCATCGACAGAAAAAAATTACCGAGCGTTGGGGGAGAGTTGGGCTCTGCAATTTTTTCATTAGAGGTCTGCCACCACCATATTTCGTCAGACCGTTCATGATTGAGAATAATGAAAGATGTCATTGACAGAAAAAATTGGCTCACCAATTTTTTTATTAGAAGTTCTGCCACCACCATTCTTTAGCAGAGTGTACATAGCAAGAAATAATGAAAGAATTCATCGACAGAAAAAAATTACCGAGCGTTGGTGAAGAGTTAGGATCAGTAATTTTTTTTTGGAGGTCCTGTCACCACCATATTTCGCCAGTCAAGATGTCATAGAAATATATTGCATTTTACACAGATGTAATGTCCTACAGGAATGACGAAACTTTTGTGCTTTAACATGGTGCTTGGTGATTACACCTATCACATAGAATACATTTAACAGTTTTCTCCAAAACATCTGTTGACCATCCACATGAAGGACACATATTGGTCATATCATTGGAATATTTTATTAGATCATGTGCAATCTTCACAATCAGTCGGAGAGAAGGGTTCTTCCTGAAAAGTTCTATTGAAGAAAAAACGTTCTAAAAATTTCAGGATGACTCTCCACAAGACTCGACAATGTTCTACCAATATAATATTCTTAGAAAAACTAATGAATATTTTGAAAAAAACTTCAGCATGTGTTTGAGTCGTCCCCATTGGATCCATGTAGATGAATTCCAACTTTCTGTATGTCAGCCACTACAAAGGTCCAATGTTATTCTCAATCATGAACGCTCTGACGAAATATGGTGGCAGCAGGATCTCTAATAAAAAAAATTGCTGTCCTCCAACGCCAGGTAATTTTATTTCTGTCGATGGAATATATCATTATTCTCAATCATGAACGCTCTGACGGAATATGGTGGTGGTAGGATATCAAATAAAAAAATTGCTGGATTTATTGCTGAAGTAACTAGGGTTTCATTGAGACGGCTGCAAGCGTTGTGACATTTGGAACAAAACAATAATATTTTTATTTTAATACTGGATTAGATGTAAATTTGTACACAACTCATCACTACTCATGAAAACACTAATTTCATTTTGGCAAATATATTCGTCTAAGTCGGCCAGGTAGCCGAGTGGTTAAAGCGACATGGTTTAATCACTTTGGATGCCAGTCGGCGATAGTTCAAACCACGGCGACTGCAGAATTTTTTCTGATGGTCCGAGAAAGTATCAGGTAGTGAGGAAGTGTGGTTAATCGAGAGAATAATTATTACGACTAATATAAAATGATTAATAACTATTATTAAAAATCATACTTTTTTTACTTGTATAATTTATTGAGCAACAAATATTGTTAACAGGTAGCCGAGTGGTGAAGCGACATTGTTTCAATAACTTTGGCTGCCAGTCGGCGATGGTTCAAACCATGGCGACTGCAGAAATTTTTCTGATGGCCCAGAAAAGTGCTAGGAATCGCACGTAAAAGGGTAAAACCTCGTTATTCCTTGATTCTCACAAGTTTCGACTTCTGAGGGCTGCCGTTCCTGAGGGGACGACAGCTGGTTAACGAAAAAACAATTTTAACAACAAACAAAATAGGTTGAAGTACCGTAAAAACTGGTAAAATATTCACTTTGTTAGAACAAATCCTTGGCGCTGTTCATTCATTACGTTCAGTGCTTTAACAAAAAACATCATTGTTGCTGTGGAAAACAAAACATATATTCAAAGGTCTATTGATAACCAATGATAAGCTCAGCGCTCCTTTCAAGGCGTTTCGAATTATTCAATTCAATGATTTAAATAAAGGTTATTTAAACCTAACTTTCAGACGTGGCTTCTAGGGAAATATATAGTCCCCCTTATCACGTAGGGCGGTAAATAACAAAAAAGTGCAAAATTGAGTTACGCCGGATTTAGGCTTACTTGCAATGTACTTTTCATCTCACGAAGTGGCGTAACTGTATCTCTTATAATGCCGTCACAAATTGAACTCATGTTCATGGCGTATCTGCCGATGTCAATACAGAGAACTTCACGTTGATGTATCTTTTACCATGGTATTTTTGTAGGATTGTAAAAAAGTTATTTACTTTTCATACTCACAGCGCTTTGTCGTACTTTGTTTTTTCCCTGTTACAACAATAATTAAATATTTAGGTTGCATGAAATCTTTCCATTGATTTCTCTATTGCTACAGTAGATCTATCTTACAAAACGATATGAATGGATTCTTACGTATGGGCGTATATGCAAAATTTTTTTGTTAAGGAAAAAAAAACTAAAATTTGTACTTTTCTCATATTACATCAGCGTAAAGAACATGTTGTTCCTTTTGTAATGCTAGAATATTATTTTGAAATATAACATATTAAGATTAAATTGTCTTCAATTTTCGTTTTTCCTCTCTCCTGTAAAATATTCAGAAATCAGATACGCCCCTACGTGATAAGGGGGACGATATGTCCGATCAGATTTCCAGCATTTAATTTTACTGATTGCTGCTTCTTTCAATACACAAAGTTTTTAAACTTCAGTGCCATGTTAGTGCATTACTAAAAACAAACTATAAAATTTTGCAGAAGTTTTCTTTGAACGAAAGATTGTTTGAATGGCAAAAAACGTTTTTGCATTGAAAATTGCAAAAGTTCTGCAAACTAGGAATACTGTTAATAATAATATTTCAAATCGTGAATGTTACTGAACCTTGTTTTTTCTTACAAAATTACACTACAAAATTTCTGTAATTCTCAATTTTCAACACACCCAAGCATTGAGATGATTACAAAAGTTTTCTACCGTGGTTGCAAATGAAAAGAATATCGGTCTCAGTGGATATGAAACTTTGCAACCTCTTAGAAATGGAACCCTAATCATTCACGAACATTATTTATATTAATTTATTTTATAGCTGCAGCAGTCGAAACGTAAGAAATCGCTCAAAGTCAATTGTCTCGTACATCTTACATTTTGTACTGGTTGATTGGAACTGATTTAAAGGTTTTACTTACATTTTTCATAGAATATTTTCAAATTTCAAATTGAAATTGGCAACATCGCTTTATGCGAGCTCTCTTATGAATTAAAAAATTGAAATTATCTTATTGAAAGTGATTTAAAATGAAATTTGGTGGAATCAAATCTTCATAGAAAGAATAATATAGTAAGGTATTTCCATTATTAAATCTGAAAATCGTTGGCCTGAAATGTTAACCTGCTAAGTAATTTTACAGGAGAGGTGAAAAAAGATTCGTGTAAATTAGAATATATATATATATATATATATATATATATATATATATATATATATCATTGCAATACATGTAGAAAAACCTTAGAATAATAAAGTTATATATTACTGAAATAGGTATTTATGTGGAAATTAATAGATGAACTGTATGATACCTGTCAGTCTGTCGATCAGTGATTATGGTCCGATTTTCTTCAGAATTGGTGTGTGGGGATTTTAGGGGTCAAGCTTATGATTTTGTAGCAACTAATGTACAACTGTGTAACGTCAGGCGAAGATGATGTTACTGTTAATTTTAGTTATTTTTTTATACCTGCATCATAGTCTTTGTCAAATGCATGGCATCGCATGGGCAATCTTTGAAATTAAAACATGCTGTGCTAGACAGATTGTTGCTATGTAACAACGCCAAGTTCTCAGTTTCATCATATGCAATGTCAAATAAGAAGAAATGAGAAGAGTTCAGAAGAAAGGTTTTCAACAATGTTAAGATTTTAGAGAAATTCTTTTTCTACGTTGACCTTCTTCAAAACGAAACATTCTTTCTACTCGGAGAGAAAGATAAATGCTGTAGAAAAAAAAACGATTAAGGAAAACGAATACGGTTCTGATGGAGTGGCTGGAAGAGTTAATGGATACCTCTTTCAATACCCAAAAATTGTTCAGTTTATAACGGTCGGTGTATTCGATGTTTTTCCAGTTCCTTATCATCTTTGTATTACCAATACGGATTACAAAGGAGGCTATCGCTACCTTGTACATATCCTATTAATAACTGTTTACCCTTTTCAATTACAAATCAAATCAGTTAATAACCCTCCTTCAGAAAGTACAAACCGTTTTCATTCATGTTTCTTGGTATACGTCCAACTTATTATGTCAATACCGAAATTGATTTTCCCGGCGAAAACCTAGGCATTCCGCTTTATCGATTATTTTCCGGTTGAAACCGGATTTTCAGCGAATCAATGCGAGTTAGTGTGTTTGTATTGGTTGCCAGGCTACCTTCTCGTGGTAGTGCGGAAGCATTTTCATTTGTTGTTTTCTTTTTCTACCTTCAATGCGGCATGGCAATTTCTGGAAAGCTCTATCGGTTATTCAGATTTTTATCGCTTTTCGTGGGGATTTTTTTAATGTTTCTAACACGTGCGTATCGCCTCCATTCACGCATACAAGGCAAATTATCGACGTTGAATTTTTACAGTATTTTGTGTCTCTGGAGAGAAATACTTGACGAAATTGAAGTAAAAAAAGTTGAGAGAGATTGAAAAGCCCATACTATACATCCAAAAATATAACATACTAGTAGCATTTGTGAAGCGAATATATGCGAGTTACCACACCAAAAAATTGGTCGTGCCTATTTTACTGACTGATCAATCCCTGGCGGAATGGGTAGTGAATGATAAAATATTTTTCTCAAATTGCATATTTCATTCAAACTAAAGACAACGAATATACCTATATATTTTTTTTTTCGAAAAAACCTTCCTTGACCCCACTTTACGGAATGGGTAGTACATGACAAAATATTTTCCTCAAATTGCATATTTGATTCAAACTGAAAACAAAAAATATTACTTTATAATTTTTTATCCGAAAAAACCCCTTGACCCCACTTTACTCTTCTGATTTTTCGGAAAAATTTGCGGAATGGGTAGTAAATGACAAAATATTTTCCTCAAATTGCATATTTGATTCAAACTGAGGACAACAAATATGCATTTATAATTTTTTTTCCGAAATAAAACCCCTTGACCCCACTTTACTCTTGTGATTATTCGGAAAAATTTGCGGAACGGATAGTAAATGTCAAAATATTTTCCAAAAATTGCACATTTGATTCAAACTAAGAACAACGAATATTTCTATATATTTTTTTTCCGAAAAAGAACCCCTTGACCCCACTTTACTCTTGTGATTTTTCGGAAAAATTTGCATGACAAAATATTTTCCCCAAATTGCATATTTGATTTAAACTGAAAACAACGAATTTGCCTTTATAATTTTTTTCAGAAAAATTCCCCTTGATCCCACTTTACTCTTGTGATTATTCGGAAAAATTTGAGGAATGGGTAGTAAATGACAAAATATTTCCCTCAAATTGCATATTTGATCCAAACTAAGGACAACGAATATACATTATACCTTTATAGTTTTTTTCCGAAAAAAGCCCCCTTGACCCCACTTTACTCTTGTGATTATTCGGAAGAATTTAAATCGATTATTATTTTCTTATAATCGATTTTGTATGAACGATTCTTATAGTAATATTGATCGATTTTTAAGATATCGATTATATAAATTGAGCGTTTAAATCGATTTTCATAAATAGTGCCATCTATGCGACGGATAAATAAACTTGAAGTGAATTTCAATTGTGACAGCTTTGTCTCTGCGCTCACGCCACTGCGGCTGAGCGCCGTTCCAAAAAGATGCCACGAAGCCATCAACGACGAGAGGGGATTTTGAAGAACTTCTGGTATACTTATTATTATTATAACAATATACATAATAACGAACCAAAATTGACGCTACAGCTGTAGCTTACCAAAAAAAATATTTATTATTGTATATCATGTATATAAGTGTATTTTAGTTTTAGAGACCACAACATAGTCGTTTAGGTCAAGGGGTTTATTCGTTGTCCTTAGTTTGAATCAAATATGCAATTTGAGAAAAATATTTACTACCCTTTCCGCATATTTTTCCTAAAAATCACGAGAGTAAAGTGGGGTCAAGGAAGGTTTTTTCGAAAAAAAAATTATGTAGAATATTCGTTGTCCTCAGTTTGAATCAAATATGCAATTTGAGACAGATATTTTGTCATTTACTACCAATTCTGCGAATTGTTCCGAAAAATCAAAAGAGTAAAGTGGGGTCAAGGGTGTTTTTTCGGAAAAAAAATTTTATAGGCATATTCACTGTCCTTAGTTTGAATCAAATATGCAATTTAAGAAAAATATTTTGTCATTTACTACCCATTCCGCAAATTTTTCCGAAAAATCACAAGAGTAAAGTGGGGTCAAGGAGGATTTTTTCGGAAAAAAATTATATAGGCATATTCGTTGTCCTTAGTTTGAATCAAACATGCAATTTGAGAAAAATACTTTGTCATTTACTACCCATTCTGCAAATTTTTCCAAAAGATCACATAAGTAAAGTGTGGTAAAGGGGTTTTTTTTTCGAAAAAAAAAATTATATAGGCATATTTGTTGTCCTTAGTTTGAATCAAATATACAATTTGAGAAAAATATTTTGTCATTTAATACCCATTCCGCAAATTTTTCCGAAAAATCACAAGAGTAAAGGGTGGTCAAGGTGAGTTTTTTCGGAAAAAAATTATAAATTCAAATTTGCTGTCTTTAGTTTGAATCAAATATGCAATTTGAGATGAATATTCCGTCATTTAATACCCATTCCGCAAATTTTTTCGTAAAATAACAATTGTAAAGAGTGATGAAGGGGAATTTTTTCGGACATATTCTTTGTCCTCAGTTTGAATTAAATATGCAATCTGAGAAAAATATTTACTACCCACTCCGCAAGAAATCCTTCAGTCAGTAAAATAGATTCTCCCCAAATGGTCGCGATTCTTACTTGAAACTTTCATTTGCGAGGCTGATGACAGAAAGGCCGGTGCTTCTAGAAAAACGGAACTGACTCAGATGCGTATCAGAGATGTTGTTGATGGAGAAAAACTTCTCAAATTAACTGTTGCAAACACAGAAACATGTGAACATTTCTGAATATGAAAACCATTTTTCATAGAATTCGAAAAACGTCTGCGACCATCAAATCACAAAGCTTGATCGATTTTGTTTTTGTTAAATATAATAATAGCACGTCAAGTGACAGCATTAATTTCCATATCTCAACACTTTTCCAATGAATAAATGATCAAATTCCAAATTATTCGAGAAGTGTGTGGTGAACAAAATATATTATGGATAGCCCATTCTCAATATACAAAAATTTCATTTAGGTTATACACACTTTTTTCAACTAAAAACGTTCGTAATTTCTTTCTGAAAATATTGAAAGTTGCAGCAGATCTGGTTTCTAAAATTTAAGATGTAGATTTCTTCATATTTTACGTTGCTTAGAAGAAAAAATACAACTTTTATATGAGAATTTGCCCGAAATGTACTTTGATGTCTATTCGCCCTGTAGAAATCGTGGTCTAGTTTTCCATGTTCGAAATTAGGTACCCACAGTAGTTCCTAACGGAGGTATACATCTTGCATAATAATGCAAATAATTCACATGCACCGTTTGCAGTTAGTCGTACTTTTATTCAAATTTATACCGGTATATTACGAATTATTTTATTGTTGATATCTGTGTTAAAACATTGTTTGAATAATTTTATACTGCTCGAAGACGATGTATGAGAAATTCACGCATATTACTATTTAATTTATATCATTACATTAATGTTGATGGTATTTACCAGTATGAAAATCCAATTCAAATCAAATCAAATAAAATTTTATTCAGTCCGTTTCCTATTCACAACAAAACAGATTGGATGGGTCATAAAAACATCTTGGATAAAGATGTAAGGGGTATATAAAAGATATAACAGAGTAAAAAGACAATACTGAACATAGACAATAATTAAATGTAAACGAATTATGCGGCGCTGAGCGAGGTAAGTTAAATAATAGAGTTGATATAACTTTCGAACTCTTCTACAGAGTAAAACATTCTTTTATAAGAAGTTTTTTAATTTGGCATTTGAAAATCTCTAAACATTTCGAGCTCTTCAAAAAATAAGGAAGTTTGTTGAAGAGGTATAACTACCTGCAGAGATCGGTGATTTCTTTTGAAAAGAGTGTTTTGCTATGTTTATTAATATATTATTTTTATTTCTGGTATTGTGGTCGTGAGTATCACAATGTTTGATAAAATTATTTGTATTGATATAAATGTATGACATTAGTTTCATTATGTATATGGATGGTGCCGTGAGAATACTATAATTTCTGAAAGTATCTTTGCAGGATGCTCTGTAGGATAGTCCGAAAATACGCCGAATGATTCGTTTTTGCAAAATAAATACACGTTTCATGTCAGAGGCTTGGTCCCAAACAACAATACTGTATGATATAGCTGAATATGCAAAGGCATAGTAAACATTCAAAAGAGATTCTACGTCAAGCATATTTTTCATAGTCGAAATCACATAGTAGCATTTATTCAGCTTGCTGCATATGCTGTCTATTTGCTTTTCCCAAGAGAGATTGCTGTCGTGCCTAGAAATTTGGTAGATTTGGATAATTCAAATGACCGCCCCTCAAATGAGATGTGTTTGATTGTTGGTGTTCTGTACTTGTTGTAGAACTCAATGCCCACTGTTTTGTTGTGGTTGATAATGAGCCTGTTTTTGAAACAACAGCCTTTGAATTATTTCAATAGAGTATCGATTGTTTTTGTTAATATTGTTTTAGAAGCATCTGAGACAATTATGCAGGTGTCATCAGCTTACATAAGAACTTTTCCTACGCTTATATGATGGGTTAATGAAAATCAAGACAATCAAGGGTCCGAGGACGCTCCCCTGAGGAGTACCAATATCATTCTCAAACTCGTCCGAGATGACTTCATCAATTTTGACCATGAATTTTCTGCGCTCTAGAAATGAGATGAACCAATCATTTATAGGGCCGCGTATTCCTAGTTGGTATAATTTTCTCGACACGAATGAACTCTCGACGGCGTCGAAAGCCCGAGTGAGATCAAACATAATAGATACCACTATTTCCCCATTATCCATTCTATCTGTGATGTGTTGAATACACTGTATGGTCCCTGTTTCTGTTGAAAGACCAGTTCTGAAACCGTGTTGGCTATCACTGAAAAGGTTTAGAGAAATTAAGTAATTCTTTTTGCAACTGCTTTTTCGATGATTTTCGAGAAGATGCTCAGAAGAGCAATGGGTCTATAGTTTTCAACATTGCTTGGATCGTCCTTCTTATGTATCAGTATCACAGAGGCTAGTTTGAGAGAGGATGGGAATTTTCCTTGCGTTAATAATGGAGCACAAGAAGGGTGCTATAATGGCACTACATGCTTTCATTACTGATACAGGGATTTCATCGGGGCCAGTAGATCTCTTATTGGGTAGTTGTTTTATAATTTCAGTAATTTCATTTTCAGTAACAGGAACAAAAAAGAATGTATCACGCGTAGACCGTCCTGTAGTGCAATTAATCGATGGTTCTGAACCGAAGTGGTCAGTAATTTTCTCATTGATTACGTTTGACAAATAGTTTCCGAAGGTAGCGGCCATATCTTTTGGTTGAGTTAATGTTTCACCGTTGTGACAAATTTCCCTGATTTTTTTAGTATTTTGCTTACCTTCGGTAGAGTTAATTATATTCCATACTGTCTTGGTTTTGTTATTGGATTCATTAATAATTTTGCTGTAATGTGACTTGTTTTCTTTCGTTATCTGCTTATCAACTTCTTTTCTTAACTGTTTAAAACGTTCTTTTATATTTTCGGGTACTCTCTTACGTAGCCAGTCGATATCTCTGAGTTCTTTCCTTTTTACGAGCAGTTGGTGAGAAAAGGTTACTTTGTTATTTATTAGAGTGTTTTTTTTGGAAGTCCGACATTTTTTAACGAATGAACAATTGAAACACCATAGGAAATTTTCCAGAAAATTATCAAAAATTACATCCATGTCTTGTTCATAGTCGGTGTCAAAATCAGTTCGGGAGAGAAGATATAAGAACTCGTCTATGGAGTTCTGAGTAATATTTCTAAGGGTGTAGCGTTGAGAGACAATTATTGGGTCCGCAGATCGTGGGAATTGGCAAATAGCTGACCATGGTGATCCGAGACCAAGTTTTTAGTTTGAGTAAGATGTGGCATGTTTGATACAATATAATCTATGGAGGAGTAACTGGTGAATGTTGACGTTGTGAAAATTCTGTTACAATTGTTTACAATTCTTTATTTACCCCAGCTATGAAATGCCAATGTCTGTTTTTTACATCACTTTTGATTTTCACGTAACTGAGAATATATTTTATAGAATTTGAACCACTGAAATGCCTAAAAATTCATAGTTACCTACGGGTCTATCACAAAGATGATAAAAAACAAAAAAATTTATCAAAAGTATTAATGATATTATAATATAGAAGCTTACATCTCGGTAAAATACTTTTTCTGAAATTGTTCAAGAATGCCCACTTTCTCGGAGCAACTGCAGGCCTCAAAATACGCTAATCTAGTATTTTAGTCCGTTGCTAAGCAACGAACTTTCCCGGACCGTTTCGGACCTAAACGTACTTTCCCGTACAGAAAACGATCCGAGAACATTTTTGCCGGCTTGTTTACATTTTAGACAGTTATTTTCACGCAAACAATATGTAGAATTCCTTAGTTTTTGATAATGCTGATTGCGATTTCAGAAAAAATAGTATGTGTACCTCGTAGTAAAAGTACATTCCCAGACTTCAATGCTTCATTGTCGTCCGGGAATGTATTGCTTTTACTACTAGATACACAATATACTATTAATACTAAGAAAGAAACAACGATTCATTAAGTTATTAGTTATGGTTTGTTTGTATATTCATTGTGATCGGAAAATTCTAAAAATCATTCTTTACTTAGACATGCACACATCAATAAAAATTATTATTGCTAAGGAATCTATAATCTATAATGGGATAAAAATTTATAATTTCTCATAATTACATCTAAGGAAAATTGAAGCATTTGGCTTTTATTTATACAAATTTTATTCAGCTCGTACATTTTATTCTTTTGATATGTTTGTGTTTTGTTTCTTTTTAATATGTAATACCACATGACTCTGTCGATAAGATTTGTTTCTTCTGACAATAAAGCATATGATTGATTGATTTATGAAAATGGCGGTAATTCAAATTCCCTGTGACTAATCTTGAAAACCTTAGTAATTGCTTGAACTACGTCCAAATCAATCAATCAATTTGTAATGATACATTTTTCTACAAACGTCAAAAAATGACAAGGTTCGCTCATTGACAACAGTATGCGAAGTGGCACTTTTTTTCATTTTCATTCGTTACCATGACACCGTGCGCGAAGTAATGTGCGAAATATATTTCGCACACTGCATGTAAACTATATGGGATTTTCATATTCTAACCTATATGGTCCTCAACTCCTCAATCAAGCAAAAAACAAGAAATCGTTTATTTATTAATGTAGAACAATAATTAAGGCTTTCAAATTGTGAGAGATACTTTTCTGGCTTTATTTGCTTCATTCACACCACTCTTTAAATTGCTGATATGCATTTTCATACTCCCGCCTCGATTTCTCCGGTAAAAGGTTGGAAATTACGGAATTGGCCGCATCTATCAAGTTAGGTACTGCTTAGTTCATCGTCGCTCGAAATTTCCATTCTTTTATAATAATAAATATCACGCACGAAATTGACGCGAATAAAAAGTCACTCCAAAATAATTATCAAGAACTGTCACTTTGAAATAATTGTCAACAAATGCCATTTTATTTCCATAGTTACAGTAATTACTTGATTTGGAAAAATTATTTAAGCCAGTTCAATACTATTTTTCATAGTTATTACTTATTTTAGAACAATATTTTTGACGTTTGTAGAAAAAATTTTGTTTGCATCTCATGCGCGAAATACTTTGTTAATCTCGACTATTTTTTCAAAAAAATCAGTTCTCGATCACCAAAGTAGCATTTCGCGCACTAGATACAAAAATAACTATTTAAACATAAAAACAGTCTTCGTATAACTATGATAACGTATATAAATATTTCATGACTACAACATAATTTTGAAAATGGTAAAATTATCGCCTCTAAAATTCGTGCACTGATTGACGTTTTCTTCGTGTTCACTTGCTCCACGTATCAGTAACTTCTGGAGGGAGGTAGATAACATCAAAGATAACACTCCGCACTAGGACTATTCATTAACCAAACACGGCTGGGGTTGTATATTCTAGCATGCAACTCCCAAGAATATAAATCATACGACCCCTAAAGTCGTTCTGACAAAGTGAACTTTCGGACAAATTATAGGTCGAGGAGAGAAACACCCTTATAAATGAAAAATGTTCCTTGTCGTGTTTCAAGTCATTTGATATCGTAGCTCCACAGAAATACAAAGTCTGGAGCTGAATACGAAAGTATACAGGGTGTTGCAAAATTCAATACAAATATTTTAAGGGCGCATTCCTACAGACATCGCAAAAAAATCCAAAAAAAATCTTTAATTAACCGTTTAACAAACGTGCTCTTTCACAATTTAAACGTCAAAAGAGGTGAATCAGAAATGCTTCATTCATTGTCTTATTAATTTAATTATACAGGGTGTTCCATCTTAGACGAGCCACCCCATATATTTCTTATCCCATAGTGAGTGGAAAAATTTCCCGAAAGTAACAATACCTCAATTTGCAATACCCCGGTCGTTGGATTGGCCTGCCCGATCTCCAGACCTGAACCCTCTGGACTTCTTCTTGTGGGGACATATCTCAAGTCCAAGATTTTTGTGGCTCAGCCTGAAAATTTGGACAAACTACGCCAACGAATTGTAAATTAGTGTCGTCAAATAACTCCAATTATGCTGATCCATGTTAGAGACGGTTTTCAGTCAAGATTGTATTATTGTATGAAAGTCAATGGAGAACAATTTCAACATTTTATTTAAACACGCAGATTTGATTTTTTTGATGTAAGCATGATAAAACAATTTAATTTTTTTAAGAATGTGATTTTTTGAAGATTGTTTAAGTTTGTAAAGAAGGGCTTAATAAACATGGTCTTGTTTGTACATTGTAAAAATAACCAAAATATTCAAGATGGCTCAAAATTGGCAAACAAAACGGCAAACAAAATAGATTTTTGGCGAACACGGTTCATCAAATTTACGTTTTTCATACACCGTTGTAAAGAGGCTTCCAAGACCTTTCAAATTAAGTATCACTCAACCCCTCTCCCCTATTCAATTTTGAGGAGTTGAAGCGCCCCCTATTAGGGGGTTGCTCGTTCAAGCGTCAAATATACGTCAAAAGATGTCCCCTAAACAAAATCATTCGACGTGTTTCGGGAAATTTTTCCACTCACTCTGAGATAATAAATATACGGGATGGCTCGTCTGAGATGGAACACCCTGTATTGACAAAACTTGCCTAAAGCTAAGTTGTAAAAATAAGATATAGTGCAGTAAACACATAAAATAACAATTTGATATAACAAAGAAGTAATGATCACACCGTTTGTAACATTACACAAAACTCAAACCCCTTACAATTTAGACACATTTAAAAAATTTCAGATCATTTTCAATATTATTTTGTAGTGTATTTAGGTTCATATTTTGCCAAAAGATAAACCACCACCACCACCAATAGATTTATTGGCCAGGTCGTTTACATACAGTAAAAAGAGCAATAGTCGAAGGATAGACCCTTGAGGTACTCCGCATGTGATTTCCATTGCATTTGATGTGATACCATTGAAATTTACCATTTGCGCTCGGCCTGATAAATGTACATTTTAAATTACAGATTTTCCCTCTAAAAGTAAAGTCCAGATTTAGCAACAATAAATATGTCATGGTTGACGCAGTCGAATGCCTTCAACAAATCATAAAATATCTACTTGCAGCAAACTCACAATTATTCATTTGAAGATAGAGGTCTAAACCCAAACTGAGAATTTTTTCTTCTTTTCATTAATTTTTCAATAATTTTTTGCTAAAGTTTTTTGGTAGTAGAGAAATGGGTCTCAAATTTGCTGCAATGTTAGGATTACCTCCTTTATTACTACAGCAGATCAATAGATTCTGCCAAAATATTCAATACATTGTACGGTAATTAGGAAAATATTTTCAATGAAATATCATCCCATCCTGAAGAATCTTTGTAATTCATTTCGGATGAACCCTCTTTCACTTTATTCACAGAAGTTGGTCAGTATAGCTAAATGAATTTTATACAACAAGGTGTTTCAGAAAAGTTGTAGAATTTGTTTCTCGCTGTATATTTTCAGTTTGCCAGCCATAGAGCAGTATGAAAGGGGGAAAAAGTTAAAAGTCATAGCCAACTAAGTATGTTAGTTTATTACTTTAATATTCCCCTTTTATTTACCAGCGACTTTCTCAAAAATGGTTGGCTGATAAAAAAATGCAAGAGGCCAAAATTTTAGTTTTTCTCATGGCCAACGCAATGGTGATGTTTAAATTAATTTTTTATGGCAGAAATAGAAAATGTTGGTCATCAAAACTGTAGGATACCCTCATTTACCCCCTTGAATTATAGTTACCTTATTTTTTAAACAAAATATGAAAACAGAAACAACGGCCTGTTGATTTTCCTATTATTTGATGCATTTGTAATTGTAACCACAATTCAAAATTTACCACTTTTTTTCGCTCAAATTGCGATTTCTCTAGCTTGGAGGGGATGAATTTCAGGACGTTTATAGGAAAAAAGTCTTATTTTGTCCCCAGGAATACGCCCATAATATATTTGTATTGAATTTTGCCTGTGTAGAATTGGTCAGTTCCGTTAAAATAATTTGTGGCATGTTATCACATAAGAATCTAATGGGGTTTGTAAACGTTTCTTTCAGGTAACCAGTCTTTTATTGGAAGCCGAAAGAAGAAAATTATCCGTTCTTCAAAGAGAGCTTCAGATAGCTTTAGATGAAGGTGGGTCCATCAAAGCCAAGGAACACCAAAAACAAGAACTTCTCGTTGCCATAGCGTAAGTATTTTAAATGGGTAATTCAAGAAGGGTATAGTTATTTTATCTCATTTCCCAAACATTCTATTATAACTGATAAATAGGGAGGAAATAAATACTTCCAATAATTTACACTTGAAAAAATATATGTAAATTTATATGCTGACAATATTGTTTCGACACACAGTGTCATCTTCTCAGCGAGTTATACATTCTATTATAAACATTTTCCAATTCTTAGTTTTCTCGAGTTTCCTGTTTCTTTAGCCCCTCCCTATGCCATAACTTTTCAGTCATGCCATGTCATTCATCGGTTTCTAATTGCTTATCAGGAAACAAAAAACTAAGAACCAACAGGATCGTTAATGGGGTTTTAATCAAACAACCATTCCTACCCTCATAAAAATAAATCAATAAATTCTTTTAGGACCAGTGCCATTACAACAAGCAATAAAAATACTTTTTTCCAATGAATCATAATACACAATCTCCCAAGTTCATCAATTAATTACAACTTATTATTCAATACGTTCAATATTTATTGAGCATTGAACAAAAAAAATAATTTACCTGCAGCAGGTTTCAGTGATCTATTTTAGTAAATTTACTCAATACTTCTACCGCCACCTATATTCTAGTAGCGAAACTCACCTGAAAACTGAATTTATGGTTGCAGACGAATTCAGGCGCAGCACGACCTCTTGGACAAAGAATACAGGGAACATGCATTGGGAGCGCTGCTGTCGGCGAATACCAGGGGATCTGGAAAAGTAAGTCGATTTCTTCTTTGGATAGCAGTAGAATACTACAATACTAATAATGTATTATATTGACTGAATTACAGGTGGTGATATTTATTAACTGTAGCAACTGTATGAAAGCAAATAGAGACTTCTGAAACTTATCAGAATACGAACCTCCGAATAATAATCATAGATGATTTCTAATTGTTGAAAACTTGTTTTTCCTGAGAAAATTGTGGCGGGATACTAATCATGAAAGTTAATCGCTGATTTCTGTTGAAAAATTGGCGATTTTTATGTACTCTAGATAGACACAATTTTCAAATCATGGACAATTTTTTGGTAACCATTATAGGGCAGTCAATAATACTATTTGGTGGTAGATAACATCAAAAAGTAAGTCCATGATAATGCAAGGTCTACCCTGATCCACAAGTTTTTACATATTCCCGTTGTTATTGCCTTCTTTTTGTTTTCCTGGAGACTGAATTCAGACATTTTTGTTCAACTTGTGAATTTTTTGATTTTTTAGCATAATTGATATTGGAGAATTGATTATTCAATAATAGATTCAAGATGCTTTTCTGACATCAAATCTATCGCCTTAAGATATCCTAATTTTTTTTAAAATACTGGGCCTCTAACGGACTGTTTAGATTGTTGCTCTGTCATTTGCTTATTTTTACTCACCAATAAATCTGTGAATCGACATTTGATTCTACTTGTTTATTAAAATTCAAGTTGCCCGAGACTAAAACTATTACGAGAGAAATAGAGAGAGATTCTATTCATAATTTTTCTTCAGATTGACTAGGATATTTTCTTGTGTTTTATCGATGATTTACCTTTTTCACTCCATGTATGTAGGATATATACCCATAGCAGCTCATGTTTTTTTATTCTTCTTCATAATCGTCACTTTCCATCAAGTTTATATTTAGTAACTATATCAACATCATATTTTTTCAGGATTTCAGTATTGAAAGCTTTCGAGCATATCATTGGTGAACGATACATTGAATTCATCTATTTTTTTGGCTGTGATTATAATTGTCATTGCTAATACCTGACCAAGTTTGAAAATATGCTTCTCAAACCCTAAGTTATCTCTGATGAACGTAATAATTCCGTCATTCTGAAAAACATCCTTCATTAAAATCCAAATGTCCGCTGTCAAAAAAATTAGTTGATTGCAAAGTCAGCAACAAACGGAGTCAACAACCGCAAATTTTTGGCTTTGGTTAGAAGATCCTGTTATGTTATTACAAGGAGGCAGTTGCAGCTACCTGTATGACAATCCTAAACAATATGGGTCCGAGAATAGACCCCTGCGGTACATCTTTACGTACAGCTAGGGCCTCTGAAATGACTAGTATCGCAAGGATATCGTGGTCGATGGTGTCGAACGCTTTACTATAATCAAGTAAAACTAAACAAGAGTTATGTAATCAGAACTCCAATGTTAATAGCTAGTAAGTCAAGAGATAGAAAATAATGATATGCACAGCAGAAGCAGACTTGAAGAAACCCAGTATTGTTTATTCCATCGCTCATTTGGGAATTCCCAATTAGTGAACTGAATAATAAATCCAACAGGATATTATTTTACTTATATTAAAATGAGTAACTGCTAATTCTCCCACAATTATTTAATCAAACATAATGAAGTGTGCTTGTTCAGCAGCAGCTCATCTCAATTATGAAGATAAATAAACAAACGAATGACAAGAGAATACATTGCACCGTTTAGTCATAAGAACAAGGTTGAAAACATTATTTTTTCACGGCTTGATGGCGGTATTGAGTGGAAACGGAAACGATGGCTTGATTGCGGAGTCTTTCCTTCGATGTTTTTGTCTCAAGTCGGATCAATTACCGAAATATAATCACAGAAACTGTTTATACTTGATCGATGGTTGATAGCCTGTATCGAATTTTATTTTTCAGTGGCTTAAGTTTCCATTTCAAAGTCAACGATACACAATGAGAAATGAAAGCTTAGAATAAATAGTGATAATAATAAATATAATAATTTATTTTTCGAAAATGAATGGAATACATGGAAAACTTGAGAAATGTCTCAGAAAAGGTTGATTGTTCTTAAAAATTGTTATTTCTGCCAACCCGTTTCACCCCTATTCGCGCAGCTCTCAGAAGTCTTCGAGATACATTTATGTGAGCTAGGGAGAGGTTGATATTTTTCTATTTCACCAAGATTTTTTTTTTTTGACCGCCTTCAGAGTGTCTTCAAAAAAGGTATATGTATACATTTTTTTTAAACACCAAAATCTCAAAATGGGCGACAAATTTTTAAATTTCACACGATACTGTTTATGATTACCTATAAAAAATCTACAAAAAATGTAACTACATTTTTTCCATAATATCAATAGGGAAATATTTCGAAAAAACAAATAATTGGGATATTTATTGACTTGGAAAATTTTATATTTTATTATTTTGTGTATATAGTGTGAATTTCAGATGGATCTGGCGATTAGTATTTTTCGTGATTTTTAGGGGTCTACCCCTTGCAATTTTTACAATTTTCTTCGAGTTCATTTCTTTTTTCTTTGAAAAAATTCAAATGTGCAGTATATACTAATTCGACCATTCTGAATCGATTAGCATACGCAGAATTGCTCTATCTCTAACCGTTCTCGGATTGAAAAGTTCAAATCGAGTTGAAAGAAGTTTTTTCCCACCAAAAGAGAAAACTTTTATACCTGAGCAACAACAAAACATATTTTTGCAGAATGAGCGTGAAATTTTGTGTATATAGAGTGAATTTCAAATAGATCTGGCGATTTGTATTTTTGTGATTTTTAGAGGTCTACCCCTTGCAACTTTTACAATTTTCTTCGTGTTCATTTCTTTTTTCTTTGAAAAAATTCATATCTGCAGTATATACTAATTCGACCCTTCTGAATCGATTAGCATACGCAGAATTGCTCTGTCTCTAACCGTTCTCGAAGTGAAAAGTTCAAATCGAGTTGAAAGGAGTTTTTTTCCCACCAAAACAGCAAAATTTTATATCTGAGCAACAACAAACCCTATTTTTGCGGAATAAGCGTGAAATTTTGTGTATATAGTGTGAATTTCAAATGCATTTGGCGATTAGTATTTTTCGTGATTTTTAGGGGTCTACCCCTTGCAACTTTTACAATTTTCTTCGAGTTCATTTCCTTTTTCTTTGAAAAAATTCAAATGTGCAGTATATACTAATTCGACCATTCTGAATCGATTAGAATACGCAGAATTGCTCTATCTCTAACCGTTCTCGGATTGAAAAGTTCAAATCGAGTTGAAAGGAGTTTTTTCCCACCAAAACAGCAAACTTTTATACCTGAGCAACAACAAAACCTATTTTTGCGGAATAAGCGTGAAATTTTGTGTATATAGTGTGAATTTCAAATGGATTTGGCGATTATAATTTTTCGTGATTTTTAGGGGTCTACCCCTTGCAACTTTTACAATTTTATTCGAGTTCATTTCTTTTTTCTTTGAAAAAATTCAAATGTGCAGTATATACTAATTCGACCATTCTGAATCGATTAGCATACGCAGAATTGCTCTATCTCTAACCGTTCTCGGATTGAAAAGTTCAAATCGAGTTGAAAGAAGTTTTTTCCCACCAAAAGAGAAAACTTTTATTCCTGAGCAACAACAAAACATATTTTTGCAGAATGAGCGTGAAATTTTGTGTATATAGAGTGAATTTCAAATGGATCTGGCGATTTGTATTTTTGTGATTTTTAGAGGTCTACCCCTTGCAACTTTTACAATTTTCTTCGTGTTCATTTCTTTTTTCTTTGAAAAAATTCAAATCTGCAGTATATACTAATTCGACCATTCTGAATTGCTCTGTCTCTAACCGTTCTCGAATTGAAAAGTTCAAATCGAGTTGAAAGGAGTTTTTTTCCCACCAAAACAGCAAAATTTTATATCTGAGCAACAACAAAACCTATTTTTGCGGAATAAGCGTGAAATTTTGTGTATATAGTGTGAATTTCAAATGGATTTGGCGATTAGTATTTTTCGTGATTTTTAGGGGTCTACCCCTTGCAACTTTTACAATTTTCTTCGAGTTCATTTCTTTTTTCTTTGAAAAAATTCAAATGTGCAGTATATACTAATTCGACCATTCTGAATCGATTAGCCGTTCTCGGATTGAAAAGTTCAAATCGAGTTGAAAGGAGTTTTTTCCTACCAAAAGAGCAAACTTTTATACCTGAGCAACAACGAAACATATTTTTGCAGAATAATCGTGAAATGTTGTGTATATAGAGTGAATTTCAAATGGATCTGGCGATTTGTATTTTTCGTGATTTTTAGAGGTCTACCCCTTGCAACTTTTACAATTTTCTTCGGGTTCATTTCTTTTTTCTTTGAAAAAATTCAAATCTGCAGTATATACTAATTCGACCATTCTGAATCGATTAGCATACGCAGAATTGCTCTATATCTTACCGTTCTCGAATTGAGAAGTTCAAATCGAGTTGAAAGGAGTTTTTTCCCACCAAAACGGCAAAATATCTGATCAACAATAAAACATATTTTTTCGGAATAAGCGTGAAATTTGGTGTATATAGTGTGAATTTCAAATGGATCTGGCGAATATCTATCTCTACTCGTTCTCGAACTTAAAAGTTCAAATCTAGTTGATAGGCTGATATTTTTCTATTTCACCAAGATTTCTTTTTTTGAACACCTTCAGAGAGTCTTCAAAAAATGTATATGTATATATTTCTTTTCGTCAAATAATAGTCCAGGAAATATTTTTTAGAATGGAATATCGAGATATGTTTTTTATAAAAGCACCAAAATCTCAAAATTGGCGAACTATAAAAAATCTGCAAAAAATGTAAATACATTTTATCCATTATATCAATAATTCGGGAAATATTTCGAAAAAACAAATAATTGGGATATTTTTATATTTTTTCACGCATTAGTCGTAGTATTCATATTCCCCACCGAGAAGCCAAGTGCAGGGTTAACATAAAAATGTGTGTGAATAAATCACGATGATATTTAGATACATAATTAAAACCATAATGTAACAAAAACGGAAAAGAAAAAAGTAAATCGATTACCTGTATAAGCAAAATCATAAATATCACACAATACAGTATGATTCATATAAAGTATAAAAAGGTGTATAACTAAATAAATCATGATTATGTTTTGTATAAATAAAACCAAAGTGAAAATAGAATGGGTAAGAAGACAGCATAAAACAAGTTTTAAAGTATTAAAAAGTAAAAAGTAAAGCATTTACCTTTATGAGTAAAACCATAAACATCACACTATAATACAGTACACCTGGTAAGTGATATAAAATATAAAAATGTGTTCTAATAAAACACGATCATTTGTATAAATAAATCTAAATAAAAAGAAAACAGGTAAAACGACAGCATAACACAATTAAATTACAGTAATGGATCCAAATAGTCTTGATAATAATAGTAACATTTTTGGTCAGCACGAATTTTATTTTATTGAAAAATATTCTTTCACATTTAGAATTCTCGTTTGGCTTCAAGAAGATGTCTAAAATGTTTTTCAGTATTTTCGACAAATGCTTGTTAAGTATGTAGTTTGGTGATACATTCTCTTTATGAATTTTCAATAATCCATAGAGCATTGGGAGTTATGCTTCAGATCCGCAAATTTTTTCTTTGTCTCCTGTGGTAATGTAGACTGTTTTATTAATAGAATAGTCTTCTTCAGAATCTTTTCTATTGGGTATTACGGTATAGTCTTTTGTACGACTGTACGTTTCTTGACTGACAAGGTTATTGAGCTTGATTTTGTGTCCGAGGCCTCTATTGCATTTCCTTTGTAAACAGGTAAAATAATAATATTTTCCTAATTTTGAGATATAAAAACTTCAAAACTGTCGTGAATGTCATAACGTCCAACTTTTCATCACCAGTCACGAAATGTTTTAATTTTTCCTAACTAGTTAGGAAATAACATCTGCCAATTTTGACATTGAACAGAGGTATAACTATGGAAACACATCTACACAGATATCCTCTTGATTTTCCAGATTTTTAATTAAAAAAATTCATATTCATATTTCATTTATGTTCAGATGCTTTTCAGATATTCAAAATTAGAAAAAATCTTGTATGTCACATGTTACGAAATAACATTTTATGCTACTCGTGTCATTTTGCGGGAACTCGCTTCGCTGTTGGTAATGTCCATCGAAACTCACAGAATATACTAATTCGATCAGTCTGAATCGATTGGCATTCGCAGAATTGCTCTATCTCTACCCATTCTCGAACTGAAAAGTTCAATCAAGTTGAAAGGGTATATTTTGTAGTGGTAATTTCAAAATTTTTGTCTGTTGATATTTTCTATTCAAATTCACAGAATATAATGATTCGATCATCTGAATCGATTGGAGTTCGCAGAATTGCTCTATCTTTACCCGTTCTAGAACTGAAAAGTTCAAATCCAGTTGAAAAAGTTTATTTTGTTGTGGTAATTTCAAAATATTTGTCTGTTGATAATTTCCATTGGAACTCACAGAATATACCAATTCGATCAATCTGAATCAATTGGCGTTCGCAGAATTGCTGTATTTCTAACCGTTCTCGAACTGAAAAGTTCAAATCGAGTTGAAAAGAGACTTTCCCACCAAAACAGCAAAATTTTATGTCTGAGCAACAACAAAACATATTTTTGCGGAATAAGCGTGAAATTTTGTGTATATAGTGCGAATTTCAAATGGATCTGGCGATTTGTATTTTTCGTGATTTTCAGGGGTCTACCCCTTGCAACTTTTACAATTTTCTTCGAGTTCATCACTTTTTCCTTTGAACGAATTCAAATCTGCAGTTATACTGATTCTGATTCTGAATCGATTAGCTTAGGCAGAATTGCTCTATCTCTAACCGTTCTCGAATTGAAAAGTTCAAATCGAGTTGAAAGGAGTTTTTTCCCACCAAAACAGCAAAACTTTATATCTGAGCAACAACAAAACATATTTTTGAGGAATAAGCGTGAAATTTTGTGTATATAGTGTGAATTTCAAATGGATCTGGCGATTTGTATTTTTCGTGATTTTTAGGGGTCTACCCCTTGCAACTTTTACAATTTTCTTCGAGTTCATTTCTTTTTTCTTTAATAAAATTCAAATCGCCAGTATATACCAATTGGACCATTCTGAATCGATTAGCATAAGCAGAATTGCTTTATCTCTAACCGTTCTCGAATTGAAAAGTTCAAATCGAGTTGAAAGGAGTTTTTTCCACCAAATCAGCAAAATTTTATATCTGAGCAACAACAAAACATGTTTTTGCGGAATAAGCGTGAAATTTTGTGTATATAGTGTGAATTTCAAATGGATCTGGCGATTTGTATTTTTCGTGATTTTTAGGGGTCTACCCCTTGCAACTTTTACAATTTTCTTCGAGTTCGTTTCTTTTTTCTTTGAAAAAATTCAAATCTGCAGTATATACTAATTCGACCATTCTGAATCGATTAGCATACGCAGAATTGCTCTATCTCTAACCGTTCTCGAATTGAAAAGTTAAATCGAGTTGAAAGGAGTTTTTTCCCACCAAAACAGCAAAATTTTATATCTGAGCAATAACAAAACATATTTTTGAGGAATAAGCGTGAAATTTTGTGTATATAGTGTGAATTTCAAATGGATCTGGCGATTTGTATTTTTCGTAATTTTTAGGGGTCTACCCTTGCAACTTTTACAATTTTCTTCGAGTTCATTTCTTTTTCTTTGAAAAAATTCAAATCTGCAGTATATACTAATTCGACCATTCTAAATAGATTAGCATACGCAGAATTGCTCTATCTCTAACCATTCTCGAATTGAAAAGTTCAAACCGAGTTGAAAGGAGTTTTTTCCCACCAAAACGGCAAAATATCTGATCAACAACAAAAAATATTTTTTCGGAATAAGCGTGAAATTTGGTGTATATAGTGTGAATTTCAAATGGATCTGGCGAATATCTATCTCTACTCGTTCTCGAACTTAAAAGTTCAAATCTAGTTGATAGGCTGATATTTTTCTATTTCACCAAGATTTCTTTTTTTGAACACCTTCAGAGAGTCTTCAGAAAATGTCAAATCTCCACTATATACCAATTCGACCATTCTGAATCGATTAGCATACGCAGAACTGCTCTATCTCTAACCGTTCTCGAATAGAAAAGTTCAGATCGAGTTGAAAGGAGGTTTTTCCCACCAAAGCAGCAACATTTTATGTCTGAGCATCAACAAAACATATTTTTTTCGGAATAGACGTGAAATTTTGTGTGTATAGTGTGAATTTCATATAGATCTGATGAATTTGTATTTTTCGTGATTTTTACAACTTTCCCCGAATTCAATTCTTTTTTGTTTAAAAAAATTCAAATCTGCATTCGACCATTCTGAATCGAATAGCATACGCAGAATTTATCTATCTCTAACCGTTCTCAAATTGAAAAGTTCAAATCGAGTGGAAAGGAGTTTTTTTCCACCAAAATGGCAAAATTTTATATCTGATCAACAACAGAACATATTTTTTCGGAATAAGCGTGAAATTTTGTGTATATAGTGTGAATTTCAAATGGATCTGGCGAATATCTATCTCTACTCGTTCTCGAACTGAAAAGTTCAAATCGAGTTGAAAGGGTTTTTTTGTGGCGGTAATTTCAAAATTTTTGTCTGTTGATATTTTCCATTCAAACTTACAGAATATATCAATCTATCAATCATCTCGGTCTGCAAAATTGATAATATTTATATTTAAAATTAATGTTTGGGCTTATCAAGAGTTCATATTCAGTTTCTAGCGAGAATACAAAAAAATACTTGTATAAGCACCATTCGGCCACAGCTTTTAGTCTGATTCCAGAAGCAATTAAAAGTATAGGAAACCTTATTTCCATTCTCCAAATTTTCATTCCACGCATTTTCTTAGATCTAATCTGATCTTCATTAAAAATTTGTTCTGGCCTAGTCACAGGATTAGCAAAGGGACTCATCAGGTAATTTTTAATTGATTGGATTGAATTTCAGAAAAAAATGCTCTTTGCCCTTCTAGGCATTCGTACGATGGGCTACCTTCAAAGACTGAAATGTTTGTGGCCGTTACATTAATCCCAATCACTGCTGAATGTTTAATGCCCAGCCGTTTATTATTCTGGGAGGTTCCTAAATAAATCACCTGCCGCACAATTTCCACCCAAAACAGCGAAGAACAAAGGTGTGAAAAGCCTGTGAAAACAAAAAGTTTCACAGTTTGTGATCAAATTAGGCATACAACAGGAATATTGAGCTTTGATAAAATCGCTATCGTTTGAGAATTTTTGACAAAAGTCGCCAAGCTAAATTTGAAATTTCTTTCAGGTTTCGCTCCTCGTAAAAAGAACAGAATTTGACATTTGACGAATTGTAAGTAGAAGTAAAAATTCTAGGCCATTCGCGGAATTTTCCCGCTCTTTAGAGAGCGCCATATTTTCTAATCTAATCTTTGTCCGAGCACTCAAATGTTTGTGGCCATTCCATTAATCCCAATCACAGCTGAATCTTTAATACCAGCCGTTTAATATTCTGGGAGGTCCCTAAATAAATCACCTGCCACTAAGTACCACCACACATCTCAAAAATAGGGCGATTTCCTTCGCGGCAACGCATTTTCTTCTGAAACGTCTGAATTCAACTGTGCCCATCAATTATTCATGCTAATAAATGGGCATTATGTGAGGCGGGATCCAAGGATCGCCCTTGCAGCTCGTAAATTCCCGTGAAAGAGTAAACGGCACGAACAACAACCGTCTCCCGGAGAGAGTGCATTGCTGGAAGTGCATTATCTCTGTGTGAACACATATTTCTTTCTTCAAGTTTCCGACGGAAACTATTAAATTGAAAAATTCATCGGAGAGTTATTGCCGCTGCCATGTTGCGAAGGCAGCGTAAACTTAACTGAAACTGACGTAAAAATCAGCAAGACTGATAGAGGTAATTTTTCTTCTTATAATTCCTCTCTCCTAGTCCGGGAGATAGCGTTGGAGATGGAAAAATCATAGTAAGTGGTAATCTTGTCTATTCCTTTCCATAACATAACAGTAAGATTTCATAAATTACGTTCCAGTAGGTTTGTTCGTTACTGAAGAATTTTTGGATTCTTACTACTTGCTACTAATATTGATAGAAAATTAATACAATCTTCATGAGAGACAGATCAATCAGTATTGATGTGTCCTTTATGGAAATCAGATTCATCATTTTCTAGTCTTTAGAAACAAGCAGTGACAACCCAAAAAATCTTCTGAAATGATACCTATTAATTTGAATGTCCATTTGGACATCAAAAAGACAAAAATTTGATATTGACTTTAATCAAAATATCACAAAAAAACAAATAAGTATTCATAGGTATTGAAATGTCATACTTAAAATAAAAATCTGTTTGGCCTTATCAGGTACCTGAAACAAAATAATCATTGAATTGAATGTGTAGCTTAAATATCGACATCTCGATCTACTACCTAACCCTACAAGTAACGTGTTTTTGCGAATTGTAGCCAAGCCATCACATTTATTTGAAATGCATCATCTCTGATGCATGTAGATGAATTTCTCACTGCATCTGAAACAAAAATATTATAAATAAATATATAATTAGTCAACTCAACAATTATGGTATTATTTCAATATAGAATGTACAACTGAACTTGTCCTTGATTATGACACTATTGTGTTTACATATTTGCTTTATATTCAAATTGAACTGACTCGAATTTTGAAATGAGTTTAGATTTCAATTCTTTGATTCTGAAATTGTCTTTTTTATTGATCCAATTGCAAAACATGGCACAATGATTTGTGAAAAAACGTTCAAGACTTGTTCCAACACAAAACTTTTCATTCAAGCCACCAATATAATGAAAAACCTGCAACTGAAATCGAGATGTAAAAGTATTTCACATCATTTACAAATGTAAAAGTAACTTTCAAATTGACACTACTACCAGATTTATTCGCAATATAAGGAGAAAAAACATTCCCCTAATAAACGCAGAATGAGCATACCAGACCATCCTAACCTAAAATAATATTTGATGTATCGCCTTACCTTACATGAAGATGCCTTAAATTTATTAGCATTATCCATTATGCTGCTTCAACACTCAGTGAACTCTTAATCAAAAAACAAAATTGCAGAAGAATATGTACTTTACTTAGGTACCTAGGTTAAGAGCGAATGAAAGTATCCAAAACGAAACTAACGCAAAGGCACGACACACAACAACAATATAATTTACAATATCAAAATGGCGCGAGGCGCGTGCTTGTCTCACCGACCTAACCTTTAAACTAGACTGCCAATACCATATTATTGAAATTGATTCAATTACGAAATTGACTGGTGGCCATAGAACATGCGCATTGTGTCTGTTATCTGTCAGAATCACATTGGCGTACTTCAGGAAAAATTAATAGGTCTAGTACAAAAGCAAGTAGAATGTTGAAAAATTGAGTTTTCATTTGATGACGAGAATATTTATTAACTGTACATCCATATTCAACAAGGCACATTTCAGTCGTTGAAAATTAGGTATTTTTGCACCAAAGTCCAAAACACTTCATTTTAACAATATCTATTTATTCAAGGTAACGCCAATGGCACCCCAGATTGTCAAATATCAATTCTTTGGTGGCTCTTGCGCATTGCGCAGACACGATTTCAGGATGTTCAATTGGATGAGTTTTTCGAGTGGTGAGCATATGAGTACTAGCAGTCTAGTTTAAAGGTTAAGTCGGTGGCTTGTCTGGGATCTGGGTTACTGGGTCGCCCCGTTAGGTGGCATCTCATCAAGACCGGGAAATTCAAAACTGGTTGGATTCCTGATAAATGAAATATTATTTCAAGTTTCTTTATACTTACCATTTAAAATTGTCCTAGCGTATCATTTTGTATATTTCTGCGATGATGCAATCGAAAATTGAAAGTGTATGGTGTTTTCTAAATAATGTCAATATTGTTTGTAGTTAGCTTATGTATGGTTGTAAATATCATGGAATTTCAAACTCAGTGCAACATTGCGATTTGAACTTGTTCGATAGTTCCAAATGTAACTTGCACTCACATTGTTCGTAGATAGTTTCTGTATTGTTGCAATTACAATTAACTTTCATGGATCATGTAACATTGCACTTGAAACTCAATCAATAGCTTGCTCTATAACTTACAAACAACTTGTCTGTAGTTTATTCTGTTATGTTAAAAACTTAAATATAGCATTGAGCTTTATGCAATATTATATTTTCATTTTACGATGGCAAGCCATACATAATATTGTGGCAATATTTTGTAACATTACATGTTTAGTGGGAGACAATCGAATCCTCAAAAGAGGATTACAATGCCAAGTACGGTCAAAACTCTTTGAGTGTCCTACTGGTCCTGCTAGTTTTGGTCTTTGCCAAAGTTGTAGGAAGAAACTTGATTTTTTTATCGTTTAATTTAATTTTTACATAATTCAAATAAAAAAACCCCAGACATTTTTATCGGTTATCAAGTATTACCAGACCCCTCAGAAAAAAGTTCATCATCATTCCTAAAAAATGTACTATTGGAAATCTGAAATTTCATTCACGAATTTATTGAGTGATTTTGATGATACCTGCAAATCGCCAGACAAATTTAGCGGTTTTAAACAACTCCCAGACGTGAATAAAGCTAACAAATGCATACGACAGAAAAGTCTTATGCATGCGTAGCCATATGTGCAAGAAAGATAGCTTATCGAGGCATGCCGGCAGCTGATGGGGGCCCAAGCCACAACATATAGATTATAAACACGAGGGGTTGCATAGTTGCTCATATCCAATCCGTTTCCAGGAAATTTGATGGAAATCTTAATTTTTTCTCTGGTTCTTTTTGTTGAAGAAAATCGTTTGAAATGGATCAAAAGAATTTCTGGAAATTTATGAAGAAATATGGATTTCTTGCACTTTCGCGTATCATTGAAAAAAATCATGTTATATTCTAAGGTAATGGCCTACTTTCTGACTAAGTCTCTGTAGATGGTAATTTGGAATAGTTATTATGAGACTTTAGTTTAAAAAAATCATTATCTCATCGGCAATTTAAGAATGTTCTAAATAAAATCTTATTAATCGTATAATTTTTACTAATCTTTATGTAAGTTAACGGAACAAGTTAAACCCTGGTCTATTTTAGGGTTGCAGTTTTTGACCCTCACTGTGGTCCAGTTTGACCCGACAATTCAAAGGAACTGTTTTCTACGTTATTTCTTATAAAAGTTTTTTTATGCTCCCTTATAATAAAAGTTCAAATTGAATTTTAAACATTGACATTAGAAAAGAATAAAAGAACATCTTAATTTTTTCGAGTTTCATCCATTTAACAATCCACAAATAACCTTATTTGTAATAGGTTAAAAAATTTGTGTCAACACCTGCAACAAGCGTAAAAATTAAGGACCAGTTATTGACCTCCGTATTTTAATAACAAAATAGAAAAAAAAACTTTTATTTTAGTATTTTATGATATTTGAATTAATTAAACATTGAATGTATTGATTTATGTTCTTGTATAATTTATTCAATTATTCAAGTAAATAATTTCTTTATAATTACTATTCAATTAGATCATCTTTAAAAACGACATAAACACACTGAATAATTTTTCACGATGCTACGATTACTCTCACGTAGTCAAATCTTCTAACTGAATTTTAGACCAGTTGCCAATTGCGCTCAAATTTGGATACCTATGTTACGTCGATAACAGGGTGTTAGTATATTTCCATGGAGGTCTTACCCCCCTCCTTATTGATAAAAGTTGCAAAACCTCACAGGAATAAAATCGGAAAAATCTGTAAAAATAGTGCATGAATGTAATCCCCCCGCTCCCCCAAGGATAGATAAAGAGCGCGTAAGACGTAGAGAATTGCTGCAAGAACTCGAGAAAATGAAATCGGAAAATCATATAAAAATAGTATCGAACCACTGCATGATTTAATTTCAAGTAATTTTACCGTCTTGCCTACCTGAAGGCTTGATAAATTGCGGAAGAAAAAAATGCTTGGACCCTCTCGTTCTTGAAAAAAATTGTCAAAAATTCCCGAAAATAAAAGTGGAGAAATCCGGAAAAATTGTGAAAATTATCGCGCAGTCGAATATTTTACGTAGTTTGACTTGTATTTATATATGTACAGGTCGACAAGCATAAGATGCGCAAACGATAGAAAGCGTGAGTAGATGTGCGACAAAGATCGACTACTGTTTACAGCTGGTTATCATCGGAATGTACGATCGGGAGATAAATTTTTTTGCAACACGTAGGAACGTAGGTTCTTATCTGAATTTTCATTAATTCCTAATGAACTGTTCGAATAATATAATTGTCTGTGATCACTGGACCGTTTATGAAAATTGCATAATTTTCCCGAAGCCATAAGTGTAAATAAAGTACGACTAGAAAAAGAATGCATCGCCACACAATATCAGAAATAGGTAAATAAATATAATAAAGAACACGAGGAACATACCTACAGAAGTTGACTAACAATATCACATGACCTCTGACCACTGCCAAATCAGCATTGTCCATGGTAACTTTTGATTTTTTGTTTCTCTTTTTATTTGGAGTTGAGAATTGTTCCATTTCACCTTTTTCAATTTTATTCATTTCTGAATTAATTTTCCTAATGCTTCTATCGCAAACTCCCGTTGCGGCAGCAACTCGTTCTTGAACCATCACAAGAGGAATACTGGTTTCTCCTATCATTGCTTCTGCCTGCATAAATTTGATGACATTACTGACAATTTCCCTACTTTGTCCACTCAGAATCTTATTTCCCACTTTACTCTTTGAAGGCATTTTCAAACACAACAAACTACACTATAACCTATCTAATAATATTTCAAAACTATACACAACACAAGGATTTCAAATTCAACACACAATCGCAGAGAGTTGAAGTGATTACAGTACGTGAACCTTCACGTAGACGTTAACGTACGAAATATAACGATTACGGGTTGTTATGAAATTGAGTTGAAGTTGAACGTATGTCACTCGCTAACCCTAACATGTTAATTTGTGTTTATTTCGCTTTTATGCTGTTTTCTATGAACAACTGGAAGATCTTAATAGGGATTTTGACCATATACCTCCCTTGCCAAATGCAAATCAAATTCTTCCGGAATTGGCTTTTCGAAATGTTCATTGTTTTAAATAAAGCGAAATGCCGAGCAAGATCATCAAAAATACATTGAAGAAATGATGATTGATGTAAAATTGTAAATATTGCTTTGTCACTTCTTGATTTTATGGCTTTAAAGTCAAAATTTGCTCATTCGCAACTCATCGGTGTGATTCGTATATTCTTCGGTTAACGTGCGTTGATTTTTAAGGTATCCGTGTGAGACCGTTAGGTTACGTATGCCCGTAAACCTATTTTCAACGTTAACGTGAATAGCTGACGAATGCGCATGCGTAGATGTCAATTTGTACGTTAACGTTTACGTTCATGGCAGCACTTCAACTCTCTAAATAACGCCACAATAATTTTATTCCACTGACTGTACACTCACGACGTTAACTGTTTGAATAATGCAGAGCGAGTGAGCTCCTACCCCACTCCAGGGTTGTGTCTACTGCGCAACCAATTCTCGGGGGCATCCTTATGCTTGTCGACCAGTATGTATGTATAATATTAAGTACGAGCCAAGAAGTTGAATGGCAAGGGGTAGCAAATCTGCGTATGCCAACAACATCCCAATCTTTGAGCACCTGGTACACCTATCAGCCATTAACTATTATTCGGTATCATAAAATTATTACCAAATCTAACCTTACCGAACATAATTTGACCCAAAAACACCAAAATTCAAAAAAGACAATACGTTTTTTAGAAGGAAAAAATTCATTTACAGTTTTTGTAGATTTTCGAAAGGCAATCAAAAAATTCATCTTGTGAAATTTCAAACTCTAAAAAAAATATTCTGTTCATTTTCCAAAATGAAAAAACTTCAGAAAATATTTTTGTAGATATATTTGAGGACAATAAAACTGTTCACATAAACTATTGATGCTACGGAAAAAATGTTTGGACAATTTTTGTAGATTTTCAGAAGACGATCAAAAAAGATCTCTTGAGAAATTTAAAAATCTGTCGCCATCTTTGAGTTCTCATAAAAAATTACAATTTTCCAAAGTATGACAAAAAATGTCATACCTACACTTTTCTATGAATTTTTCCGAAATCAGGTTTCGTTTTCGAGTTTTTGAGGTTATTAATTATTTTAAATTTTTTTCTCTCTTCCACTTTGAACTAGAGTTGGATAACAACGGTTTGGAAATGTCAGTGAGGCTTGTGAAGACGTATCCGAAGCAATTTTAAGATTTTTCATTCGTTTCATTAGTATGCTCAATATTTCGATTTTCCATTTTTTGAAATATTTCCCGGACTATGGATCTAAAAAGGATCTAAAAGTTCTCAACAATCTCATTTGGATTGCAAAGCTGTTTGTTCGTATCGACAATAAAAAACTGTGGTAGTTCAGTGGGCTTGTTTATATTAATTTCATTTTTTATTATTTGCCAGGACGTTTTTGATTTATTATTTGATGTCATAAACAAACTGTTGTTATAGTCTTTTTTTTATTCGGCAATTCCTTTATCATGCTCTCGTTTTAGATACCTACTTATATTTATGATTAATATTTTCATTTTGGTTGACCTTATATTATCTGAATAAACTTCTCAATAAGTGTCCATCGTTAATTATTTCTGTAGGCACAAGGTTTTCCACTCCTATTGCTTTTTGGTAAAGATTTTTCCAATGGAAAACAGTATAGAAAGTTTTCCATGAAAGTATTAAGAAAACTGTCAAATTTATTTTGAGTAGAGTCATCGTAATATAAAAAGGACCAGTCGACCTTTGATAGTTCATTTATTTATGTTTTCCTGTTTGTTAAAAAAACGTTTATGCACTAGCGGGCGGTAAAGTACACTTTACCGCCCGGTTCGCCAGGCGTAAAGTGGCACTTCACCGCCCGTGGGCGCATTATGGCCCGGCGGGCCGTAATGTAGACAAAATTCTCAAATTGTTTATACTCACATATCATTTCATGCAACTCCTAACACGAATTCGAATAATTTCAGTTCAATACAGCAATACTCTTTCTAACATTTGTTCATAATCGTTGGCAATTTTTTCGGTGATGATCTATTTATTTGAAATAGATTCTCCAATATAGCACTCAGCTACTATTGTTTCACATTCCTCATATTATGTTACCCTTAATTATTGTATGCATAACGTATGAAACGTGTAGACCATTGCAATTCAAGTCAGTATTTGTGATTCGCGCTATAAAACCGCTAGTGCATAAAATTTTGTATGTATCACGTGCGTAAAATGCGTTTAAGGCCTACTTTACGCCCTTGATACACAAATAACTATTATAGACCGTTGGCTTATTTTGTACCTTAATGTCCAAATTTAGAGAGATGATCTGCATGAAATGGTCAGATATATCACTATAAATTACTTCTGCATTTGTGGAGTTGGGATCAACACTGCTGAAAATATTATCAATTGTGGATTTGTGGTTATTTTGGATGCGCGTATATTCATGAATTGTCCTTTGGAGTCAACATGATAGAAATGAATGCTCCAAAGAGCGTGCTTCTCGGCAATTAGCATCGTCAAATCTGACATTGAAGTCCCCACAAAAAAATGTCAAAGCGTTATATTTGTCTTTTAATGTTTCAGTCCTCAATTTTGCCAGTGATTCAGTAATCTGTAAGTACAACACACTAGAATAGAAGTATTCGATAATTTCACTTCACACATGGCAAATTCAATTTTTATTCAGAATTTAAAAAAAGTCAACTTTTTAAAACTTTTGAAATTATCGTTATTTCGTACAAAAATTGCGACTACTCCACCATTACTGGTGTCTGCAAAAGTAGTCAGCTAGCTGATAAGATTAAAAATTTATCAATAAAATTTCATCATATCTGCACCATGTTTCTAAAACACAGATTATGTCCGGAAAGTTCAGTGATTCCACTAACAGTTTCAATATGAATGTGTGCACATATTGATATACCCGGTATATGTTATAGAAAAGGACTACAACATTGAAAATAATAAAAATGCTATACTTCTTTTCAAACCGGAGAAAAAAGCTCAGTTTCGATCATCCCTGTAGAAACAAGTAGAACAAGGGTGTCGAAGTTCCTACCCCTCGGCACTCTCGACGAAAAAGGGTTCAACAACAAAAGAATAAATCTAGGGAGACAATGTCGTCGACCCCGCGTAATATTTATCGCACCGGCCTCGTATACCAATATCGCCAATTAGCCAATTCCCGAAGACAGTTTATGACACAAAAAGCCTACTTGAGCCCAGTTTCGTTGCAGGGTAAATTCACCCCGACCTGTACCTGTTCATACGCATATCGAACCGCATCTCTCCGCCGCGACGCTTCGCGCCGCCACGCGACGCCTTATCGAACTTGCAAGGTATAGGGAGTCAACCCCCAACATTACAACGTGCTAGTTAGCGTGGCAGTGGTGCAATATGTGACTCGTTTTTCTGCGAATACATCTGTTTTCCACGGAGAAATAATCCGAGAATACTGAAGATTGTGCCGAAACGTCGACTGTGATGTCGCAGACAGGAGCGAGTGGAAACGGGCATTGTTTACGTGTAGGACACCTCGTGTTCGGGGGTGCTAATGTGCCTCTCGCGTGATGAATAGCACGCCTACCATGCAAGACAATAACAGAGGGAGCGACAGACCGAAAATTGCACCGAAACCTGCCATCCCCTCTAAGCCACGTTTCGTCCCACCTGTGAAGTTGCAGCAGAGAATCACCCAAGATGGGAAATCTCCCAGCAGTGACATTCCTCAACGAACCAGCTTCGGTGAGCCTAGACCTGTCTACAAAGAGTCGCCCTGTATGGGAGGCCTCCGAGGTGTTCCCCAAACCCAGGAAAAAATCGAGTACAGGGAGGTCTACACCTCGGAGAAAAGCAGTTATATCAGTGAGACTAAGCAGCTAGGTGTTGGAACTAAAGTAAAATACGACGAGTATGCCTCGACTTATATTAGCGGAAAATGTGATAAATTTAGTACTAATTTTGAATGTAAGAAAGTAGAGGACTTTCCCATGAAAACCCCCCACTCCCCGAGCACGGTATGCTGCAGTATCCTCTCCAACGCCACCACGGACTGCTGTAGGATGATAAATCTAAACAAGAAAGAGCTAGCGGAGAAAACCATGACAAAAATAGACTCGTTAGATTCAAACTCATCCGACTCAGGGGGCTTCAAGGACTTCGTCCAGTTCGATATCAACAAAAAAATCTCCCCGGATAAAGACACAAAGCTCGAACCTCATCAGACACACCTGAGGAAGGCCTCCCAACCTGAATACATCCAAAAAAAGCTCCTGGAAAGCAAGCCCTACTGTCATCAACGAGTTCCATCGCAACCTGACTACATGTCAGCTGAAGTACGACAATCCTTTGCACAAAACAAGAGCAACTTCGTCATCAACGCACAAGCCTTAGCACAGTTCCTGCCGCAGACTGAACAGAAGCTGCTGCAGCACAAGCAACAGCAGCAGCTGAACAAGGAAAGGGCAGACGAGGATTTCCGGCAACAGATAGCCAAGTTCAGCGTAGCCCCGAATCAGTCTGCTGACGAATCGAGCAAGCCCCTGAAGTCTGCCATGAAACACGGTCAATTCCAGCAGTCAACGAAAAAAATTGAGGAGCTGCTGTCGCAGCGGTTGGAGAAGGATAAAATTTTGAAGAGGGGGCAGAGCTGTTTGGTGGAAGGGCAGTCGAGTCAGGATGTTGAACAGAAGATGATGGTGCAGAAGCAAATACAGCAGAAGTTACAGGCAGATCTGCAGCAGACCGTCAAGCATATTCAGGAGATACAGAGCATTGAACTGAGGCTACCGCAGAATCGAAAGTGGACTGAGGTTTGTTGGGTTTCTATCTATAGTTAAAAGTTAATGTTCCATAATATTCTTCACCTACTTAATACGAAACGTTTTCTAATTATTCCAAAAATACGATCTAAGGGTCTAAGTAATAGATCAGCAGCTAGCGACATGTACAGTTGTATAAACGAATGTCTACCATGTACTTCAATAGATTATCTGTTTTAAAAGTCCATCGAAATCAAAATGGCAGACATTTTTACCACTACTAAGTCTTGAAATACTCGTGCCAAAATCAATCAATTTTCCCCATCCAGATGTCAGAAAAATCATCGGCAGACAATTTGCGCGGGAACAACAGTGTTATTAATATTCATTGAGTTGATCAAAAATTTAATATGTCGAACAATAGACATATGTCTGCCAATTGACATTTTGGTAGAGTTCTGTAAAGTGATCAAAATATTCCACAGGCTGACATTTTCTGTGTAAATTAGTTGCAGACGCGCACGGACACGTAAAAATTATGGTTTAAGTTTGTATAACTAACTGACGTCTACCATCAATATTGTTATCAAAATTATGATAAAAATAAACAAATTCTTTGATGGCGGATGTTTTTATAACTTACAAGTATAAAGTATTAATTAATAAAATTGCACTGAATTTTCAAGTAACAATTAACAATAGAAATATGTCCGCCATTATTGACGATGGACTTATATGATGTTCACATGGACATTCTAATGATGGCAGACATTTTCAGGAATTACTAAAATAAATAAATAAAAAAAGTAAACAATAAAAAAATAAGTGTGTCTCTTAATCAATTGACGCCGATGTGGAAGATCAAATCATGTTCATTGGATACTGCATGTTGAGACCGGGCATCGAATTGTTATGAAAATTCGTTTCATTATTTTTTTAATTAATAATATTGATTTTTTGTAGCAAAAAATATATTTTTAATTACTCTGGACATTTTTAACAAAAACGGGTTTTTGTTTTTCTTGGCATTTTACCAAATTTTCTTGTAATCGAGTAAAAAAAATTTAATTCTTGAAAAATTGTCAACTTTCCGTTTTCCAGATCCTTGAATATCCACTTATGAAAAATACCTTTCTGTAAAGCAAACTTTCCTCTATAACCTCCAAAAGAGATCATTTCAAATTTGCTGCGTTCAAGAGATATATCGGCCCTAACGACGATTACTGGAATACTGACAATACTACAATCAAACTGGGAATTTGTGAATAGAATTATTCTTTATATCCGGGGAATCTCCGTGTATTTCATGAGGTATGCGATTTTTTAAATCGTCAAAGTCACTTGGCCTTTCAAAATTACCACGGTCCCTTAAGTAGCTCCACAGAAAAAATAAAATCAACTGGAGACAAGTAGGGTGAACTTGCAGGCTACCTGATAATACCTATTGGACCAATCCATCTCTGGTCGAAAATACTGTCCGAATATTATATAACATTTCTATAATTATGTGGAGGAGCACCATCTTGTTGATAATGATAATTACTGTGAGACCATTTTATATTATATTGGTAATGTGCAGAAATAAACAAATATTGAGATTTTAAAATAGTATTATAGACAGATATTATAGAAAATGCCGAAATAGACATATCAATAAAATAAACGTGAAAAATTTTTTTTGAAAACAAGTTTTTATCTATAAACTAGTCAACTGAAACGTAAAAAATAAAATGTGTTGTTTGAAAAACAAAAAACGTTTTACATTTCAGTTCAGCTTGTAGTCGCAGAGTTTTTTTTTTACATTTATTTTATTTTTTACTTTTCAGAGTTTGAATTTGTTCAAATATCTGTCGTTATAGGTATACCAGGTGCCCGGAGGTTGGTATGTCAGTTGAAGGGGAAAATTTGCTACTCCTTTCTACGAAAATTATTCGACTGTCCAATGTCACAATTTTTCCTTCTTTGTTTTCGTGAGTTTTAGTAAATTTTTTCGAGATTGAGTGTGGTCGATCTTCCCGACTCACATTTTTTGCCGTTATTTTTCACGTCCAGAAATTTTTCTCTGTTCAGGTGGGCAGGGAGGTAAAATTATTTGAAATTAAATTATGCGGTGGTCAGATATTTTTCAATATTTTTACTGAATTTTCCGATTTTATTTTCGCGAGCTTTCGCAGCAATTTTCCATCTTTTGCGCTCTCTATATCTAATATTCAAGGAGGCAGGTGGGCAAAAATTTTTATAATCAAAATGTGACTGCCCGATGTTTTTCACTATTTTTACGTATTTTTTCGACTTTATTTTTGCGAGTTTTTGGAACTTCTTTCATGAATTAGGATGGTCTTGTGTGATTATTAAAATTAAGCAAACAAAAATATTTATGAATAAATGTATTTAAATTATTTGTTTGTCATTATTCAAAATACATTTCCGTTGAAAATCTAAACACTGACTCAAAACTAGTTTTCAAATGTCTTTGGAAAATAATTATTGTGATAATGTTAAAAATGAATTCAACTAAAATGATTCACAAAAAATGCCAGCAATTTTAAAAATCTTTCGTAGTAAGGGAGAGCCTATCATGACTTTTAGCAACGGGGCCCACATAATGATCAATTAATTTAGACCAGTAACCTATAAAAGGTGTAATTGATATGATTTGAACTAAATATTCAGCTTGGTAACACAAAAATACAATTTATTATTCGAGAATAATCATTAACCGTCTATCTCAATTTTCAGAGCAATCGAAGCCAACCCGCCATAGGTTTGAAACACACCCCGAAATCAAGGGTAAGTCTGTTTTCTCATTTTAAGTGGTTCCGTTTTACGTTGTACAGCGAAGAAAGGCTCTCATTGCATATTATTGCAAGTGAGTTGAAAGTTAAATAAATAATTTTTGAATTGGCTCCAAAATTTCAACTACGAATATGATCAATAATAAGTCAGTACTTATTAGGGGTAGTCAAGGAATGTTCCAGTTATGCCCTTTCTCTAAGATTTATGTCAGCTTAGGACAATCTGGTATACTATTTAAAACTGAAATTAGCGTGTCCATCATTCCAGATCGGTGTATAGGGCACAGAAGATCAAGAGAATGGCCATCTAGATTGCCAGATTTAACTCATATTGATAAAATTGTATGGTAATACTTATTTCCTGTCAATAAAAGCCATTATTATTATTAAAAATCAACGTGTACCAAAATAGACCTCAAAATATCGATGACCTCAAAGACCGCATAAACGCATATACGCAAAAATCACTCCGGAAGTTATTGGGAAGGTTGGAGAAGAGTTCACTGCTCGTCTGTCTCACTGTATATACAGTGACCGCCAAAAAGTATGTACCATATGGGAAAAAAATTTATTATTGGAGTATTGGAAAAAATATTCTGGGGAAAAGTTTGTGCATGTCCGATAACCTAAAAATCGATTTTGACACATGTCACGTGATCGCTAGAATGGCGGCAAAATGAAAAAAATTGCAATGCAAAGGCAAAAAAGGGGTAAGATGGCAAGATATCAAAAAAAGTTATTTGAAAAAGTCACTTAGAATTTAATTTTATACACATAAACGGAGTTTCAAGAGATAATTCAAAAAAATTGAAAATAGCAATTTTTTAAAAATATTTTCCCATCTATTTAAAAATATTATTTTTTTTTTCTTATGAATAGCTTGACTATACTGAAACATTTGCATTTTAATGATAATGACAAAACTTTCTCATTTTCTCCACACCAGAGGGTACTAAATTAAAAAAAAATGGTTTTTGCCAGAATCCTCGCTGTTACATTGGTTCTTATCTAACAGTTATATCAGAATTCCAAGACTATTGTGTTGATATGGCAACCTAGATCCTGATTTTAATCAAGTTTCAATAATAATGCTGTATGAGCGTTTTACTTTACACATAAACTTTAAGTATCTTTAATTTGACGCAATATTTTCAAGTTTATGTGCGAAGTGAAACGCCCATGCACGATTATCATCGGAACTTGATTATAATCTGGAAATTACCATGTTTTTGGAGTGTCATGTCATCACAATGGTCGTGGAATTCGGATATAACTGTTAGATACGAACCGATGTAACAGCAAGGGTTCTGACAAATTCCCATTTTTTCAATTTAGTGCACTCTGGTGTGGAGAAAAGGAGAAAGTTTTGTCATTATCATTAAAATGTAAATGTTTCAGTATAGTCAAGCTATTCATAAGAAAAAAAAAATTTTAAATAGATGGGAAAATATTTTTAAAAAATTGCTATTTTCATTTTTTTTGAATTATCTCTTGAAACTTTGTTTGTCTGTATAAAATTGAATTCTAAGTGACTTTTTCAAATAACTTTTTTTGATATCTTGCCATCTTACTCCTTTTTTTGCCTTTGCATTGCAATTTTTTTAATTTTGCCGCCATTCTAGCGATCACGTGACATGTGTCAAAATCGATTTTTAGGTTATCGGACATGCACAAACTTATACCCAGAATATTTTTTCCAATACTCCAATAATAAAAATTTTTCCCATATGGTACATACTTTTTGGCGGTCACTGTAGGTGACGGTCGTCAATTTGAGCATTTGTTTCAAAGTGGGTTGTAGGTCTCATTGGCGTAGCCAAGGGTGGGAGGGCAGGTGGGCTGCAACCCCCCGAAATCTTTCAAAGTTTCAACGATTTGGCAATTTGCCATTTAGTAAAATCAAATTTATTATTGGCTATTAGACTTTTTATACTAGCCCCCCCCACCAATGAAAAATTCTTGCTACGCCACTGGTAGGTCTGGTAATATAATTTAATACAAATGTTTGACAGTTGGATCGATAGAAACAGACCTCTCGACGTATCGCATGACCCACATTTCTATTTGAAAAAAATCGTCGAAAACGTCATTACGCTCACACAGATGACGTCAAGAATACATGAAACATCTGACAGAACGCGCCTTAAATAATAAAAATCGACGGAAGAATTTTTTTCTAATGTCACTGACTTCAATAATAAATGTGTTTGTTCTATTTATTTTCAACACACGTAAAATTCAATATTCAGGTAAGCATTAATTTATAAAAAAATTTATTGAGGAAGGTAGGTAAATATCCAAAACAGCGAAAAAATCGCAGGTGAGTGACATTACCATGAATTTGAGAAGTGTGCATTGAATAACTACTATTTATTGCTGGTCTAACTTAACGGCGCTGTACCATTCTCGTGCTCATCTACTACAAGAATCCGGTTTAAGATGTTGCCAAGTGTAAACATGTAAAGTACAGATTCAATCACAAATACCTAACCAAGGCATTTTTTAACATTCTTTCGAGTATCCAGTTGGATACGCAGACCTTTGGTAATCCAGTAAACATAAAATGGATACTGAAATGTAGGCCTTTGCCCTTTGTTAAAAATAGGTACTGAATAATTTTAAATACTGAAGTGAAACCAGTGACGAGAGGCCTAAAATTGCATTAATCCAAAAGAAAGAAATCAAATATAGGTAAATTATAAATATGAACCGGCAAATAGGTACATAAAAAACATAATCAACTTAAAAAGCAAACTAGGGCTAGGGCTAGTTTCCACAAATGATTTTTGTAACGTAGGGGGAAACACTATGGCAAAAACGTGAAAATGACAAGAACAAAAACTGAAATACTGCTAGATGTTCTTTTCACTTGTAATCTCCCAAGTGCCGGAAAGATTTCGAGTTCATGAATTTTTTTTACGATAAAAATTTCTTTCAATTTATTCAAGTAAGCGGGGGATTGCGTAAGAAAATACTATGCCAAAACCATTTGAAAATAGAATAAGTTTTTATATTTACATGTGTAAACTTCAATGATGAATAATTATCTATCTTTAGTAAGCTGTTGTTAGTGTTGTATTTTAATTTCTCTATGCTCTAGAAGAGTCCTAGATAATTAAATAATAAAGTAGAAAACATTCTACTTATGTATCATAAATTTGTAGTACTAGAGAAAATAGAACAAAAAATAACAGGCCAGTGTTGTTAGTAATGGTGGGTGCTATATTTTGCTTTCTTATGAGCAGTTTTAAATGTATTTTTTTTTTCACTTTCCCTGTGCTTTAGTAAAACAAAGTTTGAATAATAATATAAAATAATATTATTTTTGCACGTTCCATAATTTTATACTACAAGAAACAAGGGAAACAAGTTGGCTGGAGGAGTAACAAGTTCCTTGTAGTTAATCGCGTTGTTGGCGTTTGGGTATGAATGCTCAAATCCGGTTTTTTCGTTGTTTTTCCGGGCTTTGATGGAAAACTCAATGATGAAAGTTACTGTCCTGATAGCCTGATGCCTTAATATAAGCACGTAAGAACCCCTACATGACTTGGAGGAGGTAGGGAGAGTCAAACACCCGTAGACTTGAACTTGCAGCATCTAAGGCCTACATAACATCGTAGGGTCCGCTCTAGGGCGGATGTGTGCTGGTTTTGCCCGCCCTCTGGCTTCCCAGAAGGGCAGGACGAAAAACTTATCACCGCCTGAAATGCAATGTCATTCCCTCCTAACCCCTCTGTGGCTTAGTGATAGTTTTATTGTTATTTTATATATTTAGATGTTGTATGTTTCATATTATTTTATTGTAAATTTAATGAATAAATATTTCTGGATTTGGATTTGGTATCGTAAAAAACAAAGCTAACTAAAAATTTAATAATAGAATGAATTGCAATAGGTACGTACAATTATTGTTCCTTTTATACAGAATTTGAGCATATTCAAGTTCATCATAAAAATGTGAAGAATTCAACTTATTTGCTGAGCAACTCTGGCCTAAATCCTGAACAAAAAGTGCAGCTGTCACTTATATTTATCTTACAGCAAGGTGTCCATAGCGATAGGATGATTTCGGGAAAAGTATGTTCTTGTCATAGCAATATGTCCAAATGCAAGTATCTGATTGGCTAAAATTAACAGGTATACAATTTTCAAAATAATCTTTGGCAGTACACTCACTCAAATCATATGAACTGTAAGTCACTTTTGAGGAGTTTGTCCTAAAAAAATTCAGTAATAAACTTTCTATATGTACCGATCTGAATTATTCCACTCTCTTTATATTATTTATCCGCAGCTGGCATGTTTCATAGTTATAATGCCTGTGTTTACAAATGTCTTATGGGGTCAATAAAACACTAATCTTTCATGATCGTAAGACACTGAAAAAAGAGAAAAAGAATTCTCGTGTGTGAATCTGAAGAGTGAATTCAATGCCTGATGGAATTAATCTGATAGACGAAATGGTGAATTGTATATTATATCACTCTTCTATCAAATAAGTATACAATATTATATTGCGTAGTCTGTATAAGTTATAGGCATTTATTTATTTTTTCCTTGGAACACATCGTCCAATTATTCCATTATTAGCATTGTTTATATAGAAGTAAGATAGTTACATTGTCTTTAGGCAATGATAGTTAGTCAATGCCTGTGTAATTGGTGTTGGACGCAAACGCGAGTGTCATCTAGAGTGATTAGTTACAAACATGAATATTTGACGTCATTTTAATGCAGTTTTCTTCAAAAATGCTGTCCCATTGTTTCGATCAAGTTACGACATGACTTGGAGGCCAGATCTCTGAAGTTACGACATGACTAGGATGCGAGCTCACTATCGCCATCTACATATCGCATCCATTTTGATCCAATTATAATCCCATAAGGTTGACTAACTATCTTCTATATAAACAATGTTATTAGTGATTTAGTGAAATATTCTCCAATCTGACAACGCCGCAGCGCGGTGTCCCTCTCCAATGGCGGCTTGCGCGTTTTCACAGAAATGATTCATTCCGACAGTTGCATAGAGTCTGTAAGGTGTGCTGTTAGGTGTTCGATTATTTCTCGTAGTGTTTGTAAACAACACATGAGAGAAAAACGTGTTTTTTCACACAGTTCCCGCTAGATAATGGATACCGTCCATAAGTCACCGTTATAAAGAGTGTTCAATTATCGCGGATTCTAGTGATTTGTTTTGTTTTATACGTAGTTTGAACAGTGCTAGTGTCCCTTTTTGCCCAAGATGTTTTGTTTGTTTTGATTTTGTGTTCACCCACATCTTTTGTTTTGATCTCTGTTCCGAACCCGTACAATAACAGAAGCAGACCCGAAGTTCAGCAGGTAACAAACATAACCTAATTTTTTAGTGACGAAGAGTAGAGAAGCAAGTTACGACCCCTAATTATAATAACTATCCCTCTCACTATACTTATATCATACATATAACTGACATATTTGTTATTTGGTTTCATAGATACTTTCGAGTTTGAGTTGAAGTGCTTATTAAAATGTGTCTCTTGTCTTCGTGATTCAATTGCAAATGCATTTCAAGTTCAAATAGTTCAATAGGTGTGCTATTTTACTATATTATATCCTTGGAACAGCTTCGTGAACCTCCCATGAATTATCTTAAAACCTGTTATTGGCTCAAGTTACAGGTTTAATACCAATACTAGGCTAACAACCACCTTCAAAACAAACGGTATTCTGTACTATAGAATTTCAGGCATTGAAGTAGGAAATGGACGACAAAGTTCAATTTATTTACCTGGTTATGGGCGAGGGGGAAGTAACTTTTTCATTAGGTGTACATCATAACATTTTCATTACTTCATTAATCATTTCATATTCAACTTAAAATCGAAATCTATGTTTCTGGGGATCCGTGATATGATTTTTTTCGGTTCCAAGTTGGCAAATTTATGCCTTTGACAATCGGTAAGTGATCGCCTCGGTGATCGCTGAGCAGACGCAGATTTTAATCAGTGATTTTCCGATGAATAGTATAACATCATTAATCAATCTGTGGTAGAAGTCCATTGTATCTCGAAGTGGAGTGGTATAGTTAAGCGAAGCAGCAAGAAAACACAAAGTCGTCTCCACAATTTAATATTACCAACTGGGTATTGTAATGGTGTACGGCAAGTGCTATCAATCAGCTAAACCGTAGTGTTAAAAGGACATGTTTCGAGCCTATATAGGCTCATCATCAGCTTATAATAATTATGGAGAGGAAAAATTATTGCAATAAAATATTATGAAAGTTAAAAATTGTATTTCTACATTTTGCCTTTTAGGCCATCATGTGCAATGTCATTAGGAAATCAAAAAACTTCAACAAAATGGAGAAGCCGCCCTCTTCTCCATTTTGTTGAAGTTTTTTTATTTCCTAATGACATTGCACATGATGGCCTTTTAGGCAAAATGTAGAAATACAATTTTTAACTTTCATAATATTTTATTGCAATAATTTTTCCTCTCCATAATTATTATAAGCTGATGATGAGCCTATATAGGCTCGAAACATGTCCTTTTAACACTACGGTTTAGCTGATTGATAGCACTTGCCGTACACCATTACAATACCCAGTTGGTAATATTAAATTGTGGAGACGACTTTGTGTTTTCTTGCTGCTTCGCTTAACATCATTAATGTTAATTATTTTTCATTAGAGTTAATTACTGCATTATTTTCATTAGGTGTACAAAAAATGGCTAGTTACTTCCCCCTCGGTTATGGGTATATAAAAGATGTTCCCACCTACTTTTGATGGTGTCAATTTTGGTATTATTTCCGATACGTTTTAGGTAATTACTTTCGGTAGGTATACCTAATTATGGCTAACAAAGAAACTTCAATATTATCTCTCGGACTTCTAAAGATTACCATTCTGTTAAAATTACCTGCCACAAATCACACTTAAATACTCATTTGGGCATTTTACAGATAAGTAACTAAACCAAAGTAATTAGCGTATCTATTCAATGGAATATTATTTCCTAATATTATATATAGGTAGGTAGTAACTATTAATTAAAAGTAATCAGATTTGTGGGAAGACCAAACACAATCAAGTACCTATGTACTTGGTACCTAATGGTTTGTTTTGAAATAAAAACTTGCTGAGCAAAATTGAGAAAAGTACATGAACTAGACCTGAGCTTTCCGTTCCTTGTCCTAGGTTAGTAAAAAAGTAGTAAAATCGATATCTTTATTAAATAAATATTTTAACTGATTCACCTGCATGTCATTTCTTTCGTAGATATCTGTGTAAATGGATCAATTCAATAGGCGAGTTCGGTATTCATATCCAGATTGATCTTTTTTATTTGGAACGTTCGTTTATTAGGTCTGGAGGTAGGGGAGGTAAATCTGCGCCGTTCATTTATTCAATCAGATTGATCCGAGGTAAATCCATTTGCTCCAAGCATTTTGGCCGACGAAATGGATTAATTTGACTTTTAAGGTTATGTTTTTGTTGTTTTTTTAGGAAGGAAATAAATCGTGTCAAAAGACCGGATCAATATTTTCTATATTTGGGCAAAAAAAATCAATTGTATTTACATAAAAATTAAAATGATATTGAAAAATTTTACTCTATATGAAAAGAGAAAATTATGTTACCTAAAACTCTCAATATTTGAGTGGCACCATAACGTAATTAGTGCTTATTTTTTCAAAGGAATTTCAGGATGGCCTGAAGTGACAGACTTTTTCAATAATTTATGGAGTTTGTTAAGCAAATCTTCAAAAGCTGAGACAGTTATTCGAAATGTCTTTTAAACTGCATGTCATTAAATCACGTAACGACTAATTTAGCAAAGTTTTCTAATTTTTCTAATAAAGTATTTTCTGGTATCTCATCATCATCACTACCATCTCCAAATATAATTTGATGGCCCTGGGCTACCGCAAAAGTTGCAGACGATATAGCATTTAACATTTCACCATTATCTATCAACTACCATCAACCTTCTAGGACAGAGAAAATCGCGTTCGGTTATTGCAGATTGATCGCTTTGCTCGGTGGTCACGTGAGTAAAATCTCGTCTGATCTTGGATCATATTACCGAACCCAGCTAATATAGGTTAACAGAAATATTAGCAGTACTTAGGTACCTACTTAGTTGATTTGTGTGTTTATTGGTTTGTGATATTTAGAAAAATCGAGTAGGTATAGGGTAAATACAAGACCAGTGCCTATAATTCTTGCAAAAAAAGTTCTTACACTCAGAAAATTTTCTTAGTAAATCTGACAAAAAAAGTAGGTTGAGTTAACAGTGGTAAGATCTCTATTTGGTAGACCTTAAATTCTGTTAATATAACAGTTGTTATACTATTAGTTGGTCACTTGTATATTATATCCTATAGATACAATAACTTTTTTATTGTGATAATAGAAGGGTCCGTCAAATGAAAACGGTCGATTTCTTTAAATAGTACAGAAAAACTGTTATTGTAATAAAATGCTTGTGAAGTTTCATGGGGTTATTGAAGAAATACTGTTACGTGTATATACATCACACTGTTGAATCAACAATCAGTGCTTTTCATAAAAAGTAATTGTTGTATTGATAACAGAGGGTTACTGTCAAATAAACAACTGATAGATATTATTTCTTGACAAATATTTTATTGCATGAACAGAAAAATTTTTTTTTTTAAAGTGTTCATAAATTCCCACCTGTTGAAAGAAAACAACCACGTCTAAAAAAAGTGACGACTGACTTATAATCGATTCTGCCTTTTGAAAGAAACACAGTACATAGTACTGATACGTAATAATAATAATAATAACGTAATAATACAGGTGTTTTATAAATAAAACTATAAACAAAAAACTTTTTAAACGAACGCAATGCACTATACTTTTATCAACTTCCCGTATTCCACTGAGCCCGAACAATATTTCCATTTTTCGTTTGTATTGTATGGATTTCTTCCCAACACCACCATAATAACTTGGTGAACAAGGACACTGCAAATTCTAAACTCACGAATTACGAAGACACGAATTCTTTGAAAAGTGAAATGACTTATATGAACCACAAAAGTTACAATCGGTCTATTATCGGTGCAACTCGGTTGTTTCCGCTTGCAGTGCTTTTATTATTTCATTTCAATTGCTCTTGTTAGAAGGCAGACAATCACATTGTAAATTTAATATTCCTTGGTTAAAATTCACAGAATAATTTTGTCAATGCAACATTCAAATTGTCGATGTCGATTTTTTGTTTGAAATAATGAAAGACTGTTCTGGTGACGGCATATTTTTATACATAATAATGTATACTGTTGGGTCAACCGGCTACCGTATAGTCTATATAAATTGTTACCATTAGATGCAGAGTGATTATTTTGTTCCATTTATGGAATTATTATTGATGTTTGACTGTAATTTACTGTCAGGATAATAAAAAAATGCGATGTATATAATATATTCTTATACTCACAATAGAGGTTTTATGGTTCCGAAAACAATATAAGATTTAACGACTACAAAAAAGGATTTGTTGTACGCACAATATTTTTCATAGTGTGAATTTTATTTTTGTTATGTTAATAGATATTATACTTTAAACTGTTCATAAAAGTACCTCTGTTAATAATACATAGGAAATTTTCTGAGTGTAGCAGTGTATGAATGATCGAAAAATGTAGCGTTTCAGTATGTAGAAGGTGAAAAATGGATTAGACCGTAACAAGTAACAGGAAGTAGAGTGGGGGTGCGAAATGATGTGTTTGTAGGGTAAAACGTGTTTTTTGCAATTTCTGACAAAGTAGACCTTCTATTAGAAAAAGTTGCAGATAACTCCAATATCAGCATTTTTTTAAAATTAAGTACCACAAAAATATTGAGAAAAACGCAAAAATCAAATTATTGTTTTGTTTTTTTAATTTTTGTCTTCCACAAAAAAATTATTTTGATGAAATTTGGTGAAAATGTACATTTTTAATCTGAAAGAAGCTGTAAGTTCTCAATTTTTTGAGTTTTTGGCGAATTTAATTTGGAAAAAGGCGTAAGTATGTACTTAATTGAAATTTAGATTTGCTGTTAAACCTCGACTTTAAAATGATGTGAAAATGATTCTACTTTAAATCCAAAAATCCCTTTTTCAAAATTGATTTTTCCGAAATGTTCATAAGTGGTCCGATTTAATGAAGTGATAAAAAAGTGACGCAGAACGATAATTTCAATTTCATAATATGTAAGTATGTAAGTATCTAATAAGATAACCTCAATAAACCATTTGCTGAAAAACAAAATGTTTAGACATTAATTTTACCCAAAAATTTGCCAAACATCCATTTCAGACAAGAAAAACTTTTCTTTAGTTTAAAGGCACAAATAAGATTTTTACATTAACTAATTAACGAAGTAAGTAATTAAAATTTAATTACTTTACTTATCTTATCATCAGACTCATGATAAGTATTTTTCAGTTTCTTCAGGATCCTCGATAAGGTCTTCGACTACGTCAAGATCCTCAACTTCATCAAGATCTTCAACTTCATCAAGATCTTTATTTTCAATATTATTTTGAACATATTTTGTTGCTTCGTCATATAAATCTTTCCTAATCGCAGATTTTTTCTAAAGCGTGTATTTCAGAGTAAGAACAGTTTTCAGCCACGTAAATGCTCATTATTATTATTATTTTTGACGAAGAAACAACAAATGTTCAAAATAGTATTGAAAATAACTTGTGAACTTAGTGACCTAGATGAAACCGAAGACTTTATCAAAGATCCTGAAGAAACCGAAAAATATTTTGAGTCTGATGACGTGGAGCATCTTCTCAAAAAAATGAGATGATAATAAAAAAATTTTTAATATAAAATATGTATTTAACTAATCTTTAATGTATATGTACCCATCATAAAGCATACAAAAAACATGTCTTGCTTGAAAACGGTAATTTTTTGAAAATTCTTCGTTAAAATTATTGTTTAAACATTTCGTTTTTCAGCAGTCCGAACCTTAAACGGTTTTTAAAGTTTCCATATTCGATATTACATTGCAATTAAGTACCGTTTGTATCACTCTTTCCAGACATTTTCAATAATCAAAATTTTGTAATTTTAATTTTTTGAATGAAAATTAGGACTTCTTAAAAAAAACAAAAAATTAATATTTCGCTTAGATAAAGTTACATACGTATCTCATGGGTAATGAAATTTGACGATACGAGAATGTGAAAATGCTATACGAGGATGTATTGATATGTAGTTAGCCTAGACCAGTTCCCTGCATAAACAAAATATTGCGTTGCCATAGCAATGAACAATAACTTATTAGAAGTGTCAGTGTAAAGTTTGACGTCAAAAAAGTAAACCAGAGTTACCCAATAAATTAAAAGAAGAAATATGTCCACCGAAATTGTGAAAATTGAAAAATTGGAGAATCGAGCCATTATCAAGTACCTGTAATTAAAAGGGTTAAGAGGTAAGCAGATTTACGAAGATATGCTTAATACCGAGGGGGAAGTAACTAGCCATTTTTTGTACACCTAATGAAAATAATGCAGTAATTAACTCTAATGAAAAAGTTTTAGGTGTTAATGAAAAATAATTACCATTAATGATGTTATACTATTCATCGGAAAATCACTGATTAAAATCCGCGTCTGCTCAGCGATCACCGAGGCGATCACTTACCGATTGTCAGACGGCATAAATATGCCAACTTGGAACCGAAAAAAATCATATCACGGATCCCCAGAAACATAGATTTCGATTTTAAGTTGAATATGAAATGATTAATGAAGTAATGAAAATGTTATGATGTACACCTAATGAAAGAGTTACTTCCCCCTCGTTTAATACCCTTGGTGATTAATGTCCTTCGTATGCGACCGTGAAAAATTGGACTGCAAGCTTCAAAAGAGGTAAATTTTCTATTGAAGATGATGACCGATCGGGAAGGCCAGTTTCTGTGTGTCTCGACGCAGTTCATGACACAAAATTCGCGATTTAGGGTTTGAATTACTAGAACACCCCCTTTATTCACCAGATTTGGCTCCGTCCGACTATCATCTTTTTCTTCAACTGAAAAAAAGTTTAAAAGGTCGTAAATTTTCTTCCAACGAATAATAATAATAAACGCTGTGGAGGTCTGGTTTGCAGAGAAAGAAGAAACGTTTTTTTTGCAAGGTCTAGAGACGTTGCAGGTTCGCTGTAATAAATGTATCCAATTAAGAGGAGAATATGTTGAGTAATAAAATATTTTGACATTGAAATTTTGTTTGGTTCTACAGTAGGCTAAGCATTTTTCAATATATCCTCGTTAAAGACAAGATCTACTCGAAGCATTAATAATAATAAGTAAGTAATATATTTGTTGAAATGAATTTGTAGCTCGATTTGTAGTAAGTAGGTTTACTTATTCATTGGTTGGTATTCATTTCAAATGTGCCAGGTAAATATTTTCTCTAGATCTGAGGTTAGGCGGTTCATATCAATACTAGGAGTTTCTCTTAAATGATTTGTGAAGCTGCATGATATACCTGTACCTTAAATATTATGAAAAGCCCTTAGTGAGTATTTATAAAAAAAAACGAGTGTGTCTAGGACGCTTTGAGAAAAACCAAGTGTATTAACTACCTATTTCATGTGCTGTATACAATTGCGTGTTTGTGTTTTAGTTACTATTTGCTTTGATTGTATAACTATCCAGTACAGACAGTTCAAAGTTTAACAAATTGTTTTTTCTTGATTAAATATAAACAAAAACATACAACCTGATTCATCGAAGAATAAATCTATCATTCCCTACCTTTAACAGCGCAGGATCGGTATTGTTTGATTCAGATGGTGGTCTTTTCAAATGGTAAACCATGTATACCGGGCGAGTCTGAGAGATGACGCACTCCTATTTTTGAGAGAAATAATTCGATTCAGAGTTCGAAAATTTAGGGGGCTATTGAAGAACTAAAATGTGATATTTTTGAGATAAAAACGAATTCTGTAAGCAATATAGCGGTTTCACATACAAAACAAACAAAAAAAACTTTACGTTTACACTGTGTATACATCTTCAAATTTTTTAAATCTATTGAATGAATTTGATTTAGAGTAGTACGCTGAAACACTGTCTGGTGGATTGTTTTCATATTGTAGGTTAGGTATTCAATTTACGTCGCTCAAAATATGTTTTCGCCAAACAACAGGAGAAATCATCAGAAATTACAACTCAATTACATATACACAACTGTTATTTCAAATGATTCAGTGAACCACGAGAAATCGTAATTATTACGAACATACCTCGCTTGTGATTGTCAGCTGGAATTGAATCGTCGCGTAGTGATGGAAGTATTGAAACCAATTTAGAAGAGAAATGTAGTGAAACATGTCCAGTTTGCCATAACTGTCATGCACCACTGATTTTGGAAAGGGTTTGCGAATTGACGTTGTTTGGAATACTGATCGTCATTCATTTTTATGTTTTTATCTAAATAGATGGGATTGTGCCAGTAGTTGATAGAATAAAAATCTATTCGTACGATATTTCATTTTCTCAAGAGAAGAGTACCTAGATAATAAGACGGGTGTGAAGCTATCCACATCCACAAGATACACGGAGAAAAAAATATCGATTTTTTAAATTTCTATACTGGACTTTTTGTGTACCTCTAATCATTGAATATGCTTTTTCCGGCGGTCATCTCAGTAAAAAAACATGGTGCCTCGGTTTTCCAAACAGTTTTAAAGGGTGGAAATGGGGTGGAAAAACATAAAAAACTATATTTCGGTAAATTGACTTTGTACACCTTCCATTTTCGAATATGTTGTTTCTTGTGGTCGAATTGACTAGAAAAATGAAATGCCTGAGTTTTTCAGGCCGTCTAAGAGGGAGGAAATTGGGTTAAAAAAAATCTGTAATGTTCCCAAAGTTAGATCTGAAATAATTGATAAAAAAGAAGTTATTCACACACAATGAACAAATGGTGGAGAATGAAACCTATATTAGTCTCACTGTTCCTATACTTGATTGAATCCTTTGATCACGCCGAGAAAATGCAAAACCCATTGTTATCATTCAAATAGAGGTGTTATCGAGGTAGTTTAGTATGTTAGTTTATTAGTGGGACTATTTGAATAATGACAATGGGGTGTTTCTTTACAGTTATTCACGAAAACATAAAAAGTATGGGAATAGAATAGTTCGCAAATATTGGGTTTGTACATAGAAAAATGCCCTAATCTGGAATACATTTGGTGCACACTTGGCCGATAATAGTTCCTTCCTGTCGTAATGAATCAATAAAACTTGTTTTTCTTAGGTTTGAACTGTTATCGCTCAACAGGGACCACGGGAAGGTGTGAGCGCCCCTGTCGGGAAGGGATTTGGTAATGGGCTATTAGTTGAGGAGTGGAATGTTATTTTTATCAATTAGACTTCAAATTTACAATAAAAAATTACAATTAACATTCAAGAACCTGAGCTCATGGTCAGCCAAAATGATTTGTTTGGTTTCATAATGAAATTCTGAAATGTAGACGGTGGAAAATAAAAAAGTAACTAAACAATGAGTTGAATATACTGCGGCTCATATTCCCAAACGAAGCGTACCACAAATTAGAATCTTATTAAACTTGTATTATACCAAAGTTACTATTATGAAGAAGAGATTTGTTGAATTTAACATTCATAGCTCGGCAAGGACCAGCGAGAATGTGTGAGCATCCCTGTCGGGAAGGTGGGACAAGGATGTTAGTGTAGAAGTGACATGTTATGTTCAGAAAATGTCGCGAAATCGAATTCTACACATACCGAAGAATTCAAATTCAAGATATAATAATAAAAAATTTAATTTTTTCACCATGAAGAAGTACAATGCTGAAATTATTAAAAATTGTATACAAGTATATCAAGAACTCTACGGAAAATAAACTGAAGAACTCCTTCCTATTCGAGGGTTGAAGTTTTCCATTTATTTTGGTCGTCGTAGTTCGAGCTAAATTCAGAAGTATTTTTATTCAATCAATTTAAAAAATATCGAAATGTAACAAATCATTCGCATTCGGCTCTCAAGCGTATAGTCGTGGTTTCGATTCAACAATTCACCGGTCTTGTGCATGGCATCACGCGTTAAAAGGTAAGTAGCTCGCACAAGTCTCTGGAAGACTCATGAGGGTTGCGCGTAGGAGTTTAACAGTTTGACGGAAATAACAAAATGAATAACAAAAATAAAATGACATAATATACCATGATACTCGAATTCAAGTCATATAATGAAATGTTCATCACCTGTTGTGGGTTTTCACGTTCTGTCCAGGAAGCTAGTGGCATAGTGGCTTGTGAGTGATAAGAAAATTATAGGCGTTTTGATCTTACCTGGTCCGAAGCGGTCTCAATTCAGATTTCTAGGAACGAGAGCAAAAATTGGACTGGACTGATTATTTTCAGTTATTCACGATAAGATTGAAAGTATAGGAATAGAGTAGTTCACAAATATTGGGTTGTACATCGAAAAATGTCTTAATCTACAATACATTGGTGCTCACTTGGCCGATAATAGTTCCTTCCTATCGTAATGAATCAATAAAACTTGTTTTTCTTAGGTCTGAACTGTTATCGCTCAACAGGGACCACGAGAAGGTGTGAGCGCCCCTGTCGGGAAGGTGGGACAAGGATGTTAGTGTAGAAGTGACATGTTATGTTCAGAAAATATCATGGAATCGAATTCTACACATATCAAAGAATTCGAATTCAAGATAAAATAAAAATATTAATTTATTCACATACAATGCTGTAATTATAAAAAATTGTATACAAGTATATCAAGAACTCTATGGAAAATAAACCGAAGAACAAAAATAAAATGACATAATATACCATGATACTCGAATTCACGTCACATAATGAAACGTTCATCACCTGTTGTAGGTTTTCACGTTCTGTCCAGGAAGTAAGTGGCATAGTGGCTTGTGAGTGATAAGAAAATTATAGGCTTTTTGATCTCACCTGACCCGAAGCGGTGTCAATTCAGATTTCTAGGAACGAGAGCAAAAATTGGACTGGACCATACTGAATACGAAACGAAACAAGAATAGAATGGATATGCTGTTGGAAGTCGAAACCGGATTCCTGAATGAGTTTCTATTGGAGCAACTATTCCGTGTGATTAGTTCTGCTCCACGCGAAACCGTCATCGATGATCGGGCTCCCGTATATATAAGCCTCTACGGGTGAGCATGTCAGCCACTGTGCTCGAGGCAGGGTTCATCTTACCGTAGCTGAGCTACAGCCCTTACCACCGATGTAGACGGTATAACGAATGAAGCGGAGTTTGCCACACGGAGAATATGCCCCCGTCGAATCCCATTGAGGGACTTCGTTCCAAACAGTTTCCCCATTTTATTCTTCATCCATTTGGTACCAGAATTTTCCAAACCAATTTTTTCTCTCATCCCTTTCTATCCTAATTGAGAGTTGTGACTATAAGTAACTGAAAATTAGAAATATGTTTGGAAACCAAGATGTTAGGACATTCCAGGCTTCTCGAACCCACATGACTGTAAATACGTATTGTATATAATTGTTTCTTACTAGCCTATTGTGCCAAAACTCCTCTTTGCAGATAGATACATATCCTCCATGAGTTCCTAGAAAAATAACTTTTCACGTGTAGAACATATCAATATGGTGAATAATACAAAAAGCAATAAAATGAAATCATGAATAATACAGAAAATATTGGGTTTGCATCAAAGGTCACAAATATCATGGTTATCACATGAAATTAGGTGTAGGAGATAAAACGTGCCAATATAAAAAAAGTACAAAATATAATCACACGAAAAAAAAATCTGTAATGTTCCCAAAGTTAGATCTGAAATAATTGATAAGAAAAAAAGTTGTTCACACACAATAAACAAATGATGGAGAAAGAAACCCATATTAGCCTCACTGTTCCTATACATGATTGAATCCTTTGATCACGCCGAGAAAATACACAACCCATTGTTAGCATTCAAATAGGGGTGTTATCGAGGTAGTTTAGCATGTTAGTTTGTTAGTGGGGCTATTTGAAATACGACAAAGGGGTGATTCTTTTCAGTTATTCACGATAAGATTGAAAGTATAGGAATAGAGTAGTTCACAAATATTGGGTTGTACATCGAAAGATGTCTTAATCTACAATACATTGGTGCTCACTTGGCCGATAATAGTTCCTTCCTATCGTAATGAATCAATAAAACTTGTTTTTCTTAGGATTGAACTGTTATCGCTCAACAGGGACCACGAGAAGGTGTGAGCGCCCCTGTCGGGAAGGTGGGACAAGGATATTAGTGTAGAAGTGACATGTTATGTTCAGAAAATGTCATGAAATCGAATTCTACAGATATCAAAGAATTCGAATTCAAGATAAAATAAAAACATTAATTTATTCACATACAATGCTGTAATTATAAAAAATTGTGTACAAGTATATCAAGAACTCTATGGAAAATAAACCGAAGAACAAAAATAAAATGACGTAATATACCATGATACTCGAATTCACGTCATATAATGAAACGTTCATCACCTGTTGTAGGTTTTCACGTTCTGTCCAGGAAGCAAGTGGCATAGTGGCTTGTGAGTGATAAGAAAATTATAGGCTTTTTGATCTCACCTGACCCGAAGCGGTGTCAATTCAGATTTCTAGGAACGAGAGCAAAAATTGGACTGGACCATACTGAATACGAAACGAAACAAGAATAGAATGGATATGCTGTTGGAAGTCGAAACCCGATTCCTGAATGAGTTTCTATTGGAGCAACTATTCCGTGTGATTAGTTCTGCTCCACGCGAAACCGTCATCGATGATCGGGCTCCCGTATATATAGGCCTCTACGGGTGAGCATGTCAGCCACTGTGCTCGAGGCAGGGTTCATCTTACCGTAGCTGAGCTACAGCCCTTACCACCGATGTAGACGGTATAACGAATGAAGCGGAGTTTGCCACACGGAGAATATGCCCCCGTCGATTCCCATTGAGGGACTTCGTTCCAAACAGTTTCCCCATTTTATTCTTCATCCATTTGGTACCAGAACTTTCCGAACCAATTTTTTCTCTCGTCCCTTTCTATCCTAATTGAGAGTTGTGACTATAAGTAACTGAAAATTAGAAATATGTTTGGAAACCAAGGTGTTAGGACATACCAGGCTTCTCGAACGCACATGACTGTAAATACGTATTGTATATAATTGTTTCTTACTAGCCTATTGTGCCAAAACTCCTCTTTGCAGATAGATACATATCCTCCATGAGTTCCTAGAAAAATAGCTTTTCACGTGTAGAACATATCAATATGGTGAATAATACAAAAAGCAATAAAATGAAATCATGAATAATACAGAAAATATTGGGTTTGCATCAAAGGTCACAAATATCATGGTTATCACATGAAATTAGGTGTAGGAGATAAAACGTGCCAATATAAAAAAAGTACAAAACATAATCACACGAAAAAAAAATCTGTAATGTTCCCAAAGTTAGATCTGAAATAATTGATGAGAAAAAAAGTTGTTCACACACAATAAACAAATGATGGAGAAAGGAACCCATATTAGCCTCACTGTTCCTATACTTGACTGAATCCTTTGATCACGCCGAGAAAATACACAACCCATTGTTAGCATTCAAATAGGGGTGTTATCGAGGTAGTTTAGCATGTTAGTTTGTTAGTGGGGCTATTTGAAATACGACAAAGGGGTGATTCTTTTCAGTTATTCACGATAAGATTGAAAGTATAGGAATAGAGTAGTTCACAAATATTGGGTTGTACATCGAAAAATGTCTTAATCTACAATACATTGGTGCTCACTTGGCCGATAATAGTTCCTTCCTATCGTAATGAATCAATAAAACTTGTTTTTCTTAGGTCTGAACTGTTATCGCTCAACAGGGACCACGAGAAGGTGTGAGCGCCCCTGTCGGGAAGGTGGGACAAGGATGTTAGTGTAGAAGTGACATGTTATGTTCAGAAAATATCATGGAATCGAATTCTACACATATCAAAGAATTCGAATTCAAGATAAAATAAAAATATTAATTTATTCACATACAATGCTGTAATTATAAAAAATTGTATACAAGTATATCAAGAACTCTATGGAAAGTAAACCGAAGAACAAAAATAAAATGACATAATATACCATGATACTCCAATTCACGTCACATAATGAAACGTTCATCACCTGTTGTAGGTTTTCACGTTCTGTCCAGGAAGCAAGTGGCATAGTGGCTTGTGAGTGATAAGAAAATTATAGGCTTTTTGATCTCACCTGACCCGAAGCGGTGTCAATTCAGATTTCTAGGAACGAGAGCAAAAATTGGACTGGACCATACTGAATACGAAACGAAACAAGAATAGAATGGATATGCTGTTGGAAGTCGAAACCGGATTCCTGAATGAGTTTCTATTGGAGCAACTATTCCGTGTGATTAGTTCTGCTCCACGCGAAACCGTCATCGATGATCGGGCTCCCGTATATATAGGCCTCTACGGGTGAGCATGTCAGCCACTGTGCTCGAGGCAGGGTTCATCTTACCGTAGCTGAGCTACAGCCCTTACCACCGATGTAGACGGTATAACGAATGAAGCGGAGTTTGCCACACGGAGAATATGCCCCCGTCGAATCCCATTGAGGGACTTCGTTCCAAACAGTTTCCCCATTTTATTCTTCATCCATTTGGTACCAGAATTTTCCAAACCAATTTTTTCTCTCATCCCTTTCTATCCTAATTGAGAGTTGTGACTATAAGTAACTGAAAATTAGAAATATGTTTGGAAACCAAGATGTTAGGACATTCCAGGCTTCTCGAACCCACATGACTGTAAATACGTATTGTATATAATTGTTTCTTACTAGCCTATTGTGCCAAAACTCCTCTTTGCAGATAGATACATATCCTCCATGAGTTCCTAGAAAAATAACTTTTCACGTGTAGAACATATCAATATGGTGAATAATACAAAAAGCAATAAAATGAAATCATGAATAATACAGAAAATATTGGGTTTGCATCAAAGGTCACAAATATCATGGTTATCACATGAAATTAGGTGTAGGAGATAAAACGTGCCAATATAAAAAAAGTACAAAATATAATCACACGAAAAAAAAATCTGTAATGTTCCCAAAGTTAGATCTGAAATAATTGATAAGAAAAAAAGTTGTTCACACACAATAAACAAATGATGGAGAAAGAAACCCATATTAGCCTCACTGTTCCTATACATGATTGAATCCTTTGATCACGCCGAGAAAATACACAACCCATTGTTAGCATTCAAATAGGGGTGTTATCGAGGTAGTTTAGCATGTTAGTTTGTTAGTGGGGCTATTTGAAATACGACAAAGGGGTGATTCTTTTCAGTTATTCACGATAAGATTGAAAGTATAGGAATAGAGTAGTTCACAAATATTGGGTTGTACATCGAAAAATGTCTTAATCTACAATACATTGGTGCTCACTTGGCCGATAATAGTTCCTTCCTATCGTAATGAATGGATTAAACTTGTTTTTCTCAGGTTTGAACTGTTATCGCTCAACAGGGACCACGAGAAGGTGTGAGCGCCCCTGTCGGGAAAGGATTTGGCAATGGGGTATTAGATGAGGAGTGGAAAGTTAGGTTTATCAATTACTCTTCAGATTAACAAAAATAAAATTACAATATACATTCAAAATCCTGAGCTCATAGTCAGCCCAAATAATTTGGTTGGTTTTGAGGAAATTCCAGGCTTCTTGATTACACCTGAAATCATTCGATGTCTCAAATGATAAAGGAGTATTACAATATATAATCAAATAATAAGATCACTAAATGCCTGAAAATTTCATAAAGATCACAATTAACCAGAACCATGTACAAAATACAATATTATGTGGTGATCACCATGTTGTGACGTCAACTGAAATTATTAGCAAAATTATTCGATTTCTCAAATGAAAAAGGAGTATTACAATTATAATAAACTAACAGGATCACTCAATATCAATAAAGTTTATAAAAATCACAATCAACCAATAAAAACCACAAAAAACAATCAGCTGATGACCGCCATGTTGTGACGTCATAGGACAGTGCAGTGATTCATCGAGTACCGTAATAAAACTTCACGTCCGCTATCTCTGCCAGCCAGCCGAAAACTGAATCGGAGAGTGTTATGAGCATGATTCAACCGCCCCCACTCTGTCGGCCCTCATCGGTAGTTTTCTATGCAGCGTTGTCACGTTTGGAAGTTTTCAACTTTTCTATTAGATTTTACGTTTCTCAACAAAATTTTGGTAGCTTCTTCTTTAGACTAGATTTCTGGCAAGTTTATGTAAATCTCAACTAACCAGAAACAAACACAATACACTATTAGCTGGTGACCGCCATGTTGTGACGTCACCATCAGCAAAATTATTCGATTTTTCAAATGAAAAAGGATTATTACAATAAATAATCAAATAATAAGATCACTAAATACCTCAAAAATGTATAAAGATCACAATTAACCAGAACCTAGTACAAAATACAATATTATCTGGTGACCACCATGTTGTGACGTCAACTGAAATTATTAGCAGAATAATTCGATTCCTCAAATGAAAAATGAGTATTACACTATATAATAAAATAATAGGATCACTCAAAGTCTATAGAAATCACAATAAAACAGTGAAAACCACAAAAAAACAATCAGCTGATGACCGCCATGTTGTGTCGTCATATGACATTGCAGTGACTCATCGAGTACCGGAATAAAACTTCACGTCCGCTATCTCTGCCAGCCAGCCGAAAACTGAATCGGAGAGTGTTATCAGCATGATTTAACCGCCCCACTCTGTCGGCCCTCATCGGTAGTTTTCGATGCAGCTTTGTCACGTTTGGAAGATTTCAACTTTTCTATTAGATTTTACGTTTCTTAACAAAATTTTGGTAGCTTCTTCTTTAGAATAGATTTCTGGCAAGTTTATATAAATCACAACTAACCAGAAACAAACACAATACACTATCAGCTAGTGACCGCCATGTTGTGACGTCACCATTAGCAAAATTATTCGATTTTTCAAATGAAAAAGGATTATTACAATAAATAATCAAATAATAAGATCACTAAATGCCTGAAAAATGTATAAAGATCACAATTAACCAGAACCAAGTACAAAATACAATATTATCTGGTGACCACCATGTTGTGACGTCAACTGAAATTATTAGCAGAATAATTCGATTTCCCAAATGAAAAAGGAGTATTACACTATATAATAAAATAATAGAATCACTCAATGTCTATAGAAATCACAATAAAACAGTGAAAACCACAAAAAAACAATCAGCTGATGACCGCCATGTTGTGACGTCATATGACATTGCAGTGACTCATCGAGTACCGGAATAAAACTTCACGTCCGCTATCTCTGCCAGCCAGCCGAAAACTGAATCGGAGAGTGTTATCAGCATGATTTAACCGCCCCCACTCTGTCGGCCCTCATCGGTAGTTTTCAATCCAGCGTTATCACGTTTGGTAGATTTCAACTTTTCTATAAGATATCACGTTTCTTAACAAAATTTTGGTAGCATCTTCTTTAGAATAGATTTTTGGCAAGTTTATGTAAATCACAACTAACTAGAAGCAACCACAATACACAATCAGCTGGTGACCGCCATGTTGTGACGTCACCTGATGTCATTAGCAAAATTATTCGATTTTTCAAATGAAAAAGGAATATTACAGCATATAATCGAATAATAAGATCACTAAATGCCTGAAATATTTATAAAGATCACAATTAACCAGAACCAAGTACAAAATATAATATTATCTGGTGACCACCATGTTGTGACGTCAACTGAAATTATTAGCAAAATTATTCGATTCCTCAAATCAAAAAGGAGTATTACAATTATAATAAAATAACAGGATCACTCAATGTCAATAAATTTTATAAAAATCACAATCAACCAGTGAAAATCTCAAAAAAACAATCAGCTGATGACCGCCATGTTGTTACGTCATATGACAGTGCAGTGATTCATCGAGCACCGTAATGAAACTTCACGTCCGCTATCTCTGCCAGCCAGCCGAAAACTGAATCGGAGAGTGTTATCAGCATGATTCAACCGCCCCCACTCTGTCGGCCCTCATCGGTAGTTTTCGATGCAGTGTTGCCATGTTTGCGAGATTCCCACCTTTCTATAAGATTTTGGATTTCTTGACAGAAATTTTGGTAGCTTCTCCTTTAGAATCGATTTTTGGCAAGTTTATGTAAATCACAAGTAACCAGACAATCACATTGTTCATGATTATGCAAATATCACTTTGATTTCTTGAAAAATTTATGATTTTTGATTTAAGCTGTTTCCAACAAATATATCGAACTATGGGCTTTCTGTCGCAGATAATTCTTGATCTAATTTTATGAACATTTTAATTTCGGAAAATCCGAAACATATATGAATAAGCAAATAACTGATTGATACTCATTATAGAAAATACTTACTGTAACATGCAGTGAATATACACTTTTAACATCTCAAATCGATACGAAAGAAAAAACGGAACAGGTAAAACAAAATTTTATTAATGACAGCAAAGTAAAAATATTGATTAATTTTTTTTGTGGAGGAAATTCACTTCTTGACATGTTTATTCGGGTTTGCAACTTACACAATTTAAAACGAAAATGGCAGTCGATTTTGTATTGTAATAATTTCGTTAAAAAATTGTGGACATCCCTTGGGATCCAGGTGTGGCAGAACCGAATAATTTTTGTTAGAACGAAATCTTCTTCCAAAAATGAATATTCAAAATTTTTGGGTTGAAAAACCCACCCTAGGCTCCCAAGGGAAGTCAATAATTTTTTCACTGAGCGAACCTTTTGCAACATAGAATCGACTGCGAAAATTTGTTTACGCAAGAATCAAGACTTCTTTCAGAAATTATTTTTGAAATGTAAGGGTTGAGAAATCCATCGCAGGATATCAAGGGAAGTCGCTACATTTTTCACGATGTGAACCGTTTGCAAAACAGAATTGAGCATGATGTATCACAATTCTTATATACAGTGTGGCCCATTTAGAATTGAAGCACCTTCCTAAAACATATATTTTGCAATCGAATGGATTTTTTTCATAGGAAAACGCTCAAAAAGTCTTCCGGGACACCAAATTTCATGAATGGGTCTTCATTTTCAGGACTAACAACACTAAATTCAGGAAGTTTCTAAATATCACTGGTGTAAATTTCATCAAAATCTATTTATAAATGGAAAAAATATAAATTATGAAAGTATTTTACTTAACTGATGAAAAAAATCTAATCAGTTGTAAAATATATATTTTATAAGTGTGCTTCCATTTTAAATATGTCACACTGTATAATGCCATCATAAATTTCGAGGGTTGTGCTCACAGCACAAAGAGATGAAATGCTTTGCAGATCAGTTTTATTGCAAATGTCCTCCTAGAAAATTAATTTGACCTGACTGTCCGAACAATTTTTATTATAAATTACACGGAAAGCCGCCTATTTACTTTTCAGAGTCCACTTGTATATACCTACTTTTATACTGTCTACAACTTTTGCCGCTACAAAAAAAAATTGTTCCATACATCAAAGATGATTTGGAATATTTTGTATAATCACTTCCCACAATAACAACATCCAGGATGATCGAAAACTTGGCCACGTTCCAATTCAAGACTGGACCATCTGTCAGTACAGGTTCATTATTTATAGCTAGGAATGTACAAACCGAAAAATTAAAAATTGGTATTTATTCAAGAGGATGACTATTATCCTCTTATATTGAGAATTTTACGTCGAACGTTTGTTTGCAATCATTGAACCGAGTTTTGAGTTGTTTGAACTGATCATCTATATATACAACGTCTTTCAATTCTTTCAATTATTAGTCTTCAGTTCTCATATTAACAATTTATTTTACATTTCTTCAACACAGTGCCTTCAGAAGCAGCGTCAGCAGTGCTCACTCCAACAGTTGGTTGAAATCCCGAGAAACATATTTTTAATCGCATTTTCAACACATTCTCAACTTTGTTTTGACTCCTTGTTTGGCCAAGTTCAGACATAACAAAGTGGAAACGTGTTCTGTCTCAATAAACAAAAGTGTTAGTCACTTTGTAACGATACTATTGAAACAATGAATGCACGCAAGTTGGAATTCGTTTTCAGTTGTGCGTTGAAAATAAACAAATTGTCCGGCCCCAACAGGAGCGCCAGGTCAGGATATAATTTTACTGCTTCATTCACTCCCAAGACTGATCGTATTTTTATGGGTTCGTACGTGAATTTATGGGTTGGTTGAACACATGAAGACAGATTATTTAGTTTGAATACCTACGTGTTTTCAAAACAATTATTTGTATGGTTTATAATATGATCTATATGAATTTCAGGAGAATTTATGAAAAAGGCGATGATACGAACTCAGACTTATTCAGTGTGGGCGTTGGTGTTCCACAATGATCAGTTTTGGGACCTTTACTCTTATTGATTTATATCAATAACTTACCACAACATATATACACTACCTCATTATGCCGATGATCTCCAATTCATCAAAAGGTGACAGTCTTGTTGAACTTCAAGCCAAACTCAACACGATTGGTAAAAACTTCTCAATATGGTGTCTCTCCAACAGACTCATTCTAAATGCAGATGAAACGGTGTTAGTAAAATTTTAATACATGTTGAAATCAATGGGGTGGTGATACATCGAGACAAGAGACAAGAGCGTTTATTGGCGTAGCTGATTTTAACAAATCTGTACACAGGTCATAAAAAATACATCACATAGTCGAAATAAAAAATATAGGTATATACAATTTTGTAAGGGTATTTTTACCCATCAGTACCTACGAAATTTTTAGGGATTCACATTGATTTTGAGTTAAGTTGTAAATTTCACGTCAATTACGTATGTAAGGGGATCAGCAGTAGTTTTTATGCTCTGTTACAACTCAAGAAAGAAGAAGGGCTACCATGCGAAGGAAAATTCAGTTCTCTCCTACAATATACTTCTGAAGGGTAATGGAAATGTAACCAAAAATAAAATTTTTAGACAGTTTACATGCTCTTTTTATACACAAGTGCCTGTGAGCTGCTCAGATTGGTACGGAAGGTTAAGGGCATCGTTATATGCCAGATGAAAGATAGATCCTTTGACAAATATTAGAAAATCCATACTAAAAATAATTGAGATATGAAGTAAACATATGGACACCAGGTTCTTTTTTATGAAAATACCTAAAACACGGATTTGTCAAAGGATGACCTTTGTGTTTCTCAACAGTGAATTCAGAAACCGCCTGTATTCACAAAGATACAATTAAATTTATTTTGAATTTGTCAATTTATAAAACACCTGTATTCACAAAAAAACAACCCCGACATACCAATTTAAAATCGAATCGGACCATGATCACAAAACTCGTCCGCCATATTGGAGCCGAAAATTTCGTATTGCATTGTCGCCGGAATTATGATCACCTGACAAATTTCAAGTTAATCGGACTACTAGAACTATATAGGTCAAAATTACGTTGAATGATTCCAATGTGTACAAACTTAAATAGTTACAGGACAAATTAGAAAAAGCTAGAATGTAATACAAATAAAATAGTAAAAAGTAATAATTTACTGTCCACCGTCAAATATTTTTATATTGTATATATCATTGTATCTACTTTTGTATTGTGTATTTATACATTTACATGTTTCATGTTCAAACTGACGATTTCTATGTCATTGTGAAATGATCATTCCAAGGAATAAGTATTTATTATTATTATTGTTATTTGAATCCCGAATCCTCGTATTTCTATGCGTAGTGAAAAAACTTTTTTTAGTCCACTCTTGAAAACAGAAACTCTAAATTTATCAAAACATCAGGCAGTTTATAAAAAATCTTCAAAACAACATTAATAGTGAAAAATCTGAACTCAGGGCAATAAAAAATGGAGTACCGCAAAAATTAATTTTAGGTCCACTCATGTTCTCATATACAAACGCACTTTGTAATTCAGACGGGGTGTGCAAAAGTAAAGCGAATCCGCCCTATTATTGTTAGAATGAACTTATAGTCTAGATTACAAGACTATCTATCCGATCACCAATGTTGACAGATACGTTCCACTGAATACGTTCTGCAAGCTTGCAGGCGTCGACAATTTTTTTACAAGTTTTACAAGAGTATGTTTCTTCCAAAGTCTCTCTGAACAGAGATATTATGAGAGAAGATGATCTTGAGCTCCACAAGCAACCCATGAGTCGCGGAAGAAAACTCAATTACCGATTATTTCGAAGATTTATTGGAGAGGAAGGAATTTGGATTAGGCCAAAATTATTCATCTTCGATTGCCTCTATGTCAAAATGTGTCGAATGCATTACTATCGTTATGAATGGAAAATGTTGCCTCTAGGACAAATTTTCCGTGTAAATCTTTCCTACAATCCATAAACTACCAGCTCATTCCACGTTGTATTTTTAGCTTTCCTAGTCGAGCATATCCAACATCTTCAAATCCAAAACTACCAAATACTAATTAACATTTTTTTTTCATTGCCGAGAGCGACAAAAATGATGAATTTATCACTTGTGACCTCACTCGTACATCATGAAAATATGCGTAATAAATCTCAACTAAAAATAGTCGAGTCTAGAGTTAACTTTAAATAGAATTGCCGCAACCACAGACTGTTTACATAAGTCGAATATCAAAATGTCATCCATAATTAAATTTATCATCGTCGAGGGTGTCATTGTTGTATCATTCGAGTCTCGTTTGGAAATATCTTCAGGTACAACGAGCATTTGTCGCTAGGTTACCTACCCCTTTTCATCGCGTAAGGGCTCCGACGGGTTGGAAATTTTAAACTTCATTAGAGATGTGAGCAGACAGTAGTTTAGTCGAGTTTCTTGTGTAGTCCAATTTCCTTTCAGAATAGGAGTCAGAGAACTACTCAATATGCACCCACGTAAAATCTTGTTTGAAATAACAGAAGGCCGTGTTTCAAAACTCTCTCCATGGCAATAATATAAGCCTGCTACAACAATAATAATATTTCATTTTCCATTATCACAAATTATTCTTTAAAATAGTCACACAATATTAATAACCATTCTAGTTAAAAATGATGAAACATGGCAAGGGCTGTCATTTCAAAAATAAAAAAATAATACTATTAATAGTCTAGATATTTCTGTGCAGTAAAAAAAATAGAAACATAATTTTTCAAATCATCAGGCAGTGTATATAAAATCTTCAAACCAACATTATATGGCGACTTACAAGATACAGATTGAATCATGAAATGTTATTGAACGTTCTACATTGCCTACTTCAGGTTTTCTGTCAACTCTATAAATCTATTTAGAAACTCAAATCACAATGCGTTACACGATAGTAAAAAATCTGAATTCAGGACAATAAAAAATGGACTACCGCAAGAATCAATTTTAGGTCCACTCATATTCACTTTGTACACTTCGTAATTCCCAAACTGTCTAAGTCATACTTCAATTCACACATATGCAGATGATACCCATCTTTATAATAATTTTTCAATAATTGTATTGAAACAGGCATGTATAAAAATAAGTCAAGATATAGAATAAAGAATGTTATTAACACAATATTCTGTTCATTTTAACAGCATTTAAACCTTTTTATAATTTGATGGAAAGGAAAGTATCGGTGTTTGTAAATTCTTGCTGACATAGAACTAGGGAAAAATCTGACATCATGTGTCAAAGTCAACAAGTGCAATTATTGTTGCTTGACAATATTAAAATAATTTATTTATCATTTACAAGCGGGGGGGAACATCTCCTTTAAATCTCGTACAACTAGAAATTTTGAGTCATTGGAGTCAATTTTCAGTTATTAAATCTTCGATTCAGTCATCGGTTAGAGTCTTTCAGTCTTTTCAATATTTTTAAGTCTCGTACACATTTTAGCGAGATGTTTCCCCCTCGTTTACAAGGTACTTGAGAAATTGTTTTTTTTTTGTTTTAAGCTGAAATACAAATATCGCCAATATCGGGAAACACGATTGAAAGGTAAAAGAGAAAATACACTTGCAACGGTTTCTCACATGGCATGAAACAGTCTTCAGCTACAAAAATAAATTTCCCTTACAAATGAGATTTTTTAATACTTAATTTTACTTTTCCGCACTCAGTGCGGAAAAAATCTTATCCGCACAGCGGTTAGAAAAGTGTAACTTTGCGCACACGTTCGTAGGAAAACTTCTTTTTGAATTCGTGTTTGTTCACAAAAATGTAAAGGCATAAAATTATTCGAATTCTTGAAATATGGTCCTCAGCTTTTACTACTCGAGATCCCAACTAAGGGCCTTACAATACATCCATTGGCCTAAAATAGACACTATAGGAATGAAGTGACCAACCCCTGTAGCAGTTTCCACAGCAAATACGAGAATCAGTCTGTCTTACATCAAGGCCATTTGGCGATGGTCCTATTATCTGATTCAAACCCCTCAGTATTAATGATAATGGTATTTCTGACGCAGAAAAAGTACTGGGCCTATTACGAAACCCTGAGGCACTCATATGTTATTTGACATTATTTCTGATCTAAAAATCAGTTTGTCATTATTATTATTTAAATGTGTTAAATTGACATATTGTTTTCGATCTGAATAAAGATATTGAATTTTTGGACTTTGCATAACGTTAAAAATATTTGATAGTAATATTTCGCGTTGTTTGTTACATATCTACATATCAACAAAATTTCCAGAATTATGGAATTTTCATTAATATTAGTCATTGGAATAGAATCCATAAATATCTCATCATAATACTGATCATCTATAAATAACCATATTATTTATAATTAAACTGACACAAACCACAAATTAGCATTCCTTTATCGTGGCATTCCTGTTTGAAATATAAATATTTTGTCACGTATTATATATAACACAAACATGGAGAACAAAATAATGTTTCTTTGAATCGTGAAAGTGTTCCTAGTGTCTTTATTGTTTTCTTCTCTACATTCAGTTAAATATAAAGCGTTTTTTAATTGCCCTTATGTGTTTTTATACGTATACCTTTGGTGAAGCCTTGGTATATTGATAAATTCGATGTACTTCATTCAATCATTTGAAAACTTTTCAGAATGATTTATACTATACAAGAGAGAAAAACAATAATTGTAGCTACGTATTTTGAAAATAGATGATGTGCTACGGCTCGAATTTTCAATAAAATTCATCCAGAAAAAAACATTTCATACACTTGATACTATTGATGAATAAGTTTATGGAGTCAGGATCAGTGCAAAATAAAAAACATGAACGATATATATATATATATATATATATATATATATATATATATATATATATATATATATATATATATATCCTGATCCAAACAAACCTTGTTTGGATCAGGCGGTGTCCTGCTGTCTGTCTCTGAGAGCTCTTGCAAAGTTGTTCCTTCAAAGTAAGGATCTTTGCACATATGTCTGACAGATATAATTCAATATCTGTCGAGGTATTAGCCAGAGAAGTAGTTGTTTTCTGTCGGACATATGCCATACAATCTATACAAAGGTATAGTGAGTTCCTAAAGGATTGTTTTCGACTGTTGTACAGTCACTGGAACATTTATTGTTCCTTGAAACAAGTATTCAGCATATATATATATATATATATATATATATATATATATATATATATATATATATATAAGGGGTTATATTCGTGACTGATTCGATAAATAATGTTCAAATTAGTGGGAAGCAGTCAATTGTAGACCATTAATACGATTTCTTCGTTTTTTCGTCAAGCTTTCGAAAATTTTTATTTTCTTCTTCAAGACTTAACTAAAATTAGTTGTATATAAAAATGACATAGTGTTACAAATAGAGAATACTTACTAACATGAAATTCAGAGTAAATTGGGGACAAAAAGAAACATGGGTGTCAAAAATTTGAAAGGGCAGGATGACAACAAATTATGATTACTTAATCATATTATCGGAATTCCAAAGAGAGTGATACAGAGTGAGAAATTAAAAATGTATAATAGTAGGTATAAATATATATATATAAATCACTTCAAGGAGGACGAGGTGAGAAATTTTCTTTATGTTTTTTTAATAGATACGTATATATGGAACTGAGGTCATTGATATCTGTTCTTTTATTCATTGTTTTTTCTGTGTTATTTATATGAACCATTTCAAGAAAGAGACGCTTGTTAAGATTTTGTTCACTATTGAGAATTTTGGCATTATCGTAGTCAATTATATGGTCTTTATCTATTGCATGTTCAACAAGGCTACAAGATCTCACATTCCTTCTGCAGTCGCTTTTATGGGACGTTATTCTGTATTGAGCATTCTACATGTCTGACCAATGTATACTTCATCACAACTTCCACACGGAATTTCATAAATTATGTTGGATCTATTTTTTATTGGTACAGGAGTTTTCAATTTTGAATGTACTTGTGATAACGATTTCAAACTGGTTTTAGCTATTTTAATATTGTCTACATTTCTGAATAAATCATGTCTCTTTAGAATTCCGATAATATGATTAAGTAATCATAATTTGTTGTCATCCTGCCCTTTCAAATTTTTGACACCCATGTTTCTTTTTGTCCCCAATTTACTCTGAATTTCATGTTAGTAAGTATTCTCTATTTGTAACACTATGTCATTTTTATATACAACTAATTTTAGTTAAGTCTTGAAGAAGAAAATAAAAATTTTCGAAAGCTTGACGAAAAAACGAAGAAATCGTATTAATGGTCTACAATTGACTGCTTCCCACTAATTTGAACATTATATATATATATATATATATATATATATATATACATATATATATATATATATGTTCGGAAAGGTTTCCGCGGTCAGAAATATGTACATTACTAAGTTCATGGGTTGAACCGCGTTGAGAGTTTATAACTCGACGTTTCGGCTCCTGCTTTGGAGCCATTTTCAAGAGTGTGACTGCGAGGCCTCTATCTGCCTACTTCTCGAGTCGTGGTCTTGAGAGATATCAAGGTCTCAACCTGCCTACTCCTTGATCTCAAAAGACGATCCGATGTTGGTTGCACTGTAGTATTTATAGGTGGTTGGCTACCTGGAGGTGGGCGGGTCTTACGGGTTTTCTCGTTTGTCTTGTCTGCTGGTGCCTGCTGTGTAACTCCAACTACACAGCGAGAAAATGAATAAAAAACGAAATGAACGTAAGTTTCATTATAATTTTTCAATTAACTAAACAGTCCATTAAACCAACTTTGACGTGTTATTTTTGTAACTTATGTCAAAAGATGCGGAATAAAAAAAAACAGTTTGACGTGTTTTTGCATTTTTTTCAAAAGTGATCGTTGTACGTTTTATGAATTTTGTGCATTACTTTATCATAATACTGTATATATATATATATATATATATATATATATATATATATATATATATAAAATAAAGGGGTTGCAGTTGTAGCACATGCAGTGATGGACAACATATAAACTTTGAGACAACTTGCGACTATTTCTGGAGTTTCTAAAAGCAGCGTACATCGAATTTTGAATGAAGCAAAATTCAATCCTTATAAAATGCAGAATGTACAAGAATTGAATGAAGATGATCCTGACAGACGCACATAGTTTCGTGGAATCATGAGTCAGTTGTTGATTGATGGTAGTATTTACATCTACAATGTGTGCTTTTCTGACGATTCTTCTTTTAATCTGAATGGACATGTGAACATGCACAACTGCAGATCCTAGAGTGACATAAATCCTCATTGGCATAGGGAATCTCAATCACAAATTCTAGGAGACCATATTGTAGGTCCATATTTCATTGATGGTAACCTCAACGGACAATCGTATCTTGAACTTTATACAACTGTGAATCTCAGAATCACTCAACTACTTGAAAACGATGATAATCTACTTGATGGTCTGATCACCTTTCAAGAAGATGGAGCTCCTCCAAATTTTGTTGCACCTGTTCGTCAATTTTTAGATGACAATTTCCCAGGGAGATGGAATGGAAGGCGAGGACCAATAGAATGGCCTGCTAGGTCTCCCGATCTATCATCATTAGACTTTTTTATGAGGACTTGAAATCCAAAGTTTGTATCACACAGACCAATTCTCTTGATGATCTATGCAGAAGAATTTTAGATGAGAAATGTTAAGAACTATTTTCCATTTTTTCTATGACTTCGGACATAAGAGGGTGACAGGTTTCAGCTGTTCAGCTGAGACACATTGTATGTAAGTAATCTAATTTAAATTTCGTTTTATATTCCATTGGTGATAATGTAGACCACACTGTTAACTTCAACACACTCCCTCCACACATGGAGCTGATTTCACGCCAGTGCCGCTATGGTTACGGTTACGGTTTGGTGAATTTCCGTAATCACGAGAGAAAGTAAAAATGGGTTCTACTCGCTTGACGTCAAGGCTGTGCACTTTGAAGGTTTTCATTATGATTGAAACAGAAAGGACTTCGTTGTACACACGCATCAGTCATGTTTTTATGGTGATGGCATAATCTGATTTAACGAACACGTGGAGGGAACGGTGATTTATAGTTTATATCTTGTCTACCTCTCATGTCAAATATGCATCGATACGAGTTTCACAAATGTATAGGAAAATTAAAGCTTTTCTCTTTAATCCAAGTTTCATGCCAGGTAAGAACCGATGGTGAAGAACCTAAAAGTTAGTCTGCTAACACAGGTGTTCGTCAGGACCCGTAAATGACCTCTTTTGTTCAATATTTTCATTAGGAGTCTCATTCAAATTTACTATCATTAAACTAATTAGTCCGGGAGCTAGTGACAGATTTCCATGACCAAGTTCCTCTCAAGCGAAAATTAGTGGAATGCATCAGAGAGTTATATTATAAAGCTTCGTGAACGTCAGCTGCGGTTCCGTGGGGGGATGAGCGGTGGTAGCCTCCCACGCACAAAGAAAAAGAAATGTATTCAATTTTGTTTTCCTACCTGAAAACATGTTAAATTATCGCTAAAGCAATATCTTGAAGAAAGAAAAAATCAGCTGACTATAGCATGGTGTATTATACGACAGCTAGTAGGTCGAACACAAAAAAAATTGTACCTTCTATGATTTCCTCTCAAATAAAATTTTACCTTATATTCGGATTGCGTCAATTTAACATGTTTCCGGGAAGGAGGACATAATTGAATATATTTTTTTCTTCGTGCGTATGAAGCTACTGTGCTGATCACCCCCCCCCCCCCCACCAACGGAATCGCAGCTGACGTTCACGAATCTTTATAATACGACTCTCTGATGCATTCCACTAAATATCGCTTGAGAGGAAATGACTGACCAAATTTTTACCGGGCTCCTGGACTAAATGTACTATGCCTCCGTTGCAATCTGCCTGAACTGTTACTAGGCAATGATACTGTAGAAAGTGAAGAAACTACAAAATTCCTCGGATGCTGGTCCTTTCACCAGCTACACCTCAGCCTCTTGGGCTTTTTGTGTTTCCCGTGTTGGTTTTACAGCACCCACTCCGTAACTCTGGTCCCCTGTACCAGTCTGTACAGGTTCTTCACCGGTTGGCTGTTGTATTCTTCGGGAGTTAAATTGGGTTTCCCAAAATTTGCCTGTCTTTTGCGGTCTAATGCCTCGCATTCTGACAGTATATGTTTGGCTGTTTCTGTCCCTTTACCACATTGTCTGCAGGAAAGTTCTCCGTTGTACAGACCCATTTTGTTTTCTCATTGGACTGTGACCAGTGAGAAGACCCGTTATTGTTCTAACTTGATTCCTGCTCAGCTTGAGTAGTTCTTCAGTTTTGTGTTTTTGTTTTCGCTTGACCCAGTCCCGAATGCATCCTCGTATGTCGGATGTATTAATCCCGAGTGCGGGTTCTGGGCCAATATATGGAGTTGATGAGCCCTTTCTAGCTAGCTCATCAGCTTTTTCATTGCCCTCGATACCGCAGTGTCCTGGAACCCACATCAAAGTTAATTTGTTGTGTTCTGTGAGAATACTGAGTTCTTCTTGGCATTCCCATACCAGTCTTGATGTCACTTTCGGGTTCATAAGAGCCTTCAGTGACGCCAAGCTATCGGTGCCCTTTGCCTTAGAATCTCATCTAAGCTATGGTATTGCCGTCTGGGGAGTCTGTAGCAAAACACTTTTTAAAATAATTTTCACTCTACAGAAAAGCGACGTTAGATATTTTTGTAAAGCAAAATTTAGGGAATCTTGTCGGCCTTTTTTGCACGTCAAGGTATTATCTCTCTCACTTCACTATTCATTGTCGAATCAGTTAGTCTAGTTCACAAAAACAGAATTAAATTTTAAAATAATTCATAAAACTCGGCAACAAAATCATATGAAATTACTTTTTTCATCAACTACCTCAATCAAAGACTCTGTTATATATAATTGATTAAAGATGTATAATCACCTACCTAGTTATATCAAGGAAATTACCATAAAAAATTCAGGAAGAGTCTCAAACAGTTGTATTTGGAGAAAAAGTGAATTTTGAATTGGAGGAATATTTTAGTGATATTTTCCATTGTAATACCAGCTCTATGAAGGATACTATATATTTCAACGGTTTGGTTTTAAAGTAGAGCTTTAGTTGAAATCCGCCCTTTCATCATTTATGTTTCTTTTCCACTTTATTTATTCAGTTTTTTCTGCACCTATGAATGTTATCAAAGATATATTATTATTATAAATAATTAGTAAATAAGTATATCAATGTTGATCTTAAACATTCCATGGAAGCGGTTTTTGCGGCAGGTCAGTAAAATATAATTGGAAAATTCAGATATGAAATAATCAAAGAATTCTCAATATTCATTAATTATTATAATTGTATTCCTCATGCAAAACTACTAATTATTTATGAGTTCCATGTTATGTAAACAAACTAATCTCTAGTTTATACATAGTGAGTACTTCAGAGTACCATCATTAAAATAAAAATTGGTACGTACCTATATACAGAGTGGACCAACGAAAAATATGAACCTAGTTTTTTCCTTTTTTTGGAAGTTGAAGCAAAAGCGCTCAGGCACGTGGATTTTGCTTTTGAGGGTGACATATTTTAGACATATTTCTCAACCTGTGCCTTTAACCCCCTAGCGAGGGGGTGTCACAACCCTAACATTCTAAATGGAAAGTGGGGTCGAGTGATCAGTTGAAAGGGCACAAAATTATCTTTCTCATGATACCCTATTTGTTGAAATTTACTTAAACAGTTGATGCGAAAACGGCTTCAAGAACATGAAACCGATAATTTTGGTAATAATGAAAAACACAAATAAGTTTTAGTCCTTAGGAATCAAAACAACTACAATTACTCAGTAGTGCGTTTCAATGTTTGTTACTTTCAAGAGTAAAAGACGAGTAAACAAGCTGAAAATGTGACCCATTTGCTTCCATACAATAGTACAAATTTTTTTTCAAGTCTATTTCTAACATTTTGTAGCATATTATGCTTCTAAACTCTGCTGTAGTGCGTTGGCGAAGATCTACTATGGACTCAGGCTTAATAGCAAAACATTTATTTTTCATGTGTCCCCAAAGAAAAAAATTCCAAAGTCGACAAATCAGGTGACCTGGCAGGCCATTCAATTGGGCCTCTCCTTCCAATCCACCGTCCGGGGAACCGTTTATCTAAAAAGTCTCTTACATGAGCAACATAGTGCATCTTGCTGGAAATGAAGCCGATCGGCATTATAATTGTGGTGATCTATTATTTGTGATGTGAAAGTATTAATTGGTAGACGTCACCAGGTTAATTTCCAGGAATAAAAAGTGGCCCTATGATATGACTTCCTAATATGCCACACCAAACGTTTATTTCTTGAGTGTACTGGGTATGATCCTCACGGAATGGTATATCACTCAACCCCACTTTTCATTTGAAATATTAGGATTGTGACACCCCCCGCTAGGGGTTTAAGGCATATGTTGAAAAATATATCTGAAGAAGGCATCTCCACGTGTCCGAGCATTTTTGCTTCAAATTCTAAAAAAAAACAGAAAAGCTAAGTGCAGACTTTTTGTTGGACCACTCTCTATTATCATAGTTGAGTTCACTAAACGCCTTTTTATCTTTCGAAAATATTTATATAATTTACTAAAATAACTCATTCCAATTCAATCTCTGCAAAACTAGCCGGTAACAGTTAAATCAACAATAAAATTAACATAAACAACATCGCGAAAACATGAAACTCGAGGAAATTGTCACATTGTCGCCAACTGGATGAAATCACCCGGGAGTCAGCAGAGGTTAATTTCGATTAGACGTTTCGTCTCAAGGCCTACTTTACGTTTAAGGCGTGCCAGAACGTGCTTGACATCTCACCTGAAGATTTTCACAAGGAACATTGTCGAGTGGACTGGAATTATAATGCAGCAAATCGACTTTGAAACGGTGCGAATACTTGCATAATGCCATGTTATATCATGTTATTCTTCGTGTTATTTTGTACGCTTTGCTGCGCCTTGCTGATATGCCTCTATGCTTTGATCTCTCCGGTGTACCAGGAATTGATCAGTTCTTGCATACTAGGTGTGAATATATCGGTATACCGAGTGTTCGAGAAATGCGAACTTGCTTCTAAGAAGATTATGTCGATTGAATGATATGCCATGTTATTCATGTTATTTTGTACTTCTTGCTGAAATGTCTCTGCTTTGATCTTTCCTATATACCAGGAAATTATCAATTATTTCTTATTAGGTTTATTATGTCGATTGAATGTTATGCCATGTTATTCTTCATGTTATTTTGTACTTCTTGCTGAAATGCCTCTGCTTTGATCTTTCCTATATACCAGGAAATGATCAATTCTTTCTTATTAGGTTTGAATATATCGGTATAACGAGTGTTCAAGAATCGTCCGCGATTGTAAGAAGATTCTGTCGATTGAATGTTATGCCATGTTATTCTTTTGGTATGCCTTGCTAATTTAAGGCTAGCTGGAATATTGTAAATTTTTATAGGAATGAAACCAAACAAAAACGATTTTTATACTTTTTTTTTTCAAGTATAGCTTCCAATATTGTAAAAATCCTTGCCTAATCTGCTTATCTCTGAGTTGGTGAACTTTAGAATATTTCCTTCTCCGAGATCATCATTCTTTTTAGCCCCTTTTACTTGCGATGAAGTACAAGAAATTAGTAAATCATTGAAAAAAAACTCCTGATATAAATGGATTAAATTAAAATCATAAAAGAAACCCATGATTTAATTCTTTTCCCATTAAAAAAATTGATCAGTTTAATCTTTCAAACAGGTAGATTTCCAGAAATCTTGAAATATGCCAAATTGATGCCCCTACCAGCTTCTGAGAATCTGTCACAGTGATACGTTAACGTTGATTTCAGGTCAAGATTCAATTTTTGTGGCATAAATATTGACTTTTGCGTCTCATTCAAAGTCATTGTTGGTGATATTGGTAATTAAAACCCACAAATCCAGTTTAACTTGGTATCGTTGAAAAAAATTCAACGAAGAACATTTGATTGACCCAACTTAACCTTGAATGTGGTTAGAATTGTTTTACCGAGGTAACATATAGGTTTAAAGAAGGTTGTGTCATCCAAAATTCCATTAATTATGAATATCATATTCCTTAGAAATAATAATAATAGTCATAATAATCAACATAAAATACATAAAAGAACACATCATGATAAGCAAGATAATGAAAGAAAGAAAATGTCAGCAAAAGCTGTTTTTCAATTCAACCATAAAGAAGATAAATAAGAAAACTAAATCTGGATGATAATTGTGATCCTTACCTTACAATCAATTTTGAAAAAGCAAAAAAAATCTCTGTTTCTCGGAATTTTGCAAAGTACAAACATTTTATGTTGCCAAACCTGGAAAACTGAGTATCTCTCGTGGTTTCAGCCCCCATTTTTTTTCGAAAAGATCATCTTGCCATCACTAGTGAGGTCACCGGTTTTTTGGTTATTTTTTCTAGATCATTTACAGTTGAACATGTATTCAATTTCACATAGAGATATTTCGGTGTTGCTGTTTTCAAGACTGTGGGTTTCTTGATTGCAGATTTTCCCAAAATCATCAAACCCCCGAACAAATTGTTGTATATTTAAACTCTAATTCACTCTAAAATTATTTATTTAACGAAATACAATGATTCACAATGCTCTTATTTATATAACAATCACTCTACTATTTATATTCGACTTTCACTTCACTGACTGACCGTCTGTCTGCTGCGTCGTTCTTTTTCAACTCACTGATTGTTTCCTTTGTTTTGCTGATTTCTTCCTCGATTCCGCCTCTGATTTCATCACTGATTGTTTCCTTCAATTTTCCCATCTCTTTCTCAATTTCATCTTTGATTTTCTCCATCTCTGTCTCGATAGTTCCTATTCTTCCTTCCAGTCGATCGCCACCCCAGAAAGTTCTTTTTTTAAGCCCTCTGTTTTTTCGAGGAGTTTGTCTTCCAGAATCTTTGAATTTTCTAGAAGCTTTTCTTCTCTATTCTTCGAACTTTCTCGAAATTCTTCCTTCAGACTATTGGAATTTTCTAGCAGCTTTTCTTCCAGATTTTTCGAATTTTCTAGAAGTTTTTCTTGAATACTTTTCGAATTTTCTTGAAGTTCTTCTTTCAAAGTACTCCAGAAACTTCGAATAAAAATGTTTCTGGATCCTCGCCCTCCTGGATTAATTCCTCAGAAATTCTTGCCTGAAGCACGGCCTTTTTACCAGTTGTATCAAGTTCCCTCTCCTCCAGTTCTTGCTTCAATTCTGCAACCTTCAATTCAACCAGGCGAACTTTCCTCGAACTCATTTTGTCTTAGTCTATGTCTCACAGTCTATTTCACGGGTCACCAGTCTATTATTATTATTATTGTCTATTTCACACAGTCTATTTTCCGGACACCAGTCTATTGTTATTATTATTGTCTATTTCACACGCGAGAAGTGTCAGTTTATACTCCGTTAATGCACACAACTGTCACATCACGAAAAATGTTTATCAGTCACTGTCTATTTTTCGCGAAAACAATTGTCCGAAATACACAAACTGTCTACTAACACGAACACTATTTATCTTTAGAAATCGCACTTCTAACACCAACTGTTGTATATTTAAACTCTAATTCACTCTAAAATAATTTATTTAACGAAATACAATGATTCACAATTCTCTAATTTATATAACAATCACTCTACTATTTATATTCGACTTTCACTTCACTGACTGACCGTCTGTCTGCTGCGTCGTTCTTTTTATATTCACTGTTGACTTCTCCGAATGCTCTAGAATTTTCCATCGAATCGTCCATATTCTTCTCGGTGCATAGCGTATCGAAGGTCATATGCGGCCTGCGTGAGTGTTCAGGCCCGGCATCGCCCACAGCTTCGCCACAAAATGTTCAAATATATAATTTAATTTCAACACATATCCAGCAGGATTGCTTTTTTCCCCACGAAAACTATTAACCAACAAATGCACTCAAAAGTTAGTTGTGATTTTTAGAAATTTGTTGAATTTTACAAAATGGTGAAGTTTTTGAAAAAAGATGAAAGTTGTCTAACATTAGAGAGATATTGCAGTACTCAATAGCGTCGGGCAGTAACGAAGTCGCCGTCATTTTGACATGTGCGCTCGCGCAGAATGACTCTGGAATAAGTATTAAAATACTGCCTGCCTTTATTAGTGGACGTGTAAAGGCAAGGATTAATATTCCTTATTTCCACTGCACATCAGTGGATATGACATGGCTTTGACTTATAAATATATGTGATTTCCAACAAGATTCAACGTAGAAGTTACTTTGGGCAATCCTTCATCAGAATAATTCTATCTAATTCTGAAATTAATTATGTAGAAAGAAAATTCGAAGAGATAAATTTGACTTAGGTTCAGAACGCACCATTGATAAATGAGACACGAACAGACAAAACTTGCAATATCTCTGTTTCTAATCACAGAATAGTCACTACCAAAATAAAATTGCTAAATACTGCCAGTCGTTATTGCAATATCTCTCTATTGTTACGATATTATAGTACACAGGGATTTGGAACCACATTTTTTACTAAAACATATTTTGTGTGAAATCCTTGATAATTTTATAGTAAGTATAACTAAACTTGACAATTCGAATTTATTATTCGTATTTTGACAAAATCATATGGTTTACCGTATCCAAAGACATCCAATCATCCAACACCATTAATAAGTTAATCTTCGGTCATTTACGTTCTTTGTGAACAAAGAAGCAATTACACGCTAATTACTTATCGTATTTATTTGATGTAAACCACAAAGTACCAGGATTCGATATACCAAGCAATTTTAATCTTTACTACTTAATTTTAAAAAAAATTCAACTCATTGATCATTTCATTCTCAACTATTTTCAATTATCACTTACTTTCAGGTAGCACTGATGATGACTATTATTATAGTCAAAAGCTATATTTTTATAAAGTATTTCTACACGAAATACAATATTTCTTCCTCCAATTATATTGGTACGTGCACACCAGTGTGAAAACAGAAACGGTTGCAACGTCAGAAACGAAATATTATTACATGCGCAAGGGTGTCATTTGTTACTCCTTGAAAATCTTCCGAATTTATATTGCAATTGTGGTTTTCTACATTATTATCATGAAAATGATCAAGTTGAATGAAGGTTTAGACACAAAAATGATGAAATTATTTATGACAATGATGCTTTTAATAAAACATGAGATCATATTTTTCAGTGGCTGAAACAATCACCTATATCATGGGAAGAAAAGTGCGTTTCTGGAAATTTATTTTCCGGTGTATATTCAGAACGATCTGATGAAGCATACCTACCCCATTTCAGATTTTGTATCTAAACATGTACCCTTGAAACTACCCCCGTAATCACGAAAATCTACAGAATAGCTTTAATTCAACGTTTCTGGAAATTTCTTTCTCACTGTATATTCAAAACGATCTGAGGAAACATTCAGATTTTGTATCTCAATACTCATTCTGGAAACTACCCTTGAAATAAAAAAAACTGCTAAACAGAGTAAAAGTGCCTTTTCAGCGCGTTCTGAATATATTGTGGAAAAAAAAATCAAGAAAAGAGGAATTAACTCTGTTTTGTAGATTTTATTCATTACGGGGTTAGTTTCTAAGGATAGTATTGAGATGCAAAATCAGATATGCTTTCTCAGATCATTTTGAATATACAGTTGAAAAGTAATTTCAAGAAACGATGAATTTAACTTTGTTTCGTAGATTTTATTTATTACCGGGGTAGTTTCTAGGGTTAGTATTGAGATACAAAATCAGAAATGGGTTAGATATGCTTTCTCGGAGCGATCTTAATATACTGTGTAAAAGAAATTCCCAGAACCGATGAATCTGTTTTGTAGTTTATTTTTGTTATGGGGGTAGTATCCAGGGTAAGTATTGAGATACAAAATTTGAAATGTGGTAGGTATGCTTTCTCAGATTGTTTTGAATATACAGTCAGAAAAAAAATTCCAGAAACGATGAATTAACGCAATTTTGTGGATTTCGGTAATTACGGGGGTAGTTTCCTGGGTGCGTATTGAGATACAAAATCTGAAATGGGATAGGTATGTTTCGTCAGATCGTTTCGAATATGCAGTGAGAAAGAAATTTCCAGAAACGGTGAATTAACGCAATTTTGTAGATTTTCGTGATTACGGGGGTAGTTTCCAGGGTGCGTATTGAGATACAAAATCTGAAATGGGGTAGGTATGCTTTATCAGATCTTTCTGAATATACACTGGAAAATAAATTTCCAGAAACGCACTTTTCATCCCATGATATATGTGATTGTCTCAGCCACTGATAAATATGATCTCATGTTTTATTAAAAGCACCATTATCATAATTTCATAATTTTTGTGTCTAAACCTTTATTCAACTTGATCATTTTCATGATAATAATGTAGAAAACCACAATTGCAATATAAAGTCGGAAGATTTTTAAGGAGTAACATATGACACCCTTGCGCATGTACTAATATTTCGTTTCTGGAGTTGCAACCGTTTCTGTTTTCACACTGGTTACGTGCACACATTTTGACAATTTCAATTATCTTCAATAAGTCATGAGAAGCTCTATAGTGAATTATTTGGTTGTAATTTTGTTAGACTCCTGCACCCCCCCTCTTTCCTTAGTTGACAATTACGAGTTCTTTAATTGCATCAGCTTAGCTGCTCTCAAAATCATGTCGTTCATCTCTCAACTTCTCAGCATTTTTAAATGCTGAAAATTTTACTTTCTTTCGGACCTCCCTGTAATAATTTGACCAAACTCGAACAGTTCATCACGAAGAAACGTTGGTACTCCGTGGTGCCGGCTAGACGTGTTTGAACGCATATGGTATTATATTCGAATATCGTATTACACGAGGCCATTCATTCGAAAACGCCTTCCTGGTATACATTTTTTTCGTAATAAATCATAATTAGTAACCGGTTCGAAAGCAGATACGTTTTATGACGCGCTCCTACGTCTCCAACGCGTGATTGACAAGTGGTGTTTGCTTTCGACGCGTTTTAACGAATGTTTCAATATTTTTTCAAACACTTGCACGAAGCGAACGGGATACGTTTTGTTTGGTCAGCATGTGTTGGTTTTAGGGCTTGGAGAGGCCCTAGAGATTTCCAGCTAATGGATCCTCGGCAAATCTTTAGCGAAAACATTTTCTTTGGATACTAATAAGCAAACAACCTTTTACGGATTGTTTTAGCGAACTTGTACAAGGTGGATGTGTCCAATGGTCTATCTAAAATAACAACGAAAACAAAAAACACTAAGTCTGAAATACGCTTTATCGATTTTTTTGTGACACCTATATTGAGATTTTACCATTTTTGTAAAGAAGATGTAACTGGTAATGCCTGATCTAAATATTACATCCCTGTTGACTTTGTGACCATCCGTTCAAGTGAGTAATCCTAGATGAGTAACACCAGTCACCCCATTGAACGTTGAGTGTGACAACTTTTGAGAGGAAACTCAATAGAGACCACGGTTCGAAAATATCATGATATTTATATAAATATCATATCATATGATATATATCCGATATATATCACTCGTGCTAGGAATCGCACGTTAAAAGGTAAGACCTCGTTAATCCTTGGCTCGCACAAGTTTCGACTTTTGAGGGCTGCCGTTCGTAAGGGGAGGACAGCTGGTTAACGGAAAAAACAATTTTAAGCAAACAAACAAAACAAAACAATATCGGATATATATCCGATATATATCATATTTAAAATTTAATTATTTAATCAAGAAACATCATTGTTTCTAGCACAAACTATTGTTTAACACAAATACATTAACAAAAACCTATATTCTAAACAACAAAAAGGTTCATTCTAACTCTAATTAAAAAGAAAAAACAAAAACAATTAATAAAATAAACATGTTTTAACATTACTTTATTATTTCAACACAAACACACAATTAAAAACCTTTTCCAAACAACAAAACCTTTTTCTAATATTGATAACTCTAATTAAAAAGAAAAAACTATAAAAACAAATAGATTTTAAATTTTAAATAACATTATTAACATTACTATGTCAACATTGATATTGGTATATCCTCATCAGATGAAATATTAATATGAATATCATTCCTATTATTGACAATTACGTCAGAATCTTCAGATATGGCTGGTTTCCATGCCTAGTCAATGTTGGTTTTCTTTTTATCTATATTTTGATTCATACACTTGTACATAAAAACCAGTCAACTGGCTTTTTGGTTTCTCAAGCGATTCCGTAAATCCGATTGAACCAAAACGAAAGAAGAAAAGGTCCTTTCAAGATATTTTCGGATGTTTAGAATGATGGAAAACATTTTTAATTTAATAAATAAAATTATCGAATATATCAGATATATATCAAGTAATAAATATCATGATATATATCGTGATATATATCATGATATATATCACTGGATATATATCCTCCCTGATAGAGACAACGATAATAGAAGCGCACTTTTCGTTGGCAGGGCATTGTATATAGAAATTTTGAGTTTCAGTAAAATATAAACGAAAACGCGATTTTCAGAATGGTTATACATGTGAGCTTAGATACTGTAAATAAATTACTTTGTTCTATTGCATGCATAGAAACAAAACTTGAATGTAATTATGTCAAATTCGATTTTTCTGGAAAGTCATCCGATTCTGGATGAGTTTCAGTTTTAAAATATACTTTATTTAACGCAGCTATGCAATGTCAAATTTTAAATGCATTTTTGATGTTTAAAAACGTCGCATTTTTAATAAATGTCTGTTTCATTACATCACTTGTTTTACACTAGTGATGTTATGCATTTTAACATAACTGAGAATATTTTTCAGTAGAATTTGAACCAATAAAATGCCTGGAAATGCAGAGTTATGGGGTCTATCACTGCGATGATAAAAGCCTAGAAGTGTATAGATGATCGTCAGTGATTATTATACTAGAATATAGATGTCTGTGATAATTTTTCGTTTTATTTAAATATAACCCGGACCATCGATATTACTGAAAAAATTCATTTACATTTTTTGTAGATTTTCAGAAACGATAAAAAGGTGAAATTTCAAAATCTGTCGCCAACTTTGAGTTTTTAGTACCTACTTTATTAAATAAAAAAATCAATATTTTGCAAATTTTCCAAGATATGAAAAAATTTCACAGGAATTTTTTGTAGATCTTCTTGCGAACAATAAAACTGTTCATATACATTTTTTTGATATTTTGTCCGATTATCGAGTTTTTGGGGCTTATAGAAAACAAATTTAAAAGTCTACAATTTTTGTCTATTATTAAATATTTTCCGGACTAATGATATTACCGAAAAAATGCATTGATATTTTTTACAGATTTTCAAAACAGGATAAAAAATGTATGTTTGAATGTTTTAGACGATGTAGTAACTTGATTACTTATATTTCGGACGTCCATCATCTTAATGGTTGAAAGATTTCTATCTCTTTCAAATTTTTCACAACGTTTCAATTCCTTGAATCCGCAATCGTCTTCTGGTGAATAGTGACAAAATCAGATGCTACGTGACCTTTTATAGGTCTATAATTAAGTGTAATTACGCACGGTCTTGTGGCGCGCGTGGTTTCGCTCTTTTTCTCCCTCCAAAACGGTCCATGAGCGGTTTCCATACGTTTTTAATTTCCACGCTTGGTTGACTGAAGGCACCATTGGCTTCTATGTAGGTGGTTTTCATAAATTTCCTTTTGAACCAATGTTCCTCTCTATGAAGATCACTAGCTTCGTCCCAGAGAAACACCACCGAATTCTCTTCAGTCAACCAAGCGTGGAAATTAAAAACGTATGGAAACCGCTCATGGACCGTTTTGGAGGGAGAAAAAGCGCGAAACCACGCGCGCCACAAGACCGCGCGTAATTACACTTAATTATAGACCTATAAAAGGTCACGTAGCATCTGATTTTGTCACTATTCACCAGAAGACGATTGCGGATTCAAGCAATTGAAAAAATTTGAAAGAGATAGAAATCTTTCAACCATTAAGATGATGGACGTCCGAAATATAAGTAATCACGAAAAAATGTATTTCGTTTTTGTTAAATGTTGATATTACGGAAAAAGTGTTTAACATATTTTTTAGGATTTCAGAAGACAGTTAAAGAAGGGACCCTGTAAAATTTAAAAGTGTGTCGCCATCTTCAAGTTTTTATGAAAAAGATACAATTTTCCAAAGTATGAAAATACTTGTCATAAACTTTTTGTACATCTGTTCCGCATTTTTTTTTTGAAATCGACATTTTTCGAAAGATTGCCGAAATTTTTTTTAGCAGTTTTCGATAAATCTCAAAAACTATGCACTTCTGTAGGATAAATTGAAGTGTATCTTTAAAAAATTCGGAATATATCATATCAATTCCTGAATTTGTATCGAGGGAAGTAGAAACAAAAGAACAGAAAGACCCCATCGATAAAAAATTAAAACTGACAAATATTGTCCTCGAGTTATTGAAGTGTTTCAAATTTCAAAGCGATATCTCCAAGGGTTCGGAAAATATAAGGGTTTGAAGTGCCTACGACAGACAGACGGAGCTACAGACAAACCGACATACAGGTTCTTTTTGTGGTTTTGCAGTATTATTCTTCATCCGCAATACACTTGATCAGATTTTGCAAATGAAAAAAATATATATAAACTGAATTAATCTCTGGTATTGATTATTGTCTAGGTATTTTAAAATAAAATATACCATAATACTTCAAACTGATTCTTGATATAAAGATCGTACATAATGTACCTACTATTATGTCAACAATTCACTATATTGCAACTACGTGTAGGCTCTAGGTGGACCTGAAAGACTCCTCTGTCCTAGAGCACTTCGTTCTGTCATTTTTTACATGGCCCTAATTTGATAATTTTTAGAGATGCCAAGATTTCTCATTTCATTTCAGTTCTCATAACCAATTCTTTCAAAATTCTTATGAGAAAATCAAATAGACGAAGTAGGATATTTTCTGTTCGGACTTCTAGTCTAGTTCAACACTGTATGTCTTTAACAATGGCCAGAGAGCCAGAATGCAATGCAAGCCTCCCGCTTCGCAATGGCATATCCGACTATCGACCGAATGCAGTTGACAAGCATTTCTCTCTCACGATGCCAGAAACAGGTGAAAGGAATGAAATGCCATTCATTCGAAGAGACGTTTTCCTACTTGGATCTGAAAGTTTCTGTTTGTTTTCGCCATATCGAAGTAGCCCGGCTGTCTCTCAGTTTCTAAAAAGGAGCGCTGAATATACATGACCGTCTGGCTGTTACAATGATCAGAATTAAGAAAGCGAGAATTTTGGGTTGAAACCGAATCAATGAAAACTTGAACATAGTTTCGGATAACATAATTTGTCAACTCTGTCTAAGCGGAATGAAACATAAAAATTAAACTATTAGGGATACAGAAAATACGTCAATATACTTAGATATTTTCCCGACGTCAATCATAGTAGGTCAAGAACTGCCAAATTACTCACTGTCAGTGTGAAGATATATCACCATTCAATCAACGTATTGTTATTTATTTACAGTATGAAAACATATGATGGAATAAAATCCGTATCTCCATAATAGAAATATATTTTGAAAAATCCTGGGACAGGTCAATTTTTATTTTTGAAAATATATATTTTTCTATCAATGTTTCAACCACCTGTCAACCTCCTGCTCTACAAGATCAAGCCCTTCAAAAAATTTAATTTGTCAAGTTACACCTTGTTAAAGAGGTTTTTCCAATATAACGGTCTATTCTTATTAATTCGGTTGAGCCATATCTGCAAGAGAGCAAGTGAAAGTACATAAAAATTACTGATAATTTTGCAAAAAAGCGTATTATATAAAAATTGCACAATTTCATTTTCATATTTTGGCGATAGAGCCCGAGTCCGAAGTTCGAAGTCTGAAGTTAGTAGGTAATCTCTGTTTTCTGAAAGTCTCTCTACAAGATTCTCTGTATTGCAGATTGTATATAATTCTTATGATTTTTTTCTGTAGTTTAAAAATTCTTTCAATTTCGGTAGATTGGCCCCATATTATTATATTATAACTCAAGATTGAGTAGAAAAGTGAATAATATAACGTTTTTAGCTCGCGAATATAAAAGAATTACTAGGTTTGAATATTGACTTCAGTTTGAAATTCGTTACTCACATTGTAGCTTAAGGAAAGAAAATATCACTACGTTATTTTGATGTTAGACTTGTCGCCAGTGAAAATTAGGCTTCAAAATCGCAAGAACTGTGTACTTCTTAGTGATTGAGTGTTATCTACGATATGGCATTGCTTTCTGAATCAGCTTTTCCATATGATATTTGAGATGCAAAAACGTGTGGTCAGCACAGTTGAGATCTATGTTTCGGGAGAGTAGACTTACCCCACACCTGACACCGGTCTTACTTCCACGACAGTGCACCATCACCATATAAATTAAAGAACACAATTATTTACAACTAATACATATGCAAAGTATGAACACTATTGTTTTATTTACATGTAGTACAAGATAAATTATAATGGTCATGTTTATAATATTTTATTATTATTATGTATTGAAATTTCAAATTACTTAATAAAAACTACTACTACTCGTATGTTAAGTATTTAATTAATAAGTTTCCAACATATGACAAACTGTTTAACATTTACATTCTAGAACACCAAAATATTTTGCGTTCTAGAACATAAAAGTATTTCTCAGCGAGCGACAAAAAAGAGCCACTTCGCCAACTGAGATTTTAACGAAAATGTCAACATTTGATGACAGTTTTCGATAAAGTAATTTTTAGAATGTGATGACATCTCGATTACCTACTGATAACATGGTATCCTATAGATTAGAAGTTTTCGAAGTGATGTTGCTTCATTCCATCAGCTGAAACACTGAATATTACTTCAACCGGCCATATTCAGTTATTCCTTCTACCAGTTTATTGCGTAGTGCATTCTTCATATTATATGTAGAACCTAGATATAAACGGATAGGTATACGAGGAAGCGAAGCCATAAACATGTCTGCAACGTTCCACGAAATGTAATACATCCCTATATGGAAACCACTCAAAGTACTAACAGGAGAGACCGCCTGTCTTCAGAATGCAGTCGAGTGGCTGATGATGGACGACCGAACGAATGAGTGATACTTTCCCAAGATGGCGGTCGTTAAATTCTAACTGGATGAGGCCTCAAGTGAGAAATTCATAGAGAACAAGGTCATGAACGATCGGACAAAGTGGGCTCTGATTCAAGGATGTTCGTGGGACGTCGAATTGGGTCCAATAATCTCGATATGTAATAATTGTTATTGTTGTTGCTGTGAAACACATTTTTTATTGTTTCAGTAGATTCAATTCAGTCCAACTTGACGATCCTTACGAATGTCCAGTATTTGCAGGACCTTGAAGAAAGACACGAATAGTCTGAGTATTTGTGTCCTTGTTAGCAAGATGCAACAATTGAGTAGCTTTAATAAAAAATAATGTGTAGGGGCATGGTTGCATATTTATCAATTTGAAAATGGAATTAAATAATCCATTATCATCAATATTGCTTTTAATAAATTTATAGTTTTGGCTATAAACTTTGAACAAAAGTTTTGCACTTCCGAGATCAATTCATATACAGGGTAACCTAATGAAAACTTTCCACCCGAATTTACAGGGAAAAGACAAATTATTTTCGGAAATGCTGAAACACGTTGATTTTGAATTCTAGGAGGACATATATCATTGATGGATTCAGTCACGCAACTTCATCCTTCTGACGGGAGCGGCAACCAGCTTGCGAATCATCATTGGGAACATGGGTCGAGTGATACATCATCTCAAAACTCTCCTCATTCTCTATCAAAACGTTTCTATCTTTTCAAAATCGAATGAATGGTAATTGAAATTAGTGTTGTTAACAGGTTCAATGTAAATAATCAATATCTTACCTGCCTTATCCAAATTCAATTTATTCATTATTTGTTAGGTACTTATATGATATTTGTTCTGTTGATTTTTTCATCGAAAAAAATCCTGCCTTTTTATGGTTCTTCTTGGAGTATGTTCTCCGAATGAATTCACATTTCGCATGCTTCCTATTGAAATATAATTTGATTTTCGGGCCCAATTATCACTTATCCCACGATGGTGGAGTGTGGTTATTTCAATAAATGATACCAGCGCGCCCTTCGTCAAAGAATCTCTTAGAAAAAAAATTGTCAAAAAGTGCTTTCTTTAAATTTGGATCTTGCTTGTAATTTATTAGGCAGGGTTTGGGCAATATATAATTGACCTTAAGTATGTTTACTCTTTCGTTCATTATGCGATGTAATGTAACATCTTTTCTCCACGGTCATCACAGAATTTGCCAATTCTGAAATCAAATTTGATTACAGAATGCTGGAATTCTCTCTCTTGAGATTGAAGAAATATTCAACACCTCTGCCCCCATGCAATTTAAATGTATTTACATTCTCTCTCTTGTGATAGAATAATATTCTCACACTGGTTAGCAATAATAACATTAGCCTTGACGCAGTTCATTGTCATCGTAGTGGCAAAATTTGAGTAAGTGTCAAAATTATTGCTGTCACGTTTCCTAGCTTTGATCGTGGAGAAAGTATAGTCTGCTACTCGGTTAGAATGAAAATTCGTGATGCTCGTGGTTCCTCACGCTCGCCTTCGGCTCGCGCTCGGAACTTTCCACTCGCATCGAATTTTCATTCTAACCTTGTTACAGAATATACTATTATGTAACATGAAGTTTAATACCTTGAGGATTTGACATAATTTTTTTCCGAAAAAAAAAAGAGAACCTTCAATTTTCGTGTGAAAAAAAAGTTGAGGTAGTATTATACTCCGTGAGATTATTTTTTACAAAATGTCTAAGAACATGTGGCTAAATTCACTTTCACTTCCCAGCAGATATGAAGCGCCAACTGTTGGATAGTTACGTAACATCATTAATAATTATAGGTAATCGCTGGTATAAATAATAATAGTAGCGAAAACACCCATTATATACATCAAAACTTAATTTCCTTCCATGTAGTTCGTGTTTTCTCTAATTGAATACCCGAGGAAAATATAAACTGTGATTACTCTGATAGCATTTTATTGCTTGTTTATGAAAAAAAGTAGGTACACAATATTATTGTTAAAAAACATTATCACAATCTAGTTCACCGAAGTGGAATTTAATAATCTAACAAAAAAAAACACTGTCTGGTATAGTCCTTCGATCATTTAATTACATGCAAACGACGTCACCTAAGAATAAAAAAGCCAAAACTTAAAATATATTGTCAATCAAGTTTTCTCAAAATGGGGAAATATACAGTTTATTAGTCGGTTTTTACTTTGATTAAACTGTTCACAGAGGAAAAGGGAATGGGAAACTGTTATGTAGGAGCCAAAACAATGAGAAATAGTGGAAGTAGTAGTTCAACAGTTTTCTTAAGAAAGTTGTGTAATATACAGTGGATCCCACTTAGATCAGTCACACCCTGGTATTTCATTGAGAATAAAACAATTTCATTTTTTTTTTTTTCAAGTGATAATAGTCAGAAATACCTACCTTCTTGTTAAAAAACATTCTTATATCCATTTTCCATGTATAACTATGACCAATACAATAGTGAAAAATTGGGGAAAACTTATTATATTATGGATATTTTTATCACAAAACTATCACCAAATTCTGGTCTAGAATACTCTAAAACCCCCAGGTCTCAATGCTTCAAACATTTTAATATACAGGGTGTAATCTGTAGCTGGCAACATTATCAGCTCTTTTTGATCAGTGATGTTAGGATAATTTCCAAAATATCGTCACAAAATTCCCAACTACGCTCGATCAATACTGCAAAAAATATCCAAATATTACTTTTCCATAACTATACCCAGGTGAATAGTGAAATTATTAAAATATACATGATGCCATCTGTAGCTGGCAATACCAACAAATCTCATTCATTCATAAATGCTTGGGATGATTTCGAAAATGTCTTCAATTGTAACATTGTGTCCAGAAATGTTACATTAATACTGCAGAAAATAAACAAGCATCACTCTTCCATAGCTAACTATGATTAGTTGAAACGTAAAAAATTGTGGAAAATATATTGTGGATTAAGATTACCATTAGATTACCGATTAACTTTACTTCAAAACGGGAAAGGTCTTCACAGAGAGCGATGTTTGGCCTGTCAAAATTTTCACATTGTTATAAATTGATATTTTATTTTCAATTGAAGTTTTTTTTTATTGAAAATAAAAAAGCTGTTTTGAAAAATTACTCGTTTCTTGTGCGATTGGTTTTGTTAAAATTGTTATTTCCGTCAATCTGTTATAGACAGTGGATATGAATATCACTTTACCATGCCTTCTGTCAGTGTGGTCTAGAAACGTTTGAATGCGTTTAATTGAACCGTTTTCATCCGACTTTGATGTGGGACTGAGGAAATCGCAATGAACTATAATAGAATAAATATTTATTTGAAAGGTCATTCCCGGTAAATTATCTTTAGACGCAGGCGAATCTTACGAATTATTCCTTCGTAATATTTTCATCACTCCAAAGGAAAATGCAATAGTCGTAGCTGATTTAAATGCCCCTTAATGAGGTTTTAAAGAGGGTGGAAAGAATTGGAATAACAAGTCTTCAATAAGTTATAATAGCTGATATTAATACGCAGGAAATTGGTTATTTCAAAATGACAGGGAAAGAATTGGCAATTTTGTAAAATTCGAAAATGTTAAGATGTTTAATGGACAAAAAGCTCTTGAACTACCAAATTGAAAATGTTGAAGAGGTTCAATCAATTCCATTCAAACAATAAATAAAATAATAAATTACCAGTTTTCACTGATTGACTTCACGACATCTGTTTCGGCGAGTCATTGGCTTCTTCAAAATGAAGGTACACTTAAATTTTCTTTGCAGTGCACCTTGTCACATATTTTTTTCTACAAGGTGCATTTTAAAAAAAAATCCTACTACAAGTAGTAAAAGTTTCCTCGTACGTCCGGGCTAATTGTAATTTATTTCAGAACCAGAAAAAGCTCCATAATTCGTTTTTAATACAAGAAATTGAGAATTTAATTTCCAAAAATGAAAACTTATGAAAATAGCACCAGTCAATTCGAGAATGGCTGATCCAATGCAAGAAGTGGCAAAAGAATTTTCAGATATGAAAATCAACATTATTCCAAGAGAAGCAACAGGATTTGAGTTAGTAGAAAATAGCAGAAGTTGAAAAGATCCTAAAACTAAGAAAACCTCCGTCTGAAGTGTCAAAGTACAGATCCATATCAGTATTGAAGCTGCCATGAAAAACTGCTTCTAAGAGAATAAAAATAATAACTGATTCTTTTTTGACAGTTTAGCTTTAGAGAAAAGCATTCAACAATCAATCAAAGTTCATAGAATTACTGTCATATTCGAAAAGTCACTACACGAAAAGAAAGTTTGTTCTGCCATCTTCCTGGACGTTTCCCATGCCTACGATAAGATCTGGCATAAATGGCTATTCCATTTATTGAAACTGATCGTCCCCAAACAACATTCAGATGCTCAGTTTAAATAAATTATAGCGAAAGTCCCACAAGGTTGCGTACTAGGTCCAATACTCTACATTATGTTCTACAGATTCGTATCCTTCATAACGTATGATAGGCTGCAAGTGGGAAATGAGATATTTCGGAACTAATATAGGTTGTATGGGATCTAGGAGTTAAGGATGAGGACAGGTAGTTTCTCAATTACTTAACTGATCAGAGATTATTTAAGCTAAGCTCCAAAGAAAAATGTTTTTACTCACTTGAGAAAGCTACAGTGTAGCGAAACATGTCGCAAGTTCAATGAAATTTGTAGAAATCTTCTCATGTTTAACTTTGGGTTGAAAAGATATTCTTTACTAAAAATCCAAATCCATGAAAGCATTTGTTCTGTTGAATTTCATGCACGAGAATTCAAATGAGTTTCTTGATCTATTTTGAATCTGGTAGCAGAAAAATAATGAATTTGGGAGGCTTCTCAGCTCTGCTACAGGTATGAATGAATCCTATCTGATTTGGGCATCAGTCGAAAAAATAATGATTTTATAGGTTACAAATTCCTAGTGAACCACATACTGTTACTTCACGTATTTCGATAACCACGTTACCAATATGACCAGAAACCCTCTTTCCGTATAGAATGAAAGTTTCAACTCGATGAGTTCAAGTGATACATTGTTTTCGATTAGCGTCCAGGAATTTCAGTTTTCTTCAAAGTATCCAAGAAGTTTGCGCACTTCCCTCTATTTTACTCGTCTTTCGCTTTTTTCAGATCCAGCGCTATCCTGATTATGGCGCTCTTATCTCTTTGTAACCGAGAACAGATATTAGGGCTTTGTGCTAAAAAGTCTTCATAACTGATTAAAGTTCCGCGAAGCTTTCTTGTACGTAATCCTGAAATTACGATCTCTGCCGGAGTTAGGAAACTTTGAGCTACTAACGAGATTCTGTAATTAATTTTGGAAGGCGATTGGATGGTAATGCAACGTATTGTGTATACATCAACGATTTGATTAAATTTTCCAGCACTTGCCAAAACAAATGAAAAAGAAGCGGAAACAATTTATTCTTTTTGTACACTGGTAACATATATTGGCTGAACTGTTTGGTACAAAACGTAGTTCTGATGAATCTAGTGCAAGAATACAGTGATTTTTTTTAAACCGTTTGACTTTGCCAAATGCTCCCCGCTGATATCAATTAATCGTCAAATAAACTTTATTGTCGATTATATGAAATATTATGGACAAAGCGTTATAGAACAAAACAGTTACATCATTAACGATAAAATTAAAATTAGCAATATAAAAAATATAAAATCTTAAATCACTATTAACAGACCTAAAAATAACAATAAACATCAAGAGGAACTGTACAAATAATGAAAACACTGAAAAATTAAAATATTTCACCATAGAATTCCCCCAATGTATAACATGCTTCATTTAATATTAAATCCATGAGAGCATTTATGAATTTCAGATGCACTTTTAACGATCGAATATACAGTGAGGTCCTATAGTAACGGATAAATTAATTTTCTACGTAATTATGAATGTAAATGAAAAATCCTGAAATAGGTAATTTGATTTTTATATGAAACTAAACTTTCTCAATAAAATTATTCATCTGTCCCTTCAACCCCCTATATATAAATATATAGCACTTTGGTAACAAGAAAAATCAATTTTCAATTGTTTAATTATCAACCACGTCTAGCGAACTAAAATACATTAAATCCGTGCGATTTTTTAACTGAACTAATAGACTAGTCAATCGTGACAGATATTTGACCCGAGGCCTTTTTTTGTAAAAATATATTCCTTTTTTCTTGAGTTTCCAAGTCCAAAAATCAAAAATTGCTATTTAGCTCGTGAATTGAAAACCCATTTGAACGCAGTATCAGTCGCTACCTCTTTTCATTTAAAATTATTATAGTATTTCAGTATTTTTCATTTGCATTCATGTATCCGTTACTTTAGGACCTCACTGTATATCGGCAAGTGATTATACATTTTTTTGGAGTTGTAAATTATTGATTTTTTTATTTTTTTCGCCATTGAACTCCTAGGAATTGGTAATGGAATCGTGCAGGTTTCATGCCTTGTATTATAATGGGAGTTAGAGTTTATTTCAATTCTAAATTTTTTGTGGATCACACAAACACTTTTTAAATTGAAAATTACCGTTCAAAGTCATGATTTTGTGGTTGATGAATATATTTTTACAAGAGTCTGTGGGTTTCGCTCTAAAAATATAAGTATCTGACAAATATATATCAACAAAAATTGAGAACTATTTCCCCAAAAAATTTCATATCTCAGATGGGATATGACAATTAAAGCAAAATATGTCGCTCTTGCTATTGACATTATTCAGTTCTCTTGGGATTACCCTAGTGTTTCAGGTATCATGATATTTATATAAATATCAAAATATCGGATATATATTGATATCCGATATATATCAAGTTTGGATATTTATAAATTTGTTTGTTATAGAGAATACCAAAAGTAGAAGCATTTATTTGTTTATTTTTAAACAAAACAACGAAAAGTGAACACCCCCTTCGTCTTTTTATCACAAGTGAGCAAATGTTTTTCCATGCGGGAAGGAATTCCTTGCATTTATTTCTTACATTTCTTGCATTTAGCCCATTTCCCAGTATCACTGGCTTCATCTGCCAATTCAAATTTTAGCCGCACTGCACTTTTAGTGTTGGGCATTTTGTTTATTTCTATTTTGATCAAATGCACTTTGCACCTACTACGGCTACAACGTGAACTGCGTTTGTTAATGCCAACAGAAAAGCAGACACACGCGACCGCACATAGTAAGGGGATTCACACATCAAATAAATGGGATTCCCCGACAATTAACATCATACCGAATGATTAGGGAGTTCCCACACCGATCTCTCTTGAATTTATGACGAGATTTCAACATAGTAAAATTTATACTGAGTGATATATATCCATGATATCAACGAATATATATCACGATTGTGACGTAATAGGGTTCTCAGGGGTTGCAAGTGGGATTCGGCTGGTACACAGTCAAATACGACACGATATTTTTCTCATTATTTAATTCCGGCTTCTTAACAAATGTGGTTAACCTAAAAATATAACATCATTTGGTGGATGATTACCATATAGCCTACCAGCCAACCCCAAATCCAGAGGTTATAGAATAAACACATACCTGGACAGGTAACGGGTAGCTTCGGCTGGTCTCGTTTTCAACCAGGATGACCAGGTGCACCTTATTGTAAACGAACGGAATATTCTGTGGTTTCTATTCAAATGACAACTGCCACAATTTCTTAGTAGGACCGAATGACCTTCGAGACTTTAATCGTGCGCCGGCGCTGGTACACGAAATGTACTTACCGGTGGCGCACCCAGCGAACAATTATTTTCAAAGGGCTGCCTATACTTTACGTTACACGATATATATATATATATATATATATATATATATATATAATTCGAGATGTTAATATTTATTGAAAGAGAGATCCTAATCTACATATACAAATTTTCAGAAATTTAGTTTCAAATTCAGTTCTTATTAATTTATCACTTAGGAAAATTCCATTGAGTGTTAACCTAAAGGTTAACATGCATTTTTTCGATGAATTGAAGGATAATTTTTTAGAATCACTTTTTCACTTCCTCTAGGTCTGTAATTTTGGTACCAGTATCTGGTATTGTAATTATGTTCATATTTTCCGAGGTTAGATTGGGATGTATGTTGTTTAATATAACAATTTATGGAGAACATTTGCCTAGGATCCAAGAGTCCAGTTTCAAAAAAATTTCTTCTGACAGGTGGTCGTTGTTCTTCATGAAAATAATTTTTAAATTTTTTTCTGGGTCTGGTCTCTAGTTTTTTGTTTTTTTACAACTCCGCCCCAAGACATTATTCCTTATGGGATTCCCCTAGAGAATAATATAGTTTCTTCAGTTGAGTCATTTTCAGTATGTCTCTGAGAATCTTGAACTTGAGCATGAAGTGCTGGATTTTTTTGATGATGAAGTTTATGTGTTTTTCCTACCTAAGATTGGAGTCTATCTTTATTCCGAAATATTTCATTTCCTCGCATGGTTTGAAGAGGGTGCATAAAACTTTAGGTCAAAATGTAAAATCCATGTGCATTGTTGCCAAGTACATTTGTCGAAGAGTAGTATACTCTCAACTTATTATTCTTTTTCCACTAGCTAGAAAGATATTATGAAGCCCTATCCTCAAATGAAACACGCCTGAGTAATACTACATGGCATAACCTAGTTCGCCTCTTCAGTTATGAAACCAACAAAAGTCACCCCGTGCTACTCCAACTGAATGCAGAAGAAACAACAATCACAAGTCTATGGCATACTTCGCTTAGTGCGCACACCCCAGACGTGGAATGAAAAGAGTTCCAAAAGTAAACAACTAAATCACGAATGACAATTGATAACCTTGGGATTACTTGAAATATGACGTGACCAAAACATGCAGACTTAAATGTAAAATGGATATACCCGGTAGTATTATGCAATGGGGACGCTTATTTCCGTGTTCAATTGAGAAATAGTTGGATGGATTACCAGTGAATACACTCTCGAAGATGCAACATTTTGATAGGAAAAACATTATCATGGCTCATTTGTCATAAACAAAAACGATTGCTCCATCAAAAAACCAATATATTTGGCGGCAGATTTGAATATATACTTTCCAGACTTATTCCAAGTGACCACAGTACATCATTGATTCATTGGATTAGCAGTTTTTGGAAGATTTGAAACGTTTTATGTGTATTACAAGATTCGAAGTTATTTGGTGACAGTTTGAACAAATTTGACAGTCATTGAGCTGTCTGATGATGATGACTACTTGCCATCAAAATATCCCCAGGATGATGTATATAAGTTCAAATTGGATCCTTTCATCATACCAACTCAAGATTTGAATGATGCTGGTCCATCAAATTTTAATAGAATATCGCCGAATATCGACATCCATGAAATAAATTCAACCGAACTCTATCCCTCTGAAAGTATACAAAATCAAGAAAAAATTCATTGTAAAGAATGTAATCGATTTTTCAAGTCAAAGAAAGGTATCAATATACACGTCTCCAACATTCACAGAAATGAAAAATCAAACCAAAAGAAAACTGAACTCATGAAAGATATAATTAGTTATTCACAAAATGAGCATGATTGTGAATCACAGTGTGAATTATGTTCTCAATATTTCAAAAACGTTGCTATTCATATAAGTAAATCGCATCCTCGTGAATACAGGGAGAATGTTATGTCGAAATATATACATGAGGATATTATTGGTGAAAAATCTGATGAAGTGAAAGACCGCAATGCTGAAGAAGATCCAGAAGTAAAAGATGATGGATTGAAATGTTTTCTTCTGGAGTTGAAGACAGTCATGAGTTCAACGACAAAATAACAAGATTAATTGATTTTCTCAAAAATAGAATCCATACTCTACCTGGCCCAAACCATCCTGCATCGAAATTTTATGAACTAAGGAGAAGGAAAAAAGATTTTCCACAAAATAAATCATATGAAGACTCTCGAAATCCACAGAAAACATCAAAAAAGGAAAGATCCAGAAGAAAGGAAAAATATCAGTATGAATTGGCACAGTACTTATACTATAACCAAAGAAGAAAAGCCATTCGAATGGTTATAGATAAAAATAATAATAAATCCTGCATTATACCATTGGATGAAATCTTCAAGCATTTTCATGATCGTTTTTCCCATGAAAATGAAAGTGTTAGGAATGAATATCCACCAAAAGTTACAAACGAAGAAAAAAATTTACTTGATCTCAGCTATGATCATAAAGTAAATGTAAATGATATTGAAGAGTCTTTAAATAAAATCAAAATCGATATTGCTCATGGAATACTGAATACTGAAAAATAAACATATAATGAAAATTCTCGCTGATATTACTTCAAACATTTCAAAATATGGATACGTTCCAGATATCTTAGTCTTAGTTTATAAAGATGGAAATGAAAATGAAGCAAGTAACTGGAGACCTATTTCCATCTGTTCCGTTGTGAGAAGAGTTATCGAGAAGGTGTTTGACAGAAAAATGAGAAATTATATCGAATTTAATGAGAATCAACGTGGTTTTAGTCCCTTTCCTGGAGCTCATATTAATGCATCGATACGCAATGGTATACTGAAAGATGCTAAGAAAAACAAAAAAGATCTCACAGTTGTATTCTTAGATATAAGTAAAGCTTATGATAATATTGGTCATGACCATCTGAACAACACTATCAAATCATTGTCATTACCTCAGAAATTACAAAATGTTCTGATAGATTTTCAGTCAAATAATTCGACTCAAATAGAAACAATGAAAGGAAGAACCAAACCTATCGAAATGAGAAGAGGAGTAATGCAAGGTGCCCCTCTCTCACCAGCTCTATATAATCTGGCAACTGATTTAATTATTGAAGATCTATCTGCCCCTGAAATCTCATCAACCTATGGATATTCAATTGATGCTGATATTCCTCCTGCTTCTATCCTTGGTTTTGCTGATGACACTGTTTTGATAGGAAATGATGAGAAAAGTGCATCTCTTCTTGAAATGGCAAGATCAAAATTTTTGGAAATAGGACTGAAACTGAAAGAGGGAAAAACAAAAGTAATCAATATTAGAAATGGAAAACTGTTACCATTAATTTTCTTTCCAAGTCCACTTCATTCTCTGGATCATAAAGAGACAATAAAGTATCTTAGAATCACGTTCAACGATAAAATAACCTTAAATCAAGAAAGAATTATGAATGATCTGAAAAAGAACCTCCATAATTTGGTTTCATCTTCCATGTTGAAATGTCATCAGAAATTTCAAATTTTGAATTATTGGATTTGGCCATCATTGGTTTATTCATTTCAATGCACTCCTTTAGATAAAATCCCCATGAAATTTTTAAATGATATCGATAAAATTGTCAAGTCGTCTCTGAAATAAATCTTAGATCTTCCTGTTGTATGTTATATTCCAAACAAAATCTAAAAGGACTTGGTCTATTCAAAGCCTCTTGGGAAGCCTTTCTACAAAGTTACAACAATTGTAAATTATTGAAGAGACAACAAAATCCATATTTGGAAAGAACGACAAATTTTTGAACATGATGTGGACAAATGCCTGGAAAATGGAATATTCCTGTGGATAATAATAAATGGTCATTTTCTGGCAAAAAGTTTTAATTTTGAATTTGAAAAATGGCAATCACTCATCCAAAAAGGATCAGGTGCTGTATTATACCAAGAATATACTCCAGCAAATTCATGGGTGAAAACTAGTGAAGGCCTCACTCCTTCTGAATGGAAAGAAGCAATTAAAATGACTGGTCATGTCGTCGAGAGGAATTCCAGGTAGATCCCATGATGGTACCCAGTGTAGACACTGCACTGAGAAAGAAACCCTTCCTCATGTCTTGGGATCATGCCATTTTGGACAACTTCTCAGAAATACGAGACAATAAAATTCGTCATGTAATTGCCATGGAGCTGGCTTCAAAATTTGAAGTACATGAAGAAATTAAATGTACTGCTGATAACGAGAGTAATCGAAGGATAGATATAATAGCAATAGATCGTAAACATGACACAGCTTACATAATCGATCCTACAATACGCTTTGAAACCAATAAAAATCAGCCAACAGAAGTGAACAATGAAAAAAAGGAGATTTATGAACCCACTATTCCATATTTCAAAGAAAAATTTTAAATTAATGGTGAAATTCAAGTGACGGGGATATTTATCGGGGCTAGGGGTACCATTTCAAAATTTTTCATCAATTTTGCGAAGACTTTCGGAATTCCTATGAAAACAAATTCATTGGATTATGATATACCAAATAATTATTTATTTTATATTTTATTATATTCAAAATATTTATTTATTTTAAGTTTATTGACTAGTTTATATATATATATATATATATATATATATATATATATATATATATATATATATATATACGAGAAGGGTAGTCTCTTGACTGGACTAGTTGAAAAAAGCCAGTTAAACTCAGATATTCTCAACCTAGGTGAAAGAATATCCTTGGGGATGCAGTCAGAGTTTTCCTACCAAGGCCTTTTTTTCTGACTGCATCCCCAAGGATATTCTTTCACCTAGGTTGAGAATATCTGAGTTTAACTGGCTTTTATATATATATATATATATATATATATATATATATATAGTGTTTGAACATTATGAAATAAATGCAGAAGGCAAATAGTGGTAAAATGTATGAAAAATATGATTAAAAATTTCGTACCCTGAATAGTTAATAATAAAAAAAATAACGTTACAAGTTATGAACCCTTAGTTCCTAGTACTAGTTACGTTCGCGATGTTGCCCTATTCATGAACTCTAAGTTCTTGAATTTAGGTTTAGTTCTTAGGTACAGGTGCATAAATCGACCTTCAGTAAGTTAATTATTGAAAGTGTCAATCTGCACGATGACACTGTCAGATTTGACATATTCACATCGGTGATGCCATATCTCAAAAAATTAAGTAGCATTCCTCGTATTATCGACCCGGTTGAATTGACTTCGAAGCAATCACGAGCATCCAGATTAAGGCCTGTCTGAAGCATAACTGACCGCCTTCGGTAGAAACTATATTCTGTCGTTATCTTTATCGTCCAAAAAAATGTATATCCATCGACAGCACAATAAAATAAATTTCTATTTATACGAAACGAGACTTTAATCACCGCGATGTCTGCGAGCCCATTTCATCAGTACACTCGTATACGTTTATGCTTTGTTTTTATAGGTTGTCAGTAGATGATGGCTCACGATTAGCACTCACCTACATATGTAGTCAGACGCAGATTTGTTTACAGCATTGCTCAACACGTGAAATCTCGAATAATTGCGTCCGTGAGCGTCTTGGTTTCTTCGCAATTCCATGGGCGCCGCAATGAGAAAAGATAAAATGCCATTTTGGTCTGTAGCACCTACACTAATCACCCTGTATATTTGAAAACTATTTCAAAATATAGTTCTCATGAACTCCTAAAACTAGATATTGCCTGTCACATAAAATGTGAGACACACGGTATATCAATCAATCACTTTATTATCCTTTCGACGTATACAAGTATAGGAATTGTCAAAATAATTTACATAGAAAATAATTTACAAAACAGGTAGGTAAAATACAAGAAAATATTCATACAATACAATTTAAAAATACAATTAAAAAATGCGATTTTATATCACAAAACTCACAGAGATTATAAAAAGATGTCATTTCCTTTGGAAGACTGTTAAAAAAATTTGGTCCAATAAAATACAATAAAATATGCATACAATACAATTAAAAATGCGATTTTATATCACAAAACTCACTGATATTATAAAAAGATTTGTCAACTAAAAACAATTTGAGTATCTTTTTAAAAAGGAAGAGTGAATCACAAGATTTTATTTCCTTTGGAAGAGTGTTAAAAAAATTTGGTCCAATAATATTAGGTGCTAATGAAGAAATGTTCAATTTTGTTTTGTCTACATGGATGTCTTTTTTTTGTCTCGTATTATGTTCGTGAATATCCATATTCAAAAAGAATTCACTTTTGTTTTGGAAAACATATAAGCATAATTCAAATATATATATATATATATATATATATATATATATATGTGTGTGTGTGTGTATATATATATATATATATATATATATATATATATATATATATATATATATATATATATAGCTTCAATATTTGCACTGCTCTGTCACCAAAAGTTGTAGCGATGGATTGGTATGGGCATGGGCATGGGGTTCTACCAATCCATCGCTATATATATATATGTTCCAGTGACTGTAAAACAGTCGAAAACAATCCTTTAGGAACTCACTATACCTTTGTATAGATTGTATGGCATATATCCGACAGAAAACAACTACTTCTCTGGCTAATACGTCGACAGATATTGAATTATATCTGTCAGACATATGTGCAAAGATCCTTACTTTGAAGGAACAACTTTGCAAGAGCTCTCAGAGACAGACAGCAGGACACCGCCTGATCCAAACAAGGAACCAACTGCAGACCGGTTTCTGGATGAAGTCCCTCATCAGTGCAGTCCTGGTTATCACGGGTGTATACACGCGGGGGCCCGGTGCCCGTCATCGTTCGCCGGGATGAACACTGCAATCGCTTACAGGATCCACCACGGCAACAGATTAGAGAGCGCTCCAGAAGGACATTTCGGATGCGAAATGGTATATGCTGAATACTTGTTTCAAGGAGCAATAAATGTTCCAGTGACTGTAAAACAGTCGAAAACAATCCTTTAGGAACTCACTATACCTTTGTATAGATTGTATGGCATATGTCCGACAGAAAACAACTACTTCTCTGGCTAATACCTCGACATATATTGAATTATATCTGTCAGACATATGTGCAAAGATCCTTACTTTGAAGGAACAACTTTGCAAGAGCTCTTGCAAAGTTGTTCCTATAAATATTATATATATATATATATATATTTTATATATATATATATATATATATATATATATATATATATATATATATATATATGAAAACTAAAAGTTCGTTCATTCATTCTGATCAGAGTTAGTCTTGGAAAAGTGATATTTGGCTATTTTTCAAAGTATTAATTAAATATTTTTGGAAATTATGTGACAAGAGAGGACATTTTGGAAATTTTCCAAGCATTATTTATGGATTAGAGTTGATAATGCTACCAGCTACAGATGATACCCTGTATATTCAAATGATTCAAGTATTGAGATTTGGGGGTTTTAAGGTGTTCTGAAACAGAATCTGGTGTTATTTTTGCGATAAAAAAATGCCTAGTATGTTTTTCCCAATTTTTTACTTTTCATTTGGTCGTAGTTAACCGTGGAAAATGGATATACAAACGTTCCGTAAACATAAAGGTAGGTATTTCCGAGTACTACAACTTGAGTCCTTGAGTCAAAGAAAATTTCGAATTATTTCATGCTCAACGAAATATGAGGGTGTGGCTGCTCAAAGTGGGACACACTATATATATATATATATATATATATATATATATATATATATATTCGGGATTGTCAAAATATGAAATGACTTGAAAACATTTTTACAAGTACCTACCCATACGTGGTATTCGAAAAATACACCTCAAAATTTGTTTCTGAACTATGAAAACATCATGAGCAAGTGTGGAATTGCCCCAGAAGCAAATACCATATTTTAGTCTAAATTCAATTTGAGCTTAGTATACATTCAGAAGCTCATGCTTCTCCAATACAGTACGTAGATTGAAGAACATATATTTCAGTGAACGCAATCTTGAAATCAATAGCTGGCAGTGAGGTTTCCAATTCAAAAATTCATCCAGATAAATTCCTAAAATTTTTACTGGTTCGTGTGAATTTAAGAGAAATGTGTTCTCTATTGGAAACTGCAAATTCTCCACAACTCTCTGTCGATTCCGAATCCTGATCATTTTCGTTTTATCTGCATTGAAAAAGAGATCACGTCCATTGCAGTATTTTGCTACCTTCTCTATGGTGTCTTTACATTTTGATTCCAATTCTTTTGTATCTGAATCGGATATGACCAATGAGAAGTCATCTGCGTATGCAGTGTAATGATCTGTACCGATGACATGATCCATATGACTTACATATAGAATAAATAGAATGGGCCCTAATACCGATCCTTGTGGATATGGAGATAATAAAATCTTCCTTTGGCGAAGATGAATAAAATCTGTCAAGAAATTCTTCATGATGACATTCACTGTCTTGATACATAAGTTGTCTGGTATCAATCTATCACCATTATGTTATCTGCTACTTGTTCCCTGAGAAGAGATATCCTTTTGCGGAACGTTTTGACAGAGTTTGTTGATGAATAGATGATCAATGAAAAGAATTTTTCTTTCAACTTTCCTCTTGGTTTGAATCTTTCAAGAAACAAATTTCCTCGTCATAATCAAACTTTCAGTCCACACATAATGAATATATTCACCGGCGAAACACTGCCGACCATACCTCGTGTTGGTTTTTTTGTCAGATTTTTCGGTGTTGATAAGGTCGTTGACAATAACCAAATCTCTCATCACACGCTTTTGACGAACCATGTTGAATGAGTGCAGATCCACGAAATGTGCAAGTAATTTGAAGGTAATAAAGCTGATCAGTGGACCATACTTCCTGTGGGGTTTACCCATTGTAGCGAACCAATCCGAGCCGCCATCGACCTGTTCATTGTTATACACAGTGTTATCTGTGATTATTTATTTATCTGAGGTGTGGCGCTCCACATAATTCACTATTTTTTCGAGTGCTAAAATTTTTCGGATTGTCGCTTTTATTTACATTTGCTTATCTCTCCATTCATGGAATAGCCACTCATTGCATAATAGTATTTTCCTGCATTCAATTCTTGAAATTATGATAAACCAGTTGCCACCCAGTTGGATATAATTTTCATCAATAATCTTATCTTTATTTGGATTCATTAAATTTGTTCACAGCTTTATCAGCGTTATCAGAAGTAAATATTACGCTCTGAAATAAATCATGAACAAACTCTCAGATCACGAAACTATTTCATTCATTATTTTCTCACCAGTCAGTGAAGAAGTGATAAACAAATCAGATTGGAGGATAAAATATGTATCCACCACTGTTTCGTCTAGTATTAATCACTCAGTATTAACGTAAGCGTAATTAAAAGCAAATTAAAGCTTTGTTAGTCTAAGAAGATAACATCAGATGGCATGCCGATAGCAGAAATAAGAGTTAGTAGAGTTTGTTAAAGCTTCGGTACTGTCTGCGATCAGGATCAGGGTTAATCGCAAACCGACCTAAAAGTATGCAAATAAATCTGCAATGCCTCTCAGATAGCTATACCAAAACAGGAAAGAAATATTCAAACGCTGCTTAGTCTACCGCATCTCTACCTGCACAAACAGAACATGATTCGCTGTAAAAAAAGTTAATACAAAATCTGAAAAAGGGACCACCCCCCCCCCTCTCCCCCTACTTGATCTCACTCTAGCTCATCCTCTCTCCCCTTCTCCCTTTCAATTTATCATTCCTTGTTTCCCCTCTCTTTCTTCAATCCTCAGGTTAAGTGGATGAACAAGAGGTCATTCTGGAGCAGCCTTTTACATAATGAATGATGTTTTTTTTTCTCATATGGGTTCATAATCATTATCATGAGTCCTGAAGCATCCTCCCAGGAAGATTGATGATTGTGTTAGCCCATTTCTTTGTCTCCTGAGTCCCCAAGCGGGATCCCACAGGCTGGTTTTGGTCCAATGGGAGTTGTTGGTTCCCCGCTCTTGCTAGGGCATCTGAGCTCTCATTTTCCTGGAAGAACTGATGTAAGTCTCTTTCTCCCGAGGCATATGGTTTGGGTCATCTATGTAAAATGGATGGGTGACCTTATGTCACCGGTTGCTGGGAGTGCCGCAATTGTATCGACTGGTTTTCCTGAGTGTAACGGATAATGGCAATAGGGAGATGCAGAGAGAATACCAGCTCTGTTCGGACTCTGACTTTACCATATCCTATGCTCAGAGCGGCATCAGCTGTCCATGGCATCTCACTATTTAACTTACTGAGCAAATGCATGATTAGCTCATGCGATGTTGTATCAAATGACTTGCGGTAATCTGTGGTAAAAGAGTACACATCAGTTCAATAATTTTGTAATCTGTTGATGAATTTTTATAAACCATTAATAAAACTATCAGCGAAAAAACAGAACAGTACCTGATGATATCTTTTCAAAGCTACTAGACACCACTTTGGGCCTCTAAGCAAAATGTGGTATAACTTAAATTGTATAAACGTTTACTGTTTCAAGATCATCCTTCAAGATGTTTTATAATTTCACTCTGAGAACGTTCTCATCGATGATCTAAACAACAATTTTGATTCCAAGAACACATTAATCATGTTCACAATGGTAACTTCAACCTGTTGGCTTTTTGACAGCCGGAATATAATGCCAATGAAACTTAATTGTTCTGTTACCTGAAAATTTAAGTTATAGTAGGTTTGCTTACTGGCTTCTGCAAACTCAAACATCACATGCATAAAATCGGACTTGAGCAAGATGCAGAGTGCCGGCTATGCATGGAGGATGATGAAACGGCTAAACACATTCTGTGTACATGCCCTGCAGCGGCCAGAACCAGATTCTCAATATTTGGCGACACGACAGTAAGGCCAGAAAATCTGGTAAATTGTTCTCCCAATGCATTCCTCAATTTCGTCAAGAGATTGGATATACTGGGAGAAATATAACTATAGGGTGCGCCACAATAGGCCATTGGCCGCAGTGGAGGGCCTCATAAGGTCCCACTCACGTTCAAACCTAACCTAACCTGAAAATTACAAAGCCAATTTGTTAGTTGCATTGCGCTTATACTGCATGATACATCAGTTGATGAGCAAGTTTTCCTTTTATCATCATTAGTGATATTTTCTATTCTGGTTCATGGAGAGTTTTTAAAACCCTTGAGAATTCACATTACGATAAGAGAGCATACTTATCTCTTATTGTATTCCATTTTTTTCTCAAGAGTCACAAAAACTCTCAATCCGCCCCTGTATTGTAGACGCTGTAAAATATAAAATTCAACCACCTACGGTGAGAAATAATGGCCTAACGTTTGTTTGGGAAATAGCTCTATCATGAACTACTACTATGCCTACAGTGTTCAGGGAGTGGTAAAACTAACCAGATGTGTGTATAGGGGGTCATTCGACCACTGTAATTCTGATCACCTCGCCTGTGCGGGTTGCATAACATAAGCGTGTCATTATTTGAAGCAGATTGTATGAATGAGAGCAGCTGGTGCTGATAGAAAACTATCGGTGTTAATTCATAGTAGTACTATTCACAGAAAGGCGATTGAAAGTCCGTTGAAATTGAAAGAAGTTTATTCGTGATGGCTCACTGGACATTTTCAAACTCTTAGAAATTAGTTTTTAATCAATAATGATGTTCTCAATATCAAGATTAAGATAAGAGGTCATTTTTTAATTGGATTGGCATTTTTCTTAGCAATAGAAAACAATATGTCAATCTCAACTTCACTAAAAACAGTAAGGTAAATAAAGCTACATGCAATACCTATGTGTGGGTGTTCCAAAAGGCTCAAAATTGAGACCGTTCTTATTCCTCATGCTATCCCAGTAGCTTCCCTAGGTACTTTTCTAGTCTACCAATCATTCATGATTGCTATCGGTCTACGTTTAGGCACATCAGTTTGTGTAGGTCATTAATGTAGATGTGGTTCTATCGTAAATGAAAACACATGGTTGAGTTTGAGTTTAGTTCAGGTTACTTCTCAAGACATCAAGCTGTTAACTGCGGAATTTCCGTCAATTTTAGAACCTGTCTTCAGTGATTTGGAAACAGTAGCTTCAGTACAAACATCCAAAATAGTTTCGTTTCCCAATCTTCGACAGTATGAGTAACCCTGTACCAATGAATAGATTTGACATTGTTCCTGCACCGCCAGCTCCCAGGAGCTACTCCAACTTAGACTCTCACAATATTTAGATTCATTCTCTAGGGAAGAAACTTTGGATGGTGATGAAGAACCGATATGTATAGAAAGAAGGAAAAGGAAATGCACAAAGTTTCTATCGATTCATAAATTGAGATCAAATAGTATCTTCCCCTTTACCACACAAGTATTTTTATTCCTAGATAACCAAGCTCATGTTCATAGCAGATAAGCCCTTGCAATGAATAGTTACACATTTAAATCTAAGCCGTTTCTTGAACACAACCTAAATTAAATGCATATAAATTCCCTTTGAAATTCAACCTGATTTTTTTTTGCTTAAATTGGAATTCAAAAATTACTAATTCATACTGAGGTATTCCAAAATTCCCAATTGTAAGAATAAGTTATAAATAAAAACGAATTAGCTCACAAATTCAGAGATAAGTTATATATCACACGAAGACAAATAATACTTTGACTTTTAAAAATAATGTTAAGGAATCAGTAGTAGAAAACAAGTTGGATTAACATTCACAAAACACCAATAAAAATGTCAAAGCAGCTCGTGATCGGCTGACTTATAATTAGGACTAACAAATTGATAGTGTGCACCAAAATTCCGAAGTCGCGATATCGAATTTTTTAATAGCCTCAACGACTGAAATACCGATAGACACAAAACTTGTGTTCAGTTTTATGTTCAGAACTGTATTCGGTTAAAGTGCAAGGGGAAACCCAATCTTTCGGACGTAACTGGGGTGGAAAGACGATTTGTATACTTACCGTTCGTGTATCGTTATGTTCATGCGTCATCAGTCTTACTAACGAAGGGCTATTTTTATTTTGAATCACTCAAGAAAGTTCCTGATTAATTAATTTCAGTAAGTGGAATGAAAAAGAACTTCAATTAGGTAATGGTTAAACCCTAAAAAATATTTTCTACAATGATTGCACAAATTTCACTTAGGCTGTTGCTAAAAAAAAAAGTAACAGGCAAGGACCAGGTGGACAATATTGAGGTTCCTACTTTAAGGAAAAAAAATATTTGAACACGAAAAGACTCAAAATGGTGAAATGGAAATGCAGTTTAGGGGTTGATAACAGATTTTTGCGATTTTTGTCGAAACGTGACCTCCTAGCGAAAAATGTTCAATATAAAAGTTGTAGATAATAAAAAAATGCGCATAAAAAATTTAATTTACATGAAAATTTGTTAAAATGTGTCTTATTTGGTATCGAATAAGCATGATTTTTTCGCAATTCAGAAGACGACTAGTTTTCGAGTATGTACATTTATAACAAAAAGTAGTTTTTGTTTGAAAGTGGTTGACAATGTTTCATTTTGAGTAAGGTTATTCTGGACTTTCATTGTCTAAAAAAAACAAAGAAAAATTCAATTCTCTGCAATTTTTGATCACGACGTTTCAACTGTTAAAATCTACAGTCGTTATCAAGTGTATAATGCGACAAGCTCAAGGATACTTCTTATATATGCTAAGGATAATTATGTGTCATTAGCCTAGGGGTAATTTGGCGGTATTCAGGTAAGCTCGTTAATTACAGTGCCGGGCCCCTCCGGTACAGCATTGTTAATTCTTATCGCAATTTCAATTGATCCATGCCACTAATTAAGGGTTTTCATACATCACGGATTTCTATGCTAGCTTGACTGAAGAATTTGTTGTTCATAATATATGCACTCTCTTTGAACTTCCTTCTATAGCAGCCCTCTTCTTTATGGATGACTTCGGCTTCAGTCCATTTTATTTTGTGTTGGGTCGTCCAGACATGATCCGCTATCCCTGACTTTGAAGTTTCTCCTCGTTGTGTTTCTCTTGTGTTCAGCGAGTCTAACGCTAAGTGGTCGCTTAGTTTCTCCATGATAAGCTTCACCGCATGAGACGAGTTCCCCCACAAGATAATTCAAATGAGAGTGGAAAAGAGCGTGATATGAAGATAGAAGGGTAGAATGGTTTATTGAATTTTTAAGACGCCTCAAAAGGAATAGTTGAGTGGATAGTTTTTTGCATAGTGTATCTATATGAGGTTGCCAACTCAAGCCATCGTCAAGTGTCATACCAAGCAGCTTGACAGATTCTGATCCACTTATCCTTTTGTTTGAGGAGCAGATCATCTTTTGAGATTTGCTCTTGTTTAGGTTTAGGTTGTTTGCTCTGAACCAAAATTCCGCTTTACCGTCAACAGTAGTGGAGATTTCGTTCAATGCAGATATATTTTTGTGGGATTGAATGAAAGTAGTATCGTCAGCGTAGCACACACAGAAGCCTGGAGATATAGTGTGGAAAATATCATTCATGTAAATAATAAAAAGGAGCCGACCTAACACGGAGCCCTGTGGTACACCATGGTTTATGTGTTGATACTTCGAAGAGATATCATTGATGTGCATTGACTGCATTCTATTTTTAAGGTTTTAACAATGCTGTACCGGAGGGGCCTGGCACTGTAATTAACAAGCTTACCTGAATACCGCCAAATTACCCCTAGGCTAATGACACAAAATTTTCCACAGCATAGATTTTAACAGTTGAAACGTCGTGATTAAAAATTACAGAGAATTGAATTTTTCTTTGTTCTTTTTTAGACAATGAAAGTCCAGAATAACCTTACAAAAAGTAGTTTATATTAAATTATTTATAATAAAATATTTGAAAACAAAATTTCACTACAAAATTAATTTATTAATATTGTTTTCATTCTTTTTACAACTATTGAAAATATTGAGAAACCCATGATTTACAGAAACTTATCGGATTTTCTCAATTTTAAGCGGTTTAACTATCAATAAACCACCAAATTACATAGACCATTTCGAAGTAGACATTTTAACAATTAAAATTACCACTTATAGACCTTCGAAATACAAAAAATATCAAGGCAATTGTTTGTGGAAGATCTTCGTTTAATTCCTGAACTAGCCTCATTTTGAAAGAATGGAATTTGTGGGCTTTCCAAATCCGAAAAATAGTGGTAGCTGATACACCAAACGCTCTAGCTACTTGTCTGATGTAATAATAATAATAATTTTTATTCACTCAAAAGGTACATTGTATAGGACTAGTCATAGAGAACCTTAAAAATAAAACTTAACTTAAAGTAGACAATTTACAAGAGTAACATTCATTAAAACTGTATCAGTGTCTAGTCACACAGCCTCGCTGAGAGCAATCCACTTGAAAGTAATTCGAATATCAATCAATTACTCGTTTATTTCAATTCTATTTCGTTTTTAATGACGAAAGAAGTATTTCATAACGCTTCAGTTCAGATCTTCGCCAGAGATCCATGAATATTAATCAAATTTACGACTTAAGCGATATTAATGTTCAAATTGGGAGAGTTTGGAGTAGAAGTATAATAATAAACGAAGTTTAATAAACTCAAAACCTCCTGCAGAACTCTAATGAATACGAATACGGCGCAGGAATACTGGTGGATTTCAAGCGTTATTGGAAAAGTTGGTAGAACTTGTTTATGCACAAAAAAAGGACGATCAATGCCTGGAAAGTTTTACAGAGCAATGCTGAGATTGAGAGTCAATGATGGGTATCCTGAAAGTGATAATAATAATAATTCGTTTTTATTCACTAAAAAATTAAATTTGTTTTGAGGTTTTGAAGAGTTGTTTATACTTACTGGGTGATTTCGCGGTCCTGTAGCTTCCCTATGTGCATAATAATAATAAGAATCAAAACTTTATTTAGTTTTTGAATAGTTTATTGTAACCAAATTTTGGTTTCAAAAAACATTAGGGAATGACTGATTCCAATTATCCACATTTTGTCGCCTATTTTTTTGTGCGTTCATCCATATAAAGCATTATAGAGTTCGGATTTTTATAGCCCCCCCCCCTCCTACCCCCGTTTTGAACGGTTCAACGTATAAACATGGGACAAAACCATTTTGAATGTTATCACCGATACTACTTTTTGAAATAAAAAATATTGTGATTGCTTGATAGATGGGGCGACGGGATACATCAATGTAAACGTTCAAATGGTATGGAGGTATCAAATGACACATCGTTGAAAAAATAATTTAATTCTCTTTTCAACGACCTAAATAAACTTTGTATTTTGTTAATATTTTATTACAATATGCACTCGAAATATCAAGTTTTTAAGGTGCAGTTTTGAATGGTATCCTTACTTCGAAAATTTGAACAATGTAACAGAATTAGTTTGAATGATATTACTGATACTAGGTTTTGATAGAAGATCCATTTCATTACTCGACAGATGGCGCTGGAGGCACATCAACTTTAAAAATTTCGAAAGGTCTAGAGATCTAAATTGTGAAAATACTTATTAACAAAAATCGATGGTTGCATAATTTGAAATGAATTCCCTTTTGAACGTTGTGAAACTCGACCCCCAATGCCAATCGAAACTTTTAAATTGATGTGCTCCTTCGCGCCCTCCATTGGACAATATTTTATTTCAAGAAGTAGTATCGGTGATACCATTCAAAATGGTTTTAGTTCCATGCTTGTACTGCAAGCCATTCAAAAGTTAACAGGGGGGAGGCTATAAAAAATCGCTCTGTATGAGAAAAATAAATTAATCTGAAATTCAACTGAATATGATTAATGCACATCCATATTTCCTAGTTATATGGTGGTGTTGGTAGCCTTCTAATCTGGAAAAACGGCAGTTTTCTAAATCAGCATTTGCCCGAAATAGTCTGATATACCCAAATTAATTATTTTGGATTGTAGATATCTCATAATCGATACCAGATTAATTGTTATTCTGTCCCCATATCTTGTTTTTCTAGTTGGTTGGCTTAGAAAGTTTGGGAATTGCGAAGTGTACAAAGTGAATATGGGTGGACCTAAAATTGATCCTTGCGGCACTCCATAACGCATTGTGATCTGGATTTTAAACTGTGTTAACCATCTGATTCAATCCTCTTATAACGTTCTCAGACAATTGTTTCCGAATCGGGATTTACTCACCACGAAACTCAAACTCAAATTGTGTGAATCACTAATATTCTCCAAAATTTCTTACTGTGGTAGTATTTATGGACCTGCCTTAAGGCAGTCTGATTCGATGCCAAAATAGCTGCTTACGCTTTTCCTTTGGGGTGCGCAAATTTGATCATATATCCGCTGTAATGAAGGAATCAGGCTGGCTGAAACTAGAGAAGTTTAGAACATTACACTTGTTGATCAATACGCATAAAGTTTTAAACACCAGGAAGCCTGACTATCTATTGAACAAACTCAACACTTTTTCGAATATAAATAGATTCGCCACACGTAACAGGTTAGTTCTATCCATTCCCAAGCACAAGTCTTCAATTTTCACACGCAGTTTCTCATATAATTCCCCGAAACTTTACAACTCACTTTCCAGTGAATATAGGTTGTTCACAATCAAAAACTTCAAAAAAAAGGTTGAAAGCATTTTTACTAGGTCGTTTTTTTTTTTATGCTGACTATGGCTTACTTTTTATGACTCGCCACTATAATTCTGAAGATGTAATTGGCGAAAGAAAATAAGATCGCAGCGCCACCTACAGCAAGACTTTGAACTACGAATCACGGACAATGGTTTTTGACTTTACACGTGTTTATATGGCGTTTTGACGATCTGTACTCCTATTTTCAAACAATTTGTGAAAATTTGTGATTTCTATAACTAAAAAGTGATTGTGTTTCTAATGAAAGACTCTAAAGAACGTTTCAGTAAGGTGATTCAAAGGTATTTCATCTCCGATTAGTTTTGAATGCTTCTGCAATTCAAGGTTGTATGGCGTTTTGATGATCTGTTCTACTATTTTCAAACAATTTGTGAAAATTTGTGATTTCTTTAACTGAAAAGTTATTGTGTTTCTATTAAAAGACTTGAACGATAGTTTCAGTGAAGTTTACAAATATTTTACTTGTTTTTGGAGGTCATGATTTGCGATCAATTATTGATCTGATTCATTCATCAGTCTGTTTGTCAAACAAGCATATACTTCGATATTATTTAGCTTGCCAATTTTCAGTTTCAAAATCCATGCTTTCCTTTGGTCAATTTCTTCAATATGGTCGAACCAATTGGTGATTTTTCAACCTTGCTTTTATTTTTGGGGGAAATTTGTGATATCCCACATTTTCCTTCTTGCCATATGTCCTGCATCCTGGGACTGAACAACTAGGATTGTATTTTCCATATTTGGCAGTCTATCAACAGTATAAACCAAAAAAATACGAACAGAAACAGAAATCGAGTATGGAAATATCCTTAATCAACAGAATGAATCAGATCAATAACTCACAACAAAACACACGTAAAATATTTGTAAACTACACTGAAACTATCGTTCAAGTCTTTTAATAGAAACACAATAACTTTTCAGTTAAAGAAATCATAAATTTTCACAAATTGTTTGAAAATAGGAGAACAGATCATCAAAACGCCATGCAACCTTGAATTGCAGAAGCATTCAAAACTAATCGGAGATGAAATACCTTTGAATCTCCTTAATGAAACGTTCTTTAGAGTCTTTCAATAGAAACACAATCACTTTTTAGTTAGAGAAATCAGAAATTTTCACAAATTGTTTGAAAATAGGAGTACAGATCGTCAAAACGCCATATAAACACGTGTAAAGTCCAAAACCTTTGTCCGTGATTCGTAGTTCAAAGTCTTGCTATAGGTGGCGCTGCGATCTTATTTTCTTTCGCCAATAGGTTTTTGTATTTTGTATACAAACTTTGTGTTCACGAAATTAGTAGATTAAGATTATTGATTGTTTCTTCCTCATTTGATTTGTTTATTATAAATGTGTTGTCAAGGTTGTGTTCAAAAACTGCGCAGGCTGACACTTATTTTTTGTAGTGAATAAAGACGCTTTATTATTATTATTACTTTCAGTTATATCTTCAACCGACGAGAACACGTGGTATAATTCAAATACTTCGAACGTTTCTGGATAGGTGTCATTCCATTCAGCGAATTGTGTTGATTAATTATTCTACTATGTGTCATCAGATTATTGAACGTGGATGAATGAAAAATTCCTTTCGCCCGGTCACAAAATCCAATAATATTTGCGTCATGATTTGAATGCTTGATTTGTTGTGGTGACTAATTGATTATTATTCTTATCGCACGGTGCTGTAAAAGTTCACAGTCGATTACTGCTATGGGTCTGCGGCAGCCAGCAGCTGTCAGCTGATAAGAACACGTTGGCCTTTTTTCCATACCGACACTTTCAGTCAGTTGGCGCCAACATTTGGCGCCCGAGGTTTGCTATAATTCTGCCGATCAGCAATAACCACCGCCGATAAAATATACACTTACGCTGCAGAGATATAAAAATGTGCACACACATTCAGACGGACATACAGTGTCACACATAAAGTTTTTTATTAATAGATATAAAGAAAATTTGACTTCGCAGTTAGTTTGTGCTTGAAAATGAGTAAAAGCATCTTTCCTTACAGTTACAGTTTTTATTGATCATCGCTTTTCACATAGAAGTACATGACAAGTCATATCAGATACATGGATAAAAATAAATAACTAAATTTAATTAAAATTTAAATTAAAATATAGGTGTAGAAGCCTAATTGACAATGAGAATTTTTCACGATTAAGACATTTATTCTTAGTTTGTAACGAATAAAAACAATTTACCGATAGATATTCTTTAAGAGATGTTTTGAAGGCTTTTTCACAACGACAATGTTTGATTTGTTCTGTTCTGTTCTTTTTTCATGTGTCACTATAAACCTGTCAAATTTGACATTTTTTTCGAAAAACCTCAAAAAATCAGTTTTTTTTTTGAAAATTTCGAAAAATGCCAAAGAAAAAAGTTGCTCAGTTTCCAATTTTATACATTTGCTCCAAATTTGGACTCTCTACTGTCACTTCGACTTTTTTCCAATTTTTTTAATTTTTCGAATCTTTCGCTCTATCGATTCGAACGTAACATGATTCAAATTTCATAATTTTGATGAATATGAATAGTTATGAAACTGTAGGTAATTGTTCAGTTTACAGAAAAGTATGATATTTCGGGTTTGGTTGTAACTGAATTATTGTCAGAAGAATAATCAAACTGAATAAAAGTCTTTTAAAAAAAGAAATACGAGTGTAATAAGAATGAAGAGAAATTCGTTTATTCGATTACTAACATATTAACGTCCATACATTGAAAATCCGAATCAGTTTAACAATGAAATGAAAAAACTAGATGAACTTTGCAGCAACAAAGACGAATTTCTGGAGGTGCATTTTTTTAATTTTCTGGTAACAGGCCAATGTGGGTATTTTCTGGGCAAGATATACAGGGTGTTTCTTAAGTACGTGTAGAAAATTTAGGAGCGTATAGCTGACATCAAAATAAGAAGAAAAGTTCCTATAAAGATATGTCAACAAGTTATTCTTTTCTGAGATACAGAGTGTCAAAGTTGAATTCTTATTTTTATTTTGTTGTGAATAATTTCAAAATAATTTTGATATTTGGGTAAATTTGGTATCGGGAAATATTTATTATTGCTTGTGTAAAAAATAAATTCTTGATAGAGCGAGCGAGCGAGCGAGCGAGCGAGCAACTGTTTTCGAGTTATTGAGATTTGAAATAATCGATGCAAGTGATTTTAAATAACATGATTTTTTAATACAAAATAAATACAATTAGAAATAAGTTTTTTCACAATTAACACAAAATTTGATTTTGTAACTGAAAAATCATCCCAGATACCAAACTTTACTCGAATATCACAAACATTTTGGCATTTATTCACAAAAAAAAACAAATATAATAATTAAACTTTGACACTTTGTATCTTAGAAACGAACAACTTGCGGACATGTGTTTATAGGAACTTTTTTTCTTATTTCGACGTCAGCAACATGCTCTTGAAGTTTCTACACGTACTTAAGAAACACCCTGTATATTAATCCTTTATTTAGTCTAAGACTAATGTACATGTATAAATAAATAAAATAAAATATAAGTCACTTAATTAGATAAAAATACAATAAAAATAAAAACAGACAGCAAGAAACATATCAGTCAACAAATAAAATAAAAGAACGATAAATAAATATCAAAGTCAAGGCTTGCTTGCGCACTCATTCAGCATGATGTTCTTTAACTTAACTTTAAATATAGGTAGCGACCGAGCGTTTTTCAGGTCATCCGGGAGGTCATTAAAATTACTCAATCCTTTGAAAAAAACTGAATTTTGTGATTTCATTGTTTTAACAGGCTCAATGAATATATTATTTCTCGATCGGGTGTTATAATCATGGTGTTCAGAAACAAAAGATATTTTTTCCCTCGGATAAGTTGGGGCATCACCTGTTCTTATTTTGAATATAAAAATCATGGTTTGATAGAATAACATTTTATCTATTGGTAGCCACTTCAATAAACTTAAAATTTCATTAATAGGTGTTCGTTTAGAACAAGATAATATTGTTCTCATTGCTCGATTCTGTAGTTTTTGTAGGCGGCCTATTTCATTTTGTTGTAGCAAATATAGAATGGTGCAGCAGTAGTTGAAGTGAGGAAGTATCAGTGTGTTGTATATAATAGTTTTTGACCATTTCGAGAGAATACTGGAGCCTCTGTATAAATAATTAATTTTGAATGAAATTGTTTTAATTATATAATTCGCATGATTTTTGAATTTTAATTCTCGATCAATAATAATTCCTAAATATTTGAAAGTATCCACTACTTCAATTGAAATATCATTTATTTTTATTTCACAATCATATTCTCGAAACTTATTATACTCTTTGTTATTACCTATCATCATGAATTTAGTTTTGCTTGTACTTATCTTAAGTTTGTTTGCGCATCACCATTTGTAAACATTTCCCAAAGTTTCATTCACGGTCTCTACCACTGCCAAGATATCTGAATTAGAGAAGTGAATCAGAGCGTCATCTGCAAATAAGTGCACCGAGCATCTTCCAACATTTTTCACAACATCGTCAATGTATATAAGAAATAGTAACGGGCCAAGTACACTACCCTGGGGGACTCCCTGTTCATTCAATATTTCATCAGATAAAATATTATTCAAGTTTTTGTTTTCTGTTCTCTAGGTAATCTACAAGCGATGCTAATGCATTTCCAATAATACCAATGCTTTCTAATTTCATTACCAGTCTATTCCTATCCACAGTTTCAAAAGCTCTTTGAAGGTCTAGAAAGATTACACCTGTCATAAGATTATCTTTCCAGTTTCTTCTAAAATCATCCAGAACACATTGTATGACTGTCTCACAACTGTGACCACTCCGAAAACCTGACTGCACACTATTTATCACTCTGTTCTGCTCTATGAAGTCCACAATTTGCTCATATGCAGCCTTCTCTAAGACTTTTTCTATAATGGGTAACATATTAATTGGTCTCAGGTCACTAGCTTTGATAGAGTTTTTTACTTTAGGGATTGGCACAATTGTGGATACTTTAATATTATTGGGAACCCTGCAGGTTTCAAAGGATGAATTGATTAGATTTAAGAGAGGTTGGGCAATATTACAAAAACAGTTCTTGAGGAAAAGGGTGTCCACATCATCTGGGCTACCTTTATTTGGCAGAGAGAGAATAATTGTCTCTAATTTTTTATAGTCAATTAATATGAAGCTGTCAAGAACATGTTCTCTGTATCTACGCAGAATTGGAAAAATCAGGGCCCGCATTGTCTATTTTATTACTGATTTGTTGTATACTTTCTACATAGTACTCATTCAAAGCATTAGGCATTGCATATATGACTTTTATTATTACGTCATCGTCAATTCCAATTTCTCTCATGGTATTATCAATTATTTTCTTAGGAACACATAATTTCAAGATTTTCCACATTTCTACAGCATTGCCTTTATTTTCTGATATTTTATTTTCAAAATAATTACGCTTTTCCTCTCTTATGATTTTCACCGCTATATTCCTATTTTGTTTATAAGTTTCCCAGTTTTCTTGATATCTGTGTGTTACGAACTTTTTATAATTGTTATCTCGATTTCTTGTTGCCTCTTTCACACGCTCTGTCCACCATTTCCTGTATTTAGGATATATCTTAATTTCTTTTTTGGGGGCAATTTCATTGAGAATATTGATCATTACTAAAAAGAACTTTTGAAATTTCTCATCAATGTCATGTATTCTGAAGTCCCAATTTACTTCACTAAGTCTTTGGTTTATTAGGTCATAGTTCATATTTTTTCCCCTGCTTTGAATTTGTACTGCCGTTGATTCTCTAGAGAGCCCTATCAACTTTACTACGATAATGTTGTGATCAGTTATTTGAGGTGTATTTAGGACTTCTGCTTTGAGTTTACCTCCGTTTGTAAGAACTAAATCTATTAGCGTACCACCATCCCTACTGATATGTGTGCAATCCTTTACAATATTTTCTAATCCAGCGTCACTAATAATGTTTTTCAATCTATTACTATAAGTATTTCTTGATAACCAGTCTATATTAAAATCTCCGGCAATTATCACATTTATCCTTTTATCACATACATTGTGATCTACCCAGTCCTCAAGACAGTTTAAAAAGTTCATACAGCTACTATTGGGAGATATATATAATGAAACAATAAGAAATGTATTTTTTTCATGGATGATCTTCACAGCAAGCAACCAGCACATTTTTTCAATGATTACTTTTTTAATATCTATTACTTTTATGCTGTTCTTCACATATATTGCTACACCACCAGTATGTCTACTTTCGCTGTTTGTCCTATATAATTTGTAACCCAAAATGTACATTTCACTATCATCAATACTTTCTATTAGGTGTGTTTCCGACAAGCAAATCAAAAAGGGATTTTTACTGACAATAAACGAATCGATTTCATCAAAATGTGCTGGCAAGCTCTGTGCGTTCATGTAAACTAACAAATTCTCTATTTTCCTATCTATACAATATGATATTGAAGTCTCATATCCAATGAAAATTCAACATTCAATTTCATCCAATATGTCGTCAGGGATCAGTATCAGTAACTGTTCCAACTGTGTTTTACACATAAATGTGATTTGATATTGAATCAACGTGATCAGCGTGATCTCTGGATTTTGTTTATTTTAAAATAGTCGATAACTTTGATTATCGATTACTTTGTTCCATTACTTTTCGCACTAGTGTGAAAAGTATTGAAAAATAGTACGTTTTTGTTGTCAGTGTCAAAAAAGTAGATTGTCAACGAGTGATTAGTTTTACATCCACAATTAAAATTTCACAGTTTTTCAAGATTAGCGCCTCAAATAACAACACCAAATTGGCTCAATGCTATGCATTGCTGACAAGAGGAATAATCTTCTCTTCTCACTTATTAACGTGCCAGAAACATCTCCGGCTTTGGAGCTAAGTTATGATTAATGGCAGAATTTGCAAACTGGTCATATCTGCGTTGTAATTAGCACGTATGGTATAAGTAGAGTACCAGGCCCCGCGGTTAATTAGTCAAACACGCAACAGACCGCGTAAGAGCAGATGGATTTCGCAGCTGGTTACGAAAAAAAAAGCGCTTTATCTCAGATGCACAATCTGCGATATCGACAAAGTCAAAGTGGGATACTGAGAATTGTTTCTTTGAAATTCAGCGTCAACGATCGAGCATGTTTCACACGCTATTTGTGTTTAGTTTCCAGTAATTGATCGATAAAATCGCGCTGGTTAGTCTCAGCATATGTCAATATTACTTCGCTGAGAAATTAGTTACCAGACTACAGTAAGGTCAATGACCGACATTGGAACAGGATCTGGAATCTTTTGTGAGAGTCATAGAGAAAGCATACAGTACAGTAATACTTCCTGGACTAAATTGCACACAAGATCATCCGTGTATCTCTCTCTTTTTATGAACAAGTGTATTTGAAGAGGATTTCAATTGGTCAGGGGAGGGATTTATTCACAAAAGAAGAGATTGGGACAGTGACATGAGCTTCATAGTAATCAAAAACTTTCATCACTTCATCATATCTGGCAGAATATGTTTTTGCTGAATCAGGAAATATATAAAAATACAGTTTACACTGAGAAAAAAAAAGTAATAAATAAAGTTTAGTGTGCGATAAGTGCTTCTGTAATCGTTTCGCAAAAAAAACTGTTTAAACAGGTGATATTATGTCTATATAATATTTATACATATAAAAAACAGTAATTCGATGAGATAATACACATTATGAAATGATTAAAAAATGATTTCTATGAAAATATTTAAAATTACATGATTTGTATAGCACAACACATAATAGGTGAATATTGAAGAGAATTAGACGATAATGTATACATGAATTACATCGGGGAAATAATATTTACATTTGGGGGACTCACACATACATATTGGTTTTCATTGAGATAAAATATTATACTTGTCTCAAATGTGATAGGATAAAATGCAATACAACATTAAGATTAAAATTAAAATGCAGAGAAATGCAGAAAAGTAATGCACACATATATGCGAAGAGCGGTATTTACATACATGGAGAGCAAGTTTAAATTTTTTGTAACTTATTTCCTAACAAATTGACCTACTCTGAAAAACGAACAGCTTCAGGTTTTTTTTGAAAAGTGGTTTCGATGTAATATCTTTTATAATTTTTGGTGATGTGTTATTCAATTACATAAAAGGAGTGAAATTGATTTTTTCACGATAGTGGGGTAAACGAGTTGTGCGCGATATCTTGTGTTATGTTGGTGATTTCTAGAGCTTACTTTATCACCACAGAATTGATACTTCACGTTTGTACAAACGAAGATGCTGGTTTATTTTCACCTAGTAGCCAGACAACCAGTGACGTCGCCAAAAAACCAAATTGAATGTTTTGATGATGATTTAATGATGAGGTAATAAACTGCATTTATTAGTTAGTTGGTGTACCAGTCCACAGTTTATATATTTCAGTATTTATCCCCTGAGTTTATATATTTCGGTATTTACCCTCTGAAATATTAATCAGAATTTCGATAAATATATACTACCCTCTAGGCGGCCTCCTAATCAGTAATCTCTCAGAATATCAGTCACCTGGAAAAGTTTGTACAAAAAATCAAGTTGGCTAAATAATTTAGAGAATGTTAAATAATTTTTCCAAATTTCTAAATCAGTCATCTCCTAGTATATCATTCTTGAGTCAACTGGATGTGTCTGTACCAAAAATTTAGGTGGCTAAATATTTTAGAGGGTGTTATACGAATTTTTCAGAATTTCGTTAAATATAAACTAACCCCTAGGTGGCCTCCAAATCAGTCATCTCTCAGTATATTATTTTTGAGTCACCTGGAACAGTTTGTACAAAAAATCAAGTAAGCTGAATATTTTAGAGGGTATTTAACGCATTTTTCTGTACCAAAAATGAAGTAGGCTAAATATATTAGATAGTCTTATACGAATTTTTCAGAATTTCGTTAAAAATAAACTACCCTCTAGTCTAGAGTCAGACGGTCTCCAAATCAGTCACCTCCTAGTCATTTTTGAGTCAACTGGAAGTGTGTATCAAAATTTGTTGGCTAAATATTTTAGAGGGTGATATACGAACGTTTCAGATTTTCAATAAATATTAACTACCCCTTAGTCGGCCTCCAAATCAGCCTTCTCTTGGTATATCATTCTTGAGTCATCTATGGAAGTGTCTTGTCTGAAAATCAATATGACTGAATATTTTAGAGGGGAAATATTATTATTATATACAAGTTCTCCATGTCAAAAATAAGTAAGATTTTTTTGAGACGATGAAAATTTTTAAATAATAAGGATAGTAAGGATATTGCTGCTGAAATTCGTCCCAAATGTTGATTTCAGTGATATTTTCTGAAAATAAATGAGACTTGAAGCTAAACTAAACGTCAAATTCGCCCTTCCACGTAGCAGAATCGCTGTAAATTCTGTCGCTATAGCCGCTTCATTGTCAGAAGAGAAGCAGATTTAATGACCCTCATTTATATTCATTCCGTCGTAAAATGAAAATTTCGCCAAAGCTCATAAATTTTGATTTGTATGCCTCATTTCTCATTTATATGAGCTCTAAGAACGTTTTTATGCACCCAGAGTCGAATAAGAGAAAATTAAAACCCCCTTGCTCCAATCCAAACCATTTCATTCAATTGTTCCGTAGCAGAAAGTTCATATTGAATTGAATCGTTTTGGATGACAGCGTAAACGTCATACAGGGTTGTTCGAATTCAAATATTTACTTTTGGGCCTTAAAAAATTACCATGAGTGTAATGCATAGCAATACTCCACAGTGTATTTTCTTTTTCCATATCTTCAAGTGCTAGTATGCACTGGTGATGGATAATAACCCTGAAACGATGATACAACAAAGTTTGAAGAATCTTTCTACAACTTTTTGACAGATGTGATCAGTGGTAGTAGGGAATTGTTTTTTTTTGTTAGTTGAAAAAGTTGCTTTGATTCTCATCATCATATTTCGTCATTCCTATTCAGTTTACTAAAAGATAATGTTCTAGAGTAGAAATCAACTTTTTTTTTCAATACCAAACTATTGATGAAATCAGTATAGATAATATTTCCAAAGCGGGCAATCAACTATAATTTGTAAATCAATTGTGGTAATAATGCACGATCAAACAGGAAGGTCAAGTCTAGACTACGCAACATTCCCATATTTATAAAATTGCCAACGAGGTTGCAATTTCCTAATAGAGGACAATCGGCTATTAATCTGTGTACACAAAGGGTATCGATGATGTTGGGAAATTGAGTAAAAACCAAATTAATTATTACCTAGTACAGATAATTGATTTTTATTTCAGTTGTAGTCTTTAAAGAAATAGTTTTGGAATTGTTGATAAGAAAATTTCAAAGGAATCCAACGGATACGTGGTTCTAGAATCAAATGAAAATAACTGACGCAACGTTAGTATGGTAAAAACTTATATCGATTGAAAGTTTGAATTTGTGGAGGAAATTAGTTTCTTGGAATAGATTTTTAGGTATTTCAACCTTCTACGGTTTGAAATGATGTTGACGTTTCGAAAACATCTGACAGAAAACAACTTCTTTCTTGGCTAATACCACGACCGACATTAAACTACATCTGACAGACATTTGTGCAACGTACCTCCAAGAAGGTCCAGTTGAAAATGATCATGGTAATACCTGTATACAATTGTTGTCTGCAGGTGGTCATTGAAGAAGAGAAGAGAGCATAATCGAACCAAAGAGGAGACAGTTGAAAGAAACACCGTGCATTCTTCTATATAACAACTGATTTTCAACAAACCTGGTCGAGATTGACCGCACAAGTTTACCTCTTCTCAAGGAAAAAGTAAGAAATAACAGAATAGTAATTGACTAACACCGAATACTGTATCAATATAGCAAATGTCACCCAAATTATTTCTTAGCAGTTTTCATTTGACTTTGTCTCCAAATATAATTACGAGTATAGTGTTCATCAAGTTTTGATAATGGATACAGGGATAGTCTCCGAAACGTCAACGTTTTTGAGAAATATTGTTAGTTATTTTGAACAATTTTTTTCAGATAGGCAAATTCAGAATTCGATACGGTACTGACTTGGCCAAAAGTGCCTTATGGGAAACAACGGCCATTAAAACAAGAAGAAGAAGATACGGTACTGACAGACTTAAATCTTTGATCAAAAGAAAAAAGTCGTTTAAACGCACTAACTTTTTAAGGCAATTTCATTCATTTGCCCTTCTACACTTGTATAGATTTCCTTGATTCAACGTTTCTTCACTTTCTTACTGAGGAAGGTTAAAAACCCAAAAAGACAATGTCAAGAAACTCACATCGTTTGCTGCAATCAAGCTTCTACCTGTCCATGATTTATGTAAATCGACCCCGAAAAAAAATTACTGTTTCTCACCATAGCTTCTGGTTATTTTTATTCGAATCCTCAGCCAGTAACTGCTTCAATAAATAAACAGAACAGTGGGAGTTCAAACCTCAGAAATCGTCACGAAAACAAAGTAAATCTGTCGCTGAACTTGAATAATGGGGTCACTCAACTCGAATAACAGCCCTTTTCCTTTCACTAATTCGTGGGTTCAAAATCTACCTAGTTCGAATATCTTTTCATCGCTCATGTTAGTTCTTTATTTACTTGAAAACGACGTTGGTATTTCCAGAGAATTGTGGTTGCATGTAAATTAATAGAATTGTGTTTTCTAGGAATGGCTTTTTTTCATTTAATGGTTACACGAATTGTTGTAAGGAACCGATTAAAAAATCTATTGTGATTTATTCATTTCTTTGTTTTTAACGTAATTCATTCCCGGCTACCCAAAAAAACTTGTGATGACAAAATAGCAGAACGAAAATGTATTGAACGACAGAAGCTGCCTCCGCGAACCGTTGCGAAATGAAAAGAAATATATCTGGTATGATTTAAGATTAGCTGATTTATTTATTTAATTTTCGTACGAGAAAGGGTTGAAATTTTTCAAGCACAGAAGTTGTTAAAAATTACTTAAATAATAATACAAGCACAGAACAAAACTATGTCATAGCACAGAACATAATAATTCTGACAGTTGACAATGGCAACAATAAATCAGCTGCATCGACATAACCTTGTTGATTCGACTTCCAGCAATGGTGGAGGACAGACGGCGTCCTTAGTTGGAAGTCAAGTAAATGTGTGTGAATGTAAAATTTGTTGAAAATTAGCAGTATTGTGCATCGTTTATAAGTGTTTTGTGAATTTGTCTACTTCTCTAGCTTCCTACGCCGGTAACCAGGCCGGATGACAACGGATTTGTCGGAGCTAGGGGCATACTGCTATTTGAACCTACTAGAATTTATAATATGGGATGCAGTATTGCCTAGAGCAAGACAACTGCATTCCAGAAAACTGGAAGCTGGATATATGTCTAAACGACGAAGTCCATTTAATTAAGTTAGAATAGAATAACCTTGTTGATGATCAGCTGTTCAACATCTGCCATTTTGCCAGTAAACATGCGCACTAGAAAACGATTTTCCCCCACCACTGCTACTGTCGCTTCTTGTTCAGCATTGTAGATATTCTTTGCTAAAACTGCTCTGAATTAGATTTTTTTTTAAATATGTGAAGTAGGGCATTCTGTAACAGATTCAAAAGCTTGCCGCGCAAAGTTTTCAGTTTGAATACAGAAGCGGTAAACTTTTGAATCTCTTACAGAATAGTCTACGTCACACATCTGAAGAAGTTATTTTTTAATTTTTAATGCCTTTGAATAAAAGCTTATCTTCAAAAATATTTTTTACTTAATTTTATTTAAAAATGTTTAGTTCTCAAGTAAAATGTATAAGAGCCGACTTGAAGTTTTGAATGTTTACAATCATAGTATCAAACCTCAAAAACCCTCACATAAAAATGTTCACTAGTCTCGGAAAAAAATACTAATCTTCGACCCCGAGAATCCCCAGAGCAATTTTGAATTTGACCATAATCACAAAACTTGTCCGCCATCTTGGAGCCGCCATATTGATTTTATGAATTTTGACTGAAAAATATTCGACCTCGAAAATCCACACATAGCTATTTTTAATAGAATCTGACAGCAATCACAAAAGGCTGAAGATGGATTCTTGCTGAATCCGAAACATGTACCCCCCCATTAGTTTGATGTTGTCAAATTAAAGTTGTGGAGATGATTTTGTGGTATTTCTTCTCGCTTAATCACAAATCCGTCATACTGAATTCATAACAAAAAATCATAATATCCGACTCCGAAAATCCCCACATAGCTTGAATATAATCTGATAGCAATCATAAAACTCGTCCTCTGTCTTGAAGCCGCCATATCGAATTTGTGAATTTTGCAGGGTTCGTAAATATCGTGATATTTATATAAATATCAAAATATCGGATAGATATATATCCGATATATATCAAATTTGGATATTTATTAATTTTTTTTGATATAGAGAATCCAAAAGTAGAAGCATTTATTTGTTTATTTTTAAACAAAACAACCAAAAGTGAACACCCCCTTCGGCTTTATCACAAGTGAGCAAATGTTTTTCCACGCGGGAAGGAATTCCTTGCATTTATTTCTTACATTTCTTGCATTTAGCCCATTTCCCAGTATCACTGGCTTCATCTGCCAATTCAAATTTTAGCCACACTGCACTTTTAGTTTTGGTCATATTGTTTATTTCTATTTTGATCAAATGCACTTTGCACCTACTACGGCTACAACGTGAATTGCGTTTGTTAATATCAACTGAAAAGCAGACACACGCGACCGCACATAGTAAGGGGATTAATATATCAAATAAATGGGATTCCCCGACAATTAACATCATACCGACTGATTAGGGAGTTCCCACACCGATCTCTCTTGAATTTATGACGAGATTTCAACCTATTCAACATAGTAATTTATACTGAGTGATATATATCCATGATATCAACGAATAAATATCACGATATATATCAATGATATTTATATGATATATATCGAGTGATACATATATATATAATATATATATATATATATCGGCGAACCCTGGAATTTTGACAAAAAAATCATTAATCTCCTATCCCGAAATACCCCACATGGGATCAATTTTGAATAGAACCTGACAATAATCACAAAACTCATCCGCCATCTTGAAGCCACCACATTGAATTTTCGAATTTTGAATAAAATCTGGCCATAATAGCAAAACTCGTCCGCCATTTTGGAGCCGCCATATCGAAAATATGAGTTTTGACTAATAAATCATAATATCCTACCCCGAAAATTCCCACATAGCAATTTTGAATCGAATCTAGCCACGATCACAAAATTCCTACGTCATTGATTTTGGAGCCGCCATTCTGAATTTATGAATTTTGACAAAAAAATCATAATTTCTTAACCCAAAATCACCAATTTTTAATCAAATCGGACCATGATCACAAAACTCCGCCATGTTGGAGCAGCCATTTTTTTCTCTATAAAGAATTTCATAATACGTTGTCACCGAAATTATGAACACCTGCCAAAGTTAATCGGACAACTAGAAGTGGGTCAAAATTACGTTGAAACATACTACATACTAGGTCAAGTCAAAAATAAAATCTTGTAATCGTAATAAAAATGGCACTCGAGTCTGTTTAACTAATTTATTTTCACTGGTAAAAAATATAACAGTCCGACAAACCCAATATGACTTATTTATCTCTTACCAATACTGTTTCAAATATGCAACATCAATTCAGCTAACTATTACAACTGTGAATCAACTGACTTCTTTGCTACGAGCTTTGTATTTATATCCAGCAGAGTTCTTCCCGATGGGTTGATTGTTCGTTGTTAGAAAGTAACATATATAACTCGGCGGTCGAAGGGAGCAGCAGTCGTTTTCTGCTAGAGAGTTCACAAATAAAATAAAAAATACCCTATCGTATAGGTTCAGTTTGAATTGTTTATAGACCATTTGTCATTATACTATAATGACCTTGCGTCAAACAATTTCGAGATCCTTCAACATGAAATATTTTTATTGTAACCAGGTGCAGAAAAATGTGGAATGTAGTTAATTGCTCAATTATATAGTTTACTCAATTTGTCATCTGTAATTGGATTCATAGCTGTTGATTTGATTTTAATTATTGAGTGATTGGAATAAACTAATAAACGCTATGTTCATATTTATGTATTAACATTTGTTATCCATTGACAATATTCCACAGGCTATTAGTGATCATTTTTTCGCTGTCAAGTTGGTAATATACATATTTTGTTTTTAAATATTGAAAACACTGGTTCAAGTCAATTATAATTATGTCATCTGTCAATTTTAACAGATTATTCATTGTTTTGATATTTGGCTTGGAACATTCACACATTTTTCTACTCATAGATCACATGATCTATGAAATAGAAAAATATTGAAAACAGAAAAAAAATTATGTTCGTTTTCAACAACCTGAGTTGAAAAAATCAGTATTTGAGACTGTGGTAAAAAAATGTTTTTATGATTATATTCTCTATAAACCATGAATATCAATATGAATCAGTCGTTGCTCTTTCAATAGGATTTTCACGATATAGCAGAAAACTGGTAAACACATTTGAAACATCGATTTTCAGATTATTTGTCACATAGGCCAAATTTGAATGAGAAATTTTTTATAGACTGGTGCCTTATATTTAATTATGGAATTAAATTTGGAAGATGTAATCTTAGTCATTCTTTTTCTTATCCAAATTTGAGAAGTACACTGGGTGTTTGGTTTATTTTCTATGTAACTGTCCATCAGTAACTCTGCACAATTATAACCATGGTCAGAAGGACAACAGTCATCAGACTCATCCATGGGTTCGTTGTGATATGGAGTATCTTCCTCTACACAACGAATAGTATTACTTTCTTCATCAACAGTTTCTAACAGAAAATGCCTCAAATGTAGTCAACATCAGAATTACAAAAGTAAATCTCGCCAACTTCAGAGTTACAAGAAACAGAATCATCAGTTATTCTTTCATCTTCTTTGGTTGAAGTATAGGGATAATTTTTAGATAAGGGAGTCTGGAAAGGAAACAATGAAAGTGTTTTCTCCACGATCATCACAGAATTTGCCAATTCTGAAATCAAATTTGATTACAGAATGCTGGAATTCTCTCTCTTGAGATTGAAGAAATATTCTGCAACACCTCTGCCCCCATGCAATTTAAATGTATTTACATTCTCTCTCTTGTGATAGAATAATATTCTCACACTGGTTAGCAATAATAACATTAGCCTTGACGCAGTTCATTGTCATCGAAGTGTCAAAATTATTGCTGTCACGTTTCCTATCTTTGATCGTGGAGAAAATATAGTCTGCTACTCGGTTAGAATGAAAATTCGTGATGCTCGTGGTTCCTCACGCTCGCCTTCGGCTCGCGCTCGGAACTTTCCACTCGCATCGAATTTTCATTCTAACCTTGTTACAGAATATACTATTCTCATATTTCGAATTCAAACATCAGAGTGGAACTCAACAACATCATAATATTGACATAAACGGCGTGTTCTACAATCTTTCACCCTCCTTGAAATGATCTCAAAACATTCTTTTACGATAAAAGAATTCTAGTTCGTCGATGGGAAGATTCAAATTAATTATTTTTTCCTTAGTTTTTGGCAATCTGTGAAATGTTTTTTTTTTGTATAATTATTTCAGCAAAATGGAACAAACCATTTGCAACAGGCTTGTTTTTTTGCTTTTATTTTTGATAGGTACATTCAAGATCAAAAGTATTTAATTTGACACTTGACAGTGTTGACACATGTCAGAGTATAAATTCAGTATTTCAAACATTCAAAAACAAAATTTATTACATACCGGACAGCAAAGAAACCTGTGGAATATTTTAAATTAATTTTCGAGTCTAAAAACTCCACCTATCGACAAAAAAATGAATCATGAACAAAAGTATGAGCTACAAACAAAAATTCAATGAATCCTCACGCAGTTCTTCATAGTAATGAATCCAAATCCTCTCCCACCTCCCATCAAAACTTTTTAATAACATAAAAATTTTAATAGCTTAATTCAATAGCACAATTCACAGCCAGATCTTCCGCAGCTGCTTCATCTGAAATTCCCCAATAGCTCATTCTCGCGCAATCATGATCAAAACACATTAACGGCCTTAAATCCGCCGCATTCCCACAAACAGAGCCGTTTCTTGGCGTCCGTCGTCTGAGGTCTGTCTAATTCAAACGGCTCTACCCTAAGATTGTATTCCTCCCCTTATTGCATAGCACCCCATCGTCCTTTAGCGTGAGTCATCGATACTTTACCTCCCAAAACATCATCTCCGGATTCTCAGCTGGGGGGAATTGGGGTTATTCCAGGAAATGGGAATAGCATGAAATACAAGCAGGACTGCAGGATTTAAATCTTCATATTAAGATTTTTTATGTTTGGGTGAACACCTGAAGGATACTGAGGTAGTTGGCAATGGTCTGGAAGAAATTTCTTTCGGCGCATGTTCCACAATTGCGGCAGATATTTACAAAGATGTGGCAACGATTTGACGACGGTTATCTGTGCTGTTTGTATTCCTGACGAAGACGGCGGACTTCTCGAATTCGACTGTTTCTCCTTCTCGATGGGTCGACATAATTGCCATCTTTCTTGCTATGTGTACTCTTGTCTAGGCTGATAACTTGCAAGTCGTTAATGGCTATCTTCTTTGTTTTTTCTATGATTTTGATTTGTCCACCTGTTCCTTAGCCTTCTGAATATAGTAATTTAAATTCAACGTAAAGTGAGATTATGGCATTTCTTCTGGCATTTTCTAACATTTAATAAAATATGAAATTTCTAATATTCGTTGCGATCCGGCTTGAAGGACCAATCATTTTATCATTTTAGATTTTGAATGAGGTAAGGTTCTACCGACTGTCAAACAAAGATGAAGTTGTGGTGCTTACCTGGATCTCTCCCTTCTTTCTTTGCCAGTCTAGATGGGATTGCAACCTCCTGTTCAATTTAAGGGCGTGCTCTTATTTCTTTGGGGGATCTCCAATGAATATTGAATTTTAAAATTTCCATTTCTCAAACGAGCAATTTTATAGACAATATACACCCACAGTCGGTGCGCGAGAGAGAGAGAGAGCGGTGACTTGTGTACTGGATCTTCACTGTAAAAAAATATCGAATTCGGCCTTATCCGAAAGAAAGAAAATGCTTAGATTATTAGAAACTAAACCTATTCTTCCATATAATTAGCAATCTATTGATGAGTGTAGTTTTAATATATTATATTTACATACCTACTCACACTAACACATGCGCAAGAATGTATATCTATGCATGCTTGTGAAACACACAAAGTCATTTATAACAAATAATCTATGTTTGTTTTAGGATTATTTGGTATATTTCATAACTTTCCATCATACTCTATTTTATTAATTGTAATTTAAAACACACGCAAGCAATGCTTTCTTGACACATTACGTTTATTTTTTCCCATTTATTTAATTTTATCTACCACATTTTATTGAAAAGAACCGTTATTTATTATTCATTTATTGTAAACGAAAATAATTAATTAGCAGCATAAATTTATATGCAAATATTTAACACTACTGAAATAAAAAATAAAACAATTTGGTAATAACAGAAATAAATAATTATTTTATCAACCAAACTACAAAATAGGATTTGAGTTGAAACTCAACAGTATGATAATCACTTAAGAATAGAATCTCCTTTATATTTTTTTCTCAACTTATGAATATCTGGGTGAACTACACTCAAACTCTAAAATAAGTGTTTGGTAAAATGTAGCTATCAGTAAAACTGCAAAACTACACAAGACAGGAATGTTTAAGCAATGTTACAAAATAATATGCAAGTATTGAAATAATAAAATAATAACAAACACAAGATTTTCTTCTAAAATTTCTCAGAATACTAATAAATGATGTAAAAAAATGCTAATCAATAAATGAAAAGATTGTATATTGAAATGCAATGTGTTAGTATTCAATGAATAGATTTTTTCAACTTATTTCCTAGACTTTGTTCAGCATTTAATTTGAAACATGCGTTTTCTAGAAGTTCATTACCAGATAGATTCAATGATTGAGGCCTACAATCAAAACCTTACGGTACCCCTGATTCAGATGGAACGGTTTGATAAAGCTCAAACTCCATCATATAAAAAAACGTTAAACTTTTAGATAAAACTTTCGTTGTAGTGAATTGAGTTGAACAGAAATCATTTTAAATAGATATAATATATCAGTACATCGGAATTCATTACTGAAATGGTCATTGCTCCACTTTCCCCTAAAGGGCAGTGCAATAACCCTTCGGAGGATACATTTGATGGAAATTTACGCACACATTATGGGAATCGTTTTCATGGTTATGTTCGTTTCTAATAGACACTAGCGATATAAAATAAGGACCAACCTAATTGGATTGACTAGATTTAGCTTCTTATTTGTCCTTCATTTCTTGTAATAAACAAGTATTTTCACAGTAAACAAAACTGATTCGTTTTTCGAGAATGTTAACCTCCCACAGTCTGAAAATGAAAAAATGTAAATTCAAGGTGATCTATACAAGCGTAGAATGACAAATGAATCAATTTGCCCTGATAATATACTTTACAAGACTGTTGCGTTGAAAAATTTCTTTTATTTTATCAGTATCTTATCGTATTCTGAATTTGTCTGTGTGAAAGAATAAGTTCAAAATAAATAAAATTACCTACTCCTCATTATAAGAACTTGTTAAAAACTGTATTTGTATTATATTTGGAGATGATGCGATCTTTCTTTGACCAAAGTCAAATGAAATCTGATAAGAAGTTCTTGAAGTTGACATTTACTATCTTGATATGAAATAAAATTTTCAATAAAAAAAGAGCTCTAAATTGACGTTTAACTTGACTCGAAAGCCGTGAAACATCCCACACACAAAAAAAAATTGGTGTGGTATTTATTTTTTTATTTACGTTCAGGTCTTTACATTGATGAACATTTGAATTGACAGAATTACTGAGATTTTCTAATAAAAAAAATTTAATCTATTTCATATCAGTTTAGAAATAAAAGGCAGATTTTAAATGATGATCAGCTGCTGAGGCTGTACTATGCTCAGGTGAATTCCAGATTGAGATAAGGAGTGTGCTTCTGGGGTCTTTCCTCTAGCTGCTCTGATTTCTTTAGCAAAAAAACTCATACATACGAATCATTAGTGGTATAAGTCTAGATGATTCTTGCAGAAATACTTTCAAAAATTTCAGAATTCTTACTGTTCCTAGTCTTTTTTTTATACCATTTGTAAAAACTAAATTTGTTTTTGTATCTCCTGATCCGATGGCCTCACGTGTTTATAATTTGCTACCAGATATTATTAAAAAAAATCCAAAACCGTGTAAGTATATCTCCAAACGAAAACTTGAGGATTTTCTTGTTAAAAATTGTTATTTTTTATAATTTTGAAGAATTCATGAGTAGGTAGTTTTATTCTCTTTTTCAAGAATTTTTTTATGTCCGATCTTCTTCATTTTTTTACAAATTTTATAACTTTGTCAAAAAAGGAAAATGAAGATTATTGTTATTATTATTAAATAGCACTCGTATGACAACACGTTCTGAGTACGTTCACTATTAAAAATGTCAAACTTTATTATGACAATGGCAGGTTTGACATATTCACATCAGTGTTGCTAAATCTCAAAACTTACGTAGCAATCCTCGTAATCAGTGAATTCAGAAATATTTGACGTATTTATAAAGAGAACTGTGAATTTTTCAAAATAATCCCATATAATTCCTTATAATAATTCATAAGGGTAGCCTCTCACAAAATACAAAAATTGACCTGAAATTTTAAATAGAAAACTGCAGTTTTAGATTAAACCCCAGTGGAAAGTTTTCATTGGATCACCGTGTATGTACATTTTCATTTCAACTGTTCGATTTCTTTTGACATCAGAACATTTGCTGTATCTTTAGCATCAATTTTGTTTTACATAAACTTGGGATATATTGTTTTGTTGATTTAACATTATGACATGAGAGTCATCAATAATATTTGTGATCGACTTAAAAAAAAACAAAGACATTCGTTTAATACGCTTCAATTCGGTTCAATCGCTTGTAAACGAGCTGTTTAACTTCCATTGTTTTTAAAAATTGTTGATAAACAGGTTGCCTTTTTCTCCGCGATACTACTTTTTCCTGGGTGGAAATAATGACCATAATAAGTATAGTACAGATAGGGAGAGTCTAGTATGACAGTGCAAGGTGTCTATGATAAAATAAAAACTTTTCATTTTACTATCAGTACTACCTACTCACGAGGCCCCTAGGAACCCGCAGATATACGTAACCGTGCAGATAAGTACTATTATTTCTATCAGTTGTTTTGTTATGTGTAGTATGGCTTTCACTTGCGTGACGTGCCTTTGACCTAATAATCGTGGTCTTCAATATGAAACAATTGAAGCTACCAAGGAATTTCTGTAGCCTCATTTATATTGCTATTTTATACGACTTACATGAATGCGTGTCTTGAGTTATAAAACTCTAGAAGATATTATAACAATATATTATTATGAAATGAAAATGTAAAGCTACAATTTTGAGAAATATAGAAAGAACTCAGTAAAAATGTTGTCAAAATTGTTAAATAGAATATGAATACTGTTTCCGAAAATTTTTTCCAAGCAAAATCCTTTTGAAAAACAAGAACCAGAACACAAAACTTCTCATCGACCAGATCAATTCCAAACCCCAGGGAACAATTAAAGTTATTAGACAATCAAAAACAAATTTCAGACCAAATCTGTCGAACAGAAATATTAAAATAGACAAATTGTTGACAATTCAAAATTTTGATTGCTGTAAAAACATTATATCACCCTGTACACAGATAAAAGAACTAAGAGTAAAGTGTCAAAAATCCAACTGGCAGATGGAAATATCTATTCAAAAATATGAAAATGATATAAAAAGATTGAAAATAAAATGTAGGAATTCTGAATGAGGAAGTGAGGTTATTTTTGATTATTATAATACTCTTTGCATATAATATTTTTCTAATTATAAAATTAATTGTTAAAATTAGTTACTTATAAGTTTGAAAGAATGTAATTGGTGATAGAGATGTGTCATTTGAAATTCAAAATAAGTGTCCTGGAAAACGGGAAAACAATGGAAAAGGAGGAATCAATAAGAGAAATGTTGGAAAAAGATCATCATAAAATTCATCCTTTAAAAAGTACAAGATTTACAAAAGAAAAACCCATAGAAGAGAGCTTTTTACATTAAATTCCAACATGATGTTCAAATGTCAACGAATTATCGAGATAAAGTCCCAAGATATTTTCTTAAGATGACATCTGAAAGATATCATGTTAGTTTCTTCTATATTGAATGACAAAATTTTTTAATCAAATCGTATTTAATGAAGATCTTGCATGTTTTGTGATATCAAACTTTACTATTGTTATTGTTATATGAGAATTGGTCTAAGTATAGAACCTTGAGGAACTCCACATTTGATATTCTTTAAGTCTGAAATTCATGAATTCTTTATTATTTGATTTCATTCGGAAAAATGATTCCTACCATTTGAGAACGATATCTCTGAAACCATAAAGATGAAATTTACGCAAAAGTATTCTGTTATTCATTCAATCAAAAGCTTTAGAAAAATCACTGCAGCTTTCACTTCCCCACCATTAATTTGCGAATATACTTCACATAAAAGAGACAACACTGCATCCCCTTAATTTTTATTTTTCTGAAATCCGAATTGAAGGTTGTTAATAAAATTTTTAGATCTCAAAAATTCGTTAATTCTCGAATATATCAGTTTTTCGATCATTTTTGCCAAAATAAGTGAAAGAAATATAGGACGAAAGTTAGATGTATCATCAAAATAACCACCTTTATATATTGGAATATCCAGAAACGTCTTCAGAAAAGATGAAAAACTGCCATGCTGAAATGAATCATGTGATTTAAACAGCAAGATTACTGACAGCGCTTTTAGAAAGATTTTTAAATATTTTGATAGAAATTTCATCATTGCTCTTGTTACTTCCGTCAATCTATATTGCACCCCTACGCACAACCCTCAGAAGTCTTCGATAGACTAGTGCTAGCTACGGAAGACGCTGCCCTCACCTTTTAACGTTTGATGCCTGGCACGAGACCGGTGAACATGCTGGGGAATCGAACCCACGACCCTAAGCTTGAGAGGCGAACGCTCTACCAGCCTACCACTACAGCCTAAACCACTTGTTTTGTTTTTGATACGTCTAATTACATCAACTATCTCATTCATATCCGTTTCACGCAGGATCAGATGTTTCTTGATGCTTACATCTTGGAGATAACTCAAAAGATTCATTGAAACAATGGTACTGGTCAACTTATCAGTAATGGAACAATAATCGTTCAAAGTATAACGACTCAATGATGACAATATATGTTTTCTGTTGTTTTTTCTTTTGAAATTATTAAGTACATTTTAACTTTCCTTTGATGAATTATTAGGTTTAGAAATCCTTTTTTATAATAACTATCTTTTGCAGTTTTCATTTATTTTCTTTAATTTGAATTCGCAGAATTAGAAACGCTTCATCAAACTCATTACATAGATAAACTATTATAAAAGATTCGAAATGGTTCATTGGACATTAAAACACAATCCCAATATATTTGTGAGCATCTAGAGTGAAAATTGTAATACAAACCATGACACTGCACTTCAGAATTGCACATATTTCACGTTTTTTCATCGCTTTCAGATTTGCACGATTACTCAGTTCCTTGAATTATATCACAATCAAACACAAATCTGAATGCATAATGCCTTATAGATAAGTTTTTTGTCTTGCAAGTTTTTCTTTCATTATTTATTTTGTCTTCGACAATGACATTTCTGAAGCTCGGAGGAATCGGTAAATATTGAGTTCCTTCTCTAATGATAACCTAAAGCAATTCCAATCTAGTTCCACTATATATTTCTACGTTGTATGAAGAAGTATTTCTCCAAGACCAGTGTCACATCCGATATTGGGGATTCCGAACTTCGTCGCTTACTTATTATGTTTCAACGCGTCGATTCCATATAAACTGAATTCAATTGTCGTCCTTCACAGATTCCTTGAAGGCAAGATTCAGTCCGTGCAATCAATCCCATATTCTTCTTTTTCTTTCCGTCCCAAGAAATTGGAAGCTTTCAGATTATTTTTCCTCTCCTCGATTCCAAACGGAATAAATAGTCTAAGAGCCAAGGGATACCCTGCCAGTATAAATTCAGTCTGACAATTCTATAGTTTGTTTCGCTTATCGGGTGTTCATTCGAATGGGAAGGTAATTGTATAGGGGCGTCATAAATAGGACAAACACCCTTTTGAGTAAAAAGTGATCGATGGTGCTTTTATATAACAATGGCCAATTCCAGTGAGCCCTGCACTCAGCAGGCTTCTCGTCCACAAAGCCCAGGACGAATAAATGTATTCAACAATTCTCTCACATAAGGGTGAGTATGTTTGGCGCCATCCTCTCTCTTGCTCTGGCACATTTCGCCAATTGAGAAAGCTTTGAGCAGCTGTTCAATTTTGTTGGAGTCCTAGCTGAAATGGATTATCTGAAAGCAAATTTCAGTTCATGCAATCAGTTCTACTGGCTGGTGCCGGAAAGTGCGATCATTTTATCGGATGTGCCACAAGGCTCTAATTTGGGACCCCTTTTTTATTTTTAATGATGATCTTCCTCTGGAAGTATCGTCTGCAGAAAAAGTTGAATTTGTTTTTATTCATAGTGCGGAACATTAATTTCCCCCTTTGAAAGACATCCAGATAAGATGACTTCCCTTATATCTTAGACCTAATCAAAAAAGTTATTAAGACTGGATCTGTATTGATTAAGAAACGGAAGTAATTTGAGAGTTTCGAACGAGGCGTCTCAGATTAAAGTTTCAGGACATTTTAGAATAAATTCCACATCTTCGCTTTGTCAAATAGCCCGAGCAACTGGACTTTCGTTGGGATCAGTTCATAAAATAACAAAACTTCACCCGTTTAAATTATTTGATGATTATGACCGGCGAATACAGTTCTGTGAACTAAAGACTGACATGATCAATAATAATGATCATGAAATGATCAAAAAAACTTGTTTTAGCGATGTGTGTACCTTCTACTTGAACGAGTTTGTGAACAAACACAATGTACGCTACTGGAATAATGAGAATCCTCTTAAATTTATATACAAGGGCATACTCACTATCCGGTAAAAGTCAATGTTTGGGCTGGCATTGTAGGGAATAAAATCATTGGTCCTTTATTTACGGAAGAAAATGTAAATGGAGAAATATACCTGGATATGTTGGAAAATACAATCAATCCATTGAAAACAGAAGCAGTAGAAACTCAATACGAAGCACATGGTAACTTTCTGCTTGATGAGCAGTAGCTGTATCTTCAGCAGGACGGTGCTCCCCTTCATTACGTTTCACCTATGAGAGGGTGGCTGAACAATGCATTTTCAAATAGATGGATAAGTCGATGAGGAGTTGTAGAATGGCCACCTAGGTCTCCCGATTTAACCCCATTGACTTTTTTTCATGGGGCGACCTGTAAGCCATTGTTTATACGACCCATCCGGATACTTTAAAAGAACTTCGAATCGCTGAAGAGTGCCGATCACTAACAAGAGATATTTTCCACAACGTCAGAATCCCATATCGTAACAGTAATTTCGTTTAAACGTGGATATGATAAAATAGTTGCCTGGCGCACCGACTAAAAATTCAAACGTCAAGCAGCGGACTTCAGAGACATTTCGTCAAGTCTATACAATGAAGCAATCGTTCGAACTAAATACTGCTACAGAGAGAAATTCGAGACCTCGTAACTAATCGAGTATGTCGTGGTCGGAGTGAAATCAATTTTCGCATTTGTTCATCCTCGACGAAACCGAATAAATGCAGTTCGGAGACCTGAGATGAACTTGAGAATATTTAAAGTAGAAGTATACCAACAGTTTTGTACTGATCTTTAATACGAGGGTCACAGAGAAACTTCAATATTGGAATGGATATGTAAATGTTTCGGATTCTTCCATACCTATACAGGGTGTTGGCAAATTATTGCTAACGTTTTTGGTGGGTGATTCCTTGTCGAAAATTAAAGGGGGGCTTTTATGTAAACAAAAAACTCTTAGGCCTGTCCTTGAACAGGTACATGCTTTCAGAAATGAGAAAAAGAACTAGTTTTTTTTTTTCTTGAAATTGATGAAGAGTTGAAGAAATTACATTTTGTGGGCATAATCTACCAATAAAAATACTATCTATGAAGACTCCATTGACAAGTCTACTCGATGGAGAGAATCTCGCGGCAAAAGTGCCTGGACTCGTTGAATATGGTGAGGATATAATTGGTGGTCCTTTCAAAATTTCCAGATTGGTTTATTGTATTTAGTGTGTTAGCAATTTGTCTTGTACTATTACTTTTAAGTAAACAGCACAACAGTTAAAAAAGTTTTGCAATAAATCGTTCCTTTAACCAAATATTTTTAAATCAAGAAATTTTGTTTTGTTTGGGTTAAAAATGGATTAGGGGTTGTATGTTTTACTCCTTCAAAAGACCACAACAAAAGAAATGGAAAAAAACCCAGTCTTTTTATTGATAGAACACACCCACAAAATGCCATTTCTTCAGTTAGTTCAAAAAGAAAAAAACATTTTTGGAAGCGTGTAACATTTCAAGGACTGGCCTAAGAGCTTTGTGTATACATGAAATACTCGATTTAATGTCCAAGGACACACTCTCTAAAAACTTCAGCACTTATTTTGCAATACTCTGTGTTTGTACCTTGATTGTGAAATGATGATAGTGTTGAAGAGGATATCAAACACGTAAACAAATGCGAAAAGTACAAGGTATTAACAAATACATCCGGTTTAATCTTCGGATTTGTTTCCGAATGCTATTTTATCTCATGAAAATATTCATGTAACCTCGTGTTTTGTGGAACGTTTATTTTAATTGGATCGAATGTAATTTCGCATATTTTTCGGACAGTGACAAATGAGAGAAACAATTCGCTTCTCAGCTACATAGTGTAAGAAGCTAGAGCCGGATCTGTCTGCATCTGGCCATCGCGCCGCTCAAGGGAATGTTTTACGTCACTACGAAAATTCGAGATTTGCCCCCACTAGACGAGAGCCTCGCAGTAACGTGTTTCTTTTAAATAACGGTCTGACGGGTAATTAGCTATATGAGTGGCCTCTCTCGTCCGTTCTAGAAAGCCCTTGACTCATCAGAACGAGCTTTACTGGTTATATGAAGACGACGCGCGTAGCAAAGAGAACATAATTGGAAATACATAGTTGACAGAGTTGAATATAGTGTTGAAGACCAATAGAGAATGAAGATAATGTAGGGACCTCGTCTTCTCTATCTCGCACAAATCTCTCGAACATTTCTGAGGATTGCAGTAAAGGTAAAGAGATGAATTACCCCCATTAATTTGGTCGAAATGGATTAGTTGATTGTTATTTACCACTATATAGAACTAAATAAATTGAACAAAGTTAAGTGCATTAAGAATTTTGTAGAATCAATACATACACCAAAAATGTTCAAAATGACCTCTGATATTTTTGTAAATAGGTCGAAAATGTCTTCGAATTCGCAATCAGGGCAACCATTTTACTACCAGTTCGTTCCTGCAAAAAAAGTGGTTCTATAAAATCCAAATTTGTCTTGCTTCATTGGTGAGGTCAGTCATTTAAGCCATTTAAGAATGAAGAAGTATCATCCAAAATCATCAAAGTTACAAGTCATGAGCTAACAGGAAGGTAGGAGTCTAGACTACGTTTGCCAATTTATCATTGATGTTGCCTCTTTCCTAATAGTCATTCTATAATCAATAATGCATGAGAAGTTGTGTCAGAGACCGATATCCATAATGAATTCGGAATGAGTCCTCTCACTTTTGCGTTTGAAAGTGGCAACCCGTGATTTTTATCGCGATTTTTTCAGGTGAGTTATCGCTACGATTCGTTATGGAACATTTGAGGTTGATATTTTTATTAAGTCGCCTTTTTTCCACAATGCAATACTATTGCATTATATGATAACAATAAAATAATAATAAGAATGTTTTTCACATCTTAAATTGGGATGGATAAACCCTGTGTAGGTTATGTTGGAATAATAATATTTACTGAAGGGTCTTTAAATCGTTTCAGTTGATACCATGGAATCTTAGAAAGTTTATTTGTAGTTAGCTAATACCGATATTTATTGGACGGAATTGTGAATTGATTCTGTCCGCGATATAATGGATGTATGTTAGTAGGTTACTGATATACAGAGTGCTATCAATGAACCCTTGACATATAGTCAAACTATCGATCAAACTCTGATCGTTTCTCTGATTATCACATGAAGTTTTTGTTGAAATATCTCTTATTTTTATTCTCGTTGTCTTCACATTCATTAATTGTTTTGTATCCCAGTCATAAACCTTGACATTTGCCTTAGTTTACAACTTCAAAGAAAACCGTATCGATTGATTCTTCATTCACTATCGCCTGTCGACCACACACATTGATCAGTTACTTATAGAAATTGGCTAAGTTCGAAGTTTATCGCTAAATAGTTACTTCAATAAAAACTTACGTTTATGCATCTGGTTGAATGATTCAGATCCACACATAATTACTATTTTGATCCGGGAATACCTCCATTATTTATGATTCAGTAGTTCGCATTCTATTCGTCATCCAGATATCAAGATGTTTATTATTGAAAGGAAATAGGTTGTCGGACATGGATTCTGACACAAGAGAAAAGAAATCATCCACTATTTCTCCAACCTTCAGGAGCTAGGGAAACAGACCTTACCTTTTAACGTGTGATGCCAAGCACGAGACCGATGACCATGCTGGGAATTGAACCCACTAACCTATGCTTGAGAGGCGAATGCTCTACCAGCACGACCATACTACATCCAAAATCGACACTTTTGAAGTGCCATTTTCTCCAAATATTTCCACTACATGAAAAATCTGAGGCCAACATCTGGCAGAAAACAACTACTACCCTGGCTAATGCTACGACGGACATTGAACCACATCTGACTTATATTTGTGCAAAGTCTAGAAGCACTCCTCGGAGGAGTGTTTTAATTTTGAAGTTTTCGCTCGCTCTTTGGTCTATATGACGAGGATTATGATACAGGTATAATTGAAAATATATTATAGCCGAGCAAACAGCGATATTTGAAATTGGGGCAAGTAATTACCAATCCTCATGTTCGCTTCAGTATTCTGCCATTACTCGATTCTCTTTCCAGAAGTCCATCAGGAAATGACTGTTTTGTTGAAAATCCTAGCGTCCAGGTAGAACACGATAACCATTGTTATGTTTTCTAATCAAACTTATGGTGTCCGACAAAATACGTCGGTCGACGATAGCAATTTATTTGAGTGCGAATGAAAGATCACAGGAAATTGCTGGATCCATACAGGAATTTCCGCTTTGATACCTCCCCTAATGTGACGTTTTCGTTCGCGGTGATAAAATATATAATAATAATAATACTTTTATTGATTACCAGCACAAGTATAAACAATCAAATAAATGCAAAAAATTTTTCATGGTAACAAATGACAATTCTGGTTCAGAATGTGAAAGGCAGCCTTTCACTTCTGTTCTTCCACCAGCGCCCAAAATGTACTTAAATTAAATTAAAGATGACGAGCCTAAGCAATAAAATAAAAAGAGAGAAATAATAGCAAAACGAGAAAGAGCGAGAGAGAGAGAGAGAAGAGAGAGAGAGGGAGAGAGAGAGAGATTCAAGTCTGGATTGGAGCAGATAATTTTGCTGTTTTTTTTATTATAACTTATACTCATATTTGGGGTCAATGAAATGAAATGAGAGAATGAGTTATTTTGTTTGATTTTTCAATAAGATTTTTTTGTAATTCGTTTTGAAAGAGTTCATGGATAAAGTCAAGAGAGAACAATCTAGACTATTCAAATTGTTAATTACGGTAGCCGCTTTATAGCTGAAAGATCGTTTATATATTTCTTTTTTATGCTTAGGAACTGTGAGTATTGTAAGACGACGAATATTCAAATTATGAATGTCGGTTCTATAGGAGAGTTTACAATGAAGGTACGGCGGAGTTTTAAATTTCAAGACTTTGTAACATAGACATGCCATGTGCAAATAACGTCTATTATGCATGTTTAGCCAGCCTAGTTCTTTAAATTTGAATGAAATATTTTTCCTTTTTTTTATGCCATAGATCAATCTAATACAAGAGTTTTGTACTTTCTGGATTCTAGTAGAGTCGTTCAACTTCAGACATGGACCGTACACTACATCACAGTGGTTAAAATGTGACAGTACTAATGCATCACAAAGCATTTTTTCTGTATCACTGTTCAAGTAAAGTCTTTGCGAGTATATCAGTTTTAATGAACCATACGCGTTCCTGAGCTTCTGCGTGACATGTCCAGTGAAATGTAACTTTGTGTCTATTATCAAACCTAAGTTCTTGTAGTAAGGTTTAAAGGGAATTGTAGAGTTGCCAATTTTTAAGTCTAAAATGGATTGAATATTATTTCTAACCTTGTCTATTATATATATATATATATATATATATATATAATAGTGCGTCTAAGTCAGTGTTTATGAATTTATTTGCCATAGCTATATTTGAGTGTTCGAAGGCGAAATAAACTTGAGCATAAAAGTGATAACCAACATGTTGCAGTACATTAGTAAAATTTGACGTATACAGGGTGTATAGAAGCGGGCCCAGTATGCTACCCTGAGGAACACCGGACAGGACTTCTGTCGGGGGGGAAATTTGGTCGTCTATTTGAACACTCTGAAATCGGTGACTGAGGTATGATGATGGACAAGGAATGTATTCAGTAATATTCATATTCATAAAGGAAAATGAAGAATATGTGTTAGTTTTACATTTATATCATATATGAAGTATACTCTGAAATATCTTCTGTTTGAGTCTAAGAGATATCCCTTCAACAGAAATTTGTTCGGAAAAACTCTATCGGAAAAATACCCTCCGGAAAAAATTCCCTGTGGAAAAATTCGCTTTGAAAAATAATCTTCCAGCGAAAAAATATCCTGTATAAAATTCGCTTTGAAAAATAATCTTCCAGCGAAAAATCATCCTGTATGATAACTTCAATAAAATAATTTCAAGATTTAAACCTAACATAACCTCATTTTTGAGTCCTCGTTTAAACCAACAACCTCAATTTTTTAGGCATTGTTTGTTTTCATAAGGTTTATGCTTTTTTTATCAAGCACTTATATTCCTTTTGTTTTTACAGAAAAAACATTTATTTTTCCAAAAAATATTTAACTGGTATTATTTTTTCCAGTAGATATTTTTCCAGTGGACATTTTTCCAGCGATATTTCTTCCAAGAAAAATATTTCCAGAGGGAATTTTTAAGAAGAATTTATGACGGACACTTTTTATCTAACCCATCCATGAAATGCCATATTTTAAATGCCTTTTTGACGTTTTGAAAAGTCACATTTTTTCTACTACCTCACTAGAAAACGTTATTTTCGACCCCTAAAGAAGGGAGGAAAATGGTACTTTTCCTCCCGCCGGGAGGAAAATGGTACTTTTCCTCTCGATTTATCAGGAAGAAGATGCATTGAAATCAATTTTGCCTCTTCAGCGAGATCTTTTGGCAGGTCGTCTTCGCTAGAACTCATTTTCAAAACTTAGAAGCAACTTCAAAGGGTAAAAACGTGACAGCTTATGACAACTGTTATGTTTGTATTACCAAACAACGCCATAGCAACAAATCGTTGTCAACACGATGACGACGACGCAACGCTTACTTAATATTTTGTCATATAGCCGCATTATATAATTCCACAGCTTTCTGCAGTTGTTCCTATAAGTATGCACGCATTATAATTTTTAGGACGTTATAAAAATGACGACCTTAAAGGTAGTAGAAAAACTATATACATACCTCAGGAGGAAAATGCTTTTTCCTCCTACCCCTACAGAAAGTACACACTTTCCTCCCTCAAACCAGGGAGGAAACTCATACTTTTCCTCCCTAGGAAGGAAAGTACTTTTCCTCCCCCTCATTTCAAGTAAGTTGTAAACGATGAAACTTGTGAATCTATTATAATCAAATTGTTTCCGTAATTTCTAGAACATCTTATATATCCTGTATTCTGGTAAAAATCAAACATGAATGTTACTTCTACTCTAGTTCTTTAATAGCTATTTGTGTATTTAGAGCGCAAAGTGATTGATTATTGCTCGACAAAGAGATTAATCTTTGGAGAACGACAATGACACTTTGTGCTCGAAATACACACTATTTTTTCTACAAGAAAAAAAAATGATCGACACTTCATTCAAATAGGCACATAACATTACTTATGAGAAAATCACACAATAGCAATCCGAAATGTATAAGCTATCTAAATGTCCAATAATTCAAATCACTAACAAGAAAAAAGGAAAATAAAGTTCTTGGAAAAAAAAAAGTTGTAATTGCCAGGAGATGAACCCGGGACCTTCGGATTACAAGCCCAAGACGCTAGCTATTGCACCACCGCAGATTCTCAGATACACATGACTGTATTGTCTATACTTTCCATCAAGTAATACTTAATAGGTCTATTTGCAAAGTCACAAAATGACATTTCACGGGAAACGTTAACTTTGCTTTGAGATCTGAAAGCGTCAAAAGCTACTTTGGTAAGCGGTTGTAGAAAAAGATATTTTGGTAATATAAGCGGTTGCCTTTTCCTCCCTTGGATGTCGGACAGTAAACTACATCCTGCGGGAGGAAAAGTGGCACTTTCCTCCCTAGTAATACAAATAGCTATTCCTCCCGCGTCGGGCATCAAACTATCCGCGGGAGGAAAAGCATGATTTTCCTCTCTTGGTATGTAAATAGCTATTTCTCCCTACAAACAAATTTTAATTAAAATAAACTCGTCAAAGTTGACAGATCTCAGATAGAGAGACAACCGAGGCACTTAAATAAATAAATAACGATGGCTATAGTTCCAACCTTTGCAATTCCCCATCTCATATCGCAATATCAATCTTTACGATATTATTTTATCGTAAATATCTATTTATCCCTTTGAATAATCAAATAGGTGAATATAACAAAAGTCTAAAAATCATTTTGGACATAATGACATTTTAATCTCATGATATGACATGACATGAAGTGGGATTATTTGAAAACTGGAAGCTTCTCCAAAATATTATTTGGCAAGGAAATCCTGATGCATAATATCATCACGATTTCTAGTTTCTAGGTCAATATTTTCAAGGATTTCAGGAAGACTCTTCATTCAAAACATCTTCTGATGCCACCAGGACTACATCAGATCACATGTTAATGCTAATTCCCTCTGCATGATTCATACCTCAATATCCGAAAAACAATTCATAGAAAAGATATCAAAATGTAAACATAATCTTGCACAAAATATGTAATATTTTGAAATTTTATCACTGGCCTTGATATATCTTTTAATATTATGTCAAATGAATTTCGAAATCTGAATTAATCTGACTTTCTTCTACTATAAAATTATTTTTTTGAAAAATGTTTTATCTCTTAACAATAACACACAACACCGCTAAAAATAGACAGTGATAAGGTTGAATTTATGTTGTTTAAAATTGATTAACTTTGTGTGGTCAACATGAGATCATATGTAGTGAAATCAATAGATACTTACAGTGAACCCGTAATAATTGAAATAAAATCAGTGGAACATGCACGTTTTCATCACCAAAAAATGTCACGTTATTGATAATAATTTTTTTTCTTTAAATTATTGTTGCAACCACACAAGGTTATTAACAACGTAACGGTTTGATTGTACAATTATATAATATACATTTCACTGTTTGCTATATTTTGCTAATATACTAAAATGAAAACAACACTTTTAACGTTACTGTAGCTGTCACCCAGCTTTTGCTCCAAAGTCTGTCATAGACCACGTTCCTGTTTTTTTTTTTTCTGTGAACCTAGAACAATTCATCAGCATATGTTTGAACTCGTTTTAGTTCATTTTAATTCATTTTATTTTATTTTATTCATCTACGAGACAAACCCAATCCAATACAATACAGCTTATACACTGAAACAATGCGTATACTAAACATAAATTGGTGATCCAACATGCGAAGATTAAAATTTAAAAGCGTACCAATATATAAAAAAATCTACAACTAGTTTACATACTATAATAACATTTTCATAGAAGTTTTGAATTTCATAATAATTGATCCACCAAAAACTTCAAAATTTCGGACATCCCTGCCATTCAAAACTATGTTCAAGTCTCCTATTAACATGCTGAAATGGGATCTACCTTTCTGTTTCAAAACATACTCCAACTGATCTGTGAACCCCATGACATATGTAGATGGTGGTCTATAGATAGCAATAATTGATTGATAAAGATTGATTTGTTGATTATCATCTTAAATTGTGTGACGTCTATATCTGAGATTTTTGTTACTAGTGTTGTGAAGCTCAAATTATTATTAATGAAAACATACATACCTCATTTTGGTTCAGATCAGAATTGTTATAATGTGTGATATAATTTGACAATTTGAAGTTTTCCATGTTAATATAATTACATCGCCTGAAAATCATGCGATTCCAGTTACACACAATTGGATTTCAGTCGATATGTTTTTCCAAAAGCTATTCTCCATATCATGGACGATGCTTTGATTTGTTGATTGCATGTTGATGCTTGTTCCGGGTTAGTTCCTTGTATAAAAACAGCCCTAGGTGTATGACGTGATCAGCAACTTCTAGTGTTACGCCAAAGAATTGGGGTAGTTTCTACGAGTGTTGATTCGGAATTCGGGAACATTATTATCATTAAAAATCGATAAAATCAAACTCTGTCGGAGTAAGGGGGTGACGGATGAGTTGTAATCAAAAAACGGACACAGCAGCTGATAAGTAACCATAACCATATATTTACACATGTTACATAATAAAGGCTCTTAACAATTAAACGTATTTACAGTTGCTAAAGAATGACTCTCGACAAGCTCGACCAGATAAAAGCCAGTCGAGGAGCCCGAAAAACGGAGAACATCGCGTCCTGAAAACTGAAGCATAACTATTTTCTCCCATCTTTCAAACTGCCTCTCTTCATTGCAGGCCAGAAATATTCAAAAATCCCAGCCTATGTCATTCCAAATTTCCCAAATTGTCGGTCCAGCTTACGGAAGGGCCCTCATAAAACTAATAGCTGGCTGGTTTCGCATTGTAAGTAATCCGATTACCAGAAATATAACTATGAAATTTTTTCCCAGTGTGAACATTTATAGTCGGACAAAGGCTCCGTTTCTATTATCTTTGAATTTAAGAAAGAACAAAAAATAAAAAAATTTAGAAATTTTGTTGGAGATTATTTTCTTTGGAAATTAAGATTAGTGTGATTACTTAAAACTTATATATTTTCTAAGTTCTGATCGCGCCATTGCCAATTTTTCAGAAAACTTCATATTTAGTTCAGTTTACATGATACTCTAATTGTACTTTCATGATTTTCTTTGCAGAACAAGTCAACTGACAGTTGAATTTCCATTGGCGCTGCATCTGTAGGACTACCTGTTATTCACGACAAAACATTTCGTTACTTTCGTGAAATTCTTGCTGGTCGTTGTCAGATGCTCTTAAAAAAGATAAAAATTAGACGGCAGATTTATTGCAGCCATCCTGGAATCGTTCCTAACCCAGGCACCGATTGTAAAAACTCAATTATATAAAAAAACACTCAGACAAAGTTGGAAATTGAATTAAAATGCAGCCGCTTTTTTTCGGTTAGGGTGGGAAAGAAAAGGGTCTGAGAATGATCACTGAATCGGGCATGTGTTTTATGTTGAACATCGTCCTAAAAATGTCGACTAGGGGTAATTCTCCGCTGACATTTTGTTTTTATTGTATGGAGTGTTTGAAACTGGAGCGTGTCGCTAAAAGTTACTATTGTTTTTTCGCTTCACGAATGTTGGGTTTACAGCACCGAGCATTTATAAAATCCCCATGAGACTTTACAGTAAAGAAAGAAAGGGTGAAAATTTTATTTTCGGCATGATTTACATTGTTATTATTGTACATACTTACATTACTTTTTACCATCTATATAAATAGTATTTTCGAAATATCAATTAGTGGGGAGTTAGTTGGTTTTGCCGATGACATTGGAGTAATTTTCAAAGGAGAGAGTTGGATTAGTCTCAAAAAGAACGCTGAGAAAGATTTCAATAAATTTTCGGAATTTTTTTATTCCAAAAAACTATCCATAAATTGGGATAAAACAGTTTTTATTCCCTTCACCTGTAACAAATCAAAATTGCCAAATTTTAAAAAACTTAACGTTGGAAATCAGGAAATTAAAATAAATTCATCAACAAAATATCTTGGAGTGATATTAGATTCACATTTAAAATGGGATGAACATATAAAGTTATTGAATAAAAAACTCCGATTCCTAATATTTAAATTTAAGACATACAAAAAACTACTTAACTTAAATAAACTGAAAATGCTATACACAGCTTTAGTAGAACCGCATTTAGACTACGGAATAATTGCTTGGGGTGGACTTCTGAAAAGTCACTGGATATCTTAGAAAAAACTCAAAAATGGATCATAAACATTATTTTCAACAAACCTTTCTTGTATTCCACCGACCTTTATTTAAAGAAAGTAGAATCCTTGACGCTAGACAACTATACTATAAACAATTAGCAATTAAGTGGTAAGGTAGTGTTGGGTAATAAGGCCCACTTTACTTTTGCAATTTTTTTTATCCTTTATATTTCATTCAAAAAAATCAGAAACTTGATGAGTTGATTGCTTGTGATGTTTGCCGCTATGTTAACATCAATATTCGTCTCCTTCAATACCTCAGTAACCAAAAAAAGACAAATTTCAAAAACTTGCTGTTGGGCCTTATTACCCGCCTATTAGGGTAATAAAGCCCATAGTAAGTTATGCAGAATTTCGTTTATTTATTGTGTATATAAATATATACAGATCATTTTTAATAATCAGAAATAGTAGAAACTCAATGAAACACTTATGAAAAAACAAAAATAAACATTATTTTCTACAAAAAGTGATAAACTTAACAAAATTCAACAAGGAAATTAAATTATAAAAAAAACTAATAAACTGAATTCTAAGAACATTCCCTACCGTAAAAATCCTCAACATCTTCAGCCGTCAGTCCCATGAAAGTTTCGTGTAACCAAGTTCCACATTCTAGACAATTTCGCATGTTGCCCGCGAGCCTTATTACGCGATCGTTAGTAGGGCCTTATTACCGGGCGAACACTTTTTCTTAAACATGCAATTTCCAGAAAAATTTACAATTCTTTAAATTTTTCTCTCAGTGCGAAATATAGTACCAATGTTATAGTAACTGATGGAGCACTATTTGTTTCTTTAAGTAAAATAGGTTAAATTAAAAACGACGTCTCACCATCTTGCGAACTTATAATCTATGCAGCCTGAAACTGGACATTCACCTAGTGTTGTTAATGGCGAACTGAAGTCAACGATCTTTTAATAAAGTTTCACCACTCGGATGACGAAACTAACCATGTGACAGATTTGAAAAAATTTGCCAGTCTTCAAAGAAAAAGACATTGGCACATTCAACATTCAACAAAATAGACATGGCTTTTATACACGCTATAGAGAACAAGCAGTTGTTCCCAGAAAACAAAAAGTAATTGGACAGCGTTGTCATACATTTATTATTTCACGTGTAGTGAATCATATCCCACCCGAACTTAAAGAAAAGCACACCCTTAAACAATTCAAGGCTGGACTCACCAAATCGCTGCTAAGTTATTCAAGAACTGATATTCATGCTCTCATAAATTTTAGTTCATAAACTTTATGTATTTTGTTATATGATAAACTTATTTTGATGTTTTTATTGGTATATAAATTTTAAAATGCTCATATGTTTTCATCAACTTTTTTTTTTATATTTATTTGTTATTGTTGCATAGTAAACTTTCCTTTTTGATGTTTTTACTGGTAGACTTTCTTAAATGTACAAATTAACTTCTCTGTTCAAATTTAAAAAAATTCTAATTGTTTACACATTTTTCCCTTTTTATATACATAAATACATTTGTTATTGTTACATCGTAAACTATTTTTATATTTTTACTAGTAGACTTATACAAACCATAAATGAAGGTTAAACTTTATTGCATAAGGACAATGAGACCCACGAGCAAGGAAACCTTTGTGGGTATTCGTTTGTTTTTGCACAATCATTTTTAACTGATATGGTTTTAATTATGATGTAGAAAAGTATTGTACAGGAATAAACTATTATTATTATTATTATTATTTTTTTTTTTTTTTTTCTCCTAGGAGTGTACCAGTCAGGCCCTGTCTCCGGTGCTCCGACCCATCCGGAGGGCGCGCTGGTGTCGTTAACCCCAATAAACACTCCCTACGTCCGTAGGGTGAGTGATTATTGGGTCCGAGAATCGTGTGCCCTGAGTAGACGGAGCGAACCAAGTATAACGGCCTTCTGCATTCTTGCTGCTAAGATTTCTGCCATATTTCGGCAAGCTGGTATTATCTTCAAGTTAGAGAGCAGTGTGTCCATCATTCCACCAAGGACTCCTATAATCAGAACCACCATTTTGACAGAATGGTCCGGATATAACCTGCGGAGTTCAAAGAGAAGATCTCGATATTTAGTCCGTTTTTCCTCCTCTTTTCGAACGATATTCATTTCGCCTGGAGCGGAAAACTCCATGACGAATATCGTTCTACTTTGGTGGTCGAGGAGGACAACATCAGGCTTATTGGCTTGTATTTGCCTGAGGGTGGGGAATGAGTAGTTCCAATAGATTCGGCATCTCTCATTCTCCACCACGGACTCAATATCCCCCGGAGCATAAGGCAACACCGGTGTCTCGTCTATGCCGTACGAGTGTCGTAGGTGGTAGTACAACACTCGTAGCGCCGCGTTATGCCTGTGGATATAGGCTGAGACCGCATAAGATGGGCATGCTGATAGCAAATGCATTACGGTCTCAGGTGCCCCACGACATGCCCTGCATCGGGTGTCAGGGACGTCTATACCCATAACGCGACTACGGTAGACAAGGGTGTTGAAGACACCATCCTGGCAGGCCATTATGAATCCCTCGGTCTCCGACTTTAGCTCACTTGACCTGAGGAAGGCAAAGGTCATGCTTTTGGATAAGCCAAGGTCTTCGATGTTGTGAAAGAAGACACCATGCATTGGCTTATCCATATGTAGCTGTAGCAGGACCTCTGTCTCCGCAGCTTTTATGTGAGCTTTTTGCTGAACGGGTCCCAACTCGGTGACAGAGTTTGGGTTAGCCCGTTCAGTGTCGAAAACGAGACCGAGTTCATCGGCCGCACGGGTAGCTGCCGTAAAAAGGAATGCTCCAATCCCTGCTTTCTCATGGTCGCGGACCATGCAGAGAAGGGGATCTGAACTCCTGATGACTTTACAGGCCCCATCCAGAACCATTCTGTTATGCAGACACTCCAAACTCAAAAGTCCACGGCCTCCCCGTTGTCTGGGAAAGTATAACCGTGGAACGGACGATTTGGGATGCAAGCTCCTATTGAGATGCATCATTTTGCGAGTCTTAACGTCAAGTTGTCGCAGCTCTTCCTTAGTCCACTTCATCACTCCGAAAGAGTAAAGAAGGATCGGAACGGCAAGCATATTAGTTGCAGCAACTTTGTTCTTCCCCGACAGTTCTGATGACCAGATCTGTCGGAGTTTATGCTGATACTTGCCGCGGAGAGAGTTTTTAACTGCGAATACCTCTTGGGAGCGGCGTTGTTCCACCCCAAGGTAGGTATAAGTCTCTCCGGCATCCAGATGATGTAGGATGCTTCCGTCTACAAGCTGGACATCCTCTCCGTATTCCTCGCATCGTCCTCTTTTGAGATGAACCGTGGCACATTTGTCGATCCCAAATTCCATACCGATAGCATGCGTATATTCTTCCACCACCCTAAGGGACTGATGTAGGTCCCTTTCTCCAGAGGCATACAATTTGAGGTCATCCATGTAAAATAGATGGGTGACATTATGCCTCCGGTTGCTGGGGGTGCCGCAGTTGTACCCACGGGTATTCCTGAGTGCAACGGACAATGGCAATAGTGAGATGCAGAAGAGAAGAGGGCTAAGGGAGTCTCCCTGAAACACGCCTCTTCTAATGATGACCTGCTCTGTTTGGACTATGTCTCTACCAGATCTTATGGTGAAACGAGTCCTCCAGAGTGGCATCAGTTGTCCAATGCATCCCACTATTTGACCGGGTACCTCAAGGCATCTGAGCAAATGCATGATTAACTCATGTGATGTTGTATCAAATGCCTTGCGGTAATCGATCCAGGCCATCGAAAGGTTACGCTTATACTGCACGGAGTCCTGCGTGATACATCTATCGATGAGCAGGTTCTCCTTGCACCCGGCGACCCCTTTCTTTGACCCTCTTTGCTCATTTATCCGTTCATACACCGGATCAACTGCGGAGAGAATGCGCGTGTATAAGATGCGCGTAAACACCTTATAACACGCATTCAAGCAAGTTATCGGCCTGTAATTCTTTGGATCAGACATTATTATTATTATTATTATTATTATTATTATTATTATTATTATTATTATTATTATTATTATTATTATTATTATTATTATTATATTTCGTCAACAATAACAACCTATATTTCATAAATAACTTTATTTAATGAAATAATTGGTAACTGTAAATAAAATTTCAAGCAGAAAAATTAAAATGGAAGCACAAACAAAAATTAAATATATTATGCAAGTATAGATTGATAGACACCTGTTGGCAACATGGCTATTATTGATCATCCGCAATATTTCTACACCTAACACTTGAAAACATATTAGGGTGTATGTATACTTTTTATCATTGAATGAGATAAGGGATTTATTTAGATTGTAGCGATTGTTATGTAATTTCCTAGTAAACAGGCATTATTAGGTTATATTTGTGTGTAAGAGATCGATTTTTTTTTGTGCGTTGGGTGCAAAATTATCCAGACTTAGTTTCATTTAGGATATATTTACAATTTGAATTTTTCCCAGATATTGGTCTTGAATGTCTCAATCTAAAAATTAACTTTTTTTTTCAATTCAGGTACGACTGCACGTTAGGCGGCATCATAAAATCAAAGTTTCAACAACTACTAATACATACGCGATGAATCAATTGAGTTAGTTTATACTGAGTGGCTCACCGAAAATGAAACATGCGACTTTTTTGTTTTTATCGTATATTTTTGCTTGGACTGGTCAATTTTGTTTCATAGAGAATTGTCGAACCATCAACAGAGAGTCAACAACAAAGCTAATATGACCTCTCCTCATAAAGTTGAAAATGAGCGACTTAAGTATATGGAAATATTTATGTCTCTCATTAGTACAAAAAATTTCTTTGTTTTGACGAATAAACCTCATAAGTGTCCAAACTCTCAATTTTCGTACGTATACGAATGACAATATTTTGTTACTAACAGTAAAAAATACAGTAACAATATATTGCGCTGGGATTGAACTCTGTTATCAAACGAATTCTTAAAAAACATAAGATTTCTCCTTATAAGTTGAAATATACGGTGTTCCATTTAAAATAATATCATTTTATGAAATATTTTGGAAACGCAAAAGTCATTTTTTTTGTCTTCAGTTTGACCAATTAACCGAATTCATAGCATCAATAATAACAGAGTTGGCAATGGTGCCGACTTAGTTTGAAACACCCTGTGTATGCCCCATCGAATCGTATTGCAAATTAAAGATTTCGGTATGTAAAAATCTGAAGCAATTCAGAGAATCAACATTTTCAAACGAATAGCGGTTATTCAAAAATCCACAAACAAATTTATTATCAATGAATACTGCATTCTATCACAAAATTCGAATTAGAAGAAAAGTCGCTTCAACAACCCATAAAATATAGGGAAAATTAACATTTTCTTCGCTTTTTCCTTCAACCTAAATATAATTTGTTGAGATCTTGTTCCTTTAGAATATTTAATCTGGGTTGATATAGTTTTAATTTGTTATTGTATACTTCTTACAAACTCTCGAATATTCGTTTTGCTGTATTTTGCTGCATCCAAGCGCACATTTAATGTACATCTTCAGTATTTTTAGACGGTCTATGAGTTTTTTTTTTCATCTTAAACTTTACCGAGCCTGTGAAATTAAATTTTGCATATAGCATACCTACCAATCGTTCTTTCTATTGCATTCAAAATATAATTATTATTATAACGCTGCCTCATAAGCACTCGTAGAGTGTACCCCAAAGTCAAAGTAGTAGAGGAGAAGGATGACTATTATTATTTGCAATTTCTTTCCGTACTTCAAGGTATGATTTATTTTCACCACATATTAGCACAATTTCAATGATTCCTTGAAGAAACAGCATTTTCATATATTATTATTAACTATTTTCAAAGTGGTTTAGTCAAATTTGACACATTCGATAATATTTGAACATTAAAGAAAAATTTTCTCATTTACTTATATATTTGTCGGCCTAAAAATATTTCATTTTCTAAATAGCTAGAGTGTCTACAGTTTTGAAGAAAATAACAAAATTTCGGTTTTTGAAGTGATATGAACCTTGCATCAACCCTAACACATTTTTGTGAACAATTTTGAGACAATTTCTAATTTCATTTGAAATAATCCGTAGCAATCAATTCTAATTTTGAAAAGCCTAGTTGTCTTGCTAGAAATACTGAAAGACGACCTTCAATCAAAATGATCAAATAGCTAAAAGTTTTAAAGAATACACAAACATTTCAAGTTTCTGTATGGGCTGAAACCAGGTATGAAATAACAAAAGAAATCTTTTTGAAATTTTGAGGAATACGGGCGATTTTGTATGAAATTTCACACACGCACGTTTGCCAAAATCCTGACATCATTACGTACTTCTTAATCATTTTTATAAAAAATTGCAAAAGAAATTTAAAAAATTCCCATTTGATGTACTCTTTATGTGTGACACTGTATAGTCCACAATAAATTTACGCCCTCTAATAATTTATTATTCAAATCTCATCTATAAACACATTTTTTGATATAGGTGAAACTTCCGGTTCCGGTACACATTTGTTCATATCCCGATTTCAATCCGAAAAAAAGAATTTGAAATGGTTGTTTTGCCAAATCTTACACAGAGTGTCTGTTTTTTTTGCAACCCGACTTCTTTCTCCCTTCGTTTCTTTCATCGTTGAATGCAATGGAACACTGAACGAGTGAAACAACTTCCTTCCTTTTTTTTCCAACGCCGCCTACTGTGTCTGTACGCGATAAAAAACCCGTCACTTATTCCTACCATTAGTCAGGTGTATAGATGGAGCGCAGCTTGTAATCCATGATCCATTCTAAAATAACTATAAAATTTTATGTAAACACTAATCGCTCTGCCGAACGAGTCCCAGACAAGTAATTTTCAGTTTTCCAAGCTGGATCGTATATCTGTCAACGCGATCAAGGAATCTGGGAGAGAGATATTTTAACAAAGATGTCTGGAATAGTAAACGATTTCGTTCCGAATGGGAAAGGTTGTGAAGTATTATGTGCAGAGAGATCAGATATTGCTTGAACGCGGGAGTTCGATTCTGTGCCTTTGAAAAATGTTTTCAATGCATCAGAAGTTTGTTTGACAGATGTTTCAACCTCCAGATTACGAAACGTTTTAGTACTTGTCGATAGCATTTATCATAATAATAAACTCTCATATTAATATTGGTATTTTCTCAATCCGTCAAAACTAAAAAAAAAATTGACAATTTTTCGAAAAAGTATGGGTCTCATCAACAAGACTATAATTCCTCCGGCTTTTTGTAGCTTCCCCCTCTTCTTCAATTCCCTTTTCAACCATCTACTTTTTTTTGGATTTCGGTAATTTTTTTCTTTCCATATGTACCCGAAATATCAAGAATAAGTGCGGATCTGAATCTCGATTTTGAACGGTTTGATGTGGAACAATGGGACGAAACATACCGGGTGACACAGCAGACATGTAGCAGACTGTAGTTTTTTTTATTTGAAGAGATGAAGATTTGAAATTTGCAGAAGTTACGTAATCAATGATAGCGCTCCATTTGAATCTAACGACAACTTTTTTCAACTACCTGTTTGATCGGCAGTAACTCCAACTTCTTTTTTTTTTAATGACACCCTGTATATTTATCCTGCCTATCTTATTTGTCTTGAAATTCTCTATTCAACCGTGTATCACAAAGTGGCATTCGTTTCTCAATTCGCAGATGAATTGCATTTTATTAAAAAACATCAAGTTGGCTGTTATCCGAATTCTATAATCTTTCGACGCTTGGTAGGCTTGGAAATCCAAAGAGTATCAGTTAAACGATATAATATCAGTTTTTTCCATAACTGAGCACTTCCTACAGATTGTCAATAATTTCTTTAATAAAAAGAAAAAACATCTGAAAATAACTGACGATATTGCGAAAACTGAGATAGGAACATGTTTTTTTTTCAATTTGGCTACTTGTGAAGGAACTATCTGTCTTTCTCTTTGGCCATGTAGCCATATCATGATCTTTCCATTTGGAAACATAAAATTAAAATTGTTCCCCTGATCCATCAATTCACAAGTCTATTAGTCTAGATATTTGCAATAATATTTTGCCTAGTAGGCGGTGTACACATAATGTTTTGTGTTTGACAGGTAAACATCATTTGATTGTACTGATTATCTCCATCAGTTTTATGCTGATTAAAATTGTATCGTTTAATTAGATACTAAATATGTATTTAAAGAATGAAAAGGTCGATATGTTGTTGATATTCGGAGAGTGCAAGAGAAATTGTAGACTGGCTGAACAATTGTATGTCGAAAGATTTCCGGAAAGACGCTATCCGCCTTATAATTATTTCGCTAGAGTAGAAGAGCAGTTCAGAAGAGAACCGGAAAATCAAAACAATCTCCAATACATTGTCGATGAGTAAATGGAAGTAAACGTTTTGGCCATAGTACATGCAGATCCGACGATATCACTGAGACAAATTGAGGACGAAATCGGCGAGAATCGAGAGACCGCTAGAAGAGTTTCGAAAAGAACTGCTCTGAACTGCTCTTTTACTCTAGCGAAATAATTATCAGATGGGTGGAAGTCTTTCCGGAAATCTTTCGACATACATTTGTTCAGCCTGTCTACAATTTCTCTTGCATTCTCCGAATATCAACAACATATCGACCTTTTCGTTCTTTGAATACATATTTAGTACCTAATTAAACGATGCAATTTTAATCAGCATAAAACTGACGGAGATAATCAGTACAATCAAATGATATTTACCTGTCAAACACAAAACATTTTGTGTACACCGCCTACTAGGCAAAATATTATTGCAAATATCTAGACTAATAGACTTGTGAATTGGTGGATCAGGTGAATAATTTTGATTTAATGTTTCCAAATGGAAAGATCACGATATGGCTACATGGCCAAAGAGAAAGACAGATAGTTTTTTCACAAGTAGCCAAATTGAAAAAAATATGTTCCTATCTCAGTTTTCGCAATATCGTGAGTTATCTTCAGATGTTTTTTCTTTTTATTAAAGAAATCATTGACAATCTGTAGAAAGTGATCAGGTATGGAAAAAACTGAAATTATATCGTTTAACTGATACTCTTTGGATTTCCAAGCCTACCAAGCATCGAAAGATTATCGAATTCGGGTAACAGCCAACTTGATGTTTTTCAATAAAATGCAGTTCATCTGCGAATTGAGAAACGAATGCCACTTTATGATACACGGTTGAATAGAGAATTTCAAGATAAATAAGATGGGCTAGATAAATGTACAGGGTGTTATTAAAAAAAAGAAGTTGAACTCCAACTTCTTGCCGATCAAACAGGTAGTTGAAAAAAGTTATCGTTAGATTCAAATGAAGCGCTACCATTGATTCCATAACTTCTGCAAATTTCAAATTTTTATCTATTCAAATAAAAAAACTACAGGCTGCTACATGTCTGCTGTGTCACCCGGTATTTTGAATGGTATTGAAAATTTCGAAAGGCAAAGATTTCAAAATTATGAAAGTTTGTACTGAGGAAGATCGAAAAAATGTAGATGGTTGAAAAGAGAATTGAATTCTAAAAAATATTAACCTCCAATTAGAGCACAAAAATCAAATCGATGCATAATAGCCTGACATCAAAAATCTTCATTTTTGACATCCTGTAGCTCGAAAAGTAGGAATAGGAGCGATCTGTAAATAGAACTATATACATAATAATGATACCAGGATATACGCTATGACATAAAAATTTCAGAATATTTAGCCAAAAGCCACTACTTAGAAAATGTGCGGGGTCCTTTTCATTTTTGCAGTCCTCTTCAAGGGGCTATCCCAAGTCCAAACCTAACTCCGATTCATATCAAAGATGACATTTTTTGGATTGACGTGGCCTTTACTTGATGGAAATTCATAGTATATGACACTAAGGTAAACACGATTAAATTTCCACAGATTTATTGTCTTCGCGACATGTTTCGATACACTGTATCTTTTTCAAGCGAATGTATTACATTCGCTTGAAAAAGATACAGTGTATCGAAACATGTCGCGAAGACAATAAATCTGTGGAAATTTAATCGTGTTTACCTTAGTGTCATATCAAAGATGACATAAACAATATACCTCAAAAAGTCATTAAAATACTTCACACAGAGATATCATTTCAGAATTTTTTATTGATGTTAGTAGAATATTCCGTGAAAGTCAGAAATGTAATTACTAAGCTTTGACGGGCTATAACGAGCCACAGGCTTCTTTTCATTAAGCTTTTATGTAGATATTTTTAGAAAAAGTGGAAATTTCAAGAAAAAATGTCGAAATTTCAAGAAAAAAAGTCAAATTTCGATAAAAAAGTCGAATTTCAACCTAAAAGCCGATATTTCGAGAAAATAGACAAAGTTTTGTGAAAAAAGTGGGTGTGTCAATAACTGAACTGAAACTTTTAGAAGCATACAAATTTTCTTTATGTTTATACGATTTTGCTTGACTGACCTATTGAAATTATAATAATAATAAACTTCCCCATAAACACTTCTATAAGTATACCCAAATACAGGTAGAGGAGGGCTATTATTATTGTTTGCTGGTAGGGAATGTGACCAATTGGTCTCCCGTACCATCTGACCATACATAAATTATCACGTTGTGATTTAATAAATAAACTAACAACCAAAAAATTACGAAGTTTTATCTCTTTTGCTACGTTTTTAACTCGCTTTCTTCTGTTTGTCTGTTCGGTACAAATTCTACAATCAATTTTGAATTGACTTCGCAATGAGCCAGAGACTTGAAACTTTCAACATAGCTCAGAACTGGTATATCATTGCAATATGTTAATAATGATATAATAATAATAATATTGCCGAATCTATTAAACTACACATTCTTCACCCTCAGGCAAATAGAAGCCAATAAGCCTGATGTTAGTCCTCCTCAACCATCAAAGTAAGCCGATTTTGGTCATAGATCAAAAATCATTTTTGTTTCTCTTATCATGCAAGTGTATATCACTTTTTTTGTTAATTTATGTTCGATATGATAAATAATGCTCAGTAATTTCGAAAGAAAAATAGAAGTCACTGTTAGATTTTATTTGTCAAGTCTCAGTAAATTATGAGGCGCCGTTTGGGTAAAAACTGTTTTTTCAAATATGAAAATTTTTGTGTCAATATGTTTATTAGTTGTAGCATTATTTTTTATTTTGCTTTCCTATATATTTATTTTCTACCAAACACAATATTTTTACGTTTCAAGCGTTGCAAATATATTAAAACGTGAATGCCCATATATTTATAAATTCGCAGCCACCGCGATTCGATACACTCTTTAATTTTTTCAGTTCTAAGGTATTTGACTTTGAATAATCCAATGATTATTCAAAAAAACTAATGAAAAAGTATCCTGAGACTATATTCTGGCGGCTGCGATATCATTCAGCCGCTAAATTCTCAAGAGTGTAATGAATCGCGTAGGTGGCGCCATCTCTTGACAACATAAAATAGATCGAATATATAAATATATGGGAATTCACGTTTTTATATATTTGGAAAGCATGAAACGTAAATATATTGTGTTTGATCAGAAATAAATATATCGGAAAGGAAAATAAAAAATATTGACACAACTAATAAATATATTGACAACAAATGTATATATTTGCAAAAACACTTTTTACCCAAACGGCGCCTCATAGTAAATAGCGATTAAAATTATTAATAGAGTATATCTGTCTAACATGCATTTTAGTACTGTCAATAAGTAAAATAAGATAATTTTCTTGCTACAGTATTGATTTGTGCATCCCATGAGAGGTTCCTGTCGATTGAAGTATTAAAAAATTTCACCGATTTTTTCAATGACTTTATTGTTTAAAGAGATAAAACAGTTTAATGGTGAATTGTGAATAGAGTAATATTCTATGCATACAGTTTATTTTATATTCATCATCAATATGTTTCGATAACACCAATCTTGAAACTGATTCAGTGTGTTGGCAACCTTTTCAGAAAGTGCAATTTCATTATTGTCTAATATAATTGTGCATGTATCGTCTACGTAACTAAGTGCTTTAGCGTGAGTCAAATAACTAAGGTCATTGATGAATGATAAAAGTATTTACGGGCCAAAAACACCGCCTTGCGGAGTTCCAACCTCAATATCAAATTCGTTTGAGAAGACATCAACAATTTTCACTATAATCTTTCGATTTTCATTTTCATTCTGCTCTTTCGTAATTGACGGAAAATAACTAGTGAAAGTGGCTTCTTATAGAGGAATATCTCATGAGAATGTTTTAAATGTATTTTAATGAAACTCACTCTTTTTATAACTGTAATAAAGTTTACCAAATTCAATAAGTTTCGTTGGGAACTCGCTGACAAATCAGTTTTATGAAATGTCGAATCTCTTGGGACATCCGACTGAAGCGATGAAATCTACTCTCCGACTTAAAAGTATAATTACATTTCCCCGATTTCAAATGTCATTCGGAGTGGCAAACGCAGTCATTTCAGTTCGTCAGCTTTTGCCTATCAAGAAATGCCAATCAAATATTGATTTAGCTCGTTGTGTACGATTTGTGTCGCTTCGTAAAATGTTTTTGAAATGCTATTATGCAATACCAGGGAATTTGACCTATATTGAGCCCGGTTTATATTCGCATATTCGAAATGTATACAATGGTGAAATATAATTTGGATTATCACAATGGATTTTTAAAGTAAACATAGGATTATGGAATGTCAGAATATTTTCTGGTGATTTGAAAAGGATATACAGAATGGTCTCAAAAATGTCTTTGCTTCTTCTGAAGAAGTTCATGTAATGAACTTCGATTTTTTGAAATGCACTTGGAGATGAGATTAATGCCGTTAACAGCATACCAGCTAACATTTCAGCTGTTTGATTTTTCTATTCAAACTGTCTGCCTATTAACTTTCAGCCACGCTATATCTACGCCAACTGCACGTCCTTTTATTTTTGTTATACTTGCCGCTATATTTGCTAAAGCAGTAGCTGAAATCCTTCGCAAATAGTGGCCTGCTTATGCATTAGTTTTCAGGAAACCCAAAAAACCCAGAGTGTTTTGGAATTTCGCCTGTTCACAATTGGTTTAAATGTACACCTGTACACCTCTTGTATCTATAATTTAAGTAAAATGTATTAATGCCCACCGGGTTCCATTACTTTTTTTTCGAAGGTAGATATTGCAGAAAATTCCTTTTCTTAAGAATTGTGAATTGTCTATTCACCAATTTATCTCCATATTAGTTCTTAACTTCGCAACCTCAAACATTCTAAAATATGAGATAATGAATACACAAGTCTTCTACAAGAACTTGAAGACATCACCTAAAGAAAATACTTTCGAATCTTTGATATACCTTGCCGTCATATTTTCCAACATAGTTAATCGGTACAAAAATAATGTTCTACCTCCAAAACCGTTGGATTTTTTTTTTCGAATTACCTATCCACCCAGGGGGTAAATATTCTTTAAACCTAATTATCATCGTTTTTCACTATTTTTACGGATTATTCGTTTTTCTTTTCGTGAATTTCCTCAACTTTTTTCAAGAAGGATGGTAGTTTGAATCCTATCGATATTTTCTTTGTCGTAATATTCCACGTTTGAAGCAGTCGGGAAATTTATCAAATTCCCACTCGTTCTCTATCTCTTCTTCAATTTAAATAATCGACTGTCTGATGTTTTTCACTATTTTTAAGGATTTTACAATCTTACTTTCGCACATTTTTTCGAGAAGGAGGGATCTGAACCCCCTTATTGACATTTATTTTTGGTCATAATTTTCCATGTTCTAAACCGTCGGAAATCTTTCCTAACTCCCACGCGTTCTTTATGGTGCCTTCAGGGGGCAGGGGGTAATATTTTTTCAAAATTAATCATTCTAGAAGGTAAATCGTATCTGTAATATAAAAAATATTAATAATGAATATTAGCGGCAATGGTCGGAGATCCACACACCTGATTCCTGCTGAAATCATTCGACTTTCAGATATTTTTTTACTATTTTAACAGATTTTTTTCGATTTTATTTTTAAGTTTCTGCCACTTTTTTCGAGAAGCCCTCTGAAAGATTTTTTTTTCGCTGTAATTTTCGAAGTCTTAAATCTTTGGAATTTTTTTCCAAATTCTTACGAGTTCTCTACTTAGCCTTTGGGGGCATAGAGGTTTAATTTTTTAAATTATTTTAATTTCGGTTCTTAATATGTCTGCAAAATTCCAGCTCAATCGTATGCCAGCAAGTTCATGAAAAATAGAATGCAAATTTTTGAACCGTAACGACAGACAGACAAAGCAAGTTGAAACAGCAGCTTGTAAAAATATCTAATGCCTCAGATTAAAACAAATTTAATAGATCTAGACAATAACAGAGTTGCAAATAATCATCAATAGATTCTTAAATTTTTTGAATATGGATTTTCAGCTGTAAAATAATCTACAATAGGTACGAAACAAAATATTCAATCTGCCAATCTCGATATCAATATGGGGGTTCCACAGGGCTCCTTTCTGAGACCAGTTCTAGTTATTTTGTATGTGGATGAAATAACAAATGCTTGTCCACATTTTAAATTAACAACATATTCATACCGTGTAGCTTTCTGACTAAACGTTGGAATCTGCACTTTCTTTAAGTTCATTATCATTTTAATTCGACACATAGAAAACTAACATCGTGATACCCAATACTCCTCAAAAAACTGCGACTCTTGAAATACAGATATATCAAACAACATTCCATACCTCAACAAAAAAAAGTTAATTTCTCTTAATCGATTTTCAAGGAAAGTTTCTTTTTAACAAGAATTGTAATGCGAATATTTTTAACATTATTGGATCTGTGATATTTTATATATATACAGATTCGGTATAATTTTCACTGCGTAAATTTAAATGGACTTTGCCGGTTTGTATTGCATTATAAATAAAAATATTCTGTCAGTAATACACAAATTCCTAGTAACCGTGGAAACCATAGAACTAAATAAATAATGCTGTGTGGTAAAATGAAGCAAATTGAGGTCATTATTTGAATAAAAATTAATTAGAAATCTTTATGCAATATAATATCAACTGTGTGATTTATCACTTTCATTCATCGCCATGAATCATTTCGAACCTATTACCATTTGAATGAAAAGAAACAACCCACGAAAACAATAGAAAGTCCGTTAGCTTGTTTTGTTTTGTCGTGCCTGCAGCAGATAACTAATAAAACGAAATGAAAGATAAACATGCCTTGCCACGTGCTGGAAACAATGGGGTATGGGAAAATGAAAGTAAAATTTCCTTTTGATCGACAATTACCAGAAACGATGCTTGTGTTTTCGATAACGCTGGACACAAACCGAATACTTGATTTACATGCGTGTTGGTGAAAAATAGTTAGGTATATTTCAATTTACAGATACGAATCAACTTGATTATATGCCTCTCACTTTACATCTTCTAAATTGTAATTGAAAGTGTTGAATTTCTTTAATTTTTCACAATGTTCGTTAATACGGTTTTTACGAGGTCTACCTGTCTGGCCTACAACTTTGAGGCAAGACCCACAGTGCAATTTATAAATACTTTATTTTTTTCATCATGATGAATACATACAGAATCTAGATTTTTTCCGCCAATCCAAATCCTTGACAAACTTCGCAGTACAATAAATATTATCCATTACTTCCATCAATCATGGAACTTTTGACATGTCATTAGTCAGAAAAAATGGGTATATATTTACGAAAATTCATCTATAGTAAGTGAAGCTCTACTTCGTTTTAATACCCAGCCAGTTTTCATCTACTTCGCAATTTCCACGGGAACAATCTGGGTTGTCTCTGAAGACATACTCGATCAATTGTCTCTTGATTAAATTTGAAGCAGCATTGTTGGAAGTTTTATTCAACGTCGTACGTAATCTATAGCCGGTGGCAGACTGGATATTTCTCCCTACGTTCTGGAACTTCCCGAAACGACAGAAAAGTTCAGCTGTGTCAGGTCAGAAGTTTCCAGTCTTTCGACACTGAAATATTCATGATGAATGAAGCTTAGGTTAGACTCTTCTTATATTAACTACTTTTTATAATGAAGATTTCTCTCTCAAAATTACTGCAGATGTTATTGATGATAAAACGGTATCTGGATAGTTATTCGAAGGACAGTTCTTCGAATGTACAGTTACTTATTCGAAAGGACAATTTTTCGAACTGACAATTTTTCGAATAGATAACTCTTCGAATAGACAATTCTTCGAATAGACAATTCTTCGATCTTCGAATAGACAATTCTTCGAAATAATTTGATTTCATTTCATATATTTTTTTCCTTGGTGTTTTGGCATCGACTGCTATGGTCATTAGCCATATTTCATATAATTACTTTCAGTTTTATGGTCATTTAATTTTCAAGCACTCAAATGCCTTCATAAGGTCAGTTCGTTCTGGTTAGAACAGACTAAAAAATTACCAATCACAAGATGTTTGTGTTTAATTTCAACGCACACAAATGTTATATAAAATAAAACCAACTTATTTCGAAGAATTGTCTATTCCAAAAACTGACCGGAGTTATTATTAACTTATTTTTGGCCATTAAGTTGTGTTTGGTCATCAAGTTCTGAGAATTTTTTCTTTTATTAATTTCCATTCTTTCTAAAAGATTTAATTTCATCTTTTTGTTTTTAAAGCTGAAATATTTCAAAATAATTTTCTGTGAGCTGATGGGCACTATGGGCAGCAGAAGTCGATTTTTCTCCGCTTACATAGCGATTCCTATGTTCTGTTACGCGTTTTTTGAAAGTTCTACCAGTTTGTCCAACAGGACCAGCAAGTAAATCAATAGACTCCAATCTTTTCTGGTTCATCGACTTCATTGTTCTTGATATGCGTACCCAAATGTTATTTACCATAAAAACAATATTAAGACCTTGCTTCTTCAAAAAATTCCCTGGAAATATAATATAACCCCGGCCCATACAATTTCGAAACATCAATACCATCAGCAGTATGTCGTCACGTTTTTAAATGTATCGGGAGCATATTTGTGAACATGAAAAGCTTTTGGTGAGATAAGAGGTCTCTCTACTCTTGGAAATGACAGTTCGCTTAGTGCATACATGGTAGCGAAATGTAGGGAAGTCAATTATTGACGGAAGAGGGTTCGAGTCTTGAAATGGCAATATCGCTATCGACATTACGTTAGAATCGAGAAAGTGTTCACTGACGTCGGTTCATATGAAAACGTTTAAACATGTAAAGCTGAGACCACACAAAGCGCTGTGACTGTTTTGAATTTATACAGGATGAACTATGACCAGTTGGGAAAAGTCAAATGGTGTGCTAGTCTCTCGTGAAGAAACACGCCAGTACATTTTTAACGAAATACGTTGTGATCTATATCATTTTTGTTAGCCAACCCTCGAATATGCCCTACTGAATCTGATTCTGCCTACGATCTCTTGGCGATTTTCAATATCCATGACTGATGATCGTGGTTCCAGGCACATTAGTCACCTTACACCTGTGCTTGCGGTCTGTCATTTTAGTTTATTACGGTATTGACTGAGGCGCATTTTTCGTTAATCGATAGTTGAAAAGGCATTGATACGTATGGCTTGAATGTAATTTGTGCCCAAATGAACAATGTATATGAGTTCATGTTCATAAAAAGCTCATTCGACACCAGCATTATTTACTTCAACTGTCATACTTTGATGTGTTGTGTTCTGCAAAAATCATTAAATTTTGCAATTTCCTGTTGAAGTTCATTCAAAACCACCAGCTTTGATGACCAATGTAGAACCCTGATTATGGCTGTCCAATCACAATAAGTGATTTTTTTGGCCCAAATTTCAGTTCCTTTTGCACTTCTTTTGGTGGAGTATATTTTATAATTTTCTGTAATTTGATGTAGTTTTTCAGTTTCAGTTTATTCAAATATAGCAGGTGTACATCGTTTTTTTTACAAAACCATCTGTTATTTTTTCCCTATGGAGAGAGATAACACCCACAAGTATATAAAATGCTTGTATCGTGAGTATATCCCTGACAATCTTTAGTCGTTATTTTCTATTGTTCAAGATAACCTCTTGGAAGGCTTTCGTGTTGAAAGGAAAGTATTCTCAATTGAAAATTGAAAAAAAACATGACTGTTCTGAAACTGAAAAAAAGCTAAGATAAAAATTGAACAATTTTTTGTAATATTTATCAGAAAACAACTACTTCCCCGGCTAGGGCCACGCTGGACATTTAACGCGTATTTACCTTTTTTTGACGTTAGATTATAAAGGGATCGATTGGTGTCAATCAAGCCTTATAATGTTTTTGATGACAGTATCAAATCCGCTTCTAGCTTGCATTGCTTTGAAGCTAATCTGAGAATGGTTGAAAGCACACTACTTCATTGAAGAATTTCTCCAGAAATGATTGTTTTAAAAAATATTTGCTTTTAACATGTCTTGTTCAGTACAGTGATTGTTATTTATTGTAATGATTTTACATATTTTCTATTTACAAATACTGATTTTTACTTCTGACTGTCTGCAACTTCTTTAGTTTTTATTTTAGGTTCATTATTGTCTGTTTTTTAGCTCATTTGACGTGTTACCTAAGTTAGTATATTATAATATAGGCTACTGTATTGTAATTAAACACTTATCTAACTAATAAATTGTTTGATTGATTGATTGAAGATATTGCTGAAAATAATGAAAACCTGATTGACATACTAGCATAAGAAGTGTCTAGGGGTAAAACCACTCTACAGCAGTTGGTATGGAATATTATTCATTCATTTATTTAGCAGCTTGGGGACACAGACAGTCCATAAATAGATACATTGTATTGATAGTGTTTATGCTAATTAATACAAATATACATAGAGTGATAATGAATGATAGTGAATAAAACTGGAGAAAAATATTTTACCTCAATTTTAATTCTGTAACAGTGTTAAAGAAATGAATATTTTATAATTTTTTAAAGATAAGTAGTTTTTGGAAAATATATCGATATCTATTTTTTGCTTAAATAGGTTAAATTTTTCTTGCAATCGTAGGAGAGGAGAATTTTTTACCAATATTTGTCCTTTTTCCTTGGGCAATTGAGAAATTCCTTTATCCGAAGGCTTCTTGGTGGAACATCGAATTGTAATGGTGACAGTAATTCTTACGTGTGGACCCTGTAAGCGATTGCAGTGTTCATCAGTGTTCATATATATATATATATATATATATATATATATATATATATATATATATATATATATATATATATATATATATATATATATATATATATATATATATATATATAAGGATGGATTTAGCGAGCGGCAATATATGAAAATATAAGTAGAAAAGTTATTGGGTATAACCCTCAAAATGTTCTGCAACCGTAGACACGTGTTTCGAGCTTGAGCTCTCATCAGTACGGTAAAATCAAGTGCGAAGATGTACAACACTTGGATGTAAAAATTGAAACAAAGGAAGTCAAGAACAGGAAGCCAACCACACATTTGTGGCTTCGGTTAGAAGACCTTGTGTTTGCCTTGTAACATGGTGATAATGTTTCTATGTGCCGGGCAAATTCATTCATTCAAATTAATTTTTCGGCAACATACCCCTGAACCCATAATATGTGTTCGCCTTTTAATTGCTCTTTGCATAGTCGCCGAATAAATTTGTTTCATCAAATATTTTCGGAACAGTTCCAACTGTAATTGAATCAGTTATAATCGGAAGTCAATGACACTATCCCCGTGCATCAAACAAGTTCACTAATTACCTTTGGACCCCCATTTGCTCGAATTGAAGCACCTGCTGTTTTTTGTCAGTACGGTATATCTGGGTGCTAAAAGTCAAGGACCTTATTTAGAGTTCAATCAACTTTTCGCGGAAACAAAAACAGCGTGTTATCGGAAAAAATATACATACTTTTCGTGAACTGGTTCCGATGTGGAATTACGTGATTATTTTCCATAAATAAGGGAAATGGCGAACGTATTCGTTTCCAGATAATAACATAAATTCGCCGGTGTTCAGATACCAACAAATTTTTCTCAGTACGTGGGCACAAGAAGTTTGTGGCTGCTTTAACAGGAATTAATATGGGTGATTAAATATTGTTGTTAACGCCACATAATTCTTTACGTATTGTTTTATACAGGACGTCACATTTAATACGTAACACCAGAATATCTCCAGAAATACACCTCGACGAGAAATATTCGAAGCCACGCAAATTTTGATGCTCTTTTAAGCAACCTAATACTTTTGAATTTGAACTCTTCCAGAACGATGCAAAGATTCTCATTTCACAAAATTCAGTAACTTACGAAAATTCCGGAACTTCATCAGTCATTATTGTCACAAAAAAGTATCTCTAGTGATGTTTCTTCATGTTCTGTAGACCTCGAAAATTTTCAAAATAAAAACAGTGAGTCCCACTTTGAGCAGCCACACCCTCATATTTCGTTGAGCATGAAATAATTCGAAATTTTCTTTGACTCAAGTTGTACTACTCTGAAATACCTACCTTTATGTTTACGTAACATTTGTATATCCATTTTCCACGGCTAACTACGACCAAATGAAAAGTGAAAAATTGGGAAAAACATACTAGGCATTTTTTTATCGCAAAAATAACACCAGATTCTGTTTCAGAACATCTTAAAACCCCCAAATCTCAATGCTTGAATCATTTGAATATACAGGGTATCATTCATTCTGATCAGAGTTAGCCTTGGAAAAGTGATATTTGGCTATTTTTCAAAGTATTAATTAAATATTTTTGGGAATTCTGTGACAAAAGAATACATTTTGGAAATTTTCCAAGCATTATTTATGGATTAGAGTTGATAATGCTACCAGCTACAGATAAAAAAATGCCTAGTATGTTTTTCCCAATTTTTCACTTTTCATTTGGTCGTAGTTAACCGTGGAAAATGGATATACAAAGGTTCCGTAAACATAAAGGTAGGTATTTCCGAGTACTACAACTTGAGTCAAAGACAATTTCGAATTATTTCATGCTCAACGAAATATGAGGATGTGGCTGCTCAAAGTGGGACACACTGTATATGGATCAGGTAAAAAAGAAGTCTCATTGCTACTAAATCGATTCAAATAATAATAACCATTAATAGTATTTTTGTAATTTTTTCGTAATTCGTATGAACAGCTTACAACTTTTTCGTTCTGATACCAAGTAAGGCATCTTGCAAAACGTGTACTCTCAAAGCGTCTAAATCACGGGTATTAAGTACTGGTTTCAAATTTGGAAGTCAAGCGTCCTTATAAAAATAGGAGTGGTGTTAGATCAGGAGATCTAGCTGGCCAATAGATCGAACCTCGCGTATAGTTCCATCTCTGAAGATACCTTTTCAAAATGATTGTCATTTTCTACCAGAATTTGAGTAATCACTGGATCTATAATATTGTCAATAAATCAAGATACAATCAAAATACAACTCTAGATTATTAGGAAAAGAGGATCAATGACTAATTTTCAGAGAATGCCCACCCTGACATTTAATTTTACTGGTCTGTGATATTTTCCATAAAAGAAAAAGAACTTTCCTCAAGAAATTCGATTTTGAGGAAATGTAGATTATGTATAATACGATAAGACATTATATACGTTGCCAAATTGCAATCGGCGTAAAAGATGAACTTCAGACTGATATAAATTTTTTAGTGAGAATTCTGAGCAGATTCATTTAGAGCAGTATGTAGCTAATAAGTAATAATGTTTCTTATATTCACTTCGAACCATTTGCTGATTCTTGATCAAATCGAGGATTCTAAATTTCCTCCACACGAACAAAGTATTGTTGTTAACACCATTTTCTTAACATTCTTCAGTGTTTTTTGGTTTCAAACGCCTGTGTACTGATCTCAATGTATTGGTTGTTTTAAATGTTGTTCTTGCATCATACCTGTAGCTTTTCAGACAATCCAGGTATTATGTAGGTTGTTGTTTGGTTGTTTAGTGTATTACTGTTTTCAATTTCGTGTATGTGTTTTTCCACGAATCCTGGATAAGCATTTTACTTGAGAACAGACTTCACAAGTGTCGATTCTTCTTCCAGATCCATTTGTGCTCAAAAAAAATCAAACTATCAATTAATACTCATTCCTTCGACTTCTTCACCTGTCTCTTACATTCAACAGACATGATGATATCACACTACCTTATCTGACTCAATTTTTTATACAGCAGCTATTTGAAATATTCATAATTTGAAACTAAACCTAAGATTTTCAGGCTTGATAATCATAATTTCCATAAATATAATCGGTAAACAACATTAAAGTGTTTCCAAACTTGTTGTGAGAAGCCCATTCTGTAATCAATTTCTGCCAAGAGTCTAAACTAACTCCGGCAGCAAATGCAACAAATGGTAATTAGAGCTGCTAGCTGTGCGGCAGGGTTTGCAGAGCTCAATTAATGATTCACTTGCTTGCTGAATTGCTGGTATGGTCCTAAAACGTTTATATCGAACGTTCCCATTAATTGGATTTGTTTTCACTTATCTCTGTAGGACTGTTTGATGTATTTCTTAAATTGAATGACCTGCATTATCGATTAAATTGGATTCGTTTCATTGCAAATGCCACGATTAATTTAAATCGACAAGTGAATAATGGTTGAAATTCTGTTGTAACGCAGGCAAGGTTAATTGATTTTTCAGTAGTTTGTGGTGTTTGTTTCATGACTCTTTCAGGTATTTTCAAAAAGCTGTTTGTTAGTTTTCAAAACAAGAATAATAGTATATAGATTGTTCTACACGAAGTTATATAAGTAAAGAATATTTTCTATTGAGAGTATACAGCGAGTGAATCAAATTTCTACGAGATACAAAACTTACTTTTCTTTGGCGTTGAACAAGCTGTTCTTCTTATTTTTAAGGAAAAAGCATTAAATAATAAAATTAAAATAATCGTGGATCATTATAAAGGCCCCTCGTATACTGTGCATCCGTCAGAAAGACATCTGTCGGATAGATAAATAAATCAAACAAGTATGGAAGTGATATTAATTTTATCTGACATTGAGATTATTCTAAGACATAACGAGTTGTAAGATTAGTAGGCCATGAATGGTTATCGAATATCGGTGACGAAATGATAGATACGCAATTGGTATTACTAGCGTTGTGTTGAGATTATTAGTTGACAGTATAAAAATAATTTTAAAATGTCGCGTTTTGATAACGAAAGTAACGAAAATAACAGTCTAAAGTCCAAAATAGTACTGGGACGTCCTGATCATGCGCAGTAGAGAAAAGTGTTCTTTAGTTCCATTTTCGTTCCGTTTTCATGAACTGTGCATGGTCCTAATGTCTCATAACATTTTCTTAAAACCTGAGTACGTGCATGCATGAAACAGATGAATAAAAGTATATTGAAATCTATTATTATTATTATCATGTTGACGTCATGATGTTCCAAGGCCTATACATATACCAATAAATTAATGTGTAATTCAGGCGCATTAGGTGGTAAGATAATTGTCAGTTTCAACTTATATCCAGTGTTGCCATCTTTGGTAGATTTCTACTGTTTTAGTAGATTTTGGCTATTTCTGTAGACATTTTAGTTGGTACTTTTTTTAATAGATTTTTTGTTTGATTTCGAATTTATGCTCACTAATAATTGTAGTTGTTTCAATTAAATTATATTCTATATTTGAAAAGACAGTATTTTTCGATTTGATTCCGAGAGTTCCAACCTTCGACAGCTGTTTCGTGGTTACCCACTCATCATAAAAGATTTCAACTAGTAACTGTAGATGTAATTAGTAACTTTTTGTTATATACTTCATGTACAATATCCACCGATGTACTTTTGCCCTCAATTTTAGCTGTTAAGTTAGCAAGTGAATAAAGAATTACCGCCATTTGTCGCATTGAAGGACTTTGAGTGATTGTCCCAATTTTTGGTCGGATTTGGATGTGATGAAACTACTTAATGGAAAATGAAACCTTATACAAAAATTATTAAATATGATGAATAAATAAAGTGTATATTGTTATAAATATTTGACAGCGTTATTATTTTTATTATTTTCTTCATTCAATTGTATGAGTTTCACACAACATGAAACAAAACACCTTTGGATAGCTTTCCGCGACTTTCCTCTTCAATTTTTTCCCGTAGAGTAGTCAGTAATGTCGAATAGTAATCTCCAGTTATTGTTCTACCCTTATCCAAAAAATCAATCATGATTACTCCATGGCAATCCCAAAAAACTGAAGCAAGAACTATTCCAGCAGATTTTTGGACACGAAACTTCTTAGGTCTTGGAGAACCGGAGTGTTCCCATTCCATCGATTGTTGCTTTGTTTCTGGATCGTAGAAATGTACCCAAGTCTCATCCATAGTAACAATTTGGTTTAAGAAGTCTACATCGTTTTCAAATCGAGCACAGATCGAACGCGATGCTACTACCCTTGTACGCTTTTGGTCAACATTCGAACATTTGGGGATCCATTTTGCAGCAATTTTTCTCGTGTCCAAATTGACGTGAACTATATGGTTAAATACAGGTACTTGATGATGGCTCGATACTCCAATTTTTCGATTTTGGTGGACATATTTTTTCTTTTATTTTATTGCGTAACTCTGGTTTACTTTTTTGACGTCAAACTTTACACTGACACTTCTAATAAGTTATTGTTCGTTGCTATGGTAACGCAATATTTTGTTTATGCAAGGAACTGGTCTAGGCTAACTAGATATCAATACATCCCGTATACGAATAGTGCTTAGACAATTACTTTACACACAGTTACTTTTTTCACGCACTTGTGCTAAAATGTATCACTTTAAAACCTCAATTTACGCACTGTCGTAGAAAAATGCATTTTTTTTCTGGCTGCGGATTGGAGACAAACCCAATGATAAAATACTTTACCGAGATGTTTCTAAATGCAACTGAATAATCACAAACAATAAATTCGTACTCAAAGTTAAAAAAAATACAGAACAAGTTTGATAAGACGCGTGTAATTTCCTACTTTTATATATCTGGCGAATTGATGGCCCAGTTTCTCGTTTAGCTCCAGTGGATGTTTAACGAAGATGTATGGATGTGATAAATATAAATTACTCAGCATCTCAGCAAGATCTCTTTTATGAGGCGATGTATCAAAAGCAGATGTTCGAAAGCGCAAATTAAAATAAATTATGTAATGAAGGTCAGTTCAAGGATATTAAGGGATTTCCTGTATGAATATATTTCTCCTCTATACAAGGTGGTTTGCACACATTTTCAGGACGTAGCAGTGTTGATGGTTTTCAAATAAATATAAAATTGACTATCGGTAAACATTAGCCACAGCCCACAGTAAAACGAAAAATAATCCTGTAAAGTAGTTATTTTCTGGAAAAATGTTTGCCCTAAATTCTACCTTGTTATTGGATAACAAGGTATTTTGACGTTGAATTATTTAGTCTGGAGATTTTGCCGATAACTGTGTGTGATGCATAGAAATTATATTAAACACTAGAATGCCAAACCCGCTGTCCGCGATTCAGTTAAACGACCCCTCACAGGGAATGATGACAAACCTTTGCAATTGCGCATTATTGCTGTTTCTGGTCACGTCGTTGCCAAGTTTTCTTTTTTTTTTTCGTGTTCCAAATGAGGTTCGGAACATCATCTGTGGTTAGGGCAGGTAATTGTGGGAAGTCCAGTAAACTTGGCAACACCGCCTTAAAATCCTATCGTGGCGTATCAAGCGACAGTGTCGGCTTCTGAGTTTTGGCATTGTTAGGTTTTAGCAGTTGCTCAGGGAAACTGTGTGAATCTGGATAACACCAATATATTGGCAACGAAACAGAGACAAAAAAAAATTTCCTCCTACCCCTATAGAAAGTACTCACTTTCCTCCCTCAAACCAGGGAGGAAACTTTTCCTCCCTAGGGAGGAAAGTACTTTTCCACCCCCTCATTTCAAGTAAGTTGTAAACGATGAAACTTGTGAATCTATTATAATCAAATTGTTTCTGTAATTTCTAGAACATCTTATATATCCTGTATTCTGGTAAAAATCAAACATGAATGTTACTTCTACTCTAGTTCTTTAATAGCTATTTGTGTATTTAGAGCGCAAAGTGATTGATTGTTGCTCGACAAAGAGATCAATCTTTGGAGAACGACAATGACACTTTGTGCTCGAAATACACACATTATTTTTTCTACAAGCACAGCTCTTAGAAAAAAATGATCGACACTTCATTCAAATAGGCACATAACATTGCTTATGAGAAAAATCACTCAATAGCAATCCGAAATGTATAAGCTATCTAAATGTCCAATAATTCAAATCACTAACAAGAAAAAGGTAAAATAACGTTATTGAAAAAAAAAAAAAAGTTGTAATTGCCAGGAGATGAACCCGGGACCTTCGGATTACAAGCCCAAGACGCTAGCCATTGCACCACCGCAGATTCTCAGATACACATGACTGTATTGTCTATACTTTCCATCAAGTAAGAATAGGTCTATTTGCAAACAAAGTCACAAAAAGGTTTTATTGAGTTGGTAGGAGGAAAAAGCATATGTATTACATGGGAGTAAAGGGCCTTTTCCTCCCTTGGATGTTTACTGCCATCCGCTTCGCGTCGGGCAGTAAACTACATCCTGCGGGAGGAAAAGTGGCACTTTCCTCCCTAGTAATGCAAATAGCTATATGCGGACTTGAATTAGGATATGTCCATTATAAAAAAATATGACATTGATGTCAACGAGATGTTAATAGAAGATGGGGAATTTTATCATTTAATTTCATTTCTCCCTTTTCTTTGAGTACTCTGACTGAAAATGTGTGGTTACACATATATATCAGGATTTGTTGTTAAATCTATGAAAAAAAATATCAAATATAGAGTATGTTTGTCTAATTTTGAAGAGATTACAGAATCTTCTGCAGATGCAGAAAACTTTAAATTATTGAATAGAAAAAGAGGTGGTCTCATAAGGTCATCACAAACTGTTATAGATATTTGCATTTTCCATGAGAGAAAAATCCGGCAGGAATTTTTAGGACTTCCGTACACCAAACTTCATCAATATTATTTCAGGATGAAAAATTATTCAGCTCCATAATAAACCACATTTTCGATATATCTCCCTATGAGGTGAGTCACAAATTGAAAATGATAAAAGCGATAACAAGAATTTACACCAGAATTAGATTTTTCAGTATTGCAATGTCGCAAACTGAGAAAATTAGAGGTGAATTGAAGTGAAGAACACAAATTTTTATGATATTTTCCCATCAATACATTTTGAAACAAAATTTTCGTTTGATAGAAATAAGTTTGTTACATTACAAAATAAAATATGTTGGGAATCGTGTTTTGTGTTGAATGATGCAATATTTGAGTAACTTTTTTTCTTGGTTCTATAGTTAATTGTAGCTCTTCAAGATGAGATCCTGCCGCTTTGAGAGCAAATGCGCCGCTGTATCTCAGCAAGCCGCTCCGGAGCGCTGTAAATTTTGTTTGTTGAATTATTTTCAGATTCGTTTTGAAATATTATTTCATCATCAGTAGGCTGAGAATATTTAATAAATCCTCGTACATCACTCAAACAGTGTCAAAAGCCGAAAGCTAATTTCACAATTTCGACAGTGTTTATGAAATTAGCTGCCAAAGTAAATCCATTCAACAAATGAAAAAACAATCTATGTCGACAAACTGACGTTTCGTACTACATTCTGACTCATACTGTGGGCTTTGAATTGATTTGTCGTTCGTCTAACAGTAGAGAATATTTTTTATTATAGTGTAGGTTGTGAATGACCATAAATTCGATTTCATGTAGGAAACAGATAACTAGAATACCAAATGTCAATGATACTGGGTGACTGGTGTTTATTTATTCTCGATGAAAGGCGAGAAAGTGTTCTTATATTTATTTTATCGGGGTTTCAGATCATTTCGCTATCTGAATAACAAGACAGGCTTGAGAACGTGTTTTAGTATTTTCCTAACTTTTTCTGCATTAAAATTTTACTAGAATATTTATATAGATAACTATATAGACAAATGGAGAATTAAAACAACCAGTGAGTGAAATATTGTCTATTGTTAAATATCAAATATATAGTGGCAGGTTATTGAAAAGCGATGATGATTTACTGACTGATGGTCGATATTACACAGAAAGTATAATTTGAAATTCAGATTTGTTAATTGGAGTTCAGAAATTGTAACATGTAATTCAGATTAGTAATTTGTATTTCAGAAAGTGTAACTTGAATTTTGAATCAGTGAATTATTATTTAGGAAGCGTCAATTGTAATTCAGAAATCATCTCTTGTAAATCAATCAAGGATTCAATAAGTAAGAGTAGGGAATATGAGAACGACGAATCATTTATTAGCGAACATCAATAATAATAAGCGATGTAGGTGAAAATATTTATTTCTTTTACTAGTACAAAAAATTTCTTTGCTTTGGTGAATGAATCCCTATGAGTGTCCAAATACTTAAACAAAAGACAATATTTTGTTATTAACAGCAAAATAAGACAGAGAATATTTTTTCGATGGTATTGATGTGGAGGCTCGTCCAGATGATCTATTTTCAGCAGGATGGAGCACCAGCACATTATTTCACTGGCGTTTACAAAATGTTGCGACACTGTTTTGAAAACTGATGAATTGCTACAAATGGTCCTGTTAAGTGGCCTCCTCGTTCACCAGACGTGACATCCATAGATTTTTATTTTTGGGGATTTATGAAAAATGAGGTGCACAAAATAAAACATAATAATGTAGATAAATTGAAAAATTATATTGAAACTATAATTAATAGAATTGATTGCTTAACTGTGTTGAATGTAGCACGAAGAGTCAATGGCCAAATATGTGTTCAACAAGAAGGCGGAGATTTCGAACATTTACTTCATATTTTATTGCGCTTTGTCATATCCGATTATTATAAATGTTTAATATTAAAACTGTGTTATTTTCAACTTTAGGGAAAAAAAGTCATAATGAACTTTGTTGTTGAGAATGTAGTTACGAATCGAAATGCATGATAAAATATAGGGAATTCCATTTAAAAAGATATCATTTTTATGAAATATTTTGAAAACGCGACTGTCAATTTTTGTTATGACTTCAGCATCGATAAGGCAATCAAAAATGCCTCTAGTTTGCCCATTTAACCGAATTCATCAATAATAACGGATCTGGCAATGGTGCGGACTTACTTTGGAACACCCTGTATATGACAAAATATTTTAGGCACAATAGAGATTTAATGGTTTGGAAAACAATATAAGATGGTACGACTACAAAAGTCGAAACCCCGCATGTGATTGTCGAATGCGGAGATTTTGCTTAGAGATGTGCTAAATAGCGTTGTTTAATCTTAGTTTTTGGGCATGAATATATAAAAATGTACTTTTAATCATAACAAATCCATGGGTAGTTTATCTCAATTTTCGACATGCTGTGTTTTTATATAGGAGGGCAGAATAGTACTCCTGTTATTAATGCATATGAAATTTTCTGAGTTTGATTATCGTCAGCAGTTACATATTTCTCTTGGTCCTTTGGTCGTAATTTTTGTTATCATCCCGTATACGTTCATTCGTGTCAGACGGCAGGTGTTAATGAAAGACAATTCGCTTCTCTCGCGAGTTCTTTTGCGGGCAAGACGTGATCAAGGTGATCATGTGTTATGAGTATCAGTATGTATGAGAGACATATAATGACGGACGAATTTCTAGATAAATGCATAGCGATTCGTTGTCACCGCCAGGTGTGCGTGAATCGATGGACCGATTTATTGCACACATGCGGGAATTGATTTGCATTTTTTAATTCTAGTTTATTATCGACACGTATCGTATTTATCCTGGAACGCGTGGGTTTTTCAATCCTAAACACCAATCAAATGAAATCCGGTTAAACAATTCTGCTTTTGGATGTTTTTTATTGCCTACAGATTCTGTGTTTGAATAGACACAATGGAGTAGTGTTACCAAATTAATTTTTCCTACGACTACTTGCGAAAATGATAAATAGCACTATTTAGTTACTTCGAGAAAGACAACAAATATCACTCTATTGAGTTAAAAAGTGAAATATTAGTCCAGGGTGATATCTGAAAGATACCCATTTCTTGTAAATTAAAAATTTAGTGATTGTAAAATGAAACATCATTTGATATTGTAAATTTCAGAGTGATAGTAAGTGAAGAATATTCCAATCAAACATCAATATTCTTAAATAAGAATAGGTAAAGATTACGGTTTATAAAATGTTTCAAATCGGTTATATTTTTCACAAAATTAACTACTATCAGAATCACTTTCAAAGTTATGTAGCAATCAGTTTAAAATCGTCTACTTAGCAGTATCCAGAACACCTTTTTTACATTTTAAGCAGGACCGCGTATATCTGGGAGATGAATTACAACATTTTGTTGACTCCTTTTTTGCTCAAATTAAGAGGTGTCTTTTTCTAGTTCCAAGTTTTTACAACTTTTTTCCCCGTTTCTTTTGTTCAACTACATAAAAGTCGTCGGTTTCTTCTTTTCCTCCTTCTTTTCCTTCGTCGCTGTTCTCATTTGCACTTTCCTCTTCGTAATTATTTTCACTATCAGTCTTATTATCACTATTCCCGTTTTCTCTTTCCAAATGTACGTCCCGTTGCATTTTAAATACACGAGAAAATTCATTTTTATCCACCCTGTGTACTTTCGATAATGCGTTCTGATTTGCTGATGAGTTACTTAGCATTCTCACCAGATATAATTATTGTAGTTTCAGCAGCAAACATAACCTTCAATAATATGTTGAGGAAAAAATACATAGAAGAAATAGTAACGGTCTCAGAACAGAACCGTGTGGCTTATCGAGTTCTACGACAATATCTTTATTTGTCGTTTTAGAATTGAATCAAATTGAGGGGCAACACATACTTCGATAGGTTATTAATTCGAAATTCAGTGCCCTCTGTACGAAAGTCGAAAAATTGTGCTACTAGAAAAGTCTTTCAGCTTTATCAAACAAAAAATCAAACATTCTAAAGGCGTAGATATTCTTACAATATTCGTACAATAACAGTAAATTGAAAAAGTGTAAAAATGTAGATGGACAGGATACCTTTGATTGATGATGGGTCTCAATTTACTGGGAGGCTATGAAGAGAAGTAACATACTTTCTCCTAATATTTTTTAGAGCATTGTGCAATCAATACGTGTTAATTTTTTATTTTCGTCCCCAGTGTTATTTAAGGCATTCTAGATGTTGAGTCATAGATGAGATTGATTTTAAGTACTGTTCAATGAAACCTACCGTTCATTATTCAAAATAATGGTCCTTTATTAGATTCAACTCCACAAAAGCCATTATCTCGCATAAGTCTACCAATTTACCAATTGAATGCTCAGTCTCAGATTTTTATTTGTTTGTCCTTCATGTGTGAATAAGACGATTGTTCATTTTTTGTCCCGTCATACTTCATAAGTATTCCCATCCTATTTATTTATTCACTCATTAGTGATTTACTTACTAATTATTTAATAAAAATCAGTTACGTAACTTTAAAGTTTGCCGAGGGTAACATATGTTATTACTAATAGTCATTCATGAAAACGATTAATAATAACAACAATGATTCTATTGTATGTTTATTCGTCATTACCAGGACTCAATGCTTTTCATTTCCGCGATAAGTTTTTTTTTTCTACAGGATGAATCATGACCAAATAAGTAAAATAAAATGGTATAAAATATTTGTAATGGTCTGTTTTTCCGAAGTTTTCTTTTCTTCGGCAATAACTTGACAAGGCCGAAATTTTTTCGAAAAAATGAAATACCTTCGTAGGTATGTAAAACGTTTTGCTCAGTTCAATGGTGAGAACATTTACAGGGTGGTCCATTTTAAAAATTGATGCTTTGTGTTGCCCCGCTTTAAATAAACACTCTGTATATTTCGAAATATTTTCATAATAAGCAACAAAGTAAACCGTATAACTTTTATCTGAAAGATTTTACCATGCTCCTGTTGATAGACGAGATATTGTACTTCCTCACACTAATGGGTCACCCTGTTCATGACCTGTTCATGACCTATTAATTGTCCTTATTATAGATTTATCACTGTGTTTTCTGTTCGTGTTTTACGGATGAAACAAAAATACTGATACAATCAGTAGAAAAATCGACGCACTTAATAGCAAACTTATAGAAATTGTTAATTTTTGTTGGGCAAATGTTGGTATCACTCATAACATGTATTGTGGAACACTCAGTACCCTACGTGGATTTTCGTGATTGCACACCGATTCCTGCAACACCTAACACCTGAGAAAATTTTCAATCAATTTACGGAAAGTGGAATCTGGGTAGAATTCGAAATGAATAAATTCTGTTTAGGCGCATCCGCCATTTTCTTCGGATTGCTTTTAAGGCCAAACCATTCGGTCACGTTTCGGCCAATGGTAACTTTCAATCACCTTTTCATCATACATCAGATATCAAACATAGAACGGTTTATAGAACCCCAGAAGCCATATAATCAGTGCCATGTCCTTTTCAAAATTCACATGGTTTTCCACTTGATAATAATTATAATAAACGTCTTTATTATTCTCAAAATAAAATAGATCAACATTTAGTAGGTATTACTCCAGCATTTGGAAATAAATGGCAAAATTCTTCTTTATAAAGATACAGGTATCTCATCAACATGATCTTCCACTTAACCATAAAAAATAATACAACGTAAAAATCCTATAAAAAATAATTGTTGGCCTAGCCCTCTGCTACCTGTCTATGTTCACTTGTCTGTGATATACCATTGTTTACTAAAACATCTCACATTTTAAACTTTAAACTTTGAATGGTTACCCATGTTGGGTTCTAAGCAGTGCTCTTTCATAAACTTATTCAAATTGTTGACTACTTAATTTTTCAGATCAATTATAAACTCATAAACTCATAAACTCATTTTCGAAGCTTCGCCTACTTTGAAACTTGATAATATAATCTCATTAACACTTGATCGTTATTAAAAATCCCCAGTTAGAGTTCAGGCATACTTCCCTTTCTAATAGAATATCAAATTTAGCAACTTAATATATCGTAGCGTTGTGAACCGTCAGCTTTCAGGAGAGTTCAATAACTCCGCTGAAAAGTAGTAAAAGTTCACGGCTGTAGTCTTATTGGCGCGAGATTTTAGCATAAAGATGCAGGCTGCTCTTCCGGAAATGCAGTAATTTCTGCCGTCAAAACAGTTTAATTTGTGTTGTTGGATTCTCCGAAGTGGACGTAATGTTTCTGTTCACCCAAATGGTTTTCCTGAAACGATAAATACCGGGCTGATTTTATTCGCCAGAAATAACAGATTTTTTTATGTTGCTCGATTCGTGTTTATCCATGGGCGTCCGTTCGTTTTATTCGAGGAGGTCTCCTTTGAAACGATAATATGCTAATTCATGTTGATCGAGAGAAATTTTTGTGAAAGTTAGTTACTTCAGTGGTTGATAATATATATGTAAAGAAAAATTCGGATATTGGGATATACATTTGAAACATCCAGCTCACTTCTTGTTTTTGATAACAGCTGCTCAAACTCTTGTAACAATAATTCTGTATTTCAAAGCAACTACACACTCTCTCAACCACGAACTGTCAATCACTGTCACTTTTTTGTTTCAACGCCGCCTATGGCATATATCGTTTTATTTATTGCTTCATGGTAATTTCTTTCTTCTAAACAAATTATAGATACTTCTGTAAACTTAAATAATACTAATTGAAATAAAATTTGAAGTTTGAAATGTTCTGAATCTACTAAAGTATATTTTATGATAATAATGTTTACGGAAATTAGCTTTTTTGGCTGTAACAAATATAGATACATGAATTGCGTGGGTAAGAAATTACTATAATTAAAATTTAGTTGAAAATATTTATATAAGAAAACTTATATGCTTAAACTCCAGTAATACATGTTTGAATAATAATGTTTTAGATATAACAAAAAATATTTTATTTCACTAAAGTTTTGGAAAACACCTAATTTATTAAACCCAAAGCCAAGGAATTACCGGGAAAAAATAAATATGATTTTTGTAGGATACAAATATTTCCGTTGAGTTTAGTAAAAACAAGTTTAGGTAAAATCAATGACATTAAATGATTTTACACAGTATGTAATATTTGTTTTCACTGAAGTTTGAGGAAATAATCATATTAACAATTTATTGACAACTATAATAAATTCTAAAATGTCGTTTGCATCCAAAGTCTTTGTTAAATATTTTGGTGTGAAATTTTCTTACCGAACCTCCCTCGTTTTTTATTTTTGATTTTTCGAAACATGCACTCCAAAAATTTCTGTTAATAATGTAAGCATTAGGGAGATCATAAGTGAAAATTCAGTCATTACTTGTTAGTTAGTTACTTGTGTTTTTTTTTTTTTGAAAATGAGCATTTATTTTCGAATTGTGTCATCATGAAATCCAAGAAAAAAGGGAAAGTGAGGTTATTTTCAAGCGTGCTCTAAACCAATTAATTTTTTTTATAAAATACGGATGATTCACCTTTGTAAGTTAATCTCATCACAAGCTTTATTTATTAATTCATTTATTTCTTGTTGCGTCAAAATTTTGATATTTTTTGGTGGTTTATATCCGTCACTTCTCCTCTTTAAATACGCCATAGTTGAAGATGGTGGATGGATAGATTGGTACGGAACATATAATATTGAGTCCTCAATTTGAGCATTGAATTCTGTTTCGGAGAAGGAGCTTCTTATTTCTTTATTTCCTCACTATAAAAAAAAATTGGTCGTAAGCATATTCGTATCTGCTTTTGTACTTTTCATTTCAGGTGGTCATGTTTTATAGAATTTCAGATACTATTTTTGTTTTTGTATAAATAGTTTAATAATGCATACGGAAACAGACAACTCAAAAGTTTATCTTGCGTTTCGCAATATCAGTTGCAAATCACACTTTTAAAAAATCCGTATACAATGCATATAACTGTATTGTGGACTGCATAACTAACCGATCGGCTCCCAAAATGTTTGCTTTGAAAGTAATATTGCGAAAACATCAGATAAACTTTTGGTCTGGGTTGCATCTGTGTTTGAAATTTCACAAAAGAGATCGAACTAGCAGAAAGTTGACAGAATATATAGCTTTATTGAGGACCGCCTAACTATTAGTAACCAACCGACAGACTCCTATAAAATCCGAAAATATATAGTAAATATAAGTCTAATTCACTTTTTAACTGTAGGATGATATTTTCGAAGTAACTCAATAGTGAGCATTTATTTGTCATTTTTACATATGGTCGTAGGAAAAATATACTTTTCTACGACAGTGCGAAAAGGTTTCATAGTGCGTAAAGTGATACTTTTCAGCACCAGTGCGGAAATAATTTTTTTTCGCGCTGTTCATACATTTTTCAAAAAGACAGTATTTTGCGTCAGATTTTACTCGCCGGAAGTCAACATTTGATAATAGGGCGCAAATTGAAAACTTCAAATGATAAAACTGTCGTAGAAAAAAAATTGTGTAATACGTTTTTGTAAAGGCCTTTTTTTATAATTCACGCTCATACAAAAAAGTCCTACTGTCACTAACTTTATTAAATTCTAACAAATCAATCTATTTTCTTGTCGTGATTGTATTTGCAGCACAATTTATTAAAATATGAATAACATTTCAATGTCAATGTCGTCTTTGATGACCTATCACGGCATACCTTTAAGAACAGCTCACAACTAACTATCTCTCATACCCAAGTAGCACACCTATATTGGTAAAATATTGGTACAATATTGTGAACATATTGGCGAAATATTTGAAATGCAATATTGGCGAGAAAAAAAATGTGAACATTCGGCGATATTGGTCCAATATTACTTGAATAATATTGGCATCAATATGTTCGGCGATATTCGTACAATATCGCTGATACAATATTCTAACAATATTGGCACAATATTCAAAGGTTATATTGTCGAGAAGTAAAATGTGAACATTTTGCGATATTGGTCGAATATTGTTTGAATAGTTTAGAAATAGTTTTGGTGAAATATTCTTGAATCAATAATGGCCTCAAAATATTTATCGATATTGGTACAATATCATTTGAATGTATTGGTAGATGTCAATAAACCTTGGTAAATAATTAAATGTCTTTTAGTTGATGAAGGTGACACCAGAGTCTGCCTTTTGATCGCCATAACCACTGAGTGAGCTGTCTTGAAAACAAGTTGGGAAGTATATTTAATATACTTTCGTAGGTTTTAGAAGACGTTCTATATGTAGAGCCCCCTAGCGGATTTTTATCCAGGTTTGATCATGATATAATTTCAATATGTTTCATTGAATATTCGACCAATATTCAAATTTCATCTCAATCTAGATGTAGGAAACAACATGAAGACAATATTGTTTTAACAATATCGATAAATATTATTGAACCAATATTGACCCAATATTAATTAATAAGATTTGTTGAATATTGGCGAAATGATATTCAACCAATGTGTAATCACACTTGGATATACAATATAGTTTTTATTCCTAGAATCGATATGAGGGGAATATTGGGATTGCGATATTTATTCTAGATGTTAATAACGATGTGAAGACAATATTGTTTTATCGATATTGGTAAATATCATTCAACCAATATTGACTCAATATGAGTTATTACAATTTGTCAAATAAAGTGGAAATGATATTCAACCAATATTCTAACAAACTTGGAAATACAATATAGTTTTTTCCCCTATAATCGATATGACTGGAATATTTGGATTGCAATATTTATTCAGATGTGGAAAACAATATATAACCAATATTGTATTATCGATATTGGTAGAAATTATTCAACCAATATTGACCCAATATTCCGTGTGATAATCTACATTCAAAACTAGTTCAACCAATATTCCACCAATATTATTAATATAATATTATTTTTTGAATATTCACCCATATTGGACCAATATTGATTTTTCATTTACAATATATCTATATTGGCCCAATATGGAACCAAGATTCAGCCGATATGATGTGCTACCTGGGTATTTGCACTTTATCTTACCTTGTATACGAGGATGTATTGATATCTAGTTAGCCTAGACCAGTTCCCTGCATAAACAAAATATTGCGTTACCATAGCAACGAACAATAACTTATTGGAAGTGTCAGTGTAAAGTTTGACGTCAAAAGAGTAAACCAGAGTTACGCTATAAATTAAAAGAAAAAATATGTCCACCGAAATTGTGAAAATCGAAAAATTGGAGTATCGAGCCATCATCAAGTACCTCTATTTAAAAGGGTTAAGAGGAGAATATATGTTTAATACCCTTGGTGATCAATGTCCTTCGTATGCGATCGTGAAAAATTGGACTGCAAGCTTCAAAAGAGGTAAATTTTTCATTGAAGATGATGGCCGATCGGGAAGGCCAGTTTCTGTGTCAGTCCCCGAAAATATCGATGCAGTTCATGACATGATTTTAACAGACCGTCGAATTGGGCTAAAACGTATATCTGAAGCACTGAATATTTCATACGAACGCGTTCATCATATAGTCCACGTCAATTTGGACATGAGAAAAATTGCTTCAAAATGGATCCCCAAATGTTTGAATGTTGACCAAAAGCGTGCAAGGGTAGTAGCATCGCGTTCGATCTGTGCTCGATTTGTGCTCGATTTGAAAACGATGTAGACTTCTTAAACCGAATTGTTAATATGGATGAGACTTGGGTACATTTCTACGATTCAGAAACAAAGCAACAATTGATGGAATGGCGACACTTCGGTTCTCCAAGACCTAAGAAGTTTCGTGTCCAAAAATCTGCTGGAAAAGCTCTTGCTTCAGTTTTTTGGGTTTGCCATGTAGTAATCATGATTGATTTTTTGAATAAGGGTAGAACAATAACTGGAGATTACTATTCGACATTACTGACCACTCTACGGGAAAATATTAAAGAGAAAAGACGCGGAAAGCTATCCAAAGGAGTTTTGTTCTTGCAGGACAACGCCCCTGCACACAAATCTCATGTTGCCAAGCAAAAACATCGTGATTTAGGGTTTGATTTACTAGAACACCCCCCTTATTCACCAGATTTGGCTCCGTCCGACTATCATCTCTTTCCTCAACTGAAAAAAACTTTAAAAGGTCGTAAATTTTCTTCCAACGAGGAGGTAAAAAAGGTCTGGTTTGCAGAGCAAAAAGAAACATTTTTTTTGAAAGGTCTAGAGACGTTGCAGGTTCGCTGTAATGAATGTATCCAATTAAGAGGAGAATATGTTGAGTAATAAAATATTTTGACATTGAAATTTTGTTTAGTTCTATGGTAGGCTAATAATTTTTCAATATATCCTCGTACACAACGTAGAGAGCTGTGCCCCGATCCTATCGAGTTTATTCAATTTCCACATTAACTTTGTATAAATGAGTGCAATTTCTGCTTCTTTTTCAGTTTCAAATTATTATGTACCACTTCCATATCCGTAAACAATCTGAAAGTCTATTGTTATGCAAACATGTGTAATTGAATAAATCAATTTGCATGTTAATTTATTCAGCAGACAGTCTTACCTGTTGCGTAAGATAACAGCGAAAACCAATTACCTATAATTAACGCAGAAGTTAACTCGGCAAGGAGATTTAATTGCGAAAATCACATTTCCTAGCCATCCATCAAAGTTTGCGCAAAGTACAGTGAAAAAACTTTGTAGGTGAACTTTCCAGCTTCTTCTACTTTTCTAGTATGGAGACTATCTTGATGTAATATACTTTATTGTCACGAGAATTATCTTCCTCACAAAGTTTTACCTATAATATTGTAAAAACTGTACTTTTATATACTTATTTTTTTATTAAAAACTAAAAATAACTTCAAATAGTTGTAACTTCATACTAATCATTTTTTGTAATAATTCAAATCAGCTATATTATTCATTTTCTTGATTACTTTTATGTAACTAATGACTGCTACATTTCACGTTTTTACTTCCAAAATACTATAATCGGTGAAAATACACATCTTACTATTTTTTTTTTCAAATTTATTACCAACTAATTGTTGAGAAATAACATTATATAGCAAAGTTTGACTTAAACCAAAAATTATACCCCAAGAAATGTGGCTGGTCATAATTTCAGATTCTTTAACAATGGCCTAATCCAACAAATAGATATTGTGTCGGGTGTCACTACCTAGCAAATTAAGAAAACAGTTCTTTGCTGTTTTTATAAACGTTCTACATCAACATTTGTGCAAGCCTCCCTGAATGGATTTTGCATACTAAATGAGGATTTATTATAATAATTGATGTTTTTTTTTAAGCTAACACTCCCTTACTGCTAACGAACAGTCGTTACCGACCGATGATGAACCCTTTACTCCCATAAACACCTAACTATGTAGGCTTATTATGGCAAGAACCTGTCAGAAAACAACTACTCCCCTGGCTAAGACCACGACGGGTATTGAATTAAATCTAACAGCTACTTGTGCAACGTTCCTCAAAATATCAGAGGACGCAATTGCAAGTGCCCTCAATGACCAACCAGCAGAATTATGTTTTGATTTGGACGGGGTGACCACCTGCAGACTAGTTTCGAGGTTGTTGCCTCTCATCAGTGCAAGGGCAGGTCAACACTGACAGCACTGAAGCCATCTGTTACCCGTCCAAACCAATACACACTCCTGTTATCTTTTGCCAGAAATACTACAAATTTTTAAGTTTTGGAAAATACTCACTGGAGTATATCTGGAGGCGAGAGTTCTAACAGGCTCCGCCTACCAGCACTTTGCGATACCATTGGCCGACTTAAATGTTCGGCAATGGTATAAATAAAGGCTCAAATGGCTGTTTTAGGCAGTCATCCAGGAGCCGCCCGAGGGCTCGGACAATTCCCAGGAGAGAAGCCCTCACTTCTGGATGGCTCAGTTGTGTTTTAAGTGTAAATAGTATTTCTGGTTTTTAGGTATCTTCGGCCTGGCATGCGAATTAATGGAACCTCGTTGGTTGGCAACACCAACAAATCCAGAAAGAATTCGTATGTCAGACACGTTCCTGCTGGTTTTCCAAATAAATGAAGAGCTCCGGAGTTGCTGAGATTTTGCGACGATGCTGTACTTCGGATAGGCGGTCTGAGCTAGCCGGAAGAGGCAATGCGTCCTAACTTCCTACTATCCGAGTGCACGCATTTGTTGACACTCCGCTGATTAGTCAATTCTGGTTCACGAGATGAAAGCAGTTTCTAGGCCGCTCCACCTAGCGAGCAGAGGAAGACACTCCGAATCTCCGGGTTGAGAGATTTAATCGAAGAAGACAGAAATCTTTGGGAGATCGTTTGCTAACGAACAGTCGTTACCGACCGATGATGAACCCTCTACTCCCATAAACACCTAATTATGCTCGCTAGGTGGAGCGGCCTAGAAACTGCTTTCATCTCGTGAACCAGAATTGACTAATCAGCGGAGTGTGTATTGGTTTGGACGGGGAACAGATGGCTTCAGTGCTGTCTGTGTTGACCTGCCCTTGCACTGATGAGAGGCAACAACCTCGAAACTAGTCTGCAGGTGGTCACCCCGTCCAAATCAAAACATAATTCTGCTGGTTGGTCATAGAGGGCACTTGCAATTGCGTCCTCTGATATTTTGAGGAACGTTGCACAAGTAGCTGTTAGATTTAATTCAATACCCGTCGTGGTCTTAGCCAGAGGAGTAGTTGTTTTCTGACAGGTTCCTTGCCATAATAAGCCTACATCGTTAGGTATTTATGGGAGTAAAGGGTTCATCATCGGTCGGTAACGACTGTTCGTTAGCAAACGATCTCCCAAAGATTTCTGTCTACTCCCTTACTGTTACTTATCAAGAAATGCCCCTGTTCCACATATTGTTTTAGAGTGTATGTTTTTTTTTCAATCCTTTAGATACAGATGTTTTTATTTCCAACAAATGGTAGATATTGGTTCTGGTATCAAAAACAACTCTGTCGGGGTACGTTGACAAGAAAGGGATTCTTGGGTTGATAAAAAGTCCACACGAGAAATCTGTATTTTCTGTTTCATATTTGGCTGCAACATCATCCTCATTATCCAGCTTTCATGGCTGCTGTTATTTATCATTTAGGCCTTCTGTTCGATTATGGGTTCAAGTTTGGAAGATGTAATCCTAATCATTCGTTTTTTTCAAAATTTGAGAAGTACATTGGGGATTTGTTTAATTTTCTATGTTGTGTGCTTCGGTCAACGTCAGGGATCAACTGTCCAGTAACTCTGCACAATTATATCCATGTTCAGAAAGACAACAGTCAACAGTTTCATCCATGGGTTCGATGTGAATGGTGTGATATGGACTATCTTCCTCTACACAACCAATAGTATTACTTAACAGTTCTTAACAGAAAATGCCTCAAATTTAGTTAACTCACCAATATCAGAGTACAACAAAAGTAAATCTTACCAACTTCAGAGTTACAAGAAACAGAATCATCAGTTATTCTTTCACCTTCTTTGGCTGAAGTATTGCCAACATTTTCAAATAATGGGGTCGAGAATGGAACTCAACCGAGTTTTGACATAAACGGTATCTTCCCAATCTTTCTCTCTCCTTGAAATGATCTTCAAAAATTCTCTTACGATAAAAGAATTCCAGTTCGTCGATGGGAAGATTCAAATGGAACAACCATTTTCGCGAAAGTTCTTTAGTTTTCGGAAATCTGTGAAACCTGACAGCAAAAAAACGATCGTGGAACGAACGTGGAATATTGTCAATTCTCCTATTTCTTCTGTGTTATATATATTTATTATAAAAAATAATAACATCCTACCAACATTATGTGGTTTGTATAAATAACAAGGAATACTATGAAAACGTATAAGAATACAATAAATAATAAATTCAAAATATCTTAAGACTATTTGAAGAGATGTTTTCTGTCATTGACAATAAATATGTGCCCTCATTATTCTTATGGAAAATTTTAGAACTTCAAGTGCTATAAATTTAACAATTTTCATAGGTAAATTGAATTTTTTAGCAAAATCTACAAAGAATTTAGTGATGGTTCCTCGAGCATCAATGAATAAACCAATAATTTTTATTTCACCAGCTATTTTATATTTTTCCTTGAAGAAAGGGATCGTGGGTTCATAAATATGCCTTTTCTCCATATCAACATCAAATGGTTGGGATTCATCTGATTCGAATCTTATTGTTGGGTCCAATATGTAAGCATCGTTTTTCTTCCTGTCGATGGCTATGATATCAATCCTTCGAAGACTGTCATTGGTAGCTGTACATTTGATTTCTTCATAAACTTCAAAATTTTTGGAAAGTTCGGTTGCTATTAAATGGCGAATTGTGTTGTCTTGTATTTCTCAATAGATTACCATGTTGACAAGATCTCAAGACGTGAGGAAGGGTTTCAATCTCAGTACAGTGTCTGCACAGGTTACCGTCATGAGATCTGCCTGGTACTCCTCTCAAGTTGACCACGTATCCTGTCATTTTAATGGCTTCTTTCCACTCAGATGTTGTCAAACCTTCTTGTGTTCTGGTCCATGAATTTGCTGGTGTGTATTGAGTATAAAGTTCTGCCCCTATTCCCTTTTGTTTCAAATTCTTCCATTTGGAGTATTCCTCTTTCCTCAGTATTTCACATAACTTACGACCAGAGTAAGTCCACTTGTCATCTTCCATGACAATTTTTAATTTTTGTATACAACGTTTTAGGATTTCATAAATATGTCATATCCAGGTTGGATTTGTGGCTGATGAGTTGCTGGTGTATTTTCAAAATCGTAAAAACGGGTGTTACATAAATGAATAATTTCATTGTGATGAAAAGTGCCGACATATTCCCAGTCAGTATAAGCATCAATGTACTAGTTATATCACGAAATTCTAGTTGAAATTCACAACTGCACAGATTTTATATTCTGAATCGGTGCATGCAAATACCGCGGCGGTTTTGTAAATTAATTGAAATTTATACAATTTATTCAATTGCGGAAGCTATTACCGTTATACGGGTTCCATGTTGAAATCCCATCTCAATAAATGGAACGTATTCCGATAGAATTGTCTTCCAGTCTTGAATATATTGTAGGTTTCCGTTCTTGAAAGTTTCTGGAATTGGATTCGAATGTGATAATGGATATTTCAGTTGTGTGTGGTTTGTTGGAATCACCTGATGTATTCAAGAGACTGCGGATTAGTCGGTTGATAAAACAGGTCAACCATACCAACGTATCTTAACTTTCTCAAACCAAATCCCTGTCTATCTCCTAATCATAATTTGCGATCTTTGTTCGCTTTTCAGATGCATAGTTATCTTGGTTAATCTGTAAGGCGAATTTCGAGTTCGAACTTCAAAAGTAGTTTATGTTGTCTTTTATTTCATCGAAGCTGTGCTTAAATAAATTCATTCATGAAGCGCTTGACAATTTCCTCGTATAGTCCATTTCAATCAAAACTTTTATCGGTTCGGAAATGATATTTTTTGTTTGAACATTTTCATTCGATTACTGTGCCATGTCATATTAACCTTTAGTTTTCAAAGCAATGTAAACGATAATTCCACTTGCTATCCAAACAACAACGGAGAATATAATATCATCCTGCTAACTAATATGACATAAAAGTCAGTCTGACATCTATAGCTATTGAAGAATTCACGACAATTCAACATTTCTGACTTTGTTGGTTCGTGAAATTATCTTAATAAATAGGTACAACTCGTGCTCACAATGTTACCGATAATTCTGTCAGAAATCTTAAGCTCCATCAAATTGCGTTTTTTCTTATACTATTTTATGTAATATTTGGATATTCCACTTCAAAATAATAATCATAAAATTACTGATGTCTGATTGTCGATTGTTTGGTTCTTTACCATGTGATCTGAAAAAAAAAACAATTTTAACGGCTCACTACTCCGCCTCTACATTTCTGTTAGTTCAGTTTTTAATTGTCGTACACAATGTAGCGATATTTTGGTTTAGTTATACAGTATGCTTCATAATGAAAAATGTACTTTTTCTTGGGAATAATCATATACTGTCACCTCAGATGGAACTACAACTCAGATTATGTATCGAAAAAACATGGCCAACAGATTCAAAATTTATAGAGAAATATTCAACTTGAAGTACATGACAATTCTATATGACTCATTAATTCAGACACACATAACATACGGTATAAAGGCCTGGGGGGTATCGGAGACGTCTACCTAAAACCAATAGAGACATCACAAAAATGGATTTTGAAAATCATACACCGCAGAGATTATAGATACCCAACTGAAACATTATTCACATAAGCAAAAGCACTTGACACCCGACAACTATACTACCAATCACTAATTCTTCGTCATCACAAAAACAAACACAAACATGAACACATACAGCACAAACATGAAACACGCTTCAAAGCCAAAACAACAACTATTCCAAGAGTTAATACACAAAAATGCCAAAGATCACTTACTTACCTCTGTCCAGTCCTATACGCTGATATACCCGAGAATTCAATCGCTCGGCTTACTCAAAAAGAAACTGAAAAATTGGCTGCATACGTACCCGAGAAGTGAAATACATCGAGCAATTGATAGGAAAAACTTGAAATGAGATTCACTATGCTACCCCCCTTACTTGACTGTTTTTAAAAATGTATTATATATTTATATTTTGTAATATTCACGAATAGTTTATCACCATGCCTATCTTTACACTACAGATAAAATATTCCTATAGTAAAAAAAAAATTATGTAAAATGTAAATGTAAAAAATGTTAAATGTGAAATTTAAAATGTAAAAGTAAAGTGTATACGCCCATGCACAAGGAAAACCCTTTTTTGGGCGCTCTGTATTTATTTACCGCCATTTTCTATTGTTTATTGTGCTAATGTCTAAGGTAAATAAATTGATTGATTGATTGATTGTTAAATGACTTTTCATACCTTTGAATTTATCTTATTTTTACAAATCTTTATCAAATAAAAGCTTATGAGAGGGCAAATCCAAAGGTATTTAAATATTCAAGGTGTTCCATTTAAAATTGCCAATAAAAAGTACATTTTGCATTTTGGAACGTCCTGTATAAATGAAACTAAAGTTACAAACATGTTTTTAATCTGAATATTAAAATTTAATCATTAATAATGGCGGAGTAGTCTGATACTATTTTAAATTATCAATAACTTCTGAAAGTAATCCTTAGTTTATCACTGATGTTTCGTCCTCGGACGGTTGGGTCATCCTGTATATGACAGTACCGAATGCTCCTGATTTTTACGTATAAGAGGGTTGTATGTAAAATGCCTGAAAAAAAAAATGCTTTGTTAAAATTAATTAACTCTATACACAGTCCAAAGTTTTTTTTAAATTCTTTATCCCATCTAAAAAACACGATTTCTCCAACCCTTCAAAACAGACGTTTGTTGAAGCAATTACCTAATCGTTTGAGCAAATTTATTTCCCGCCGAGCCATTTTTTCAAATTAGGAGATAGAAAATATTTTTTGGGTACTAAATCTGGCGAATATGGTGGATGCGAAAGCAACTCCATACTCTTGGAAGATGCAGAGTCCCCCTAAACTTCGCTGAGTTCCGCTTTCATCTGATCATCTATTTTCTTTTTAATAAACAACTACTTTCTCTACCACTATTGGATTACATTTATGTGATACTCGTGTAACAATCTAAAATACAAATTTGGGAGTGGGTCCTAGAAAGGTGTTGAAGATTTAGACTCCCTCAGAGTTTTAAAGTCGAGTGTTTATTTTTAACTTGCATACTCAATCCGATTCATCAATGATTCGGACTCAAGAAATATTTTTGGGGACTAAATCTGGCGAATATGGTGGATGCTAAAGCAACTCCTAACTCTTGAAAGATGCAGAGTCCCCCTAATCCTCGCTGATTTCTGCTTTCATCTGATCATCTATTTTCTTTTTAATAAACAACTACTTTCTCTACGACTATTGGATTACATTTATGTGATACTCGTGTAACAATCTAAAATACAAATTTGGGAGTGGGTCCTAGAAAGGTGTTGAAGATTTAGACTCCCTCAGAGTTTTAAAGTCGAGTGTTTATTTTTAACTTGCATACTCAATCCGATTCATCAATGATTCGGACTCAAGAAATATTTTTGGGGACTAAATCTGGCGAATATGGTGGATGCTAAAGCAACTCCTAACTCTTGGAAGATGCAGAGTCCCCATAAACTTCGCAAAGTTCCGGTTTCATCTGATCATTTATACTCTTTTTCTGAAACAGCTACTTTCTCTACGTCTATTAGAGTACATCTAAGTGATACTCGTGTAAATATCTACAATACAAATTTGGGAGAGGGTCCTATTTATTTTAAACTCGTACACTCAAACTATAAAAAATTTGATTTATCAATGATTTCGAACCGCTGTGTATATTTTTCGGATACAACAAATCTCCAACCCAAATGTTGGACAACACAATGATGAGAGACACGTTCCACACGTATCGTGTTGTGTGTAGAAGTGGGCGTAATGGCATCCGGAAGTTCCGGATATTATATATGTCACTTGTTAAGAGCTCGCAATGATTGGGATGCCACAGCCATTCATAAAGTATAAATGGATCTCTAGTGGAAACGTTCATCTAAATATAGATATGGTTAAAAGTGTTTCATTCATCATTGCTATCGTTCACCTCTGAATAGACATTCGCTATGGTTAGAAAAGACAACTGGAAATACATTCAGCACGGCAAGTTGAAAATAAGTCAGATGAATAGTAATAATATTAGTACTCCTTCTTTTAAGTCGATACAATACATCATAAATCGAATACTGATAAAACATCACAATGTAGGTAAGAGAATTTTGAAAATGTATGTGTAACCGCCGGAAATTACATTTTGCGTGCTTTTGCTTCAAATTATTAAAATTGTAGTGCGTCCTGTTTTATTTCTAAAACTGATATTTTAAATCGCAAAACATAAAACTTATTACTTACATACTTCTTCAATTGTGTCCAAGGACTCCAAGGCTTTAGGCGGACCAATCAAACATTCAACTGATGAACTGACAAACCCCTATCGACGTATCTTTCATTTTCGAAAAATTAAACAAATTACATCGGTTACCGCTGTCTAGAACTATTGGCAACGCTGTACAGTAAATATGAGAGTGACAATAATTATGTACAATACCTTGTGGACAGTAGCAGAATTATTTTTGTCTTTTCGTTCATGTACTACAGAGGAATCACTGGAGCGGTTTACCGTTTTTTGTCCGAGGTTTTGAAAATCATTATTAAAAATATGAATTGTTTGATTTTATGTCTGAAAAATAGTATGAATAGTTCCTCAATGTTCAGTCTTCTAAATTTCATATAAATATCACTTGCAAGAGCGATTCTTCTCAACTGTCTTTGATTTTATAACAAGATTTTCAGATTTTTTTTTAAATTGTGAGGGAACGTTGAAATAGAAAATTCTGAAAAAAATCGTTATTATCTTTTACTTTGACATTGATATGTCATGATATTTGAAATGGAATCTGATGAATGATTTTTGGGAAAACTAAAAAAAACCTCTAAAATTGAGGTTTTTATTTTTTCCTCGAAAACTGTTCATCAGATTTTCTTCTACATGTCTCTAATTATTGAATTTGAATGCGAAAATAAGTCGATTTTTTTTTCCGAACTTTTTACCTTGCCGTTAATATTTCCATGGGTTTATATGAACCTTAACACGATTAAATTTCTATGGAAATTTTTAATACTCGCGACATGTTTCGCTACACTGTAGCTTTATCAAGCGATATTGTTATACCACTACTATTTATGTACTTCTCTATTTGAAAATAATAAAGACGATTATTATTATTATCATTTTTATATATTCTAGAAACTTCAATTGGTTTGTCTAATTTTAAAAACCCCTTGATGAATTTAATGAGCCCTTGCCAATTATAACCATGCGTAATCTACTATCTCAACGTCGTAACTTGCTTCTCACACTGGTCATCCAAATCGCTAGAAGCGCCATCTTTCTTCGCCTCTAACCCATAACTCTCTCAACAGCCTCCGCGTGATGGACGACCCGGAAATACAAGAAACGGTCGAATCGATCCTCGGCAAGGGCGCCAAAGTGCTGGACTGCGAGAAGACGTCTTCGATAAAAGAAGAAGAAGTGCTCTACATCAACGGCATCGCGGTCAAGCTGGAAGGCAGCGACGGGATCGCTATCAAGCAGGCGCTGATCACGGGACAAGTGCCGCCCTGCGACCTGCTCAACGCCTTGTTGATCAAGACGGGAATCTTGAAGGCGCCCGTCAAGTTAGACACGTCGCTAAGCGTCAAGTCGACTACGGTAACCAAGGAGGAGGTGACGGTGTCCCGAGCGGGGAAAGTGGTCGACGAACGGAGCCGAGAGACGAAGGAGCAGAACTTCTACACGAGCGCTCTGACGGAAGTGTTCGAGCCCATCAAGATCATCCCGACTTCCGAGCTGATCAACGGGCAGTACGCCAACGTGCAGTACGCGGAAAACATCGCCAAGCCCGAGTACTACGACAACAACGGCTACGAGACCGGAAGCGAGCGAAAGTTCGGCTCGTGCTCGAGCGCGTCCAGCTACGAGTCTGAGGAGCCCTCGTATCGTCCCAAGCCGTGTCTCAGCAAGGATTCCGGGCATCTGAGCAATTCCACCACCAAGGTGGATTTCACGCCGAGCAGCATAGACTCGTTGAGTTCGCTCGACGAGACGGATTACCTCACCGACCAGTTCCGGAAGTGTACGACTTACAACGGAAATGGTTTTCTGAACGGTTACAATGGCGAAGATATTTTAGTGAGTATTGTAACGTTTTTGGTTCCTTTAATAAGTGAATGGTACTCCCTTGATTGAACTACAAGCTCCAACCTCAAGCTTGGTTTTACAAATATTCTTTTATATGGGTTTTACCAACAATAAAACTCACAATAATGTTTATTTCCAAAGAAAATAATCTTTAACAACATTTCTAGTTATTTCATATTTATTTCTTTTTTCTTCTTTCTTTTTGTTTAGTTTGTTCGATCATAAATGTTTATATTGGGAAATATTTAAATCCGTTCAAATAATTTCAGAACTTTATTTCTGACCTGCAATGAAAAGAGGGAGTTCAAAAGATGAGAAAAAATACTTAGTTGGGCTTCAGTCCTGAAGCCGCAGTGTTCTCCGTTTTTCGAGCTCTTCGACTAACGTTTATCTGGTCGAGCTTGATAGTCATTCATTAGCAAGCTGTATATATTTTTAATGTAACATGTGTAAATATATCATTATGGTTATTATTAGTTGTTGTGTCCGTTATTTGACTACAACAACTGACCCGTCACCCCTGACTGACTGTTCCCAAAATGACCAGTCTACAGAAAAAAATTTGAGATTATAAACACAACCAATTAGAAACGATCCTAGAAGTTTCTTCGTGGGTGTGAAAATAGCCACGGTTTTCCCAACCACGCTTTTGATCGGGCAACACTGCTGGATCCAAAGTAGTGTATATATTTCTCCCGGGTAATTTATGATTGCTTTCAATGATATCATTCTACGAAGTTACGATGATTACATTAACCCTTTGTAACCCGAATTATCATTTCTTTTTCAATGAGATTTTCCTACTCGAGAAGTATTCAGTGATATAAAAAAGCACAAAAATAGGAGAATTGATAATTTTCAAATCGGGGCTTTTGGTAAACATGTGGTTCCATATCAGGAAACACTTCAACTTACTTCAACTTACTTCAGTAAAAACCTCAAGGTTTTCGAGATATTGGAACTTTTATTAAAAAAAATGAATTCCTTTCACAAATCATTCTTTTATATTCCAACCAAATATGGAGCGTTTGATATTCATTATTATCTTCGATTAATATTATTACAGGATATTAGTAGTTGCAACAATCGCAGAAGGCAGATTTTCGATAGCTGTCATTTACGGACTACGAAAAAAATTATCCTCCAATTTGGATCCTTCAAGATTTCTATTGTAAAACTTTGAACTTCTTTTGTGACAAATTAATCACCTACAAACACCTGGACATTGGCCTTGAAAACTTTTGTCCAGAGCTAGGTTTGTTTTCTATTTTATCGAAATGTGAGCTGCAGTTTGCTACTCATTTGTCATAGCGACTGAAGAGCTGATAAATCTCACAAGGCACTTGGACTGATATAAAAGTTTAATAAACTTTCATGAAATGATTCAAATGAAAACAACAAAACGATGTACACTTCAATATTCCTCATGTACATGATTAAGATTTTACAACAAATGTTCGGAATGTTTTCCTTCTGATCTGATACAAGCGCGACATTTCCTTTAAAACGATCTTTTCAACAAACGCAGAGCTCTTGTGTTATTTTTGATTTTTTGGGCTTCATGTCGTATTCGGTTCCATAGTTCCCATTCGCTAGTGACTGGGTGTGGTAAAACTTCTCTTTCAAACATCCCCAATAAAAAATCTAACGGGTTCAAGTCCAGTGACCGTGGCGGCCATAGTATTAGCCCAAGTCGCCCAATCCATCTCTGAGCAAATATTCTATTACTTGTCTGACGGAGTGAGCAGGTCACCCATCATGTTGAAACCACATGGTCTGTCTGACTTCCAGCGGCACATCTTCCAGTAGATGGGTTAATTGAATTTGTAGAAATTCTAAATAATTCAGTGTCGGTGGAAACTCGAACGGACTCGAGGGTTGAGAATATTGAAAACACCCCGACGGTGACATGTTGATTAATCTGTCCATAATATTTTATTGAAGAAATCTGGGTTCTATCGGTGTTTTCTCAACATACGGCGACAAAATATTCGTTTTGGCTAATCTGTTGGCTACAAAGATTGCACACGCTGTACGTGGAAGGGGTGCTATTGATGTATTTTCTTCTCTCGATACCACGTACGCTAGTGGACGGATCATTCTCAATTTCTTCAAGGACCTCATCTTCAAGGTCATCACGACGTGGTCTACTTTAAGCACCAGGAATCTTGCCTTCTGAGTAAGAGTTATGAACATAAATAAAATGAATTTCGACATGCTCACGTGTAGTGTAAGGCATTTAGATAATGATGAAAATAGATTTTTTTCTAAAGAGAGAGTCTAAAGAGAAAATATTACACGATAACGTTCAATAAGGAATTTCCACCCATCTGAGGTGGTGGCGTTAAATTCAGACCACCATTTCAATGTTGCAGGCTCACATATTTTGAACCACTGTCGCCATATCTTATTTAAACAAATTGTGAATAGGTAAACAGGACATTCTTATCATCTGGTCCAGCATTTGTACCACCGCTCCAGTTGATCAAAATTTCCTAAAATATTTGGTTTTTGGACTGGATATGCAGTACTTGCAGAGTACCCCTTTGTTTGAGGAAACAGAGAGCCTGCTTTCAATCTTATCACAACTGATTTCTGCAGTTTTTTCCTTTCATGAGAATCTGTAAGTGTTTATATTTTTTCTCAACATAATAGTTAGGAACAAATTGAAAAAAGTTTCAGTGGTTATTTATGCATATGGGGCAGTGGTACAAAAAGTAAACCACTATTTTTAGCAAAAAACATGTGTGCTGTGATAAAATATTTACTGACTTCGAGTTATATTAGACCTTTCGAAACCAGTTAACATAAAATATCAAATAAAACATCCTGAAAAATTACTGCTCCAGTTGGGTGGAATTTAATGTCAAATTCCGCTCCAGTAAGAGATATACTGCAGCTCCAGAAAACACTGTATTTTCTCTGACTACCTGTCATTTAACTGACAGATCAGCCTAGATAAAAGTTCAACGCATTGCAGGTCACACTTCGATAAAAATAGAAAATAAACCCATTTCGAACGAAACTGCCATTCCTTGTGATCCACCGTAAAATACCTCCCTTTCATACACGATTAGCAATATATTTTTTTCGAAAAATAATTACGGCAACTTCTATACCTTTTTAGACTCTGGACAAAACCAGCAAGTTTTTAAGGATAATTTGTTACAAAATAAGTTCAAAGTTTCATAATAGAAATCTTGAAGGATCCAAATTGGTAGATAATTTTTTTTGTAAACCCTAAGTGACTGCTATCGAAAATCTGCCTTCTGCAATTGTTTCAATTAGTTTTCAGTAATGTTTATTGAAAATAAGAATTAACATGAACTGAGATAGGAATTGCATTTTTTAAATTAAAGTTACATTATCTCGAAAACCGTGAGGTGTTTACTGAGGTCAACTTGTGGTTTTCTGTTATGAACTTGTTCATCACCATAGCTACAGTATGATCCATGGTTTACCAAACACCCTGTGTATATTATTGCTGTCACATAGTACCAAACTTTATTTCATAGAAATAACTATATATTTTCTCTTATCCTTAAAGCTTTTCACAAAAATCGCATGAATATTCCACCGGTTTTGTCTGTGAAAAATTCAGTAAAATTATTCTGAGCTTACTGTTTCAGTGCATTTTTCACGACTGCTACTAATTGTTCTTGCGTTTTTTAATAAACTAGGCTGAAATGTAAAGACAAAAAGATTAAAAAAGAAAAAAAATGAAAGTTGTCACGAAGAACACTCGTGTTATATCCTTTCTCTATTTGTTTGTTCATCGCAAACATGTTTCGCCGTAATTGTGTGCATTTTTTCGTGGAATATTTTTCTGCAACACCAACTAAACATGTCTCCCGTTACGTATTTGGTAAAGAATGGAAATACGGTAAGATCCAATGTCCGTCGGCCTTCGCGTAAAAGTCGCTGATGAAACAGAGTCAAAGTTCAGTAAATAATTTGAAATTCCTCGCCACTCTTCGCTGTACAACGTAAATCTCATTGTTCTGCACTTGCAAATGCAAAATGTCACCTTGTTGTTTTCGCAGCATAATAACGTTCGCAAAATTGGATTTCTAATAATAAGTTTCGCTTTATTTTTAGCCTACAATATTCGGGACTGTGGCTTCAGACCTCACACCAAAAGACTGTTCTAATAGAAGGGTAAGTGCCATCAGTTTTTTCTGACTCGGTTTATTTTTAAATTTTCATTCATACGAATGTTCGATAGTAAGTTCGTTAGTTATATAAAGGGAACGTATATTTATTGTGATTAATCTGTTTTTATTTTTGTAATGGGTTTTCAGTGTAATGATGATACTGCATATCCTGAAAATCTTGCGACTGAAATATTTAATTTCTCTTCTCTTAGTTATGCGACATGTCACGAAAAAAAATCATAAAGTCAAAATTTGACAATTCAAAACATAACATATACAAACAAACACAGATACTTATACTGATATATACACATTTACAGTGTGACCCATTTGAAATGGAACCACTCTGTAGAATACGTATTTTTTAATCAATCTAAAAAAAATTAATATCAAGTATCAAAAACTGCATCTCGACACAAATTTACATAACTTTATTTTCATTTCCAAGGCACTTTATGCCATGGTTTCTTTGTCAAAAACTGCAAAAGTTTAATAGGAAATTTTTGTTTTCAAGTTTGACTACACCACATTGATTGTCGTTATAGATACAAACCATAAAAATTTCTCAAATAAATATTGGTTAACGACGAAGATACAACAACTTTAATTTTGGAAGCAAAGTATCTGATTATAATTTTTATTTAGATTATAGACATTTTTAAAATCTGGCAACACTGTCGATATAAAGTAGAACACTAACACCAGTGAACTTGTACAGTGAATATTCGAAATCAATAGCTCATTCCGTTCTTAAGTTGTAACTCCCAAAAGTGTGGTAATATGAGCAATTTGTGGTGGAAACGATTTTGAAATGTAAATCTGACTACGCCACTGGAGTCGTAAAATATTTCCTCAAAATCATTTATTTAAGTGTAGGTTATAAGTGTATTCGAAAATAACAGAAAATTTTCAAGTTATGTACATTATTTCACAGCCGATAAAAATAAAATGAACATATGATTTATGATTAGCTGTCAAAATCACAGCCTACTATTGATTTGGAAAAGAAATCTGTAGTTCACAATGAGCTTATGACAAGAGGCATAAGATGTCCGGAGGACTGCTCATTGCTAATATCCTATACAATAGGAAAAGTTGGATCGAAAATCCATCAGAAAACAACTACTTTCCTGGCTAATGGATTAGCCAGGAAAGTAGTTGTTTTCTGATGGATTTTCGATCCAACTTTTCCTATTGTATAGGATATTAGCAATGAGCAGTCCTCCGGACATCTTATGCCTCTTACTATTGATTTACTACGATACCTATACTGAATGTATTAGTTCAGCTTTCCTCAAGTTATTGATACTTCTGTGAAAGCTTGTTTTACTTGGGTTTTGCAGAATTCAAAGGAAACAATTTTTGTCCTGGTTTCTGTTTTATTATTGAATAAATAATTTTGATACTATGGATACACCAAAAATATCTAGCCGCAATAATATTATCTTGTATTGTGATCAATGTTCTAATGGGAATAAATCTCTAAAATTAGAGAGTAGAGGTCGTCATTTAGATTTCAATAAAATTAATGAGAAACTATCAAAAATAAAATGGAACTACAGAATGATTGACATGAATGAAAAATATAGAGACTTCTTCAATAAAGTGTATGAGGTTTATAATGAAATAGCACCAAAAAAAATTATAAAAATTTATCCACATTATAGAGAATGGTATGATGAAGAAGTAAGGGAAGCAACAAAGAATAGGGATGATTGTTATAAAGAGTGGAAACAGCACGGAACACAAGAACTCAAACACATTTACACACAAAAAAGAAATATAGCAGTAAAAACTATGAGGATGAAAAAGCGAGAATATTATGAAAGGAAAATTGAGGAAAATAAAACAAACTCGGTTGAATTGTGGAGGGTAATGAAAAATATTTATCCGAGTAAAAATGAGAAACAAATGATAAGTGAAATAGAAATAAGTGATAATGAAATTATCAGTAATAAAAATGGTATGTCCGACAGGTTGAATAACTTCTTTGTGGAAAGTATCAAAAATATGATAGACAATATTGATTTAGCAGAAATTGACTTTCCAATTGCATCTAATTCAAATTTGAGGGTCACTTATGATTCCATAGAAAACTTCTCACTACTAGATTTCAGAGAATTGAAAGACATTGTTTTTTCGTTGAAAAATAAGGGAAGTCCAGATGAATTGAATGTTGCCTTTTTTTTAAATTGTTTCACTAACCTTTCAGAACCACTACTAAACCTCATTAATACCTCATTACTAACAGGGGAGGTACCTGAAAATTTCTACAATCATTCCTGTTCCGAAAAAAACAAACTCAAATAAAGCCTCAGATCTAAGACCAGTGAACATGTTGAGTTCAATTGAAAAAATAATGGAAAAAACAGTCTATAACCAATTAGTAGATTATATTGAAAATAATAAACTGTTAAGTAAATACCAATCAGGGTTCAGAAATAAACATAGTTGTGAAACAGCAGTTCAGTGTGTACTAGATGATTGGAAAATTAGCCTAGAAAAAAATGTGACTACTGTTGCAGTATTTTTGGATCTTCAAAGAGCTTTTGAGACAATACACAGGGATAGATTATTACAAAAATTAGTAGCAGTAGGAATAGATGGAATAGTCCTGAAATGGTTGAAAAGCTTTCTGAAGAACAGAAAACAAAAGCTTAAAATAAATAATAAAATATCAGATGATATAGAATGTGATCAGGGAGTACCACAGGGAAGTGTGCTGGTACCCCTATTATTTTTGATGTATATCAATGATTTGCCAGGGGTGGTAGGTGAGAGCTCAGTTCATCTCTTTGCAGATGATACACTAATTTATTTCTCATGTAATGATCACACGAAACTGACAGAAATCATTAACATAACCTTAAAATCTATTTACAGTTGGTGTTGTGCTAATTATTTAAAGATCAATGTTGAGAAGACCAAGTACATGGTAATAAGTACAGAAAAACGATTTAGAAGCTTTTGTAACCAAAATTTTGAGATAATGCTAGGACCTGATAATGTGGAACGGGTCAACCAATTTAAATATCTCGGGGTTCATGTGGATAGGGGATTACAGTTTAAAGATCATACCAACTTTATTATGAAGACGATATCATTCAAAATATATTTTTTATCTCGTTGTGCCCCATATTTGACAAGGTGGGCAAAAATTTTACTATACAATTCATTAGTTCTTCCTCATTTCACCTATTGTTCTACAATTCTGTATCTGCTGAAACAGAATGATTTGGCTCGTTTACAGAAACTCCAAAATAGAGCTATGCGCATAATTTTAAATTGCAGAAGGTTAACACCCATAAGAGAGATGTTGAAGAAGCTAGAATGGTTACCAATTGATTCTTTTCTTGTCTACCAAACATTAATCTTAATTTTCAAAATAAAAAATAAAATTTCACCAACATATTTACAAGAAAAAGTAAGGGTACAATGACCAAATCCATGGATACAATACAAGATCCAGAACCGACTTTCACATTCAACAAGTCACATTAACACATACCCAAAATTCAGTTTTTTTCAAGGGACTTGATAGCTACAATAATCTGCCAGAAGAGATCAAACGTATAGAATCTTTAACATCCTTCAAGACAAAGTTAAAATCATATTTTCTTGATCAACAAAAAACCTAGTAGCCACTTCCTCATTTTGTTAAGTTCGTTTTAGTATTTAGCTTTGACTGGAGTACATATGTTTTAGTATGTTTAACGTATTTTGTGTATTTATCAAATATTTTTTAGAATGTGTACATGTGTATAGATGTGTGTTTGTGTGCTTATAGATGTTGTAGGTATGTGTATTTCTGTTGTATACAAGTATATATATATATATATATATATATATGTTTATTTTTTGTGACAAGGGTTCAAATGCCCAATTTGTGAGAATATGTTGTATTGTTCATTCTTGAAACTTATTCAATTACTTGAAAATGTATATTAGCCAAATGGACTAAATAAAGGATTTATACTTCAAAACTTGATTCTGTTCATTTTGTTTTTATTGCAAATGAATTTTTAATTTTCTGTTATTTTAGAATACACTTATAACCTTCACTTGAACGAATAATTTAGAGAGAATATAATTCACAAATCCAGTGGCGTAGTCAGATTTTTATTACCATACTTTCAGGAGTCATAACTGCAGAACGAAATGAGCTATTGACTTCGGATTTTCACTGTACAAATTCACAGGTATTCTACTTTGCATCGACAGTATTGCCAAATTTTGAATATGTCTATAATCTAAAGAAAAATTATAATGGAATACTTTGTTTCTAAAATTAGAATTATTGTGACTTCGTTGTTAACCATATTTTTTTATGAAACTTTGAAGGTTTTCATTTATAACGACTACGAATCCAGTGGGTACTCAAACTTGAAAACAAATATTGCCTAATAAAGTTTCACCTTTTTTGACAAATAAAAAAAAAACATACACTGCCTTGAAAATGAAACCAAAGTTATGAAAATTTTAGTCGAGATACAGTTTTTGATGCATATTATTAAAATAAAAAATTGAGATTGATTGAAATATGCGTGTGACTCGCGCCGTAATAATCGAGAAAATTATTTTTTATAAATATTTTTGCGATTTCCATCTCCCCTACGGGTTGGTACAGATATTTTCCTGTGTGTACGCATTGGTATTGATGCGTTTAATAGCCTCTGTGTTATTTCGAGGTGACTCGCGCCGTAATAATCTAGAAAATGATTTTTTTTTAATATTTTTGCGATTTCCATCTTCCCTACGGGTTGGTACAGATTTTTTCTGTGAGTACACATTGCTATTGATGTTTTAAACAGCCTCTGTGTTATTTCAAGGTGACTCGCGCCGTAATCGAGAAAATTATTTTTTCACATCACAGAAATTTTTCTGTGTAAAAATTATTTATTTATTTATTTTTTGTTTTCAACTACGCTCCAGTAAGACAGATGATCATTATTCAAGTGAATATTACTTTATAGTAAAAATTTGAATAGGTACACAAAACTATTTGCCAAATTCTGGTACGCCAAGCTCAATCAATGAATTTTTATAATTCATGATGCTGTAGCATACATAATGATAACTAATGATTTTTCTTGAAATTTGGCAACACCGCATAAAAATGTGGTTGGAAATGAGTGAATAACTTCACTCTAATACCTGAGGATACGAGCAAATCTGGTCATCTATTTCAATTGAAATGTTTTTAGAAAAAATTGTCTTTAGTATTAGGCCAAATTAACAACTGCACCTACAACCATCGACGTCATTGAGTCATTAGTTTTATTTGGGAGATTGGTGAAGTTGATTCCAGGGGCGGATCTAGGATTTTTCTGAGGGGTGGGCGATTCCGAAATAACAGTAATATTTTTCGAAAAAAAAAAATTAATATGGAAATTAAATAGTGAAACATACTCATACATTTTGCAAAATAACGCCGACGCCAGGGGGGGCGAAACATCCTTCGTACCCTCCTAAAACCGCCACTGGTTGATTCTCACATAAGAGGTATTACCATGACGTCAGTGAATACCTCGACAAAAAAAACATGGGTGACTGTCAATGAGACGTAAATCTTCAGCCAATAAAGAATATTTTCACTGATAGATTGAATTGAAAAATGTAATTGTAGATAGAGTTCTATTCGAACATTATTTGACTGAGCTAATACTGCGGATTATTTGAAATTTCTTGACAGTGTCTATATTATTTCTTTGATGTTTGAAGCTACTTTACCGATGCCCAATGAATTTCTCCCGACTTGACTTGTGACCATGAAGTAAATGTTTTCAAGACTGATCTTCGCTGTTAAAAAAAAACAATCTCCAATAAGTGTCTGACTTCTCGCTCGTCCCTCATAGTTAAATGAAAACATGCCAATATAAAATAAATAAACCATCCACATGCCTAATTCAAATGCATCCACTTAACCAATCGACGGGATGTTGTACTTTCCATCAATTATCTCATACTCGTTAATTTTGCGTTACGTTATCCTCATAATATATTTCACTTATAGTAGATACTTTGTGCAATAACGATTACTAACAGTTATTAATTTACACTTCAGAGCTTGCCACAGACGCCGCAGACCAAGAGTTTTTCGTCCATTTTTAATGGTGAGGCCAACCAGGAGGGTTCTGCAGACTCCGGCTCGCAACAAGATAACGTAAGATGCGCTTTTGTTTGGTCGTTTGTGTATCGTAATTGGTTGAGATTGCGAATTCGTCGGCTTGCATCGTTGGGCGTGATGGCAATTAACAAACTAATTAGTGGTGTAAACGGAATTCACAGTTTTAAACAGTTTGGTGTCGGGTTTACGCCGTATAGTGTTCCGTATGGAACATCACTCATATTTCTTCTCCGATGCATGTGAACTGCACGTTAAGTAGGAATTGACTGAATATTTTTCGATTTAATTGCTTCGAGAGAAAAAATTTCATAAATTTATATAATTTTTAAAAGTGAAGAGTGGTTAGTAATTATTGGTGCAATTGAATAGGGAATTACACTAGTCATTTTTATTTATTTTTTCCAAAGATTTACAAGTCAAACTGGGTAAAAAAGACTTTTCTTTTTATTAATTTTTTCGATTGTGTTTGATCCATAAAAAAAGGGTTTGGAGCACAATTCAAATACTAGTTGAATTCGCGCGAAATAATATCGGTATTTCATTGGACGAATACAAGTGACGTCAAATTCTCCTGCCATTGGTTGAAATAATTTCAATATAGTCAATAAAAACATACCGTAGTACCGTAGTAGTGATATTGATGCAGCCACAGACATCATACTAGTCATAAGCAGAAGAGCAACTCATTCATATCAAAGAGTCTTGTTATTCGTGAAATCTTGAAGTGTGGGGTCTTATTTTGAGAGTTATAAATGTCATCAAAAAGTGTTTTGGTCCTGATTGTGGAAATTCGCTTTACTCATATCTGCTTGCTTTTGCATTCTTCACTTCAGCTTCGGTAAAATCTGTATTTGTTCTACAAATCGATAACCATTGTTGAATCAACAACAAGTAGATTTTGACTGGTAGCTTTCTCAAAACCTTCTTCCAGACAGCTTTCAGTTTATGATCATGCAAAACTTAAAATTCAATGACAAAAGTAACAATTTTTATCAAATCATAATATGAAGCAAACTAAAGGGAAATTTACAAATTGTATCCAATACATTTTTAAAAAACATTATGATAATGATATGATCATTTGTCAACATTTCAACATCTTTGTTAGGTTATATTAGGTTTTGATGTCAAATTTAAATCGTACTTGATATCGATTTCGAAAAAGTAAAAGATTCGGAAATAAATAAACAGGTTCGTGAAATGATTTTACATTTGTTACAAGTAAAACGTATTTTTTTTAATATAGAAAATCATGTAATTGTTGTAATTTAGGCTCTACAGCTGGCGTGAATGTTGTATTTTTGACAACGTGGATTATTCATTGGACCAACATCATAAAATCAACTCGGCATAAAAAATCATAAAATTAGAACTACCGGATCTGACGCAAGATCTTATAGTTGAAGTGCCAGACGGCAAAAATTTCAAATTAAGTACAAACATTCTGAATGGCTTCATTGGACCTAGTCTGACACCGTTTTCCGAATTCCAAAGTTTTCCGTTTTGACGACATATACAATATTTATAGATACTGTTTTTTATTTCCAAATTACATTTCAATTTATTTCCCCAAGAAACATGCAGTTTATGAGAGGAAAAAAATCCACATAATTAAAATAACATGAAGGTAAATACAACATTAAGAATTAATGAAGAAAATCATGAAATCAGAATTAGAATTGATTCAATGCAGTAAGTAATTCTTTAGATTATTTTTAAATCGCAATTTACCATACGTTTTTAAATAATTTGGAAGTTCATTGTAAAATTTCACACCTTCAAAATAAATTAATTTACTTCCAATATTTATTTAAATTTAACATATTATTTTGGGCTAGATCGAATTAAGCCATACAGAAGGTTTGGAGAGAGTATCTATCAGTATTTTTTTTACAATTGGATATGATACCAAACTATCATACCAGGTAAAACATATAGTATATTTATTTGTAACGCGTTACACCTAGGGTGAATACTAGTTATCTCTTAGTTAAAAAAATATACGTATTACAAATAATACAAGTAGCTTTTACATCATAAATGAAAAAATATTACCTCTCTATGGAATAAAATGTTACATCACATGTTTAGCCTAGTCAATAACTAATCTATTTAAAAATCCCATCAAACGATTAAATTATTAAAGTGTGCGTGCAGTTTATGTGGGTTATTGTACAGTAGCGTATCTGGGCCGGAACCATCCGAATGAAAAATTTGTATGTTGAGCCTAACGTTATGACGTTTAAAGTTCTATCAATTTTATAAATTTATCCTTATTGATGCTATTTTTTACTTTTATGTGGTCAATTCTGCAATAAAATGAAGTCATCATGTGTTGTAAACATAACACGCCTCTGTTCTAGTTTGGCGTTCGCGTGCTTTTGTTGACTTTGTCCGTATTTGCAATGTGAACACACTATAGTTATCTGACGTCTTTGAGACAACTTCTTCCGCGACTCAGCTCAGTACAAGTTCAACCCGCCTTGGCTGCGATACTTAGTTACAAGAACACAATAAACATTTTCTATCAACATTAACTAAAGTTTTCGGCTCTGTCTGAAAAAGAATAGTTAGAAAGTATAAATAGGTGAAACAATCCGATATTGACAAAATTGGAAATTTGTAAGAGTGGCCCAATAAAGGACCCTTGTGGGACCTCCACGAAACCCACTCTATAACGTCGATCTAAAATTCCAGGCGCTGGTCTACAGAGACGGAAATCTGATATCCGGCCCACTGGAAGCTTTAATTCAGCACATGGTACCGACGGACGTCTATTATCCCGATAGAGCCTATCTGTTCGCGTTCCTGTTGTCTTCGCGGCTTTTCATCAAATCGCACGACCTCCTTGCCAAAGTTCGGACGCTCTGCGAGACCCAGCAGGGGTTGGGAGGAAAACCCACGGGAAGTTCGCATATCGGACAAGCTCGGTTTGCCGAGCATCTGGTCCAGTTGCTGGCCGAATGGACTGAAACTTTCCCTTACGACTTCAGGTATGATTTTTTTCATTATTCAATTGTGCTCAATGTAAGAAAAATTTCAATAAAAACTCTGTGTCAAGACCTGTCAAGATCGGTCATCAATAATAACACTCACCAAAAAATGTCGTTGGATCACATTAATTAGCATTGATGACCTGAGAGAGACCCCACGAAGATCATAATTATAATAATAATAATTTTATTTCTACTACAGAACTTATTTTAGACAGTAATTGATGTATACAATTTTTTTTTTCAAGTGAAGTATAAATAAAACCGAAAAAGACCCCTTAGGCAAGCATGTGCGGGGCTAGACAAATAAATTAAGGCACTATAACAATATAAAATAGTAAAAGTTCGCTTACATATTCACAAGTCAATTCATAACATTTTAAATTTAAACGTAAAAACATGTAAAAGAAGAATAAAATCTAATAATAATACAGATATATACTCCTAGTGCTGCAACACAGTATAAAATAGAGAAAGTTTAATATATAAAAATATAAGTATAACTAATAACAGTTTCCATACCTATTTCACAATTAAAAAGACAAATACTAATGTAAAGATAAGAACATATAAGAAGAGAAAAGGGGATATAATAATAATACAGATATATAATATTAATAATAATGCAGAGATCACGAAATTTTTGGAAAATCGTATATGAAATATATAATTTTTTTTTCTGCCAAGCATTCAAACTGATTATATCATGTATGGTTTGTCTTGGAATTGTTAGCGTAAATCTCTTCAATTCTCTTTTAAATACATATGGAGATGTAGTGTTCTTTATATCTCTTGGAAGTAGATTGTATAATTTTGGGCTTAAGTAAGCATTGCTCCTTTGACCTATTGATTTTGTCATGAATGGTGATATAAATGTATTATTTTTATGGCGTGTATTATAAGCATGCTCTGTTTTTTTTTGCGTCTATGACCGCTTTTCTTTGCTTAATATTTGAGAAGAAAAAATAGATCTGTCGCGGATCGAGAAGTTTACTTTCTTGATACAAATTGTCTGACGGATATCGATAGGGTTTCTTGAATATTACTTTGATTATTTTCTTTTGAGTTACTTCTAGCTTTTTCAGAAAGGTTTTAGTTATACCACCCCATCCTAAAATTCCGTATGTGATGTGAGATTCGACCAATGCATAATATATTTTTCTGAGTTGACATAATTCTAGTATATCTCTCAGAATTCGAAATTTGTATATGAGGTATTGAATTTTTTTTACTATATATTCAATATGTTTATTCCAACTCAATTGATGGTCGATAATAACACCTAGATACTTATACTCGAGACAGGCATTACTTAATCGATATATCATTATCAATACTTAACTGATTGAAGTTTGGTTGATTGGATTTATTTCTGTAAAACGGTAGATAGTAAGTTTTTGCAAAATTCATCGTTAACAACCTATTTTCCATCCATGCTTTAATTATAGTGAGGTCTTCCTCGACTTCATGTTTGAGTGAGTTCCAGTTATTTCCTGAGTAAAATATGGCAGTGTCATCAGCATATGAGGTAATTTTACCATTAATACGAAGTTTCGACAATCCATTCAGGTATATTTTAAATAGAATTGGTCCAAGGGCACTTCCCTGCGGAACACCAAACTCTGTTTTCGTCATATCACTAATGACACTGTCAATCTTTTCAGCCTGGCATCGATCTTTGAGATAACTTTCTACTATTCTGAGCGGTATTCCTCTAATACCGATTTTTTCCATGGTTTCGAGCAGGAGCTTATGACTAACGGTATAGCAGGTACATTAGTTGCATGCTATATAATAAGTATCCGATATCTTGTCGCATTCACACACTTGATAACGACAGTAGACGTTAACTGTTGAAACGTCGTAACACATGCAAAGAATTAATATTCTTTGTTTCTAGACAATGGAAGTCCAGAAGAATTCTACTAACACTAATACATTGTCAATCACTTTCAAACAAACATAAGAAAAATTGTTTGGATATTTGTTGCTCACGCGTATTCAAGTATAATAAACGATGTTATTAGTGAATCCCAACCTGTCAAATACGAGGTACCTCAAGGTACGGTCCTTGGCCCTTCACTGTTCAAAATTTAGCTGAATGGGTTATTTTCTGTGAAAAGCAAAGGAGACATTGTTCGATTTGCTGGCAATACTGCATTTTTTACAAATCTGATGCATGAAAAGAGGTGAAACAAGTGGTGGAAATGAATTTTATACTGATTAAGAAATGTTTCGGCAAATTATTGAAAATAAACTTCCAGAAAACTAGCTATTCACCATTTAGCTGCAACAAAACAAATCTTCCCAATTTCACCATTTTCAAATACCTGACGGAGAAACTAAACTAATAATTATTTCAGCACAGAAGATAAATATCAAGTATTTGGGAGTTATGAAATGGGACATACAAATAAAATACACAATCAAGAAATTACATTTTAAGCTTTTTTTGATGAAGATCGATAGTAATTTACTAGAAAACAATTCACAAAGTTTATTCAATCAGGCATGTTTCGTTTCAAAATTCAAATTCAAAATTCACTGACAAGAAATTGTTGACTACACTATTTAATTTCTGATAAAATTGATAATAATTCTGGAGGAAATTTGAAAGATTAATCGTTGAAACATTTGAAGAAATGCATTTTTAAACATACTAGTGCAAACTTAAATTTTTTCAGAAAAATCTTAATAGCGCGAAATTAGCTGAGAATTACTATAGGGGCATATTGTACAAATTGTTAAAAATAATATTTAGATTTCAAAAATGTTAAATACAAGGTGTTCCTAATAAAATGAGAAAGTTTGTGTCTACTACCGGTTTTACTGGATATTTCAAATGGATTATTGTTTATGCTACGGGTGTTTATGAGGAAGTATTGATATTATTATTATTATGTGTTATTCTTAATTATTATCAGAATTTTATTCCAATGGGAACATCAAAAACTTTGAACCCTTTCACAGCGGAATTTTTATTTTATTACTTACTAATAGACGATTCTTAAATATATTCTGAGCATCAAAATAAATTTCCTAACTATAGATATCAAAAAAAGGTTGTTACCATATGGAACGCTAGCCGATTACCGGATGCAAAACATTTCGAAAATGGAAAAAAGTCTGGAAACAATTTTTATTGAAAAATAGTTATATTCCACTCACAAAATGTCAGGAAACTATTTATTATAGAATACATAAGTAGTTACATTCCACATATGTCACATTTTTTGCACATTGTGCGAATACTTGAACAGCATCCTTCCTCAGCACATTTTCTTCATAGCGTATGTTATCTGAAACACGATTGAGCGATATGCTTGATTTTGGAATTAAAGTTCTGCCAGGTCCCTTTTGCATAACCTAATATCTCTGGATATTGTTTTGGACAACTTCCGGTCTGAATACTAACTGACTATTTGATGATTAATTTTTACATTTTCTGTATAGATTCCAAGCGTTAACTTCAACAGCATCTAATATCGAAGTAAAGATGTCCCACCACCATTTCTTCCGCCTAATGCTGATCCTGTATTTCGATATATTTTCATCCATTTATTCTGTCCCCCCATACAACTGTTATATTGACCAATTATGGATGGTCCAATTTATTTTTCTTATCTGTAATCTTATTTTTCAAATATTTTAGAAGAAACGTCACCATATATCCATGTTATCTTATCTACTCCTGGTCATTGCAAATCAAACGTGTCGTCATCGCTTTTTGCGTTATTTTGAACTTCAGCTTCTTCGTGTGAATGTTTGAATCCTACAAGTTTTTTGTTGTTTTTATTTGTCTTTACCGTCAGTTGTTTCCTACTGAGATTCTCTACTAACCTAGCACCTAGAATTGTCTTCATCTTTCGATTCTTCGTCTGTGTGAGCCCCATCACATTCTGGTAAAGCTTCTTCCAACGTAAAAATGTGCTGCTTTTTGTTTACCGTTATCGGCAATCGTTACCATATGGTAACACTTCAAAATAGTAAACAATAGCACGCCAATTACTCGAAAATTGAAAGTATCGTATTCATATCCTCTTAAACAATAATCTGTCATGTAGGAATGTATATTATATTTCAAAAATATGTGATACAAATGAAGTAAATATTCTCACTTGAAGCGGATGTCCATGTTTTTGTGAATAATATACACACAACATTCGAACAACTGTAAAACTTTTTAACTGCACCAAATTGATTATTTGCTAATATAAATACGGGTTGACAGCATGTAAATTGTATTGTTCTCCTAACCTGACTGACGTTAATTCAAAACTAAGACGGGAGATCACGCCACAAGTCAAGTCCGCGCGTGTTACCATATGGTAACGCTAGCCTGTAAAGGGTTTGTAGGGGTTAAATTTTGCCTGTATATATTCCCGTATTTCAAATTCAGTAAATAGTGTTTTGCACCCTTGCAAATGGAACTAACAACCTTTGATATTTTTTCAGGGACGAGAGAATGATGGAGCACGTAAGAAAAATCACTCAACAATGTTGTGCCATCAATTCCACCATCAGAGCGAACGTGTCCTCCCTCCTCCACAACCTCCACCCCCGACTGACCGCCCTGGAGGCTTACGAAAAATCTCTGGAAAACCAGTCGTTCCCGGTAGACGAAAACTTCACTGATATTTCGGAGATGTGTCCAAACCCCGCCATTCTTGCACAGCAACTCACCCACGTGGAGTTGGAAAGGCTCTCCTTCATTGGACCGGAGGAGTTCGTGCAGGCTTTCGCTAAGGAGAATCCCAACTTAGAGACTTCTTTCAAGGACATGAAAAAGACGCATAATTTGGAGCAGTACGTCCAGTGGTTCAATAGGCTGAGCTATTTTGTGGCAACGCAAGTGTGCAAGGTGAGATGAGATTTATATTTTTCGCAAGTGTTTCATGAAATTGTTTCGTATACTTAAAAATATATATAATTTCGTATTTATGACACATTTTATTTATTTTTTTGTTTTCGGATAGGAAAATTCATGCGATATTCAAAGAATTTCTCATGAACTAAAAGCTACACCGGCATTTATGACACACTCCAAAAAAACTATCATATAATTTCTTACACATTTATTACAAATTTGCGTCCAACAAAAAAATGTTGTACATTCCCCGTTTTCCAGGAAATGGGCGTGTGCTAACTTTTAAGTAAAATTGCACCACACATTCTGTATTTGAAAAAAAAATGCAGTTATTGATGATCAAAATGCTGCTAACCCCAAGTGGTTAAATACCCCTTATATATAGAAAATTCCTTAATAAATGTAGACCCCAATATGGTCAGATCCAGAATTGTCCACAAGATTGTTTATAATTTTTGAACAAACTATCAAAGTGTTCAAAATTACAGATCAAACGACTGCTAAACCCAAGGGGTTAAATACGCCTTATAAATAGAAAATTCCTTGATAAATATAGACCTCAATGTGGTCAGTTCCAGAATTGTTCACAAGATTTTTTATAATTTTTGAACAAACTATCAAAGTGTTAAAAATTACAGAATGAAGTGACTCCAAGGGGTAAACACCTCTAAAGTTCTCAAAATTTCTATCACATTGTGCGTTTTGCCAAAATTTTCCATAAAACTACTTGAAATTCATTAGAATCTAGACGTTTTGGAAATTTATTATCACAACCCTCTCTTCAGAATTTTGATTTCCGTGGTTGATATAATAGTCCATGTGCAACAAATAAGACCCAGTAGAAGCTTCTGGGATAGTGTAAAGAATTCTAAAACTCAATGAAATACAGTTCACGTCGGATTTCCTATCATATCGCAACACAAAAATTCAGTAACACAGCCCACTCTTCAAAATATCAATTTCCATGGTTGGTATAGTCCATGCGCAACAAAAAACGTGCAGTAGAAGCTTGCGGATAATGTACAGAATTTTAAAACAGTTTAGGTCGAATTTCCTATCATATTGCAATGCAAAAATTAATTATCACAGCCAACTCTTCAAAATATTGATTTTCATGGTTGACACAGTCCACATGCAACAAAAAACACGCTTTAGAAGCTTGTGGGATACTGTGAAGAATTCTAAAACTCAATGAAATACGGTTCACGTCGGATTTCCTATCATATCGCAACACAAAAATTCAGTAACACAGCCCACTCTTCAAAATATTAATTTCCATGGTTGGTATAGTCCATGCGCAACAAAAACGTGCAGTAGAAGCTTGCGGATAATGTACAGAATTTTAAAACAGTTTAGGTCGAATTTCCTATCATATTGCAATGCAAAAATTAATTATCACAGCCAACTCTTCAAAATATTGATTTTCATTGTTGACACAGTCCACATGCAACAAAAACACGCATTAGAAGCTTGTGGGATACTGTGAAGAATTCTAAAACTCAATGAAATACGGTTCACGTCGGATTTCGTATCATATCGCAACACAAAAATTCAGTAACACAGCCCACTCTTCAAAATATCAATTTCCATGGTTGGTATAGTCCATGCGCAACAAAAAACGTGCAGTAGAAGCTTGCGGATAATGTACAGAATTTTAAAACAGTTTAGGTCGAATTTCCTATCATATTGCAATGCAAAAATTAATTATCACAGCCAACTCTTCAAAATATTGATTTTCATGGTTGACACAGTCCACATGCAACAAAAAACACGCTTTAGAAGCTTGTGGGATACTGTGAAGAATTCTAAAACTCAATGAAATACGGTTCACGTCGGATTTCCTATCATATCGCAACACAAAAATTCAGTAACACAGCCCACTCTTCAAAATATTAATTTCCATGGTTGGTATAGTCCATGCGCAACAAAAACGTGCAGTAGAAGCTTGCGGATAATGTACAGAATTTTAAAACAGTTTAGGTCGAATTTCCTATCATATTGCAATGCAAAAATTAATTATCACAGCCAACTCTTCAAAATATTGATTTTCATTGTTGACACAGTCCACATGCAACAAAAACACGCATTAGAAGCTTGTGGGATACTGTGAAGAATTCTAAAACTCAATGAAATACGGTTCACGTCGGATTTCGTATCATATCGCAACACAAAAATTCAGTAACACAGCCCACTCTTCAAAATATCAATTTCCATGGTTGGTATAGTCCATGCGCAACAAAAAACGTGCAGTAGAAGCTTGCGGATAATGTATAGAATTCTAACACAGTTTAGGTCGAATTTCCTATCATATTGCAATACAAAAATTAATTATCACAGCCAACTCTTCAAAATATTGATTTTCATGGTTGACACGGTCCACATGCAACAAAAAACACGCTTTAGAAGCTTGTGGGATACTGTGAAGAATTCTAAAACTCATTGAAATACAGTTCACGCCGGATTTCCTATCATATCGCATCACAAACATTCATTAATACAGCCCACTCTTCAGAATATTAATTTCCATGGATGATATTATTCATCCCCTTAAAAAAGAACGCAGTAGAAGCTTGTGAGACACTGTTATTGATTCTGAAACTTGATGAGATAAGGCTTGTGTCGGATTTTCTGTCATATTGTTTTTCAAAAAATGTATTGACACATCTTATTCTTCAAGGGGCATTGTCCATCAAACCTTTTCTTTGTGTTCTCTCCACAGTTTTCCATTTGTTCAAACGGAAAAAGTTAGCTATAGACGTATAATAATGTTCTGATTTAGCGTAAATACTTTTTTGCAACAATGATCAATTTTACAAACAAAACCTGGTGTCTATTGATGGGATTAGAGGTTACTTTTTTACCGGTGTAATATGAAAATCCGAATTAGTTCACTTTGCAGTTCAGTGAAATAAGTTTATGTGATGTATGGGGTATTCAACCCCATCAAAATCATCATTCTGAAATTTTCAACATGTCGATAGATTCTAATGAATTTTAAATAGTTTTGTGGAAAATTTTAGCGATACGCACAATAATGTGATAATGTAATAGGATTTTTTTTTTTTACTTACTTTTTGTATCAAATCGAACCAACTATAAAACGACAAAGAAATAATCATCAATTTATTAACACTATACTCCATTCCAAATAAGAAAACATACAGTAGGCGAGGCCGTGATCACTTGATCAGTGAGGAAAACTCGCACAGCTAGATTTTGTTGAGGCCAAGGAAAGCGCCAAATTTGAAAAAGTTACTATTCTTTCGGACAGCAGCTTATATGGATTATATGGATTGCTCTATGTGATACTGGCTTGGATTTCAACCAATTCAGAACTGTATTCTTATTTGAAATAGAGTATAGATCTTATGGCAGAATGTTTGTTTTCTCGGAGTTTTTCGTACAAATTTCAAATTGTAGATGTCGCACACTCCGTGTTGATCGTATGGTCACTGAATCTAGAAGGCCGTGCCGTCCTTACGGGTATGGCCAATGGGCGTGGTCTAATACTTGAAATAGTTCCAGTATTCCAATAACCCACAAAATCACCAATTAGAGAGCAAGTTTTGTGGGTTATTTGAATACTGGAACTATCAAGTATTGGACCACGCCCATTGGCCATACCCGTAAGGACGGCACGGCCTTCTAGATTCAGTGACCCTAGTTGATCGCGAATTGACATTTAAAATTCCCGGGTTTGGCGTAAATATCAAATGCATTTTTTATGACGTATTCAATATTAAATTTACATTAATTTTTTTATTGCAGTATCAGAAGAAGAAAATGAGAGTACGGGTGGTAGAATTTTGGATAGAAACTGGAAGAGAATGCTTCAACATCGGTAATTTCAATAGTCTGATGGCCATCATAGCTGGACTGAATATGTCGCCCATTTCAAGGCTGAAAAAAACAGTAAGTTGCCACACCTCCCAAAATAAAACCCTTTCATAACAGTCCGTTGTATGTTCCAGTGGAGTAAAATACACTCGGGAAAATTCGCCATATTGGAACATCAGATGGATCCGACGAGTAATTTCAGCAGCTACCGGAGCACACTCAAGGCTGCCATGTGGAGAAGCGAAGGGGCTACAGATCAGAGGCAGAGAATTGTCATTCCGTTTTTCAGTTTGCTGGTCAAGGATCTCTACTTTCTCAATCAAGGATGTTCAAGCAGGTACTTATAACATCACACTTAGGGAATGCAATCCCGCAAGATAATTTCAATCCAGGTATTTGCGGGACTGAACCATCTTAATCCCGCTGGATCCAGGTATTTGCGGGATCCAGCAGACTAGACGTGAACTTTCGTAATAAATCGTGATAAAGACCGGATAGATCCCGTTTCATTCGAAACTCAAATTAAACAAGCTTTTTGGTACACTTTTAAATGGTTTATCAATACTTTTAGACTTTAGATATGAAAATTAAAAAAAGCTAAACATTATTTTGGAAATTGCTACGTAAAAAAAGTCTAAGTATTAATTTTGTCGTCTGCCAAACGGCTTTTGATATTCGCCACAAGGTAGCCAGCGGCTGAAAAAGCTCGCTCTGCTTCCACGCTGGTTGCTACAATTGTCATTAGTGAATTATAGGTGAATTGAAGTTGTGTGCCCTTTAATCCACCTGAGTCGAAATAGTTCATTTCCTTGTTTATCAAAGTCTCAAGGTTGCTCACATTAACAGACCTAGGTTGTTGGGCTGTTGTTCCACCAGAACTTAGATGCTGGTCAAAGTCAGTTCAAGTTCGTCTTGAAGTGACATGGGTGCGTGCTGCTGCTGCCGTGTGTGCCTCGGCCTCCAGATTGGCAAGAGCCGCAAGAGGGATGTCACAAGGATCATCAGCATCGGTTATGGTGTTGTTTTCCGTTTGTAGCCTTTCGACTATAGTTTTGATTACCTTGGCGTATTACACTCTTTGAAGGTAACTAAATGTTTCATCATGTTCATGAATAAATTGACTTATATTTTCATCGTACATATATATATGAATCATGTAAGTATAATACGCTTCCTTGTAATCCCGCCAGTCCAGCGGGATCCCGCTGAATTTTGGACCGAGATTAGTCCCGCAAAGTGTATGCGGGATCCTGGCATTTCGGGATCCCGGTATCCCGGTATTGCATTCCCTAATCATACTGAACTGTTTCTGAATTTCTATCCAAAACTGGAACGTTTCTGATAAAATATTACAAATCCAAAACTACGTCAGTTTTCCTTGAGTTTTGGAATAGAGCTTTCATTAGCCAATCTAATGAGCGAGATGTGTTCTTTAAACCGTGATTCCATGGATCTTCTAATTGGCCTACGTATTTTTGGTCACATTTCTTACAGCTTATTCAAGTAATCCCATTATGAACTCCAGGAGCACTTGGTTGAATCCAAAAAGTCGTTTTTTCTCTAGTTCTGAGGTTTGTCAAACATGAAGACCTATTCAAGTACCATTTAAATAGGGGTAGGTAGGTACAAATTGCACATATTGAATTTGCGAGACTATAAAAAATGAGTTTTGTCTAAGAAGTATCATAGAACTGATGTAAGTATACCGAATTCTAAAAATAGCCAAGTATCATAATGGAATCCAGGCAGATAGAGTTTCTATCCTATATTTTCAGATTCATTATACAATTTATGAGTTTCCAGTAAGGTTACTTATAAATAATGATGATAATGATTCAGTAAATTCAAATTAGGACAGGTATAAGTATGATGGTGCTGTAGGTTTTCGGGGTCTGAAAATTTGAAACGCAAAAAAAAACAGTAAATCGCCTGGGAGCGCCACGGCAAATAATAAAAAAAAGTAGATACTCTACTCGAACATTCTATGCCTTTGAGTTCAATCTTCGAGTGTTTATAAAGGATTATTATTATTATTATTAGTATAGTTAGTATTAGAAAGCTGTAGCACCTGACAATGCAATTTTTTTGTAAAAACGAACATCTAGTGCAATTGATGTAATTTTGGTTTCTGCTTAGTTTTGTCACGTTTCTTTTATTTTCACACAAGTGATGCAATAAAAGAGTTGATAATAATGTTTACCTTTGTTTTCAAAAGCACTGGCTGCTTTGATCATTAGCTTTTAAATCATTTAAAATATGCAACATCTTTGAGTTGATAGCACATGTTCACATTATAAATTCATATGAGTAATCGTCTATATGAAACAGCTGACTTGGTTTTTTTTTTATTGCAATTATTTACATGAATAATATACCACAATTAATATGTATTACAGGAAAACTATTCATACATATGGTCATTTTGAAATGGAAATTTGCTATGGAAGAACTCTGTTGCAGAACTTGATGTATAAAATTCATCATCATAGAAAGCAGAGGCAAACCCAGTTTTTTTTTTTGGGGGGGATTAACTTCTCTCTCAATGTAATTAAATTTAATTATTTTTATTGACCCCAAGAAACATAAATGTTTGTGACCTATATCTATGATAACCAATAAAATAAACTACAAAATGCCAAGTTTAAAATGAATGCATCAGTTTAAAAAAGCATCATTGTAATAAGTATTTTTTTGAATTTAATTTGAAAGGATTTTTTGTTGAAGTTCTTCGTTGTTCTATTGTAACAATATATCAATTATAGATTTTTTTTTCGAAGATTTTCAATATGTCTTTTCCAAGAAAGATGTTCATTAACGTGTAATCCCAAATATCTTGTTGTTTCTGACTTTTTTTATATTTTTCCCGTTGAAAACTAATGAATATCCGATATCTGGATTTTCTTTTTCACAAAAACATCAATGAAGATTTACCATTAGTCATAGTACAACCGGAAAATATTCCAAAAAAATGGAAAAACGAGATATTGACCTTACTAATCAAACAAATGAAAATCTTGAAATTGCATCAAATACGCATTTACAATCCACACCGATATTTCCAAACCGTTTTTTTCCAACTCAATTAAAAAGTGTAAAAATATTAAAAAAATTGAAAAAAATACAAAATTTGTACCTTTTCTCTAAAATCCCGAAAAACTCGAAAACGAAACGAGATATTTCTATTACTTCAAAAACAAATGAAATAACAGTCGCCAAACTTGTTGAAATTATCAATTTATGGTTAAAAATTGACGAATACCCTTTATTATATTATACGTATTATAACAATATTTCGGAAAAATTGGTGTTGCACCCTCCTCCATTCCCCTCCTTCCCACAATTTTTTCCAATCGCTTTGTGCTTGGATTATTTTTTTGACAACACAAAATATTAGAAATATGTTAGTACCCTGATTTCCTCACAAATTATATGACAGTAACATTCATTCTTCCCCCCCCCCCATTATATGACAGTAACCATTCCCCCCCCCCAATAATTTCTTTGTGCAAATTGCCCGGCGGATTTTCAATTATTTTTTCGGAAACAAATAAGGCAAACAGAAATATGTCAGTACCCCCCCTCCCACAATTATAAGACAGTAGCCCCATTCGCCCCCATTTTTCCGAGCGATTCGAGTCCGGATTTATCATAATTTTTCTGAATGAAAAATTTTTGACAAAACGAAAAGTTCCTATGAAGTTTCTTCATATCTTGAAAAATAAACTCGGTTCACACACTCAAAGTCACTAATGTCTCAATTGCGATTCACAATATAACACACGTTCTTCATTTGCAGGCTCCCCAATGGACACATAAACTTTGAAAAATTCTGGCAGTTGGCCAAGCAAGTGACAGAATTCATGGCGTGGAAACAAGTGACGTGCCCTTTCGAGAAGGATTCGAAAATCATCAACCTTCTGCAGCACGGTCCGGTTTTGAATGAAAACGCCTTAGCCTTAGCCAGTTTCGAATGTGAACCGCCTGATAACAATCAAGAGAAGGAAAGATGTAAAACTCTCAAGGCAGACTCCTCCTCGAATTGAAAATGGCGCGAAAATGAAGTTTACCCCTTTTAAGTGTACAAATGTTTTTATTATGTGAATTTTCTGTTGTTTAGTTAGTTTTTCGATTTTATTGAAGTTCTGTATATATTTATATATCATTTAAATTTTATTTTTGTATCCAACTAATTCCGATTGTGATTTTAAAAACTTTTCAAGTGGTATATTTAGTTGAGTTGTTTATAATTGTGCACAATTTGTTACATACTTTAATTTTTTAAGCAAAGTTGATGTTCCGTGGGTTGGTATATTTTCATACCATTGTTAAATTTTTCATATTATTTTTCTTGATTGATTCAAACTTCAGTTTCATAGATCTGTCTACGAAATGTTTGCTTGTGATTTCACGGTTTAACGTGTTTTTCATATTTTATAGTTACGGCATATTTCAGAATACTCAATTTATGAAATTTTACATGAAGTCGATTTTGTACCTATTTGTAATAATTTTATACCTCGGTGTTTTTTACAAGTATATAGTAATTGGATAATGTACTTAAAAGTATCATATTGACCAATGTAATAACAGTATTTGTCCTAAAATAAGTATTCATTAGGTCAGGAAATAATCACATTTGTTATACGGAAGTTCAGCCATTATTACACTTTCCCTGGTCAGTTTTTCTCCAAAAAACCACTAGTGGGATCGTGGATTTAAGACATCAGTATAGTTTTATCTACCAGAAGAATTTTGCTTAGAGCTCTTCCAGGATCCATGATAATATATTCAAATTATTATAATAATAGTGAGTGTATTCGAGGTTTAATAATGATAATAATATATTACTGTTATCATTATTTTTAACGATCCTCTCTGGCAAGTTCTTATATCCCACCGGTGTGATTCGGCAGATGGAGCACTTTGTCCATATTCATGAATATCTTGTGAATGTAACAGATGTGATTTCATTTTAATCGTTGCATGTGGTGTAAAATATTCCGAGCTTTCTGCTGCGCACTACATTAGATATTAATTGAATGAAGACTTAATTTCGTCAGTATTCTAGTCACTAGGTAAGGTTTGCGTTGCTAACTACATAATGCATTGTAGCTATATTTATATGTATAAAAATAATTTGTATTTATCAAATTGTTTTATGTATAAACATTATGAAAAAAACTGTTATTTTTTTTTACCTGTTATTTGAATTTTTTGGGGAGGTTAGAGTAGGGAAACTCTCATTGGTCTCCACTGAAGAAGTCCTACAGCAAACACTTGAAAAATACGAAGAAAATGCTTCAGGTAAGTTTATGAGGCTTCTTTGAAAAAAAAGTGGTATTACTTACGTGGTTTTATCTCCTGAACACGAACCCGATCTCCAATAGTTTTCGAGTTATGGCAATTTGAATCTTGAAAATCACCCATTTTCAAACACAAATTTTTCATCATAAAATCGCAAATGCTTGCGTTTTTTTGTAGATGCTTATCTACCCATGTTTCATAATTACAAGAACCAAAACCAAACGTATTACACAAACAATCGACCTGCGACTTTTCAATTGCGACCTGCAAACTTGTTTACGAAAAAACAACTGAAATCGTGGTGAACTTTTCGAATTTCCCGCGATATTTGCTTGTTTTGCCAACGTTGATTTTTTTAGGGTAAGTTTTCAAGAATAAAATTCCGTACGATTATGAGATTGATAAAACCAACGAGTTCGTATAGGACTAAGGCTGAATTCCCACAGATCCGACGTACGATGGTACGAAAATGTTCTGATTGGTTGGAAAAATGTCCTGATTGGTTGATTTGTTGTCACACCTACCAATTCAACCAATCAGAACATTTTCGTACCATCGGATCTGTGGGAATCCAGCCTTAGGCCACTGAACACTATTTGTACAAATAATGTTCAATGTTCTTTGTATAGGACAGGGGGAGAAGTAACTAAACCACATTGGCACCAAAGTAATGCAAATTTTTCCTATGCAAATTGGCTGAAACATTGGGTTTGTTTCTCCGAGCAATAAGGCTGGATTCCCACAGATCCGATGGTACGAAAATGTTCTGATTGGTTGGAAAAATGTCCTGATTGGTTGATTTGTTGTCACACCTACCATCGGATCTGTGGGAATCCAGCCTTAGGCCACTGAACACTATTTGTACAAATAATGTTCAATGTTCTTTGTATAGGACAGGGGGAGAAGTAACTAAACCACATGGGCACCAAAGTTATGCAAATTTTTCCTATGCAAATTGGCTGAAACATTGGGTTTGTTTCTCCGAGCAATAAGGCTGGATTCCCACAGATCCGATGGTACGAAAATGTTCTGATTAGTTGAATTAGTAGGTGTGACAACAAATCAACCAATCAGGACATTTTTCCAACCAATCAGAACATTTTCGTATCATCGGACGTCGGATCTGTGGGAATTCAGCCTAAGAGATATAGAGAGGGCTTCTCTGTCTCTTTCTTGAAAGCAACACACCCGACGTTGTTTAAAAACATATCAGTCCGAATCATGTTAAAAATGGACATTGTCGGATATATCAGTTTGCACTCGATGAACAGGTTGGAATTCCATGTTATATTCACTCTTAACTTGGCGATCATGTTTGTTTACGTCCGTGTACGACTTATTTATCGTCTTGTCAAATCAAACCATGGGCGTCGCAGCATGGTAATCATGGCAAATCCCGATTTTGACACTAAAATACACTATTTGTTGAAATAGCTGTAGAAAACATTGTTACTATTTAAGTCGACCTTAAAAACGATTACTTACCTATCAATAATTAGGAAAAAACTTATTGCTGTGTAGGTACACTAAAAAGTAAATAAGCAAACTCAACTCTTCTGTCTTGCGTCGTTGATACTGCAATGCAAGCTATGTCACGAAACATTTATTCCACAGGAGACTTTAAAATGATAATAGTTACTATATAAAAATTTCTACGCGCGATTATTTTATACTTTAAATTCCAAAACAATGACCGCCGCGCCGGTAGAAATTCTTATGTAGTAATTTTTTTTCTTTGGTGATTTGACATCGACTGCTATGGTCATTAGTAGTTATTATCTACAGTCTTCTGTAAAATGAATGTTTCTGTACATAGCTCGTATTGCAGTATCAACGACGATAGGTTAGGTTAGGTTTAGTGATATTTTTTTACTTTGAATTTGTTGGACATGGAATTTACTTCACTGTTCTGCAACTATTACATTATAATAAATTTGCAGTTATGTGTGTGTGTTTGAAATTTTAGAGGAATTCGAGATTGTGAAACCAATGATATGGACACAGATGATACCAGAAGAAAGTGTTTAAAAGTAGCAACGAGAACTATAATCCGTCAGATACAAAAAATTAGACTACTTCAGTAAAGGAATAGAAGAATGCAATCCAAAATTTTGATTTGTTTCAAACTGGACAGACGATTTACAATGAGTAAGTCATCGCTCCACCCTGTGAGCAAATCAAGACTACATCAAAATAGATCTGTTGTTTGGAATGTCTGCAGAGACGACTTCAGAGATGTCGGCCCCTATTTAACTCATTCACTTCAATGTCTCTCACCTGTTTGATGTTTGAGAAACAGTAGTAAAATAATAACCACATGAGAAATTCACCGATGTGACAGCAGCCACGAATTTATATCCACGAGCTTCGTATTATTTTTTGAAATTAGCATTTCGTCGTTTTTTTCACATATTGAAAGGGCCTAATGACGTAAAATCCTGCCCGGCAAAATATTTTGTGCATTACGTCTCATTCAGAGCCTCTCTAAGAATCCTTCCAGCCCGAAAAATTCACAGAAAAGTCCGCGGTTATCTTCGTATGATTTTTTGAAGTTAGCATTTCGTCGTTTTTTCACATTTTGAAAGTGCCTTATGACGTAAAATCCTGCCCGGCAAAATATTTCGTGCATTAGGTCTTATTAACTGCCCGGCAGAATATTCTGTGCATTACGTCTCATTCAGTGCCTCTCTAAGAATCCTTCCAGCCCGAAAAATTCACAGAAAAATCCGCGGTTAGCTTCGTATGATTTTTTGAAGTTAGAATTTCGTCGTTTTTCACATTTTGAAAGGGCCTAATGACGTAAAATACTGCCCGGCTAAATATTTCGTGCATTAGGTCTTATTAACTGCCCGCCCGGTGTTGTTTATATAGAAATGGCACCTCTATATCTTTTATTGCTCGGAGGTTTGTTTCGCACGTAAAATTGTAAATGAAAGAACCGTAGGCTCATTCATACCTTTGCGAATATTCGCAATATTTTTGGCGAAAAAATTTGCAAAGAATGATGAATCATAACATGTAATTTTTCGGTAGTTGGGGTTCGATATATATCACTACAGTCCCGAAAATTTTATTATGATTCATCATTCACCGCAATTTTTTCGCCTATTGAGACTATTTGCAAAAAAATTGCGAATATTCGCAAGGGCATGGATGCGCCTTTATTAGTGTTCGTGATTCAACAGTGACGGAGTGACACCTCGTTCTCGAAAAATCATCTATGCGAGAACGGCGGCAAACGGATTGAGTGTAACGGTTTAAAGTAAGCAGAAAAGTTTCCGGTAATGAGAAGAATTTTGTATTTTTGAAATATTTATACTGCCATTGTTATAAAATTCTAGTATTTTCATAATTAAATTTTCTATAATAACCCCTATTCAAGTTACCGCTGCTGGCGCCAGTGTTCCCTAGTTGCGTAGGAAACTATTTGTATTATTATAGAGCCAAACAAAGATTCCACGTTTTTAGTATACGAAATCGTTGAATAAATATACGTAGATCGTGTCTCACTGATGTCAAATAGTTTGATCATTGTTTAAATAGAAGTAAGATAGCACAGACCATATATACCACAGAACTCATACTTGTATCTTTAAGTATGAGTTCTGTGATATATACTTATATAATGGTCTGTGATAGTTAGTCAAATGCCTGTAGAAAAGGTATTGGGCCCAAACGCGATTGTCATCTAGTGCGATTAATTACAAACATGAATATTTGACGTCATTTTAATTAAAGTTTCTTCAAAAAAAACTATTTTAATGCTGTCCCATTGTTTCAATCAAGTTACGACACATGACTTGGGGGCCAGTGATCACTGAAGTTAGGACATGACGTGGATGCGAGATCACTGTCGCCATCAACATGTCGCCTCCATTTGAATCCAATATTAATCCCATAAGGCTATCTTACTTGTATATAAACAAGGTTTGATCAAACTGACTTTTCAGCGGAATTACTGTTCCAGGTAGTTTTGATTGTCACTAATACCTTTTTTCGTAAAACCATGTGAAATTGTTGCTGATTAAGGCTCGTTCACACCCTTGCGAATATTCGAAAAAACTTTGCGACTTGACTCGTACGGCGAAAAAATTGCGGTTGATGCTAACAAGATTCTGATTGGCTCAAGCTTATAAACTCTCCTGTTCCCTGTTCGTTTACTCTATTTGGTTCGCACTTCCATTCTGACTGTTCTGAGCTCCACCTAGCAACCATACTTGAGACTGGAACGAAGAACGAATTACGCAGTATAGTATGCGCTTATTTCGTGATTCGTGGTGACGACTTTGACGATGTTTTTATTTTGTTTATATTCAGAAATCAAATTTAAATCTCGTTTGAATACCTAATCATTATTTGAACTCAGTTTGAAATTGAATGAGCAAGGTTTCCTTAATTTTTCGTTTAAATTGCGGTACACTGATAAAAAACTGGATTGCTCATGTAAATGATAATTTCAAATTATTTCTTGCCAGCAATGAGCTGAAATTATTCATAAATTCATGTTATAAATATTAAAATTTCAAGAAATTATTTTAAACTTCCCTCCTACTACTACTGTCATTTGTCATTCGTGTTAAAGTTGTCTTTCAAAAAGTCTACTTTCTTCTTCCCGTCATTTGAAGTATTCAAGTTGAGCTTAAAATTATTAAAATGAGCGGTGGTTCTTCGAATTTCTCCTATTTCCTATAATCCGTGTTTGTAATCCAGCGGAGCATATCAACGAAACTTGAACAGAAGTTATTTTTCCACTAAGACATTTGTTGTGTTCGCTGAATAAATTTAAGTAAAAATGGGTAATGTCCATGCTTATTCCACAACTCCACCGCCTCCGCCACCACCAGGGTTGAACGTTCCTAAAGGAAAGGATTGCCCACCGACGATATCACAAGTCGCCCCAGAAATTATCGAAAACCCCGGGCCCCTGGAAGACATCCACACGAAATGTAAAAGTAAGTACACATAACCTCATTTCTCATCCATCTAGCGTTAAACAATCCTATATCTTGTATTTCAGACGTTTTTCCTACATGTTTTGAAGGAGCTAGAGTAATGCTTACTAGAGGACTTAGTAATCATTTTCAAATATCACATACAATTAACATGAGCTCAGTAACACCTAGTGGTTATAGGTTTGGAGCGACATACGTAGGCACTAAACAACTTTCACCAAGTGAAGCATACCCAATACTACTGGGTGACATCGATCCCTCAGGAAACTTGAATGCTACAATAATTCATCAGATACAACCTAAAATCCAAGCCAAATTTGGAGCACAGGTATGATTTCCTGACAAAGATGGTATTTGCATCTCCATGTTACGTTTCGTAGGTTCAAAACTCTAAATTCCAAGTAGGACAGTTAACCCTCAATTATAAAGGAAGTGATTACACAGCAAGTTGTACTGTTGCAAATCCTGACCTTATTAACAATTCTGGGGTAGTTGTTCTACATTACCTGCAAGCAGTAACTAGCAGGTTTGCTTTAGGCACTGAACTAGCCTATCAAAAGGGACCAGGTATTCCAGGAGGAGAAATTGCTCTGCTCAGTGCAGCAGGCAAGTAAGTACATCACTATGTTATTTTATTCACAAGTAATTGAGATCTTTCATGTGGATAACCACGTGTTTTCAGCCTTGTTAATTGAAATTATTATTTTCGTAGATACACAACTGAAAATGTACAAGTTTCTGGTACCGTTGGTGTATCAGGAGTTCATTTATGTTATTACCAGAGAGCTAGCAAGCAGTTGCAGATTGGTGTTGAATTGGAAGCTAATCATCGGATGCAAGAATCTGTAGCGTCAATTGGATACCAGGTGGATTTGCCCAAGAGCGAGGTGGTATTCAAAGGTGATAATATTTTTTATGCAGTGGGTACCAATTTTATGAATCCAGGGTAATGGCGAATTTTTCAATAATTGACCCGATCTGTCTATGCAAAAATACTAATAATATGAATGTGAATATTTGGAAAAGGGTACCAAGGAGTTAGTTACATATCTGTGGAAACCTTCACAATACTGATACAAATAGTCGTCCAATTTCAAATTAAGCAAAGGTCAGTCTGGAAAACATTTTGCTTCCTGCTCAGTTGTAATTCACTGTTTGAGGGAGAACACAAAAAGTAGTTATTTTTTGATCAATTTCTTTACATCAAAAGCCAAACAATTGTATTTTGTTTATGAGTGATGTTTCCAGCCTGGTTTTCTGAACCAGATTAGGCAGCAAATTCAGTGGTATTAAGTAAAATTTCCAAGTCGATGTTGATAAAAAAAAAACTCCAATAAATCAATTTGAAAGTAGCATAAATGTCAGAGAAGTAGTTCTAGAATTGTTAGGAATTTGGTATAGCTGTATCGTCAGAAATTTGTGTAATATCTGGGGTTCTCCAAGGATCTCAGATAGGTCCACAATTTTATTTGTTATTTATTAATAACATCAGAAATACAACACAGCTGCTATTAGATGTTAGCAGATGACTTTAATCTCTATAGAATCATCAACAATATCTGAGTTTCTGAACTATTTCAAATAGATTTATGCAATTTGTCCAGTTGGTGCGATACAAATATGCGTCAGCTAAATGTAAACGAATTTTATCAAATCGCATTTTCGAAAATTATTAATCCATTTCCATATTCTTAGCAAGTGAAAAATGTTGATTTGTCAATCATGAATATTCAGTTTTTAACATTTTAGATATATCAAGTTTGGAACATCAAAGAGCTAGTAGATTTCAGATATCTGCACAAAGGTATAAATGGAGCTATAAATTGTCCGACTTTAATAATTGAACGCGTTAATCTAATTGTAAATACCAGAAGAACAAGATTTTCAGAACTGTCCATGGTTCCTCATCAACTATGGCCAAAATGAGTCAATTACAAATAATAATAACACTCGTAGACTGTACACAAAGGTATAGCCTGTGCGGGTGCAGGACGGCTATTATTATTATTTGCCGTGGCGCTCAACGGTACTTGAATTAGCAAATAAAAATAGTGAAATAATTGATTTATTAGCTACATCCACATTTTCATTCAACAATCAAATGAGGCACATTAGTTTGTTGTAACTTAGTTTTAGTTGATCAAATTTGATTAAATCATTGTTTTTGTCCCCACAAATAAATTAATTTCAATCAACGTATGTTAGTATCATCAGAAGTTGTAAGCATGAAGCCTAATTAGTTTTCTGAGTCTCTGAGTTTGCATTTCTAGTGATTTTATTTATATATTCAGTTGTATTTGTTTTATATTATCAGCATATATATTATAACTGTGACGTTTATGATAATGTATTTTCATCTGAAGTATATGAATTGTGGATTTAAATACTGCCAACAGATTAGGCTTAGGACTTTTGTTTCAGTTCATAGAATCATAAAATTAGGCAGTCATACTACACCTTATCCCTTGTATTTCGAGTATACTTTAAATTACGTTTGCAACAATTCTAATTCATATTTGTTTTATTTCAGGTCATGTGGATTCGAATTGGTCTGTGGGAGCAGTTCTAGAAAAAAAATTGAGTCCCCTACCCTTCACATTAGCACTCAGTGGCCTGATGAATCACAACAAAAACCAATTCAGACTTGGTGTCGGAATACTTATTGGTTAGAGACTTTTAACAAAAATACATGAATCAGTCTGAAATTCATTGTTGGACTTATCAACCAATTAAAGTTATTATGAAACAATTCACCTGCATTTTTTATTGATTTGGTAGCTTCCAAGTATAAAGACGTCATTATGTACAACCTGTATGATTTTATAGATTTCCAGTGTTTGAATTGAAGTGTTCATTGATTTACCTTTAGTTATAGTAGAATTTACTATTGTTCACCCGTTTGACATATGATCAACACTGCAGTTCCTTTGTTTTATTTGAGTTCTGCTTTTAGAGTTTGTACTGAATCTGAAACTGTGTTGATTGTACTGCTGACGAGTTAATTTTTGTTACTCATTTTTTACAGAGTAGAAAATTGTAAATTGTAGGAAAAATATATTGTTGACAAAATGTATAGTTTATTATTAACGATTTCGATTACGACAGTTTTACTAAAAATGGTCATTTTCTCAGCCTTCCTCCTCCCTTCTTACCGCCAGCAACGTGTTTATCCTTGTTAGATTTATTGTTTAATAATGGGTGCACTTCTGTAAAAAGAACGTTTTCACAATTTAATGAAATGACAAGGTGCAAGGAAGGGAAAATATAAAAATTTTGCTTTTCAAACAATATATTGAAATTTTTTAGTTTGAATTCAAACCTAGATCGAATTTGGAGTTCAAAATTAAAAACTAGAAATACATGAAAAAAAAATTGGTTTAAACTTCAAAATGATTATGAAAAAACTCAGGATCAACTTCAAATTCGCAGTTTAAAGTTTGAATTCAACTACACCGAATTATAAGTTTGAATAAAGATTTAGCAACTCTCAAAAAATTATTTGTTGTGTCTGGATTCTAACCTAGAATGATTTGAATCTCAAATAAGATGACATGACCATAATCTGAATTTAAAAGTTTGAATTATGATTAAAATAAAACTTAATTAACATGAAACTCAGTTGATGGATGTAATTAAAACCCAGTTTAGAGTTTGAATTCAAACCAAGACCGAATTTCCAAAACTCACTAAAAAATTGTTTCATTTTGGTTAGAATTCACACCAAATTGATAAACCTTATTAAAACTTCAAATTCAGTGGCTCAAAAGATGAAGCTTGGTCTGTATTGAGAAATCAAACTTGCGCTAAAATAAAGTTTATATAATAACCCTTCCTGGCATTCCTATCTAGGCAATCACAAGACGAAACAAAAAAAACTAAAAACAGATATAAGTTGCAATAAAATCAATACTGTCCAAACATTCAATAAAGTTTATTGAAAACCAACTTCAAGATCTAAAATATATATCTATAACATAGATCTAACGTAAGATAAAACTCTAAAATAACAAAACTTCTACATTACAAAGAATACTTGTTAACTGTTACCTCCGTCAGATATATTTTCAAGCGCAATATCATACGATTTATATTTCTTTTTTTTCGGCGGCGTTGGGCCAGTCCCCATATTCGAGGGGGCGGTGCTGCTGTCGGTGGGTGTCCAGTTGTCTTCAGGATCTTCGATCTGAAGAATGACATGAGCTCATGAAAAATTAATTTTAATTTATAATTATAATATATACCTCTGGAGCTACTGGAAGGAACTGCAAACAATCGACATTTTCATTTTCCTCATCGGAGCTACAAAATGCTGCAACTGGATCTATAGCACATACATCCACCTTAAACATAGGATCATACAGATGAGTTTTGTATTTGATAAATTTGGTGTACGTTAAACTGTTCTTCATGTATCTAACAGTGCAATATTTTATAAAAATAGAAGAAATATTGGTAAAAAGGTATAAAAGGAAAACATTCTCAATTGAAAATTGAAACAAACATGACTCCTATGGTAAATGGGTAAACAAAAAAATTGATTATTTTTTTTGTAATCACAGGTTTTTTCCATTTCCATGTTTTTATCAATTGAGAATGTTTTCCTTTTCAACGTGAATACCTTCCAAGAGGTTATCTTGACTGATAGAAAATAACGACCAAAGTTTATTCTTCACTCGCTGATGATTCCACATCTGGAATTAACTGCTTTCTATTATGAAAATCTTGACATATCTACAAATACTATAGGTATCTTATTTTGGATAATAAATGATGGAGTTATTTTCAATGATATTAAATATAAGCAAATCAGTGGAATTATTATAGCTGCACGTTTAAATGTATTTTTTAATTATTTAAAAATGTAATTTTTAGATATGTTAAGATTTTTTAATAAAAACGATGTATTAAAATTTGGATACAATATTTAATTATGAGTAATATTTAGCCATTTATTTTTTCCTGTAAAAATCAAGGGTTGCCCGTAAAAATTAAGGGTATTTCTCTGTACATCCAACTCCAAGTTTAGTCAAATAATTTTTCAGTAAGCAGAACGTTTCATAATGAGTAACTCTTTTCATAAAATAATAATGAAAAAGTTCCCCCATACTTAAGTAGACGTATGGTATATTTACTATTGATTTTCATAGAAATTTTGTTCTTTCAGAAACATAGCTGTAATTCGAAATAATTTCGACTATTGATTTATTTGATGTGTTATGTATGCTTTTATGATACAGCATTATGATTTGAGAATAGTAGTTCAAATCAATGTCTAGAGTTTCATTTCGAACTAGAGGCATATCAGAGTTTCATAGAAAAATGTTATAAATAAAAAAATGGATAATAATGCAAAGAGAACTAGAAACAAATAAAATAGTTTAAATATAAAATGCTATAAAAATTACGCCCCAACAGCTATTAATGTTCAGTTAATATGTGCATAAGAGTATTCAGCAGAAAGTAAGAAAAATGCAAAATGAGAAACAAGAATCAAAACGTTTGATATATTCTACGAACCTCTAAATCTGTGTCTTCTTTATCATCACCACCACTTGCAACTGATTTATCCTCGTCAGTCAAATCAAATTCACTTTCTCTTTCTTCAAATTCGACGTTTTCATCTAATTCTTTGAAATCTGGCGCAAATGCTGACCAATTTTCTACTTGATTTTGAGCCCAAACACTTACAACACCTAAAAATAAAAGTTTATATCCATTCATTATTTCCATTCCATTGTAAGTTTTTGAAGATTTTTCACTTCAAACTGAATTTTAAGTTGAAACAAAACGTTAAAATTTTAAGCTTGAATCTTTGTTGAAACTTGTTTCCTTGAACACTAGTAGTTTGTGAGCTCAAATAAAACTGTACCTGATGATATGCTGGCAATAATGGGTCTAACAGGATGCCACGCAACATCCAGCAATAACTCTCCTTTTGTACCATGTAGAATCTTGACCAAATTGCCAACTGCCATTTCCCATATGTAAAGGGCATGTTGTCTAGTAGAGCCGGCACAAATATACTCACCATCACCAGAAAAGCAACATTTTTTCCACATAGTCCTGGAAAATATTGATCAATACTTAGATTTTGTCATCCCGTTTATTCATTATGTTGGAACTGTTTATTACATGGGAGGGACTCTCACCATTGTAGTTTATTATTCTAATTCAATTATTATTATTAAACTCATCAAATTGAAGAAGTTTTTATAACAATATAGTATATTCTGACTTTTGTGTACACTCCACTCATAGCTTTGTGCAATACGATGGGATTTGAACGCGCGTAGTTTGAATAAAAATCCAACTCTTCAGCACCTCTGCCAATTGAAAATGTTAATGACTTTTTTGGTCATTGTAAAACTCATGGCCACAGGTGATAAACCAATGGTTAAACCTAATAAAGCAGGATGGGTACAGTTGCGGTCAAAAAAAAATGGGACAGTCAGTTATTTTTGCGATTATTCCACCTTTTGTCACTTCATCTATATGTGGCATGATCACTTTCTAATTTGGAAATGTTTGACAGATATCAAATATTCAATGTTGCCATATGACATATTCATAAAACAAATTCAAGCAGCTAGAATTAAACAAGAATTTGCTTAAAGAGTTGTCCCATTTTTTATTGGCCGCAACTGTACATACCATGTAATATTTTGAACATGCAAAATAGTGATCTCGATAAATTTGCTGATTTAACATTCTTGATATACAGTTGAGTCATTTGGTGTGTATACATATATTGATTTTAAAGGAAAAACTTGATCATAAAATAATTTACTCACTTATTAACTAAATCTTGAAGCTTCTGCATTGGTTCTGGCTCTCCATCTTTTCCATATGTCAAGACTTCTTTACTGTTATACACTCTTATAACCCTATCAGCTGTGTTGATCAAAAAATAACTGAAAATTGAAAGAGCACAATCATAATTTGAGAAAGAATATATTACAGGCATGCAGGTCTGGAAAATGCAGGTCAATTTAATCAATCAGTTAACAAGTAAATAATTTTTTTACAGTCTCGTAGTAAATTAAATGATATGTTTCTATACAGTTTTGAAAAATTGATTATCCTTTCACAAAATTGAATGCAATATTAATCAGATATGTATACTAATTTTGCAGCATGCAAGGAAACATGTTTTTTCAAGATCCAGAAAGTTGTTGATAAAAATGTTATGTGGTAAAAATAACTTACTCTCCTCTCCTAGCAAACTCAATACTCCTCACCGCTGTGGCACTGGAAGAGCCCAACATTATCCTAAAGCTTGCTTTCACTTCCAAAGTTCGAGAATCTAGCACTAATACCTTGCCTTTTGCATTTCCCGTATAGACATAATCACCCCTTCTATCGAATGATGCTACAATGTTCAGATCTCCCTGTAATTCAACAACATGCATAAAAAAACTTGAGAATCATTTACATACAAATTGTGTCAACTGTGGCTAATGACCAGAGCTGTCAATCCCACTAATAATAATGATAATAAATGCTCTTTATTGAATTATTAGCAGGACCCAGGTCCTACAGCCTTTCAATGCCACTATAAAGACCAAATAAAAAAAAACAACATTGAAATTTTAATAGTGGTAAAAAGATTTTTACAACTCACATCCTCATCTATTGGTAAAACTTGATGTACCCCATTTGTATCAACTAGTACAGCAGGATGTTTCATAGGGCACACCAACAGTCGTTCCAAGCATCTTGGTTCAAACTGAACCTTCAAAACAGGGCAAGGAAATCTGTATTTCTGTTCACATTCTCCTGAAAGTATGTTCCAAATGCAGACAGTATTATCAGTGGAGGCAGACGCTATTTTATAGCCATTCCTTGACCAACTTATGCTGCAAACCGGATGTACATGGGCAGATATAATTTTTGCAATGCCTCTTGTTAGGAAATCCCAAATTACAATGCGGCCATCGTTGCAGCCAACTGCCAAGAGTGTTCCTCTTTTGTTGAAGGCACAGGTTACAGCTATAGATAGAGAATCGAGAGTTCCATCAAACTCCTGAAAAATTAAAGAATTTTCACCAAGTGAGTTTCTGCTTCTTGGTTCATTATTCTGCACTCACCTCTGGATAGTTCTGTCCAAAAGATTCTGAAACGAGACATATAGTAAGTATTGTATGATCTACCTTATAGAATAACACACATACACACTTATCTATCCAATCTATCAAGTTTTTGAAACATTATCTAAGTCAGTTAGATAAATAAATTTATAAGAGCGATTGCTCTTAATTTCCATTATTTACCAAAAAAGAGGTGAAGCCAAAAGCTGAATGTCATTCGTTTATTACTGTTTGAAAACCCTTACTCACCTAATAATTCCAGATTCATATTAACATAGGTATTTGTTTAATATTGTTTTTATATACTTTTTTGCCGAAATACTTGAATAACTTTTTGTTATTTTGATGCTATATAAATCTATTCTCAATGCATGGTTCTTTGAACTTTTGTTATTTCATTCTTCAGAGACTTCAGATGAAGCATTTCTTCTCCATAATATACTCGTCTTTACTCTTTGTTCCTTTTGCTCACTTTTTGAATAAACTTTTCTCCTCTTTTCCAATCATTAAAAATAAAATATCGTTGATGTTTGTTTACGCCACAGATAACTGTTGTTTGTGTGTTCTGTGGTTTACGCTGAGAAAGAACACAGTTCTTAAGCTGGATTTATAAACTTGCCGTTCGCCGTTGACGTTGGCGTTCGCGCTGGCGTCCGACTTTCATTGAACTCGAACCACAGAACTATATCCGAACGCTAACTCCAACGGCAAACGGGCAAGTTTATAAATTCTGCTTAAGGCGCTTTCCAATAGACGAGGAAAGTGATGACGTCACAAATGTCATTCTTGTCAAAAACTGATTCCAAACAAACATCCATCAAATTTAAATCAGCTTGTCTGATTGTTCATATGAAGATTTTTCAACTTCTTTTGCTTGAGAAAACAAAATCTAAGCAACCTAATACAAACTAATAAGCAAAGCAGCAAATTATCAACAGAGAAAGTCACCTAAAATTCTTTGTTTGGAATCAGTTTTTGACAAGAATGACATTTGTGACGACACACTTTCCTCGTCTATTGAGAGCTTGATACCCCTGAACTACTCTCAGATCACTTCATGATCAGTTCAACTAACAGAAATACATGTTATTTAATAGGAACATGTTCTTTCGTGGTTCGTGAGATCACTTCAGGAGCTCCTCGGAGTTACTCGGAGCTAAATACTGGGTCAATTCACAGAACTATATCCAGATATAGTGTAGTGGGTCAATCCGGTCAATTGGAAAGCGGCTAGTTACCCAAGAGGCGATTTCCAATTGAGAGCTTGCTACCCTTGAGATCACTTCAGGATCAGTTCAACTGAGCTCCTCGGAGCTACCAACTGGGTCAATTGGAAAGCGGCTCTGAACTACCTCTAATATCACTTCAGGATCAATTCAATTAACAGGAATACATGTTATTTAACAGGAGGATCATGTTCTTTCGTGGTTTTTGAGATCACTTCAAGAGCTAATCTGAGTTTCCAGGAGCTACCCTCAGGGTCAATTGGAAAGCGGAACTTATCGTCTAAAACAGACCACATAGAGCAGTAGCAAAGAGCAGGGCTCATAGACTATGACCCCTACTCTTTGGTAGTACAGTAGGTGATCTGTGGTCTAGTCTAATCTAACCTCTAACGTCACTAAAGGCTCATTCATACCCTTGCGAATATTCGCGATTTTTTTCGTTTCGACTCATACGGCTAAAAAGGTGCAGTGAATGATGAATCGTAATGACATGTTTCGGTAATGTTGTAATATTTAATCCCAAACACTGAAAAATTACATGTTATGATTCATCATTTGACCTCAATTTTTTCGCCGTACGAGTCGATCGCAAAAAAATTGAGAAATTCGCAAGGATACGAACAAGCCTTAACGCCAACTCCTTAACCACAGAACTCCTAATAGAGAGGTGTTCTGTGTCCTGACCTGATAACAAACAAATGTGTTCTGTGCCTTCTAAGGGCTCGTCCATACCCTTGCTATTACTGGATTACATCGAAAGTAATTTTCAAGTTTTTACAAATGGAACACAAATAAAATTCGAACACTCAGCGAAAAATTTAGGTCTAATTATAGAGGATGATATCAGCTTCAAAACTCATTCAAATAATTTACTCAAGAAAACATTAATACAAACGATTATTATTAAATATTTTCACAAAATAAAATAAACGAAAATTTTCATAAAGCCATTGAAATAGTTCAATACGTCACTGAGATGGTAATTCATAGCTGAAGAACTTCAGAGTCAGGATCAGATTTGCAGGTGTTTCAATAATACTCGTTATTTTATGTATGTGGTTGTTTTGGCGCAGATTCCGCAAGTTTTTTAGAAAATCCAGCTCGAAGGACCAAAAATAGTTATTGAAATTACGCCTTCAACAGTTGTTCGAACACCATGGTTCACCGATAAGGTAAAAAAGTTATTAGTAATTTTTTTACTTTTTTGTGAATAATTCGTGAACTGAGACACTTAGGAGGATGGGACTTTTACCATTGGGTTCGTAATGAGTAATTACACATTAATTTATTCATAAAGTCAGGAAAAATTCCTTCTTCCAATCTTCGATCTATAGTTTCATAAAACGCCACTTTGCAAGACGATATGAAATTTTTTCACATGTTGTAAATGTGTCCAAAATACCGCTCTCGACCTCCTCTATCGATTCTACATAGTCCCACACCTATTTTTGAGGCTAAAACCTCGGAGATATGAATATTACAATAACGAATATACAAAAAAAATAATAATGCTAGTTTTTATTCAGGAAAATCAAATTTGGAACGCCAAAAGCCCAAACTAAGGATGATTGCTAATCGTCAGATCTTGGGCAATAGTTTCGGACAATAATCACACAATATTTCAGAACAGTTCAAAAATATTTTTTAATATTGAATATGATGGAGAACTATGAAACAAATTATAAATTGAATTTCCTCCTACTCGTTTCCATAGAATGACGCCTGCCATCAATTATCCATTCATATTGACCAAATTTACTATCAAAAGTTCCTCTTTGCAAGGATTTCAACTTCAAAGTAAACCTTGGGCCCAACTCCTTCAGCCTTGCCTTCTTTCCCTCAGAATCAAAGCCATATCTGCAAAAAACAAAGCAATAAATTGCAAAAATTGGAATACCAAATCGAAATCAATTAGTTGATATAATTTGAAAAATTATACCGTGAGGATCAATTTCTCTGTCAAGTTGATAAACATTCGAGTACCTGTAATGTCGGAAGAAAATAAAGTCCCGCTGGTTGTGGAAAGTAACAGCGCGCTGACCCTCATACTCCGGATCGTAATGGAACAGTGCTCCTAGCATTCGCCCCACTGTGAGACCAAGCCTGGTGCCAAAGTTATTCAGGACGACTTCAGGACGGTGTGCCGTGATATCCTTGTGATTTTTCCTCAGCTCTGGGGTTATTTTGACGTTGCTGAGTTTAAAATGTGCTGTCGGGCCATTCGGAAGATGGATTACCAACAGACCGTCAGGTTCCTTCCTATGTTCATTGATGACTAGAATGTCGGTGTATTCTTTTTTGATGGCGCTTCTGACGATTTTCTTAACCCCACTTCTATTTCTATAGAGCGACACGGAGTTTGGAATGATCCTCGTCAATTCTCGGCCAAATATCCTCGTTTTCTGAAAATGAATTAATTCAATGTAATTATGCCCAGTAACTGACACAAGAAAAATATCTAAGATCATGATGGTTGATCGATAAGAATCATCGGACATTGAAATTGTGGGAGTGTTGATTTTTAATTTAATTGTTAAATTATCGGTTTGGAGGCATCTCGAGGATGTGCATCTTTCATGATTCTAGCAATTTTCATTTCTATCACAAATAGCTTATGAATGTGGCTTGAATTTCCCTAGAATACTTATATGACATAAATTAGGTGTCCATTGAACATTTTCTGGTTTATCAATTTTATTAACACATACATTTTTTGCAGTTGATTTTTTATATGATGAGCAGTTGAAAGAAAATGTATTCAATATTTCTTTTTTATTTATATGTTATATTTTTCTAATAAACTATACTTAATTACATTCTGTATATTTGCTTATTCTGTCGATATTTTATTGTTATCAAAAACTATCGATACACTTGAATACCCAAAATCTCAGAAGAAATCATCTTTTAGATAAAATATGACATCACAGATCAATCAAAATATACTTTATTGTCAGAAGATTTTTGATCTCATTGACAAAATCTTGTACAATATATATATATATATATATATATATATATATATATATATATATATATATATATATATATGAAAACTAGAAGTTCGGGTTGAACCGCGTCTGGAATTTGTTGAAATTCGACGTTTCGGCTCCGATTTTGGAGCCATTTTAGAATCTAGAATCTATGAACATGAACTCGCAGTCCGACAAGCATCATCCACATCCGCACTTTATAAACATCGTGAAGACACAGGCCACAAAATAGACTTTAAAAACACCAAAACAATTGCCACCGAGAAAACTCTGCAAACCAGGATCATACGCGAAGCCCTTGAGATAGAGAAGCGCCCTAATTGCCTCAATACCCGCGACGATGGACGTAGACTTCCCAATACCTGGAAGCCTCTCATTGCTCATATCCCCTCACTCCGCGCCAACCCAGTTCCCGCACACAGCTCTAGCGCCAACCCAGTTCTCCCGCACACAGCTCTAGCGCCAACCCAGTTCCCGCACAAAGCTCATCACGCGCCAGCCCCGCCCACACGGTCATTAAACCTAGTATAAATATAGGTCCACAACCCGCAAATCCTCAGTTCTCTCGAAGGAGTAGGCAGATTGAGACCTTAGAGAGAGCCAGTGACGAGACTTGGGGAGTAGGCAGATTGAGACCCCGACGTCAAAATCCTAACGCGATAATACCTGAGGAGTAGGCAGACTGAGACCTCAGTGTAGAATCACGTTTCCTCACTATACCTATCCTTATTCTTGAAAATTGCTCCAAAATCGGAGCCGAAACGTCGAATTTCAACAAATTCCAGACGCGTTTCAACCCGAACTTCTAGTTTTCAAATATCTGACCGCGGAAATATATATATATATATATATATAATTAAACCTCTTGAAGCAAAACATTCTCAATTAAATATTGAATTGAAATATTTTTCTGAAAGTTGAAAAATCAACAATGAGAATTGAGTTAGTTTTTCCAATTTCTTCCCAGGCTAATACCACGCTGGGTATTGAACTATATCTGATAGATATTGTGAACGGAACTTGACTCCAAAAATACATTTTCATTAATATTGTTACACCTATGAAACCATTTTTCTGGAGGATGTGATTTGAATTCAAATCAACAAATTTTTTTTTTCAACAAGAAAATACAATCACTGAAACACTCTTAGGGTACACAATCTTTTTGGTTCATTGATAGTACCTAGGCTTTCATTGTTCATTAATTGCACATAGCATTATCAAGCAAATCCAGTTTATCCATTCATAATAATTCAGGTCATCTATGATGAGAAACAGTGAATAATATATATGCAATATCTAAGGTGGCTCTGACTAAAAAAGAGCCTCCTAATGATTCACCAATACACAAAGCAGTGTGCTGTCCCTGAGATTTGAAATTGTTGGAAATAACTTAACAAGCAAAGATATTACAGGTGAGTTTGTTAAGTGTCTGGAGAACAATTAAAAAAATAACTCAGTTAATAAATTGTGCAAACCTTCATAGGATTATCAGCAAATGTTATCAACACTTTGGGTTCATATGACTGTTTAAAATAGTCATTAAATTCATCATGCTCTAAATCCTCTCTAACCAAGTCATTCTCCTCATTATCCAAATCAGTGATGATGGTTTCATCTTTCTCTCTCAAACTTTCGATTGTATGAGGGGTTTTCTTAGCAGCACCTTCTGTTTCACGCACTTTCTTAGCTTCTTTCTTTGCCTAAAATCAAAACGGTGAGAACTTCAATATTCCAAAATATGTGCTTTCTTATTAAACTTCTTTTATGTAAATGAAACAGATAACTACTGAATCCTACCTTCTTTATTTGTTTCTTAGCTTTTTGGTACTGTTGATTTCTAACTAGTTTATTCCTAATACTACCGAATTTCGATTTACTTGGAAACAATACTTCTCCACTTTGGGAGGGTTTAATATCCTCATCTTCTAGTTTGAATTTTTTCGAATCTTCATTCTCATCTGAAGACATGACAAGGAGTTGAAAACTGAAAACGAACTTTGGTGCTATCAAAAGAAAAATTTCTCTTGGATTAACTGGCAAGACAATATTTTCAGATCAATTTGAGGATCTATGAGCTGTCTTTTCTCTCTATATCAAATAATTGTAATAGTGTTATACATTATACTTGTCATATTTGTAAAAGAAAACACGAGGACGAGTTTTCTGAAGTTATAGGTTAGTTATTCTAGATTGTCAGAAGTTTGAACTTTAAACCAGTGTTGCCGTATTCTTCTAAAATTCGAGTCTCACGTGTTAAGGCTCGGTCATACCTTTGCGAATTTTCGCATTTTTTTGCGATTCGACTCGTACGGCGAAAAAAATGCTGTGAAGTATGAATCACAACATTTCATTTGTCAGTATTTTAGGGGTAAGATATTATTACGTTTCCGAAAAATGTCATGATTCATTATTCACCTCAATTTTTTCGCAAACATTTTGTGTATAGTCGCAAAGGTATGAACGAGCCTTTACAGACTACTAAATACCCAAAAAAAATTTCTTGAAAATCATTTTCTGTGTGTGTGTGTGTGTGACACTGAAATGAAATTATAATATGATGACTGGAATGTTCGTCATGCTGCGCGACTTGATTTCTCATGGAGGCAGCCATGTTTGTTTTGTGGTTCCTGGCAGTGGCGGAGGAATCGAGATTGAGTTGATTGTAACATATAAAACTGATACAAAGACGCGCTGCACTGCACTGGCGTGTTTACAAACAATAAATTGGGAAACTAATAACACACACGTACGTGCAGGTGAATGTCTCTCTCGCACCCATACAAGTAAGCAATAAAGTATTTCTCTGCTAGATTGCATGTGCCTCCTTTCTTCATCTCCTATAATTATCACTTTATACGGGTGCGCAGTGGAACTAAGAGCATTCCAGTTATCATATTATGATTTCATTTCAGTGGTGTGTGATCTATCAAAAAGAAAGACAAATGAAGTACAAGTGTCAGAGAGAGATGAACAATTTGAAAGTGATCTCGATCAACTAGAGCAGTGTTCAATGAACAAGCCAATTGACTACAATTAAAATCAGGAAGTGACCAAGGAGACTTTAGTCTAACCTCTGCTTGCTCCCTCGTTAATTAACGATCACAGAGCAGTAAAACCTAGCTGTCAGAGGAAAACGAGCAAGCAGATATGTAAAAACCGAACGCACCTGTCAATGTGAACACAGATCATACAATTAACTTGTTTCTGTGGTCTGTGACGAAAGCACAAGCTGTCAATAACGAAATACCTCCAATTACATCAGCGCCTCTACGCGGGAGAAATTTCAAACACTCTGTCTTTCTATAATTCAACATATTTCCGGAGGATGTCCCTACCGTGTAAATGAAGAGATCTGATTTATATTTCTATGAAGTTGAATATTTTATTGAGAGATGGCGGATTAGGGTTTTTTGTTCTGTTTTTCAAAAACTTGGAAAAACTGAAAGTATTGTAAGGTTATGTCTAATTTCTGTCAGTCTGAGAAGTTCTAAAACAATTCAAAATTGTTTGTATTATTTGAAATTACTATAAACTTTCGTGAATGTGTTAACCACTCGGCCGTTAAATTATGAGCGTGCGGTGTTTTGTGTTGTGAATTTTGTAGTGCTCTTCAAACTTTCGCTGATGTGAATTCATAAACAGGATTTACTTATCTGGAGATTCAATGAGAGAAAACTCTTCTGGAGTCATAAAGGGGTGAGTTTCAAGTCTTCGAAGCAAACTGATGAATTTGAATTCAGATAGGCCTTTTAATTCTTTTGTTTGGATTAGATAAGTAAAGTTTAGTTGAGGTGCTGGGGGTGAGTGGAGCAATTCACTCATTAATTATGATAATTTTCATTTATAGATAATTGATTGATATTTAAATTGATGTTTAAATTTGAGGCGTTTGATAATCCTTAAGTTATATAATGTCTTTTCTCTAGAAAGGCCGATCTCCCAGTGGCCAGCATAATTATGTTAGAATTACCTTCCTACCTATACCTATTCATACCAATGAACTCAGTCCTCCATTTTGATGTTTGGTATTACCAGCATCAGTATCCTTGCATGGGAAAACCATGTGGAGTCCATTTCCAAAAGTTTCCTCAAAAACTTGGTTTTCTGTTCAAGAGCTATTTTCTCTTATTTCCGTCAACTGAAATGCACAGATCCGACCTGTCCTGGAATACAGTTCCCTTATTTTTTTATGTTCCGTTTCCTACGAAAAGGAAAATCCTGTAATATTCAGAGAACATCGTGAAAGCTGAGGGAAAATAGATAAGAAATGGTGTTCTTGAATTTCTGCATGCTGTATGCCTCAGGGAGCACCTCCCGAGGCAGTGAGTTCAAAAGTTTCTTGGACGAACGAGACCTGGGAAAGAGACATTTGCATGTCTCCAAAGTGACAAAGGGATGCGCCCATACAGCATCATCGGACATCCAATGGATGTACGTTTTATGTCCTGATCTATTCCAAACGTGGCGCACCAATCCATTTTTTTTTACTTATACGAAATATCAATTGTTCCAATGGAAATAACGTTTTCAATTATTGAGGCGGAAAGAGGGGAGGGGGAATTGACCCTTATCAAAATTTCTGCCTCATGAAAATACAAGGAATTATTAATACTTCATTAATTAATTTCAATAATATCTACAAGATATTCTGAATAGCATTTCGTCGTGAGGTGAACTTTGCATTTCGATAAAAACTAATATTGATGATATGATGATATCTAGATTATTTGGTAGTGAAATAAGAATTTTTCGATGACACAGAATCTTTTGTTATATAAAAATAGCGCTCGGGAACAAAAGAATATTCAGTTGAAGCAGAAGATGAATATGTGGTTAGGTATTGTTATTGGCCAGTGAAGTTAGTTTACGCGGTCACGTTTTTAATGATCTCTTATATGGCGTCATTGTGAAGAAGTTTTGGATTTACTTAATTGCTATTTACTTAGGTGTTTTCGAAATTGAATGCAATAATTTGAATTGTTTCGAAAATATGAACAGGATGTTCAGAAAGTCAGATGTGCAATCTAAACACTATTGAAAACAGAACTAATACAACTAAAAATAATAGAACTAAGAAAACTAAAACAGATTACTTAATTCCCAAGTAAGAATAATATCCTGAATAATGCACACTTCGCGAAGTCCTGATACCCATTATGGCTATTTTACCAATACAATGTGATAATGTGTAGTGGATACAAATCTTGGCTGGAGTGAATACATTCTAATAATTATGATTCTGAATATGAATGCCGCCAAAGAAACAAACATAGCCGTAACAATAATCTGGTATTAGGTCTCCAAGGTAAAAGTCAATATTTCGTTTGTTTTCCGCCCTGCCCCATTGGAACGTTCAAGAAAAATCCACTCAGATTTTTCCACTTCAAAGGAATATCACAGATGCAGCCCAAAAACCATATGATACTCTCTCTTTTTCTCACCAGCCGTGTGGAAGGAGCAACCTGAGGGTCGTGTTATTTGAAAGAAATTCAATTCCATTTCTGAATCCAGAATTGTAAGTAATCATTAGTTTTCATTAGCAGACGGCTAAACCAAACCTTCATTAGTTGACTTTGTTGAAACAGTATTTTTCCCATTCCGAATGGAATAATGCAACAACACTTTCTTGTGAAATTATTCTCAAGAAAAAAAGGAAACATAGAGAAGAAAAATAAGAGAGTCGTTTAAGTAAATTAAGTATGGATTTCAATACTGAAGTGAAAGAATACCAAAATATTCGTTCGTCTTGATATTAGCAATGTTCAAAAATGTCCAAAAATATCACTCTCATTAATTTAATACTTGAGGGGCCTACTTCCAAAATGTACAATCTTCAGTTTAAACAAATTTCTAGAAAACAGGAAAAACCTCGTAATTGAAGGTGGTGCATTCTTCTTGAATTTGAATATTTTATTATAAGTTATCATTATCTATAAATGTTTCATGAAGGTCTAGAAAAAAAAGTTTTTTTCCAACATTATTTATAAAAAGTTATGGAGATTGTACTTTGTGGAATTTTTCAATACAGATTGTACATCTTTCAACAATCAGAAAAAACAGTCGTTTTTGACTCCCTTTTTTCAGGGATGAAGACCCTTTATTTATCTTGTTTTTTTACCTATTGTCTTACTTATGTGTCGTATTCAGTAAGGTCCAATAATTTATGGGATAAGTACTGACATTTTCTAAATCGTGTCAACAAGTAAATAAATGAATATTATTATTATTACCATACTATTATTAGGTTTTACCAAGCGCTATTTAATTTTGGGTGATGTGAGAACACCTAAAATGCAAATTCAACGTCCCTGACTTTACTCGCTAAAATTACATGGAATTATCTATACGAACCCTTTCATTCGATATATTTCAGGAACAGTTTTTCGTGATTTAATAGCGTTGAAGCGATCGCATGCCGAGGTCGCGAACGAAAATAATGTAGGCCGTATCCACCCGTATATTTCAGAACGAAAAGCTAGGTGATATTTTATGTCGTACATAAATTACCAACCACTCCTTCGTACCCTGCATTACGCTTAGCGCCAATATTGGCGTGGTTGCGGTTGGTCTCGGCAACTGGGGTCACCCCGCATTCCGTTCTCAAGGACAGTTTTTTATAGGGAAGGTTCACATGCCTATCGATTTTAAGAGAATCCAGTCAAATCTCGTTCTTTTATAATATCATGTACTTAATAAGTGTTATTTATAATGTAAAATTGTATATTATTTCCAACGATTGTTCTGATTGTGAAATTATGTTTTCAGCTCGGTTTTCAGTCTCATCTCGTTTCGAAGATGGTTAATATATATTCGCGGGTAATTTTTCCCCCTATTCATATCATTTGGGTGAAATATTAAAGAGTGAATTTCCTCTTCGCAGTCAACGAAGACATTTTTCATCCCAACCAGTTCAGTTGGAAAATGAAAGAGGAGAAATATGGTGATATGACTGGATTTCGGTCTCATTGCGTTTCGGGCACGATTTTAATACTTTCCACTGTAATTTTTTTCACCACAGTCGGACATATGTATGAGATATCAAGTAATATCACCTCAGTGTTCTATTTTGTGAAAGTTAGAAAATGAAGGAATCAAATTGTAATATTTATGCAATTTAATTCGAATATTTGTTTGTTTTTTTTGCCTTAGGAAGCGAAATTTTGAAACTCCTTGTATATCACTCAGAAGTTATTAAAAAGTTAAAAAATCCAGTATTCCAATCATCTGAAAATTTTCAGCAGAAAAAAACTTACGTAACGGCTGTGCCATATTAAGCGTTAAGCTAGCACAACCCATTTTTCTCCGAAACCACTTGTGTTAAAAAATTAGGAGTTATGTTAGAAAATAGTTATTAATCAGTTAAAAAATGCGGCACTGGTTTTTTTTTATTGTGCTGAAACGGTCAGAAGGGCAGGAATAAACCGTCACCCCTTCGTAAAAACGCAGTTAAATTCCATCCTTTACCACAGCTCTGTGGCAAAGTGATAGTTTTATTGAGTTTTTATTTATTTCTTTAAGTTTAAGTCGTTATACTGTTTTGTATTTATTTTATATGACCTTTTCGTTTTTTGCTTTTGCTTGCTATCTTCATAGTAGATTCGTATCGTACGTCACAGTTTGAAAATAAACAGACTTGAAATTTATTAATCGTCATCCTGGACAGCAAAACCATAAAAGCCGTATTACCTTTTCATGCAAGTTTCATGCTATGCAAGTTCTGTGCAATTCCAATTCAGTCATTGCGCATGCGCCCGTGAAAGTTTGTGGTAAGTTTCATCCCATATATAAAATTCGAAGAAATTCTATTTTGCGGACGATTTTCATGCAATTTCGATTGTGAGGATATTTGTGTTACCAACTGAGACATATATCTCTAATATATTTTACCTCAAGTAATTGTATGTTTGTCACAAAAACCGGTATTTATCGATATCTATGAAGATCTATGAAGAGGGTCAAGCGATATGGCAAGTATGAGATTTTGAATACATACTACTTTCAAAGCTGGAAATTACCCTTCATTCAAACAGAATTGCAACCAACTTGGGTAAATGTAAAAGAGACGATGCAAGGCAAGAGGCATGCAATTCTCTCTATTGCTCTATTGCATGGCGTGAAACTTGCAAATGTAATAAGGCTCTAATACGAGTGAGTCCAGAACATATTTTATGAAAATTCATCTGAAGGAAACTTCTCAATTCCCCACGAAATGCGCGCAAATTGCACGCACCCCCTCTTCAATTTCCTTCGAGATCCCGAACAGACACAACAAAGGTGCGAGTGGTACAGATTAATCCGAATTATAAAACAATCACATTAAGCAGATGGCGGCCACGCTTCGGGTCGCTCTCTATTTACGCGGTCCATTAGCCTGAAACAAAGGAAAAAGTTTGTTGCGGCCTCGGTTCACGCGAAACCGCGGCCAGCAGGAACAGATTCGGTGGTTGCCGCACTGGCTCTTCGTATTCCATGGAAGCATCTGCTTCGGAAATTAAGTTTCGATTCGTTCCTAGGCGATTGCTTCGCTCTGATGCATCCGAGATGCATAGAAACCCTCGCGTAGTCTCTGTTGCGATTTTGAATTATAATAACCCTAAAAACTCGAAGTCATCTCTATGGCACGTTGCGCCACCTTCATTTCGAAAATGGAACAACCATGTACAAACGTCTTGACAATGGCACTATAGTGGCACCAGGGTTCCTTGATGGAGGGGTTATGAAATGTCATCGATTTTGTCGGGCATCTTGTTTCGTCATTGGAGGGAAATTAAGGTGGTCATCCTGAAAATGGAGAGGAGCCAAATTTGAATTACTCAAAAATATCCCATTTTGTTGGATTCCATTCGAAACCAACCGGTGGATGTAAATTTAAAAACGTGCGAATGATTGATACATATTTGTTATAAAAATATTTCCTAGTTCGCATCTCGAAGAATTCTGAGAGTTTCAAAGTTGACGAAAATAACAAATTTTTAACATTTTTTATAGGTTCTGAATGTTGGTCGTAGTTGATAATTGAATGGACTGATAAGAAAGTAAAGCCTATACAAAGGAATGAGCCGTTAAAAAAAAAAAAACAGAAAAGGTGGAAGAATCACATAATCTGAGATTTTAAATGTTAAGAATGGAAATATATTTCAAAGACTATTGTAACACTAGTTGAATAAGTTGCACCCTTCAAAGAGAAATTCTTTTCTAACAACAGTCTAATGAAAGAAATCGAATGCACTCTGCTGTTGACATTATTGCAGAACCTCAGGTGCCAGAAGAGAGTGTGATTTGTAATAATATGTTTGATTTCTATTTTATTCTAAAATGTGTCGACTGGAAAATAATAAAAATGCATGTACCGTGAGTATATTGAAATTATGAGAAATGATCACTTTTCCTTCACCCCGATTTTTTTATTAAAGACATATTTGAGCTTCCTATCCTTCATTGACACATCAGGACTTGGCTCTTTTTCTGTCTTCTCTTTCTTTCCGATTTCTCTCCTTTTCAGCTTCTTCAGCTCTCTTTTTCTCTGCTTTCTTTTCCAAAAATTGTAGCATTTGTGGGGATGTTGCAACTGCAGGTGTTTTTTCTTTTATTGCAGTATATTACTATAATGACTGCGTTTTGGTTTTTCTCAACATGCTCCAACAAATGTGCCAATTATGGAACACATGGTCTAAAATAGGTTGTATCACAAAATCCGCCTCTAACTTAGATCAATCGGATTCTTATTTCTCGGCGAATCAATGAACGTTACAATTTGATTTCGGTGATGTGCCCCTAATTTTGACCATACTGTCCACAATGATACTGAGCACCCAATTTGAACCACCCCTACAACAATATACAATAATATGATAATTTTCACGTAAACCTTTGACTCGAAGATACAACAAAACTCATCCTTCATTGGGGATGTTTTGACCACTTCAGATATAGACGATAAGAGCGAACGATCCCACTACGTTTGTTTTTTTTTTTCGAGGAATAAACGTCGATGTGTCCATAAAACTAGTTAAGATAGTGAAATGAAAACGTATTATTATTATTATTACAACCGCCAAACGTTCCAAAAACAATTGCAGTCCCTATCTCATTTTTCTCGCAATCCTTTTCGCCTGCAATGCTGTCTGACATACCGGAATTTCCTTCTGGTGTGTACTCGAAGATACAAAAAACCCATCCTTTAGATATAGACGATAAGAGCGAACGATCCCTTTACGTTTGTTTTTTCGACGAAAAACGTCGATGTGTCCATAAAACCAGTTAAGATAGTGAAATGAAAACGTATTATTATTATTATTACAACCGCCAAACGGTCCAAAAACAATTGCAGTCCCTATCTCATTTTTCTCGCAATCCTTTTCGCCTACAATGCTGTCTGACATACCGGAATTTCCTTCTGGTGTGTACTCGAAGATACAAAAAACCCATCCTTTAGATATAGACGATAAGAGCGAACGATCCCTTTACGTTTGTTTTTTCGACGAAAAACGTCGATGTGTCCATAAAACCAGTTAAGATAGTGAAATGAAAACGTATTATTATTATTATTACAACCGCCAAACGGTCCAAAAACAATTGCAGTCCCTATCTCATTTTTCTCGCAATCCTTTTCGCCTACAATGCTGTCTGACATACCGGAATTTCCTTCTGGTGTGTACTCGAAGATACAAAAAACCCATCCTTTAGATATAGACGATAAGAGCGAACGATCCCTTTACGTTTGTTTTTTCGACGAAAAACGTCGATGTGTCCATAAAACCAGTTAAGATAGTGAAATGAAAACGTATTATTATTATTATTACAACCGCCAAACGGTCCAAAAACAATTGCAGTCCCTATCTCATTTTTCTCGCAATCCTTTTCGCCTACAATGCTGTCTGACATACCGGAATTTCCTTCTGGTGTGTACTCGAAGATACAAAAAACCCATCCTTTAGATATAGACGATAAGAGCGAACGATCCCTTTACGTTTGTTTTTTCGACGAAAAACGTCGATGTGTCCATAAAACCAGTTAAGATAGTGAAATGAAAACGTATTATTATTATTATTACAACCGCCAAACGTTCCAAAAACAATTGCAGTCCCTATCTCATTTTTCTCGCAATCCTTTTCGCCTACAATGCTGTCTGACATACCGGAATTTCCTTCTGGTGTGTACTCGAAGATACAAAAAACCCATCCTTTAGATATAGACGATAAGAGCGAACGATCCCTTTACTTTTGTTTTTTCGACGAAAAACGTCGATGTGTCCATAAAACCAGTTTAGATAGTAAAATGCTGTAGTATTAGTCCACGCAATTGGGCCATTACTGGAAATAATTCGTTAATTTTCTCGTCTAAGTACTCAATCGAGTTGGGAGTTGGAATTCCGAATTGCTTGGCGTCTCGTTTCCATAAAAAAGTAGACTAGGGGTGAGTACGAGCTTGCACGACGTCGCAGGGTCTTTGCACTGTTCATGGGAATGTGCACGCACTATGAAAGGGTCGCTCAAAATATCAACGAAATTATAGTCTGGGGATTTTTTCATAATTTTGGACTTTGGACAGAAATTCGTTCTGAAATCGCAAAAACTATGAGTAGACTTATTCAGCTTCATTCTAATTGGTACCTTGGTAATGGTGTCACTTAGGATAACAAGCTTCTGGAATTCAAAAATGTTATTTTACCAAATAATATATATTATCCTGAAGAGCATTTTCACCCTGTTAGATATAAATAACAATTTTTATGGTATTTCCTTTTTTCTGGAATATAAATAAAATAGTGATCTCTTTCTTTCCCCCGAATTATTATCATATTTCATTTCTCTCTACTCCGGTGAGTTGAAGGCAAGGTGGCGGATCCCTTATCAAGTCAAGTCAAATTATGCTATATTGTTCAAAGAATTACATTCTTGTTGACAAAGCTTATACAGTTACTAAGTATACATATGGTCTTAAATCTAGTAATCTAGTGTGGTCTAATAAGCCTATATGGATAAATTTTAGAATTAGATTTACATATATACAGTCACATTAATACAAAATATACACAACACGTTAAAATCATAACTAAAATGTATGTTGTCATAACGAGTTAATGGTTGTATATTGTCCATAATGTTTTGACGAATAAGTGAACACTCACGATACTTTAAAAATATTTTTAAAAACGAGTTATTTGTAAACGTATACAATAAACTGAACAGTTTAGCGTCTGTCTTCTACAAGCAAAAGAGTTGCAATAGAAAATAAAAATATATATATACACATACATACATAAACTTACATAAAGTTAAACACACATATAAAATGCTCAGACACTAATATATACATTACATACAAGTAAATAAGTTAAAAAACACAAGTACACTCTTATCAATAGCTAATCAAATACCTACCAAATTTGTCTCTGTAGTTCTCTTGCAAATTATAATAGAGCCTATCCGCTAAAAATGCATTCACTATTTTCCTAAGGTTTTTTGAGTTTCTTTTAACCGTCTTGATATGATGAGGCAAGTGATTATACATCTTGACCCCATTATAATAGGTGGAATCCCTTATAAGGTTTGTTGTGGGGAGTGGTAATTTTAACCCACACGTACTAGTGTGTCGTACGGATTGCTGGTAGCTTGGAACATGGCTATATTCTTGTTTATGAGGCATACTGATTCCAGTATGAGGCATACTGATTTTAGTTTGCATGACTCACGCGGTTTCAGTTTACATAAATATCTGATAGCCAATACTATTTATGTAGATGAGAAACAATATTGGGCCTAATACTGTTCCTTGTGGCACATCAACTGTTATTTCTAATGGACTGCTACAACATTCTTCCAGCCTTACTCTTATACAGATAATTTTGATGAATATTCTTCGCAGGCCCTCTAATGCTATCTATAACTGTAAAGCTTCTCTAAAAGAAATTCGTGAGATATGGTATCAAACGCCTTAGCAAGATCAAGAAATATAGCGAGATATCTTTCTGATATATCCAAGGCGTTTAACGTTTTTCCGTGTTAGAATTACTCTAAACCCGTGTTTTCTTTCAGTAATAACGTTATTTCTGTTCAAGAAGGTTACGTCTTTTTTTGATTATTATAAACAGGAGTGATAAGACTTTTTTCCATTCATGAGGTAGTTCGCCGCTTTCATAAAAGAGGTTTATGATATTTATTTATTATTCAAACAGGCCATATTACATGAATAAAAAGTTTGAAATGACATGATTTACAACGATAATTATAGGTATATGATACAGTTTAATTTTAATTTCAAATAAAGTTTCTGATATTCTGTGGAACGATTGCTTTGAAAACATTCATTGAAAATTAACACTGTCCAATCTATGTTCATCATCAAGATGTGAACCAGTGGATCTGCTAGATTGTTGTGAAATTATTTTTATAAGTTTTGTTGGCAAAATCAAAAAAAAACCTTTGAACTTAATGACCTCAGACCAGTAACCTTCCTGTCAACTCTTCCCAAAGTGCTAGAGAGAGAAGAGAAAACTCAAATCAGGCAACACTTAAATCTATTCAAAATTTTAGCTATAGCGCACAGTTTGGATTCAGATCTGGATATAACTCTGGAACGGCCTTTCTTAAAATAATGTATAATATATTTCAACAACTCGATATGCGATATTTTTGTGTACTTTTAATCGATTTTAGTAAGGCGTTCGATACAATAAATTATCAGAATAAATACTATTCTCCAACTTGCACTACATTGGGCTTGGCGACTCAGCAGTCAAATTATTCGAAAGTTACTTTTTTGTGTGAAGTCAAAGAGTTTTTCATCATAATGGTGCGCCTTCAATGAAAAAGGGTTAATATCTCGCGGGGTCATTCAAGGCTCTATTCTTGGACCCTTGATCTATACCTTACATACTAGTAATATTCCTTGTATCATGCAATACTGCAATCGCAAATAAGAATTAATGCTGACCTGAAGGCACTTACTGAATACTCTGAAAAACGAAAAAATTGTTTTTGATAACTTTTTTAATGAACAAATTCTACGAAGGACATGATTTATGTATTTTTCTCTGCTGTTTTCTGTATCACAAGAAGAATTCACCCAAATACAATGGGGAGGAAGTTTGGTATTTTATTGTATTTTTGTTTTTGTTCTTAAGTTTAGTTTAAGTTTTTTCCACAGGTTCATGAGGTAGAACAGTTTTGTAATGATAATGCGCCTTTTATCCAATTATAGACCTTAGCATTTCGTAATTTGTCGAGTAATCGAATTGGATTATAAAGACTATTATTATTATTACATTTGAGAAAGCTTGATATTGTATTATCTTTTTACATAAATAATGAGGCAAATACCCTACCCTTGGCAAGAATTCACCTGATAATTAGTAATAATCGGTCACAAACCAGGCATTACCTTATTATCATGAATAAGTTTTTGCTTTTTGTGCTTTTACGTTGAGAATAGCAAGTTTGGCCTTTATCACACGCCACATCTCGAATTCGTTAATTTTAATTATATCATTGTCTGTTCTAATTGTGTGTTCATTTTTCTTCCTTTTTCAGAGAATCGACAGAAACATGGCTACTTACTCTACAAATAATACTGAGGTGAGTGAAATATAGCTTTCACAGTTAGTCTTATCTTATAATTGCGTACCTGCTGGCTTGTGGGAATTTATCAATAATAGATTTTTACGTGAGTATCGTAAAGATTCATTTTACGATAAAAAGGAACTTACGATACAATATTTTACCTACTATCAACAACTCTATCTACTCAACAATATTTATAATCTTCAAAATATATTTTGGATCTTCTAGTTCGTATTTTTGAATTGACAACATAAGTACCCTTATACTCTTATAACAAATTTTTTCACAGTCACATTTGGTTAATTCGACAGTGACATGAAATTGAATTGAAGTACAGCCCGGTAAAAACCGGTGAAAACACTGCACTATCGCATTTACTCAATAAAAGTTTACTGCGGAATCTGACGAAAGCTCCCTGATTAATACCAGTGCAACAAGAAGCAAGCGATTTAATGCTTTGGTCAGAATGGAGCAAGGAAGATGTGTGGGCGCGCTCTTTTTTGATCTATCGAAAGCATTCGATACCATTAACATAAATGTGGCCACAAACAAGCTGGAAAACCTTGGTTTCCGAGGAAAATTTTCAGATTGGCTTGGGTCTTACTTAAATTTCAGACAAATGTACGTCAAAATCGATGATTTCAAATCTGACACACATGAAATCAATCTTGGGGTACCTCAGGGATCTATCTTGGGCCCTCTAATATTTTTGTGCTACATAAATGATATGCCCAAGTATATCAGTTCGGAGAGTATCATTTTATATGCCGATGATACAACCCTAGTGATATCAGCACAGACTCAGGAAGAATTGGCTGTCAACCTAAATACATTAACAAAACAGTTCACATTATGATGTAGAAGAAATTCTCTGATTGTAAACTCTGATAAAACTGTTAGCATGCAGTTTCACTCAAAAGTGGCGGCAATTACTAATGAATACGTGGTAAATGTAAATAAAGAAAGTATCAAACTGTCTTCGTCCACAAAATTTCTAGGGTTACATATAGATAGTAATATGAGTTGGGCGACACATATAAACAACTTATCCAAAAAAATAAATAGTGGCTATTATGCCATTCTTCAATTAAAACGTATTTTAACAACTTCACAGTTGATAGATGTATACTACGCCATCATCTACTCGCATATATCATATAACATTAGTCTGTGGGGGTGTGCAGTTGGTGCTTCTAAAATATTTATATGCCAAAAACGTGTGACACGCCTAATATTAAACCTAGAATATAGAGAGTCGTGCAAATAACACTTCATTAAGCTAAAATTGATGACTATGCCAATCGATCTATATTTACAAAACTTTAATATTCGTAAAAAATAATATGGAAAGTTTCAGCCAAAACTCGAACTTTCATTCATATCCTACTAGATGTGGAAGTCTTCTGAGGCTTCCAAAACATTCAACAGCACTCTTCGAAAAATACCCGAATTATATTGGTATAAAGTTATTTAATCGACTTCCAGATTGTATCAAGTCAGAAACAAACAACAATCGTTTCAAACTTAAATTAAGGAATTACCTTATCGAATCATGCTCTTATAGCATAGAGGAGTATTTGTATGGAACTTGTTCCTAATTTTAATTCAATGTTGTATTTGTACACTGACATATCCTATATCATGTAATGTGATCTCAAAGGATGAATAAATTATTGTATTGTATTTTTGTATTGTTACCATGTTTTATCTTAATCACGTCAGTTGTCATTCACATTGCAAAGTGTCAAAGTAGAATGCGTCAATGTCAGTTCATCATGAATTTTATCGAGATGAGTTCAGATCAACAAAGTATCGATTCAGATATAGAACTGTCAGCAAATTCTGCAATTCAAACATTATTAGTACAGCTTCGGCCATATAAAAGTGGTACACTTACTTCTTAGAATAGTTATTCGATAGTATACAGGGCGATCCATTTGAAAAAAATTACTTTTAACGTTTCCAAAAAAAACTCAGATTTTTGCAGTTTAAACATTATTAGTACAGTTCTCGTCATATAAAAGTGGTTCACTTGATGCTTAGAATGGTTCAGTATTTCTTCCACTTCAGGTAATCATCTAAATTTATACCAAGAAATTTCACATTGTCGTTTGTAATTATTAATTTTAATCTCGAAAGTTTCACAATTACTTTGTCTCGTATGGAATCGTATCATGCTGGTCTTATTTGCATTGAAACATAGATTATTTGAGTAGCACCACCTGAATAGATTATTCACTATTTCATCACATTCTTTTCTAGTATATAATCATTCTTGTTAGACATGATAAGTTATGTGTCATCAGCACACATAGTGAAACAGGCTCTGTCTGAAATGTCATCTATTTCATTGAGATACAACAAAAACAGCATAGGGTCCAGAATTGAGCCCTGTGGTACACCATCGTTCACCAATAAATAGTTCTATCTGACCTCATTACTTACATCCTCTGCATACACATACTGGCGTCTATTCTCAATGAATGTCTGTATGCAAGTCAACGGAGCACCCCTAATGCCATAATCATAAATATTATAACCTATTCAATTGTATCCGATGGTTGAAACATTCAAAAGCTCGACTGAGTAGTCTTTTATAAAATGAATACATTACAGTATGAGTTAACATACCTGCCCGAAATCAACTTTGGTTTACGTTGACAGTTTGATATTTGTCCAAATAATATACTAATCTGTTCAAAAAGGAATATTATTCCAAATTTTTTGAAAAATCAATGAGAATTATTACATGTCGATAATAACTTTTTCAAAATTTCCCGAAATATTCCCTTTTCAAATGACAAATTCATGATGAAAGTCAAAGTTGTTAGAGAATTTTTCAGTACAATTTTTACTAAAAAAACTGTTTTTCGATATTTTCAAAAATAAAGGTACCTACTATTTTTTAAGAACCCTCGTAAACGATTGAAAAAATGTGTTTTCTGATGTTTGTTTCAGGTTTTAGACCATGCAGATCTTTTTATAAAGAGCAACTTTTTTTGGTAAAATTAATAATAAAAAAGTTTTCCATATGCTGTGAACTTATTAGCCATATTTCACAAGTAAAAATAAATTAGTTTAAAATTTGAAGAGCATTTTTATGACAATACGAATAGTTATTTTTGTATCTAGTGCGCGAAATGCTACTTTGGTGATCGAGAACTGATTTTTTTTAACGAGGCGCAGCCAAGTTAAAAAAAATAGTCGAGATTACCAAAGTATTTCGCGCATGAGATGCAAACAAAATTTTTTCTACAAACGTCAAAAATATTGTTCTAAAATAAGTAATAACTATGAAAAATAGTATTGAACTGGCTTAAATAATTTTTCCAAATCAAGTAATTACTGTAACTATGGAAATAAAATGGCATTTGTTGACAATTATTTCAAAGTGACAGTTCTTGATAATTATTTTGGAGTGACTTTTTAATCGCGTCAATTTCGTGCGTGATATTTATTATTGTAAAAGAATGGAAATTTCGAGCGACGATGAACTAAGCAGTAACCTAACTTGATAGATGCGGCCAATTCCGTAATTTCCAACCTTTTACCGGAGAAATCGAGGCGGCAGTATGAAAATGCTTATCAGCAATTTAAAGAGTGGTGTGAAGCAAATAAAGCCAGAAAAATATCTCTCACAATTTGAAAGCCTTAATTATTGTCCTACATTAATAAATAAACGATTTCTTGTTTTTTGCTTGATTGAGGAGTTGAGGACCATATAGGTTAGAATATGAAAATCCCATATAGTTTACATGCAGTGTGCGAAATATATTTCGCACATTACTTCGCGCACGGTGTCATGGTAACGAATGAAAATGAAAAAAAGTGCCACTTTGCATACTGTTGTCAATGCGCGAACCTTGTCATTTTTTGACGTTTGTAGAAAAAATTAATTTAATCGATTGGAATAGGGCATCACATTCAGATTGCGAGAAGTGTCAAACTGTAACTTCAATTCAATAAATTCATAATGGATATAATTCATTTGAAATATATCAATATTTGATTTGCTTAATGTGTTCAAAGACTGCACGATCTTTCTTTCCACTTCTTAAGTGAGCGATTTTTTTATTTGAATAATACATAATTCGCTGAAACTGCTTCTCATTATTTGTTCAAGATCTACACAAAAATCAACTAGTCGATCGTAGATCACCCCATAAATAAAAGTCAAGTGGGGTTAGATCTGGTGAACTAATCATCAAAGAAACTCTTGTACCTTGAAAACCTTTCGAGTTGGATATAGGAAACCCTGTATCAGTCGGAGCAGAATTTTAATGGTGCCTTCAGATATTTGATAATATACATGGCGATCTATTAAAATTAAAATTACTATAAAAACCTCCGAAAGTCAAGAGATTTTTGACCACACTGTATAACTTCTGATAAAGGTGTTGATAGTCACTTCAAGCTCATCATGCATACTAACTGCGGTGGAAATTTGAAAGATTCAGTGTTGAAACTTTTGACGATATATATTTTTAAAGATACTATAGCGCAAACTTAATTTTTTTCACTAAAATTGTAACAACCCGAAAATATATCTTAAATTTCAGAAATAAAAGACTATGTGTTCTATTCATCGATATAATAAATCCGTTGCGTGATAATATTCCCTGTATATTATTGATTATTTTATCGAATTTGAAATTGAACGTCTCAGTTAATACCTGATTGACTTCAAACTTCATAGTTCTAGCACAGTTCGACAATATTTGAAGAACTAAGTACAGGTGTATCAACTAATTTAAGTCGCAATCTTCAAAACTCTTTGTATACTTGTGCACGAACAGTGACACTTTTTGTTACGCTTAGCGGAAATCATTATGGGTGAAAAAAAGGGGCCTCGCTATAGTTATTTCTGAACCACATTTATTTACTTGGTGGTATTTTCTTACGTGGCGGAAGTGTCATAAACATAAAAAGGACTGCTTGGAGTAGACATTGCGTTAAAATCTCAAATGCATATTAATCGAGGGTGAAAGATGGAACAATTGAGGGGAGTGATGACACTGGTTCTTTTGGTTTCAGGTTCGTCTAGGTATCTTGATTATAATATTTCAGCGTTTATTATACAAAACTAGGCAAAAAAAAAAAATTCGAAAATTTGTTCTTTTCTTCATCTGGCTGCATCTTTACGAGCAACCCTCAAGAGGAGATTTTTGAGAGCTAGGAATGACGAGGGTCTCACCTTCTAACGTGCGATCCCAAGTATGTTAAGGGAAGCTCTATGCAACTTTGTTTCTGTCTGCAATAAAAAATATAATAATAATAGACTTTATTTAAATAGACAGAAAGATTGATTCAAAATATAAACAGACTAATAAATGAAAGAAAGTTTCGCACATGTGGCATTATGTTAAATGTTATTTAGTTAGTTTCAAAATTAGGATATATTTTGGATACATTCCTTCAGTTTGACAGTGGTTGAAGTTCATTATTTCTTTCACGAATTGGAGAATTTTATTGAACTCTTGGAAACCCTTAGATAATTTTAATTTCATAATGTTGGTAATATGTCCAATGCCCAAGCATGGTTATAATAATAGTTAAGTGAAAAATATAAAAATTATTGAAATTACTACATGGTCCGAAGGCACAAACGAAAGTTTCAGCCGGCAAAAAGTATAAATATGGGGAAATGCAGAAAAAAGCAATAAAATTCCGATATCACCGAAGATGTCGATGTGGTACACGTGACGATGTGGCGGCGGCGGTGGCGGATATCCTCGCGAGTCGCTCTCCGGACTGCTGATGAGAGCGCGGGGTCCATCATGCACCGTTGCCAATGTGCGGGTGATTTCTTGAGATTTGGGTATTTCAATATTGCATATGTTTTTTTTCTTCGATGTTTTGGCATCGCCTGCTCATTAGCCACGTGTTATGGATAGGCCTTGTTATTTACTCCATACGCCACCTTAGGAGCAGCACTGTTAATTGGAACGCAACAGTTCTAAAAGATAACATTCCAACAAGCAGATCACCCATGAAAAAATTATAGTACTCTATTGTATTTGGATGATTCACAACAATCCTAGTTTTGCTCTTTTTGTTAAACCGCTGTATCTGTTGGCTTGCGGCCCCGCTGAATGTGCCAATTAGACATACATTATTATTATCGAATCACTTGAGTGCTGTTATATCCATTTTGTCGATTTTTAACTTTCATTATTACTTCATAGGTACCTCTACCAGATTTCCTTATGTGCTTGTCGCTTGAAAATTGAATTCAGAATCGGTCTCATAATCGCTGCTTCCAGATGAACTTTTATCAACTATATTTTCTTGTTAATATCTATTCTCATCATCTGAATCACTAAGCTTTTCATCTTCGATTCCACTAGTTATTTCATCTCTACCTTTCATATCTGTTTCACACGAGTGCTCAGGGTTCCAGATAAGGAATAATGAAGTTTTATGTGAAAGACCAATGTTCCACATAAGGAACAAAGTGATTTTAGGCCCATATGAATGTGGATTACGAGTTATGACTAAAAATTAGGTACTAATGTTGACTATACTAGTCTGCGAATGTAAAGATAATATTATATGCGCACCAAAACTAATTCAAAACACGCACAGAACTTACGAAATGAGTCACACGGTCAAGAGGTGAAGATTGCAATTTGGCGTTTTTCAAAAATTGAGCAAGATCCCAGGGCCGTCAGACGTTACTTATTTTTAAACGAACGAAATGTGTACGATTGAATAGTGTTCGCATGCCTACCTGCTAGCTTGGCCAGATAACCATTCTTCAGATATTAGGGTATCAAGGTATGTAAAAACATTACTTACTTTAATAGAATCGCCAGTCTACAGATATATTTCTGTAACCCCTTGTGGCTTTGTGGACAGTGCCACTGGCATGCACCTCGGAGCTCAAGTTCAAATCTCGTCTACGACAATTTTTTTTCAAAACCCAGCCATATTTTTTTTTTTTAAATTAATGTATCTTTAGTTATTTCCGGTGACTGCATTTAACCATAAATTCGATTCATCATTTTTCGCTCGCATGCATAGTGAAAAAAAAATCTGTTTAGGGGATGTTTGGTCATTACAATTTGTCTGACTGATTGACTATAACTTTGCAATAGTTGTCTTGATAACATATTAAAAAATCAGACATTTAAAAATAAAGTAATTTCATGGGCCGTGGTGGCCTTGCTGGTAGAACGTTCGCCTTTGAAGTGAACGCACGGTCGCGTGCATGGCATCACACGTTAAAAGTTAAGGGCTGCGTCTTCCCTAGCTCACACAAGTCTCTCGGAGATTTCTGAGGTTTGCGCGTAGGAGTTCCTACGGTTGACGGAAATAACAAATTTAACAATTTTTTTAACAACAATTTATATTATGTGGAGCGTCTGACAAAAGTGCTGGTCCATGAAAAGCGTCTGACACTTTTGAAATTAATTCAGAGTGATATTCTACAAAATATATATATATTTATATATATATATATATATATAAATCAGCTATACAAATTTAAGTTAAATAACTCTTATTTTTAGTTACCTTTCTCACCTGGTGTCACAGAGCGAACTCCACAAGCACGCAGGTATTATAAGTACATGAGACACCACTCAGAACCTAAGTCTTCATCTTTTTAAAAATAAGTTATGTCTGAAGGCCCTGGGATCTTACTTATAAGGAAATCTTAACAAAATCTTTCAATTATTAAAAATCTGTTTACAAGTCAAATTTCTTTTTAAACAAAAATCCTCCCAGAGTCGATGCCGTTTCCAACCGAGATGGCTGACCCTAGTGTGATGTGTCTAGCAAGGTTTAAAAAAAAATTAAAAATTGTCGGAGAAGAGATTTGAACACAGAGCTCCGGGGTGATTGCCAGTGATAGTGTCCACAGAGCCACCAGGGGTTACAGAAATATATCTGTAGACTGGCGATTCAACTGTTGATACCCTAATATCTGAAGAATGGTCATCCAGCCAAGCCAGCAGGTAGGCATGCGAACATAGTACATACTAACACTACTCAATCGTACACATTTCGTTCGTTTAAAAATGGGTAATGTGTGAACGGGGATCTTGGACTAAAATATGGCACCAAAATTCAGTTTCTTACAATTCGAAATTGTTGTTGACAGATTCAACAATTGAAATTGACAGACAACGATTTCTCTCAGGTGAATTTTCATGACACATTGAACTGCTGAAATTATTCGGTTTATGAGGACGTGGTTATGAAGTATAATTATAGATTAAACGACAACCTGTAAGGAAGTTCAATGTAAATTACTCGAAGAGAGGACCTGTAAGGAAGTTCAATCTAAATTACTCGAAGAGAGGACCAAAATCTAGTAACTCCTCTGGTGGAACAGGAATCAGAGTCGTCACTACATTTTGGTCTATGAGGACGTGGTTATGAAATTAAATTATACATTAAACGAATTACCTGTAAGGAAGTCCAATCTAAATTATACGAAGAACCACGTCCGAATGGACCAAAATAATAATATAATAATAATGTTTATTTCCAGAAGCAATATTTTGTACATATCAATCATTCTTTTTGAAATTTTATAGAAAGAAATAGTAGAGAACCCCATAAGTATACACTTGAGCGGGGATATTAAAACTAAATATATATGTAGGTATGTATAATAGGTGGGTGAGTATCTATGTGTATAATTGAACGTTTAAATGTGGTTTGTTTTAGTGTGTGATGTAGTCATTCTCACATTGAACAAAGGTGCAAACCTGTACGTACAAAGTGTGTAGAATGAGGCGTGCGATTGTAGACGTATGTGGCCTTGGTTACATATAAAAAATATAAATGAACATATGAGTTTTAAATATTTCTTTGGTATAGCAGTAATATAATATAAAGAGTCAAATTTTAAATGCGATTTTTAACTACGAGGGTGTATTGATATCTAGTTAGCCTAGACCAGTTCCCTGCACAAACAAAATATTGCGTTACCATAGCAACGAACAATAACTTATTAGAAGTGTCAGTGTAAAGTTTGACATCGAAAAAGTAAACCAGAGTTACCCAATAAATTAAAAGAAAAAATATGTCCACCGAAATTGTGAAAATCGAAAAATTGGAGTATCGAGCCATCATCAAGTACCTGTATTTAAAAGGGTTGAGGTAAGCAGATTTACGAAGATATGCTTAATTCCCTTGGTGATCAATGTCGTTCGTATGCGACCGTGAAAATTGGACTGCAAGCTTCAAAAGAGGTAAATTTTCCATTGAAGATGATGACCGATCGGGAAGGCCAGTTTCTGTGTCAGTCCCCGAAAATATCGATGCAGTTCCAGACATGATTTTAACAGACCGTCGAATTGGGCTAAAACGGATATCTGAAGCACTGAATATTTCATACGAACGCGTTCATCATATAGTTCACGTCAATTTGGACATGAGAAAAATTGCTGCAAAATGGATCCCCAAATGTTTGAATGTTGACCAAAAGCGTGCAAGGGTAGTAGCATCGCGTTCGATCTGTGCTCGATTTGAAAACGATGTAGACTTCTTAAACCGAATTGTTACTATGGATGAGACTTGGGTACATTTCTACGATCCAGAAACAAAGCAACAATCGATGGAATGGCGACACTCCGGTTCTCCAAGACCTAAGAAGTTTCGTGTCCAAAAATCTGCTGGAAAAGTTCTTGCTTCAGTTTTTTGGGATTGCCATGGAGTAATCATGATTGATTTTTAGGAGAAGGGTAGAACAATAACTGGAGATTACTATTCGATATTACTGACCACTCTACGGGAAAAAAGAAAAGACGCGGAAAGCTATCCAAAGGTGTTTTGTTTTTGCAAGACAACGCCCCTGCACACAAATCTCATGTTGCCATGCATAAAATTCGTGATTTAGGGTTTGAATTACTAGAACACCCCCCCTTATTCACCAGATTTGGCTCCGTCTGACTATCATCTCTTTCCTCAACTGAAAAAAAGTTCAAAAGGTCGTGAATTTTCTTCCAACGAGGAGGTAATAAAAGCTGTGGATGTCTGGTTTGCAGGACAAGAAGAAACTTTTTTTTTGAAAGGTCTAGAGACGTTGCAGGTTCGCTGTAATAAATGTATTCAATTAAGAGGGAATATGTTGAGTAATAAAATATTTTGACATTGAAATTTTGTTTGGTTCGCAAGTAGGCTAAGAATATTTCAATATATCCTCGTATTTTGTGAATGTTTTCTCTTTTCTCCAGGAAAATCCAGTCTTTAACTTTCTTTTTAAATAAATTATCGTTGTTAGTACTTTTTATTGAAGCAGGTAACAAGTTGTAGGCATTTACCCCTAGGTAGTTGAAACATCTATGTAGTTCATACTCTGGTGGAATACGAACTAGACGTGTTAATACATTTTTGTCTATGAGAACGTGGTTATGAAGTATAATTATAGATTAAACGACTTACCTGTATGGAAGTGTAGACATCGCGATGATGATGTGTGAACCTTAAGTGAAATCTTAGAGAAAGATAGTGTCTCCAATCACCAATGTGTAAAAATAGTCAAAATGATGACTAAAGAATAGTCGTTACCGATCTGAAATTTTCGGCGATATACGGACCATCCCCATATCGCGTTTATTTTCTATTGGCAACACCGCCGCCATCACCATCCTATCACCCGACGAGCATCCTTCGGACGCACCACCGTCGCGTACCGGTAGTCGGCTGCTAGACAAGCCCAAACATGACTCATCGGAGAATACACGCATGGAACATTTAACTTCCTCGAATCTCCGAGTGTTTCTCATGCAAATGCAATATTCCTCCGGCGCACAGTGGGCCAGAATTTCGTAAAACATTGAAAAATATCCAACAAAACAATTTTATTAAATTTTATCGTGTAATCATTTAAAACTAAGAAAAGTGAGTTAATTTCACTTATATACAGCTCAAAGTACCCAGCATAACGATATAAATAAAACCACAATTAAATTATTCATCATTTCTACGGGCAAAATTGTAAAACTTATTGAAGATCTTGCATTTGAAATTTAAGGTATAGGAAAACATGAGAAAATATCCCAACTTTAATTTTGATAGCTATATTTCAAAAAGTAATAAACCTTTCAAATAAAGAACAATTTTGTTAAAACATACAGAGTGACCAATTTGAAAGCGGGCCACCTCTCTAAAACTGTTATTTATTATCCGATTTACAAGTTTCTTTTTCCAATAGATAGAGCATCAATAATTCTAGTTAGGTATCATAAATTCAAAATAAAAATAAATATTTCAAGGCCTACTTCGCATTTTTTTTCATGGTCAAAAAACATACTAGCGATTTTTTCAATTGGTTTATGTAAAAATTACGTGGGAATGCGTCCATCTTTATTGAAAAAAAAAACTTCTGAATCGGATAATAATTAACAGTTTTAGAGCTTCAAAGTTGGTCATTCTGTACATATATACATTTATATTTTTCCCTAAACATGTTATCGTTATCGACACAAACATCCAAATTCTGCTCTTTTCGTAGCTGATTGGTGCACGATTGAAAAAGCAGAGTTATGCGAAACATTTATTAAAACTGTTTTAATTTAATGGCAAACTACAGAAAACACAATAACAAATTCAAAAAATACAATGGCTTTCAACATTTCAAAACATTTGTTTTTGTTTTGATTTCAAAGAAAGATTACAAAAAATAAAAACATTTGATTAAACAACTACGGAAAACATATAATTTTACTTATTCCGAGTCACTATCGGAGATTGCATCGCTGTCAAAACAACCGTTGACTGCAGCTGGCTGCAATAGGTTCAGTGCCTCTGGGCAAAATTTTCTTTTTTTAATTGAAATTCTTTTTCTTAAGCTAGTGATTTTTGGATCAGAGGAAACGAGCATGTTATTAAAGACATCAATATTTGAGCGATGTTCCCTATATCTCCTGTATTCCTTGTTGCGTGCCTCTTGGGCTTCTTCGGACAACTGTCCTATTGGCACGGGTACAATGACTGAACCATGTATTTTATACCAGGGATATTTTGTTACCAAATATTCAGCAGTTTCCATTGCATATGTATCAAATTCATTCTTCTTCACATTAAATCCACTAGCAATGACTTGTAAGATGACAAAAAATCTGTATATTAACGCTTGGTCAAGTCCTGTAATCTCGGCCGAAATATCATAATTTCGGAAAAAATGTCTAGCGCAGTTTCCATCATTTGAAGTACCACTGCCCTGTTTTGGTTGGTCAACGATGATTCCCAGGCGAGATTTAAATTCGTTTTGAATTTTAAGTTTTTGTTTTTTAATGATAAGCTTATCTCCACCACGTGCCTGCCACTTTTTAAGTGATAAACGATACGCAATTTTTAGGAGGCATTCAAACGATCTTATCCAGATGTGGAGGGATGTGATCCCGAATTTCAGATATTCATCTTTTATAGGTTTTTTAGAGACCTTTTTAATGTCGTTCATTTCATTTGGGGAAGCCCCACATAAATAGCATACTTGCGACGAAGTACCAGTTAAAGAATTTATCATTTTTGTGTCGATCATTGTCATGTAAAGTTCATGTTTTATATCAAAATGGTTTTCATTTATCAGGAACTTCGTTGGAATTAAGTTGTCAATTTCGGCTTGCATAACGGCATATTCGATATTTGATACTTCAATATTTTCTTTCACAAATTGAATTTTACAAGGTCGGCAGTATCTGGTAGATGAAGGTGAAGGATTATTCCAAATTAAAATCTATTCTTTTTTTTTATTATGAGTATATAGCTGCAGTGGAACCAAACATGTCATAAGTAAATTCGTATCTGAATAATTACCTTCAAACGCCTGCTTATATTCCTTTTGTCCAGAACTACCATCCATACCCCATTTGGAAATCATGAATAATTCACGTTGCTTTAGGCCTTCAAAAGCATCTACGAGTCGTATGGTCAAGTAATGACTGAAGTTCCACGGAAGCAGAATGTTCAGTGGCTGTAATGTTGTTGGGATAGCACAACTTTTTGGCCTCTCTAATTTGATTATATGGAGGATAGAGATTGGAGTTATTTTCCTTTGCTACATTCCTCAACTCTTGGTACTGCCTTTTAGATAATCTAGCATCCACTATTAAAGCCAAGGATCTTTCACTGCCCAATTGACTTCTACTGTACTCAGATTCGTTTACAATATTATTTTCGTATATAATGTTGCGTATACATTTGGAGGTCGGTTTTCTTCCATTGGATTTTAGATTCATCTGAGCTGCAAACAGAAGTTCGTTACTATCTGAATTTCTTAAATGTTTAGTTCTACGAAATTTTCCGCTGTAGGTGAGTTGGCCAAATTCTAATTTTGGTCTTCCTGCACCATCTGCTTTTTTGGCAGACATGCAATTAAAAAGTAGAGAGTTTTTCAACCAGTTCTCATTTTTTCTCAAAAAAACATGCTTAGTCTTATTTACTGCGATCCATCTTCTACGGAACTGAATACCGTAATTCTTAGCTAAATCTTGAATTGTTTTTTGATTTTGCTGGCTACACTTTTGGCATACCACAGTTAACAGAGTTTCTTTTATTTCATTTCGTTTCATCCCACCATCAAATAATGTTCTGATCTGAATCCTGTGGACTCTTCGCTCTAAAATAAAAAATGAATATTCTTTTATTAAAAAAGTTGTAACTCTACACTTTTTTGCTTGATGCAGTTTAGGAACAGTTCTCATCATGTATCATTTGAAATTACTCTACCAAGTTATACCAAAGCAACGACTGAACGGGAAAAAAACTACTTTTAAATATGACATTTCGAAAATATATTGTCAAAACTGTTAATTTCGTACCTACTAATTACCTTTTCATTCATTGCCGATAAGTATACGATATTTTGCATGAAATTGTAATGGAAAATTTCATTAATGTTACTGTGTATATCCACACGCGTGTGCTTATAATACCTTCCCCACACAGAAAATGTTGCTTTTTCTCCTGTATAGGCACCATTAGGCATCAGGTTTTTCTTCAATAATGAAGCCTTAGAATTGTTAATTTTAATTACATCAACAAAAACGTGTAGCTCAGTGTAGCTCTGGAGATATCTCTCGTGAAAAATCGAAGTTATATTTCATTTTTGCTTTTACACGCATTCACTAAATGAATAAATTTTTCAGTAACTTCGCAAAAAAAAACTACATAATTTATATGGAATAAAACCTTAAGCTTACCTGAATCTAGTCCATCCATTGCGTATGTCAAATACTTAATCCACCTCGAATTGTATCGTCTCAAACTTGAGCCATTTGTTTGAACAAAATAAAGCGGGCAATAATTTAATTTACCGACATTTGTCAAACCAGCATGTCACCATGAAAGCTGACAGAAATAAATAATTATATTGTTTTTACAAGGTTTATGGCCTACTTGACTGTTTTCAGCATGAGGAGAATTAGTGAGCTTTTATTATTCAAAACTGACTTTTTCAATGTTTAGGGGATCCCTGGCCCACTGTGCGGCGGAAGAATCTCATCGAACTCGAAAGAGGAAACACCGAGTTGAGGTAGGCGTCCGCCGGTCGACATCGGACGAAACGATTTTACCGAGATACAGGGTGTCGCGATAATAATAATAATTGAAACAGATAGCGACCTTTAACTATGATTAAAATGGTTGAGTTGGCGGGAATTCGGTCAGGATGTTGAAGAAAACCAAATTTTTAAATCGTCGACGTTTCGAAACTCATCTCCATCTTCAGGACTATTTAGGGTGGTTCTCTGAGTTAAAATTGATTGGAAATAAATAAAATCGACACAAAATATAAATATCGGTTAACAAAATACGTAGACACAGGCACATAGCGATTAAATGTGTCCGTGTCTACGTATTTTGATAACCAATATTTATATTTTATACATGTTGATTTTATTTATTTCCAATTGGAGAAGCACCCGTAATAGTTCTGATTCAAAACGTTGACGATTTAAAATTTGGTTTCCTTCAACATCTCAACCAAATTCCCGCCAACTCATAAATTTTAATAATAATAATAATGTAAATAAGTATCTGTTTAAGTGTTTAAGCAGGTTTTACAGGAACTTTGTGGGTAAATAGAATAGAACAATATTTATTTACGGACTAAAAAAATTAAAAATCAGAGTATTTATCGTAGGTAATACCACAAGTGTATCGGTGATTATCGAAATAGCAATTCCTTTGAATTTGAGAATCATGTGCTTGGCAACCACACGAGCGCTTGCGCGAGTGTGGTTGCCTAAAGCAACATAATTTGATTCAAAACCGAGAAGGAGTTAACGATAATCGCCGATAACACGAGTTGTATTTGTTAAGATTATTTCATGAATAAAATCGAAACCATTTTTATTTATTTACTATTCAATTTAACTAGGAACATTTATCTCGCATTTAGTTCTGAAATTATGCAACTAACAAAACATTTACTTGATATTTCAAACATCCCTCTATTTCAGTTACCAATGACAGAGTGCGTCATTCGTAGTTTCTTCATTGCATGTCTAGTCTACTGCTTCTCGCTCGAGGTTATGTTTTGATAACATTTTAATTTAGTGATTTGATTAATCAACGAGTATGCAAAATTTGTCGAAAATTGTGAGGTTGATATGAATTAATAGTGAGTGCTTATTTAGTTTTGGTCAAAGCTTGCTAGTGGTAAGTTTGTGTTTTGATAATAACCAATCAGGAATCGAACTACAAAATCGAAAACACATCATATACATATCCAGTAGCCAATCAAGAGCCGAACTACAAAATCGAAAACATGATGTTTTCATTTATCAACACAAAAATTTCAACCAATCATAACACGCTATTTTAGCATAAGTGAAATAATCTTTAAAAGTGTCTATTATTGTGAATGAATTTGAAAAAGAAAAATAGCACCGTGCATTTCTTTTGTTGATAAATACACAAGGTACCAAGTACACAATGCAAGTAACAACAAATAATTATGATAATCTACATGAAAGTGGGCTACTGAGTGGATATATAAAAATAATAATATAAATATAAAAAATGAAAATGATCTAGTGGGTTTGCCTTCAATTGGAAAAGCAACCGTCGACACGTATTTATGGCTTTTTGCCCTTCGTCAGTACGATGTAGTCAAGTGAAAGGGTAATCAACACTTGGTTGGAAGTGAAAACAACAAGTGAAAACAGTAACAAACGGTTGCTTTACCAATTGAGGTTAAACCCGCTATATTATCTTCTGTAATTATAATAATATACAAAATATACATTTATGGAAATGGTTCTCATGTACAGAATCGCTGACATGCTATCCTCATCATTGGGATCTTGTGAACCGTAATAGATACAGAGTCGGTAAAATTATGCCAAAGTAGCGCATTTTGTTGCCGAACAAAATACCTTTTCGAATTTTCGATTTATCCGGATAAAACCTAAATTTCATAAAAACCTCTTTTATTTCTTTCTGGCGTCGTTTGAAGAACTTTATCAACATGAATGACACTTTATCGTTACCACTTTTCCTTACCTATAAGACTGCGTTTTCAAATTTTAAATCCGACTTATTGTCTTCCAGAAACCATCAACAACTTTAATTTTTATTTAAATACAGACCTAGATTTTTCATTTAAATTTTTTCAGCATCTCGAATTTTGCGAAAACACCACTCCATTAGTTTTGAAGCTTCATCGCTAAACATTATTTTTGACAAGACAGTTCTATCGGCTAAATAATTTCTTTGGCGCCATAATGCATATTCTCTAAGTGGCATTTACTATTTTTATCAGGATTGCCATGGACATAAACGAAGCGTCCGCAGTTTGTCAGTTTATACCTCATATTTGACAGTTCATATTATTTGGCAAGTCATTGTACACGTAATAGTGGTAATAGTGGTAAAAACAGGCGTCAGTTGAACCTGTGACTTTTCAGACAGTTGTAAAAGTAAACATGAATTTTCATAGAACTGGAAGCGCAGCAGAAATGTTGATATGATTGTGCATAACGTGAATAATCCTGAACGAGCTCCAAAGAAATGCGAAGACCAGTGTGAGGCAACTAGCAAGAAATCTCAACATGAAACCAAAAAAATTTGGAGGTGCCTCAAGCGAAACAAACAAAATGCCTATGAGCCCAAATTTTTGCAAATCTGTATGCAAGAATAGTAAGGGGGTGGTTTGAAACAAAATTTCCGGGGAAATGGATAGGATGGAACAGTTCCCTTATTAGACTGCCTCCACGCTTACCCGATCTAACACTAGTTGATTATTCATTTCATTGGGGTACCCTCAAAGAAAAAGTTTATCGAGATCGTCCCAAAAACGTGAATGATTTATTGCTGCACAGGGTGGTGTAATTAAAATCGGTAAAGTTTTAAATTGTTAATTTTTCCTCATTCCTGTTTTTCTGTATAAGCTTATATAAAAGTGAAAATTGAATAAACTTTATCGAGTTATTTAAATGGTATTGGATCGAATTGAGCACGATGCACAAGGCAAATCGGAAGCAAGAATCAATGATTGACTTATTTTCAAAACTTTGTGACGCGTGTAACAAAACGTCCAGCAGATTTTTTCCGATATTTCCATATTTATTATGAACACTCTGTATAAGATATGACGATGATATTATGTGAATTGATACACTAGGTGACTGTTGATCTATTGGCAATCTGAAATTTGCCATACACCCAGTAGAAAGTAGAATTTTTCATTTTTTGTACTCAAATCGTGAACACTCAGTATAAGTTACGATATTGAAACATGGTAGTTGGGGGTTCCAGATGTGCCTGAATCGAAGGAGATATTTGTTTTTTTTCGTAAAAAAATACCAATTTGCTTTCGTAATTTTTGGGTGTTATTTGTTTATCGTAGTAGGCTGTGGAACAGTGGAATATTAATAGTTGTTTATGCAACAAGTGCAAAATAGGCCGAGTTGGACAACACGTCGAGTGCAATAAACAATTTTTGCACGAGTTGCATACAACATTTTTTCTACGTTCATGCAAAAAGCAAAAAATGATTTATTGAGGTGCGGCACTAGGTGTAGGAAAATGAAAAGCGCAACTTGAATACTTTATTATTAATATCGATTTGCATTGAAACAGGAACTAATACGTTACGAACAATTTAACTCAAACTTTATTTTTACCCTCAATGTTGAAAGTGAATGAACAATTGGTGCAATTTTCAATATGAATATTTCGTAGTGAAGTACCTATTGCCAATCTCACAGAATATCTGCTAAATATGTAGTAGGTTTAAACGTTTATGTTTGTCATGATGACAGCACGTTGAAGTAGAATGACAGATGAGTGCAATAAAAACTTTATTGCACTAGTGCAATGAAGAACTTCATTTTCCACTGAATATAGTTCAATAAAGTTTTGCTTTCTGCATGAATGTAGAAAAAACAATTTATACCATGTAGATGTAGAGCTCTCGGAGTGCTATATTTCTCAAAAAAAGTTTTTCCAAATCGGCCGACCCGTTATAAAATAATGAGTTGTCGCCACTTAGGTGAAACACAATGTATGTGAATTATAGGAAATTTATTTAATTTCGTGAGCTTCAAGCGAAAACCCAGAAAAACAGCCAAAAAACCGTGATTACTGAAGTTAGCTCACCTCTAATGAGGTGGCAAAGTTGAAAATCGGCCAAGATATTTAGTTTAATTTTCTAGTGTAATTTTGTAATTCTATTTTATTTTTTATCAGTTCCGTGTCAATTTGTTTATATTTATAAGGTGAGGTAATAATCATTGTCATTACCCCGCCAAAGCGTAATAAAAGTAATATCACTATTATTATACTATAGAAATTTTAGCAGAAAAGGTTTTACATCATGTGTTTGTTTCTATAACCACGTGCTCCAAACGATCTCCTTTCTTCCCACCGGATGCATATTCCATATTCCTTCTTTCTATAGATGCTAGTGAAAAAAAATCCAGACGCACATGTGTGTATGTTGTCCTAGCTGAATACTACCGAATAATTGCGAAAGGTGGCACATGTGAATATATTCGTGTGGATGTTAATTTGAAGTAGAGACAGATGCAATTCGAGTTTTGGGTTAACACGTGTGCACGTGCGAGAGGCGCATCATCATCCGCCTACCATTTTCTGAAGGTGGTCTCGCTACCTGCTCTCCTCGGATTATAGAGTAGCAGATTATTTTCTGACGGTGTATTAATTTGAAGGTTATCTCTTTTAGTCGTGCCAACAATCACTCTTTCCACCAATTTGATTTTTCCACACTATTTTTCATAGTGAAAATTTCACACCGCCGTTTTTAAGCCAATCCGAGTCTCTTTTTTTGTTTGGTTACCAAGGAAACTCAAAATCTTTCTGGAAATTTTTATCCTCCAGGATACCCTGGACGAAATTCATGTCAAAATAATGACACATGCCATGTAATGGACTTACTGTACATAAAAAAGGGAATAATTATTTTCTTCTCAAATAGAAATTACAATTTTCAAATGTTCCTGAAAAATTAGTACCAAGTTTGAAGTTCTGTGAGTTGACCGATGATGAACTCCTCAATGTGCATTCGGTTTCGTTCGGAACGTTAACATTTTCTTTTTCGGAAACGGAATGGGCTATCATTGTAGCAATTTTGTACTTCGAGGAGATACTTTCTTCAATATAGCTCTCCGCTACCTTACTACTCTTCCATTTTCCATGTAATTTTAGTGTTTCAAAGGAAGCACCACCTTGAACAAGAAGCGTTGACGACGTTCGCCGTAGACAATGTCCGGTGTAACCTTTCGGGTTTTCCAAATTAAGGTATTTAGCTATGATAGACATTTCCTATAGTATTTTAACCTACAGGTAACTCAATGCGTTTATTATTTCTGTAGGTTACAAAAAACCGACGTTGTTTACATCCTTTTGGTCGTAATGCAACGTACTTTTTAACTAAGTTCAACAATAGTGAAACTCTTTGAGGTGCAGGTCTTGGTTTCTGGTAAAACGGCTCCTCTGTCTTCAATGTCATCAATTGTCATCTTGACCATTTCATCACGTCTTAAGCCTCCAAATACGCCCATTACCAGAACAACTTTACGTAATACTTGTCCACCTTTCAACACCTTTGATTTTTTAGGAATGTTTCCTTTTGATTTAACTTTCAGAAAGGCCATCAGTTGACTGAAAGCTGATATGTAATGTTTTCTTTAACAATCAATGTTGATTTCATCTGTGAGTGTTTGGTCTTGGAAGTATGCCATTAAGACAGTTTCATTTACGGTATTCACTATGTTTTCATCTTTCCATTTCAAAAAATGGTCATACTCCTTCTCGTATAAGTATTTGGATTTCACAGGCATTAAATTTCCTAGCGCTCTTTTAGCTTTGAGCGTCAGATTATGTGGGATCTCCATAATTATTATGAACACAACCGTTTTTAGTTTCCTCCACTAACAAGCTTGTCAATTCTTACAAAAATGCAGCACCATTTTATTAAATAACAACAGTACTCAACAAATATTTCATAGAAGCTCCCCAAACACTCATTGATAATATTCCTAAAAACCATGACTCAAATAACTTTAGCGGTGTTCCTATAGACTTGAATCCTTTCAGTATGTTTTACAGCCTTTTAGTGAAATTGAATTACTCAATTTGATAAACTCGAAGATGAAAAACAAGAGATCAGCTGGTATGGATGAGATACCTGTTTTTATATTGAAAAAAGTAGTCAACATCATCATTGAACCAATGACATTTTTAGTTAACCTTTCATTCATAAGTGGTACTTTTCCAACAGGTTTGAAATTGGGAAAGGTAACTCCAATTCGAAAAAATAATAAATTAAACACTTTGGACAACTTCAGGCCAGTGACTGTTCCTCAGAGCTTTTCGAAGATTTTGGAATAAGCATTTTTAGAACGCTTTATTGATTTTGTTAACACATGTAAAATTTTGATTCCCATGCAACACGGTTTCCGTTCTGGAAAATACACTCAGACAGCCTTACTAACCTTCTTCAAGAATTTAATGGATTTCATGGATAAAGGCGAATACCCTGCTGCAATTCTATGTGATTTGAGCAGAGCCTTCGATTGCGTGAATCATTCAAAGTTGTTGCAAATTCTGGAATCTTACGGTGTCAGGGGAACACCTCTTACCTGGATCTCGACTTTCCTCAAGAACAGAAATCAGTGTGTGTCTCTGAAATTCGAACACAATGGTGTAACATCGACCTCTACTTCAGAAACGAGTCAGGTTCGGTCTGGGGTACCCCAGGGTTCTATTCTGGGGCCAGTCTTATTTCTTCTGTATATTAACAATATAGATAAAGAAATATCCCACTCTTTATTTACTACATATGCAGATGACATATCACTACTGATTTCCCATGAAAATACAGAAGCTCTCAAATACCAATGTGAAGATCTCTTGAATGCAACTTCCACGTATTTCAATGAGCATGACTTATTTTTCTATACGACAAAAACTCAACTGATACGTTTTCATAATTATCAAAGCAAAATTGAAGGCCTCGAATTGAATATTAATAACACAAGTCTACGCAGTACCAACTGTGGAGTCAGATTTTTAGGAATGAGTATAGACCAGCATCTCAACTGGAATTCACACTGTGAAACAATTATTTCCAAATTGAGCTCAGTAAAATATATGTTCAAAAATCTACGATTAGTTTTAGATAAGAATCAACTGAAAAGCATTTACTATGGTCAGGTTGAATCTAGATTACGTTATGGTGCTTGCTTGTGGGGCAACTCAACCATGAGCAAAAAAGCTTTTGTTGTACAAAAATCCATTTTACGGTGTATATTCAATGCTCCAAAGCGATATTCATGCAGAACTCTTTTTACGACTTATAATATTTTAACCCTTGTTAGTTTATACATATATGAGTTAGCTATCTATATCTTTCTCAATAAAAGCGATTTCAAACTCAATAAAGATATTCACAATATTGATACCAGGAAAAAGGAATTTATACATACTTCTGCTGCCAAGTTCAAAACAACTCAAAATTCTCCAGATTTCATGGGCCCTAGAGTATTCAATAGTTTGCCAAGTTATATAAAATCTGTCAATAAACTGACAGACTTCAAGAAGACTTTGAAATTGTTTTTATTGAATAAATGTTTTTATACACTAAATGAATATTTTAGCCTAAAATGAGTATAGTAATTTTAAAGTGTTTGTGAATTTTATTGTACTTTTTTTTGTGTTTTTGTCTTTACATTGTTTCGTCCTTTGATTTTATTTTTATGACTATTCCTATACAAAACCTGTTTTTGTCATTTTAAGGAAAATAAAGAATTTGAATTTGAAATAAACAACCCTTAGCAACCTCTTCAATGATTCCATGACAATTACATAGAAGCTTACTTGTGCTCAGTTGCTGACCAAAACGCAGTAAATACTATAAGAAGGAATTTATGAAATAAACAACGTCGTTTAAGATAATTTTTTCGTGGAAAATAAAATCTTATATGCACCACGAGCGTTACTAGATCCTAACGCCCATCGGGCAACATCGGGTGGTACATCAACAGCTATAACAACTTTCTCAAGCTTGTCGCTTATAGGCAACAGACCTCCGCCTGCGGCGTCGGTCTGTTTCTAAGCAACAAGCTTTATAAATCTGTTATAACATTTTTTCGAACAATTATCAATCTCCTTGGGTTATTACTACTGATAATAAATACTGAAGTATTTAAAACGACAATGATGGCATATTTTATGGAAAAAACCAAGGTTTTGAAACGTCTTGTTAGAGTACTTTGTGAATATTCTAAAGTCAACAATGTCTATTGAAGCAATCATAGAATTTTTTGAACACCCAAATCATGGAGCTTTTTTGAAATGAAAAAGTTATTACAAAGAAGAAAGTTTAGGAACTCCCACAGAACTTACTTAATTTTAGTTTGGAAAATTGTACCATCCAAATAAATCAAAAATAAAATCTTGTTTTGCTCTGAATTCTTCCGCCCTCAACGGCAACCATTCAACCTACAACAACAAAATCGTTATAATGATGTACTTTCTTATTTATTGGCAATTGTTGATGAAAGCAATCGATGAATGTACAGTGAAACACGACTTATTAATTTCCTATTAACCATCAAAGAAAAACTTTAATTGTTTACTATTGATTTTTGAACTGAAACGTATATTTTTAAACTGTATATCAAAGGCTATTGAGACAAAGAACTGTAATAATGGGCCAATTGCTTAGGACTATGAAATATTAACGTACCTGCACAGCTAATTAGTTCTCTTGAAATACAAGATCATGGACATAAAATACTCGATAATTACAAAGTTAGTAATGAAAGGGATGAACAGGTTATTACCATGCAATTTTAAAATTAAGGATATTCTTGTTGACCTCCGTAAATTCGATATAATTACGATAAGAAGTTGGATTGAAACATTTTTTCTTGCAAATTGGAAACATGACTTTTGAACGTTCACAAAGAAACGTTATTCAAACACATTTTTTGAGGTATTTAAGAGATTTTTAAGGAATGCTGTTTGTAGGTTTACATTATTTATAATTGATTTACCAATATCAACAAAATACTTTGAATTATGAATTTTTATTCATTGAAATACACATTTAAACTATAAACATATGAAAAATTAAAAAAATTAGAATGCTTAGGCTACTTTTCCTTCAGCGTACTTTACTTGAAACTATTATTCTTCTCGTTTCAAAATTCGTATCTCTTCTCTTCTCAAAAATTTTCTTTCTCCACTCAATTTTTCTAATCAACAACCGTTACTGTCCAATTACCTCTTCCAATCAGCATTTTCGAATCGCGCACAAACTTCTAGATACCAATTCTTACATTCTACTTTACACCCTAATAACTATGACATTGAAAATTTATTTACAATTCCTTATTTAACTATTTATACTGTTGATAAAATTTTATTGTTGTATTATTACTTTCAAAATAGTTTTTTTCTTATCCTTTTCTATGCATTTTCAAATCTTTCTTCCCATCTGTCATCATTCAAAATCATTTCCTGTTTGAAGTTTCCTTATACGGGATGTATTTATTCTTTATAATTTACTTTTCCTAATAATCTTAAATTTTGATACTTTTTTCTAACTTGTAATTTCTAAACTGCTTTCAAATACTATTGGTATGGGTTAATAATTCTATTTTCATCCTCTCACAGGTTTTTCATCGGAACGCTGTGAAATTTAACTAAGACCATTCCTGCTACCCTTTTTGTGTATTGTACTGATGTTTTGACTGTACAGGATGTTAAATAAAATGTTCCAGTTCAGGTAAAGTATCTATTCAGGTATTTTGTTCATTTTTTATATTTCCTTCAGTTCCAACTTCTCTTAAATCTTTTGTGACACTAAATTATACAAAACAATATCATAACAATATATAAATATTAAACCATTATAATATCGAAGTATTAATTAAAATAATAAAACATTAAAATATCAAATCATTCAAAAATTAAAATATTTCAATATTGAAACATTAAAACTATTGAAATAATAAAATATCCAAATATCCAAATATACAAATATCCAAATATCCAAATATCCAAATATCCCAATATCCAAATATCCAGGTATCCAAATATCCAGATATCCAAATATCCAGATATCCAAATATCGAAATTTCGAAACGTCGAAACATGGAAATATTAAAATATTAAAAAATTGAAGTATTAACTGAATATTGCAACCTGTGGTGGAAATTAAATGTAAAAAAAACTGTTTTTAATAATAATGCACGTTCCTCATAAGTAATACATTTATGAGGCTTCTCGGATTCTTGCTATTATTTGGCATGGGGCCATCACAAAATTTGAATGCTACTGAGATGATTCAAATATCACTCATACTCCAGTTCGTCTTCCACGGAGATCCAAATCAGGATATGAAGTATTTTGCCGGGCATTGACGGTTCGGTTTCGTTTCGGGTACCCACAAAGAGGATGAAGAGCTCTTGTAGCTCTTGAAAGACGATGTTGTTCCTCCATTATGTCGATCGCCCGCCCATTTCCGGCGACGAATTCGAATATTCTTTTAATCGAAATCATTGAAAAAGCCATCAGCAGATGTTTTGCACCGCAACAGATTGTCTATGAACTTACCAGAAATGTTATTTTCTCAGAATCGATTCAAAAAATAAAGGATGCTGTTTCGATATTGTGATCGATTACGTTTTACAGTTTGGTATACACTTTTGAAAATATTTGAAGTTCATTGGCAAGAAGGAAGTTACTCAAGGACCGATATTGGGGCTGTCTTTTTGCACACAGTCTATCAATTATCGTCAAAAAATCTGAAGGAATTTTACGACCCTTGTCATGTGAATTTACCTTTATTTGATAAGAAAAAAACTAAAAACTATGGGATTAACTCAGTAGCTAATTGTTCTTTATCTTTGTGATAAAACGATTGTAATATTTTGAATTTTGATGGTATTCACGAGTTTTTTAAATTCTTATTTACCGATGACATACAGTGTACGACATACAGTGTCCGTCAAAATCTTGGAACCAAATGGGAAACTTTTTTATTAATTAATTCTTTCTCAGAAAATGTTATTCCTCATAAAAGTTGGTACATTCAATTAGACTGAATACGCGCAAATCGGTTATTATCAGTGGCGTGCGGCTAAGCGGGAATACGACGATAGTCTAAATTCACTACAGAGTGAAGTGACATTACTAAGCAAAATATCGGAAAATGTTATTGAAGAAAGTTGTTTACAATTGAGTGATATTCCCAGTTATCCTGTTTATCCTACCAATTTAATTTTTTTTAATGATCCTTGCTTTTTTTCATTATCTTTCCATTACTGTTTTTCTACTCATATTCAATATTGACAGATGATTTATGCTAATTTAGTAATCTAATACTCGAAAAATTATTGTAGAGAGTTCCCATTGAAAATCGAGCATCAGTTATTAAAATAAGTTATTGGTAGACTAAACTGGATAACTGAGAATATCATTTAATTGAAAACAACTTTTTTCAATAACGTTCGATATTTCGAATATTAATGACACTTTATTCTATATTTTTTGGATTGACGTGGCCGTTACTTGATGGAAATTCATAGTATATGACACTAAGGTAAACCCGATTAAATTTCCACAGATTTATTATCTTTCTCAAGCGAATGTAATACATGTAAAGATACTGTGTATAGAAACATGTCGCGTAGACAATAAATCTGTGGAAATTTAATAGTGTTTACTTTAGTGTCATATACTTTATTCTATAGTAAATTCAGCATATCGGCTGATTCCCTTCAGCTGCACTCCACTGATAATGGTTATCAAAGGTTAACAAAGGTTATTCGCGTATATAGTCTAATTGAATGCACCAACTTTTATGAAAAAACTATTAATACAAAAGTTTCCCATATGTGGTTCCAAGATTTTGGCGAACTCTGTATAATGGAACAGACTAATTTATATGCTGTCCAAAGTAGGCCTAATGAGCCAGCAAATATAACTAAAGAAGAAATAAATATTTTCCTTGGAATTTGTATATTAATGTCGGTAGCGCACTTTCCATCCTCTAGAAGCTATTGGAGCAAAAACCAGCTCAAGCGAAGATATGGGACATTTTCTTGAGTGGTACTAAAACCGCAAAATCTGCAAATATTCAGAGTGTAAGGCAAATCACAAGTTTCATGTGATAAATGTGATGTGATGTCGAAAAAAAGACCAGAATTGTTTTATTCGCTTTCACTTGGAATAACTAAATTTATCTTCACAATTGATACATTGCATTCATTTTGGTACTTTTCCATGTATTTTTAACGATTTGAGATAAATATGGTTCAAGTTAATTCTTTAGTTTTCTTTCCAGATTTGCATTTTGTGCCATATCTGGCACATGTCACAAATGTCAAATTATTTCAGCAATGAAATTTTTAAAATATTTTTTCAGTTTATTTCACAATATAAACTATCAACAAATATTTTTTCTACAAAAATTTAAAAAATTATTCAGTTAGTGGTTAAATAATAAAAACATACAATTATATAATTTGACAGGGAATTAGTGTGAAATATCACTTTCATTTAGTTCCTCAGCGTGAAAAAAAAGAGGAAAATTAATTTAATATTGTTCGATTCTACCAAGACTATAGTCATAGATAACTCATGGATAAAGTACACGTGAAACTCAAAATTCTTACCTATTACAGCCAACCTGGTACTGCCCAAACCACAAACACGTACAAAATCTTAAATTGTTGTATTCAATATTTTAATAAACATGTTCAGTATAAAAACAGTTTCTCTTACATTTTTAATTTTAGGTATGTATGTTGCACCATTCCAAAAAAATATCGTCCTGTTTTAAATAAATTTACCGGTATATTTCTGGTAATAAATTTAAAGTCGCTGCATTGGCGGCTTCATAAATATCAGGTAGATTGTCACTATCACTGTCACTCCTTTTTTCTTTTTTACTATTTTTATTATGTATCAGTTATTTAGTTTAAATATTAAATTACTGGCAGAAATGGAAAGCTTGTAAGTAAACTGCCTAGCTCCCCAACCCTTATTTTTTGTTTCATGGGTAAATAACTCAAGCAATCAAATTAATTAGGCTACCTTCACAATGAATTTGCCTTCTAAAGCCGTGAAGCAAAAGCGGCCATGAAGTAAATGCGGCCGTGAATAGACGAGGAAAGTGATGACGCCACAAATGTCATTCTTGTCAAAAACTGATTCCAAACAAACCTCCGTCGAATTTAAATCAGCTTGTCCTATAACTCCGATTCTGTTTCCGTTAATGTTTTTCAATTTCTTTTGCATGAAAAAACAAAATCCAACCAACCAAACACAAACCAATAAATAAAATTCTTTGTTTGGAATCAGTTTTTGACAAGTATGACACTTGTGACGACACATTTTCCTCGTCTATTGAATACGACTATAAAAGTTACACTTTAGGGACGCTATTGAATCCGTAAAACTTTATGTTTGACACTCGTCTAAAAAATAAAATAATTATAAGTAATCACCATTTTAGTGAAACTGTTTTGGTGAACAAAAATGTCCCATATTCGCCCTTTTACACATTGCGCCAGTCCACCACTGGGTTCCACGGTTCTTCCCAGTGATTTATCAGCGCCCTCTCTTATCTCTCGTCTATGTTTTGATGTTTCTAATGCGAAATTACTAATGAAATATTCATAAGCGAAAGGTGTGTACCCGTGCGTTGATATGATCACGTTTTTTTTCTTTCGGGGGTGACCCGTCACCTACCTGTTCAGAGATAAAATTTAAAATTAATTTTCGGAACGATTTTTTATTATGGCCGAGGTGTGTCACCGTTTTAACAAAGGGGTGGACAAAACGCGATGGAATAAAATAATAACGGTGGACTGTGCTCCAACGAGGGGTTTAAACGAGCCATTTTATGTAAATTGTATGGGTTTTCTTTATATTACGTGTGGCAAAGCTTGGAGATTAGACGTCTCGTCGTTGTTATAATTTAAAATAACTATTTCAAATTGAATGTAGGGTGTCGTGGGATTAGAGGTTTGTTTTATTCATAGAGTTGATGAAGTCTTCATAATCCAGAAGTGGATTTTTGACATAAGTGTTCTGTTCAATTGTTTGAAAATAGAAGGGTGAACTTTTTCACATTTATTTAACATCTCTTTATCTAACCCAGCTATAAAAAGTCAAATTTTGAATGCATTTCTGACGTTTTGAAACGTTACACTTTTCATAACAGTCTATTCCGCTTTATTTTCGCTTAGTTGGAGGAAATCTTTTATAGAGGTAAAGAGTCTCAGTCTCAAGACTCCAAACCTACTGTGAGACTCCACTGATTCTCAGGGCTACTCACTAAAACCTCCATTTCTAGGCCCGTCAGGTTGTTGCCCCCGGTGACACTTATTCCATTACATCACTAGTGACATCACAGTGATACTACAGTATTCATTTGGGGAAAATATTTTATTAGTAAGAAACAGAAAAAAAACGATTTATTAATTTATTATAGTTATGGTTTGTTTGTATATACCATTATGCAATGTTTTGATATGATATGAAATGAAATGTTAATGTGATATTAATGTTTGTTTTTGTAGTTTCGAATTTTGAACAAACTTTCGGCTAGACTCTTTTCCCGGGGGCAAGTTCCATAGGAATCGGTCAGTTGTATTTCATTTTTAGTTAATTTCTCTTCAAAAATAAAAATCCAAAACCAGTTCCTATGTCTATTTCAATAACACAATTTTTCTCCAAATTTTAACATGTATCATTCAATTTTCAACAGTAAGACTTATAATTACTTCCTTATTTCTTTAATTTTAAATCGAAATATCTCATATTCGTTCATAATCAACCACCTATCAAAAATTGGTTAAAAATGTCATGGGTCTCCAATCATGAAATCTACCTTCCCGATTTCTATATTTGTGCACTGCTCAAAAGGTGGCGTGAGCAAGTTTAATGAAATTTTTGGATCATTGTTAACAGAATTTTTCAATCAGAAATTCTTTTTTAATGAGCTGCCCAAAGGTGACGCTTGCGCAAGTAGTGTTAAATTGCAGAATAATCAAAATATCAACTTATCCTAAGTTTTCTCAGTTGTTAGATGTTTAAAACTATTGAATGTCTTTATGTGATTAAAATAATTATTAAAGTTTATGGCACTTTCAAAGATGTAATATCTATCACATTATAGGCTTTCAAAAAAGGGGACATTAATGAATTAATTTTCATAATTTCAAAGTTTAGTGCATACAAAAAATAAATATTTCTGAAGTAAAACAAAAATAACACGTCCTAGATATGAAGAAATTATTGTAACGTAGTTTGAAATGCTTGTTGCCTATAAATTTACTAATGTGTTGATTTGTTTTGCACAATACCATCAATAATTGAAAGAAAGAAAAAGGACAGATAATACCATTGCAACTAAAAAGTATTTTTCCGGCAGTTTGACAATTCTGATTCATCTGAAGTCGAGTATTGCCTTTACAAATATTCATATTTCATAGATAATTTCGCGGTTTATCTTTTTTCAGAATTCCGCTTGGCTTATCTGAACCATTTGTCATTTGTCAAAGACCCTTTTGGAGTATTTTAACTGTTTTTTTTTGTTGGATGAGGGTATATCATTTTACGACGCCAAAAGCGTAAAATACACAATTTTTTGTCAGTTTTGACAAATTCACCAGCTCTCGTAGGAAGAAGCTGTCTATCCAATTTCGTTCTCCCCTTTAACAGGACCCAATCACATTTTGAGTGAATTACTGGGGTGGAAGAGGATGTTCAACTCAACTGGCTTATAATATCACATGTTTGAAGAGTTCCAAGAAGTGATTTTTTGAAGTGATTTTTTGAAGTTTGATTCAAATTGTTCTTTAAATGTACCTCAATGAGTCAAATTTGAAGTAGGAATTGAATAGAATTAAACAGCTAGCCGGGAGTAATGGATATGAAACAATACCCCCATAACAAAAAAATCCGGCCATTGTTTTGCATGTTTAACATATCTCGGTCACCAGATGAACAGAATTTATTGTTTATATACATACATGTTCTATACAAAACTAAAGACAGTTCATATTTATTCTTCAAAGAATGCAAAGTCTGGACGGGATAAATTCAAGAAGTCGGGGGTTCAAAAAGTTGTGTGTGACGATTGTAAGGCATTATACAGGGTGTTTATTAAGTACTTGTACAAACATTGAAGGTAAATCTTTGACCAATTTTGAGATAAAAAGTTCATACGAACATGTGTCCGCAAATCTTTCGTTTCGGAGATACAGGGTGTAGAAGAAATTTTATTTTCAATTATTCTGAATAACTTGTGCAAAAAATTTATTTTTGGCACAAAATTTGGTGAACGGTTTTTTTGAGATGAGAAATCAAAATTTGGTACTGATTTTGATGTAGCACTCAGAGGGCTACCATTATTTATTTTAATTCGTCCTAACTTCTTTGACAGTAAACTTTTGGGATTTTTAAAATTTAAATCTTATTCCTACACCTTTTTTAAGCAAACACGGAATACCCGCTAAACAACGCTAGGTGCAACAGTTTTTGAGAAATTTGCAGATGAAGGTGTTCAGAACTTTACAAAAACTAATAGATCACGCTAAAATGAACAACTTTTTTTCTACGGATGTATCGAGGATGTAGAATTTTTAAAAAATGTCAGTTTTTCAACAACTAGTATCTTGAGGATGAATTAATTCTCGATACATCTTCGTAAAAAAAGTTGTTTATTTTAGCGAGATATATCACATATTCAGTTTTTGTAAAGTTCTTAGCAACTTCATCTGGCGCCTAAGTGGTCTAAGTGGCCTAAGTGGCTGTGATTATGTTCTTGAAAAATTATGTTTTAGTGTAAGGAAATATGTTACACGTAAAGACACTCTTTTCTATGTTCCAACTTATCATTCCAACGTCACTAGTCATTCTCCAATTACCATGTTACAAAAGAATTATAATAATATTTTTCAACATATAAGTAGATATATTCTGCTCCTCCATGTATGATGTTAGAAAATCTGCTGTAAGAGTTTTGACCTAATTTTGATCTAATTTGTCGAATCAATCACTTCAGAATCGCCTATGCTCTCTCACTATTTTCTTTTTCTTATATTTAGATTTAAGTACTCACATGTAATCTACTCTTGATACATCTGTAATCATGTGCTTTCCTGTTATTGGTGATGTGTTATACATCCTGTTGGAAAGCCTTATAAATAAATAAATAAATAAATAACTTGCATCGATGCAGAAATTTGGAAATTTATTGCCCCTAGCTTTGTTGAGCTGGTTTACCTTTTTTGCTTAGAAAAGGTACATTGTAAGGCAGATTAAAATAAATAATCATAGCTTCGAAGTGCTACATACAAATCAATACCAAATTTTGTGCGAAAATTCAATTTTTCATTTTTCATAATTGATTTTTTTGTTATTATAAAATTAGTAAAATTTACACCTTGAATGTTTGTACTTGATAAGCACCCTGTATACAGGCAAGACAGGCAGCAGTTTGAACCAGAGATTCATGGAGCATCTGATAAGTTACAGGTTAAATATACATGATTCAAACCATGAGAACCACTACATAATAATTCACGGTAAAAATGTTTGATACATTAGCGATAATTTGTTCTTAGGATTCGAGGTATTTGGTATCAAGATATCAAGCACTGATACAATATCGACATAAAACCAAATATCTTGAAAAATTGGCTACAGTATTAATACACGATACTGAAAGGGGCCACTAATGAAACCTATAGCCGACAAAACGACAGGGCAAAGAGAGGAATACAGTCACTGAACCTATTCGATATATTTTCTTGCCCTGAATGCGACGACGATTTGTAACTGTAATTTGCATTGCAATGTACACTATTATTATACACTATCTGCTCTTTTTTACCGGGCTATTGCCTTACGTAAGTAAATCGTTTCTAGGTTGATTCGTCAAGAAGATTTGCGAACTCCCAACTATGTATCGACCAAACTTTCTGCCTAGTATGTTAAATAACCGTTTAATATTCCGTCTAGAAGCTCTATCACGAGATCCTTTTATGCATATGTGTGTTATATTTATAGATTTTCCCATATTGTGCACAGGAAGCTTTTAAATCCGCATTTGGCTGGATACTACTGGTAATAAATTACACTGAAAGCGGAAAGTAAATTTATATTTGACAAATTTTGTTAACTCCAATTCGACAAGGATTATTCATCAAGCCACGAGGCTGAAACAAGCGGAGTTTTGACTTTAGGGCTAATTGAAAATTCATGCTTTTTTGGGTTTATTGTGCAAGCTTTCTATTGTAAATATCGCGTATATCAGCTTTTTAACAAACATTGATGTTATGTGATTTTTTATCTTTTGTTATATTTAACCAAACACTTATATTATTTTAATTATAATTCATTGAAACCAACACACAGAAATATGTATATCTATATATATATATATATATATATATATATATATATATATATATATATATATGAAAATAGGTAATTCGTGACTGACAATAACTGTAGAATTGAAAATATCTTGAGGTTGCAGTCTGATATTGGATTTAAAGAAAACTCTTTGTCATCTTGCCAAGCTTTCGGAAATGTTTATTTCCTTCCTCAGGACAACTACAAAATAGAAAACAACATTTTTAAAAGGACATTTTTAGAAATGTTGCAAATCAATGAAGAGAGTAACAGCCTAAATAAAAAAACTGATCTCAATAATTTGAGTAAAATTTACACTTATATTTTAAAACTGAACAGAGATAAGTTGAAAAATTATAGTAATGCTGATATACCCAGTAGAGTTACTTGATTGTTTCTCATCATTTTTGAAGTTGATTGACATTCATTTAAAATTTTATCTGTCTAATAGTTTTATATACAACATTCTTTTTTTGATGCTAATTTCTATTTTTACTCAAGTTATGTAAGTAGATTCAATATTTTTTCTCCATTTATTAAATTGTGGTTGGCTTCCTGTTGTTGACTTCCTTTGTTTCTATTTTTACATCCAAGTGTTGTACATCTTCGCACTTGATTTTACCGTACTGATGAGAGCTTAAGCTCGAAACACGTGTCTACGGTTGCAGAACATTTTGAGGGTTATACCCATTAACTTTTCTACTTATATTTTCATATATTGCCCCTCGCTAAATCCATCCTTATTTGTATTTTCCTGGGTAGGATTGTCACGCTGGTAGCTATAGCTGCCTCCGTGGCGACGTTAGTTGTTGCCTTGTAAGCACAAGGTCTTCTAACCGAAGCCACAAATGTGTGGTTGGCTTCCTGTTGTTGACTTCCTTTGTTTCTATTTTTACATCCAAGTGTTGTACATCTTCGCACTTGATTTTACCGTACTGATGAGAGCTTAAGCTCGAAACACGTGTCTACGGTTGCAGAACATTTTGAGGGTTATACCCATTAACTTTTCTACTTATATTTTCATATATTGCCCATCCTTATTTGTATTTTCCTGGGTAGGATTGTCACGCTGGTAGCTATAGCTGCCTCCGTGGCGACGTTAGTTGTTGCCTTGTAAGCACAAGGTCTTCTAACCGAAGCCACAAATGTGTGGTTGGCTTCCTGTTGTTGACTTCCTTTGTTTCTATTTTTACATCCAAGTGTTGTACATCTTCGCACTTGATTTTACCGTACTGATGAGAGCTTAAGCTCGAAACACGTGTCTACGGTTGCAGAACATTTTGAGGGTTATACCCATTAACTTTTCTACTTATATATATATATATATATATATATATATATATATATATATATATAACAAAAAGTAACTTGTGACATCTACAGTCACTAGTTGAAACTTAATTCGTTTTAATTTCGAGAGTTCCATAAAGTCAGCCTGATCAGTATGAAAATACGAAACAGCTGTCGACGAACGGTGGAGCTCTCGGAATTAAATCGAAATACACTCCCTTCTCTCTAAATATACAGGGTGTTTCTTAAGTACATGTAGAAAATTCAGGAGTGTGTTGCTGACATCAAAATAAGAAGAAAAGTTCCCATAACATATGTCCGCAAGTTATTCGTATCTGAGATATAGAGTGTCAAAGTTCTTCTTATTTTTATTTTTTGTGAATGATATCAAAATAATTTTGATATTTGGTAAAGTTTGGTATCTGGGAATATTTATTATTTAGTTTGTGTATAAAATATATTCTTGGTAGATGTCACTGCGAGCAACTGTTTTCGAATTATGGAGATATGAAATAATCGATGCAAGTGATTTTGAATGACAAGATTTTTAAATTCAAAATAAATTCAATTTGAAATCAGTTTTTTCAGAATTAGCATATTTGATTGTTTCATTGAAAAATCATCCCAGATACCAAACTTTACTCGAATATCACAAATATTTTGGAATTTATTCACAAAAAACCAAAATAAGAATTAAACTTCGACACTCTGTATCTTAGAAACGAATAACTTGCGGACATGTGTTTATGGGAACTTTTTTTCAAATTTAGACGTCAGCAACATGCTCCTAAAGTTTCTACACGTACTTAAGAAACACCCTGTATATGTATCTCGTAGGTATGTGTTTATTCATACAAGTATTTTATAACCTCATTGACTATATTTGCGAATTTTAATCATGTTTGAATAAATTTTCATTATTATTATCATTATTTTGTATTAGAATTGGTAGAGTTTTTTGTCGTCCCATTACAAAGACATTAAATAAGGATGCTGCTTGGGTTGGTTTAGTTTATAAGTTTTCTGTGACATATTTTTGGATATGTCACCTTCCATAGACATATAAAATAAAAAACAGTTGCTGCTCGACCGGGGCACACTGTACTATTGTGGACTATTTGGCTATTGAAGGCAATCAAACAAATTTCGAATAAATAATAATGCCACATTTAAAAACTCCGTGGCAAGTATCAGCACAAAGTCCGACAGATCTGATCATCAGAACTTGAATAATACTGAAAAATAGTAAGTGCCCAAGGATGGATCCTTGAGGGACTCCAAATGCACGTTGTAATATCTTGGAACGATGGGTTGTTACAGGAATGCAGGTGTTTTCTAGGTTCTTTGTAAAATATTTGCCAGTAACGGAATTTTAACGGTGAGCCAGCCCTTAACTGAATTTTAAGGAAATCTGAATCAGTCAGATTGAAGTATTTTGATTGATAATATGCATATAGGACGAAACTACATATACTAACGTTACTTTTAGGAATTAGTGGTGTAAAAACAGGAAGTTTCTGAATTTTAATATAAAATTCTTATTTATTTAATATCATGTCAAACAGGATGCAGAATTTTTTCTAAAAATTATGTTTGATGTAATAGCCGATATGAAAATCATTTTCTCAACATAATAAATGTTCGTTAGATTTTTATATTTGATTAACCACATATTATTCAAACCGCCCTCTCGATAAAGAATTTAATAAAAAATTTAGAAAAAAGTAACAATAACTCACCTTCTCTTACAATATACACTTTTTATGAGCTGTCTGAGGCAAGCCAGTATTTTTCGTAATTTCCATAAATAATAGTTAATAGTAAAATTGCTGGAGAATATGTAACGTAATTAGTTTTAACGGTATCGGTAATTTAAATTTGCATATTAATTTTAATTCTATACGCGATGCACAGACAACAACTCTGAATCAGTCTATGATTTTTGCATGATACTTTTCGCTAAGTATAGTTTCATTATTTTACGAGGCTTAGTTGTACCAACTGCGTTGCTTACGTGAAACAAATAAAAAAAAAGAAATTGCATTGGGTATCATTATTCATAATATCTTATTGCCACGATTTCCGTGGAAATTTCCCTCACGTGTAAAAACGTCCATAAGAGGAATGCAATTACCGCTGGCTCACAGCGATAATTGCACTGTAGTGACGCGTTTCGCGTCACGGCAGTGCAATTATCGAATTAGATGTCAATTCAAGTGAAGTCGCGCGATTTTAATGTCAGAAGTGAGACTTCAAATGTGTCATCTAAGAGTGAGGTGTGAAATTTCCTACCGAATACCACTCGTGCATTGAAAATTAACCAGATAATTCTGAAAAAAACGTGTTTTTTTTTATAAAAAACCGCACTCTGTTATTTTTTTCGTTGTTTCAAAAAATTGCCCTCCTCCTTCGGAGTCGGGCAATTTATGCTTTGAAACAACGAAAAAAATAAACTCGTGCAGTTTTTTAAAAAAACACGTTTTTTCAGAATTATCGGTAATTTTCAATGCACTTGTGGTATTACCCCCGGAAACATCATTTTTTGTTTAACTTTGCGAATGTTTAATAAACACAGCATAAAGGAGGAAAATAATAATACAGTCTGAAGAAAGGAAATCCTCTATAATGTACAAGCATGAAGTGCAATATAATCTAAAAAAGGATAATCACGTTAATTTTCAGGAACATAGTGTAAAGATATAAAATCCCACATATTATTCAATTAAGTAATACAGTGGTAATTATGACAAATCCAAATTCTTGCAACATCCCTTTCAATGAAAAGTGAAAATTCCTGGCAAATTCCGAAAGGTTTTCGGAACACTATAAAAAAATTAAAACGATTAATTTCTACTGACTATGTCGAAAGACCCCTTCTCTAGGAATTTTATCGGTGAGCATTTAACAAAAAACAGATATTCTCACCCACGACCACTGAATTCAAAAATATGGTAAAACTCTCTCCATGGCATTAGATATCCTCAAGGCGTTCGATCGCGTTTGGCATTAGGGGCTCCTCGCCAAGCCTCCATTGTGTTCCTTCCTATCTAACTTTCTCTCAGACAAATCTCTCCAAGTGGTGGTTTCTAGGTAATTCCTAGATACTCCTAGATACTTTATAACGTCAACTTTGGAAATATATTCGGTACTGTTACTCTGTTACTCTGAGACTTTTTCAAATTCAAAGTTAGTGAATCGAATGAGATTTTTAAATGGATAAATCAAATTCAGCATTTGATTATGTGTATTCCCAGGTATTCCAACTACCTATATACACTGTATCGTCAGCATATGAAAACAACTCTCCTTTAATTATCGTATTTAACAAATCATTGATGTAAATCAAAAATAAAATAGAACTGACCCTTGGGGAACACCATATTTCACTTTTCTAGAATAACTTTTGATATGATCAATCTGCACAGTTTGTTCTCTTTCAAAAAAATAGCTTCGTATTTTGTTAGTTCTAAATTCGATAATAACTCTGAAGTGAAACTGTATCAAACGCTTTCTTTGAATCCAACTGGTTTGAAAATAATAAATTAGTTTTTCGAGAAAATCTGTCGATCTAATTTTAATGCATTTCTAATAGGTCGATAATTATCACAATATTTTTTATCTTCTCCTTTGTAGGAGTAACAAATGATTTATTTGAAGATTTTGGGAAAATACTTGTGGCTAAAAATAAATTGAAAATAAATGTTAAAGAGTATTTCATTAAAATCTTCAATAATTTATTATTAATTCTAGTTGGGCCAGGGGCAGAATCATTTTAAGTTCATTTGTTAAGTTGATTCATTTTCTGAGATAGGCGACCATAATAATATATTACTTGAGTTATAGAAATTTGCATATAACGCTGTTTCAGTACTTTTTTGGATGAATCCGTGTTGCTTTGGTGAAAAAAGTTAGTTAGCAGAGATTCAGAGAAAAAAAAATCAACTGTTTCGTAATGTTAAATTATAACATTTTGGAAATGCTTGTAAATGCTTGGAAGTGAACTTATTTCCCTGTAATTTTCACAAATATCAGAACCCCCTTTATAAAATTGGAATAACAAGTGTGCAGCTTTCAATTTTTAGGGAAAAATACCTAGTCCCAACTACAAATTTATGATGTATGTCAAAGGTTCACATAATTGATAGACACATTTTTTCAATAGATTATTTGAGATTTCATCACAAAATCAACAACGTCATCGTCGGTTATGGGGTGCAGAAAAATTTAAATCCATGACTTCTTGATCTAATGCTTTGGAAAAATGTTTATTGAAGTTATCGGCCATGTCAGTTTTAGAAACTTCAGTATCACTTTTATTAATTGTGATATTATCGTGATTACTTATCTCTTTCTGAATCTGATAACAATTTGTCGCATTATGTTTGTAGTTGATTCACAGTTTTTTTCTACTCTTGCGTTACTTGTCTACCTATGTCTATATAACATTTTTTGTCGTCAATTAATTTTAGTAGTATCGTATTCAATACTGAGCTCAGGTTTAAATATGATTTTACTTCGAATTTTTTTTTGGTGACCAGAAACACTCTCCGAAACCGAATCAGTTGATGGCGTTAACCGTGAAATACATTTTGAATTTGAAACACGACACCTCGGCGATACGCTATGATAGGGTGGCTTTTATCTTGTAATCTAGCCAACACATCCTGAATACTAAGGATTAGGACCGAATCTACTTATCTATCTTTAATAAGCCTAGCGCGTGTCAGCTTAACTGTGCTTGCACCTATGAGATTTTTTTTTGTTCTGTGAAACCGTCCCTACACAAAGACCTCGTTCTGAGAAGTCCGGCTCATGTTTCTTGACTGCGCTTCGATTTGTTCATCGATATGATGCTTTTTGGCTGATACGGGATATAAGAAGAGAAGGAATTTTGTCGATGTATTTTTTTCGGTTTCAACATAAGAAAATAAAAAAAAAAAATCAAGAAAAATCTACACAAGTGTGAGAGCCAATAAATAAAATACCGACATTTATGTTTTTCTCAAATTAGAATTTTAGATAAATAGTTTTCAATTCATTCTTGAACATTGGTCTCAATTTATGTTATTTATATTGTATCACAGATAAAAAAGATTTCTTCAATCAAGAATATAATCTTGAGTAGAATAATCTTCTGAAAAGAATGATTATTTCTATTCAATGAATATTGTTAAAAAAATTGTTAAAATTGTTATTTCCGACAACCGATTGCACCCCTACGCGCAACCCTCAGAAGTCTTCGAGAGACTTGTGTGAGCTAGGGAAGACGCAGCCCTTACCTTTTAACGTGTGATGCATGCACGAGACCGGTGAATCGGTGGATCGAACCCACGCTTGCGAGGCGAACGCTTTACCAGCCGACCACCACGGCCCATATACTCCCATTTCAAGCTGATTGAGATGTTTGCTTCTTTACATAAATTCTCTTGAAATGAATTTGCTTGCAGTGAAAACATTATACTCTTTATCCTAGAAAACATTCACATTAACTCATTGTGAAACATAATCCTCTTAACACAAGAATATAATTCCTTGTTAGATATCACTACCCGCGTGCCACGTGACACATTCAACCAATGAGCAATCAAAGCAGCTGGCGACACCGCGACCTGTGAATACGACTTCCATTTCGACCATTTCATCCAGTTTGACCATTTGGGTTGGAGGTTATGAGGCTATGCGTACCGATATGAATGTTAGTTTTGTGCCTATTGGAAACTGTTTCTATACAACAAAAATGCAATATCGAAAATTGAATTATGCTCATTACGGGCCAGTTGTGAAAATGAGTGAAATATATTTTGGTCTTCTACAGTTTTGTGTCTAAAAGCGAGTGGCGTTGTAAAACTGCAATATGCGTCACTACTAACTGGTTTTATTGAGAATACAGTTATTAAACTTGAAACTATTCTCATATAAAACCATTATTTATACCTAAATTGTTCGTAGTTGTGAATCTATGCTTTGTTTAATCTATTCAATGTTGCCAAAATGAAAATGGCTTCCATTCTATATTTTATAACCAAGTGCAAAGTGCAGATTTGAACTCAACGTCCAAGTTGATAGAAGCATAGTATTCATTATTGAAATTGCAATGTTCTTGTCCCAACCTACTCCCATGATTCAACAAAAAAAAGTGCCCATTATTGAAGCTAAAATATTCTTGCCTCAACCAACTTATGAAGCAAGTGTTCACTTGTTTCAAAGTATTTTTCTTGTAAGTGGCCAAGAGGATTCCGTCAAAAAATCAAACTAATATTTGGTTGGACCTATTCAGGAATACAATCTGTTTGAATCAACGCAATTATGCGGTGATGTAGAAAATCCTTCTTATCAGTGATATGGTACTTTAGTATAGAGCTTAATTGCAGAGAGGCAGTCTGCCCTTTGAGACTTTTTTTTAAATAATTGGATAAATAGGTATGATGACGTGTGCTGTATTGATGGTTCCTAGATAGTAAAAAAAGTTAGATACCAAACCAAATATAAATAATAAATTAAATTTTCCAACGAATTAAATGAAAAAATAAAACAGTTACGAACATTAGATTGGCTGCGTAAAAGAGTCTTAGATGAAAATTTGCCTTCTATGACGTAACGCAAGTTCAACCGCGAATCCCAGTCAATACTACGTGGTATGTAGTTAATTATTCACCAAAACAGCAGAAATACTAAAGCAATAGAACAACTAAGAAGAACTGCTGCTCTTTTAAAATATCAAGTTTGTTTTAACGAAACAATGATTGTGCCAATCAGACAAAAGAAATGTTTATCAAAGCATTCTTATAAAAAAAGCTAATGACATGCTTGTTGAGAAGTTAAAAACCGTTAGTATCACTAAGAAACAAGCCAGAGATGATGCTGATATTTGTATAATCGACACAGGTGTTGAAGAATCAGAGCACCAAAGGGCTGCCGTCATCATAGGAAAAGATATTGATTCGCTTGTCATTTTAATTGGACGTACTCAATCACACCAACAAATAAAATCCTTTAAAGAAGTTGGTAAAGGCAATGTTAAAACACGAATATTCTCATCCAAAAGTTTCGATAATCATCCTCGTTGTAATAAAACACATTTTACTTTTACACGCATATAGTGGCTGTGACAGGACTTCTGTGTTGTTTAAAAAAGGCAAAAAAGCTTTCATTAAAACATTAGAGAAACTTGGATCAACTGGCTCAAGTATTTCAACAAGAAAATTGCCATACACACTCATTACTTGAAAATGGAGTACGTATTTTGTTGGCAATATAAAACGCTCCAAAATCTGAAGACAACATCGATCATCTTCGATACAACATAGATCATCTTCGATACATGCAATTTGTTAAATCGACGAAACTTAATAAACCTGTGCAGTTATCAAATCTTCCACCAACTAGCGCAGCAGCTCATGAATCGTGCTTACAATCGTGCTTACTAACAAGTACAAACGTGGCTAGGAAACTATATAGAACCCCAGGAATGAGGTTGGGTGCTCCAGAATAAACTTTTGGAGCCAATAGCAACACTATTACCAGCAGCACGAGCTGCTGAATACAATATTTTGCAACTGCGAAAATGGTTGTGGTTCGCACTGCGGGTGCAAGAAATGGGGGTTGCAATGTTCTTCAGCTTGTGGCCAGTGTCATGGGCAAGCTTGCTTCAATGCGTCATCACATCAGAACGATCTCGATGAAGAAAGTGCGTATGACCCCGAAATCTTGGAAGGATTAGAGACGACGATCGTTGATAACGAGGATGATGATAATGAATTGGAAGCTTTCTAGCGACCGGATGAAGAAGACGATGATGAAGAAGATCAAAACTGAGACCCATTTATGAATAATAATTAAAGTTAACAAACACGTTACATTTGAACTTTAATTGTAGTACATGAATCATGCATGATTACCAAATGAAAATATACGAAGGTTGTAGTCCATACTCGAAGTTTTTTTGGAAGAATAACACAAATTCGTCTCCACAAATAGTTTAATCTTAAAGTTCTGGATAGAGATCCTACTTAAGACATGTTTTGATAATATATATGTTCATCTTCAGTTTAAAGTTCAATATGAAGAAAAAAGACTGAGTGGAGAGAAAAATATTTAAATTTAAAATAAACTAAGAACTAAGTGGAACCACTAGGGGCTCATAATACACATAGTTTCTAATACATTTTTATGAAAAAAGGGGTAGTCCCCCAAAAGATTAAAGCACATTGTTTGAGAGAAAGTTACTACCTTGCAACTTGGCGTTCCTTTTATTTGGCAAAAGTTTTTTTCGTCGTGAAAGACCCTGCATAGCCTGTCGTGTTTTTAAACACTGTATGAAATATCTGTCAAATACCTTGAACTTTTCGAAAAAATTAATTGATGAAATCTTCTATGTACTACTTCTATAGGCTTCAGATGTGTTCGTAAAGCTGCACTCCCAACAAAGAACAATAATAATGAGTGAATAATCTACTGTTTTTCTGCATTCCACATGCAGAACAGCCCACATCCCACATCTATCAGCGAAAAGGACAAAACACATAAAAAGCACGTGTTTTTTTTTTCACGAACGCTTAATATTCCAGAAGGGGTCATCATTTAACACGGTACCTATTTGACCTTACAGCAGACACCCATCAAGAATAACACACAAGTTAAGGGTATAAAAAAATATAAGATGTGTTGATAAGTTTTGGTTTACAGACATGCCACCGCTCCGGTAGACGCCCGGTGGAGCAGGGCGTGATGAGGGGGGAGGAGGGCGGCGTAGGTGTTTAGGGGATGAAAAGCACGAGGCAACAGCAACTGAGCAACATGCGGATGTTGCACCGGCGAACAGCTGCTCGCCAACGTTTCGGTTCGGGTTTCCGTCAAGAAGGGCAGATCTCCGTATGAAATTCGAGGTGATTATCGAATGATATCTTGAGTGGGACGTTGATATACGAGGCGGCGCGGAATGTATTATTGAATGAAAGTAACTGGCGAAAGTGCCTAATGAGTTTGCAGACGGACACAATCGAATGTCGAGAAATGAAGAAGCAAAATGGCAAAATACGAAAATGAACGCTCATCATCGAGTTTACCACACCAGGCCTGCACTAACATGTTGCTCTGAAACTTAGGCAGTGATCAAACAAAATAAACGTAAACATTTTTTTAAAACTTTCATTCATAAACTAGGGAACTGAAATGTGAAAAATAATGTGTATTGTATGAAAATCGAAGAACTTTTAATATATTTTCTTAAAAGCATGACGCCTGATGAAACGTCTTTACACTTAGAATAAATAAAGCCCCAAGCTTTTAAGAAATTATTCGAACTACAATAATACTTATTGCAATACATATTCAAAAAAAGAACAAATTTGAAAAAATGCTAAATATATTAAATTTATTTATTTATTAAATTAAATCCTTTACGATCATGAAAATTATATAGGATCCGTCAGACAACAAATATATAAATACGTACAGTCTATTTATACATAAACATATAACATTTCCACAAATATATAGAAATATAACAGTTCAACAAATAAATATAATATATCATTAATTGAAATACTCATTAATACTATAAAACAACAGTTAATAAAAATTCTTGGAGCTTCGTTTTAAAAAAAAATTCCCTATTTATATTTTTTTTAATCATCAAGTAAGTTTATATAAAATGTTGCTCCCTTATAAGAAGAAGCATTCTTAAAGAGACAAGTTGAAGTTTTCTGAAGCCTTATAAGTTCACCGTTCCTAGAAGGATATTGATGAAAGTCACAATTTTGATTGTAATTCTGTATTTATTTTTTGAATGTCAGAATGCATTCGTAAATATAAATGCTAGGTACGCACTTGACTTAATTTCCAATAAAGTTTTTCCTACAAGATTTTAGTCTATTACTAGACTATTAATATTATTATTTAATTTGTACTTTTCAGCCTTAGGATTTTTGACTGCCATTTTCGCTAAAAAATTTCAGGATTTCAGTTTTCCAATTTACTTTTCGAGTTTTCACAGTTTTTTTTAGAGAATGTCCTCGACTGACGTTTTTTTGTCGTAATTTTGCACGTCCGAATTTTTGCAGTAATTTACCTCGTCTTTATTTAGCCTTCAGGAGGGCTGGTGGTAAGTTTTGCAATAAATTTACATTTGTGGTAAAGGCGATAATACTATTTATACTCGGACTGTCTGATGTTTTTCACTATTTTTAAGGATTTATTCTGATTACATTTTTGCGAGTTATTGCAATTTTTTTCTAGAAGAAGGGGTCGAACATCCATAGTAATATATTATTGCAATTTACCAAAGTTACAAATGTGTACCAAATTGATGCGGTGGAACTGGTAAATGTAGATACAAAATTTGACAATATCCTAACACTTTTAACACTAAATTATAAGCTTGTAAAAAGACATCCTTTATTAAAAAATTTGTCAGCTCAGCTCAAGTACCAAACTTGCAACAATTTCGAAATCTTTGTTGCTCAAATGATTTGGACCGCTCCTTGAAGATTATATAGGAACTCTTAAGTGACGAGTACAGATGATACCAAAAAATTTCTGTTACATTCAAAAATTGATTTGAGCATATCTTATTCATTACCGTCATCATCGTCATTTTAAGCCATCATGTTTTTTCAAAATAATCGCTTAAAATTTTTTGAGTAAAAAGTCTTAAAATTTGGTAAGATGATACGAGTGAATCTTCAAATCACGCGCAGTATGGGACTAAATATATTTTTTTAATATAATTTTTCTAGAGTTCAGTTTTCGCACAGTATTGGTTTGCATAGTCTGTTTTTGCCCATTCTTTCTATGCATCTTTATCGGTTCATGGCTACATTTTTGCTATCTGGTAGAATAGGGAACAGGCAAGTATCCTCTTTCTGAAATACTTTTATTTGCACCTGAATATTTCCATCCGAGAAGCTAAGTGAATTTCAAAATGTTGGTTTCCTTTTCCCTGATTTGTATTGAGAATGGTACTTCTTTCATCCCATTTGAAAACGTACTCCTAGTGACTCTGACGGATGTATATACATGGATACTTCACACAGTTCAGACTTTCACCGTTAGAGTACTCTTGAAGATCGAGTAATATTCGTCTTGAACTGTCGAAATTACTTGATATTCCGGAAACAGTGTTTGGGGAAAGTTATTCGACATCGAGTTCAAATTGTCTTCAAATAGAAGAGCAATTTGAAACCTTAAAATTTCAGCAAAAAAAAGAAATTTGACGAATTATTTTCACAGAATAGAATTTTCAAGATCCGAATTGATGCAGAAAACCCAAAAAATAAAATCAGGCTTGATCCCTATTGCTCGATAAAAGACCAATTTCATAGTGCGTTCCAACTTGTTTGATAGTGTTTTCCATTATCTTGAGAGCTCTCTGGTATTATTTTCGTTAGCAAGTCGAATACCACAGTTTTTCTTTCTGAAGGACTCTTTGACAAGGTTATATATTTCGTCTACTTCTTGAAACGATTCACAACATAAATGGAAAATAAGAAGATCTCTCAGTCTAATAGTCCAGAACGAGTATGCAGTTGATTTGCAGATCTAAAAAAACACAAATGGGTATATAAATATTTTGATATGCTAAAAATCCTTCACGAGTATCGCACTGATGATGGCCGAAAGCGCTTTGCAATTGTAATAAAGGACCCCGCACTTTTCTTATGTAAAGTGGCGACCGGTCAAATTTTCTGAAAGTTTGGTATGTTGTTGTACCCGACTCAGTAACCAAAAGTGTCAATGGGCCCAACCCAATCCGATGGCTAGTTTTCTAAATATTTTTTATTTATTTAAAGTTAGATTGGATTTCTGTTGCATGCAGACGTTTACTACATGTTCTAGTAATGGAATTAGTGGATACGTATGATTAAAAATATTTATATTCACGAATGTATGACGGTAGTTTTTTGCCAAAATTCACTTTTTCTACTGTGACGTCAGGGAGGCATATTTTTGAAACGTTCTCTTCGATATAGTATTTTGACGAGAAATTATTGCACATATCATATTTTTTATACAGGGTGTTTCACAGAGAGAACCACTAGACAAAATTATGTTCTTTTAGGATTAATTCGAAACCCCGTATTTATGGATTGATATTTGGGAAAAGTAATACCACAAACATATGTGTGTCTCTAATCTCCAAAATATTCAAGGTGGTTTATTCATAGGAAGGTATTTTATTTTGGGAAAAGTACAAAAAACATGAACAACCTGTATTCAAAAATTTCCTCGGTCAAATGTAACTATTTTCTCACTATATATTGATTTTCACACCATCTTCAGAGGTATGAATTTTGAATCCGATACTATGACCAGTTTTCGAGATACAGGGCATTAAAGTGGAAAATTACTGATTTTATCAGTTTTTTCTTTCAAATTGAAAAGCCGGATTGATTTTATGTTGCGTCTATGAGTTTAATATGAGTTTCAGTCAGATGTACATGGAAAGGTTCAGCTAAAAATATTTACTGTCACAGGGTTATTCACGAATAAATCACAATAGGTTTTTGCAAAAACTCAAAATTCTACCGTTTCGTCACAGATAAATTATTCCAGGAAGTTAATACCTAGTCATTTACAATCTTGAGTCTGAAATACAGGGTGAGCCATAAAGCCAACCATACCAAAAATATAATTATGCTTTGAAGTAATGAGAACTTTTTTAGTGAATTTTGAGTAACTTTATGAGCGCGCTTACCCACTGCGCTATCACCCCCAAAAAGATGATAATTATCCATCTTCTTGTGTAGGTATAATTCGAACCTATTTGTATAGGTAGGTACTTCAAAATATACTTGTAGAGCGAGTTATATACTGTTCCGTTACCAGCACTCTGATGCTGATCAGGAACAAAATGCTTCTTAGATATTGTATGTTAAATTATATTTGGTTATATTGAATAAATATTTGAATAAATGAAAAAACTTCTTATTATCATTTTTGTTGCCACGTGTATAAAAGCTTGTCGATTACTTATATCGGACAAATATGTATATTTTTGGTAGGTGATTATAACTAAATCACCTCGTATATCTAAAATTCTTACGGTTATGCATACTTGATGTAATGTTATACAGTTACTCAAAATTCACTAAAATAGTTCTCATTTCAATTATTTCAAAGCATAATTATTTTTGGTATGGTTGGCTGTATGGCTCACCCTGTATGAAAAGTAATCATTTCAGACTCAAAATTGTAAACGACTAGGTATATTTCATGGAATAACTTATCTGTGACGGAATTGTAGAATTTTGAGTTTTTTCAAAAACCTATTGTGATTTATTCGTGAATAACCCTGTAACAGTAAATATTTTTTGCTGAACCTTTCCATGTTCTGACCAAAACTCATATTAAACTCATAGGCGCAACATAAAATCAATCCGGCTTTTCAATTTGAAAGAAAAAACTGATAAAATCAATAATTTTCCACTTTAATGCCCTATATCTCGAAAACTGGTCATAGTATCGGATTCAGAATTCATACCTCTGAAGATAGTATGAAAATCAATATATAATGAGAAAATAGACCGAGGAAATTTTTGAATACAGGTTGTTCATGTTTTTTGTACTTTTCCCAAAATAAAATACCTTCCTATGAATAAACCACCTTGAATATTTTGGAGATTAGAGACACATATATGTTTGTGGTATTACTTTTCCCAAATATCAATCCATAAATACGGGGTTTCGAATTAATCATAAAAGAACATAATTTTGTCTAGTGGTTCTCTCTGTGAAACACCCTGTATAAAAAATATGTTCTGTGCAATAATTTCTCGTCAAAATACTATATCGAAGAGAACGTTTTAAAAATATGCCTCCCTGACGTCACAGTAGAAAAAGTGAATTTTGGCAAAAAACTACCGTCATACATTCGTGAATCACCTTGTAAATATAAATATTTTTAATCATACGTATCCACTAATTCCAGTACTAGAACATGTAGTAAACGTCTGCATGCAACAGAAATCCAATCTAACTTTAAATAAATAAAAAATAAATCCGAAAATCTGGGCAATTTTCAACACCCCGTATTTAGAAAACTAGCCATCGGATTGGGTTGGGCCCATTGACACTTTTGGTTACTGAGTCGGGTACAACAACATACCAAACTTTCAGAAAATTTGACCGGTAGCCACTTTACATAAGAAAAGTGCGGGGTCCTTTACACGAAATACGACTTTTTTTATTTAATTGAACAGTTACGTGTTAACAGCCTTAACAAATTTCACCCTATTTTACCTTTGTCAACAAGAAAACTTTTCTTGGACAATAAAGTAAATTGATTGATTGACAATTCGAAAAACCTATAAACCATGTCAAAAAAGAAATAAAGATGGAATGATGGATTTACTTGAATAAAAATGTAATTGAAGTTTTTATTTGTCACTTCGTCTCTCGAATTTAAAAACTTGTCTATTATAGTTCAACTGTGTCCTCTTCGATCTTCAAGCGAATTTATTGAATACATCTCGTATAATTCGTCTAGAGTTCTAAAATAAAGCCGCGATCAGAGCGGGTAGACACTTTATGGCAGACACCTTGTGCCACTTCCGAATTATATGACGGTGTCGAGTTTCGCTTTACGATGTTTGCACGATGACAGATGCTGCGACTCGCAGGGACCATATAGGTGGAAAGGACCATAACGCTCTGTTCGGTAGGTATTTTATATACAATGTACCTCCTTGTTGAGTGCTGGTGAGTTGTGGCCGTTCCGCTTCCCTATATAGATACAGTGTGCTGCTAAGTAAAGGAAAAGGAATGAATAAAAAAAAATTAAATACAACGATCATTAGGGTATAACATGACATGAATGAAATAATGATAGTATAATGGGTAGTTCAGATTCCATGCAGAGCCCCCATTGGTATCTCGGAAACTATACGAGATATGGAGATCTTTAAATGAGTCCAAGTTGTCCAAATCATGTGAAACAGTTTGCCATATTAATTGAAAAATTATTTAAATTTTTTCTTGCCATTATTTGACGTGAACTGCACATTCACATCGACGCGACGCTTATTTCCCGCTATAAGATGGTACTTTTAGATTTACTATCCAACGTTTAGTTTATTTTTCAGCATCATCAACTTATTTTTTTCCAATGGGCGCAAAATGAAAATGAACGTAAAATGTGTTTTTAAGCTCAAGTACAGGAAGATATGATAAAACTTTTATAAATTTTACAGGAATAAGTACTGAGAGAACTGCAGAAATTAAACTTCAACAATACCCAGGAGAAATACAACGACAAAACACAAAAAAATTATATTACTAGAAAATTACTTATGACATCTACAGTCTAAATCGAAAAATACTCTTTTTTCACTTGAACTAGGAAACGTAGGAATTTTGAATTTGAAAATTACGGAAAGGAAATACATGTCGATGTGGGGCTGCAGCTGCCTTCCTTCTCGAAGATGATTACGGAAACATCCGAAAAAAAAAATTGATAAAAATCAAGGTCAAATATGTTTTCGATATAACATATATATATATATATATATATATATATATATATATATATATATATATATATATATATATATAACATTTGGAACACCTAATTTATTTAGTCCAAAGCCAAGAAAACACTGGAAAAAGAGTGAATATGATTTTTAGGCCACAAAACTGCATTCTAGAAAGTTACCATGATAACTAACTGCCGCTTGCACCAATTTGAATTATAATATTAAATCAGCATGATAACTATAGATCAATCCATGTGGTGCAAAGATATTTTGGTTTAATTGTGGATTTAATTTTAACTAGAATTTTAACTAAAATTCGTGCAAACGGCCGTAAGTACATAATAACTACAACTTAAAATTAACAAATTATTAACGGCCGTTCGCACAAATTTAAATTATAATTCGGCTTAAGTTCTTAATGATTAACTATTACTGTTAATTAAATCAGCATGATAACTATAGATCAAACCATGTGGTGCAAAGATATTTTGATTTAATTGTGGATTTAATTTAGAACTTAACTATAATTCGTGCAAACTGCCGTAAGTTTGATTTTTTATTACCGAATCACTCTCGTTTTCGAATTAATAACAAAAAAATTTTGTTGTGCACGGTTTTTTAAGAAAATTATTCGTCGTCTGCAACTCTGAAAAAAACGTGCACTACAAAAATTCCCGGTAATAATTCAAAAAGCAGTGAAAAAATACATGTCGGTCGAGAGGCCCGGGCCCCCTTTCTTCTCGAAAAATTGTGCAAAAATAGTGAAAAATATCGGCCGTCCAATTAATTTCGTAACTTGACCTAAATTATTTATAAACTTATGTATCCATTAAAATAGGGTACGTGCCGAAAAGTAGCATAGCAAGAGGTAGCAAATATATTGGCACCAACTTATCAACTTTTGGGCTCATGACACACCTAGTAGGTCAGATGATTAAACAAATTCCAATGCTGAAAAGTACAAAATAAAATAAACTTGAAAACTCTTTTTAAAAACAAGCTTTTATTTACAAACTATTGAACTAAAAAGTAAAAAATAAGTATGTTTTTAATAGCTATGGCATGTAACATGAAACGTTATCACACAAGATTTCAAGAAACTATTTAAATATCCTAAAATTCTATGTTTTTCATACACTTAATATTATTTTTTACTTTTCAATTAAATAGTTTATAAATGAGAGCTTGTTTTCAAAATAGTATATTGTATTGATAGCTGCTATTAAGCTAATAGGGCTATTAAGAGCATGAGAATTATGACACGACCTATAAGGTGAATGTCAATAGTAATTTTAAATGTGAATTGCATTTGCATACACTACTTTTTCTAGGACCAGTCAAAATGAAATAAGAAAATTAACTCTTTATTTATGATATTTATTGATTTCCTACTTATGAATTAATATTTAGGAAATAAAACTCAAATTAAAACCGAAGAGATCGGCTGGTCCTGATAACATTCCGTGTTATATATCCAAGGCATGCAGAGAATCATTACTTCATCCACTTCTTATCATTTTCAATAAATCAATAAGTACAACAGGAGTCTTTCCAAAGGAACGAGTATCAAAAATAACATCAATTCATAAAAATTGTGAAAAAAAAATTATCAGTAATTACCGAACGGTATAGCAAAAATTTTCGAATTTGTCATATGTATATGGAAAGGTATTCAAAAATTATTTAGTTACTGAACAACATGGCTTCTGTCGTAAGAGATCTATATAGAAACAAACCTATTAACTAATCAAATCATTGTCAATATTTAAAAGGCACAAACGGATTGCATTTATCTTTAAAAAAAATATTTTTGACTGGCAGACAAAGTGATTGAAACAATGTCGCTTTAACCAGCCAGCGACTTATACTTATACTAAGTCAAGCATGACTTACTGATAGCAAAACTTAAAAATTATGGATGAAGCAATCGTCTTCTAGAATTTTTCCTGTCTTGCTTAAAATTACGTCCACAATTTGTTACCTTCAAAGAAGAGCCTTCCCGAGTATTCTTAGCAGGCTCAGGAGTCCATCAAGGATCCAACTTAGGACCGCTAATATTTCTCATGTTTATTACCGATTTGACTAAGGAAGATTTATCTGACTGCCTAATATGTGTTGATGACTTAAATTTTTTTCGGAAGATCAGCGGCGTCAATGATCACTTGGAGCTTCAAAAGTATCTTTGACAAACCTTTGAAACACATGATTTCAGACCTGATCATAAATCATATGACCATATACGGAAATAATTTAACATAGTTAAGCTAGATATTAGAAGGTATGTGTTAGTAGCTTAATGTTCCTCTTCAAACTAATAAATATTTCCTCATAGACAATAGATTTTTAAAAATCCAGTCTTTCGCAAATTTTCTGTACAAGTTTCACAAGCATTGATCAGAAAATAATCTAACAGAAGAATTATGTTTTTCAGACAATGAAGTATATTTGATTGAAACTGAAATGATTGAACAATGAACGGTATTCAAAGAGAGTATTGATCATGAAAATACCAACAAAACATAAAAGATCTCAAATTATTTTATTCAGTTGGAATCCCTGATGAGGGCATAACAGTTGAGATACCTAAATACCGTTACCTATATGACCGATCTACTTCTGGAAATCAATATTGTGAAAGCCATTGCGTGCCATATGCCGTCCACTGAATGAAAGGATTATGTCAAAATCTTCAGAAACATCTCCGTCTCGAACTCCTCATAAAAGAAAAATCTACAATATGTTATTTCCTTTTCATGTTCGATATTCCAAATGCCAACCACAATGAAATAATCCCCATTCGCAGAGTATTGTGAGAATTTCTATAAATCCTAAAATCTGCCGAAATCGACGACGGTGGTGTTTTCTAACGTAATTTAATACCTTTATTCGACATGCTACATTTCATAAAAGTTTTCAAAACATCCAATATAGGCCAATTTCGATCAGATATACCCGACAGTATCGTTCGTTATCTCGATCACAATCTGCAGATCACCTGCTCCTGCCATATGGGGTCTTCGACGATTCGGCATCGCCCCCCTGTCTCTCTCTCTCACACTCTGACAGATCAAATAGCCCCTAAACGACTCAAAATGGGCCGAATGGTCGGCCTGAAACGGCAAATTGAGTCGTTTAATGGTAACGCATGTCGGGACTTATACATTGTGACTAGTACTATGATTGACCAGTGGGGTGTGATTAAGCTCATGATGGTTGAAATAACTACGAGGGGAAGTCGTGAAAATCCTATCTTTATAATTCCTAATTTTCAACATTGAACCTATTCCTACAATTTCATAAATGGTCTTCTGAAAAAAGTTAACTAAAGTAAAAATAGCTGATTGGTTTCTTTTTTTTTCCAAGCATTTTATGAATCTAACGATGTAATTAGTTAGTAAATGTGAATAGTTCTATTCTAATTTCAAACATGGCGATAATATTAATTGATCCTCTTACTTTTCTGTCACTCTTATTTACAAGGATATTTTCCATCTGAATTTTAAAAAGCTTTTGTAATACCTCTTTATGAAAAATGTGATAGAAATGAGATTGAAAATTTCACACCTCTACTTTTTAACTAATAAGATGCCTTAATTTTGACTAGTTACCATGGCAACTAAAAAAATTTCCGAACACTTTTTCGTGCCGCCACGATATTTAAGTGAATTTTTTTTGACAGTTGAAAAGGTAAACATATGATCTACAACCATTAAATATTGTAGATATACCTGTGAATAATGCAAAATTTCTATAAGAATTAACATTATTATTTATTATTTGCTATAAAGTTTCATTAAACAGAAAACACAAATTTGTTTAATTATTATGCATTAACAATTTATATTTAAAAAAACGTAGGATATACAAACATAGTAAGATTTAAATGTTGCTTGAATTCTAACCCATCCTCTCCTCTTAATGGTGAATAGGAAGGTGACGAATTAATTAGATGTCTGTGTTTTACGACATATATGTAATATTTTGAAACAATTTTGTACAAATCTCTTTTACGCAAAAGTCCATATTTACTTGACATCTGCAGCAGACTTTCTTGGATTTTCGTAAACAAACCATTCGACTCTAACGCTTCCTGGTCGCAATATACCATTAAATTCGTTAAATATATTAATTTTGGATTACATATTTGCACTTGACTCAACTCTTTGCTGTATTTACATAAATTGTACTTTTCAAAGCATTTCATTTTTCTCAAATTGTTTAACGCAAATGCTTACAAGAAATGTTTTACATAAGAATATCTTTGTTTACTGGTTTACTATACAGTATACAGTAACTCAATGTAATTTACCAATATAAACCTCATCTGTCAAAAGCATGGCCGCCTATATCATGGCCGCCTACTGCAACAAACTATGTTAATATTATATTTTTTACATTAGAAGTGTTATGGATTACTTTAACAAAAAATACATTTCTACCACCTTTAGTAACCTAAAATTATGAAAGGGCGATAGACTGATCTAATACCCATCTGAGTTTTAGCATTTAGCATTTAGTGTAACTAAAGTTGGGAATATTTTTTATTTAACGAAGCATGGTGGACTTGACAAGCAGTGAAATTAATTTAAAATGTCAGATTGGATTAATAATTTTTTTCCAAATTATGGTGTGAAATTTTCTTACCGAATACCACGCAAGCTTAAATTATTCCTGGAAATTTTCTTTCGGGCACGAATATTTTAAGAAAATTATCCCTCGTCGCTTCGTGACTCGGGATAATTTTCAAAATAATCGTGCCCTCAAAAAAATTTCCGGAAATAATTTAAGCTCTTGTGATATTATAAGTGAAAATTTTACACAAATTTCTTTGATTTGTTCTCTGTCCATTTCAGAAAGTAGTAGCTAACAAAATAGTGGATTATTTGGAAAATAACAAACTATTATGTAATAACCAATATTGCTTCGGAAAAAAGCATTCTACCAATTTTATTTATGCACAAATTGACGCTAATAACCTTGTGATCAGTCTGTTTTTTATCTGTAAAAGTCATTCGATAAGATCTCTTCGGATTTCTTAACCCATAAGATAGCTGAACATGCGGCTGTTTGCAGCAATTTGAATTATAATTCGGCTTAACTAATTAGGGATTAACTATTAACTAATAATCAAATCAACATGTGGTGCAAAGATATTTTGACTTAATTGTGGATTAAATTTTAACTACAATTTAACTAAAATTCGTGCAAACCGCCGTTAGTCTCCACAAATTATTTTAACTTGGTTGAGATGATTTATGGAAAAGCTTTGTATGACTATAAAATATGTAAAATATGTGAAAAAAATGTGAAAATGGGTGCCTCTCAAGGCTTGGTTTTGGGTCCATTATCATTTGTGCTATTTGTCAAAGACTTGCCTAAATACATGAAACACTGCCACATGACTATGTTCGCTGAAGTACTCGTTAACGTTACCAAAATCATTGATACATTTGCGTCTTGGTGTGACCGTAATAGACTCATTCTGTACCCTAGGTAGTCAGAATCTATGAAATTCTTCAACAGTTAATACCAACGGAAATAGTCTTTAGGGCGAGGAAATAGTTACGTCACAAGAAATAACATTCTTGGAAACCATCTTCTTGGGAAACTCAATATAGTATTCTTTACTATCAAGAAAATTAAGTCATGTAACTGAAGAAAGTTCACTAGGCATTCATTTTGCCATGGCATTTTCACATATTTTATAATAGCAGGGGGATACGGAAAATATTTATAGAGTTTTTGTGGCCAAAGACGTATTTTAAGTCTCATCTTCGACTATGGATATCGTTAAAATTGTTATTTCCGTCAACCTCTTGCACCTCTACGCGCAACCCTCAGAAGTCTTGGAGAGACTTGTGCTAGCTAGAGAATGACTATGGGTTGGTTTTTAGGGCCGCTTTTTATAATCTCTCTCGTGCAAAAGGAAATAGCCATTACCTCGTCTTAGAATATCGAGGTTTGAGAGCCGAGGCTAATGTATTGCCTTGATCTCTCCCTGTATAGCTAAAGGGATTGTTTGGGTCATAGTCTCTAAGTTTTGCCAAACGAGCGTCTATCTAGCCTTCATCAGTGATGTCCTTGCCCTTGCTAGCACTTTTCCAGTTGTTTGTTCCGGGTGAGCTTCGAGTCTATGTTTAACCCCAGATATTTTGTCTCTCCTGACATCTATAGGCTTTCATCAAATATTCGAAGAGATATTCTAGGCTTCTCTTTCTGGTGAAAGGGACAATCATGGTTTTTTGAGGGTTGACCTCAAGGTCCCCCATACACCATGTCTGTGAGGGCTGATTGCATCAGATCCATACGGACCCCCATAAACTTCCCAGTAACCATTATGACGATATCGTCAGCATAAACCTGGGGATCCATTCCTCTCCGGTTCAAATCTGTAAGGTTATTTACCACGAGATTCCACAGTAGTGGGGATAGTACTCCCCCTTGAGGGTATCCTCTCGTAGCTTTTACCTCCGTTGTGTCCCCGAATAGATTGGCCTGTATTACTCTGCACCCAAGCATGGCCGATATCTACTGGTTCTCTGCATAAATTACAAGTAAAAAATGTTAAGAGACTGTGAGTTAGAGGAAATAACTCGTGAGCAAATGATCTGGGAGGAAATTGCCGGAGAGCAAATAACCGGAGAGTATGTTGTCCAAGGCGATATTGGGAGGACAAAATGATATGAGAAAATATTGTGCAAGGGTAAATGACCTGTTTCCGGTTCAGGGCTGGAGCAACGTTTCTTTCCCTGAGGGCTGATGTGAACCATTCTGTGATGTTACATAAATGCACAAGTACTGCAAAACGATATGTAGCTGATGCAAGGGTATGACCTTCGAAGCTTTCTAACAACCCTCGTATCATGAAATCTCGATAAATAAATGATGGCCGGCAAGGACATAAAAGGATAGACATTAACGTCCGTCCACCCTGATCCCTGTATTATCGAATTAACTCCGATCGAATAGTTTGTCATCGTGACATATTGCCGATATTACCGTGGGGAGGCAGAGGGTGCGTGTGTGTCAAAACTATAGGAACGGGCATTCGATAATGGGCAATTTGTCGAACGGTAATGTGTAGTTTAATTATTGATCAGACGTGGATTGGCGTGGGTGTTTCGACGGGGAAGGTTGATGGTCAGGGACGAGTTCTGCTGTTTTTTATTCCACAGAAAAATCTGATTTTTACTCCTAGAATTATATGAATATCGATCCGGATATCATGGGTAGCGGTATGTTTGGGTAAATTTATGCGGTGTAAAATTCATACCGAATAATGCAGATCCGAGACATTCAATTTGTTGTTTCGAGTTAATTATGAGGTCTATAATTAGGAGGTTTATAATTTAATTGTAGGTGCACGTATGAAATTTGAAATATCTATCTGAAAAAATTAAAAATTGCAATTTTTTTCTAAACATTTTTTTATTGATTATAACACACTGATTTTTTGGTCTTATATTACTTTTAGGGATTATTTTAAACTTATGTATGTTTTAGGTTTGTTCCCAAATGGTAGTACAAAAATTTCAAAAACTAGTTATTACTATGACTCTTGCTGTTACAATGCTTAATATCTTCCAATTTCGTTCGACTTTTTTATAACTTTTTATATTTGAAGAGTCAACATAGAGCACTTTTCTCGGCCTCAATCAAGTTTTCTCATTATTCTCATTTTTATTTCCGCAAAATATTTTTTTTAATAATGTTAAAAACGAAACAAATATTTTTCTTTTTTTAGGAACCAGAACAGATTTGAAAATTAAAAAAGAGCACGATCCTATACTGCGGGAATCCCACACTAATTAGCAAATCAGAGTCATTATCAATCTTAATTAACTTAATATCAGTTATACAAAAATATCACTTAAATTCTACATTTCCACCTTCACGCTCCATACAGAACATTGTCCCAGACGACATTTCTCTCCGATCATTTTGCAACATAGAAAGTGTTAATTAGCGCTACGTGATCTCTTGTACTTTGTTCCAAATTGTTTTTATTACTGAAGGGCATGAATTTGTGAATACTTTTTTTTTAAATATCCCCACAAAAAAATCTAGACGGGTGAGGTCAGGTGACCTAGCTGTCAAGGATAGCGCCCAATCCATTTTTCACCAAATTCGCTATCCAACCATTCCCTAACTTTAAGGGTTGAGTGGATTGAAGCGCCATCCTGTTGGAAATGCAGTTTTATTCGCTGAGACAGTGGAAGATTATCTAAGACCTCCGATAATTCCGTTTTTAAAAATTTAAATAACCTTGGAAATTAAGGTTTCGTCGTCGTCGTTTGATTGAAATATTGGACCACAAACATCAACTTCAAAATAATATTGGTCTTTGCATTTCACAACGAAATTGGGATTTTCAGTTGCTCACTGGGAGCTAATATGTCCATTGGAAGTAAATGTGGCTTCATCCGTGAATAAGACATTGTCATCTTTAAAAAAAAATCATCTTCATCATCATCATCATCATCATCTTCAATTTAATTTTGCATCCAGGCAAAGAAATCAAACCTATAATCGAAATATGGCACAAATCTGGGTCGATAAGGGTAGAATTTTTCCTTTTTCAAAACCCGCCTAATACAGCTTTACAGATTCTAATAATAATAATACATTTAAAGCATTTTCTTCATTGGCAACGGTCTTTTCATGAGGAACTTTGTATATATTAACAGTAGAACCAGTTTCTTTGAACTTGAAACTCTTGACACAGTAGAATTATGAACATTCTTGTCTGGATGCCTCTGATTGAAAATTTCGTCAGCAATTGACGTATGGGCTGGATCTGGCTATTTATTTTATTATACCTGCATCATAATCCTTGTCAAATCCACAAAAAAGCCTGCAAAATCTTCTAGATAAAAACAAGCCGTGCTAGAAAATTTGATGCCAAGTTCTCAGTTCTACCATGTTATGAAATGTCAAATAAGCAGTAAGTCAAAAATACCTGACCTACTTGAAAAATGTAATAAAGTATAAGGGGCATTATCTTGATCCAAAATTCATTCCCAGATTTTTTTTGAAATGACGATGCGGGCATGATAAAAATAGCGGATAACACTCGCAACGTTAAGGGCACTCTGCTTCGCGTTGTGCCTTTGAGCTCGTTGCGTGTGCTTAAACCCTTTGAGGTCGTAGTTAATAAAAAATAATGAGAATTTTTAATAGAAACGTTCATTAACATAAGCTTCATTAGAAATAGGACTTATATAAACAAAAAAATACAAAAAACATACAAATTATCCTGCTGGATGTGGTTACTCCTGCTAACCACTAGGAACTATATCGTGCAAAATTGCAACTCAACAAATGCCTCAAAATCATAATTTTTTTTGTTTACATGCAATGAACTGAAATTTAAATTAGAGTGAAGTTAGCCACACTTTTCTGGCCACAGTTTCTGACTAAGAATATTTCCTGGCCACACTTTCTGACGTGGAGGATGTCGAATGTGGGATAGGACAGAGAACGTCCGCGGTGTTGCCATATCAATTAATTGTACAAATATGCTCATAATCAGTTTTCTGGGATAATTTGATGACTAAAGGGATATTGACGGTATTGTAAAACTTCTAGAAAGTATGATAATGTGTTGGATATTATCACACTCAATTATTCTTTCATTTTGAATGAAACAACGCAAAACAGTACCTGTATTTATTTAGTAACAACCCAACTTGGGACGTTGAACATTGCCATATTTTTGGCTCAAAACGCTATCAATTCGCCATCATATAAATGTCACTGAAGATTACCTAAACTCATTGTGATCAGCATGAAGAGCATAACACTGTGGCTACGATGCAAAACCGATAGGAAAATAAAAGGGCGGCTATTAGTAATGTGGTTTTCACTGATAACCAGTAGTCCTCAAAGGGTTAATGACTCACCTAAACACTTGTATCGTAATATAACATTTCGATACTTGTCATTCACAGTGGGATGTTATATTTTACGAGTACTTATAAATATATAGTGAGGACTCCTCCCCCCTTAACTTTTGAACAGAACAAGCTATCGAGATCGGGTAAAATTCAGGTGAAAAGGTTCCACTTTTACTACTTTGTGGCATAAAAATGATTGTGGTCACGTGGCCTAGTGTCAAGAGGACACCATCAACTTTTTTTTTCAAATGTAAAGGGGGGTCACGTGGCTCCTGGTGTTGAAGGTCTTCCGATTCTATTTTTTTTCTTTGTTTGTTTTTCTTTGTTTGTTTTTCTTTGTTTTGTTCTTCTTTGTTTGTGAAAATCGGCCAAGCCGTTTCAAACTGACAATCGTTTGAAATTTGCTTCAAATATTTTACAAATAAATCAAAAACCTAAATATCTTTTAATTTCAACAAAATTACAAGTAACAATTGCAACTATTTTAACAAGTGCTCAAAATGTGCACCGTTCACTTCTTGACAGAAAAAAAGTCGGTTGTGGAATTCATTCCGAACGTTATTAAATGTTTCCGGGGTAATACCGTAACACACATCTGTTATTCAGTTCATAAGTTCCTGGAGTGACTGTGGCTGCGTGACGTACACCTTAGAATTTATGTACCCCCACAGAAAAAATCAGGTGACCTAGCTGGCCATTCAATGGGGCCACGTCGGCCTATCCACAAATGCCCAGTTAAATTTTCTGCCATAAATATTGGACCTATGATATGGTCACCCAAAATACCAGCCCATACGTTGATCTTCTCTGGAGTTTGAGTATGACCCTTTCGAAAAACGTGCGGATAACGCACATTTTGTCTATTTATTGTTCCATTTAGAAAAAACGTACTTTCATCACTAACACAAATAGAGTTAATGTAACCGGGATTTTGGGTTATGCGATCAGACATGATCTCACAAAACTGCATTTTCCTATCTGGGTCATCTTCTGTTAATTGATGCAGAATTTTTAATTTATATGGGTGAAATTTGTGTTTTTTAAGATATTTTTTCACAGTGGTCGTACATACGTCACAAGCCGTGGCTACCGTTTTCGTTGTTTGTTGCGGATTATTAACAACAGCTGTCAGAACGTCGATTTGCTGATCTGAAATGGATTTTCTTCCAGATCCTTTTTTCCTTGTTACGCAACCAGTTCTTTGAAATTTACTGACCAATTCCCTTAAGTAGGTACGAGATATTGGATTATTTGGGAAGCGCTCATCAAATATTCTTTCTGCTTCATGGTAATTACGCCCAGCTTCAGCGTAAATTAAAATTGTTTCGGTTTTTTCTTCTGAAGGACGAGGACGGGGCATTTGAAAATAATAAAGAAATTCTGAAATCTATGAAAACTGTCAAAAGTATTGATATGATTAACATCAATATTTGACTGAGATTGAAATGAAATGCTATTTGGAGTCTCCAGCAAAATAACTAAGTTATAAAAAACTGAAACCAAAACCACATTGTAAGATACCAATAATATGAAACCAAAACCACATTGTAAAATACCAATAATATGTGATCCTGTTTCACCTCAAAAAATTGGCTTTTCGGCCAGAATCAGTAACGGTGTTAAAATTCTGCTACAATTAATAGTTAAAATAATTTATTTGTTAAATATTTGAAGCAAATTTCAAACGCTCGCTCGTCAGTTTGAAACGGCTTGGTTGATTTTCACAAAGAAGTGTTGGATATAGAATTGGAAGACCTTGAAAACCAGGAGCCACGTGACCCCCCTTTACATTTGAAAAAAAAAAGTTGATGGTGCCCTCTTGACACTAGGCCACGTGATCACAATCATTTTTATGCCACAAAGTGGTACCTTTTTACCTGAAGTTCGATAGCTTGTTCCGTTCAAAAGTTAAGTGGGGGAGAGGACTTTTTACGTCCTCACTGTATTGGTGAACCGTTAAGAGCATTTTTATTACAATATTGACGCATTATCGACCAATACTCCCGGATTTTTTTTTCAACCAGTCACGGTTCCGAGGAATCTCCATTAATAACAATCATCATGAAAACAGTGTCACCTTGGCGGCGATTTCAGGGCGGTGCTCCGGAAGCTCGGACGGCTCGCGGACAAATTAGGTGCAGGTTCTGTTCCGACTCTGGCCATCCGAATCTCTACAGAGGAACTCGACAAGCGCTAATACGCCTCTTCCGTACAAATACAAACATTCCGGCAAAAAAACATTGGTGTTCATGTAGGAATGAATAACGTATGTGAATGAGAAAGTTATTTGCTTTCAAAAATAGCGGAGAAGTGCGTTTAATTGAAATATTGAATGTGAATATGGGCCGAATGGGGTGTACTTTGCACTTTCTTTGAAATCATCAAGTATAAAAGTCCTTCCCATCTACAGGACCAAGAAAAGCTAAGTTTGCAAGAAAAAATTGAGCTCGTCTTAATATGTGGCAAGCATTTTCATATAGTTGCAGAGAAGCAGAAGATATATTCAATGCTAGATATCCAAATAAGAATATACATGGATCTACTGTATTGCGTATTTTAAACAAATTTAAAGCTACAGGCACTGTAGAAAATAGTTAAAAAATTCCTCATAGTAAGCCCGTCACTAATGAAGGTCAGTTCATTGTTTTGTTATCGGTCGCCGAAAATCCACACGTGGCACTAGCGGAGACGCAGGAAGAAGAATTGTAAATTTCGTACATAGAAATCAAAATTCATGCATGCCTCACTCGATAGAGATTTCGATGCTTAGATTTTTTATTGTGGTTTCAAGGCATGATTGACTGGAAGATAGAGGCAAAAGGGCAATTTTCCTTCAAAACTGATGTTTGGTGCGGCATATTAGATACTCAAATTGTTGGGCCTTACTTTTTTAGGGGCAACCTTAATTCACGAAATCATTTAGAGTTTTTAAATAACTTATTTTTTGATTTTATACATGGATTACCGATGTAAGGAAGACATTAAATTTGTTCAGTTAGACTTTGGAAGTCAGAGCGTGGCTTAAAAAACACTTTCCTCAAAAATGGATAGGACGATATTCAGAATACCCATGGACGCCATTGAATTTCTTTTTAATTTCTTGAGAGTAAGGTTTATAAACATCGGCCATTTCATAATAACGACCATTTACAAGAAATTATACTACAATGTATTAATAAAATTACATCAGAAATGCTGCGAAATGTGTCCAGAGAAATGAAATCCCGAACAAATACATGTATTGAACGTCAGGGTACACATGTCAAGTGATGCATAATTATTATTTCTCCTTCTAATTTTATTATAAAGAGTTTGAAAGTAAAAACAAAAAAAATTGTTCTTGTTATGTAAAAAACTTAATAAATTTTCGACATTCAAAATTGTTAAACAGTATCTAGATTATAACATCTTCAGTGACATTTTATGAAGCAGCTGAACCATGGCAAATTCACAGATTTCAAATTTTCTCCAAATAAAATAGAAGTAGCTTGCGAATCTTTACAAAATATCACTGTTGGCTTTACCTGTGAGTTTATTTGTGAGAAATATATTTTTCAAATTACATTTTTTCAATGTCAAAAAATGAATTTTAATTTTTTTATCTCAGATTTTTTTCAAAATCTGTTTATAGGCTATAAAATGTCGTTCTGAACAACTTTTTCGAATAATATTTGTCGATATTTTCTCAAACAAGTGTGTTTTGAGAAATAATTTTTAAATATTTAAAACGAACGGCACTGTACAACGTCTTTTGAGGTTTATTTTGATGCAGAAGCGATTGCACGTATCGATATTTGTCAAAATTTATTAATAAATAAATTTCCATATGATGCGTACCTATTTTCTGCTATCGTCGTCGTTGCGTAGATTTAAAAGCTTTTTTCATCCTAAATTCACTGATGTATCACATATGGCATTTTACTTATGTGTTAGGTCATCTCGAATTTTTAAAGAAATTTTTGAGTGCCATGAATTGAAAAAAATGTGACAATAAATATCCCACACCTGAAGAAAATCAAAAATTTGAATTCAGAAAGAAAAATACTCAAAAAACTTCGTAACAGGGCCCCGTATTTTAGAAAAAAAATTGGTCCATCATGGTTGTTCGATAAGGTCCGTAAAAATACGATGTTGTCAAAACATTAATATTTTCTGTAAGAATCGACAACTTGACAGAAAGCACACATTTCTCAAATCTGTCCCCTTTGCCTCGACCTGTTGACCTCGAGAATAAGTCGTCGAACTTCCGCTATTTTAATAGCTCAAAATTCACCCCTCGATTTTTCCAGCATATTCCTGCAGAGCCGGTGTTGTCTTTCATCTCAGCGTATAACGTTGTTGGTATTGGGGTGTTATGTCTTTAGGGGGTCGACCTGACCACATGTGATTCTTCCGAATAGGTATGACGGTTAAGTATATAAATATACGGGAGGACTTGTTTTTCCAAGCAGAGCACTTAAAGGGCTGCGGAAACTTTGAAACCGATGAACACGTGCGGATCAGTCGGTCTATTCATTTTGGTGGTGTTGGTGGTCGATTACAAAAATATTGAACGATTGTACAACTCATCATGAAATTAGCCAATGGTGACTGCGAATTTTACATAGTTACCACGTATAAATAAGCGAATATACACACTTGACGACGTTGTATGATTTTCGCTTTCTTCAACAAAATGAATGTATTGTAATCACTGAGGTATTGTTGACGTTTGTTAATAAACGTCAAATAAAATAAAAGTAGATAATCTTTTAAAACAGTTTTCGATACTCTTTCCGAGGAGAAGGGTCCGAGCTCCGACAGATTTTTTTATGTCGTAATTTTCAACTTCCGAACCCATCAGCAATTTTCCACGTTCTCCATCTCGACTTCAGGGGGCAGGGGGATACAATTATTAGACGTTCCGTTAGATGTTTTTCGCTATTTTTACGGATGTTTTCGATATTATTTTCTCGAGTTTTCACTTTTCAACTTTTTTCATAAAGGAGCGGGGTTCGAGCCCACCAATCAACATTTTTTTGACGTAATTTTCCATGTCCGAAACCGTTTGAATTTTTTAACGAATTCCTACGCTTTCTCTGTGTAAGGAGGCAGGGGGGTATAATTATTGGAAATTCAGTGATTCGACGGTGCGAGGTTTTTTCACTATTTTACGGATTTTTACGATTTTATTTTCGTGAGTTTTTACATTTTTTGTCTAGAGGGAGGAGATCCGAGCCCCCCGACTGACTTTTTTCCGTCTTAATTTTCCACGTTTGAAACTGCCAGAAATTTTTCCTATGCGTTCTCTATCCACCCTCATGTGGAAAAGAGGGTAAATTTATTCGAAATTTAATTATTCTCCTGTTTTTCACCATTTTATGGATTTTTCAGATTTTATTTTCTCAACTTTATTCTAGTAGACAGACATTTTTTTACTTTGTAACTTTCCACGTCCGAAAACATCGGAAATATCCGAATTCTTTCTCGTTTCCTAACTGTCCTTCAGATTTGATTCTGAGTTAACGCTACTTTTTGCAGTAGAAGGGGGGTCTCCCACGAGTATTACTATTTTTAAACAACTCTATCATTTTCAAGAGTTATAGAAGAAGTTATAGAAGCGAGACCAGGCTAATCAGCAAAATTATTCACATGGAAAAATGTTAGTGGTTTACTACTTTTTTGTAAAAAATGGTGAAAAGAATAACATTTCTTAATGAAAAATGTGGTTTTATCAACACATACCAAAATTGAAAATAAGGTGGCGTATGGATTAGTAACAAGGACTATCCTGAACACAAGGCTGATGATCATAGCAGTCGATGCCAAAGCAGAAAAGAAAAATGTGAAATACTTTCGGAGATAGTACAAAATAACAAAAACCAAGCCGTTACGGACTTTCATTTCATTTAAACTTTTCTCTGTACCGGGTGTCCGCAGAAAATGACATAAACTTTCGAATCTCAAACGAGACACCCGATATATTTTCACTTCTTTTATCTCCATATAACATACTGAATACAATCATGTGTCACTTGTCACTTTTTATAACCGAATTTTTTTTTTTTTTGAAATTTATTTTTTGTTCTAGAGGGCTATGAATATCTTCAGAGCACTAATTTCAGCCCTGAAATTTTTATCTGCTATGCAAAACTTCATTTTTAAATTTCGATTACTAATTTTGTGGCAACATGACGTCTCGTGGGATTAGGTTTCCGTTAAGAAACTTTGAAAGATTACAATAGAAATTCTTCAATATGAAGTATCTTACGAGATTAAAATAAGATACTCATAAATGCATCCAGCAATCTCTAACCAACAAAATCAATAATCAAAAAGCGTAAATTTTATTATTAACATGTTTTTTGAAGAATTACTCAATAATTATATAATTTATTGTGGCGGAAGCGAGCTAAAACAAGAAGTCGACCTCCTTAATGATTTTGTTTTATCAGTTGTTTTTGTCACAGGTTACTAGATGCATTTAAATCATATTTTAACACCAATGTTTTCCATCGGTATTTTGTTTAAACCCATTAGTGTTCAGTATCAAATTAATCGTAATAAAATGGTGTTTTTCTCATCTCGTCGAGCCGCCAAGGTGCCATTTGAAGAAATGTGTAATTTTAAATTTTACAGCACATACATTTTGAACGAAAACTGTAAAGTGGTATTTTTTCCAAAATTTCAGGGCTGCGTTAGTGATTGGAACATATCCATAGAACTCTAGATTTTAAAAAAATTGAAAATAAAAAACAATTTATTACAAAAAGTGACAAGAGATACATGTTTGTATTCAGAATGTCATATGGAGACAAACGATTTAAAAATATACTGGGTATCCAATTTAAAAATCGAAAGTTTAAGTCACTTCCAATGAACTTGAAGTATTGTCAAAAAACGCGGTTTTAGTCTTATGCAGATCCTCAAAATTATATTCCATTATCTTCAAAAACAAATAAGTTATAGGGTGAGCTACCTTCCGCGGACATCCGGTATGTGTGAATTTGTGCGCTTATTTGTGAGTGTGCGTATATGTGTTTTTTGTATATACCGGGTGGCTACGGAAGTATTGCCTACGGAATATCTCAGTTATTGTATGAAGTAGGTTTGTGAAATTTGGAGCGTCGATATAATGACAAGAGAGCTAGAATTTGAGCATATTGACATGTCGGAGTTAACTTCCGGTCTGACCGGAAGTAACATCAACTTTCTTATTTTGAATGGAAACCCTATTGTTTTTTCTTTTCGCTTTATTCAGCATTCAATTCCCTTTCTAATGACATATCACAAGTTGGTATCTAACCAGAAACTAGATCAGAAAAAAATTATTATTGAAATTCACCGAGTAGGCTGTGGAAGCAAAATGAAAGCCAAAAATTGAAGAGTTGGCTATGGAAACTATACGTCACTTGATAACAGTTGCTACTACTGTGATATTTTATTTTCATTCGTCGGCGTTATAAAAAGCCGCCAAAAAAAATATTGGAAAAATTGGGAAAAAAACAATACTCTGTAGGTCCATAACTTAAATAGGAACATACAACTTTTTCTTGCCTGGACATACCGGTGACTTACATTACAATTTGGATGTCTTTCGTTAAAAAGACATGCCGCCCTTCGTGCGCACTTTCCAACTTCGCCATAAATTACAATTATTTCAATTCTGTCTTGAAGAATGTAAACCATTTTTACACTTTTATACACTTATTAAAGTAATTCCTAAACAGCCCAACAGGTACAACGGTATTCACAATACTACCACATAGTTCAAATTTGCTAACCAATTTTTTGCCGGAAAACAGAAACTTTTTACAGCAGAAGTAGCAAAAAAGGAAGGCTATCTGTACAATTTCTGCTATGACACTTAAAAATTCAGCATTTAATAAACACAACTTTACTACCATCTACGTTTTACTATTAGACTACTTTTTTATGTAAAGTGTTTGGAGCTAATGGCTAATGTTACCCCTAATAAAGGGTTGGAACGGTACCACCTAATATTCTAACCAGTTCTGGCCAAACCATGCATCTCAGTATAGGCGTTCTAATAATTACTTCTGTTAGTTTAGAACGCAATTTTTCGGAAAATGCTCATCAAAAAATAATAAGTCAGGGTACCATTGGAACAAGAATTGAACGCCCATCAAAATGATGTGCCACTTGACCCCCCTTCCCATTTAAAATTCTAAGGGTAACATCTACCCCTCCTAGGGGGTTGAACCACGAGGGCTACAAATAGTCCTTGAAAGTGTCCCCCTTGACAATAAAATTGACCTGTTTTTTCGATTACTCATATTGTTTACTGGAAGGAAGATATTAAGGGTGGGAAGTTTTCAAATTGACACCCTGTATAAATGACTTAGCATCAGAAATTATCAACGAAAAAACGCATCTAGTAAATTATGCTGATGACACTAACATACTAGCCATAGGAACTTCACTACAAGAAATGTTGGGTTTAGCAAACGACAATGTAAAAAGAGCTCAGGACTGGCTAATTAAAAATCGATTGATTCTCAACATCGACGCTCCAAATTTCACAAACCTACTTCAAACAATAACTGAGATATTCCGTAGGCAATACTTCCGTAGCCACCCGGTATGCTATTATGTTGAAATTGGTAAATATTCATATTTTTTATCTACGAGAAACGATCATTATATTCTCTATTCTTCATTAAAAAATTATTTTCTATATTACCCATGCACAGACTTGATCTTCTATGGATTTTCTGTATATTTGTTCATAACTTTTTTATTTTAAATCTGAATTGTATCACAATAATTTTTGGTAGATTAATAAATATATTATTATTATCATTATAGCAAAATTGAGAATAATATCTGGAGTACTTTCTGATATGGAACAAAATAATGCTTTAAAAATAAAAAGTTCAGCACCTTGTTGAAAAATAACCGAACCGTTGCGGACATAAGTTCATTAGAACTTTTCTCTATAGAATGACCTGGGGAATCACACCTTGAATCACCAGCACGTCATTTAAGTTACATCCTGTATATGAAATAAACTGAATTGGATCGAGTAAAATTCATTTTCTCAGTGCAAAATCAAGGTGTTTTGTTTCAGTCGGTCGAAAGGGACGCGTGTCCGCCTCGTGCCCTCCGCCGAAATCTGGAGGGCAGCTGGACCAATTCGGGTTTCTCGCGTACCCGCACCCTCGAAGAAGGTCAGAGGGCACGCAGGAGCAAGAGAGAGAGAGCCGCGTCGTGACTTATGACGGACCGTCTGAACGTGCACCTGGCGCTAGTCTGGTCCTTCGGCGAGCAGCCATTAGCCCCAGCCACCCTCTACGGCGCGTTCCACTTCCTCCCGCCGTACCCGCTTTGACAAATATCGAACCACCGTTTCCTATGACGTGGAGGTATTTGAGTTTTGACGAGGGGATAATTACACAGACGATGCGGAGAACTGAGATGTTCGATTCACGAAACAAACGAACAGCGTTCAGTCTACAACGAAGGCGTAGAAGGGCAACAACAAAATATTCTCTAAAACATTTGGAACTGACTATTCAAAGTGAAAATTGCCTCTTTGAACTGATAATTCTCACTTTGAACTGACAATTCTCACTTTGAACTGACAATTGTCACTTTGAACTGACAATTGTCACTATTAACTGACAATTGTTAATTTGAAGTCTCACTTGCCACTCTGAACTAACGATGATCAATTTGAACTTAAAATTGTCAATTTGGACTGACACTTTGCACTGACAATTGTCACTTTGAACTGGCAATTGTCACTTAGAACTGGCAATTGTCACTTAGAACTGGCAATTGTCACTTTGAACCATCATCGCACTATACAAGTAAATTGACTGAAAAACAATATTCTTGCAAGAAGTTGGCAATAAATGTCCTTTTTGAGTAACAATTTACAGTTCAAAGTGACAGTTGCCAGTTCAACGTGACAAATGTCAGTTCAAAATAACAAATTACTATTTTAAAATGACAATTGCCATTTCAAAGTAGCAAGTGTCAGTTCAAATTGACAATTGTCCGTTCAGAGTGATAATTGTTAGTTCAAAGTGGCAAGTGTGACTATAAATCGACAGTTGTCAGTTAATAGTGACAATTGTCAGTTCAAAGTGACAATTGCCAGTTCAAAATGACAATTGTCAGTTTAAAGTGGCAATTGTCACTTTGAAGTGGCAATTCCAAATCTTTCGAAAAATGTTCTGTTGTTGGTTCTTCTACAGCTTCGTACTGTACGGAAAATCTATGGTGCGGGTTACTGTAATTTGAATAGCGATTTCAGTCTTTATATATGTCGGAGATTGAATATCAATGGTAGGTGAATGTCAAATCTCCCAGTCTAGACTGTCACTTGGTTATTGAATCTGGTAAAATTTGTCATTTAATCTGTTCATGGGTTGTCTCGAATTTATTGCGATACTCATAGGATTATATTTGGGCCTGAAAGGACCAAACGTTTCGTCTGGTTTTAAAATGAAATAGAGTACTTATTCAATTAGGGATTAGTTTTGGGGTTTATCAAGAACGTAGACACATTTTGGATGGCGGCAGTATAAGTAAGTTATGGAGGCGAGCAGAGTGTTTACATGTTGCTGTCCTGATCGCTGTGTGCTACTCGGAAATATTGATACTGTGGTGGACTCATCTTCTGTCAATCATGAGAAAAACGTCATAATTTTACAACTCGCTTTGTATATGAATTGGTTAATATGAAAATTTAAATATTTCTAAATTTCTGACAAGTAGAGTTACTCTATGTAGAACCACGTAAATTTCAAATTATGCAAGGTAACTTGACTCACTTGGACGTTCCGATTGGTGGAATATAATACCAAAAAATAATCATGGATATAGGTGCCTAACATAAATAAAAATTTTTAAGCAACAAATTAATATCTTTAAAGGAATCGTTTTTTCTGTAAAAATCACAATTTTCATCAATATTAAAAAAAATCTGATTTGCCTATCAATGTATTTGTTTTTAACCGTGTTGTTAAAAAAAATTTAAAAATTATTTTTATGGAACAACCCTTAGAAATCGAAACATTCAAGATCGTTAAAAAAAAATTATTTACTTTTTTAATTTTTGTTGATGAAAAAGTGGAAAATCAAAATTTTACAAATTTTTGCGTCGGTTATCTATTTGTAAGCCTTTTAAAAATAACTTTTTAAATTATAAATATTGGAGGTACAATTTCGGGAGTCGGTACATGTCGATGGGGAAATATCATTAAATCTTGTACAACTAGAAATTTTAAGTCAATTTTCAGTCATTAAATCTACGCTTTTGTCGTCGGTTTGAGTCTTTCAATCTTTTAATTATTTTAAGTCTTGTACACATTTTAGTGAGATGTTTCCACATCGGTACATGTTGACTAGACTCTGGTATGATTATTTTAAATATTTTGCCAAACTGTCATTCTAATTGACATTATGAAATGATCGAAAAAATTTCTTTGTGTTAATTTATGTTCGTAGAAATAAAAATGATATAAACTCTTCTAGGTACTCGTTGTCAAGTTTTTACTTGTATTGCTTCAAGATTAAACCTCATGATGTAAGTAGAAGCTTAGAATATTCAAGTATTTCTAATTTTTTACCAGATATCTTTTTAGATGCCTTTGAAAATTAAGTGAATAATTTCGAATACCAAAGAGTTTCATTTAATAGTGGCCATCTTCTAACTGCATTCCCAATGAAACATTCAACTAAATATGTATATATTAATATGTATACACCTCTATACATACATAAAAATTGAAATTATTTAATAAATACACAAAATTATAATTAAGATTAGGTGGTGGCTGCCAGGTTTTTTATTAATTGAGAAAAACTTATTTTTTCTTGTAGGATGTTGAAGATGAAACGTTTAATCTCATCTGGCAAATTATTGAAATTATATCAGGCCCCTTGAATAAAACAGAATTTTGGGCATGTGTTAACGAGACCTTTTGGGTATGAAAGTCATTTCTAGATCTACATTGTATCCATGAATTTGGTCATTGACAAATGACTATTCCGAAGTTTGAGAAATTTTACTTTCTGGAGAGGTTTAAAAATGTTAGTAAAAGAAAAGAAATAAGTCTGAGTCGAAAAATAAAATGAACCTTGCTCAACATATCTGTTCCTTCATCTCAAATTGTATTTATCAAGGAACTGTCAGAGTTGTGGAAACTTTCGGCTAGGCACGTTGTCATTTTAATTTCCGAACGTTTGTGAGCGACTTTTCGGCCTACCCTGTACGACCGATCCCTAGCCGAGAACGTTCGGATCTTACCTGAGCGTCTGATCAAGTGGTATGGGCGCGTACGCGAGCATCCGGGAGGACGGGACGGCAGCGAGAGTCGCAATCGGGGGTGGTTCGTACTTCGTCTTGGTCTTGTTTGGGCAGGTGTATTTGCGAGCGGTGATCCGCGCGACCGCCGTCGTCCAGCTGTCATCGCGACTTGGTCCTTCGTTTGTTATTATTGCTGGTTATTGCTTTCCTCGGCTTGCTCGGTTCCGCTTTCGTTATGCCTGCGGCTTTGATACGCCGCTGCGTTCGAGATTACGTTGCCCGAGCGGAAAGTTTGTTTTTTTGTTCTCCGAATCGTGAAAATCGCTATTTTTTAGACCTATGCTCTTCCACGTATACAGGGTGATTTACCGCCACTTACCAAAATGGAACAAAAAAATAACCAGAATAATTTGTAGCAATGCGCCGCCACTGGATATAAACTACAATTGTAGATCCGTGTAGATTCACTTTCTCTCATTACGAAATAAATAAAATATGTTTGCAAATCACATATCACAGCAAAAGAGAATCATATTTCATCAAGTTACAGCAAATGTTTGAATGTTGCTCTATTATAGTTTATCCAATCTCAGTTGAATGAGCTGTAAAACCGGATTAACACGTCAATGACTGCGCCTCTTTGAACGTACTCACCGACCATTGATGGAGATATTTTCTCTTACTTGGGTATAACTTTGCGTATTGCTTGCCGTATAGAAATTTGCGAATATAATGTGTCTTGTTCTTATAATGAATAGAATTGAAGGATTGCGCGTGTATGGGTACGGGACGTTGCTCGTAACTTATTCACAAGTTATCTGACACACCGAAAACAAGTCGTTCAAAAAAATAGAATAAGAAAACATCAGGAAACATTGATAATTTATTTGCTAGTACGGCTATCTTATATACACATCATATTCGTGTCAAGACTCAATCATCATAATCCTCCGAATCAGACGAATCACCCATATTTATCATTACTGGTTGAATGAATGGCAAAAGGAAATATTTACGTTCTTTTGAAATCACATGTAAAATGTATTCTGTCCAAAGATATTATATAACATTTTCTACTATTTCTCTGCTCAGATTTGGATATTGATTGGATTTTCTCAATTTGTTTTTTATAAATGCCCAAACCAATTCAATGGGGGTTGAAAACACAATAATACGGAGGTAACCTCAGAAGCGTATTACCAAAATGTTTACAAAGTTCATCAATAATATATTCTTTTTCAAAATTTTCATTTTTAATTGTACGTAGTAATACCTCCTTCGTGGCTTTTTGGGGAATATTCAATTTTTAATAGGATGCTATAAATTCCAAAATGTCTCCTTTTTTGCTTTCGTCGGTATTTTTATCTTTTGATGCATTATCCATTGCAATAACAGAAGTTGGTGGTACATTTGGTAATAATTATTTACTGAACCATTTTTCGGATAAAGTTGCAGTCATATCCTCATGATAATCTGCTGATTTGTTTTGCTGACAACAGCAACGCGTTTGGTACAAAACCATCTTCACTACCCGCATGTACAATAATTATACGTTTTCCTCTGAAACATGGTGCTTGGAGTTATCTACCCATCCATTCCGAATCACATCATGACTATCGAACCAAGTCTCGTCAAGATATACTATATGTCTCTTCGATTCCCGATGTTCTTTTATTTGTCGCAAGTAATCTTACCTTTGCAGAACGAGCCGGGGTGATTCCATTATTGCCATTTGCTGACTTAGTTTTTTGTGTTTGAAACCACAGCCTAAAAGAATTTGGCGTAGTGTTTCCTGCGACTTATATGTATACTCAGGATAATCAGATAATTTGTTTTTGATTGATTCCAAGGTAGGTACTTCGTTTCGTTTATAGAAATCCTAAACTTGCCTTCGAAGTAAATCTTTTGTGGCCCCATCAACTTTGTTTAATTTCTGATCTTCTCGTTTTCTTTTACAATAATGATCTACAAACATCCCTTTGTTTAACCACTCTGTAAATAGTTGAATGCCCCAAACTGATGAGATGAGATACCCTTCCGAAAATTTCATTGTCACATTTGTCGTTCATTTCATTTTTAAGATTTTTATATATATTTAGAACGAGTCTTTGAGTCTGAACATGAATATTTTTGTTATAAAATTCCCATTGTTCATCCGGTTGTGAGTCTTGTTCCTCGCGTTCTTCGAATTGTTCATCAGGTTGTGAGTCTTGTTCCTCACGTTCTTCGAATGGTCGTCAAAATGCCATGTTGCAACACTAAATACACAAACGTTTATACTAAAACTATAATGTTGATTTTCACACTTTTAGTTTAAAAAACCGCGACATATGTTTTGCAAATATAATGGATTCTTCAAGCAGAAGTATACTGAGTTAAATGTCCTTCTTTTATATTTTACATGTCAGATCGTAGAAAATCAGCATGGTTTCATTAAGGGTCGATCAACTACAAGTAATTTAACATGCGTCACTCAATTCATTGCAGCTGCCTTGGACAAGTCCTCTCAAGTCGATGTCATTTACACAGATTCATTCTTTTTCTGGAGTCTTATCTGAGCGGAAGGCGTTTGAGGGTTAAGTACCATGGCTTCAGCTCTGTAGAAATAAATTCATCTTCTGGTGTCCCTCAAGGATCTGTACTTGGTCCATTATTATTCATAAATTTTATAAATTACATTTGTATGGGCATTGACTCGGAAATCCTGCTATATGCAGATGACTGTAAACTGTTTCGTCAGATCACCACTCTGGGTGATAGTTGCTGTCTTCAGAACGACATAAATATATTGAATGAATGGGAATATAACAAAGTGTAATGTCGTCGTAATGTCGTCACCTATACTCGTAAAATAACACCAATTGAATCCACCTACACAGTATTTTAAGTCTCGTACACATTTTAGCGAGATGTTTCCTCGAGACAACAACCATCATTTACACACATGATAGACCAGTACCCCTTCAAATTTTGTGTAATTAGTGGTAAATCACCTTGTATACATCTCAGACTGAATCAGATATTATTTATTGCCATAAAATACAAATTTTGTTTACTAAACTTACCTAAAACTAACGTACCAAATTAGTCAAAACAGATAAAGTTTAAAACATCGCACAATTTTAGTAAATTATTAAAAATATAAAAAATTTAATTATATGTATAGATAAGGATTGAAGTACAATATTGGTTAAATAAGGGAAAAGTAGCACAACCCAAAGTTCTTTTAAATGGAATTTTCAAAAATTAGCTATCTTTTTCGGATTTCGAGATATTTTGAATATATTATTATTTTGCATATTGGTTTTTATTTATTTCTGACGTTACTTTGCTTGAAATACCTTCGGCGGCAGCAGCCCTTTTTTATGTTAAATATTAATGGACAAATTTGATTCCCTAACATAACTGAGATAGGATATTGAATTTGATACTTTGTTGTCTGGTATTGGCATTCTGGAAAGGAAGACGGCCGTATTCTTTTCTGAACTCACATAACGTATTTCATATTCAAACGAAGATAAAATATGTGCTCAACTATGTAAAGTGTAAAGTAACATTTTTTTCCGTAGAGATTTTGGTAAAATTTCTTCAAACCGAAAGTTATTGCTGCAGCTTTCTTTTCAATTTGTGACTAGCCCAAATTTATTAATCTCGATACAAAATCAATCGTTCTTTCAGATATCATCAAACAGGTGACTTATATTTGCTCCTAGAGCAAATTTAGAAGCATCCACGGAAGTTTCACCATTTTATTTGGATCATAATGCGCTAATACTGAGGGTGATATCAACATGGTTTTTGCTTTATTGAAACTTCTACTATAAGCGGCCAACCAATACCACTTGGTACCTTTTTTTCAATAAATTATAAAGTGGTTTTAGGACATCTGCAGCCCCTTCCAGATTTTTGCAATAAAAGTTAACCGCCCCTAGAAATGATTTCGTTCAATAACGAATTTTTGCATTTTCAAACTAAAACTCTTTCATCCAAAACATGTAGTATAATATACCTTTATCAATAACATGACCTAAATAATTCACCGATTTTTGAAAGGAGCAACATTTTTTTCAACTTAACTTGCAGGCCACATTCTTGATGTCTATTAAAACCCCACTCAAGTCTTTCCAAGTGCTCCGAATCATTATTTCCAGTTTTCAAAATATCATCGAGAAAACAAATAATTACTTTGGCGTTCCCCATTATTTGCTCCATGATATTTTGAAAATTGGAGGGTGCTGATGTGATTCCATAGGGTACACGGGCATATGAGAACATTCCCTTCTGGGTAGTGATGGTGACTAATCCTCTAGATTCTTTTGTCAACGGCACCTGCTGATTGCCTCCGACAAATCCATCTTCGAGAATTTGTCACCACCCTGTAGCTGAAAAAACAGATATTCAATGCATGGTGTAGGGAAACCTGTGTTTATAACTGCTCACCAGTTTGTTTTCCTTGGAAACTCTCTTTGCAAGCAAGGCAAAACCTCCTGACAGTTACAAAGTAACCTTTGAATGAAAAATCGTAAAACTCAATTTACGTTTTTGCATCGAAAAAACCAATCAGGACTAAAGTCTCTCGTAAATCATCAATATTAACTTTAATGGTGTCTTGGAATGATTAGTTACGGTATTTCAGATATTTATTATAATCCGACACTTGCTTCAAGCCTACCGCGGTGGGAAAGGTATGGTTTTTATCAGCGAACTTCTAGGCTTGCACGCAACATATCGTGGAGTTTTAAATGTACATAATGCAGTACTAAACCGATGGCGATATATATTTTATTATCATCTGTATTATACAAGGTGTCCGTCAACATAACTTTTTACTCGAAAAAGTTGAAAATAGGTGAAATTCCAATCGTCCAATCGTACCAAAGGAAATACTTGGTATGTAGGAGTCAAAAGCGTACGTACGTCCAAAGAACAAGAAAAATAATTATATCAATGAAATCAATTAATCTGAACCGAGCCGTGGGACAAGGGCAGATTATACGGTGACTACGTAAAGGTTGCAATAAATTCGCTAAAATCTTTACTGGGCCAGAAGAGAAAAATCGCTCGGACACGTCAATTTTAAATTTCCTGCACTTTTTGGCATATATAATTTTTTCGGGTGTCGTCATAATTGTGTTAGTTATGGCGTCAACGATATTACTTTCAAACTTCAACCTCCATATTTGAAAGTGTCGTTTGAAAGAGGACATTTTTCTGCATACAAAACGTATAAAATCATGGTGTAACACCTACATAATAAAATCAATTGAATGTTAAAAGCACCCACTACTTTTGATATTACCATGGTAGATACATTTTTTGTTACGTTTATCCGTGACTAACTGTCTTACTTAGCAACGTGGACGGTTGTTATTATTTAATTGTCAAAGTATTGGCAAAGAATGCAAAAGTTCATTTAAATTTTTGAAAATAGTTCGTTTAAGTGAGATTCAAAGAATTGAAATATTGATGATGATTGTGAAATATTCAATGATAAGTACCCTTATAATCATATTACACAATGAACTGTGAGCAAAGTTGAGAAGAAGTTTCGAGATTTCAGTCATGTGAGGGATAATTTCATTAGAGATCGTACAGGAATTACAGAAGATGAATTTTAATTTTCTATCCTGACAGTAATGGAAAATTCCCTCAATCCAAGTCGCAGCCGAGTATTCAATCAGTCAGTCGGCAGTTTTGAAAAGTTTGAAAACTAGTAAGTGGCACCCATATAAAACTCAACGAGGATGATTTCGACCGCAGACTACAATTTTGCGTGATCATGATGGAACAATGCAATAACCCATATTTCTTGATCCGAGTATTTTTCTCTGATGAAGCTACCTTATATTTGAACGGCACTGTGAATAGACAAAATTGACGATATTGGGCCCCTGAGAATCTACATTGGAAAATGGAGGCACATAAATACCTTGTTTCCACAAAAAGTTGACGTTTGGGCTGGAATAGTTGGAACCTCAATTTTGTGTCCATTTTTCATTGAAGGATCATTGAATGGTGAAAAATATTGGGAGTTGCTCCAATGAAACATACTTCCAGGAATTATACCCCATTGTACCCAAATGGCAAAAACCATAATGTACCGGATAACTCAGTGTGGTTTCAATAATATGGCGCACCACCGAATTATTGGCGGCCAAATCTAAATTGAAAGAGAAAATTATAGATGAAATTATGTTTAACTCATGTTAAGATAATTCCTTTGGTCGTTATAACCGAAATACATATACAGTGAAAGGATCATCACCCAGAAGGAATTTCGTTTTGCGAACTTTGGCCTACTGAATACAACGAACTCCTTGCGTTTTAATCGACTTGGAAATATGTAGTAAGTCTTATATCATGAAACCGTTTTAAATGAAGTTTCCGCATTATGCTCCTCGAGCCAAATATTGATTTATGTAAATTACAATAATCTAGTTTGATTTAGTGTTGCTCGAATGAATACATCAGTTAATCTATTTTCTAGAAATAAGTATAAGCAATTACCGAATGATTTCGACAGAACGATTTTCATCAATAATGGGATATGAGGAAAAAAAGTTCAGTGATTCACAGAGAACTTTCAAATTTAGGTTTATGCAACAATGTTCTAATTTTTGGAGAAGTCGCCAGTTATAGTAACCACTAATTTCTAGATTATTTCTGAAAAAAAACTATACTAATAAACAGAAACCATTGGAACGTCCGAAAATAGTTTCGGTTTGATTCATTTATACTGGGTGTTCTGGAATGACGCTATCATAATGGTAGAGTAGATAGAGATTTTTCATTTTGCCACAACTCTATACTTTGTCATTCAATTGAAGGGGGAATGAGAAAAAGGTTTTTGGTCATTCTTCGAATAGTATAAGTATAATTCGTAATTTTTCTTCGATTATTCGATATGGAATTAATTTCAGGCCAAAAAACTACTTTTTCTCTAGAGGGTGTTGTTTTTTTAAAGAAAAATAGGAAATAAACCGTGGCGTTGCCTGAATTTTGACTGGTACATTTTGATCAGTACATTTTGATATCATTATTATACAGTGTGACCCACTTAAGACCAGAGCACCCTAATAAAATCTACATTTTCCAACAGATTCAATTTTTTATTTTTTCAGCAACAGGAATATCAAAATGTCTACTTTTACACAAATTTGAAAAATATTATTTCAATTTTCATGGCATAATATGCTTTTTTTTAAGTTAAAAATTGTTGAATATCATCAGCAAATTTTTACGTACATTCCTACTACTAGTGAATTCAGCATTAAATTTGATAAAATACGCATTATATATTAACATTTCTGAGAATTGGCAACATCGTCAACACAAATAAATGTAGGAGATCGTTGAGGTTTCTGGTAGAAATTCGAATTCATAGAGTAAACGTCTTGAAGTTTGATATAAGACTCGAAATTTCGAGATAAAAGTCGAAATTTCGAGATAAAAGTCGAAATTTCGAGATGAAAGCCGAAATTTCGGAGTGAAAGTCGAAAGTTCGATATATGACTCGAAATTTCGAGATAAGTGGAAATGTGGATATAAAACTCCAAATTTCGAGATAAAAGTTAAAATTTCAATATAGAAGTAGAAATTATTGTTGACTGAAGAATTAAAGTTAAATTTATAGCATTTGAAGTTCTGAAATTTTCCATAAGAATAATGAGAGCACATATTTATTGTCAATGACAGAAAACATCTCTTCAAATAGTCTTAACATATTTTGAATTTATTATTTATTGTATTCTTATACGTTTTTATAGTATTCCTTGTTATTTATACAGACCGCATATGTTGGTAGAATGTTATTATTTTTCATAATAATATATATATATATATATATATATATATATATATATATATATATATATATTATGTAGGACAAACTTCGCAATGGCTTAAACAGAGAATAGCTCTGCACAAAAGTGATGCTCGTTTAGGAAGAAACTCGTGTGCAGCAGTTGACCACTCACAAAAAACCGGACACCAATTTGATTATTCAAATGTTAAAATTTTAGACAGAGTTGATAATAAACCAGGTTGTTCCTTGAAATGTATCACATCAATAAAAAAACAAACACCGTTAATTATAAAACAGATACAGGTCAACTTAGTAACATTTATTGCAATATCCCATGAACATGAACTTGATATCACTACCAACTCTGTAATTGTAAGTAGATTTATCTTTTCCGTTTTGTAATTTGTCTAATTTTGTTAAATTTTCTGTAGCTATCTCTCCTGAAGAAGCTAATAAAGATTAGCGAAATATTGAGTAAAGAATAAATGAGTATTACTGGCAAACAGACTGCAAACCCGAGAATTCCCCAACTTAATTTATAAAGTACGGTCGATAAATACATCCTTATTTATATATATATATATATATATATATATATATATATATATATATATATATATAATAAGGATGGATTTAGCGAGGGGCAATATATGAAAATATAAGTAGAAAAATTATTGGGTATAACCCTCAAAATGTTCCGCAACCGTAGACACGTGTTTCGAGTTTAAGCTCTCATCAGTACGGTAAAATCAAGTGCAAAGATGTACAACACTTGGATGTAAAAATAGAAACAAAGGAAGTCAACAACAGGAAGCCAACCACATATTTGTTGTTGACTTCCTTTGTTTCTATTTTTACATCCAAGTGTTGTACATCTTCGCACTTGATTTTACCGTACTGATGAGAGCTTAAGCTCGAAACACGTGTCTACGGTTGCAGAACATTTTGAGGGTTATACCCAATAATTTTTCTACTTATATATATAATTCTATATATATATATATATATATATAGGAAGTTATTCATGACATCTACAGTCACTAGTTGAAACTTAATTTGACACGAACCAAGGAATCCAAAAGTAGAGGTTTGTCCACAAATTGACAGGCAGCCAACAATTCGTTGTTCTGACCAACCCTTGTACGGTTCACATAGTATAATATATACAATATATATTCTGAATAATTTAATTTTTTTTCCAAGGTGGTGACACCACTGAAACCTTGTTTTTTCCCAAAATTTTTTGTCTTTTTTCCAATTGGGACAACGTTTTTGTTTCGAAAAATGTTTCCTTTTTTTTCGAATTTTAGTGATACCTTGTTTCTTTTCCAGAAATATATTTTTTGTCTTTTTTCGATTCAGATGAACATTTTTATTTCGGATAATTTTAATTTTTTCTCCAAGTGGGTGACACCTTGTTTTATTTCAAAATCCATTTTTTGTTTTTTTTGTCGATTTTGATGAACTTTTTTTTTCAAGACGTGTGACACTATGTTTTTTATCCAAAATAATTTTTTCGTTTATTTTTCGAATTGGGAGAAAGTTTTTTTCGGAAAATTTTCATATTTTTTTCCAAGATTTCCAAGACTTCTTGTTTTTTTTTCAAAATTTTTACATAATATAATTCACAACTGAATTTTTTCAGATTAATTTATAAACATGCTGTACCTTCCGTCATATGGTCAGAGATAAAAGTTATGAACGGCCCGGTAATTTCCAATCGATATTATCTGAAATATTGTCTCGTCGCAACTGTTCGCGGACACCATGTGCCCAACGGCCATCATGGGCATGGGTTACTCCGTGTGGGTGCACCGCGTCTCCTTGGTAATGTTATCCGGACGTGGACACGCGCCTACCTTATGATGGAAATTCGATTCCTCTTCAATGAACCTGAAAAGTGAACGTTTTATCTGATCGGTGCGGTGTGATGGCAAAAATCGCTTTCATTTCTCATCTTGTATACATATTGAACAAAAAAAGTCAAGCCTGGCAGTCCACAGCGGCCGGGATCTTCTCAAAAAGATTATTAAAATGGTAAGAATTGAAATTTAATTAGTTTGGATAACACATGTAATATTTTTTCGTAATCCCGTACTGTTATTTTGATTTGACGGTAGTCAGATGACAATAATTGAAAAGTTAACGGCCAAAGCCGTTAAGAAATATTTTTTTCAAAACTTTAGTCTGCTTACAGTAGCAATAATTATAATAATACTAACTATTTATATATTTGAAAAGGTATTTGACAATTGCTATTATTTGAAATTTCTATTCCATCGATGAGAGATTTACCATCTATAGCACCAGTATTTGAACTTGTTGTTGGAGTGGTCATATTACTATGAAATAGTTATCTTTATTCTCTTTTAAACTGAATTTTCAATATACGACTCCGCCACCGCAGAGGAGTTCCAACCTCCAAGTTCTTTTTTTACCGATAGTAGATCACCACTATTTTCCACCACTATAAGCATAGTAGCCGAGGATATGCGAAACGATTGCCCTGTGTAGAGCTGAGGATTTTCGATTTTCAAGAATGCTGCAATTTTCTTTGCAACATCTCCACAACTTGTTTTACATATTTACCATTCATCAAGAATCGCCGATTTTCCAAATGTGAAGGCCGCAAATCTACGTATTTTTGGTATAAACCATAGGCACCAAAAGGAAGTCCTTCTTTGGGAATGACAAATACCCAGTTCTTTTTGTTTTTAGTATACTTCAATGTAAGCAAAACTCTGGTACTGGTGCTTTCAAAATCATTCACAGTTAGCTTAATAAGTTCGTCACGTCTACAGGCGCCAAAAATACCACACATTAATACAACCGTTTCAAGCTGCCATGTATGATCATCTGCCTCCAACAAAAACTTAGTTAGTTCTTTAGACAAAATGTTTGCTTTCTTTGGTGTGTATCCATCAGACTTTCGTCTCAGGAACAGAAATAATTTTCCAAATCTGAAAATAGCATTTCTGTAGATAATACTATAATATGGTGTACGACTTAAAAAAACTAAAGGTGGGTTTAGTCAACATCATTTTAAAATTGTGCTTAAATGCTTAATATGTCAAAAGCGAAAGTTGAATCTGTTATATCAAATGGCGCCATTTATACAACAATGTTAAGTTTATGCTGAAAACCTTTGATGTTACCGTTATGTTTATGATAATGCTTATGCTAAAGTTGAAATGTCAATGTTGTCGTAAACTTTCAAAGCAAGTTTCAACATTGAAATCTTGTTCCACAGCGAGTTACCAGTTAACAGTTTACATTTCAATTGACGCCTGTTATAATATATACAAGGGTTATGAGCTTTTTGAACTTCTTTTCGACACTGCCTGTACTTTAAATTTTTTTTTCAAAATCCTGCTCACAGTGGAGTGAAAAACATATTTGTTGGTATGCCGTTCATTGAATAAAATTGCTGCTTTCCTGAATGTCTTATAATTTTCACCAACAATGTGAACTAGCTCTTTGTCTTCGTTGATTAAATTCTTTCTGGTAATTTTCAATTCGAAAAACTTATTATACAGGAAAACAATCCATAGCCATCTCATATTATGTTGCCTAGTCAAGTGACCTGGCTGTATGAGCATAGAATTGAGAAAAATCGTAACCAATTTCAATGGGAATCAGTCAGGTATTTTGCCAAAAAAGTGCCTTTCACCAAAAATCTTTTGTTTTTGCACAAAATTTATTAAATTTGATTAAATGCTTAAATGATATGTAAAGGAATAATTGACAGTTTTCATTGGTTTTGCAAATAATTACTTCGCTGTATGTCATTTGTCAAATTTTGAAAAAGGCGTTTTTCAAGAAATTGAAAATCACTCAGTTCATCTGATAAGTTGGGGATTTTTTTTTAAATCTCTGCTAAAGATTTGATCTAATTGTTGCATGCATACTTTGATTGCCAATGTTTTCCTTTTTTTCGTTTGAAAACTATCAGTTTTTTTCAAAAAAGGGACAAAAAAGTTAAGGAATACAATAGGAATAAAGAGGTTTCTCGATTTTCGCCCTCTTGGATTAATCCCTCTGCAAGTCTTGTCTAAAGCGCGGCCTTTTTACTACTTGTTTCCAACTCCCGTTCATCCAACTCTATTTCATATCTTTGCACGAGATATTAGTCTGTTTTGCCCAAACAGTGTCTAGCAGTGTTTTTTCGCAACACGCACTATTTATTTACAAATCCTACTTCTGACACCACTGTAGCATATTTAAAGTCTAAACGGTTTTAAATAATGTATTTATGAACATAAAATCTTACTTCTAATTTATAATATCACAAAAGTACATCACTATTATTTATTTTAACTGCTGCGATCTTTCTTAACTAAGTTGCTTCTCGAGACAGTTTCTAGAAGCGATGGTGAGGTGAGATGCCAATGAGGCAACAGGTCCGGCCTCAGAAATATTACAGTAGGTACTTATGAACATATAATTTGAACCTTCCATCTTCAATAAACATTTTTAAGTATAATAGCGAGCTTAGATTTTTTCCTGAAGTTATTAAGCCTTTATTTACCCAGAATTATGTTTTTTTTGGAATTCAGATTTTTTTTTATAGGAAAGGCGGAGTTATGCAGTTTTTGAATATCAAGATGAAAGTCGTAAAAGCCACTTATGGTATTCCTGGGCGATTCCAGACATAGGTGATGAAATTTACTACAGTTAGGTGCGTTCAGAATACATTCTGCCAAATTTAGGTGATTTACTATTTTCATTTCCCAATAAGAGATCATTATTCACGCAGTCGAGGTACTTATCTACAATTCGAGGCCGTTATCGCTCAAACGAATTCTCGAAGAGAGACATTTTCTCAAACGGTGGTTTCACTGATGGCAGTTATTAGCCCTCCTGCGATTCAATCATCGACACCCGCGAGGGAAAAAGACCGCGGAGCACGTAATTGCGCGGGTGGTCCTGCACGTGCCCCCTTCATTCGGCGTGCCGTGCAGTTCGAGAGGGTATCGGTTCGCATCGATGAGATTGATAGGGAGCATCTCCGTACTCGTCGAAGAATATGGCCGGAATGTGCATGTGCTAATGGATCTCGCGAGGTTTCCGTACGACTTCTGAATGATGCGAGCGGAGTTGTCGCGATGTTTGAGGTCGGAGGTCAGTGGTGGCTCGTCAAAAGGGGTTGAACTGAATGAGATTATTATAAAATTATCATTTACTGTAGTGTGATACAAGGTGATACTACATTAAGTTTGTTTATAGAGATAGTATTTGTTCGGTATTCATTTGAAGCATTCAATATTTTATATATTTTTTATTCTTTTCAAAATGGTATACTCGATCTCCCGACCTATTTCCTCTCGATTTTTTCTGCATTATATACTAATTGAACCATTCTGAATCGATCAGCATACGCAGAATTGCTCTATTTCTAACCGTTCTTGTATTGAAAAGTTCCAATCGAGTTGAAAGGTGTTTTTCCCACCAAACCAGCAAAATTTTATATCTGAGCAACAACAAATCATATTTTTTCGGAATAAAAGTGAAATTTTGCGTATATGGTGTGAATTTCAAATGGATCTGGCGAATTTGTATTTTCCGTGATTTTTAGGGGTCTACCCCTTGCAACTTTTACAACTTTCTTCGAGTTCATTTCTTTTTTCTTCGAAAAAATTCAAATCTGCAGTATACAGGGTGAGTCAGAATAAGATCAACAAACTCCGACTACAGATTACTTGCCTCATTTTGAGATGAAAAGTTTTTATCAAGGTATGTCCTAAAATGCATCCCATTTGAGATACAGCGTGTCAAAAGTGCGAAAAAAATTTAGATTTTTTTTTTCTCTAAAACTCCTGGAGAAAAAATGTTCAAACTTGGTGCACTAATCAAGGTTTATCAACATGATAATTTGAAGTTATAATTTTCAATTTTCGTAAACCAGTGGCGTAGTTACGATGGTATGTGGTCATATTTTCCTTCATATTTTCTTTGGGCAACTGCATTGACAAATGAGCGTTTGACATCAGTTAGGCTCATCCATACTCAACCTAAAAGTCATAATATTCCATTTGCCTAAAAGTGAAGGTTTCTGAGATATTTGCGAAAAACTGAAGATATGTCCTGAGAAGAGACATACCATCCTGTGTGCTACAATCGCATGATGCAACTTTATTATAACCTATAGGAATAATTGTCAACCTCCTGAACATTTTTCAATGTTTTTCACTTATTCACATTGTGTGCCATGAACCGATAATTTTTCGGTATAGGTTTTACATTTTACCTCATGAGCCACACAACACTGCCTCATATTATCTTTTTTTTTCGTGATCTGTAACTTCTACCAATTATTTTATTGGTTTCATAAAAGGCCAAGAGCCGTAACTTATGTGAACGCTATGGAACTGCGCGGTGTTGCCATATCGAAAACCGTGGATGAAAAAACCGTGGCTGTTTTCACGCCCGTCGGCTTGTTTACATTTTAGACAGTTATTGAATTCACGCAAACAATATGTAGAATTCCTTAGTTTTTGATAATGCTGATTGCGATTTCAGAAAAAATAGTATGTGTACCTCTTAGTAAAAGCACATTTCCAGACTTCAATGCTTGTTGGCCTCAGCTTAACGCCTCGGCCAACAATTTACATTGTCGTCCGGAAATGTATTGCTTTTACTACTAGATACACAATATACTATTGGCTCCGGAGATGCTAACAAAACGCGGGTCGAATGCGAATTGACATAGTTTTGGTGTTTGAGTAGTTTCTATTTCTTGAATTTTTTTCACACCAAAGGTTCCAAATATTTATCTATACGAGATTTGTAGACCACGTTTCGCCAAAATGCAGAAACATCTCTCAAAATTTCAAGTAAACCGAGAAGTCGCAATTTTGTAGTGTGTCTGGTCCAAAACTGATCCCAACTTTGCATGTGAAAGTACTCATCATCTTACGGTAATTCTGCGGCGATATGAATATGCATGCCTATTGTGTATTAAATTTATCACAAGGTACGTGCATAAATTGACGTCATTCGACATTTAATTCATAAGAACATACAAGATCTACAGAAAATTTCGAGTTAATGAGCTTCAATAAAGACTAATGAAATATCACGAGTTCTGATAAGATCGTGGTCTCGCACGGATGATCGTACGTGTTTCAGAGAAAGAGACGCGAAACCTGGCACAATCTTCTAGAAATTATAGAAAATGTATCATGGAAGTTTTTGGATTCAACGTAGGTTTGATTGGAAGTTTATAATCATTTTACCAAGAGGGGAAAATCCTGTAATAAAAAGGAAGGAAGGAGAACCGAAGGAAGAAACAGATAAATTGATGTTATTTTTTTATTTTTGATGGGAACACCTCTCCAGGCATGAGTTCCAATGTTATTCATTGAAAAAACGACTCGTAAGAAAGAGAAATTCAGGTGGTTATGAGGTGAAAAGATGTTTAGATGTCGATAGGAATGGAATAAATTAATTTTTAGCGTTTTTATACTGGTCCATTTCTATTCTCAATTTGACAATTTACGGTATGAAAACATTACCCCCTTCTTACTCCACCTCTGAAATATGAGCACCTACTCAAAAATTTTAAATTTGGTGCAATCATAACTGATCAAATTAATTTTGAAAATGTAAATTTTTTATATTTTATGTAGAAGAATGAAGGAACTAATGTAACATAATGTTTCAATCAATCAATCAAGGTATACTTCATTGTCGGAAGAATCGATTGATCAATATTTTCTTGTATGTGTTGTATTAGATATATCGATGCGGTTGCAATTGACAAATTTTGCAAGGTCTGAGGTGTATTTTGTTTTCATTCAGGTAGTTATATCAGTTTATAATATAAGGCAATTTCAATAACTTTAGAGAAAAAGCTGAGGAGGAAAATAGATCTATTGTTTTTTATTGGTCCCCCTTTTTAAGGACTGGCACTACTTTCGACATTTTTAAATCTTCGGGGAAGTGACCTGAAGTCATCGGGAGGTTGATAAGTACAGATAACTTCAGATCATATTCATCAAGATGCAGTACGTTCACGTTTTAAAATAAAAAAAAAATCTGAAAAATTTCAATAATTTTGAAATGGTTCTAATCTGACTGGGATCCTGAACTGCGCCACGAGTAGTAATTGAACTTGATCCTGATGTGTGAAGAGTATAAGCGGACAATCTGGAGGTAAATCCTTCACAGTTTAAACTCAGGTATCCTAGGATACCTACATCGAAATATTTTAAAAATAACTTGAGTTCAAATGTAACGCCTAGATTTTGGAGATCTTGTATTTGTATTAGCATTACTGAGTTTGTAATGTCGGAATTTCATTGAGACAGCTTGGCAAATCTAGCTCTGAAAGTGAAATTGCCTATCGCCTATCGATGCGCGGTAACAGAATAGCTCAGTACAGTCCGAAACAAGTATGAGTTACTGTCCATCGCGAAGTGCACTGTGAAGTTTTATTTCTGATGAATGTACCCTCTTCTCATTCAAAATTCGGGCATCTCATACGTTTCTCGACATTCATAGCTAGATTTGTCAAGCTGTACCTAGTTCTATATACGACGGAAAAGTGAACCGCTCGACTCCATCTAATCACATCCGAGCATCGTTATCGTTATGATAATATCTCGGTAATGGCGTGTACTGTGTACTCAGCCACAAGAAAACTCGCGTATAGACGTCGAGGCAGGTGCGCACGGAGTCAGCAGGTGGTCCGCAATGGTTCAATTGTCACGCCATTGCTTGCTCACCGGTGCCTTACCAGATACAGTTCGCCTCAATCACGACATGCGGCCGACGCCGTCACCACATCATTACATTCTCTCATTCGAGAATCGAAAGGGTTGTCTTTCTTCTGCCGCCTTTGTTTTGGTATCTAAAACCTGCCGATACGCAAAATATTCACAGTACACAGTGACAGGCTGTCATAGGCTCACTGAGTGACAACTCACAATTCGTGCAAATCATTTTTGCAGTAATTTTTTTTAAGTGGAGATCGAAGAATTAGAGTAGGTATATTACTTGTATATGTGTTGCAAGGTACCAATTCTGATCAAAATTTTATTGACAACATTAGTGAATAGTGACAAATTACAAATTATCTTTATAGTAGGCCGGGTTTTAATTATCAAAGTTCCGCCACGTGCGCCTTGCACTTGCGAAAACAAAGGGCGAAGAAAAATCCAAGAAAGGGTGATTGCAATTTATAAATTGAAGGTAGTCAGTTGAAAATTTAATTTGAACGTTTCCCAACATGGAAATTATTTTAAGAAAATATCTGTGATAAAACGAGTAAAAAATTACTTAAGAAATTCTTCAACAGACGATAAATCTGCAGACCTCTCAATATTATCTATAGAATCAGAGGCACTAGGAAAGGACTTTTGACGATATCAAACATTTTCAAGTATCAAATGTCGTAAAATCCAACTGTGAAAAATCGATTTGTACATTTTCCCACATACGTTTTTTGTAAAACGCGTTTTATATTACATGTACCTATATTTTTACTTTCCTAGTTTAGAGGCGCCAAATGATGTCAGCCTAAGGCGCTCAAATGTCTTAATCCGGCCCTGACTGTACGAGATGTAAAACTAGTCCAAGATTTTTAACATGATCTGTAAGTGTTATGGGTGATGTTCGATTGATTTTACTTTCACATGTTATGTTCATGATGGTACTTCTACCAAACAACATGGCGACTGTTTTAGATGAGTATTGATTTGTTGACAAGCCAGATGTTAGAGAAATTTTGACGAATTGTTGATGAATCGGTGTGTCATCTGCATAGATATGAATATTTGTTAAGTGAAAGCAGGACAAAATCTGCGATGTATAAAGAGGTCCTAGAATTGAGCCCTGCGGAACACCCCTTCTAGAGTCAAGATAATTGACATTTTTTATATGAAAAATTACGCGTTTCAAGCGACCTGTTAAATAATTATTTATCAGCGCTGTGCAGTCTCTAGAGAATCCTAATTTTCATAAAAGCAACGAGAAATTGATGGACCAAAATGCAAAGTTCGTTACGCTCCGCAGATTCATGAATATCGTCGAGTTCTTCTGAATCCCGATTGATTTTCGAGAGTACACATAATAGATATCAATAGTTTTCAGTTCAGTGCCATAAATTCGAAATAAAATTCAAAATTTCGAGGTCTACTTCGAATTAATTTTTTCGTCAAAAATCCAATAAATGTGTCAGCAATTTTTTTAAAAAGAATTTGAGAAGACTACGCCACTGGATTTGCAGTAATTTAAAATGGGTGTTACCGAAATTTCATTAAAAAATATCACAAATCCAGAGGCGTTCATCATTTTAAAATTGTACTTAAATACAGTGTGTCCAAGATAAGAATGAACAGCATGGGGATAAGTAATCACTAAATTTCATTTTGCGCGAGAAATGGTTCTGAAATCATACTGTGTGATACGTTGCTGTAAGTTGATGATGTTTTCTAAAAGACGAAACGTCGCAGAAAAATTCTGCTTACGTTATCAGGTAGTCCTTAAAAAGTGGCCATGACAAAGTGCTATTTGTTTTACATTTCCTTTGAAAATAAACCTAGGAGAAAATAAAAACGAAATTCTCAAATTTCGGTTTTTCTCGGATATCTCCGTAACTACTCGGAATATTAAAACTTTCTAAATGGCATATTGTTGGGCACATAAATGCGCTACTTTTCTCTAATTTAATCGACCCCGTATCTCTTACCGTTTCCGATATCCCCATGCTGTTCATTCTTATCTTGGACACACTGTATATGCTGAAAGAGAAAGTTGAATTTGTTATATCAAATGGCGCCATTTATACAACAATGTTAAGTTTATGCTAAAAAGCTTTGATGTTACCGTTATGTTTATGATAATGCTTGTGCTAAAGTTGACTAAATCCACCCTAACATGCATTAAGTTGTCAAGTGACAGTGTTGAGCCTGACGATAATGCTTAATTGTGTCTGTAACAATCCAAATTGTTTTCATATAACGGTAGTATCTATTTTCAATTATTTTCTCATTAGAAGTATCCAACAACCTTTCGACAACATTCCTCCAGATAACACGAAGCTATTCCAGGAAAAATGAAACAGGTAGTTAGTTCTCTCACGGAATTCTTCGGTGGCCAAAAATTTGTCATTCATCCACCTCACCTGGTTGAATGAACACAATGGTGGTGTAGCTTCAAATAAGGGTGTTTGAGGGTGTCCGGACGTGATATCGAATGGGTAGAGGGTATTAGCAGTCGGCGGCAATCAATGAAAGTACCTATCGGGTACTTTTGGATTGCATCCAGTCAAAGAAAATGTTCTCGAGAATGATAAATTGTGCAGTTCGAAATCCGTAATCTTTATACATGGGAAAGTGTTTCTGTGTAGTCCGTTGAATGTCTTTCTTGAGAAACTTAAGAAATCGGTGATAATATAACTTGTTGGATGACGACTGCAGTCAGAAATTGTCTGGAATATAGGGTGTCTCATTTTATGGACAATATCTACTTGATATTCTAAACCAAATTCACGATTTATCGGTGACTAAGCACTGACTTTAGGGATATTTTCGTCGACAAGTCTCCAACAGAAAACAACTGCAGCCCCTAAGACCGTTGAATTATATCTGTTTGTTCTTGGCACAGGTTCTACGAGAACTACTGTGTGGGTTTTCAATCAAAACAAGTTTGGCTCTGAGATGGTTGACAGGACTGAACCTTTTTTTTTAAATTAACACCAATTCTCTCTAACTGAGTATGTGTCTTCATTTCAACGAAAATTTGTGAAACTGAAAGGAAAAATAAAATTTCACGAAAATTCGATTTCGTTCAATATCGAAAATTGCATTACTTGACTCTCAATATTACTTGATCTGATGTACTTGTTCGAATTAGAACGTTACTTTAACTCAGAAAATATCGATTTTGTGGATAGGTGCAGTTTTTCGTCGAATGTAATTTTTGATGTGAGATTCGGAATCAATTCGTCAAAATACGTTCGAGAGAAGTTTGCGATTTTTCGAAAAATGAAAAATAAAATTTTTCGAAAATTCGATTTCCTTCAAAATCGAATATTGCATTACGTGACTTTGATCGCCTGGGAATATTTTTAAAATGCGAAATCCCCGCGAGTATCACTTGATCTGAAAGAAAATTTCCTTCTGAATCCAAAAATGTACTTGTTCTTAGATTTAGAAAGCTAGTTCACTTAGAAAATGTCGATAATGTGGATAGGTGTATTTTTTCGTCGAAAAATTGTCTTTTTTCAGTTACCCCTTTGTCGAATTTAATTTTTGATGAAAGATTCGAAATCAGTCGTTGAGATACGTTTGAGGAAAGGTTGCTATTTTTCAAAAATTGAAAAATAAAATTTTTTGAAAATTCGATTTCCTTCAATACCGAATATTGCATTACGTGACTTTGATCGCCTGGGAATATTTTCAAAATGCGAAATCCCCGCGGGTATCACTTGATCTGAAAGAAAATTTCCTTCTGAATCCGAAAATGTATTCTTCGAATAAGAATGCTAGTTCACTCAGAAAATACCGATTTTGTATATTGGTGCTTGTTTTCGTCGAAAATTGGCCTTTTTAAGATTAGGAATAAGCTCGTTGAGAAACGAAAAATATTTGTTTTTGAAAATTCGATTTCTTTCCATATTGAATATTGCATTACTTGACTTTGATCGCCTGTGAATATTTAGAAAATGCGAAATCCCCTTCGAATTTTACTGGTAGAAAATACTCTTCTGAATCCGAAAATATACTTGTTGTTCGAATAAGAAAGCTAGTTCCATTCAAAAATGTCGATTTTGTGGATAGGTGCATTTTTTCGTAGAAAAATTGCCCCTTTTCAGTTACTCGTTTGTCGAATTTAATTTTTCAGGTAAGATTCGGAATCAGCTTTTTGAGATGCGTTCGACAGAAGTTCGAGATTTTTATAAAAACCAAAAATAAATTTTTTCCAATATTCCATTTCCTTCAATATCGAATATTGCATTACTTGACTTTGATCGCCTGTGAATATTTTAAAAATTATAGTAAATATCCTTCTGAATCCGAAAATGTACTTGTTCTTCGAATTAGACAGCCATTTCACGTAGAAAATGTCGATTTTGTGGATAGGTGCATTACTTCGAGGAATATTTTTCAGTTTCAGTCGAATTTAATTTTTGTGGTAAGGTAAGGTATGAAACGTAAGGTAACTGAAAAGTTCACTATTTTTCAACTTCCTGCTTTGATTTCTTATCTCTAACCAATCAGTGGGCTTTATCGTCAACAGTGAAAACATTTTTGGGGATCAAATAATGCCATTACTTTACTTACTATCTTGAGGATTTCTCTGGCACTCTTAAAAATACCTTTCAAAAATTATCACAATAACTATTAAATGAGTATTGAGAATGTCCTTTGGCCTTCATTGAATTTTGATAATGTTATTAAAGAATTTTCTACCTTGATTGTTGAGTTGCTTTTTATTCGCTTTTTATTCACGAGTGTGTGAATACTAAAAAAATCTGTTGGTCCATTCACCAATAGCTTTGAGGACCCCCTGAATTTTTTATGCACTCGTTCCCGTTTGGCTCAATCCGGCATTGGATAAACCCAAATTGTTTTTTGGGTTTTTTATGTGTTTTCTGTTACATGTCACTACTGGGATTGTCAGTTCCAACCAATCCTCTTTCAAGTACTGAAGTGAAAGGATCGTAGTTTTAGAATGTTTGCCTCCGACCCAGACAGCCCGGGTTCCATCCGTCTGCCACGGAGCTAAAGTGGTTCGGAATCCACTTTCACGTATAAGCTCTAGTTCCCGGATCTCCGTTGCTCGCGCAAGCTCTGTCTGTTTTTGAATGTTTTTCTACGAGAGCCTGGAAGATCCCTAAAAGCAAATTTTTCAAAAAGATTTTCACAAAATTAAAAAAAAAATTGCTATCAAGATTTAAGCCTGTCCCATTTTCTAGAATTTGTGCAGGCCGAATCCTGTAGCTTTCGAAATGAGATCGGAATGCGCAGTCGAGTCGTCCTTGAATGTCCCAACGGACCTGTCAATTACTATCTGTGACAATATAAACATTTTCCAGTTTACGGTAGAGCGAAAGGCGCATTGTTCGCATTTTTGTAGTTGACAATATAAACATTTTCCAGTTTACGGTAGAGCGAAAGGCGCATTGTTCGCATTTTTGTAGTGTTTATCATGATGCACGTTACTCGCCCCGCAGCGACATTGTGCGGTAATCCTTCAGTTCACGCCGACTTTGCGACCATTCAGAAAAAAAGTTTCCCACCTCGGAGGTGTTCACCGGCTGTACATTCATAGTCTTGTCAACATGTACAATTTTTTTTTTTTAAATTTGGATACCTACCGAAAATTTGATTCATTCGTAATGTCATGTAGAAAGTTTGAGAAAAGGAACCAGAAGGGTCTGAAAAAAATTGCAAAAGATATAAAAAAAGTGGGGATTTGTTTTTTTTTGAACATCTCGAAAAATATTAAAGATTTTCGAAATGTTAAAAAAGATCTGAAAATATCATCAAATTTGCTGAAAAAAAGTTCTCCGGAAACTGTACCTCCAAACGCCACCATATAAAAAAAATGGGTCAACTGGGCCAATTTTAAAAAAAAATCATTCTGGTTCCATTATATAAGAAAGTCTTTTTTTGTTTTTGATTTACAGCTAATTTTGTGTGTGGTATGAGTTTTATGTCGCGTGGCTTGTAAGGATTCTCGCTTGCGCTGTATTGTGTATTACCGCGATATGAAAGCTGAGCAAGGAAGAAAAGTAGCATTGAATAAGGCCTCACGTACAAAATATCGATGCGTGGGTTGTAACAAATGTTACTGTGTCACAAGTTTTTGTTGATCATTATTTGCAAACCTAAAAACGTAATATTTTCATTTATATTTTTATTATTAGTGGTATTTTCCAGAAGTATGTATTTGTTTTCATAATAATTGTGTAACACCTATATTACTTGTAACACCAATTTGTGAATTATTTCTAATAATGTTATCTGTTGGGTATTTCTTAGTTTTAGGTCAAATTCTAAAACTATATTACGAAAAAAGAGACATAATGATGTGTCGCACAATCGCTGAAAATCCTACAAATCTCATGGACCAAAAGTATATGTTGTCTCCCCGGGCCACGCTCTTTCATTCCCAATAAAGAAACCAGTATAGCGCGACTAACTGCTGTGCTACGATGCCAAATTGAACCGATTGCAATGAGGCACATATAATAATAATAATAATAATAATAATAATAATCAGTTTTATTGATTCGTAAAAGTGAAAAATACAATATCAAACTATGGCAATAATTACATAATTCACACCTATCAAGAGGCAGAGTTAGCTCTAGTTCAACTCAATTAAGAGTTGAACGAGTGCTTTCTTCCACTCAAACTATGGAACCTTAAACTAAACTAAAACTAAACCAACAATTTGACATAGTATTAATATTTGTATCTTATTTTAAAATTATTATACTATCATATTGAGACAGGGAAATAATTTTCAGTACATGAACATTATGAGAATCATTTAGGAATGACAGCATTAAAGAGATAATTTCGCGAATAATAGATCGTTTTTGAGTCTGCTTTTGAAGCATGCTGTGGTTAATGTTTTCAACAAATCTTCCAGAATCCTGTTGTACAGCGGAGTAATATTTTATGAGAAAGATGGTTGGAATTGGGCTGTAGAGTGCAGAGGTGGTGTGAGTCGAGATTTGTGCCAAATATTAATGCGATGGAGGTCAGTGCGAAAGGTTATTTTGTCGTATACATATGGTGGTTTATGTGAAGTTATTATATTATGGAATAAAGTGCATGCGTGAAGTATTCTTCTTTTTTCGGTATTGAGCCAACCTAGTTCTTGTGTGTTACGTAGCCTAGGGATCAAAATGAGGTGCGACATGCGCATTATACCTCATGGCGCTTAACGTGTTACTAGGCTTACAAATTGATAGCCGTTGCAAAAATTTTGAATTCCCACTTTTTTTATTAATAATTAAAAATAAAAAAATTAAGGAAAGTAAATACATTTTTTACCAACAAATAAATTTCAAAGATTATTTTCAATAAATATATTACAAATATATTGATTTTTCAGGAATTAAAAATATTGGAGGTACAGTTTCCGGGAGTCAACCCTTTTTTTCTTTCTTTTCAGATCTTTTTTAATGTTTCGATAATCTTTAATATTTTTCAAGATATTAAAAAAAACCAAAGCCCCACTTTTTTTTCACTCGATTGTTAATAATTGTTGCAATTTTTTCTGTCCATTTTGGGACCTTAAATAATTTTCGGTTCCTTTATAATTTTTTTTGTTGACTAGACTATCACGGTACAGAATGAAAAGGTGTTTAGATCCTTTTAAAATCGACTTGAATAAACAGATCAACTCGCCGCTCTGGAAATGTTATTGAAAACAAGTGCTCTTTAACAGATTTACGGACTTTAACCAAATCCTAACCTATAAGAGAGTGATGGACTTAACTCCTATTGTAGAAGGCGTTTTATATATTTTTCTTGCCAAGTTTATAACCAGCTAAGTACCATTGAATTCATTTCACAAAGCTGTACTGATTATTTGTCACCGAGTTTTTCAACCAGAAAATCCCCCATGCAGTCTTTTTGCCACGGGTATTACTGAAATACTCAATTTAGTTGCTGAGTACCAAATAATTTTGCCAGTCAGTAATTTCACGAGAAAAACTGACTTCAAAAAATTGTGAGACCGTAGGTGATAATATAAAACTTTTTTTCTCCAAATGACATTAAAAGCGGCCTTTTAATGACACTTGGCAGGCTTAGAAGTTGTACTTTTAATGCCTAGGCAGAAAAAGTCCACTTTTACTGCCTAGGCAGAAAAAGTTCGTTCAATTTCTTTGAAAGATCGGAAAAATAGACAATCAGCACATTTTCAGAGAAAGATCCTATATTTTTCTTCTGTCTATATTCCATGAATCTGCTGTATGTGAGTTCATATACAGTTCTTGATTTTTCCGGTAAAAGGTTAAATTCCACATCTCGCGCCTGGTCTCTTATCTCAGGTGGTGTTAATTGCATCAATTCATCCTCACTTTGCAGTAAATCCATTTCTAACATGACAACTTTTCAAAATTGATAAAAGTAACACAGGGCCCAGTTACCTTTGATAAAATAATTTAGTTATTTGGATATTGATAATGAAACGCAATTTAAATATGAAAAAGTCGATTTTGCGTAGAATTGGAACAAATTTGAAGAAAAAATTATATGTTTCACACGGCAGAAAAGCAGATTTAATGCCTTGGATGGTTTCATAGCCTCGCTACGCTCGGCTATGAAACACCAGCCGCGGCATTAAATCTTGTGCTTTTATGCCTAGTAAAACAAATAACTATTAATGACATAATAGTTATTTATGTACCAAGGGTATAAATAGATGTTTATGCCCTGAGGGCGACGTTTTACGAACCCGAGGGCCTCTGGCCTGAGGGTTTGTAAGTCGCCCGAGGGTATACATATCTGTTTATGCCCGCGGTACATACATAACTTTATGTCATACTAGTTCGTTATTGCAATCCAATCTCAATACAAATCAGTATTTTCAAAAATCCGGTTTGAATTAATAACATTGCCATTTTATCATAGTAGACACTATCGTTGCTAGGTGAATGTTGACGTGAACGTAAATGTCATAAAATCACAATAATTTTTATATGTGACAAAGGTAGATGTCAAAATGAACGAATATTTTGGAATTCCTGACGAAATTATTTCTCTTTATGCCCGCGCGGGCCATAAAGTGAACTTTATGCCCACACGGGCATAAAGTACGACATTAGATAGTTGCTAACTAAGCAATAAAAACACAATAATGAACTAGTATGACATAAATAATTTTATGGAATGAACCTTAGATTTGGTTATTGGATCGGAGAGCAATTGGAATAACTGTATAGTAAGAAGGGACTGTCTCCCATTTTTTAGGGAGGACGTATACTACCCCTCTCTAAACATTATGTTGGAAGTTGCGTCTGAAAAAAAAATTATAAGAAAATTAATTCTATGGAATCGAAGTATAATTATAGGAAAGCAAATTTTTTTAAATTGAGTGAAAGTCTGAGATGCAAATTGGGAAAAACTATAAGCGGAGAAATCCGATGTAAACCTAGCTTTAGATGAATTCTACATGATATGGAAAAAATAGTGAATGATTGTGGACCTACGTTTTTTAATCAAGAAAATAATTGTTATGGTTTACAACAGAAATTAAAAACCCATTGAAAGAAAAGAATAGACTCAGGAGATTGATATCATCATCTGATTTTTCTGACGAGAGGTATAGGGATTTAAGAAAGAGAACGACAGTTTTGATTAAGTCTGAGGAACGCAAATATATGAATAAAATAGAACAGGAGCCAACTGTCAGTACGAGTAATTTTTGGAATTATGTGCATAATAGAATAAAAAATTGTTTCGATGTCAGTAGCTTGATGTATAAAGGAGTACGGATCTCAAAAAAAAAAAATAGCAAATACATTTGCTACTTTCCTTTCGTCTGTCTATTCCTCAGTAAAAGCATCATAAGATATGAAATTTGAAATAAATGAATATACAATATTGCTGTGAAAAAATTAAAGCTGGATCAGATAGAATCCTGAACCCTTGATTCATATTTTTAATTCAATATTTAAATCGGTTAATAAAATAGACGAGGAAAGGAAACTTATTTCTATAATTTGTGATCCTGCCAAGATTTTTGAGCAAATCGTATACTCTAATCTACTATAATAATAATAAATAAATGGATGAATGAATGAATGAATGAATGTATAAATAAATATTTGTTCGTCATTTAAAGTCAAGTCAAGTCAAAAGTGCTTTATTGTCGAAGATGTAAAATCTCACCGACAGCGTAGTCAAATAATGAAATAAATAGAAAAGGGATATAGAATATAAAATCAAAATGACTGCAGTCTGCAATAGATATATACTAAGATGAGTGATTGAAGTAACAAAAATACTAAATAAGTGACAAATATTCAAAGAGTAAAATACACGAACCTAACCTAATCAAATATGGATAAAAACAGCCATTTACTTATTGATACAATATAACCTGAAAAAATATTGATAAAAACATCTTAGCATTATCCAAAAGTAGCGCCTTGATCCTTGAGTGCATTTCTAAATTTCATATATACAGGGTGAGTCAGAATAAGACCGACAAACTCCGACTACAGATTCCTTGCCTCATTTTGAGATGAAAAGTTTCTATCAAGGGATGTCCTAAAATGCATCCCCTCTGAGATACAGGGTGTCAAAAATGCGAAAAAAATTAGATTAATTTTTTTCTCTAAAACTCCTGGAGAAAAAAAATTCAAACTTGGTGCACTAATCTAGGTTTATCAACGTGATAATTTGAATTATAATTTTCAATTTTCGTAAACCAGTGGCGTAGTTACGATGGTATGTGGTCATATTTTCCTTCATATTTTCTTTGGACAACTGAATTGACAAATGAGCGTTTGACATCAGTTAGGCTCATCCATACTCAACCTAAAAGCCATAACATTCCATTTGCCTAAAAGTGAAGGTTTCTAAGATATTTGCAAAAAACTGAAGATATGTCCTGAGAAGAGACATAACATCCTGTGTGCTATAATCGCATGATGCAACTTTATTATAACTTATAGGAATAATTGTCAACCTATTGAACGTTTTTTAATGTTGGGAGTATTCATAACATAGTACAGGTAAGTCAGAATGAGACCGACAAACTCCGTTTTTTTATTCGTCATAATATTTGAACGAATCGATTTCGTAAATTCACCGATATGGGACCATACATTGTTGCATAATGATTATTCTGAAAAATCCACTGACAAACCCAGCCTCAAATTATAATACTCCTGTTAGAGGAGAGTTAAAGCCTAAAATAATATTTGCGAAAAACTGTAAATACCTACTTTTAAATTTGTTTAATTTTATGTTGGAGTAATATTATCAAAGTCATTTCATACTGAATTATCTAGGAAAATATTTTCCAATCATCATGTTTTTGGTGAAGAAAAACAATTATTGTGTATTTATATCTACTCAAATGATAGAAACGGTTTATAGGGTTCACAACATAAAAACAAAAAAGGCTCAAAGTAAATGTTTAAATGGACCACCATTTTGTTCGATACACAATTGGCATCTCCGTATCATTGACTGTCGCACGCTTTGGAATATTCCTGGTGTATCCTGTATTAACGTACATGCTGCTAAAATTCATGCCGTTAAATCTTCTACAGATTCTACAGGTGTCGAATACACCAGGGATTTAAGGTAACCCCACAAAAAAGTCTAGTGACGTTAAATCCGGAGAACGTGCAGGCCAGTGTATGGGACCACGTCTACCTATCCACTGATCATGGAATGTTTCATCAAGAAATTGACGAACGATTCGTTGAAAATGGGCCGGTGCTCCGTCCATAATCCATTTTGAAACGATCTTCACTGACTGAAATGATGACAGATGACTTGACAACAATACAAACTTGTTTGGGTTACTATCAATAGTGTCAATCATATCTACTATGCTGCGTTCGAGTTGACGCCCTAAAAGATCCGGGAGCGCTCCCAATAACCTTATCGCATTTCTTTTGAAAGTTGGGGCAAATTCTGTTCCATTGTTTTCAATGGCATCAAAAGCCCCGCCAACGCACTGAATGCCCTGCTCGCTCGATCGGGCTTTAACTCTAATGTAAGTATCGATATATCAGTTTGTTTCTACCGGAAACAATGACTGTCTAATTCAGACTCATCCGAACCATCTTTTCAATTCTTCCAATATTGGCTTCAACTTTTAGCTTCTGAGGATGCTTACTATGTCAATTGACTGTACTGTTCCTAAATTATTTTCTTTCGATTCGTGATTAATTGCAAAGTCGAACCTTCCAGACTAGTTTGTATACCATTGATCAATGCATAAAAAATATACAAATTTTTTATTCTTTTTCTTTTTCAAAACCATATGCTGAATGGATTAATTTTCCTCGATACACCAATTAGAAAAGGCTCTAAAAATGATACTCCATCATAAAATTCAACAAATCAAGAGTACTTATATTCGGTTTTTCGCAAAAATTGGTTCAGATCTAAACTCTTATTTGAGTGGAGTATTATTAATTTAAAGTTGGGTTTATTTGTTTTTTTGATTATTGCACATAGCAAATTACGTTGATACTCAGGACATATCTTCAGTTTTTCTCAATTATCTCAGAAACCTTCACTTTTAGACACATTGAAAAATGTTCAGGAGGTTGACAATTATTCCTATAAGTTATAATAAAGTTGCATCATGCGATTATAGCACACAGGATGGTATGTCTCTTCTCAGGACATATCTTCAGTTTTTCGCAAATATCTCAGAAACTTTCATTTTTAGGCAAATCTTCCTGAGAATGCATTGAATATTTTAGTTAATGTCATTAACATTTCATTGCAAACTGGCACCTTCCCGGTCTTCTTGAAAACGTCAATTGTTATTCCTCTGCACAAAGGCGGCGACCTGAAAAATCCTTCAAATTTTCGCCCAATATCTCTCATTCCAACAATAGCAAAACTCATGGAAAAAATCGTTAAAAAAAAGATGAATGCTTTTTTAATTTCTCATAATATAATTAGCGTGAATCAGTTTGGATTCCAGAGTGACAAAAATACCCATGATGCCATCTTCTCCGTTTTATATGAAGTCTATTCTGAAATTAACAATGGAGAGCTTGCGGCGTCGGTATTCTACGATCTATCGAAAGCCTTCGACTGTGTAGACCACCGAACATTGTTAAAAAAGCTCTATGTCTATGGCTTCAGGGGAAAAGCACTGTGCTGGTTCCAATCATATTTAGCTGGTCGAAAACAGATAGTGAAAACAACCTCACACTCGAAAGAAATGAATGTGGATTTTGGAGTTCCGCAAGGATCTGTATTAGGTCCATTACTGTTCCTCTTATATGTTAATGATATTAATGTCCTTAGTTTAACAGGAAAACTTACCCTTTTCGCGGATGATATAACTATCATGTGGCATAGCAAAACCGAGGAAAAACTGAAGAATGTAATGACAATAGATCTCTATCGTATCAAGGAGTGGTGTGATGCTAACTTGCTGTCATTCAATTTTAAAAAAACGAATGTTATATCTTTCAGATGTACCGTAGGAAACATACCAATGAATAACTATGTGGTTGAAAATAAAGATTGTACAAAATTTTTAGGACTCCTCCTTGACAGCAAATTAAAATTTGAAGATCACATTCATAATTTAAATAATAAATTATCATCTGGATGTTATGCAGTGAGAGTGATTGCAAGAGAACTCGGATTTCAGCCCGCAAAAATGGCTTACTATGCCTTAGTGGATTCCCACCTTAGGTATGGTATACCATTTTGGGGAGCATGTAATGTTAGCCTGATGAGCTCAGTTTTAGTCATACAAAAACGAGCTGTGAGAAATATTTGCAAAGTTCACCCTAGAGATTCTTGTAGAGGGATTTTTAGAACACACAAAATACTCACAGTTGTTTCAGTTTTTATAAAGGAAACTGTGTCTCTCATACACAAACATAAGAGTAAGTTCCCTAGTAATCCGATTCATCATGTTACACGTCAAACCAGTAATAACCAACTAAATCTTCCAATTCCAAAATCGAATCTGTTAAAAGATTCAATATTCTATAATGGACGTAAAATGTTCAATCATTTACCAAAATATATAAGGGAGATTATTCTACATGATCACTTCAGACTTGCCCTGAAAGAATTGTTCTCCTCCAGACCATACTACAGTACAAAAGAGTTTTTTGAGGAAGAATTCTAATATTCTTCTTCAATAATAATTTCTTTATATATATATATATATATATATATGTGTATATATGTATATATGTATATGTATATGTGTATGTATATATGTGTATATATGTGTATATGTGTATATATTTCCACGTTTTTATTTCTATTGACCATATTTGTGTATTTTTGTCTAGTTTTGACTAACGTGTATATCTTTCTATTATTATATCTATCTATTATTATTATTATATACTTTTATACATTTTTACATTTTTATCATTATTTTTTTACTGTTATTTAAACCGTTGCATTTTTATTTATATTGTCCATATATATATATTTTTGTTTTGTATATAATCATATCGATTCCATTACTGTACCATGCTTTGTCTACAAAATGAATAATTTTTTGACAATAAGGTATATTTATTATTATTATTATTAAAAAGAGGTTACAGGGGTCTCTTGGTTTCGCTCTGTGTAACGTCTCTTTCTCTTTTGAATGACAAATACCAAGTAAAGTAAAAATTAAGAACTGTTACTCCAAAAACATATCCATCAAATGAGAGTCAATTAAAGCAAAGTATGTAGATTCTGCTGCAAGACTAATTCAGTTCTCTCGCAATCACCCTGATTGCAAAGCATCCTGAAGCCAGTTTTTTACATAAGTACGAGATATGAGTAGTGAAGGAGAGATCCTCATCCACATAGAGTCCACGAAATTTGGTCACTGATGTATTTGCTATTGGTGAAGCACCTATAATAATTTGATTGAAGGTTAAAATGAGCACAATGAAAAGATGGATTCCGGTATATTTGATGCCTCTGTGCGTAAATTCAAACGATGCCAAAATTACTTATTTTGAAAATATAATATGGTAGGTTTCCATGAAGAAATTTAGTTGATACTTCAGTCATCATAAAAACATATAAAAATCAGATTTCATGCAAAAACTGATACCAGCTGTGTTTTATAAGGATGATATTTGTCTTCTTTAAATATTCTATAGCAGGGACTAGTTGAATTTCTAGTATCATTACTAATTTCTTGTCGATATGTATTTTTCTCTCCGAGCGTTTTCGTTCACAAATATCCAGTAAAATATTCAGGGAGACTCTACGCTTCACCTGTCTTCCTCATTAGAACGAGAACATGCTAACTCGGTTCGAATTCTGCTCTTCGATCGTTTCAACTACAGGGAAATACCTCTGAAACACCAGTGCTGCGTTTCTGCATGAGAAAAAATGTTCGACTCACACAATGCATGCTGGACGTAATCTTCTTACCGGGATATCTTATTAAAAGGATGTACATACAAGCATTACAAGCTAAATGGAATTCTCAAGTATGAGAACGAAATGCAACAGGTGCACTGGAGCACATGATCTCATGAATCCGACTCTGAATGTAATCTGTGCAATGGACTTTCGGTTCGAATAGTCTAGCGAATACATGGTGGGAGTGAGAAGGGGCATGTTTTCGGCGAGAGTTTGTGTGTATTCAAAAATTCCTAACTTTAAGAACAAACAAAATTGAAAACTCAATAAAATAAAGGTAAAATAAATTCTCAGTTAGCCGTTTCGGCAATATATTTCACCTTCCTCAGTTCTCTAAAATAAAATGATGGATAATTACAAAAGAAAAATTACACAGAAAAAAAATTTTTAAAGGTGAAAAATAAAACGTTCATAGTTGAAATTATAATTATTGAATATATTTTTTTATACCATCTCAAACTCTGAAACCAGTCTTGAGAAAGAATGTTATTCATTTTCATTTCATTTTTGTAGACTCACATGAGTGATTTTGGTTTTTCTTCGTCAAAAGTACAACATAGACATAATCATATAGAAAGTTACTTATGACATCTACAATCACTAGTGGAAACTTAATTTGACACGAACCAAGGAATCCAAAGTTAGATGTTTATCTACTCATTGACAGGCAGCCAACAATTCGTTGTTCTGACAATGAGTAGATAAACATCTAACTTTGGATTCCTTGGTTCGTGTCAAATTAAGTTTCAACTAGTGACTGTAGATGTCATAAGTAACTTTCTGTAATATTTTGTCTTGAGTGGATTCGTTTTGATTTCGAGAGATCCATAAATATTTCCTGATGAGTGGGTGACCACGAAACAGCTGAGAAAGGTTGGAACTCTCGGAATCAAATAGAAAAATACTCACATGTATTCGATTCTTTTTCTAGTTCTTTTGTAGCAATAATAATGTAAGTCTTGACTGTCATCGTAGTGACAAGATTTGAATTAGAGAGTCAAAATTATTGTTTGTTGCGTTACCACTTGATAATATTTAAAAAATATATACATGATTATGTGAAAATAGAGTATTTTTCTTGTGAAAGGCTTTCGCGGCCATCGTCACTTACATGGTGGTTCTTCGGGTTGTAAGGCCGACGTGTGTTCAGAGAAGAACTCGACGTTTCGCCAACACGAGTGGTTAGCATTTTCAAGAGTTATTTTAAAAGTTTCTGCTTTCTTAAGTCGCTGTCAAATGCATTTGACAGTCGAGTTCTTCTCTGAACACACGTCGGCCTTACAACCCGAAGAACCACCATGTAAGTGACGATGGCCGCGAAAGCCTTTCACAAGAAAAATACTCTATTTTCACATAATCATGTATATATTTTTTGAATATTATCAAGTGGTAACGCAACAAACAATAATTTTGACTCTCTAATTCAAATCTTGTCACTACGATGACAGTCAAGACTTACATTATTATTGCTACAAAAGAACTAGAAAAAGAATCGAATACATTTAGATTGTTGTGGAATATTTCTTCGATATCAAGAGAGGGAATGCAAATTTTCAATCCCTCGGGGATTAAAAGTAAATTCAATCTCTGGGGAATTAAAAGTAGAAAAGTACGTAATATAGCGACTGCAGAGATTTTTCTGATGGCTCGAGAAAGTGCTAGGAATCGCACGTTGAAAGGTAAGGCCTCGTTAATCCTTGCTCGCACAAGTTTCGACTTCTGAGGGCTGCTGTTTGTAAGGGCACGACAGCTGGTTAGCAGAAATAACAATTCTTAGAATTTTTTTGTCCATATCCGTCATTCTGTCTTTTGAGTGAGTTTGCTGTACTTGCTAATATCCATATTAGTTTCTGTGACTATTGTAGCCTTGAGCATTGAATACTGGCTCCATGAAGATGATGCCTTCAACTTCCGAGACTTTTCCAATAAGCAGCACCTTTTCGACAGTGAAATCTTCTACATTTTAAAAGACACCATTTGCTTTAGTCTGAACATTGCTTCATATACATTGTCCCAGATTTCTGTGGCTATTTCAGTGTCCATCTTTAAATTGAATTCTATTTTTCAACTGAATCCATAAAAAACCAAAGAATGGACGTATTTGCCAACTTGGATTGTTATAAACGCCATAGCAACGCTTTCAAGGCACATCACTTTTCGATGTCAAAGAAGTTGACATTTGACATTGTTGTGTTGATTATTTTATTTATAGTTTTTCCAGTCAAAGTGCATAAAATTGCTCCGAAATTTCTAAAATCTTGATGGATTATATAGTTTTCACTTTTCCACCCATTGTATTGCAATATTCATTTTATTTCCTAAGATATATAGGTTAGTATTTTATAAACCATGCACCGCATACTCATACGGCAGCGGTGAGGATTTTGCGTGATCGTGAATCTGGACCAGAATGAGAATTGGTGAATTATTCAAATGGATGAATGAGTCAGACATTGGAGCAATTGTACAATTGACGGTGGCGCCCAAATCATTGAATTTATCCTGGCACGTTTTGACGCCATCCTTAATATGATAATGGGCCGTTTATCACTGAAGCCCGCCATCAGAAAAGGATATCGCATATTATGTGCAAATTAGTTTGTCATCAGAGTACGCGAAAGATTATGTGGGCCACAACTAAAGCCTATCCTGCAATTAGGGACCATTATATTCGTGACTAAGATTTACGTTGGTATCAGTGTTGATGAAATTATCTGTGAAGTTGAAAGAGGTTTGTCTAAAAATTGATGAGTGCGTTAGCACGAAACAGCTATCAAAGGTTGGAACTCTCGGAATTAAAACGAAATATACTCTATTTTCACTTAGATTCTGCTTGCGTTCCTCATAACGTACTAGAAACTTGATTGAACCTAGGGTTGGTCAGAACAACGAAGTGTTGGCTGCCTGTCAATTTGTAGACAAACCTCTACTTTGGATTCCTTGGTTCGTGTCAAATTAAGTTTCAACTAGTGACTGTAGATGTCATAAGTAATTTTCAATATATATATATATATATATATATATATATATATATATATATATATATATATATATATATATATATATATATATATATATATATATATATAATAATATTAAAAATTACGTTAATGAAATATATAAATAAAATATATAGTGGATATACAAATAAAATAATTTCATTTGGACATTGTAAAATTATTTATAAAAAAGCAGAAATTTTAATATATGGACAAAAAATATATAAAATGGTTAAAAAATATCACAAGTAGAAGCTAACACAAATATTAAACCAGCAACAAAACAGAAATATACCTATATCATTGTCATTCTCCTAAGAATTCATTTACTTTATAGTAACATTTTCTCACTAGGAGTTTTCTTAATTTATTTTTGAAAATGTTGTAATTCTTTTCACTAACAATTTCATCTGGTAATAGGAGCATAAGAGGGAGCGTTTTCGAAAAATCTTGTTTTATGGCTTGGTATATGTAGAAGATTGTCGTGTCTTGTATTATAGTTGTGATTATCGCTATTTGTCAATAAATTAGAAAGTTTCCTTTTTATTAGTATAGATCTCATGATGTATATACAAGGCACAGTAAGAAGATTGTTTTCGATGAAATATGACTTGCATGATTCAGTACGTTTCAATCCAAATATTAATCGTATTATCCTTTTTTGTGATATAAGCAGTCTTTGAGATGAAACTGCATTTCTCCAGACCGTTATATTATATGTTAAATGGGAATATATTAATGCATAATAAATGTTAATCCACTATTAACTTTTTTACTGATATGATGTATGCAGCTTTTAAATGATAGATTAGAATCTAGAAACGTTCCTAAGAATTTGGTGTTATGCGAAATGTTAATTTTTGCATTATGAATATTGATATCTGTGGGTATATGATTATTGTTATTAATGGAATATTGCATAACGATGGTTTTCGTATGATTGACTATTAATCGATTGGTGTAGCACCAGTCACTGAATCTGCTATAGAGTACATTAAATTTCTTATCAAGTTCGCGTTGATTTTCACCATGGAATGCTACAGATACATCATCGGCATATAAAACCAAGCAGTCAGTTTCTATATAGTCAGGAAGTCATTGATAAACATCAGAAATATTAGTGGACCTAGTATAGAACCTTGTGGGACGCCTAAGTCAACATTGTTCATTTCAGATCGGACTCCACTGAGTTTCACAATGAGTTTCACAATGATTAATCCTTCTAAGTCGCAGGTAATGTTGTTTGGACGCAAGGTGTCTAGGGATAGATATGCAGCTTCTGTTGATATTAAAATAAATGATCAAACACTTGTTCTGACCAATGGTAAGTAAATCTTCGTACTTGATTTTACCGTACTGATGAGAGCTTAAGCTCGAAACACGTGTCTACGGTTGCACAACATTTTGAGGGTTATGCCCAATAACGTTTCTACTTATATTTTCATATATTGCCCCTCGCTAAATCCATCCTTATTTAAAATATAGCTAACTGAACATCATTTCGACGTTACTACGGTTCTTCCTGTAAACTTATCGTTCTGGATTTGACGGTGAGTGAGTATAAATAATAAACCCCTTCAATTTATTTATATTTGATGGATTAGAGGGATGTAATTCCGTTGCTAGTTAAGTTGATTGCACACGCTATGCTTTAATGCCTTATTTCTTGGAGAAATTATTCTGCTAAGCTCATTCCTCAATTTATATAAAGTAGAAAATGAAGTCGACTGTATGTTAGAATACCTACTGAGCGTTGTACATGCCATTCATCAGTTAGACCGTTCGCTATCTAGGATAAATAATGAAATTTCTGGGAAGTGAATAATTGAATTATTGCGCTAGTAAAACCAGTTCCTAATAAAGAGAAAATATCGTACATATCAACTACAGACCGAAATAATTGGTTTGTTTCAATTTTTTCATAAAAATTACTCAAATCAATCAAATCATTTGATTGAGTCAAATGTGTATCATCTGTGATAAACAAGAATTTTAATTACTGGATCTCGAAAACTGTTCCCAAGTAGCACACCTATATTGGTAAAATATTGGTACAATATTGTGAACATATTCGCGAAATATTTGAAATGCAATATTGGCGAGAAAAAAATGTGAACATTCGGCGATATTGGTCCAATATTACTTGAATAATATTGGCGAAATATTCTCGAACTAATATTGGCCTCAAAATATTCGGCGATATTGGTACAGTATCGCTGATACAATATTCTGACAATATGGGCACAATATTCAATAGTTCTATTGTCGAGAAGTAAACTGTGAACATTTTGCGATATTGGTAGAATAGTGTTTAAATATTTCAAAACTAGTTTTGGTAAAATATTTTTGAAGCAATAATGGCCTCAAAATATTTATCGATATTGGTACAATATCATTTGGATATATTGGAGTATGTCAATATACGTTGGTAAATTATTGAATGTCTTTTAGTTGATGAAGGTGACACCAGCGTCTGCCTCTTGATCGCCATAACCACTGAGTGAGCTGTCTTGAAAACAAGTTATGGGAAGTATTTAATATACTTTCGTAGGTTTTAGAAGACGTTCTATATGTAGAGCCACCTAGCGGAGGTTTGATCATGATATAATTTTAATATGTTTCATTGAATATTCGGCCAATTTTCAAATTTCATCTCAATCTAGATGTAGGAAACAAAATGAAGACAATATTGTTTTAACTATATCGATAAATATTATTGAACCAATATTGACCCAATATTAATTCATAAGATTTGTTGAATATTGGCGAAATGATATACAACCAATGTGTAATCACACTTGGAGATACAATATAGTTTTTATTCCTAGAATCGATATGAGAGGAATATTGGGGTTGCAATATTTATTTTATATATTAAAACGATGTGAAGACAATATTGTTTTATTTATATTGGTAAATATCATTCAAACAATATTGACTCAATATGAGTTATTACAATTTATCAAATAAAGTGGAAATGATATTCAACTAATATGCTATCATACTTATTTTTTTTTCCTATAATCGATATGACCGGAATATTTGGATTGCAATATTTATTCTAGATGTGGAAAACAATATATAACCAATATTGTATTATCGATATTGGTAGAAATTATTCAACCAACATTGACCCAATATTTTATGTGACAATCTACATTCAAAACTAGTTCAACCAATATTCCACCAATATTATTAATATTATATTGTTTTTTGAATATTCACCGACATTGGACCAATATTGATTTTTCATTTACAATATATCTATATTGGCCCAATATCGAACCAAAATTCAGCCGATGTGATGTGCTACCTGGGTTTGGTTCATTATTTTATTAGATTCGTTTGTAATGTGAATAGAGAGAGAAACAAAAATTCCGTTCTTGGTAAATTCATATGATTAAAGGAGGTTTGAAAAAATAATGGCAAACACATTATATTTATTAATTGTCTATTCACGTGATATCGCAAAAAAATAGTTGAAAAAACTTAAAATTAAGTTCCTATGTGTGTAATTAAGTACCTTTAGTGTACCTATAGGTGATGTAACTTTCATCAAGTGAAGAAAACTCATAGGTTGTTACTTAGTTATCAATTGATAACAAAACAAAAACTCATTCATGTTTTTGATAATGGTGATTACCAAGGATGAATGATTTCCTTTTAATGCCTCACAAATAAACTTGTTGGTATAAAATTCAAGCTTTATTTTTCAGTTCTGTTATGCATCCTATTTCATTCATTCAAAAATTGATATTCTCAATCGCAAAACTTCAAACTCATTACATAAATATTCGATTATGTCTAAGGCTTCTCAGAACTAAAGTTATATGATAAGTTCATGAGCTTTATAAAGCAAGAATTGATTCCAATTCAGCAATTAAAGGCAACGCCAATCAAACCGAAGTTACTGCAGTAGGTACACGATTCTACTGAAATGTGACTACTTTCCCACACGAACAATGATACTTTTAATAGCTTTGTTTTGATATCCGTGTTATACGTATATTTATACCGATATACCATTGATATTGTAGTACAACAATGAATGTGTTTATCTCGAAAAGTTCTGGCATACGGATATCATTGTTTATTATTTGATTGATTACACATCTAGTACCAAGATAAAGTGTGATGAGGTAAGTTCCAAACACGCGAAAATCAAGACTCAGAACGAATTGTGTAGGTATGTAAAGTGTAATGTACAGTTTGTGATATGACTGATGATTTGGAAACCAGTTACCAATTTAAAAAAAAGGAAAATTTTCAGTTCTAGTACCAGAGGAGCTCTATTCAAATATGTCGACAAATATGAATTATTCTTATTTTCAAGGTTTACTATAGTATGCTAAATGTACAGTGTGTACATAAAGTAAGGAATAAATTCATTATTTCTGAATGTGAAGATATTTCGGAAAAATCTTCGGACAGGTCGATTTTCTTTTCCGATGGGCCAATTTTTGAACCCCACCCAAAATATATAGGCTTATCCGCAATTGAGTAAAAATTACTTTGGTGATATTTTTAAATTGGACACCCAGTATATTTTTCCATATTTGGTTAGGGATCTTCATTACGAATCCAGTGATACCAAGTTTGATGGAATTATGTCAAACGGCTGCGGAGATATGGCCAAAAAACTTCCTCGTATGTAGAAATTATTGATGATAGTGAAATGCACATTTTGGGTTACAAATTATATAGGACAAACAGCGAAAGTAGACATACTGGTGGTGTAGCAATATATGTGAAGAACAGCATAAAAGTAATAGATATTAATAAAGTAATCATTGAAAAAATGTGCTGGTTGCTTGCTGTGAAGATCATCCATGAAAAAAATACATTTCTTGTTGTTGTATAGATCTCCCAATAGTAGCTGTATGAACTTTTTAAACTGTCTTGAGGACTGGGTAGATGACAATGCATGTGATAAAAGGATAAATGTGATAATTGCCGGAGATTATAGTAATAGATTGAAAAACATTATTAGTGGCGATGGATTAGAAAATATTGTAAAGGATTGCACACATATCAGTAGGGATGGTGGTACGCTAATAGATTTAGTTCTTACAAACGGAGGTAAACTCAAAGCAGAAGTCCTAAATACACCTCAAATAACTGATCACAACATTATCCTAGTAAAGTTGATAGGGCTTTCTAGAGAATCAACGGCAGTACAAATTCAAAGCAGGGGAAAAATATTAACTATGACTTAATAAACCAAAGACTTAGTGAAGTAAATTGGGACTTCAGAATACATGACATTGATGAGAAATTTCAAAAGTTCTTTTTAGTAATGATCAATATTCTCAATGAAATTGCCCCCAAAAAAGAAATTAAGATATATCCTAAATACAGGGAATGGTGGACAGAGCGTGTGAAAGAGGCAACAAGAAATCGAGATAACAATTATAAAAAGTTCGTAACACACAGAAATCAAGAAAACTGGGAAACTTATAAACAAAATAGGAATATAGCGGTGAAAATCATGAGAGAGGAAAAGCGTAATTATTTTGAAAATAAAATATCAGAAAATAAAGGAAATGCAGTAGAAATGTGGAAAATCTTGAAATTATGTGTTCTTAAGAAAATAATTGATACCTAATACCATGAGAGAAATTGAAATTGACGATGATGTAATAATAAAGGACATATATGCAATGCCTAATGCTTTGAATAAGTACTATGTAGAAAGTATACAACAAATCAGCAATAACATAGACAATGCGGGCCCTGATTTTCCAATTCTGCGTAGATACAGAGAACATGTTCTTGACAGCTTCATGTTAATTGACTATAAAAAATTAGAGACAATTATTCTCTCTCTGCCAAATAAAGGTAGCCCAGATGATGTGGACACCCTTTTCCTCAAGAACTGTTTTTGTAATATTGCCCAACCTCTGTTAAATCTAATCAATTCATCCTTTGAAACCTGTAGGGTTCTCAATAATATTAAAGTATCCACAATTGTGCCAATCCCTAAAGTAAAAATCTCTACCAAAGCTAGTGACCTGAGACCAATTAATATGTTACCTATTATAGAAAAAGTCTTAGAGAAGGCTGCATATGAGCAAATTGTGGACTTCATAGAGCAGAACAGAGTGATAAATAGTGTGCAGTCAGGTTTTCGGAGTGGTCACAGTTGTGAGACAGCCATATAATGTGTTCTGGATGATTTTAGAAGAAGCTAGGAAGATAATCTTATGACAGGTGTAATCTTTCTAGACCTTCAAAGAGCTTTTGAAACTGTGGATAGGAATAGACTGGTAATGAAATTAGAAAGCATTGGTATTATTGGAAATGCATTAGAATGGCTTGTAGATTACCTAGAGAACAGAAAACAAAAACTTAAATTGAATAATATTTTATCTGATGAAATATTGAATGAACAGGGAGTCCCCCAGGGTAGTGTATTTGGCCCGTTACTATTTCTTATATACATTGACGATGTTGTGAAAAATGTTGGAAGGTGCTCGGTGCACTTATTTGCAGATGACGCTCTGATTCACTTCTCTAATTCAAATATCTTGGCAGTGGTAGAGATCGTGAATGAAACTTTGGGAAATGTTTACAAATGGTGTTGCGCAAACAAACTTAAGATAAATACAAGCAAAACTAAATTCATGATGATAGGTAATAACAAAGAATATAATAAGTTTCGAGAATATGATTATGAAATAAAAATAAATGATATTTCAATTGAAGTATTGGATACTTTTAAATATTTAGGAATCATTATTGATCGAGAATTAAAATTCAAAAATCATGCGAATTATATAATTAAAACAATTTCATTCAAAATTAATTATTTATACAGATGCTCCAGTATTCTCTCGAAATGGTCAAAAACTATTATATACAACACACTGATACTTCCTCACTTCAACTACTGCTCCACCATTCTATATTTGCTGCAACAAAATGAAATAGACCGCCTACAAAAACTAATGAATCGAGCAATGAGAACAATATTATCTTGTTCTAAACGAACACCTATTAATGAAATGTTAAGTTTATTGAAGTGGCTACCAGTAGATAAAATGTTGTTCTATCAAACCATGATTTTTATATTCAAAATAAGAACAGGTGATGCCCCAACTTATCTGAGGGAAAAAATATCTTTTGTTTCTGAACACCATGATTATAACACCCGATCGAGAAATAATATATTCATTGAGCCTGTTAAAACAATAAAATCGCAAAATTCAGTTTTTTTCAAAGGATTGAGTAATTTTGATGACCTCCCGGATGACCTGAAAAACGCACATTCGCTACCTATATTCAAGCCTTGACTTTGATATTTATTTATTGTTCTTTTATTTTATTTGTTGACTGATATGTTTCTTGCTGTCTGTTTTTATTTTTATTGTATTTTTATCTAATTAGGTGACTTATATTTTATTTTATTTATTTATACATGTACATCAGTCTTAGACTAAATAAAGGATTAATATATGTCTAATGAGTATGACTGCGAGACTCCACACGATTCAGAAGGTTAAAAGTCTCTGTCGCACTCATTGGGTATATGGAGAAGTTTTTTGGCCATATCTCCGCAGCCGTTTGACATAATCCCATCAAACTTGGTATCACTGGATTCGTAATGACGATCCCTAACCAAATATGGAAAAATATACTGAGTGTCCAATTTAAAAATATCACCAAAGTGATTTTGACTCAATTGCGGATAACCCTATATATTTTGGGTGTGGTTCAAAAATTGGACTATCGGAAAAGAAAATCGACCAGTCCGAGGATTTTTCCGAAATATCTTTACATTCAGAAACAATGAATTTATACCTTACTTTATGTACACACTGTATATACTATAGAATAATTGGAAAACTAATTGTATAGCTTCAATTTAGAGATGCATTTGGAATTACCATCACATTACTAAAAATGTTTTAATTTGATTATGGACTATGTGTTCTAACATGAAAAATATCAAAGGCTACGTCATCGATGCAGGCCTTTCGGATCATGATCCCTGTGTCGGATGAAGTCTTCAGTGTAAATCTGATATTCTTAAATACCAACTTTACTTCGAAAAGGGAAACCGTCTAGAACTCAAGGTGCCTTATACCTGTTATCAATGTTTGTTAAACTTATCATTCCATTGTGTTATAATATTGCTAGTAAACAAGTTTCAATTGCGGCGCTTGTATCCTTAACAATAAGTTAATTTTCCATATCGTGAATTAGAGTAGAACATATAATAATTCATATGAGCGAATTATACAAGCAGTGCATTTACAAAAAAAAACATTCGAATCTGTTCAATTTTCTTCAAGAGGAAACCACTTAGTTACGTAGTACATTTTGCTGTCATTTGTAACTGGAACAGTTTTGTCAGTTCAACTTTAACATGAAGCATAGAATATTAATGTACTATATTGAAGTGGCTTTCCCTATGAAGAAAACGAAAACAGGAGGAATTTTAAAGACTCAATTGTCATCTGAATTATTAGATTTAAAAAAACTAGTCACTCTTTATAACGCACTTTCAAATACAGATGAAAACTACAGAGAACCTAGCAGACAAATAACAGAAACTTACAGGAAAAAACTAAGGGAACATAATATAAAAACTATGGATCAGAGAGTTTATAGCTCGCGAAATAAAACTAAAAAACATGGAAATGTATTAATGAAATCCAGAAGAAAAACAGTGTTAGAAAAGAAATTACTATTCTAGAAGATGGGGAACAACTTCCTAAAGATATCGCTGCTGGTAAATTCAATAGTTATTTTACACAGGATCAGGCGAGTGGCAATATTGACTACGACTTCATGTTAAGCTGTGTCAATATGTGCGCAAACTCCATATATATGGTGCCAGTTTCTGCTGCTGATGTTATAGCTTTAATAAGATCTCTGAAAACTTCAAATGCTAGTGGGTACGACGACATTTCAAGTAATAAATCTTAATCGTTTCTTTTCACTTGATCAATGTCTCTTCTGGTATTTTTGTTTTAAATTTAATTTACATTTATTTTATATTCTAGACGTTTTTTTGTTATTGTACAACTGTACCTTTCAACAAACGAAATAAATCATATTATTATTATTAAATTTCAGTGTTCCATAGAATTTACAACTCTTCCAATAAAATAACAATAAAAAACAAATGGAACCCCTTATTTTCACACTTTATACGCTCGATCCGAATATAGCAAACCTAAACTATTGATAAGGAATCAATATAGACCAGAATCATATATAGCACCACAAGATTTGATCAACTATTGAGAAAATATTTTCAGTGGAATTTTGAAAACTAAGTAATCGTCTTTCACGTCCTGTATGAAAAAGTTTTTTAGTGTCCCAGTTTGTTCCGCATACAAATATTGTTCCTGGCTCCTTCACCTTTTTCTACTATTGATCTGTTTCGTTCCATTCATTTCAGATACATTGTAAGGAACAATAAATGAAATGAAACTTGAATCTAGTGGTTTTCAGTTCAAAAAAGCGCTGATTCAAAATTAGAAATTCATTTTTCTTCTGCAAGTAACATAGTATTTTTTTACGATTTTAATAAAAAAATGCATTTCAAGTGCATATTCGATGAAAAATACCTACAACGTTGTGCAACAGATTTTCGTTTGAAGGAAGTAGTCCATACTCAAAGTGGAGTTTCAATGTCAGCGAAGTTTAGTAAAACTCGAAGTCGTCTCCACAATATATATTTCAACCTAATGTTGAGGGGAGGTATGTAAACGCAAGTTTCACAAGAAACTTAAGGGTTTGTGTTACATAAAATTCAAAAACATGTTTTCAAGCATAGTAATGCTCATCTTCAGTTGAAGTAATACAGGGTTAAACTGAAATCGGTAAAGAACAATAATTACAAAATAATTACAACACATCTTCAAGTTTTTATACGTGTAGATATATTAAGTTTTTACACTTCAATTCTCCATGCCATGTGAGTATCCATTTTGAATCCAAGTTTTATCTTTTTGCTGGTCTCATACTTTTTCAAAATTGTAATTATTGTTCTTTACCGATTTCAGTTTAACCCTGTATTACTTCAACTGCAGATGAGCATTACTATGCTTGAAAACATGTTTTTGAATTTTATGTAACGCAAACCCTTAAGTTTCTTGTGAAACTTGCGTTTACATACCTCCCCTCAACATTGGGTTGAAATATATATTGTGGAGACGATTTCGAGTTTTACTTAACTTCGCTGACAGATTTTCGTATCAAAATATTCATTTCCTACAAGTTTCATGAGCTGCTGACTGCATATTGATGAATTTTATGATGATAATGAATATGAAATCGATCCGAATAATTTTTTTGAGTTTTCGCAGTCTTCATAAAAACATTTCAAAACATATAGTAATCAAGACATTAACAAAAAGGGTAGCAATAGTGACAGTGATACTCAAAATTCAACCCAATGGGTATCGAAGAAATCCAAACCATTTTCTAAAATCAGAACAAATCAATAAATTTTTATTGGAAGCCATTTATTTCTTCTGACAAAGTTATGATTCACCTTTCATTGGGCCATATTAGGTTCAATAAAAGGGTTAATGAGAATCTATTTCTCTATCTTTAAATAGTTGATGGGAACACGTTCTCTCGGTATGAAGTTGATGGCTTTTGGTCATTTTATAGAAATGGATTTACTTTTGTAGCAGGTAATTTCAGCCTTCAATTAAACGCTGCCGTGATAATGAAGGATTGTTACGCGGGAGTTTCGTGTTTAAAACCTGATTGGGTTAATTTTTTTCCCAAATGATATGATTCAAATCGTAGAAATGAGCGTATGTCATTCCCGATGATTTCTATAGTTTTTCTTAATTTCGACAATTACCACTGGCAAACAAATTTTTGTTTGGGGACTACCTTTACGAAATGTTTTGACGTGGAGAGAGGAAGAAATCAATATCTAGACTGAGTACCATCAAATTTTGTGGGATGATGCAAGTGTCCTACATAAGAATCATGCTGTTGTAGTTCTAGATAAAATGGTTATGTAACCACATAGTTCGATCAGATTAGTAGCTATGGAATGAGATATTTCGAAATCGACAATTATTGCGACACCATCACCGATGACATCCGTCTTCTTTCACGAAATATGGATGTCCTCTTCATTTCCCAAATATTTGCACTCAGAGTTTCATATGAGACACCCTGTATATAGATCACTCAGGAATTGTGAATGATTGATAATATGGTTTTCGTCATCACAGATCAACTGCTGACCTGCTTGGTTATGTCTGACATATACAGTGAGCACGTAAAGGTTGGAACAAATTCGTTAAAAGCTTGATATGGCCATTAGGGAAAATAAGGTCAGACACATCGATTTTATTTTTCAGTTGCACATTTCTTGGTCTATTCAGATTTTTGATGACGTCATCGCTGTTCGAGTTATGACGTCATTATATATTTTTTAAATGGCGTTATCCTATTTTGATAATACTTTCGGAAAGAACGACTTTTTCTGTGTATGGATGTCATATTTTTTTATGTTATATAACCATATGCCCGTTAAGTCTGTTAACGTAAACTTTTGACTCAAGGTATCTCTACGAAATAAAATCTAGTGGGGTTGGATCAGGAGATCTAGCTGGCCACTACAAAAATCCTCGTCTGCGGGTAGCGGACGGCTATTATTATCATATGCCGTGACGCTCCGGGGCGACTTTCTGATTGCGTTGGTGGTGTATTCACTTTTCTGCTGCAGGAAAACCCGGAAAAACCCACAGCTCCACCAGGTGGGCGGTTGCACACTTCAAGCAAACACCAGACGTTCGGGATTGGCATCTAGACAGCTCACATCGCACTTATTGCTTCACAACAAATAAAATTTCGATAGTTATTGATGGAAAAAAAAATAATGAGACACCCTGTATATTCCTGCATATTTCAATTGAGCTTGAAATTACCTTTCCAAAAATATAGCACGCTTGATATTTTGCTAGAGTCATCTTTGTAATACAGAGCTTTTAGATTTTTTCATCCATACTTTGAAACTCACATTTTGAACTAGTAGGCTTTGGACGACGCGGCGATAAAACAAAAAGCAAATGTTTACTGGTAGCTGTCAAATTTTGATTTGAGCAGTAAAGACGCTCCTCAATTCGTTGTTTTTGTTCAATTTTCAAACATTCACAAAGAAGTATGAGAATTATGAAAAATGGCATATGATAGATAGTCTGTTTTATAGAAACCGGGGAAAATGCAGAAGCAGCAAGCAATTTGTACCACGAGAGGTATCCAGAAAGAAGACAACCTTTTAGAGACATTTTCGGAAGATTGCGACACAACTTAATTGATGGTGGGCAATTTGAAAAGAAAAGAAGAGCGTGATTTTTCGTTAAATTCTGTATTTCAAAGATGACTCTAGCAAAATATCAAGTGTGCTATATTTTTGGAAAGGTAATTTTAAGCTCTATTGAAATATATAGGGTGTCTCACTAATTTTTTTTCCATCAATATCTTCGTAAATGCACATTTTCTGAAAACACGCTGAAACTCATTAACGATGATAGATATCGATATGCGGTTTTCACTATTAAGTTTGTCATACAATTTGATCCTCATACACAGCCATCAGTTTTCATCTATCTAGTGTGAAAACAGGACTTTTCGTTTAAAAGTGTCCATTTGGACCACCCTGCACTATATGTGGAAACGAATAAAGACCTATAATTATTATTATTTTTTTCTTTGGTGTTTTGGTATCGACTGCCATGGTCATTAGCATTGTGTTCTGGATAGGCCTTGTTACTAACTCCATACGCCACCTTAGGAGCAGCACTGTTGATTATTAACGCAACAGTGAATCGTGGAGGTTTATTCCAGCCGACACGAGCCTCAATCATTCAGACTTTCACATCTGAAGATGAAAAAAGATCGCACCGGATGGGAACCGAACCTGGAACCTCTCGGTTAGCAGGCGGGCGCTTAACCACTGCGCTAATCCCCGCCTTACCTACTACTATTATTATTTTTCTTTACGTGGGAACTAAAACCTAATTAAAATACCTAATTTGCTCTAACCTACCAATAAATTTCCCATATCTAAAGCGAGTGTTTCTTTAGTTAATAGCACATGGGTGCTACGAAACCACTTTCAGTCAGTTTGACCGAGAAACCACGAATACACGACATTGTTGGTGTACCTCGTACGTGAATACCTATGGGAGCCCCAAGAAGTCTCCATTGATCGTTTTCGAAATCAGGATAAGCCGCTACGACTGGCGAATGCGTAATCGTGGACTGTGGTCGACCGTCAAGTTAACGTTACGGTTTTTCTTCCGAATGCCCACAGGTAGAATTGGTGGAATTTATCATTTACTTCTCGCTTCTCTCGGGCGAAGTCTTTCTCCCTCAGGTGAAGCGACAATCGCGTTTGCTTTCGGAGAGCGAGTCCCCGAACCCGCCGACGGCGATCGTCGTTCGTTCTCGGTTTTCGGTCATGGCATGCTGTTCTCTCGTTTGTCAGTTCATGCTCGCGGTCTGGCGTTTGTGGTACGCATTAGCTCCGTTGGATGGTTTTATTGAAACGAATTTTTTCGCATTTCGAACCGAATTTCGCGTAATTATCGAACGAGCCGACGCGATTTTTACCTTCTCGACTACACTGTATCAACGACCGACGAAATAGTGTTGAGTTTTTATGTCTGCGTAACGAAACAGTTCGAATAGGTGTTGTGGTGCGGTTTTTTTTGCCGTCGTACGGTCGGTGGGTTTTTGATTTTTCTCGTCAGGAATCCCGTGCGAAACGCAACTTTGATGGTTCAGACTCCCTTTGTGTGATGAGGTTCACAGAAAGACAGAGCGCCATGGAATTTTTATGTAATGTGAACATGGGACCACCTTCATGTTTCTGAAGTCTCCTCAATGTATGTATATTCGTGGGTGTTTCGAATATGTAGTTTGTTTTCACTGGCTCAGCCGACTGAATTTCGTTACAGGCTCACTTCCATCGTGATGCTCACTTTACTTGTAGACCTATTTATATGCCGTCGAATTCGAGAACCTGTTCCTTTCTGTTTATCAGTGAATTGTTTGCACAATAGTTTGTTCATTAAACAGTTTTTGCATAAACACATGAGGCGTGGTAAATATTGGGTTACTTACCTGGTTGTGTCTAGCCTTTGGTAATATTATGAAATCTCTGGAAATTAATATTAGAGTTGAATGAAATCACTCGCTATTTTCGTTTATAATTTTCGAAATCGCCCAGTCCAGATTTGGGGTATGACTCAGTATGCAAACGCGTCTAGGTAGGTACTCTTTATGAGTTGTAAGAAGAAATTGTTTGAGATAGATAATTTTTTGCCAAATATAAACAGATTGTCAGTCGGTTTGCTTGTCTGATATCAGCTGACTTGTGTCAAAACTACCAAAGTACCTGCTCTGCAGCCTTCAATAAATAATAAATGATTTCTTGACATAGCTTTTTGGTAATTTTAATCTTCCACGTCAACAGTCAAAAAATTAAAAAAGATGTTAATTCAAGTAAATCGGTACAAAAGTGTAGAAGGACAATAAACCAATTTACTGCCTTGAGAAGACTGTTGTCTTGGAAAAAAAATTGTCAGGTAACGTACAAAAAACATATTTCCAACTCAAAAATTATTTCTATCAACAGGAATAGTTATGGCTATGGGTTTTCCATTATCGCCCGATTTGAGTAGGTAATATATTCATTTTATATTAATTTTTTTAATGTAAGAACAACATTTTGGACAACTAATACATTCAGATCAAAATTAACACACACGAAACCAAAAACCACTGATGAATGTTCAAAAAATTGTTCAGTTATACAGGTGACACATCAAGACCAGGAAGAACATAAAAATTAACCGGTTCCAAAATATTCGAAAATATTTTCACGTCTAATGGCAACCATATTTTAAAAAAGAATGACAGAAAAATTGAATGAGAGAATCAACGCAAGAAAAGGGAAAGATGAAAGAAACCTGCACATTCTATGAATTTGGGCTTGAAAAATTGTAAAAAACAATAATCTCTCAGAAATTGGGGTTATTAAGCATGGTGTACCACAGGGTTCTGTTCTTGGTCCTATCTTATTCCTGTTGTACTTTTATGACCTTTTGAATTTAAAATTAGAAGGTTGTTTACTGTTTTTGCAGATGACACTAGAATCTTGTGGAATGATGACAATAATTCAAGTGACCTCTGCAGTAAAATGAATCGTGATATCTTGATTGGTGTAACTCCAAAACAAACCTATTGTCGAGTACATTAATTTCGTTTCAACTGCTTCTATCCGCAGTCGTCTTCTGGTGAATTCACTTCTGATGATAGAAGCCAAAATAACGACTTGAGACTCCCTCCTCAAATTAAAAAAAATCACTAGTAAGTATATACTGCTGATCTACAGAGTTGCAAAAATCACAATTTTTTTTTTAATAAAAAAATATTTTCCATTAAATCGTTATTTTTATTTTGATTTATACTGATTTTTCCTAAATTTGGAAATAATGAGCTTTGAAATAATTTATTTTCTTAATTTTTTTCTATTCGCCCAAAAAATAGTTGTCTAGGTTTACAGTTAGAAAATCTTCTCTGCGACAAACTTATTAAAAAACTTGTTGACATGCAAATTTTCGGCAGCGTGCTGAAAATTTAATTCTTTTTATTTTTATTATTCATTCTTGTAGATAATATAAACTATAAACTGTTTTTGTTGTTGTAAACTGTGCGTTTTCTTTAGTTTAATTTATGCATATTTACGTCTTCCTTTTTTGAATTTCCTGATGAGTTATCCGAGGAGTTATCTGCTTCGGCGACTTGATTTATAATTTGATTTAAATCACGATTGAATAAAAAAATCAGTTGATTTGAATCATGATTTAAATCGTCGCAACCCTGCTTGATTGTCACTTATTTTTATTTCACTGGTTATCATTTTTATCAGGACAAATGTTTTTAACTATACCCTCCATTCAACTGAGTTTGATTTATTTCCCTCAATTTTTCTTTCATTGTATTCTTGTTTATTTTTACCTATGTTTATTTTATTCAAATACTTATCTATCATCTGTCGACTAGGAAGGAACCACCAAAATACCTGCCTTTTGGAAAATCTCCGTAAGTAGGTAATTGATTTAGAAACTTAATCTCTCAGACAGTTAACGTTAATCTCATAGAGATAGAGATTACCTTGATTGCTGTTATTGAAAGCTGCAGGATAGTATCATTATGAGCTTTCAATTACGAATTCTATTTAGCAATACCTGAAAATTTCAGATGCTTTGGATTAAGTTTTTATTTTCATTGTTCTGGACAGTTACTAGGTACATAAACTTTCAACACCTACTTACACATGTCATCATCGAGGTCATCATCTACGGATTCATTCAACATAATCTTTATGGAATGCTCCTGTAGGTAGTATAATAATCATTATAATTTATATACCTATTTATTTATTATTTCTGTCTCTCAAGTCTGTCTGGGCGACAATATTTTCGGATTAGGTAAAAACGAAAATTGTTGAACAAACATCGAGGTGTTTGAGTTTGAAAAAATTATTATTTCTCTTTTACTGTTTGACATATCTTTCAGTTAAGTGGGTTTTCCAACATTTTCATTCTGTAAGCTATTCAAATAAATAACAAAACTTTCGAAACATACCATTAGTAGGAAAACAGTCCCATAAAGTTCAGAAAAGTTGGCAGCTACCACGCAATTATATCCCTTATAAAATCAATTAAGAAACGAAAGACAAACGATGGAAAAGGATAAACTTGCATAGTGTTTTACGAATTTCATCCAATTGTGACCACGGAAAAATACATTTCCATCAACTGAAATAGAGGCTTGTGATCTCAGTGTACACATTCATCAATGAGACACAAAACTGTAATTAAACGATTTCGAAGTTCTGATTCGCCACCAAAACTTCAAAGGTGAATCACACTTGTTATTAATTTTACTACTCTTGACCTTGATAGGTTATCTTCCAACTACTATGTTAATATATACATAGTTATATTTTTTTTACAACTTTTGGAAGTTATTTTCATAATTTTCTCGGAAAATATTATATGGAAAATATTGGAGGCTGTTTTATTTTGAGAAATAATTGTTATGGGTGCAGGTGAAGTTACAGCCTGACCGGGTGGGAGCAAACTTTCCCCCACGATCTCAGTTGTCTACAATGTAACGTAAGTGCAATGTAATATCCGAATGTGTACCTGCTTGCTTAGCGCAGTGTATAACTGACAGTACAAACATGCCGGTCCACACACATAAGTACTTCGCAAATAGGCGAGGAGATTACTTCCAGAAAGACGTTTTATTTTGAAAAATCCTGTATTTTCGGATTGGGGGTTTTATATTTTCAAAATATCGAAAAATATTGGAACGCAAACAATTATTACAATCTGATTGTTCGCATTAACCATTTAGATGACCCCCGTAAAGCCAGCAGAACCACTTTGGAATTTTCAAATTTTTTTTAGGCTATAATTTTAGACTAGTTTTAGGCTAATTTATTACCCTATTCCCAAATTTTTTGCTCTTCAATTGTGAGAGATATCTGCTAGCTTAACGTTAAGCTGGCAGAACCAAACCGCCAAACGAATGATTATGAAAAGTCTAAGCACATCATAATTCTAGGCTCATTTTAGGCTCACGTTTGAACCCTTCGCCGTTTTTTTTTTGGAATTCGTTTTTTAAAAAAATCCTGGGTTCTGCTAGCTTTACCGTCAAGCCAGCAGAACCCAGGATTTTTTTAAAAAACGAATTCCAAAAAAAAACGGCGACGGGTTTAAACGTGAGCCTAAAATGAGCCTAAAATTATGGTACGATCAGATTTTGCATAACGATTCGGTTAGCCATTTGGTACTGCCAGCTCAGTGTTGAGCTAACACAACCTATGATTTCTCCTCCAACTGAAGAGCAAAAAAAAAAATAATTGGGTAATAAATTGGCCTGAATAGAGCCTAAAATTATTGTCCAACTGGATTTGTTCAGAGTTGCTTTTTTAAGGTTGGGTTCTGCTGGCTTGACGGTAAAGCTAGCAGAACCCAGGATTAAAAAAAACGAATTCCAAAAAAATGGGCGACGGGTTCAAACGTGAGCCTAAAATGAGCCTAAAATTATGGTGCGATCAGATTTTCCATAACGATTCGGTTAGTCTTTTAGTACTGCCAGCTCAGTGTTGAGCTAACACGACCTATGATTTCTCCTCCAACTGAAGAGCAAACAAATTTTTAATTGGGTAATAAATTAGCCTGAATAGAGCCTAAAATTATTGTCCAACTGGATTTGTTCTGAGTTGCTTTTTTAAGGTTGGGTTCTGCTGGCTTGACGGTAAAGCTAGCAGAATCCAGGATTTTTTTAAAAAACGAATTCCAAAAAACGGCGACGGGTTCAAACGTGAGCCTAAAATGAGCCTAAAATTATGGTGCTATCAGATTTTCCATAACGATTCGGTTAGCCATTTGGTACTGCCAGCTTAGTGTTGAGCTAACACGACATATGATTTCTCCTCCAACTGAAGAGCAAAAAAATTTATAATTGGGTAAAAAATTAGCCTGAATAGAGCCTAAAATTATTGTCCAACTGGATTTGTTCTGAGTTGCTTTTTTAAGGTTGGGTTCTCCGGGATTTTTTTTTTTAAAAGGAATTCCAAAAAAATCGGCGATGGGTTCAAACGTGAGCCTAAAATGAGCCTAAAATTATGGTGTGCTTAGACTTTTCATAATCGTTCGTTTGGCGGTTTGGTTCTGCCAGCTTAACGTTAAGCTAGCAGAACCCGCGATATCTCTCACAATTGAAGAGCAAAAAATTTGGGAATAGGGTAATAAATTAGCCTAAAATTAGCCTAAAATTATGGCTTAAAAAAAATTTGAAAATTCCGAAGAGGTTCTGCTAGCTTTACGTGGCTATTTAGATGGTTGCTTCTAAAGATACCTACTGTATTTTTTTTGCTACGAACTTTTTTAGCAATACACTAAGTACAGGCAGAAAAAAAAACCCACCACAGAACAGTTTTTCCTGAGATATACAGTATGACCCATTTAAAATGGTAGACAATCGAAAAGGGTATCTAATGTCATGAACGAGTCTTCAATTAAAATCTAAAAAACTATTAGCTATGTTTCAAGTGAAAATTCAAGTATGTACACCACTGGATTCACGACATTTTCAAATTATCTATGTCAAAATTACGTTACTACGTATCAATGAAAAAGTTATAAGGGAATACAATTTGAAAAACATACCGTTTAATCAGCCCACCGCCATAATATCAGAACATTTATCAAAATTCTGACTACACCACAGGATTCAGGAAGTCTTGAAATAAGTATATCTCGGGAGTCCTGAGTAGCAATCGGCGTGTTTGAAAAAATATGTTTATTGAGTTACACCAAAACTCTTTCATATTTTATTAGCTAAGTATAATGAGGTTCAAAAACGTTTCAAATGAAAAAAATCTCAGAACAGTTCCGATGGGATTTCTGAATCTCCGTCCGTCACGAGGGGCAAACATCTCCTTTAAATCTCGTAAAACTAGAAATTTTGAGTCATTTAAGTCAATTTTCAGTCATTAAATCTTCGCTTCAGTCATCGGTTTGAGTCTTTCAGTCATCGACATGAGTCTTTCACTCATCGGTTTGAGTCTTTCAGTCCTTTGAATATTTTTAGTCTTGTACACATTTTAGCGAGATGTTCACCCTCGGTCCGTCATAATCTCCGTCTCCGAAAACTCGCAAATACCTATTTTTAATAGGAACGGACCATAATATCAAAAGTCGTCTGCCATCTTGGAGTCGCCATCTTGAATTTATTAATTTTAACATAAATTTATAATCTCCGACCCCGAGAGCCCTCATATACCAATTTTGAATCAAATCGGACTATAATCATAAACTCGTCCGCCATATTGGAGCTGCCATTTTGTTTTTCATCATAAAGAAAATTCATAATGCCCTGTAACCGGAATTATAAACACCTGCAAAATTCTAAGTTCATCGGACTACTAGAAGTAGTTATGGTTTGTACCGATTTGTATCGAATTATAGCTAATTAATAAAAAAGTTTTTTTCTACAAACGTCAAAAAATGACAAGGTTCGCGCATTGACAACAGTATGCGAAGTGGTACTTTTTTTCATTTTCATTCGATACCATGACACCGTGCGTGAAGTAATGTGCGAAATATATTTCGCACACTGCATGTAAACTATATGGGATTGTCATATTCTAACCTATATGGTCCTCAGCTCCTCAATCAAGCAAAAAACAAGAAATCATTTATTTATTAATGTAGAACAATAATTAAGGCTTTCAAATTGTGAGAGATATTTTTCTGGCTTTATTTGCTTCACACCACTCTTTAAATTGCTGATATGCATTTTCATACTGCCGCCTCGATTTCTCCGGTAAAAGGTTGGAAATTACGGAATTGGCCGCATCTATCAAGTTAGGTGGGGTACTGCTTAGTTCATCGTCGCTCGAAATTTCCATTCTTTTACAATAATAAATATCACGCACGAAATTGACGCGAATAAAAAGTCACTCCAAAATAATTATCAAGAACTGTCACTTTGAAATAATTGTCAACAAATGCCATTTTATTTCCATAGTTACAGTAATTACTTGATTTGGAAAAATTATTTAAGCCAGTTCAATACTATTTTTCATAGTTATTACTTATTTTAGAACAATATTTTTGACGTTTGTAGAAAAAATTTTGTTTGCATCTCATGCGCGAAATACTTTGGTAATCTCGACTATTTTTTTTAACTCGGCTGCGCCTCGTTAAAAAAAAATCAGTTCTCGATCACCAAAGTAGCATTTCGCGCACTAGATACAAAAATAACAATTTTTCAAACATGACAAGTGCTACTCAGAACCCCCATCAGAATTGTTCTGAGATTCCTTTCTGTTCTTATTCGAAATGTGGATTTTTCTAATTTCGCACCTTATAATATTTAATAAATAATAAAAATAAATTGATAAAACTCGATTAACATATTTTCTAAAACTCGCCGAGTGCTACTCAAAACTCTCATCAGATCTGAAATATCTGTTATATTTTTTCTTACAAAAGGATGGTTTTCGAAAGTCGAAATTTTCATATTCAATTACTTACTTTTTTATTTCGGCAGAACTATTTTCAAAAACGATCAAGAACTCCAGAACTCTTCCATATTTATCGAAAAATACCACCAAGACTAATTTTTTCTAATCTACTGAGAACTCCAAAAATATTGTGATTTTAAAGAAGTCAGCGCCTACATCACATGAGGCAATTTTCTCGACAAATTTATTCATTTCGAAACTTTTGACAGTTTTTACATATAATTTCTCAAGGCTATATTGATGATCGTTTCATGGTGCTCGCTGCTGTAAATGTCAAATTGTTTCGTTTCTATGACTACACAATTGTTCAAAGTGAGAAATGTAAATTTGTCGTTTTCAACGAAAACTGCAGATCTTTTCACTTTTCGCAAAAATTTGTTGCTCGACCACGAAATTTTTCTGAATGATTCAATACAAAACAAGGATTTTGAAAGTAAGGGTAGGAATTAACTCTAGACATTTAGATTAATAAACAATTTAAATGCATCAGCTGGAGTTTCAAGAAAATCGCTTTCATAGTAATATCGAATAAAACAAATTTTCCGATTTTTTACAGGGTAGGTATAAATGTTTGTTCTTTTGCCCTCTTTTGAACAACTGATCTCCCACCGAAAAACAATGCTAGATACGCCACTGTAACTCATTATTCACCTAGGATTTTTCCTTGTAGTTTATGCAAAATAATCCTTCAAACGAAATAATATTCTTTCAAGTAGAACACGTGCAAATCGATATAAAATAAGTAACCTATCAATTAAGGTAGTACCTATTAGTAGTTGGTACGTTACTGTCTGCGAATGTAACACAAACGTAGGCAAATTCCTCGTCTAATATTACTTTTAATAGACGGGTATGTGTTGTGTGGACAAACGGCTCTATAGTAATAATTATGATCGCTGTTCTGTTCTGTGGTGAATTGAATCACCGTTTTGATTACCATTGAACTGTAAGCTTTCCCACAGCCTTGAGTGTGTACGGACCGGGGGTACCACTCTCGCAGGGGGGCTCAGCCGGCTTTGTTAATCTTTCTCCGTCGATATACTTATGGATACATCGTATGTATGTGTGCCACGGATCTCCGAGAAGAAATAACAGTTGCACGTTAGTTTTCATGTTCGTCCGCCAATTTTTCAGTACTAGATATAGTTGAAAGAGGTATTTTTAATAGCTGAATAGCGTTCTATAGCATGTTCCCGAAAAAATAGGCGGGGTTGCGACCCCCGTAAACCTAGCTGAAACCCTTTGGAATTATTTTTTTTTTAGGCTATCATTTTAGGCTAATTTATCACCCTGTTCCCGTATGTTTTTCTTCAATTGTGGGAGATATCGCGAGTTCTGCTATCTTAACGTTAAGCTGACATAACCAAACGAATGTCTATGATAAGTCTAATCACACAATAATTTTAGGCTCATATTAGGCTCACGTTTGAACCCATCAAAGATTTTTCTTGGAGTGCGTTTTTTTAATCCTGGGTTCTGCTGGTCTTTACCGTTCAGCTAGCAGAACCCAACCATAAAAAAACAAACGAATCCAGTTGGACAATAATTTTAGGATCTACTCAGGATAATTTATTATTTTTTGATCTTCTGTTTGAGGAGAAATCATAGGTTCTGTTAGCTCAACACTGAGTTGGCTGTACCAAAAGGCTATCCGAATCGTTATGAGAAATCTAATCACACCATAATTTAAAGTTCATTTTAGGGTCACGTTTGAACCCATCGCCGATATTTTTAGAATCCGTTTAAAAAAATCCTGGGTTCTGTTAGCTTTACCGTTAAGCTAGCCATAACAACTCAGACCAAATCCAGTTTTACAATAATTTTAGGCTCTATTCAGGCTATATTTATATGTTTTTTGCTCTTCAGTTGGAGGAAGTATCATAGGTTTTGTTAGGTCAACACTGAGCTGGCAGCATCAAAAGGCTAACCGAACCGCCATGAAAAATTTTAACACACCATAATTCCCGATCCATCTCCGATTTTATTTAAATCCTGGGTTCTGCTAGATTCACCGTTAAGCTAGCAGAATCCAACCATGAAAAATAGTTATTTTTGTATCTAGTGCTTGAAATGCTACTTTGGTGATCGAGAACTGATTTTTTTTTAACGAGGCGCAGCGTTTTCAATACATGACTGTCTTGAATGATTTCCCACAAAAAAAAACGCGTTTTCAAAACATGACTGTCTTAAATAATTTCCCACAAAAATACGCGTTTTCAACACATGACTGTCTTGAATAATTTCCCACAAAAATATGCGTTTTCAATACATGACTGTCTTGAATAATTTCCCATAAAAATATGCGTTTTCATACATGACTGTTTTGACTAATTTCCCATAAAAATACGCGTTTTCAATACATGACTGTCTTGACTAATTTCCCATAAAAATACGTGTTTTCAATACATGACTGTCTTGCCTAATTTTCCATAAAAATACGCTTTTTCAATACATGACTGTTTTGACTAATTTCCTATAAAAATACGCGTTTTCAATACATGACTGTCTTGACTAATTTCCCATAAAAATACGCGTTTTCAATACATGAATGTCTTGACTAATTTTCCATAAAAATACGCTTTTTCAATACATGACTGTCTTGAATAATTTCCCACAAAACTACGTGTTTTCAATACATGACTGTCTTATTTTTCAAAACTGTCCATGTAAATTATCTCGATATCTCGTTTAGTTTTCGAGTTTCTGATGCTTTTATGAAAAAATTGTCAAATTGTCAAGTCCCCAATTTTTCGTTTTTGTGAAATATTTCCCAAACTATCGATATCAAAGAAAACATGTATTGACATTTTTTGTAGACTCTTAGAAGCTGATTGAAAATTTTAAAATCTGTCGCCATCTTTGAGTTTTTGGTGATTTTTTAAAAGAAAATCAAATATTTTGTTTATTTTGCAAAATATGCAAAAATTTCATAAAAACTTTTTGTAGACATAATTGAGTTCAACAAAAATGTTAAAATAAGTTTTTTCGATATTTCGTTTAGTTTTCGAGTTTTTTGTGTTTCTAAGAAAAAATGTGAAATTTTTTCTAAGTCCCGAATTTTTCAAAATCGCAATTTTTTTTTCAAGATACGGAAAAATTTCATCCGAACTTTTTGTAGAACTTTATGCGAACTATAAAATTATTTATATACATTTTTTCGGTATCTCGTTTATTCTTCGAGTTTTGGTATTTTTTGACAAAAAACCGGAAAATATTTCCAAGTCCATATCTCTATCGTTATTCAAGATATGGGAAAACTTATCCAAAACTTTTCATAGAACTTTTCAAGAGCAACAAAATTATTGGTATACAACTTTCCGATATCTTGTTTGGTTTTCGAGATTTTGATGATTTTATATAATCCGATGCATTTTTAAGATTTTCATTTGTTTCATTAGTACGGTCAATATCTCGATTTTCCATTTTTTTCAAATATTTCCCGTACTATTGATTTTAGGATAAAAATTTATAGGGATATTTTGTAGAATTTTAGAAGGCCATCAAAAAAGGTTTCTTGATAAATCTGAAAAAAATCGGCCGTTTCCGATATATTTCATATTTTCGAAAATAAACTATTTTTTTTCAGATTTTTGTAATTTTCACCATTTTCCGATCGGTTTTCCGAAAAATGTTTTCTCTAGGATTTATTCAGTTCATAGAGCACTATCGATTGCAATCCAAAAAGTTCAGTTTTTTTTGTTGGTTTAGCCGAAAATCGGGTGTTCATATTTTGACACTTTTCGGAAGAAAATTCTGAAAACTCAGTTAGCATTTTCCGATCCTGCTCAAAAACTATACACCTTTGTACGACACATTGAAGTATATCTTGGAGAAATATGGAATAGATTAATACAATCCCTGGACCTGTATCGAGTAACATAGGAACCGAAAAAAAAAAACGGAAAAATCCCTTTAAAATTTTTCCGGATTTTTCGATCGCGAAAAAAAAAATTTTGACAAATATTGTCCTCGAGTTATTAAAATGATTCAAATTTCAAAGCGATATCTCCAAGGGTTCGAAAAATATTGGGTTTTGAAGTGTACACAGACAGAGCTACAGACGGACAGAGACAGACCGAAAGACAGAAAAAAAAAATTTTTTTTCGACGGGGATCATTTTCCTAGAAGTAACTATGGGTCTAAAACGTCAAATAAAAAAGTTGATGTCCGTCTAGGAAGACGGTAGGAAATACAACTTCCTAAGAACTATAAAAACTAATTCCAAAAAAATCGGTGGTGTGTTCAAACGTGAACCTAAAATTATGGTGTGATCAGGTTTTTCGTAACGATTAGGTTAGCATTTTGGTACAGCCAGCTCAGTGTTGAGCTAAGATAACACACAATTGAAGAGAACAAAATTGGAGAATAGGGTAACAAATTAGCCTAAAATGATGGCCTAAAAAAATTGAAAATTCCAAAGTGCTAGCTTTACGGAGTTTATAATTGAGACATCTTTAACAAATATGATAAATTTAATAAGAGAGGGCCCAAAATGCTCCCCTGAGGAGCACCTGTTCCTTACGGTCAATTTCATTAATCTGCGTCCTGATAAATATGATTCAAATCTGCAGTACATTCTGCCCCTTATACGATATTTGTAAAAGTTTTATTAAGATTATCTTAAGGTCTATACTTTCAAAAGTTTTGGAGAAGGTATGAAAAAAGACACAGACAGCATCCCCATCCTCAAGTGCTTGAACAGCTTTCGTAACCCCCTTTATCGTATACTCTAGAAAATTTACATCAAGATCATTGTTTTCCGCCGAGTTAGTAATGAGACTAGTATCCGATTTAGTAGTTTAAAAATACACCAAAGTATGTTGGTACGCCGGTTGAAGTGTGAGAATTCCAGCGGTTATTTATGATCATTTGTAGTTGTTGATATAATCTTTTATATGATTTATGACCGCAATTAAATCATCAACTGATTCAATTCATCGATTAAACTGTTTCATTCATCATGTCCTCGTGGTGTTGTGTGTGTGTGTGCCAATAATGATTATTTTGGCAGTGTTTCTTTTCGAGTTACCAATGTCGATTCAATTGAGAGGAAGTGTATTACCACATATGTGGTTTTATGTTCGTTCAATAAGAATACAATAAATTGAAGATGGATTGCTGGACGGACTATAAAAACGAATGTCGTACGGTTGGGACATTTAGAATGGGACAAAATTCAATGTAACCATTGAATTTCTTGTAAACACTGTTTGACTTATTCCAGATTATTTTGTAATGTTTCCGTGCTCTTATTGTGCCATAGTATGGACGTATCATAGTATGGACGTATCATAGTATGGACGTATCATCTGTGAAGATGGTAAATTTCACATTAATGTGTGCTAAATCGGCTAAATCGTTTACATATAGTAAAAACAGAAGAGGGCCGAGAACAGACCCCTGTAGTTCCCCGTATTTTATTTCCTGTTCCGCAGATGCTACAACATTTAATGTCACTTTTTGCATACGACCTGATAAATAAGATTTGAGCCATAGTAGAATGTTTCCTCTAAAACCATCAATTTCAAGCTTTTGCAGCTTTTGACGTGGTCTAATGTAGTCAAGTCGCAAAATACTGTAGCTGCAACCTCTCCATTATTCAGATGAAGGTGAAGTTCCCCTAGGAAAGTAAACATTGCATCATTCGTGTTTCTTGCAGGTCGAAAACCAAACTTTTGGAATTAATGATTTTGTTTTCCTCAAGGAAGTATAATATTCTTTTTTTCATCGGATTACCAATGAGTTTTGCTAAAATTGTTAATAAATTGGTATCAAAAATTGGTATCAAATGATAACTTTCTAGTAAAATTTGACGCAAAATACTGCCTTTTTCAAGAATTCTCAAATGTGTGAACAATGCGTAAAAAGTAACTTTACCCACAGTTGATAGATTTACGCACATAGTTGATTTTTTTACGCACTTGTGCCGGAGGTGCAAAAAATCACAATTTTTTTATTGAAAAAATAAAAAAAATCTGATTTTTTCGATTAAATCGTAATTTTTTTGTTTTATACCGATTTTTTTTATTTAGGTATACCTACTGATTTTTTCCGTAAATATGGAAATAATGAACTTTAAAATAGCTTATTTTCATTATTTTCCTCTATTCGCCCAAAATCGAGGGGGAAACATCTCGCGAAAATGTGTACGAGACTTAAAATATTTGAATGACTTAAGACTCAAACCGATGACTGAAGCGAAGATTTAATGACTGAAAATTGACTTAAATGACTCAAAATTTCTAGTTGTACGAGATTTAAAGGATATGTTTATCCCTCGCCCAAAAATATGTTGAAAAAGCCACAAATTAGTTTTCCTGTATAAGTATTAGAATTGACTTCCTGAACACATACGAGGATGTATTGATATCTAGTTAGCGTATAGACCAGTTCCTTGCATAAACAAAATATTGCGTTACCATAGCAACGAACAATAACTTTTTGGAAGTGTCAGTGTAAAGTTTGACGTCAAAAAAGTAATCCAGAGTTACGCAATAAATTGGAGTATCGAGCCATCATCAAGTACCTGTATTTAAAAGGGTTAAGAGGTAAGCAGATTTACGAAGATATGCTTAATACCCTTGGTGATCAATGTCCTTCGTATGCGACTGTGAAAAATTGGACTACAAGTTTCAAAAGAGGTAAATTTTCCATTGAAGATGATGACCGATCGAGAAGGCCAGTTTCTGTGTCAGTACCCGAAAATATCGATGCAGTTCATGACATGATTTTAACAGACCGTCGAATTGGGCTAAAACGGATATCTGAAGCACTGAATATTTCATACGAACGCGTTCATCATATAGTTCACGTCAATTTGGACATGAGAAAAATTGCTGCAAAATGGATCCCCAAATGTTTGAACGTTGACCAAAGGCGTGCAAGGGTAGTAGCATCGTGTTCGATCTGTGCTCGATTTGAAAACGATGTAGACTTCTTAAACCGAATTGTTACTATGGATGAGACTTGGGTACATTTCTACGATCTAGAAACAAAGCAACAATCGATGGAATGGCGACACTCCGGTTCTCCAAGACCTAAGAAGTTTCGTGTCCAAAAATCTGCTGGAAAAGTTCTGGCTTGAGCTTTTTGGGATTGCCATGGAGTAATCATGATTGATTTTTTAGATAAGGGTAGAACAATAACTGGAGATTACTATTCGATATTACTGACCACTCTACGGGAAAAAATTCAAGAGAAAATACGCGAAAAGCTATCCAAAGTTGTTTTGTTTTTGCAGGACAACGCCCCTGCACACAAATCTCATGTTGCCATGCAAAAAATTCGTGATTTAGTGTTTGAATTACTAGAACACCCTCCTTATTCACCAGATTTGGCTCCGTCCGACTATCATCTCTTTCCTCAACTGAAAAAAAGTTTAAAAGGTCGTAAATTTTCTTCCAACGAGGAGGTAATAAAAGCTGTGGAGGTCTGGGTTGCAGAGCAAGAAGAAACATTTTTTTTGAAAGGTCTAGAGACGTTGCAGGTTTGCTGTAATAAATGTATCCAATTAAGAGGAGAATATGTTGAGTAGTAAAATATTTTGTCATTGAAATTTTGTTTGGTTCTAATGTAGGCTAAGAATTTTTCAATATATCCTCGTATTTTGTTTATGTTTTTTTGTAAGTTAGCCTGAGTAACGATTTTGTTCATTGTACATTATAATACCGTGTAATCGCTAATAATTTTTTTCTACGTTCATGCAAAAAACAATTCTTTATTACACTCATCTGTCATTAAAATTGAAAAAATCAGTTGATTTAAATCATGATTTAAATCATTTGATTTGAATCGTCGCAACTAAAAAATATCGCTTTACGCACTGTGAACAACTTGAGATTACGCATTGTAGTAGATTTTTTTTCATGATGAACATTTTTTTACGACAGTACCCCACCCCTTTAGAAGCATACGATTTATATTATTTCTTTGCAGAATTTATTTTACTTTGATCGATTCATTGGAATGTCGTTTTAATTCTACAAAATTTTTGTTTCAGTGGCTCACGTGATGTGGTCGTCGAGGGGCTGGGGGCGACGCTCCCCCTTCCCCCTGGATTTCCGGTGTCTGGCGCAGGCTCTCGCCACCGGCTTCCACCGATTCCTAGCAAGATTTTCAGGTCAGTAACCCCGTTTTCGGGTCGGTGTTAAGAGAGAGAACAGTATCTTCACCTTTTAGATTACAATGTGTATAATCATTTTGAATTAGCAGCTGCGTAATAATTATACGGCTAAAATCATTCCCCTCTGTCTTTCGAGACTTGTGCGCATTCGGATGGGATACTATTTGAATTTGACTTTTTAGGGGCGTTTTTTGGCGAGAGGTCGTTAAATAACACGCACATTTTCTTACGAGGCGCCTTTTAGGCTGAAAGTAGTTGTTTTTATGTTTTTCGTTTAGCGAAATAGCAGGATTTATCACATCTTTATCAGGCGATACTGAAGCAGGATACTACTACTAATCCAGTGTCTGTAGCCCATTCAGAATGGCGGTAATTTTCTAAAAAAATTCACACTTTTTTAATACAGTGTGACCCACTTAAGACCGGAGCACCTTTATATTTAAATCTACATTTTCCAACCGATGGGAATGATTTACTTTCAAAAAGTCTACTAGGGCACCAAATTTCATGAATAAATTTCTATTTCCAGGGCCAACTAATCTGATTTTTCAAAGTAAAAAATCTAAAAAAATTACTAGCGATTTTTTTAGAAAACGACATTTTCAAATGGTTTGAATGTGAATTACGTTGAACGTTGACATGTCAATTTTATCTCATATTTTTTTTATTTATCAACAGATTTCGATGAAATTACAGTCAGTGATATTTCGAGACTCCCTGAATCCGGTGGTGTTGTCAAAGTTGTGATAATAGTTTTGAAATTGAATTGGTGTGTTGATTAAACGGTATATTTTTCAAATTTTATTCCATCTTAACTTTGTTATTGATTGACGCATTTCAACGTTATTTACATAAGAACCATTTGAAAATCGCTAGTAATTTTTTTAGATATTTTACATTGAAAAATCAGATTAGTTGGCACTGGACATAGAGGTTTAGTCATGAAATTTAGGGACCTAGCAGACTTTTTGAATGTCTACCTAATGAAAAAAAAAAAAACTTTCGAATCGGTTGAAAAATGTAGATTTTATAAGGGTACTCTTGAAAAATTAACAGTTTATCGTGTTTACCTTGGAAACTATTAATGAATGCCTGGCTCGTGTCAAACAAGTTACTGGATAATTTATATCATACTTAAAATTCTGGATGAGTAGTTCTGGTTATTTCTGATACATACTTGCAGGAATATAAATTTTACCTTCGGATATGATCATATCTGCCATAAAACTATTCATTGAGATGATTTTTTGGTGGCAGAAGTAGGTTATTTCTGTTTTCAATTTCAAAGTAAAAAAAAATATCAAAATACCAAAATTCACTCTCAATTGCTCAAGCGGGCTCTAATTAAATCATGGCTGTCTTGTCATGTCTGTTGTATTTTGGAGAAACATTACACAGAAAGTATTCTAATCACGCTGTATACATAAAGGAATGGTTTATTCGAAGCTTATGATAATTCACTGATATTCTTTAATGACTGCATGTTTGTGTCCTTCACTGAGAAAACTCAAAAAGGTGAACATGACTCGTTTCTATATATTTCTAATAATAAATACATTAATTGACTTATTCGAGGTTAGAAGTTTATAATGATCTGCCCAGGAGCGGTTTCAAAATAGGAATTGTTTGAATGAAATGTATTAACTTTTCCAATGTTGAATGAGAAAATATATGTTATTTATCCCATATTTGTTTAGATTTTGGGGAAATCAGTTCCTATCTGATAATGCAATACTATAAGGCGAGCAAGTGTTTTGTTGGAGAGGGAAGCGCTGACATTACATGAAGAAATTTTCATCAATTAGTTTGACTGAGGCGAAGCAAATACTGGCCAATGTCACTTGTTTGTTCTTTATTTTGTGCCTATTTTTATCTGCCCACCTGTTTGTATCTGCTTGACAGTCTCAATATGTCTAACTGCCTCCTTGTCTCTTTCTGACTACCTGTCTACATCCCGTACCTGCTTTTTTCTGCTTGCCAACTGTCTATCTGCCTATAACCTGTATTTTTGCGTACCTCTTTCCATCTACCCACCTGTCTCTATCTGCCTACCTCTTTATTTCTGCCTACCTGTTTTTACCTGCATGCCTGCCGGTCCCTCTCTACTTGTCTCTATCTACCTCTATCTATTTACCACCTGTCTCTGCCGATCAACTTCCATCTGAGTACCAACTGTTTCTGTCTCACTACCTTCTCTGTCTCTGACTGTCTACTTGTCTCTGTCTGCTTTCCTGTCTAAACCTATCTCTATCTCCCAGCTGCCCTTATCTGACTTTCACCTGTCTCTCTCTCTCTCTGCCTGATGCTAATTTTTATCTACCTACCCGTATCTTTCTGTCTACCTGTCTCTGTCTGCCCACCTACATCTATCTGCTTACCTACCACTATCTGCTTACCTACCACTATCTGACTGCCTACCACTATCTGACTACCTACCACTATCTGACTACCTACCACTATCTGATTTCCTACCACTATCTGACTACCACCTCTTTCTGTCTGACTACCTCCTATCTCTGACTACCTACCTGTCTGTCTGTCTACCTGTCTCTATCTCCCAGCTGCCTTTATCTGCTTACCTCCTGTCTCTATCTGTCCATCACTTGTCTTTTTTGCTTACCTGTCTCTATCTGTATATCTACTTGTATATTTCTGCCTGCCTGCCTCTATCTGTTCACCACCTATTTGCCTCTGTCTATTTACCAACTGTCTATCTGCCTATCACCTATCTCTACCGACCTGTCTCTACAGACCTCTATCTAACTACCTGTCTCTACCTACCTGTCTCTATCTCTATCTACCTACCTGTTTCTATCTACCTACCTGTTTCTATCTACCTACCTGTTTCTATCTACCTACCTGTTTCTATCTACCTGCCTGTTTCTATCTATCTACCTGTCTCTATCTACTACCTGTTTCCATCTGCCTACTTGTATCTGTCTGCTTACTTGTCTTTGTGTGCTTACTTGTCTATAACTGCCTATGTAGTCTTTCCAATATCAATTGCAGATCATAAAAACTCGTTTCAATGCCTTACCGACAGTTTCGTTTGATATGCCGACACCTCATTTACATGATGATTTATGACTCTCCAGCCAAATATTTTGCATTTTGCCGCATGTCAATTACGGTCACGTGTACCGCGGCATTTCCTTCGAACCTATACGAGTTGTTGCAATTGATATTGGCAAGACTATACCTACCTGTCTCTATCTACTACCTGTCTCCATCTGCCTACTTGTATCTGTCTGCCTACTTGTCTCTATTGCTTACCCGGTGTTATCTGATAGTCTTTTTTATCTGACAGAGTGACATTCTTTGGTAAAAGCCTATGTTCTCTCAGAGACTTGAGTGACCAACGGTTGAGGATGAAATTTGATGTACACCAAATTTGATCATTATAGTTTTCCACGTCAAAAATTCCTGAATTATTAAAAACGTAGACAAATTTTATTTATGTTAAAACCACACGGAATTTTAGAGCTTGCTCAAAGGCAATAATACTACTTGGAGTAGTTGTGGGTGGGGAGGGGTGTGGGTAAATACATAAGTAAAGCGCGTTTCTGGTTTGATTAAAAAAATACTAGATCACAAGAATTTATGTAAAAATTAATAATAATAAAAAAATGAAAATAATAAAATTAAAATAATTTCATTTTCGTCAACCGTCTGCACCCTTACACGCAACCATCAAAAGTCTTCCAAAACACTTGTACGTTTCTCTAACAAAGTTAGCATCATATTAGGAGTCAAAAAGTTAAGATTTGAAAAAAATTGTATTGATTCTGTTTCAACTATTTTTGTCTGTCGAATGTTGAACTTCTTAGCATGCCCCGTATCTGACTGAAAGAGGATATATTACTCCGAATGTCGATTTCCTCCGTATCGTATAAATCGTAGACGACTATTCCGTATATTTAAAAACCAGCTGACTGTGTATCGAATACAACTTATAACGGATGTTGGGTTGGCGTTTGTTATATGAATACCTTCGCCGGAAGTCACGATCCACGATCGTATATATATAAGTAAATGAAAGTTTTTTTTTTCAGCTTCCTAATATTTCATTCATACGCGACTCTAGTGATTCTTGATTTATCCTCGTCAATGAGAGTAAGAGGGTTATTGTTTTTGGTTCGAAAGTTAAGTGATTAGCATTAGAAGTACTAGATAGAGTAAGATTTACTCTTTTTTTATCGAATATTTTGTTTTATGAAGTGCTAGTTTTACGTCTGCAAAATAGCTGGCCATACACACAGAGGTTGATCCGCTGGTTTGGAACGGCGCGGTTCACGATTTATCTTTCAGTTAGTGGGATATCCACGCGCCAGATCTAGCCGGCACAGAATTGTCTGTCAGTACAGGCCGGCGGTGAAAACTGTTGCTGTCAACTAAACTGTCAACAAAATATAAAATGTATTTTCTACTTTTAATCCCTTAGGGATTAAATTTACTTTTACTCCTCGATGGATCAAATATGCCATTTATTAAAAGTACCCTTTAATTCCCTAAAGTGCATAAACAATAATTATGGGGTTGTATAGACCGTACTCTAGGTTCATCTAATTATTGCTAGGGTAATTTCAAATTTCCTTTTTACCAACTCCCCGATATCGTTTGTGCTTTGCATTGGATGAGATGAGTCTGTTTCTCTGTATATCTCCTTTCAGCGAATTTTTCCTATAGTAGTTTTTCGACGGATAACATTCAACCCCTTCGCACTTATTCAGAAAAAATTATTCTCTTGCAACGAATTTCCATCATTAATTCATTTGTCAGCTTGAATGGCTTCGATTTCTATTGTTATAGTTTCGCAAAATTCAGTCTCCTTTATGTGGACATGACGTGGTTTTGGAAAGAAAAGAATACAATGAATTCCTCACAGTGTATCATTATGAAAGTAATGTATATTTATCGGTTTCAGGTGATATTTTCATTCAATTCAGACTCGTTGTGAATAGTGCTTAGTTAACGGTAATGAAGGTATAACGTTGTAATTATTTTATTCATAATTTAGCGCTGTCGAGTCTTGAGAACATTGGCATTGCGAACTCCAACATATTATTTCCATTAAAATGATAGAGAACCAATCGTGACTACCTGAAGATTTCAATTTGTGGTCATTGAAATAGAGAGTTCTTATTTTTTCATCTACCTAAAGAGTGCTGTCAATAATGGCCAAGCGTTCATTGGAGTGTGACTCTCACAATCACTCTGGCTACCAGTCGAAGGTTCAAACCCTAGCGACTGCAGACATTTTTCTGAAGGCCCGAGAAAGTTAGGAAGACCTCGTTGATCCTTGGCTCGCACAATTTTCTACTTCTGAGGGCTGCTGTTCGTAAAGGTTCGACAGCGGGTTAACGGAGAAAACAACAAAAGCAATACACAGCGATAGAGATGTCATCTGTGGCTCTACTGTGGTGGCCAAAGGTAGACCAAGTGACGCAGAGGAAGGCTAGCTGACTCACAAAGACTGTCCCTGCTCGGACTGGTGTTCAGCACATCGACGGTCAGTCTGAAAGAAGATTTTCAACCTTCTTCCTCTCTATCTGCATATTTTAGCAAAGGCAAGGATCGAAGTCTTCAGACTAATGCGCTTGGACCAATGGAGGTACAACAATCTGGGTCACTCCAACATGAAAATAGAGGTCATAAGAATCGATACATGGGAGATGCCGATGATAAAATAACTCGAACCAATACTCCTCTAGCACACATGATCCTCATACAAGACAGGAAGACGCTTTGAAGGTGCCACCAATTCTGCCAAGAGGTGAATCTGGTTCACAGATGGCTCTAAAACAAACAAAGGGGTAGGTGCAGCAAAGGTAACGGCTATGTCAGTTTTCATGAGAGATATTCTGAGGGGCCCTAGAAATCAACTAGTGTGATCTCTCCGACAGTCAAGTGGCAATCATTCAGGTTGTCTTACAAATAAGTCTGGGAGAGACACAATTAGACCGTCAGATAGTGACAGATTTAAGTGCCCCATTTTCACATACAAGCCTCGAATAGGGTTGAGAAGTACATCGATGTTGAGTAAAATGGAGGGAAATTTACAAGTGGCTCCTGGGGATAACATATGGAAAATTCGATTTTTCATGGAAAATTCGATTTTCCATATTTTAACGCGAGCGGTGTTTACCTAATCATTAATTAATATAACCTGGCTTCAGAAGATCAAAGGCTTGAGTGTTGAAGGTGGCTAAAGGGTTAAAATGAGGCTGTAATCTTGTAAAGAAAAATCGAGATTTTAACAGGTTTTCCCACGCAAGCCCATCGAAACTATGAAAACCTACATCGTCACAAGACCGAAAAACATAATGGCTTGAGTGGCGTAAATGGAAAAGTAAATTTTGTCGTCGGAAAATTCAATGGAAATTCTTTTTGATTTTTCCCTATGTTTTCCCCACGAGCCACTCGTAAATTTCCCTTCATTTTACTCAACATCGACTTACTTTTCGACCCTATTCGAGGCTTGTATGTGAAAATGGGGCACCTAAATATGTCACTATCTGACGGTCTAAATAACCTCAAGCTAATATTCCGGTATTCTCAGAACAAATAGGCATTTTGTCAAATTTCGGAATTTTTTGAAATTCTCAGCAGAAAGATTCACTTTTCATCTTTGACTCCTTGTATCTCGAAAACTGGTCTGCCGATGTTTTTTGTGTCCATGGACTTTTTTCCGAGGAAGTCAAAATCTTCAACATATCAAAAATTCAGGGAATTTAACCGAAAGCCAATTTCCATAAGAATAGTGCGGAGTCCTTTCAATGTTTTTTCAAATCGAAAATCAAACGATATATCATAAAAATAGATATAAACAGTTTTAAAGTCCTTGAAAGGGTTTACAAAAAATTACCATTGACTTTTTCCATATCTGGAATAATAAACTCGGAAAAAGTTATTAAACTTTAACATTTCGAAAATTCAAATTTATAAAAACTCGAAAATTGAAACAGATATCCAAAATCATTATTAAAACTGTTTTATTTTCCTCGAGCAGATCCAAAAGACGCGTGAACAAATTTTTTGCATATCTTAAAAAACACCAAAAACTGAAAAACTGGGGCAGATTTTTAAATTTCGGAAGATACCTTTTTTGATTGCCTTCTGAAAATCTACAAAAAATTTTGAAACATTTTTCCCGTAATATCAATAGTCCGAGAAATATTTTTAAGAAATGATAAATTATTGACTTTTAAAAAACAACAAAATCTCGAAAACCAAGTGAAATATCAAAAAAATGTTAATAGTTTCATTTTGCTCAAATAGATCTACAAAAGTGTGACCAAGTTTTTTCATATCTTGAAAAAAGAACTTTGAAATTCTTTAAATCCTCAAAAACACAGAGGCGGCGGCAGATTTTTAAATTTCAGAAGAAATATTTTTTGATCTTCTGAAAATCTACAAAAAATTCAAATAAGTTTTTTTCGTTATATCAATAGTGCGGGAAATATTAAAAAAAACGAAAAATTGGGAAATTGACTTTTTTTTCTGAAACAAGATAATCCGGTCGTAGTATTCAATTTTCAATTATAGTTTCAATCATGCTCAACGATAAATTAGAGTAATTCGTGGACAGGTACCATAAAAGTCGAAGTATTCACGTTTGAGTCGAGTCGTAGTATTCAAAACTTCTAGGCCTGAACTTCCAAGCTTTTGGCGGATTCCTGCGCAGACTCTTGTTAAAACCTCATAATTATTGACTGAAAAATAAAATCCTATCGACGAACTTTTTTTTGCCAACTACTTATTTCTGTAGCGGTATTTCATAACTGTTGTGCGAGTCTGATCGAAGCACCTCTTCAACTCGTAAAGTGCCGTCTCAGTTCAGGTAATACCGCATCGCTGCCACCCGGTATACTGTGCGGGGTCTCGGCGCGTTCTGACGCTAATTTTCGGCTCTAATTAAGAGTAATTAGGCGCATGTTATGTTTGCTCATGAGACGAACTTGTCGTGTTATCATGGGTGGCAGCCCAAATAACGGGACCGACGAAAATAGCGGTGGAATAACGAAGAAGACGCCACGTTTCGAAATTCTTCAACCGAAAAGAGCGTTTAGGCAGATCCAAAACAGTAACAGACTTTTTTTTGCAGAATGTTTTCGAATGTAACTATGGTTATCGATTGAGAATTGGAAAATTAATTATCCGTTTCTGGACTGTCTCTCATCACATCTGAACTATTTCGTTCACGACTTTTTTTCACGTCCCCCTTTTTTCACTTCCCCCTTTTTTCACGTTGACTTTTTTTCACGTCAGACAGTTAATACTGTTGAAATGGAAAAATTCAAGACTACGCTGTTTTGGTGTGTAACTGAAAGATGGGAGTCATCATTGTCCTTGTCACTATTGTTCCAATTCTCAATCGGTAACCATGTGTGTTAGTGATCTGGACTCATGTGAAGTTGGCGACAACTTTTTGCAATGTTTTTTGAAGTCCTTGGTAGATTTAAAAGAGTTTGGAGTTCCTGATACAAATTTTAAATAGTTCCAGCATATTGTGGAAAAAAAAATAGTGGCGCTAAGTTTTGGTGGTACTTTTCGATAAATATAGAAGAGTTCTAGAGTCCTTGATGGTTTTTGAAAATAGTTCTGCTGAAATGAAAAAGTAACTGAAATACTTACTAGTCATAACAAAAGTTTCAATTGCGTACGTATATTGTGAAAATACCGCTGTTTTCAGCTAAAAAAAAAACCTGAAAGTGTTTTATAAAGTTCACAAAATGTATATTGAAAAAATTAACACTATACCATATCATATTAGCTCCATAAAAAAAAATTGGTGGTGCCATGTGTCTGTCAACAAGGGCATCGATATGGGGAAGTTTAGTTATGTTCCTAACTCTAATAAATGTTAGTTATGGTAGGTACTACATATATAACTAAATAGCCTTCACCCCCCAAGAAAAATATTTATCGATGCCCCTGCCTTTCAATCTGGTTGAGAGGAATAATAATTGAATTCATCAGAGTGCAAATGTGGGTTTTTCGAATTCACACCCTATATGATGGCTGATAAATTGAAAAGTTTTGCTTTTTCGATAAAACTCGATCAACAGATTTTGCAGAACTCGCCTATTGCCAGTCAGAACTCTCATCAGAACTGAAATAACTATTATTTTTTTTCTTTAGAAAGGATGGTTTGAAAGTAATTTTTTTCTTCAGTAACTTTTTATTTCGGAAGAACTAGTTTCACAAACGATCAAGAACTCCAGAACTGTTCCATATTATCGAAAAATACCACCAGAACTCATTTTTTAGAAAAAGACGGCGCCGCGAGAAGTTAGCGCTACTAATTTGTTTGTCTTATTAAAATCCACAATTTGCTGAAACTATTCAAAATTTGTATCAGGAACTTCAGAACTCTTTCAAATCTAACCAGAACGCAAAACATTGTGTTTTTGCAAAAAGTCGGCGCCAACTTCACATGAGTCCAGATATGTTTTCGAATGTATGGTTATAGGAGAATTGGAACAATTATCCGTTTCTGAACAATCTCTCATCACCTCTGAACTATTGCGTTCTCGACTTTTTTTCGCATCCCTTGATAGACAGTTTTACTCGAGAGCTTGACTTGAGGAATACCGTGCCTGAAGAGGACAAACTACAATCCTATTTTTTTACTACGTAATCATTGCTTCCTGCAGTCCAATCTGGTTATGGCTGTACCACCGCTCTATTCAATGTTGTTGATGATATTTTCAAGGCCAATTATCAAGGACGATTGCACTGCGTTAATTCTCCTAGATTTTAGTTGGGCATTTGACAATTAATCATGATTTATTATTAAAAATATTGCTCTACATTGTGCTATTTGCATATGCTATAACATTAATGAAAAATTATCTGAAGAATAGAGAACAGAAAGTGAGTATTGATGAAGACAACTCTCAATTCATGTAAGTCAGATCTGGTGTTCCTCAGCGATCCATCCTGAGACCACTGCTGTTTAGTATATATACATCTGGCTTCATCAAGTCCGTTGGAAACTGCTCAGTCCACCTATATGCAGATGATACACAAATGTATCATAACTTTCTAAATCAAATGATATTCTTTTTGGCTTTAAAATTAATCATGATTTTTGGTTGGACTTCGACGTTATGAATGATGAGTCAGTTCCACTGAAGCAAAGCGTCTTGGTATTCTCACCAATAGAAATCTTAGATTTGAAAAACACATTAACGGATTCTGTTTTTTGTATGGTCCAAGTTTAACCAGTCAATACACACAAAAAATAGCCAAAGTTGAAAATACGAAAAAATCACATTTGTCTTATTATTGTCACTGGTAAGTATTTGAAAATTATGAAGAAGTAATTATTCCTGGAAAAAATTAACACTCATTTTTCCACAAACGATAATCAAAACGATAGAACAGATTTTTGAATAGTTAGTTTCTTTTATATAAATCATCCTTAAATATTGGGCGCGGTTAAATTTTGTTAATGTGATGATGTATATTTTACTATAAAATCTCAGTCGCAATGAACATTTTATTCATCTCTAATCAGATATCAAGGTACAGTTACAAATTTATTAATATGGCGATATTTATATTTTTCCTACCTGTTTGTCTTTGTATATTCAGAATTGCTTCTTGCAACTCTTAAAATTATTTCAAAAAACATTTTTGTTGCATCGTTGATATTCTATGTTGCATTTTCACTTATTCATTCCATGAAAATTATGTAGGAATAGTCGAGATTATTTTTAAAGTTTAATAAGGAACGCTTCAATCAAACTATTTTATAACGAAAATTATGTGTTATTTTTTTCAAAAGCAGCCACAATGTTTATAAAATTGTTTTGTTATATTCAGAGAAGGCTCAATAAAATATTATCGGATCCCGAAATATTTTATAAAATTTGGCTAATTTTGCATTTGTTGCTGTTGTATAATAAACGTATTGGAAAAATTTCGATATTTCAATTATTTCATAAACTTTTTCCATCAACGTTTCCGCAACCATAACATAACATAAAATTGCTAGCTTGGTGGGACAATGAGACTGCAGTAAAACTAAAAATATGGTAGTGAGATTTCAGGGCCAACTGTGATTCACTTGACCCAATCCCTTGGTTTAATGTGGATTGGAGGATATTTAAGCACGTAAAATTGTGCTCTTCTCCATTCAGTAATCGACGTTTGTTGACCATTTTTCGTAAGGAAATGCGTTGTTGGTAATATAGGACGGATCGTTTGAAAATGAACACAGTGTATCTTAAAACGCTTGCGGAACGCCGCGTAAGTGGCGCCACCCACATGAACGTTTAGACCCGTAATTGGACATTTCCTTTTGGAAACTGGACATAAATATTATCTCTCTCGCCTTTGCGAGCCACCTCATTACGTTGTTATTCGACACTCCGACTTCTTAATGGCGAATGACGGAAATGTATACTTCGCGAAAATACACAATTTAGGTGAAATTAATTTACTGAAATTACGGAAATATGGCCCACGCAGGGTTGTTTGATATTTATCTTGGCAACGGGTAATTTGAGAGTGAGTGCACAAAACGTGCCGTTGCGAAGAACGAAATTACCAGTAGATTTATTAACTTTATTACTGTTTCACCCGTTTTATTTTAGAAATATAAGAAAATTTGTTAAAAAATCTAAAATAAGCAAAGCTGAAGATGGTAGCTGGAGTCCAGGGATATCTGATTGTAGTCTTATTTGTCCTGTAATATCCAATTTTGAGGGCAGAACAACGGTGTAAGCGACAAAGCAAATACACAAAAGCAGCAGCAGCTATATTTAATGCAAAAACACTGATTAGCACTAAAATGCTTATATTGAGGCGAGAGACGTTCTCAACTGACTGTCTAGAACACACTTTGGCGCACGCTCTTCTGTCGAAGGCGTATACCAGGTGGTCCAAAAGTTGAGGGCGATATTAAACTAAAGAAAACAGGTCAACTTCTTTCTTGACTCCAGCGTGGTAATGCCCCTTCACTATTCGGCACAATTCCTTCTTTTCACTACTCAGATGATACTTGATACGAGGATGTATTGATATCTAGTTAGCCTAGACCAGTTCCCTGCATAAACAAAATATTGCGTTACCATAGCAACGAACAATAACTTATTAGATTAGAAGTGTCAGTGTAAAGTTTGACGTCAAAGAAGTAAACCAGAATTATATACGCAATAAATTAAAAGAAAAAATATGTCCTCCGAAATTGTGAAAATTGAAAAATTGGAGTATCGAGCCATCATCAAGTACCTGTATTTAAAAGGGTTAAGAGGTAAGCAGATTTACGAAGATATGCTTAATACCCTTGGTGATCAATGTCCTTCGTATGCGACCGTGAAAAATTGGACTGCAAGCTTCAAAAGATGATGACCGATCGGGAAGGCCAGTTTCTGTGTCAGTCCTCGAAAATATCGATGCAGTTCATGACATGATTTTAACAGACCGTCGAATTGGGCTAAAACGGATATATGAAGCACTGAATATTTCATACGAACGCGTTCATCATATAGTTCACGTCAATTTGGAGATGAGAAAAATTGCTGCAAAATAGATCCACAAATGTTTGAATGTTGACCAAAAGCGTGCAAGGGTAGTAGCATCGAGTTCGATCTATGCTCGATTTGAAAGCGATGTAGACTTCTTAAACTGAATTGTTACATTTCTACGATCCAGAAACAAAGCAACAATCGATGGAATGGCGACACTCCGTTTCTCCAAGACCTAAGAAGTTTCGTATCCAAAAATCTGCTGGAAAAGTTCTTGCTTCAGTTTTTTGGGATTGCCATGATTGATTTTTTGGATAAGGGTAGAACAATAACTGGAGATTACTATTCGATATTACTGACTCTACGGGAAAAAATTAAAGAGAAAAGACGCGGAAAGTTATCCAAAGGTGTTTTGTTTTTGCAGGACAACGCCCCTGCACACAAATCTCATGTTGCCATGCAAAAAATTCGTGATTTAGGGTTTGAATTACTAGAACACCCCCCCTTATTCACCAGATTTGGCTCCGTCCGACTATCATCTCTTTCTTCAACTGAAAAAAAGTTCAAAATGTCGTAAATTTTCTTCCAACGAGGAGGTAATAAAAGCTGTGGAGGTCTAGTTTGCAGAACAAGAAGAAACATTTTTTTTTGAAAGATCTAGAGACGATGCAGGTTCGCTGTAATACATGTATCCAATTAAGAGGAGAATATGTTGAGTAATAAAATATTTTGACATTGAAATTTTGTTTGAATTTCTGATTTGAAGTGGATACACCAGGTCAAAGTTGGAAAAGAAACACAGTCTTCATTATGTATAAGTATTACAATTTTGAAATGAATAACGTTGCATCTCATATATCTCTAAAGATTCTGATACTATTATCTCTATTGAGAAATATGCTATTTGTAACAATTCGCTATTTTCCTAAAACTCCAAAATCGAAATGAATGTTATTTTTTGAAACTATTTTGCATTAGCTACCCACCTCGTGAAAGATTCAACTTAACATTCAGTTATAAAAAAATTAGAGCCTTTGAAACATAGGAAAAATTAGAATATGTATACTCTTGTGACGTAGAATGTTTTCACTAGATTCTAGTATTTTTTGTTGACCTAAGTTGACGGTACTGATATGAATCTGACAACAATGGAACCGCTGACTTTTGCTGACATTGTTTATGTTGTTCTTGTCGTGAAGATGAAGAAAGTTCTGTTTAGTCGGAATTCATTCTGATGGCATGAATAACCTTTATAGGGCTGCTTGATCAGGCTGTGATGATGATGTTGTGGGTTATATGAATCTGAAAAGATAGGGTTCTATTTGTATCCAGTGCCGAATAGTTCCTGAGCACAAAGTACGAAGCACAAAAACTATGGTGTCCCACTGTAGTTTTTGTTGTATTTTTCATACATAATAAAGACCCTCATTATTATTATTATTATTAAGCAAACCATACTTTGCTGTAGCTACTATTGACGACAGTAATGATGAAATGAAAAATTGTGACTTGAATGTTGTCTAGCATCCCAAGGTAAGTTTCGGATTATTACCGTTTTCGAGCATACAAAATAGATTTTGGTATTTTTTTGCTGCCACTTTTTTTATACTGGTTGCTCCGTCGAACCGATAAAAACAGTCCTATATCGGTGAACGGTTATTCAAGAATCTATAGTAAATATAATATCAGCAGCCTTTTTCATCTACAGTAAAGGTCGATTCATAAACTTTCCGTTCCGTTCGTCGTTACCGTTTGCATTCGCCGTTCCGTTACCAGTTCAGTACATTGAAATGCATAAGACCATTCATAAACTCATGCGAGCGGTAGACGGCATCGGTCAACGGAGTTTATGAAAGATCTTATGCAATGTACTGAACTGGTAAATGAACGGCGAACGCAGACGGCAACGGTTACGGCAAACGGATCGAAAATTTTATGAATCGACCTTAAGAGCTCTGACAGATCGTACATTAAAAGACATTAGTGACTTGACAATAGTCATTCGACAAATGCCTCCACGATTCCAACGTTGTCGGATTGTGTCAGTGACGTAGAATGTCTGTGGGAGAACACTTCTGAAATCCGAATTTTCATATCTGAATACAGGCAAAAAACGATATGTGAAAATTAAACAAATATACATTTCGATACATTTGAGATATGAAGATTTCAATGACACACATTTTGAAATTTAGGAAATCAGCGAATTCTAATGAAGATATTCCCAAACATCTAGTATCACGTAATCTCGCATCAACTCATCCAATGCCCAACAATTCCACCATTACCACCATTACTCTATCAAACTCAATATCCTGCAATCTAAACTCGAAGTCCTCATCACACCGTTCCAGTGACAAAGATATTCACAGTTTAAATAACTACTTGGAAGCAAATAGTAGCAGGAAACGATGCTCAAACAGTTTCAACACCATCAGACTTGTCTTCACACGGCTTTGTCCATGCACGTGGTCGCAAAGGGCAAAACACTCTGGTAATACCTACTTCATGAACAATATTTATCAAACGCAAGAAGTTTGTTGAAGTATCTGAAAAAGAATGCTTACATCAAAGGTTCAAACAAGAATACTTCAAGCAGGAAGGGTGCTTTAATCGAAGCCAATGTCAGATACAAAGATTTGCACCTTGTTTTATCGGCTTTTCCCAACATCGTGCTATGTCACCGTTGATTTTCCTTTGGGAGGTTTGGATATGAGCTGCTATTCTTCGGACAAGGTAGTCCCTTGTCACTCTAGACTATATGCATTATCCAATCACAGCGGTTCCTCTAATAGCGGTCACTACAAATCTAATTGCAGACATCCATGGTACTCTTTCAATTATTCATCAGTGGAACCATTATCATCTAAATTACTCTGAGTGGTGAGGCATATGTCTTCTATGAGTTGGAGTGCACAAGTTGCATCTTTAGGATCATTTATTTTTATTTTACTCTTTCTCCTACATTTTTATATTTAAACATTATTGTATTTCAATTTGAATAAAGAAAGAGTGCCATTCCGCAACAACTACTGTCATTGAGTATTCATAGTGTGAATTGTGGTTTGAGTAATTCGAGAATTTACAGCCGTGACTTCAAAAACTATTCAATACGCAAATTGTTTTATTCGCTTTTTAAAACAATCAACAATATGATGATATCCTCATGAAGTTCTCATTCAATAAGCTTTTAATAAAATCAACAAAAGACGCAAGAAGAGAACTATAAACATTTTATCGTTAAACACCTGGATACGAAGTAATTATCAATCCCAATTGTCTGAATAAATGATTCGAATCGAACATCTTCCGATCATTAGAAAATCTTCAATTCCACCTGAATAATATGTATTATTATAAAAGAAAATAATTCCATTTAACAGACCATAACTGTTGTAATCCCGTTATCAGAGGCAATGGGAATCAATCGATAAACTACTTCGCTCGGCAAACAGAGCGATTTTTTGTAAGCAATTATAAGTCACAGTGCAGTTCATTGGGTTTGCGGTTTAGTATTAAACAAACATTTGGTTATGGACCCGGTCGGTATAAAAGACGGATCTATTAACTACAGTAATTGCAATGTACAGTTAAAGCGAGAACTAAACGTAATTATCGATCGGCCAGATTATTTACTAACTGGCTAATAACAAAGTCGGTACATACTTTCGATAAATAATCGCTGATTTATGTACTCTGTTGGAGAAAAACGTTTATAAAGAAAGCGTAAAGAGGGCAAATCCTGTTAGCGCCAAACATGTATTTGAAGGAAAACTACTCGCAGATGAATGTTTGGATACAACAATAATGAAACAAAAGTAACCTTAATAATACTAATAATAATAATAACTTTATTCACTTGAAGAAATTTACAATAAAAATAGGTAAGTATAGGTACATTGATTCAGTGAATAAGCGAATCATCACAGAAGCAAAAAATGCTTGTTTGTGATAGGTATCAATTAAATTGATCTTGGTAACGACCATAGAAGCTTCAGATGCTTGTATATGGCCTGTATGTTGTTAATTAAAATACGAGTACAGATATTGCTACTGGGAAAAAATATAAAACACAGAAGTATAAATATAAAATCAGGGGTAAGAAAATATCACTTAATCTACACATATTTAAATAGCCTAGGAGGTAGTAATTCATTAATAAATCAATAAAAAACAGACAAAAGTACAATTTTAGATTACGCAGACTTCCTTAGTCATATGGTGATAAAGAGAATGTCCCAAAAAAGCTCTCAAGGAGCTTGTCTATGGGCAGTTTCTACCTTATGGACCAGATGAATCAAATCAGTCATATGTTTTTCAATTAAGTACTTTGGAAATTTCCATCCACTATTAGAAATAGTTACGTATTAAGGACCTGTATATATGAGTATATGTGTGAAATTCGAGATAAAAATTCATAAAAGAGTTATAACAATAGTGATAGGAGTAATAATACATAGATTATGGAACTTTACGTGCATATATATATATATATATATATATATATATATATATATATATATATATAGTTGTGAAGGTTAGACGACTGTCTAAGTTAAAGAAGAATCCTTTAAAATTCGGGTATGCAGTCAACAAGGGTATGGAAAATAAGTGTACTCTTATTTCTATTCAAGCTTTCGAGTCATTTATTGGCTCTTCATCAGGAACTCTACAGTGAATTGAAATTGAAACATTATTTGATTTGAAAGAAATTTGGCATGTGTGTACTTACGAAAGTGAGGTTATAAATCCCTTTCACTCGCCATGAAATATCATGTCCCAACGGACAACACTCTTGATACAATATTGAAATGATAAATCTTTTTAAACTATGATTAAAAATGATCATGGTAGATTAAAATAACTGAGAAACACAATTTAAAATTACACAAGGGCTCTTATGGAGGCCATGCTGAATTAAAGAGGAAATGATGTATATGAATGACAATGACAAATGACTATTTTCCATTTCACTGTATATTGGCAACAAGGTCACTAGCAATATGTCATTGCTTGCCAAGTGTCAACTTCATTATTCATTTGTCATTGTCATTGTCATTCATATACATCATTTCCTCTTTAATTCAACATGGCCTCCATAAGAGCCCTGGTGTAATTTTAAATTGTGTTTCTCAGTTATTTTAATCTACCATGATCATTTTTAATCATAGTTTAAAAAGTTTTATCATTTTAATATTGTATCAAGAGTGTTGTCCGTTGTGACATGATATTTCATAAAGTACGGCGAGTGAAAGGGATTTATAACCTCACTTTCGTAAGTACACACATGCCAAATTTCTTTCAAATCAAATAATGTTTCAATTTCAATTCATTGTAGAGTTCCTGATGAAGAGCCAATAAATGACTCGAAAGCTTGAATAGAAATAAGAGTACACTTATTTTCCATACCCTTGTTGACTGCATACCCGAATTTTAAAGGATTCTTCTATATATATATATATATATATATTTATATATTTATATATATATATATATATATATATTTATATATTTATATATTTATATATATATATATATATATTTATTTATATATTTATATATATATATATATATATATATATATAAGGATGGATTTATCGAGGGGCAATATATGAAAATGTGTGGTTGGCTTCCTGTTGTTGACTTCTTTTGTTTCTATTTTTACATCCAAGTGTTGTACATCTTTGCACTTGATTTTACCGTACTGATGAGAGCTTAAGCTCGAAACACGTGTCTACGGTTGCAGAACATTTTGAGGGTTATACCCAATAACTTTTCTACTTATATATATATATATATATATATATATATATATATATATATATATATATATATATATATATATATATATATATATATATATATTACTTAAGTATATTTTCGATACATTTGATATAAAAATTTTAATTGTTCAGGACTGCAGCTTAGACAAAAGTGTAAAATGATTCCTTGAAATGTGAGATATATATGTAGTCAAAAGAAATCAAAATCTTTGTTAATAAATATAATTCTCATGAGGAGTCAATAAGATTGTGCAAATTAATCTTATTCATAGACAAAATCCAAGCCTTCACTTTCTTTTTGAATAAATTCAAGGAGTTTATTGATTTCATCCAACCTGGTACCATGTTCCTCAATCTAGGGGCAATATATATGAAGGATCGCTGGCCTATTGATTTGAGAGCGCGAGGTAATAACTCATTCGCAGCAATTTTTCCCCGTGTACGGTATGGGTGTTCAAGTAAACGCGTTGGGTTTTTTTTATAAGTGAATGCTAGAATTGATTTACAGAAGAGCTGTCGAGGGTCCATTATTTGAGTTTCATTGAATAAGAGATCAGAAGAGTATCTGGGTGGTTTGTCGAATATGATTCTCAAGATCTTTAGAAGTAGAAGAAATATTTATTGACTACGTTATGTCACTCAAACATTTGTAGCATCTCGCGTCATTAGTTCTGTGAAGTAAAGAACCCAAAAAATCAATCAAAAAACAATTTCAAAACAAACATTCAAAACAAATGTGGAGGTTTGGCAAGCACATTCTTTGCATCAAAAGTGTGATTACCAACATGATCTAAATATTCTGAAATAGAGTAAAAACAGTTTTTCGTAAAATATTTTTTCGTGACTCGTTGAAACTAGAACACATTCATAGTTAATAATGACCTGTACAGCATTATTTGATCTGAAATCATAGGATTTTCTTGACGATTTTGAGGTCTAATAAGGTTGCTGTTACGTGTATTATAATTGTATAAACTAGTTTGCTGATGTATTGTCGTCAAATAATACACTGTGACATGGTTTCATAAAGTTGTAAAAATTAATGACATAATGACAAACAAAAACGGACCTAGAACCGACCCTTGTGGTACACCTATGTTAATCGGTTTTTTCTAAAACATGTATTATAAAAAAAATTCTGGAAAAGATTTTTTAATTAATTTTTAATCAGATTTGAAGCAGAGCCCCTAACAACATAGTATGAAAGTTTTTCAAGGATAGAATGTTGTGGGAAGCACAGTCGAAGGCCTTTGACAAGTCGAATAGTGTGACACAATTTTTCCGGTCTCAAAACCTTCAACATGCTTCCGAAAAGACTCATGGTACCATCGGTGGTAGAGAAATTCTTGCAAAACCACACTGATAACTGCAAAAAAAGTTGTTGTTTTCAAAGTTTTTGGTGAGTCTTTTTTTGATTAATTTTGAAAAAATACTTTATAGAAAGTGGTCAGAATCACAATGAAAGTGATCGGACATTACCAACTTTAAGTATAAATAAATTTTTCGGCAATCATCCGGGAAGTGTTCACTTCCCGGACACTTTTTCATTGGAAAAGTAGCACTTCCCGGCCGAGTCCAGGAAGTACGTACTTCCCGGACTAGGCCGGGAAGTGCTCGAATTTCAATATAAATATTAATATAAAAATAAGAATTAGAATGTTTCTGTTGGTATCTATCTTCTGTTCTAATTTCAATATACAGTGAGCACGTAAAGGTTGGAACAAATTCGTTAAACGCTTGATATGGCCATTAGGAAAAATAAGCTCAGACAGGTCGATTTTATTTTTCAGTTGCGCATTTTTTGGACTACTCAAGATTTTCGATGACGTCATCGCTGTTCGAGTTATGACGTCATTATAATTTTTTTTCAAATGGGCTTACCCTATTTTGATAATATTTTAAAAAATAACGCATTTTTCTGAGTAAGGATGTCATATTTTTTCTTATGTTAGATAACCGTATGTTCGAGAAACAAAAGATATTTCATTCATAATAATGTGATATTAAGTTGGTTAACGTAAACTTTTGACCTAAGGTATCTCAACAAAATGAAATCTAGTAGGGTTAGATCAGGAGATCTAGCTGGCCACTCTAAAAATCCTCGTCTGCGGGTAGAGGACGGCTATTATCATCATTCGCCGAGGCGCTCCGGGATGACTTTCTGATTTTTGGTAGCGTATTCAATTTTCAGTTGCAGGAAAGCCCGGAAAAACCTACAGCCCCATCCCGGGTGGTCGGTTGCACACTTCGAACAAACACCAGACGTCGGGATTGGCATCTAGGCAACTCACGTCGCACTTGCTTCACAACAAGGTGTGAGGTCACCTATCGATACCAAAATACTTCAGAAAAATTCCCTTATTCTTCGGATTTCGACCACAGACGAGGACTTTTTTAGAGTGGCCAGGTAGATCTCCTGATCTAATCCCTCCAGATTTTTTTTGTTAGGAAACCTTGAGTCAAAAGTTCACGTTACCAGACCTAATTATGAATAATATATCTTTTATTTCTCGAAAATACGGTTATGTAACATAAGAAAAAATATGACATACATACACAGAAAAATGCGTTATCTTTGAAATTATTATCAAAATAGGGTAATGCCATTTAATAAAAATTATGATGACGTCATAACTCGCGCTGCGATGACATCATCAAAAATTTGAGTAGACCAAAAAATTACAACTGAAAAAGAAAATCGATGTGTCTGAGCTTTTTTTCCCCAATAGCCATATCAAGCTTTAAACGAATTTGTTCCAACCTTTACGTGCTCACTGTATAATACAAATGATGGGCCTAGTTCCAAAGTGTACAATCTGCATTGAAAAATTCCACAAAGTACAATCTCCATAACTTTTTATAAATATTTTTGGAAAAAAATATTTTCTTCTAGAACTTCATGAATCATCTATAGATAATAATGACTTATAATAAAATATTCAAATTTCAAGAAGAATACACCACCTTCAATTGTGAGGTTTTTCCTGTTTTCTGGAAATTTGTTTAAACTGGAGATTGTACATTTTGGAACTAGGCCCCTCAAATAAGAACTAAAATGATCGAAATATTCAAATTTGGAATCACATCCAGGATAGTTTACTCTTGATCAAAATTCTATTTTTTGTTCCCCCTGTACACTGTTTGGCAATTTAGAATTTTGACAACTCGAATACAAGTCGTAATGCACCAATGTTCATGAAGAATAAAATTTTCTGACAAATCAATAATAAAAAAGTTTCCATATGGTGCAAACTTTTGAAACTCACTGTATATAGTCATGACCACCTTTTGTTAGGCAACCCATTTTAGGCGTATTCGTCTATTTATGTAACTTCATAAAAAGTATGTTTCATCCGTTTAACAGATGGGTGAAAGTCGACTTCTCCTCTTAGACTAAATGCGTCTCATTGATTTGTTATTCTACATGGTTGCCGAAAAAATAGTGTACGCAACAGTTTTTTGGACTCGCAGACTTCAAAGACTCGCTTACGCTCGTCCTAGAATTTGGTCTATTCGTCCAAAAAAACAGTATTTTCTGGACTTGTTATGTAAATTACTATTATCTACTGTCTAACAGCATTTTTCTGAAAGAAAAAGTTCTAAATTATAAAGACGTTGAACGAAATAGTCTTCATATAGTTTGGCAGCTAGTTATAGAGACGAATACCAACAAACATTGAAGACTTTTAATTTTTTGCATGTAAGCGTGTTTTTGGGTAGCTGGCCTTTTATTAATCCTGGTATGGTAATTATGGGCTTCAATCGGGACTCGAGGTGCCTTCTATTTTCAAGGATATACGTTAGTGTTTTGAAAATGAACATGCTTGCAACAGGTAATATTATTTTAATGAAAAATCTTTAATGTTTTACAATCTACATTGAAAATCAGTCTCAACATTTTTTTTTTATATAAATCGCATACAAAGACGATTTGCCTAACTTTGGACTTCAATTTGGATAAGAAATTTTAATGGAAAAGAAATTCGTAAAGTACTTGTTTTATGGTTAGCAACAATTTTCTACCTGGCAACAATTTTATCGTAAATCATTATGCCACAAAATCGTTGCATTATCTGCAAAGAGGGCAAGATTTTCTAATAGTTACCATTACTATAGATCAAGCCAAGAAGAGGTCCCAATACTGAACCCTGAGGTACCCCACAACTTATCTCACCTACTTTAGATCCCGAATCCGATTTTACTACCTCGTTACGGCCTGACAGATGGGACTCAAACAATTTGAAATTGCATTTTTCAACACGTGCTAGGGAAGTCAACTATTGCAATACAAAAGTTGATTTTTCGGAATGTTTCGAATTAGCAACAAAAAAATTCATCAGGACGGAATGCGCGCGTTGTCAAAAGTCGACGAAAAACTCGATGCATGCCAACAGCTCATCATCGACATGGCTGGACTTCGTACGACCAGACCGCGCGCCTCACGTGCACGCTGCATTTTTTTCAGCAATCCAGATCGCGATACGCATCGAGTGAACATTCCAACAGGTGTTCGCCATAGAGCTTAATAAGCAAACGGCATTTCTCAAATTATGAATCACACTCATTTGGAATCGCTCCAGATTTTACTATAGCGACCGCGCGGCGTCGAGTGACTGTGGGTGGGCGGGGCGGGGGGAACAAAAGGTTACTCTCGATTCATGTGTCGGTGCTCTCCGGTATCTCGATTATAATGATGTGAGAAAAGCGCTCGACGCGTTTATTAATAAAATTGATAATGAAGTTAGGATCTCGCCGTTAATAGCATAATGAACGTGGCTTTTTGGACGTTTCTTTCGCCGCGTAGAAGCGCACGGCGGTTTATTTATACAGCAGGTGTACAGGGTGTTTCATAACGCATCCGATTTTTTAAAACTATAAATGCACTTCTAAATTATAAATCGATTTCCTAAAAATACAAAATTGATAAAAGTCCAACAAAAAACGAGATAAAAATTGTAAAAGTTTGTAGCAAAAGCTGTTCTAAACCTATACTGTCGCTGTTATCAAAGTACTAAAATAACAAAACGTATTCTGCACCTTGTTTTTGTACATTTTTTCACTTCTTTTATTTTCAATTGTTGGAACCAAAACAGTTTTTATCTCGGTTTTTGTTAGACTTTTATTACAGTATTTTCGGGAGTAATTACACAAGTGCTTCAAAATAACCGATAATTTTCCATGAAAGCATGCTGTCTAAAAACTGCAAGATTTTATTTTCATATTTTATCGAAAGAGCCCGATTCCGAAGGAGCTTTAAGCAAAATATGAAAATAACCGAATGCAGTTTTTTTACTGACAACATGCTTGAATGGAAAATTATCAGGTTTATTTTGATGCACGAGTGTAATTCGGTAGAATATTTCCGGTGCTAAAACAAAATGTATTTATGCCTGTCAAGATGACAAATGTACATTTTAACAATAACGGACCGGACACGGACCGAGCGGGTAATTTTCGATACCTACCGGGTAATTTTCAGCCTGAAAATGTCCCGCCGGGAATTTTTCGCTGTAATTGATCGAATATGTCCCGCTTCATATGGGATTTTTAACATACGATGGAAATATTCACAGTAATCGACTAACTTTGCAGCAGGCATATGTGGTTGAAAAGTTTCAGATAAGTTGTGGAACACCCTGTATACAGGTTTGAACTTTTCAATTCGTGAACGGTTATATATAGAGCAACTCTGCGTATGCTAATCGATTCAGAATGGTCGAATTAGTAGGTACTGTGGATTTCAATTTTTTCAAAGAAAAAAAAGTGAAATCGCAAAAAGTTGTAAAAGTTCCCTAAAAATCACGAAAAATACAAATTCGTCAGATCCACATTAAATTCACACTTTATACTCAAAATTTTACGCTTACTCCGAAAATATATGATTTTTTGTTGCTCAGATATAAAATTTTGCTGTTTTGGTGGGAAAAATCCCCTTTCAACTAGATTTGAACTTTTCAAATATTGAACGGTTAGAGATAGAGCAATTCTGCGTATGCAAATCGATTCAGAATGGTCGAATTAGTATATACTGCGGATTTCAATTTTTTCAGAGAAAAAAAATTGAACTCGCAGAAAGTTGTGAAAGTTGCAAGAGGGCAGACCCCTAAAAATCATGAAAAATACAAATTCGCCAGATCCACATTAAATTCACACTTTATACTCAAAATTTTACTCTTACTCCGAAAATATATGATTTTTTGTTGCTCAGATATAAAATTTTGCTGTTTCGGTGGGAAAAATCCCCTTTCAACTAGATTTGAACTTTTCAAATATTAAACTGTTAGAGATAGAGCAATTCTGCGTATGCAAATCGATTCAGAATGGTCGAATTAGTATATACTGCGAATTTCAATTTTTTTAGAGAAAAAAAAAGTGAACTCGAAGAAAGTTGTAAAAGTTGGAAGGGGTAGACCCCTAAAAATCACGAAAAATACAAATTCGCCAGATCCACATTAAATTCACACTTTATACTCAAAATTTTACTCTTACTCCGAAAATATATGATTTTTTGTTGCTCAGATATAAAATTTTGCTGTTTTGGTGGGAAAAATCCCCTTTCAACTAGATTTGAACTTTTCAAATATTAAACTGTTAGAGATAGAGCAATTCTGCGTATGCAAATCGATTCAGAATGGTCGAATTAGTATATACTGCGGATTTCAATTTTTTCAGAAAAAAAAAATTGAACTCGCAGAAAGTTGTGAAAGTTGCAAGGGGGCAGACCCCTAAAAATCATGAAAAATACAAATTCGCCAGATCCACTTTAAATTCACACGATATACGCAAAATTCCACGCTCATACCGAAAATATATGATTTTTGTTACTCAGATATAGAATTTTGCTGTTTTGGTGGGAAAAATCACCTTTCTACTAGATTTGAACTTTTCAATTCGTGAATGGTTAGAGATAGAGCAATTCTGCGTATGATAATCGATTCAGAATGGTCGAATTAGTATATACTGCGAATTTCAATTTTTTTAGAGAAAAAAAAAGTGAACTCGAAGAAAGTTGTAAAAGTTGGAAGGGGTAGACCCCTAAAAATCACGAAAAATACAAATTCGCCAGATCCACATTAAATTCACACTTTATACTCAAAATTTTACTCTTACTCCGAAAATATATGATTTTTTGTTGCTCAGATATAAAATTTTGCTGTTTTGGTGGGAAAAATCCCCTTTCAACTAGATTTGAACTTTTCAAATATTAAACTGTTAGAGATAGAGCAATTCTGCGTATGCAAATCGATTCAGAATGGTCGAATTAGTATATACTGCGGATTTCAATTTTTTCAGAAAAAAAAAATTGAACTCGCAGAAAGTTGTGAAAGTTGCAAGGGGGCAGACCCCTAAAAATCATGAAAAATACAAATTCGCCAGATCCACTTTAAATTCACACGATATACGCAAAATTCCACGCTCATACCGAAAATATATGATTTTTTGTTACTCAGATATAGAATTTTGCTGTTTTGGTGGGAAAAATCACCTTTCTATTAGATTTGAACTTTTCAATTCGTGAACGGTTAGAGATAGAGCAATTCTGCGTATGATAATCGATTCAGAATGGTCGAATTAGTATATACTGCGAATTTCAATTTTTTTAGAGAAAAAAAAAGTGAACTCGAAGAAAGTTGTAAAAGTTGGAAGGGGTAGACCCCTAAAAATCACGAAAAATACAAATTCGCCAGATCCACATTAAATTCACACTTTATACTCAAAATTTTACTCTTACTCCGAAAATATATGATTTTTTGTTGCTCAGATATAAAATTTTGCTGTTTTGGTGGGAAAAATCCCCTTTCAACTAGATTTGAACTTTTCAAATATTAAACTGTTAGAGATAGAGCAATTTTGCGTATGCAAATCGATTCAGAATGGTCGAATTAGTATATACTGCGGATTTCAATTTTTTCAGAGAAAAAAAATTGAACTCGCAGAAAGTTGTGAAAGTACGGGGCAGACCCCTAAAAATCATGAAAAATACAAATTCGCCAGATCCACTTTAAATTCACACGATATACGCAAAATTCCACGCTCATACCGAAAATATATGATTTTTTGTTACTCAGATATAGAATTTTGCTGTTTTGGTGGGAAAAATCACCTTTCTACTAGATTTGAACTTTTCAATTCGTGAACGGTTAGAGATAGAGCAATTCTGCGTATGATAATCGATTCAGAATGGTCGAATTAGTATATACTGCGAATTTCAATTTTTTAGAGAAAAAAAAAGTGAACTCGCAGAAAGTTGTAAAAGTTGGAAGGGGTAGACCCCTAAAAATCACGAAAAATACTAATTTGCCAGATTCACTTTAAATTCACACTTTATACGCAAAATTCCACGCTTATACCGAACATATATGATTTTTTTGTTGATCAGATATAAAATTTTGCTGTTTTGGTGGGAAAAATCACCTTTCTAATACATTTGAACTTCTTCATTTCGTGATCGGTTAGAGATAGAGCAATTCTGCTTATGCCAATCGATTCAGAATGATCGAATTAGTATATACTGCGGATTTCAATTCTTTCATAGGAAATTAAAGTCAACTCCCAGAAAGTTGCAAAAGTTGGAAGGGGTAGACCCCTAAAAATCACGAAAAATACTAATTTGCCAGATTCACTTTAAATTCACACTTTATACGCAAAATTCCACGCTTATAACGAAAATATATGATTTTTTGTTGCTCAGATATAAAATTTTGCTGTTTTGGTGGGAAAAATCACCTTTCTAATAGATTTGAACTTCTTCAATTCGTGATCGGTTGAAGATAGAGCAATTCTGCTTATGCCAATCGATTCAGAATGATCGGATTAGTATATACTGCGGATTTCAATTCTTTCATAGGAAATTAAAGTCAACTCCCAGAAAGTTGTAAAAGTTGCAAGGGACCCCTAAAAATCACGAAAAAATCAAATTTGCCAGATCCTTTTGAAATTCACACTGTATACACAAAATTTCACGCTTATTCCGAAAAAGTATGTTTTGTTGTTGCTCAGATATAAAATTTTGCTGAATTGGTGGGAAAAAAACTCTTTTCAACTCGATTTGAACTTTTCAATTCGAGAACGGTTAGAGATAGAGCAATTCTGCGTATGCTAATCGATTCAGAATGGTCGAATTAGTATATACTGCAAATTTGAGTTTTTTCAAAGAAAAAAGAAAAGAACTCGAAGAAAGTTGCGAAAGTTGCAAGGGGTAGCCCCCAAAAATCACGAAAAATTTGATAGGAAAAAAAAGTGAACTCGCCGAAAGTTGTAAAAGTTGCAAAAGTTGCAAGGGACCCCTAAAAATCAAGAAAAATACAAATTCGCCAGATCCCTCAGAGCCCTCAGACTGGCAAAAAATGTTCACAAAATTTTGAGCACAAATGTTCAAAAATGGTCGTGGACCCCTACACTACACAAAACTATTGTACGGCGCATCGCGGTGTACTCAGCCATAGCCGCAAACGTTTCATTGCAAACCCGGAGGTTGAAAGTAGCGTAGTTGTATTGTGTGCATTGTTGAAGGAGTCTTCAAATAATTAAGAAGAAAAGAGTGTGGGTCATGAATTATTTGAAGAAGCGACCGACTCATGGTCATCGTAACCTACTTCGCGAACTGAGCTTGGAGCCAACACTTATCAAAATTTCCAGAAGGAATCGTCTCGTCTTTGCTAAATAAGATCTACAACAAAGACGGTTGAAACATTGTTTTTATTATTCGAACTATGTGCCACTTAGAAACAATATCTAGTATGTATGTTCAAAACATCGAAGCAGAAATGATTTTCCCTCCCCTTGCTTTAATTTTCTTCGCAGCTGGTTCACTCATGTTCACACGGCGATAGCTCCAGACAGACTGATGAAAAATTGGGCAATATTTGTCAGCCTCCTCACACTGCGCTCTCATACTACAAAATATTGACAGGTCCGCAAAAAAAATTCAAAACTTTCAGAAAATTTTTGAACGCCCCACAAAATATTGAATACTACTTTTTCTGAACAATATTTTTCCTCACACTCTCAATAGTTTTGCACAAAACCGTCATCTTCGAAATTTTGTGCGAACTTTTTGCCAGTATGGGGACCGCTTTAGAGAAATTTTTTCAGTTACAATCTTTTTCAGACAACTGAAGCCTCCTTTCAACGAAACGTTCGCAAGCCTCCATCGCGTCGTATAATAATTTGTAATCGAACGAAATTACCATAATCTTCTGCGCGTCCCATTATGGTTATCGGATATGCCCATTGATCACAACACTGTCGTTTGTATACTTTAGTGACCGGTATCGTGTCAAAGGTAGACCATTATGCTGTCCAACAGCCGCCGAAACGAAAAAGGAAAACGCGTCGGCAATTATTTTATTTTAAGACATGCCGTCACATAAACACTCACACACGATCGACGCAGCAACAAATTGAGCAATATTCCTACTTGGTAGGTTGACATTGACATTAAATTACGTTTACCTACAGATTTCTCCCACGCTCAAAATTCGCATATCGACCGACGGCTTGGACGTTGATCCACATTACAAGTTATTATCAACTCCGAGTTTCGCAATATTTCGTGACGCGAACGTCGAAAAAATATTGTTCACGACGCGACGGTTAAGGAACTGTTACAATCGACATACCCGATGAAGAAAGTAAATCAGTGCTTTACTACTCACCGTTTTAGACCTACAGTATTCGGTATTGATACAGTGTAGAAGTTTACTTATTGTGGGTATTCGAAAGTTTTTAAAAAAATAACGTGAAAAGGTCTGTAATTTTCAAGCGTCAGAAAAACTGTATCGCACCCGAGTGGTTTTTGCATTGGGAGTATCACAGAGCTCAGTATTCGGTCCCATCTTATTTTTTTTTCTATATCAATGATATTATTCAAGCGAATATCACTTCCAAGATCACCTTTTTGCAGAAGATACAACCTTTATTTGGCATAATGAAACACAGCAACATCTTGACAAAATTGAAAGAGTTGGTGCTAATGTAACAATGGTGCGACTCCAATTCCTTGGAACTTAATATAAAAAAAAACTAATATAATGACATTTCGCTGTAATCTGCCATACCTACATTTGGGCAATGAAAATATTCTTAACAAAACAACAACAAGATTTCTATGATCAAATATCGACAATACACCAAAGTATGATTTTCACATTAAGAGCCATCATCAGCGCGTCACACCGAACTGTCGAATTTCTTCCTTACCCCTCCCAGCTAAGTTTTGTGTGAGTGAACCCGTTGAACAACGCCTGTCCGTTCTCGATTATAGCACCAATCAGATACACATTTCTCGATAGAAGAATCGGTTCTTTGCAAAAACCATTGATTTCATGAATGAAATATTTTTTGTATAGGTTTTCAATTTCTTTAATTCATAACCAAAAATCACTGAAGTTCCCGCATTTATATGAAAACATTCATTGGTCAAAAAAAATTCTTAAACAAAAACTATAGGCGTAAAACTGATTTCCGTTTCATCAGGGTAGTTTGCTCTTAATAATCTCTAAGAATTGGATTATACCGTAGCGAGAACCGCGTATCGAGTCTCCAAAAAGTAGCTCTAAGGTAGATCTGCAAAAGAAATGCCAAGATATTCATGTTGGCAGTTATTCAAGGATCATAAAATTTCAACATTAATAATAATAATAATAAAGTTTATTCACCAAGAAAAGAATTACAAGAGTGTGTATATTATTGAATTAAATAAACAAGTGGTAGGTACCACAGAAGCAGGTACATGGTTTCAAGTTGTGTATGTTCCATCATTATAAGTAGGTTTCATTACTGAATAAACAAACATTTTGAAAATATAAAGATATAAAATATGAAAATGATAAAATGTAAAAATATAAAAATGTAAAATTGTGAGAATATGAAATGTAACAATGTGAAGAGGGAAAAATTTCAAAATCTAAAAATGTACAAATATAAAACTATAAAAATTTTAAATTTGAAATAACTAATTGAATAATATACATTTCAGAATCCGTTAGCCTAATACACAAATGAAAAATATCCTTGTAATCCATGAGCTTTACTACAAAACACGTCGAAGCAATTTCATCAGACTACCAAGACGAATTAACAATATTGTGAGAGAAACTTCGAACTACTTATTTGAGAACAAACAAAAGTTTATCCTTCATTCGGCTGGAGATGCCCACCTGCAGACATGTTTCGAGGTTCTTGCCTCTCATCAGTGCATGGGTAGGTCCAACAACTTTGAGATGTGTTGTCCCTGCCCAATGAATTATAATATATCGTTTATCTAATAATTCACTACAGGTGAAGCAGCAACTTACAGTAAAGTCAGTCGCAACGCCACCCGCCAGAGAAATCAATAAGCACTCAATAGACTCAATAATTTTCAACAGCATCAAAATGTGTGTCTTGTGTCTTTAAACATTAATGATATAACATGTATAATGCAATTCAGAAGAAATACAAAAAACCTTCTGGTATAGCAATCATTCTATGAAATAGCAGATACTTTGCCTCCAACCTTTATTATTATTATTTCACAACCCTTGCAGAACAACTTATGGCTCAATGTAGAAAGTGAAATGTTTGTTATTTTTTTTATATACACATCAAGTACTTGTTTTATGTTTATAACATTTTATTTATTTACTACTGTTTGCATTTTCTCGAATGTCATAAATGTCTGAATACATCAAGTTTTAGTTATTTATTTAGATATATTTTGTATCACATTTTTATTTTTTCCAATCTTCATTTTTAGTTATACATTATATCCTCATGCTGTGTCTTCAAGAACTCGATTCTTCCAACAATGAAGTATATTTTTATTGATTGATTGATTGATTTCTCATTCGATCGGAGGTGTCAAATATAAGTCCGGAGTAAGATGTCTAAAAACCCTGGTGTGTCGACTCATACTTGCAAAACTGTGGAATAAAACGAGAGACAATTCGCCAGCTTGATTAAGAGAAAACAAATGAAATCGTGACCTGTTTCCCAAATATTCCGCATTTGCGTGTACCGGCCACGGTCGGTTTTTCTGTTAGGGTTTTACAAGCACAGAAGTTTTCAAGTATTGCCGACGAATGAAATGAATAAAGAAACGTAATTATTGGAATTTACTGAATCACAATCACCAATCATTTGTTACATTTTCGACTTATTACTAAATATATTTTTTTATGAAATGCAATTAACTACAATAATAACCATTTCATTTGAAAGTATTGAAATTAAGCTTCATGAAAATTCACCATTAGAACCTTTCAATCTTGTCCTAATATAAGCAGGACTGGTGGGATTCCGTGTGAGATATATTCGTGCCATTATTTTAATTAAAATGTTTTCTAATAATACAAGATACTGTGTGATAATCTTCATAATATGGTGGTACTCACTTTCGGTACTGTATATAGATGAATTATTTTGTTCGTCTCTCTGGATTGCCCACAAATGATACAAAAACGGAACATGATCAAATTATTATGGTACAAACTACACAGAAGACGATTAGATATTTACAAATTTTATTCAATCAGACATGTTTCGCCAGCACAGCAGCTTCTTCACTGTCTGATTGAATAAAGTTTGTGGAGATCGAATCGTTTTCTGTGTATCTTATACAATTACTATGGATCTTCGTCAAGTAACGGCCGAGTCAATCAGACAAATTGAATTGTTATTGAATGTTGTTATTGATGAATTTCTAAGAAAATTTACAGCAAAATGGAGAAACATATTAATACTAGTCATCGATACAAGGAAATTGCACTATGAAATTTACATTCCGTCACAACTATTCGTTTTTGAATAGTATTCAAAGTTTGTTGAAATTCCATTAAATTGACAACAGCCATCAATCACCATATCCCTGGAATATTGACAGAACTAAAACTATATAAGGGCGCCATCTCTGGAACCGGCTAAAGAAGCAGACCACTATATCATTTGTTTATTTGTCTTTTGAAAAATCTAAACAAAATCGAATCACTCGATACACCAGGGTTTTTAGGCATCTTAGTCCGGAGTCCTCAGTAATTCGTTTGCTTCTGATAGCTACGTTATAAAATTGGTTTTATAACGACAATTTTTGTCATAAAACATTCTAGTCTTCATGAACGAAACGACAATATTGAGAGGTATGCTTTGGAAACAAATTAACGTCAACCAGTTGCTGGCATGACAGCTCAATGTGACCGCTCCTTAAGGTAGGCACATTTAACCACAATGCTTCAGTATGAGCATTAATGTAAACGCTTGCTTCGCATACCATGACTTCTGTAGCAACCGAATATTCTTTTTGCATACGAACTCGGGAAGAAATTCTCGAACACTGGTTGGGCAGCTCTTATCTAAAACTCTACTCCAGATTTATTCTCTTGTGCGAATCGCCATACCCGTTTATCCGATCATGTAAATCACTGGAAGAAGTTTCTTCGGAAAGCGTTTGTTAATCGCTCCCTCCCTCAGAGGTTAAATGTTGTGCTTTAATCCGATCCGAAATCTGCGCCTATTTCATGGCTCCTTAACACGCACGCTTGATGTACGCGCCACAGAAATACCACTTGTATAAAACTCGTATAAATAAATGGGAAGAAATATGCTGTTACCAAGAGATAGCCATACCTACCATTTGCGTACTAACGTTGACGTTAACGATGTAGCAGAATCGGAAATGAAGCTAGTAAAGTAACATCACAATTATGCGAGCTGGATCGAATACAGAGTTATTCAAATAAGCGCTGGGAATCCCAAAAAACTGCGAAAGATATTGGCAAGAAAGTTATGCCGAGTTAAGATTTGATATATCGCTTTGAACTGACAGCTGTCGCTTGGAACTGACAGATATCGGTTGTAACTGACAATTGTCGCTTGGACCGGACAGTTGTCACTTGGAGCAGACAGTTATCGCTTGGAGCAGACAGTAGTCGCTTGTAGCAGACAGTAGTCGCTTTTAACTAACAGATGTAACTTGAAACTAACAGATATCGCTTTGAACTGATAGCTGTCGTCTTGAACTAACAGATATAAGTTGAAGATGTCGCTTGGAACTAACAGTTGTCGCTTGAAATTGAGAGTTGTCGTTTGGATCTGATACGAAACGGGTCGATTGCGTTACTTGGAACTGACAGTAGTTTTTTCGAAAGTTAGATGTCTCTTCAAAATGGGAGATGTAGATTAGAACAGACAGTTTTCGCTTGGAACTGACGCTCGAATGTGATAGTTGTCGCTTTGAACTGTCAGATATCGGTTGTAACTAACATTAGTAGTTTGGTACTGAAACTTGCTGTTTGGAACGGACAGTTATCGTTTGGAATTGACATTTGTTGTTTTGAGCTGATAGTTATCTCTTTGGACTGATAGCTGTCTTTACAAACATATAGTTGTCGCTGACAGATATCGGTTGTAACTGACAGTTGTCGCTTGGAGCAGACAGTAATCGTTTGTAACTGACGGTGTTACTTGAAACTAATAGATATCGCTTGAAAATTATAGTAGCCACTAAACTGATAGTTGTCGATTTGAACCGACAGATAAAAGTTGTACCTGAAATATGTCGCTTCTAAGACATTGATAGTATGTTGAATTGTCAGAGCATTTGATATATAAAAATATATAAAACCACAGTAAAACATATATACAATAAAACATAATAAAATAGAAATGAAACATAAAAAAAAGCTAAATATGATCTGAAAGATGCGATTTAGTGCCTTCCTGTTCATAAAAGAGAACATAGGCATCTCTGCTCACGATGGATCTGGATGGAATTGGGGTCACTTGTGAGTCATTATATTCGTGCCACGTGCCCGCATACGGATGTCTACTGTAGGCTGTGTGGTGTCCGCTGTAGGTAGTCCCACTATGATTAGACAATGCATATAGACTATAGCGACAGGGAGCTACCTTTTCATCAGCATAATCACTCATGTCCAATCCCTCTAAAGGAAAATCAATGGTGACATTCAATTTCCCTCGGAATCTTTCTGTTGAAGAAAACCGTTTCAAATGGATTATTAAAATTCGGGAATTTATGAATTGATAGGGATTTTGAACCATCTAGAGTTTCTTCCCTTTTGAATAAATCCAAACATTGTGATAGTCTTAGTTGGATGGTGTTATGCAACAATGAGTCAAGCCACATTTTTTAATAATTGAGGTATCACAGTCATTGGAATCGCCAAAGTGTTATTCTACAATAATAAAAAATGATTCAACACGCAATTGTAAGGGGGCTCCATCCACTCACGATAGTATTAAGCCACATTCCATCATTCCATGATCTGCTAAACTATTTTGATATTTTTACGAAACTAGCTGACTGTGGCTTGACTCATTATTGCATAACATCATCCAGTTGACCTGTTATTCGTGGTATTGAGAGGGAAAGATCCCAGAAAGGATGGAAGGACACTGAACAATGACCACAATAACTACATTTTAATGTAGATTTTAACTGGCCAATGAAGTAATCCACAATTTTGGAATTGTCTGTCCTTGAGTATCTTGACCATGACTCTTGGGCCTTCTCACTATTACTTAATTTCTCGTCTATCTCTCTCATTGTGGGTTTCGGCTCCTCCGTTGCTCTATTGACGTCTTCATGTAGACCCTCTAACAGGAATCGTAAGAACTTTGTTTTGAGCATCTTGTTACAGCTAAATTGAAATTACTGCCATACGATTATTGAAATTCAGATTATTAGAGGAAGTTACATATCTATATCTCTCTACTTGTTTCGATGGGATATTATTATTGGTGTAATGATACTTAATTTTCATTAATTTTCAGTGTATGTTTCAATATGGTAGCATTAATATTCATACCGTTGACATCATCCTCCAGATCTGTCGCGTTCTCAGAGCGAAGGTGCTTTTTTCTTTTTGGTTAAAATGGAATTTCACTCAGCGATTGATTGAAAAGAACAGAAACAACGTTACATATGAATGAATCCCATTCCCGAATACCTCTTGTGAATTCGAAGAATACATCTCATTTCACAAACGAAACCTCATTCGTTTCGAATTGCCCAAAACTAACGAGTCACTATTCGAAACAGCGGTCGACTAGTCTAGTCAACATGTACCATTTTTTTTAAATTTGTATAGTCATTGAAAATTATGAAAATGGTGTCATTCGATTCGTAGTGTCATTCAGAAAGTTTAAGAAAAGGTTCCGAAGGGGCCGAAAAATTAAGTGAAAAAAAATGGTGCTTTAGTTTTTTTTTTAATATCTCAAAAAATATCGAAGATTTTCGGAATGGTAAAAAAGATTTCAAAAGATCAGCAAATTTGCTGAAAAAAAGTTCCGAGCCAAAAACGGGTAGTCACTCTGGCATAAAAACAAAAAATTATTAGAATATTAAGGAAATAAAAAAATTCATGTACTATTTAGAATAGGTGATAAGTGCATTTCTCACATTTTGAGAAATTTGACCTTTTTTGACCGCCTGTATCTTGGTTATCATTTCGTCGAAAAGACTTTTGACCAATGAATTTCAAAGGAAATTTAATGCTCTTTCACGTAGTTTTCCGGATTTTCGATATACCACATAGTTTAGAAGATATATGGACAAAAAACGAAAAAAGTCCGGAAGAATCACGTTTCCCCCTCGCCCCTGTCAAGAGCCCAGGGTCCTCGTGTTCGAAAACTCAGCAAACACACCCTCTACCATCCCTTAACAATCCCTCAAATTTTCGATAACTTCGGAATTGAGTCCAGGTAGTATGTACATGGCTCCTGGAGTATTGTAAGCCTATTAGGAATAACTCACTATAAAATCCTAGGGCTTTAGTGAAATAAATATAAACGTTATAAAAAGTACAATAAACGTTAAATAAATATCAGAGTAAAAAGAAAACCTATGAGCATGACTCATAGAAAACGAGATATGCCTCTTTGCACACCAGAGAATTTGATATGGTTGTTCAATAATTATCGGAGTTTTTATGTTAAAATTCAGTTTAGAAAAATTTGTTAATTAACAAATGCATAATTTATGGAGAAATTGGGATACACATTTTTAAACCGCAGATTATTGTTAATTGATGTTTCCTAATAGTACATACATTTTTTGATTCCTTAATATTCATATTAAGTCAGAGTGACGCAACGCGAGTGGAAGCCAGACTATCCGTTTTTGGGCTCTGTAAATATTGGAGGTACAGTTTCGGAAGTCGCAACTTTTTTTAGAAAATTAGCTGATCTTTTCAGATCTTCTTCAATATTTCGAAAATCTTTAATATGCTTCGAGATATTCAAAAAAACCTAAGCCCCCCTTTTTTTATATAACTATATTACTTTTGCAATTTTTGTCGGCCCCTTTTGGGACCTTTCCTTAAACTTTCTACATGACATCACGAATCGAATAACACCACGATCATAATTTTCGGTGACTATACAATTTGTTTTTTTTTAAATGGCACATATTGACTAGACTAGACGCGGTTTCTACAAATCTCGTACCAGACAAAGCGGTCGATTTTTTTCGTGGTGAAATTACATTAACTGCCTTTGACTGGCTTATAAATGAGGTTGTGTTGTTAGCGAGGCATGCGATGCCATGCCAGGCGGTGGATTCGTTCGTATTCCGTAAGATTATAAAGCGGTTACCGATCGACAATCTAAAGTAGATTTGGCGTGTCTTCGGAACGGGTGTATAATAAAGAGGCGCATCTGAAGAAGCTCCGTGTTGTTTACCTCTGCTCGCGCGCTCTCTCTCTCTCTCTCTCTTTTTCTCTCGCCGTTGTTCTCCGTCGCGCCCTCTCTCGCTTTCTCCGTCGTCCTTGCCGCCAGCTCTTTTCGACTCGTACACAACGAGCGGGACCACCCACTACCGCCACCAGGCTGATGTGTTTTGTTTTACGTTTTGAATATCTTCGGTTTGGGGGTTATTTGCGACGCATCTTGGGTTTGGGGGTGGTAAAAATGCTTGGGTTTGTTATTCATCTTCAACGGGTCTTCCAAAGTATTGACACTTGGTACAAAAACTCAACAACTCTTGCTACAAGATAACTACAGTTTGACTATTTCTGAGTTTTTGTCAGCTCAATTGCACAAGTGACTGAACGACATGAACCAATCTGACTGTAGGATGTACTTGCCTCTTCCTTCTTTATATACCCTAATGAACATTCTAGAAGTCAAGAAGATGCGCTTTCATCCATGTCTAAAACTGTCATTCGTCGCTTTGAAATGATAGTTTTCGTTGGGATCTGACATTTGCCGTTTGGTACTGACAATCGCCTCTTGGAACAAACAGTTGTTCCCAGGAAATAACATTTGTTCCTTGGAACGTCGCTTGAAACTGACATTCGTCAATTGAAACTGATCGTTTTAGCATGAAACTTACAGATGTCGTTTCAAACTGATAGTTGTATCTAATTGTCGCTTCGAACTAACAGTTGTAGCTTGGTACTGACAGTTGTCTCTTGGAACTGGCATTTGTCGTTTGGAACTGACAGTGGTCGCTTGGAACTGACAGTTGTAACTTGGAACTGACAGTTGTCACTTAAAACTAACAGTTGTTGCTTGTAACTAATAGTTATTGCTTGGAACTGACATTTTCCGCTTTAAACTGACCGAGGTCGCCTGGAACTGACAGATGTTATTTGAATCTGATAGTTCTCGCTTCAAACTGATAGTTGTGGCGTTGTGACTTTGAACTGATAGTTGTCGCTTTGCACTGACAGATAGGTTGTACCTCAAAGTTGTCGCTTGGAACTTACAGTTGTCTTTTGGGACTAACATTCGTCGTTAGGAAATCACAGTGGGCGCTTGGAACTGACAGTTGTCACTTGGGACTGACAGTTGTCACTTGAAACTGATAGTTATCGCTTGGAACTGACAGTTTCCGCTTTAAACTGACACAGGTCGCTTGGATCTGACTGACAAATGTCACTTGAAACTAAGAGATGTAGTTTGGAACTGACAGTTTTGACTTGGAACTGACTCAGTGTTAAAATAAGTTATTCAACAGATAATATAAGAATGGAATTTGAATCATATGAGATATATTGGTGTGCCTCAAGGTGTTCCGGTAACCATTTACTTGTATTTATTATTACATACTTTGTCTGTTATTCACCGTACATGTTTTCAATTTTATTTTAATGTGTTACTTTTATGGCCTTTCAGTTACTTTGTCGATTTGGTGACATGTTCTGGTAATGACAATTGTTAAGTTTTTGTACGGAGTTTTATTATTTCCAAGGGTCCACTGAAAATTTATAACAATATGAACGAACTGATCTAAAATTAAAGACCATTTTGAAACGTCTCATGTAGCAAGGAATTTCTACTTGAATAAGTACATGCAAACTTCTAATAAAGTACTGTTCCCTCTGTTACATAAATTAATAGATATGTTTATTACCTTGCTTGCCATTTTTACAAAAGTGGGGTTCGTCAATAAAAAGAAAAAAAAAGATTTTTTTTGTACTTACATTGAAAAATGTCAGAAATCACAGTTATGAAGAAGTAGGTAAAATAAAAGATGGATATCTAATACATTCAGGTTGAATTATGCAAAAAGTCCGTATTCGCATAGAAAACATTTTTGACAAGTGCATTTTTTAATTCTAATTTTAATTTTTTGAAAGACAGTTTTCAAGTCTCTCTGCAGTAAGTTATATAAATGTGTACCAGCACAGTTTGGTTATTTTCAGGTATGTTATATTTTATATATGTTTTAGCTCAATTGCTGGTTCGAAATGGTATTTAAGTTTAAGTCAAAGTAAAAAATGTACTTTAATGTCAGGAGTTTTACAACTTATCAACAAAGATTTAGTAACTATGAGTAAAAACACCAATACAAAAATGTTTATGCATTATGTACTTATGTATGTTTTATAGTTTTATAAGTTTTATACCTATTACTGAGGGCCAATTTATTCATCATTGTCATTATCATAGTCCTAATCACAGGCATAGTCTTAATCATAGAATCAAATTAATACTGAACATTTCAGTATAGGCATTTATGCAATTTCTTTAATCATATTCTGAATCTTAATCATAAGGATTTGACCTTCAAAGTTGGCAATTTTCAATTTTTATGCTTATGATTAGGACCACATGCACAACGCACATGCGCGTCAATACCTATTTGACTAAAGTCATAAATAATTATTTGTTTTGACTTGTTATCCTTGTTATTGTTTATTGTATTTCGGAAAAAACGAGCCAGGAAAAGGGTACTCTTATTGAAATGATTGAAAAATGTCCCCACCTTTGGGATAAAAAGACACTAATGGCAGTGTAGTTATCGGTCAAGTTTTTATTTTCGAACTAATGACTGTGATGCATAAAAATAAAAATTTCTTATATATATATATATATATATATATATATATATATATATATATATATATATATATATATTATGTAATAATGTAGATAGTTTCGTGGACTTTTGTCTGCATCTTTCCTGACCATTAAATAAATAAATAAACTATATCTGAAAGCTAATTTTCTCCACAAAATTAATCTTTCAATCAATACTTATTTCCAAATGATATTTCCCCCGAAATAAAATAATATTAAAAATGTATTCTAGAGAGCATTTGTGAATAGTCTGATATCTGAAAAAAATCTCAGTTTACGTTTTCGTGACGCTAAAAAAAACTGTTCTGCTGTTCAATCCGTATTCAATCACGGCAGGCGATAGAGGTGCGTGTTTTTCTATTAGGCATCTCGAAATCGCCTGCCTCGCACGGCTCGTATGCACATGCGAAGTGTATTTTTATAGCACTATTACGCATAGATAAAAATCTCGATTTAATCGGTTAGAAATGGGTGCATGACCGAGTCGGCAGCCGACTTGGCAACGCCGCCAAGTAAGAGTGTGTATTTGAAGAGTTATAAAGTGTGAAACTTTTTTCTTTACCTTTGCACGTTGCAGAGCGCCATTGTTATTATAATCCGTATTATTTATGCGCAGACTTCTCGGGGTGGGGAAGATGAAAGTGGCCTTTTTATCTGAATGAAGTCTCCATTCGAGACTTTTAGATTCGCTGTCTATTATTGCTTAGAAAACACTGGTTGATGGAAAAGGATTTGTGGCAGTTTGTTTTGTTAATGGCGCCAGTAAATTATACAATTTTTTCCTAGGATGAGTAACTCGATTTTGGGTAATCTAAACAGCTGAAGATATCTCAAGTACTTTTATTTTTGTTATTGTTAAAATTGTTATTTCCGTCAACCTGTTGCACACTTACGCGCAACCGGCGCAACCCTCAGAAGTCATCGAGAGACATTTTCGAGCTAGGGACGTGTGATGCCATGCACCTAGTTGAGTTTAATAGTTGGTCGTCATCGTCGGTTAATTTTCGAAATTTCCAGTGTTTCTTCTTGGGTCTCTTTTGCTTCGGACTATACTCATAAACCATATTGTAAAATGGTGTTTCCTACGTTGTATGGTAAAAGTTATTTTACCCTCTCTAATGATGTTTTGAAAATGTCAGTTTTTTTACTTTTCCACCCGCTCGCCAGACTTCTGTGTCGAATTTGCTGCTTAATAGTAATAGTAGTAAGTAACAACTCTTCAGTCTTGTAAAGATTCGCCAAAAAATGAACAAAATTTAGGTCCTTCATATCACCGTTGGTTAATTCTTGACATTTGTCATCATATTTGCTAGGCAAATATTTTTGGTATTCAACAAGCCTTCTGCGACAATAAGCTGAATTCTAATTTAAAAGCTAATACCATTACTTACTATATTTAAAAGCCAAATATACAACGTATTAAAAAACGTGTTCAACTCTTGAGAAAACGCATATCCTCCCCTCTTTTAGGTATTACTATTGAAAAACATTCACGTGAGAAATACTTTACTTTCTTCCTTTAATAAACAAATAGCTATAAACAACTATTCTTTCGGAAGCAGACCCGATAACTAACTGTGACTAACTAGAAATTGCAGTCAGCGGGTTTGGCTCAACCCTAGAGAAAGCGTATGGTTACTATGCAGAAAATACAAATTTTTTAACCTAATGAAAAATCAACGAAGTTATTAGATCTCTTGTCTTGTAATGGCAAAAATCCCTAAGGGATTTTAGGTTCGTTTATAGGCGACAACTGGTGATAGAGGGAAACACCTGGTTGCCTGTCTAAAGGCAGAATTTAGTAGTGTATCTCAGCTGGATTACATTGAAATATTCACGTGTAACAAAAATAATAATTGCAATTCATACGTATGTGATATTTCCCTAATTATAAATTCAAATTTAAATGTGCATTCCTCATAAACCAGTTCATTAGATCTTGACTTCTTAACATCTGAAACAAACATAGGTTTTATTGCCAGAATAACCAAGTCATTCAAAAACCCAAAATCCCTAAATTATGTTTCATTTATTTATTTATCAGTAAATTAAACAGGCTTGAAGCCCAATTGCAGTGGTATATTATTTTGCCTGACTAGAGAACAAATGATATTTTCCCTGTCTCACATACTTTTATTTCATTTCATCACTAGGTTACTATCATCAGTTGCTCAATTCTATGTGCATTTAGAAGTGTTTTACTTTCGGTTTCGGACACCCCTTCACAATTTATCATCACCTTCACCAAGATATCATTCCGTTTTTTTTATATAGCAATTTTTTTTTGGCCAGTTCACACGCATAACAAGATATATCATTTCTGAGGTAACTACTAAGATCAGCAGTCTCTAGAGCTATGTTGTTATTTATCTTTTTTGTAGTTCAATGGTGATTTTTTTTCTTTTGTACTCCCAGATTTATTGTATTATTATTTGAACTGCAAATAAATTATTATTATCATTTAACAATTCAATATTTATGAAAAACAAAACCATTAGGCTGCTACAATAATATGGTTGGATCTGAACTGAATTTTTCTTGATGGTTGCAAGGGTATTAAGAAATGTAAAGCCGTCGGTGCCAAAACACTCTCAACATAATGTTTGTTTCTTCCCAGTACATTTTAAACAACCTTTACTCAGAACATCTTGTTTATATATGTTCTCCACTCTCCAGCCATCATGGCCACATGCCATCAGGATCAGAATAGAAAAATTGTGTCGTAGGTTCTTATAGGAAGGCCTAACCTGGCATTCAGATCTAAAATAGGTTCTAACAAACATTCTAATATTTAATATGAAACAGTTCGTTATAATTTGTTGAACAGAAATTACCTTCACCTAGGAATGGCCCAACATTAGCCAACCTTGCTTAAAGGACAACCGCAAAAGTGCAGATCTAATGGTGCGAAATCATTGCTTGTTACATGATTTTTTGTTCAAACACAAAAACCATCTACGTTGAAAAAGTCCGTTTCACACAAAATCATGACACGAAACAGCCAAACACAAATATCAATGGCACACTGACTTGTTTGTAAGTGTTATGACAGTTGACAAACTGATCTAACCTTACTATGAAAGATAAATGAATGAATTTACGTCATTATTTTGGAAGGACAAATGGAAAGATCTTCAGCAGTCTGGGTCAAAGAAAATACTATGGCAATCATCAGTTTGCTCTGAGTTGGTGTGATAACTATATACCAGAGTCATCAAAAAGACATTTTTAGCGTTACAATGCTTCAAGTTTTGTTCCGGATCAAACTAATCTTCCCCATTCTTTTATTACTGTTTCAATTTGAGAAAAATTCGCTGTCACCAATATCGCTCTTTAGAAGATGTGGAAGGCAAGTTGTCCGATCTCCATTAATATTTTGTAGTATTTTAACAATGTTTGTTTCTGTCGTAGTAGTCACCAATTGCCAATGAATGATTCCAATACCTAGAAAATGTTGATAGTTCGAAATTTAAGAATTGTCCTTTGCCCTATACGTGATTATAATGATGATGATGATTGTAAGGAAGGTTGCATATAGTTACACTCGAGGAATATTCTAAAGCTAACTTTTATTTTAATGGCTAGTTAGTACAAAGTATTTGTAATATGGATTATCTCAATTCAAAAAATTGTTATTATTAGTGTGAGACCACCAAAGACTGATTTGTTTTTACAAAACTCGCAAAATTTCAATGTCAAAATATTTTATTGCTCAACATATTCTCCTCTTAATTGGATACATTTATTACAGCGAACCTGCAACGTCTCTAGACCTTTCGAAAAAAAATTTTCTTCTTTCTCTGCAAACCAGATCTCCACAGCTTTCATTACCTCCTCGTTGGAAGAAAATTTAAGACCTTCCAAACTTTTTTTCAGTTGAGGAAAGAGATGATAGTCGGACGGAGCCAAATCTGGTGAATAAGGGGGGTGTTCTAGTAATTCAAACCCTATATCACGAATTTTTTGCATGGCAACATGAGATTTGTGTGCAGGGACGATGTCCTGCAAAAACAAAACACCTTTGGATAGCTTTCCACGTCTTTTCTCTTTAATTTTTTCCCGTATAGTGGTCAGTAATATCGAATAGTAATCTCCAGTTATTGTTCTACCCTTATCCACAAAATCAATCATGATTACTCCATGGCAATCCCAAAAAACTGAAGCAAGAACTTTTCCAGCAGATTTTTGGACACGAAACTTCTTAGGTCTTGGAGAACCGGAGTGTCGCCATTCCATCGATTGTTGCTTTGTTTCTGGATCGTAGAAATGTATCCAATTCTCATCCATAGTAACAATTCGGTTTAAGAAGTCTACATCGTGTTCAAATAGAGCACAGATCGAACGCGATACTACTACCCTTGCACGCTTTTGGTCAACATTCAAACATTTGGGGATCCATTTTGCAGCAATTTTTCTCATATCCAAATTGAAGTGAACTATATGATGAACGCGTTCGTATGAAATATTCAGTGCTTCAGATATCCGTTTTAGCCCAATTCGACGGTATGTTAAAATTATGGAAAATTTACCTCTTTTGAAGCTTGCAGTCCAATTTTTCACGGTCATACGAAGGCATACGAAGGACATTGATCATATTAAGTATATCTCCGTAAATCTGCTTACCTCTTAACCCTTTTAAATACAGGTACTTGATGATGGCTCGATACTCCAATTTTTCGATTTTCACAATTTCGGTGGACATATTTTTTCATTTAATTTATTGCGTAACTCTGGTTTACTTTTTTGACGTCAAACTTTACACTGACACTTCTAATAAGTTATGGTTCGTTGCTATGGTAACGCAATATTTTGTTTATTCAGGGAACTGGTCTTGGCTAACTAGATATCAATACATCCTCGTGTACTCTTCTACAGAAGTTATGGTTCATTTTAAACCATCATTGAAGATCTTTTACAGTGAATGTTTTCCTGTATGCTATTCAAATTAATGCGGTGTCTTGCGAAAAATAGTCATAATTGCCAGGTCCATTGTTCTTAATTCGTCCGAAAAGCGCCCTCAATTGTTCCGGTACTGTTTGCATTCTCTCCGTCTGTCTGCATTATTTTTCGCTTTTTCCCATAATTGTTCTGCGACTGCAGTCGTTCTGTTTATGTGAATGAAATATGCCAGAACCTCAATGAAACATTGTAATCTATACGCTGACATAACGCTCCGTTTGTTATCAGCAGCGTAATTAGAATTTTTCGCAAGCGAATTACTTCCCATAATGGGTACGGTACGTTTCGCTGCCATTCATTATTAAGTTCTTTTAATTAGCGCGATATGCTAAAAGAGGAAAATGCATTATGCAGTGCTCTTGACTATGTGGATATAATTGATTGTTTTCTTTTTTGACGTCTCCTTTTTTGGGTATAGGCAGACCTTGTGCGATTTCTTTCGGTTTTTTGTGTGTCTCTATTAAGGTATGCCTTGGTTCGTTGAAAATGTTTATGGTAGATAGTTTTTTCGCTACATTTATGGTACGACATTTTTGTGTGATGTGAAAGTGAGATTGTTCGATTAGTTTTTTGCTTTGCGAAAAACAGCATGATTAAACAAAGCTTCAGAACCACCGATACAGTTCATGAGCTCATAAATACAATAAAATAAAGCCTCGAAATGAAAAAAATGGTGTTTTTCTAGTCCTAGCAGTGCCTCACAACAACCTTTGAGATATTCTCGAGCATAAGCATAATAGTGTTAGAAGTAGTGTGTTTGGAGGCATTTGAGAATTATTTGTCTAATGAAAGTCTAATAAAGAAATTGGAAAACTTGTTTTTATGAGTCTTCCAGGTTTTCAGAGAAAACCCATCAGATGCGAGCAAGGGCGATCCTGGACCTACTGTTTAGGTGAAAGTGGAACCCATTTAGCCGTCTGGGTGAGAGGCAAGCGCTCTAATACCACGTATTGAAAAAAGAAATGCCATATTTTATTATGAATGGCTAGAAAACAGAAATAGTTTGTTATTAAAAATACCCTTTCTTTCTGCTCTCATCCAATCATATATCAGCTGTGGATTGACCCTTTGGGGAAGTTCCTCTCACTCTGAAAAAGTGTTTAAAATTCAAAAGCAATCCAGCAGTGATGGACAAATCGTATACATGGTGTCCCAAAACTCAACGTCATTCTTTAGAGGGCTGATAGTCTAGGTCATGACTGACCAGAATATGACAATATGAAATCAGCAAAATATTGATAGTTTTGGAGATATTCAGCCTTATTCAGGTGTCCACATGAATATTGAATATTTTTCAATATTGAATATTTTAACTTTTCAATTTCAGGAATCTTTTGTATTCACGTGTCACTATTGAAAGTCAGATTATTGAATGTTGAAAAACTGTTATTGGAATAAGTTTTCAGACTTGGCAACGTTGGAAATTCGGTCAAATGAATCAAATGATACATTTTTGACAGATGAATGCCTTTGTTGTTCAAATTTATTTGGATTGGGGAATTTATGATATATTCTTTTTTATTATTTGAATTATTTGACAACAGAGATAAAAAAAAAACTAAACACTAGAAACTAATTTGTTAGCAATAACCAACGTGGACCAACCATTGAATTTGTTAAAAAACTTAACTTTTTCCTCATATTTTTCTCTATCAGTTTGAAAGAAATGAACTTTATGTCCAAAGTGTTGATTAAGGATATCAGTTCTGCCCTCCTTAACCAAAACGCCGTCTCTGCAGAGAAGTCAAAATTGAGTAAGATCAGTTTTTGTTTAGATGTCTGACCATTGTAAACCATTCAAAATTTTGTTTAATTCATGCTTCATTCTGTGAAATCAATTACATAATATTTAAAGCTCAAATCAAAATAAAATTAAGAACAGTTCTAAACAAAAGCTCAATTTTGACTTTCCTGCAGATACTGCGTTTGGGTAACTCTGCCATCCTAGTCCTTATAAGGACTAGGAGGGCAGAGTTACCAGTCAATGCACCTAGTAACGAAAAATTACTTCATGGAACAGCTCTTATCCTGTCTAGTGGATTTCCAATATGTCCCTTGGGCATAAAAGTATATTTTTAATTCATTTTATTCTGAATCGCATCCTATTTCATTCATGAGGTATCTTATTGCCGTATATCCTTTTTGAATCGATACTTACACAGATTTGTGAACAATTTCAGGAAGACCACGGGAATCTGAAGTGGGTATTTCATTTTTTTTTTCTTTGGTTGTGCTCTAGTCTGGAAATATGTTATGTAAATGGCCAAATGGCCAGGTAGCCGAGTGGTCATAGCGACATTTGTTTCAATCACTTTGGCTGCCAGTCGGCGATTGTTCAAACCATGGTGACTGCAGACATTTTTCTGATGGCCCGAGAAAGTGCTAGGAATCGCACGTAAAGAGGTAAGACCTCGTTAATCCTTGGCTCGCACAAGTTTCGACTTCTGAGGGCTGCCGTTCGTAAGGGGACGACAGCTGGTTAACGGAAAAACAATTTTAACAACAAAGCAAAAAATACAAAAAAATGCTAAATATGTACATTTGTTTTCACTTCTTTTCTCAATTTTGCAATGCTGTAATTAAAAGAGGGAAATTTAGGAGATCATATACCTACCCATTTTCTAACTAAAGAAAGTTGACTAGTTGCATGGGTATAATTGATTAAAAATACTCGGGAGACATTAATGCATAACCTCTCTACATTTTGAAGAATCAAGTTAATAAACAGTTCCTTAATCAACTGCTTATGATATATGAAACTTGGAAAACTGTTCTTGGAAGTTTTGGGTCACGTGAATAGGAAAAATTGAAAAATATTCAATAACCAACAGTCAATATGGCTTTTCAAGGAGCACCAGAATAGACATCCGCCGTACTTTTCAATTTTCAATTCAATAAACAAGTTTCAAGGTGTACCTGAATAAGGCCCATTGGCACTTTCATGAATTTCATGAAAATCGAAACCTTTGATCAGTATTTTGAGTGACACAGGTACAAAACTTCATAGTTTAGGATTCAAATTTAGGTTATGCAACCCTGAATAACCCTGCTATTGATCAACATCGAAAATAAAAATATTGGTGCAATACCTTTGGAGAAAAAAAACATATTGTACGATTCACGAGTTAATTTATTTTATTAGCTTACTTAGACTATTCATACTGTAAACAAAATCACCAGACGAACCTGGCAAGTTATTTTAAAAAATTGCTCATTCGGTGTAGTTTTTGACATGATATAACATTCACTGTCTTCCACTTGAGGAAAAAAGATATTCCTTTACTGCAATAGGAGCTCATTGTGAAATTATTTCAATAATTAGGAATTCGAATGAAAACACTTGGTAAATTGAAATGACAGGTATTTATTGACAACTAAACAAATGACAAAGAAAAATTAGAGAATGTGTACAAACTGCCTGCCATCAAGTCGAATGCAAGCACATGAATTTATCAATGAGGTTTTATCTACGACTGGCTTTAATGAAAAATTAGAGCAATGCTCTGATTAAATTTTGTGAAATTGAACTGAAAATATCATTGCCTTGAGATCCACGAAATATGTTTATAACCATGACAACCACTTGACGTCCAGTCAGTTTTTTTTGTAAACAACGCCTTCTAAGTAAAATTTTCTAAAACGTTTATAAGTTCATTTTGTTTCTGAATTCATCTCCAATAAAAATGCGTTGCTTAATGAAATTTGAGTTGCGTAATGATTTTCATATTTTCATAGCAAGTCGCTTTAAATCTAAGAACATTCTAATCTTTCATTTTCCTGTTCTTCTATAATACTCGCTGAATATTACTGACTCTATCTTTACATGATCTATACATAGGTGAATAATTTGCATTTGCACGAGCCGCCTTTCTTGAAATTGCAATTAGGCGGCGTATGAACCGTATCGAAAAATGTACAGATAATAAACGCTCGAAGCCGGTATTAAAGATCCGAAAAAAAATTAGGTTCCCAGGAACGGGCAACTAGACGGTGAAAGTGCAAATCTGTATCGAACAGACAATCTCATTCTATTCAAATGAAACAATCGAACGGATTGTATTCGGTGTGTTGTATACAACAACTTTCATTATTTGGATCGTTTACTAGATATTGGATAATCATTTTGTTGTTTCTCGTTATTGGTATTGAGTAATACGAGTTTATTGTTTGATGATGTGTGGCTAAGCGGTATTCACCGTAAGTATCCAATTTTAATAATATTGTTATGTAACTATTAACTAAAATCGCGAATCTACGCGATGGCTATAATAATACAAAAATGTAGCAATTAATTAAAAGTTTATCAATCAATCAATCAATTATACAGTGCGATATCGTCGCACTGTATAATTACATAGTAGAGAACCCCATAAGTATACACTTGAGCGGGGATATTAAAACTAAATATACAGTGCGACGCTAAATTATGGAACAAATTCATTATTTCTGAATATAAAGATATTTCGGAAAAATCCTCGGACAGGTCGATTTTCTTTTCCGATGGGCCAATTTTTGAAACCCACCCAAAATATATAGGGTTATCCGCAATTGAGTAAAAATTACTTTGGATATTTGGTTAGGGATCGTCATTACGAATCCACTGATTCCAAGATTGATGGGATTATGTCAAACGGCTGCGGAGATATGGCCAAAAAACTTCCTCGTATGTCTAATGAGTATGACTGCGAGACTCCACACTATTCAGAAGGTTAAAAGTCTCTGTCGCACTCATTGGCTAAATGGAGAAGTTTTTTGGCCATGTCTCCGCAGCCGTTTGACATAATCCCATCAAACTTGGTATCACTGGATTTGTAATGACGATCCCTAACCAAATATGGACAAATATACTGGGTGTCCCATTTAAAAATATCACCAAAGTCGCTTTTCCTCAAATGCGGATAACCCTATATATTTTGGGTGAGGTTCAAAAGATGGCCAATCGGAAAAAAAAATCGACCTGTCCGAGGATTTTTCCGATATATATATATATATGTATATATATATATATATATATATATATATATATATATATATATATATATATGCTGAATACTTGTTTCAAGGAGCAATAAATGTTCCAGTGACTGTAAAACAGTCGAAAACAATCCTTTAGGAACTCACTATACCTTTGTATAGATTGTATGGCATATGTCCGACAGAAAACAACTACTTCTCTGGCTAATACCTCGACAGATATTGAATTATATCTGTCAGACGTATGTGCAAAGATCCTTACTTTGAAGGAACAACTTTGCAAGAGCTCTCAGAGACAGACAGAACGATGACGGGCGCCGGGCCCCAGCGTGTATACAACCGTGATAACCAGGACTGCACTGATGAGGGACTTCATCCCGAAACCGGTCTGCAGTTGGTTCCTTGTTTGGATCAGGCGGTGTCCTGCTGTCTGTCTCTGAGAGCTCTTGCAAAGTTGTTCCTTCAAAGTAAGGATCTTTGCACATATGTCTGACAGATATAATTCAATATCTGTCGAGGTATTAGCCAGAGAAGTAGTTGTTTTCTGTCGGACATATGCCATACAATCTATACAAAGGTATAGTGAGTTCCTAAAGGATTGTTTTCGACTGTTTTACAGTCACTGGAACATATATACATATATATATATATATATTCAGAAATAATGGATTTGTTCCATAATTTAGCATCGCATGAGTGAGAGTGGTTCATGAACAAACAAATATTCAGTTTGCTTTACTGATAATGATAAATTCTTTTTCAAAACTTTTCCTCTAACTCTTTTTTTGTTTTGTCATTTCCTAGTAATTATTTCCTTATTTCAATAATAGGAGAGGTTCGATATTCTTGAATATTATCATCTCCTTTACGTAGAAGTTGTGAACCAGTTGCCTTTGGAGCAACTTCTCATTTTCTTGAATCATTTCTTTATCAAAAACAAAAAAAAATTGAATTTTCATCTGGTCTGAAACAAGATATTATACCGAAACTTTTTCAGATAACTATAAGACATTTTGACATTTTCAGTTTGACTTCATATGGATCTATGACATATGTGTATTCAGTACAAAATATATGGAAATCTCTTTTATCAAAATGAGGATTTACACCCATATGATACACATAATAGACATGATCTAGGTAGAGTCTGTTCGGAAATATTATATCTTTTTATCTGCACTCATAGGACATTCCTAGAACTTTTTTTTTTAAAGTGAGGTAAAACTGGGAGGGTGAACAAACTTTCAGTCTAACTCCACCAAAAGTTAACATTATTTGTTTTGTAAAAAAGTTACAGTTTTTTAATAGTGTTTGTAGACTTTAGAAAGGCTAGAACATTTTGGTCCTAGTATGGAACACAGTGGGCCTGGGATATGGCAGGAGATTCTTTGTGTGGTGAGTAGGAGGCATTCGACGAAAAGATGCTTGATGGTGATTTTCAGGTTACAAGCTTCACATGTTGGCTCTGGTCTGTTCTCAAGTAAATAATCATGAGGAAGCGTGTATGACCGAGGCGTAGGCGAGTAAGAAGTACTTGGTCCCTCTTGTTTTTGGGTAGAAGTTGCCAGGGTTTCACTGAACTTTTCACTTCGCGAAGTTTCGAGGTAGATGTATGCCATTTTTCCTGCCATGCTGTTTCCAAGGAGTTTTTAATCGTAGTAACTATTATTAGATTAATAGTAACTAATAGAAATGGTCTTGCTTTATACCTGAATTGTGGGTTCATAAATAATTTCTTAACAATTAGTAGTTACTAATCTCAAATGGAGATTATAAATGAGGATATTGTATTTTCGACCAAACTTTACATGCGTATCTGAGCAAGAATAATTGGCTCAAAATAACTTACCAAGTATATAACTCTCAGTAGGAGTGTTGGGAGATTTTTACCCCATGAATCCAGAGTAGAATTTTTAGCAAACAGGTGAGGATGTGCTCAAAGAAATTGGATCTTTCCTGGATGATCCTTGCTAGTCTTTCGTCTTTCTTGGTTGAAAGAGGAAATTAGCTGGAATTGAAATTTTTTTCCACTGCTTTGGCGAAACACCAAAACGAACGGTGCCCGTTAGGGCATTCAACGAGTTTCTATCGTGTTTTGGCATGTGAATATGGATAAAAAAAAGACCACAATAAAATATTTTTGCACTTCCGGGACTAAAGTAAAACAGGGACTAAAATGTATCTTTCAGTCCCTAGGGAGATAAAGTTGCATTTCAAATCCCTAGGGACATAAAGTGAAAATCAAACTTTACCGCAGCTACACTATTAATAACTAGGACAAAAATTAGGAAATATTCCATTATAAATCTGTATTGGTTGAATTAACATTGTAAGCGATACTATCATTATTACAATTGATGAAACTAAATGGGCGATTATTTGTCAACATTAATTGAAATGTCACTGAATTGAAAAATTTTGTTGACACTGTTGCTATAGCGTTACCTACTGAGTAATCCAAGTACCGTGTTTATATAACTCATCAAAATTATTAATTGTATCAATGTTGAAAGTTATAATACAGGGAAGTGCAAAATATAGCGTATATGCCTCATCAGGACTAAAGAGATATTTTATCCCTTACGTGATTATTGGCCCTCGGCTCTACGAGCCCTCAGGCAATAAACTTCACGTGCGGGATTAAAACATTCACTTTAGTCCATTGTTATACAGGGTGTTTCATAATAAACGCGCAGGACTTCAGGATGTGATAGCTCGTCCAAAAATATGAAAAAAAGTTTCTATTAACTTACAGTGGCGTAGAAGTTGGAGAAAAAACACCCACTGCCCCTTCAAAATCTATGAATTTAAAAAAATAAAAAATTCGCACAAAACATAGCTTATTATGAGTAGAAAATGCCTACGAAATCTGTTTTCTGTGCGATAAACGGTTCCAGAGATATTCGCAAAAAACGATTATTTTTTTTAAATTTCAACACCCTGTATTTCGAAAATGGTGCATTTATTATGAAATACCCTGTATAATATACTATGGGTGAAAGAAACAATTGAACTAAACAGGACTTTTGATAATATAGCTGTCGTCACCTTCGCCGATTCGTATTGCTACATGTAGCGCTTTGTGACCTTGTTAGAACACGAAGAAAAACCAGCAATAAATAGTAAATTGATTGGTTAGATCATCGGAAAATACTTCATTAGAATACTACTTGAAAAATCATATATCACTTCCTATAATAATCTCAATCATTACTACAGAAATAGATGTTACTGCTATTTTATTTCATAAATCTTTCGGCGAGTAATTTATGTAACAGTATGTTGTAAAAAATGTAGGCCAGTGACCAGCGACCGATCATCAAAATTGCTTCGGAAACTACGTTGTAATCCATAAACCAAATGCAAACATTGGGTCACTTGCGGAAAAAAAATAACCCACGGAAAGTGATTATGTGGGCGAAAATTTGAATAAAACGAAGCAGTGAATTCGAATGGCTCGACATTTTTATGGTCTTATTTTTTGGCGATCAAGCATAGACTTGTTCGAAAGGAAAGGAATGTTGACTGAATGAGATCATCGATGATCCATACATTTGATCGAATATTTGATCTTCTTGAGATACGGTTCAAAACTGTGTAAAAATATACGGTATTACCTAGCAAAGACGAAACTACGATGGAACGTTTAAGTTTTCCATCGTACACTCTGGTGTCAGTCATACTCAACCTTGAAAGGCATTTTTCCTCAAGAGACCTTGTACTACTTATCATTTTGTACGGTTCTAGCGGCCGCCTGGTTCATTGGACTCTGGGTCTGGGTTTTTCCTCTCTGAATATGGCGTCACTTTTGGGCATATCGAATCCTTCAGTTCCCTCCAACTATGATATTGACTTGATTTTTTAGGAACACCATGTCAGCAACTTATATAGGTCAAACATGCAGATATTTTTATATAAGATGTTGTGTCAGATAAAAAATAAGCGATGTACATTTCTACATTTAAGTCAGGATGGATTAAGCGAGGGACAATATATGAAAATATAAGTAGAAAAGTTATTGGGTATATCCCTCAAAATGTTGTGCAACCGTAGACACGTGTTTCGAGCTTAAGCTCTCATCAGTACGGTAAAATCAAGTGCGAATATGTACAACACTTGAATGTACAAATAGAAACAAAGGAAGTCAACAACAGGAAGCCAACCACACATTTGTGGCATCGGTTAGAAGACCTTGTACTCACAAGGCAACAACTAACGTCGCCACGGAGGCAGCTATAGCTACCAGCGTGAAAATCCTACCCAGGAAGATACAAATCAGGATGGATTTAGCGAGGGGCAATATATGAAAATATAAGTAGAAAAGTTATTGGGTATATCACTCAAAATGTTGAAAAATTTTATGAAAAAAAATGTTTTCTGCTGAAGAAGCAGAGGAACTCAAACAACAATTCAAAAAATTCATAAATTTAAACTCAAAAAAGTATAAAAACGAACATCTTGATTCTTAGTTTAACTCATTACCGAAAGATAAAGGTGATTTTTTCGAATGATGGAAGTTAATTAAATTAATCTTGATATTATCTTATGGCAACGCTTCTGTAGAAAGTGGTTCCTCAGTTAATAAGCAATTGCTTGTTGAAAATTTGAAAAAGAGATCGCTTGTAGCACAAAGTTGTTTATGACAACATTATGTATGTGGGTGGGACCGAAAATATTATTATTATTGATAAAATGCTGAGGTATTGCCGTATACCAAATAAAAAGTATAAAGAAATACTTGAAGAAAACAAAAGAACTGAAGACGCTAAAAATGATCGAAAAAGTGAAAAACGAAAAATTTTATATGAAATAAAATGTTGAAAATGAAGAAACAAAGAATAAATACTAAAGAAAATGAGGACATTCAGGAAATAATTGACAAGTTACAGCTCAATTTTTAGAGTTTTAGGTGTATTCTCTTAATTTTTGTTGCTGGTTATTTACTTACCTCATATTGACATGTGAAGTGTTTTACTTATTTCAATTGATTTGAAAGCCCCAAGACTTCATCATCGATAATTAACCTACAATTCCCTTCCTAAAAGGGAAAATTAAAATTTCCTTTAACAGAAGAAATAAATTTTATTATTATTATTATTTAATAATAAGAAATTAGGATCACTTTACTCCATGGATCTATATCTGATTCAGTGAAAATAATTAACTTAACCACAATTATCCACACAATTGGGCCTAGTGTCTGTTTTGACATTGAAGGTTTTTTTTACACATCCGTTATTGGTCATGTTAAACTTGGAAACTCAGACATGGAATACCTGGAATAGGCAGGGAATTTAATTTTTCAAAATAGGTGGGCACCCTGTTCAAAGCACGGAATTTCAAAATAAAGTATTAATAAAAGTTTTTCTCAAATGATGCAAACTCTTTGAGAGACACTATTCTACGAAAGCATAGAAGGGCCACATAAAATAAAAAATATATAATTTCGACTTCATTACTCGGAATTAGCCTAATTCCGACTTAATACGATTTAATACGGCTGATGGTTGGCCCTAAGTTCTATGAAAAAATATACCACTTCTAGATATGCTGTGTGGTTGAATGCTTGGCGATACCACTAAGATTTTTGGAAACTGTAGATTTTAATGATAGCTTGATGTACCAGTTCACCAGACATATACTGTATATTTATTTTCTGACATCATTCACAACATCTAGGAGTCCCCAAAGACATACTGGAGGGGATTCTGTTTTTCTTTATTTTTCAATTAAGTTCACACAGCACCAAAAATGTTGCCAGCAATGACAACAAAACAGAAACTCTTTGATGTTTAACCCTTCCAACAGGACCGCGAAAAGTTGCAACACAACACATTTTGTAGATGAAAAATTTCAGATTTGTTGTTAAATTGTTGAAAAACGTTTTGTTTCTGTTTTGTTGGTTTGATGTGGATACGGCATAAAAGTTGAAGACGTGTTTTTTCCTTTTTCTTATGGAAACGGGAACGCGAAAAGTTTGTTGCAACCAAAAACACAACAGGCGCGTTTTATTGAAGGAAATTTTTAGATTTGTTGTTAAATTGTAAAAAAACATTGAGTTGATGTTTTGTTTTTTTTAGTTTGATGTAGACACGGCATAAGAGTTGAAAACGTGTTTTTGACCTTTTTTAATGGAAACGGGATCGCGAGAAGTTTGTTGCATAAAAAACACAACACGTTTCGATGATGAAAAGTTTTAGATTTATTGTTGAATTGTTGAAAAACATTGTTGATTTTTCATTTCTGTATTGTTGGTTTGATGTGGACCCGGCATAAGAGTTGAACACGTGTTTTTTTCAATGGAAACGTATCAATTAATAAAAGAAACATCTCTCAGATTGGCAGGTTGAAATAATGTAATGATCAATAATAAACGTGTTGCTAAGTAGAAAAGTTGCTAAGCATAAAACTAGTACTTTTCTTAAGATTTTCTCTAAATAAAGTATGCTCTTTTCCAATAAAAATACTTAACAAATACGGAAAATTATACTTTCCTGCAAGCTACTGTCAATGTGGCGTGCGGGAAAGATACGTTCTAATAATATCAGGGTTCGCCGATACATATCGCTCGATATATATCTGATAAATATCATTGATATATATCGTGATATTTATTCGTTAATATCATGGATATATATCACTCAATATGAATAAATATGTTCAATAGTTTGTAACCTCTTCATAAATTCAAAAGAGAATGGTGTGGGATCCCCCTAATAATCGTTCAGTTTGCTGTTAATCATCGGGGAATGGGGGAATGCAATGTATTTGATGTGTGAATCCCCTTAATGTGTGCGGTCGCGTGAGTCTGCGCTTCTGTGCGTATTTACAAGAATCGTGGTTCACGTTGTAGCCGTTGTAGGTGGTTAGTGCATTTGATCAAAATAAAAATCAACAAAATTCCCAAAACTAAAAGTGCAGTGTGGCTTAAATTTGAATTGGTAAATAAAGCCTGTAATACTGGGAAATTGGCTAAATACAAGAAATGTAAGAAAGAGATGCAGGGAATTCCTTCCCGCATGGAAAAACATTTGCTCACTTGTGATGAAGCTGAAGGGGGTGCAATTCCAAAGCAAAATACAAATAATTCACAAGCATCTACAAGCAAGCAAGGTAAGCATTTACTAAATAATCTTGATTTTGTAGTTTTTGTACTAAACTTGCCCTGATTAGTGTGTTAACAAGGAAAATGTTTCTCCAATTCCAATGATGCGTTTTTCATAAAAAAGTTGCTCTTCATTTCATTAAGTGCTCTATACATATTTTTATTTTTATAGGGTGTCTTGGGAATTCTGATATTGTGCACAATTTCAAAATTATAAAACTAATGGTTAGAACTTCAAAATACTCTCATATTCTTGATGGTAATAATAATACTTTATTCATCCTTTTTGATCACACATGATATAGGATAAGTCAGAGGGCAGAGGTGCCTAAAGCAACCTTCTTATCTAAATACAACAAAACATGTCTATAATCTACTACCATAGATAGTTCACACTCAAATTACTGTTTTGGGATCGAATATAATAAAATAATAGGCACATTTATTTTCAGTCAGTGAGGATAAGGAATGTGAGGATGCAAGTTCCCAACCTCCTTCAGCGAAAAAACAAAATACTTCTTTAAATATAAAAAGAGATATAGACGTAAAATCGACATCTCCTGAATATGCCACTCTTATAGATAAACAGATTGGAAGTTATTTCTATGCTACCAATACTGCATTTACTCATGCCGATAATACTGAATTCAAGTTGATGGTTGAAAAGATGAGATCAGGGTATAAAAGTCCATCGTCACGGCAGCTAGCGGGACCTATTTTGTACCATGTTTATGAGGAAGTGTCAAGAGAATAAATGCAAAGAAGAACTAGAATGTGAAACAGTTTCAATGTGTTTGGACGGGTGGAGTAACGTCCATAATGAACCTCTGGTTTGCTGCAGCATTGTAACTGGGTCTGGACTAACAGTTATTTAAAAGAAGTGGCTTTGAAAGCTATTGAAAGCACTGAGAAAAAGTTTGGTGTGAAAATTGGAAGTTTTGTTACAGACAACGCATCTAATGTGGAACGAATGAGAAAAGAGCTAATAAATGATGTTCAAACTCAGACAATAATTCAATATGGGTGCTACGCCCATCTATTAAACTTATTGGCACATGATATTGATGTTCCCGTTGTCACGGCAAATATCTTGAAAGTAATAAAGTATTTTGGGAACAGACATTTGCCCGCAGCATTATATAAAAAAACCCCAGGGCAAAAAACTCATAATGCCTCTTGAAATTAGATGGAATACGATTAATGACGCCGTTAAATAATTTTTGGACAATAGGGGAATACTCGTCCAATTGTGTCAAGACCATAGACAGATCATCGATGCTGATATTTCCAAAATTGTCAATGATATGAACATTGTCACAAATGCAAGGGATTTGATGGCTTGCCATTGCCATTGCCTTAGATCGAACACAGAGAGACACAACAACTATCTCGGTGGAAATTGAGGTATGGAAAACATTAGAAGAAGATTTAGAAGACAAGTCCCTAAATGTGAAAAGATTCTTTTACAAAAGAAGGTACGTGGCTTTGGGAGGCCCTCATCATTTGGCAAATATGCTAGACCATTGATTTTTAGGTGAAAGGCTAAACAATTTACAGAAAGAACAAGCTTATGCATTTCTGAACGAAATAAACCCACAATTTGTTCCATTCATTATTGCCCTAATAACAAAATCGAAACCATTTTTCAAATTTATGTTTGGTGCCCATTTCAAGAACACTGCTTCTTTGATATGGTGGAAAAGCCTCACTATACAGGACCCAGAATGGCCGGATAAGAAAAATTTCGTAAGTCTATACGAGCAACTACTAACCGCCATTGCGGCAACCGAAGGATTGGAAAGATATTTTTCCACATTTGGAATTGTCCAATCCAAGTTAAGAAATCGTCTTGGTACCGAAAAAGCGGGAAAACTGGTATTTATTTTCAAGTTTTTGAATCAGAGCCCCTCGAAAAAACAGGCCAATATGAAATGGATATGTCCGGAAGAAATTCAATCCTCATCAGATACTGAAGGATCAGATGCTGATGATAATGTTCCATTATCAAGATGTGATGTTTAGTTTCATAAATAACTAATATGAATTTGTATCTCTCGAATATATATTTTTGATTTCTGTGTTCATTTTTGGTTGTTTTGTTTAAAAATAAAAAATATATGCTTCTGCTTTTGGTATTCTCAAAAAAAGTAAATAAATATCCAAATTTGATATATATCAATAAATATCCGATATTTTGATATTTATATAAATATCATGATATTTACGAACCCTGAATAATATTAAGTAATAACATTAGGGAGCAATATTTGAACTTTCACTATAATTTCAATGGAATCGCAACGATTACACTAATTCCGAGTTGTAAAGTCAAGTCGGAATTATAATAATTCCGAGTTGTAAAGTCGGAATTATACTAATTCGGAATTAGACAAATTATTATTTTTTATTCTTTGTGGCCCTTCTACGCTTTCGTACTATTCTTCAACTACCTCAGTCATATTATTTGGTGCACACTAGTCCCAAAACGTCATGGATGAATGCCGATCCGGAATCCTCAGTTTCGCGGTGTGTTCGTCATAGGCGTATCTCGTGTCAATCAGCGATGCCGCAATTAGCCGGCTAGACGGGCTATCTCTCCGAACCGTTAATTAAACATTCACACACCAGTTCAAAGACGCGTCGAAAAAGTTGATAAGATAAAAACGATTGTAGTTCTCACGCATAAGGTAAGTCGCACGAGGAATTTTTTCTTACTCATTCTATTATTACATTGCGATATTATGCAAATTTCAGCAATACGTTGCGCAAACATAAACTGGAAACAGGATATGATATACATACGGCAAGATTTATGAATCGATTTATTTCCTACTGGTTCTGAAGGAAAAAATCTTTGTTTAGGTTGCGTTTCACAGTCGCTTCGAAAATTTTAAATCCCCATGAATCTAGCAGAATCATTTCAGAATTTTTAAGTTCTGAACATGCCATAATTTGTCGCTAATTTAGTACCACAATTGAAATTGTGTCACTAGTTTTGCAAAAAAAGGCATTTCTGATAAAATTTAAAGCTGGTCGAACCACTTTGTATCTATCAATTTTTGGAAAATTCTAATTGTACCAAAATTTCTTGCTAATTTATCGCTAATTAATTACCACTTTGAAAAATTTGTTGCTCATTTTTTTAAATAACAATCAGGCCGATCGCACTACTATCAACACTGTTCAAAATCGGATGATGGATTTCTTGCAGAGACATATTGGCGACTGAACAGTTCGGTTTCCAAAACAAAAAGAGGACGAATGATGCAATCTTTGATTTTCTTGAAAGAGTGTGTATGAGCCTAAACGAGAAAGAGTTGATGCAGCAATATTTCTTGATCTTTCTAAGGCCTTTAACTGTGTAAGTCATGAAGTACTTTAAAAAAGCTCTTGCATTACGGATTTCGCGGCACATCTCTAAGATATTTTCATTTTAGAGACAGCTTGCTTGATGCACAAATACAAGGATAAATTCATTAACTCCAACACGAAACGATTTACACGTCAGGAAAATTAACTCACCCTTCTTCTTCCCACTTCAACTCTCACGAAGCAGTCTTTGATTTATAGAAGAAAAAAAATTTACACATTTTACCTAATAAAGTCAGAGACATTAGCGACATGAATTATTTCCGAAAATCAGTTGAAACACTTCTGATCTTGCATAATATACATTCTAGTGGTTCTATATTTAATATTCTGTATTTGATATTATACAGGGTGTCAATTTGAAAACTTCCCACCCTTAATATCTTCCTTCCAGTAAACAATATGAGTAATCGAAAAAACAGGTCAATTTTATTGTCAAGGGGGACACTTTCACAGACTATTCGTAGCCCTCGTGGTTCAACCCCCTAGGAGGGGTAGATGTTACCCTTAGAATTTTAAATGGGAAGGGGGGTCAAGTGGCACATCATTTTGATGGGCGTTCAATTCTTGTTCCAATGGTACCCTGACTTATTATTTTGTGATGAGCATTTTCCGAAAAATTGCGTTCTAAACTAACAGAAGTAATTATTAGAACGCCTATACTGAGATGCATTATTGTATTGACTCCCTTTAATAAAAATGGTTAGAAGAGTAGGTGGCACCGCTCCAACCCTTGAATGACAGGAATAAATTTATTACGCATGGGATTTTTTATTTGGTGGTTATTTTCCTTCTACACAATAAAATTTAATTTGCGAGAAAGACATTTCCAACATAAAATCTACTTACGCTTATCTTATTAGCTGTTCGAAATGTTGTCCATTTTGCTCTAAACAGTAATACAGTCTGTTTTCGAACTCCCCTCTAACATTACGGAAAACTTCACTAGGAATTGACCGGCATGCTGCTGTAATTCGTCTTTTAAGTTCGTCAATATCAGAAGGTTGTGTTTTATAAACAACGGATTTAAGATGCCCCCAAAGAAAGAAATCTAAGGGTGTTAAATCCGATGATCTCGGAGGCCATTCAACTGCTCCCCTTCTGCCAATCCATCTACCGGGAAATCTCTCGTTTAACCACTGTCGGACGGGAAGAAAATAATGAGGTGGAGCACCGTCCTGCTGGAAATGTAACAGATCCTCCTGCAATTGTTCATTACCTTCTGCATCAATTTGAGTTTCTAGCTCGTGAGTTATAAGAGGATCGATAGTCTCTTCAAGCATATCAAGGTACAGATTGCCAGTCAAGTTTTCTTCCAGAAATAATGGACCAAGAATGGCATTTCCAAGAATACCAGCCCAAACATTAACTTTTTGTGGGTGTTGTGTATGCCCTTCCCGGAAAATATGTGGGTTTTCGTCACTCCAATAGCGACAATTTTGTCTATTAACATTGCCATTCAGAAAAAATTAACACTCATCGCTGAAACAGATGTTTAACAGAAGATTAGGGATGGTATTGACTCGATGAGACATGATTTCACAAAACTCTATTCTTCTATCATAATCATCCTCGTGGAGCTCTTGAAGAATCTGCATTTTATATGGATGAAATTTATGCATTTTCAATGCTTTTCTTATAGTCTCGCGTGACATTCCCGTCTGTTCTGATACTGATCGTAAGGAGCTCGTGGGCTCTGCAGCAAATGTTCCCAAAACTTCAATTTGAGCTGCTTCATTTAGTACTCTGGGGTTATTTCTTTCTTTATTTGTCACTGAACCAGTTTCGTAAAACTTATTCACCAAATCAAGCACATACCGGTGACTTACATTACAATTTGGATGTCTTTCGTTAAAAAGACATGCCGCCCTTCGTGCGCACTTTCCAACTTCGCCATAAATTACAATCATTTCAATTCTGTCTTGAAGAATGTAAACCATTTTTACACTTTTATACACTTATTAAAGTAATTCCTAAACAGCCCAACAGGTACAACGGTATTCACAATACTACCACATAGTTCAAATTTGCTAACCAATTTTTTGCCGGAAAACAGAAACTTTTTACAGCAGAAGTAGCAAAAAAGGAAGGCTATCTGTACAATTTCTGCGATGACACTTAAAAATTCAGCATTTAATAAACACAACTTTACTACCATCTACGTTTTACTATTAGACTACTTTTTTATGTAAAGTGTTTAGAGCTAATGGCTAATGTTACCCCTAATAAAGGGTTGGAACGGTACCACCTAATATTCTAACCAGTTCTGGCCAAACCATGCATCTCAGTATAGGCGTTCTAATAATTACTTCTGTTAGTTTAGAACGCAATTTTTCGGAAAATGCTCATCAAAAAATAATAAGTCAGGGTACCATTGGAACAAGAATTGAACGCCCATCAAAATGATGTGCCACTTGACCCTCCTTCCCATTTAAAATTCTAAGGGTAACATCTACCCCTCCTAGGGGGTTGAACCACGAGGGCTACAAATAGTCCTTGAAAGTGTCCCCCTTGACAATAAAATTGACCTGTTTTTTCGATTACTCATATTGTTTACTGGAAGGAAGATATTAAGGGTGGGAAGTTTTCAAATTGACACCCTGTATACTGGTATACTATAATATATTTTTCATGTTATTTTGTTTGTCCTTCTTGTAACTTTAAAATTTTAATTAGTTTTATCTTTATGAGAGAATTTCTCCAAATCCTAGCTAATATGCAAAGAATTAACAGTGTAATAATTTTGACTTTGTCGACAAATGTTTTCATTTAGACAGTAAAATATGTTTATCTATCTATCTATAACCACTTTCTATATGTCTGATCATTAGAAAAAACAACAATACCAACATTTTCGCAAATTTATTACCACACACAATGAGAAATTTATTGCACATCCATTTTTTTTAATTAAATGTATTTAGTCAAATAACTCATTGTTCACTACTATGCTATCGAATGGATTATTAGTTCCATTACAATCAAACGAGCATGATACAGTGAATTTCCTACATTTGTCGCTAATGTCTGTCAAATTATTCATGTCATAATAAAGCAATATTATTATTGCTACCTATACACGTATTTTGCATATAATGATTGCTTTCACTTACATTTAAAAAAAAATAAGTGTCACTAATTTAATGAAAATATTGACGAAAACAATAAAAATAACGATATAAAATAGTTATTTATGTAACAGATGAGTAAAGTGGTACTTTTTTACGAGTAGGAAATATTAACGCACGATGCCGTAAGTGGAGTGCGGCAATTCCTACGAGTAAAAAAAACACTTTACTCGTACGTGTTGCATACAATAGATTTCTACAACTGTCATAAAATAGGACAATCAATTTTTATAGTTTATTAATGTACCTAATGCTGAACCAGCATTTGTAGCCCACACAAAAAAAAATCATATGGGAATTTCTAACACATTAATTACAATTTATTACAACAAAACTCGATTTTTTTACAAGCGTGGATTTCTGAAAAATGGGGCGTGATGCAGTATTAGACTAATGCTACACCACACCTACGCTACAGAAAAAAAAATATATGAGAATATCTTACACATTAATTACAATTTATTACAACAAAATTTAATTTTTATACAGGCGTGGATTTCCGAAAAATGGGGCGTGGTGCAATATTAGACTAATGCTACACCACACCTTCACCTCGAAAAGAATATGAGCATCTCATTATGAACAGAAATTCTTACAAATTAATTACAAACGCTTTATGTGAAAATAAACCTGAACAAATACACCAAAGTATTATATTGGGTAACAAATTTATATTCTATTGGGGTACCAATTTCTTACACCACCCCACACTATGAAAAATTACTTCTAGTGATGGAATGAATCATTTTTAAGATATCTTATCTACATCCAAATCCAAATCAACGGTGATGAGCAGTGTAATAAATTTGGATGTAGATAAGATATCTTAAATATGATTCATTCCATCACTAGAAGTAATTTTTCATAGTGTGGGGTGGTGTAAGAAATTGGTACTGGAACTGAAACATATAAATCGCGTGGATTGACCAAATAAAATAATGTTCAACCTTGTTTTGCAGTGTAATTAATTGTGGAGTAGATGAGATATCTGAAATATGATTAATTTCATCATTAGAAGTACATCATTTTTCATAGTGTGGGGTGGTGTAAGAAATTGGTACACAAGTTGAAACACATGAATCGCGTGGTTCGACAGAATAAAATAATTCTCAACGGTGATGAACAGTGTAATAAATTTGGATGTAGATAAGATATCTTAAATATGATTTATTCCATCACTAGAAGTAATTTTTCATAGTGTGAGGTGGTGTAAGAAATTGGTACTTGAATTGAAACACATCAATCGCGTGGATTGACCAAATAAAATAATTTTCAACCTTGTTGAGCAGTGTAATTAATTCTGGAGTGGATGATATATCTGAAATATGATTAATTTCATCACCAGAAGTAATTTTTCATAGTGTGGGGTGGTGTAAGAAATTGGTACTCGAATTGAAACACATAAATCGCGTGGATTGACCAAATAAAATAATTTTCAACCTTGTTGAGCAGTGTAATTAATTCTGGAGTGGATGAGATATCTGAAATATGATTAATTTCATCACTAGAAGTAATTTTTCATAGTGTGGGGTGGTGTAAGAAATTGGTACACAAGTTGAAACACATGAATCGCGTGGTTCGACAGAATAAAATAATTCTCAACGGTGATGAACAGTGTAATAAATTTGGATGTAGATAAGATATCTTAAATATGATTTATTCCATCACTAGAGTAATTTTTCATAGTGTGAGGTGGTGTAAGAAATTGGTACTTGAATTGAAACACATCAATCGCGTGGATTGACCAAATAAAATAATTTTCAACCTTGTTGAGCAGTGTAATTAATTCTGGAGTGGATGATATATCTGAAATATGATTAATTTCATCACGAGAAGTAATTTTTCATAGTGTGGGGTGGTGTAAGAAATTGGTACTCGAATTCAAACACATAAATCGCGTGGATTGACCAAATAAAATAATTTTCAACCTTGTTGAGCAGTGTAATTAATTCTGGAGTGGATGAGATATCTGAAATATGATTAATTTCATCACTAGAAGTAATTTTTCATAGTGTGGGGTGGTGTAAGAAATTGGTACTCGAATTGAACCACATGAATCGCGTGGTTTGACAGAATAAAATAATTCTCAACGGTGATGAGCAGTGTAATAAATTCGGATGCAGATAAGATATCTCAAATATGATTCATTCCATCACTAGAAGCAATTTTTCATAGTGTGGGGTGGTGTAAGAAATTGGTACTCGAATTGAAACACATAAATCGCGTGGATTGACCAAATAAATTAATTTTCAACCTTGTTGAGCAGTGTAATTAATTCTGGAGTAGATGAGATATCTGAAATATGATTCATTTCATCACTAGAAGTAATTTTTCATAATGTGGGGTGGTGTAAGAAATTGGTACTCGAATTGAAAGATATGAATCGCGTGGTTTGACAGAATAACATAATTCTCAACGGTGATGAGCAGTGTAATAAATTTGGATGTAGATAAGATATCTTAAATATGATTCATTCTATCACTAGACGTAATTTTTCATAGTGTGGGGTGGTGTAAGAAATTGGTACCCCAATAGAATATAATTTTGTTACCCAATATAATACTTTGGTGTATTTGTTCAGGTTTATTTTCACATAAAGCGTTTGTAATAAATTTGTAAGAATTTCTGTTCATAATGAGATGCTCATATTCTTTTCGTGTGAAGGTGTGGTGCAGCATTAGTCTAATATTGCACCACGCCCCATTTTTCAGAAATCCACGCTTGTAAAAAAATCGAGTTTTGTTGTAATTAATTGTAATTAATGTGTTAGAAATTCCCACATGATTTTTTTTGTGTGGGCTACAAATGCTGGTTCAGCATTAGGTACATAATTTATTAGCTACTCAACTCAACCTCGGCCAATTTATGGTGCAAAGATTAACAAATTAATTACACAAAAAATATCAACTGTAGGAATAGACACAGATAATAACAATAATAATAATATTTAATAACCTATTTTTGACCTTCACAGGGTTTATTTTGTGAAAGTAATGATAAAAGTACAATTGACTGCATTATTGGCTATGGAAATTCTTGACCTAGTAGAATCATCAACTGTATTCGCCGATAATTCAGAAGTATTTACTGAAATTGTTTCATTTACAAACGTTTTATTTACTGTAATAGTATTTAAGTTTCTACTAGATGACGATGTTGATGGATTTCCAGTCAGAATTTTTGCGGCACATTCCAATTTTGTTTTCATGGATTCAAAAACGTACCCTTCTGCAACTGTACTAGATTTCCATCCTTTGTGTTTTTTCACTTGTAAAAAATCGGCACCTGAATTTGTCAAAAGTGTCGCAGATGATCGCCGAAACGCATGTCCAGTGTAAGATTCAGGAGTGAGTAAATGCAGATATTTTGAAATCAGTGATGGAATTCTTGAAAAATGGTTTATACCTACAACCTGGTTTATGCATATGTACCGTGTCTCATTTGCAAGAAGAAATTATTGGTCAAAACGTTTTTTAGTCTGTAGCTTTTATATTTTCTATAAAAATTCAGATTGTTGATGTGCGTTTCTCCGATAACCGTAAATCGACGCTCAACATAGTTTTTGTATCAGAAATTGTAGTAATCAGAACATCTGATTCTTTGATGTGCTCAATTTTCATTTTATGCAATTATTCTCGTCGGCATGATCCTGCGATACCAAATATTAATGCAACCTAAAGTACAATTTTTTTGACTGTTGAAAAAATAACGCGAATAACGCGAAGTGAGTATTTCTCGTTCTCAACACAGTCAGCGAATTTTAAGTTTGCGGCCGTTACTCATAGCAACGTCCGCCAAACCAAACGTCACTTCCAAATAACAATTCTGCCCGCGGTAATCTATCCTTCCTAGAAAAATGGATCTTCTAAAGAGATCAGTTCGGCTCCTTTGTTTGATGTGGCTGATTGGTACAATTCAAAATAATATTACTTATTATTTGACCAGTACCGATTGTTTATAATTGACTGTTCTGAAATGGAAGAAGTATCAACTGAATCCCGTCGTTATTACTATAATCTGTGCTGTCATAAAAATATATTTTTCTGATGCAATATAAATAAATGTAGAAAGTTCAATGTTTTATCTAAAACCTAATTCGGAACATGGTAATTAAATTAGTGTATAGGTTTATTTCAATTGGTTGTTGACATAGTTTGCTGCATATAAGTAGTGATTTTGAATATAAAGGCATATTTGGCAGAAATTCCCAATTTTTTGACATAGCACGGATTGCAGTATCGACTATGATATTTTGGAGAAACATCACAATCAGTGACATATCATCCAATTAGTCAGCAATATTATTGTATTTATTTTGATGTGAACAGTTGGGAATTGTTCAGTAGTTTATTCGGAGTTTTGTCCCTCATCATCACAGGATAAGTCGCTACTTCCGATACCTGAAATGTATTACGTCAGGTTCCTGTGACCTCTGAATTATTCCGTAGATGTCCTTGTGAGTCAGAAATCATTTCGTAACAATGAGATGTGCTTACATAATACACTTATCGAATTGAAGTACGTCTAAAAATATTTAACGTTTGGTACAAGAAATTAAAACAATAGTACCATTTCTACGTGATTTTTATAGTCAACATATAAATGAAGTGGATATTCTCGAAGGAATGTGTTTATTACCGCGGCGAACAATGGTTTCATTTCCGCGTTCAGAGCAGAAATAATTTTTTCTTCAACTTAGGAATTTGTATAGTTTCAGCGAAGAAACCGAGGAGGTTAATGATAGTAGATATACAGAAGATGTGTTTGTCTAGAATATCGAAATAGTATGAAATTTTGTTTCCGATTACTTACAGTTTTGCCTAAAATCATGGAAAAGTCAAGCAGTTTCAGTCAAGCGATCGATCCTGCAATGAAACTTATTGCAAGATCGATTTTGCAATAGAGATAATTGTATGATCGATCTTGCAATTGAGCTAATTGTAAGATCGATCTAGTAATTACGCCCTATTTGCAAGATCGATCTTGCAATAGGGCTGATTGAAAGATAATTCTTGCAATCAGACTTAATTGCCAGATCGATCTTGAAATTGAATTAATTGAAGAATAGATCTAACAATTAAATCCAATTCGCAAAATAGACTGCAATTGTGCTAATTGTGAGATCGATCTTGTAATTAAGCTAATTGTAAGATCGATCTTGTAATTACGCCCTATTTGTAAGATCGATCTTGCAATAGGGCTAATTGAAAGATAATTCTTGCAATCAGACTTAATTGCCAGATCGATGTTGACATTGAATTAATTGAAGAATAGATCTAACAATTAAATTCTATTCGCAAAATAGACCCTGCAATTGTGCTAATTGTAAGATCGATCTTGCAATTGACCTAATTGTAAGATCGATCTAGTAATTACGCCCTATTTTCAAGTTCGATCTTGCAATAGGGCTATTTGAAAGATAATTCTTGCAATCAGACATAATTGCCAGATCGATCTTGAAATTGAATTAACTGTAGAATAGATTAAATCCTATTCGCTAAATGGACCTTGCAATTGTGCCAATTGTAAGATCGATCTTGCAATTGAGCTAATTGTAAGATCGATCGATCGCCCTATTTGCAAGATCGATCTTGCAATACGGCAAATTGAAAGATAAATCTTGCAATCAGAATTAATTGCATAATCGATCTTGAAATTGAGCTAATTGTAGAATCGATCTGGTTATTAAGCCCTATTTGCAAAATAGATCCTGCCTGTGCTAATTGCAAGATCTATCTATCAATCAAGTCGTAGTTGCAAGATAGATCATGCAATTAAGCTAATTAAAAGATTCATTGTACAATTAGTGCTTCATTGCAATATCCATCTTGCAATTAAGCAATTGTCTTGTAATCTAGTAACAATGATTCTTTATCATGTTCCTCGAGAATGTGTGATTCTCTTAACAAATATTGTAGTAGCTTAGAAGTTTTCTCTATCTCATTGAACTCATTCAAAATAACTGAAAAAAATATTCAATACTAAATAATCAATAAGTAATGATTTAGTGCGTGTGCAATTTTTTTTCTCTAATGTATCTGTCAGACATCAAATATTTCTGTAACCATTACTGTTAGTTGATGATTGTATGAAAATTTGCTTGCTTCTATCCCAAATAAAAAATTAGTAAATAAAAAATCAGTTTAATTACTTGGTCGATCTTGCAATAAGGGCCTAGTTACTAGAACGATCTAGCCTTTCCTTCAATTGGAAGATTAATCTAGCAATTAGGCCATGAATGCAAGATCGGTCTTGAAATTTGAGTAGATTTTTGTTTTTAAATCTCATTGAAGAATTTTATATTAGGAGGTGAAATGTGAATTTACTATATAGTAATGAGCAAAATAAACTTGCTGGCCGGAATGATCGTGGAAAATAAAATGACAATTAGTACTTATAGACCGAGGGATAGTGACAGATTTTGGGACACGATTTTACTCAGTATGCCTTTTGGAGGACAGTATTGTCCGTATATCCTCATGATGATAATGCATGAATCAAAGAGTCGTCGTGGGTTCTTCATATTAAAAAATAATAATAGTTATAATCATTATTATTATTATTATTATTCGTGTACGATTTCAATCAGGCTGCCATGTGTTTCGTGATGGAATTATATAACTAAAATACTCGAAAAACCATTGGCAGGCCGGTAGGGTGGATCCACATGGCGGCCTGATTGGAATCGTACCGAAACATAATTTTTCTAGAATATTATTATTATTATTTAATATGAAGAACCTACGATGACTCTTTGATTCCTGCATTATAATCATAAGGATATACGGACAATACTGTCCTCCAAAAGGCATACTGAGTAAAATCGTGTCCCAATATCTGTCACTATCCCCCGGTCTATTTAATAGCAAAGATCGTTCTTACAATTATGCTAATTGTGAAATTGATCTAGCAATTAAACTCTAATTGCAAGATCGATCTAGCAACTAGTCCCCAATTGCAAGATCGACCTTGTAATTAAGCTGATTGAGAATTTTATATTTCAATGAGCTTACGGCAAAATCGATATTGCAACTGGGTCTCAATGGATAGATCGATCTTTCAATCAGCTTAATTGCAAGATCGATTCTGCTATTTGAGCGTTATTGTTAGATTAATTTTACGAATATCTCAATTGCTGGATTGGACTTGCAATCAGGGAGCAACGCCTAGATCGATCTTGCAATTAGCTGCATTTTCAAAATTTATTTTGCAATTAGAAACTGCAAGATTTGTCTAAAGGTTTATTGCAAGATCGACCTTGCAATCCAGCTAATTAATTCTACAATTAACAAGATCGATCTTGAAATTGAGCTAATTGTTGAGTCGATCAAGCAATTTAGACCTATTTGCAAAATCGATCCTGCAATTGAGCAAATTGCAAGATCGATCTAGCCATTAAGCCCTAGTTACAAGATCGGGCAGTATTTTTAAATTAAATGTAAACTCGTGTATGGATGGTTTTATTTCAATATCACCTTCAACATATTGTGACCTGCAATACATGTAGATATAATAATGTTCTGTATACTCTAGTTCAGCGATTGCATCAGCTTTGGAAACTATTTTGTTTCTCTGTTGAGACAAATAGTAGTCAGGCGTCGTTCCATGAAATCTATCATGTATACAAATGTCCTATTTTGTCTCCAACTGTGATAATCAACCCATACAATATTAGGAACCCCATTTCCCGGGTTATCAGAAAAACGATTATTATCGTCGAGATTTATCGCACGAAACTCGAGCAAAACAAGCAGTCATCCCGGAGCCGCATAAAAGTTATTCACTCCGAGCCCCCAAAGTACAGACCGAAAGGGTCCGACGACGTGCCTTAGGGGTTCATTGACCCAAATATAGTAAATCTCGAGAGTAGTGTGTGGTGTAGAAGTAGAAGAAACCTCTCAATGTCCCCGTTCGATCTCGGTTATGTGTGTTAAGAAGGCGGAAAAGAACGTAGAAGTAATAGAAAGAGGAAGTGATACTCGAAAATAGATATTCGGGATCTAGATATCGTCCGCTTCCAAGGCTGTCATGCACGCCCGCCAGTGATACGGAAAAAATGTCTCAGTTTTTGTCGGGTTTCGTTTGGTATTTTTAGCTCTCTATTGAAAATAAAGAAATGCGGAATATTTGTTGGGTATAATGTTTATTCTATAATTAGTGGGCGTGAACTGCTGTCGGTATATGCGCTTTGCGCTCTCCGTGGAAAGTGTAAAAATTGCAAAGTGTGTTTGTGCACAGTTAGATCGGAACACTTGATTTATTAAAGCCAATATTTAATTACTTCCATATTTTTACTTGATTTCTTCGATCTGATGTGATTGTTTTGATTTCAAACAAGTGAATAATTTTCTTGATCGGGTCGTTCGTGGGATTAATATACAGTGTCCTTCAAAAAGTTGACATCATAATATGGAGAAAATGTAATTATAATTTATTTTGAAATTTGACCTGGGCGTGAAATTTCAGTTTTAGAAAAAGATGAAAATGCAGACGGGATCATGTGTTTTTTCTACGTTTTTTTTAATAATTGCTTCAAATATGTTTACTTGAGTGAATTTCAAAAAAGTTTGAAGAAAAAAGGTTTTTTTTTCCGATTTTAAACATGGTTCAAATTTGATAGTTCTATTGCAACTTTTAATTTTCGATTTTCTTTTAAATTAGCGGTACACTCAAAATATTGTTTGTTGTTCAAAAGTTTGCTCATCGATAACTTTATTTCAAGTCTAATTTGATTGTTTTTTATATAGTGTAAATAAATTTGTCAGGAATCCACACAAGTTTGGAATTTAAAGAAAATTATGCATATGTCTATATTATACAGGTTGGAACAAAAGTGCCTGACTTTAAAACAATCTGAGGAGAAGCTGAGCAGTAACACCTTGTAATTTCTCATTTTGATAGCTGCCTACATCTGTTTCTTCGATGTTTTTTTTTGTGAAAACAACTTTAAAAAGATACCAGGATTTTAGTATTGAAAATACCAGTGTCTTACCCTTAAGGCTACTTATACGAAAATAAATTGATGAATAATATACAGTGTGTCATAAAAAGGTACAAAATTATCAAAAATTAGAAGAATACCCTGTATATAAAAAAAATCTGGTATGCTACTTTTTATAATTTCTACGCCCATAGAGATATCATACCTATGAACTTTTGTGGAAAATAAAAAAAAAACATTTTCATATTTTTTTGAATGGGTGAAGCTTAAGCTTAAAATCCGAATGATTATCCTTTTAAAGAGTATTTCAAATTAATTCTTCATAATGATACGCCCCTCATCTATTTTTCCTAGTGAGTGAACTATTCGATTATGGAAATTTAGGATTGATCAAAAGTATGAACAAGTTTTTTTTTCAAACCCAAAATCTCAAAAAATATGTCAGCAAGTTTTCAAAATAAAATTTGTCTACCTACGTCTCTGGTATTGTGATACTATCAAATCTTTGCCTGCGGAGTGTTTGAAGGAACAAAAATTGTAATATTGTAACTAACTGTAATAACTGTTGGTAAGAAATGTTTTACAATTCAAACTGAGAGTGGTCTAATCAAGCAATGTAAATTACAATATTTCACACCTGTAATATACAGGACGATTATTCATAAAATTTTGCAACTGAAATTTTATGTACTCATGCTATAAAAAATATTTTTTTTTATTCAGGAAACCCATTTCAAAATATTTCAAATTCAGTGGCGTAGTCAAATTTCTTTTAAAAAATTTGCTAACTCATATTTTGGATTTTTGGTAGTAGTACCTCAAATTTTTCTGAGATTATGTACATTAGTATTTAACTAAGAAAATACTGACTAATCCCGTATTTGAAAACAATTCTTACTTTCAAAAATTCGTTGGTAAAAAAATGAGGTGGGCCGCTTTATAGGAAGTTATTTTGGAATATGCTTCAAAATCGAGTTCAAATTCAAAACAATATCATTCGGATTTTCAAGATCTTCGCCATCAGACGAAAAATTCGATGGAAAAATTCTTTATTTTTCGCACAAGTTCCTGTGATATATTTTTAAATACAGAATAGTTTGTAAGTGTTGGTAATATAAATACCTAGGTCCTCTATATTTTTACGTCACACTGTACCGTATTCATGATTTATGTTTGTTCAAGTGTCTGAACTGAAGAAGAGCACAGGGCCAAGTACTGAACTTTGGGGAACCCCACAGGAAATAGGATGCAGTTGTTTTGACAATTTGGTTACGATTTGAAAGGTCTGACTCGAACTACCTGAAAGAAGTAATCCTGAACCCATAATACACATCAATTTTTTGACTTGGCCAGAGTTGGTATATGAGCGATATTGGCCGAAAGTTAGGACTGTCTTATACTCGCCTATTTCATGAATCGGTTTAACGAGTTAGGTTAGGTTAGGTTTGAACGTGAGTGGGCCCGTATCAGGCCCTCCACTGCTGCCAATGGCCTATTGTGGCTCACCCTATGGTTATATTTCTCCCAGCATATCCAATCTCTTGACGAAATTGAGGAATGCATTGGTAGAACAATTTACCAGGTTTTCTGGCCTTACTGTCGTATCGCCAAATATTGAGAATCTGGTTCTGGCCGCTGCAGGGCATGTACACAGAATGTGTTCAGCCGTTTCATCATTCTCCATGCATAGCCGACACTCTGCATCTTGTGCAAGTCCGATTTTATGCATGTGATGTTTGAGTTTGCAGTGGCCAGTAAGCAAACCTACTATAACTCTGAGATGCGCTCTGCTGAGTTCTAGCAGTTTGTCAGAGTCCTGTTTTTTCCTTGTACAAGCAATAAATGCTTTGGAATGGGCTAGGCCCGGTAGACTACGCCAGTACTCGAGTCTTTTATTGTCTGCCCAAGCTGTTATGACATTCTTGGCAGTGCTATATGCTAAACCGATTACCGGTTCTGGTCCAGTGAACGTTGTTTCGGCCCCCCTTTTGCTAGGGCGTCCGCTATTTCGTTTCCTTCTAGGCCTGTGTGACCTGGTATCCAGACTAGGGTAACGTTGTTGCGTTGCGCCAGTCGGTTTAAGGTGTCTCTGCAGTTCCATACTGCTCTAGATTTAACGAGTAATGTTTCAAGGAAAGGCGGAAAATATCCAGATCTATGAAAATTATTTAAAAATCTTTATCCATATTTATTCTATCTCAGCTGTGCATTTATTTTTTCTTAGCTACATACATACATACATACATACATACAAGTAGCTTCATTATATGTAGTCATGTCAAAATATGACATAGTTTCAGTTTGTGGACGAATGTTCGCGAGTTTGACACTGCAATAGTATTTGTTAGGAATTGTAGGTATCTGGTCACAATGAAATGTTCTACTATTTTTTGCGTTTTCCTCTCAGTTCATGTGCTATAGCTCAGCTCTCTTTCGATCGATCATTGGAATGCTTGATTCTATTTCTATAGTATTCTTCCTACACCCTTCAGTTATTTTATTTACAACCAATTCGTTATATACGACCAGATTAACCAGAAGGTGTATTTCAGTAAAAAGCCTCTTCTATCTCATCGCCTTCAGTCTTAAGCTGAGTACTTTTCTACCATACGTTGTAATTAGTCTGTATCTATTGCTAACCGATGTTTTAGACACTAGTACGTACTTAACCGCATCGTGTAACGCTAATAGGCTATTTACCGAACTACGAGTACGAACTTCATGTCTCAATCTGCAATGAAACGTTTTTCATTGACTGCTCGGAGGTTTTTTCAACTAGGAGCACTAATGACGGCATTAGAGTCGTCTAGAGTGCTTTGGCTTTTAAAACATTTAATACACGACACGCAAGATTGACGGTGTTAATGAGAGGTTTCCCTTTGATGCGATGGTTAAGGATTTGGAATGATGGAATGACATTGGATGTTACGCAATATATCAGTTTATCAATTTTTGTAGAACGAAACAAATCGGTGAAGTACAGGAAATAGAAGTGTCTTGCAAGTGTTTCAAAATGAATTAAGACTGTTCCTCCAGCCTGGAAATCAATCTAGCTGGGTCTATAGTATTTCTCTACAATATATTGAATATTAAAATTTATTTATCTATTCATATTTTATATGGGATAACCCCTTTTATTTAGATATAGTCAACAAAGTATGTATAAAAATCAAAACATGTAAATAAACAAACAAAACGTTGCATAACAACGAGAATGAAAGAACACGAACGAGAATTGAAGAAAAAAGATGCTCAGAAAACAAATCATAATTTTGACTTTGAGAACACACAAATTCTTGGCAATCAGAGCTACCTTTTTAATCGCACCTACCAATTGATGAGTAATTTAGTTAAATATGATTCGGTCAACTATAGAAAAGATACTGAAAATCTAAATAGTGACTGTCTCAATATAATATACCGATCGAAGGAAATGAGGCGCACTGTTTAGGTTTTTGTGCTCATCGAACAAAACACCCGATTCACTTCAGTAGCCATTCAAGTCTTGAATTAGATGGTGAACAAAATCGTAAAGAGAAAACTTACTCAATTTTATTCAGTGTCTTATATCTATGTTGTTTTTATGCTGCGTTGTACTTTTGACGAAGAAATCACTCATGTAAGTCTACAAAAATTAAATGAAAATTTCAAAAAAATTCTTTCTGGTTTCGGAATCTGATCTGGAATCAAAAAAATATATTAAAAATTATAATTTTAACTATGAACGTTTACACGATTTTATTTTTTACTATTATGAAAATTCTTTTTTTTTGCAATTCCAAAAAAATCGACGATGGGTTCCAACGTGGCCCTAAAGTGAGATAAAATTGTGGTGCGATCAGATTTCTCATAACGATTCGGTTAACCTTTTGGTTCAGCCAACTCAGTGTTGAGCTAACACAACCTATTATTTTTCCTCCAACTGCAGAACAAGAAAATATATAATTGGTTAATAAATTAACCTGAATAGAGCATAGAATTATTGTCCAACTGGATTTGTTCTCTGTTTTTTATGGTTGGGTAGCTTGACGCTAAAGCTAGCAGAACACAGAATAAAAAAAATGCATTCCAAAAAATCGGAGATGGGTTCAAACATGATCCTATAATTATGGTGTGATTAGGTTTTTCATAAACATTCGTTAGCGGTTTGGTTCTGCCAGCTTGACGTAAAGCTAGCAGAACCCGCGATATCTCCGACTGTTGAAGAAAAAAAAATCGGGAATGGGGTAATACATTAGCCTTAAATTATGGCCTTAAAGTTATTTGAAAATTCCAAAGTGGTTCTGGTAGCTTTTTACATGTTAGTAACGGTAGACTTATTTTGAGAAAATTCATGTTGATAATTCATCTGGCCCGTTTACAATAAAATTTCAACTGATCACATTTCAAACTTATGTGTTAGTTTAGGTAGGGACGCCTGATTACATATCACATAAAATTAAACTTACTTTAAGGAATATCTACTTATCCCATTCATAATGTTTCAAATCTTTCGTGGATCTTCTAAAATAATATCAAGTATTATTAAATATACAATAATGCATCCATCTACTTTAATTCCGTGATAATCCACAATAATTTAAATATTTCAACTATATGACTGCTTTTAATAATAATTTATTTTGAAATTGGACTTGGGCGTTAAGTTTTGATTTTAAAAAACGTTAGTTTTTATTTATTATTGTTGTTTATGTGCGACTTCATTAAATTTTAATAAATCATAAATAAATCCATAAATACTGCTGTTGTTGAGGTATTCGCTCTCCAGTTATTGTGTGGGATCTTGGACTATAGATTATACTCGAACGCGATTGTGACGGGAATAATTCGACCGGTGTGAAGTTTCCCACAAATATACTCCAAGATAAAAGTTAGGTCAATATATTTTCAGTTTTTATGAAAGGAATAACACTCAAAAAATTATTCCAATCAAGCAATCAGTCACGATAATAAAATGATCTCCCACTTTATTACACCCCTCTTACTAATTTTCAGGCCTTCAGAGGGTGGTAGAGGGGGTAGTTTCTACAAAATATTTCATTAACTTTCCCAAATGAAATAGTACCGCATTCTACTCTCAGGATGTTTTTCATGAAGAGAAAATTAATCGAATGACATCCCCATTATTGTTTGTCAGGTCTCTGAGGGTGGTAGAGGCGGTAGTTTCCAGGAAATAATTCAATAACTTTCCCAAATGAAACAGTACCAAATTTTGTTTTTAGTATGTGATTCATGAAAGAAAAATTTATCGAATCACATTCCTCATGTAGTTTGCCAGGCCAAGAAGGTGGTAGAGGGGGTAGTTTCTAGGATAAATCAATAACTTTCATAAATGAAACATTACCATATTCTGTTTTCAGGGCGTGTTTCATGAAGGAAAACGAATCGAATGACATCCCTTATATAGTCAGGCCTCCAGAGGGTGGTGAGGAGGTAGTTTATTTGAAACAATTCAATATCTTTCCCAAATTAAACAAGAAGAGATAGTTTCTAGGATATGAATCAATAACTTTCCTAAAAGAAGTCGTGATATTTTCGTTTAGATATTTTCTTTATGAAATTCCAGATTTTATTAATAGTACAATCTTGTAATCGGAAGGAATGTTCGAGAATCTTCGACTCATGGCATCTCGATCGTGCGACATCTAGATGCGAATAGATGAGACGAGAACATTCTGGTGAGATTCTCTTCGAGTATAAATACCATTATGCCTCGCGGTGGAAGACAGAACTGGAGAGTCGGATAGTTAGTGAGGAAGTCGAACCTAAATAGTCCAGTGATTGTTATGTAAATTAGAGTATCTTGTTGAAATTACTGAGTGAATTTGTGCTGATTTATTACAGTAGGTTTTTTTCAGCTATCAATAAATATTCTTGGTTTCAAAATGAAGTTTATTTTGGGATTCAATATTTTACGTCCCTTATTGGTCCTAATATTTATTGCAAGAAAGGAGGGTTTCATACGGCAAGTGAAAATATCGATTTGAAAACACTAGGAGCTGGAAGCAGTGTTTTCAAAGTCTTGTTGTCATTGATTTGAAATGAGAAAATGATTCGATTGGTTCATTTGATATGAGGCAAACTGTCAAATTAATCCTCTGAATCTATGGTTCATCCTCGTCATTTTCTTTCAATGAACGGAGGTAAACAGATATAAAGTCACACGAGCTCTCTCGACACACTAAAAATTTTAAATGCTCCACTCTGAATCAAGTACCAGAACTTAATTTTATTTGTTATACGTCATGCCAAGCGTAATCATCTAGTCAATTTACTTTTTGTTTGTTCCAGGTCGAAGACGACTGCATTTATATCACCACAAATATCCACCGCCTTGGGCCTTCCTGTTATTAGTTTTAGTATCTTCATTAATTAGTATAGTAGGTGAGTATTCGAGTCATTTTTACTATTTTTAATTTCATTTGTCCATCTCTGGGCAATTCAGTACAAAGTGACGTAACTGTGCACTATTATACTGGTTGTAATGAATTCACCTTCGATTTTTTTTATCATTTCGAATATGTGGGTCTGGAATTTTGCATTTTTAATGGTTTTGAAGGCATTACGTGTGTACACATGATTTATTGGTAGTTCACAACTGATGTTTATGTGATCGAACTGTCCGATTATTTGTTGACCCAGAAACTCGTAAAAAATGTAGGTATTCGTTTATGGGTCAGGTGAAGTAAACACTTTCCGTTGCTTCTAAAGATAGAACTGATTCGTGAACGTAAGCTAATAATTTGAGTTATATTGAAAGGAATATTTTCAGAACAAAAAGTGACTTTCAGGTGTTTTAGTTTTAAATGTTCTGGTGTACTGCAAGAATCGATTTTTGGGCCATTCTCTTCCTATTGATGTATACTTGTAATTGTTGTTCTCAGCCCATATAATATATAAATGAAGCGAAGTTTTGTGCAAAAGATAAGTTTCATCAGGGGCATCACGAAGAAATCTGTTTATCTCATCTCGACTAAATACTCTAGATTTTTTCGCTTTGTACCCAACGCTTTGTTTTTTCAAAAATGCAATAAGTTTCGGAAATTTGGATATGTTAACGTTTTCCTTAATGGCTAATGTGGATTTGAGCATAGAGTATATTGACCATAGCGTTGATGACTTATAATTATTATTTTTACTAGAAAAATAGGCCAGAAGAATATTTTCTGAGAGATTCTCGACATTATGTTCCTGACGCCAGTTTTTGAATGTGTTGTATTGTTTTTCGTATAAAATTCGTGATTTCTGGGGCAGCATATCCAACGTGGCTGTAGTTGCCAATTCCCGCAGCTCCGGAGGAGTGTTACTGATATCCATATCGCTATCACTATCCATTCTTGATTATTATGAACACTAATATTCACACCACGGTCTAAATTCACACGTAAAATCTAGCGGATTTCGTAAATAATTAATTTGACAACAGCAAATGACAGTTATTGTCACAGGCGCCTATGTATTAATTAAAACGTGGATTTACGAAAATGACTCAATCGCCGCTCTCGTACCGTGCCGTATCATAGTGACCACAGCGGACGAAAAGAGTTTGCGGACGAAAAGTGTTTGCGGACGAAAAGTACTTGCCTTCTAAAATAGTCGATTTTTCGTCCGGAAATTAGTACGTAAAATGTCATTTTTTGCAGAGGTCGACGAAAAAATACGTTTTAGCCTCCCGGTCTACTAAGGACGCACATCTTTCCATTTCATAAGGCAGAATGTTGGACATTACTAGACCCTTCTTAAATGTTTAGTGAAAGAACAGTATTGATCAGTGATAAATGCAAATAAATCCGAATGTCATTTTTGAACCAAAATGAAACATCCAGAGTTGAATTTTTCATTTTCATTAATCAATCTGTCGGAAATATCACGCCCCGGTCTAGCTCGAAAAATACTTATCTGATACGCTGTCCTTTTCGAAACGAATCAGTTTCGAGTGCCATTGAGGTTATTCAAATATTGCATGTTAGATTTCAAGTTCAGATTATTTTTCGAGTACTTTTCGAGTGAATTAAAATGTAATTTTGTTTTACCGCGTCGCAATCGGCTCTGTTTACACTATTAATATTGTTCAAAGATTCCTGTTTGCTAAGTGAAGCATTTTCTTTTTTGCTGTGTTTTCCTCTTCGGGTTCACACGAAAATGAGAGTGTTGTAATGTTTAGAGAACTTTGTAAGAAATAAGCAAAATTACGTAGGGATTGGATTTTTTTTCTCGGGAACATTTCTTCAGGTGTGAACTTTAAAACTGGTTCAAATGCTTTGCTTTTGCTTGTTGACAGTTTAGAAAAGCGGGTGTTTCAGAAAGTGTCTCGAGTGGGAATATTGAAAACATTGCCAATAGATCCCAAGTAACGTTTGATGCTAGTTTTTCTCTAATTACTTTGTGCAATAACCAACACTATATGGCACTTACATGTTCAGTAACCTGTAATTCGTCTATCTATCATTATTATTATTCAGCGGAGGTGCAGGCAGTTTTATAGAAACGTTCTGCTCCCTGCTAGCAGGGATCCTATGAGTACTCGTGATCGACTCCTGGAGATTTCTTCCGAGATTTTCCTGAGGGAGTTTCATATTCAAACAGTATTATAGTATAGTTTTATCCTCTCCACCACAGAACCTGCATGGAATCTTGTATCTGGAAGGAATCTTGATTTACGCCCAATTGGTACAGATGTTTCCTCTGGGAGTTCTCTTTCTGATATAGCCTGGAAAAGCCAGTTAGTTTTTCCCATCCTCTTTTTGGAGGATAGAGGCTTGCGAACCAAGGCTGTCTTGCCTGGGTCTCTCTCCACATATGTTCCAGTACCAGTACCCATTTGCTTGTCTTGCAGCCATCCGTGTACCAGATTTGCCCTCTTAGCAGCATTGGTAGTGCTCGAGTTGTCTCTTGTATGATGGAAGAGAATGTCCCATCAAGGCAATAATTTGGAGTTGTTCTTTTGACGGCATCTTGGATATGTTTCTGGTTTTACGATCTACAGATGTTTCTTCTGGGAGCACTCTTTCTGATATAGCCTGGAAAAGCCAGTTAGTTTTTTCCATCCTCTTTTTGGAGGATAGAGGCTTGAGAACCAAGGCTATCTTGCCTGGGTCTCTCTCCACATATGTTCCAGTACCAGTACCCATTTGGTTGTCTTGCAGTCATCCGTGTACCAGATTTGCCCTCTTAGCAGCATTGGTAGTGCTCGAGTTGTCTCTTGTATGATGGAAGAGAATGTCTCATCAAGGCAATAATTAGGAGTTTTTATTTTGATGGCATCTTGGATATGTTTCTGGTTTTACCATCTACAAAGCCAGTTAGTTTTTCCCATCCTCTTTTTGGAGGATAGAGGCTTGAGAACCAAGGCTGTCTTGCCTGGGTCTCTCTCCACATATGTTCCAGTTCCAGTACCCATTTGCTTGCCTTGCAGCCATCCGTGTACCAGATTTGCCCTCTTAGCAGCATTGGTAGTGCTCGAGTTGTCTCTTGTATGATGGAAGAGAATGTCCCATCAAGGCAATAATTTGGAGTTGTTCTTTTGACGGCATCTTGGATATGTTTCTGGTTTTACGGTCTACTTGATGCCGAAGCACATAAACCTCTGTTCGTCTCTAGGTTTCTTTTATTTTCCTTGTTTTGGGGGTTCTCCCTCACGTAACACATCTGTATAGATCCAGACAGACCCCTATGTATTTTCATTTACCATAAAGACCTTATCGTCATCGGTAAATATACAACCCCTTTTTTGGGTCAATATGGAGGCTGTCTACAACGAGGTTCCACAATAGTGAGAATCTACTATGTCCTATTAATGTTACAAATCCATCAACATTTACTATTTCTCTATCCACCCATCTAATCTCTATGTTAATGAATTAAAAAAATTAATAGGTAGGACATAGTAGGTAGGTATAAATAGTATTATTACATTCCAGTGTTTCAATTAGTCAATTCAATTAATTTATTTTTCTCAAATGTATAGAAATTGCTAAAATGTATCACACATTCATAAAGACATATAGCTTAAACTGTAAAAAATAGTAAGGTGTCTACGAGCTTGTACTGGGTGTCGATCATTTCTTCTGATGATGCTGGCTTTGTTAGTGAAACGTCGTCGGGAATGTTTAAAAAATTGTTTTGGTGGAATGGAGATACTAGACCTCGATTTAGACCTCGATTTCCCCAAGGTGGAAACCACCAGATGTCAATAAATATTTATAAAATCAAATGTAAAATGATGCATATTCATAAATGTTACATTTCCGAAATACGGGTGTGGTGATAACGTGAAAAGTGAAACCCGAATATTCCTAACCCGCTTTTTTAGACAAATTTTAATTTTACTTGTTGATAATTCTTATCTCGCTGAGATGGGTTTTTGCTATTGCGCGTACAGACTTGGCCAACGAACAAAAACCAACCGCTTCGTTGACCAAGATTCGGTTAGTGTGTACTAAAGGGAAATTAGGGCCAACGAATCGATTGGCGTTGGTTTAGCTTCGGACTTTTGGCGGTAACATCAAATGATTGGCGTTGTGTTTCCCAGACAACGCCCCTGTGATTCCAGACAACGCCCCTGTGATTCCAGACAAGGTATAGCAACTGCACTTTCTGTAGCTTGACTTGTGCCAATGTTTATTGCATAAAAAAGGGTGCACCTTTTTTTTCGCTGTCAAAATGAAACGGACGTCATCATTAAATGGTTTTCTTTTTACAGGAGTTCATTCGTCTTGTACCAATATTTCTATCTGGGAAAGCTCAATAGGCATGGAAGGTGTCAAACCAGTTAACCATCTATGTCATTGGATTCTTGAGAATGACAGGTGATTTTTAAAAATACAGTTCTGCATTGGGCTGATGACGTATTGAACATTCAGTGACCTCATTTCAGTGCTTGCGTAGATTTTGTGTACCATTCTCAATATTTTTAGAACAGAATGACTACCTACTGAATACCAAAATCTAAAGTTTATATTTTTACCAAATATTTTTGAAACGGCAGAAGAAGGTATTTTGTATTTTCAAACACCATTACGGTATCCAAGACAGCAATGTTGAAACTTATTTTCACGATCATGAATGATTCAATAAATTATTACTGTTTTAGTTGCACAATTAATAATTATTTAATTTTTTAACAAATTTACTCATCGATATTTATTAGAAGGACAAATTATTGAAATTATTTGAACTATTCTTTCAACCTTCCAACTTTTAACCTTAATTTTCATTGCTATCTTGCTATCTTTTTATTTTTTCGGCAACAATTCCAATCTTAAATTGATCTTATATACAGTTTTTGATCTTCCCTATACATGAGATATTATATTTTGTTGAACCGAACGAGTAACTTTTTTTCTGAATAACGAATCGAATATTTGATCCAAAAATACATTTTTATTTGGTTTGAACTTTTCGGTTGCTGCTGTATAAAAATAGGTCCACAAAATCGAAGAGGCGTCGGTCATCGACTCGTTACGTGCGTCTAGTCTTACGTGCAAACTTCCAGCTCGCACACATTGAAAGCAAAAATGCCGACACGAGAAAAGCGCATAATAATAAAGAATTTGCAGGCCCATGCGAACCATGCACAATGCCGGTTTCCGGCCAACGAGGGATAGAAGTTTTACCCGGACTCTTTTCTGTTGAAACTCGGAAATGACTTTTGTCGAGACGGAAAGACGTCGACCTAATGTTCCAGTTCATCTCTGAATGCGAACAGAACGAATTTGAGGAAATGGCTTTCTGAAAGCAAGTTGATCGATGGGGTTATTGGCGTTTCATTCGAATACTGTTTTTGGTTGTTCCAAATGAAAATGGAGGGTTAATAAAACGGCGACGATGGTATTTTTTTCCGGAAAACGTAGTATGGGGTACTATCAGATATGTAACTTGTGGTATCTAGATTAGATTGTAGGGGGAGGGTCGTAAAGGCCTTGTGGTCTCACAAGCACTTCGACCCATTAGATCTTTCGTGGCCCAAAATTCCGAGACTTAGTAATAAGTTTTTCTGTTGCCTGATAGCTAATTCCTTGACGACGGAGAGCGTTAAGAAGGCTCTTTTCAGAATTTCAGGAACTTGAGCCTCTTGCAGAATCATAGCAAATGTTCTGCAGTTTCAGCGAAGTTACCACTGTAGCGGCAACTATGACTCTGATTAGCACATTTTTGAGGTGATACCTCAGAGGACAGTGTTCAGAGAGGAGACTCGTTACCAATTTCAAGTCTTTCTTATCCAACTCGAAAAGCTGTTTAGCTATCCTTGGCGATAGGCTCACTAGCCTTTTCGCTCGTCTTTATCCTGGCACTTTATTCTATTGAGATTTCAATTCGTCGATTGGCCAGCGTCGAAAGTCTACTTTCAGGTGGGCTTTGGAGAGTCCTCAGAAATATTCTAGACCGGGAAATTGAGTGTTTGTCCCTTCTTTGGTTCTCCCAAACAACCACATCAAAGTGACCTAGTTGTTTTCTGCCAGTTTTCTCAGGGTTTGCCTGCAGTCCCAAGTCAGCTTAGACAAGTGCTTTACTTCGGAGATTTCACCTTGGGTTTCTGACAGTAGATTTTTTCCCTCCAGGTACCCCTCTCGATGCACTCCTGAACTCATAACTATATAGCATGTAGTTCTGCTGATGTATTTCAGAAAAAACATTCCAACACATTTAACCTCTATTCGATCTTCTAATGTTCGTTCTGATCTACGACCCCAACAAACCCGTCTCCCTTTCCCTCATGGCATTCGAGAAGGATACTCGATCTACGTCTGTTGCGGATGTCTTGTCTTAATGTTTATCAACATACAGTCAATAAATATAATCACCGACAACGCATATGAAATGACTATTTACAATCTGACTTCACATTAACCCAACGTTGCCTTGAGGTAATGAACGGAACAATTTGCCAACGCTATTCGTCAATAATTGTTGTCAGCCCTTGAAGGTTCTTGAAATAACTACTGGTTTTTCGACATTGTAGTCTTTCTGGAAATATTGATCACAACTAGAACTTTCGGTAATCCCAGCAGACATCATTGCACAATAATCTTCCCAAATATGCAGGCTGATCTGAACTGGAATGCTATACTAACGATAATAATGATCCTCCGTGAACACTGGTAGAGTGTACCCAAAGGCATAGCCTGTGCGGGTAGAGTACGGCTATTATTATTATTTGCCGTAGCGCTCCGAGGCGACTTACTGATTTTTGCTAGCGTATTCACTTTTCAGCTGCAGGAAAATCGGAAAAACCTGCAGCACCACCCTGGGTGGTCCACATATGGGGTCCAGTATAAAAATATACTATGATGCTTCCGAATTTCATTCAGAAACATGTAATTCGCCTCGTTGGTGATATATCATTGCCACGAAATTGTCCACTCCACTTGAACCGCCTCTTTCCCATTCATATTTTTATATATCACTTAGTCAAACGTGAGCAGGAAGAGTGATGGGAATTAACTGAATTGTGATCTGAATAAATTCTCGAAAAATTTGTCGGTTTAAAATTACAGCAGACTGATAATTATGTCAAACTAATTGGTTTTCTCGGATAAGGCCATGGACGTGAGCCAGATATACAGACGAATGAAATTTTTCGAGAATTATCCTTGTTTTGTTGTGTCTACGCGAATTGGCCTTAATCTTCTCGAGATTTGGCACAATCTTTGGTGACAGCTCTCGATAGGAAGCGTGCCTCCGTATTATAATTGGGAGTGATTTGGAAAAATGCCAAGAGGCGTCTAGCGCATTTCAACTATTTGTGCATTTCCGATTGGATTTTAGACATTTTTCCAAGTATAGATAAGTAGATGGAGACGGATAAAATTCAAGGATACCGATGAGTATCATTTACCGGATTTGACACTTTATATACCTAGTGGAAATGAAAATCAATTATAATTTTTTATCTTTGTAAACACATCGATACGATTTTGTGTAATCTGGTCTTGAATTTTGACTGAATCATTACTGTGAGAGTCGTGACATGACCAGATTTTTCACAACTGATGCCACAAAAGTAAATCAACACATTTTTATACAATGACCAGGCTGAAAGAAATGTAGAGCTGAGTATCATTAGAGTACTGATCAATTCTAGCATTGTTTATGGTCTCATGAGAGTCCGAGATATATAGAAAAACAGAAGAGGTCCCAAGATGGTTCCCGAGGGACACCATAATCAACTAGTGGAGAGTCTGACTTATTACCATCCAATACGATTATAACGTTGTAGGTTTTTCAATCGAAGACGCACGCATAGAAATGCACATTTTTCTTCATGGTCGTAGAAAAAATTTATAATGCAATAATTCTTAGAATTTTCTCTATAAGATATGCAATTTATTTGGTGTGTCTTAAAGATGAAAAATTTGTTTCAGAAGTATTCCTGTATATTCCAATTATGATTCAATTGACATGGAGTCAACTCAGTCTAAGACGCACATGTGAATAATAAATAATTCTATTGCCTCTAGTATTCGTGTTTGTGTAGGTAGTTCTGATTACGAAGGTTGGAAACATTAACGTTCGTTGTTAGATGGCCCTCTGCTCCACATTCAAAGGAGTATGATATAAGCCATTTAGTGCGCCTAGTTAATATTTTACACTGGCTGGTGACCATTGACCGTAGTTAACCTTTACGTAACGCTTCTTAATCAGTGTTCAGTAAATAACGTGGAGAGCTTCTGACAGCAGTATCCCGGTTTTTGCTCTTCTCAAAATCACGTTTTTTTTTTAAATTAGTTATTAGAAAAAGGAATAATTTTGACAATGTTCATTCTTTTTTTCTACAGTGGTTTTGGAACTGTCACAATTAAATAAATAGACTACCTTTGATACGAAAAACCATTCAATAATAACGTCAAACTAGTATGGTTATGGACAAAAGAATTGTCAATTTTCAAATATTACGCAAGCGCAAGTTACGGAATTCAGAGCCGATCTTACTGTAAGAAGCACTTTCTGAAGCACCGCGTAAAAGAATCTCGTGAAATATAATTCATCCTGATCCACAAATCTTTACGTGAAATAGAACAGCTTTATACTTGATTTGTATTTTTGGTCAACCCCAACGAGCAGCCATTAGGAATTGATTAATGGAATCCTGGTGCTTTCTTTCGTGAAATCTTAGCAGTCGTAGAAAATGTTTCGGCAATTTCAAATGAGAAAATGTTTGAGTCGGAAGCTGTATCTTATGGTAGCAAATAGTAAGTAAAGATTTATTTCATATGACTTGTACAAGTATAGAAATAGTCAGTAAAATGATAGTCATGATAAAAATTGAGATTATCCTAAACTTATAAATATGTAAAAATAAGAACATTATAGATACAAAACATTTGGACTGTTGACAAAATTAATAAAATATAATAATTAAAATATTTGACGAGTAGACTAAATTAAATTGTATCATTAAAATATTCCTGTAAGGAGTAGTAACTTTTCTCTTTGAGAAGTTTTTTGCACTGTCTCTTGAACATGGGATTTTTGAGAGCTTTAAGTGAGTCAGGTAATTGATTATATATTTTGAGGGATGTTATGATTGGACCATTTTTTATTTGTGAGTTTGAAGCTAAATGAATGTAGAGTTTGTTTGCATTTCTCGTTGTGTAATTATTGACGTCACCGCATGTCATGAAATTATTCAAATTACTATGAATGAAGCAAACAGCAGTTAAAATATAGATATTATACAATGTTGGAATTCCATGAATACTGAAGACATGACGACATGAATCTGTTGGTCTGAGACCAAATATGCTTCTTACGATACGTTTTTGGCTAATGAATACCCTTTCAGTACCATGGCTATTACCCCAGCAGAGTATACCATACATGAGTTGGGAATGTACACATCCATAGTAATATGACATAGCTTCAATATTTGTCACTTTTTTCAGTTGAAATATAGCGTAGTTTTTTTATGACAATGATTTGATTAACTGTTGAGTGTGGGTCTCCCAGGAAAGATTTTCATCCACCTGTAGACCCAGAAATGTTATTGAATTACTTTGCTTGAGTGATTCATTATTATCTGTACCAGGTCTCACTAGTAGGCTGAGGTCAGATTTAGATGTTTTTAGTGCAAATAGGACAAAGTTCGTTTTTGCTACATTCAAAATTATTCCATTGATGTCGCATCAATTTTTCATTTTGTTGACACAGTTTGATGATGTATTTGCAAGATCTTCATAATTATTGCTATTGATGACTATTGAGGTATCATCAGCATACAGAGTCATGAGTCCATCTTGTATGTTGTGAACAATGTCATTTATCATGATAAGAAAGAAAGTTGGACCCAGAGTGCTGCCCTGTGGAACACCACATGGAACATTCAATGGTTCAGATATAGAAGATATCCCGTTTTTTTTAATACAAACCTGTTGCTTTCTTTGTGAGAGGTATGATTTGACCCATGCTAATGCTGGTCCTCTTATTCCATATGATTCTATTTTGTTTAATAATAGAGGGTGGTTGACCACATCGAATGCCTTTTGGAAATCAAAGAAAATATGATGTTTTCATTTTTCTTTCAAAACTGTTGAGTACATGTTCGTGTAAGGACATTAAAGCTTCCTGGGTGGAGAGATTTTTAGTAAAACCAAATTGTATATTTGTTAATATTTGCAAGTACCTACCTAATCTTAGCTGCAAACTATTTGTAATTGTTTCTAGAACTCTGATAATATTGCCAAAATTTTAAATCTTAAGAATATCCGCAACGTTCGTACAATTCAAATTTTCTCTCGTCGAACAATAATATGCAAAACTTATTTTTATTTTATGTAAAAAAACTCAACTTCTCTTTGTCTGTTCCTCTGTAAGTATCTATGAGAAAAAAAGATCTTAGTTACCTAAGGATGGATGAGCTGTAGATAGTTTCACATTCAAATTTAAACAATAGATCTATCTCCTAAAGAAAAATAATTCTTGAAATTGACAGAAATGCAGACATTTTCAAATATTTATATGTAGAACCTTGGCATCTAGCTAGAAAATTTATGCGTCTAGTCTAGATTGACGTGGCTAATAACAGCCACTCTTGGCACGATTCTAGGGAAACAAGTCACTGAAGCAGACGTTCAAATATGCGAATTTCTCTCGCTATTCTTACAGACGATGTATATCTTTCAAATTCCAAACCTAGAAATCACGCTGGTTTTTCAGAGAAAGGGTTAGTTTTGGTATACAGGTTGTACCCATTGAAGTGCTCACCATTTGCTACTTTAATGCTAGTCAAGATCAGAAATGGATCAAATAGGCTAACTGTGCCATTTTTAACTCTTATTAAAACAATAAATTCACAAAAATCGATTATGGGAAACACAGGGGAAGAGGCAAGAAAACAGAGAGAAATTGTACGAGTATTTAATTTTTAAATATCAAATCTCAAAGTGAATGTTGATAACATATTGAAACTCAAAAAATTTTCATTTCGTTTGTTCTCTAGAACATACGTGCCAAGTCAAATCTACTTGAAATTCGCAGTAACTGCTTAAAATTTCACGCTGATTTCGAAAATATAAGATTAGTACATGCTCATAGTCCGAAAATGTCCAATAATGGCAGGAAAAAACCTCTTTCATCTTGATTCAAAGAAAAAAGAAATAAACTCGAAGTTGTAAAAGTTGCAATAAAATCCCGAAAAATACAAATTTGCCAAAACCACTTGAAGTTTACTCTTTATACGCAACATTTCACGCTGATTCAGTAAATCATACATTTACTGAATCAGCGTGAAATGTTGCGTATAAAGAGTAAACTTCAAGTGGTTTTGTTCTTTCTCAGACATGAAATTTTGTTGTTTTGGTTGGAAAAACCTCCTTTCAATTCGATTTGAACTTTTCAATTCGAGAACGGTTAGAGATATAGCAATTCCGTGTATGCCAATCGAATCAGAATGTTCGAATTAGTATATACTGCTAATTTGAATATTTTCAATGAAAAAAGAAATGAACTCGAAGAAAGTTGTAAAAGTTGCAAGGGACCCCTAAAAATCACGAAAAAATCAAATTTGCCAGATCCTTTTGAAATTCACACTGTATACACAAAATTTCACGCTTATTCCGAAAAAGTATGTTTTGTTGTTGCTCAGATATAAAATTTTGCTGGTTTGGTGGGAAAAAACTCCTTTCAACTCGATTTAAACTTTTCAATTCGAGAACGGTTAGAGATAGAGCAATTCTGCGTATGCTAATCGATTCAGAATGGTCGAATTAGTATATACTGCAAATTTAAATTTTTTCAAAGAAAAAAGAAATGAACTCGAAGAAAGTTGTGAAAGTTGCAAGGGGTAGGTAGACCCCTAAAAATCACGAAAAATTCAAATTCGCCAGATCCATTTGAAATTCACACTGTATACACAAAATTTCACGCTTATTCCGAAAAAGTATGTTTTGTTGTTGCTCAGATATAAAATTTTGCTGGTTTGGTGGGAAAAAACTCCTTTCAACTCTATTTGAACTTTTCAATTCGAGAACGGTTAGAGATAGAGCAATTCTGCGTATGCTAATCGATTCAGAATGGTCGAATTAGTTTATACTGCAAATTTGAATTTTTTCAAAGAAAAAAGAAATGAACTCGAAGAAAGTTGTGAAAGTTGCAAGGGGTAGACCCCCAAAAATCACGAAAAATTCAAATTTGCCAGATCCATTTGAAATTCACACTGTATACACAAAATTTCACGCTTATTCCGAAAAAGTATGTTTTGTTGTTGCTCAGATATAAAATTTTGCTGGTTTGGTGGGAAAAAAACTCCTTTCAACTCTATTTAAACTTTTCAATTCGAGAACGGTTAGAGATAGAGCAATTCTGCGTATGCTAATCGATTCAGAATGGTCGAATTAGTATATACTGCAAATTTAAATTTTTTCAAAGAAAAAAGAAATGAACTCGAAGAAAGTTGTGAAAGTTGCAAGGGGTAGGTAGACCCCTAAAAATCACGAAAAATTTAAATTCGTCAGATCCATTTGAAATTCACACTGTATACACAAAATTTCACGCTTATTCCGAAAAAGTATGTTTTGTTGTTGCTCAGATATAAAATTTTGCTGAATTGGTGGGAAAAAACTCTTTTCAACTCGACTTGAACTTTTCAATTTGAGAACGGTTAGAGATAGAGTAATTCTGCGTATGCTAATCGATTCAGAATGGTCGAATTAGTATATACTGCAAATTTGAATTTTTTCAAAGAAAAAAGAAATGAACTCGAAGAAAGTTGCAAAAGTTGCAAGGGGTAGACCTCCAAAAATCACGAAAAATTCAAATTCGCCAGATCCATTTGAAATTCACACTGTATACACAAAATTTCACGCTTATTCCGAAAAAGTATGTTTTGTTGTTGCTCAGATATAAAATTTTGCTGGTTTGGTGGGAAAAAACTCCTTTCAACTCTATTTGAACTTTTCAATTCGAGAACGGTTAGAGATAGAGCAATTGTGCGTATGCTAATCGATTCAGAATGGTCGAATTAGTTTATACTGCAAATTTGAATTTTTTCAAAGAAAAAAGAAATGAACTCGAAGAAAGTTGTGAAAGTTGCAAGGGGTAGACCCCCAAAAATCACGAAAAATTCAAATTCGCCAGATCCATTTGAAATTCACACTGTATACACAAAATTTCACGCTTATTCCGAAAAAGTATGTTTTGTTGTTGCTCAGATATAAAATTTTGCTGGTTTGGTGGGAAAAAAACTCCTTTCAACTCTATTTGAACTTTTCAATTCGAGATCGGTTAGAGATAGATCAATTCTGCGTATGCTAATCGATTCAGAATGGTCGAATTAGTATATACTGCAAATTTGAATTTTTTCAAAGAAAAAAGAAATGAACTCGAAGAAAGTTGCAAAAGTTGCAAGGGGTAGACCCCCAAAAATCACGAAAAATTCAAATTCGCCAGATCCATTTGAAATTCACACTGTATACACAAAATTTCACGCTTATTCCGAAAAAGTATGTTTTGTTGTTGCTCAGATATAAAATTTTGCTGGTTTGGTGGGAAAAAACTCCTTTAAACTCTATTTGAACTTTTCAATTCGAGATCGGTTAGAGATAGAGCAATTCTGCGTATGCTAATCGATTCAGAATGGTCGAATTAGTATATACTGCAAATTTGAATTTTTTCAAAGAAAAAAGAAATGAACTCGAAGAAAGTTGCAAAAGTTGCAAGGGGTAGACCCCCAAAAATCACGAAAAATTCAAATTCGCCAGATCCATTTGAAATTCACACTGTATACACAAAATTTCACGCTTATTCCGAAAAAGTATGTTTTGTTGTTGCTCAGATATAAAATTTTGCTGGTTTGGTGGGAAAAAACACCTTTAAACTCTATTTGAACTTTTCAATTCGAGATCGGTTAGAGATAGAGCAATTCTGCGTATGCTAATCGATTCAGAATGGTCGAATTAGTATATACTGCAAATTTAAATTTTTTCAAAGAAAAAAGAAATGAACTCGAAGAAAGTTGTGAAAGTTGCAAGGGGTAGGTAGACCCCTAAAAATCACGAAAAATTCAAATTCGCCAGATCCATTTGAAATTCACACTGTATACACAAAATTTCACGCTTATTCCGAAAAAGTATGTTTTGTTGTTGCTCAGATATAAAATTTTGCTGGTTTGGTGGGAAAAAACTCCTTTCAACTCTATTTGAACTTTTCAATTCGAGATCGGTTAGAGATAGAGCAATTCTGCGTATGCTAATCGATTCAGAATGGTCGAATTAGTATATACTGCAAATTTGAATTTTTTCAAAGAAAAAAGAAATGAACTCGAAGAAAGTTGTGAAAGTTGCAAGGGGTAGACCCCTAAAAATCACGAAAAATTCAAATTCGCCAGATCCATTTGAAATTCACACTGTATACACAAAATTTCACGCTTATTCCGAAAAAGTATGTTTTGTTGTTGCTCAGATATAAAATTTTGCTGGTTTGGTGGAAAAAAACTCCTTTCAACTCGATTTGAACTTTTCAATTCGAGAACGGTTAGAGATAGAGCAATTCTGCGTATGTTAATCGATTCAGAATGGTCGAATTAGTATATACTGCAAATTTGAATTTTTTCAAAGAAAAAAGAAATGAACTCGAAGAAAGTTGTGAAAGTTGCAAGGGGTAGACCCCTAAAAATCACGAAAAATTCAAATTCGTCAGTTCCATTTGAAATTCACACTGTATACACAAAATTTCACGCTTATTCCGAAAAAGTATGTTTTGTTGTTGCTCAGATATAAAATTTTGCTGAATTGGTGGGAAAAAACTCTTTTCAACTCGATTTGAACTTTTCAATTCGAGAACGGTTAGAGATAGAGGAATTCTGCGTATGCTAATCGATTCAGAATGGTCGAATTATTAGTATATACTGCGGATTTCAATTTTTTAAGAGAAAAAAAAAGTGAACTCGAAGAAAGTTGTAAAAGTTGCAAGGGGTAGACCCCTAAAAATCACGAAAAATACAAATTCGCCAGATCCATTTGAAATTTACACTGTATACACAAAATTTCACGCTTATTCCGAAAAAGTATGTTTTGTTGTTGCTCAGATATAAAATTTTTCTGAATTGGTGGGAAAAAACTCTTTTCAACTCGATTTGAACTTTTCAATTCGAGAACGGTTAGAGATAGAGGAATTCTGCGTATGCTAATCGATTCAGAATGGTCGAATTAATAGTATATACTGCGGATTTCAATTTTTTTAGAGAAAAAAAAAGTGAACTCGAAGAAAGTTGTAAAAGTTGCAAGGGGTAGACCCCCAAAAATCACGAAAAATTCAAATTCGCCAGATCCATTTGAAATTCACACTGTATACACAAAATTTCACGCTTATTCCGAAAAAGTATGTTTTGTTGTTGCTCAGATATAAAATTTTGCTGGTTTGGTGGGAAAAAACTCCTTTAAACTCTATTTGAACTTTTCAATTCGAGAACGGTTAGAGATAGGGTAATAATCGATTCAGAATGGCAAAATTACTATATTCTATGGATTTCAAGTTAATCGAAGAAAAACGAAATGTACTCGAAAAAAATTGAAAAGGGGTACCCCTAAAAATCACGAAAAATACAAATTCGCTTCATCGACTAATATAAATATTTCGGTGTTTTATCATAAGCCCATAATAATTGTTCCATTGTCTCTGGTATGAGACATGATAGTTTAGTTATATAGAGGAGGTGGTTTAATAAAAAAAAAAGTATTACTTTTTACCGTTGAACATTGTTTTCTTCAATTTTTGCAAAACAAAATTTATGGAATTTTATATATTTGGCCCGCCATACTCCCTATATAAATTATCTCTCTTATCCGCACGCCGCTATATTTAACTTGTACCAACATGGAAACATTCCTCGCTCTGGAAGACAGTTGGTGATGGAATTTTGTTATACCTTTTGATATTTCTTATCCTACATATTTTATTTGTTGTTGCTGAAAGTCAAAAACCTTTGAAATAAAAAAAAAATGTTTCACCACCAATAATCAGTGTCCAGACAACTAAGGTGAGTTGCACAATACAAAATTCATTTAAAATAACGTCGTAAAACTTAATAACTATTTTTTTTTTTAATAAATTGAATATTTTTTCTTGTCATTCTTGGGTTAGCATAACCCGGCCAGTAAGGACTGCTATAATGGACTTTTCTTGTACAGCAGGCTTAGTGCTTACAAGATTTTTCTCCTGAATTTTAATGACGGTATATATTGGCCAAACTGGTAGAACATTTAAAAATCGTACTCATGAAGATCAAATGAGTTATTTCAACAAGAAAATGAATTCAACATATTCAAATCATCCTTTAGAAGAAAATCACACTTTTGACAAATTTTACATATAAAAAATAAAGGATTGAAGTTGAATCATTTAGAATCATAAGAAGTTAATAGAATTAAAAATTCAAACATATTGCTTGAAGACCAACTTACGTTTGTTGAATTTATTATCTTGGAAGAAGAGATTATTAGAATCTTAAACTTTGAGATAATTTCATTAATGTAGATATGATAGGGGTTATACTCTCTGTAATTTTGATGATTTAGCTTGTATATTCACTAGAAGAAGCTACTGTGTTCGCGAAACATGTCGTAAGTTTGTGAAGATCGAATCTTTTTCGGTGTAAATTGTACAAATACTATTATACTATTATGGATCTTCTTCAAGTAACGGCCGAGTGAATCATAAGAAAAGTAACATTTTGCAGATTCCAGTCACCTCGTGCTTTGAAGTTCAACGCCTTTGACCTCTACACCACTACATATTACTACGTGATACGTTTATATGAGTAATTTAAATTCAGTTTTATTTCCCACTATTTTTTTTCTGATGATAATCCGGTTTCTGAGGACTGCCAGACTCTACTTTTATTGTTCAACAAGAATATGAAATTCAGTACCAAAAATGTCACGACTTATAAAATAACAATTCGAAGGACGTTGCAGGGGCTCTTGGTCTATTATAGTCCAAGATCCCAGGGCCGTCAGACGTTACTTATTTTTAAACGAACGAAATGTGTACGATTGAGTAGTGTTAGTATGTATTATGTTCGCATGCCTACCTGCTAGCTTGACCAGTTGACCATTCTTCAGATATTAGGGAATCAAGGTACGTAAAAACACTACACAATTAGTTGAATTGCCAGTCTACAGATAATTTTCTATAACCCATGGTAGGTTAGTGGACAGAGTCACTAGCTACCACCCCGAAGCTCCGAGTTCAATTTTTTCAGACATAACTAATTTTTGAAAAGATGAAGACTTAGGTTCTGAGTGGTGTCTCATGTACTTTTAATACCTGCATGCTTATAGAGTTTGTAGAATATCACTCGGAAGTAATTTCAAAAGTGTCAGACGCTTTCCATAGACTAGAACTTTTGTCAGACTCTTTAAAGCTCCACAAATTACTTCAGAGCGATATTCAACAAAATATACATAAAAATCAGCCACACAAATTTAAGTTAAGTAACTCTTATTTTTAGTTACCTTTCTCACCTGTTACCTGCCCAGATGTCACAGAACGAACTCCACAAGCACTCAGAAACTAAGTCTTCATCTTTTCAAAAATAAGTTATTTCTGAAGGCCCTGGGATTTTATTTTTAAGGAAATAAGAACAAAATCTTTTATTTACCAAAATTCTGTTTTCTTTTAAATTTATTTTTGAACAAAAGTCCTCCCAGAGTCGAAGCCGTTTCCAACCGAGATGGCTGACCCTAGTGTGATGCGTCTGCTGGGTTCTTTTTAAAAAAAAAAAATTGTTGGAGACGAGATTTGAACTCGGAGCTCCGGGGTGGTAGTTAGTTACTATGCCCACTAACCCTCCATAGGTGACAAAAATATATCTGTAGACTGGCAATTCAACTAAGTGAGTGGTGTTTTTATGTACCTTGATTCCCTAATATCTGAAGAATGGTCATCTGGTCAAGCTAGCAGGTAGGCATGCGAACATAGTACATACTATCACCACTCAATCGTACACATTTCGTTCGTTTAAAAATAAGTAACGTCTGACGGCCATGGGATCTTGCTCTATTACGCTCGTCTAAAAAATTAAATTTTTGAAGTTTTCTGCTTACACTGATATTTCTACACCACTACATATTACTACGTGATACGTTTATATGAGTAATTTAAATTCAGTTTTATTTCCCACTATTTTTTTTCTGATGATAATCCGGTTTCTGAGGACTGCCAGACTCTACTTTTATTGTTCAACAAGAATATGAAATTCAGTACCAAAAATGTCACGACTTATAAAATAACAATTCGAAGGACGTTGCAGGGGCTCTTGGTCTATTATAGTCCAAGATCCCAGGGCCGTCAGACGTTACTTATTTTTAAACGAACGAAATGTGTACGATTGAGTAGTGTTAGTATGTATTATGTTCGCATGCCTACCTGCTAGCTTGACCAGTTGACCATTCTTCAGATATTAGGGAATCAAGGTACGTAAAAACACTACACAATTAGTTGAATTGCCAGTCTACAGATAATTTTCTATAACCCATGGTAGGTTAGTGGACAGAGTCACTAGCTACCACCCCGAAGCTCCCAGTTCAATTTTTTTTTTAACCCAGCAGACGCTTGGTCAGCCATCTCGGTTGGAAACTGCTTCGACTCTGGAAGGATGTTTATTCAAAAAGAAATTTAAAAGAAAACAGTATTTTGGCAAATAAATTTTTTTGTTAAGATTTCCTTATAAGTAAAATCCCAGGGCCTTCAGACATAACTAATTTTTGAAAAGATGAAGACTTAGGTTCTGAGTGGTGTCTCATGTACTTTTAATACCTGCATGCTTATAGAGTTTGTAGAATATCACTCGGAAGTAATTTCAAAAGTGTCAGACGCTTTCCATAGACTAGAACTTTTGTCAGACTCTTTAAAGCTCCACAAATTACTTCATAGCGATATTCAACAAAATATACATAAAAATCTGCCACACAAATTTAAGTTAAGTAACTCTTATTTTTAGTTACCTTTCTCACCTGTTACCTGCCCAGATGTCACAGAACGAACTCCACAAGCACTCAGAAACTAAGTCTTCATCTTTTCAAAAATAAGTTAATTCTGAAGGCCCTGGGATTTTATTTTTAAGGAAATAAGAACAAAATCTTTTATTTACCAAAATTCTGTTTTCTTTTAAATTTATTTTTGAACAAAAGTCCTCCCAGAGTCGAAGCCGTTTCCAACCGAGATGGCTGACCCTAGTGTGATGCGTCTGCTGGGTTCTTTTTCAAAAAAAAAAAAATTGTTGGAGACGAGATTTGAACTCGGAGCTCCGGGGTGGTAGTTAGTTACTATGCCCACTAACCCTCCATGGGTGACAAAAATATATCTGTTGACTGGCAATTCAACTAAGTGAGTGGTGTTTTTATGTACCTTGATTCCCTAATATCTGAAGAATGGTCATCTGGTCAAGCTAGCAGGTAGGCATGCGAACATAGTACATACTATCACCACTCAATCGTACACATTTCGTTCGTTTAAAAATAAGTAACGTCTGACGGCCATGGGATCTTGCTCTATTACGCTCGTCTGAAAAATTAAATTTTTGAAGTTTTCTGCTTACTCTGATATTTCAATCCAATGTGTGATTTAAATAAAAATAACACCCCCGTAAAGCTAGCAGAACCACTTTGGAATTTTCAAAATTTTTTTAGGCCATAATTTTAGGTTAATTTTAGGCTAATTTATTACCCTATTCCCAAATTTTTTGCTCTTCATTTGTGAAAGATATCGCTGGTTCTGCTAGCTTAACGTTAAGCTGGCAGAACCAAACCGCCAAACGGATGATTATGAAAAGTCTAAGCACACCATAATTTTAGGCCCATTTTAGGCTCACGTTTGAACCCATCGCCGATTTTTTTGGAATTCGTTTTTTAAAAAAAATCCTGGTTCTGCTAGCATTACCGTTAAGCTAGCAGAACCCAACCTTAAAAAAGCAACTTAGAACAAATCCAGTTGTACAATAATTTTAGGCTCTATTCAGGCTAATTTATTACCCAATTATGAATTTTTTTGCTCTTCAGTTGAAGGAGAAATCATAGGTCGTGTTAGCTCAACACTGAACTGGCAGTACATAAAGGCTAATCGAATCGTTATGGAAAAAATGATCACACCATAATTTTAGGCTCATTTTATGCTCACGTTTGTACCCGTCGCCAATTTTTTTGGAATTCGTTTTTTTTTAAATCCTGGGTTCTGCTAGCTTTACCGTTAAGCTAGCAGAACCCAACCTTAAAAAGCAACTCAGAGCAAATCCAGTTGGACAATAATTTTAGGATCTATTCAGGCTAATTTATTACCCAATCATAATTTTTTTTGCTCTTCAGTTGAAGTAGAAATCATAGGTCGTGTTAGCTCAACACTGAGCTGGCAGTACCAAAAGGCTAACCGATTCGTTATGGAAAATCACACCATAATATTAGGCTCATTTTAGGCTCACGTTTGAACCCGTCGCCGATTTTTTTGGAATTATTTTTTTTCAAATCCTGGGTTCTGCTAGCTTTACCGTCAAGCCAGCAGAACCCAACCTTAAAAAAGCAACTCAGAACAAATCCAGTTGGACAATAATTTTAGGCTCTATTCAGGCTAATTTATTACCCAATTATAAATTTTTTTGCTCTTCATTTGGAGGAGAAATCATAGGTTGTGTGAGCTCTACACTGAGCTGGCAGTACCAAAAGGCTAACCGAATCGTTATGGAAAATCTGATCGCACCATAATTTTAGGCTTATTTTAGGCTCACGTTTGAACCCATCGCCGATTTTTTTGGAATTCGTTTTTAAAAAAAAATCCTGGGTTCTGCTAGCTTTACCGTTAAGCTAGCAGAACACAACCTATGATATCTCCTCCAACTGAAGAGCAAAAAAATTTATAATTGGGTAATAAATTAGCCTGAATAGAGCCTAAAATTATTATCCAACTGGATTTGTTCTGAGTTGCTTTTAAAAAGTTGGGTTCTGCTGGCTTAACCGTAAAGCTAGCAGAACCCAGGTTTTTTTTTTTAAAAACAAATTCCAAAAAAATTGGCGATGGGTTCAAACGTGAGTCAAAAATGAGCTTAAAATTATGGTGCGATCAGATTTTCCATAACGATTCGGTTAGCCCTTTGGTACTGCCAGATCAGTGTTGACCTAACACAACCTATGATTTCTCCTTCGACTGAAGAGCAAAAAAAAATTATAATTGGGTAATAAATTAGCCTCAATAGAGTCTAAAATTATTGTCCAACTGGATTTGTTCTGAGTTGCTTTTTTAAGGTTGGGTTCTGCTGGCTTAACGGTAAAGCTAGCAGAACCCAGGATTTAAAAAAAAAAACGAATTCCAAAAAAATCGGCGAAGGGTTCAAACGTGAGCCTAAAATGAGCCTAAAATTATGGTGCGATCAGATTTTCCATAACGATTCGGTTAGCCATTTGGTACTGCCAGCTCAGTGTTGAGCTAACACAACTTATGATTTCTCCTACAACTGAAGAGCAAAAAAATTTATAATTGGGTAATAGATTAGCATGAATAGAGCTTAAAATTATTGTCCAACTGGATTTGTTCTGAGTTGCTTTTTTAAGGTTGGGTTCTGCTGGCTTAACGGTAAAGCTAGCAGAACCCAGGATTTTTTTTTAAAAACGAATTCCAAAAAAAATCGGCGAATGGTTCAAACGTGAGCCTAAAATGAGCCTAAAATTATGGTGCGATCAGATTTTCCATAACGATTCGGTTAGCCTTTTGGTCCTGCCAGCTCAGTGTAGAACAAAAAAATTTATAATTGGGTAATAAATTAGCCTGAATAGAGCCTAAAATTATTGTCCAACTGGATTTGTTCAGAGTTGCTTTTTTAAGGTTGGGTTCTGCTAGCTTGACGGTAAAGCTAGCAGAACACAGGATTTTTTTTAAAAAACGAATTCCAAAAAAATCGGCGACGGGTTCAAACGTGAGCCTAAAATGAGCTCAAAATTATGGTGTCATCAAATTTTCCATAACGATTCGGTTAGCCTTTTAGTACTGCCAGCTCAGTGTTGAGCTAACACGACCTATAATTTCTCGTCCAACTGAAGATCAAAAAAATGTATAATTGGGTAATAAATTAGCCTGAATAGATCCTAAAATTATTGTCCAACTAGATTTGTTCTGAGTTGCTTTTTTAAGGTTGGGTTCTGCTAGCTTAACGGTAAAGCTAGCAGAACCCGGGATTTTTTTTAAAAACGAATTCCAAAAAATCGGCGATGGGTTCAAACGTGAGCCTAAAATGAGCCTAAAATTATGATGTGCTTAGACTTTTCATAATCATTCGTTTGGCGGTTTGGTTCTGCCAGCTTAACGTTAAGCTAGCAGAACCAGCTATATCTCTTACAATTGAAGAGCAAAAAATTTGGGAATAGGGTAATAAATTAGCCTAAAATTAGCCTAAAATTATGGCCTAAAAAAATTTTGAAAATTCCAAAGTGGTTCTGCTAGCTTTACGGGGATAAAAATAACATATTACTATCCTTTTCTCTCCTAGGAATATTTGGAAATACCAACATTAACATGATATCAGTTCCATAATACGTGCGGGAAATCCTTCGTTTTTACGTTTTACCTGGGGGAAGATATAACGTGAAATTTGAACTTGAACCGTAACATATCTCGTGTAATGCGGGTATAAAAAATACTACGCCAGAGGTATAAAAATAAAATACTTACGCTGCAAAGTGTATGCGATAAACTACCGGTTCGTATAATAGGTAGTATGAACGTGAACTACACGAGCGCTCTGCTTACAGGGTGGCCCAAAAATACAAATGAGAGGATGGAAATATAGTGCAGCATTTATTTCAATTGTTTATATCGTTTGTAACAATTTAACCGATAAACCGTCCCCATTCCTTTGCGAAAAAGCCGCACCGCACCGTCTTTTTTTTTCAAATTACCTTAATGTTTGCAACATATCCTACGCCAGTGCTTTGGGTTTTGAAAGATATTGCAGTAAATGAATGTATCAAATCAAATATTATTGTCTAAGAAACAATCTTTACTGACAAAGTAAATGTCAATTGTATAAAGCCATAGCAATTTCAAAATATGAAATATAATAAATTATTAAAACATTTTAGATTGCAGAAATGCCACTTTAACTATAGGAAGGAGGTTATGTACTTTCTTCATATATCAAAGAAAATTTTGTAATTGCTAGTTTTGGGAATTGGCAAAGGTAGATTCCGACTTCCTTTTGTATGATATCATCATCTACTGCTGAATTAGAATACTTTTTGTGTATTAGTTAGACACACGGTTTCTAAAAGGACAAACCTGTTACAGTTCGAATTTTTTGGCTGATGAAAAGTGGTTTGCAGTGATCTTGAAATGTTGCCTCACATATGTCCCTTTTTGCAAAACGAATACTGAATTCAATAGTTGCAGACTGCGTAAACTTCAGTAGGCAATTTCATATCTCGAATGTGAAACAACTCGCAAAGATGCAGCAAATAGCGAAGTACCTCCGTGTACGAACACTATTGTCCTATTTCAAAACAGTCGCGATAAGAATTTTTATCAATAGTTGGCAACAACAATGGAATACCAGCGGGTCAAAGTTAAGCGAAATAAAGATCAGTCCATGGAAATACACCTCAATGCCCAGAAGATAGCAGGTCCTTTTCGCAAGACTCCGTATAGGTCATACAAGACTTACCCATGGACACATCATAGGCAAAACAGAAGAACCACACTGTGATATTTGCCAAACAAAAATCAAAGTGAAAGACATTAAAAAAAAATAACTGTAAGGGTTGATGAGACAATGAATAAAGCTAATTAAAAAAATATCTCGAATAATAAAGTTAAAAATGAAATTCTCGCCAGAGTATATTTGGAGACGAAGTACAGATAGGCTCCGCCCACCAGTGGCTCTGCTTCGGCATTGGACGGAGCAAATGTGCACTGTGATAATTTAAAAAGCTGAGATGACTTGAAAAATCAGCTGCTCCCACAGATTAGCTATAGCGAAAGCCGCAAGGCATAAGCTGTACCCACTCATCGGACGTAGGAGCAACATGGCACTCGAGTTGAAACTACGCCTCATCAAGACAATTCTTCTGCCTATCATATTGTACGCATCCACTGCTTGGGGGCAGTGCGCGAACAGTTATAGGCAGAAGATACAGGCCTTCTTCAACGTCTGCCTGAGGACGGCAACAGACGCACCACAATATATGCCCAACAGGTTCATATATCGAGACTTAGACATCCACCCGGACTATATCGACAGACTGATCAGACAGCATGTGGGGACTACTCTAGACAGAGTAGAGACCCACACGAACCCGCTGCTCACGGAGCTCCACGAGAACAGACGTGAGCAAGACGACAGAGACAGAGACAAATACAGACGTCCAGTAAACCAAGGAGACAACGACACCCCTGAAGAAGTACGGCGGAGGCGAGACCTTCGGCGACGCCAACGTCTACTTCAACAGGCACCAAATCACGATTAATCATGCTTTTATGTTTCAGATCCACGAAGAACCGACCAAGTAATAATTTCAATTTCAATTAACTCAGCACACAGCACTCGGCCCTCAGCCGAGAGTTTTTTCAGGCCTTCAGCCAGTTTCAGGGGGGCACCATGCATAGTAAAGTAAAGTAAAGTCATTGTTTAAAAGTCAACTCATGTCAGATATAAGGGAGCTTCAAGCCGAGAATTGGCTGGGCACTCCATATCAAACGGTCAGATTTTATTCTGCTGATCGCCAGTCATCAGGATGAGGAACCGCTTTAACGAGCGGGGGTGGTGGATAGGGGGGGTGAGCTTTCGAGTACGTACGAGTGCTGGGGAGTTCATCCTTCCGGGCCTCAACCTTAGGGGGTGCATGGTGGTGGAAAAATCAGCCATAAGGGAGCCTCCGAAGTGCTCGGATGTTGTTATAGAGAGTTCTCTAGAGTGGACTACCACTCTCACTCAATTATTATTGTTTTAATAGTATTTCTGGCCTGGGTCTTTGGAGAATCTACAGCCCGGCATGTGTTTAAACGGCGAAATATCCTCCAACTTTCGATACCCAAGTACACGCATTTGTTGACAGCTGATGCATTTTCTCGCTTATTGCAATCGACAAATGAAATTTGATATCGTTAGGAACCCGAAAAAAAATTCCCATGAGCCGGTCAGCTGTTGAGGTAAATTTTTGATCCGGATAATTTAGTGAAATTTTTTTTCGGGTTCTTAACGATATCAAATTTAATTCTGTCACTTAGCGCTCTAAATACACAAATAGATAGATAGATAGATTTTATTTAACCACTTTACATAAATGATATATTTGTAGCATTGAATAGGTAGTTTCATTTTATACACAGGGTGAACTACGATTAATTATGGAAAATTAAGTGATCAGTTTGCTCTCCCCACCAAACGAAATGGAAATTTTATAAATTTGGACCAAAAAGAAGTAAATAATGTTGGTCGAATGAACATTTCATGTGAGCGAAAATATGTTCTTTTGGGCGCAAATTACATTCTAGACATACGTATCAATGTGTTTTGAACGACCGATTAACGAAAATACTTCGAAACAATATCTCAGAAAATTTCGAAATAAAATAAAAATGTCAGACCGCATGCACAGTTGTCAGGTGACTAATATACCTAGAACCACAACAGTCATAGACATTTAACATCAGGAGTTCGTAGGCAGAGTCAAAACATGATTCAGTAGCATATATTCGAGGGTTGGTGAACAAAAAAAAGCATATGAATCATCACGGATTACGTTGAAATATTACAGGTGTATTTTCTACATGATTGACTAGCATACCATTTTATTTTCTGTAATCCTGTATACCTAATAGATAATTTTATGCTGTCTAAGAAAAAAATTCTTAGTACAAAGAGTTTGGTATATAGATGAAAAATATATATATAAGTTTACAATATTTACAATAGAATAATAATAAAATAGTAAGAGACGTAAGAGTGCTATAGGGCAAGGGGAAAACATTATTTTGCGTCATTCAAGAAGTGATAGCACGAAATTTTGCAGAAATTAAAGTGGCATTAATACTCATTTATTATGAACGCACGCAACTTGAGCTTGTTTATTATGTAATTCATAAGTCTTTTAAGCCTTTGAATATTGCCACTATTCAATAGGGGAATAACGTTATCCACAGTATCAATTCGGGACAAAACTGAACTTTTTCTCAAGCCTTCATAAAGAGGGCAGTTAAATAGTATATGCTGAAAGGAATCATTAACGAGTATATTCCAAATGGAACAGATTTCCGTCATGTCGATCCACCAAAATATAACATCAGATACTTACTACTACAAATTCTGATTTGTGCTATGATTCGAGTGAAACAGATTGGGCAGGTGAACTCAGATAGCTATTTTCGATACCAAAATTTGTGAATTGGTGATAAATAAGCGGATAAGTGGAGTTTAAGAGTTCAGTATTATCATCTTCCAAAAGTTTTTGCTTATATTTTTCCAATATCATAATGTTTCGAGACTTGGAACTATAGCCAAGAAAGTTCTGTCACCTATTTTCACATTTGGCATAAATGAAAAATGCTTTGACTTGAAGTAACCAATTGAACCGGATGTCACTATTACACAGGGAGACTAACCGAGTGTGATATAATTTCGCTAATCTTGAAATATCCAGATCCAGCTTTCAGGGTATTGAACCAGGTTAACGCTGATTTCGAAATCAGATAGGACAACTTCTTTGATGCCGTTTCTAAGCGTACCAGATTATTAGGAGTGTTATTGGGTAAACAAAGGAGTCGTTTGAATGCGTTCAATCACGTCCGCATATCATACGGTTTCATTCTTGATTGCCACGAATTCATTTTGGATCTTCTCATTATGTCCATCACAGCTCCTATTGCTTGGATAGCTTTGTGCACTAGTTTTTAGCCATACTGAGAAAAGAAGATGATGAGGAGAATTCAACCCCCAAATAGTTGTAACTTTTGACTACTTCAATTTGTATACGTAATAAGTTTTTTTGTGAAATATTTCCTTCCATCACCCTGTACCCGAGGCTTTTCGATCGCGTGCAACCGAAGTACCCACTGGAGGAGGAGGAGGTTTTCTATGGATTCCGGCGCATTGAGTTTCCATTGAAACCGCAAGAGCAGAGAGTGTACGTAACATAACTCAGGGGCGATTAAACAATTGCCGAATACGCAGTCAAGACGTTGATCGTTGAAGTTGTTGTTGTTTTTGTTTTTGGCATGCCGCATAATGCGGCACTCGATCGACGCACAACAATGAACGCGCTCAAATTGCCTTTATTCGGCTCATTGTGTGCCCCACGATTGTTTGAAGGGACCCTCGCGATTTGATAACTGGTCTCTTATTCTCGCAATAGAACTGGAGATCGCGGTTATTATATGGTAGATACACCAGAACAAAGAGTCAGGTGTGTTTTTTGTTTTCGGATTAGACTGTTGGGTCGATATTTTTTTCGTCTTCGTCGTATAAGTCTGAAGAAGTCAGATGTAGTTTTCTGTTGATACATTTTTGTGGAACACACACGAAGTTGGTTAAGACTCATGAGTTTTACCAAAATAATAATAATTATAATCTACTTTTTGAGTACATTACGCGGCGGTTAGTTGAAGTTTCTTTTAACACGTACAGTGCTCGGTTTTATTGTAGACATTCGTATGGCCTGATATGAATTTTTGGGCAATGGCTATTCCAACTTCTTGATGTGTCTTATATAAGTGTAAAATATGAAAATAAAACAACCATTCGAGGTAATTTTGAGAATGAAAAAATACCCGTAAGCATTCTAGAAGCAGCAGCAGAAAAAAGGGCTTTGAAAGCTACAAAAAACACCCTAAACACCTCCGAAAATGAAAAACTAAAATATGTACTTGATAGTTCAAAACATAAACCCTATTCCTATTGTGTAGTTCAGATTGTTGGCTTAGGGGAAGGAAGCCACTTATCTGTTTCGTCGATCGTGGCTATCTTCGGTGGTGTTCTTTTCAATACTAAAAAATCTCAAACAGTGCCCGTTACGCTAGTGAATTCCACCATCTCTGGCCGTTGCTTACTACTATATATTAATACGATAATTAATTATGTATTATTTGGACACGGTTAGCGAATAAGCTCTACCCGACCACGAGTTTTCTCTGGCGAGCAGCACATGACTTTCTGGCGTTAGGAGCTGTAATCGTTATAGTCCGGTGAATAACTATGAAAAATGGAAAAACGAGTCACACGTCTACCAAGGTTGTAGTGACTTGCACTATTACTGGATTTAGAATGAACTCACCAGGACGACATTTTGTGATATCTACGATAATTCGAAAAAGTTGAAGAAAGTTGAACACAAACAAATATAATTAATAAAGTCGACGATGACAACGTTGAAGGACTTTCCTCTCTACACATTCCCACAAACTGCAAGATATGAGGCAAAATCTCACAGAAAATAACTACTTACTTCCCAGATTATTACCACAATGGACTTTGATCTACGTATGGCAGATATTTGTGCAACGTTCCTCAAGAGGGGCACTATTGTGAGTGCATCCTGTATGAAACAGCAGAACTTATCCTATTTATACATATATCCTTATCCTATATATGAGGCGCCGTTTGGGTAAAAAGTATTTTTGCAAATATATAAAATTTTGTGTCAATATACCGGGTGATTCTCCAAGGTGGCTCACCCCTATAACTTTTTTATTATTGAAGATAGAAAAACGAAATTTGGGGGTTGTGTATTATAGTTCAATTTACATTTTTTGACATATTAACTTGCTTTATCGTACTTCCGGTTCGACCGGAAATGAGCATAACTTTCGATTTTTAAATGGGACATCCTATATATTTTTACTTATTTCGATCGAGAATGACATTCTAAATCCAACAACACCTCACTTGTCAATATTTGACAAATGAAGTAATTTTTATTTCAATTTTCATTTTTTGATCTAGAATGCCATGGATCGTGTAAATCGCTTCATTCTTGATCAAGTAACATGGGAAAAATACGACTTTGAGGCTTTTGACTTCACAGTCGTTGAAAGAATTATTCAAAAGTCTCAAATATGAATTTTTCCAGTTAACGTGAATTTTTCAAATGGAAAGGGGGTGGCTCGTCGGCTTTTTGTGAAAGATCATTTTCTTACGAATAATTTGATACCACACACTTTCACTTTATTTTCACTATTTGAGACTTTTGAATAATTCTTACAGCGACTGTGAATTCAAAAGCCTCAAAGTCGTACTTTTCCCATGTTACTTGATCAAGAATGAGGCGATTCACACGATCCATGGCATTCTAGATCGAAAAATAAAAATTGAAATAAAAATTACTTCATTTGTCAAATATTGACAAGTGAGGTGTTGTTGGATTTAGAATGTCATTCTCGATCGAAATAAGTAAAAATATATAGGATGTCCCATTTAAAAATCGAAAGTTATGCTCATTTCCGGTCGAACCGGAAGTACGATAAAGCAAGTTAATATGTCAAAAAATGTAAATTGAACTATAATACACAACCCCCAAATTTCGTTTTTCTATCTTCAATAATAAAAAAGTTATAGGGGTGAGCCACCTTGGAGAATCACCCGGTATTTATTAGTTGGAGCAATATTTTTTATTTTGCTTGTCAATATATTTATTTTTGATCAAACACAATATATTTACGTTTCAGGTGTATTCCAAATATACGAAAACGTGAATTCCCATATATTTATAAATTCGATCTATTTTATATCGCCAAGAGATGGCGCACCAACGCGATTTGTTACATTATTTGGCAACAGGGCGAAGTCAAGTACGTAAATTAGCTAATAGATGGCGGCCGAATGTAACTGATTACTGAATCCTAGAAGGCTTTGGCCTTCTTACGGGTATGGCCAATAGGTGGAGTCTAAATAGTTACAATATTCCAAAAACTCCACGAAAATTAGGTCCGATGTTTGTTGAACTAGTGACACATGTCAAAAGTCAATTTTTATGTAATTGCCGTCATTGGTAATGTTTTCAAAGTTTCAAACATAGTTTTAGTTTAGCAGATTCAGATAAAAGAAAGCAGAAGTCCCAAAATCTTCTGATGAGCCCTGCTGTCACTGATGAAACTTAGGAATATCTTGGTTACTTTTTTTACTGATACAAATATTCCTTACTTCTGAAAGTAAAGTACCTATTGAGCAGTGAAAAACTGCAAGAATACGGACAAAAGTCATAAATTATATTGTATTCTCAGAGACAATTTTTTACGGTTAATTAAAAAAAAATACATAAATTGATGATGATTTCAGTAAAAATAAACATGAAACTACCCTACCACCTTTCCAATTGAGAGCTTGTTTTACCCACTTGTTATCCCTGAACTAAACTAAATAGAGATCTGAGATCACATCAGGAGCTACTCCGGGTTACTCGGAGCTGACAATTCGGAATGTCTGAATCCCAGTTACAGAACAGAACACAGAACTGAAAAGTAGATAGCTGCTGTGCTACTGACATCTGTTATCCACTTTAGGTACTAATGACTCTTCCCGGTTGCCATGTTGCCATATCCTCAAGCTGTAACAAATCGCGTAGGTAGCGCCATCTCTTGAGGACATAAAATAGATCGAATTTATAAATCTATGAGAACTCACATTTTTATATATTTGAAACACTTGAAACGTAAATATATTGTGTTTGATCAAAAATAAATATATCGGCAAGCAAAATAATAAATAATGCTCCAACTAATAAATATATTGACACAACATTTTTATATTTGCAAAAAGACTTTTTACCCAAACGGCGCCTCATACCTATATTTGGCTGGTAATGAATACCTTCATAGGTACTAGTGAAGAGTATCTCAATAATATCTACTTTCAAAAAGAAACTTAAAGAATTATCCGTACTATATGTGTTTCTTTTACTTGACGTTTCCTATATCATTGTAAAATGATCATTTCAAGGAATAAAAACATTATTATTATTATACACCAGTGTTTAGAGGTTCTTTCAGTGTTGAGACAGACTCAGGTTATCATAAGAAAAGAGCAGATTTCTAATCTGATTTTTTTGTATCGTTATTTCTACAGAGACATAATTAAACATGCAGAAAATTTTGTTTTATATTACAAAAACTAGCAACACATTCACAAATAACAGAGATCAGAGGTTATTTATCCCAATGACATATTAACGGATTGACTTCGTTATATACATTTCGATCTGCGGTCACATTCTAAGCACAATTTTTATTGCAGCTTGTTTCACGGAAAACAGTTGCTAATCAACCCAAAAGTCGGCAAAGCTAAGTTTCTGCTGAATTATCTGCTTATATACAGGGTGTTTCTTAAGTACGTGTAGAAACTTTAGGAGCTTGTTGCTGACGTCGAAATAAGAAAAAAAGTTCCCATAAACACATGTCTGCAATCTATTCGTTTCTAAGATACAGAGTGTCGAAGTTTAATTCTTATATTTGTTTTTTGTGAATACATTCCAAAATATTTGTGATATTCTAGTAAAGTTTGGTATTTGGGTTGATTTTTCAATGACAAAATCAAATTTTATGTTAATTGTGAAAAAAACTTCTAATTGAATTTATTTTAAATTTAAAAATCTTGTCATTCAAAATCACTTGCATCGGTTATTTCAAATCTCAATAACTCGAAAACAGTTGCTCGCAGTGACCTCTACCAAGAATATATTTTTACACAAAGTAAATAACGAATATTCCCAGATACCAAACATTACCCAATTATCAAAATTATTTTGAAATTGTTCACAAAAGTTAAAATAAGAATTCAACTTTGACACTCTGTATCTCAGAAACAAATAACTTGCGGACATATGTTTATAGGAACTTTTCTACTTATTTTGATGTCAGCAACACACTCCTATTTTCCCATTTTCTACACGCACTTAAGAAACACCCTGTATAATGTATATAATTGCTGCGAAATAAGTGGTAGTAAAAATTGTGCTTAGAATGTGACTCTATTTGACCGCAGCTAGTAATGTAAATAACCTATCCAGCTCATGAATTTTCTTTATACAGTTTTTTTTGTTATTTCCGTCGATGAATGAACGCAATGCAGTCAATAATAATAATCGAGATGGAGAAAAAAGGAGTGAAAAGATGTGGCAAGCAAAAGCTTATAACCTCACATTTCTCACAATATATCAAACAAATAACTTAAACACAACACAAAACTAACATAGTAGTCATGTCATATAGGTAAAAAATGTAGTAATATAGGTTACTGCACAAACCACATATAATTCACGATTATAAGAGATCATTAAAAACGTGATCGCATAAACTAACTTCACTGACAAAAAATAATACTTGACAAAAAATGAGAAATGAATCTTTCTTTGTTTTTATACCACTTTAATTTTTAACCAAACGTTACTGCAGTTTGGTCCTATATGGACGTTATCAAAAAAAATACTAGTATTCAAAGTTTGACCTCTTTGAAAAATGTTGCTTTCCGCTACGGATTGCCTGCTTTAAAAATGCCATGAACCTTCCAGAACATTGATAAACGTCCATGCTTCGCCTTTCGATGTCTATGAAAGCAATACTTGTATATAGACCAAGAATGCATAATCCTTGGCCGTTGTTTATCCTGGCCGAGAATTTTAGTTCTGAGAAATGGTCACCAACGGTCACCAATGGGCCGTGGTGGTAGAGCGTTCGCCTTTGGAGCGAAGGGTCGAGGGTTCAAAGCCTCGCATGGTCATCGGTCTCGTGCATGGCATCACACGTTAAAAGGTAAGGGCTGCGTCTTCCCAAGCTCACACAAGTCTCTCGCAGACTTCCGAGGGTTGCGCGTAGGGGTGCAATCGGTTGGCGGAAATAACAATTTTAACAATTTTTTTTTTAACGGTCGCATGGTATTCTGCCATTCCAAGGCTTCCACAATATAGTCATATTTAGTTCGAGGTGTGCCAGATATTCTCCCCAATTAATTATCTGACTTTGAAGATATTTTCTTGGAAAGCTTCAAATGAAAACTAACCTAATTGGTGACTATAAATTTCTTTGTGCTGAAAGGATGTTTGTGGTTATTTTTTCCGAAATATTCTCCTGAGAAAATTAATAGACTGTGAAGAAGATTTGGAGCTTATCATTTTTTATTTCCTAGACTAGGCTTGTTTTGGTTCTAAGCTAGAACCGTCGAAAGTAGTGGCATAGTTGAAGTCTGTCAAGTTTTGGATAACTAGACTTCCTAGACTTGAACGTGTGATTGTTCAGAACTGGTTCAGAACCGGCAACGATGGAACCGAAACAAACCTATTGGGCGAGGGGAAGAAAATCTAGCAAATGCTCATACTATACAGGGTGTTTCTTAAGTACGTGTTGAAAATACAGGAGCGTGTTGCTGACATCAAAATAAGAAGAAAAGTTCCTATAAACATATGTCCGCAAGTTATTCGTTTCGAGATACAGAGTGTCAAAGTTGAATTCTTATTTTTGTTTTATGTGAATAATTTCAAAATAATTTTGATATTTGGGTAAAGTTTGTTATCAAGGAATATTTATTATTTAGTTTGTGAAAAAAAAATGTTCATGCGAGCAACTGTTTTCGAGTTATTGAGATTTGAATTAATCGATGCAAGTGATTTTGAATGACAATATTTTCAAATTCAAAATAAATTCAATTAGACATTAGTTTTTTCACAATTAACATAAAATTTGATTTTGTCATTGAAAAATCATCCCAGATACCAAACTTTACTCGAATATCACAAATATTTTGGAATTTATTCACAAAAAACAAATATAAGAATTAAACTATGACACTCTGTATCTTAGAAACGAATAACTTGCGGACATGTGTTTATGAGAACTTTTTTTCTTATTTCGACATCAGCAACATGCTCCTGAAGTTTCTACACGTACCTAAGAAACACCCTGTATATGTATCCCTTTCATTTACTTGAAATTCACTTTATTCACATCCCCCATTATGTTAAATGTTATTGGTCGTATACATAAACCTTGAGCAAATGCTTTTACTTCGATTTCTTGAAACAGACTTATTCATTTTGTTGAGTTAAGAGGAAGACAAAGCTGTAGTGAAAGCATTTGCTACCTTTTGTGAATATTACCCATTTGATTTCGGACTTAGTATTTTTTTCTCGCTTTCTAGTATAATTTTCCTGTGTTATTGGGACCTCATTGATATTTTCATGAAAAAGCGCTAATCATATAAGGGTGACTTGTCTTGTCTAAATATTCACTCTGATGCCCTTTTAAAAAAGCGCTCATTATATAGGAGTAAATTGACTTGTCTAAATAATAAATTTCTTCGCTGAGGTTATCTTGAAACCTATCATCGCCAAGTTAATTCGGTGTAAAAATATTTAAATTTCGCGTGTTCATTTTGGTGGCAATTAAAATAATAAAACAAGGCGACACGATTTCAAATAAGAAAAAGAGGTGCTCGTTTTAATTTATGACCGCAAATCCTTTAAAGAAACATTATACTTTTTGGCATTTTAAGTAAAGTAACATTATTTCTTGAGATTAATGTTGCGATAATAAAAAACACTCTATACGCCATTTAATTCCTAAATTGAGATCATGTTGATGATAATACATAATACGGTGCACATTTACATTTTGAATGCATTACTCCTTTTGGAATTATTAAAAGACTCATCACAACAAATTCAGTTGGAGTGAACGCGCCGTGAAATTGGAGAAGAGAGTTTTCTTCGGGAAAGTTTCTATAAATCCAGCACTCAAAATGAAGAGGTTTGTTTACCTATTCTTCAGTTCTGTGAGTCCATTTATCAGAGTGGAATTGGTTAGATCCTAGAAATGTAGATTTGGTAGGATTTTCAGAAATTTTGAACTTTCAGCGCTGAGATCTGATCTTACCAGTGAAAGTGAAGAGGTCAGTGTTCAGAAAAGAGGCTTTAGAACCATGATATCCTAATAAAAAAACTTGAATGTTTTGGCATTAGAGGTATCTCTCTGCATATGTTCAAATTCTTCTCGACAGAAAGAACTCAATTTAGTTTAAAGTTTGAAATTGATGGTAGAATCCAACACATCTACTAGAAATATTACAATTGGTGTCCCTCAAGGATCCTCCCTCGGACCCTTATTGTTTATAATGTATGTGAATGACATGCCAGATTGCTTTCAACGCCAGCTGTTATCCAATATGCCGATGACATGTCGTGTTCATTAATTAGCAAAACTCTTGAAAATCTCTCGAAAAAAACAATAACGGTGAAATTGTTTAGCTTGTGTAACAATAATAACCTAAACTTAAATACAAAAATTAGTGTCATTGCAGTTTAGTAACAGTTTGGAATTAGACAGTAATGTTGTAATAAAACTTGGTACAAAATCAGTTTCCATACATGTTGATACTAAATTCCTAGTTGTGGAAATTGATAACTTATCTTTTGTAAACCAAATCTCCCAAATTGTGAAGAGCCTGAATAAAATGTGTTATGTCATACGTAAAATTAATGATTCTGTGGACTTTGCTTATGCTCAGTCAATTCTGACCTATGGCCTAAATTTCTGGGGAGAATCTCAATTTGCAGATAAAGCTTTTTTGGCACAGAAGCGTGCCATGAGTTGTATAATGAAAACACACTTTTTGCAAACCACTTCCCTCTCATATACACATATAAGCTACTAATTGTTATTAAGAGTAACCCAAATCCAAAAATAGATGATAGAATATTACGTTCTTCCAATAACTTGAGAATTCCGCAACACATACAATGAATCAATAATAGAATTGACCGTCATCATAGAACTCCTGTAGACTTTAGTTTGCTTTGAGTGAAAGTAAAGTTTTGAATATTTTTCAAAACAGGTGATGTCCAGAAATTTTTTTTAAAGTTGTAAGCAGTTTGTTGTAAATTTTTTTACTTTCGTACATCATTGAATTTTTTGTTTGCTCTGATCGGGAAATGGGTAGAGCTATATTTTTTCGTACTGCCTGACGTCAGTTTTTGACCTCGCTTAAATCATGTTCGATTTTTGTTTCAATATGAGTTCCTTGTCATATCAAAGTCGTATCATCAGCAAATAGGAAACTTTCCCTGAAAATTTCACACCTCTACTTTTTAACCAATAAGATGCCTTAATTTTGACTAGTTACCATGGCAACTAAAAAAATTTCCGGAAATTTTTTCGTGGCGCCACGATATTTAAGTGAAAATCTTTTGACAGTTGAAAAGGTAAACATATTACGAGGGCTGTTTGGTAACTCCGTGACTATTTGAATAAAGAAAAAAAAAATTGGCAAATAAGCGTTTTATTTTTCAACATAATCTCCTTTTAGATCAATACATTTAGTCCAGCGTTTTTCCAGGTTTTTTATTCCTTCCAAATAATAGGTTTTCTCAAGGCCCTCAAAATAGGCGTTTGTTTCGGTTATAACCTCTTCATTCGACCCAAATCTCTTACCACCCAGCCATTTCTTCAGGTTTGGGAAAAGAAAATAGTCGCAAGGGGCTAAATCTGGAGAATATGCTGGATGGGGTAGTAGTTCGTAGCCCAATTTATGAATTTTTGCCATAGTGACTACACACGTGTGCACTCGTGCATTGTCTTGATGAAGCAGCACTTTTTTTTTCGCTAAATGTGGTCGTTTTTGCCTCAAATCAATATCGAATCTGTCTAAAAGCTCTGAATAATATTCGCCGTTGATCGTTCTACCCTTCTCTAAGTAATCTATATGAATGACACCGCGTGCATCCCAAAAAACTGTGGCCATAACCTTGTTGGCTGACAGACGCACCTTAGCCTTCTTTGGTGCACGTTCACCAGTTGACACCCACTGTTTTGATTGTTCCTTGGTCTCTGGGGTATTGTGATGGATCCATGTTTCGTCTACGGTTATATAACGGCGTAAAAACTCGCCCGGATTGCGATTGAACTTTGCCAAACACTCCTTTGAAGTGGTCACACGGTTGCGCTTGTGGTCGAGTGTGAGCAATCGCGGCACCCATCTCGCGGATAGCTTCTTCATGTCCAAATATTCATGTAAAATGTGATGTACTCGCTCAGTTGAGATGCCTACAGCCTCAGCTACCTCACGTACTTTTATTCTCCGATCGTCCAATATCATTCCATGGATTTTATCGACGATTTCTGGCGTGATGACCTCTTTTGGGCGACCTGAACGTACGGCGTCACTTGTGCTGGTACGACCACAACGGAACTCAGTAAACCACTTCTTAACCATTGAAATTGATGGTGCAGAGTTCCCATAGTATTTATCAAGTCTTTCCTTGGTTTCAGTTATGGTTTTTTTACGCAAAAAATAATGCTTAATCAACACACGAAATTCACTTTTTTCCATTTTTGTTCAAATTCACGAGGTTGTCTGCTTCTAATTGCTGTCAAACACAAACCAAATGTCGCAGCTTGCTCAAAATTTGACAGTAGTCTATTGAAAGATGGTGGTTGACAGCAGCAGTGTTGCATTTAAAGTTACTGCGCGGGAAATTTAAAAAGTCACGGACTTACCAAACAAGCCTCGTATCTACAACTTGTATAATGCAAAATTTCTATAAGAATTAACATTATTATTTATTATTCGCTATAAAGTTTCATTAAACAGAAAACACAAATTTGTTTAATTATTATGCATTAACAATTTATATTTCATAAAACGTAGGATCTACAAACGTAGTAAGATTTAAAAGTTGCTTGAATTCTAACCCATCCTCTCTTCTTAATGGTGAATAGGAAGGTGACGAATTAATTAGATGTGTGTGTTTTAAGACATATATGTAATATTTTGAAACAATTTTGTTCAAATCTCTTTTACGCAAAAAGCCATATTTACTTGACATCTGCAGCAGACTATCTTGGATAAATAATTTCTACCACCTTTACTAACCTAAAATTATGAAAGGGCGATAGACTGATCTAATACCCATCTGAGTTTTAGCATTTGGTTTAGTTGGTAATATTTTTTATTTAACGAAACATGGTGGACTTGTCAAGCAGTGAAATTAATTTAAGATGTCAGATTGGATTAACAATTTTTTTCTAAATTATGGTGTGAAATTTTCTTACCGAATACCACGCAAGCTCAAATTATTCCTGGAAATTATTTAAGCTCTTGTGATATTACAAGTTAAAATTTATACTGGCCAAATCATTGAGGTATATTTGGAACAATATCGGGCCGACTATGGACCCTTGTGGCACACTATATTTGTTAGTAGAGGTGTTAGAGTAAGAGTCTTCCATCTTCACAATTTGTTTTCTATCTGATATCCTATGACAACAATGAATATTATTATTATTATTCACTAGTACTTAATGCCGAGCAGAATTTTAGTTTTAATACTAACAAGCTTACATGATAAAAATTCATAAGTCATATAGAAATTTACAGAATAAAAATGAAAACACCACTTTACAACTTAACAAAATATATATTATTTATTGAAAAAAGTATATACTTGTAACTTGTAGATTATTGTCAGTTCTCATGTATGATGTTTGTGTAAGCCGTCAACCTATTAAGATGATGGACGAAACAAGAGTAATCAACATATTTTATGATAGCGGATGCTGCTCCAAAATCATTTAAGTCTATTTTAATGAATGAAAGCGAAAGTTTGCATTCCCCATGAGAACGTCTATCTCGAGTGTTTCTGGTGCTAATAATGTTCGTACAGGGTGGTGCTCTTTTTGAAAGTCAATTTCAGTGTTTTTTTAGAAACATGTTTATCTGGAAATGAGAGATGACAAAAAATATATCAACTTATCTGGCTTCATTCGCGGCTTAATTCACACACGTGAAATAAAAGGAGATAGATGATTTTATTGGAAGCTTTGCCCAATCAGACTTATGTTGTTTAGAGAGAGAGAATAAAATTTAAAAAACATGTATAATGGAACTTTAAGAAAACTCTCTTATAATATTTTGTTTATGAACAGATTTCGATGAATTTCGGACTAGTGATATTTCGAGAATTCTTGAATCCAATAGTGTAGTCACAGTTTAGATAAAAGTACTGATATTGAAATTGAATTAACTCCCATATAACTTTTTTATTGATGGCCCACTTCAACGTAATTTTAACATTTATAATTTGAAAATTTCGTGAATATAATTTTTAATAATTTTTTTAGATTTTTTATCTTGACAAATGATAACGGTTGGCCCTGAAAATGAAGACTCATTCGTGAAATTTGGTGTATTAGTGGACTTTCTGAATGTCTACCTAAAAATAGATCATTCCAATTGGTTGAAAAATGTATGTTTTACAACGGTATTTCCTTTTAAAATGGGTCAAATATGTAATTTTAGGATCTGCTATTTGAAAAAGGTGTGAAAGAAACCAGTCGTGAGGAATGAAATGAAATTTAGTGGAACTAACATTATAATAGTTGTTATTTTTTTTATTCAGCGAGGCAACATGAATTTTCACAAAATGAATAAGGCAAATTTGAAGTCAAATGCATTCCCTCTCTTGGAATTGAATATTTATTCTGAATAACTTGCTTCTTGTATTCTGCATGTATTTTCATTCTATAACAAGGGTACAGAATTAATGTTAAGATAACAGAATATAACTTACAGAAGTACTGTTTGAGGTAAAACTTTTCCCACCATATTTATTAATGAATTTGCTTGTATGCTATACGATAACTAAGTACTGGATACATTTTCAAATGTACAACGTATGTATTACAACGGCAGCTTTGTATGGACCTTAAAGTACGTAGTTTTTCTTCCAATAGTAAAATTTTCAATAAGTGGGTCGTCTTCGTGTATTGTTGAGATTTTCGTAGGTTCAACGCTGTAGACTTGGTGTAAATTATAATAAAATGTTATCTCTCATAATTACTGTATTTAACCAACCAAACATGTAATATATTCTTCAATCCGTTAACTACGAAAATCATATGGGATGATGTTCGCATTATACGTTTTTTATGAATTTTATTCAATTAGCTCGACCATTCATTCACTGAATTCCACCATGGATTTATCTCTGGCGAATATGTTGGCAAGACCACCATGGAAAATTTAAATGAAAAATCTTAGTGGACGGAACTTTTTGAAAACCTGTTTGTTTGCAGTTTTGTTTTATTGTTTTTCCGTGTTGCATTAAATTAACTATCATGCCAACACCTTTAGATGTTTTTTCCACAGTCAGTAATTTTGAGAAAATTAAATTCAGACATTGTTCACATGATTTTCATGCAAACAATTCGTGATATTGTGAATTCCATGACTTGACTTGAAATTTATTGACTAAATAACAACAAATGAACCTTTCGACTGCTATTATTCATCTATTATGTAAATCCGGTGAGTTTTTGTATGTGTATATGCATGACTTTTTCATTTATAACTGCATCAGGATCCAGGATCTGCTGATGTATTTTACTGCGTATCGGGGTTTTTCAAGGTGAGATTTAACGAACATTGTCGAAATTATCGTGTGATAAATCATACATTGAAGCTTGTCTGATATCCTATATTAGCAGCTGAAAATTAGTATGCTACTGCAACCAAATTTTTTGTCCAGAAAATAAAAATGTTGCTCTTTGGGAAAGCGAACTTTCTCCAATGAAAGTCGAAATCCCCACTCATGGAAGCTATAAAGGGTGTTCCAAATTTGATTTCATTAAATATGAAGTTCAAAAGTTGACTCTCAAACATCGAGATGGTAGTGTACTGAGTGTTCATTGAGGATATTCTGCCCTTTGTTAGTTTATGTTTGAATTTTTATAGCAGTTCTCATCATTTATGACAGAAAAATCTTTGAAAGATAAGTTAGAAATAAAAATACAGCTACAGGCTGCCAGAGACGAGAGTAAAAAATTAAAATTGAGTGTATGGTCCTAGTTAAAACCAGAGGGGGAAACATCTCGCTAAAATGTGTACGAGATTTAAAATATTGAAAAGACTGAAAGACTCAAACCGACTACTGAAAGACTCAAGCCGATGACTGAAAGACTCAAGCCGATGACTGAAAGACTCAAACTGATGACTGAAGCGAAGATTTAATGTAAATTGACTCAAATGACTCAACATTTCTAGCTGTACGAGATTTAAAGGAGATGTTTCCCCCTTGTTAAAATCAGCATGCAATCTGCTCATAATACCAGATTTATTTATGGTATTAGAAAATATGATAAAGTTTCTTGCAAACTCAAAGAAATGCGTTGGTCGAATATGAAAAATCGCCAGGATATTTAGTCCATTTGCCTGTATCACCACACAATCCAAAATAGAAATAACCAACATATCTAGCAAGTATAATGACCAAAGTCAAAGTCAGCCTTATATCTAAAGGTTTGATCACATGTACTTATATTTCATTGAATATACTCCCTTAATAGTATAATATTCAAATGTGTTTCTCGCTTTTCAATCCTATTCAATGACAATCAACAATTATGTTTAGAAAAATTCAGTGTTTTACTAGTATGATGTAATTATTTTTTTAGTTGAGTTAGGTAAACTCAAAAAACATTTTATCTAGGAATGGAAAATAAAATGAAAATCATGGCGGAGTAGAAAATAACTGATAAGTCTTCTGAGATAGTAAGTAACTACCTTTATTTGCACTAGAACGATAATTCAGTGAGCGTTTTCAGATATTGAAACGTCCTTGGGTTCGTCCTTCTATTTATAATAATTGTGAAAATAGCCTCTGGCACTAACGACATGACAACCTTTTTTTTATTTCGGTTTTTCCTGCACACGATGAAAAGTGGTTTATGCTACCTGACATAATACTTGTTCAACATGCACATCTGGTATATAAATATATTTAATATGTGATATTTTTCATGATTTCGGCACTTTTCTCATGAATCTTCACCCACACACATGAAAAAAAACGGCGTTACACGAAAAAAAAGTTCCGATGGCCAATACTCCTGCAATTTATTGGCTTACTCACCAATGCAGGCCAAAGCCAGCGAATCATTGAAATTCTCAGAAACCATAATTGAACAAGATTTATTTTCACTTATCTAATCATAATAGGAGTATAAGCAATCCGCGTAAACCTAGACAATAGAGATATTTTCGTCGCCAAGTAAATCACCTTAGCTGAGGCTAAATTCAATTCTCTTGAGACTGTCTTGATGGCAAAGCAGCCAGAGGCTACCTTTTCACTCTGGGTCGTTACATGCTCAATTAATTTTAACTTGTTGTCTAAAAATAGACCAAGAAACTTTGTTTTTGGTTTATTCACTACAATCTGGTACAAATCATCAAAATCAAGTTTGACAGTGACTATATTTGTTTTATTTAAATTGAAACATAAGAAATTGGAGTCACACCATTGATAAATTTTAACCTAATCGAGAGTTATTGTTTCCTTCAAGTGATTTACGTCTCTACTATGCAAAAGGGTGAATTTTCCTTGTAAGCGAATGTTAGCTAGATCATTTATGTATAATAAAAATAAGATAGGACCTAAAACTGATCCCTGTGGTACTCCCATCGATGCTTTTCCACTGATTGATTTTGTACTTGTACATACAATCTGACTCCTTTCTGGCAAATATGATCGGAACCAATCTATTGTGGAATTTCGGAAGCCGTACAATTGTAGTTTTTGTAGTAGTATCTGATGGTTTACACAATCAAAAGCCTTTGAGAAATCGCAAAAAACTGCTGCTACGTATTCACAATCATTCAGATTAACATAAATATTTTCCAGTAGCGAAAAAAATGCATCATTTGTGCTCTTAGAATTTTGAAATCCAAATTGGGCATGACTTAATATGTAATTTTTTGTTAGATGTGTCATCCTTTTTTTAATTAGTTTTATATTTTGGATAATGTTGACAATAATGAAATTGGACACCTGTTTTGTGCAAACATAAAGTACCTGCAAATGATTCAATATACTTTGATGAGAAGTGCCAACCCTACAATTTAAAAAATAGCGGAGATCTGAATTTTTTAAATAATCATAATATTCCTGTTTTCCTAGTTTTTCTCCAATACCAATGACCCTATTGGATCATACAGGGTGCCCACCAACCTGGAAAACATGGAACACCTGGAAAAGTTAGGGAATTGATTTATGGGTCCTGGAAGTCAGGGAAAAACGGCAATCTAGGGAAAAATATAAAACTTGGCATCAATGTTAACTCAATTTCCCCACTTCTGTAGTTTGAAAACACGATAGCGGAAAAATTCATGATTGAAGAAAAAAATAAAAAAAATATGAAGAATATAGCTAAATTTGATTTCAAATACACTGGCAAGAATTTTAACAATTTCTTGCCTGGAAAAGATATGGATATAGGATTTTCAACAAAACGGACGTTGTTGAAGTCTAATTTTGAAGAAAAAGATAAATTCGTTTTTTTGTAAGAACGTCAGAAGTTTTTAGTTGCAACTGTGAGCAAAATTTTGCAACGTTCATGTTTAAATTATGAGATTGTTGAGAGAATATCATGTCTTGATCCTACTTTGATTGTAGTAGATCTCAGACTGTCACTAAAAAGAATGAATATTGTTTGGAAAAATGAAATGAAAAAAAAAGTTGTCTGCCGAAGAAGCAGAGGTACTCAAACAAAAATTCAAAGAACTCATAAACTAAAACTCAAATTATTTTACAAAGTATAAAAACTAACATCTTTATTCTTATTACAACTCATAACTGAAAGGTAAAGGTGAGCTTTTGAATTATGGAAGTTGATTAAATTAATCTTGATTTTATATCATGGCAACGCTTCTGTAGAAAGTGGTTTCTCAGTTAATAAGCAATTGCTTGTTGAAAATTTGAAAGAGAGATCGCTTGTTGTTTATGACAACCGAAAATATTATTATTGATGATAAAATCTTGAGGTATTGCCGTAAATCAAACAAAAAGTATGAAGAAACAATTGAAAAAACTGAAGCCGTTAAAAATGATCGAAAAAGTAAATAAAAAAAAGAAAATTGAATGAAAATGTTGAAAATGTAGCAACAAAGAGTAAATAGTACCCTGACTAAAGAAAATGAGGACATTCAGAAAACAATTGAGAAGCTACAGCTCAATTTAGGGTTTTAGGTGTATTCTTTTAATTTTTGTTGGTGGTTATACTTACCTCAGGTGACATGTGAAACGTTTCACTTATTTCAATAAATTTGGAAGCCCCAAGACTTCATCATCGATAATTAACCTTCAATTCCATTCTTGAACATTCCCATTGGAAAATTAAAATTTCCTTCAACAGAAAAAATAATTTTTATTATTTTTTTTCAATAATAAGAAATTATGATCTCTTCACTCGATGGATCTATATCTGATTCACTGAAAATAATTAACTTAACCATAAGTATCCACATAATTGGGCCTAGTTTCTGTTTGGACAGTGAAGGATTTTTAAACACATCCGTTATTGGGCATGGAATAACTGGAAAAGTCAGGGAATTTCATATTTCAAAATTGGTGGTACATAGTTTTGATTTTATAAGCAAAACATTCAAAACACTAAAAAAACGTTATTTTGTATTTAAATGTTTATAACAAATTACTAAATGACAGATTCCAAAATATAACAGATTATAACTACGGACTGTCTTTCATGTGATGGTACAGTCGGTTTCCTACTAGTAGTTTTGTTACGAAAAAATCCTCTATTGATTGGACTAAAATACCCATGAATGAGCACACGTTTGCCATGCAGAATAAAAGCTCCGATTGACTTATTGAAAGAAAAACAACTAAATTTTAGAAGTGTCGACTGTGTGACTTTGTTTTTCATTCGAGGATAAAAACATTTCATATTTTTGTATTCGTCTTGAATGCGGAAAAATTTGTTTGCCAAACGTTTATTTTGAGTGTGGATTTCAAAGCGAGATGCTAACAAAAATCGTGTATCTGCCAAAATGAAAGTGAAATGCATACGTTCTGAAAATACTGGAGGTATTTGAATAATAATTTCAAAATAAGTGTCAGTTTCTCCCATAAGACACAAATGAATGTTTCAAGCTTCAGCATATTTATCAACTGCGATTTTCTTTATGTTTATCGGGATTCAGAACTTTGATGATGAAATATTTAACATGCTGGTATCGTAATTTTGTGCTATATTAAACTATAAAATAAACAAATTCAACAAGAGTTGACAGGTTTACGAGTACGCATATTAACTAGCGTACGAGAAAGTTTGCCTAATTGATGAAACATACTAAATCGATGATGTCATCCGTAAATGTCTATGCTAAAATTTTTGCAGAGTGATCTTCCATAAATTGAATCAAATACAGTACTCGGTAGTGGTAAAAGTTCGTAAGTGAAGTTCAACTTTAAATAAGTTATTTTCTACTATTTTTATACTTCTGCTTTGGAGTCGATTTTTATATATTTTTGTCAATTATTATCATATACAATTATTTAGTAATTGATTTCTGAAGAAAACATTCTGAGATAATATTTGTTTCTTCAGGATAACTATACTCATAATGTTTAATTTAAATCGGATGAATAGTTATTATCGTCGTACAGACTTGTGACTCCCCCTGTATATAAAAAAAATGAAAATATGACGAGAATCTTTTTTTCTTTTGGTAGATCGACAGAACAGTGAACATACTTAGATGTGACTCGCCCAGTATATCACCTAGACCAGACAAAGACCCTTTCTCAAGTCAAAAATAGGAAAATATTTCAGAACCTATAAGAGATAATTTACCAGATATTTCAAATTTCGATGGTTTTGACATATATTTTTTTTGAAATATACTAAATAATTTTAGTTCAGTTTCCAGTTACTCTTCTGGAAAAGTGAAATTATTTAGCGATAATTTGAGTTTTATTATACCTTCTATACCACATAAACACCCACACAAATCTTTCCACATATAAATATAGTATCTGAAAATTCCGAATACTTCCGAAGATTTTTGGAAAAATCCGATTATTCGCGATTTCATTTTTATTTTTTTGTGACTCTATTTGAATATATATAACAAAACAAATTTCACATTCTCATTGCTACTTTTTCTCTTCTACAAGATGGTGTTATCAGATTTTCAAACAGACGTTTCGTATTTGAGCTGCCATCATCAACTTTGTTTTATTAAATACGGCCCTGGATTTTTTATTATAGATTTTAAAAGTTACTAATGTCCCAAAACAAATGATGTATCGCACTTATTCTAAAAGTTTATATTAATAGTATTTTTCATAAGAACTCATGAGTTAGAGAGAGACAAAAATTAGATTTTTAATAGAGTTAAAACAAACTTTTTTTGCAATAACGCACTTCATAAAACTCAAAAACTAATATAAAAGTGGGTTAATAAATAATATAATTGAAGTGTCATTCCTCAAACTCTAGGCCCTAGGCTATATTTACAAAAATAATTGCATTTTATCAAAGTGGCTGTGCATCGTGCATTCTGGCTATCTTAGTTCATTTGTTAGTGTTTAAATTATCCAATATTTTGACAGTTCACTATTCGTTCACTAATCGTTAACGCTTATTAAACGAAAATGACTTTTTCTAACGAAGAAAAACGAGACATGATAAGGATTTATTATATTTCTAATCGAAATTCAAAAACGGCTTGTTAGCGCTATTTGTTGGAATATCCAGAAAGACGGTAGCCGCATTATAGTTATTTTGCTAATATTGATAATAATTTAGCTCAGTACGGAAGTTTTGTTAAGCCAAGGGTTGAATATGGAACACGAATCGATCCAGAAGAGGAACAAATTATCTTGAACACTGTAAGTTTGAAAACTGTTACAAAGTAGAAAGTAAAATGAATAATTTTAAATTATTTTTTAAGGCCAATAATAATCCTCGAGCTTCAGTTAGAGTTTTCTCAGAAGAAGTAGGATTACCGCGAATGAGAGTTTGGAGAACTTTAAATAAGCGTGGATATAAACCTTACAAAATCCATATTAGTCAAACACTAAGACCTGGCGATGCTGAGAGACGATTAGAATTTTTTAACTAATGGTTGCAAAATAAAATTAATGAAAATGATGACTTCCTAAATAAAACTATATGGACAGATGAATGCAGTTTTTCAATAAATCGACTATTTAACAGACATAACGAACACTATTGGTCAATAGAAAACCCAAGGCAGAATCAAGAAGTAAGACCTCAGGGACGACAATCATTTAACGTATGGGTCGGTATGTGGCACAATAAAATTATCGGCCCGTTTTTTATTCAAGGAAAATTAAATTCCGATATATATGCAGAATTAATAAGGACCAATATATTGGATTCCTTAATGGAAGAACCTTTGGGCGTATTACGTCAACTATGGTGGCAACAAGACGGTGCACCACCTCATAATGGGAGATGTGTTAAAAATTTATTAAATGAATTATTCCCTAATAAATGGATTGGAAACCAAGGTCCCGTACATTGGCCAGCTAGAAGCCCCGACCTAAACCCTCTATACTACTTTCTTTGGGGATTTCTCAAAAACCGTCTTTATCGAAACACGCCACAAAATCTTGAAGTATTACGACAAGACCTAATAAGTGAGATCAGGGCTATCCCTGCAAGGACCATTCAGCGTGCCATCCATAAACTTCACAGACTGACACGAAAATTCATTCAAGCAGGTGAATTACAATTTGAATATTTGCTTTAACTTTCATTTGGGTATTCAATTTTATAGTTTTTGTTTGACTTTTTTTGGAATAATTAAAACATCATGCCTATCACACATTGTTTTATATCAATTTTTAGGAGCTTCTGAGGTCCTTAAAACAATGATGTATCGTTCTTTTTCGAAAAAATTATTTCAACGATGTCTTGCTAAGATCTTACCAAAAATCTAATCTCTGTCTCTCTCTAACACATGAGTTCTTATGGAAAATGCTATTAATATAAACTTTTCGAATAAGTGCGATACATCATTTGTTTTGGGACATTAGAAGATTTTAAAATCCATAATAAAAAATCCAGGGCCGTATTTAAAAAAACAAAGTTGATGATGGCAGCTCAAATACGAAACGTCTGTTTGAAAATCTGATAACACCATCATGTAGAACAGAAAAAGTAGCAATGAGAATGTGAGAATTGTTTTGTTATATCTATTCAAATAAAGTCACAAAAAATTAAAAATGAAATCGCGAATAATCGGATTTTTCCAAAAATCTTCGGAAGTATTCGGAATTTTTCAAATATGAAAGCGGCATTTCAATGAGCACCAAATTGCACAACTTTGCATCCATTTAACCGACCTAACCTAACCGACCCAGAATCACATATGGAGGCCCAAAATGAAACAGAGACATTCAAAATCCAATTTTCGCAAACTCTAGAAGCTATGAATAGCACTCCGACCACTGCTATGGAAATCATTCTAGTCATCACAGTAATGAGAAGCAGTTATGGTCGAAGGGGACATGTTCAGAGTTCTTGACTGTGGAGAATGGAGTTCCGCAGGGCTCGATTTTGGACCCTTTACTTTTCATTAAAATCAAAGTCACGTCAATTTTTCCTAGTGGAAGTGCTAAATTTCACCAGACAATTCAACTTAGTCATATGACGAGCTTTCTACAATTTGAAATTGATCTACGCCAACACAAAAATACCTGACAAACGTAGTAAATCTACCCTCTTTCGCACATAAAAAATAATATCTCAGTAAACACCAATAAGCTAAAAATGAAAGACACTATTGAGGCACTACAAAAACTTAAACTGGACTCACTCTCGGCATATCCTTTATGAAGCACCGGTGGCGATAAAACTTCATATGTTTCCATACCCAAACAATTATCTGATTAATTCCTATTTCTCTGAAAAGTAAATTAAGAACGCCTCCTAAGATTTTTAAATTACAACGAGTCTCAACTGTAACCTGTAACCTCTGTAAGTGGTTACAAGTTTTTTTAGTGCTGCCGCTCTGAATTTTTGCAGCGAACTGAAATCATTGAAGAAATGGTTCTGAAACGTACCGAAAGATCACTAAAGGAAGTCTAGATCAAGCTAAATAATCAAGTGAAAGTGCATAAACGGGATGTTTTGTCGATAATTTGTTGGATCTGTGATGAAGATCATAGCAAAGCATATATATTTATAAATTTCATATAAATGTATATGCAGTACCTATCTATGATCGAGACCAAGGTAAATACAGTTATATCCAGCTAGAGAGGTGGACTGTCAACTTTTTGTGACGTCATCGTGCCTGTCCGAGGTGTTTGTTGGGTTAGCTCAATGACACGCAAATTAATACAAAAAAATGAGCCTACAAACTTTGCATTTGAAGATGCAGATCAATGCCAATATTACAATATTGCCACTTGCAGTTATAAATTAGGAAAGTAAATGTGTACACTGATAAAAAGGATGTTTTGCATCAACGCATAATTGAATCATGGGAGTAGGTTGAGACAAGAACATTGCAATTTCAATAATGAATACTACTTCTATCAACTTGGACGTTGAGTTCAAATCTGCACTTTGCATTTGGTTATAAAACAGAATGGAAGCCATTTTCATTTGGCAACATTGAATAGATTGAACAAAGCATAGATTCACAACTACGAACAATTTAGGTATAAATAATAGTTTTATATGAGAATAGTTTTAAGTTTAATAACTGTATTCTCAATAAAACCAGTTAGTATTGACGCATATTGCAGTTTGATTGAATACATAAACAACGCTACTCGCTTTTAGACACAAAACTATAGAATACCAAAATATATTTCACTCATTTTTACAACTGGCCCGTAATGAGCATAATTCAATTTTCGATGTTGCATTTTTTTTGTATAGAAACAGTTTCCACTAGGCACAAAACTAACACTCTATCGGTACGCATAGCCTCATAACCTCCAACCCAAATGGTCAAACTGGATGAAATGGTCGAAATGGAAGTCGTATTCACAGGTCGCGGTGTCGCCAGCTGCTTTGATTGCTCATTGGTTGAATGTGTCACGTGGCACGGGTAGTGATATCTACCAAGGAATTATATTCTTGTGTTAAGAGGATTATGTATAACAATGAGTTAATGTGAATGTTTCCTAGGATGAAGAGTATAATGTTTTCAATGCAAGCAAATTCATTTCAAGAGAATTTATGTAAAGAAGCAAACACCCCAATCAGCTTGAAATGGGAGTATATTAATTGATTAGAAATGATTATTCTTTGCAGAAGATTGTTCTATTCAAGAGTATGTATATTTTGATTGAAGAAATCTTTATCTGTGTAATGACTAAATTTCGAAAACTACTGAATGACAACAGTTTTAATAATAGTTGTACTGTCGTATCGGAAGCACTCAGATGGTACTGAATTCAGTACAAAAGTATCGAAACGGCAGTACAACCTATCGTCTACAAATGTGGGCAGAGCACAGAATCATTTCAAAACATGAACAAGCCGCGCCATCTAGCGGTTCAAATTTAGTAGGAAAGAACTGAAGACCGTTAAGTTAAGTTAAAGTACGCGACTTTGGTCAAATTCACATAGTATAGTATCTACCGTTCATGGGATAAACCTTCGCCGTTGTGTGTAAGGCCGTATGGAAATGTTTTGCGGAGCCCCCGTATGACAGAGGCAAGTGGATCACCGAATATCCTTCGATATCACGAATATTCCGAATGTTGCGCAACGAGCGCACCAGACGAGACATCGAGGTAGGTCAAAACACGTGAACGTAGTAAAAACGAGAAAACATTCATTACGGCAGACGATAAATTATCATATTCATTGTCAACACATGTTTGATCGAGCCGAGCCAAACCCTTTTATAGATGCAGAACGGTTATTCCGCACTTTCAGGCGTTATTTATAATTGGTTGGTCATTATTCGCATACCGCTGACTCGCTATACAGGGAGAAACAGAATGAGTTAGTGTAGGAATACGTGAGTATGCGCATCACCCGGTATACATCTCCGATGTTTGATTTGTTTCGAATACAGTTTTGTTTGTGTGGGTCTAATCTAGAAATTAAAATGTTAAATCCCTTCCTGTTGAGCGATTGATCTGAAATCTTGTGCACACCTTTAATTCTGATGACAATGCAATTATGTATATTTAGTATCATTGTAAATCTAAGATGGTCACCACCGCAAAATGGCGGACATATTGTTTTTCAACCCCCTCAATATGGGTATATTATTATATAAAAGGATAATTTACTTCAGTTAGGATTTACTACCAAATTTTTTTCCGTGTAGGTACGTTGTTGTTGAAGAGAAGATCACAAGCATAGTTTAATGCATCATGTACATTCTGAAAACGAAATAAACTCTGTTATGAGCACCGCCAATTTCCCAACCAGTAATCTAACCGTAAGGTCAGTAACTCGCGTCGCAGAAGGTTAGGATCTTACGAAAGTCAACTTTTTCCTGGCAATTTTCCCGGTCCATTCAAAAACCGCGAATCGTGGGTGGCGGATCGCAAACGGGCTCGAGTTTGCGACCAGGAGGTCGACGGCGATTGGACGACGTCTGCAACGGCTCGCTAAAAGCGGATGGGAATGCCGGACAGAGGCCGAGGAGTCTTCCGGCGTCTCGGCTATTTCCAGCGCACCAGCAAGGTCGCAGACGTCTAGACCGACGCATATCGTCATGCCGACGACGACGACGGCCGTCGGCGACGCCTGTATGAGAGTCTGATGCACCCGAACGCGAGTGCATTTTCTGCCGAACGTGCTCCACATCGAAGAGTCTCCTTGGAATTCCTGAATGGGATCTTGATTTAGCCGTGGCTGACGAAACGTCGACGTCGTGAAAAATCGGCCGATTTTCGAGAATTATGGGGCTGGAGTTGTCGTCGAGATATTCGGAATGGCGAGTTTAGATGTATTTAGCGTTTTGATCGTGTTTTATCTGATGCGAGAGATTGGTGGGGTGCCGAGAGCTGCTCGGGACAAGAACAACATGTTTGAAATTACAGGTCATTTATATCCAAGTTGAAACATCCCATTCTTTTGCTGCTTGTTCTTATAAATGCAAGAAATGCGAGTTCTTTAATTTATATGGGACTCATACCTGATTTTTTTTCTTCAATTGGAAGTATTATTTTATGTGGACTTGTGAAAGTGCTCAGCCACACAGATCTTTCTCTTTCTCTGTAAGATATTTGCCTCATATTCAAGTTTTGTGGGAATTCTTATAAATGTACTTCAAGTATTAGCGCAAACTATAAAAAAAACATTTTTGTCATTTTTTACTCCTTAGAAACGAAATATCTTGAATCATAGTAGCAATATAATATCCTTCGCTAGTCCTATGATATAATTACGATGTAACTTATTCTTTCGGTTCTAAAACTGAATAATTTTATGAGTAACTATCTGCTCACCCTCGTAAGAATGGTATCAGGTAGCTTAATCATTCCTTTTTCTCATCTCGTGAACGTCGGAAGTAATTTTACCAGTGAAATAATCATTACAAGTTTAGAGAATTCCGAAACGATCAAAATCAAGAGACTTGGGAAAGAATCAAAGAATGGAGCCTCTGAAGAAGCAATTGGACTTACTTCAGCAGGCTTTCGATTAATTTAATTCTGACGATTCTGAACATAATGACAGCGTACAAAACGCCTTCTAAGTGCTACATAAAACTTGATACCAAATTCTGGTTACTCACCTCGAAAAACACCATTCACCAAATTTTGTGCAAACAAATTATTTTTTGCAAAACAGGTACTTGATACACTCTGTATATCAGGTGATAACATTGTCGCGAATAGGGCTCTATAGGGAAGCTATAAGCCCTTCGCTTGGGACGTAGGCCAGCAAGACCCAGGGGTAACCTGATTCTTACTCAGGATACCCTCTAATAAATCAAACAAGTCACAAAAACACTTCAAAGGTATATATATTAAAAAAATTAACCTGGTGCACACAAGACCTTATCAACTAAGTACACAATAAAGGGACAACGGGCAAAGGGCAATATAATACACAAAAACAACAAAAGATAATTTGTTCCAAATATAAAAGGCTCTTTCTTACCAAATGCAGACACTCAACGAACTTGGGTACATCTCTCAGAGGAAGGGGTTTGTACGAAGGGCTTTCGGAGATCGATCTATCTTCCCAATAATTACCAATGACTCTACTACGCTGGATCTCTCGGGGACTCGCAATACTCGCCACTGAGCCCTCATCTTTTCGGTTCTCGTGTATTTATTCAACTTTTGTAAATGTTTTTGTTTTTATTACGTGAAAAATTATTCAATGTCGAGCCACTGACATGCCGAATAATATCATCAATGGACTGCTAGTTTATACTTTCGTAGGTGACCCCGGTGTTATGTTTTGTTTATCAAATTATAAACTTCAATAACTAATTTATTTACAAATTCATAAAATGTGAATTTTGGGAAAATAGATATGATCTGATAATATTTTAAATTAATTAGCGCCTTCTTGACAACATTAACAAATTAATCTCTGAAATGAATAAAACTGTTGTCACGACTCAAAATTGGTATCCAACCCTCAGAAATCTAAATATTGTATTGAAAACTGAAAAGCATCTGAACCAACAAATCATAAATAATGTTCCATATAACAATCATTATGATTTAGAACAAGTTAGCAGCATAAAATATTTGGGTATAATCATAGATGATAAACTTAATTTCATTGAAAATGTAGATCACTAATAATCACTAATACGATTCTTTATTTTCTGTCAAATCGACACTTCTGTTCAGTACATAACAGGAAAAACACTGAAATATGCTAATTTCATAACGAAACTTGATATTGGTGATCAAAATCAGATTTTTTACAAGTTTTTCCATTTTTTTAAATTTTGATATCTTCAACGCGACACAAAATATATATTTGGGGGGGACTGCCGTTGACTCAGTTTGTTACTAAAAGTTGAGTTGGTTACATATTATGCAGGAATAAGATTGTACCAAATCTCAAATTTTGATTTCAAATTGACGTTTTCAATAGTTGACGTTGACTGATTTTCAATTCAAAATGCACCAGTTTCATATTGCAAACGTACCAAACGAATTATTATTATTATCATATCGTTGTCATGCCAAAAATTCAACACGACTTAGGGCGGCGGGTATTATAAAACTATTTTGACACATAACTAGAAATTGTTGTGGAATGACGTCTCATCTTCAGTTAACTTCAAAATAAGTATAGGAGTTAACTTTATTGGGAGGAAGGGTTATCCGTTAAAGTTAACTTTGTAGAAATGGTCATTTTCGACAGGTGTTTTGTCGATAATTTAGTATATATTCTTAATTTCATTGTTTTTTTAACGATAAAGAAAATGCTGTGAATATTGTTGAAGGGTCTCGGCGACAATTAGATGAGATATGTGTTGGATCAATTCACCTTGTGGAAAGAGACCGAATTTAGAAACCAAATTCGATTATCAAGAAAGTCTGTACGTTTCAAATTTACAAATACCATCAACTAATAGGTCAGCATTTCTAGTGACAAATATGATTACTGTAGTATGATAGGTATTTTCATTTTAAGAAATCTATTGCCTTTAATGACTCCCAGATTTAATGCAAAAGGTTCATTCTTGGTAGTTAAAGGAGATTTTGGGGGTATTCATAAGTCTACTGCTATATTATTAGAAAGGCCTCAACGTCACAACCAAAAGGGAAATTGCGAAAAATGATAGGTTACCTTTTTGTCTTCTTCTTCTTTTTATTTTAGAAATGGGACCTTTATAAAACCGACATTTGAAAGCTGAAGTTAACTTGACTGTTAAAATTGAAGTTTACTTCAAAATATGTTCATAATACCGGCCCTCAGTTGTACCACTCCAACTCAAACAGTGCATAAATCTATAGGGGGCCATTTACGATGACCTGGTAATTGGTCACCTTTGATAAAACAATGTGGATATGACCACGCTTGACTTAGAAACCATTAAACAAACTAATGATTATACAGACAGACACCACCTGTCTGATAGGGGATTTGTATGTTCATGTTTTCATCATTTCATATAAAATTGCTAGCCAGTTCGCCCCTAACAAACTATCCACTTGAAATTTTATCAGGTAGATTGAAAAGTTCAAATAATTCAAAATATAACCTGTTCTCTGATCAAATATCATATGTTGACTATACTATTGAGTTAAAGGCGAACGTATCAATATCAAGTACCTTAATGTAAACACCGTGCACGTGGTTTGCTCTGTAAATATTTCTCTTCTGTTATCTTTTGATGTATATATAATAGGTCGGAAGGGTACCAACATAGACTCGTAGAGAAATCAAATGCACTCGATTTACCCTGAATAAATAAATTCAGGATAACATTTTTGTTTGAAGATTTATTCACTGCGTTGGCAGTTACGCTATGTACACTTCACAAAGGAGGCGTTGGTTTAACAGAATGGAAAAACAAACAATTCGAGACCGCTGTATATTTCGTTTTCAAACAATGCGAGGCCAGATTCACCGAAGTATTTGAAAGAACAGCAATAATAATAAGGTTGAAGTGTTATCACAATCGAGTAAATAATCTGTGGAAAGGTGGTTGAGATTGAAATCGTCTAATGCAGGTTCATTTTCATATAATATAATATAACAAGACCTAATATTTTGGTGGCTAACATTTTTGAAAAAACAAAAAAGCAACGTGGTAAAACATAATTTAACTGAATCACTATCAATTGAATAATCTTTTATAGTAAAGTACCTATAGACTGGACTTAACTATTTTGGCTAGCGTGTAAATATGGTTCTTTACGTGACCAATTGGCTGACAATAAATGTAGAGATCTGCACATTATTAATTGAATAATTTGCTCATTGCCACAAGTGGAGATTTGAGAAGTTCTTGAAAAGTTAGTTCATTTCTAGAGTTTAGCCTCGGCAAATGGAAATTAAAATAGGAGAGTAATTCAGAACAGTCAATAGGACTGTTCACTAAATCAAAAATAAAAATTATTGAATAGTAAGGTTCTTCGGTTTTGAAGGGATAGTAGTTTGAATTTATTTAATAACATTCTATTGTCGATACCTTGTAATTTTTATGTGATGTATTTCATGAAGCCTCTTTGGATAGACTATTTTATTTATGTGTATACAGTGTGTCCCTCTTACCATGCTCACCAGACGTCTCGCAAAAGTTCTAAGTCCAGATATACTCAAAATCTCATATTTTTCTCTCTTTCACTCGCATATCACATATGGAACTGTACTATGGGGCAACTCAAGTCACTCTAATCACGTATTCGTTCTACAGAAAAGGCTGTGAGAATTGTTGCCAAGGCAGGTTTTAGAGACTCGTGTCGCCCATTAGTTCGGAATCTGAGAATAATGCCTCTACCCTCTATTTACATTTTTCATTCTCTCTTGGATATTCATAAAAACCCAACAACTTATTCTATTAATTCTGATATTCATTCTTATAATACTAGAAATTGCAGTAAAATAGTTAATCCGAGATATAGACTAACCACTTCTGCACGAAATTCACTAGACATAAAATTGTATAATAAATTGCCTCCAGAATTGAAGAATATGAACATGATCAAATTTAAATATACAATCAAAAAGGCAATCCTCGAAAGTTGTTTCTATTCCATAAACGAGTTTATGGAATCAAATATATTGGATACTTAACCGCTATTCACAGTGCTATATTCATGGGTGTTTTATGACTCCAAAATTTTATTTATTTTTAGTATTGTAAATTTGTCATATGAATCTGTCTACTGCATGTAGTTATTAGTCTCTTATATGTTATATAAATTCAAATCATTCCATTTCATCATGGAAGATGATTTTATCCACCCCGCTCGACTTACTACAAATGTATTATATATATATATATATATATATATATATATATATAGTAAGTTATTCATGACATCTACAGTCACTAGTTGAAACTTAATTTGACACGAACCAAGGAATCCAAAAGTAGAGGTTTGTCCACAAATTGACAGGCAGCCAACAATTCGTTGTTCTGACCAACCCAAGGTTCAATCAAGTTTCTAATACGTTATGAGGAACGCAAGCAGAATCTAAGTGAAAATAGAGTATATTTCGTTTTAATTCCGAGAGTTCTAACCTTTGACAGCTGTTTCGTGCTAACGCACTCATCAGAAAGGATTTAAATCCTTTCTGATGAGTGCGTTAGCACGAAACAGCTGTCAAAGGTTAGAACTCTCGGAATTAAAACGAAATATACTCTATTTTCACTTAGATTCTGCTTGCGTTCCTCATAACGTATTAGAAACTTGATTGAACCTTGGGTTGGTCAGAACAACGAATTGTTGGCTGCCTGTCAATTTGTGGACAAACCTCTACTTTTGGATTCCTTGGTTCGTGTCAAATTAAGTTTCAACTAGTGACTGTAGATGTCATGAATAACTTACTGTTATAGTATGTGTTGCCTCACGGTATTAATTCTTGAGTGGATTCGTTTTGATTTCGAGAGCTCCATAAATCCTTTCTGATGAGTGCGTTAGCACGAAACAGCTGTCAAAGGTTAGAACTCTCGGAATTAAAACGAAATATACTCTATTTTCACTTAGATTCTGCTTGCGTTCCTCATAACGTATTAGAAACTTGATTGAACCTTGGGTTGGTCAGAACAACGAATTGTTGGCTGCCTGTCAATTTGTGGACAAACCTCTACTTTTGGATTCCTTGGTTCGTGTCAAATTAAGTTTCAACTATATATATATATATATATATATATATATATATATATATAGAGGAAGGGTAGTCGTTGCTGACTAGTTAGGAATGGAACTAGTAAATAGTGGGGCTTTGCAGCAAAATCAAAGAGTACTCTTTAAAGTTTGTCCAAGCTTTCGGAAATTTAATAACTCATTTCCATCATCAGGGATACTACAATTTGCATGTGTAAGTAATATAAAAAATATATATGTACGGTTAACTTACATCTTTGTTGAGATTGTTCGACGCGATGTTATTCAACCATAAGTGGCACATTGTGCACGATGAAAATTGATATAAAACAAGTGAAATTGTAAAGATGTCATAAAATATTTAGATAAAAATACGTTACATTTAAAATGTTAGAATTACTTTATATTTTGACCACGTCAGGCCAAATCAATGCTATTGGTTAAGAGAAGACAGACAGTTGACACGACATATGACTTAGTCAGTGGTACCAATTTACAGTTACCAACTTATGTTAGAGTCCGTAAATCCGATTTTTAATTGGTAAAGCGACACCTAGTGAGGTAGGATGGAACCTGAATTAAGTACATTTGGCATGTAACTAAATGTCTTTAGTACATTTTCATTCTGGATCTTGATGTGTTGAAGTAGATATAACAATGTTTTGTATACCTGGAGAAAAATGGTTAAGTTTTATGTTGATATTATCTGAACAAAGTCAAGAAATATTTGTTGATAAATTTGAAATATTGAAGGACAGTGGATTCTTATCTAACGTCAAGAGGTATGAATAGATTTCACTAAGATGATTGATATCTGTTTTTTTATTTATGCAATTACTATTTTCTGCAATAAAGGCCATTTCAAGAAAGGTCCTTTTTGAAAGATGCTATTCACTAGCTAAGACCTTAGTGGCATCAAAATTCATATGGTGATCAAACTTGTTGACATGTTCAGCTAACGCACATCGTTCTGGATGTAATCTACAGTCACTTTTTTGTGAAACGATTCGGGAGCCTAGAGATCTCGAAGTCTGACCAACATACATTTTGTTGCACGATTGACACGGAATACTATATATCACATTCGTTTGAGAGAAAAGAGAAAGTTTATCTTTAACTTTAGAGTGAATTGCTCTAATGGTTAGAACTGATTTATTTGCAATTTTCAAATTTGGTAAAACATTAAAAATTCTGGAGAGTTTGGGAGAGATCTCCTTTATGTATGGTAAAGAACTGTAGAAAGAAATCAATGGTGCAATATTGTCATTGCTATTATTATTATTATTACTGTTATTGACATTATTGTTAACTAGTGTAATCGTTGGATTAATTATATCAAAGGAGGATGAAGAATTAAACAAAATATTTTTGATCATGCTAGATGGGTAAGAGTTTTCAAGAAATAAATTCAAAAGAGTATCCAGATTTTTTTTGTGAAATTGATTGTCAGAGATTTTTAACACTCTATCTTTCATTTGTTTTACTAGATTCACTTTCATTGAATGCTTGTGGTAAGACCAATAATGTATGTATCTTCCTGAGCTACATGGTTTTCTGTACCAGTCTATCAGAATTTTGTTCTCTGATGACCGTATGAACCTTGTGTCAAGGAATGGAACGGATAAATTAGCATCTTCAGTTTCCATAGTGAACTGGATGAAAGGATCATAGCTGTTGAAGGTGTCAAGAATCTCTTCAGTACAGTCAATTGGCAAAGCAAGGATAATATCATCAACATATTTTTTAATAAAGTGGGGTCTGAAGGACAAAACAGGTAATACTGTGTCTAACAAATCATCCATTACGTAAGCAGCCAAAATAGGAGAAATTGATGCCCCCATGGGGGTTCCAAAAGTCTGTTTATAGAATTTATTATCAAAAGAGAAATATGTGTTGTCAAATAAAAATTGTAAAAGATTTATGAAATTTTCTTCAGAAATATTGCAATGTAGACTAATATTGTCCCATTGTTTGTGGACTGTTCTTATGCATGTTTCCACATAGACATTACTGAATAAGGATACCACATCCCAACTTGCCAGAACATAGTTTGGAGGTAACAAAGTGTTATTGAATTTAATATTAACTTCAAACGAATCTTTTATGTAGTAATCATTGTCTAGGTTATACGCTTTAGTCAAGATATTTGTTAGGAAAGCAGCAATTGCTTCCGTAGGAGATCCTATCGAAGCCACGATCGGTCTTACTGAAAGTGTTGGTTTATGTATCTTAGGTAAAGCATAAAACCTTGGGGAAGTACCATTGTAGCATGTCAGCTTCTTTTTCATCACATCATTGATTTGATTTGAGTCATTTAGCTGTTTAATTAAAATGTTGGCTTTCCTTTGAATGGAGTTCGTAGGATCTTTATTTAATTGTATATAAGATGAGTTATTGGATATAATGTCATTGGATAATTGTAAATATTGTAGTTTTTCCATTACTACTGTTACGTTACCTTTGTCTGAAAGAGTGAGAATTAGATTTGGATTTTCTTTTAGAAAACGTTTGGATTTGAAAAACAAATTTCGAAAGATAGAGGATTGTTGAGGAGGATTATGAATGTGATTTGTGATGATGTTTGTCGCCCTTGCTACAAGGATGCTTCTTTGTATGGGGTCAGAGATAGTGGATGTAATATATCACGTAGTCGATAAAAAAATCTATCTATCATTGACAACACCATGAGTATCTTTTTAATGGTGAGAGATACGAGGTTGGTTAAATGACACCAAATGTGGAGTTTATCAAGGCCAACTATAATGTGAAAAAATATTTTGATTAAATCCATTCGTTTTTGTTTTATACGCAAAAAACAGATTTTGATCATTTTCATGTCTCCTCTCTAACTTCTTTATTTATGAAAATATTCGAATAGGAATTTCACATTCTCATGGCAGTTTATCATTGACATTTCGAAAAAAATATGAAATGTATACCAACTCTTCTAGAATTTGAGATATCAGCACCAACTTTTATTTTTCAAATGTAGGTTATAGTTCACTATGACTTAGTTATGAATAACTTTTTTTTCTCTTACAGATGATATGTCACAGTAAAAGTTTTTTGTTGATAACAACAGAGTTATCGTCATTTATACAAAGAGAAGAACAATTTTGAATTCGCCATCTTGAATTTATAAATTTTAACAAAAAAATCATGATCTCCGACCTCAAAAAACATACCAATTTTGAATGGAATCGGACTATATACTCACAAATCTCGTCCGCCATATTGGAGGAGCCGCCATTTTTTATTTTTCATTTCAATAAAAATTCCATAGTGCATCGTCACCGGAATTTTGAACATCTGCCAAGTTTCAAGTTATTAGGACCGCCAAAGTGGGTCAAAATTCACTTGCAAGAGACATGAAAATGATCATCAAAATCTGTTATTTCCGTATAAAACAAAAACGAATAGATTTTATCAAAATATTTTTTCACATTATAGTTGGCCTTGATAAACTCCACATTTGGTGTCATTTAACCGACCTTGTATCTCTTACCATTAAAAAGATACCCATGGTGTGCATGGTAAGTGGGACACACTGTATATTGTAAATAGGGAACCATACTCTAGCCGAAATCCAGGGTTGCCATGTTTTAAAGCATTTGTTTTAAAACAGTGTTTTAAAACATGTTTCAAACACGAGTCTCTGATTAAAACACATTTGTTTTAAAACAATTGTTTTTAATCAGTTTTTTATTGATAGAAAACAACAAAAGATAATTAAAAATTAATGGCCAATTTATACAACATATCATTATCATCATAGTCATTAGCTGGAAAATAAAAAATTGGCAGATGAAAACGCTGTCATTAGTATCTTTTTATCAATTTATCCTAAAGGTAGGGACAATTTTCAATAAGAGTACCCTCTTCCTGGCTAATTTTTTTTCTGAAACATAATAAGCAATAACAAGGATCACAAGTCAAAACAAATAATTATTTCTGTCATTTGTCAAATAGGTATCGATGCACTTTGAAAATTATGAATACGAATGAGACTAAAACTAAAGAAATTGCATAAATAAATTAGTGATCGACCGATACCGATATATCGGCTATATCGGCCGATAGATGTGAGTATATATCGGCTATATCGGCCGATGTATAAAGACAACCATAGCATCTTAAAACATTTTTTTTATATTCAAATTTAAAGTAATATTTGAAATAAGGTAAACTTAAGAAATTATGGTAGATATAACATGAAATAGGCATTTAATATGAATACTGTAGTTTTGGCAAATTATCATGTAAAAAAATAAGTGTCTCGGTTGTTTCTGGATTCAGCCGATTCCTTTTCGCCGAATTTACGGTTCCAGCTTCTGAAAACATTTTCTCACTTGCAACACTGCCAACTGGTGCAGATAAATATATAAGAGCTTGATTATATAATAATGCTAGAACTTCTCTTTTTTCTTGCCACCAAGAAATGGGATTCGCTTTTCTTTCAAGAAGAGGATGTTTCTTATATTCTGTAATTTCAGCATTCAATTTTTCACAAATGGATGCTCTAGAAGATGATTTTGTGTCACAAGAAGATGTTGTTGGAATGGTTTTTGTTTTTGTGGAGCTCATCCCTTCTCCGGCAAAGTATTCGTAGATTTCCCAAAACAGATTTTGGCCAGATGTTCGACTAGTCTCAGGTTCAGAAGTTCGAACATACTTAGCAAGTCGTTCGTTGTCATTACTATCAATTTTTATAGTTTCATTTATTGTATGGTCTTGATCTTGAATGTAATCCGAAATGTCAGGGGAACTGGAATGTTCTACAGATGTATTGTTTTCTTTTATTTGGGACTTTAGATTTGTAATTATGTATTCGCATATAAAATCACGGCCTTTTGTAAAAAAATTGTCTTTGAAGTGAGGATCCAAGAAAGTCGCGATGATATAATGTTTTTTTATAAATATATTATCAAATCGTTTATTCAAGCTGTTTTTCAATTCTTCTTTCATTGTACCTACTCCTGCAAAATTAGCGTTTTCTTTGTTAAGATAGGCAGTGATAGTCGAAACAAATGGAATTACTTCAGATATGAAGCAGTCTGAAGAACTTGTAATTTTTGTTATGTCTTCAAATGGCTTTAACAAATTTAAAATGCTTCCAACTAATTCCCATTCGGAAAATGTCAAGTCTGTAAGAGTCCCATGATCCAAAATATATACATTTACTGCTTGTTTTTGTTCAAGTAGGCGAGAGAGTAGATAAAATGAGGAATTCCAACGTGTTTGTACATCTTGGAAAAGTTTGTGTTTGGGAAGGTTTAGTTGTTCTTGTAGTTTACGTAGTTTATCGCAAGCAGTTTGAGAGTGATTAAAATGCGAGACGATTTTTCTGGATTTTGCTATTAAATCACTGACCGAACGTTGACTTCCTATAGCATCCTATATTACAAGTTGTAAAGAATGAATGAAGCATGCTTCATAATTTACTTTTGCCTTAACAAAACCATTCCTCATATTGGCAGCATTGTCTGCTAATACTAAGTGAATATGTTCCCTTTTTATATTCCATTCTTGTAACAAAGAATTAAATGCTTCAGCTATGGCGTCTCCTGTATGAGATCCTGGGAACTTCTTGCAGGCAAGTGAAAAATGGGATCTCTGATTTAAACTTAAACATGTTTTTTTTTTCAAAAAAATGGATTGTGAGAGACAAAAAAGAACTGTTTGTATATTTGCACGTCCAAATATCTGTAGTAAAAGATGCTTTTCCCAACATATTTGAAATTTTTTGAGTCACTTGTGCTTTACATCTTGAGTAAATATCTGGTACAACTTTTTCTCTGAAGTATTTGTCAGAAGGAATTTGATAATTTGGAATAGCTCTCTTTAGTAGCCGAGTAAAGCCATCATCTGATACAATGCTGAATGGCTGATTATCTAAACATATCATTTCACCTATAAGGTAGTGAAACTCCTTCGCTCTGGATGAATCAATGTCCCACTTTTGCATTTGCTTGAAAGAGTCAGCCAGTGAGACTTGCAATAGCTTAGAGTTAGAAGTACTACTAAAAAAAAATAGAATCATATCGTAGGTGTTAATGAAACGATTTAAAGTGATGAAAAAGAAAAGTGTCCCTCCTCCTACACAAATTCCTTTAATTTCCCCAAATTCCCAACAAATTACTTAATTCTTCAGATTTTTAGCAAAAAATCTTTAGGTGGTTTGCCCCTGGGGGTAATTTTTTTATACAAATTCCCTTAAAATTCCTAATAAATCCCTAGAATTTTAGCAAAAAATTCCTGGGTGGTTTGCCCTTCAATCCTATATAATAATATAATCCTGAATGAGCAGTCCTCTCCAATTGTTGGTAAATATTTTATTTTTATAATGCGAACTGGAAAATAAAAATTTAGTACTAACCTGAGCTTGAATCAGTCCCTTTCAATTTATAATATTCTTGAGGATGTTTTTTCTCTAAATGGTATTTCATGTTTGAGGTATTCGCCGATTTTCCCACTCCCCCCAATGAAATGGTTATGTCACACAATTTACATTTTGCGGTGGATTTCTTATCTGCTGGGGATAATTTATTCTTTATGAAATATTTCCAATAAATACTTTTTCCATCCATTTCGCTACTTTGCACTCCACCAAACTCCAATAGGATTATTATTAACTATTAATATTATGTCTTTGTTAAAGATTAACTAAATTACGCCAAGAAATAATCGAACTTAAAATAATCTGCTTTAAGAATGCAATACTGAATGCACGGCAATAAACGCACGGGATTCACCGAGAAATTAAGGGGATTCACCAATGACTTGGCGCTGAGCCACATAAATTACCGCCTATTGCTGTTTGCCAAAGTGCATTTTTTTTTTATTTTTATGATTTTAAATTGAACGTTAAAGAATTATAAATTATATTACAGAATATTCAGATTTTAGAGATTTTAGACAATAAAATAATAATTAATAATGTTTTCAATTAAAAAAGGCCGATATGCCGATATATATCGTTATCGGCCAAGACATTATCGGTATCGGCCGATTATCGGTATCGGCTAAAAAAGTCATATCGGTCGATCACTAAAATAAATGCCCCTAATGAAATGTACAGTTTTAATTTGATTTTGAGATCAAGACAGTGATTGTGATTAGGACTATGATGCATAAATTGGCCCTAACAAAACTTTAATAACAGAAAAACAACTAAATAGATAATATTCTCCGTTCTGTAACAAACTATGACTTCTCTTAAAAATAAAACTTTTGTTTTAAACATGTTTTTAATGTTTTATATCATGTTTTTACAAAAAACCGCAAATTAAATCAATTAAAAAAAAAACTAAATTTTTTCCTTTTTTTTTTTAAATAACATGTTTTTTACCATCCCTGCCGAAATCTCACGTAGGCATATTAAAAAGTGTTATAAAGAGGTCCTGGCTACGAAAGTTTTTACAGCTACGATATATGACATCAAGCATTCGTTTGGCTGCACATGTCATTGTACTCTATTGAATAGAGATGCTCAATTTTGAGCCAAAAACTACACCAAGATTCCTTCTTTGATTTCTTTTTTGAAGGGGAATGTTATTTATATGGTAGTCATGTTGTATAACATTATTTCTCTGGGGTATATCGAGATTATTTACATTTATTTGTGTTGAAACGGAGTTCGATGCACCAAACGTGCAAGAATTCAAGATCTTTTTGTAGGATTATTCATTCCTCAGATACAATGGGTCGAAATATTTTCAAATCATCTGCAAAAAGTAAAAAATGACTTAAGACAGTAATTCCTATATTATTGATGAAACGTGATAACAAGAAAGGTGCTACGTTAGTTCCTTGGGGGGCACCGCTATTTGCAACGAACTGGAAAGATTTGTGACCTCTATAATATACGAACAGGATACGTTAGTTAGGTAAGAGCGAAACAGGTTCAAGAGTTGAGTGTCAGAACTATAGGAGTGAAGTTTATTGATGAGAATATTATGATCCAACTTGTCAAATGAGGGTCAAATAGGACAAATGGGTATAACCAAGAAAATTCGTAATTATTGTTAATTATTTTACATTATTTCTGCCCTTTTGGAGATAACACAAGAACAAGCATAAAACTCAAATTATAGCGTGTAATTTGAAATCCCGAAAAAGATCTTATCATCTGTTTACTGAATAGATAGGCAGGTAATATATGTCGTGAATACCACACCGCAAGTACCCAGTGTTACAGAAAGTACCGGATATTGTTAGCAATAACAAAAGGTGTAGATCGGCAGAGAAACCGAGCGGATGTTATTATGTGAGAGGTGTGTAATAGAAGAGTTTATATGAGACTGAGCCGTGCATAAGGGCCTGCATTGGTGGAAAAATACAGTAACGGAGACTTGAAAATTTAGCGTAATTGGCGAAAAAATGGTGGAGTTGCGACGAGGAAAGTACTCGAACCAATCGAATGTTTTTATTGCCAGCATTCCTCCAGACTAAATAACTTTTTCCCGCTGCCGACGATTTAAATAGCAAATATACATGCTTATCTACAAAACGTGTAAATTACCAATATCATTCGTGTTATCAGAATCGGGTAAATAATCTGTGGAAAGGTTATTGAAATTGAAATCTAGTGCAGTTTCATGCATCAAGTTATATTCACATTTTCAGGATTTAAACACTGGTTTTCCACACTACCGTTTGAATTTACAAATGCCTCACTAACACAAGAGTAGTTTAGTTAAAAGAACACGAAGCCAACGTTACTGGAAATGTAGGAAGATATAATTTTCTAATTTCGAACACAGTTTAATTTAAATAGTATAATTTTTACATGTATAGGAAAATAAGGGCAGTAAATCGTACGGTATAGACGATACACCGGAGTTGCCTCATGCTTCAGGGATATTAGACAACCGATTCAGAATGGTCAAATTAGTATATTCAAGTCAGTCGGAGAAAAACATTTTTTGATCCCAAAATGTAAGGGTTAAACCCCTAAAAATCACCATTAATGTAACATCGGCAGATCCACTCAAAATTCGCACTATACACGTTAAATTTCACGCTGATTCCGCAAATTTATGATTTTAAATGTTCAGACATGAGATTTACCCGGAAGAAGGAATAAAAGGTCAAAAAATTTAAATAGCAGAGGTTCTGTAAAAACCATACGAAATCTTTAATTGTATCGGAAACAATTTGAAATTTGGTGTGTATATACAAAAATTATAGAATTTTACAAAATCGAGTCCTAAATTTTGAAAAACTTTATGTTCGGCGAAAAATAAACTCTTTCTACTCAATTCGAACCATTCATGTCGATAACGGTTAGAGATAGAGCAATTCTGCGGCTTCCAATCGATTCAGAATGGTCAAAGTAGTATATTCAAGTCAATTGGAGAAAAAAAAAATTTACCTCAAAATAGTTGCAAAGGTTCTGTAAAAAGCATACGAAATCTCTAATTATTTCGGAAACGATTTGAAATTCGGTGTGCATATACAAAAATTATGGAATTTTACAAAACCGAGTCCTAAATTTTGATAAACTTAATGTTCAGCAAAAAATAAACTCTTTCAACTCAACTCGAACCATTCATTTCGAGAACAGTTAGAGGTAGAGCAATTTTGCGGGCGCCAATCGATTCAGAATGGTCAAACTAGTATATTCAAGTCAATTGGAGAAAAAAAAATTGACCCCAAAATAGTTGCAGAGGTCATGTGAAAAGCACACGAAATCTCTAATTATTTCGGATATGATTTGTAATTCGGTGTGCATATACAAAAATTATGGAACTTTCCAAAACCGAGTCCTAAATTTTAAAAAACTTGATGTTCGGCGAAAAATAAACTCTTTCAACTCAATTCGAACCATTCATTTCGAGAACAGTTAAAGATAGAGCAATTCTGCGGACGCCAATCGATTCAGAATGGTCAAATTAGTATAAGTCAACTGGAGAAAACAAAAAATTGATCATTTCAAGATTAAACATGATTAAATGAAATAGAGGTGCTGAAAGGCTAAATATTGCCGTGAGAGGAAGAATAATTATGGATCATAGAATGTACGGAATGGCGAAAAACTTGCATAGAGTTAAGATTATTGAAATATTGTAAGAATATCAAAACGGTCAAATGTTGAATAAAACCACAAACTGCATTTGTCGTAATTAAGTATTTTTTGTCTACAGCGAATCTTGAATCAAATAACTATAGAGCTCCGAGAAACAATCTGCGTACCCTACGATTACTCACTTCAATCGGATTGCTACTCGTGACACTAATACAATCGCCAGCAATGAAATGTAGAATTAATTAAAGCGCGGGACCCCATTGAACCCTTAACCATCAACCGCTGACTCGAATAATCCCGTTCGATGAATAATGCCTATTACAAACGCCCCTCTTTAAAAGTATAATTCCTCCAACATTTCTGTACTAGCACCCACACTAATGAAAATCCTTGTCAATCAAAATTGTTTTTATGCGTATAGTTCGTGGGCTTGCGACAGAAAAGGGTAATATTTTCATGTATTCAATGACCAAGTCAATTTTACTAAATGCAATTTTCACAGTACCGGAGAATGATTAAGCAGTAGGTATCACTGTTTTTTTTTTCTACAGAATTTATTTTATAGTTTTTTCCTTGGTAATATTGATCACAAATATTTGACCTTTTCACAGTTGCACTGTTTTATTTCAAACCTGACTGTCTATGCAGAACTCTAACTGAATCTGCCTTCTCTGATTTGGGCTGTCTATTTATATCCAAACAGATGTCTCTCGCGATTGTTCTGGAGATTCTAGATTGGTTGCTCGCATTTCGACTAGATGGCTCCGGGCGTTATAGAAAATTGTTTATATAGGAACACATCATCAAAATTATGCATTTATTCACCTATTAAATCTCAATCTCCGGCAAACCATATCAGGAAGCTACTACCAGTTCTGCACACAATCCAGTTAGTATTAAAAACACTTTTCTGGATTTCAATCTATTCAAATACTTATCAAATGTTATTCATTAATATCTGTGCCGAAGGCCCAAGTGGAAGATAAAATTTAACTCAGTAAAACAAAGAAATCGGCCAAAATCATATATTATGCCGAAAGAAAATAAATGTTAGAACTCCAGAATATCTAAGAAGTTTTCAATGTATAAGTTCTTAAAACAAACCCAATTAGAATCGGTGAATTAAATGAAATTTCATGATTTTTACGTTATTGAATTACTCAAAAATTTATTATTCTTACTAAAGCATTAGACTGATATTTCGAATCATATCATTTACCAGAAAATGCCACGTTACTAGCAAACAACTAAGTCTCTCAAGATTTAAAACAGGACTGAAGATTAGTAACATAAAATATCTGTCCTCAAGTTAGCCTGGGTCTCGTAATCCCAATTTCTGTTTAGGCCTGGCAATAAATATAAGGGTTGTTCAAAAATTGAATAGTGAATTGAATTTCTTTTATTCGGTTTTTTCTACAATCTGCTTATGCATTAAATAGTTTTTAACTCAGATATTCCGATCTTTCTGCAACACGCATTTATGGTTTGAATCAATTTTCTACATAAAAATATGACGTTAAATTCATAATGAAACTGATGTGTTGACACAAAATATTTTGTTTGAATTATTAAATTCCCTTCGTATAACTCTCAAGTCTGTATTGAAACAATTTTCATAGTATCCACTGGTGTGAAGACTCGGGACCCTTTTCGGTGTCGTAAATGCTGAATTTAATGGATTCCGGATGTTGATTCAAGGACTGTACCTTATTTAAAATAAATGTCAAAATCAAGTTTTGTTACACGACGACTTAATTTAAGTCGAAACGTCGACAACGAATCTGTAGTGGTTTAAGTTATCTTGACCTTTTTCCCAACAAACTACCTAGTTATAATAACCAGTGAAGAAGTCACAAATCATAAGCTACAATGTTACAGAAACGAGATATTTGAATCTGTCGTTTGCTCCCGGACTATATTAAAAATGCATGTCACTCAGAATGCTTTTTATGCATACCCGAAGGGTCGCTAAGCATGTTCGATGGCGTAGAAGACATAATTAATGATGTATCAGTTCGGTGGGCACCCACAAACACGGTGCGGTAGGACAAAGAGGCCCCCTCGCTCATAAAAAATTGATCTCACGCTTTCCTGCTTTTATTAATTGGTCGAGTGAAAGGTTAAGCAGCATTTCCAATCAATATGATTGGAAAAAAATAGCCGTGAATGTAATTCTGTGAATTTCAATCGAGTTCAGGTTGGTAAGGTCATGAATCAATGGGTTGATTTTCTTCGACGGGCTGGTATTGACTGAAGCATATTTAGATGTTGTTTGTGATTGGTCTTCTACCAATAACCACCGTGGATTGGGGAAGTTGTAGTTCGAATTGAACAATACAGTTCCGATAAAGACAACTGAAACCACTTACAAGAAAGTATTGTAATAATTTATTTCGACTGTAAATAACTAATTAATTTATTTCAACAAAGTGACATTTATACAAGGTGTTTAGTAAACTGTGGATCATACTGTATCTGGTGATAAACAAGTTCATAACCTATCAGAAAACCACAACTTGACCATAATGAAAACCTCACGGTTTTATAGATATTGGAACTTGTTGTTGTGAAGAAAGAACTCCTAAAATACTAATTACTATTTATTCTAGAGTTTAACGCTGGATACATATCAGTGAAGCAATGATGCTCTCAGTACAATATATCTTGTGATCGAATGTAATTTTTGGGTTTTGATCATGGAAATATACAGGGTGTTTTTTAAGTACGTGTAGAAACTTCAAGAGCATGTTGCTGACGTCGAAATAAGAAAAAGGTTCTCATAAACACATGTCCGCAAGTTATTCGTTTCTAAGATACAGAGTGTCAAAGTTTAATTATTATATTTGTTTTTTTGTGAATAAATGCCAAAATATTCGTGATATTCGAGTAAAGTTTGGTATCTGGGATGATTTTTCAATGACAAAATCAAATTTTGTGTTAATTGTGAAAAAACTAATTTCTAATTGAATTTATTTTGAATTAAATAATCTTGTCATTCAAAATCACTTGCATCGACTATTTCAAATCTGAATAACTCGAAAATAGTTGCTCGCAGTGACCTCTATCCAGAATATATTTTTTACAGAAACTAAATAATAAATATTCCCAGATACCAAACTTTACCCAAATATCAAAATGATTTTGAAATTATTCACAAAAAATAAAAACAAGAATTCAACTTTGCTAATCCCGCCAATTTTCACGGTGAAAAGCATGCCGCGTATGCGACCCGTTTACGATGTGCGCATGCGCGTCATCAGTTTAGTTTGGGTAGATCGTTGCCAAGTTTGAAAATAATTTGGTGTTCCAATTCAGAGTTTTTTGTTATGAGGCAATAAAACACATGTCATTTGAAAGAATGAAATTTGACAGCGCATTTATGACTTTTTAAAACCGAAAAGAACCTTTTAGAGAAAGATTACTCCGAATTTTAGGCGCGAAAGAAACTTATTTAAAACAATAATGTACCCTATGCTACTGTAATTATAATGACCGTGCAACAGTGCTTTTTCATCAACAGGAAGATTTGTCACTAAGATATGTCACTCTTGTCAGTGATCAGAGACGGTTTTTAGAATTTCAGATTTTCTCTTGTCGTTTTGTGAGGTGTTTGTTGTCGTTGGTTATTCTTTCATCATTCGTGAATTTGCATTAATCTTGTTCCTTTAAAGACATTTTCTAATACAGCCGTTTCTTCCTACAAATAAACAATGAACTGTTTAGTGTTGTGTAAAAGAAAAATACCTGAAATAAATCATTTTTGGTAGTTAATAAATTTTTTTATGTACCTATATGCTTTGCTCAAAATAGCTTAAATATTATTTTATAGCTTGACAAGAAAGGCATGATTTTTGGTTATTGTTCTTAAGAAGAGACCCCAGCAGAACATTTGAGTGAGAAAATTGTAATTTGTGGCAGACATTTTCCTCATGAAGATTCATGTGAAAACGACAATAGAATAATTTGAAACCTAGTGCGCAGTACCAATACTGTGTCTGCGTAAGCTTGCATGGCGAGTGATACAACTTTCTGCCACACCACTTATATTATGAGTTCTAGATTCCTACTTAAAGTACTAAACATACACAGAATCGCCTCACAAAATTAATGTCAATATGGAAGTAATTTTTTTTATGGTAAGGAATATGCTTCTGGCCTCACTTTTTCTTGCATCCCTATTGCACTGAGGTAACACGACCAGAAATACTAGTAGAAATAGCACGTTAATCTCTTCAAATGATTTAAATTAAATGCAGTTGCACATTTTGATATGAATCATTCTATAAAAAAAAACTCGAGCTTCCAAGCATCCAATTTGAATTGAAATTATTCATGATTTTAACTGAAATTAATTTTTATAGTTTTTTGTGCTTTCAAGTTATTTTCCAATCCAGTGCTTCCTTGAAATTCGCACCGACGATTTAGGGTGGTTCCGTAGGTTTTTGTTGGTTAACTTCTGCTGAAAATTGAATGTGATACCAAAAATCAGTCGCTTCAGAGCGATAAATAATAATAATGACCGTACTCTACTTTCTGGTGGCCTTTGCTGAATATTTGGGATCATAAATATGTGAAAATATGTATTCAAATCGGCTAAATACAAATAACAGGTATAGGTACAATGAGGTTTCCAACCTTATTCTCCGAGATTCAGAATTAACGTGGGTTAATCTTCACAAGTACCATAATATTTCACTAAACACGGGCCTGTTACAAAAATCACTAATGACGCGCATGCGCATTGCGGACTAGCCTGAACTTTTTACAGCACTTTTGACATGGGGATTAGCATTCTAGAGTAAGTATCTAATATATATTTCTATGGTTTTGATATGCTACTGAAACATAGCCGGGTAAGTTGCAGTAACCAGGGGCGTGGCATGATACATTTTTAAAGGTTAACAGAACTTTTATAATAAAAATTGAATTCCTATCTCAGATCATTATTTTATGTTCCAAGCAAATACGGAGCGTTTCATATGAGGCGCCGCACCGTTTGGGTAAAAAGTGTTTTTTCAAATACCTAAAATTATTTGTCGATATATTTCTTAGTTCTAGCAATATTTTTTATTATTCTTTCCGATATATTTATTTTTAATTAAACACATCGCATTTACATTTCCAGCATTACATGTATATAAAAACGTTAATTTCCATATATTTATAAATTTGATCTATTTTATGTTGTAAACCGACGCGAATTAATAAAGACTCAAGGATGTGGTAACAGAGCGAATTCATTAGTACATAACTTGATACATGGTGGCCCAAAGATATTGCAATCGCCAGAATGCATTCTTAGAATATTTCATTATGTTTCAGTTTTCATTGAGTTTGTTTGAGAAATCACTTATAGGTCAAAGACCTAGGAACTGAAAAAATTTAAAACTTGAAGACAACTCTGGGACAATTGCACAATGACAACTGTATGTGCCACTGCCTTCTGTTAGCCACTTTACTAATGACTTTGCCTAGTTGCCATGTTTAGCGGGCGTGTACCAAATCGCGACGGTTGCGCCATCACTTGAGATTGAAACGTAAATATATTCTGTTGGATCAAAAATGAATATATCGGAAAGCAAAATAAAAAATATTTCTACAACTAATAAATATACTGACACACAATTTTATATATTTGCAAATATACTTTTTACCCAAACGGCACCTCATAGATAGATATTACTAGCTACAGTCTAAAAAAAAAAATATCCATCGATTTGGATCCTTCAAGATTTCTAATGCGAAACTTTGAACTTCTATTGTGACAAATTAATCTCCGGTCATTGGCATTAAAAACTTGCTCGTTCGTCCAGATTCTAAAATGGTATAGAATTTGCCGTGATTCTTTTTCAAAAAAAATATATTGCTAATAGAGTACGAAAGGGGGGCATTTTGCGGTGGATCACAAGGACTGCAGTTTTCATCTGCCATCTGCCAGGAACTTGAGGAAACATTGAATTCTTCAAACCGTGCACAGTCTTGATTCAAACTTGACAAAAACGTAATTGCAACAGAAACGGATTAAGGGGATGAACATATTCACTTTCAAACGAATGATCTAGCTAACAAAAGTTCACATACGGAAAAATACTGATCGAAAACTCCATGTATTGTCTTGTGGAATATCAATTACCTCCATCTTAAAAAATTATTGTTGCTGTTCCACTGACGTATCCTTCTATTTAAACAAATATGAAATGATTGACCTTCAAGAGATATTTCAGTCTGTGAAATTCTACAGGACATAAAATATTTTCTGTGACTAACACACTCAGGAATTTTATTCAAGATTATGAAGCAAAAAATTGAATATATTGGAATTTGTAAGTAAGGTGTTTTGCAATTATTCCGATACTTTTCTGTATTTACCTGTCTGACAGGATCAATCCTTGCAATTGAGTTGCAATATGCCAGTTACTCGTTATTCAGGTGACGAATGTTTTATGACATTTTCACAAGACAAAAAAGATGGGGAATATTTTGGTCGGAGATTATGATTCCTGTGTCAAAATTCATAAATTCAATATTTCGTCTCCAAGATGGCGGACGAGTTTTGTGATTATGGTCCGATTCGATTCAAAATTGGGATGGGGGTTTTCGGGGTCGGAGATCATTTTTTTGTCAAAATGAATAAAATCCAAATGGTCTGATTTTATTCTGAATGTAGTTACTCTTGACGTCCTTTCACATGCCTTTCTTGCTAAGTTCCAGGTAATTGACTGTTATTTTGTTGTCACAAAAAATTCACTATTCGCTGAAAATTTCCTGCTTTCCGTTATGTTGTAGTATTCAGAGAGCCGTATCGGTACCGTACTTGGTTCATCAGCGCTTGGTTCTTTCTGTACTACCTACTCGTTTTTTTATGATTGATTACCACTGAATGGAAACACACTCGTAACAAGAAGTAATTAAACTCATTTGTTAAGTACATCAGGGAAATTAATGAGGCAATCGTTTTATTTCTGCGTTTTCCGTAAGATCTGTGTTCGTTACTTACTGTAATTTTTTCATTATAGGGGGTGGAGGAAATCGACCGTTGAAGCAAGAAATATTGGCCAAACCTAGAGTTGGCGTAACTGACAAGAATTCAATGAATAAATAGCAGATGTCTGAGAATTATGCCCCTTTAATGCTTTAAGCTATAATACTAATAATGGCTTTTATTGACAGTCTTCTAAATACACACAGACTTTTATTTTATATGCATATATTATACAGTTTGGCGTTTTCAGTACCCCCCGGTGTTAACTTTTGAACGCTTTGACAAAACATGGATCAGAAACCATTTTGAATGGTATCCCCGATACTTATTTTAGAAATAAAAGACATGGCGATTGCTCGATAGGGGTCGCAGGGGGGCACATCAATTTTAAAATTTCAAATGACACATCGTTGTAAAGAGAATTAAAGTATCTTTTCGTGCAATCGCACGCGAAGACAGTATTTCGCGTTCTCAGCACAGTCCGCGAAATTTAATTTCGCGGCCGTTACCCATAGCAACGGCCGCGAAACCAAACGTCACTTTCAAAAATGTTTTCAGACATCGTCTTAACATTCTGTTTGTCACACCAATCTTTAAACTCGCCGTAACATTTTTCGTACTGCCGTTTAGATTTTTCGGGTATTAAAACGGAAAGCGCCGAATTTACAACGCTTTTGAGTTCAGGAGGAGTGGAAGGTACTGAAATATCGCTATCAGTATCAGACATTTTGCGTTTTGACAAGAACTGTCAAAATATTTTGTATTATATATTGAAACATATCATTTCCATAGCACACGGTGATATTGTTAAATAAATTGAACTGCTGTTGATTTTAGAGCAATAATATATTTATTTACAACTATCTATTTTAATAATTTTAACGATTGCACGAAAAATAGTGTGTATGCCATGGCCGCGAAACTTTTTAACGACCTCAAGATTATCTTGCCTCGGCCGCAAGCGGCCTCGGCGATAACTGTTCTTTCGGTACGTTAAAAAGGTATTTAGCGGCCTTAGCATACAAATAACTATTTCCACCATATATTTTTTTAAAAGCTTTTATTTAACTTGCTCTGTGTGTGGTGTTAACTGGGTACAAATCTTGCAAGCTGCATTAGAACCACTTCCTCTTATCCTATGGAATTGAAATTCTACATGTTGGTTCAGTACCAATGACAATACATTAATGTTGAGGAGATTGCCCTCCGAAATCTAGGTAGAGAACGCGTAGGGTGTCGGAAGTTTTCATGACGGATTTGGACGTCAAAAATTACAGCGAAAAAAATTCAGTTCCTTGTTCTTTATGTTCTTTGGTAAGAAATATTCCTCATTAGATCAATCAATAGGGCATAAAGTGAGTGACTCTGTGCCCCAAAGAAAACCTGATTGCTGTCGGTTTCTTTCTAGTCTTTTTGTCACGAAATAGTAATTTTTAGGCCAAGGAGGACTCGAGTTAACTTTTTTGCATACCGAAAAAAGAAGTTATAGCCGAGGCTGCCTAGGCAGGATAATTTTGAGTTAGATTATTCTGGACTTTCATTGTCTAAAAAAGAACAAGGAAAAATTCAATTCTCTGCAATTTTGAATCACGACGTTTCAACTGTTAAAATCTACAGTCGTTATCAAGTGTATAATGCGACAATCTCAAGGATACTTCTTATATATGCTATGGATAATTATGTGTCATTAGCCTAGGGGTAATTTGGCGGTATTAAGGTAAGCTTGTTAATTACGGTGCCAGGCCCCTCCGGTGCAGCATTGATAATTCTTATCGCAATTTCAATTGATCCATGCCACTAATTAAGGGTTTCCACACATTACGGATTTCTATGCTAGCTTGACTGAAGACTTTGTTGTTCATAATATATGCACTCTCTTTAAATTTCCTTCTATACCAGCCCTCTTCCTTATGGATGACCGGCTTCAGTCCATTTTATGTTCAAAGTCAGGGATAGCGGATCATGTCTGGACGACCCAACACAACATAAAATGGACTGAAGCCGAAGTCATCCATAAAGAAGAGGGCTGGTATAGAAGGAAGTTTAAAGGGAGTGCACATATTATGAACAACAAAGTCTTCAGTCAAGCTAGCATAGAAATCCGTAATGTGTGGAAACCCTTAATTAGTGGCATGGATCAATTGAAATTGCGATAAGAATTAACAATGCTGTACCGGAGGGGCCTGGCACCGTAATTAACAAGCTTACCTGAATACCGCCAAATTACCCCTAGGCTAATGACACATAATTATCCATAGCATATATAAGAAGTATCTTCGAGATTGTCGCATTATACACTTGATAACGACTGTAGATTTTAACAGTTGAAACGTCGTGATTAAAAATTGCAGAGAATTGCATTTTTCTTTGTTCTTTTTTAGACAATGAAAGTCCAGAATAACCTAACTCAAAGTGAAACATTGTGAACCACTTTCAAACAAACAGGATAATTTTGTTAACATAAAAATGAATGCTGAATTCAATCAAAATCAATCCTAGTCGTAATTTAGAAATTTCGAATGAAATTTTGCTGGCCTAGGCAGGATAATTTTGTTAACATAAAAATGAATGCTGAATTCAATCAACATCAATCCTAGTCGTATTTTAGAAATTTCAAATGAAATTTTGCCGACTGTATTTTGGACGCATAATACTCCATGTTTGCACAAAAAAGTCCTTTATTCATTTGCCTATTTATAATCGAAAAATATTCAGTAGATCAGACCTGTACATAGCATAATCGTTGTTTTTCAATATCAACAAAATCATTCCGATAGTTTCACGAAAATGGGACTAGATTTGTCACAAAGCAATTTTACACCTTTCTTAGTTTGAACTTGACTGAAGATATTTTGACCAAATTCATATCAAACTCAAGATATTGCCTAGTCTATGGGAAACTCTTGTTTTTGTCTGGTCCACTAAATGGTGTACCCAATTAGGAACGAACAGGTGTGTAGGAGAGTCGTGGGGAGCAAGTGGTTACCGGAAAGGGAAATAACATTTCGTAACGCTTTCACCGTGACTATGGACAGGAGGAAGTGCTTGTTTACTGTGATTTTACTTCTTGTTACTGACCTGCACACAAACTGTGTTATGTATATTGTGCATGTAGCGATTTTTAATAACTACTAAATTTCAGGAATATTAAAAAAAAATCTACAAAACTATTTTATACTAGTAACTCTAATATGCTAATAACTCAAATTACCAACAAAAATTAGTTTTTTTGTAGAAAATGAGAATTAATGTTGAAAAATTCTGTTACGTTTGTTGCAAAGTTGATGTACGCTCAAGCATTTAGGATATAAATATATTACAATTCTTGTCAGTAATAAGATTATGTCAAATTCATTACCGAAAAAGTTCTAGAATTATTTCACGTATCAATCAATCCAAATTTTAGCACTTTTTACACAACAAATTTTGAGCGAATATTTTGAAAAAAGTTTAAAATTTGGTTCGATACGTTAAGTACTCAACGATTTTTTTTTTATTAATCAGTTTGGCCTCATTTTAGTACTGAGAAAAATCTATTGAAATAAATCTCTATCCTAAATGCTTGACGAGATGTCAGCTTTGCATCAAACATAAATTTTCACTAGTAATTCTCATTTTCTCAAGAAAATCATATTTTTGTTGATAATTCGCTAAGATTAATAGGGCCTCCAGGGAAGAATGGCAGGTCTCAAAGAAAGTGATAGACGTGGAAAAAACGAAATGGGCAATTAACTCATTCCAACCGCCAGGAATGGATTGCATTTGTCCTATCATGCTACAAGAAGGCATCGACCTAATGGCACACAAACTATGCACGGTACTAAGGGCCAGCCTAGCACTGGGATACATACCAAAAGCATGGAGAGCAACCACAGTGGTCTTCATCCCTAAACCTGGAAGAACGGCACAGGAGGGAGCGAAGGCACTGAGGCCAATAAGTCATTTATCCTTAAGACACAAGAAAAACTATTGGACAGGCACATCAGGGATACGGTGTTGGTAAACCAACCCCTACACAAGGACCTATATGCCTACACAACAGGCAAATCTACAGAAACAGCACTACACCAACTCATAGAGAAGGTGGAAACTGTACTAGGAAACAAAGAGGCATTCTTGGATATCGAGGGAGCATTCAACAACACATCTCTAAACTCAATCTCAAGGGCATCGAGACGAAAAGGCATCGATGAGACCTGCTGCAGGTGGATAGACTGCATGCTAAGAGATAGAATTATCTACTCCTCTTTAGTGGGAGAAACACTGGCGGCCAAGGTCACCAGGGGCTGTCCGCAAGGGGGTGTCCTGTCCCCACTGCTGTGGAACCTCGAGGTGGAGGACCTGCTACTCACACTGGAGAGGGGAGGGCACAAAACACATAGTCATCACGGTCCAAGGCAAATTTAATACCACGGTTAGGGAAATAATGCAATCGGCCCTAAATCTGGTAAGTACATGGATAGATAAGGAGGGCCTAACTACTAGCCCCTCCAAATCAATCATTGTAGCGTTTACCCGTAGAAGAAAGTTAGAGAGCTTAGGACCTCTGACCCTACAAGGTACCCTAATACAGCTGTCAGGGGAATGCAAATACCTCGGGGTGATTTTAGACTCGAAACTCACCTGGAATAAACAGCTGGCAAAAGTTAAGAAGAAAGCCGAAATGACACTGATGTTAGTCAGGCGGGTACACGGGAAAACATGGGAGCTAAATCCCAAAATGGTGTTCTGGATATACAACATTGTGGTGAAACCCATGATCACATAAGCATCTTTGGTATGGTGGACAAAGATAACACAAAAAATAGCCGCGGCTGAGTTGAGCAAGTTACAAAGACTTGCATGCCTCAGTATAACGGGAGCTATGAAAACAACACCAACATTAGCCATGGAAGTACTGTTGGACCTCCCACCGATTGACACAGCAATCATGGGAGAGGCAAGAATGGGACTTCTGAGGCAACAAAATACGAGCAACAGATCGGATCACAACAAGATAAAGGAAATAATGGGAGGCAACATTCTTGAAATTAAACCAACGGACCACATGACTCCTAGATACTTCTTCAACATCAACTTCGAGGCTATCTTGCAAGATCGAAGGGAATGGACAGACGACAATATCAGGGGCAAACCTGGAGAGAGGATCTGGTACACGGACGGATCCAAAACCAGAGAAGGAACTGGTGCTGGAATATATAGTTTGGGGAGAAACTCCCAAATAAGCATCTCACTAGGAACAAACACCTCTGTATTCCAGGCAGAGATGTACGCCATCTTGCAATGCGCGAGAGAAATCAATATGAGGGAAATGCATAATGCACCGGATCAAAATATGCACAGATAGCCAGGCGTCACTGAAGGCTCTTATGAATCCGAAAGTGACATCAAGACTGGTATGGGAATGCCGAGAAGAACTCAGTGTTCTCACAGAACACAACAAATTAACTTTGATGTGGGTTCCAGGACAATGCGGTATCGAGGGCAATGAAAAAGCTGATGAGCTAGCAAGAGAGGGCTCATCAACTCCACATATTGGCCCAGAACCCGCACTCGGGATTAATAAATCCGACATTCGAGGATGCATTCGGGACTGGGTCAAGCGAAAACAAAGGGAGAGGTGGTACGAAGCCCCTCTCATGCACCACGGGAAAACATACATTAAAAAACCGTCAAAACACAAAACGGAAGAACTACTCAAGCTGAGCAGGAATCAAGTCAGAACAATAACGGGTCTTCTCACTGGTCACAGTCCAATGAGAAAACACCTTTACAAAATGGGTCTGTACAATGGAGAACTTTCCTGCAGACAATGTGGTAAAGGGACGGAAACAGCCAAACATATACTGTCAGAATGCGAGGCATTAGACCGCAAGAGACAGTCAATTTTTGGGAAACCCAATCTAACTCCCGAAGAATACAACAGCCAACCGGTGAAGAACCTGTACAGACTGGTACAGGGGACCAGAGTTACGGAGTGGGTGCTGTAAAACCAACACGGAAAGCACAAAAAGCCCAAGAGGCTGAGGTGTAGCTGGTGAAAGGACCAGCATGCGAGGAAGGAAAAAAAAGATTAATAGTTGCATTAGTTCAATTTCGAAACTTGCGTGAAAAATGGAAATAAAAACAAATTTTTCTTTTGAATTTTTTTGAAATTCAAACTGCGATTATTTTGATAGGTAGCGAGAGTCAACTAACACGATCCGAGTAGGCAATTTTCCACCTTTTTCAAAGCACAATTTGACACCAGTCAAATTACAAAATAATTCAATTATAAAAGTTTTTCCTGTATGATGCCAACTCTTCGAAGGACACTGTATACATTAAATATAATGAAATGCAATAAAGTATAATGAAATGTAATAAAGTATAATGAAATGCAATAACATACAGTAAAATTCAATGAAATGTAATTCAGTAATATTCATGAATAGGTAGGGTTCAGTATAGACATTAATTTATTTATTTGTTGTTATTGTTATTACCATTTTTCAGGGTAGTGGTTAACTGGTAGAAAAAGTGTTGGCCTGGTAAGAAACAACTACTTGCTTGGCTATTATGTAATATATTTTAACAAAGCTCGCGTCAATATTTGCATACACTGCAGCCAAGAGGTCGTATTGTGCTCAGACACCTAACAGATATTCGTTGAATATATCTCAAAGTGAGTGAAACGGCGTTACCCACTTTCTTGCATCACACTTCTGTTACAAATCGATTCGAATCCTGCTTGAGAAACTTCCATTCCAATTAATTCCCACGAATGCCATAAATAAGTGAATCATTAAGCCAACTGGCTTGTAATTGATTATTTGATAACTACTTCGGTAGACATTTAAGGTGCATCGATCATACTGGCATGCAGCCACTAGCCTGGCATACTGTTTTTGTGTTAGAAGGAAAGTTCATTGCAAATGACGGTTATGCCCGCCCCTCATAAAAAGTATAATTATACAGAATATTATTTGAACGCACCGGAATAGAAGTTATATTGGTCACACACAGTTTTCTCCCATAGATATTTGTGGATGGAACAAGCAAATTAAGAACTACATATATTTTTTTCATATTTATATTACCTGAACTCAAACGTGAATCAAACATATCAACATATCCAAAGTTTACTAGAGACATACTATGATGGTACACTATGATGGTACACTCTCTATTTTTTTATTCTCATATTTATTCATTCCATTTTTATTGTATTCACAGATTATTCTATCCAAGCGAGCAGGTTTATTCACAGTTTTTTATACACTAATTAAGAGTATAGGTTTTTTTGACTGCTATAGCCGTCAAAACAATACACGAATCAATTTCACATGCTGCAATTTTTCACGTACTCCCTGTACTAGCAGAGAATACGTGACAATTAAAACCGTCATTTTTTTGCGAATGAAAATATGGGTGACGGCTCTAGCCGGCATTCACTGCAGACATGATTGAAATGTGCCTGCTAGAGCCGTACTTTAAAAAAATGTGTTGAGTTCAGAATTCTCCGGATGAATAGATTTAATTAATTTTTAGAAGACGTTAATCTCTCAACTTCTGGAGGACTGATAGCTTATCGACAGAAAGCCAACCCCATCTTTTCGTTGTGCCTCTTAGAATTTTTTATCTGATAGTTTTTTACTTGAATTCTGTTTGCGTGTGCTCTAATTCCAGGAATTATTCTTTTCTTGCTTGGATTGAAAGTCGCATTGAAAATATTCAATAACTGCAAGCAGGTCTGCATGGAGTCGAGTTAATAAATAGGTTGGACTATGTAATTTTTGAGAATCACGACACCTCGTTTATTATTCAATCAAACAACGGTCAGCTGGATAACTTGTTTCTGTTTCTGTTTTTTTCTTGTTCTTTTTCTGTAATAAGTAGGCCGGACTAGCAATTTTGAAGAAACGCGACGAGACATCGTTTAATATTCAATCTAATAACGGTCAGTTGGATAAGTTGTTTCCTTTTTCAGTTGGCATCTTGGAAATTATAGCAATTTAGAATTATCGAGTTACTTGAATTTGCTTAGAATGAAGTATAGAAACTATAGGATGCATCCATTTAATCCAACAGAATAAAAGTACCTAACGCCGTAGTTGAGTTGCATGGGGGAATTCTACATTGAGTCATCAGAAAAATGAAGGGGTGTTGACATAACAGTTACGCACATTCCTATTTATATTGGCAAGGTACAGTTATTATTAATATTCATCGTGGCATTCTGGGATGCTCACTGTTTTTTGATAAATCCTTCATAGCTGGATCTCCAATTTCATCATGATTTTGAGGGTTCTTTGTAGATCAGGCTATGGCTTCATACATGCAAATATTCTGTATGACAAACAGAATTCAAATTTTGTTTGGAAGAATTCACACATCCAATATGAGAAGATGAAAACTACACTCGCAATGAAACAAAAAACACCTCAAATTTATACACAAACTACTATCATATCGAAACAAAAAACACCCCAAATTTATGTCCAAACTATTATTATTATTCATGTTGGAATAAAAGAGGTATACTAAAATTACCCAAATATTGAAAAACCCCAAATTTATACCGAAACTACACTCACGTTGAAACAAAATACATCCCATGGACCCTACACAATTTTAGACCCGTTTAACTTCTACACTCATGCAGGGTGCACCGCGAGATCCACCACCACCCTCACTTTGCTTCCCATCGACCATAAGATTTTGTTAACACAAGACTTTTGAGCCTCATACATTATTTACCTTTTGGAATAAAAGCCATACTTTGTATAGTTTTTCTATCTATCGATACAAAGCGAATTTTCTTTATCTGATTACTTTGTTAGTCTTGGCTGAATCAAATAAACATAATATAGTTATTTATGTATCAAGGGCGTAAAGTAGGCGTTTATGGCCTGCGGCGTGGATGATGGCCCGATGGCGTTAGCCGAGGGCCATCACACGCCGAAGGCCTTAAACGCATTTTACGCACGTGATACATACAAAATTTTATGCACTAGCGGTTTTATAGCGCGTATCACAAATACTGACTTGAATTGCAATGGTCGACACGTTTCATACGTTATGCATACAATAATTAAGGGTAACATAATATGAGGAATGTGAAACTATAGTAGCTGAGTGCTATATTGGAGAATCTATATCAAATAAATAGATCATCACCGAAAAAATTGCCAACGATTATAAACAAATGTTAGAAAGAGTATTGCTCTATTGAACTGAAATGATTCTAATTCGTGTTAGGAATTGCATGAAATGATGTGTGAGTATAGACAATTTGAGAATTTTGTCTACTTTACGGCCCGCCGGGCCATAATGCGCCCACGGGCGGTAAAGTGCCACTTTACGCCCGGTGAACCGGGCGGTAAAGTGTACTTTACCGCCCGCTAGTGCATAATAGGTATTTTAAACATGGTTTCTTTCTTATTATTGTCGAATATTAGGTTCCAACCTAACGTTATACATTCTTTCGATAATAATTGGTACTGAGCGCAAAAATATTCCATTATTAAATTTGACTCAACAAAAGTTTCCTAACTGACTGTCTCATGCAGGGTATAGCATCAATACGTAAAAGCGGTCACTGTTGCCAAGTCATCCAAACACAATGTTGAAAATGAAAGTGACGACTGACATTATGAAAATCAAAAGTTGCACGACGGTCCCAAATTGGATCCTTGCGGAACTATCGATTTTGCGTTTGATATTACTGTTACTGTAAATGATGATAATTTTCATAAATTATGTCGTCAGTGTGAAGTTAGCGCCCACTTTTTTGAAATTAAATTCGGCTTTTGATCCAAATGAAGATTAATTTCTGTATAAAGACTAGTGGTTGATTTGCAGGCCGTTTAAGGGGCGGTTTACATTTGTCGATTTTTTGAAAAACTTTCCGAAGCTTCCCTCAGAAATATTTACACAAGTTCAATTTTTGTATATAAACTACAGAAGAGCCTTAGAATGATATACCAAGAGATGGTTGATTTACAGGCCGTCTAAAGGGCAGTTTATACTTATCGAATTTTGAAAAAAACATTCTGAAACGATCTGAAGGGTAGATTATAGATTTTTGGAAAATCATTCTGAAACCTCTGACAGACATGTTTAGCCAAGTGCAGTATACCAAGAGATGGTTGTTTTGCATGCCGTCTAATGGGCAGTTTATACTTGTTGATTTTTGAAAAAGCATTCTGAAACTTCCCTAAAAATTGTTTAGCTCAGTTCAATTTCTGTATTTAGACTACTGAAAAGCCTGAGAGTGATATGTCGAGAGGTAGTTGATTTGCATGCCTTCTAAGGACAGTTTATACTGTCGATTTTTGGAAAATCATTCTGAAACCATCTGAAGGGTAGTTTATACCTGCCGATTTTTGGAAAATCATTCCGAAACCTCCCTCAGAAATATTCAAGAAAAAGAAACTACCCAAACACCAAAACTACGTTTTGGTGATTGGGTGGTTTCTTTTTCTTGAATTGTATTTACACCGAAGGTTCCAAAATATTCATTAATTTGGTTCATTTTCTGTATAAAGACTGAAAAGCTCGAGAATGATATACCAAGAGATCGTTATACCAAGAGATCGTTGATTTCCAGGCTGTCTAAGTACATATATTTCGTAAAAATATTGGTCCTTCGAGACGGATTTATGCGATTTTATTAATTTTAATTTCTAAATAAAAAGTCTTAGGCTACGGCGAACTCTTTAAGCTTCCGTACAGCTTTGGTCCTTCGAGCCGGATTGACGCAGTTTCGTCTATTAAACAATTCCCAGAAGAAGATCCCGTCGGACGAAGAATGTCGTAGGTGGCTGTGGCTATCGACCTATTTCGAGAGATGAAATGCCTTCGGCGCGACGAGACACCCGTTTCCTATCTGGCATCGCGTCCGTCTGGATTGAGTCGTTCGGACGACGACGGGCCGCCGCCGCTCGAAGGGCGGAATGTCGAGATCGTCGTCGGTGCGTAATGGAATCGCCTCGTCGACAGTTAAAACGCAATTACTGGCCCGGGCGGTAATTGGCCCGACACCGGGCGGCGTGAGAACACCGCTGTCGGCCTTCGCTCGGACACAACGATCGACTAATTTATGGCTGGCTGTCAATGCGAGCTCCTTTCCTTACATTTTATTCTTCTCCATTAGGTACCTGGTCAATGAGAACGCCGCGAAGGTGTTGCCCGGGCGCGGACGAATATTTTATAGTGCGAGCAATTTGGATATCTGCGATACGATAAGAGATTTTAACTTGCAATCTTGGATTATTACCAGAAATACTTCGAGTACATTAATTCATGTACAAATTTTTTTGCAACTAATTCTGGCTCGGGAGGAAGGGTGGTAAGAAAATTTCACACCAAAATAATTCTAATTGATGCTAATTTCATTTGAAATTGGATTTCTCAACTAAAAACAATAAAGGAAATAATAAACCAATTAAACTTCTTGGAGTTTATTTGGACTCGTCTGTAAATTTCTCACCGTATATTCACAAATTATCAAAGCGCCTATCAACGTGTACATTCATAATAAGACAACTTAGCAACATAACTACAGCAGATTGTTTAAGAGTAGCGTATTTTGCCTTTTTTTCACAGCAAAATGACATTTGGACTAATAGCATGGGGTTCATCTCATCATCTAGATGGAAAATTCAAATTACAAAAAAGTTATAAGAATCATGGCACAGGCTAAAACTCTCTTTAAAAATCTTCATATATTAACTTTGCTATCTTGCTTCATATACGACTCTTTTTGTTATGTCATAAAATTGAAATGTGAAAATAAAGTGACTACGCAGGAAGACATACACCAACATGGTACTAGGACTAAAACAAATTTAAAGCTACTCAAATATAGATTAAGCAAATCGCAAATCTCTTATCTATATCTACCTTCACAATTTTTTAATGCGTTACCATGAGTTTCATCTCGACACGAGTATAAATACTTTTAAAGTAAAAATTAAGATTTTTTTTTTCAAAATGCCTTTTTTCTGAAATCGTTCAAGAATGCCCACCTTCTCGGAGCAACTGCAGGCCTAAAAATACGCTAATCCAGTATTTTAGTCCGTTGCTAAGCAACGAACTTTCCCGGACCGTTTAATACTTTCCCGTATCGAAAACGATACGGGAAAGTACTTTGCCGGCCTAGGCCGTCAAATTAGATATGTCAGAAAAAATAATATGTGTACCTCATAGTAAAAGCACATTCCCAGACTTCAGCTTGTTGGCCTCGGCTTAACGCCTCGGCCAACAATTTACATTGTCTTCTGGGAATGTATTGCTTTTACTACTAGATACACAATATGCTATTACACATTTGAAGAATATTTTGATTATTTTGACTCATTGACTAAGTTGTCGCCTGCCCAATAATAGCTATATCATGAACTGTTACATTTCTGTATTTCAAGTATACTTGTATTTTTTTATGTTATAGAGATTTAAACGTATACCATCATGTACGAGGATGTATTGATATCTAGTTAGCCTAGACCAGTTTCCTGCATAAACAAAATATTGCGTTACCATAGCAACAAACAATAACTTATTAGAAGTGTCAGTGTAAAGTTTGACGTCAAAAAAGTAAACCAGAGTTACGCAATAAATTAAAAGAAGAAATATATCCATCGAAATCGTGAAAATCGAAAAATTGGAGTATCGAGCCATCATCATATGCTTCATATCATCATCATATGCTTAATACTCTTGGTGATCAATGTCCTTCGAATGCGACCGTGAAAAATTGGACTACAAGCTTCAAAAGAGGTAAATTTTCCGTTGAAGATGATGACCGATCGGGAAGGTCGGTTTCTGTGTCAGTTCCCAAAAATATCGATGCAGTTCATGACATGATTTTAACAGACCGTCGAATTGGGCTAAAACGGATATCTGAAGTACTGAATATTTCATACGAACGCGTTCATCATATCGTTCACGTCAATTTGGACATGAGAAAAATTGCTGCAAAATGGATCCCCAAATGTTTGAATGTTGACCAAAAGCGCGCAAGGGTAGGATCTCCCTTGCTCGCACAAGCTCTGCTTTTGAGGGGTTTTCTCCGAAATCCTCGGTGATTCGTAAAAACAAATTTTACCAAATTTTTTTTTATTCTACGGGAAAAAACTAAAGAGAAGAGACGCGGAAAGCTATCCAAAGGTGTTTTGTTTTTGCAGGACAACGCCCCTGCCAACAAATCTCATGATGCCATGCAAAAAAATAGTGATTTAGGGTTTGAATTACTAGAACACTCCCTTTATTCACCAGATTTGAATTAGGTTTCGATTATGTGGTTTAATTTTCCGGATTTTCACGGATTTATCGCCAGTGAACATCCGAACCAACCTGCACTCACTGCACTAATATTACTGAATGAAAAAGTATAGATATGTTATATAAATAATCTATAAATAGGTGTTGAATCTCGCCCTACATATAATGCTAATATAACATTGCTAATATTTCCAAAGACCTTTATTATTATGTAAAATATATTGAAGTAAATTTCATTGAAAATATGAACAGGATGTTCCTTAAAGTCAGTTGTGGAATCATGTGCGACTGAAAGTTGGAATTTAGTCGCTGTTTTCCATCGTACAAGATAACCTCTCTTGGAAGTAAGTTACACACTGTACCAACAACACAGTTAGGGCACTATATCGGTTCTGGAAAAAATTTTGAAATAAAAATTGAACACTGTAAACAATTTTAGATTACTTTTCCTGTACTATTGTTATTCATTAGGAGGAATGTGATTTTGTTTATAGACTGATCGTGAATGTCCTAGTATCCCATAAAACATCGACGCACTGATTTTATTGGTGGGTTTGGAATTCCTAATTAATATTTCAAACGAACAAATCATAATAACGATACTTAACGAATTATTATTACATAATAAAAATACACTCAAATGCGTTTATCTGATTTATTTTTATAATTTTTATATTTCCATTATAAATATACTCAAAACTGAATATGACTGATGATTTATTCCATACCGATAATGTTTGGTATGTAACCCTATATTTCGCTAAGTTAACTGTGTTTTGTCAACCAACTAACTGTCCGTGCTTCTTTATACAGAGTGAACTACCACCTTTAATTTAAAAATTTAAAATTAAATGGTCATGTGCAAAAGCCCCTGTAAAATTTGATACCCTTCATACATGCGCCACTGCATCATAGGAGTTACCTACGTAAAAAGAGCAATACGTATTGAAGTCAATTAATCAAATTATTGAATATGAATCTTTGCACCTAAAGGCTTTCGAACTATCCAATTAATAATCACATTTCAGGGTTTGTTCATTTGCAACAATAAAGCTGAACCAAGCAACTATTTGAGGCATGTTCGTCAATCTATAACTCTTGCAATTCATGTGTCCTTTTCTGTTGGAAATAACTTTTTGGGTCAATTTCACTGTTACAAACTTATAACAGGGAAGCTACCGAACTGCAAATCCTGGAAATTTTATTTTTTCAAAAAAATCAGGTAAAAGTTCGGAATTCGGGATAAAGCCAGGGAAATTTGGATTATTTCGTTGGTAGTCAGGGAATTCGGTAATTTGAAAAAAGTATTAGTAAATATAATTTATTTTCTGTTTTGTTCTTTCGTTCATTCCCTATATTTTTGTACAACTGTAAGAAGTAGTGTGAGTCATGTCAAAATATACCTAACTTATAGACTAAGCTTTATCAACTTGATGTAAAAATTTATTATAATTATCATTACTTTTTATTATCAATTGATTACAGAATAAATATTTTTTCATATTCTATGTCTTAAAATATTTCATATAACCGTCCGATTCCTCAAATCAATACTGTCAATAACTCATGGAATATAACCTATAAATTTAATCAAGGAAAACCTGAAAAAGTCAGGGAATCCAGAAAGAAACAGTTTGTGGCAACCCTGTATAAAGAAAGAAAACTAGCACTGATAATAAAAACTTATGTGAAAAAGTGAGACAAACTTCTGACATCTATCTCACTTCTTCCTTCTAATCTTTGTTAAAAACTTTATATATATATATATATATATATATATATATATATATATATATATATATATATATATATATACAGTGACCGCCAAAAAGTATGTACCATATGGGAAAAAAATTTATTATTGGAGTATTGGAAAAAATATTCTGGGGAAAAGTTTGTGCATGTCCGATAACCTAAAAATCGATTTTGACACATGTCACATGATCGCTAGAATGGCGGCAAAATGAAAAAAATTGTAATGCAAAGGCAAAAAAAGGGGTAAGATGGCAAGATATCAAAAAAAGTTATTTGAAAAAGTCACTTAGAATTCAACTTTATACACATAAACGAAGTTTCAAGAGATAATTCAAAAAAATTGAAAATAGCAATTTTTTTTTAATATTTTCCCATCTATTTAAAAATTTTTTTTTCTTATGAATAGCTTGACTATACTGAAACATTTGCATTTTAATGATAATGACAAAACTTTCTCATTTTCTCCACACCAGAGGGCACTAAATTGAAAAACTAGGAATTTGTCAGAACCCTTGCTGTTACATCGGTTCGTATCTAACAGTTATTTCCGAATTCCACGACCATTGTGATGACATGACACTCCAAAAACATGGTAATTTCCAGATTATAATCAAGTTCCGATGATAATCGTGCATGAGCGTTTCACTTCGCATATAAACTTGAAAATAGTGCGTCAAATTAAAGATTCTTAAAGTTTATGTGCAAAGTAAAACGCTCATACAGCATTATTATTGAAACTTGATTAAAATCAGGAAACATGGTGTTTCTAGATTGCCATATCAACACAATAGTCTTGGAATTCTGATATAACTGTTAGATAAGAACCAATGTAACAGCGAGGGTTCTGGCAAAAACCAATTTTTTTAATTTAGTGCCCTCTGGTGTGGAGAAAATGAGAAAGTTTTGTCATTATCATTAAAATGCAAATGTTTCAGTATAGTCAAGCTATTCATAAGAAAAAAAAATTATTTATAAATAGATGGGAAAATATCTTTAAAAAATTGCTATTTTAAATTTTTTGAATTATCTCTTGAAACTTCGTTTATGTGTATAAAATTGAATTCTAAGTGACTTTTTCAAATAACTTTTTTTGATATCTTGCTATCATACCCCTTTTTTTGCCTTTGCATTACAATTGTTTTCATTTTGCCGCCATTCTAGCGATCACGTGACATGTGTCAAAATCGATTTTTAGGTTATCGGACATGCACAAACTTTTCCCCAGAATATTTTTTCCAATACTCCAATAATAAAAATGTTTCCCATATGGTACATACTTTTTGGCGGTCACTATATGTATATATATATATATATATATATATATATATCAGTTCTCTCGAAGGAGTAGGAGATTGAGACCTTAGAGAGAGCCAGTGACGAGACTTGGGGAGTAGGCAGATTGAGACCCCGACGTCAAGTCACAAAATCCTAACGCGATAATACCTGAGGAGTAGGCAGACTGAGACCTCAGTGTAGAATCACGTTTCCTCACTATACCTATCCTTCTTATTCTTGAAAATGGCTCCAAAATCGGAGCCGAAACGTCGAATTTCAACAAATTCCAGACGCGGTTCAACCCGAACTTCTAGTTTATATATATATATATATATATATATATATATATATATATATATATATATATAAAATATTTAATGGAAAGGGGGGTTAAGTGATACCTTCAACCCTTTATCGGTCTGATTCTGATGCGCTATTTTATGGACTATGTAACCATATGGTATCATCAAATCCAAAAGCATATGTTCTTAGTTCCCAGTAGTTTTTCGATTTACCGCCAACGAAACCGTACGATAACAAACAAGCTTCGGAGGGGAAACAAAAGCACAAATCGATTTCTTGCTACCTCCTACTGACAGTTCAATTTTTAAGTTATGTTGCGGCACATGTAAATTTTTATATTCTGAAAACGCTGTGATAGTATGCTAATTTTGTTAGGCCATTTTGATGTCGTGCCCGATAATGAATACAAAAAATTATGTAGCCATATGGAGACTTGAGCCGATAAAGGGTTAAAGTCCGTATAACCTTTTCAAGAATACCACCGGCCTGTCTAAAGCATGAATTCGAAGGGATATTGTGCAGACAGATATCGAAAAATATCGGTATCAATTCCATCCTTCTTTTTTTTTTGGAAACCGTCAGAGAAATCGATATGTTCCCACGCTCATTTCTCCGCTTCGTCGTTATATTCATTACTCGTCCAATTGCGGGAGGCTGGTTAAATGGACAATAAAACTCACATTTCGATGGAACGCAGAAAGGTTTCATATAATCGCTTTATTGCTAGACAGGTATATAAATGTCATAAGATTCCACCTGACCAATATTGCTGCAATTACTCACGCTCGTAGTACGCTCCACTCGGTTTACGGCTGCGCCATAAAAGTGTACGGCGGCATGCTTTCATTCATGAAGGTCCTTTTATAATCCAGTGATTTGGTGCGAGTCGTATGGAAATTATGGTGATTCTGTCCGATGTAGACGTACCTATCATTGGGATTGTCACATGTTTCTTGTTTTGGGTTTCACGGTAGGTAGGAATATCGATGCGAATGGAAGTTGATCCAGAGTTTTTGATGACTTGATTTATCTGGATATTAAATTACAGAATAAATTGTAAGGCCGACGTATGTTTAGAGAAGATCTCGACGTTTCGCCAACACGAGTGGTTGGCATTTTCAAGAGATATTTTCAAAGTTTCTGGTTTCTTAATTCGCTGTCAAATGCTTGACATTTGTTATGCGTTGTCTCAATAAATACCTGTGATTTGACGTTCTTACATCTGATTGGTCCATAGCGTTAGCTGACATCATAGAATCGTTCGTACCGTTATTTTGTGGGTAGGGAGCTAATTGAAAATTTTTGAGAACTGGAAGCCAAACCTTGTTCAATTGTATACGCTAGCGTTTATATCGGAACCACGAAACGCTCCGTTAAAACAAGAATCAAAGACCACAAGGCTTGCTGTCGGTTAGGGCACACACAGAAATCCGCTGTCGCAGAACATACTCTCAACAACGATACAACAACAACAGTGAAATTTGAAGAAACCCAAGTCATCTCTTCAACATCTGCCTATTACCCAAGACTCTTCCGGGAAGCAATTGAAATTCAGAAACACCACCACAACTTCAACAGAACCGAAGGACTACAATTGAACAAGGTTTGGCTTCCAGTTCTCAAAAATTCCCAATTAGCTCCCTACCCACAAAATAACGGTACGAACGAATCTATGATCAAAGAGACTAAACTAACAAGGAGGGTTTAATAAGCTGTAGCCAATCAGAATCTTGTAGCATCAACGCGTCATAGTGACGTACTTGGGTATGAGTACAGAGTCGAACTCGAACCAAGCAACAAAACTGTCAGCAGTAACTCTCATATACCAAGAGCTAGTCCGTCACTGTCTATAGAGAACGGCGGCCATGACACGTCCAACCACATCACATTTCGTCACAAATGTTCTTTCATCCATTTCTACTAGTGTCCCCATTGTCTTATGGGGATTAAACTCTCCGTTTTAAATTTCAGTATCCTTGTTCTATGATGTTAGCTAACGCTATGGACCAATCAGATGTAAGAACGTCAAATCACAGGTATTTATTGAGACAACGTATAACAAATGTCAAGCATTTGACAGCGAATTAAGAAACCAGAAACTTTGAAAATATCTCTTGAAAATGCTAATCACTCGTGTTGGCGAAACGTCGAGATCTTCTCTAAACATACGTCGGCCTTACAACCCGAAGAACCACCATGTAAGTGACGATGTCCGCGAAAGCCTTTCACAATTTATCAGAATAAATTGTGTTTATATGGAATCACACGCGAAGTGGGTACAGTCCATTCGGCTTCAAATAATTTTCTTTGGGTCGTCACATGTTATGGCGCCTCTACACCATCGGCCATGATGGACGAATACCGGCGATCATGCACGATCGTGTGGAGGGCATAATCGCCTGTATTTGCCCATGAGTGGAGACGAACTTGTCGGTGGTTATATCCACTAAATAAATAAATAGCGATAGCTAAAATTTCAACATTCATGTGACAAACAGACCTCATTTATTGACTCCTATCGAAAGAATTAAATTTTCACAAAACGAAATCTCTTTATAGTAAATCTAAACGATTGGGATGTGTGGCCCTCGATTGAAGATAGGGTTTCTTTGAGTCCAACCGAATGACACTAATCCAGATTTATCCCGTCTATAAATAAAGTTTGGGGTGCAAAAAACCACACTGTGAAACCTCACAATATCTGCAATTGCTTCGCTTGAAATCTGAAATCTAAATACATTTTTTCGTGTATGCATAAGTGCAATATTTGATTCCTTTGTATGGGGAGAAAGAGGGGAAGAACGGGTAACTTTTTTTCGAAATTTATTACAATAATTCGATAATCATACTGTGGTCCAATGTGGATTTACAAACATGACGCCTCTTTGCGCTATGTTTTAATATATTATAATATTTTGTTTCGTCAATAATTCAATTTAAATTACTACGTCTCCATGCCATTTTGACCTGTAACTTATACTGATGATGAGCATTTCTATGCTCGAAAACATGTTTTTGATAATATTATGTTGATACAACCTCATATTTGACAAGTTTGCTAAAGCTGCGTTGACAACAGCTTCCCTTCCTACCCTAGGGGTCAAATATAACTACCTCGAGTTTTACTTGGTTTTTGATAATAATTGATTATTTCATTGTTTACTGATCTCTCGGAAAACGTCAGTCAACCAGCCTTGAAAACCGACGAAATATTCTAATACGAGTGTGACACATGCATCCGTACAAACTTAGTCCCAATTCTTTTCGAATTAAGTGCAATTTTGTCTGCAGCCATTTCATCAATGCAGCGCGTATTTATAGTATCAACTATTGTCTTAAACCTGCTCTTGGAAATAACAGGCATTCTTCCAATTTCCAAGACAAACATTCACAAAAAACGACACTTCGCCTTCAATGGAACAGAATACGTGATAACTGATCGACTTGTTGGGCCAGTGTTGCCAGACTTTCACTTATGATTAGATTCAGTAGATCAATTCATATTAATTACCGTTTTCTATTCATAATATCGGAAAGGGGTTCGTAGAACCGTAGAAGTATTAGAGAGAGTTAACAAACATTCAAAATACTCTAAAGTTGAAACGGGAATGTCCCGGGGTTCAAGTCTCTGCCTACTCTTATGGTGGATTTATGCAGCAGTCACAAGTCATAAGTACGATCGAATACCACTTCCGTTTCCAAGCAATTTTGCAATTGAGCAGCTGCAAGTTAATCTAGATCACTTTGTTTTTTTCCAACATTTGTAAGTATGTTCTACACTGGACAAACAAGTAGAGCCTTCAAACAGAGAATTACTGAACATAAAAATGGTTTTGTGGATCGAAAAACAATACAACTGCATAAAACTGAATTTTTTTGAAAGTTCAGAGATGAATAAATGGAAAAATCATCGGTCCATATGACCAGACCGAATCAAATAAGTCAGCATTGTTGAAGATGTTTAGGTAATGATACAGATATATGAGATTACAACAATTCAAATGTGGAGCAATTAATTAATTTTCGAAATCGATTTTGTCTCTGGTACATAAACTCAACCCTAATTAAGGTACGGTTAGTTTTATTAAAAGTTGATATGGATTTTCATCAAGTATAAATAATTTTTTGTTGATGAAAACTTTGAATTTGTATTTTTTGTTGGTGGTAGAGGGGATACACATTTAGTTTGTTTCAAAATATTTGAAAAACGCCCATGGGTGCTGTAGGGTATTTATTGTCCGAGTATCATCTCTTGATTTGTTGGAATTTTACGTATATTCATGAACGTCCTAGAAAAAATTTATCTGACAACACTGCTGGTATGTTGATATATACGCAGGTGTCGAATGAATGAATAGAATTTTGGAACGGACGTTATTGGATTTGGACATAATAAAACAATTCAGATCCCACAATTGTCGCCGATTTAATCAGTATTCTGATTACACAGCTATTTAACGCCAAATTTTTATTCATGTATGGATGCGTCGTCCATAAAAACAGGTACTAAGGACCGTATGGTCAAGCTCCGGTAGGTGTTCGTAATTTGAAACTGAAACTTCGAAAGTGAATGTTGTGAAATTCGTGGATGGTTCGATATACTTCAATAGGTGAATCATTTAAGAAAATGCACGATTTTTGTAGTGAGTATTTTATTCTAGTTCATTTGTTTTAGTTTGATTTTTGGTCGAGAGGGCACAGGGGACAGGGCTAGTTCAAGTGTATTTTTTTCAAACAAGTGGACCAAAAGACAACTAGAAGATGAGCAATCTTTGAATTATTTGTGTTTCATCTGGCATTTTGGTTATTGTACAAAACTGTTTACTATTATTATTAAAATAAATATCTACACTGAAAAAATCCATATTGTGAACTTATAGTATATAATGATGGCTTTTCTTGCCAAGGACCAAAGTGTGAAAATACATTAAATATGTATAGATTTTTCTATTGATATGAATTTAAATTCATATTCACTTTGCAAATTTACGTTCAGTGTATTTTTGGAGTTTAAAAAAATCACCATTAGTTATACTTACTGTAAATTCACAGTATTTCAGTCAGATACTTATTTACAACGTGATTTTGCCATTTTACATTTCAAACTTGTGAATCTAAAATTAAAATTTGTAAATTCATAATTCTAAATTGCAAAATCACAATTCACCCCAAGAGACTATTTGCATTAATCTCAAGAGGGAAATAGAGTTGAGCATTTATTGTGTTAATCAAAACAACAGAAGACAAATTCAAATTAAATCAACAAAAATGAAGTCGCACATAATAGTATATTGTGTATCTAGTGCGTGAAGTATACTTTTTTACGCGAGTGTGGAAGTTTGTGGAACGAGCCGCAGGCGAGTTTCACAATCCACACGAGCGTAAAAAAGTCTTCACGCACGTGGTGCACACTATACTTTTTCTACGACCTTTTACTTAGAGATTGAATTAAAGGAAAATTTGACTAATTTTCTTTATTATAATAATAATTATTATGAACAGTTATATTGCAATTTTGTAAATTGTCAAAATGTTGATGGGAGTACTTCAATGCTGTCCATCAGGACTTTGCGTGAAATACACGGCTAATCGGTTTAAATCAAAATTTCGTCGTACTATTTATTAATTCAGAGGGTAATTATTTACTATTTACGGTCTATTAACTGATGTAACTCTGAACTTCACTCTGCGGGAACTGTCATATTTGTCAATTTCTCTCGCCACCGCTACCTAGACCAGCGACCGGTGTGTGAATTTGTATTGACTCTTATGGCACCGGTGCGTGAAATAAATCCCATAAGAAAAGCATGGCACTTCACACACCGATTCGTAAAATGAAGCTTTACTTTACACATTTTTATCGATGTGTGACGTTAGTAATTCACATACAGGAGTAGAAAAACGCCTTTTTTAATGTTGGTAATGTAATAAACTTCATTCTTTATGTTCAAAAATTGACGCTTATTCTTTAATACTTGTTACGTTCTTTTCATATTAAATTTTTAATATTATCGATGAAATAACATTTACAAAAGTAGGTATACCATTTAAAAAACGATTACCTTGTACGTAGTTGTGTTTACATGTGCAGGTATTTCTTCGAGAATGTCCCATAACAGGTTATTCAAAAAAATCAGAACGTTTTCAGCATTCATCGTTCTTTCGAAGAAAAATTGTCTCATTATTCTGGTGTCTAAAATTCCATACCACACATCTAATTCAATATCTCAGAATATTGTGAGGATTTTCCGATGCCCAGTATTTCAAATTTTTGATGAAAACACCCCATTTGTTGTAAATGTAGCTTCATCTGTAGTTTTTGAGGAAGTTATTTATTACTCATATAAAAACTTCGAGACCACAAACAGAACTTCATTTTACTTTCGAAGGAAATACAAGTTGAAAAATTATCTTCAACATATGTTGGATGATAAACTAAAATACCACTAGAAACAGAACTCCATTCTACTTTCAGGTCAAAGTTTGTAAAGAAAAATCAAGTTGAAAAAATAACATTAAGACGTCAGATGATAAATTAAAAATTTCGCTAAAAAAATGCGTGATCTTAGTTCGTCCTGAAAATCTGATGAAACTTTTTTATTTGAGTTTTTTTTTGACAATAAGATATTGTGTTTTCATTGTCTGTATTGTTTTTATTGATATTCTGTACTCTAATTTTAAACTCTCTTATTTCTGAACTTTCACACTTGTAAGGTAATAAATTTATTTTATACTTTAACTCTTATTTAATTTACATCTTTTGTTAAGTATATTATTTAAGTGGTACATGCTTTGTCAATAAGGTTGATATACGAGGATATATTGAAAAATGCTTATCCTACTATAGAACCAAACAAAATTTCAGTGTCAAAATGTTTTATTACTCAACATATTCTCCTCTTAATTGGATAGATACATTTATTACAGTGAACCTGCAACGTCTCCAGACCTTTAAAAAAATGTTTCTTCTTGCTCTACAAACCAGACCTCCACAGCTTTCATTACCTCCTCGTTGGAAGAAAATTAACGACCTTTTAAACTTTTTTTCAGTTGAGGAAAGAGATGCTAGTCGGACGGAGCCAAATCTGGTGAATAAGGGGGGTGTTCTAGTAATTCAAACCCTAAATCACGAATTTTTTGCATGGCAACATGAGATTTGTGTGCAAGGGCGTTGTCCTGCAAAAACAAAACACATATGGATAGCTTTCCGCATCTTTTCTCTTTAATTTTTTCCCGTTGAGTGGTCAGTAATGTCGAATAGTAATCTCCAGTTATTGTTCTACCCTTATCCAAAAAATCAATCATGATTACTCCATGGCAATCCCAAAAAACTGAAGCAAGAACTTTTCCAGCAGATTTTTGGGCACGAAACTTCTTAGGTCTTGAAGAACCGGAGTGTCGCCATTCCATCGATTGTTGCTTTGTTTCTGGATCGTAGAAATGTACCCAAGTCTCATCCATAGTAACAATTCGGTTTAAGAAGTCTACATCGTTTTCAAATCGAGCACAGATCGAACGCGATGCTTCTACCCTTGCACGCTTTTGGTCAACATTAAAAAATTTGGGGATCAATTTTGCAGCAATTTTTCTCATGTCCAAATTGACGTGAACTCTATAATGAACGCGTTCTGGGGCTATATTCTCGAATCATTCGACTTATAATTCGTATACGAATAAAAGATACAGATATACAACTTTGGTGTGTATCAGTGTGAAAAAGTAAATCGAATTCGCATACGCACAAACTCGAGAATAGGACCCCAGATATCCGTTTTAGCCCAATTCGACGGTCTGTTAAAATCATGTCATGAACTGCATCGATATTTTCGGGGACTGACACAGAAACTGGCCTTCCCGATCAATGGAAAATTTACCTCTTTTGAAGCTTGCAGTCCAATTTTTCACGGTCGCATACGAAGGACATTGATCATATCTTCGTAAATCTGCTTACCTCTTGACCCTTTCAAATACATGTACTTGATGATGGCTCGATACTCCAATTTTTCGGTTTTCACAATTTCGGTGGACATATTTTTTCTTTTAATTTATTGCGTAACTCTGGTTTACTTTTGTGACGTCAAACTTTACACTGACACTTCTAATAAGTTATTGTTCGTTGCTATGGTAACGCAATATTTTGTTTATGCAGGGAACTGGTCTAGGCTAACTATACTCCATTCCAAATAAGAATACAGTGCTGGAAGCTCGAGCTTCATGTTAATTGGTTGAAATCTAAGCCAGTACCACATAGAGCTATACCATATAAGCTGCTGTCCGAAGGTATGGTAACCTTTTCAAATTTGGCGCTATCCTTGGCCGCGACAAAAGTGCGTTTTTCTCACTGATCACGTCGCCACCTACTGTATTCTTAAAATGGATTAAGCAATCCAGACTTCTGCATTTAACCTTTACAATAGGTATAGGTTAAATGCAGAAGTCTGGATTGCTTAATCCATTTTATTATTAGTTTAATGGGCTTCTGCCAAGTAGTGTCATCAAATATTTTCTTCTGAATACTGTATTCTTATTTGGAATGGAGTATAGATATCAATACATCCTCGTATTCGACAATAAAGTATATATTTGATTGATTGAGAAGATAGGGCATTTAGAGAAGTACATACTTAATCGAAGAAAAAAAAATCTAAAATATATAAAAATACGGGGCCTTAGAAAATTGCAGCACAGTGTACTTACATTGAATCCCGCTTAAAAAAAAAACATACTCATCAGTTGAAAATAATTGTTTTAAAGTTCAGATTGCATGGGATTAATACCTATATATCTTGACACGAGATCAAACAAGACCCAAACGAAACAAATTATACGTTGTGAACAGTCGGATCCGAACGAATCTTCAAGAAATCCATGGCCCGCTTTGAATGATGTGCTAATGACTTTGTTGCGGTTATTACTTGTTAGAAAAGCAAACAAGAAAGAAGATTGCCACTTAAATGAGAGTGGTGTATCGATGTGATTGCTTTCGAGAGCATGCTCTGTGATTTGCACTAATGCCTCCTGTGTAATTAGAGCAAATCTGGCTCTGTAATCAAACACCGGCCCGTTTACTAGGTGGTCCCTTGTTATAGACGGAGAGCCCACGCCAAAGGGGCGAGAAAGGTGATTCAGAAGGTGGTGTTGTCCTTTGAGAAACTCCACAAACGTGCTGAGAAAAAATTCTTATTTACAACAACATCATGCATTTGTATTTTTCCTTAACGGTAGGTGAATATCTGCTCATTGATTTATTCATGGAAGCAGTAGTTTTGTATTTATATAATGATAATAATGCACCCTCATAAACACTCGCAGATTGTACCCAAAGGAAAGCCTGTGTGGGTGAAGGACGGCTATTATTATTATTATCATTTTCCGTGGCGCCACGAGGTGACTTACTGATTTTTTTGGTAGCGTATTCACTCTTAGCAATACCCAGAAATCCCTCAGCACCAACCCTAAATCTACAGATTTTCATGTAATTGGGCCGTGTACTTTATACTTAGATAAATAACAATGAATATAGCTTTTCAACTCGAGCATTGCACATCTTTACTTTTGGAGTTGCATATCTCTATACTATAATTAAGTTGGTACTTATTCGGATTATATTCCGTATTCATCTCAATTATTTCGTTTAATTTCCATTTCCTGATATAATTTAATTTTTTTGATATCCCCATAAGATTACAGAGTAATGTTCTATGCCTAAAATGTACGGTTTTCCTGGAAAAACATTTTTTTTTCTTCGAATTGTAGCTTTCATGCATTCAACAAATAATTTACTATAGATACTATCTGTTAACTATTACGAAGTATTGTTCAAAAAAATATGGAGAGCAAATGTGACCACTAACATCTTGAGAAGACTTAGTCACTCCTAAGTGATTCTGAAAAAAAATAATAAAGCGAGATCTACAAAACACAATGGAGAAAGAGAGAGCGAAAAATTAAAATAACTTCTATTTTGCTTTTATAAAATTTCACTTAGTCAGAATTCATGACATCGTTGAATAAGTTATTACATGATTACCAAGTTACTTTTCGGACGTTCATCTTTTTAATGGATTGAAAGGTTTTCACTTCCTTCACTTTTCCACGCCTGTATCCGCAATGATCTTCAGGTGAATACTAACAGGTTTATGTGCTACGAGGTGTTTTATAGGGTTTTTATGTTAATTATACAGGATCAGTAAAAAGTCATTACGAAACCAAATTGCTTTTTCTTTAATGGAACACCCTATATATTATTCCATATTTAATTTCTTCTCGAAATTCTAACCAAAATTGATATAGCACATCATATCCTAAATTTAACAGTATTCGAGATATCAAATTTTGAAAATAATTTTTTACTACTCTCAAATTTATTAAAGAAAAATCTCGAAATGATGAATATTTATCATAATTTGTGGATATTATTAAATTTTAATAATTATTTTTTATAAAAAATAAAAAACATAATTGTTCAAGGTTGATAAAAATGAACGAAACAAAAATTATATTTTTGAATGAGTGTCCTGGATACTAAACAAATATTTTATTTGGAATTCTATTTAATAAAGTGCTCAAAGTGTATACCATTTACCTCCTCAATTTGTTGAACAAAATTTTGTAGTGAATCATGTTGGGAGGAATGGTAAAATGTCATGCCTTATCCTTTCTTGCAACTACTTGAAATTTTGCGGCTTATTTTTGTGAACTACATTTTTTATGTGGCCTCACAGAAAAAAGTCAAGTGGGGTCATATCGGTAGACCTAGCTGACCATTCAATTACCCCCTGCGTCTATCAAATCCATTTAACAGAAAAAGTTTAATCTAGTTATGCCTGTACCACAAGTCCAAAATGTGGAGGAGCCCCATCTTGTTGTTGTTGTAATTATATTTATTCTGCCGGCAAATTAGGATTGTTTTTGTTCGGGAATAATCGTCTGATCTCTAGAATACTATCTAGAATACAAAAGTAATGCACACCAATAATTCTACATCATTTACTTTTTGTGGTCATTGAGTACGAACTTCCTAGATCCAATGTGGATTTTGGTCTGACCAATACCTACAGTTGTGTCAGTTTAAGTACGTGTTTAAACAAGATGTAGATTTGTCAGAAAACAATGTTATTGACAAAGTTGACATTTTCGTCTCATTTATCCTTGATAACTTCACAGAACTCGATTCTATGATCAAAATCGGCTTCACTCAATACTTGTAACAAATTAATTTTATATGAATAGAATTTTTGCTTTTTGAATTTTTTTTAATTGAATATTGATGTTATGAATTAAAGCCCTCTGTTGTGTCAGATTGATTGAATCTGATCATAAAAATCGAAGAATTTCCTTCATTGGTGACACTTACTGGTCTTCCACTAATTTTTATTCGAGCTTTGACACCTCCAGTTTCATGAAAACGCTGCAAGTTTTAGAAATGGTTGATTTAGAAAAGGGTTTCCGATCGACATGCAATTCATGAAAATGTTGTCAAAATCATCACTGTTATACAAAAGAACGACGCGATGTCGTTATGGAGCTAGAAACTTTCAAAGGTAACTTATGGACTACAAACTTAAGGACTGAAATGTTTTGGTATAATTCATAAGAAAATTATTTTCTAAATTCGATATCTCGAAAATTAGAACATGATGTGCTATATCAAGTTTGTTTAGATTATAGAGAAGAATTGATATATGGAATAATATACACCAAACTATATTCATTGGTGAAAAATCGAATGTTTGCAATTTAGTTTCCAACAATTATTAACTTGATTTTCAAACTTAAAAATATCAAATGTGTATTCGATGAACAATATGATCTGTATAAATTTCGTCGCAGCTACAGAAAGGTGATACAATAAAAATATTCTATCGGCTCCCGTACTATACTCGTTCTTCCTTCGAAACGGTCATCGGACAGAATTGTTGGAGTTTCCTCGTATAGTCAATCTCTGAAATAGGTTTTGTCGGCGTACAATCCGTTTTATTATTTATCACGCCATATTTCATTCAGCGTATTGCACCAGCCGAGTAGATCTCCCGAGGTGGTCCCCATTTTATTACAACAATAAATATGAAGGCGTTTATCTCGGTCGTAATGTATCAGATATGCCGTTTGTATTTGATATAGATATATGCGTCGGGAGTCAAGCGTTTGATTGTCATTGGCGGATTCCCGTGGATTGTGAGTGAGGAGGAGACCGCTTTACCATTTCGTGGCTCGAAGTCACAGTACAGTGCTTAAAAGAAACAGTAGTTGCACTTTGGTGTCGGCACTTTGATGTTGATGGTATGAAGTTTTTACTGCGCTTGATCCCACGCGCAAATATGGCGACGTCTTCCTGGGGTTTTTATACACTGCTTGACACATGAATCTTTTTATACTGCTCCACATAAAATCGAATTCGATTTTTATTTATCTATACAATGGCTCAGAAAAGTGAGAGAATAAAGGTGTCATATGCTATTTTGATTGAAACTAGATATTTCAAACACTAAAATGCGAAACGTTCATAACTAGTCTTCCCAAATAATTTCGAAAGAAAGTATATAACGATTTGAAAAGTTGTAAGAGTTGTTTCGATCCTGGTAATGATTTCATTACAACTTGAAAATTGTTCAATTACCTAAATATTTTTGTGTGTTGCTTTTAGCTTTTGTTAAAATGATGTATGTTTGAAATCTCTATCTGCATTCGAATGGTAATGTTAAACAATTTTAGGAAAGTTAGTGATTTTCCCATACTGCTTTCAACTAAATACAAAATTACAAATTTCAGCTTTGAAAATGAGACAAAAAATTAACAAACATAAACTTTTCATTTGATGTGACTATTTACTTTCAGAACCCATACGGGTATTAAGTTATTACCAACATTAAGGTAAAAAATCATTTAGAAATAATAACAGGGCCGAATCTGTAGTAAAACAAATTATAAAGCATTCATTGGTATATTACATTATTTCCTTTCTTGTTTCTTGGGAAATCTGAAAAAACTCAAATTCGGGTCGTGTTTGGAATTCTTCCCACATGATACACATCTATAGTTTGTTTTCCTAACATCTACTCCTTTCTAACTCATGTTTATATCTAATCTGATCTAATTGCAATCACACAATAACCACACTCTTTACAAAAATTCAATTATACCGAACACTACAACAAACTGTTGGATAGTTAGTTGAATAATGAATACTGAATTTCTCTCACTTCCAATTTATAAAATGTATAAACAATAAACGAAATCGTCAAATAATTGTGTTGTTTTATGTTGCCACTAATGAATTTTTAGTACACTGTTGCCAAATGCCAAATAAAAATATCCTACAATATTTCAACAAACCCGAAATTTGGATGGAATCATAATACTTTTATCGATGACTATGCATGACCAAATATACCAATATGGAGTATTGATTGATTTGACTGATGTCATGGGTTAGAGATATCCTGAATTAGTCCATCTGTCCAATGACAGTTTTCCAATATGGTGATTTATAATACTCGAATCTTTGGTGATGCGCCGGCAACTCTGCATCATCTCTGTCATTTTACTGCGCAACTGTAATGCTGATCCCACGAGTTGGTCACGCCCCTAAATGCAAAAAATAAAATCCAAACCAAGATTTGATTGAAATGATCTTACTGGTTCTTTAGCACTGTACTGTGTCGAAGTGGACCGTTTGAAAATTCCTCTCCCTCCCGCCTTTCTATTTTTGTCGTATTACTCATTCTCGCGGCTAAGTTCAACTTATTGACGCCATTCACTGCCAAGGGGGTAGCATTTGTAGCAACACCGTTCAAATGTTCCAATGGGAGCGAGGAATCTTTGCCTTGGTCAAATTTTAACCAGACTAAATTTAAAATCATTAGAAGATAGGAGAATTCGTATGAATTTCAGTTTCCTTTTTGAAATGATGAATAACATGAACGACTAAAAATTGGGAATGATTACTCTGAACCATCGAATATTCCTGCAGGTGTCCCTCAGGGGTGTATTTTGGGACCATTACTGTTTACCATGTATACGTCCAATTTTTTGTCATTCATGTCACATTGCCAAACTCATTACTTTATTGAACATGGGATCCTGACCCTTGTTTCAATTTTTATATTGGAAACGGTTTCATTAATCCACAAAAATAGATTAGATTACGAAGTGATGGATTATTATTATACTCGTCAAAACGAAAATAGTTTAAAGCTCCCCATTCCCATGACAAATCTAATAAAAGACTATTTGATCTATAATGGGGTGAAGATTTATAACAAATTACCTTGTGAAATTTTGGAAAAAAGTTGCAATATTTTCAGAAACCTGACAAAAAAACTACTTAGAGATAAGGCATATTATAGTTTAGCAGAGTTTTATGACGATTCATTTTGATGTTTTCTTTTGTAATTTTAAAATAATGAACTTTATACTTAACACATTTCTTATTTTAACCGTAAAATATCTTTATCACGCCTACATTGTTATTATTTGGCTATATTTTAAATTTTAAGAGTTTGTATATTACATGTTATTTATAATTTTACCTGTGTTTGTCAACAAGAAATTATTCTTATGTACGATAATCATATATATCATCATCATATACGGACGACCCACAAATTTAGCCCTGAAAACATGGGTGCTCAGCCTTAAATGATGATCTCAATCATTCATCTAGAGCGTCAAAGGACCACTGGTTGAGTAAAAATCCTACAAAATCCAAATTACTTATTTTTGATAATAAAAAATGTAGAAATAAATACAAAGATCAGATGAATATTTCAATTGATTCTGAACCCCTAGAAATTGTTGAATCTGCGAAAAACTTGGGGTTAATTATGGAAAACTATCATAAATGCTTATTCCCGTCTCGAATTAATTTATAACTTTTCCAGAATAATTGATGACAAAGGCAAAAAAATCTTGTGCAAGGCCCTGGTTCTAACTTACTTTAACTTTGCGAATATTGTATACCCCTGCCTAAATATGATTCAATTTGTTCAAACTGTATGTGCACGGTTCATATTTGGAATTAGGAAAATAAACTCTGTCACACAAAATAAAGGAATCTGGCTGGCTAACAATGAAACAAAAATGGCTATTCAGTATGTGTTGTTTTTCTCATGATATAATTCGTTCCAAGATACCCGAATATTTATTTAGTGAACTTTTATTCAGTGATGAAGTTTTACAGTCCATACCAGATATCGATTTCGTCAATACAAAGCAAATCTCTTTATGAGCGTTCTTTTTGTTATTTAATCTCAAAAATATTTAATGCTATTCTTGACTCGATCAAAACTTCAAACAGAAAGTGATTCAAAAGTTTGCTGGGACAATCTACACCTATATGCAGGTAGATTTGATATTTAATAGATATATTTGCGCCGGATGACTGAATGAAAATAAAACTGATTCATTTTGAGTACTATTATTGCCACTCCTCCTTCACTATAATTAATTTACTTGACTAGTTATTTTTTTTTGTTTCTTTTTATTGATTATATTTTCACTACTAATTATTGTTTTGTAAAATTTATTAGGAACATATATCTTTTTTGTTATTTTTATATACATATTTTTTGTTTTGTTTTTGGGGTTGAATGGAAGAGCAGTTTCCGATATCCCCGGATACTGGCGACTGAATTCTGCTCTACCTATCATAGTAGATATTTATATTTTGATGTATTTTCCCTTTGTGAAAAATTCAGTATGAATAAAGACAAATTATTATTATGACCAGTAATGGTGGCGACGGAACTCCATCTTGTTACTATAACAAAAGATTACTATAATCGCTCTTACAGAAATAAATCCAAAGGATTTGGATCTGGTGATCTTGCAAGCCATTCAATCGGTTCACTTTCAATTCCGTGTCCGTAGTACTGGTGGTCCAAATATTCCTAACATTGACTATAAAATGCGATGAAACTCTTGTTACGAAAACAAAAGACCACAAAGAAAAAAATCCTCTTATTTTCGTAATTCCAAGAAACTGTGAAAACATTTCCGATAAATTTTCATTTGTTTATAGGAAACGTCAAATATATCTCTCGCCCAATTTGCCGAACGCCATGGGCCATTCACGAATTGACGTAGGTCCCGTTGACGATGACGTACGGACACGTACCTTCCGTCGGCACAATAGATCTCCCTCAGTTATAGTTTCTTTAATTTCTCGCCGGTCTGCAATTATCGAAGGCCCGAATGACAACTCTGATGGCCTAATCGATCCATCGGATCTGTAGACATGATAATTAGGTAGCGCCCGCCCGTAACACGTTATTATTTTTCTGTGCCGTCGGTGTTTTCGTTGTTTTTGTTTGTTTTAATTCGTGATTGTCGGACGGTGCCGTATCGATGCTGTAAACGTACTGAAAGTCGACTGAATTCGAAATTACCTACTGTTTATGGAAATATTTTTTCTATTTCATTTACGGTAACACTATCAGTTGAGCTATCACCATATTTGATTTAAAAAAAAATTGATTTAATTAATGAAAGTAGGACCCACAAAAATTACCATGCAATGGCCTTGAATTGTCACGTTCTACATTTTTCAAAAAACAATAATCATACTCTATCTGGTTCGTTCCAGAGTGACGGTATTGACGCGTTTTATTCATCAAATTTTCGATCAATTATATTTAAGAAGTGCCTTTAAAGTATAACTCTTTCTGATGATTTATATTCGTTTATTTTTCTAATCTTCCAATAGCTGCGTTTATCTTTGCTTCGTCTCAGATATTGATATAAAAATTCTTGTATTGAAACAACAGGTATGAATCTTGGTTTAACTCTTCAGAGAGAATTGGGAAAGCTCAGAGTATGAGGAAATGGTACATACCGTACTAAAGAAAATTGAATTGAAGAGAGGCCGGTTCGAACTAAATTAATGCCAGAACAGTAGGCGGTATCAAATTCATTATAATAGAATGCACTTTTTTTCCTAACCCAACAAGTCACCACGTGGCCATTTGGAAAAATACAAATTCCAACATGAACCATTCATGTATAAATTCACAATACATAAATTACTGTTATAGATAGACACAATACATGATAGTAAGAAGTTAGTGGAATAAAAACATTCCTCTAAAATATATTCTTTGACTTTTTGTTTGAAGATGGAAAGTAAATTAATAGATTATCTTATATCTGGACGTTGGCAATTGAAAGCTTGGAATCTATTAAAGAGGGCAAGTTTTGAATCAACGTTGTGTGATATTGTTGTAGTTTGATATAAAATATCCATTCCTTGTTGAATAATTTTGACACTTGTTGTTGCTTTCAAACTAAGACTCTTTACATAAGGCAAACAGCTGTAAATGTCAATAGATGGTAATGGTATAATGTCATTCTCTTTGAAAATGGCTCTACATGAATCTTTGCTGTGGGCCCTGTGGAACACCAACGTCAACGTTTCACATAAGTTCTCCTGCTGCATATGATTTATCAGCTAGAATGAATATCTACAATATCTAATAGGCAACAGATTTTAGATGATCCAGGTGAGGGAATGATTGCTGTTTTTTTAAACCTGAAGAGAGTCTTCCAGACAATAGACCATATATAATGTTGTAATTATGAACGTGATAACTAAAGTTAATGATGAACTGTCTTGACCCATAGTTTTTTGGAGTTCTCCAAGGCAGTGTACTTGGACCCTTACTTTTTACTCTTTACATCAACGACTAGGGAGTGTGATCTAAATGCAATATTCATTTGTTTGCAGATGATACACTAATCAATTATCATGGTGACACAGTAAATAATGAACTGAAAATGCTAACAGACAATTCTAAACTCAACATACCTACTAAAAGTAAATGAAACGAAGTCAAAGTCGATGTTCATTAGTTAATAACTTTCTGAATATAAACTACCTCCTGAGTTTAAATGCTGTAATGAATGATGAATTAGTGGAGAATGTTGAGAAAATCAATTAAGTACTTTTGATGCATAGATAACTCAATGAATTGAATACTTGTCCAAAAATATGATTGGATTTTCAAGTAGAATGTAACCATTTTTATCGCTATGATTTTCTCTGCTACTGTTCTTTGGAATACTCATGCTGTTTAAATTTTGACTACAAATCATTACAAATCATACAAAAATAGCTATGAAAAAACTATTTGATTTGTGACAGTACACGAGTTGTCCATCATTGCTAAAGGTTTTCAACTGGCTGTATAAGAACAGTTTTTATTTGTACTATGACATTTATTTTTAAATTAATTAACAATATTTGAAAAATAAACTTTTGCTTATATCAAATGTTCACAGTCGCAATAGTAGATCAGCGAATTCCATTGATTTTTATGTCAAACCCACCAAAAAACAAACTCATGAAACAAATGAAAATTTTATTTCAAAAAGGTATCACTTAATTCAATCTTCTTCCTCAGAATATCAAGGCACGCATAGTCGCCCAATTCGAATGTGAACAGAAATTGAATAATTATGATCAAATATCTTGGGATAAATAATTTCAATTTCTTTTTCTATTTCAAATTGTACATATCATAAACTACTAAGTTATTCTCTAGGGGATGCAAAAGCAATAGAAACACTCCATGTCAATTAGACAAACGTGGTCTTTGCTGGACATATTCTTGCTACGAAAAAGAACGTGTAGGTTCAATTTCTTGAACTACTCAAAATACTAGTTAAGAACTGTATTTTTGGGTTCTATGTTCTGAAGTATTTATAAAAACTTTATTATGTAAAGTCACTACAACAAAGTAACAGCAAAAACATTATTGGCGCTCTGGGGCGGCTTAAATTATCATTATTTTTATTATTATTTATTAAAATCAGTTTTTCTTTTGAATGATAATCTTGAATGGTTTGTAAAGTAGCACAATATGCTTCTGTTTGTATTGTGCTTCCCATGAAACTGATGCATCACACGTCTGCGGCTGCCACTTTTTTTCTCCATTCAACATATTTCATCGTCAACCGCCTAAGGGCCTTGAAGATGTGCGAACGAAGGCCTTCAACGTCGTTTGTATGCGATCTGCCCAGACGTCTTCGTCATCGCATTGATAAATTTGACAGCTGTGGCTTCTTTTCTTCGTCCATCGCATCGTGTCGGCGGTGTTAAGAAGCCACTAGCTCTCTCGCTGTGGGTGTTTTGTTGGCTCTTTTTATTTCCAATTATCCCATAAAGAAAACGCCGAATTGAAACAACAAATCACCTGGGATCTTTGACGGTGGCTTCGAATAGTGACGAGGCCGAATTCCATGGACTTTTCTCGCTGCTACCGCAACCTCCATCACGACAAGCTGTGACTAGAGTGTCTTTGGGCGGACAAACGTAGTTGCAGAAGAGTTACGGAGGCTATTATGTCTTATTTCTACTACAGTTACTCACAGTACATCAGCATTTTTTAAAAAAGAAACTTGATTATAGGTTTTGAGTCTACAAACACTTGAATGTCCAGAAGGTTTTATGAGCATTTGGCTCATATGAAATTTGGTGGTATGCAAAAGTCGAGTAAAGCTGAACATGCTTCCGGATATAACCATAAGATCGGTACCGATAATGTTAAGTTTCTCAAAAATTATTATTTAATAATCAAATATAGTCTGAATGAGGGCAGAGGGCCGATCCTTTTCAGTTCTTTGTATTTCCATTCGAAATGAAATTTATACAGATCAAATTACTCATAACCTTCATCGTTCTCATTTCGAAATTAATTTCCAATCTGAAATGGCCGTGCAAATACAATTTTGTTTTCTGACCAAAGGTGGCCATGAATGCCATATACGACATGAATTGAGCGATCACCGAGGCATTGGAATTTACCAAAAATTGTATTACTATGGAATAAAATAAATTTATTTGTACTTGCAACAGCAGCCATCTATAAGATGGATGTACAGTGCATCCTATTTTGGGTGAGACAGCCAGGTTTATCGCTTGTTATTTGAGATAGAGCCTTGCGGTTTTCACGTTCCTGTCCTTTTTTTTGTGAAACTCAAGTTGGCCTAATCAGATTTTGCATAACTGTTTCCGTTTATGAGATACAGGGCGATTTTGGAAATTGATACTTTTCGGACCCCTTCTTTATCTCCGAAGTTATTAGAAATAATGCTGAGCTAAAAACTACATCTGATACAGAATTCTGCGTAGAATCCAGTGGCGTACTTTTTTTTTTTTTCGGGGTATGGTTTTGAAGATACGACGCAAACCTATATTTTTTTCTATGGAACACCCTGTATTTTATTACTTCGTTGAATTCGCTATTTTTTTCCCTTCAAAATTATGTATAACACTATATAGGTAGGATGTTCAGAAATGTTAAAAAACACTAAAACATCACATAATGATAATTTTTCGTTAGTAAGCCATGGATTTTCCAAGTTTCAATAAGAGGATTATTACTTTTGATTATTAACATTAGTAGGTCATGGATGATACGAACATCCTTGTTGTTATTATGGCTACTATGCATTTGGAAGCATTGTTTTATCAAATAGGCATTGAAGAGAAAAAAAAACAAATCTGATCTAGCTGTCATCGCTACGAATTATTATTGTGTTTCATCGTGTTTGGGTTTGAAGGAATATTGAGTATTGTAGAAATAATTGTTTGTGAATTTGTTGATTGAGAACTGATAATGGCTGGAAGAGATTTGGTTTTTCAAAACAATGAAAAATATGACATACAATGTTTGAATCAATCCAATGTAAACGTTGGCGAAGCTTTGGAACTTTATTTGAACAGGTATGACGTCGAGAATTTTACCACAAGACATTTCCTTACATCGTGATTTAAAAACTTTCAGATATCCTGAGAGGCATCAACCTAGTCGAGCAACTATATTCAGACTAAAGTATAATTTACTGAATTATGGTGCATATTCTAAACCTCGACCCAAGGTATATAATAAAGAGAATCAAGAAGTAGATGAAATAAATGTGTTAGCTAGCGTTCATGCCTATCATCAGACTTCTTGTGCAAAATTAGAGAATGATACTGCTATTTCCAGATCACGGGTACACAGAATTTCAAAAAAGTATAAGTTAAAACCCTACAAAGTCAATATTGTCCAACACTTATATCCTGGTGATGCAGCAAGACGTGTGAATTTCTGCAATTGGTTTTTGAACCATGCTCGGAGAGACGTTGATTTCGCAAAAAAAGTTATTTGGTCAGACGAATCACATATAAGCAGTGCTGGTATATTTAACAGGCAAAATACAAGGCATTGGTATGATGAAAACCAGCACTTGATTTTTGAACGACAACAACAGGGTAGATTTGGTTTTAATGTGGCATGTTTCATATTGGGGACAAAAATCATATACCGCATTTTTGAAGGATCTCTTACCGCAACTAGGTACTTGACAATTTTAGAAGACGTGTTACCGGAACTACTGGAAGATGTTCCCCTCGCCTTTCTTCATTCCATACATTTCCAACAGGACGGCGCCCCTGCCCATAATTCAAGATTGATCGGGCGGTTTTTAGAAAATAATTTTCAGGGTTGTTGGATTGGAACTCATGGACCCATCAGGTGGCCTCCAAGGTCACCTGATCTGTCTATATTAGACTTTTTCTTGTGGGGCTATTTGAAAAATAAAATATACAGTAACAGACACAACAGTCCCGAAGAACTTCGTGCATCAACAGCGGCAGCTTTCCGAAATTTACAAAACCGCCCTTTTATAATATTAAATGCACTCAGGCGAATTGAAAAAGTTTGTCAATTATGTATTAGGGAAAATGGACAGCAATTTGAACAGTTTAATCAGTAAGATATTATGTAATATTGAAAATTTTTATTAATGATAAATATTTTATTGGGTATTTCTTTTGTATCTAATTTGTATTAAGAATTGTTATATTATTTATTTTTTGCTATTAGGTTTTGTTTTTCGTGTTAGTGTATTATCTTTATTTGCTTACTCTCCTATAAAAAAAACACAAATGAAAATTATTCAATTAATTCTTCTTTTATATGGGAAATCCATGGCCCACTAACAAAACATTATCATTAAGTGATGTTTTAGTGTTTTATAGCATTTCTGAACATCCTACCTATATAGTGTTATACATAATTTTGAAGGGAAAAAAATAGCGAATTCAACAAAGTAATAAAATACAGGGTGTTCCATTGAAAAAAATATAGGTTTGCGTCGTATCTTCAAAACCATACCCCGAAAAAAAAAAATAAGTACGCCACTGGATTCAACGCAGAATTCTGTATCAGATGTAGTTTTTAGCTCAGCATTATTTCTAATAACTTCGGAGATAAAGAAGGGGTCCGAAAAGTATCAATTTCCAAAATCGCCCTGTATCTCATAAACGGAAACAGTTATGCAAAATCTGATTAGGCCAACTTGAGTTTCACAAAAAAAAGGACAGGAACGTGAAAACCGCAAGGCTCTATCTCAAATAACAAGCGAGAAACCTGGCTGTCTCACCCAAAATGGGATGCACTGTACACGTCAGTCACATTTGTCAAAAAACTAATATAGGTCAATAATAATCGTCAATAAAATACATAAATACAATATATAAACAACACATAAAATATAATATTCACACTAGTATAAATAATATATCAAACCTAAAAATATCAACCTGATGAATCATTGAGCTGTTCTTTCACAGAATAATATGCATTTCCTACTAATTTCTATTTTATTCCTTCTTATGCTCATGTTTTGTATTCTTACCACCATGAGTTGTGGGCGGGAAATATACTTCTGCACGAGTTAGGATCAATACCTTTCCTACAAGCGCTTAAAAAGGGGAATGAGCAATACCCAAACAAGAACGTTAATCATACATACCTTTCGGAACTAATTTAAAAATTTTGACAAACTGGATCTGTGGCAGATAAATTGAAAACCAAGTAAGAAACGAAGAAGTAGAGGTAGCCGTTTTAGGACAGGTTTTTGCGGATCCAGCTCTTAATAAACAGCAGTTACCCTGTGTGATCTCAGTTAGGCCTTTGACTGTGTCCCTCATCAAGGGCTGCTTGATAAGCTCGAGCTTTATGGGGTGAGAGGGACAGCCCATTCATTTTTTAGATCATATCTGTGTGGAAGAACTCAATATGTTACTTATAATAACAATACATCAGTATCTAAACCGATAACATCAGGTGTACCCCAGGATCGGTCCTTGGACCACTGCTGTTTCTAATCTTTATTATGTTGAGCCATCTCAGTGTCCTGTTTGCAGATGACATTACCTACTATAATTCTGATACAAATCTAGAAGAACTGACTGAGAAGGATATTGTTGCTTCGAATAAAATCAGAGAGTGGCTTACTCCTAATAATTTAATTCAGAACAATGCCAAAACACAAAAAATGACTTTCTCTACAAATCCGACCTTCATCACGGAAGCTCCAATCAAGCTTTTGGGTATCACTCTAGATAATAAACTCAAATGGACCGAACATGTAGATATACTCTCGAAAAAACTATCAAATCAAATTTTTATTTTAAGACGCTTGAGAAACACCATCGAAAAGGATGTACTGAAAATGGCTTATTTCTCACTTTTTCATTCCCATATAAGTTATTGCGTGATTTGATGGGGTAACTCTAGTCAAGCACATCGTGTTTTTACTCTGCAGAAGAAGGCTGTCAGGGTCATTGCCAAGGCAGGATTCAGAGACTCTTGCAGGCCGCTTTTCAGGCAACTAAGAATATTAACACTTCCCGCACTTTATATCTACTATTGTTTGATAGAGAGACTCACACAACTATTTCACTAGAAATAAAAATCTACTCGTCAATCCCAAACTTCGTCTTAATACTTCTATTAAGAATTCCATAAATTTAAATATTTACAATAAAATTCCGGAAAGTTATAAGAAACTCAGCTCCTTCAGATTCAAATTGGCAATCAAGCAGCTTCTGCTGAGACACAGTATTTATTCAGTTGACGAATTTTTGTCAAGTAATTTAACTGAGGTGAATGTAGCGTAGCTGACACAATCCTGTATTTATTATGCAACCACCTTACTGATTTAATTTTAACGTGTTTATTCTTGAATACTGTTATTGTCTGTTATTTTTTTTATCCCTATTTACTAAGAAAAATGTACTATGCTATTTTGTGACTTGTGTAATGATTTTAATATCAAAAAACACCAATAAATTCTATTCTATTCTATTCTTTCTAATACACACGAAAGTTTGTCGAATTATCTGGAGTAGGTAAGTCAACTTACCTAATGTTGGGCGAATTTTGAAAGCTCACAGTTTCCATCCCTATAAAATTAAACTGGTTCAGGAACTTAACGAAGACGATTTTGATCGTCGTTAACAACTTTGTGAAATCATTAATGAACGTGCTATACAAGATCAAAATTTCTTTTTCAACATTTGTTCTTCAGATTAATGCATTTTTCATCTCAACGGGACCGTTAATCGACATAATTATCGCTACTGGTCAGATTGCAGTCCAAGAGTGTTTCATCAAGTATATACTTAACACCCAGAAAAGTTCAACGTTTGGAGTGGAATATTTGGCGATCATATTAAGGATAAACTGTGTGCTTACGGTATACGGGGATCAATGTTGGACTTATTAGACTCTTATTTATCTGGAAGAAGTTTTTATGTGCAAATTACAACTCAAAGGTCTGATATTTATGATATAGATAAGGGTGTTCCGCAGGGATCTGTGATGGGGCCACTTTTGTTTTTCTTATTTGTCAATGATTCGTCAGACCATATCCTCGATCAAATGGTAATGTACGCGGATGTCTCATCTGTAGTGGTCTCATCACATACCTCTGAAGGGCTACAAGAAACAATATTATATGTTGTCGATACTTTTCATGAGTGGTGTAATAAAAATCGTATATAGCTGAACCTTGGCAAAACAGTTTACATGCATTTCAGATGCAAAAAAGGCGAGCCTGCTGTCTGCATACCTGATAAGGCATGTGTGTCAGAGGTATGGTTTCTATGTGTTATCGTGGACCAATATCTATGTTGGGATTCTCATATAGACCACTTGGCTAAGAAACTTGACTCCGCATACTATGCTATTGTGCAACTTGAAAAAACGTTATATTTGAACACTATTATTGAGATTTACTACTAACTAGTTTACAACCACCTTACGTACCATGTTTACTAATGGGGAAATTATGTGAATGCCAAAAAACTATTCGTTATACAAAAGCGTATAATAAGACTAATATTCGAAATTCCATTTGGTAGTACTTGTGTAGTACTGCATCGTACCATTACCATCTGTCTACATTTTGAAGACTTTTGCATATCAAGCACAACCTAAGTAGACTATCTAAAAATTCTGACGGCCATGGTTACTTCACAAGAAATGCCAATGACCTTATGATAGCAAAGCATAGCTTGTCCAAGTTTGAAAAATCTGCAAACTAACCAGGAATCAAGCTTTATAACCAAGTAATCAGAGTAATCAGAGAGATGCCAATAGGTAAATTTAAAAATGTCATAAAACAATTGCTTGGTAAGGGGGCATATTATAGCATCGATGAGTACTATGCATCGAGCCTACTATGAACTGTTAACTTATATTAGCAACTGGTGCTTTCGTATTGTGAATTTGATTTTGTTTACTGGCGTGTATCTTAGACTTATATCTATATTTTGTATATCCACCTATGATGGTTGCTGTGGCAGTTCGAATAAATTCTATTCTATTATGGGTCCATTTGTTTTACTCGAAGATACCGTTGATCCAACGATAACAGACATAATAGAAAACGATAGATAACAGGATGAAGCTCCTCCACATTTTGCTGTAGCGGTTCGTCAGTACCTGAATGAAACATGTCCTAGACACTGGATTGGAAGAAGAGGCATTGAATGTTCTCCCCCTGATCTATCTCCCTTAGATTACTTTTTGTGGAGCCATATACGAAACTCAGCCAGGTTTTTAAGAAGAGTAACATCAAAGTATTATTACCGAATGTCGTCAAATAATTTGAGACATGCTCCAAAACGTCAGACAACGTTTCGAGTCTAACTTATACTGATGTATGGCAGTTAGTGAAGAACATTGAGCATCTACTTTGAATTGATATAGTTTGGGATGAGTGGAGTTGAAATTTATCCAGGGTTTTCCAATTTTTAGGATCATGCAATTCATGCAATGTCCATTTTTTATTTTTTTTTATTATTTGTTCAAATTACCTTTCAAATAAAGTATCATAATTTGGAATGCGAAGTAGTTGTTTCTTCTGCAAGAGGGCGCCAAAATAAAAAGAACGTGTTTTTGCCTTTTTTCACAACACAGGTGTCTTGAAGATATTTAATCTGTTTCGTTTTCGGTGTCGCACCCTGTTTAGAGAATTTGTTTATTAAATGTTCTTGTAATGGCGAGAAAGCTCTTCAAATAAATTATTTCCATTTCTCTCTCACGGAAAGAGACATTTTGGTTTGTTACAGAGAAGGTCGAGTAACGATCAACAATAAACTTTGTTACAAAGATAAACTGACACAATTTCGACAAAAATAACACCTGAATTATTGCCACCTCAATAGACACCTACAACTTAAAATCCGAATTCCTCATCAGTAGTCACGTCTTACTCATAAATGGCGTCCCATTTTATCGCATAATAAAGGTATTTTTATTGAATGGAGTGCGTGATATATTGACTGACACGCCATTTTCAGGGAACTTTCTGGTAGGTATATCAAACAATGGAACCTTGTTGTATTATTCAATTGAAATTGACTTTAGTTTTGCAGGTGAACAACAACGATAAACATTTTATTGGATAAAACAGGTTCATTGAAGGTAAATGTCTGACACTTTCGTATTCAGTTCTCATTATACGAAATATAATTTTAAATCTTTAGCTACTTTCTTGTAGTTTTTGTTTAGAAATATGATCGTCCAGTAATATTATTCACCATAATAAAGAATTTCTTCCACACTCAACATCGTCGAGTGAATCAAAATCAATCTCACTTTTATCCCCATTCCCGATGCTTATTTTCCCATCGTACTTGCCGCTGTGTTGAAACATTCAGATTGTCAAATAGACCAGTAAATGTAGACATGATTTTTACAAAATTTAAAAATAATTACAAAAGTTTTAAATCTTTAGTGAAATAAAATGATAGTACCTTCAAATGATAACTTTAATTTTGCATCCATTTTTTCTGAACGGAAGATGTTGAAAATCAGTGAATTTTCGCATTATTATCGTATTACAATGATTTTTTTAAATTGATAATAATTTTCACGAATCGTTTTTCACCTCTCCTGTAAAATTGGTTGAAAGTGACTTAGCAGGTTAATATTTTAGGCTAAAGATTTTCAGCTTTAGTAATGGAAATAATATTCATTATATCAAGATTTCAATGAACCAAATTTCAGTTTCCACTCCATTAGAGAGCTCGCGTAAAGCGACGTTGCCAATTTGAATTTAAAAATATTCTATGGAAACTGTATGTAAAACCTTAAAGCAGATACTTTCCCGTCTCTTCGTAATTCACTGCAACGATTCAGTAAAATCAAATGTCTCTATTCACAATGCTGCACGTCACCACTTGCCAAATTTTCAGCGAACACGTAACACTAAAAATGTTTGAAATTTGTTTTTGAATAAAGCACAAATTAACTCTTCATTTACCAAACAATTAATAATTTTAACTGGACCACTGTGGAATGATCACGTCTTCATAGTGTTCCGCTTTAACTTTGAGTGATTTCTTACGCGTCGACTGCTGCAGCTATAATGTAAATTAATATAATTAATATTCGTGAATAATTTATGAAGTTGGAAAGTTCCATATCCACTGTGACAGATATTCTCTTCTTTTGAAACCCTGATAAAAAACGTTTGTTATTATCCCCATGCTTGGGTGTATCAAAAATGGTAGCGTCGAGGGAAACAGTTTTTCAGACATGGTTGCAAATGTACATGAATATGTTAAAAACATTATTATTCAATTTGCAGAAATTTGGTATTTTTTTCAACAAATTACAATGCAAAACTGACACAAACGAGAAAAAACAGGGTTTCGTAACATTTAAAAGGTCGCAAACTTAAAGTAAGTTTTAAAACATTACTAGAAGTATTCCTAGTTTGTACAAACAACGTGTTTGAATTGGATGTTGTTCTTGTCCGTTTTTGTACTAATTGTTTAGTCAGCTGACCTAATAGCTCAATCTGTGAATGTTCGTCATATCCCTCTGGCTGTTATAAAGAGCAGTTTTCATGTCTAGTACGGGCATGAAATATGAACGGGTAGGAGTTATCTAATAAACATTTACAGCCATAGGACCAACACGTAACTGAACTATTCCTATCATGTAATATGGCAATTTTATTATCGGAAGGTACATTTTCAATCAAGTTAAAACGTTTTATGCAACCTCGTCGATAGGGACATTCTTTATAGATATTTTTCTATCAGTTTTTTGTATCGTTTTTGCGCTGTTTCCCACACGCGATCGAAAAGGTATTATTCAATCCTGTTTAGAAACTTGTTTTTTACGATTCGGCTGTAGTTTACTTCGAAATGATAAGTCTCAAACAATGGATTTATCGATATTCATTGATTTATTTATGTTCACGTTTATTTATATGTAATGAAGTGCAATTGTAGTATTTTAAAAATTATTTTATACTTCCGAAAATCCATGTTTTAATATAATAACACTTTGATGTATTTTATATAAGCATATGAAATATAAAGATAAAGTTGAAAAGTCAGACAAGTGTATGGTCTAAATATCAACTTATGGTAAACTTGAACTCCGGAAATATTCATCCGAAAATATTTTTCTTGGAAGAAAATCTCTGTGAAAAAAATGTCCACTGAGAAAATTTCTCCTGGAAAAAATAATACCGGTTAAATATTTCTTGGAAAAATGTATCTCGCAATAAAAGGAACAAACGCTCGATAAAAAAAGCATAAGCATTATAAAAACAAACAATGCCTAAAAAATGGTCTGGTTAGATCAGAAAGTTACTCCTCACAAAATGTATGTGTTTTATCGAGCAACTCGTTGTACCTACGTAGGTACGTTTGCATTATTTTATATAACATTTGAAAAATTTCCATTGTGCAAATGTACCTACTTTAAATATCAACGCTCTATTCCTACCCAATTTAAATTTTGAACTATTGCCATCAAATAAGTTATTAAATCAGTTTCTTTATAATTTTTAGTCTACCTTCTTCACCGAACAGGGGCGGGCCCAAAAATTAGGCTAGGTTACGTTTGAATCTTGAAATCCTGATATTGAAGTTATCATATAGGATGTTTATTCTCTGGATAATTTTTTTCCAAAGAGAGTTTTTTCGAAGGGAATTTTTCCACGCGGCAGTTTTTCCAGAGGGTACTTTTCCTAGAGTTTTTTTCCGGAGACATTTCTGTTTTGGGCAGAATCTTTATTGTTTTCAGCTTGACGACTGAAGTATAATCTCCCATTTCAAATACATAAACGTTCTAGATGTATGCAAAGAACTGAGCCCAACTTAACTCTACTTACAATCAGTGTCTGTCTATTTTAGGGCTTTTGGCAGGAACTTTATTGTTATCAGTTTGATAAGTGAGATATATTCTTGGATGTTAAATGTAGAAATGTCCTAAAATAATACCTAGAACATAGTGAAGTATTGTTGAAACCAAACTTGTATGTATTACCCACCTGTGAGTATTGAAAATTACTCACAATCAGTTAGGAGGCACTGTTGAGAATTGTTTTGCTACGCCACTGTGTTTTTTTCACCACTGGACGCCATATCTATCCAATCGGCCATTAGAAGAAACATCGTACACGGCTCGACCAAGCCCGATGTTTGCGCGCGAAAGGTGGTGTGCCTTTCAGTGCAGTGTTGCCGATAGAAAATTGTCAAATTATACGCCAGTTGTAACCAGATTATACGGTTTCATACACCCGAGCCGTTCTCGATTTGGTCGAGAAAATTTCAGTGTATTTGACAGCGTTTTAGCTGATGACGTCATAACAAGCCGAATGTACTCTGTTATTTTCTCTCTCAATTTCTTGGTCTTTTCGGTTATTTTAAATAAACCATTACTGAATGACGTATGACAGTCACATGTCACAGAAGTACAGCATGAAATGCTGTACGCTCTGTGATTGGTTACTGTAATGGCGGGAAGTTTAAATAACAAGACAGTTGCATATAAATTGGAAACTGAGTTGAAAATGCTTGAATTTTAGCCAAGTGTAACCTAACCTGACTAAACTTGCTTGGATAGAATAACTATGCAAAACTTATAACGATATAAAGACTATTCATCAAAAATTGTTATTCACATCAAAATGATTTCGTGCATTTTACTGTATAGTATATTTTACATCATATTGAATTGACTTTGATTATCTCCGGCTATGGCCGCTGTATGAGCAAACACTAATGTCTAATGTCTTGCACACCACTACCATCTAGATCTAAGGTTTCAAATCGATCATCAACCATCTAAAATTCAACATTATACGGAAATTATACGGAATTATACGACAATTTTGAGGGTACGAAAATTATTTTACACACCCAAACCAAAATATACGAAAATCGTATAATTATACACTGATTAGCAACACTGAAGTTTCAGAAACGACGGTGGTACTCAGTACTCAGTGCTGAAAGACTCATGACGAAGAACACTGATTGTCACAAAGGTATAATGATTTAAGGTATAATGATTGTTATTATACAAAACAAATACCTGTTTTGTTTCTTGCAATGAATCCTAAACAGAATAGTGTGAACAATAAATAATACAGTCCAACAATCCTAAGTAAAAACTGGCACTCATGATTTTTCTTCTTCTGTATAGGCGTCTCGAATTGATTAATTTCAATCTATCATGAAGCTGAAGTACTTATATATTTCCGGAAGTTCCAAAATTCATTGATGAAGATAAGGAAGAGTAGAGGACCAAGTATTGAACCTTGCCCTACTCTGACATTCAATTCCATTTCCTTGGAAGTCTCTGAACTTATGTTTACTGCGATTCGTCTATTTTGTAGATATGAAACTATCCACTAGCGGTTTACCTCGTATACCTTTAATTATTTATTTATTTCTCTTCAAGGAATTTTGATTTAACAGTGTCAAAAGCGGCAGTTAAGTGTTATTTTTGCCATCAGATTCTATAATTTTTTGTGCATTTTCCTCGATCTTTATACTGGCCATCTTTTTATTAATTTTGCTTTTCATGATCAACCTTGGTCGATTGAATGATTAACTATAATTGAGTAATTTTTTTGAAATAAACTTTTAATTTTGAACAAAAATCATGTCTCAAATTCGAAGCTTTTTCGGACAATAAAGAACAATTACAGGCAGCCATTCGAAATAAAAAGGTTGGGGGTAACATTCGGGTAATTGAGGAAAAATATTTATACCGAACTTATCGTTCAATTTTGCATTCGGTACGGCGCATCAGTTTTAAATCGAAATTAGATAATCAACCCGAATTTTTCCGTTAATTAGATCCGAAACGGTCTCCTAGGCACTCTATCATTACCCGATGATTTGTTGGGCCGCTCTATTAACTCACCGAAACGCTACCTGCCCCTCTAATATTTATTGTTTGTAAGTCGGGGAATGCGCCGCGCCAGTTTGTTGGGGGCGTCGCCAACCTCTTGATGTATTGCTCAGCAATTAATATGCAAATCAACGCTTAATCGGTTCAATTTAAAGAAATAAGGCTAGAGGGTATCGGACACTTCGGGGGTCTAGATAAAATCACGCTGGGTAAACTTTATCAGAAACAGACAGAATCAATCGAAATTTCAAAGAAAATCTTCGACTTATTCTGAGTTTCAACATTCCCAAATATAACTCGAAACTTGAGAGACTTCTTACTCACTTCGTCTCCCAAGCATAGGGTCTTGGGTGCAATTTCCAGCATGGTAATCGGTCTCGTGCATTGTATTACACGTTAAACTGTAAGGGCTGCGTCTCTAGATCTCCCTAGCCCTCGAAGACATGTGAGGATTGCGCATGTAACGTCAAGTTAAATATTTATCGGGACATCAAATATTTATTTGGCTCTTATGCAACCGGCCCACAATATATTGGTCAGAGAAAATAGAAGGCTGTCACGTTGAAGTGTTAAGTTTTTACATCAATTAAGGAATATACATACAAATTATAAAATGTTGAAGTCCCTTAAAAAATCAACACAATAATCTCCTTTCTCAAATACCGTCACTTTGTTTGCTGTGATAATTCCTATAGCTTTATTACATTCGACGGATGGTACCTGTTAATATTTTTTTATTCATCCGGCCATATAAAATGATCCTATAAATAAATGAATAGCTTCGCACAGGTAGGTACTATAACAGACACATGGTGGCATGACACAATGTCTATAATTATTACACACACGAACCACAACTGCATTTAGTAGTACCAAATGTGTACGGACGCGTATCCATATGGATGAGAGTAAAACCGCAATAAGGTATGCTTCCGAGTGTTCAGGATACTTTTTCGAAAGTCAAATTATGGAGAAAGCTTGGTAGGAATTGTAATGAATATAAAGTCTAAACGGTTTTAAATAATTTATCTAATTTGTGTAACACTATTTTGATTTCAAACTAGAGTGTTCATGCTGTACTCCGCTCCGCCATCAAAAATTCATCTTTTAATGAAAATCGCATTATAAAGTAATTGTTTCTCACAGCATCTAACTGTAACTATCTCCCCGCTTCACTCAGGACGTGATTTATATCTACGAAGTGTTCTTCTCTCGAATATTCCGAGCCTCCTGGAAAATACGAGAGAGGTCGCTTGTTGTAGGTATTCCATAGGGTCACTGAATCTAGAAGGTCGTGCCGTCCTTACGGGTATGGCCAATGGGCGTGGTCTAGTACTTGAAATAGATCCAGTGTTCAAATAACCCACAAAACTTGCTCTCTAATTGGTGATTTTGTGGGTTATTTGAATACTGGAACTATTTCAAGTATTGGACCACGCCCATTGGCCATACCCGTAAGGACGGCACGGCCTTCTAGATTCAGTGACCCTAGTATTCCACATACGTGAGTGGTGACATCACCGCTGTTATCAGAACGTCGGTAAGTTCGTTACAGTTTATATCTTATTATCGAGGGCAAAAATCTACGAGGAATTTGTACAAGACAAAATAGTTACGCACCAAGTGTTTTATATAGATTCAAACGCCCGGAGGTTAACATGATTCAGCCCGAGAGCCTCTGGCCCGAGGGATGAATGTTGCCCGATGAGAATTAGGATCTAGTTAGGCTCGTGGTGCATACAAGGTTTTATTTTTCACGAATAAATCATTTTTCTTATTACATGGGATTTGTTAATATTTTGACGATTGTTGAATATTGTTGTCGGTATTTCATTCTATTTAGTAAAATGTCATTGCTACTTTGTGTTCGTCCCATAAAAGTAATAGAAATAAATACCGATTGACCAAAAAATATCAAAGAAAATGCAGTCAAAGCAACCAAAAATTTATTACCGGAAAAATCTAGACCCTTGCAGGACAAGTATTACGAACTATTTATTCAATGGAAATTGAATAAAAAAATTATTGCCATAGATGAGACCGTGTTATAGGCGAACTTTCAGGAATTGGTACCTATGTTACGAGGGCTGACAATAAAGTAAGGTCTCCAACGCTGCAACTTCGCCGGATCACGCGCTAGGCGAAATCTGGCAACACCGCCGTGTTCCTTGGTTCCCCCACTACTACTTTGCTGCTGGGTGAGGCTTCCCCGACCGCTCAGTCTTGGCTGAGCAGCCGTCAACGATGGAGGTACCACTCGCGTCAGCGTCCAAGTGCGAATTGCGTTCTGTAATACGTTTTTTGAGTGCGAAAAAGGTGACACCTATTGAAATCCATCGTCAACTAGTTGACGTTTACGGGGAAAAGTGTATGGACATAAAAAACGTGCGTAAGTGGAGCCGCGAGTTCAATTCCGGGCGCACTAATGTTCACGACGAGGAGAGAAGTGGCCGACCGTCGGTCTCGGATGCGATTGTTCAAGCAGTGGAGGCAGAAATGCTCAAAAACCGCCGTGCGACAATTAGGGACTTGGAAGAGAAGCTTGGAGGAGTGTGTAGCAGCGAAACAATCCGTCATATCCTTGTGAACAAGTTGCAGTACCACAAAGTTTCTGCCCGATGGGTGCCGAAACAGCTGACCGAAGACCACATGAAGCGGCGCGTGGAATGTGCGACCAAAGTTGTGGCCCGTTTTGAAGAGGAAGGCGATGATTTTTTGGGTTTGTTACGGGGGATGAAACGTGGGCTCATCACTACACACCCGAAACAAAGGAGTCGTCCAAACAATGGCGCCATAGCGATTCTCCGAAACCCAAAAAGTTTAAGGCGACACTGTCAGCCGGCAAGGTGATGGCTACGGTGTTTTGGGATCGCCACGGGGTATTGTTGGTGGATTTCATGCCAAGGGGAACCACTATCAATGCAGCAAGGTACTGTGAGACCCTGGAAAAGCTTCGTCGTGCCATAAAAAACAAACGCCCGGGATTGCTGAGCAAAGGAGTGAAATTTCACCACGACAACGCGCGCCCGCACACAGCCAACGTTACCCTTAACCTGCTCAAGACATTTGGCTGGGAAATCATCGATCACCCTCCCTATAGTCCCGACGTGGCCCCCAGTGACTACCACATGTTCCCCGCCCTGAAAAAACATCTCGGAGGGAAGAAGTTTGATAGTGACGCGGAGGTTCAGAAAGAGGTCAACACCTGGCTGCGCGAGGCGGACGGAGAGTGGTATTCTGCCGGCATAGACAAGTTCATCGTGCGGATGCGCAAGGTGTTGGAAAAAAATGGCGATTATGTAGAAAAGTAGCCAAGACCTTGGCCTTTCCAACGGTGTATCGCTTTTTGTAAATAAATGTCATTTTCTATGAAAAAAAAAATTGGAGACCTTACTTTATTGTCAGCCCTCGTATTTGATTCTTCTCTCAACTACCTTGGTAAAACGTGGATCCGTTTTGAGCCCACAGTTTTTGTCTGAGTATTTTTTAATCGATTTTGCATTACTCAATATTTTTGTGAAAATTCCGGAACCTCAGTGATTTTTGGTTATGATAATTTTTAAGACTAAATCATTTAACGACAAGATGAATTAAAAAAATTGAGAGGTTCCGAGCCCATACAAATTTTTTTTTTCATGAAATCAATGTTTTTTGCAAGAAGCGGATTCTACGATCGGAAAATTTATAACTCATTGGCGCAGTAATCGAGAACGAACAGGTGCTGCGTTGCCAATGTTCATCGAGTTCATTATCTTCACCCCCACTCTTGATACGTGTGCCAACAAACCTTAGCTGGAAGTGATGAGGAAAAAATTCGACTTTTTGGTGACGGTGGCTCTTAATCAGTTTATGTTTTTGACTGATTTTTTAATCTTAGTCTGAAATTTTGTCTCCAAATTCATTGTGGATGAAATCTACACTGATAGTCAATGAAAATAACTATAGTTCCCTCTTTTCACGACCAATAGCATTTTTGAAAATGAAATCCAAAGGATATATTCCGAAAAAATCCAAGGTTTTGACAGCAGATCAGGTTCTTACATTTATCAGTGAAGGTTCGAATGAAATTCATCCATTACATAGTAGTTTTAATAAAGAAGATAAGGGTAGATATTTATTTTTTAAATACCGGAAACTAAAACCGAAACGTCAAAAGGATTTAGTATTGTGGAGGAGGAGAAAATAGGGGGGGCTTTGAGGCTGCTCAGAAAATATCTATCCTTGAGACCCAGTGAAGTAAAGGATCTCAGATCTTTCCATACGTACCGAAACGGTCGGTGCATCGTCCAACCTGTTGGCAAACTTTCAAAACTTAAAAAATGCATGGAAAATGGAAGAGTGCATCTGTGGTGGAAGGTTACATAGAACAGAGCATTTTCTCTAAAAACGAAGTGTCAATAACAAAGTGTCAACAATGATAAGTAGTAAATTCGGTTACAGAATCACATGAATTTTCTAGCAGTTTTTTTTTATGGAAGAAGTTCCAAGTACTAGTGCGGTCAAGTTTAGAAAAAATCCGTAGAATTCAGGTCACATAATGTTTGTTGTTGTTTGTTGAGTTGTAGTTTGTACTTGTATGAAATATAAATAATTTTGTTCTATAGCTTCTGATTCATTTCTCCTCGTACAGCGAGCGGGCGTTATGTCTGTAACGCCCGCTCATAACGCCCTAGGGCGTTATGTCTTTGTCTTTCAGATTGTATTTTTAGTATTTTCAAATTAAATTTAATAACTAATACGTGCAAGTCCAGTATACCTGAATGATTTTACCCTCCCAAGAAAAAAAAATTGCGACGCCCTTATGTTGGTGGTCGAATTTGAATAACTCTGTATGGATGGGAGTAAAAAGCGTGAAAGCTCGGTCGGTAACGACTCCCCTTACTTTCTATTTCTACACTTTTAATTTTCCTGTCTTACACCTCTAGAAAGGACGCCAATGAGTAAGAAATTATTCTGAATACGCCGTGATCTTTAATATAGTTTATTATAGTCTGTTCTTTATTGTCCCTTTCAAAAAAAACGGCATGTGTTTCGGCGGCACGCTCTCGTTAACGAAAAGATGATGGCCACACCGAGCATCTGTTACTTTTGTTTCTCGAAAAATTCTACCTTTTTAAGCCGCATAAAAAACGTCGGCGTTTACCAGATCCGCTGGCAAAATTAACTTTCCATCGCTTATTAGGAAAGTCAATTTATTCCGAAACATATGTTTTCGGGATCGCACAAGGGCTTCTTATTCTGGGGGCCCATTAAGCGCGACCCTACGCATATGCTCCTATCAAATTGACGAAGTGTGTTCGGAATTGCCGTATTGAATATTAGACTCACTTGTACCAGCTGAGTAATAACTTATGATGAGCACTGATTTTATTTATTTTTACTTTTAGTTTTATTTATTCTTTTATACGACGTTTGTCTATATTTTTACTAGACAATTTATATACCTACACGATTTTTGTAAATACATATTAATTAGTATGACCTTTATATTCCTTAAGATGTCCGGAGGACTGCTCATTGCTAATATCCTATACAATAAGAAAAGTTGGGTCGAAAATCCATCCCCCAACTTTTCCTATTGTATAGGATATTAGCAATGAGCAGTCCTCCGGAAATCTTATGCCTCATGTCATAAGCTCATTGTGAACTACAGATTTCTTTTTCGTGTTATACGGTATTGACGATCGTGGTCATGGGTATTACTTGGTTGGGCTTCCGGCGCTGAGATGGCGCTCGCAGTTTGGAGTTAATCCACTGCGCGGGCGCGATCTCAGTTTCGGTCTTTAAATGGGTTTGGTTGTCGATTCATTCGATGCAGTCATTAGTTATTGACTGCTAGACCTACCCTATACTGATGAGGAGCAACACTCCGAAATCGATATATAGGTGGTCCGAATGTTTCGATGAACATTCCCATGCAACCAAGCAATTGCAGAGATAACCTTGTAGGAACTCTGCACGGAAATTTCATCAGATGTAATTCAATGTTCGTCGTGGCATTAGCCAGGAAAGTAGTTGTTTTCTGATGGATTTTCGACCCAACTTTTCCTATTGTATAGGATATTAGCAATGAGCAGTCCTCCGGACATCTTATGCCTCATGTCATAAGCTCATTGTGAACTACAGATTTCTTTTTCGCTATTTTATTCGTATTACTTTGTTATTTTATTTTATATATATTATAAATCATTAACTTACCATATGTACATATCATACCACATTGGCAAATGAAATTTATTATTATTAATATTATTATACCAACGGGTAGGTAGCTGGATGAACAGGCAAATTTGACTCAAAGTTACTGCCTCTTCAGTTCAAGCTTCTTCATCAGTTTTTAATTCCTGAAAGACATTTGGAAACTCTTGGACTATAAATGATTCTGGATCTTGAGCAATTTTTTGGAAATATGAATATGTTATTCTTGGGTTTCCTGAAAGCAAGTCCACACTCTATCCGCCAAAATGTTTGCTGAATATCAGCGAAAGCTATGACTAAGGATATACAGATATAGAAAAATATCATCGGCATATAGCATTTCCAATGCGTTAGGTTGATAATTCATGTAGCCAGACGACCAGTACAATATCTAACAAACACATACTCGATTCAAGTATTCAACTGGACCACTGTTCCCTTCCTGCAAACTGCCTTGAGCACAATAGCACAATTCACGTGTCAGTCTTTCAATCGTAGTCGTGCCATCAGACACAATCGAACATTTATGTAATAATTTTTGCGATTTAGGATATCAGCTTTCAAATCAGAATTGAAAAATAAACATTGAATTTTGAAAAAAACCAATAAAAAATTACAGAGAAAAAAGTTCTATGAAAAATTACCAATGGAAAAAAGATCCGTGGAGACAAGTCCGGATAAAAAGTTCGGGAAAGTAAATAAAAAAAAAAACGAGACAAAAATCTAGGTGGAAAAGTACGGGGAACTCCACGGAAGAAAACTCTGGTGAAACACGTGCGGAAACAATCCGGGTAAAAAGCCTGGGAAAAAGTATCCGAAAACACAAGGAATTTTATTGTTTACGTGCGTCTTATGAGCAGAGTACTAAGTACTACTGCATTTATTTAACGTTTATTGAGACTAAATTTGTTAGTATTCGACAAATCAAAGGGGGAATCAATCATATTTTATATCGGTTCATCTCCGTTGAGAAAATTAAGTCGTTCCCAAATGAAATCGTATCCATCCAAGTGCGATGATAGATCATTTATACATTGAAGATAGCAAGTGGTTCAGAATAGTACCTTGTGGTACCCTGTTATTTATTTATTTCATATATACATCCAGCAGGCCGAAGCCCAATTACTGGAGTACTTAATGAATATCACATGTAGTTGTGAAAGGTAAAGTGGTAATAACAAATTAACAATTTTGGTAAAACTTACAGAATATAGGTTTGTCAGAAAGTAAACTGGAACCGGTATGAATGAATTGAATCTGAGTGAGGAAAAAAATGTCAGCTGAGCCAAGCTTATTATAATTTCTGCACATAGAATTTATCAGAGAATGAAAATTATGTTGTGTATTCGGTACATTAAGTGGAATGTATTGTGATACAGGGAGGATTGTCGGAGTATTATACTGAAGTTGACACTAATGTTGAAGAATCTATAGTGTTGTGGATAAATTTGTATATGAATAATAAATCAATGATTTCAATGACTATGTCTTGAAATCACTTAACAGAAGATCGTAACTGTGATTCCTTTCAGGGTAACGTTCATATTTTTTTTATAAAATAAGTATTTCAAGAACTTCCTTCCAACCATCTCAATTGCCGAAATTGAGTAAGGTGGTCAGGATTCCATACTTGACTGCAGTATTCCAGTTTACTTCTGACTGAGGAATAATACACTTGACAAAGTCCATCCAACGACGTGAAATCACTACAAGTACAAGTTTAAAAACCTAATAATTCCATGGCTTTGGAAATTATTGTTTCATAATGACCGATAAATGTTAGTTTACAGTCGTATGTGACACCCAGATCCTTATGTTATGTGACTCATGACAGAGACTCCTCGTTAATAGTATAATTATTGTACATCAGAGGGATATTTTTCGTGATTAAGTCATAACTTCGCTTTTGTCAGCATTGAAAAATAATTTATTTATTGTACACAGTCTTCCAACGACTTCAATATCATTCTGTAGTGAAACAGAATCTGTTATGTCATCAATCCGTCTAAATGGTTTCATGTCATCAGGAAATACAAGGGTATTGGATTTAATATCAGTGCAAATATGATCCCTGTGGCATACCAAATGTCGATGTAAACTTAGAAATGAATGCAATAGTTCTACAGTTTGTGAGTTATGTTGGTTTTTCTGATTTGAAAATAGTTCCAGTTCTGACAATCAGATTGAAGATCACAAAGAGGGGGTCACACATTTTGTGAATAATTTTTTTTATTACTTTGGGCGGAATATGGTCAGGTCCAGATCCAGATGTCCACTTGTTTTTGATCATTTTGCATGCAGTAATAATTTATTTTGATCTCGCGTTATTGTTGCTATGACTCGTGACATTTTCACTATTTGTCGAGGTATCGCAAACTGAATCAGCATCTTCCTTAATATAAACACTTTTGAAGTGATCAGCAAAGGAATCAATAATTCGTTGTGGATCAGCGACCTCTATCCCTTTATAATTAATCCATTTCAATTATTTATCGGTTATATTCCAGTTATAAACTTCATTCAGTTATACAGTGAGTCCAAGATATCATTACCTTATTTTGTCCACCACTGGGATATCTAAAACGGTAAATCAAAAAGGCAGTTAGTCGCCCGGAGCGCCACGGCAAATAATAATAATAATAGTCGCCCTCCACCAGCACCTGCTATACCTGTGGGTACATTCTACGAGTGTTTATTAGAATTGTTATTAGTTTAGTAGTTAAAAAAATTTACCACTTTCGTGAATTGCATACGTCTCAGATCTACCGACAAACTAACTCTCTTTCACCATCGAATGTGCAACGTTATTAGAACTACGACTGGCACAATTGTACTATTCATCATTCGATGACACCGCAACAAAGGGAAACTGTCCATAAATAATGCTCCTAATCGAATGGGGCCAATAAGCGACAACACCCTCGCAAATTCGGTGTTACGCGATTCATCCCTTAATCTGGAAATGGGCGAATCTTTTCATCGTGAGTAGGACCTCCGATTGTTCCCTACGAAACCGCTGCCCCGGATGACTAGATGACCGATGGTTGTTCGGACAACAATGGCAGGATGATACAATGCCAGGGATCGGATTATAAACGAGAATATAGTATGTAGGTGATGGTCGATGGTATTCGATACCGTACGTGGACTTGGTGGAGATAATATTTCATAGCCATATGGCTCGTGCGGCTTTTTTACTGGACCCACCTATGGCTAGGCGCCGATTCATCAGGAAATTATAAAGGTTGGCTATAGGACATTGGCGTGCAGTAAGGGATACATACAATTCGGAAGAGTACGAAACATCGAGCTAAAATTAAGTACATACATGTATGCGGATGATTATTCACCAAAAATTTAATTATTATAGACTAAAACAGATATGGTAATGAAGCAATTCAAATCGTGTTGTTTTAAGAATTCTTTGATCCTGAAGGTAAACCAAACTATCTTGATTAAAAGAATGCATTGAAATAAGAACTACTATTTGAAAAAGCACTTATCTGAAAAACCATTCAGGTTGGGTATAGGGAACCCAATGTGAAATGAAACATAATTGAACTTTCTTTTACTCAGGCCAAAAAAATACTGGGAGATCTATTTGAAATAACAAAGTTATCTTTGTTCGAAATTATAAAAAAGCAACAATGATTTTTGAACACTCTGTACAATTTTGAAAAACGGGTTCTACCGAAATAAATAGTCCAAAACCTCTTTGATGCATGGTCAGATTTCACTACATTTCTATACATTTCGATGTTATTTAGTGTCCAAAATGAACCTAGCATTTTCATAAAAAATCAATAACTCGAGAACGGTTAGAGTTGAGCACATAGTACCTTATATGAAATCATATTATTAATTCCTGGCCCATTCAAAACTTTTACCGAAATACAGGGTGTTCTATTTGGAAACACATAACTTTGATAGATGTCACACTTTGAGTAACCATGTAGACTCCAAAATAATTTCCTGTTGTAGCCTTAATCAACATACATATAACGAAACGGAGAGATTCCCGGAGAAACGAATGGTTTGGCTATTGGGACCCTGTTTTAAGGGTGCCCCGCTATGTATTTTGTATTATTATATTTAAATTTTTACTCTCAATATTTATATTATTAATTAAATTCTTTATTTGACTTTGTCAATGAGAATATTCTTGGACAAGACAGTATATGCAAGAAACAGGATAAAACTTATTTTATAGAAATTTTAACTCCAAACAGTCCAAAGTTTTAGTGATAACTACTGAGTTAATTAAATATCTGAATGAGTCACATTAGAATTACCTTTTAACTAATAATAGATATTGAGTTTTGTGCTGTTATTATTTTGAAACAATATCATTTTGTAGAAATTTTTGGTGGAAATGAAGAAATTTCAATTTTTCTGAAAATAGGAACAGGATGTTCAAAAACTCAGATGTGGAATCATATGCGACTGATTTTCCATCTTGGAGTTATAAAAAAAGCTTATTATTTTTACATTTCCATAGAACTCATGTGTTTTTCAATTTAGTGATTTATTTTCATTCATTTAACCCACAAAATTGCAAATTCCCAATTGGGTTTGTTTTTCATGGAATTCTAAAATGGTTCCACCTGCCAACTGCAAATTTTGTTTCCCGTGTTCGAGATTCTGGAGACGATTCTGTATACGTAGATCTCCAAGTTCATTTAGAACTGCAAGTACATCCAGTGCTTCTAGAACAATAAGTTTGTTTGGAATGTCGGTTTATTAAGAATTGAAAGTTCTTCCAGACTAGTAACTTCATTCAAAACGGTTAGTTCATTTAGAACTGTAGGTTTGTTTAGAAATATGAGTTTGTTTGGAATGCAGGTTTATTGAGAATTGAAAGTTCGCCCAGATTGGTTCATTCAGAACGGTTAGTTGATTTAGAACTGCAAGTTTGTTCAGATCTGCAAGTTCGTTTTGATGGAAATGTAGTAACTTTCTTTCCTCTTTGGTGACTTGACTTCCAAACAGTGATTTAGTTTCATTCACTTAACCCACAAAACTGAAAATTCCAGATAGGGTATTTTGTTTCTTGTGTTGTACAAAACAACTGAATCATTTCTATTTACGCGATTTTATGGAAGCGAACACGGTGGCCACTTAGAAAACCGCATGCAAACATATCATTGAGTTCGTTCTCAAAACATCCCGAACCGATGATCCTGAGCGAAACAAACGCAGTCTCCGTTTTCACATCGGATTGTGCCGGCGCATTGTGGGAATTTCACGGACTCCGGGCGAACATAATGCTCGCATTCGTGCGAGGGTTGGCGTGCATAATTTCTATGCTCATAATACTTTTATACCTGTCGGTGTGTCATTCGGGAAAAGTGACGAGAGCAGATTACGGCCGAGATTTTAATCCGTTTCGACGACAATCGTGTGTTCGTCGACCGGTGCGGAGAATATCCCCTTATTAAATTCGTCCCACAAAACACGAATGACCGAATCTTGTTTGTTGGCTCATCTGCATTCAATGCATTCGGACAAAAATGCCGGAGTGAACCAAAGGACAATGCGAGACAATGTGCTTCGAAAACTCGGTCAAAGTCGTGGGTACTGTTTGGAATACGAATTTTCAATTTATTGATAATTGCTTCTTTTATCGAGGGCTACATTCTGGGACAAAATCGACAAAGGGTTTGGATGAAGTAAGGAACGAAAAGAACAAAGAATTAACCCTAGTTACTTTAGCAAAAAATCCTGCTAATTTTTCATTAGATGTCCTGCCACCACCATATTTCGTCAGAGCGTCCATGATTCTATGAACGCTCTGACGAATATGGTGGTGGCAGGACTCCTGATGAAAAAATTGCTGAGCATCAACGGTAGGTAATTTTTTCTGTCGATGGAATCTTTCATTATTCTCTATAATGAACGCTCTGACGAAATATGGTGGCCGCAGGACCTCTAATAGAAAAATTGCGGAGCCCAACTCTCCCACAAAGCTCGGCAATTTTTTCTGTAGCTGGAATCCTTCATTATTTTCAATCATGAACTCTCTGTCAGCATATGGTGGCGGCAGGACCTCTAATAAAAAAATTGCCAGGTGCAACTCTCTCCCAATGCTCTGTTATTCTTTCTGTCGATGTAATCTTTCATCATTCTCAATCATAAACGCTCTGACGTAATATGGTGGCGGCAGGACCTCTAATAAAAAAATTGCGAAGCCCAAGTACTCCCAACTCTCGGTAATTTTTTTCTCTTGATGGAATCTTTCATTATTCTCAATCATGAATGCTCTGACAGAATATGGTGGCGGCAGGAACCCTAATAAAAAACTTGCCGGGCGCAACTCTCCCCCAACTCTCTGTAATTTTTTTCTGTCGATGGAATCTTTCATTATTCTCAATCATGAACGCTCTGACGTAATATGATGGCGGCAGGACTTCTAATAAAAAAATTGCAGATCCCATCTCTCCCCCAACGCTAGGTAATTTCTATCTGTCGATGGGGACCTCTAATAAAAATTTTGCGAAGCCCAACTCTCCCCCAACGCTCTGTAATTTTTTTCTGTCGATGGAATCTTTCATTATTCTCAATCATGAACGCTCTGACGAAATGTGATTGCGGCAGGACCTCTGATAAAAAAAATTCTGGATTTATTGATAAAGTAACTAGGGTAACGTTACACCTGAATTAAATAATTAAATTATCACAACTACTACACAAATTAATGAATATTTTGGAACCTTTGGTGTGAATATAATTCAAGAAAAAGAAACTACCCAAACACCAAAACTATGCCACAATCACACTCGACGCGCGTTTCGCCAACAGAGTTAGCATCTTCAGGAGCTAAAAGCTTTCAGTCTATAGTCAAAGTAAAGATAATATTTGACACGCGATGTCTTAGAACTGTCTGCCAGTTTCATTTTTCAATGCTGGAATGAGAGATGGATATATGACAATCAAAGATCAAATTTTTTTACGACTCAAGTCCAAAGTGTATTAATGTGTTTTTCTTTTGTTTCAGATGCGTGTTCTTCTCGCACCACACCAAAACCTAGGCCTCCGGTTCCCACCCCACGGCCCAACATCACATTCCACACGTACGAATGCCCGCCAGCGTACGCGGCTTGGTACTGCCTCAACGGTGCCACGTGCTTCACCGTCAAAATCGGCGATTCCCTCCTATATAACTGCGAGTAAGTTATCTCATTGTCATTCTGGTTTTTATTTTTAGTTTATCATTTGAAAGGTGTAAGTTCATTCAGAACGGTTAGTTCGTTTAGAACTGCAAGTTCATTTAGAACGGCAAGTACGTTTCGTTCGTTTACAACTATGAGTTTGTTTGGAATGTCGGTTTATTGAAAGTTCATCCAAACTAGTAACTTCATTCAGAATGATTAGTTTATTTAGAACTGCAAGTTTATTTAGAACTGCAAGTTTGTTTAGATCTGCAAGTTCATTTAGAACTGCAGGTACGTTTAGTACTTCATGCTCGTTCAAAACTACGAGTTTGTTTCAAATGTCGGTTTATTAAGAATTGAAAGTTCATCCAGACTAGTAAGTTTATTCGAAACGGTTAGTTCATTTAGAACTGCAAATTCGTTTAGATCTGTAAGTTCATTTAGAACTGCGAGTACGTTCAGTACTTTATGTTCGTTTAAAACTGAGTTTGTTTGAAATGTCGGTCTATTAAGAATTGAAAGTTCATCCAGACTAGTAATGGTGGATTTATGCAGCAGTCATAAGTCATAAGTTTTAAGTCATAAGGAAGAATATTCGTCAATGATTGGTTGGAATAAACGGACCAACCAATCATTGACGAATAGTCTTCCTTATGACTTAAAACTTATGACTGTGCATAAATTCACCATAAGTTTATTCGAAATGGTTAGTTCATTTAGAACTGCAAATTCGTTTAGATCTGCAAATTCGTTTAGATCTGCAAGTTCATTTAGAACTGCAAGTACGTTCAGTACTTCATGTTCGTTTAGAAGTATGAGTTTGTTTGGGATGTCGGTTTATGAAGAATTGAAAGTTCATCCAGACTAGTAAGTTCATTCAGAATGGTTAGTTCTTTTAGATCTGTAAGTTTGTTTAGATATGCTAGTTCATTTGGATCTGCAAGTACGTTCAGTCATAGAGTTTTTTTTCTGCTCCTGGCGAAACGAGCTGAAACGAAACTAAACTGAATCTTAAAGTGGAAAGCGTTTTATATTTATATCGAAATCAAAAATGAACAAACCCTTTTTTATTTGCAGGTGTGCCGAAAGTTATATGGGACCTAGATGTGAATTCCATGATTTAGATGGATCTTATTTACGTAAGTATAATAACACAGAATATATTAAGCGCGTTCGGTAAATGCAGATCTGACAGCTCGATTCAATCTGTCTGCTCCATTTTCCACTACAAGTATAAGGAAACAGATTGAATCGAGCTGTCAAATTGGCATTTACCGAACGAATAAAGTTTCATTTTCCTTCAGGATATAAAATTCCTAATACGGAGCCATATTAAATGTTTCGGAGTTGAACGGTCCAATGTTCGAGGGTGAATGGGCCGGTGTCTCCTCTTTCTTATTGGCTATTCGAATTTCTGTTTTTATTGGCTGCAGAATCTTGAAATTTTGAGTTTCATGCTGCTGATTGACATTTCAGCAGCACTACTATCACATCGATTGGTCTCATAATCATCTTTGCAACGTTTGAACCCTACATAGATTCGAATTGAGTGCAAAATAATATGAATAGTGTTTAATAATAAATGGAGACACTAAAATAGATATTTATGTTAAATTCTTACCATAGGTAAAATTCAGAGAACTGAAAGAAGTTCGGGAAAAAAGTTTATTTTTTAAATGGATCATAAAAATTGCATCAAAACCCTTTTGTTGAGTTTTTGGAGCCAACCCACATATATGAGCCAGTTTTTCAGTTGATTAGTGAAGTATAAATGTCAAAACGAGTTGATTATTTTGATACGGATCGTTTGCAATATTAATAAACAAAAACCGCTACGGAATTATACTTACTGGCGGCAATACGCGACTAGTACATGCTTGTGTGCATGCTTTTCCGTTAGTAGTACAGGACGATCCTAGCCGAGGACGGTTATAGCCGTCGACGGTTATAGCCGTCGACGGTTATAGCCGTCGTAAAATCGTCAATTCATAACAGCCTCAATTATGCCGTTGGCCTTGTTTCACGCAACTGAAATAGTTGAATTTTTGTTTCAAGCGTTGCCATAATAATAACTGCAAGTAATGAGTTGTATGAAGTTTTAAATATTTTGAAGCATCCTTAATCTTCTTAGAACATAAGACAACTGTTATACTCGTCTATATCCCTTTCCAGTGACTCTTATGGACGTCGTTTTTTTTTTCAAACATAAATTCGCAAACAGTCTAGATACGACTCTCTCTCTCTGTTTCTCATCATTTAATGGCCACAAATCCGCAGAAGGATTTTAGGATGTTTCTTTATTTAAATCGATTATGGGAAGATGGCTTTTAGGTTATTATTGAAAAATTAAAAGGGTCGAATAGGGGAATGGCCATTTAGGATCTGACTGAATATACGTATATATGGATGTACCGTCATTGGTCATCACCCTGCATATAATGTTACATTTACTTTGATCTCCACAATCTCACGTTTCACTATTTGTGAAAAATCTTGGCCACTAGTAGAATGTACGCGCGAACAAGTTCCTTCAACTCGTCATGCAAATGGTAATGAGTTTCTCAATTAATAACTATGAAACTAGTCATAGTAGGAAACTGAATTTTTGGGACAGTGTTGAGGAGAGAACGATGAATATATTGAATAATAATAAAGGAATTTCACCGAGTTAATCGTGAATTACATGGTGATATCTGAAACGTTGATATTTTGTCATTTTTATCATCGAAAATTTTCATGATCACTCTATATATCCCAACGAATGTTTATACGGTATCAGCTATCTTCCGAGGATGATAATTCACTTGACTATACAGGATGTGTACGAAAAAACAGTCGCAGATGATTCCACAACTGACTTTATGAAGATCCTGCTCATATTTTCAATGAAATCAAAAAACCGGCCATATATTTCACCAATTTTTCAAATCACCCTGTACGAAATGTATGAATTGTGATTAATGATGGAATAAGAATAGTATATTGCATGCCAAAATAATGTTATCAATGTTATCACATCGAATTTTCAGAAATTACTGAAATGTTTTTATTTTTCACTCTGTACATAATGATATAATCTGCACCATCTGAATGATATTTAGTAATATGAAGGTACGTTGATAATAAGAGCGAAAAAGAATGCAGTTGGCACTTTCAAATCCCGAGACAATAATTAAATAAAAATTACTGATTTTTAACTTGAACGCTCCGAATTTCAAAGTCTATCCATCAGCGAACTTTGCGATTCTGCACGTTCAATCAGTACATCGAATACCACAATATACTAAACATTCAGACAATATCACCGAGAACCATTTTACCTATAAAAAGTGAGGGGTCCTTTATTTATTTTAATTTATTAGAAAACGGGAAAATAAAAATTCACAAAAACTGTTCAAAATGACCCCTAAAATGCAAAGTTCGCACCGACAGATCCTGCAGCTGCACAGCACTCGAATGGTACCTTCAACGTTGCTGGGTTCAACAAAAACTTTGATTTTCATTGTATCCTATTAAAAAATCCATAGAGGTCAAGTCAGGAGAGCGCGCAGGCCAGGGAACTTTGACACCTCGTATCTCGAAAACGAAGCAATGTCATGTGGATAGTAAATAAAATCTCATTTTTACCTAAAAACTGGATCCTAAACGTTTTCCTCACAGTATTAATTCCGAAATATCTAACATTTTTCTTTTTTTTTTCAGCATCACAACGAAGATTCATGCTTGAAACAGCGAGCATCGCAGGCGGAGCAACAATAGCTGTGTTTTCAGTAGTGATATTATGTGTTGTGGTGTATCTGCACTACAAGCGCCGTGCTAAAGCGGCTCGGACTGCGACAGACTGTGTAGATAGTGGAACGGCTTCGGTGAATCCCCCGACGTTCGGCACAAGATGGCGGACCAATCCGCCGCCCGACCTGCCCGTTCGGGTCCAAGACAGGGGCGACATGAAACAGAGTAGTTTGCACCAGAAGGTGGAGTTGCACCAAGTAACGACGCTGCTGCCAGTATCGAACGAACCGTGATAAGTGAAGTGCATAGCTAGCAATTCCGAAAGCAAGTCGTTAAATGATTGCGATGTCGGCTTTAATCGTGCGTCATTGATTGGTGAATTGACAGTGAACGAACGAAATTTATACCTTGTATAAAACTTTGTATCGAAAATGAAGTGAATCTTTGTTATGTGCAGCTTTGCTAATAACTTATTTTATTTTTATATACCTACCTACACCAGTGCAGCCTTTATATTCTGCAGCTAGTTTGTCAATATTTTGGCACCAAATTCGTTTGAATAAATAAATAAATTTTATTTACTCTTTGGCGGTGTCTGTTTAGATTCTCTATTCAGATGCTGATTATTTTTTATTGGATATGTTTTCTTGATTGCACTCGGCTCAATTGAAGCAGCAACCCGTTGAAGCAAAAACAAATTGAAATATTGGAAGAACTTGCATAAAATAATTTTGGTGCGAGTGGAAAAGTGCAGATGAAAAATCTTCAAAGTACAATAATCTGAAGCATTTTTTCTTCGGCGGGTTACTGTCGATAGAGCTGGTGCAATGGACAGTATTTGATGCAAAATTCGTAATAGCAATCAGTCATTTCTTGCTAGCTATGACAAATTATTATCAAGTAGTAAGCAAAAACTGTATCAAACAGTGAAATTTGTACAGCAAGTCTGATATATATAAGTCTGAACAAAGTTATATAAGTTATTCAACATTGTAAATATGTACCTCATTGGAGGTATTTTAATAAATACAATTTTGTATAATAAAAACAGTTATGTATGTCCTGAACTGTGCAGATTGAATGGTTTTTATTGAAATTGTCATTTTTACTTCGTTTAAAAGAGAAACTACATTCCCGGATGTATTCGTTGATTCAAAGCCTCGCTAACACTTTGTTATTGTTAACTATTGTTATAGTTTCTTGATCAGCTTGTTGATAGGTTATCTCGAAAGAATGCAGTTCCTAGGGTATTTGAATAGAATTATTATCGGATGTTCTTTGGTCACAATCGGAAATGTTACTTTATATAGGATCCTGGTTCAGATGTAACACTTTTGATACAGAAACAATACTTTGACTTTGGATCATGTGTTACGATTAGGTAGACTATCAGCTTTGGTCCTACGAGCCGGATTTTAAATTCCTTTGAAACATCAAGAAAATCTGTATGTAATTTGTTTATGGTTAGAACCTCTTGTGACCGAGGTATCAAAGAACGGAATTTGGTCCGGTTTTGCAAAATTGTCCCTTGAGAATTCGCGAGTTTCGAGAATATCAACATCTGAATTGCCTTGTATAAATTGTAGATATTCAGTAATTATATTCCAATAATAAATGCTTTGGCATTTCCCTATTATTGGCAATAATTATGTACGGTAGTAATGAAATATTTATAAGCACTTGGTTCCTAATTTATTGAAGTAACATTTTGTATTATTTTAGAAAACCTTATTCTGCGTACCAAAGTTCCAAATGTCTCTTTTACTCTATTGTATTTTAAATTATTCGAGTATTCTAACATAGCCTATATTTATTATTTTTCTTTGCTTTTTGCGACATTTGTTGCTTTGGTATTTTGTTCAATCGCGAAATGTAAAATAATTTACGCTCCAAACCAAAGCCGTTATTTCTATGCAGCACAAATGAAAGAAGTAAGTCAGTTGTTTAATTTATCAAAGAACCTATCATGAGTATTTAATTTTTCATGTATGCTGCATAAATTACCCTATCAGACTTCAAGTATTAATGTCATTAATATATTAATAGTTATTATTGTGTTAATTTTCTACACTGCCGCTTCAGTGTAGTTTTATTATAATTTGGCGTCCTTTTTATTTTTGTCAAATATATGTAAATAATTTCGATGAACAAATGTTAGAATACTTATTTGTTTATTATTTTCACATATGTACTAAATTAAAATAAAAACAATAATAAAATATTACACTCAATTGCAACCTAATTCAAAGCCTTTTCTTTGTTCCTTTCAAAACCACAAGTCCAAAAAAGGGGTCATTTTAAAAAAACTGTAAACAAACCTGATGGTAGTAAAATCAGAGGAAAAAAATCTGTGAGAAAATTACGGCGAGAAAGTATACAGAGTGTTCCAAATCAAGTCGGGGTGTGAAAAATTATTTCAACTTTAGGAATTTTTTGTGTGGAAACTATTCATTATCGGTCAAAACGGCTTGCATGTCCCTATCTTAACTTTTCATTCACTATCTACTAAGATTTAAATGAAACAAATACAGGGTGGTGCAGAATTCAGAATTTTGATCACCCTGTATCTGTCCCAATTAAATGTCGGTAGATTGTAAATCAAAAGTAAAGATAGGGACATGCAAGCCGTTTTGACCAATAATGAATAGTTTCCACACAAAAAATTCCTAAAGTTGAAATAATCTCAATTTTTCACACCCTATATCTCTGTAATCATTTCAGCTAGACCCCAACTGTGATAGATCGATGAAATCAGCTTTTCAGGAAGAATCTTAAGATGCAATGAAATATACGGTGTTCCACTTAAAAAAATATCATTTCATGAAATATTTTGAAAACGCGACTGTCAATTTTTTTTTGTTTTCGGCATCGAGAAGGCCATTAAAAATGCTACTAGTTTGCCCATTTATCCGAATTCGTAGCATCAATATTAACGGAGTTGGCAACGGTGCCGACTTAATTTGAAACACCCGGTATATAAAATTATGCCTTCTGAATCGTCCATTCTCAGAACTGGCTTGCCGTTAATCCATGGGCCATTATTATTACCAATGACCCCCAAAATCCCGAAACATTAATCTTATAAGCGTGAAACAGCTTGTAATCAGCTGCCAATTTTCGTAAGAGACCATAGTGTTTCAAAAGCCATTCCGCGAACAAAATGGCTGCCAGGCGTGCCGCAATATTAAGAGGCCATGAGCGCAATTATATTTGTGGCGCTTTTAAGGGTAAAAGAGTCAATTGATAACTCGAAAACGGTTCGTCGTATTGATTCCCAACAAGGACATGATTCTAGAGGACATTCAATTCTAGGTACGTGCTGTAATGGAAATTGAAACTTCAATCCACTTTTTCACAAAAAAAATCTCAAAAATGTCCCAAAAATGCAGTTACTTTGAAGCAAGTTTTTGGGTAGATGAACAAATAATTTCAAAAAAACATTACAGCACGTACATAGATCAACGTTTTAACTTTCCTCTGATACCAAATTTGTTTCGATTGGATGAAGATTGCTTCAAGTTTTAATGGAAGAGAAATACCATTGCAGCTTCATCGATTATCTGTAAAAAGCATCGTGAGGTGCTGCCGCAGACGTAGGTACATAGAATCGAACGTCCTCTAGAAGCCTGTCTTTGTTTGAAATCGATACGATGAACCGTTTTTGAGTTATCGGCTCTTTTACCAAAAAAAACCGTCCCTAATATGATCGCGCTCATGGCCTCTTAAGTTCAATAGTGTTTGCCAATTCGGACAAATCACGGAACCACATAAATTAAATCAGAATGGTCAGAGTTTACAGTACCTTCGCCATTTTAACTAACCTGAACTTTAATTTTCTTCACAAGACGTTTTTTCGTTTGACTTTTTTGTTCGAAATATTTTCCTGGACTTTTTCACCGAACTTTTTTCTCCTGACTTGTTTTCCCGGGCTTTTTCCTGGACCTTATTTAAAAAAAAATTTCTCCCCGAAATTTGTCTGGAGGTAAAAGTTCGGGGGAAAAAAGTCCAGGCAAAAAAAGTACGGGCAAAAAAAGTCCGAGCAAAATAGTCCGGGGAAAATAGTCCGGATGAAAAAAGTACTGATGAAAAAAAGTTCGAGGAAAAATCTCCGTGCAAATAAGTCCGGGGTAAAAAAGTCCGTAGTAAAAGAGTCCGGGAAAAAATTTCCAGAGAAAAATCTCCGGGGAAAAAAAGTCTGCGGTAAAAAAAGATCGGGTAAAAGAGCCAAAGTAAAAATGTCTGGATATAAGTCAGGGGAAAAAAGCCCGGGAAAAAAAGTCCTAGGAAAAAAAGTCCGGGGAAAAATAGTCCGGGGAAAAAAAGTTCGGGCAAAAAAAGTCCGGTCAAAAAAAGTCTGGGAAAAATTAGTCCGGGAGAAAAGTCCGGAGGAAAAAGTCCGGACAAAAAAGTTCTAGGAAATATGTTGAAAAAAAGTCCGGAAAATAAAAGTCCGTGGTAAAAAAGTCCGAAAAAAAACTCCTGGGAAAAAAGATCGGGCAAAAGAGCAAAATTAAAAATATCTGTGGAAATAAGTCAGGGGAAAATAGTCCTAGGAAATAGGTCCGGGAAAAAAAAGACCGGGGCAAAATAGTCCGGGAAAGAATAGTCCGTGGTAAAAAAGTCCAGGGAATAAAGTCCAACAGGAAAAGGATCGGGTAAAAGAGCCAAAGTAAAAATGTCTGTGGAAATAAGACCGGAGAAAATAAAAAGGTCCTGGGTAAAAAAATCCGAGGAAAAAAGTACAGGAAAAAATGTCCGGGAATAAAAGTCCGGGAAAAAAAGTCCGAGGAAAAAAGCCCAAGAGAAAAAAATCAGGAAAAAGAGCCAAAGTAAAATGTCTGTGGAAAAAATCCCGGTGAAAGAATTCCGGGCAAAAAATCCCGGTGAAAAAAATCTGGGTAAAATAATCCGGGGGAAAATACTCCGGGGTAAAAAAATCCAGGGAAAAACTTCGGGGGCAAAGTCCAGGGAAAAAAGTCCAGCCAAAAAAGTTCGTGAAAAGAGAAAGGACTTTTTTCTCAGGACTTTTTTCCCGGAATATTTTCCTCCGTACTCTTCCCAGGACCTTTCTTTCAAAATTGTTCCGTGGAATCTTATTTTTCGAAAAGTTTTTCTGTTCTATTTCTCCCAGGGCTTTTTTTGAAAACTTTCTTTTCAAAACTCTTTCAAGAACTTTCTCTCACAATTTTTTCTACGTGTTTCCCCGAAGTTTCTTCCCACTTATTTTCTCAGGACTTTTTCTCCCCTGGTTTTATATTTTCGATGTTTTTCCTGCACTTTTTACCCGGAGTTCTTTCTCGTAGTTGTTCCCCAGGCTGCGCATTTTTAAATAAATATGCGGATATTTTCTGAGCTTTTATGACTGCGCTTTTTTCTGTGTGGAGATTCTCGTGCTCTTATTTCCTGTTTTCCGAATTCCAGTTACTCATATACGCAATATGTGTATATAATTTGTTTTGTTTTTAAATTATTAAAATGGCTTTGTTATTTATGCCATCAACTGATGATAATAAAACAAAAAGATTAAGAAATGTGGTAAAGATGTTTACAAAAAAAACTGTAAACATCTGATATTTACTATTTCAGTTTACAAAATATATACACAATGAGCTAGCTATACATAATTTGAAAAATAAATTAATTAACTCAGAGTTACAAACGATCTCTTCAAGTTCTCACGTTCTTTGCGTTTCTTTTTTCCTTTCTGTTCTTTTTCAGTTTCATCTCGGAATATCTGAACTCCTTCAGCGTCTTTGATCTGTTGCAAAAGAAACTTGGTTCGGTAGATGTTGCGGCCAGCTAAATCCTGACAAAGAAAATTATTATAGTTTTTATTCACAATGTAAATAGGTCATTAATTGAATGACTTGAATATTTACCCTATATTCCAAACATTTCTCCATTTGTACTTTCTGCAACTTTTCCAAGGTTCCGAGTAGAGCCTGATTCGATACAATGGGAGCATGATGCAGCTTCAGAAGGAATGTAGAGACTTTACGAAAGAGCTCAAAATCAGGTCCTCTGGTGGCCATCAATGACGGCAACATTTCCAACACTTCGCATACCGCCGAAAAAGGCAAGATGAGGAGAGCTTGTTTTAGATCACTGGAATAGAAAAGAGTTAAAATTACGTTTTGAAAGTATTGATGAAAAAGTCCGGGAAAAAAGTCCGAAAAAAAGAAATCCGGGAAAAAAACGATGAAAAAAATCCAGGAAAAAAGTCCGGTGAAAAAAAGCCCGGGAAAAAGAATGTCTGGAAAAAAAAGGCCGGGGAAAAAGTCCGGTAAAGAAGGTCCGAAAAAAAGTCCGGTGGAAAAAAGTCCGGGAAAAAAAGTCCGGTGGAAAAAAGTCCGGGAAAAAAACCCGGGGAAAAAGGCCAAGGGCCAAAATTCGGGAGAAAAAAGTGCGGAGAAAAAGTCCGGGGAAAATAGTCCGGAGAAAAATAGTCCGGGAAAAAAAAGGACGGGGAAAAAAGTCCGGGGAAAAAAATACGGCAAAAAATAGTTCGGGCTGGGATTCGAAACCACGCACCTGGTTGGGAAGTGAACACTCTACCATCACGGCCACCACAATGGCAACGTTATATGAGCAAGAAGTTGATTATTCAACTAATTGTTTGGGCAAAGAAGTACCTTAGCAATATTCATTACTAGCTTACCTTGGCCTGATTCTCTTTATGGTTTCCAAGAAAAAGTCGTCTACCGTAGTGGCATTAAAAGCCTGCATCAGTAGCGGAGGAGTTGGCATGGGAAGAACTTGACTCGATGCAGCTTGTAACGCCTCGTATTCCGCCAGTAGCTCCCGATATTTATTTCCAACTTCCAAACACTCTAGGATACTCTCCGCCTGAAATAATAACATTTCAAAAATCAGTATTAGAATAGAATAGAAAAAGAATAGAAATCGTAACGGAAACGGAATGGAAACGGAATGGAAACGGAATAGAAACGGAACAGAAACGGAATAGAAACGGAATAGAAACGGAACAGAAACGGAACAGAAACGGAACAGAAACGGAATGGAAACGGAATAGAAACGGAATGGAAACGGAACAGAAACGGAATGGAAACGGAACAGAAACAGAACGGAAACGGAACGGAATGGAAACGGAATAGAAACGGAATGGAAACGGAACAGAAACGGAACAGAAACGTAATTGAACGGAAACGGAACAGAAACGTAGCGGAACCGAACGGAAACGGAATAGAAACGGAACAGAAACGTAACGGAAACTGAACGGATACGGAACAGAAACGAAACGGAAACGAACTGAAACGGAATAGAATTGGAACAGAAACGGAACGGAATGGAACACAAACGGAATGGAACAGAAACGGAACGGAAACGGAAGGGAAACGGAATAGAAACGGAACAGAAACGAAATAGAAACGGAACAGAAACGGAACTGAACGGAATCTGAATGGAAACGGAATGGAAACGGAATGGAAACGGAATGGAAACGGAACAGAAACGGAATAGAATCTGAACAGAAACGGAATAGAATCTGAACAGAAACATAACAGAAACGTAACGGAAACGGAATAGAAACGGAATAGAAACGGAATGGAAACGGAATAGACGTGGAATGGAAACGGAATAGAAACGGAACAGAAACGAAACAGAAACGGAACGGGAACGGAGCGGAATGGAAACGGAATAGAAACGGAATAGAAACGGAACAGAAACGGAGCGGAAACGAAACGGAACAGAAACGGAATGGAAACGGATTAGAAACGGAATAGAAACGGAATAGAAACGGAACAGAAACTGAACAGAAACGGACCAGAAACGGAATTGAAACGGAAGGGAAACGGAATGGAAACGGAAGGGAATCGGACTGGAAACGGAACAGAAACGGAACAGAAACGGAATGAAAACGGAATGGAAACGGAAGGGAATCGGACTGGAAACAGAATAGAAACGGAATGAAAACGGAATGGAAACGGAACGGAAACGGAATAGAAACGGAATAGAAACGGAATAGAAACGGAACAGAAACGGAATGGAAACGTAATGGAAACGGAATGGAAACGGAATGGAAACGGAATAGAAATAGAATAGAAATAGAATAGAAATAGAATAGAAATAGAATAGAAATAGAATAGAAATAGAATAGAAATAGAATAGAAATGAAATAGAATAGAAATAGAATAGAAATAGAATAGAATAGAAATAGAATAGAAATAGAATAGAAATAGAATAGAAATAGAATAGAAATAGAATAGAAATAGAATAGAAATAGAATAGAAATAGAATAGAAATAGAATAGAAATAGAATAGAAATAGAATAGAAATAGAATAGAAATAGAATAGAAATAGAATAGAAATAGAATAGAATAGAAATAGAAATAGAATAGAAATAGAATAGAATAGAAATAGAATAGAAATAGAATAGAAATAGAATAGAAGTAGAATAGAAATAACAACATTTCAAAAATCAGTATTCTTATCAATAGATAAAAATATTGATTTGATTAACACTTTCAGGATAAAATAGAAAATTCAAAGTCAAAATATAAGTACTTGGTTCCCAGGTAGGACAGGTGTTATTCAAATGACGTCGTAATGACGTCTTATTTGAGGAAACATTGGTCTATGAAGCCTACGATCAAAATGAGACCTATAAATAACATCATATTTCACGTTGTCGTAGTGACGTCTTATTTGAGTCACTATTGTCCCATGACGCCCACGACAAAAACGAGACCTACAAATGACGTCATATTTCACGACGTAGTATGTCTTACTCGAGTCACTATTGGTCCATGACGCCCACGACAAAAACGAAACCTACAAATGACGTCATATTTCAGACGTAGTATGTCTTATTCGAGTCACTATTGGTTCATGACGCCCACGACCAAAATGAGACATATAAATGAAGTCATATTTCGTGACGTTAAAATGCCGAGAATTACTGGAAGTCATAACGGCTTCTCTACAAAGTCAAATTTGTTATTGATGAATGTATGTCTTCAGGAAATTTGCTTTTAGAATGTGTGTTTCTAAATATTGTCTGGACTCCCTTCTGTTATCAATCTCGAAAATCGAAAAGACGAAGACCACAGATCAAAATGTGACGATCACCAATATAATCTCAAAAGTGTAACTAATATATTTCGTTTTACTTTTTACATTTCACATGAATATAAAATTTATAATATAAAGGGAATTTTATTGGCCACGTGACTAACTTCTAAATGAATCTGTAGGGCTTCAAATTTTGGTCCAACTTTGGTAATTCTCCAGAAGTAACGTCGATTTATGCACCCGTACCTAAAAACTAAACCTAACCCTAAAATTAAGAACTTAGAGTTCATAAATAGGGAAACAACGCGAACGTTTATGGAACTATAACTAGTGTGGCGAAGCTGCAAGCGATGCTGGGCCTGAACGCTAACGTAGACCGTGCGTGACCGCGAATGACTTTCGAGGCGCTATGCACCGAGAAGAATCTGGACGATTCCAAGGCTTGCCCGAAAATTCAAGAGCATTCGGAGAGGTGAACGGTGAATATAAAAAGAACCACGCAGCAGAGTGGAGTCAGTCAGGAAGCGAAAGTCGAATATAAATAGTCCAGCGATTGTTATATGAATTGTGAATCATTGTATTTCGTTAAATAAATTATTTTAGAGTGAATTTGTATAAATATACTACACTAGTACTAAGAATCAAGAGTTCAGAACCCCTATTATTTGTCGACTACATAATTCTTAGGTTTAGTTCTTTGTCTTAAGTTTAGTTCGTACGGAGGCGTGCATAAATCTACCATAACAGCTGTCATTCTCTACGTCAGTTTGGACACTCTGAACAAATTATGACGTCACGTGGACGCCACTATACTACCTGGGTTGTCAAAAGTTTTATAGGCAATAAATATCAGAGATCATCTAGCAAATAGTTCTACACGTATTACCCAAGATAAATACCTTGACAAAGTGAAAACCAACCTAAGGCAGATTAATATACAGTGAGTCCAAGATAAAGATGTCCATAGTATCAGAAACGATAATAGATACGGTTTTGGGTAAATAAGAAAATATATCAGAATGATAATGCAGTAAAAAAGTTCCAAAAAAGTTTTTGATTCTCAGTTATTTCGGAAAATATAAAATTTTCAAATCCTGACGTTATCATCGAAGCTGGAAGAAAATAATAAACACACTTTCACACCGACTTTTTATACGCTCTTGGTTGATTACATCAGTTTTATTGTCTGACGTTTCGTCATCAATCAACCATCACCAACTTACATTTTTCAAATACCATCTTACGAACGTTTCATTGCAATAACTTTTTTATTCATCACTTACTACATCTGTTTTGAAAGAAGTATTGAAAAACTTTACTAACACATAAAACCCAACCTGTCAAAAGTCTGTTTTAAAAGAATCAGCATCAAGTTCATTATCAATATTACCCTAGTTCAAGTTCTGCAATCCATTCATTGATATCATTTGAGAAATTAAACCTTTGATACTCAAGAAAATCGAAAAAATTAAACTATTTACTAAAAAAGTACGTACCGCTTTATCACTACCAACTGTTCTTTTCGACGGTAGTTTCGAACCGGGTTGATCCGGTATTCTTGCCTGTTCCTCATACATGAGAGCTTCTTGCTGTTCTCTCTCTTCTTCTTGTTCGTCTTCCAAAACCAAAGTTTGGTCGGATTTTTCGTACAACCTCAATACCTGATCACCTCCGCAGGATACAACAAACTGTCCATTTGGACTGACAGCTAATGATCTGGCTTCTCCTGCATGTCCCTAGAACAAGATTAACTGGGATGAAATTCGAGGAATGACAATGGTTTCCAACAAGTGAAGCAGACATAAAAATTCAAATCTAGATGTTTAACTGAAAACTGAATTGAAGAACAAATCTATTGGAAATGTCAAACTTATCTTCCATTTTACAAGAACAAATAGAGAACTTAGAGCTCTGCTACAGACTCTATGAATTTGAGATCCATCTTACCTGCAGGGTAATGATCTTGTTGTAAGAATCACCGTCCCATTCCTTCACTTTTCCATCTTTGCCGCACGTAAAGAAATAGTGCGTTTTCGGAACAAATTGTAAAGCCATCACAGAGTCATCATGAGCGAATATGCTTTTATGGCAGTCACCAAAATCCATACCCCATATTTTCACATTCCTGTCGGCAGAACCAGTAGCTATAAGAGTGGAGTCGGATGAAATGTCCAAGCATAACACCGGTAAACTATGGCCGTAAAGAGAGAGGTAGAACTAAAAAATAATAGTACATTAAAGAGGGTTTGAAAATGGCCCTTTGCGAGACTGAGCTAACTACTGTCCCCTGCGACTAAATCAATACTGAATATGAAATATAAAGACAATGCTTACCTTTAGGGTATCTACAAAAAATATTTTGACAGTTGAATCTAACAATGCGACCGCAATGAATTTACTATTGGGAGACATTTTCACACACAGAACACTATCTTCGAGTTGCAAAGTTTTCGTATGGGTCACTGACAGAACCTTTGCCTTTGACTCGCTGTCTTCGTGGACAATCAGTTCAAACTGCCAAAACTTGACCGTCTTGTCGCCACCACCAGTCACACACCCTCTCTGAAAATAATGGCAATAGTAATAATAATGATAACATCTAATATCATGTTATTTGGAGATTGTCTCACCAGATCCGGCATCAAGTTAACAGACCAAAGTTCTGTAGTGTGAGCTGGAACTTCTTCGATTATATCGCCTGCTGCAATGTCCACAATTATCAATTTTCCGTTTTTTAGGCCAGCTAAAACATACCGATCCCCAGGAGCAAAAGCTGTAGATAGTACATAGCTGAAAGCAACGCCAAATAAGTTATTTCCCATCATAAAAAAGGAACTGAGACCAAAACTCCATGTTATTTTCCACTTTGTGGAAATATTTGGAGAGAAGGGCACATCGACTTTGTTGATTTTATTCTTATCATTTATTTGGAATTTTCTAATTAAATTATTTGTCAGCGAATTGGGTATACCAGGTCATTGTAGCATATAATAAATGGTAGGAGTAATAATTTTTTTTCAATAATCTTGTTCATAGAATACTTACTCAGTGTTCACAGTTCTCAGAATCGCCTGAGAAGGCCTACTCCACAGCTTCAGAGACTCCCCACTACCGGACACAATAGCAAGATTATCGCTGCTGAAACTGACTGATCTAATATCGCTATGATGGCCTTGATTGAAGATAGATCTCAAACAAGTACTTTTCGAGTCTTTTATAGCAGATTGTAAGCTGTACAGTTCAACAGTATTATTCGTTAGGCAGACAGTAACACGGAGCTCACCACCGTTGCCAAGAACTAGATGGAAAGATTTGGGTTTGTTTGTCAAGTTGATGGAAGACAGACGTTTCACTTCATCTCGCAAACTCATGGATGCAGTGTTTGGGCCTTCATTAATTGGAAGGTGTTGATTAGGTGCTTTTGATCTGAAATATTAATAAATTCGTAAAGTTTTCAGTGTCCATTTGTGATTATAAAAATTTGTAAAAAGTGATAGATATCTAGAAACCAGACACCAGAAATATAGACAGAACATACCATCAATACGCAAGGATGGCCATAAGGCAGAAGCTATCCATTTTTCGATACTTCAAATTGTAATTTACCAAATCTAGATTTTCATACCATATATGGATTTATCACATACCTTTCCTTTTTCCTCTCTTTGCTCAATCTTTTCCTCAGTCTCACTTTAGCATCATCATCAGAAACGAACTCAAACAATTCAATTTGTCTATCTGTGCCATGGCATCCAAGTATTTGTCCGCTTGCATCGCTTGTCATAGATACAACTCTTCCCACTCCTCCTCTGAGAAGGGATCCAGCCCTTTCACATTGTAACGGATGCTAAAAAAATTGGAGAACATCATAAAAGCAGTTCTTCAACTTCTTGAAAATATGAGAGTGGACATGACTATGATGTTTCAATTTGTTAATGATGGAAAACAGTGTGATGGAACAACAATAATCATTAAAATAATTAACACTCAATGATGTTTTAATTTACTTGTATTGTCACATCTTGTTTTCCTGAAAATAATTTATTTTAGGCTAATGGTATTTATTGAAGTTTTGTTGGAAAAATAACTTTTACCACATTTCCAGGGAATGCAAGTATGAAATGCCATGCTCAATGCTTTTTTTTTATTTAAATCCTCTGAATTGGAGAACATTGGATTCTACAGAGACGTTACTCTGCCTGTAAACTTTCAATTTGGTAATATATGAAAGAAAAAAAAACAAAGCCACATTTTATTCTGCTAGTAGCTCAAAGTTTTCCAAAATATATAGGTGTAAAATGCTCCAATAATGTTAAAAACAGTGAAGAATGGTGGTTGATCTTTATCCCTAAGTTTCTCTCTCTATTTCCATTTTCTTTGCACATCTCAAGACAAACTGCCCTTGATGTTTTTGTGTTTTTTAAAGGTATGATAAGGCTCCTAATTCAATAATGATTCATTACTCTCTCTATCTCCATATTCATAATAAGGTGAAGTCATGAATAATTGGCATTTTTGAAGAGGTTTTTTATGTTGACCACATAACTTAGGCTTTAAAACAACCAGTTGAGAACTTACTGTTGGGTCATCTGAATCGTCGTTTAGTTCTATCATTTTTAGTTTATTTGACAAATTTTCAAAGACTTTCTCCTTATCTGGTTCTTGAAGAGACAATTTCCAAACCCTAATTTCGGCATCTCCACAACCTGTTACAAGATATTGGTCATCTTTCATCAAAGCCAAGGACCAAACCTAAAAGCAAAAAAAGACTGAAACTTGGGTATTTGTGAAAAATTAAAACAATTTTAGTAATTACAGCCGATGAAGACTGCTCTCCTGCAATAAACATAAAACAGCAAGCTTTGGTTTCAAAGAAAAACTAATAAATTTGCTTTGGAATGAACACTCAACTTCTTTTCATTTCTCTGGTCTTTGTAAAACCACATGTAATTATCAATAAAAAGAATCTCACCTCAGTATGATGTCCTGTTAGAGTTTTGAAACAATGCCTGATATCCAAATCCCAGAATTTTACAAAACTATCTTTGGAACTTGATACCAATACATTCTGCTGCTTCATAAATTCTACTTTTGTGATAGGACCGCGATGTCCGGACAATCTACACAAACCAACTTTTTCAATGGTATCCCACACAATGATATCAGTGTCCTTGAAAATAAAAAAATGTATTAAGTATCCCTACAAAATACAAATCCTATACAAGTTCTCACTTTAGATCCTGAAGCCAATTTATGACCAAAACTGTCATATGCTAGTGCTGTAACCCCTGAGTGATGCCCGGAGAATTTACTTTCAATATCTGCAGTTTTTAAATCATAGACTTGTACTATTCCATCAGAATATCCTGCGGCCAGATGCGTTTTATTTGGGCTTGCACATAGCGCTGTGACTGTTGCTCTTTCTCCAGATAATACTTGAGCCTTCAAAAAAATATTAAATTAACTGGGGATTCCTTGGGGTTAAATAAATATAAAAATTTTGCATGTCACGTACCAATAACGAATTAAACCTATTTTTATAACAAATACAAATAAATGAATACATGCTGCACATATTTATATATATTATATATATTTACACATAGGTACATATGAATACAAATTGAAAACTTAAAATTGTATAACATCTTTGTTTTCTGCTAGATAGATTTTGAGTTTATATTCAACCAAAAATGCAATTCCCATCCAAATTTAGTGCTGTAATATATTTATTAGCATTATATAGTTTGTACTAATTAATTCGAATTGAATTTGAAATGACATGAAGTACTTCTAGAACAATAAGTGAACATTTTAAAGTTGTCCAGGTATTCCAAATATTGAAAAGTAATTTTAAAGAATACCTTCTCCCCCAGTCTGAGGTCCCATATGATCACATGCTCGCAACCTCCTACGGCTACAAATCTTCCCTCTTGCCCTTCCAAAGTTACAAAAACTGCATTGCAAGTTTGACTCGCAATTATATTGAAATTACCAGCAGGGACATATCGCAAATACTGCTTCGTTAAACCCATTATTTGACATTCAATCCCAATGTGGGTTTGCAAAATGCTTTCTTTGTATTTTCTCTTAAAAATTCACATCAGCATAAACAAAACACACTTTTTTGAATACATTTCATAACCTTACTTTTCCGTTTGCCATGCAACATTCGCTGTCTTCTTCTTTTTTTGGATTTACTTACATGGACAAAGAGTGCAATCTGCCAAGACCACCATTGTAGAGGCTCGTTCATACCCTTGCGAATATTCGTTATTTTTTTGCTATTCGACTCATGGTGAAAAAATTGCGGTGAATAATGATATGATGACATATGATGAATCATATGTTATTTTTCAGTATTTTGGGTGAGATATTACTACATTACCAAAAAATAACATGACATGACGACTGTCGCGGGATATTCAAAAAGCAATCCACGATTTCATTTATTTTCTCGTAATCAAACTAGCTAATGTCTCGCGTTTTATCCCACAGTTTTGCAGGTATAATAGTCGCTACACCAGGATTTTTAGGCATCCAAGCAAGGGGGCTAAATATATATAGTTTTTGATTTTTAAGGCTATAGATGTCAGTCAATTATTTTTCTGAGGTCATTATTATTGTCTCCGTTATATAATAGCGATTGACTGTATAATATATAACAAAAAATAAATTTTTATTCTCATATTGAAGTTGAGAAATACCAATTATTTCACCATTTACCATATAATAAAATAATTTGGTAAATTTTCTTGTTTTTATTCGCGCCGTTTGGGTTAAAAGTCTTTTTGCAAATATAAAAATGTTATGTCAATATATTTATTAGTTGGAGCATTATTTATTATTTTGCTTGCCGATATATTTATTTTCTGTCAAGCACAAAATATTCGAATTTCAAGCGTTGCAAATATATTAAAACGTAAATGGCCATATTTATAAATTCGATCTATATTATGTCGTCAAGAGATGGCGCTGCCGACGCGATTCAATACACCCTCTAATTTTTTCTGTTCTAACGTATTTGACTTTGAATAATCCAATGATTATTCCACAAAACTGATGAAAAAGTATTCTGAGAATATTTGCTGGCGGCTGCAATATCATTCGGCGGCTATATTCTGGAGAGTGTAATAAATCGCGTAGGTAGCGCCATCTCTTGACAACATGAAATAGATCGAATTTATAAATATATGGAAATTCACGTTTTTGTATATTTGGAACGCTTGAATCGTAAATATATTGCGTGTGATCAAAAAATAAACATATCGGAAAGCAAAATAAAAAATATTGCCACAACTAAAAAATATATTGACACAAAATTTTATATATTTACAAATCACTTTTTACCCAAAGGGCGCCTCATATTTTTAAATAGTTTTTACTAGTTTCAGATTTTATTGGAAAATCGCAATTATTGAACATGTTTTTTCGTATTTTTTATCGAAAACAAAATGGTAAAGTACTAGTTTTACGGTTTGCAACACTTCATTTTAATACATTTCACGAGGGATAAATATAATGATCTAAGATGAATTATTCAGTGATTTTCCTTTCAATACCTATACGAAAAAAACGGTATTCATTAAAGTCAGTTTTCTATCTCGTTGAAATGCTATACACGCTCGTTGATATTTCCATTCAATAGAAAACTATCACTTTTCTTTACTTGTAGTGCAATCTACTTCTGATCTGTACTACTGATGATGTTGATGAAACAAAAACAATACAAGAGTCGAGACTAAAGATTTCAATGCTAATTCATTGTGCTCTTCCAGAAAATGATTTATCACAAAAAACATTAATTGGGTTAAAAATTTATGGAGTTTCCATTTTTGAAACCAAAAATTAAATACCATAATGAATAGGACTGTATCAATACTTAAAATTATACAATTTTTTTTTTAATTTGAAGTCTTTTTAATATTTAAAGATGGATATAATCGTGTCTGGTGAAATAAAATCTTATAAGAATGGAATTTAAACATGTTTATAATCCAAAAATTTCCCTGGATTTTTGCAGAGCAGTACATATCAAGTGAATATACAAACTGTGACCATTTTAACAACCATGGGTCAATTTTAATTAACTAGGTATTCGATGGCCAACTATAATAGAAACACTTAAAATCAGAGCAAGGATTGTATCAATGAAATACAATTGGGTCTAATAAAAATGAATTGTAGTTGATTTATGAAGCCTTTACATAAGTTGTCCAATATAATCAGTTCTCTTGAATTTCTCCTTCAAGCCTGGCCATTGCACTAGAAAGTTGTCGGCTAAGTATAATAAAATTTTACCACTCAAAGATAAGGTTTTTGTTCTACAAAAACTTTCAATGAAAACTATTTTTGTTTCCGTGATGAAGAACACTTTCAACAGAAATCCTAATCCACAAATTGGAATGCACGTCCCTGGACCATTACATAGGATCAATTCAGGATTTATTTTCAAAATTATAGGAATGCTATAGAGAATGGAGTATATAGTGGTAAATATCGACGTAAGATATGGCTGATGAACTACTCTACTTCTTGGTATCTTGTAAATTACAAAATCAGTTGCTTGTCCATTCTTTGCTTTACTTTTTTCCATTTCCTCAACTTTTACTTCACTTGTGACATCGCTTGAAGCCATAATGTAATAACGTGCGGAATATTTGGTAAAATCCAAGTTTTTTACTAGAGTGGTCATTTCTGTAGTGTGTCCGCCTGATCCTATACAAATAATTGTTTTACATGGCGTTTTCCGTTTCTTCGATGCATATTTGCTGTGGCCAGTAGTAATTTTGTGAATTAAAAAGAGTACTCGAGCAAGAAACAAAACTGCACATAGTACACAAATTTCAATCAAAAGTTGAGCTAAAAATAATTTCAAGATTAATGAAATACTCGGAAACTCTCAACTCCTTCAGAATATTTACTGTCCATTTCCATTTGTATTATCTATGGAATCGTTGGTACTCCAAACTTGCTAATGTTCATAAGAAAAAACATTATTTTGGGATATTGTAGGTTGGAATTATTGAATTTTTGGAAATTGGATGTTACTTGTTTTCTGAATAAATTGTACCACTCCAGTGTACGCCATCTATAATTATCTTGTTGAACTATTTACAGCTTTCTATAATCATTAGAGGAGACGGAGCTGGATCGATGCACAAAAATCAGACACCGACCCGTTCTTCTTAAGGCTCGTTCATACCCTTGCGAATATTGGCAATTTTTTGCGATTCGACTCATACGGCCAAAAAGTTGCAGTGGATGGTAAATCAAAATGTTATTTCTCAGTATTTGGAGATAGATCTTACCACATTACCTAAAAATGACGTAAAGATTCATCATTCACAGCATTTTTAGTCGCAAAAAAATGGGTAAAAGGGTATGAACGAGCCTTTAGGCCGTGCTTTACTCAGTGCTCCATCATAAACCTTCCTTTACCCGCTCATGAACCTACCAAAAACTTGGTGCAATGAGTCATTTTTGGTTATGTTCAATGTTTGTGTTTGAGAACCGGTAATATCGGGTAAGAAGTGAAATACGAAACAATTATACATTTCTTGAAAAGACGTTCTATTTGAGAGTAGCTCAGGTGTAACAAACACGGTACAGCACCAGTGCACAAAGCTCCAAAAAGAAAGCTTCTGTTATAACACGGGTGGAACTCGAACCCACAGAACAATTAGGGTGAGTTGCACAAGATAAGTTCAACATCGGTTCAAGTGAACCGAGTTCAGTTGCTAGGGGTTAGCCAATGAAATTTCCAGTTTCTTAGCAACTGAGTTCGGTTCACTTGAACTGTTGTTGAACTTGTCTTGCACAACTCGCCCTCCATTATATGTAATTTTGTTCAATTTTAATATAATAATTTTAATATCTTGAAATAATTAGGAGTTCTATGATCGAAACTTGAATTCGCGATCAACGATTTCGTATATCCCAGATCAAAGCATTCCCACCCAAACAAGAAAGCTGTGTTTGGCTCCAGTGACAGTTTTCCTACACAACTAGGGAATACCAGCCAGCCCACTAGCTTCATACCATCGCGAAAAATGGCTGCCGACATGGTTCTGCATCAACGGTTGGTCTGTCATGACTGGCAGCCATTTTATTCGCAGAAAATTCGCGAGGGTATGAATAAGCCTTAATATTGAAAAAAATTAATATTGAGAATGATAGAATTTTATCATAATGGCTGCATACATATTACATAAATACAAATTCACCTCACTACAGAAAAATTCAAACCTTTAACACTCACTCCGTACTTCCCGCATAGATATTTTCTCGAGGACAGCGCAACGAACAAACCACCACTGTTGAAAGACGAAAACTAATAAGGCTCTTTCTATTACATGCGAAACAAACCGAATGTCTCAGCCAATCGCTGGCGATATTAGCACAGGAAAAATTTGCATTTCTTTGGTGTCACTTCCGTTTGTTTACTTCTCCCTTCATCCTGTAAGGGCAGAGATTTTTAAGCATACGATATCCGAAAAGACGTTAAATTTCATACGAAATATTTTTCAATTCTCATGAGTTTCTCTATTCATCCGAAAAAACCTTTTCATTTTTCGTTTATTTCTCATTTTCAATAGAATAATAAAAGACAAAATTAGAAGATTATTGGTTTTCCAAATATAAAATCGAATAATTTCGTTGGTAGTCATTATGATTTAGAATAAAAATCAGAAAACGGGAAAAGTGAGGTTAAAAACCATTTGATTTTCGCCTTTCGACAAAGGAAAGTTTATCAGGCCTTTTCTCGAAACGAAACAAAAAGAAAAGTGGCGTTACTTACGTAGTTTTATCTCCTGAGCACGAATCCAAAATAATTTCATGGGGGTCTCTAATACTTTTCGAGTTATGACCTTTTGAATCTTGAAAATCGACCATTTTCAAACTTGATTTTCTCAGCGAAAAATCGCACAAGATGAGAGTTGATTAGGGAATGAAAAAAGTGTCGACAAAAAGGAAGAGGCAATTTGTGCATTTTTTTACCGAAAAAATCGTGCTTGGAATTTGTCGACTTTCAAGATTCAAGACTCTAAAGGCTTGTTCATTGAACACTGCTCTAGTTGATTGAGATCAAAGGTGTATTCTTTCGACACAAATGTTCTGAACAAAACGAGAAATTATGATCATGATCGAGGTGTCCTTGTTCTTTCGAAATGTGTTTCATCCCCACCACAGTTTTTTTGTGAACATGATCCGTAATCCCCCTGCCCCTGAGGAACATACCGGAATTCGTGATTGGAATGTTTGGAACATATCGAACTTCACCTTTGTGGTTCTGTGTCATATGCCGTTTGCGTTTTGTAAATAGATAAAACGATGTGATGTAATCAATAATACATTTACCACTAACTGGTTTAATATGCCGATCCATTTTGCATCAAAAAATTATTTTTTTGCTTCTAGGTTAGGTTCCATACAAAACAACCACAAAAATGAGAAGTTCGTTCTTTTGAGGAATCTAATTTGTGATCCGGATCCATATTTCACAAACTTGATTTCATAATCACGTTCTGAATGTTTCTGAACTAATGTGTCGAAAGAATGCAGCTCAAGTGTAAGTGTTCTGTGATTCCACTTAACTTCTATTGGCAACACTATCTGTCATCTGTCTTACTTTTGAAGATTAGGTAACCCATAAAATTGAAAATATTCATAAAATCAAAGCAAAAAATCTATAAGGGAAGATAGAAAAAACATTTTGTAAGTTATTTCCACTTCTGCTTCGCCAAATATTCAGTCCCAATTTTCAGATGGCAGTAGGAATCGGGCGTCTGATCAAGAGGTATTGTCTGGTAACCACCATACCACTTTTTGTAGTCAGCAGCATCTACGCTGATTATTCGCGAACTCAGCTATACAAGGCGACGTTAAAAAGAAACGAAAATGCTTCAAATTATTCCTAAAGGAGTTGCATGGGTGTCCTTACCTGCATTTGGCTACGCCCTCGGTTGGTATTTGGACAGGAAAGAAACTGAAAGATTAGTCCTCTTCCGCGATAAAAGCGCCCTGTACGGTAGGGTCCTTAAAGACGGAGAGAAGCCTACATGGCCCTAATCATATGTTTGTTTATGAAATGAGTTGTGAATAGCATTATTTAATAAAGGAGTTTGTTCGTAGTTGTTACAATTACTATATTTACAAATAGGGACAACTAACAAGTTTTACGATTTTTTAGAAACAAAATATGATTTGGTAATGACAAATGCAAAGAAACAATATAAAAACTAAAGTCACTTTTGGCAACAATGATTCTCTTATTTCTTATTCTTACAGTTGAAGTAAAATTACTGAATCAATCCATTCACTAATTTCTCAACAATAATAGGGTTTTGACTTCAATTCAGTATTTCAAGTATTATTCTACAATAGGTGAGGACATGAAAAAATTGTTTTGCTCCAAGTATGCTTTAAAAATACACAATGCACATATAAATAAACCCAGAAAATATTTTGGAGTCAAATATCAATTACAGCCGTTCCCATTCGTTTCTGAAAGTCAGCAAATTTCAGAGCTATTAATATTGGCGCTGTTTGTGACCCCAAGCCCAATCAGCAAAAGTACGTATTCTAATCAGGTTGATTGTGACGTGAAACGGCAATGCAACTTTTGAGATTGCTGAATTTACATCTTAACAAGCTGATTTTTTTCTGTTTGAAAGGTTTTTTTAAAGCGAGATCAAGATCTTAAAATTCATACAACATACAGAATTTATACTGCAACTGATATTCCATAAAAATATGTGATATAGGTAGAGTGCCACAAGGAAGTCGTATTAGTCCCATTCCTATATTTGATACCAATAATTATTATTTCTGAAAATTATATTCAGTTTCCCAACAGAAAATTTTTCGTATTTGCAGAAATCCTGAACACTTACTCAAATACCAATTAATTCTGTAGATGTGGGTGATTATCAAGAATTAAAGCAATTTTGATGCATGATCTGGGAAGGGTTCAGTATCTAGAATTCAAGTTAAAGAGATGTAAAACAATAACTTTCAACATAATTCACAATGGACTAGTAAATCCTTATATTAGCAGTGGATTATTTCTTCAAAAATAGTTTTATTGCAATTTTACATAGATTTTGTTCATCAATTTTAGCACTTCTTTTAATTTCTTAGTTTTTACCAATTTCACAGTTTTCTGTTACATAATGAAATGTTGAAACTTATCTTGTAATTGAATTCTTTCTGAAGGTGAAATATAATCAAGTCCCCTTGGAATAATATTTCCTACTACATTGCAAATTTAAAAAATGTGAAAATATACAAGGTGTTCTGTTTGAAAAGTAAAACTAGGACCATTTCCGAAAGTACCACAGAATTAGTTTTAATATATATATATATATATATATATATATACGTATATTATATATATATATATATATATATATATATATATATATATATATGTTCGGAAAGGTTTCCGCGGTCAGAAATATGTACATTACTAAGTTCATGGGTTGAACCGCGTTGAGAGTTTATAACTCGACGTTTCGGCTCCTGCTTTGGAGCCATTTTCAAGAGTGTGACTGCGAGGCCTCTATCTGCCTACTCCTCGAGTCGTGGTCTTGAGAGATATCAAGGTCTCAACCTGCCTACTCCTTGATCTCAAAAGACGATCCGATGTTGGTTGCACTGTAGTATTTATAGGTGGTTGGCTACCTGGAGGTGGGCGGGTCTTACGGGTTTTCTCGTTTGTCTTGTCTGCTGGTGCCTGCTGTGTAGTTGGAGTTAATGGGATAATAATTGATTGCGGATAAGTTTCACGTGGCCTGGTAATTACGGTTGGAAGAAGGGGCTTCCAAATGGGGTTCAATTAACGGCTATCATCTTTAATGTTCAGGCAATCAGGCCGTTTTTCGATTTCGATGGCTTCTCTGATAAAACGAGAAGTTCTTGAACGTACTGGGGCGATGGTTTTCGTTTTCTCGAAATCTATGGGGTGACCCGTTTGGATGAAATGAAGAGCTAATGCGGAGCTAGTGTCTCGATTTCAGTTAGAAATCAACCCATGAACTTAGTAATGTACATATATATATATATATATATATATATATATATATATATATATATATATATATATATATATATATATATATATATATATATATATATATATTCAGATATGTTTCCTTAACCAGAAAATGCTAAACTACAAAGTCCATGGGTTAAACCACTTTGGAAGTTTAAAATTGGTTTTTCCTGATTCATTTTTGAAGCTATTTTAAAAAATGTTGACTATGGAGCATCAATATGTCAATGTGGTTCAACCCATACATTTTTTATTGAATATAATCATGAAACTCTCAAGTGAATGTTAAAAAAAAATTGTGAAAGTTCTACGAATCTACTATTCATCATTATATAATGCAAAAAAGCCATTCTATTCTGGAATAAACATATGTAGCAGCATCTGTGAATACTGGATAATACGAAGGTATTCAAAAATTAGGGTGGAAGGTATTCAAAAATTAGGGTGGAAGGTATTCAAAAATTAGGGTGGAAAGTATTGCACAAGTTTTTATTGCACAATTGAATAAATCACAAAGTGAAAATAACTAAAAATAATAATTCTGAAATACGTATGGCACTCAAAATGGCACAAGATAAGTCTAATATATATCTGTAACATAAACTAAAATTTCTTAAAATATAACAAAAATTATAAAATGTTTATAAGTATGGAAAAAAAAACTGATGAAGAAACAGTTCATTCTCAATTTTGAATGGTCTTCCAAACACTGAATAATGGACCATTATTCATAAATATATTATTACTTACTTATACCCAGTATAGAATATTAGAATAAAAATTTACTTAATACTGAAAAATGGGATGATGGATGCTTATCATTCAATCAGAACAAATAATGATATGTGCTATTTTGAACACAGTGTTTTGTTCTGAACATAATACTGTTAAGAAATGTAGGAACTACCCAAATATTAAAAGTAAGTACGTCAATTTCCACCAAATCTTCCAAATATTCATATATGTGAACTAATAATACTCTGTTGAGTTATCAACATATTTGAATTATCCATTCTTATATATTATAGTTAGTCGTTTTTTCCTCAGTTCTCTCAATATGAAAGTAATTGAAAATATGTTGGGATGAAAGTGAAAGGGAACAACAACAAAAAAGTTGAAGGGTATCTTACGTTGCACCTTTTTGTGTATATCCTACTTTGTTTCATTAATAACTAGTTAAACAGTGACTTAAAAAAAACGAAAAAAAAAAATTGGACTCACAGAAAGACGAAAAGTAAGATACCTTCCAACATTTTCCCCTCTTTTTGATTTCGGTTTTTTCATGACTTTTGTATTAACTGTGAAAACTGGACTGCTACATATTTTCCACTAACTCTGTGTAAGTTCGTATGAATATTCAAATGTTGTCACTTGTACAGAATTTTGCAGTTATGAAACAGGTAACCAAAAGAATTTAAAAATTGTTCCACAATTTTTAGAATGGCTAATAAGAAATAAGCTTTAAAAAACGGTGAAAATATAAAATCTGAATACTCTTGCAACAAATAATTCTTAATTTGAACACAAATACAATTCTTCATGGTAAAAATATCAGATGAAGCTATGTAAAAGTCTGGTTAAAAAAATAACATGACAGTGGACGGATAAGACCTCAATAGATTATCACTATGTACTTACTTATAAGTATGTGTGCTTCACTTCACACTTATTTTCTTTATCACCATTCATCATTCTGAGCAAATTGAATGCATATTTCTTACTTTCTTTGGTCCATCTTATTGGTTCACATTGTTCCTCATGGATTCTCAAGTCACCATTTTCATAGGTAGTAGGCTTTGGAAAAAGCTGTTTACATTTCTTGTTGGTGCTCCTCCCCCCACCTTCCACACTTGACTTATCATTATCTTCGGAACATGTTATCCAATCGGTTTTTGTACTGATGGGTTCCTTAATTTTTTTTGGCAGTTTGAAGCTTTTTCTCTTATTGAAATCAATATCTTTCAAGGGACTGTGGCCTTTGAAACGAATCTTCCTTTCAGACATGGTTCTTGTAAAAGAGGCTGGTTTGACTATTTCATTTACATCAAGTTTTTTACTTGTGGGTAGTATTACAGACTCTCCAACGCTTATATATGTTGAATCCAAGTTGGGATCACAGTTTTCATCATTAGTAGTTTTAGCTGTGTATTTGGAGGTTTCAGAACTGCAGGAAGACTTACTCTCACGACATCGTTTGAGATATAACTCACTTTGGTGGAGTTTCTCATTTACTGTTCTTTCCATTGAAGCAATCCTTTTCTCTCTGCTAGAAAGTCTGTACTCCCATTCGTTAAGTTTCTGTTCTCTCAGTTGGAGAGCCACTTCTTTACTTCGAAGTTTTTCAAGCTTCAGCAGGTACGAACTCTCATCTTTCAGGTTTGAATTAGAATGAGGAATGTTATCATTAATTTGCACAAAACATCGAGTTTTGCTCCATCTAGCTGACTTCAAGAGTATTGTAGGGTGACACAATATTTTATCAATGTTTTCCTTCAGATTCCCATTATCTTTCATCATGGCAATAATCAATAGTAACAGCTTTTCGGAATACAACTTGCTCAACTTCTTCAACTTTTTTTCAAAATCTTTTGTGCTCTCTTCAAGAGTGCAAGCATTGAAAAGTAGTAAACCTAGCACAGACATTTTAAGCTCTGTAGTATTTGAGTCATCATCCAATTCAAAATTGTACAACTTTACATTGAAATCATCATCAAAAAAGATTTCTCTTGGAAGAAGCTTACCAGTATACTTATCAACTGTTTTGATGGCAAAGGCTACTTGATATAGAATCTTGCAAAGAAATTCTTCTGATAAACATTTGTTCTGTTTCAAGCAGAACCAGATCATATCTTTCAAGGATCCATTTCTACAATATGCTGTAACCAGATAGTAGGTTTTGGACTTTTCCTCTTTGATGGGATTTTGGAATTCCAGGATATTTGGATGTTGTAGGCCTACCCTTGCCAGAATTTTCTCTAACAAACTATCTCTAGAGGTTTTGTCCAAATGTTCATACTCCACCGCATTCCAAACAAACAGTTCATTAGTATTTATGTATTTGGTTTTGTAGGTTTTGTATATGCTGTTTTTACTCAAAACTTTTAATATTTCATAGTCTTCCACAGACATCTGGAAAAAAATTAATACAGTTGTTGAAACATAATATACCTAATACAATATAAAAAAACATACCTCGGTATTTGATACGAACTAAAAGAATCAACAAGTATTGTTAGACTTGTTTTACCGAATTTAAAGTTTAAACTTTTCTGGTTTGTTTCACAGAATCACAGAACACTACAATCAAGTTTGTTTATTAACGGCCATCGGCTGTCACTATAATGGTTAAGGCCCATTCAAACCCTTGCGAATATTCGTTATATATTTGCGATTCGACTCATACGGCGAAAAAATTTAGGTAGATTTGGTTCGAAATGCTCACAATGGAGAATCTTGACAAGCAGAATTCAGAAATAGAATCAGATTTCTTTTATCTCTTTTGGCATTGTTCGTTGGTTATCCAAATATTTGTATAATTGTTTTTAGAGATCTTCTTTATCTATAAACAATGTCAATAACAACGGAATACACAGGGTTCTTCATCCTATGTTAGGCTGAGTCAAGTCTCTGGTCTGACCAAATATGATTAGACCAGCGCGGTCATTTGGTTGACTTGACGACCGAATTAGAACTGTATGTATGTGATCAATATTTTCAATAATCTGATCGGTCCGACTTATCGTCATACTTCATACTGAACGCACGTGCCTTGTCCGACCGGTGACTTGACGCAGCCTTAATAACTTTGTGAATATAGCCGTTGTATGAGGATTACCAACGATATAGCAGTAATTTTCATATTAAATATGGCGCATCTTTAAATTCCGAGTAGTTCAGCTATTTAACGTCAGATGACTCTGTAAAGTAAACTTACCTCGTCGAAATTTTGACAAATCAGCTGATTAACCATCAGGAAAATTCGGAATTGACGAGGTTATGTATAAAGAAAGACGGGATTATGGGGAAAATTGACGTACTAAATAAAGATGTTAGTAGTGTAGAAAATGGCAGATGTAGGATTAACAAAATTTGACTGTTTAGAGATTAAAACACGTAGCATAGAACAGACTTTGCTTCCTCTCGTTAAACAGGTAACAATGCCTACTAGTTGTTTGGTAGAAAGCCATGTTTTGTGTTATAATTTGCATGCTTGGAATGCCTCTATAGTGAAAGAGGGTGTGCTTCATTTGGTGATATTCACCCATTCATAAGTTATTTTGTTGTTCAGTTTTCAGTTACTTTTTACTGGAAAATAAAACAAAAACAAAATGAATGCAATGATAAATAGGGAGTTTGAAAATATTTGCTTAATTTTTCCAATAACCTTACAAAAATTTTTGTATGAAATAAATTCAAGGTGGCTTTCCTTCATTAACGAAAGATTTAATTGATACGTTAATGATTGGTCAAATATTGATAAAATTCAGGAAAACTTGCTGCAAATGTGTTATTGGATTGTGACATCGGATACCCTAGGCAGAAGGCTAAGACATTTTTTTTGATCAATTGAAAAGGGTTGAATAAAAATTGACAGAAACATAAACAGTCATACCTACTCATTAGACATACCTACAATGCAGTTTTTTGACCATATCTCCGTAACCGATGGTCATACCTTTATTTCCATCAAACTTCGTAATGACGATCTCTAACGAAAAATTAAGAAATATACCGGGTGTACCATTAAAAAATATTAGCAATGCCATTTTTACTTAAATGCGGACAATGCTCTATATTTTAGGGGCAGTTCAATAACTGACAATCGGAAAAAATAATCGACCTGTACGAGGATTTTTCCATAAATCTTTATATTCAGAAATAATGCATTCATCACTAGAAGTAACATTTTTTATATTATGACCATTTGTATGGTACCATGAACGTGCAGCTCTATGCAGTGGCAAATTTTCAAGAAATGTTTGTATCACGTTTTGAAGAATTTCTTTCACAATACCAATTTACATTGAACTTCAAATTAAGCAAGTTTATTTGAAATTGTACTTCATTTTCAATTTCGAGCACTATAAAGGGTGATCCTAAATGTCATTGAATTACGTATACAGAAAATCGTTTGTTATTTTCTTTTCGGTAACAGTCGCAGGTACGAAACTATAACCATTGTTTAAATAGAACATAGTCAATGCCTGTGGAAAAGGTATTGGACACAAACGCGAGTGTCATCTAGCGTGATTAGTTACAAACATGAATATTTGACGTAATTTTAATGCAGGTTTCTTCAAAAAACCCTGATTTTAATGCTTTTCCATTGTTTTAATCAAGTTACGACATGACTTGGAGGCCAGATCACTGAAGTTACGACATGACTTGGATGCGAGCTCACTATCGCCATCTACATGTCGCATCCATTTTGATCCAATTATAATCCCATAAGGTTGACTATCTTCTATATGAACAATGCTATAACAGAACAATAATCTATTCTAAACAACACAAAAAAACTAATATTTTATTGTGGAATCTACCAGCAGCCACCGCAAAAAGTTCAGACGAAAAATAAATTTAAAAAATGTGACAAAGGTAACAGGATTCTGGAAAATTAACTGTCTGCAATCAAAAATCGAGCTAAGTATGCAGAAAAACCTAAAAAAACTTGAAATTTTAACATTCTGTATATCGGTAGCGAAGCGTTTGTGGACCTAAGTTTATATGAACTGTTGGTCATGAGATGAGCCAAAAAAATCAGCTCCTTCCATATGTACATGATATATGTATTTTCATATATAGCCCCTCGATAAATCCATCCTGATTTGTATTTTCCTGGGTAGGACTGGAATGCGATTTAATTTTTTCGAATAAAAATTATAACTTACCAAATGAAAGTATTTGGTTGCAAAAAGATGGTGCAGCCCTGTACTATGCACGTGATTATCGCAAGTTTTTAAATAACTATTCTCCTAGGAGGTGCATTGATGACGCGGGCCGATAAAGTGGCCCCCCAGTTCTCCAGATCTTATGCACCTCTGTTTTTTCTTGTTAGATTATTTGAAATCAAAGGTACATGTAGATAGATAGGCCGCAAAATCTACAGGAGTTGAAAAATCGAATTAGAGTCGAAATTAGCAGAAGTTATTCGCAATGTGCAATGTGCTTATCGTCAAGAGACTGGCATTTTGAACTTTTTATTTAACTGTTGTATTTTGGTGGATATAAAATTATTCTCTTACTGACATAAAAAAAAAAAAATTTTTGTTCACCGTGTAGAAATAAATCGAATCAATTATTATCATAGGTCAAGACGTGTATTTCAATTTAAAAAAATTACCGAGTACGTCACCTCGTTAAAACCAATGACATAACCTCTTTAGAATATACTTTCAAAAATCGGCATTTAAAAAAGAATCTATTTATTTTAGTATTATTTATTGATTATGCCAAACGAAAAGCGAATACAGATTTCATACAAAACTCGAGCAACAAATCCAAAGCAATTTGGAAATTGATTAATTTACAGACGGAAAAACATACCAGTAAGAATAAAACAAATATTTTAGTCGAAAATTTTAACAATTTTTTTGTCAATGTGGGCAAAAACATTGTTAACTCAATACCTCGTAGTGACACTGATTTCTTTTTTATCAGACCTACTACTGAGAAGGAAATGAAAAGTATTATTAGAAACTTAAAAGCTCAAATAGTAGGGATGTGTATGATATGAGCGTGGGGGTTGTTAAATATATCTGTAATGAACTGGCTCCAATATTATGTTACATTTTCAATATATGCATAGAACAGAGCATCATTCCAGATAAACTGAAAATTGCAAAAGTAATACCGATTCCTAAAACAAACGATCTTAACGTAGTTGACTTATTTAGGCCCATTTCAGTGCTTCCTGATTTTTAAAATTTTTTGAATGTTTACTCAAATCAAGGATAGTTTCATATTTTGAAGATAAAGAACGTTTTGCAAAGGAGCGGTATGGTTACCGCAGTAAAAAATCAACCACCAAAGCAATAATAGTCATTTTGGAAAAAATCTTGGATGCGATTGATGACAATAACTTTTCGTGTGCCACAATGTTGGATTTATCTAAGGCATTTGATTGCGTCACACATGAGTATCTGTAAATGTGATTTCTATGGGATCAGGGGTATAGAAGTCAGACACACTGTCTATAGATATTGGAGTTCCCCAAGGATCAATATTGGGACTCATATTTTTTTTAATTTTCATAAATGATTTACCAAAATATTTGAATATTGACGCAATGACATTATATGTTGATAACTCTACAATTTTAAATATATGCTTAGATAAAAATAAACCTGAAACTCAAAAATACTGAAACAGTAGCGAAGGCTTCAAAATGGTTTTCGGCAAATAATTTAAAACTCAACACAGAAAAAACAAGTGAGCTATTTTTTTTTTAAATGTTGGCCAAGAAAGTAGCTTTAAGTTATTAGGTATATATATTGATACGAAATATTACTGGAAAGAACACATCAAATACTTATCCAAAAAACTAAATAAAGTAGTGTACCAAATCAGGAAACAAAACAGGAATTCACAACTCTAGATACCGCACTGACATATTATTATAGTAATTTCTTTTCCATTTTTTCTTATGGACTTCTTCATTGAGGCAACTCCGTAGGAAATGAAAGAATATTTAAACTACAAAAAAAAGCTGTACGAATAATAGCAAAGGCCAGTTATCGAGAACACTGCAAACCGTTATTAAAAAAACTCAGCATCTTAACTTTACCCTCACTATTCATTCTACAATGCATAATGTTTGTGAAAGAAAATGAAAACTTACTCTCTTCAAATTCATCCTACCATTCTTATGACACTAGAAATAAAAATTCGTTGAGCATTCCCTATCACCGCCTATATCCCTAAAAATCTTTAACAAATTACCGAATGCACTGAAAGATGCCCCTATCAAACAGTTAAAGGCAGCAATCATCAACATTTCATTAAAAAATGCATTTTATTTCCTGGAAGAATATTTCGAATTAATTTTTGACGAAACAATTGTTTAATATATAGAAATTTTTATGTCTGTTTTCTCTGTTGTGATGTAATTTGGAATAATTTTGAATTTTATATAAATTATATATTTTTAAATTTTAATATAATTATTGACATTTCTTGTACATGTACTTCGTTTCGATATTTTATATTTCTTGAATACTTTGACAACCTTAAATGTAAGTCGCATAACTTTGGCTAATAAATTATTATTATTATTAGGATTTTTGTCAAAACTACATTGCTTGCAAAATACCGACTTTGTTCCATAAATTAGCCGCGCACTGTATTCATCTCCCCTTCAAGTTTTGACGTATTTTAGGCTTTTGCCGCCTTCGAAATCTTTCAGATAAACATCCCATTATTGGAATAATATCTTGTTCTCCAAGATTTAACGGAAACTGGCGCTGTCATAATATTTTCATGCGCTTTGTTATACTCCACTAAATTTGTGTCCCAAACAAAGGAGCGCGACGTTTGCGGGCGCTCTCGATACCGTTTTCAGCGAAATGCAGGCGGGTTTTCGGCCTTTCGTTGTCATCCAAACTAATAGGAACTTTTAGAATGGCGTCCTTCGTGATTTGTGCCAATTTATTTCCTACTCTTTGTGTCAAAAATTTACGTTGCGGTGCTAGTAAAATGGCTGCGGGATCGGTGAAAGTTGTCTTGATTTCTTGTTTTGGAATGTTGAATATAGCTAGATAGACATTTTATTGATCTGGATAACTATGCAAAATATACAGTGTGATCCTTTTAAAATTGAAGAACCCTTGTCAAATCTGCATTTTTCAACCGGTTTTAATGATTTTTCTTCCGATAGATAGACATTCAAAAAGTCTACCAGGACACCAAATTTCATGAATTAGTCTTCATTTTCAGGGCGAACTATTCTTATTTTTCAAGGTAAAAAATGTAAAGAAAAATATTATTGATTTTTTTAGAAAAAACCACTGGATCAATTATATTTTCAAATGGTTAATGCCCAAATAACGTATGAATTGATAAAAAAGTTAAAAGTGAATCTGAAAAATATCCCGTTTAATCAACCCACCACTTCAATATCAGGAGTTTCATAAAAATTCTGACTACAGCACTGGATTCAGGAAGTCTCAAAATATCACTTTTCAGAATTTTACCGAAATCTGTTTATTAATAAAAAAATTAAAAGGTAATAAAATTTGGAAAATATGTCGCATAATGGAATTCTAGGAAAAATTCTGACTGAACCACTGGATTCGGAATAATAGTATTTCCAAGACTAGAATAGACTATTGATATGGAAAAAAATTACAAGTACATTCCAGTTTTTGATGGTTTGGCAGTTAATGTTTTTTATTATTTTGTCCCAGGGACATGCAATGAAGTAGTTGCTTGAGGCAAAATGAAAATCCACAAATTTGGAAAAACATCAGTATAGCGCATTTTTTCTGTCAAAAATATTGGTTTAGGTGCCTTCTGGGACGCCACTGGACATGATAATTATGATCTAGTTAGGGCTAAATTAGCTCCTTACTACCCTAAATAACTCTGCCAAATTTCAATGAAATCAGTTGAAGGTATATTAAGACATCTACGAAAAAAACGATTTTATTTAAAAATGTTGACAACCCTGTAACTTGAAAACGAAGCATTTACCGGATCTATGTTTATATGAATTTTTCTTATTAGAATCACTCAAAGAACCACCCCTTCAAGTATGGCCACGTACTTACATAACACCCCGTTTATAAAATATACAGTGCGCGGGTAAAGTATAGAAACATGAAGATATCTTTGACACCCTGTAAGATTCAATAACAAAATTTTGGGTATGTATATTAGATGACCAGCGATTTTAAAGTTTATGTTTTCGACGGTGCCAAATGTGCAGTTTCTGAGATTACTCTTGATAGTTTTCTGAAAATAGGCTTACCACCGATTAAAATCAGAGTAAAATACAATGATACATTTAACAGAGCGTCAAAGAATTTAAATTTTAATACCAATAGGATGTCGTGACATGTAAGACCATAATATTATGAAATTTGAATATGTTTTATTTGCGACATTATTTGTAGGACACGAATATACGAAGAGTAATGTGAAATATTTAATAACAAAGTATGAAGACAGAACTCTTATAGCAGGTGGTACTTTATTTAAAATTATTGATAAATTAGACGATCCAGATCGCAGATTGGAGTTCTATGAAACAGTGTGAAATAGAGTTGACACTAATCATAATTTCTTTAATCAAATCCTTTTTTCTGATGAGGTTACTCTCCAGTTAAATGGCATGGTCAATAAACAAAACTGCAGGTACTAGTCAGATAAAAATCCTTATCGGATGGTGGAGGCACATACGCAGTATCCACAAAAGATCAAAAAGAAGGTGAAGAATACTGGGAATTTTTAGAATCAAGGTTAATTCCAGAATCAGCCAGACTTTTTCCTGATAATATAAATCCTCATCTCGTGAATAGATCAATTAGGATTCAGCAAGATGGAGCGCCTCCTCAATATCTTCGATGCGTTCGTTAGTTTCTCGACATTACATTTCCAAATCGTTGGATTGAAAGAAGAGGAGCTATCGAATCGCCAGCAAAATCTCTGGATTTGACACCTCTAGGTATTTCGTTTGGGGTTATTAAGAAAGTAAATTTTATGTGAATATGCCACAGCCTATCCAAGGACTAAAAGACACAATTACAGAGGAGACAGCACTAATTTCTCCGGATACGATTAGAACAGTCTTGGATGAATTTTCATTCAGAATGGATTTCTGTTTCCAAAGACAAGGAGGTCATATTGAACATCTCCTTTAATGTTTTGAAATTAATGGTCAATATTGGCCATTAACAGTTTGTATGCTTCATCGGCAATGAAAAACTGTAATAGAAAATTGTAAAATATACGGGTTGTCGTATCTCAGAAACAGTACATTTGGACACGTATAAAATGTGAATTTTAAATCGCTGCTCCATCTAATATACATAACCAAAATTTTGTTATTGTATCTTACGAGGTGTCAAAGATGTCTTCATGTTTCAATACTTTACGCTCGCACGGTATATGTAAATAAATAAAATGAAATATAACACCAAAATGTTATTCCAGGCATAAATGGAAATATTGCTAATACGATCCTAACTGTAAGTTATGATTCTCTTAAGTATTGTCACTCATTTGATGATTCTCTCAAGCTTATAGATTCTGACTAAAGAACCAACTTTTCTGAAACAGAAAAATCGACATTTCTCTATCGATACCGATTCTAAATAAGTTCATTTTCACACTGACAATGCTGCGAATTCGATGATAGACTTGAAACTCGAGATCCATCGCACAAAAATGTAAATCGAATTCTAGGGTTTCATCTTACCCTCATATTAGGGCGTTAGTGCGAGAAAGAAGAAACCGTGGAGGGACAAAGAAAAGGTGTTCGAAGGAATGCCCCAATTACCGTTCTTTTCTCTTTCTCAGAGATATATTCAACGTCTCCTATGAATAGGAGTGCTCTTCAGTCGTTTTTATGGATCTCTCATTTACATTTTATCTTGGAAATGTCTGCCGTGAACACTGATGATATGATTCGGTTTAGGTTTCCAGGATTCGGGATTTTTTGTTGACAACCGGAAAATTTACTGCCAATTACGAACAGACCGGATGAGTGGCTTGCCAATAATTCCACAAATAAAAGGAATAATGCAGCTTCTGGTGATATATCACATTCAGAGATTGAACTAATGTTCATCATTTGGCAGTGAAAATTATTCATAAGAATGGTGATGATTGTGAAATTTGCAAAAATGTACAATTCTACTTCAAAAATTACGAAAGTTACGAGAATATTTACATGAGAAGTTTGGGTTTTTCTGAACTGAATTTTGTTCAGGAACAAAGTGAGAATAAAGATGTTATGATTTTAACAATATTATTACTATACTAATTATTACTCCGTAATGATTACCAATAATTAAAGTTCTTCCGATTATTTAAGACTCATTCGGCAAACGCTTTGATTTTTTATTGGGTAATAAAAAACCACAAAAAAACCGCTTACTCCACGTGGACTGCAGACAATAGCGCACTGTGATTGGATATAACGCCATAAAGTCCCAACTATTATTTATGCTAATGAGACACATTCGGCATTCTTTGAAACTGATATTAAACAGGTTCGTCAGATGTGCTTATAGTCCGGGAGGCGATTCAACAATTTAGATATGAGCGATACCGTGATTTTGTGAATCACACTGATATTTGTCACTGTGATTTTTTAACATTGATTTTTAAACTTGATTTACCGTTTACTTTTATCAGGTTAATAAGATAGATATATCAGTATCAGTTTATACTATTCATCCCCAGGTATTTTAGAATCATGTTTTTTAAATCAAATAAAACTAGTTTGTAACGATAATGACATTTAATTTAATTATAAGTTTATAATACGAAGAATGAGTATTTTGTTATTATTTGATTCGCACCAAAATCACAATCAACGTAACCTTAAATACTACTGTTTACAATACTTGTATTCTTTATGACGTCATCCGCACAAGCGTGACGTCATTTGGGGAAATAAATTACATTGGGAAATAGGTCACGTGGCACCTCGATTGGAAGGTATCTCAATTCTGTATCCAATGTTGTATATATTTTTAATTTTTGCCTACCGTTAGGGGGGATGAGAGTGAGGATTTATATTATGAATATGATTATGCCTCTACGAATTACGGTATGTAATAATATAAACAATATGGAATCACACTATAAAAGTTTTATTTTTAAGAATAGAAATACAGATACACAAAAAAGTAGTAATTCGATGGAGGAACTGCTATTTAAATCGATTACTATCGGTTTCATGTTTATAAAAGGTTTTCTATAGCTCAGATTTTTTCAGATTTTATTCAATAAATAATAATAATAATAATAATACTTTATTCAGGATTCATACAAAATACAGTTTACACTAAAAAAAGGAATGAATAAAGTTTAGTGTGCGATAAGTGCTACTGCACTTGTTTCGCAAAAAAAAATAACAGGTAAGTAAAACAGATGATAATATGACTAAAAACCAATTATACAAATAAAAAAGACAGCAATTCAATAGATACAACAAATTATGTATAAAAAAGGATTTCCACGGAAATATTAAAAATTACATGATTTGTACATCAGAACAGATAATAGGTACAATGAAGATAATTGGACGATAATGTACACAAGAATTATATCGGGGAATAATATTTACAATTGGGGACTCACACATACATATTGGTTTTCAATAATATGAAAGATTATAAATGTTGAATTGAATAAAAAATGTGATAAAATGCAATATAACATTAAAATTAAAATTAAAAATGCAGAAAATTAATGCACACATATATAAAAAGAGCGCGAGTATTAACATGGAGAGCAAGTTTTAATTTTTTGTAAATTATTTTTCTATAAGATTCCTAACAAATTGTCTGTCTCTCTGAAAAACGAACAGCTTTAGATGTTTTTTGAAAAGTGGTTTCGATGTTATGTCTTTTATAATTTTTGGTAATGTGTTATACAATTTAATTACACAAAAGGAGTATGCTCTTTGTGAAATTGATTTTTTCACGATAGTGGGGTAAGAAAGTTGTGCGCGATATCTTGTATTATGTTGGTGATTTCTAGAGCTTGTTTTATTACCACAGAATTGATACTTCACGTTTGTACAAAAAAAGTATAATTGTCTTATGTCCATTATTTGACATTCTTCATACAATCGATCTGACGGAAACCTCGAGTTTTTTGACATTATTAATTTGAGGAATCTTCTCTGCAGTATCTCTAAGGGAGTTATATGTACTCGTGTAGCTGAACCCCAGGTAATTATGCCGTATCTTAAGTGACTTTCAACAAGGGCAAAATACAGAAATTTTAGTTCTTTTTCTGGCAAACACTTTTTCAGACAACGGAATTTGTAAAGGACTGTTTGCAGTTTTTTAATAATATATTTTATATGGTAATCCCATTTCAGGTTGCTATCTATATACAGTACGGTGCAAATGTATGGAATAAATTCATTATTTCTGACTATAAACATATTTTGGAAAATTCCTCGAACACGTCGATTTTCTTTTCCGACTGACCGATTTTTGAACCCCACCCTAAATATATAGGGTTATCCGCATTCGAGTAAAAATTACTTTTGTGATATTTTTAAATGGGACACCCAGTGTATTTTTCCATATTTGGTTAGGGATCGTCATTACAAATCCAGTGATCCAGGTTTGATGGGATTATGTCGAACGGCTGCGGAGATATGGGCAAAAAACTTCCCCGTATGTCCAATGAGTATGACTGAGACTCCACACGATTCGGAAGGTCAAAAGTCTCTGTCGCACTCATTGGGCATATGAAGAAGTATTTTGCTCATATCTCCGCAGCCGTTTGACATAATCCCATCAATCCTGGTTTCACTGGATTTGTAATGACGATCCCTAACCAAATATGGAAAAATACACTGGGTGTCCCTTTTAAAAATATCACGAAAGTCATTTTTACTCGAATGCGAATACCCCTATATATTTTGGGTGGGGTTCAAAAATTGGTCAATCGGAAAAGAAAATCGACGTGTTCGAGGAATTTTCTAAAATATATTTATATTCAGAAATAATGAATTTATTCCATTCATTTGCACCGTACTGTATATACCTAAATACTTGATTTCTCTAACGGAATGGATGGTAAAAGTATTTCCTTGTGTAGTCACGTTGATGCTCTCGAATGGACAGACGTTAGATATGTTGCAACTGAATGGTAGAAAGTTTGTTTTGGACAAATTAATTGTCAAGAGTCTATGATCAAACCACTGTTTGAGTAGAACGAAATCTGCCTCTACTTTATTTTTAAGGTCGTTCCAAGTTTCTGCTTCGTAAAAGATTGTAGTATCGTCAGCATACCCTATTATGTTGCCAACGGTGTTCAATCTAAATAAGTTGTTTAGATACAAATTGAATAAAATTGGACCCAACACCGTGCCTTGAGGCACACCACACTCAATTTTTCTTGGACTACTTTTTGTATCATCCACTCTTACGACCTGTTCTCTATTTTGCAAATAGCTTTCAAACATTTTTAGACAAATTCCTCTGATACCATTATTTTCTAGAGTCTGCAAAAGTAATCGATGGTCAACAGTATCAAAGGCCTTTGACAAGTCGATGAATAGGCATAAGGAAGGTTTACCAGTTTCTAAGGATCTGTGTATTAGTTCCGTGAGTTCTAGTATCGCATCCTCTGTGGACGTTTTTTCTTTGAATCCAAATTGTTTTTTTGAAACGAGTTCATATTTATTTATAAAGGAGTTGAGTCTATTTTTGAGTAATTTTTTGAATATTTTAGAAATATGTGTGATTAACGATAGGTCTATAATTATTGACTTCTGTTTTATCTCCTTTTTTATGTATAGGAGTCACTATTGCCATTTTGAAACAGTCGGGCCAGGTGCCGAGCATCAGACATTTGTTTATGATATATACCAGAGGAGTTAGAATATATTTTGAAATGGATTTCAGTAGATCAGCCCTAATTTCATCTATTCCAGCTGATTTTTTACTCTTCAATTCATTAATCAGGTAATTGATTTCTTTCTCATCTGTTGGTGTTAGAACTAGTGAGTTGGCCAGAATATCTTCATTTGGGAAATAATTTGGATTCTTTTTTATTTTTTTAGCTAAGTTTTTACCGACCTCGACAAATTTGGCGTTGAATTCGTCAGCAATATCTTTATTATTAGTTAGTAGTTCTCCGCGGGTGTTTTTGATACATCCGATATTTGAAGAATGTTTTTTACCGGTTAGTTCCTTTACTATATTCCATAGTTGTTTTGTATTTTGTTTGTTGTGTTCAATTTTATTTCTATAATATTTGTTTTTTGTATAAGATTAGTCACCATATTTTGTATACTTTATACCTGTCTTTAAGGATATTATTGGCAGGATGTTGTAGACAGGTCTGAAACATGCGATTCTTTATATTGATTTTGTCTAATAGAGAGTTAGTTAACCATGGTGCAATTTTGTTTTTTTTTCTAGATGTCTTTTTCAACTCGGTGTTCTCATTTATTATATTTAGGATAATGGTTAAAAAATTGTTCATTGCGTTATTTGGATTATCTTCGGTATAAACTGACTCCCAGGTTGTGTTCTGCATTTTGGTTTGTATTTTTTTGTAGTTCAGATATTTAATGTGTTTGTTATTTACTGGCTTATTTTTTTCTTCTTTAGTAACTAGTTGTAGTATCGTAGTCGAGTGGTCTGTAATGTTAGTGTTTACTATGAGAGGTATGATCATGTCTGAGATATTGTTTGACTTTGCTTTTATGAAAATATGATCAAGGCATGAGTTTACTCTGGTCGGATTATTGATGGTGGAGATGTAACCATATTCATTCAAGACATTTAGGTATTCCATGTTGTTTTCATCTTCTTTGAGTAAATTGATGTTTATATCGCCAACAAATAAGCAATAATCATTAAATTCTGTTTGGTTGTTCTCAAAATATGTTTGAAGAATGCGATTGAAATCGTTTATATTGGTGGAAGGTGACCTATAACAAGCTGTAATAAAAAAATTATTTTTCCCAAATTTGAGTGTCGTTTTTAGAAATTTTATGTGTTCTATTTCAATTATGTCATATTGAAAATCGAGTTCGCTCTTTATATATATTACGGTTCCATCATTTTGATTGAATTCGCCTTTATTATAGATCAGTGTATAACCAGGAATGTTGTATAAGTGTGTATCAAATATTTTTCTGGTTTCTGTTAATACTATACAATCAAGATTTGAGTTAATGTCATGGAGAAAAATTTTGAACTCATCAATATTTTTATCAATACTTCGTATGTTATTGTGTAATATAGTAAAGCTCTTGTTCTCAGAGTTCACTTTTAAAACCTCTCTGCATTCATGGTTATTATTGAGTACAAAAGTTTCAACGTGATTTATTTGAAAATCCCTGAGGTACTGATCCATCATTCAATGGTTTCTACGTAGGTACATATAAATATACACAAAAGAAAAAATTAGAACAAATAGAAAAGCCTACCTTGGTCCATTATTATGTTACCTATATAACACCGATATTGGTCCATTTTTGAGTTCGAGTTTGACACATATCACAGAAAATTTTTGGACATTGTCATTTTTCTTGAGCTGTCTTCTACTTTCAAAACATGCTTTACACAGTTACTCCAATGCAGTTAAATTTCAGCTTCACTCTCACGTATTAATTCGATTACTGACTCACTGAATTTTGGATGTGTGTTTCTCTTTCTCACATACGTTTTCATCAAACTCCATATTTTTTCGATTGGGTTAAATTCACAATAATATGGTGGTAACCGTAAAACTACATGTCCATGATTCTTAGCCAGTTCATAAATAAAATATTTTTTCTCGAAACGTTGCTCTTTTACCAGTGATAATAAATCATCTTTTTTTCTGCGGGTATCCACCGGAACATTTTTATTTTCTAGGAAAGAAATTATATCTGCTTTTCGCCATGACTTATTAGGCAATTTTTCTATTTGCCTGGAATGGAATGGAATGGTTATCTAAAATAATAACGGTATTTGATACAAAGTTAGGCAACAACGAGTTGTTAAACCACTTTTCAAATAATTCGGCATCCATATCTTTGTGGTGGTCCGCACTGCACTTCGAAATATTCTTTGCAGACAGTTTTAAACAGCCTCGAACAAATCCGTTCTCATTGCCAGCGTGGATGATGATTACGCGTTTTCCTCTAGAACTAGGCAACTTTCCTACAGTTCTCAATGTTCCATCTGACCATCCTTTTCTCTTGACATCATGAGTATCGTACCAAGTTTCGTCCAGCCAGACTAGGTTACGATTATCATTTCGGAACTTCAAAATTTGCGACAGGTATTCATTACGCATGTCAACGATTTAGTGTTTTGATTTATTGTTTTGTACCTGAATCCCATTTTCTTTAATAGTTTTCGGAGTGAATCTTTTGATTTATATGGATAGTAAACACCTTCTTTTATAATTTCCCTAAGAATTTCTTCGAGCGTAGGATTCAGATTTTTCTCGAAGAATCTATGTACGATTCTCCTAATCGCTTTCTCCGTAGCCTTGTCAACTTTCTTCAAAGATCGTTTCGCCTGAACTTTCCGTTTTGTAACTGCGCCCCTGTTGACAATGCGGCTGACACTGGAACGGCTCAGTAGAGTTAGTTCACATATTCTCTTGACGACTCCTCTTTTTTTGTTATTGTTCTCACTAACTAACTTATTATACATATTGAGAATAATTTGTTGAGTCTCTACAGGTACGGTATGTCGCCGATCAATAACACGGGATTGTATATTCAATAGCAATGATTCATTTTGTACCTCTAATGGCCTCCAAAGAGGTCTGTTTTCATTGTTACCATTATTTAAATTAATATTATCAAATGGTCTCCAAATAATATTTTGATCACCTTCATCAAACGGTCGCCAAAAAGCCATAGTAGTATTGTTGGAGAGCTGACGAATCAGAAGTGCTCAAGGAACACTTTCTTGATCGTATTTATACCTATTGATTCTTTAGGACATAATGGCAAAATGGCTTGGTAGTAGCAAGTATTACCTGATTTTAATGACAGAGCTTACTTTCAGTATATCCAAGAATTCAGGTATGCAAATTACTGTCTGAAATGGTAAATAAATTAGGTTTGTTCATAACAGAGAATTTCAAAATAATAATAATGTGAACCAGAACATATTCTAATTCCATGCGAGCTCACCTCGCGTTTTTTACGTACGCTGATAGGCACAGGTATTAACGTCGATGGGCATGCCTTTCTCATGCCGGGTCAAAAATGCAGGATGGGCACGCATGTATCTGAATCGGCCTTAAGACAAACAAGAAATAGTTTCATGACACTACTGATTACAACTTTGTCTGTAGGCAAATTTTAAGAATTCAACCAAAACTGTATCTATTATAGTTAGATATATTCCCATGGTGGACAACCTTATTTTTGACTTACTGTATATAGTGAGTTATTATATTTGCTGATTTGTTTATTAACATATAAGGAGAATTATATGTAAATAATAGATTATCATCAAACACTGTAAATACTATAATAAACAAGTCAAAACAGAATATCTAGTTTCAGTCAGACAGTTCCACATCATCGTCTTTTTGTTAAATCGCCTCCCGGACTATTATTAGCATTTCAAAGAATGCTGAATGTGTCTTGGCATGAATGTTAGTGAGAACTTTATGACGTTATATCCAATCACAGTGCAGTTTGTGTAATATTGACCAATGACACGCAGTCCACGTGGAGTAAGCGGCTCATTCGAGGTTTTTTATTACCAAGTAAAAAAATCAAAGAGTTTGCCGAATGACTCTTAAATTTTCGTAAGAACTTTACCAATAATTTCAACATTTGTGTTTCGTTGACCCTCTGCCTTCGCCAAAATTTAGAAAAACAATTGGATTGTGCTTTCTCCAAAATATGGATGAAATTTTCGAAAAGAATTTTGAAACTGGGTATATTTACTTGCAATTCCACTCTATAGTGTCATAGTTGAATGTGTTTATATGGTTTATATAGGTGTATTTATACAGTTTGTCTCACTAAGGAACAATATGGAAAACTTTTTTATTATTCATTTTAGGAAGAAAAGTAATTCTTCATAAACAGTTCTGCATGTTCTAAAATCTAAAATACAATCATCAGATATCAAAATTTTTTAGTCGTATACGCGGTGTGACAAAAAATATAAATTTTACTCAAGAGTAAAGTACCTTTATATACGAAAATATCGAAAATTCTTATAGAAAAAAGTTGTTCAGAACTAAAAGTAACGTTTAAATATGCAATTGCATCCACTTACATGGAAAAATCATAATCAAAAGAGATAAATGTTCATTCAAAATAAACAAAAGTAAAAAGTACCATAACCCAATTTTTCAATGTCTATGGACGTAATTGCATATTTGAACGAAATTTTCAATTCTGAACAACTTTTTACTAAAAGAATTTTCGATATTTTCAAATATAAGGTACTTTACTATTTTTTGTCACACACGACTGAAAAAATTTGATGTCTGATGATTAAATTTTAGATTTTAGAAGATGCAGAACTTTTTATGAAGAATGACTTTTTTTTTCTCAAAATGAATAATAAAAAAGTTTTCCACATGGTTCCAACTTAGTGAGACAAACTGTATATGTTATATGGTTATTAATTGTATAGCTATTATATAAGTTTTAGTAATCTTTTTAAACAAATCTATTTTAACAGTGTTGTTACAAAATCGACGATGAACTGAATAGTGTGTGTTCTAATTTTCTTGTTTATAGGTGTCTTTATACTTACATTTAATATTTACATTTTATGTTTCTATATTTACATTTATATTAATTTTTTCACCAGCTTTGTCCACAAGATTTACTCTTAATGACAATGAAGTATACTTATATCATTACTATTATTATTATAATAACTTTTCTGAAATAGAAGGTTATTTCTATATATGTTTCTATACAACTATAATTGATGAAATAGAGAATTGGGAATTTGTGATTTCAACTATATTATTACTATACTGATTATTACCAATAATCACCAATAATTTCGAACCTTATTCAACTCCGAAATAATTTCAACATTCGAGTTTAGTTGACTTCTGCCTTCGCCAAAATTTAGAAAATTTGGATCGCGCTTCCGCCAAAATATTGATGAAATTTTCCAACAGAAACTAGAAAAATTTACTTCCAATCCAATTCTATAGTGTCCCAATTGAATAGAGTGATAATGGACTTATTCTGATATATTATAATTTATAATTTTTCTGAAGTAGAATGGTATTTCTATATAACTACATTTGATGAAATAGAGAATTGAGATTTTATGATATTAATTATATTATTACAATACCAATTAATACCCCGAATTACTTTTAACATTTGAGTTCCGTTGACCTCTGCCTTCGCCAAAATTAAGAAAATTTGGATTGCGCTTCTGTCAAAATATTGATGAAATATAATTTTATTCTTAAATGGGATTATTTTCTTGCAATCCCTCTCTATAATGTCACAGTTGAATGTACATTTTTTGAATTAGAATGGCATTTCTATACAACTACAATTAATAAAATGCAGAATTGAGATTCAATGACTTCAACTATATTATCATGATACTAATAATTACCAATAATTGGTAATATTGCACACAGGAGTCAAAATTAGCAATAAAATGTATAATTGTTCAGCCAGAACAACACTGCATAAGACACACGAGAGAATCTTTTTAAAAAATTCCTAATGTGGTTTAAATATCTTGTTCGCATGGGTGTACAAGCTTAATTGTAATTATTAGCTGAAAAGATGAAATTCTTAATTTCTTAATTTGATTGACAGGTGAAATTATTTAAACCCTTGATGGTGTTTCCTTGTATTCATCTTTCTTAATTTTTAGTTAAGTTGAGTTTTTAAATCCATTATTAAGGTTTCATTAATAATTGTTGAAATTTCAGTAATAGTTGTTAAGTGTTCATCAATGAATTATTATATTTACTTGTTTTTAATAATATAAAAAGAGTATTCAGAATTTTAGATATGAATTTTAAGTTTCTTACTATATAAATTTATTTTTAGTCACTTCACATCATTTTAAACATCATTGTTCATTCGTCTCCTCATATATTTTATTACTTGTGTGTTTATAGTATGTGTGAATTTTTGTGATTGTGTAATTAATTCTGTGTGTAAATTATGTTTCTTTACTGAATAAAGATACTTAATATCCATTTTCAAAATTCTAACACTTCCGCAAAGAATTTTCTGTATTTTTTAAAATAGTTTTCAAAGATTACATGAACTCCACCAACCGACATTGCTATAATATAATATAGTATATATAAAATACAAAGTAAAAACTTTCAATATAAACATCGGGACGAATTTCCTGGCCACCGTTTTCGTCATCCTGGCTTGAACTTTTCGCTCCCACGCGCCTCTCCAGAGTGACTTCGAACGCAGCTTCACGCCCACACAAGCCAGGGTACTCCACGGTACAAGCAGTACCGTCTGCGCAGCTGGAACACGGCTCGCCGATCCTGTATATCGGCTGACCCGGTATGTTCCCTGTCGGTCCATAATTGCAGATGAAGTGTTCTCTGTATGTGACGTTTGCTCCTTTTGATTGTTGGAAAACCACCCTAGCGCAGCCTATTTGGTATGTTTCAGCCCAGATCAACTGGGTGTATTGAGAAAGGGCGTCGGTGGACCTGAAAGAATCGTTAGTATATGATGAGTACTTTTTCCAGTTTTTTTGTTAGAATAATTAATCAAATTAAAAGTCAAAGTTAGAGTCAAAAGTCAAGTTAAAAGTCAAAAGTCGAAGTCAAAATATATTTTATTGTCGGAAGTTATAAAAAATTATAGACAAAGCTTCATTGCATTGAAAATAATGCTGAAATTAATTGAAATCAAATTGATAATTGGTGATAATTGTTGAATTTGCTATTTCAACAGCAGGAAAAACAGGAAAAGCCCCTCAGTACCACCATAAAATCCTTGGTAGGAGCGGGGATGAAACAATACAATAATTAAACACGAATACAAGCTCATTCATTAAGGAATCCATCATATTTACCACTCCAGCCTGTGATCATCAGTTCTTCATCAGATGAAGAGTATACACATGAAATCAGAAAACACTGTTAATCAAAGCGTTGATGATATAGAAGAAGAAAAAAGTTAAAACTCTAACTATGCTCGATTCATGATCTAAAATGATGACTTTTAAAAGCTATAGCTTTAATCAACCAAGAAAAATTTAAAATGCCATAAAACTTCTAATTTGCCTCAGTTTCAACTCTGTGAAGAAAAATTTCAATATCAGTCCATCTTCAATTTCTTGAAGATCGTTGATAGTAACCTAAGTGTTCATAGTTATCAATCAGAATTTCTGGTAAAAATTAAACTAAATCCGCAAAATCAACGTGAGTGAGATAAAAAGGCATAGGGTCACATTATTTAAAAAATATACGCACTAATTTCTGACTTCAAAGTCGAAATTCAATAATATTCAGAGTTTATTCCGAGAAATATATTTTTAATTATCTGGAATTTCTACTCATTCGTAAGATAGAAACAATTGCGTGTTATATACTTCTCGTTAACCATTATGACGATATCGTCAGCTTAGCCCTGGAAATACATCGGTTTAGGCCTGTAAGGTCTACCACGAGGTTCTACAATACTGGGATAGTACTCCCTCGTGCGTTTCACCTCCATTATATCCATGAATAGAAAGGCCTGTATTACTCCGCAACTAAGCATAGTAAATATCCACTGGGTTAGGACTGGAGTAAAATTTTTCCCTCCGAAAGCTGATGTGATAACACCCCTTCTATGTCAAGAAACGCTGTGAGTTCTAGATTGATGATATTGTTCATTATCTCTATTATTATGTGGGAAATTCCTAGTTTTTCCATCGTTTTAAGCATTAACGACGAAAGAAAAATTGGTCTAGATGCCTTAGCCTGGGCGTGGGATGGTTTCCCTGCTTTGGTATGAAGACCACTTTGGATCTTGGCCAGGTGCTAGATTGTAAGGGGGTTGTACAGGCACATGTACAAGGACTTCGACCTATAAGACATTTTATGCTAGGTACGTACCAGCGGACAACGCTCGCCCCGAATAGTCGACTAGGTATGGAATTACTGGGTCCGCTACTCGCCATAGTTGAACCTTCGTCCATAGATATACTAATAAGTCTGGTAACTCCTTTGATGTGGTCGAAAAATGCCGCTCTATTTGTGAGCTTTCGTAAATCATACGGACACCTGCAGAAACCTGCACTCTGTTATACTGGCTAGCCCACCAGGCCGGCGCTCAAGCCAAACAGACAGGAAAAGGGACGCGCGAGGACCGGAGGGGATGATTTAGGTCGCTTGCGAGAGTGAGCGGACTTATTAGTATATCTATGGACGATGGTTGAACAGGTTGAATTTTGTCTGTCACTGCTCATTTGAATGGACTAAAAGGTTGCTATAGCCGATTTTACCTACCTGTAAGTGATTTCCTCTTTCGCGATGTCTTAGCCGTTTGTTCCCGTAGAGTCAGAAAAGTGAGAATTTGGTGAATAATCCGACTGCCCGCATTAGCGTACAAAAAGGATTGATCGGATCTTTTGACAAGATCTTGGTTAGCCGTAAACATTTAGGCATTTTTTCAACTTCCTCGCAGAAATTCGTCCTCGCTTTAATTTTCTCCCTTTGTATGGCAATTTTGTACAGAGAGATGGTTTCATTGTATTCGCCCCACTGCTTTGTTTTATAGGCCTTATTGAAGAGAGATCTTTTCCTTTTTCTCAGGCTTTCCAGTTCTTTGGACCAGAATTGAACCGTGCTGTTGTGCCTCCTTTTGATTGGAGGATACCTTTTTTGGAATGAGGAGACTATCTTGTCTTGAAAAAATATTGCTGCCTCCTCATTTCTATCAATCACTCCATTGGATAATTTCATCCAAAGTGATCCGTTAGGGAGCTTGGGTGAGTCTCCCAGTCGGTTTTCTTCAAGTTTCTGTAAAAGGTCGAACCTTATGTGCCGATGATCCTATAGGGATGGCTCGTCGGATACGTGCCATCCTTTGATGTATAGTGACTATGACCTCGGATCTTTTGTGGAAGTCAAGAAGTGGTAAGTGTATAACTACTCATCTTCAAGCAAGATATCCTACCAGCAACGTTGTACACCAGGCTAGTCTTTTGCAGTCTATATATGACTTCGTTTAAGAAGCGAATTAAAATGAAGAACTAGGTATTTCGTATTGTCACTTTCTCAAAAGTTCTATGAACATTTCCTCCCCAAGGGCCCTTTGAGAATGATAATAGTAAGATCGGGATAGCAATCATATTTGTACCAGCCACTTTGATTTGTTTATTAGAACTTTTAGATTTCATACTGACTTGCCGTAGAGAGAGTTTTTGATCACAGCTCCATCTAGAGAGTGGAATATTTGGTCTATGAACTGCAATTTTTCTTCAAGTTTCTCCGGTGTACCCCAAGACATTTGTCGATCCTACCTGTGGTTTATTGGTTAAAAATACCTTACTAGAATTTGTATAAAGAACTAAAAACAAACTTTAACAAAATAACTGAGTTGTTCATGCAGCATTTGACGCCTAGCCTTCGAATGCTCTGTCTCATAACGCATTTTCAGGGTAAACAATATTCGCAACCGATTTAAAGAGTATACATTTTATGTTGACGTGCTTTAATTATTTTCACGCTCGAAGCCATTCAAGTCAAATAATTATCAAGTTGAAATGTTTGTGATTAGTTTGAACCCAAATCGATTCCGGTATGTGGGTCTGTGCATACTAAATTGAACGTGGCAAGTTCGAAATTGGTTGTGGTCTGTCAGAGGTATTTGTTGTTGATTATAAGTAATCACTGGGACGTGTCAACTGATCGCCTGACATTATGTCATCCCATTCACCACGAACAAATGCGTGAATGGCCAGATGCATCAATATACAGCAAATGTATGTTGAGAGAACATGATTATTCTGATGTTATGATTCCTTTGATGGACTTGAGACTTGAATTTTCCAAAGTAATGACAAATCAATAGAAATGAAATGAGAATTCTAAATATCTGTTTGAACGATGGATCATGGAACAACTTATTTTATCAACGGATTTGTTAGTCTGGATACTTGTTACTTGAACCATTCATTGCCCAGAGCACGAACTGGATCTATAGGGTAACATGTCCTTGTCGGAAATAATTTATATAATCAAAAATCGGAGTTGGACTTCTTTTTACTTTTATAAGATATTGAACAAATTGCCTTTTTTACTGTCAGTGAAAATCTCATTGTTCTGAATGTTTATTATTTTTTTGGTCAGTTTCATGTATTCTACTCACCTGATCTGAAAGGATTTGATGTCCTCCTTTCTCAACATATCAACGTTATTATACCAATCAATAATGAAAGAAACAGCATTATTATAGGCTGACTTCCCCTTCGCTATGTTCTGTCCAACTGGATATCTTCCGACATCTCGGCACAAGTCGTAGCTGAATGTACACTGAGCTGCCCACCGGTCTGCCACAAGGGCCAGTTCCTTGTCCCATTCCAGAGCCTTCATGTTGGATGCCATGGGTAGGGGAGCGGCTTTGTCCTCCAGTCCCATTGCTACCTTTGATAAAGTGGAGACATAAAATGACGAATGAAAACTTTTCATAACATTTCGAATGGTGTCATCGATACTATTTTTTAAAATAAAAGAGACTGTGATTGCTCGATAGAGGGCAAAACAATTTAAAAATTCCAAATGGAATGGGAGGTCAAGTGACTCATCATTGAAGAGAGAGTTCAATCAACTTTTCCACCATCTAAGACAAAATATGAATTCCTGAGGATATTATGCGGATTTCGAAAGAAGCTTGCGGTACACCAAAAAATCGTCCTTTCGTTACGACAAAGAATAAAAGCCTTTTGTCAGCGGAAATGGGATAACAAGGATAATATCGTGAAAAGAGATGTGATGATTTCTTACTTGTTAGATTTGGTAATTGTCTACAGTTTCTCAAAACGATTTCAAGCAATCTTTTTCTGTAAATAATTCTTGATACATTTAATTTTTTAGTCAAATAAATTCAAAAGTTCGTCTCTCTGGTCCAAATATTTTATGGTTAGGGCAATGATGATAGGTACTAGCCCGTTGAAATTTTTTCAAAAGATTATTCCAGTAAAAGTTTCATAACGGTATTTAGTAACGTAAAAAGGTATTCACTGGATTAAAATCAAGTATGCCAAAGTGTGCTTTACGATAAAGGATGAAATAAACCATGTACTTGAGAGTAACTTTTTGCAATGGACCTCACATGGTGTTCGCATGAGAGGGTACTGCTGATGGTAATACCGAGCATCTATATGGAGTACTGCATTGGTATGGATACTCTGACTGACTGACTGACGTAATTACGCTGACAGCTGCGAGATCGGAATTTCTAGAGAAAAGTCATGCTTGTTTTTTTTCGCACCAGGTTGTAGGATCCTCATTCTAGGGTGTTTGCTAAGTCCATATTTGGTCTAAACGCATATAAACAATGCAATAACAAGTAATAACGAATAACTATTTGAATATCATTGAAGTGACTCAAAAATTTTCAACACAAAATATTCATATACATCTCAAGAACTTCTTGAATAGTCACAAACTTTTACATGTTTTATATTTTCCGCATCTATCATGATAAAAATAAACAGTTCATGACTACCATTGAACATACGTACACAATTTTCAAACATAAAACAACAAAATACTGAAAGTGAAGACAACAAATCACGATTTGTTTTGTCTTATCTAAGTTCAATCGTTTATGCTAATATTCCCAATGCGAAAAGAAATATCCGCAATAGGCAGATATAAAAAAAGCGAAGGTCGGCTTCGATTAGTAATTGCAGAAAAGCCGAATAAATTTATTGAAAAAAGAACGTGTACTACATATATTTTGTTAAATTTAGTAACAGTTGATGCATGACATGGGACAAGTGACAGATGATACGTGGACATATGACAAGTGATAGAGGGTGTGGATGGCACGTGACAGCTTCTGCTCTGATTGACGGGGCTGAGAGTTGGAGTGGTGGGGGTGATCTCAAGTGGCGCAGTAGCTACTGCTTACCACAAAGATAATTTTGAAATCCTCCTACAGAGGGATATTTGGCAAAACCCTGTCTGAACTGTACTGGAGGTATTCTTGGTAAAAGTAAGTTCAGTGGACTCCACTTCAAAAAAAATATAGTTGTGTTACATAGTTTTATCTCTTCAACACGAATCCAGGGAAAATTTGAGGGGTATCGAATACTTTTACAGCCGTATGCATAGTCAATTCCAGCGAATCGCCAGAGTTTCGCCGCTCGCTACACAAAGAACTATAATGCACAGTCGAGCTCCAAAAAAGTGGTACATCTCCAGCGTTTCGCCAAAATGTGACTTATAGCGTAGTTGTCACTTTTTTGGAGCACGACTCTGCATTATAATCCTTGTGTAGCGAACGGCGAAACTCTGGCGAGTCGCTGGCGATTGACTATGCATACGGCTGTTAGAGTTATGTGCCTTTAAATCTTGAAAATTTCCAGTCAAAAATTCATAAAATGCCTCCTCCTTTTTGACTACACTTTTTACAGACGCTAATCAACTCATATTTTATAATAACCACGTATGTAACAACTTTTTATTTTATTTCTGGGGTGTAGTCCACTACCTTTACCAAATTCTTCGGCTTTCTTTACTGTTACACAAATATTTCATAGAACTAAATGTGGTGACTGGGTACCTTATTTCTTATGGTATTATGCGTATCAACTATGGCATCAATTTCGTCTTCCGTAAAGGGTACGTTCAGGAATCCTTTGCAAGCTGCACCAACTATCCCCTCTTTGTAAATACACATTGTATGTTTCCCACATGTTTTACCGAGGGCCTTTTTGGAAGTACTTATGCAGCAAATGGAACAGTAGGGATTATCTGAGGAAATATTTTTCTGTAAGTTTCGGTACCACTTCTGTGTTCTGTTTTGTGTTAGGAATAATAGCACGTTGTCATCTGAAGTACATTTTCTAAAAAGAGAGTAAATAATTATGAAAAAGATTAAAATATTCATATCTCAAAAGTAGACTGTCATTTTGACGCTGTCAATGTTAAATTATGACAAGGAACCAGGCAAGCTTTGTACGAGAGCTTATAACGCTAACAGTCAAAGGTGGTCACTTTGACTTACGAAATTGAGTGAGGGACTGGAGTGAAAATATAAAATGTACAGATTAACACGACTGCAATGTTCGGATAACATTGGGAAAATTAAAGAAGAAAAAAACAATACTGAAATATGTTTGCATTCTTTGGACACTTTCCAAGGTTTTGTGAACAATTTTGTACAGATGTAAGGTTTTATAAAAAATGACAATTTTTCAAAATATAAAAAACTTTCTATGCACGTTTTGTAGACCTGTCCAAGAACAATAAAACTGTCTATGTAAAGTTTTCCGATATTTTGTTATTTTTTCGAGTTTTTGAGATTTCCTACAATTTTCTCATCTTTTTTCCACTTTTCAATTAGGTTGAAAAATAATTGTTTATAAATATCAGTGAGGCTTCTGAAGACGTATCCGAAGCATTTTCAAGATTTTCATTTGTTTCATTAGTACGGTCAATATCTCGATTTTCCATTTTTTTGAAACATTTCGCGGAATTTGGTTTTACGGAAAAAATGTGATTACATTTTGTTCATTTTTATAAGGCGATCAAAAAAGATGTCTTGGTGAATTTTCGTGAAAAATTGTTTCAGTAGGATTTGTTCGTCTAGTCGCAATAATATTTTCAAATCGATATTTTTCGGAAAATCGCCGGAAAAACCCTGCATTTTCCTATTATTCCCAAAAACAATACACCTCTGTAGTACATATTGAAAAAATTTTTTCAAAAATACGGAATGGATCAAATTAATTCCTGAATATAAAAAAGGAAACATGTTTTCCTTCAAATATTCCTCATCATTACTGATGGAACTTGGGCAGCACATTTCTTATAGTATTTTGAAAGTGTTCTTGATCTGTGAAAGGTCTGAGCTTTTAAAAATCCCCATAGAAAGTTATCGCATGGGGTCAGATCGGGTAATCTAGGAGGCCATGAATTCACTGAATATCGCCCGATATATCTAAGTGGAAACAGATGATCAAGAAAATCACGCACTTCGACTGTAGAGTGTGCTGGTTCACCGTCCTGTTGTGTACAGTTTTATGTTTTAACGTTTCTACGAAAGACTCTCTCGTCTCAATATTTTTGGAAAGGTATTTTATTCCCTATTTAACCCTGGATTTTTCAAATTTTCACCATCATAATTGGAAAGAGTAAATAATTTTCCGTGTCTCTATTGGTTTTTACGGTGGCACCATTTCTTGTTCCCAAGATATGCGTCTTGAGAATGAAAAAAACAGCATAAAAACTGGATTTTAATCACTTTTCGACCTACCCCCTGCATTTTCAAATTCTCACTATCATAGTTAGGAAGAGTAGATCATTTTCTGTATCTTTGTCGAATTTCACGGTGGCACCATACCTTGTTCTCGAGATATACGCCGTGAAAATGACACAAACAGCATAAAAACTAGAATTCAATAACTTTTCGACTTCCCCCCTGATTTTTCAGATTTTCACTATCATGGTTGAAAAGAGTATAGAATTTTACGGTGGCACCATTTCATGTTCTCGAAATAAACATCTTGAAAATAACAAATACAGTATAAAAATCTGGATTTTTGTTACTTTTCGATTATCCCCCAGATTTTTCGAAATTTCACTATCATAGTTGGAAAGAGTATATGATTTTATGTATTTTTTTCGAATTTTACAGTGGCACCATTGCTTGTTCTCGAGATATACGCCTTGAAAATGACAAAAACAGCATATAAACTGGATTTCAATTACTTTTCGACCTTTCCCCCGGATTTTTCAAATTCTCACAGTCACAGTTGGAAAGAGTATCTAATTTTCCGAATCTTCGTCGAATTTTACGGTGGCACCATTCCTTCTTCTCGAGATGTACGTCTGGAAAATTACAAAAACAGCATAAAAACTGGATTTCAATTACTTTTCGACTTCTCCCCTGGACTTTTCAAACTCTGACTATATAATTTTCCGATTCCGTTGTAATTTTCTTTTCCTTATTCCTACTCGTATTTGCTTTCTTTCTAAAATTTGGCGCAGATCCATTTTTCACGGTGATAATGATTCCTCCGGCTTATTTTTCACGAAAAACGATCCACAGAGAATAGCGTGTCTCAAGAAAGCGCCTCTGAAATTAATAAGGCATGCCTGTGCATACTATCGTTCCATCTTAAACAAATTTCCAGCGTTCCTCTCATTATCTAACATTATTCGGCGACGTATAAATCGCCAGAAAACGGAAAACGATTTCCATTACATAGAGTCAACGTGAATTCTCTTTGTGGACTGACTTATAACTATGTAAATGTGGTAGCTAGAATTCCTGATTGTGAATGTTCATTCACAAAGTAAATCAAATCACGCAATTTGTAGGTGAAAAGGTCACGGAAAATCTGATTACTTGTGCCGCGGGATAATTGATTTGCATGGCAAGTTCATAACTTTTCGTGTGTCACGACGTGGAAATTCATTAATCGATTCTTTTAGCGCTAGTCAGCATTCATTAATCTTTTTTACGAGTGTACAGCAGATTTTAGCGAATTCGATTCGTGGACGTTTTCACTTATTGATTCGAAAAATAAGTCACGAAACTCTCACAAAAATACATTTTCTGTACGACCAGACTATTTTCGACTGTTTACCAACATTTATCTCTACGACAGTATTATAGGTTATGTTTACTAGTTGCCAAGCCAAACATGAGAAAATAGAATCTGCCCATTATAAATAATACACTAAAGTAATATTTTTTACATCTAAGTCAAGGTTGAACGTACAATTATTACACGATGGTTGGCAACACTGGTGTTGCTAGTTGCAATCCAACTGCGCCTTCACAAAGTTTGACATTTTTGACAGTACACGTAATCAGAACGTTTTGTCATACATAGGGTATGGTCCGTATATATTCTTGGTCACTTTGGTTAGTAATTTGGTGGTCAGTATATTTTAAATTTCTGAAAAATCAGTGACTATTTCCTGAAACTTCGGTGAATTATCTGTCACCAGAGCTACTGTACTTGTTCCCCGGTAGTTTCAGGAACCACTTTCCATTGGTCAATTCAACTCAGTTTATCAGCTGACAGTTTTGAAATTTTGAACCAAGAAGTAAAAATTCATTTTAAAAAATGTCTTTGGATTTGGAAGCGTTAGAAGTGAGTTTTCTGACGAACACACATTCATTCCAGGACCACAGCTTATATAAGTGTAGTCATTGCAATTATGATTTGGGAACTGTAAATGATATTTTAGAGAATGATATTGTCTCCAGTCATCCATGTTTCAAAAATTTTGTATAAAGGTTTTTGATTTAAAACAGTATGTAAGTCTATTCTGCAGAAAGATACAGACTAGACCATTCTCCTAATCCCATTGCATCTACTTCTAGTCAAAATGAGTCTGTTTTTACAGATTTGAATTTGAACAGATTCGATATTTGTGCTTCTACTTCGGCGAAAAAATGTACTTGGACGAAGGAAACTGTCTCTTTTGATGACACAAAGGGAAATCTGAGAATACTTCATTCACCAAAGAAAAGGTGTGAAAAAGCATTACCGATTCACTAAAAAAAAGGTTTATTGAAATCTTATAAGAAATGCGACGAAAAGTGGAGAAACCTGAAAAAAAACTTCTATAAAATAAAGAGAGAAAAGGCCAAAACAGGAAATAAGCCGCAGAGGCATCTGGGAATAAGCGATCCTTGTCATCATACGAAAATGAAAAGAGTCAAAAAAGTTATTCAGCAGAAAAAAATTAAAGAGAAAGGAAGATATTAAAAAAACAACAATGTTTTTTTTTCGATTTATTGCTTGAAACTATTTATATTAGTATAAAATTGAATTCTGATTTTATAACTTTTTTCGATAACATGCCATCTCACCCCACTTTTTTCCTTAAAAGTATATTAGTGGCAAGGCACATTTTCCTCTTGGAAACGTATTTACTTGTACCCTCCGAATAACCCCTATAAAGATGTAGATATATATATCTGACAGTCAAATCTTCCCATCTCAGTTCTATTTTTATATTCTATTTCCCGAACTGGGGAACGGGATTGATACGAAACGACCGTTTTGCCTCTATTTAGGACATCTCTCAAATCCCAGGATGCGGTGACCCGAAAAATTCGATAACTCTTATTCACGAATTGCCATCCACACCAGTCGAATGTGAGGATCGGATAGATTTGACGAAAATGAATTTTCATGAAAAATAGTCCGAGGTCATGGATTCAATTTTCTATTTCGAGATTTTTCACATTGACATAATTTGACGTAACAAATTGTTGTTCAGAACAGAACTCTACATAAAATAAAATGAAATAAATGGTCAGGTTCTTAGAGAATTATTCGTGCTTATACGTCTATCGGAGATAATTCAAAGTTCTGTGGGTTGATACATCCCAGCAAGTAGTCGTTTCTAGCTCTACATCTTCCTATCCATAGCCACATATTGTATTGCGTAGGACAGTTCAGAAAATGTTGAAGCAAAAAACATATGTAAGGAGACATTGGAACCCTCGAAAAACTCCAAGATATGAGATTACTTTTCGCCAACTATCCGACGCACTTTGTTGGGTCTTAACACCAACAAAGCTAGTGGATATAATGGAATTCAGCCGATCATTCCAAAGAAATATGCCTCAGAACCAACACCAGTTCTTCTAACTAATAGACTGCCACGATGGTCAGGATAGAGCAGACAAGATTTTCAAAAGGAAAGCTAACCGAACAAAAAAAAGTACACGGTACTGAAAAGTGTATAAAAATAATATATGCACGCTCACATCGACAAAACACTATCAAAGGCACCACCTATAATCCTAATACAGAAGACCACAGTGGTCTATCACAAAAGTTATATAATGTACTGTGTTTAACCAGAGAGGCAGAAATGAATAACCACGGAGTTGTATGCTAACTTTCTTCTAAACTAGGAATGCGGAATGGAATGAAGAACAAAACAGAAGAGACACTATATGCTCCTTTGGCCTAAGGGGATGATGCCCCATATACGTTATCTCCTTTTAAAGGTCTCCATCTCTATTACTCTTACAATATTCTTCTCTCTAGGCCTCTTTATATTTCACCTCATACAACCCACATTCAAGTCCTATTCTGACATCATCAGATCTTTCATACAATATTTGTTAGACAGTGAGTAGGAGAGTTATTCAACCCCTCGTGTGATTTGGGGGTTTTTCCGTCCAATTGAAAAATTGCAAAAGTACAACCAGACTTCAAAAAAGAGAAAAAATCTCTATCCAGCAACTACAGACCTATCGCATTGCTATCTGTCATTTCGAAGGTTTTGGAAAAGTGAGTCATCAACATTGAGTTCATGAAATACGCTGCAAGATAGTGCAAAAAAATGGAATTGTAATTGTGCCAAAACTAATGGTTCGACAGTGCCTGTTTTGTGCACACATAAGGTAAACATGACTTAATACTTTCATAAGAAGGACCAACCCTACAACTTGAAAACTGACGGAGTTGATTTTTTTTTAAATTGCAAAATTTTCAGGTTTTTTCAGTTTTCCTCCGATACTAACGATCCGATCGGGTCCTACAAAAATTAATTCCGTTCCTACTTCATTCTCATTGGAACAACCAGATTGCTGTTTTAGTTTTCATTTTATAAGCGAAAAACAAAAAACACATTTTTTATATTTAAATGTTTATAACAATATCTCTCATGTAATGGAATAGTCGGTTTCTTACTACAAAAAAAGTTTCTCGGGTATTTTTGCTAAAAACTCACTCATTTTATGCTTTATCGATTGGTGTATATTGAGGCATATCGTAAATATAAAATGATTATATCGATAGTCCCAGCGGTGAACCTTGTGGAACTTCAATTTTCAAAGTCTGTACCCTGCTCGTTAATGTAAATATTTTTCTTGATCTGTATAGATGAGATTGGCTGAAATTGCCATTAATATTTGCGAGCTTTCACTGAGAACGGTCTATTTCTTAGCTCATTTGAAATTGTATACACAAGGGTTACTATTCTCTCTGTCTTGGCTTTTTTCTACTGATGAGGAGAAACCCATTCTCCTCTATAAATTGAAGAGAAATGCCAATTCCTACCTGCTTTCCTCTAGTTCTCACAACGTCTCATTCTATTGTATCACTCTCAAATCATTATTCTCATCAAAAATTTCTTCACGGAGAAAAGAAAGATCCAATATTTTTTCGGTATTGACCTACTAAATACCAGTTATTCGAGACGTGTCCAAAAGCTCTAGTCCCTGATTTCACAAATCCGATAACCATTCTAATGGATTATTTGTTATATAAATGGATAGCGATATTTTGCACGACCATAAATCTGATCATCAAAGAAAACAAGGCACTGAACGTATGCCACATTTTTATGGTCACCGCCATTGGTCCAGTTTATTGGAAAAGACGAAACGTGAACAATATTTACGATTCAGAGCCAACATGAAACGCCAGCCATGCAAGTCGTCTCGTTGAAATGTGTACCTATGTAGTATAGAAGGACTTTCATGACTTTGATCAAATAGCAGACGTATTTAGTGTTTGCTCTTAAAATTACTGCTCATGCCGGAAGTTCTGTTTGCTCAGATGAAATATAGAAGCAAAGCTACTACTAAACGACAAGATCGTCAATAGAGTAACTCAGGAACGTGAGTGTGATACAGGGAGGATTCAATGCGGAATCATGGTAAGAAGGTAAAATATTGAAAAAGTCAGAATATGAATGGTACTAAAACTGTGGAAAGCAAAATTAATTCCCCATTGAATGTTTTACTATTATCGTTAATATCATATTTTACGATATCAGGACTTAGTGGCTTCAGAAACACTGGACATGGAAGAAACATAACTATAACTGATTAGGATAGAATTAGAGGGGAATGTTATAGAATGGAAACCAGAGATCAAATATATGGGTCTAATACTAGATGACAAACTCATCTGGAATAATCACGAAATGAAAGTAACCAACAAAGCCAAAAAAGACCTAATAGTGCTCAGAAACTTTGCGGGAAGGAACTGGGGATGTAATCCAAATACCCTGCAGTACATTTACACTTCTATACTGTGATCGATCATTACTCACGGGGCAGTGGTGTGCAGATGTGGCAGCAGAACTAAGCTAGCTAGTACAAGGGCAAATCTATCGAAAATCCAAAGACTAGGCTGTGTATGAATAACAGGTGCAATGAGAACGTGCCCAACAGCCGCTATTGAAGTAATAATAATAATAATAATAATTGATTTTATTGCCTCAAACTACATGTATTACATTTTACACAATTGTGAGATTCAGAGGTTATGGAGTTTGACGACAAAAGGCAGAGTTCGGTCTTGACGGTAAGATAAGTTACCGAGAGGACGCGCTCTTCCACTCAACCCTAATCCTAATCCTTGAACCCCTCCATATAATAGTGGAGAGTATAACGATAAGGCAACATACAGAATGATCAGAGAGAGAACCATCAAACGTAAGTGTCGAGTCCTCCCTAAAATCACCATACCTGGGATATTCTCCAAGATGAGATAACAAAAAAGTTAAGCTTCGTCAAAGAATTCGACACAAAACTGAGTGAATGGGACAAAAACACCATCTCAAGACTCAAGAAAAGTGCTATTAAATGATACACATATGAATTCAGAAGAACAGAAGGAATTGGAATAGGAGTATATGGGTCTGAAACCAAATATTCCAAAAGTCTAGTGGATTCTCCTAGCATGTTTCATGGAGGAATCTAAGAACAACACCTTCACGGTTTCAGGACACACTGTAGTGGAGGGTAATGAAATAGCAGACGCACTATGATAAAAGTGGTTGAAACAACATTTCTTGGACCTGAACCCTTCTGCGGAATGCAATATGAATTTGAAAAAGACGGAAACAACAAAAGATCCCCCTATACTGGATAAAATCAAAACGATTGAGTACAAAATGCTACTAGGAAACTTCAACCAGAAAAGATTATATAACTGCACCAGCAAGAGTAAAAGCAAGCTCAGAATACTAACGGGAATCCTAACGGGGCACTGCCAGTTGAGAGGACACCTCAAAAAACCTGGATTAGTCGAAGAACAAGAATGTAGATTTTGTGGAGATGATGACGGAATCTATATCCTCATTATCTCATAATGCATAAACCTGCAAAATCTGAGGGTAAGATACCCCGGAGAGCCATTCCATATTCTGAACTTCTTGGAAGCCATAGGACTGGAGGAACTGATTTAGTAGTTGAGACATCCTAAACGGCTGAGAAGTAGAATGGGACACAATATATCCTTTAGATCACAGTGCACCCCCCAGTACACCCCCCAAACAGAACAAAACACAACCAGTATTATTCCACTCGATATATTACTCAAAAGTGGAAAGTCCCGTGATATCTGAATCATTTTTGTTGCGGGTGGTTGGCCGATATTTGGTTGGTCAATTTTTGGTTGTAATGATTAAAGAGAAGCAGCTAGCTTCATCATAAAAATCAGTAGAAGTGCCGGAAGAAGTAGAAGAGTGCATCGATCTGACTGGATACACTAGACGTTAAAAATGCTGGCAATGCCAGGAGAAAAGCCAATCGGAGCCCACGACTCCCAAGATTCAGTAGAAATGTTTCCTGTAACCAATAATACTCATTTAAAGAATAAGTGATATTTTCCATAGTATGTCGCAAGAAATTGTTAGAATCTGTAGCTCATTGGGACCTTTCCAAGTGTATACATCAAGTTTGGTGCAGCAATTTTTCTAGAGAAAGAGTGAGAGATGGGTATGAAGTTCATTTAGATGGGTTGTGAGCAACGCGGATATCCTTTTTTATTCTTCCCACGTGTATTGTTATTTTGAACTCTTGTTCGATTAATAATGTCATATTGCTATTGATCTACCTTGGAAAAGTCCCAGATTCCTCTCTCTATGCTTCATGGTAAACGAAATGGATACTCACGTATGAATCTTTCATCCGCGGAAACATACATCCAATTTGCCATTTACCGCAGTGTGAATCGAATGAACCGGATATGTAATGCATTTCACGTTGCCTTTTCGTCAGAATATTTCCAGTGCCGAGAGCTGTTTCCTTCGGAAAACATACTTTGGAATAATACATTACTTCCGTCGTCGAGATTGGCTGAAATTGCCATTAATATTTGCGAGCTTTCACTGAGAACGGTCTATTTCTTAGCTCATTTGAAATTGTATACACAAGGGTTACTATTCTCTCTGTCTTGGCTTTTTTCTACTGATGAGGAGAAACCCATTCTCCTCTATAAATTGAAGAGAAATGCCAATTCCTACCTGCTTTCCTCTAGTTCTCACAACGTCTCATTCTATTGTATCACTCTCAAATCATTATTCTCATCAAAAATTTCTTCACGGAGAAAAGAAAGATCCAATATTTTTTCGGTATTGACCTACTAAATACCAGTTATTCGAGACGTGTCCAAAAGCTCTAGTCCCTGATTTCACAAATCCGATAACCATTCTAATGGATTATTTGTTATATAAATGGATAGCGATATTTTGCACGACCATAAATCTGATCATCAAAGAAAACAAGGCACTGAACGTATGCCACATTTTTATGGTCACCGCCATTGGTCCAGTTTATTGGAAAAGACGAAACGTGAACAATATTTACGATTCAGAGCCAACATGAAACGCCAGCCATGCAAGTCGTCTCGTTGAAATGTGTACCTATGTAGTATAGAAGGACTTTCATGACTTTGATCAAATAGCAGACGTATTTAGTGTTTGCTCTTAAAATTACTGCTCATGCCGGAAGTTCTGTTTGCTCAGATGAAATATAGAAGCAAAGCTACTACTAAACGACAAGATCGTCAATAGAGTAACTCAGGAACGTGAGTGTGATACAGGGAGGATTCAATGCGGAATCATGGTAAGAAGGTAAAATATTGAAAAAGTCAGAATATGAATGGTACTAAAACTGTGGAAAGCAAAATTAATTCCCCATTGAATGTTTTACTATTATCGTTAATATCATATTTTACGATATCAGGACTTAGTGGCTTCAGAAACACTGGACATGGAAGAAACATAACTATAACTGATTAGGATAGAATTAGAGGGGAATGTTATAGAATGGAAACCAGAGATCAAATATATGGGTCTAATACTAGATGACAAACTCATCTGGAATAATCACGAAATGAAAGTAACCAACAAAGCCAAAAAAGACCTAATAGTGCTCAGAAACTTTGCGGGAAGGAACTGGGGATGTAATCCAAATACCCTGCAGTACATTTACACTTCTATACTGTGATCGATCATTACTCACGGGGCAGTGGTGTGCAGATGTGGCAGCAGAACTAAGCTAGCTAGTACAAGGGCAAATCTATCGAAAATCCAAAGACTAGGCTGTGTATGAATAACAGGTGCAATGAGAACGTGCCCAACAGCCGCTATTGAAGTAATAATAATAATAATAATAATTGATTTTATTGCCTCAAACTACATGTATTACATTTTACACAATTGTGAGATTCAGAGGTTATGGAGTTTGACGACAAAAGGCAGAGTTCGGTCTTGACGGTAAGATAAGTTACCGAGAGGACGCGCTCTTCCACTCAACCCTAATCCTAATCCTTGAACCCCTCCATATAATAGTGGAGAGTATAACGATAAGGCAACATACAGAATGATCAGAGAGAGAACCATCAAACGTAAGTGTCGAGTCCTCCCTAAAATCACCATACCTGGGATATTCTCCAAGATGAGATAACAAAAAAGTTAAGCTTCGTCAAAGAATTCGACACAAAACTGAGTGAATGGGACAAAAACACCATCTCAAGACTCAAGAAAAGTGCTATTAAATGATACACATATGAATTCAGAAGAACAGAAGGAATTGGAATAGGAGTATATGGGTCTGAAACCAAATATTCCAAAAGTCTAGTGGATTCTCCTAGCATGTTTCATGGAGGAATCTAAGAACAACACCTTCACGGTTTCAGGACACACTGTAGTGGAGGGTAATGAAATAGCAGACGCACTATGATAAAAGTGGTTGAAACAACATTTCTTGGACCTGAACCCTTCTGCGGAATGCAATATGAATTTGAAAAAGACGGAAACAACAAAAGATCCCTATACTGGATAAAATCAAAACGATTGAGTACAAAATGCTACTAGGAAACTTCAACCAGAAAAGATTATATAACTGCACCAGCAAGAGTAAAAGCAAGCTCAGAATACTAACGGGAATCCTAACGGGGCACTGCCAGTTGAGAGGACACCTCAAAAAACCTGGATTAGTCGAAGAACAAGAATGTAGATTTTGTGGAGATGATGACGGAATCTATATCCTCATTATCTCATAATGCATAAACCTGCAAAATCTGAGGGTAAGATACCCCGGAGAGCCATTCCATATTCTGAACTTCTTGGAAGCCATAGGACTGGAGGAACTGATTTAGTAGTTGAGACATCCTAAACGGCTGAGAAGTAGAATGGGACACAATATATCCTTTAGATCACAGTGCACCCCCCAGTACACCCCCCAAACAGAACAAAACACAACCAGTATTATTCCACTCGATATATTACTCAAAAGTGGAAAGTCCCGTGATATCTGAATCATTTTTGTTGCGGGTGGTTGGCCGATATTTGGTTGGTCAATTTTTGGTTGTAATGATTAAAGAGAAGCAGCTAGCTTCATCATAAAAATCAGTAGAAGTGCCGGAAGAAGTAGAAGAGTGCATCGATCTGACTGGATACACTAGACGTTAAAAATGCTGGCAATGCCAGGAGAAAAGCCAATCGGAGCCCACGACTCCCAAGATTCAGTAGAAATGTTTCCTGTAACCAATAATACTCATTTAAAGAATAAGTGATATTTTCCATAGTATGTCGCAAGAAATTGTTAGAATCTGTAGCTCATTGGGACCTTTCCAAGTGTATACATCAAGTTTGGTGCAGCAATTTTTCTAGAGAAAGAGTGAGAGATGGGTATGAAGTTCATTTAGATGGGTTGTGAGCAACGCGGATATCCTTTTTTATTCTTCCCACGTGTATTGTTATTTTGAACTCTTGTTCGATTAATAATGTCATATTGCTATTGATCTACCTTGGAAAAGTCCCAGATTCCTCTCTCTATGCTTCATGGTAAACGAAATGGATACTCACGTATGAATCTTTCATCCGCGGAAACATACATCCAATTTGCCATTTACCGCAGTGTGAATCGAATGAACCGGATATGTAATGCATTTCACGTTGCCTTTTCGTCAGAATATTTCCAGTGCCGAGAGCTGTTTCCTTCGGAAAACATACTTTGGAATAATACATTACTTCCGTCGTCCTGGAATATTTCATGCGAACAGCACTGCAGATAACGTGATTTACTCACACACGATTTGGTGTGACATGTTATCGGATCTCTGGCCTGATTTCTGCCTTGTTACTTCTACGTGCCAGATTCGAAATGAAAAATTTGAAATAAAATTGCATATCAATCACTGTGATACAACGTTGATAAGACAAGGCAATGGGGATGTTTTACACAGTCGATTTCTCATGAAAATTGCTTTGATTACGGTGGAAACAAAAACGTTACAATTTACACAAAATTACATTTTGTGTGAATGACAATAATTGTTTCAACACACAGTTATAAACAGTTTTTAACTAGCTCAGGAGATGGAATTGTGTGTCAAAACATTGGCAGCATTATGCGCACACCATTCGCTCATAAAACTTCTACACAAAAATCATTTAAATACATGGCACCAAAAATATGCAACACAATACCGGAACAAATGATCACTTTATGTGGTCGAAGCTTGGCACATGTTGGGAAACAAATCACAAAATACTTCAGAAACGTTCATTGTATATTTTGATACAAGTAACACGGATATTTCTGTTTTAATTTTTATTTTACATCATTTTAATTTAATATTTTTTTCAGTATATCGTACATAAATTTCATGTATTTTTCATTATTCCACTTTATTTGTGCTACTGATAGACCAAACCACACAACCTTCATTTAATCATATACGAGGATATATTGAAAAATTCTTAGCCTACAATAGAACCAAACAAAATTTCAATGTCAAAATATTTTATTACTCAACATATTCTCCCCTTAATTGGATACATTTATTACAGCGAACCTGCAACGTCTCTACACCTTTCAAAAAAAATGTTTCTTCTTGCTCTACAAACCAGACCTCCACAGCTTTTATTACCTCCTCGTTGGAAGAAAATTTACGAACTTTTAAACTTTCTTTTCAGTTGAGGAAAGAGATTATAGTCGGACGTAGCCAAATCTGGTGAATAAGAGGGGTGTTCTAGTAATTCAAACCCTAAATCACGAATTTTTTGCATTGCCACATGAGATTTGTGTGCAGGGGCGTTGTCCTGCAAAAACAAAACACCTTTGGATAGCTTTACGCGTCTTTTCTCTTTGATTTTTTCCCGTAAAGTGGTCAGTAATGTCGAATAGTAATCTCCAGTTATTGTTCTACCCTTATCCAAAAAATCAATCATGATTACTCCATGGCAATCCCAAAAAACTGAAGCAAGAACTTTTTCAGCAGATTTTTGTACACGAAACTTCTTAGATCTTGGAGAACCGGAGTGTCGCCATTCCATCGATTGTTGCTTTGTTTCTGGCTCGTAGAAATGTACCCAAGTCTCATCCATAGTAACAATTCGGTTTAAGAAGTCTACATCGTTTTTAAATCGAGCACAGATCGAACGCGATGCTACTACCCTTGCACGCTTTTGGTCAACATTCAAACATTTGGGGATCCATTTTGCAGCAATTTTTCTCATGTCCAAATTGACGTGTACTATATGATGAACGCGTTCGTATGAAAAATTCAGTGCTTCAGATATCCGTTTTAGCCCAATTCGATGGTCTGTTAAAATTATGTCATGAACTGCATCGATATTTTTGGGGACTGACACAAAAACTGGCATTCCCGATCGGTCTTCATCTTCAATGGAAAGTTTACCTCTTTTGAAGCTTGCAGTCCAATTTTTCACGGTCGCATACGAAGGACAGTGATCACCAAGGGTATTAAGCATATCTTCGTAAATCTGCTTACCTCTTAACCCTTTTAAATACAGGTACTTGATGATGGCTCGATACTCCAATTTTTCGATTTTCACAATTTCGGTGGACATTTTTCTTTTAATTTATTGAGTAACTCTGGTTTACTTTTTTGACGTCAAACTTTACACTGACACTTCTAATAAGTTATTGTTCGTTGCTATGGCAACGCAATATTTTGTTTATGCAGGGAACTGGTCTAGGCTAACTAGATATCAATACGTCCTCGTATGCTTCTACTTACTTTTGAATTTCATGGATTCATTGGCTGGGAATCGAGGTATTCTTGATGAAATTTCGATTTGTAGATTTGTTACCATTGCCTTTGATCTCATCTTTTCCATGGCTCGTTCTCTCAACGAACATCAGCATTGTAAATCATTACCCAAGGAAGTATTACCGATGGCTTATAGTCACTAGAAATGCAAAAAATAATCAATTGCTACCTAATACATTGATGGATGTGGCTGTTACTATGTGGTAGGAAATAATCATAGAAGTGGTATAAAAATACAGAAGGTTTTATTTCTCATTTTTCGTGATAATTTCTACCTACTTCATTACCTGGTGGATTATTTTGGGCTCCCCGTTCATCGCGAAATAAATGAGTCGGAAAGCAAAACTTCGTTATGCCAGATTACCCGCCGGTGTAGCATGTTCTCACAGGTCTGCAGTTATCGTAAACAAAATACGAGTCGTCGGTCCTCGGGATAGAAAGCCACGAAATACTCGGTCTGAACGGCCGAGCCTCGATGTAATCTGATAATGGCAGGAACCAGAAAGTGCTTTTGAAAATATCTGCTGGAAGTTGGCGAGGTAAAGTCTGAACGTTACATAAATGCTGGGGAGAATATTAATGCGGCCGGCGGAAAGAAAGGAGCCAAATGGCTTTAAATGAAAAACAGTGAAAGACAGGGGCGGCGCTATTTAACATCGAAAATACTTCATGTGACATTATTGATTTAAGTATATCAGACCATTTCGGGCAAATGCTGACTTTTTTCAGATTTCAAGGCTACCAATACCAGCATTATAACTAGGAAATATGATGAACAATCGATCGCCAATTTCAAACTGCCGTTTTTGAAAGACGAAAAAGACAAAATAAATATAGTATTCAAAAATTTCATGGACCATTTCAGTTGGTGTTTCAGTCTGTCGTTTCCTGAGCGCAGAACATCAACCAGAACAAAGGACAATAAAATTATTTATATAAATTTTGTCGATATCTCGTTTAGTTTTCGAGATTTTTGTGTTTCTTTAAAAAAAAGGCAACACTTTTCAAAATCCTCCCTTATTTCCTCGAACAATTGATATTATGGTAAAAAAATCAGTTACATTTTTTTAGGTTTTCAAGAGACGATAAAAATTTGGGGGGAGTGGGGGGTGATTGAAGAAAAATCCAGGCGCAAAGCGCCCGGTAAAATTTTTGGGGTGGGAGGGGGAAATGATCAAGTGCCCGGAAAAAATTGTGGGAAGAGGGAAGGGGGTAAATAGTAAAAAATTCGGTCCCAAAGTTTCCGGGAAAATTTTGAGGGGTAAGGGGGGGAAAATGATAGAAATTTCGGGCGCTATGCGTCCGGGAAAATACGTGGGAGGCTGGGAGGTGGTAAATAATAAAAAATTCTGGCGCTTTGTGCCCGACAAAATTTAAGAGGAGGATGAATAATAAAGTGTATACAAAAACGAATAAAGTATATGCTATAAAATTCAATAGAATAGACATATAAATAAAATCATTTAATAAAAACTGTTTACAAGGTGAAGCATGCTCCAAAATCGAACGAAGAGTTTACTTTATTCCATTGTAAAATTAATTCATGTTATACGGACATACGTTTGTTAGATATCTTTTCAGATGATATTTGAACGTGTTTTCACGTTCTATATTTTTTGTAGAGGATGGTATGTGATTGAACATTTTTGATCCGATTCTTTCTGGAGCGTTATATGTGGCGTTTACCTTGATCAAAGGCAAATATAGATCATTTCTATTAAGGGTATTGTAATGGTGTAAATCCTTATATTTATAGAACATATTTCCATTTTTCCTGACGAACACACATACCTCAAATATATAAACTGCAGTCAAGCTGGGAATTCTCAAATTTTTTAAAGAATCTCGACATGACTGATCTTTTTTCAGGCCAGCTATAATTCTTAGAATTTTTTTTGTTTGACAAGAACGTTTTGAGAAAATGATGAGTCTCCCCAAATGCATACTCCATACCTCAACCTACTTTCGACTTCTTCGTAATACAATTGAATCAGTTGATTCTTTTCCAATATGGATTTTATATTCATGAACATATAGTGCAGAGATGCGAGTTTGGTACCTAGCAGAGTGCAATGCTTCTTCCAACGCAGTTCAAGCAGGAATCAATAGTGAGACCCAAAAACCTTTCATTTTCATGGAAGTCAATGATATGAAATATTTCAAAACGTTCCAGTGACTTTTAGGCTGTATGAAAATGTAGTAGTTTTCCTTTAGGCTGACGTTATCTCTACCAGATAGTAAAAGAGTTGTGTCATCCGCATAGCTTGTGACTTTTATATTTGGTAGGATATTACCTATCTCATTGACATATAAAGTGAAGAGGATTGGGCCCAGTACCGAGCCCTGTGGGACACCTAGATCAATTTGAATTCGTGATGAGAGTACAGATCGGACTGAATCTTCTTTCTGGTGATTAACTGACACATATCGAAGCCTTGCTTTAACAAATGATTGTATCCAGTCCAGACAAACACCCCTAATACCATAATTAAAGAGTTGGGAACAAAAAACACCTATAGGACACTCCTTGTTATCTTTAAAGGTGACTAAATCACTATAAAACTGATAAAGTGCAGTACTTGTTGACTTTCCGGATCTGAAACCATGTTGTCCATTCGACAATATATTGAGATTATTCAAATACTTGAGTAACCTATCCAAGAAGCAATACTCAAAATCCTTAGAGAAGCTAGAACTTGCTTCAGTACAGCTTTTTTTATGAACTGGAATAACTTTTTCAACTTTCTGAATACTTGGGAACCTGCTATCAGTAAATGAAAGATTCACCAGGAAAGTCAATGGTTCGGCAATTATGGTGATAATTATTTTCAACAAGAACATTGGTACCTCGTCGATTAATTTGTGTCTGCACCTACATTACATCAACATTAACACCGAATGTTCCACAAATTCATTTTTTCCATCCTGTATGTTTATCATCATTATTATTGCCTCCAATGCGCCAGAGCCGACCACCGAACAAGTGGCACGAACGTATAACAAGCCCGATTTCGACAGTCGAGAGCGGATTCTGCAGGCCGAAACGATCCAGCGGGCGGGATAACATCAAAACGGCGAGCTTGCGCGAATTCTTTGGCGCGAACTAACGTTGATCAATAGCACGCCGATGGCCTGGTCTGAAGTACCACTGCAGTGATCAGTCTTCCCGGAGAGACCGCGCGGGCCGGTATACTCCTCGTCGTTCTTCCACTAAAACTCATTTTCCCTTTCAACAACAGACTCACCAATCAAAATTCGGCACTCGATCCAGGCCAACTACAACTAGAAACGGGTTCGGATCGTAAATCGCGACGCTCCATCCGCGTGCTGTACACCTGTTACCTTCACGGAACGAAACGAACGTTAATCTTCCATCTACGGACTCTTTCCACGCATTTTCCCGAATCGCGAAGGTAACGCTGACTGACTTATCAAACATCATCAACAAAGACAACCAACACCAAGAACAGTGCATCAACTCTGCTGGCTGTTCGATTTTAAAATCTAGTGAGCTTAATACCGAACTTGAAACAATAAATTATTAATACGTACCTTAACCGTTGTGATATTATTTTAAAGATAGTAGTAATTTTTCCACCCCGAGAACCCTTAGATAACGTAGACATATCAAGTTTAGACGTAGGATTAGACTAGATGAAACCTTTAAGGAGCTGTATGTCGTAATAAAAAGAATGATAATAAAAGGTTTAGTAAGGACGGTTTTCGGATTTTACTCGAGGTCGTGAGTAATTGAATAAATGTTATCTAGTGGTCGGCTTTGGAACAGAGAGACTTTGTAACAACCGGAAACCGTTGGAAGAAGCGGGAGGAACTCCAGGAGAGCGAATATGAGTCTATCCAGATCATGTTTATCCAATCGAAATATGAATGGAAAGGTATTTATGAACATTCTTAATGTATCTTAGTCCTAGTCCAGAAATGATACATAAATTCCTAGAGGAAGGAAAACCTTCTTTATGTCTGTTTATAGACCTAATGAAGGCTATCGAATGTGTTGACCATCAATTGCTCTTACAAACTCTAGAAAACAATGGTATCACAGGGAACTGTCTAAAACTTTTTGAAAGCTATCTTCAAAATGCTATCCTCATAATAGAAGGCAAGTTATGAGAATTGCAGATACAAAGAGAAATCAAAATCGAATAGAATGTAGAGTCCCTCAAGGTACGGTGCTGGGTACTCTGCTATTCAATTTATAAACAAATAAAGTATTTGGATGGTCGGAGAATTAAGGGTAGGTCATAAGTGAATTAAGAAAAATCAAGACCGGAAGTTCCGGAAGGGGGTTGGGGGTAGCTCAATATACGGACCAAGTTCAATACGAACGTTGTAGATAATTGTATCAATAATTTTTCAACATATCCTCAAAATTAACGAGAAAAATGGTAAAAACTGTTTCTTTTTGTTTTTAATCCTTTATCTCCCTCAAAATAATGGAACCTGCTGAAAACGGTCTTCTTTGTGTTTCAAATGAGCTATAATTTTTGCAAAGCAAAATATTTATTTATTTATTGTATATATTACATGAAAATCAATCTTTTCCATCAATTTCAGAGCTTATATGCAATAAAAAATAAGAAATTCTCTAGATTACTGATGCTGATTATGAAAAAGTCGTTTTTTATGATTTTTCGATACGAACAATTATTTTTTTCATGCTATCCTCAAGTCGAGGTTTCAACGAAGAGAATGAGCAATAGTTGAAAAATTGAAAATTTCGATTGAACGTTTTTACCAAGTTTCATTAAAAAACATATGGCATAAACTATCGATTTTCAAATGGTACTCCTGATTTATTTTCAATTCTTATGCCTCCATATGATATTCTGAATACAACTATGTATTACGTTGTCACGTATTGTACTCAAATAAGTAATTTCAGACCTAACATTTCGGTGGAAATACAACTTTGCGGTTTTCGATCAAAATGTACCTGCTATGTGAAATTTATTTTTTGAATTTGTATGACTATATTTTTTCAAATAGCAACATGATGACTGACCAGGATATGAATGAAAGCATTTCATTACGATTAGTTTGATACCGCACACTATTAGGTTTCAAAAGATATCCAGTTAGCATATATATAGATGAATAAAAGATTGCGTTGCCACAGCAACGATCAATAATTTATAAGAAGTGTCACTGTAAAGTTTCACATCAACAAGTCAAACCAGTTTTGAGAAATAAAATTTGAAAAAAAAGGTTGTCTACGGAAATTATGAAAACAGAAAAATTAAAAATTGTACCCTTGGCGATCCTTCTTATGTGATTGCGAAAAATTGGATTGGAAGCTCCAAGAGAAGTAAATTTCAAATTTTCAAATTAAAATGAGAGAAGCGATCAGAAAGTGTTCGCCTCCTAAAATATTGATGAAGTTCATGGCATGATTTTTATCAGACCGTCGAATTGGGATAAAATGAATATCTGAGGCACTGAATATTTCATTCAATCGCGTCCATTATATAGTATACATCGATCTGGTCATGAGAAAAATTTCTATAAAATGGATCCCCAAATGTCTGAATGTTGAGCAGAAGCGTGCGAGGGTAGAAGCATCTCGTTCGATCTGTGGTTGGTTTGAGAAAGAAGCCTTGTGTTACTTTTGATGAAATTTGGGTACATTTCTACGACCCAGAAACAAAGCAGCAATCGATGGAATGGCGACAATCTGGTTCTCCGAGGCCTAAAAGGTTTCGTGTTCTGATGGAAAAGTTCTTGATTCAGTTTTTTGGGATTGGGAGTTTCCGAACTAACAAGTGAAGTTAAAAACATAATTGTCCCTAACGACTCTCTTGTCACTCTTATGTGAAATGTCTGGAAGTCTGTCCGATATATTTTTGTTTTTTTACGAAACTCCCAGGTTTTCGGAGAAAACCCCTCAAAAGCAGAGCTTGTGCGAGCAAGGGAGATCCGGGACCTACAGTTTAAATAAAAGTGGAATCCGAACCACTTCAGCTCAGTGATACACGACCGGGGATCGAACCCGGACCGTCTGGGTGGAAGCCAAACGCTCTAACACCTCGACCACTTCATTACAATCTAAATAAGGAATCTTATAAACAACATTATAATTCAGGATAGTTTTAAGAGAAGTGTTCAATTTGGAAAAAAGTTGACATTTTTTGTACAATTTTAATATTAGTTTATTTTGAAATAATAATCAATTTGGGAGTTAATTCTCTCATATGAGGAAAATATCGATATTTCACTATTGAATTTTCATTATTAGTAGAAGCTTCTGTAAAAACTTGTGGTGAAATAGTCCTTCTATTAAGTAGTAATTTATTTAATAATTGTTTAGGGTATGAGTTTACAATGAGAATATCTCTTAGTACTTTCAAACACTCTTCTTTCATTGTAGGATGTGTGACTCTGATAACTCTCTCTTTTATGTTGTTAATCATTCTGAGTTTCATTTTAGAGGGATGATAGGGGTAGTAATCTATCTATTACTGCAAAAAGATTTTCTATCCTATTTACTGATGACCTTATTATTAGTTGATCTGATAAGTGTCACATCTGAAAATGGTACACATTTGTTTGATTCTTGTTCTATTGTGAATTGTATATTATGATCAAAATTGTTGAAAATTCTCAGAATTTCATCTGAACCATGTGTACGAACTGAAAGTATCAAGTCATCAACATACCTTTCAACGAATGGTGATTCAAAACTAAGTTTGGGAACAGACCTTTGTAGTGTTTGGTCTTTAACTTTGTTAACAAGAACCATATTCTTTGGATAATGAAGGATATTTTGGTTTGATTTGAAAAGCAGAGTTACTCAACACTTCACTTATCACTTATTTGAAGAAATGCAACCTTTCGAACATAAAGATATGTCAACAGATGGAATCATTTCAATATATTGCCAGTTCAATTAGAACTGGTCCATTGTGTACTGCTAACCTTCCAATCAGAATGTGCAAAATGCCAAGCGATCAGCCACGGACCACTTCATTCCCGATCCTCTGGTGCGTTCCAGTAAAATTTATTTCATGTAATCCCAGCAAGTTGGTAGCTCGATTATCGCTGGGCTGTTCATTCGACCTAATCCGCATTACTGTTGGCTACTAATGAACAAGTTGCAACCCGTAGGTGTGAATATGAAAAGAGATTACAGATTACTGAGGTCGGTATTGCATCCCGAGCCCGCAGCGTGGCTTTTACGGTTTTAGTTAAATCCGCGAGCTGCATAATATTTTTGCATTTCGAATTTATATTATAGTGTTGGCTGCTTACTTCCTTCGTTATGTGGTCTAGTTTAAAACGTAGATAAGACTAATACCCTCCCTCATAAATAATCACATGAGTGTAACCAAAGTCGTAACTTATCTAGAGATCAACTATTATTATTTGCCGTAGCTCTTAGTGCCGACTTACTGATTTTTGATGCCATCAACTTTACAATTGGTCGAATAAATTTTATATTTCGTGCAGAAACATATTCATCAAAATTGAAGCAGAGCGGTTTCGACTATAATAGTCATAATCAGTGCTACCTGCCAAATGTCCAGTTGAATCATCGATCTGTTTTCTATTAACCAACAAAATAATCAGTTCCAGCGGTTGCAGTTTTTCACCGAAAATGAACAGTGTTCATTTGCATCCTTCTCCAGGATATATGTTCATCGTTTAGATGCAACATTACTCTGAACTCTGTATAAAAATCCTATTTAAGTCAAAATAAATAATAATATAGGAAACCCTCCACTGAATATACGAGGATATATTGAAAAATTCTTAGCTTTCTATAGAACCAAACAAAATTTCAATGTCAAAATATTTTATTACTCAACATATTCTCCTCTTAATTGGATACATTTATTACAGCGAACCTGCAACGTCTCTAGACCTTTCAAAAAAAATGTTTCTTCTTGCTCCACAGCTTTGATTACCTCCTCGTTGTAAGAAAATTTACGACCTTTTAAACTTTTTTTCAGTTGAGGAAAGAGATGATAGTCGGACGCAGCCAAATCTTGTGAATAAGAGGGGTGTTCTAGTAATTCAAACCCTAAATCTCGAATTTTTTGCATGGCAACATGAGATTTGTATGCAGGGGCATTGTCCTGCAAAAACAGAACACCTTTGGATAGCTCTCCGCGTCTTTTCTCTTTAATTTTTTTCCGTAGAGTGGTCAGTAATGTCGAATAGTAATATCCAGTTATTGTTCTAGCCTTATCCAAAAAATCAATCATGATTACTCCATGGCAATCCCAAAAAACTGAAACAAGAACTTTTCCAGCAGATTTTTGGACACGAAACTTTTTAGGTCTTAGAGAACCGGAGTGTCGCCATTCCATCGATTGTTGCTTTGTTTCTGGATCGTTGAAATGTACTCAAGTCTCATCCATAGTAACAATTCGGTTTAAGAAGTCTACATCGTATCCAATTCGAGCACAGATCGAACGCGATGCTACTACCCTCTTAATTAATAATAATAATAATAATAAATAAATTTATTCACCTCTTGAATATACATATGATACAATAATACAAGTTTTATGAGGAATAAATGGGTAACCCTACAGAAGATCGAGTCTGTGCGTAGGGAATACGAGATTGTGAATTAGGACTAATAGCCTAAAGCTAACATAAAAACATAGTACATCTTCTTAAATGATGATGATACAGAGATTATATAGAAAAATACAAATATGTACTAACATAATTAATAAATATATAACTATAAAACTATAAAATGAGTAAAATCAATAATAGTACCATATTACTTTGGTTACATTATGCTAATAAAAATTACAAACCTGCATAATTGCCTTTAAATGACTATCAAAATGGTTAAAGTGGTTTGGAGACAAATTATATACAATTTAATGAATGGATATACGTCTTAAATGGTATTTCTATGGAATATTTTCAACAAGTCGGTGGATTTCAATTCTTGGGGTGTTTTTTATATAATTCTTCAATTCTCTTTTGAACTGGATTTGTGGTGTTATTTGTTTGAGTGTTGGTGGAAGGGAGTTGAAAATTTTCGGTCCAAGATATAGGTATGCTCTCTGCATAATATCTTTCTCAGGTTTGACGATAATGTAATTTTCTGCGTGCCTATATCTGGTATTGTGGTGATGCTCTATCGGTAACAATTCACATTTTCGTAAGTGCTGATATATGGTAACCTTCAGAAAATAGAGCTGTCGTATATCAAACATTTTTGAAAGTTTGAAAAGTTCTTCTGTTGAATACTTTTTGGGTTTTCTGTAAATGGTTTTCAATATATGTTTTTGAACTGTTTCAAGTCCTGATATGTGAGTTCTCAAGGCTGCACCCCAAGCTATAATACCGTAGGTTAAATGACTTTCTATTAATGAATAGTATATTGTACGTAGTTGTTCGGTGTTAAAGATTGAAGTAAGGAATTTTATTTTATACAGTATCGTTCTCAATTTTTTAATTATGAAATTAATATGGACATCCCATTTCAGGTTAGCGTCTACGTATACACCAAGATACTTTATGTTCGTTACCGAAGATATAGTGATCGGTTGTTCATTTTCCTTCGGTATCGTTAATGTTTTGAAATTAGGTAGGTACTTTGTATAGGAAGTGAAGGGAATATAGTGAGTCTTGTTTATATTTATCGTGAGTAGCCGGCTATCGAACCATTCTATGATTTTTGAAAAGTCATTTTCTGCAATTGTTTTCAAATTTTGCCATGTATCAGCTTTATATATCACAGCTGTATCATCTGCGAAACTCACTATATCGCCTTCAAACCCTGTTTTGAATAGATCATTAAGATAAAGGCTGAAGAGTATGGGTCCTAGTACGGTTCCCTGTGGAACGCCATATTTTATTGTTTTGAATTCACTGATGTTATCTCCAATTTTGACGCATTGCTGTCTATTCTCAAGATAGCTTTTGAATAGTAAATGTGGTGTTCCTCTAATACCATATCTTTCCAAAACTTCGAGAAGCTGACTATGGCTAACCGTATCGAACGGAATTGGATGAATTCATTACAGATAATCTGCAACGTCTCTAAACCTTTCAAAAAAAGTGTTTCTTCTTGCTCTGCAAACCAAACCTCCACAGCTTTTATTACCTCCTCGTTGGAAGAAAATTTACGACCTTTTAAACTTTTTTTCAGTTGAGGAAAGAGATGATAGTCGGACGGAGCCAAATCTGGTGAATAATAAGGGGGTGTTCTAGTAATTCAAACCCTAAATCACGAATTTTTTGCATGGCAACATGTGATTTGTGTGCAGGGGCGTTGTCCTGCAAAAACAAAACACCTTTGGATAGCTTTCCGCGTCTTTTCTCTTTATTTTTTTTTCCGTAGAGTGGTCAGTGATGTCGAATAGTAATCTCCAGTTATTGTTCTACCTTTATCCAAAGAATCAATCATGATTACTCCATGGCAATCCCAAAAAACTGAAGCAAGAACTTTTCCTGCAGATTTTTGGACACGAAACTTCTTAGGTCTTGGAGAACCGGAGTGTCGCCATTTCATCGATTGTTGCTTTGTTTCTGGATCGTAGAAATGTACCCAAGTCTCATCTATAGTAAGTAACAATTCGGTTTAAAAAGTCGACATCGTTTTCAAATCGAGCACAGATCGAACGCGATGCTACTACCCTTGCACGCTTTTGGTCAACATTCAAACATTTGGAGATCCATTTTGCATCAATTTTTCTCATGTCCAAATTGACGTGAACTATATGATGAACGCGTTTGTATGAAATATTCAGTGCTTCAGATGTCCGTTTTAGCCCAATTCGACGGTCTGTTAAAATCATGTCATGAACTGCATCGATATTTTCGGGGACTGACACAGAAACTGGCCTTCCCGATGGGTCATCATCTTCAATGGAAAATTTACCTCTTTTGAATCTTGCAGTCCAATTTTTCACGGTCGCGTACAAAGGACATTGATCACCAAGGGTATTGAGCATATCTTCGTAAATCTGCTTACCTCTTGACCCTTTTAAATACAGGTACTTGATGATGGCTCGATATTTCGATTTTCACAATTTCGGTGGACATATATTTTTTTAAATTTATTGCGTAACTCTGGTTTACTTTTTTGAAGTCAAACTATACACTGACAGTTCTAATAAGTTATTGTTCGTTGCTATGGTAACGCAATATTTTGTTTATGCAGGGAACTGGTCTAGGCTAACTAGATATCAATACATCCTCGTACTATAATACATGAAATAACTAAACACTCATATCATGTCTGAGTAGGGGCATAATTTAAAATCATTTTGAATTTTTCCCGAATTGTATACCTTTTCCTCAATACGGTATAAAATTCCTGTGACGGAAAAAATCTATGAACTCATAGCAAAGTCTATATCATGCATGTTATACACGAGAAAACAAAATACTAAAATTAGACCTTAGTTGGCCCAAATACTCAAATTTATTTTGAATATTCATGAAAATAAGTAAAATCCTATATCAAAAATACACAATACAAAAAAAACCTTCACTGTATATGGACAAAGAGAATAGGAGTAACTCTGAAAGATTCAATTCCTGTATTCACCTTCACATATTTCTGGCTGAGAGGAAGATACTGTGAAACATTTTGTGGACTGTTCTGAATGAAGTTAATAATGTTGAATTATTCTCCAGGGCGAGCAAGGCCCTTCCACCATAGTCCTTGGACTATGGGTGGGTTCATTATGAGGGTAAGGTTAATTATGAAGAATCAACCCTCGAGATTATCAAGGCACCTCCACCATTAACTGTGGTTGGGGTAATACGGCGCCTCCACCATAAGTCGCAACTATGGCTACTAGGGTAGCACCCTGAGTCGTATTCTTGGTTGCTCATTTCATACGAAATGTGACTTGGGGTGTAGCTACAGATGGTAGCTATTGAAACTCAAGGGTACCAAAATAATATACACATTTATTAAATAACACCTGGGATACTGAAGTGAAACTTAAATACACATTTAAAATAAAGGACACTTATTAATATAATATGGGATGAATAAAACTCTTACCTAGAACCATTACTGAACCTTAACAAACTGAGTCCTTTGTCCTTCCAAGGACGATTTCTTGTATAAATATATAGGTGATTTGTTTTTCATTGACGTTTAAAATCAATATACTACCGTGCAAACAACGCCTCTGTTTTACTGTAAACCATTTCAGTTCAGTCAATTTGCTCGAAACTCCCCTTTGAAATTTCCTAATATTGAATATCATTCTAACACACATATTTTGCATTTTTTGCAATCGGCTATTTTGAAATGCCGTTAGACAAGATATGTCGCAATAGTTGATATGTGATAATACAAGAGATTCACACAAAATAGATTTAGTTTTTTTATTCAGTATATCTCTGTTGCTATAAATTAATTTCATATTAGTGATACATTTTCTCATAACATGGTTTAAATGCTGATCAAAGTTGAGATCTGAATCTAAATATAGTCCTAAGTTTTTTGTAACATTGGTCAGAACAAGTGTTTGATCATTTATTTTAATATCAACATAAGCTGCATATCTATCCCTAAACACCTTGCGTCCAAACCACATTACCTGCGACTTAGAAGGATTTATTTCCATACAATATTTATCAGCCAGTTCTGAAAGTGCTGCAAGGTCTTCGTTAATAATAATAATACTATTATCTATTTCTGAACAAGGATAAGCATAGTATATTTGCAAATCATCGGCATAAAAATGAGATTGGGCAATTTCTCAAGCATTCTCTGAAGGAAGATGTGTATATTGAAAATAACAGAGGCCCTAATATGGATCCCTGTGGAACTCCACAAACAAGATTCAGTGGCGTGGATTCATGACTTCCATATTTGACGATTGGACTTCTGTCGGACAGATAGCTCTTCATCAATTTCATTGCACCAGTTTCAAATCCATTGTAATGTAACGTTGCTAAGAGCAGCCCATGATCAACCCTATCAAAAGCTTTCGAAAAGTCAATAAGTACTAATGTTGTAAGTTCATTTTTGTCTACTGCCGATAGGATGTCAGTAGTGCAGCTATGGTCCTTACAAATGCCGGATTGATTGGATGGATTAACCGAATGAGTGTCTAAATACTCTTTCATTTGCACATACATAAGTCTTTCGTATACTTTCGATATGGTCGGAAGTATACTAATTGGTCTCAACTGCATGAATTTATTTGGATTTTTTACTTTTGGAAGTGGTATTATATCAGCATGTTTCCATTGAACTGAAAATTCACTGTTATCAATAAAATAGTTGATAATGTGGGTTAAATACTGTGTTATTGTAGGGCAGCAAATAGGTAGCATTTTGAGTTCAAGTTTATCGTTTCCTACCGAGTACGACTTGATTGACAGTAATGCACTATATACCATTTCTTCTGAAATCTGTTGATACTGAAAGTTTCCTATGTCTTCTTTTTTATTAGTATTGAGATATTTTATTATGTCAATATAAGCTACCTCTATTTTCTATCTTAAGTATACAAGAAAAACGAAACGAGGAAAAAAGTAGTGTACAGGAAAAAATGTTGAATTCTTAACAAATGTAATAGAGTCTTAGTATTTCAGAAATGGTTCCCGAACTTCAATGGAGTCTTGAAGTGAGACAACGGCGACATTTAGCATTTGTAATAATCATATCATCACTCTATCTAGAGAACTAAATAATTTTTTGGCGAAGTTATAAAAGTTGACGTTGGCCCAAAATAACACCCAATCTAATTGGACATATCACACCATCCAAAAATTATTACAGTAGGTTTTATACCATTTTAGATTCTGGACAAAAGCGCATTTTTTTTGGAATAAGTCTCCACCTCCACGTGGTTTTAGTCTTTTCAGACCATACTGTGAAAGTTGTGTAACTGAAAAGTGGTGGAAGTCAAATCTGGCATTTTACCCCGATTTTTACAATATAATACAACTGTATCAATTTCTGCAAAACTGTTTTGTACTTCTAAAATCACTGCTAATCAGTATTCTTCAGCAGCAAAATATTTAAATTGGTTTTGAATTGTAGACATAGCACCCAACAAACCGAGGTGAGGTACCGATTTTCCCAAAATTCTAAAAATGCCTATGACTCGAAAACGGTGATATTTTTGCTGAGGTAAAATTTTGCTATTTTGAACAGTCATGAACCGGTCTACCACCATTTCCAAGATTATACAAGGTTTACCAGACACCCTGTATGTGTTGAAAAATCTTTCCGATACATTCAAATATACATGGCAGTGAGCGACCAATTTCCATCTCCAGCGGATTTCCAATACGTGAACCTTTCCTATCCCGACGTGTGCCTGTTTTCATTCAAAGCTGACCCCGCAAATCCCCCATTTCATTTCAGAGGCTTTGCCACTCTTTACAAACTACAACCCTGTAAATCCTCCGAGAATCAATAGGAGATTATATGTCGCTGACGATGGGAATATTCCTGTATAGATTCCTGACTTCACCATCCTGTACTATTCAAACAATTTGACATAAGATTTGAAGTTGTCAATCTGACGTTTATCAGTAAAAATTCTGACAGTTGATGATATATTGATGATTGTACCTACATAAAAGACGAAATATTATAGTTTTTCGAAAAGGAGTTCTTTTTAATAACAAATTGGTCCTTCGAGCCGGATAGCACTTTAGAAATACAGTTACAGGCTGAAAAATGGTTAACGACAAAATATTGCGAGATACTGAAATTGAAGCGAAACTAAAAGACGTCGATTCAAAACTTTTGGAGAGTCTTCAATTTGCATTGTATGGACAACAACAAACTGGAAGAGTATCAAAAAGGAATATCCTTTCTTTCGCTGGTTTCAACTTTCAAGAAAACTCACAAGAATACAGTGATCACGTTGAATTAGTTAGTAAAACATTGGGTATTTTCAGTTTGGAAAAAATGTGTGTTCTCTTTAATGCAAAGTATGCAAAAAATGCCAGTGCTAGTGATCTGACCAAGACATTCATAAAAGGCGTTATGAACATTTTAAATGATATACCCGCCAGTGAAATTTCTTGCTTATCCATGAGGAGTGTAAATACATACCTTTCGAAGAGAAACTATGATAGAAAGTACAAATTGCTCGAAATCCAAAACGAAATAGATGAGTTACGGGGCGAATTCTTCTCAAAACAAGAAGAAATTATATTCCTTGAAAGTGAAATTCAAGAAATGGAATCTGAGAACACTTCAAATGGAGAAATAAATCCCAAACGGAAGATGTTGGACAAACACCGAAAACTATTCAAAATATGTGAAGCACGCCTCAAATCCAAAGAGGAATCACTTCAAAAGTATGAAGAGTTTTTCAAAATCGAGTCCGCACCAAGTTCTGGAGTTTTATCTTCTGAAGAAGATGTCAGAAGTGAAGTGTCACGTAATTCAAAGCTATCAGATGTTCAAAAGTGGACAAACGCAATCGAGACATGTCAAGAGAATTCGTCATCATCAGAGTCAAGGAATCAAATAGAAAATCTCACCAAATCAATCAACAACATGCTTACTCGACAAACTGTTGGCAATAATTTGATGTCCTTCGATGGTTCATCATGTTTGAAGTGGCCTATTTACTTTTCGCAGTATAAGCTATCAAATGCTGCATGTCAGTTTTCTCCGGGAGAAAATGTATTGAGGCTCAACAATAGCCTGCTTGGAGATGCCAGAAAAGCTGTTGAAATGCTCTTGATTACAGCTCAAAAACCGGATGAAATCATTGATATCTTGCAACAAAAGTATGGTCGTTCAGAACTTGTCATGGAAGAATTATTACAAAAATCTCGTCAACTTTCATTGGTAGAAAACTTACAGTCATTCACCGACTTCAGCAACACCATAAGAAATATTGCTGCCGTTATGGAAGGAGATTTAGCCAGATTAGTGGACCAGAGACAATTATTAACCAGTTTAGTTGTCAAATTACCCCCTCACTTGCTTACACAGTGGGGCAGTTACTTGATTGACAAAAATATACAAAGTCAACAAGAAACAATAAAAGACTTTTCCAATTGGGTACAAAAAATGTCTGAGGTAGTATCTAGAATAACTTTCGTATCCAAAAGTAGTGATCCTAACTCTCAGCCATCATGCAGTAGTTCATATCTGGAGAAAAGAGAGAAGCATCGTCCTACTGAAAATTATGAAAGATCACGAAAATTATGTAAAATCTGCAACCTAGATGAACATTCCATAGAGAGTTGCAATCAGTTCCAAAAAGCAGAAGTTAAACAAAAGTGGAAAATGGTCCAAAAATGTAACCTCTGTTATTGCTGTTTGCGGCAACATCATGGTAAATGTAAAAAGAGGAAACAATGCGGAATCAATAATTGTGATCGTTTCCATCATAGTTCGCTGCATAAAAATACTACAAGTACCGGCATAACATCAGAAATAACTACAAATTTATCTGAAACTTGCCATCAAACACTACTCAAAATTATTCCAGTTCAAATCAAAGGCCCCAATGGTATTTTCAATATTTCTGCACTATTGGACGAAGGAAGTACCACAACATTGTTGGATTCAACTATTGCAAAAAAAATTGGGGTAGTTGGTCCTATATCTCCCTTGTGCTGCAAATGGACTGGAGAAATTTATCGATATGATGAAAATTCCCAAACGGTTGAACCCGAAATTTCTGGAAAACATTCAACAATGTTTTACAAACTCCGCAACGTAAGAACCATAGACAATTTGGATTTGCCAGAACAAAAATATAATTTGGATGAAATAATCAAGAGGTTTCCATTTGTCCAACAGGTTTCCTCTGAACTGGAGGGTGTGAATAAGCCAAGTATTCTTATAGGACAAAATAACGCCAATTTAATTGTTTCCCGGCAAATCATTCAACCAGATCCAAAATATCCCATTCTGTCAAAAACTCGACTAGGATGGACACTGCACGGAAACACCCAATTCAATCGACTTGGAACTTCCGAGAGATATTTTGTGTGCTGTGAACAATCAGACGAAACTCTTCACGAAATGGTGAAAAATTACATGAAAATTGAAAACCTGGGAGTAGCAGTCACTAAAATTGATAAAAATACAACCAAACAAGAGGAAAGAGCAATATCAATTGCAGAAAAATCCATTCGCTTTCGGAACGGACAGTACGAAGTGAAGTTGCCCTGGAAGAGTGATGATTTTCGATTTCCCAATTCAAGATCCATGGCAACGCAAAGATTACAATGCTTGGAAAGACGATTATCAAGAGACAAATTATTATCCACTGCATACTGCAAAGAAATTGAAAAACTACTCGAGAAGAGATATGCAACTTCAGTCACCAATGAAGAACTTTCCAGAGCTGAACGAGTTTGGTACCTGCCTCATTTTGCGGTGAAAAATCCAAATAAGATAGGAAAAACCAGAGTTGTCTTCGATGCGGCCGCTAAATGCAATGGACAGAGCCTAAATGATTTTCTACTACCAGGCCCTGATATGCTGACATCTCTATTTGGCATTTTGATGAAATTCCGTTTGCACAAGATTGCATTTGCCGGTGACATCAAAGAAATGTTCAACAGAGTGAAAATTGCAGATGAAGACACATACGCGCAATGCTTCTTATGGAGACATCTTAATCCAAACATTCCCCCAAAAGTTTACAAAATGACGGCAATGTTATTTGGCACGACTTCTTCTCCTTTTTTGGCGCAATATGTCAAAAATCATAATGCTCAAGTATTTAGCGAAACGCACAAGCAAGCGTCTAGGGCTATAATTGAAAATCATTATGTAGACGATTATCTGCATGGATCGGAGACCATAGAAGATGCCATAAAATTAATAAATGACGTCATTTATGTTCACAGTAAGGGAGGATTCGAAATTAGAAATTTCATTTGTAATTCCCAAGAAGTTCTGCATAGAATACCGCAGCATCTCAGAACAAATACGAATGTTTCAGAAGTCGACAAACATATCCTTGGTGAAAGAGTTCTAGGAATGATTTGGAATGCCACCAAAGACATTTTCAGTTTCAATCTCGAATTCCATAGGATTCCCGCAGATGTACTAGGTGGTACGAAAATCCCAACCAAAAGGGAAGTTTTAAAGCTGGCCATGTCTGTGTATGATCCTCTCGGGCTTTTATCGATAATCACAATAAAAGTGAGAATGCTTCTTCAGAATATTTGGAGAGCTGGCATCGGTTGGGACGATTCTATCTCAGACAAAATGTTTCGAACGTGGTTGACCTGGTTGGAAGATTTGAAACATGTTATGACTTTGGAAATTCCGCGTTGTTATTCTAAAGAACTGAGTGCGGCTAGAAGTATTGAACTACATATTTTCTCGGATTCTAGTGAAGACGCTTATGCTACAGCAGTGTATTTAAGGTTTCAATTTGAAAATCATGTGGAAGTTGTCCTAGTTGCAACCAAAGCACGGGTGACTCCTCTGAAAACATTGACTATTCCGAAACTCGAATTGATAGCAGCACTTATGGGAGTAAGACTATGCAAAGAAGTAATGAAACATCTCGAATTGAAGTTTGCTTCAAGATTCTTCTGGTCTGACTCACGAACTGTCTTACATTGGCTAAGAAGTGAGAAAAAACTCCAGACATTTGTGGCTTCAAGGGTAGGAGAAATATTGGAACACAGCGATGTCAGTGAATGGAGATGGGTGCCAACACAGAAAAATGTTGCCGATGACTGCACTAGAAATTTCAGTAATGAAAACCTAACGGCGGAGCATAGATGGTTTAGAGGTCATGAGTTTTTATACGAATCTCGGGAAAATTGGCCAAAGAATCCAGAAAATTCATTAGAAAAAGAAGAGTTTTTGGAAGAATGCATACATGTTATGCTAATGACTGAAAAGGTTCATGAATCACTTCCCAAAATCAAATCACATTATTCGTGGATTAAGCTGTTGAGAATCACCGCAAGAATTAAAAGATTTCTGAACAATGCAAGAACAAACATAGACCAAAGGGAAACATCCAAATTCTTGACCGTAGAAGAAATGGATTGGAGCGAGAAACAGTGGTGGAAAGCTGTACAAAATGATTGTTTCCAAAATGATATGCAAAATATATCAAAGGGTACCTCAAATAAAAATGGAAGACTCCACAAAATTTCGATTTTTTTGGACCCTGATGGAATAATGCGTATTTCTAGCAGAATTATCAGACTCAAAGAGATCTCCGTTATACAAAAAGAGCCAGTTGTATTGGATGGAAATCATGAGTATACCCAAAAAATGATCCTACATTACCATCGAAAAAATGGCCACCAAGGAGTTCAAACAGTCATTAATGAGTTACGCAGAAGATTTTGGATACCACATCTGGGAACAATCGTAAAGAAAACCATTCGTCTTTGTGTGAGATGTAAACGTGATCATGCTTGTGGTGCAAAACCAAAAATGGGTATCTTACCAAAGGAAAGACTTCTCACGTATGAAAAACCATTTTCTGCCACAGGCATTGACTATTTCGGACCCTTTTTCGTTAAAATTGGCCGACGACTCGAGAAACGTTACGGTGTTTTATTCACCTGTCTAACGATCAGAGCTATCCATGTTGAAATAGCACATTCACTCAGTACTGATTCGTGCATAATGGCTATACGAAGATTTTTGGCAAGACGAGGAGATGTACAAATACTATGGTCCGACAACGGGAGTAATCTTCGTGGCGCATCCAGAGAATTATTAGAAGCTATGGATGAACTTGATAACAATATTGTGGCTGAAGAGTGCACGAATAAGGGAATCAACTGGAAATTTATTCCTCCCCTCACCCCACATATGGGCGGCAGTTGGGAACGCATGATCGGATGTTTCAAGCGAACCTTACTAGCAATAATGAAGGACAGACATCCCACTGATGAAGTACTGCGGACACTATTCTGCGAGGCTGAATACATCGTTAACAGCAGACCACTTACCCATGTGTCCACAGATCCTCAGGATAATATTAGCATATGTCCAAATGACCTTCTTATTGGAAAATCCACCACAATCACAGCACCAGGTATATTCACAGAACGAGACTTGGTCCTCAGGAAACAATGGCGCATATCTCAAAGCTTAGCTGATATGTTTTGGAGACGTTGGCTTCGCGAGTATGTTCCTACCCTGATTCAACGTAAGAAATGGTGTGAAGATGACCCCAATCTTAAGGAGGGTGAAATGGTCATTATATCAGACAAAAACTTACCACGAGGAGCCTGGCCATTGGGCGTAGTGAAAAAAATTTACAAAGGAGCAGATGATATAGTTCGTTTGGCAGATGTTCGAACCACTCATGGTTTATATAAGAGATCAGCCAGAAAGCTCCATCGTTTAAATGTTCATTCCAGTGCTAACGGGGAAGTTAGCACCAGGGGGGAGAATGTCGCTGACGATGGGAATATTCCTGTATAGATTCCTGACTTCACCATCCTGTACTATTCAAACAATTTGACATAAGATTTGAAGTTGTCAATCTGACGTTTATCAGTAAAAATTCTGACAGTTGATGATATATTGATGATTGTACCTACATAAAAGACGAAATATTATAGTTTTTCGAAAAGGAGTTCTTTTTAATAACATTATATGCGAGACTCTCGTAGTTTTTGGACTTTCATTAAAATAACGAGAGCGTAAAAGTTCGCGAATCAATTTATCACAGTGATTAATGTTGATGTTGGATTTTGAAGAGAAAATATCGTCGAATAGTTCGAGAGCAACGTGTGATCATTCGGGATTAATTTGGCATTAGCGCTAGCAACATGAACTGGATTTTTGAGCCCCTGTGGATGAAATGTGTTATGGTTTGAATTCGTTCCTGTTCATGTTATGTACCTTTGGCAGATAATTGGATTTGGAAGTTTCGAACATAACAGAAAGTCAAAAATTTTTTATCGATTTTGTTTACTGGGCTTGATTGATCTTTATGTCTCGCAGTTTTGGAAGTTTTTAGATGAAATTTGATTTTACAATTCTCTGAATTTTAAATCAAAATTCGTTTCAAATCATGCATTGTTTCATTGAAATAAAAATACAATAAAAAGTTTTTCTTACTTACTATATATTATTGTGTGTTTGATATAAATAATAAATGCTGGTTGTCAGAACATAAGGATATTTTTACTGAATTTTTCTAATCGTAACCTGAAATATCTATCATACTCAATAATTCTCCTGTACACTTCTAAGTTGCCTTTTCTCTCTGAATTGAAACATATCACGGATTAACAGAACCAAATCCATGAATAAGGATCATTTTTAGTTTTAATATGTACTGTAAACATTTCGTAGATTCGATGTTATAAAAATACCCTTCTCTCAACACATTTCCACAAAGTGCTCTAATAGATATTGAACCACATCTGACAATAATTGAAATATGTATCTTTGCAGGACAAGTTGGTTTACTACATTTGCTCCATCTGGGCTCTCTCATTTCCTATGCAAAATGCCATACGAATACATAGAAAATCCTTGTGATCCAGTATCCTTTAACAACTGCTCCAAACTTAGAACCAACTTCAAATTGTTATCATTGTTCTGAGTCTTTCTCATTTTCTTCTTACGTCCATGATTCCAAATTTTTGGACTCGATTGGTAGCTTACAGCATTTCCTTGCAATGCTTGTCACTGTCAATTTCAACTTTTTTGTTTCCAATTCACTCTTATTTCAATTCTATTCCAGGTTCTCCTTCAGCCATATTGATGGTTTCTGAGTTTTTCGGAATTTGGATGTCTTCCTCAACGTAGATCTTCATTGTTTGGACATGCTGAGTTTGCTCAGGAATATTTCTTCAATGCCAATCAGCAACATTTTTTTTACGTTGCTGACGATAAATTCGTTCTTCACAATGATATCCAGACCCAAAACACATTCATCCACTATTTCCACAACATTTTTTTATTTGCTTTTTATATTTACTTAACCATGATTATTCATTTCATGCGGAAGCATCCACATCTGACTGACTCTTTCTTATCAAATGTATGTTGTCTCAAAAGGAATGAAGTGATTTGATTTGAGATCGACATCGTGGGGGAAAGTCTTCTCTGGGGTGTCCCAGGTCTCTTCTTCTGGTGCATTCTGTGATGAAACATTTTTCTCTATGTATTTCTGAATTTTGGTCTCACCCAACAGCTTTGCAGATGGACAGTTTTTCCGCAGTTACACCTGTGTCTCTTTTTGTTTTCTTCAGAAGGCAACTGATTGCCTACTGCTGGTATGCAGTGCAATAACATTTTGAATAAAATTTTCTCAATGAAAGTCAAATTATACAGATTAATAGTGTAACATCAGTTGAAAAAAAAAGTAACATTAGCAGTACCTCAGGGGTCTCAGTTGGGACCATTGCTATTCTCCCTATTTATCAATGACATCAGTGGGTGCTTCTATTATCCTAATTTTTTCCTGTTTGCTGATGGTCTAAAACTTTTCAAATCGGTTGAAAACTTGCCTCAAAAAACTTTCCTTCGAGCAGACCTAGATAGTTCAAATAACTATCATTGCGAAATGAATTGGCTACAGCTGAATGTGAAAACTGTTCTGCCATTAATCTTCGTAGGAAAACAAACATTTGGAAATCAAATTACACTTATTCGGAAGGAAAATTGTTACCAGTTGTGGATTGTTGAAGAATTGAAAATAACCCTCGACTCAAAATTATTATTTGATGCTCATATTAAGGGAATTATCATGAAAGCTTTAGGAAATCTAGGTTTCATTATGAGTATCACGAGATAATTCACTTCTACCAAATCGTGACTTATATAATTCTCTAGTAAGAAGCAATCAAGAACATACTATGCTGATTGATTGCATCGAGGGATTACAAAAACAGTTTTTAAATTGTGTCAACTACAAATCGCAGGAAAATGGCCTATGCAGTATTTTTCTATGAAGCGTCTTATTCATATAAGCAGCAACATATCATTCAATATATTCAACATTGTTGAATATATCTTTCAGTTTTTATACCATAACATAACTGAACATTCTAAGTTATTACATGTGATTAAATAATTACAAACCTAGTTACATATAACTATTAATCATTACCTGATTCCAAAAAGCGGCAAATAGACGGTATTTACCTAATATGAAATTGAAAAATCGATGGCCGAGGAGGGTCGTTTTTGACTCAAAATTCAGAAAATATTTTTACTAATGAAAAATTTAGAATTTTTTTATTAAAAATATGAGGATACTGAGCAAGATAATATGGTCAGATAAAAAAATAATCAGTCAAAAATTGAAAATGTCTCTGAACTTATTGAAGAAAAAAATACATTGGGGTCAAAATTGACCCCCTTGGTCATCCCAAGGTTAATCTAATAACAGTTGTAAATATGGGTAAACCACAATATTTTTGCCCAATAGTAAAGGCTCTACTTTATCACGTAATTTGTCTTTTAAAATTAGTCGTTTAAAATAAAATCCATATAATACTGAACATACACTTGCTTACTGAAGGATTAGGATATTGTATACAACATATTGAAAAATTTTACTGTGTCAATGAATCTTCAGTTTCTCCAAAAATTATCTTATAATCTATGGGGAATTCTTTACAGAAAAAAAATAACACACCTGGGGCAATCTTTCAGGAATTCAATTTGAATTTGAATTTGGTTCGAAAGTGTTTCATGAAGGAAGTTATATGAACTCCTATACTTTATGAATGGCCAAGATGACCATGGTGTTGATATACCCTTTTATACACATTTGATAAAATGCTGCAGATGAAAATCATTGCGACAGTAATGTTTCAGTTATTATTATTTTATTGAATCCACAAACTTAGGTGAAAATGTTATTTCGTAATCCAATTTTCAAGGTTATGAATAATTTGAAAACTTGAGTCAGTTGATTTCCCACTGGAATATCGGTGCGTGTGAGGTAGAATCACACTTTATTGATAACCATATTCCATTTGAGAGTTGAACAGTATAACCCAGAGAAAACAGGTCATACATTATTTTATTCGATAACGTAACAGTAGTTACTTTTCCAATACTTTTGTCCTCTAAGTGTTCGGTTGGAAACTTTGAAAATTTCCTCCCTCTGTGGTGAAATTTCATTTCTCTGACAACGAAACAGGTTGTTACATTTCGTGGAAATTAGAAGTGAGCGAGATGTAATTCAAGTTTCTAGGAATAACTTGTTACTGTGCTTGTTCACCCAGAGAAATGGAAATGCAATGTTTCCCAGAAAGCGACGCTAATTAAAGGGTAGCCCAAGGATGCAACGTTTATTCTGGTGAAACCACATGAATATCATGCGCCAGACCGCAACTGCACATTGTTCAAGGAAAATGTCATGAACAGTGTGGATAGTTTTTATGGAATAAACTTGGTAGGTAATTTTACTTTGTCGGAGATTTTTTGTATAAAATTTGTTCTTTTCATTAACTTCATACTTCAAGTGGTTGAACTTAATGAAATCATGAAAGATGCATTAATAGATACAATTAACTCTGTTAAAATAAAATAATGTATATCAAAAAATTAGATATACATGCCTCAAACTGTTAGTGCTGGATTCAAGTTTTTTATTTGGTGAGCCAAAACCTCTACTCAATAGAATAAAAATTTATTAACCATTTATTAACCATTTATTAACCATTTCTGCTGCAGGAATATGTTTTCAATACATAATTCAGTCACTTATATATTAAAATGGATGCTATTTTTGATATGACGTATGAAATTGTTAGAAACATACATAGATTATATCAACACACAAAATTAAACATTTATATATGTGGCTTAGCATTGGCAAGTATTGGTTCAGTTAGTCTATTTCCAAACTTCACACCTGACTGTAAACCAGTTGCTAGTTTTAATTTGCTAGTAACGTCGATATACAACTACCGATTCTTAGTTCATGCCAGACATTTTTATTCAAATTTTGCCAGAAAACATACAACCAAGTGATTTTCCATGATGTGCTCTAATTCTGGTTAATACACACGAACATGATAATCCGCGTTTGGTAATTGAACTGTCCCAAACAATCAATTACCAAACACATTCACATTATTGGGCGCCTATCCTCTTCCTTGAATTAAAAAAAATGTTTAAAATTGTTTTTTCCGTTAACCAGCTGTCGTCTCCTTACGAACGGCAGCCCTCAGAAGTCGAAACTTGTGCGAGCCAAGGATTAACGAGGTCTTACCTTTTCAGGTGCGATTCCTAGCACTTTATCGGGCCATTAGAAAAATTTCTGCAGAAGCTAGGGTTTGAACCTTTGACTAGCAGCCAGATTGCGATTGAAACAATGTCGCTTTAACCACTCGGCTACCTGGCCCCGTAATAGAATAGAAAATATGATTCCTTAAATTAAGTATTCAGTACGATTGATATTCGCAGTGCATATCAACGAATACTTATCCAGGACAAACAAAATTTGTACAGCTATCGAAGCTTCTGGAAATTCATTTCAGTTCGTAAGGATTCCGTTTGGACTGAAGAATGGTGTTGCTTGTTTTGAGATATACCGGGTGTCCCAAATTTTATGTGACAGGCAATATCTGGTTTGTTGGAGAAGATATACAAAAATGTTTTTCACAAAAGTTTTATGAGTTCATGAGAGCTATATTTTGATATAATTTTCAAATATACAGGGTGTTTGGTGTATGTGCTACAGACCAAAATTCCATTTTTTTAAAATAGAATGCCCTGTATATAATTACATATTCAGATGCTACGTTAAATTCTGATATCATTTCATGTTTGGTTATTGAAATTCGGTTACGGCGTTGTTGAGTTATTGCACTTTTCCTTAAATATAAGGTTTCGAAAAAACTTATTTACTCGTACACGAATCCAGTCTATATCTTTTATTAAATTGAACTAGACTACTACTGAATACCAACCATTATTCTCACCTCTACGATACGATATCGATATCAGTTGAATATAATATTGAAATTCTTGAGAATGTGACTAACTTGAGGGTGAATTGCTTTATATTGCACAATTTCATCAAGTAGCTTATGCTTGTTGATGCCATAGTAACAAATGTTGTTGAATTGTATCTGCTGTCCAGTTCGATTCAGTGATTCTTTGCAAAACAGTAACTGTGTTCTTTCTGCGAAAACTCCAGTATGCCTTTCACGTTTAATCCAAGTGATTGCATCGATATGTTATTAATTTTTGGAGAATGTCAGAAAAACTGCCGTCAAGCACAACGTCTATACCAAGAACGTTTTCCAGACAGACCCATTCCGTCACGAATGTCTTTTTCTAGAGTTGTAGAAAAATTGCGAACTGGGTCATTTCCTTCTACTATAAAGCATCGTTATCATACGAGATCTCTTGCAGAAGTCGGTATGAGTAAATCTAATGTACAGAGAATTCTGAAAGAAAATAAATACCACCCATTCAAAATTCAGTTGGTAGAAGGTTTGAAACCCATGGACTTTGAACGACGACTTGAATTCATTGCTTGTATTCAGGTAATATTACATAAAAATCCTAACATATTCAGTAAAATTTTGTGGAGCGATGAATCGCGATTCCACAATAATGGAGTTGTGAATCGACATAACAGTCACTATTGGTCTCAAGAAAATCCCCACTGGGTTGGCGAAAGTAATTTTCAAACTACTTGGGGTATTAATGCATGGTGTGGATTGTTCAATGGCTGCATCATAGGACCTTACTTTTTCAATGAAAATCTCAATGGATTGCGATATTTACATTTTCTAGAAAATTATTTGATCCAGTTGATGGAAGATATTCCCATAGCAGAACGACAAGGAATTTGGTGGCAACAAGATGGTGCTCCTCCTCACAATTCACAGGTTGTTACTGAATATCTGGATAGAACGTACCCAAATAGATGGATTGGTAATAAGCCAATTCGGTGGCCGGCTCGTTCCCCAGATTTATCACTGCTTGATTTTTTTCCTATGGGGTTATTTGAAAGATATTGTTTTCTCTACTCCCCCTTTGAATGTGGATGATCTGAAAATGAAAATTCGACTAGCGTGCAGTGATATTACGCCTAATGTTATAAGAGCGACTTGTACGAGAGAAGTGATTCGACGTTTCGAAGCCTGTATAATATCTAATGGGCGTCACGTTGAACAATTTTTATGACTTATATCTAGGTACCTACCATTCTTATGAAATGATTTATCAAGTTATATTATTTACATTGTTATTAACGATTTGTTTTCGAATACACATTACACCTCTTTCAATTTCGCAATTGTTTCATATTCAAAATGATTCCTTACTGAATTCCACAACTCAAAATTGAAACCATTACTTCGAACACCCAAAATTTTGACTAATTTTCATGTGATCTGATGCAGAGAGAATAATTGTATGAGATATTTAAAAAAATAATAGTCGTTCTCAAGACTTCACATTTTAAGCAATAACTCAACAACGCCGTAACAGAATTTCAAAAACTAAACGTGAAATGATATCAGAATACAACGTAGAATCTGAATATGTGATAATATACAAGGCGTTCTATTTTAAAAAATACTATTTTGGTCTGTAGCACCTACACCAAACACCCTGTATATTTGAAAATTATATCAAAATATAGTTCTCATGAACACCTAAACTGTTGTATGAAACACTTTTGTGTATTTCCTTCAACAAACCAGATATTACCTGTCACATAAAATGTGGGACACCCGGTATACCAATTCCCAATTTCAGTACATCTCTTTACCAAGTGATAGGAATGTTTACGCCCTACCTATTCGAAATAGGGTCCCATGTTTTCTGAAAAAAATAATTCACTTGTACAGTGTAAGGTATTTCCAATGTTAGATGCAATTGCAGCCTTCGATTAAAAAAAGACATTTTCGATGCCGTCATAATATCAGTTGATGATAATGTTCAGAACACTCTTGCAGATTGAGCAAAGATATTCATCTGTTGAAATGGAAGCTTATACAGTCGAAACCCTAAAGAAGTGGTGACACCCTTGTATGGGTCGATATTTTAGATTCTTCATAGATCAGATGTAGATGTAAAATCAAGAATGAAAATATTAAGAGATGGCTTTTGGTGTTGTCTTTTTTCTAATAGGATGCCGTCTATCGTTCAGGCAATCAAAATACTGATGCAGGTAGTTTTTCGAGAATCAGTTCATCCACCTTATCAGAAGCCAACAAAACCGTCATTTCAATCCGATTCAATACACACTTCACGACATCTTTGTTTGAAAACTTCGCTATTGATACTAGTTTTATCGAAAGTTATATCTCACCCAATTCATCAACTTTTTTTCATGTCTCCTATCATTGAGTGGGAATTGATAGACAGAAAAACTCCAAATTCATTCGAAACTGACCAAATATCAAACAAGTTGATTGAATGCTGCTGCTCTGAATTTTGTATAGTATTTATCTTCTTAATCAGTTTGTCAACAACAAAAGCATATTTTCAAATAACTTGAAATTAGCAAGTGTATATTTAAAAAGGAGATACAAATAATGTGAATAATTACAGAGCAATTAGTATTCTCTCTAGCATTTCGAAACTTCACGAATTGAATTTAAAAGAAATGTTAAACGATAATTTTACTGCGATAAAATTATTATCACCATCACATGGTTTCACTACTAAGAAAATCACAGATATAGCTCTTTGTTACTTTCACAGTCAGATAATAACGGCTTTGGAACAGAAAAATAGTTTTCTGGAATTGTTCATCGATTTTCCACGTACGTTGGATTGTGTGAACCACCGCCTTTTGCTGCAAAAACTATGGAGATATGGAGTTAGAGGATTGCTGTTCAATTTACTGACTTTCTACCTGAGAAATAGAAGAAAAGTTGGAAAAATCGGAAAGGATATAAATTCTGAAAAGCATATCGTGTACCCCAGTTCAAAATGCTCTACCTGAGATGTGAATTGAAATTTGCATAATGCAGTGTTGATAGAATTTTTAACGAATACTTCTCAATTATTTACATAAATTATTTATTTGTGGCATCCATTGCAATCTGTCATCAAAAACCACACCTAACATTTTGGTTGTTGTTGTTGAAATCAATTCCAAATCAGTATTCTCAAACAGATGCATCTTATAGTGTTGTCCTTTCACCATGAACTGTAACATATTGGTGTTTGTTTAATTCATTTGCAAATTATTTTTCTCAGGCCATAAGATAACTTTGTTCGAAGTGATTTCAGCTGTGTTTCTAAAGGTACTTAAGTAATCTTTGATAACTAATATATTAGTGTCATCAGCATAACATTTTTTATATTATACAGAGAAAAAATATCTCTTCAAAATTTGTAGGTGTTCCTTATCAAATAATATTTTTGGTACTCGAATTCTGTACGTTTCATTTGAGCAACAACCATGAAATCGTGATAAATTATTCCATGAAAGTTGTCTCAATTATATTCACACTGTTTGACTCTCAATCACTTCACAATTTTTACATTTGTGTCGAACATTTCTCTAAAAACGTATTTTTTCATTATAACAGTTTTCAGTCTTTGTCTCTCAACAATCATGGGATTATACGACTCCAAGTGACTATCCCGCAAAAATTAACTCTTTTCTCATTCGAAAAAGCCTCTTTCTGGACGCATCAGCGAATTCCAATTTCGGAACGAATGGAGGTAATGATGCGCGAGCTTATGAATGGAGCGAATAAAAATAATAAAGGTCTCAGCTCTGACGGTGGCAGAATACAGGATCAGCAGACTGAATTTTCTGCTGAAAAGGATTCATTGTATCAAGAGAATGTCCGGCAATCAAAATGTGTTTTATGTAGGAAGATAGTAGGTACTCTTATTGACGAAGCTAGTGAATATAAAGATTCATTTCATGAATAACAAAAAAAAAATGGATAGTAGATGTCACAAATGGCTAATGACCATAGCAGTCGATGCCAAAACACCAAAGTAGAAGTCACAAACACTTTGAAATAAAAAATAATTCTAACAGCTGTTTGCACTGGTTCTTTTTAATAACAAACTCAGCTAGGTGGAAGATCAGCTTTTGAGGTGCACCCTGAGGTAAACATGGTTTGCACCGTTGATTCCTAGCCTGAACCTCAGCTAAGGATAGGAAATGTTTTGCAACAGCGCAAAAATGATCACGTGATGAGCGACATGACGTTAATAATATTCACTATCATTATTGCTCGGCGGGGCTGGCTTTCGACCAAAGTACAGATAGTTCTGAGTAGAACCTTTCTGGTCCCCGATGTCAGATCTGTCTCGTGAGTACTCCTGATCGTCTGATGAACTCCAGGAGAATCATCACGGGGTTTCCCTGTGGGATGATATCTTCTGCACTGCAGTGTCCGAAGATATCCATCCCTAAATCTGTCTTTTTAAGAACCAGGAACAAGATTAGCTCAAACTAATCTCGATGGCTGCACCAACTTTATCATTCATAAGGTTTTAGTGTAATAACCGAGTCTAAAAACTCCAGGGCCAAGTTTTCATCAAATTCGAGAAATCCGAAAAAAAAAGAAGCATGGTTGGAGGGCCATATTGGGACCACTGAGTCACCAATTCTCACGCCAGATTCGTTATCAGCGACCTTGAGGATCCCTTGGGCGAAGTGTTAATCGAATTTCGAGAATATCGAAAAATAAACGTTTTTGGCTATATTGGGACCCACTGAAGTGAGTTCTCCAATTTTTACCCAAGATTCATTATATCTACCCCCAAAACTTCTTGGACCAAATTTTCATAGATTTTCGGGAATATTGAATTTTGTTAAGAGCGACCCTGAGAACCTTTTGGACCAAGTTTTGGGACTATAGAGTAGTTAGAAGAAGCGATCTGTTCATCGCGTACGTCTGGTATCTCTGATAGCTGAACACATCAATTCGACAGCCTTTGACCTTGATCATCTCAAAAACTGTAAATTTTTTGACCTTGCGCCCATCGAATCAGAATATCGATATCTATAATATCCCAAAGATTCAGCTAATTCCACAGAGAGACATTTTCCTTGAGGTTTGTTGCGGAGTCCTTTGCAGAGGCTAGATTAATACCATAGAAATATATATTATTTTCTTACTCTAGAATGCTAATCCCGCCCATTTTCTTGGAGAAAAGCATGCCGCGTATGTGGCCCTTTTACGATGTGCGCATGCTCGTTATCGGTGTAGTTCGGGTTGATCGAAGTTTGAAAATCACTTGGTGTTCCAATTCAGAGTTTTGTGTCATGAGGCAATAAAACCCATGTAATTTTTTAAGAGAGAAATTTGCCAGCGCATTCAGGACTTTTTTAATCCGAAAGAACCTTTTAAACATAGATAGAAAAGTAATCAATAAAAATAAAAATATAATAATATAAAACAACAACAAAAATTAATTGGCGCTCCAGGGCGACTTGATTGATTCCAGTGGCGCATTTGCTTTTTCAGCTGCAGGAAAAACCGGAAAAACCTGCAGCACCACATCATCTGAAGATCTTGATCTGCCAATGTCCTCTCTCTCATAGAATAAAATGTAGGATCCAGAGGCTCCAATAAACCCAAGATATCGTCAGATCATTTAGAAACAAAACTATCGTCAAACTTAAACCAGTCCGTTCCATCTTTCGCCAATGCGTAATAATGGCCACATTCAACGCCGGAACCACAGTGAACAATGACTGCATGAGGATTATAATTGTGGTCTCTTAGATTGAGGTGTTCATCTATGTTCAATCTTCGTATAAGTTTGCTGCCTCCGCCAGAAGTTGAGTCATGTTTGAAGAGCATCAGTGTTATTATCAGATTGACTGGTGCCTCAGTTATACTCGTTGTCTTATAATTATTTGTCAGTTTGGCGCATATTGGACAATACAGTTGATCATCACCAGTTAAAAGTTCTATTTTCATATGATGAAACAGCAAGCTCCGCACGGACTGGCTATCAGACATATCAGGAAATGCTAGTTGAAGCTCCAGAAAGTCACATACGCTTTTACTGTCTCTCAAACATGTACCACAACATAAACTAGTGAGGATTTTTCCAGCGAAAGATCTAGAAACACAAGACGAGATAAGCTGTACGGAACCATTTGATCCAGAACGGTCGAGACTACTGATTTTGTCATTTTCCTGCTCACGAAGAGTATTCAATAAGAATCCCAAGAATTCGGAACAATCCTCTTGTTGTCCTAACGAGTATCTAGTAGACTTCAAAGACTCCATGAAATCGATTGGTGGGAAAGATGATAAATTCTTACGAAACTGCAATTGCATAAACAGGGATTTGAGATTGGTAAATAAGTAGGAAACGTTCTCGTTCATTGTTAAAATCTCGTTCTTGAAATTCTTCGTCATGAATAATACTTGTAAAATGCTATTCATGTAGCAAGTTTTTCCCAAATTATCTAATCCAATCTTATTAACAAGATCCTCAGGACAACTCTCCACTGATTCGTAGGGAAGCTGGTCAGACTCTGCATAGCATTTCGTAAGCTACAATCAATCCGTCCAAGTGAAGAAGGGTTTCGTAGAGGGATCGATTCGGCTCTTGCTCGATGAAGCTCCTCCGCTGAAAGGGAACCAGAACGAGGAATGCAATTCATGACCGTGGTGGTCGGCTGGTAGTGCGTTCGCCTCGCATGCGTGGGGTCGTGGGTTCGATCCACCGATTCACCGGTCTCGTGCATGGCTTCACACGTTAATAGGTAAGGGCTGCGTCTTTACTAGCTCACACAAGTCTCTCGACGAATTCCGAGGGTTGCGCGTTGGGGTGCAATCGGTTGACGGAAATAACAATAACAATATATGGGGTGCAGGAATGACTCATGTCCATTGACCGCACTGAAAAAGAAGAAGGTGGATCAATCACTTGCGAATTAACCTTGATAGGTGACTGATAACGATACACTGCTCTCGGCTGTTCTCGAATAGATTTTAGTTCCGTATTGAAATGAGGGCAATGCATGATCTCATGAAAATTATGCGATGGAGGAATAGTTCCAAAAACCGAAGCAGCATTACCACGTTGAATAACAATACTAATTCTTTCTATCAATAAAGTGGTAGAACGGTAATCTTTCGTTTCGTGACCCAATCTCCTTCCAAGTTCATGAACAAATAACAGAGATTCCGGACCATAAACATCAAAAGTTTCAACCGCTACTGGATGAAACATAGATTATTCCTAATTTTAGGCGCGAAAGAAACTTATTTAATGCAATAATGTACCCTATCTTACTGTAATTATAATGACCGCGCAACAGTGCTTTTTCATCAACAGGAAGACTTGTCACTAAGATTTCAGATTTTGTCTTGTCCTTTTTGTGTAGTGTTTGTTGTCGTTGGTTCTTTCATAATTCGTGAATTTGCATTACTTTTGTTCCTTTAAGATATTTTCTAATGAAACCGTTTCTTCCTACAGATAAAAATATTATCTGTTTAGTATTGTTGTTTTTATGTACCTATGCTCTGCTCAAAATAGCTTATTATTATAGCTTGACACAAAAAGAAGAGACCCGAAGAGAAAATTGTAATTTGTGGCAGACATTTTCCTTATGAAAATTTATGTAAAGAGGGCAATAGAACACTGTGTCTGCGTAAGCATGACCAGTAATACAACTTTTTGAAAACAAATTTCAAGTAATAGCCACACCGCTCATATTATGTTCTGACTATTCTTGAATTAGTTCTTGATTCCTACAAAAAGTACTCCTTAGAAAATTAATGTCAGTATGGAAGTGCTTTTCTTTGATGATGAGGAAAATGCTTCTGGTCTCACTTTTTCATAAACCCCCATTGTGGAAATTGCACTAAGGTAACACAATCAGAAACTCGTAGAAATGGCGTCTCTTCAAATCATTTAAATTAAATGCAGTTACATATTTTGACATGAATCGTTCTAGAAAAAAGAAAACCTTGAGCTTCTATATGGAAGCATCCAATTTTATAAAAACAAATTTCAGTTGAAATTATTCATAATATTAGCTGAAATCAATTTTCATAGTTTTTGTATTTTCAATTTATTTTCCAATCTGCTGCTTGCTTGAAATTCGCCCGACTACTTGGGGTAGTTCTGTAGCTTTTGTTGGGTTTATCTACAGCTGACAAGTGATTGCGATTGTGATTGCGCTTCAGAGTGCTGAATAACGATAATAACCGTACTCTACTTTCTGATTACCTTCGCTTAATAGTTTGGATCATAAATATGAGAAAAGATGCATTCACATCGAATAAATAGCAGGTTAAGTACATTGAGTTTTCCAACCTTATTCATCAAGATTCAGAATTAAAAACGTTTGTTAATCTTGACTAGTACCATAATATTTTACTAAAACCGGGCCTGTTACAAAAAAGACTAATGACGCACATGCGCATTGCGGACTAGTCTGAACTTTTCACAACACTTTTGACATATGGTATTGGCATTCTATATATTTCCAAGATTAATACCGATCCATTTTCCTTTGATGAAATATTTTAATTTTTGTTTGCAACCTCGTATTTTAAAAATCGTTAATCCTATTTTAAGCTCAAGTTCAGCTCAGAGTTAGTCATTACGCCGAGATGAATATTACAACGGTAACTTGTAACGGACGCAGAAGGCGTGAAGTTAACTGATGCTGAACGGCGGAAAGATGATAAATTGAGGTGACGCGAGACTTTCCTTTTTCTTTCACGTGGCCTGCGCTTTCCTGTCGACTGACGGAGTGTAGACCTTGAAGTTATTAGGAACGTGAACGCCATGAATATCGAGTTGTTAATAATGGTAATGGTGTCTGACGTGGGTGATTTATAGACAATATATATTCTAGGTAGCTCTTCGGACGATAAAGAATTACATGATTATTCCCGAGGGAGGAAAGTTCATTCCCAATAATTCGATCCAACAGGCGGGGTGGGATATTGAGGTGTCAAACTCATTCACAACTTTTAGTATTCGACGAAGGAATTAGCTCAGTATGGAGAAAATGTGCTAACATGAGCTTTAACCAATTTGGGGAATTATTGTTGCTTTTTAGAAAGGATTGTATCATCACAATTGAATACATTTTGCTCTGATTTACACTCTATTGAGGTTCGGAATTCGTTTTTTCGGGGAAGAGTTCTCATTTTTGTTTGTAAACTGTGTTCGTTTTACAATAAAGGGCTGGGATACCTTCAAAACTAAACCCAGGGATTAGTTTAAACCGTTGCTCATTGCTCAAAAATTGTAGAAATTGTACATTGACCAGTATATTTATACCAGAAAGTCTCTGCTTTACAAAAGCATTCATTTGGTCTTCCAGTACCATTTCTAGAGCTTTAGATAGTGAAAGTAAGATGCTTATTGGTCTAAGGTCTGAAAATTCAGAAGGTTTATTGCATTTAGCCAAAGGTATCACTAGAGCACGTTTCCAAATAGAAGGAAACACACCATCAGAGATAACTGAATGAAAAAATTAACATTATATGATTTTGCAGATGTTCTTCGACTAAAGGTACGGTTCGTTCCATGCGTCCGTCGTGCACAGCGGCCGCAGTGCGTCAGCCGGTCGATCTCATGGTTTCTTCCATGCGGATGTCGCGTACGGCGGACGAAGCCGGTTTTTTTCCGCTAGTGCTAGTTCCCACTTGTAGAAATGGAGATGGATGATCTACCCGACTTTATTTTTTATTTGAAGTAAATAACGATGAGGTAATCCTGCAGTTATTCAACTTGGAAAAGAGCAAGGCGAATATAAATCCAATATTAAAAAAAGGCATGAAGAGGGGAAAACAAAACACATTAATTAATCGACATCTGCTTGATTTATGGAGTATTTCCGATTGAACAAGATGCAGTTTGAGTACATCTTCAACTCAATAAAAGATCATGTGAAATCTGAATCATACAACTGAGTTTGCTACCTAATAACTACAAGATTGGAGTTTTGTGATGTGACGGTAGGTCGTACCGCCCATCGTGTCCCACTACTCCCCGACACCGCTCACGGCAATTACCTTACGGTCTATCCGCAGCGCGGCTGCGAACGCAGTGGGGATTTGGATACGCCAGATCAGCGCGCTTAGGCTGTGCAACGACACAGTCAAGCTACCATTTGCATATTACCAATGGTGAGGCCGTATACTGAAGTATACTACTGGCTCTGCAGTGTCAGTGCCCGAGCAAATTTAGCGTTGCTCACACGCCGAGATGAGCTTTGCCACCCACCCCAACCCTAAGGGTGAGGGCATTGACCACCTCTACCGAATTACGGTATTGTTTTCCATTGTCCTATCCAGCGAAACCCCCGCCCCCTAGAGGCCAACACCTTATGGAAGGGCATGGAAGGGCATGTTAGTCAGATTCCTCCGACAACGTTGATGGGTCGCCGTCTGCAGTCATTTTCACCCATACTGCATACCCATGTCAGACTGGATCCCTCCAGCCTACGTTAGATGGGTGACCGTTCGTGACTTTTCAGCCGCTACCATGTTGACTGGACGAGGACCCACGGCTTTCAACCAAAGGTGTTTGGAATCACCGTGGGCACTCCTCGCCCGACGCCGAGGGCACATGGTGGAACCCCGGCCCACCTAATAACTACAGAGAAAAACGGAAACTCTCTCACGGCTGCGGCTACACTGCTTCTGGAGCAACGATCGCAGTCGTTCACGGCTGACGTGTGCGACCGCCGCTTGGAAGGAAACATGTACATTCAAAAACACGTATAGCAGTGGGTTGCGGCTGCCGCACTGCGGCCGCCGTGCACGACGGCCGCATGGAAGGAACCGTACCTTAAAGGTATGGTTCCTTCCAAGCGGCCGCCGCGCACGGCGGCCGCAGTGCGGCGGCCGTAACCTACTGCTACACGTGTTTTTGAATGTACATGTTTCCTTCCAAGCGGCGGCCGGACACGTCAGCCGTGAACGACTGCGATCGTTGCGACGGTACTGCTCCAGAAGCAGTGTAGTCGCAGCCGCAAGAGAGTTTTCGTATTCCTCTGGGGTTATAACGTACCAAACCCGGTTGTATGACTCTGATTTTACATAATCTTTCATCAAGTTGAAGATGTACTCAAACTGCACCTTGTTCAATCTGAAATATTCCCTAAATTTTACTTCATTCCCGAGTAGATGTCGATTAATTAATGTAACAAAACACCCCTCTTCACGCCTTTTTTTGGATATTGGATTTATATCCGCATTGCTCTTTTCCAAGTCGATTAACTGCAGGATTTCCTCATCGTCATTTACTTCCAATAACAAATAAGGTCGAAAAGATCATCCATCTTCACTTCAACTACTGTGAACTAGCATTACTAGCACCATCGGCGGAAAATTGGCTCCGTCAGCCGTACACGACATCCGCATGGAAGAAACCATGAGATCGACCGGCTAACGCATCCGGTCGACGCACTGCGGCCGCCGTATACGACGGCCGCATGGAAGGAACCGTACCTTAAGGCTAACATTTTAATGGAGATTTCATCGCTTCCGACTACGTTACTGTGTTTTCAATTATTCTAACAATGATCTCACTTATCGAATTATCTTTCTCGTCTTCCTCTACGTAGGTATTGGGCCGGTTCGAAAAATACATGTACGCGAGGATATCTCCACGCACTGGTTCACTAATAATCTCAATGACTGTGATAATATTGGTTGCTTTGACCTGATTAAAAATTTACTGAATTATAATGAAACTCAATTGGCTTTGGTAGTTCCGAAATTTATTTGCCAGGAAGAGTCATGTGTAAAAATGAGATCAATTCATAAAATGACTAGACATTCAAAATGGTTTAACTAAGCTTTCTGAAATTCTTTAATTATCAAATCAATGTACTAAAATTTTCAAGTAGGATTTTCTTGATGTAAAGTGACAAAACTAACTCAAAATGCAACCCTGCTTTTTCATTTTCACCAAATACCTTTCCACAACGGGTCCAAGTAGCCGAGTAGTTGAAACGACATTGTTTCAATCACTGGCTGCCAGTCGGCGATGGTTCAAACCATGGCTACTGTAGAAATTTTTCTGATGGTCCAAGAAAGTGTGAGGTTTGGTAAAGAGAAAACGGTTTGTGTGACAAATCTAATCAAAAATATACCTTTCTAATTGACATTTCGCGTTGGTTGGAGACCCCTCACTTCTATAATCCATGAATATTTATACTGTGACTACATTTATCTCACAACTTTGGATCCGCTCGAAATGGGTTTGACTTGACTGGATCCGATACACCTAATCGATATATGCTCGGATTGGATTGAATCACTCAAGTCAATTCCATAAAATATAGGATTGGACCCAACCGATCGCCTTAAAAAGAAGTGAAATTACGAGATAAACGGGTTTGAAATTGACAAATGACAGGTAAAAGTAGCCAAATTCAGATTAGTGTTTATATTGACAATTGTCTTTCTCAAAATGGAGAGCAAAATAATAATTAAGAAAAGAAATGTATGTTCCATAGAAGAGAGCAGATCTACAGAACAACGATTCGTGATTTAATTCGCAGAACACAAGAAATTTAAGGTTACGAAATTCGACATTTTGCTGTGAAGTTAGCTTTTTTCAATCGGATTGAAGAATAGGATTCTTCGATCCACTTAAATATTGCGATATAAACTGAAGGGTGGTTTCACTCGACTCAATGCTATTGAATTTGAAGCGAATAGAGATCGTCCAGATAAACGTAGTCTGTGTCAGAAAGAAATTTTCCACAAAATACTTCCATAATTACTCTTTCGGATATCATATGCGACTTTTATCGCCCGTTATAACTAACAACAATATCTTGCACATAACATATCGATTCAGTTCCGTTATTTAATTCATTATTTTCTCAAATTTTACGTTCGAAGAAACTGGACGATCTATTTCGAAAAAGCTTCATAATAATAGCTTTACTATTATTTTGCAAACATCTACCAACATGAAAATAAACATCAACTTGATAATATCGATCATAAATACAACATAAGAAATAAAAATGAAACATACGCACGGAAAAAAACAAATAAAGCGGCAGACCAAAAATGTAACACTTATTAAGCTCCTGAACTATATAACACACTCACAGATTATATTAAAAATAAGTTATAAAACTTCAAATATTACTTGAAAAGTTTCATCTTTGAAAACTCTAGAGAAATTAATCTTAAAATAATAGAATAATATAAAGTGCCCTGATTGTATACTTGTACCACTTTTATAAATGAGCTTTTTTGAATGCGCTTGAATAGAAGCTCTCCTTCATTTGTTTGTGCAAATTGCTCTACTCGTTCCACTGTAAATTTCCCTTTTATTTTATTTTAATTAACTCATTTTACCTGGTGATTTTATTTTAATTACCCTATCTTACTCCTCGATTTTAAAATATAGGTTATATTATTACTATTATTGTTTTATGTAATATTGATTTGTTTATTGTGTCACGTAAAGGTTTAACCTTCAGTGACTTTCTTCTCAGTTTATTTACTTCAGCTAGGTATCAATACTTCTCATATATTATTATAATCTGTGTTATTCTCTCAAAAAAACTGTATCATCTTTACTCTATTGTCCTTCTTGCAGGATTGAAATTGTCGTTTTGGAAATCCTAAAAAATAGATGTCTTTCTTCAGAGAATTGGTTTATACTCTCCAATGAACTGAAGGTTTGCGTCAAAATTTCTTTTCCATTGTGATGGGTTTCACAGCCTGCCTTTTTCTGACATGTGTGTACCACTTTTAGTAAAACTATTGTGAAGCGGAATGTTACTTTTCTGAAATATGCAATAAGAATGGTAACTGGACTTGGTTCGAAACTTGCCCTGAACAAATGTGGTAGTTGTTATTGGCATTTCTCAACTTTTTACACTTGAACAACTACAAAAATCATCATTTCGAAATTCTCGAATACGAGTCTTGTAAAAAAAACTAGTACAGTTAAGATTGTCGCGATCGTCTTTGGTACAATTTACGAACCGTTTCACATCCCCCATCTATCTGTGACTATTTGATGAAATACCGTAACTGAGAATCTTTTCTTCGATTTATGTTCTCATCAGTATCACGACCCCTATAAATATATGGAGTTCAACTACCGTCTGAACTCGATCTACAAATCTTGGAGATGAAAAATGCCTCTCCCGTAGACAATACGCCTCAATTTGATACCGTGTAACAATGGCCATTTTTTCCTCCTCTCCCAACACTGACGGCAATTTCCCAATTCGACCCGACTATCTTCTGCGTCTGGCCATGATTCATTGGGACGTTAGCCGGCTTCCATATTACAATCCTCGGAGTTGTAAAGTGTCACATTAACTTTTTCAAGGGTGAAAGATGGCGCTGAATATTTCAATAGGTAATGAGATAATGAGTCAAATAAGTTAGGCTAGTTTGTGTTGGAGTCGCTTTTTTCGATTTTGCTGTTGAAGGCAGTTTTTGTTATGGGAATATACAATGATGACACAAAGTCCGATCCTCTTATTTTTTGAGTCAGTAGAGGTGGTAGCGCCGAATTTGGTAGTGACAAAGTCAAAAGTACCATATTTTCCACGTGGATACGACAGCTCAATGTGTCAAGACAACAATCTAATTTATTTTCACATAAAGGTAGAGTGTCGGATCTTTTTTCAAATATATACAGTTATGGTGAATGCAAATGAATAATCCTGAAACATATCAACTTTTTCACATGAAACTACACTTTCTCAATAAAATTATTCACCTGCCCCTTCAACTCCGTAGGAGTTGAAATTTGAATGAAAAGGGGTAGCGTGTGATAACGCTTTTAAAAGGGTTTTCAATTATCTACTCATCAAAATATGAGGTAACATTGTAATTAGAAAGTAAATACGCTAATATCACTCGGGATTTTTTTTTTCTGACCGCTAGTTCATCTATAATCAGAAGAATAGTGGTTTCGTGACGTCACGTTCATCAAAACTAAAGTTGGCAACGTTGTTAAAGTTGTGCACCAAATTCTCATTCAAATATAATGTATGACAGTTGTCATTTGATGCCAGGCGGGTTCTTTCGTCTTTCTCACGGTGCGATCAATAAGAATAGTTTGTCTCTGTCTAACTCATTTGCCTACCCATGTGATACAAGTGAAGCAGTTCCATCAGATCTAAACTTCAACGAACAGTACCTTGATTTATTTTTTGAGGTTAAAGCGGTTTTCTAAGTTTTGAGAGCTTTTGCTGTTTGTTGATTACTTATATTTCGGACGTCCATCATCTTAATGGTTGAAAGATTTCTATCTCTTTCAAATTTTTCACAACGTTTCAATTGCTTGAATCCGCAATCGTCTTCTGGTGAATAATGACAAAATCAGATGCTACGCGAGGTCTATAATTAGCGCGTAATTACGTTGTAATTACGCGCGGTCTTGTGGCGCGCTTGGTTTCGCGCTTTTTCTCCCTCCAAAACGGTCCATGAGCGGTTTCCATACGTTTTTAATTTCCACGCTTGGTTGTCTGAAGGGACAATTGGCTTCTATATAGGTGGTTTCTATAAATTTCCGTTTGAACCAATGTTCCACTCTATGAAGAACACTAGCTTCGTCCCAAAGAATTCGGTGGTGTTTTGTCCAGGCGTGGTCAACGATTCCCGATTTTGGTGTTTCCCCTCGTTGAGTCCACTTTTTGTGTTCGGCTATTCTTACTGATAATGGCCTCTTGGTCTCTCCGATATAGGAATCTCCACTTCCACATGGGACTTTGTAAATACAGTTTTTGCTGGATTCTGTTGTGTTCTCTGGTTTCGTCTTGGTGAGGAAGCTTCGTAAGGTACTGCCGGATTGAAAGCAACTCTTGATGTTGTATTTATTTCCGATTCTTCTGATCTTCTCGGAGGTACCCGTGATATAGGGAAGAATGAGAACGGGGTTTTGTGGTCTTTCTACGGTTGTTTTGGTCTTTTCGAGTTGTTTCCGAACTTCTCCTATGAGTTTCTCGGAGTATCCGTTTCGACGTAGGTCCTTTTTGATGTGGTTAATTTCCGCCTCCAATGTTGCAAATAGACATTGCTCTCTCCACCAACGTTCTTACGATTCCCCTCTTTGTGGAGTTTGGGTGATTAGAGCCGTAGTTGAGGTACTGTCCTGTGTGTGTCTTCTTCCTGTAAACAGAGGTGAGGATTCCAGTGTCTGTTCTTTCAGCTTTCACATCGAGAAATGATAGGGTACTATTAGTTTCCTTTTCCATTGTGAATTTGATTGAATCCCTCAGGTTATTCATTCTGGCGAAGAATTCCCCAAGGTGTTCATCTCCATGGTTCCAAATGATAAAGGTGTCGTCTACGTATCTTAGCCATAGTTTTGGTTTGTATTTTGCCTCTCTGATAGCCAATTCCTCGAACCACTCTATGTATATGTTGGCGATTACTGGAGAGAGAGAAGATCCCATCGGCAGTCCATCAACTTGGGAGAAGAAACGGCTCTTTTCTTGAAAGTATGAATTGTGTAGGCAGCACTGCAGTAGTTCCAATATAGCTTCTACGGGGAGGTCAGTCCTTTCATGAAGCTGGATGTGTAAAGGCTCTCCACGTCAAAGCTGATGAAACGATCTTCAGGCCCTAGTTCAACATCTTTGATAATGTCCACAAAGTGTTTAGAATTATTGACGAACGAACTGCTAGTACCCTGTAAGGGTTGTAGTATCGGTAGGAGGTATTTCGCCAGGTTATAGGTCGGTGAGTTACGGGAGCTGGTGATTGGTCTTAATGGCATGACGGGTTTGTGAATTTTCGGAAGACCGTAGAGATGAGGAGGTTTACTGTAATGTGGCGTCAAATGTGTCCGTTCTTTGTCTGGAATAAAGGTTTTGTACTTCGTCAGAGTACTGTAGATTTTCCTTTCTATCGAAGATGTTGGATCCTTCTGTAAGAGTTTGTAGTTTCCTGTTTCGAGTACTGCTTCTAACTTGTCATCATACGTCTGGGTGTCCATGATGACTGTGGCATTTCCTTTGTCTGCAGGAAGAATTTTAATGCTGTAGTCCAATTGCAGGGTTTTCAGGGCCTTCTGTTCTCCAGTGTTGATGTTTTTTCGAGGGATTCGCTCCTTCTCCAAAACCTCTTTCACTTTCCATCTAAATTCTTCTGCATGGACAGGGTTCATTCTGTTGCTTGTTGACTCTACCGAGCTCACGATGTCCAAGATAGGTATCGTTTTTGGTGCAACTGCGAAGTTCAATCCTTTTTCCAGCAGGGACTCCTCTACTTGAGTCAGGGGTTTTGATGAGATATTGATTATGGTACTTTTGTTGTTTGTGTTCTAAAGTTTGTTATTAATTTCTGTATCTCCAGTACCTGTATCCCTGCAACAACTGAACATGTCGAAAAGGTGCTTTGTACCTCGGTAAATTATCCGAACTTCCCTTCACGAAGCCTTGTTCCATATTTTTAATACACAATTACACAAATAAATTCACACCAAATCGTTTATGATAACACGTCACTACACTATTATCGAATTTATCAGTTGCATGTTGATTGTTGAATGTAAATAAAATAAACATTAACCTCACATCTCCATATAACTTTTGACAGTTGAGAACTGTCATTACGATTTGCTGTGTTGTCAATGCTCGTTCTTTATCAAAAGGGTGGTCTGTTCAGAAAATTTGAAAGTTACAAATACAATAAAAAATAGCTAATATGTGGATTTTTATCTATGAGTTGATCAAGTAACAATGTATTGATTATTTCTCAACGGCTTATATCATGCTAGAAGTTATATTTTTAAGAAGAACGATATTGCCTGTTTCGGAACTTGGATTATGGTGGGAGATATTTCCGATGAACGTGACGTCAGCGGGACACCTTCAAATGTGATATTTTTTTAAAATGAAAGAAAAATAATGGAACTTTTTGTTAAATGGACTTTTCAGACTAACAACTATCGATTTAAACGAGATTTGTAATTTATTTTCCGTAAATGTAAAGGCCCATTGTCTTTATAATATAAGTAGTTGGTATGTTCTCTGATCCACATATACCCCTAGATTTCTGCTCGATACACCTCTGGAATTTGAGAACATTTTAATGAGTTATTCAGAAGTGGCAACTATGTTTTATTTACAATGACGTAGATTTTTTTTTCCACCATCAATTACCTATTGATGGATAATTAATTGATTGTCATCTTCTAGCGATTCTCATCTTCTGATAAGCTAACTGATGCGATGCTAAGAAATAGTTTATAAAAATGGTCTATGAGCTGGTTGAGGATGAATCAGACATTTTTCGAGAAAATGGCGGAGGATTTCCCAGCAAACCTTAATTACATGAAACAAACAAACAGTTGTTCCAATCACAAATCTACATTTTTTTCCCAGTGAGAATATTAACACCTAGAATTGTAGAAGCCGGAGCTTGGAAACTCCACAGGTATATCGTGAGACTCATACCCAGTATTATAGAATTGAAGACTGGGCTAGAATCAGCGGGGGCCATTATTATTTTATGGAAAATAACTGTCCCCGTATATTTTCAAATATTTCGAGATGAACTAATAATCTCCGCAATAGACGTTTTATTTCAAGACTCATATGAGTTATCCACAGTTATCACCTACCAAAGGGAAGGTGCCTCATAATGATATTTCAGATAAAAGAGGATATATATAATAATAATAATAATAATAATATTTATTCACACACCTGCATGGTACAATACAATTAAATATTAATAATTAATTGTGAATAAATGAATACTCGATAAGTGTGAAACACTTGTTTCGAGAAGAAAACCTAATAAACAATTACATGACAAAATGTGTAAACATAAAAATTTCTAAATTCAATCTAAATATAAAATGTGAAATTATAGTCATCATATTGACTCATAAAAACAAACATATATATACAAATATACACATACAGACACTTTCACGCATACATACATACACATATACACATATACACATATAAACTATATAAAAAGTACAAACATATATTATAAAAAAATTTAAAAAGTATATAAAGTTTGATATAAGGAATGAAATGTATGAAAACAAGATCATTTCAAAATACCAAGTGGATAATACAGCAAAGGTAGGTAACTTTTTTTATTTTTTTGTTTCCTTATCTACTCGAATATTCTATGTAGTTCAATTCTCTTACTTCGAAGTATATGTTTTTTTAGTTCTTTTTTGAAGCGATTGATATTTTGTAATGATTTTATTGTTTCAGGTATACTATTATACAGTTTGGGAGCGAAGTAAGAGTATGATCTTTGGGCAGCGACCCTAACCATCAGGGGTGTTACATAATGATCTTTTTGGCGAGTGTTATATTGATGAAGGGGGAGCAGTGCTGTGTGCTTATTTGCGTGATAGTTAATACAAGAACATAGAAAATACAATTGTCTTATGTCCAGAATTTGAGTCTCAGAGTACAAAGCATCAGAGGAATATCTACTGTTTTTAGAAAATATCAATTTCAGAAAACGTCTTTGCATTACTTCGATAGGGTGGATATGAGTTTTCAAAGTTCCCCCCCACACTGCTATTCCATAACGAATGTGACTTTCAACTAAAGAGTAATACAATGTTTTAAGGTGCTTCAGTGGTAGTAATTCTTTGAGTTTCCTGAATTTGTATAATATGGTTCTCAATTTGTTTACAGTATATTTTATATGCAAATCCCATTTCATATGAATATCAATTATTATCCCAAGATATTTTATTTTGTTTTCGGGCAGAATGTGGAAGGGGTTTTCTGTCCTGATTACCAATTGATCAAATGGAGGTGTTCCAGCTGAATTACAACAAAATGGTAAGTAATGTGTTTTATCTATGTTAACTGTTAATAGTTTCTTATCCAACCAACATTTTATCACAGAAAACTCGGTTTCAACCATAGCTTTCAATGAGTTCCAGTCATCTGCTTTATAGAAGATGGCTGTATCATCCGCAAATCCAATAATGTCTCCGTTGTTACTCAATGAGAAAAGTCCGTTTATGTAAATATTAAATAGTGTTGGTCCCAGCACGGAACCTTGAGGTACTCCACAATCAATCACCTTTTCACTGCTCAGTACATCATCTATTCTTACCGCCTGGCACCTTCCTGTTAGATAACTTTCGAATAATTTCAAAGTGTTACCTCGCATTCCAATATCTTCCAACGACTGAAGAAGAAGGTGATGACTGACAGTGTCGAAGGCCTTGGACAGGTCTATGAACACACACAAGGACGGTTTCTTCTCATTTAAAGCTTGGGTAATTTTTGAATTCAGTGACAGAACTGCATCCTGTGTCGAAAAATTTTCTCTGAATCCGAATTGATTATCTGAAATTATTTTATATTTGTTGAGGAAGGTGACGATCCTTTTTTTAATGATTTTTTCGAATATTTTCGAAAGATGTGTAACAAGTGAGATCGGACGATAATTTGTTATGACGGAGGTATCCCCTTTTTTCAAAAGTGGTGTAATAATCGACTTTTTGAACATAACAGGGTAAACACCTTTTTCCACACATCTATTGAGTATATACGTCAAGGGTTCTAGGATATATACTGTTATAAGTTTAATAGTTTCCGCTTGCAAGTCATCATAGCCTACTGCCTTGTTATTTTTTAATCCAAAAATTATGTTTCTTGTTTCCATTGAGTCAATTGGTTCGAACACAAATGAATTCATAATAGGTGATCTTTTTATCTTGTAATTTTTGTTGTTTTTTATTTGGCCAGCGAGAGTTCTACCTGTTTCAACAAAGGTTGCATTGAATGTATTCGCAATTTCCATTTTGTCAGTCAAGATTTTGTTTTCAGTAGGATGTTTAATTTTATCTATAATGTGTTTTCGTTTTTTTGTTCTTGATATTTGTTGAATAACATCCCACAACATTTTTGAATTATTCTGGTTTTTTTCAATTAATTGGTTATAAAACTTGGATTTAGTTTTGTTGATTAATGAAGTTAGCTTATTTCTATAGCATTTGTATTCTTTCTTCAGATTATCATTGTGTGGCTGTTTCTGCATAAGACGAAACATCCTGTATTTTTTATTAATAGAATTTAGTAATCCGTTCGTAACCCAGGGAGCTATTTTGTTATTTTTTCTACGAATCTGACGTCTCTCTGTACATGCTTCTAATGTTTTTGTAGTTATATTGATGAATTTTTCTGTTGCAGAGTCTGGAGATGATGCAGTGTAGACGTCGATCCAGGAAATATTACCGAACATGTTGTGCATTTTATTGATATTTAAACATTTAATTGATTTGTTTTTGTTTTCATTTGCCCTAGTGTTTTCTGGAAGTACAATCTGAAGTAGAGTAGTGTAGTGATCTGTTATTGTAGTTTTTAATATGATAGGTAAAATATTTTCATTCAAATTAGGATCTCTGGTTTTAATGAAAATATGATCTAGACAGGTTTTACTACTACCTTGCACTCTGGTAGGTGCGTTTATTGTTGAGATGTACCCAAATTCATTCAACGTGTTCAAGTATTCAGTTGTATCCCTGTCATCTGGATTACACAAATCGATATTAATATCTCCTAAAAACAGAGACACATCTGTGTTTTCGTGATGGTTCTCAAAAAAATTAAAAAGATTGGTATTGAACTCTTGAGTACTGGAGTTTGGTGATCTATATAAAGTTGTAATGACGAATGTATTTTCCATGCCTAGATCAAGTTTTATTTGAAGCGCCTTCAGCTCATTGAAAATCTCAATTATTTCGTAACTAAAGTTGAAACACGATTTGATATATGCAACTACCCCATCATTCTGGTTATAACGGCTTTCATTAAATAACATATTATATCCATTTATGTGAAAAATGCTTTGATCGATCACATCTCTAGTTTCGCTTAAAATTATGCAGTCAAAATCGGTATTGAAATTTTGTAACATAACTAAAAATTCATCTAAGTTTTTATAAATGCTACGGATATTCATTTGCAAGATCTTGAAATTTTTGGAGCTTTTATTAATATTAAGGATTTGACTGCATTCTTCAATGGTATCTAGGCTATAAGTGTCGATATGATCAATTTTGAAGTCCCTTATATACTGATCCATTATATAAAAGAAGCTCTACACTATTAAAAAAGGTGATAAAAAAGTTTAAAAAATTGTTCGATACATACACGTTAATTAATGAAAATGTTGCGAAAAAGTCTATGATCTTGTACTGTTCTTTCGTCGTAAGGGTTCGTTTTGTCCTTGTTGGCGAGTAATTGGCTTATTGATCTTACCTTCTGTTAATATGTTATTCGGTGTAATTTTGTCTTGTTTTATCTTGGTTGATTCCTGAATTACTGAATTCTCTGGCTCTGTACCCGGTCCTTTTGCAGTTTTTGGAGTCGCAGGGCAACTATTTGGTTTTGTTGTGGCCTTTATTTCCAGTTCTTCGTCTTTTCGAATCAAATCAGCTACTTCGTATGCTTTTCCGTTAACAAATAATTTATCTCTTTTTATGTAGCAAGTATTCGCTTCATCCAGTTTCGCAAGTTGAAGATGTTTTCTGAGAATTTTTGATACTTCCCTCTGCTGTGTTGTTTGGTCGGGTACTATAGTAATATTTCTGCCCCTGAGATTTTTAGAGTTTTGTAAAATACTTGATTTCATCCAATGCGTGACAAATTCAACTTTTAACGGGCTTGTGGATGCTTTACCTAGCGTATAGAATTTGTTTATATCTCTTGGTTCAACTTGCACTCCCACCAGAGTTTCAAGCTGGTGACAGATATTGGTTATCGTGAGTGTTTCTTTCTTGTTATCTAGTCCAAAAATCACTATACCATTCTCTTTATTTTCCCGTTTTAGATTTTCCACTTCTTCTTTCAGGATTTCATTTTCTTTTTCTAATTCTTGTACCTTTTCATTGATAGATATTACGTTCATAAGAAGCCTTGCCTCTGATGCTTCAATGGAGTTTTGTATATCACTTCTATTTCTTAAGATTTCAGCGTAGATATTTTCTAAGGTAATGGATTCATTCATTTTTCTTGCGTGGATCGGTTATGACTTATAAAAATTTTCAACAAGATTTCGGACAATCTCAGACAGTCTGGCAACGTTCTTTCGGTATCTGCCTTCTTATCAGCGGTTGGCGAGAGTATTTGTTATCATTTTATAGATACTGTATCAAACGAGCAATTTCTATTATAATTATGTTTCTAAAGACTCACGATTTGTTCAATGTCCTTACTAACGTTGATTCACGTCCTTTTTAGAATTTATTCACTCACATAAACTATACTTATAATCACTTTACATTGTGGAGACAGAACTATGTTTGTCGCGGCGTTGTCACATGAATGCATTGAAACGACTGTGATATAATTCATCCTGGTAGATCGATTGGCCGAGAAAATCCAATGGACAATTTTTTGTGGAGATACGTCAGTTTGGTTGTATTCAAAACTTTCCTAAATAGTCTGAATTAGGTTCAGATATATTTTCAAAAGCAAGTCTCAGATTTGTTTTAATTTCTGAACTTAATAACGAAACAACCTATAAAAAACAGTACCTTCACCAATTCATTGATTTGAGTGGAAAGAATGGTGAAGGGAATGGTTTGATATTCTAGCGGTTTCACCAACAAATGTGTTTTCGGGTTTTACTGCAGCTGTGGAAGCAAATGTGCCTCCAACCCTCAATGAGCGACCTATTTCTATTTTGTTCTTGTTTTATCACTATAGTTTCGTTCTCAGTTATGTTTTTTGTTGCAAGCATTAACTACTTTTAGACTACAAAATTTATCTCAATATCTGTTGAATAGAGCCACACTAAAAAACATACTCTGAACCTTGTTAAAATGTACCTCTCATGCATTTGATAACTATTCTGCATTCGAGATTTGTTGAAGATTCGTCAGGCATATGGGGCACATAGGGGTCGTTGGAACTAATGTTCAGATCAGGGAGACTAGCACCGTTGAAGTTTATAATACATAACAATTTCAATTTACATTTTTATTCATAGTTAAAAAGCTTAGTTCATAAGTTGAAAAACTTCTGATATTAGAGTATACTTTTACTTCTGACATTTGGTCGCGACAGAAACAACAAACGAGGGGATCACAGAACATAATTCAACATAACATTACAATTATGTAATTTCATAACGTATATGAAAAACTATTAGTTCGAATAGGCTGTTATTCAGCAAGAATATTTCAGTTCGAAAGGAATACATAGAGCATAACTTTTTTTTATCAATTCCTTTCAAGAAGCATTTTCCAATATCTGTAAACGCAGTACTGTGGACTTTCCAATGCTCCACGAATTCACAGGTTGGCCTGTTTTCGCAACGTCCCTAGTGGCGTAGTAGCTCGAGTAGTGGAAATTGGAAACTGAAAGAAAGATGCGACTTTCCTCGGTCTGCTTGAATTTCTGAGTATCGAATAATGCAGGAAATGAGACTGAAGCGCCGTCTCGAGCAAAGAAATAGTTTTCCGTCAAATCCATGGGGCTTTCCTTTTCTTATCATGATTGGAACGAATTCATGCCCGAGAGAAGGAATCCATAATGGTCTTTAGAAGTACAATACGGCATAGAATAATGACAATTCTCGACAAAAACATAGAACGAATGGCTATAAAGATCCACACCTTGGGAATCTCAATTTCTTTTATCCACAATCACCTTATAATTGAAGTTTTATCCACACTTATGAACCGTATAAAGTACCACTTTATCCACTAGTGGAATAATGAAATTACTTTATTCTACTAGGGGAATAATGAAAAATACAATCTTGAATATCAATCACATTTTACTTATTTTCACCAACTTCACAAATTTTTACAAATGGAGTCGATAAACAATCGAAAATACATAGCAACCATTCAACACCTCCCGATATTCTTGTATGTTATTTCAATGATTTTTGGGGAGGTGACAGCCGCTGTCAGAGCAAAACGTCAAATCATTTTGTGATGAAAAATTTCCGCGATTCTGATTCTAAATGAATGTGATTGTGAATAAAACGTTGTATTGCATGCGTGTTTTAGATACATTTTATTTGCTTAAGAAATTTAAACGCTCGAGCTTCGCTCTCGCGTTTAAACATTCTTGCGCAAATAAAATGATATCTAAAACACTTATACAATAAATAACTATTATGCGACCTATCCAGTACTAATGAATGAAAATTCGCAGAAACGCTTCTATAAATTATTGAATAAACAGGGGCTCATCAAAGAAGCTAGTTGTTTGCGGATGCTAGTGAAAACTAAAATGACATGAATCGTATAGATTCTTTGAATTAAAATTTATTTAATAATAATAATAGGTCTTTATTTTCTATAACAAATAAAGAAATTAAAAACAATAAATCATACAAATATGAAAAAAATGCCGAAGATCAGGTTACCAATGTAGAAAGTACACAGCACACAAACCTCTGTTATTATTTATGAGAATAGAAAGATGGATAGAAATCTATATTATTTGAACACATTTCAACTTAAAAAACCACTATTGAGAAAAATCAAGTTATACATTCATATCTTATAATATCATCAAAATCCACATCATAACCAATCAATCCATCAAACTCTGCTAGTTTATCAGTTCATTTATGACGTAATTTTTCATTTGCCTTTTGAAACCAACTCCACTAAAGGACTTTTCATCATACCAATACCAAAATTTACCAGAACAAAAATATTATCTTCAAGGCATTCAAAATCTACATTTTATTCTCCAGTTTATTTATGAATTCATTCGATGAATAGTCGGGGGGCTTATACGAAACACCTACTGCTATATTGTGTTCAGCAATTTTCATACCTATCCAGAGTTGTGGAATGAATGGAATTAACTCTTAAAATACCATGCCAATAAGTGTTTATAATTTTACAAATAATTGTCAATGTTTTCAATCACCTATCGCATGACGTTTCATGCTCATAATGTATTATTGTGTCATTTTATTGAATTGTTACATTGTATCATTGCATTATTTATGCATATTTGTGAATAAATAACAACAATCAATAGTTGAGTTTGTTAACTCCACTTTTTGATAATTCGTTTGTCATCCTCTAAGTGGACCAATCATATAACGTCTGGAATAAATTTTTACTCCTTTCAATTTTTCATTATTGAACCCACAGATTTTTCGAGAAATAATTTAATTCACCCTCTATATATACAGGGTGATTTACCATCACTTACACAAAATTCGTCAGTGTGCTCGTTCTACCAAAAGAAGTTGAAAACCGAAAGGGATTACAAAAATAGATCAAAATACATACCTGATTCATTTGTAGAAACGCGCCGCCACTGGATAAAAACTGCCCAAGTAGAATTGTGCAGGCTCACTTTACCTTCCTCTTCATCAGACTTGGGACTGACACCAGCGCTGGTGGGGTTAGAAGTGAGTTTGGGATGTTACCCTCATTACAAAATGGCAAAAGTAAATAAAATATTTCTGCAAATCACATAATACAGCACAACAGCATGATATTTTATCGTGTCGAAGCAAATGTTTGAATTTTGCTCCGTTACCGTTAATACACAATTCCATGTGATGAATGGTGGTTGGAAGGCGTCTATTTGTAAATTTACTCGCGTATTCTCGAACACAAGCCCTGGCATTTTCATTCACTGCACCATTGTAACAGTCATTTCACAGCATATCACAATATTCGCGAGAGGTAAACGCTGGCATATTCAACAGTACCGTTTTACGAAAGACGTCAAAATACGACCACTATTGCAAATCAAAACTAACGATGTTTTGACGGCTGACTGGTGACATATATACGTGCTCCAGTACCAAGTCTTCTCAGATTTATGTACTCAGGACTATTACGGTTCATAATTGCATTATCTGGAGAAAGCGGGTTATGTCGAGGGATAATTTTGGATGTTTCCACATACGCCGTGGACATTCATTCTGTAATAATATACAACCGAGACAAATCGGGAACAAGTAGACAATGACCATCAGCGATTTTGCACTCGGAGATAGTAACACTGCAACACTACAATGATTCAGTTCTAATGACTTCGTTCACTGAAGCACGATCATGCGATTTCACTTAAATGGGTTCTAAAATTCAATGATGCAGTGGCGTATCCATTGCGGTTAACATTTAATTAATTAATTGGTTGAATCATCATGGATAGCTCTCAAATTTTACAGGTGCTCTTGCACATGATAGACAGTACCCCATTTAATTTTGTGCAAATGTTGGTAAATCACCTTGTTTTCCCGACAGTTCGAAGAGCCACTGAGAACAACTCGTTGCCCCTTTAGATACGTTTTTCTTTATTGCTTCTGATTGGCTGACTGAACGAATATTTTTTGCCACAATATCACACATCCGCATAATTCTAACCGTAAACATCTGTTCCAGATCTCCTCCCTCGTCGAACAGCATGGCAGCGTGTCGTCTCTGCGGCCGTCGGCGGTGGCGCGAGTGGGGCAGGCCGTCAACTTGGCCGTGGAACGTTTCGTCACCGTCGGCGAAACCATCGCCGACGATTATCCGGAAGTGCGCCAAGGCATGTACGAGGCCTGCAAGGAAGCGAGACAAGCAGGCGAGTAACGTTCTTCATCTATTCATCAGTTTACGTATTTATTCAGGGCGGTCCAACGAAAAATGGGCTTCCCGAATATCTGGGGACCCACCGACAAACATGAAATATGGCAAGGAATATGGGTTTTAATGCTGACTAGTCCAGGAGGAATTGGCGCATGAGTACCGAAAACTATTCCACCTCAATTTTTTTATGCGATCCTCTTCAAATTGCCCTACTGATGATATAAATGCATGTTGCCATGGGGCAACCCCGTGCCATATTGTTTAAACCGAAATTGTTTAAACAATTGCAAGGAATCGTTAGTTTTCAACCGAACAATTTTTTTTATATTCCATTGAAATACAAATAAAAAAGGTCCTATCACTTTTCACTATAAAGGTAATATTTTTGAAGATATGAATTTTTAAATGATCGAAAAATCTCAAATTTGGGTACTTTCGACCCATGAAAAATATATTAAAAAAATAAATAAAATATAAATAATTTTTTTTTATTCTTTACACAAGAGTTAATAATATTGTGAATAGATATTTTAAAAAATTTCATTATTTATACCTGTTTTTTAATTGTTAATTTCGCGCGATCACATGTATGCGTCGCTTACCTTTGAGTATCGCCGTCTCTCTCTGACTCATGCGCTGCATCGGCCTCTCTGTGTCATGAATCATTATTTATCATTTATCTTAAAAACTATCAACTTTATCAAGATTGTTTTCTGCTCAGTATGAGCAGAGTCTTGGCCCTCCTAATAGAAGGGCCTCCATTATGGAGTTTAGATTTCCTCATGCACGGTGCATCTTTCCATGTCTCCTAGTATTTTATTTTCAGGTTTTCCTTCATGGTTGAGACGCATTATGATTTAGAAACTCCTAGGATAGGTTCTGGACCAATCGTTGGGCTTCTCGCACCTTGTCTGGCCAAATAATCAGCCTGTTCGTTTCCAGGTATTCCGGTATGACCAGGGTCCCAAATTAGCTTCACTTTGTTGGCGGCAGATAGCCTTTGCAGCTCATCGATGCATTCAGACACCAGCAACGAAGTGACTCGATATGATGTGAGAGCCTTGATCGCCGCTTGGCTGTCGGTGCATATCGTGGTTTGCTGGCCGCGGTAGCCTCTGTTGAGATATTCTCTTACACAGGCAAACTTTTCTGTCTGAAATACAGTAGCAAAAGTTCATAGAGCGTAACAGAGTTCCGCTTTTGGAGATTGCCCGTATACCCCGGCGCCCAGTCCTCCCTTTTGGGAATGACTGACTGTGGCCTTTTACTGAAACGTATGGCAGGTAACGAACTGTCACCCGGCATTTCAAGAATGGGACAATCCCGTACCGCCTGATTCCATAATCGAGAATGTTCATACATTACCTCGCTCCGCCAATGTTGTAACACGTTGAGCGGCCCTAAATTTCACGAAATTCACCTAGTATGACACATACCAAGAACAGTATATTCTTATGATTTGATTTTACTGAATTCAATACAGTTACTTATGTGTTATTTTACTTATTTTGAAATTATTTACGGAGAAGTCTCTGAAATTTCTGTCACGTTAGCATCTAAAATAAATAATAATCATAAAATAGTTTATTGAGATTGATTTGGGAAGTACAAAATGAGAAATAATCTACAGTAAACAACAGCTACTTGTGCGGAGAAGAAAAACACAATTCATAATAATAATAATGAAATGGGAATAAAAACAATGCTAATAATTAAATAAATAAAAATATAATTATAAATGACATAACGTCTATACACATTGAACGTCTGGCTTATAGCGCATACTAGTTTCAGATTCAAAAGTACCTCGGTGACATAACGACTATAAATTTCTCAAGTGGTGAAATAAAATGGCGATGAAACCAGCCTGGTTAGCAGTTTCTTGAGGATGATGATGTCAGTTGTAGAAAATGAAAAGTGCCGAATCCATCCAAACTACTCATTCTCCGCCCTCAAGAAAATACATGCCAATAAGCCTAATGTAGTCCTCCTCGACCATCAAAGTAGGACGATTTTCCTTACATGGGGTTTTCCACTCCAGGCGAAATGTATATCATCCAAAAAGAAAAGGAAAAGAATGTCGAGATTCAATCTCTGAACTCTATAGGCTTCACTAAAATTATTCTGTTAAAATGGTGGTTTTGTTCATAGAGGTCCTTGGTGGAATGATGGAGACACTGCCCTCGAATCTGAAAATCATACCTGCTTGCCATAAGACGACAGATACCTTAGCCGTCATCCTTGGTTCACTTCCTTTGCTCAGGGCACATGATTCTATATCAAAGATCACTCACCTCAGGAAGGAGGGGAGTTGCTGTTTGGGTAAATGATACCAGTTTGACCTCTGAATGTATCGGGACTAGGATATCCTTAATGAAAAAATAACAATAGCGATATATTCTATGTCAATTTCAATATCCTGACAATATTTTCAATTGCAAACAAAAACCAAAAAAAAATAGGATTGTGTGACAGAGAGAAATAACTAAACCACAAGTTACTCAATTCGATGCTGTAATTAGAACAAAAGAATAAAGATTTCCTGTGTTATAAATAAATGACTTGATTTTATTTTCCACTAACAAAACAAAAAATTTCAAGGTCAGTCGAAGAGTCTTTTTCATTTTCGTCCTTCACGGTATACGTCCTTCAGGGGATCCAGATATCCAGATATCAGTATGAAACTGGTTCATTCGAAGAACTCCAGGAAAATCGACTTTTCTCGTTTCCGAACTGTAAGTTTAATGGTCGTGAAAAGTCACTTTTAGGGATGTTAGTAAATCTCCATCGCTTTTATCAAGGAAAACGAAGTTTCTTTCGAAACAATGAAGTTAAAACTATAAATCTTCTCATGAAGAGAGCGCAACTGAATTATCCTTGTCGCTCCTGAGCATAATTGCGAATTCCACTCGAAGGCTCTTCGAACCTGATAGGATCACCAGCGGAAATTATTATCAAAGTTGGGTATTAAATCACAGTCACGAACGTATAAGGTGACGGTGTGAAGTTTCGGCTATATGGGACAATTTCCGGTCGACAATGGAGTGTCAGTATAGGGAGACAGAGCCACTTCTACCAGTGATGCGTACCTACAGGCGGCTCAACGACCAACTTCACCGGAAAATACTTGGTACAAATATGCATTGAGAACTCCCAGTGATACAGGGATTTCAGTTTTCTGAAAGTGTAATTTGCAATAATTACATAATCAAAGTATATGCTTTTCTGTTGGTTATTCGTCACACCTATAAAAATATCCTACTTTGATGGTCGAGGAGGACTAAATTAGGCTTATTGACTTATATTTTCCTGAGGGTGGGGAATGGGTAGGTTAGATGGATTCGGCACTTTTCATTTTCCACAACGGATATCATCCTGGTAAGCCATTATGAATCGCTTATAAAATTTTTAAATGAGTCAGGGTCTTCAATATTCCTAAAGAATATGTATTGGCTCATTCTTATGTAGCTGCTGAAGTAAATACCCGTTCAGTATCGAACATGAGACCAATTTTTTCGACTATGCAAGGAATGAGATCAAACTCCTGATGAGTTTACAATCCTCATTCAGTACAATTCTGTCAAGGACTCAAAACTTCAAGGCCTTTCAGTTCTCTAGGGAATTACAACACCATCACCTCCACCACCACCACCACCACCACCACCACCAAAAAATATGTAGGGTGCAATTGAAAATATCGAAATATTGACTATTTTTGGTTGGATCGGAAATAAAAATAATGTGATTCATTTGTCTTTTCATTAATTTATTTTGATCTGTATAAATTTCATATGAATACATCAAAATTAGAGGAGATGCGTAATGGTTCAAATACGCTCGGAAAATAATATCTGAGAATCCCTCTTACTAACGATGTTGATGATGACGAGTAAGAGTAGGTGGGAAGTGGCACGTGACAGTTTGGCGAGCTCTGATTGGTCGAGGCGGTGCGGGTTTTCCGCAAGGATACGATTGGACTACCAAAATGAGCAGAATGATCCTTCATATGGAAAAACATTGGATTTTGTCACAGAACTGCCAAAGCTTATTTAATTATATATTAGGGACTGTAAACTCAATTGATAGGAGTTCACTGAGTTGTATGGGCATCAAAATTCCAAGAAAAACACCAATTCCCACCAGTTACTACCTTTCAACGATTTTTTTCAGAACATTGGAGAATCTTTATGGGAATCGAAAGATAGAAATGATTTGTAGTGTTAGTCACATGCCAACATTTCTTGTGGGAGTTTATAAATGCATAGCATTCACCTAATAATTACTAATGGCCTTCATCCTACCCTCCATGCATTATTATTGATTGCATAATTCTTCTAGGCGGAGCCATCGAACATATTTGTGAAGTACACGACGAAGAAGTGTTGCCCGACAGGACGACCCTGATAAGAGCGGCGAGATGTCTTCTTGGTGCCATAACAAGAGTTTTGCTGTTAGCTGATATCGTCGTAGTTAAACAACTTCTCCTCGCCAAAGATAAGGTATTGAATGTTTCAGTCTAACTACACATGTTGTAGTAATAGTTTTTTAATATGAATATTCTTTCATATTTGACAAATGTACCAAGTCATGTGAGATGATTTATCATTATTATTATTATTCCTAGAATATGCACGTCTCGATGTTTGATATTCATAATGTTCAGACTCTCTGTAATTCCAACTTCTACTAAAATGGTACGAACTTCTGTTTAAACGTCTTGAATTTTCATTTACTTGATGAGCTTTTCTCTGTATATGGTAATGAACTATTATCAACTAAGTTCAACAAGAACGAGAAAATACCTTGTTCTCCATTTGCCTAATGCAAAATAGCTCTATAACGCCAGTGTTCTCAGATGAAGCAAAGTCGAGTCCTTCTCAGTTTCACTATACTTTCAGACCAGCAACCTGAATTGAATAATGAAACATGTCATAAACCTTATTAAAATTTTTATGACATCATTGAAGTACTTGATGTATATTAGCTCTATGGAGAAATCAAACTCATACAGGTACAATTCTGGCGAATCCCGATCCACATATGTGACATATGCTAGAAAGTAAGCATAAAAATTCTCACGATCTGAAATTCCTTTCTATCTTGAATATGGAAACAGCTGTGAAATTACATTTTCAGCAAGCTTCTGTTCCATCAAATATGGAACTATTCACCAACTACCATCACAAAATTGTTACTGCTTTCCCAACAGCCCTAAGTTATTCGATGATGACTTGAAACAGAGCATAGTGTTGGGTTTATTTTCTACACTTTGGAAACAAAATTTTCACCGAAGCCAAGTTTATGTTCAATGAAAAACTGATACAAACAACAAACGGTATAGAATTTAGTTATTCTAGGTCTAGGTCTGGAAAATACAAAAATACGCACTTGAATGTGGACAGAGAGGTATATGCAGCTCCAGCAGATATTGCAATTATATTTGGAGATTGCTTCGCTAATATTACCGCAGAAAGCCTGCTACTTTGGTGATTCAATGTCGAAAGCTTATACTGTTTTTTCAATGGTTGAAAACACATTTTTCTTCAAACCGATAACCCCTGCGGAAGTCATTACTGTCATTGAGGATTTGAAAAATATGAATAGCACTGGTGTTGATAACATCAACAAACAACAACAATACTTCTGGAATCTATTAGTACTTCTAAATATAGCTGAGCATCTGGCATTTTTGATCAATTTTTTAGTAACTTCCTGCAAATTTCCCTATATTTTGAAATTAGCAAGTAGTATTCCTGATCACAAGAAAAATTATCCTGAAGATGTAGCTAACAACCGATTCTACCGATTCCTATTCGAGTGTATTTTCAAAACATACAGACTTTCGAACAGGTAAATTGACAATTGGCAGTATGTAGCCTAACTGAGAATATTAACATCTAAATGGATAATAGTAAATACGTTGCAGGACACTTTTCATTATTTGTCCTTCTCTTTCGAATCCATTAAAAAGCATTCTTTGAACAAAGGTGTTCTTCAGGGTTCAGTGACAGGGCCATTAATATTTTTATTACTCTTCAACGATATGCCCAAACACATAATTACTAAACTGTTGGCTTCATTTGCTGACGATACATATGCTGATTTTTCAAAAAAGTTATTGAGTTCTGTTTTTTATGATATTGGTTGAAATAGCAAGATGGATGTTTGAATGCGCAAAGATAGGACATTTTCAAATGCATGTTCACCTTCGGTATCTAAAAATGAGCTTCCTTTTCCTCCAAGTTTTCCTCTGTTTGAACGAGGCCCTTTAGTTGTATTCGGATTCTCTTCAGGAAAAGTCTCAACTAATTGCTATAATAATAATAAAAAATCTTTTCGTCAACGGCCTGCACCCTCACCCGCATCCCTTGGAAGTCTTCGAGCTGGGGAAGACCTTTTTACGTGAGATCCCATGCACTTGTGTTCTACTATCTACTAAACTGCATCCTACTTTGTTTTAGTAAGATAATTTGGAAAGAATATAGTTTTTTCAATCATGATTTTTCTTCCAGGTATCTCATAGTTTGGACCGCCTAGAGTCAGTGAATAACTTCACCGAATTCGTCAAAGCTTTCAGTCAGTTTGGCGCTGAAATGGTAGAACTAGCACACCTAACGGGTGATAGACAGAATGACCTGAAAGACGAGAGGAGAAGGGCACAAATGGCGGCCGCCAGACAAGTTTTAGAAAGATCCACAATGATGTTGTTGACTTCCAGCAAAGTAAGTTTTCTTTTGTACATTGAATCAGTTCTCTAAGCCTTCAGTTGAATTTTAAATGAAGTCATCCTCTGCCTTTTCAATTCAAATTTACCGTAGTTGTTCAACTACGGGGATGAATCAAAATGAGTAGGCAACGTCATTGGCGTTGCTACGAACTGTATATTTTCAAACTTGGTATTTATCGTTGAAGTTCACTCTAATTTGAACACGAATTCGGCAACCTTGCACGCTTGATATTTATTTTAATGGTCACCATTATCAGAGTCGATTCTGGCCTTTAGAAATGGGGAAATACCAAGTGAATTGATGATAAATTGATTCCGAAAGGGCGCCCGCAATGTATGTAAACTTTGAGCTGAATAGGGAACGAAGAAGCGTTTCCTAAAATAATTGATCATCTGCAAATAGTATACACCGTGTCCGTTTTTCGAGCTTCCATGTTATTATAAGAGATACGAGTTCGGTTTCATTAAGGAGAGTTTGAACAACAAATAAAATAAAACAAGGAACTAGTTAAAATAAATTAATAATGAGAGACAAAAGCATTGGTTTATACACATTGATGAAAAAAATAAGAAAAGAGAATGAATCGTTCAAATTGCAGCTTTTTTACAATGATTTCTGTGTTTTGAGCATTGAGCAAGTTCTGTGAATTCCACAATTTCGTTTTGACAGTGGCCATAGTACATAACCTGCAAATTGTTTAGTCAATTTCTGTTTTGAAATTTATAATTTTGAACTCAACTGAACTCAACTGAATTAGGAATTAAATTAACAACTAAGAATTAGGAAAGATCTTTCAATTAAATTAGGAATTAGCAACTAAGAATTACAATTAGGCTTGTAAACGCATGCGCACAAGACATTTATACATTTCCCAAATTACATGAATATGAAAATGACGGCAATTCAAATTTTCTGTGACTAATCTTGAAAACCTCGGAGTCTTTAGTTCATAGGACACTCGTCTTCTAAAAGTTCTGCTCTGAAAGTCAAAACATATGTCAAGCTCAAACGTAATTCTTAATTTTTTAGTTGAAGTTTATTAACAACTTCTTAATTGCCAATTGTTGATTTCTTATTGTTAATTCTAAATTCTTAGTTTAGCTGAGTTTATAAATTCACCATTAATGTATATATTATCAGTAATATCGACGATGTTAAGTTTAGAAGAGGAAAGATTTTGGTCCTTATTTTATTTTATTCGCTGTTTAAACGCCCCTTTAGGACAAACTTGCGCATTTTCATGCTCAACAAACATATGAAAAATGAAAAAATTAAAAAAATCTTTTTAAATTTTTAGTTTTTGATTTGGGAAATACCGCAGGGACATTAGTAGAAAGTTCATGATTTATTACGAATATAGGTCAAGAGGTTCCGGTGAATTTAGCTATTATGGCACTACATCTTTTTCATATGTAATTCAGAATGTGTAACTTAAAATTCAGATTAGTGAAATGCTTTTGTTTCAAAGTGGTTGACAATGTTTCACTTTGAGTAAGGTTATTCTGGACTTTCATTGTCTAAAAAAGAACATAGAATTGCAGAGAATTGAATTATTCTTTGTTCTTTTTTAGACAATGTGTTTCGTTTTCACTGCTCTTTGTTTTTTATTTTTATTTGTTTATTTATATGTTTTTTTTTCAATACGAATTCGTATGCAGTATTCATTCGCGATATATACGTATATTATATATATATATATATATATATATATATATATATATATATATATATATGTTCGGAAAGGTTTCCGCGGTCAGAAATATGTACATTACTAAGTTCATGGGTTGAACCGCGTTGAGAGTTTATAACTCGACGTTTCGGCTCCTGCTTTGGAGCCATTTTCAAGAGTGTGACTGCGAGGCCTCTATTTGCCTACTCCTCGAGTCGTGGTCTTGAGAGATATCAAGGTCTCAACCTGCCTACTCCTTGATCTCAAAAGACGATCCGATGTTGGTTGCACTGTAGGATTTATAGGTGGTTGGCTACCTGGAGGTGGGCGGGTCTTACGGGTTTTCTCGTTTGTCTTGTCTGCTGGTGCCTGCTGTGTAGTTGGATTTAATGGGATAATAATTGATTGCGGATAAGTTTCACGTGGCCTGGTAATTACGGTTGGAAGAAGGGGCTTCCAAATGGGGTTCAATTTACGGCTATCATCTTTAATGTTCAGGCAATCAGGCCGTTTTTCGATTTCGATGGCTTCTCTGATAAAACGAGAAGTTCTTGAACGTACTGGGGCGATGGTTTTCGTTTTCTCGAAATCTATGGGGTGACCCGTTTGGATGAAATGAAGAGCTAATGCGGAGCTGGTGTCTCGATTTCTAACTATCAACACTCCCTTTCAGTTACTTACTTATTTGATCATGTTTCAATAAGAAATTTATTGCTATTACTGATACATTGTATTTTTATACGGTTTTACTATCACTCTGTTCGACAGCCGAAAACTATTCGAATATTTTGCTAGTAATGGGAACTTCTTTTTTCATTTGAAATGCTATACCCTGTATATTCGAAGTAACCTGAAAAACCTTTCAATAAAAATATGTGAAACGTTCAAACATTCAATAACACTCTTTAATTTAATTTTTTCATATATTGAGAAATGACGTTAAAATGTCATTTTCATTTTGCAGACTAGTCTGAGGCACCCAGAATGTACGTCCGCTAGGGAAAACCGTGATACAGTATTCTGCCAGATGAGGAGAGCTATGGATCTTATTCATTTTGTCGTTAAAGATGGTGTCTTAAATAATGCCGATTCAAGTGTTCAATCAGTCCATAGAGAGGAACTATGCGAAAATGAGAGAGGAACAGCATATGCCTGCATGAGGCATTTGCAGCATCTGCTCGAGCATAGTAAAATGTCTATGGGTAGGTAATTAATTCGGTAATTGAGGTTGAACAAAAAATCAGGTTTCAACGATGAAGCATTCCTGCAATAAATAATTCAATAATCAGTTACAAGTGATTTTCAATTCCAACTCCGATATCTTTTAACATTTACATAACTTTCTTGTATTGTAGTAGTAATTTACGGAACTGGATTAATCTAATTAACAAACATTCATTTATTCATTGAAAAACATACAAAAAGTCACATATAAATAAAATCAAAACAGTTGGAGTAGGTAAGTCAAAAAAGATGAAAATATAAAAAAGAATTACATCGAAATTGATTTTCTTATCAATTCCAATAGACTCTTCTTCAAACTAGAAACATTATTCGACTCTTTCAAGTGTAAGGGGAGTTTCAAATTAATTCAAATCTGTGAAAAATAAGTTATTCATGCATCGTTTCGAATTTTATCTTCTGTAATTAGTTTTATAATATTGTAGTAAATTAGCACAAATTCACTCTAAAATAATTTATTTGATGAAATACAATGCATCGATAATTTCAACACAATACTCTAATTTATATAACAATCACTGGACTATTTACGTTCGACTTCTGCTTCACTGACTGACCAACTCTGCTGCGTGGTTCTTTTTATATACACAGTTCATTTCCCCGAACGCTGTTGATATTTCTAGTAATTCTTCTCGGTGCATGGCGCCTCGAAAGTCATATGCTGTCTGCGTGAGCGTTCAGGTCTGGTATCGCCCGCAGCTTCGCAACAAAATAATAACAAATGAAAAAATGTACAAAACAACAAAATTTGAAAAATTCATCTTGATCAACAATGGACTGGTGTATTGTTATAATTTTGCTATGAAAACTATCACTCACAATTTCTCTTACATTGATTTTTTTTCGACAGATCCTTCCTCTCAAGAGACGCTCCCGACTGCTCTAGAGGCTGTCTTAGAAAGAACTCAGGATTTCACTGATAGTGCCTATACTAGCCATGAACATAGAGAAGCCATTATAGAATGTAGTGAAAGATTAAAAGCTGAACTGGATCATCTTTTAGGCCTTTATGCTAATATTGTAAGTACTTTATCAAATCAAATAAAACCAAAAAAAATTTATTTCTGTTGAAAAATATGACTGAGAAAAACGAACAAAAAAATTATTGTGGAAAGTCAGTGATAAGATAAGATAAGATAAAATAAGAGATAGTTGTATAGAACCAACACTGTCAAAATTGAAATGATGAAATTTATATTATTGTACTGATATAAAAATGAACGAAACATACAATATTGCAATTTTTGGGATATGGTAAAAATAGATTTAATATGTATAATATATACACGTACATCTTTATGTGGGACAATAGTTCAAATTCTTAGGATGGATACTAAAATTTCACTAAAACATTACTTCAATTCTTTGTAAGCTTTTTCAAAAAATATCTGTTTGAGGCTCCCCCTCAAGTTTTTTTTTGTTAGTAATTTCCTTTATATAAGTAGGTAGGTGGTAATACATCTTCAATCCATTATATATAACCGAATCTTTGACTAAAGAAGTTTATGGGAAAGGAATAATTTTTAGATTTTATTCAATTTGTATGCACTAGACTGACAGATTTGATAATAAAGAGTTACGTGAGAGTGTGATCCACAAATAAAGGTAGACAAGATGCCCTAAATTTGGCTTTGAACAGTTATTTAACGTGTCTTTTCGCTGGAGTGAAAATTATTTGATAAAGTGTTTTATTACAACACCAAAGGTTATATTTGATTCTAGAGAGCATAGTAAGCTGACTTGGTAACAGTATATCACAAATTTTTGGGAATAATTCGTATTGCATAACATCCCGTAGCCAAAATTTTGCTGAGTTTCAAGATGTGGGCATTGAGATTCAGTGTGGTATCAGTCTGAGCTCCAAGGAATTTCGTTATTGTATTTAGTATCATTGCGTAGTAGCAGTACAGGTAGATTGCAATTAAGGAATAGTTTTGTCGGTATAAGGAGACATTCAATGATAGTAAATTTGATTCATACCATTCCCTAATGAGATCAATATCTCTATAAATGGTTCAAAATAGGGTAGCCTCATTCTCATCATACCATAGGATGGTAGTTTCATCGGCAAATAAAGTGACACTGGCTGATATATTCAAATTGGCCATGTCATTTTTATATCATAGTACCAAGTACTCTTGGGTTGTACCTGTAAACATTATCGATACATGTGTGTAACACACATTCCCGATAATCTCCCTACAAAAAATTATATCTTTCTTTGGCAAAAATCCTGGAAACGCTACTGGTGAATTCGCTTGTCGATTACATTGTTGAGAGCAAAATTACTCGACGTGATCGTATTTGGAACATCGTTCTCATATTGAAAATGCCAGCTTCGTCAGGCATCAAATTGAAATCGCCTCTCTCAATTACTGACAATGACATTAAATTCTCACCAGCTTTTCAATACAATGGCGTTTGTTCTGATGAATTCCAACTGCATATGGCTCAATTTATTGGAAGTCAGAATGCAATTCAATTAGAACAGAAGCATTCCAGAGGAAGGCATTTTTTAATAGAAGCACTGTGTTTCTATCAGACAGGACTAGACAGAGCTGGAGAGTGACATAATACGTTAATTGAATTGTGGCAGGGCTGAAAGAGGACAGTGAAAAGTGTACTGATAAATAATTGCACATATTATACAGTAGTGAAGTTTTTGTTATCAATTTTGTGAGGAATGGTTGAAATATATGATAACAGAATGACGTTTTATTTTATAAGTTATTCAGAGTTATAAATACTGAAAAAGTCTAATCTACAATAATAAATTTGGGATCATGAACATAAACATTTAGGGTGCAGGTGTGATTGAATTTTTCCAGATATGTATTTTATTGAGTACAGTAAGGATGATAACTACACTGTTTTCAAAATACTCAACAATTTTTTTGAACCGGATTCATAAAACTTTCTCTTGCTTTAGATTACTTTGTTCAACGCCACATCTATTTTTGCTATTATTTCTGTAACATTTGGAGATCATGGCCTCGATATTTAGCTCATCTTTCTGCATGAGTAGTTATTGGGACGCTTGAAACAACCCCCGCCACTTCCACTTTCAGATTCTCTTCCAGCATCAACCAATCGGAGTACGCCAAGCTGTCAGATGACACTATCATTTCTGTTACCAGATACTTGTTTGTACTCACCACCCAATATTTATTACCTGTCACACGTCAATTATTAACTAATCCTCCGTCACCCATCATCTGTCAGTAATTACCTGTCAGCTCTCATCCATCTCCTGTCATATGTCAGCGTTCATTTGTCACCAGTCATCTCCTAACCTATCATTTGTCAACTCTCACTTGTAAACCGTTATGTCACTTATCATCCTGTAGTTACCTGCCATTTCTCATCTGTCATCCGTCTCTTATCATCTATCATCTGTTACCGTCAATATCCTCTCACCTCATGTCCAGCTTCTGACATTACATTCTACAATAGTAGCCTTACCGCTTTTTATTGTTGGGTTTTTAAAACGATCCATGCAATAACCAAATCAAATGATTTTGTCCACAACTGATGTATTCATAATGCATGTGTTTCCTTAAGCATTATGTCATCCATTTATCATTAGTGAATAATGAGATCATAATTCACTGGTCTGTCGATATTTTGTGTGGAACATTTGGGTTTGGTGTTTGTAATAGTGAAATATGAGTTGATTTGAGTCTGAAAGAAGTGTCGACACAAACAAAGGCGCGTTTTATGCGGTTTTTAACTGAAAAAAACGTCTTTGGAAATGGTCGATTTTCAAGATTCAGGAGATAAATAATCCAACATACAAGCAGAATAAAGTCATATCGTTCCGTGTCGTGGACAAAGTATAGTATTCTTCTTGCATATTATGACTATTATGCACATGGAAGATTTTTTTCTCGGCTTTGATTATGGACAGAAGCTCCTCTTTCGTGAGACATTCGTTTGTTCATATTTGATATGAATTTTGCCGAAGCAGACTACCAGTTGATACACATAATTCATAATTCGTTATTAAAAATTATTGTTTTTTTTTTCAACGCAAGGTTTCTTATTCTCTGTTTCAAAATTGTTTTTGTAGTAATTGACCTGAAGTTTGTTATAAAAATTTATATGATATCCAAGTGTCATTGTAACAAACTTACTAGATCACATAACATTTCACATGCAGCAAGGATCAATACTGAATATCAATAATAACGTAGTAGTAAACCGTTATCATATCCACTTGTTCAATACATAACGAAATTTTCAAACTTTCTAAGAAGACGAATCTCTTCGCCTTTACATAATATATTTCCAATAATTTTAACAATCTTCCATTTCAGTATTTCAATACTCACCATCTGTTCTCCCACCTCCATTATTCTCTATATTACCAGGGAGCGGGAGCGTAGGTTCCATCATACCGACTGCGCCATATTCCATAATTGTGTTCGTAATCTTTGATCTGAACTTTTCATAATATGTAATATGACACCCAAAGGAATAAACAAACTTACTAGGTCACATAATAGTTCATTTCAAGGAATGTAAACAATAATATACAACATTTTTTATTAACTCATTTGTGATATGAATGGAATGTATTTTATGTTTGGATAAAGTACCTCGTATCTTCAGTCTCCATACGAGATTTGTTTCATTAATTGATTCCATTTCAGATAGGATTTGAAAATGCATCAAACTGTCCCGAACTAGATAATTCGGTACAAGCGTGTATAAATTCAGCAAGAGACTTATCCAGGCATTTAGCAAACGCTGCCATACATCAAGCTCAGGATCTGAGCACGGCAACTAAACAAGGATTGGAATTGGTCGCTGCTATCAGGCAGCAATCGATCATGTCGGAAATTGATAGACTTCATCACACCTCCAATGCCTTCCATGATTCCATAGATCATATCCTGGAGGTGAGTTCAATATAATAACGATACATTTATGATGCTTTGGATATGTTTGTAATCACAATTATCGTATGTGATGGTTATGAGAAATATGAAAAATTTCACGTATGATAAAAATAGAGATTAATAATGATATTAAATGACGGTTGGTTGAATTGAAGGACTTATTTTGACTGTTTAAAAATTTTAGGAGCATTAAAATATATTCTAATTATTAAATTGATAATGAAAAAATCAGATTACACAATCCAGACTTTCTCTTTTCTGGCTGTTTTTGCCGTCGAGTCTCCAGCAGAAAACAACTACTGCCCTTTTCCACTATTGAATTATATCAGTTAGAGTAGTGGCACAGTTTTCAACTTCTTCTTGGTATTGAATAAATCACATAGCCAAACAAAGTGGGTCACGAACATTTGAACCATACATATTTACATATTACATATTATTGAGTCAGTTAAAAACAACTATTCTTCAAACATGCGTCAAGTAGTTGGGAGGAAAAACACATTTCAATTTCTATAGTTTCATATTTCTGGAATATCGTTTAACGGTGATGGGATATATCTGCATTTCAATGCTGTAACTTCTCCTTCTCTTCGTGTAAACTGTTTTTGTTTTTACTTTTCAGGTTTGTAAACTACTACGACATGTAGCTGTCTCAGAAACACTCCAAGTATCTGCCAAATTTACAGAAATCAATTTGCGGGTTTACGGCCCTCAAGTGATAACCGCTGCGAAATCTCTAGCTTCCTACCCCGGCAGTAAAATTGCTCAAGAAAATTTGGAAGTCTTTGCCGATATGTACCAATGGCTGGTGTCAGACGTGACCACCATTGTTAAAGATGTTCTTGATGCGAGTCAGTCCAAACCTGAGAAGCAAGTGTATATGTCTCTTCCAAGACCTGGTGTGAGTATCTTGTTTTAAGTCTTCAAAATATACCACTTCTATTTGTAACCAACATTACGGCGGTTATGAGGAAATCCTGGGTGTGGCTTTAGTTAAATATATCTGGAGTATTTGGTCGTGTTTGGCTTTTGTGCTCTGTTTCCTAGCTTTCTATCCATATCTTTTGCGTGGTAGTTGCTGGAGATTCATCTACAACCTATGGCAGACATCCATTCTCGTTATTGCCAAAAGTGCCTCTCAAAAACTTAGTTTTCTGTTCCGAACTTTTTCGATATCTGCCAATCGCTTGTAACGAATTTTCAGAAACATGGTACAACGTCAAAACCTCTGAAATCTGTTCGGTTGGATACTGAGGAGCAGGAAAAAATTGCCAAATCTGGTTTGGAGATGAAGCTTATCACCAGCGAGATGGACGCAGAAACAGACAAGTGGCAGGAAAATAACAGCAATGCTGATTTAGAGGTAAGTTCTTGAAATAATATTAGTAATCTCCCTCGATGCCTATCTTCTTGAATTCCATCTTGAGATAGCCGATTACAAAATCCTGCACTTTGGAAAGATGGAGTATAACAAAAATAATTGAAAAATTTTGAGTTATCGGTGAGAAAAAGTTGAAAACAATAGAATGTAGGGCGTTTTAATCAAGACTTTCTATCACTTTCAGATGCGTACTCAAAAAGAAAAATGTACCCTTATGATAATTGTGAAAAATTATGAAAATCTAATTTGGTAATTTGAAATTTAAATTACAGACCAAATATGCGGCACGATATAGTTTTTTTCCAGTGAGATGACAATGCTCACTTCATATCATCATCTGTAAATGGATTATCTACAATTTTTAGCGGCGACAAACTGTTGTTCTTCCTCATACCTGAGACGTCTGTTATATGTATTTCTTAAATTATTTTCAATACCATTAACAAATTTTGTAGTATTGTGCCTTTTTGATGTATCCATCGATTTTGCAAATTTCACGATTCTTCATAAAAAATTATGGAAGACATACTTTTTATTTTCTTTATTTATTAATCCCAAAAGAAATTTTTGTTTATAGGTTAATACATTTTTTTACATAAGATAAATCCCGTCAATACATATGAAACACAATTAAAGAAGAAATCAAATATTTGAAAGGGGTGATTGTAATAACGTTTATTTATAATTAAGAATAATCTGTAGAATATGAGTGAATAAGTCATTTCAAAGCAAAAACAAAAGCAGAACAGTCAATGGTGAAATATTACATATATAGGAATAGAAAAGTTCTCTGTAAGAAAGGTAATTTTTTAACATAGTTTCAGTATAGATTATTTTAGTGGCTGTGGTATTTTATTTTCCGTACTTGGCAAGCAGTCATCTGTTATGAACTATAAACGTTACAGGTCAGTGAAAACGAACGGAAACGTCGTGTTCAAAGTAACACTTGAGACAATCGAAGTCCGGAATCAAAGTAAACAAAAGTAAATAGTTATTCATTTAGTAATTGAATGAACTTGAAACATTTTCTTTCAGTTATACCTATACGATCAGAAACTGACACTTGAATTGACCCGCGTTCCCAAAAAGTGTCTAGACCCCGAGATTGAATTCAGTTGGTACTAGCTCTTTATAATAAAATCACTTCTTTTAGGAAAATAATGACATTGTCAAAAGAGCGAAGAACATGTCAGCCATGGCTTTTTCAATGTATCAGTTCACCAAGGGCGAAGGCGAGCTGAAAACTACTCAGGATCTGTTCACACAAGCCGAATATTTTGCTGAAGAAGCCAACAGACTGTACAAAGTTATTCGACAATTCAGCTATCAGGTAAGAATTTTAGCGGTCACAACTTTTCTGTTCGAGATCTATTTCTATCTACTTATCAAATGTACTAGGTTCCTGGAGGTAACACCAAAAAGGAATTACTGGCGAATCTTGACAAAGTGCCCACCTTTGTCCAACGGTTGCAGTTCACAGTGAAAGATCACACTGTCGGAAAGGCGGCGACGTTCACGAAAGTGGACAACGTTATACAAGAAACCAAAAATCTCATGGATGTAATTTCGAAAGTAGTAACAACGTGTTTCGAATGTGCCACAAAAGTAAGTATCCAACTGGTAAAGGGTTATTTAGACTTTTTTCTCTGCAATTTTTAATGGAATGTTCACTTGATTTAGTTCACTTTAGCATTACCCCAAAGAATTAGAATTCCACGTGCAACTTTAGATGATAGACCACTACCAGGTCAACTGAGCCCACATACTCTCCATAGGTTAATGAAATTCCAGAGTTACACTCTTCCCAGATAAATTTATGGTAAATCGAGTATTTTTGTGACTAACACAGTGTGGTACTTGTATATAATCTGCATTATCAATAATTTAGTACTTTTAGACTATCCCTGTGTGATCAGAAATATTACTGGGAGCCAGAAAAGCGTTTCTCAGTGGATCTCCACAATGTGGATTCTTACTTTCGCAGATGTTTACAGACGAGTACGAGTATTCACTTCAGTTAAACTTACTCAATTTGAATTTGAAACTTTACAGTCTAGTCATCTCTTATAACATTGTAGGATAATTGCACTGATTCCTTGCAAAATTTTAGTGATCTGATTATTATTATTTTCACAAGATTGAGTTCACAAGCAACACCAAAACAATATAGAGAATATAATGGAGCTTTCTACGAATTATTCATGTCTGATTAGACTAAAATGAAAAACTAATTGACATTTTTGGTAAAAATTTCATCATGTTCGGTAAACTTTTGTCACATCGATGTATACAGGGTGATTCAAAAGTACTTTGACAAACTTCAGGAGGTGATTCCACACAATATCCTAATATGAATTGCCCAAATAAATCTATGTCCGGAAACGCTTCGTTTCCAAGATACAGGATGTTGAAGTTTTATTTTTATTTTGGTTTTTTTCAAATAACTCTTGAAATACTGAACTTAATTAAACGAAACTTGGTAATAAGAGGTTTTTGAGGTGTCGAATTCGAACCTGATGTTATTATTTCTCTTACTCGTAGGAGGCGCCACCTACACGTCTTTTTCTTTTCTGAAGATTCATAACTTTTTTGAGCGTACTTCTAGCACATTTTTCAGTAAAAAAATCGATTCCTCTATCATATCTACGTAAAAAAGCTACCCTTCTTAAAAGTCGCTGTAAGCAACCGTTTTCTAAATATTTGGACTTGAAAATTTCAAGTCAATTATTTGATAATCGATGCATGTTGAAGTTATTACCAATATTTTGCATTTTTCACAAGAATGCTTTGGAAAAGAATTTGACGTTTGAGTAAGTAGTTTTGGTAATTACCTATTTTGTGACAGTATTTCAAAAGTTATTTGAAACAAACGAAAATAAAAAATAATACTTCAACACGCTATATCTTGGAAACGAAGCGTTTCCGGACATTTATTTATTTAGACAATTCATATTAGAATTTTGTGAGGAATCACCTCTTGAAGTTTGTCAAAGTACTTTTGAATCACCCTGTATAGCTTAACGGTCTTTACGAGAATTGTTTGCTGTGTACTGGAAATGGTGACTATATATTATATTATATTATATTATATTATATTATATTATATTATATTATATTATATTATATTATATTATATTATATTATATTATATTATATTATATTATATTATATTATATTATATTATATTATATTATATTATATTATATTATATTATATTATATTATATTATATTATATTATATTATATTATATTATATTATATTATATTATATTATATTATATTATATTATATTATATTATATTATATTATATTATATTATATTATATTATATTATATTATATTATATTATATTATATTATATTATATTATATTATATTATATTATATTATATTATATTATATTATATTATATTATATTATATTATATTATATTATATTATATTATATTATATTATATTATGTTATATTATATTATATATTATATATTTCACAAAATTTCTCAAAATTTTGAGTGAGGAAATTTGATTTGAATCACAGGACTACATACAAGTATCACACTGAGAGTATTCGATTTTGTCACTAATCAAACTAACTGAAATTTAACATGAATCCGGTATTCCGGGAAATCTTGCAGACTTATTGATTTCATTTGAAAAAAAAAAAATTGAGATCCTTGTCACATCATTGAAAAGAGAATTCAATTCTCTTTACAACCATATAATTATTTTTGAATTTCGTTAATTATTTTTTTTGCAATCCAAATTCGAAATATCAAATATGAATGAGGATCGGAAAACTAGTCATACCTTGATAAATTTGAACGGTTTGTTGTAGAATAATGAAACCGATAACATTGCGAAGGGTATTATCGATACTTCTTTTTGAGAGAAGAAATATTGCAATTACACTACAGATGGCGCTGGGGGCACATCAACTAGAAAATTTCGATAGGCATAAAAATCGAAATTGGGAAAAAATTCCTCAACTAAATTCAAAAATATTTAGATAATTGTAAAGAGAATTGAATTTTCTTTTCAACGATGTGACACACGACCCCCCATGCCATTTAAAAATTTTGAGTTGATGTGTCCCCCCGCGGTGGAGCAATCACCATATTTTTTGTTTCAAAAAGTAGTATTAGTGAAACCCTTCAAACGGTTTTTTTTTTCATGTTTGTACGTCGAACCGTTCGAAAGTTAACAGGGGGGGGGGAGACTAAAAAAAGCCGCACTGTATGTGAAAGCAGTGGGTTTTGAACTTTCCCTTTCAAATTGATTATTTGGATAGAATATAAAATTAATCTCTCGAACAAATATTTTGTGTTTTAGTTTTTTCGTTTAAGGCGCTTATATTTTTCATCTAATATTTTTCTAATTAATTCCCTCAAACAAATGACTGCGGTGAAACTGACAACTCAACGTTGAATCCAAATCAAAATGTTAATGAATCCAAATGTGTTATGATTTTTTGCTTAATCAAATAGATTTGGTAACTCCGACAGTGATTTCGAAGATATTCATGATATCAGACATTACAACTGTTTTTGTTTCAGTTTTATGTAATGATGACCTTGATTTTACTCATCGACTTCTACACATTATTAAATGAAGCTAAACTAGGAAGCAGCATCATATTTTACAATTATCTGCGTGTTCAGGAAAATGTAAAACTGAAAAACTTTAACTCACAGTTTATGGAAAACTTAGCAGAAGTGTGTTGTGACCTATGGGAGAGTTGTATGTGGTCTACTGCAGGATACAGTAAAACACCCACAACTGGTACATATTCCCAGGACAGGGAGGACGAATAATCAATCAATCAAATGACCAATTTTGTAACCCCAAGAACTATTACATGGATATGCAGAAACTTGCTTCGTAAACTGACATGACTAAAAATGAAGAAAATGTGATAAATAAATACCAAGAAAATTATTCTGAAGAAAAGTCCTGAATTTTTTTGAAACACTGTTTCAGTTTTGATGAAAAAAAAACTGAGGTTTTGAGATTGATTCAACGTTTTCCATAAAGTGCTCGATGTACAGGGTATTCTTTCTCGAAGGTGAGGTATATTTTTCAACAGCATTTAGTACTCATCAAAATCCAAAACGCTCACAAAATTCAAAAGTCACAGTTTAGCGGCTGAGAAATGACCCAGTCACATGGAGCGCCACGACAAATAATAATAATAGCCGCTCTCTACTGACCCGCAAAGACTATTCTCTAATTTTTGAATATCCTGATGACAAAGATGCCTCACCTTCAAAAACACCCTATATTTCAATAATTCTTCAATAATATCCTTTGAAACAGAGTTTTTAATATCACAGAATATGAAGTATTATCTATTAGTTTCAATAGAATTTTTAGATTAGCTTTATTCATATCGAGAATCAGAGAATACCCAATGAATTTTGTCAGGAAATCGTTATATCACCTACATACAAAGTCTGTGATAATGGCAACATGTTATTCATTGTCCTCATTGAAAGCGTTAATTAATCTATTTCAAACATTTTCAATGAAACGGATTTTTATTACATTCTTGATGGATTCAAGGTTGGTGTTACTTCTCAAAAACTCTCCATTTTATTATATTCCAGCTTTGGCACTTCTTACCGAGGCATGAAATATCAGGCTGAAATTTCTCTTCAGTAGTTTTGTCATTGGTAGCCATGTTGAGAACAATGAGTGAAAAAAGTTGATGGACGGAAGTTTGCATATGATTTAACTAACTCAGAACTTGCTAGCTGTTTGAAAAATATTTGATATTTTTGCTCATTCGATAGGTAATGTAAACCATTATGAGGAAACTAAAATATGCAAGGTGGATAATGGAAATAAATTTACTCCCATTTTTTCATACTTGTGTTCATTTTGAAAATAATAGTTGGCCAGTTCATTTTAATTTTGAACGAAAGCCTTTACGTACATATTCTCATTACAATTCCCAAGTGAGCTACCTCCTAGAATATTTAGTATTTAGAGGGTTGAGTGTGCTATGATATGAAAAGTAAGTCGTTTTGGAAAGATGCATTTTGTAATAGCTATCAGAATGAAAGTTACTTTTGTTTTCAATAAGTTTTATGCTTTCCATCGGGAAGCCTCTGCTAATACCATCCTTACATGGTAAGCCTAATTGTATGCTAACATATGCTGATGAAAGATATAGAGAGTATCAAAATTTACCTCTCTCTCTCTCTAGTGGAAAGGAGTGAAGCTCACTTTGGTTAGAAATGTTGTACTCACAATAAGGAAAATATACTCTTGGACCATTCAATTGTTTCAGTGGAATGATGAATAAAAAAAAATCATTTTGTCTTCATTGTTCCGGCAACCTCGTTTAATTTGAATTTCTTTTGAAACCTAATCTAATCTCAACACTCATTGTCCTCCACATGAATTGGCATTTGCTTCAACACAATTTTTCACGAGACAACCTCTCGACCACTTCTACTGCTATTGGCTGCAAAAGCTACTTTTTGATTGGTGATTAATCTTTTATTAGCACCATATTGGCCACCCCGATCTACCAACTCCTATAAATAACGGAGCTGATTATAACCAGGTTATATATTGGTGGTGCTAGTTTGTAATGTGATCGTATTAGTTTGTGAGGTAGAACAGAAAGAGTTTTGTGATCATATTCGTAAGCGCATAGTAGTACATGCAATGAAAAAAATATTTTCAAACGCGTCAGAATGAATATTCTATAAACACGATATCGTTGATATGTTTATGATTCCAGATTTGATGGAGCGGTATTATTCAAAACAGTAGAATCAGCGGTGATCTTGAGATTGTTGGTGTGGCTTAGTTCATGAGGTAGTTTTTTCAGTTTGAAACGAAGAGTTGGTTTGATCTAAACAAAAACTACACACGTGCAACAACGTCAATATCGCCTTTGAATCCTATTTGGATTGATATCTCTCATTGAACGCTGACATTTTCACTCCAGCCTTTCTTGATTTATTCGATCCTTCCAATATTTTCAAGCCAACTGTTTGACTGTACCATTCAATGAAGAACTGAGCAACTGCTTAATCAATTTCTGAATTCCACATCCATATAGTATCCAAGATTATTGCCATGGAAGTATGATATTGTATAAATACAACATTGCCGTACCTACAATGTTCTATCACCTGCCGAATCTGTCGAATCAGTGGATGATTTTCTCCTGCAGAAATCGTCCAATCTGAAAAATAAATATACATATAATATTGTTTTTGCAGAAGAAATATTAATTTTTATTGGAAATAATTCTGATCGTTGATAATGTTTACCTCAACGTTGAAGCAGTTGAAGTTGTTAAGATATACCATTCAATAAAAAAAGAGAGAAGAGCCTCCTTTCTCAGAAATTCTTTCACTTGGATTCATTTCAAGAAAATGAATGGAACAAGTCCTAGAAAACTGTAACGAAAGTATATAATAGAACGCACATTTCATTTATCAGCTGACATAAATTTCTCTTCGAAAGTTGAAATACTTGGCAAGATTCATACTACTCGATAGTCTGGGTTTTCCTGAAAAATGTGTGGTTGGTAATTTTTATGAAAACGGGGAAATAACCATTTTCATGAAAATTACTAGAACAGATTTGGTCAGAAGTGAATGTACGTTAATCTGTAAATAATTTGAAGTATGCATAAAACAAAAAGACGACAAAAAAAAGAACTCGGTTTGAATGGTAGACAATTAAGATACTGAGGATACCAGCTGGTATGAATTGTGAACGGAATTTTTTTAAGATAATAATGAATTTGAATATGATATCATTTGGAATGAAAACTAGATTGACAATTTCTCAGCTTGATATGTTTATAGTAGTTGCATGTACTAATAATGCTAATTAATAGGTATGTCCAGATAGACTGCTACTAAAATTGATCTTTTTTCACTCGAAAATATACCGATGCAAATTTTGTAGGTTCAAGAACGAAATGTTTCTATAATTGATATTAATTTTACTATTTTCAAATGAAAATATGCCAATTTTCGAAGTTAAGTGAAGATCAGTTTTTGAACTTTCAACCAGATTGAAACAATTCAACTAGACATCGTAACGTAGCAATAATATTAAAATTGTTTATGAACAACTGAAGAAAGTTTGTTGTTTTGTGGACTGCCCCTAGTTTTTCAAAGTTTTAAAGAGTTTCACATATTGAGGTCCAACTCGGAGTTCAAAGTCCTGAAGAGCTCAAATTTCGAAGTCCGAGAAATGCATTTCTGAGTAAAAGTATATTATTATACAAGTTGTATGAAACACTATTTTTTTACTCTCATTTTTTGGTCTTGGATGATCGAAGCGAAGTGCAACACTTGAAATATGCTGTAATGACAATATTGAATCAATGTTACTGAGCGTTTGTTTCCCAAAGTTGAGCATTTTCATAGTAAAAAATTATGAGAGAGAAAATTTGAAGTGTCATTTTTAGTTTTTGAATCATTTGCAATTTTCTTTTTATATTTTCCAGCAAAAACCAGAAGACCTAGAGGTTTTTAATTGGGACATTCTTGAGGCACTTTTTATAAGGAATCTAAATCCGTCATCCTATTTTCCAAGGCGTTCTTGATGCCACAGATAAAACTTTGGTTTTTCTTATGGGTGGAGGATTTTTGCATTTTTGAAAACTCTCTCTTTTCCTTATTACAACGAGGTGATCGATGTGATCGAATTTTACATGCTGATCAATATTGGGAAAAATCATTTTTGCGTAGAGAGTTTTAGAAAGACTGCCTATGATTTTGTTTAACAAACTAAGTCTTGACAAAATACGAGTTTTCAAAATCCAAAAAGCTCTCATTAGAAACACCAAAGTTGAGTGGTGTGACTCTGGCACCAAGAACGACTTGGAAAATACTATGGCAGATACAGAAACGTGAGATAGTGTTTGAAGAAATTCCTAGTTTGAAGAGGTCTATTTCTTTTGGTTTTCACTTGAAAAAATAAAAACAAAAATAAAAAATATCGGTGTTTTTTTCATTCATTCAAAAACTAAAAAGAGGCAGATCTTCAGAAACACCAGTAACCCTCTTCAGCCTCATGTAACCATAAGTTAACAACATTAAAATCATTTGAAAATCTAGGGAGCGATCCACGAAGCATTTCCCCACCCAAACATAATAGACGTCATTGTTTAGAAGCCGAACCCATAATATCCACCAACATAACCGTTTTCCGACTTTTCCAGTACAAATTGGAATTCCGGGGGGCAGGAGCCGGAGCAGGAAGGGGGTCCGGCGGAGACGGGGGCTCTTCCAGTGGCGGCGCGGCCAGCGGCGACAGCAAAGCAGGAGGGGCGACCGGGACGGACCAGAATTTATGACAAATGGGGATGTCCCGGCGCAACAAGGGAGACTCGAGGAGAACTCGGGTCTCCTTCTTGTTGTTCTAGGACATCTGTGCAATTGTATCCCGATTATGTTATTTTTTTGTTGGGAGTAGCTTATGCTAGGGTTATAAAATGTCGCGATGTGATGGCTGTATACTTATAGGGGCTGAACGAACCTTCTTCTGGATGAACGTACAAATACTGATATACTGACAAGGGTAACATTTACAAAATATCAATCAATCAATCAATCAATCAAAATATGCTTTATTATCAAAGAATAATTTGTTATTGACAAAGCGTGTACCTATGTATAAGTGTAAATTAAATTAAATTAATAACATTTTATAAATAAATGTATAAAAATAGTCACAACTGTAAAATTAAATTGAAGAGAAAACAGTCCGTCAAATATTGAAATTATATATATATATATATATATATATATATACATAAAGTTACTTATGACATCTACAGTCACTAGTTGAAACTTAATTTGACACGAACCAAGGAATCCAAAGTAGAGATTTGTCTACAAATTGACAGGCAGCCAACAATTTGTTGTTCTGACCAACCCAAGGTTCAATCAAGTTTCTAGTACGTTATGAGGAACGCAAGCAGATTCTAAGTGAAAATAGAGTATATTTCGTTTTAATTCCGAATTCACGTGGGGGAGGGGAGGCCCAGAACCGGCTCAAATATTCTACTAATAATATGGTATATTTCATTCCAAAGATATTAATTAGATGCTGTAATGCTCACATTAGTGATTATGATTTTGAGCTTCTACTATATGAATGGAAGGTGAACACTATATTGATATTCATTGTGTTTTCATAATAAATGGAAAAAGGAATAATGAAATGGTGTCATCAAAATTTGAAAGTGAGAATCATTTCACTCGAAAATATTCAAAAAGTCTTACTTGGCACAGAAAGATGCAGTTCGGAACGTTATCATTGGAAACTTATCTGAAAATTCACATCTTGTAAAACATAAATTTGAAAGTAACTTCATTTCGATCGTAGGTTTTTCCATTTCCAAAGGCGTTATGTTTGGTTTAATTTTCAATTGAGAATGTTTCCCTTTTCAACATAAATTTAAAATTGTACCAAGAACTTCGACATTGCCACATCGTCTTTGATAATGTCTGCTGCAGTTGTGCAATTATCTCTTGACCTCAATGATAACTAAATGAATATAATACTCGTTAATTTTACCTTTCAATTCATCACAATCATAAGTGGAAGAAAAAATAATATATACGTTATAATTTTAGAATTATTACCCAAAAATATATTTTTTGAAAAATGTGGCTCAAAATACTTTATTCACATCACAGTTTGGAATTGAAGAAATTTTAAAGACAGCTTCGTCATAAAAATTCATTAAGTCCCTTGTTTTCAACAGAATGTCATAATTAGTGACTAGATTTTTAAGTAGAAATATATTAATTGAGACATTTTCGTAAATACAAAGATCAGAGCGAAGTCAAAAGTCAAAATAAACAACTCATAGACAAAGCTACAAGAACTTAATGATAATTCATTAAAATTAATTGAATCAAATTAATAATCAGTCTTAGGTTCTGTAATTTGAACATGGTGGTGAGAGTATATACTTGGTTTTATTGGTAATATGGGCATAAAAAAGTTGTGTTTATATATTTCATTCAAGACAACTGAAACTGAAAAAATCTAGGAATCTGCCACTCTAGCCCTCAACATCAAGTTCATTCTGTAATAGTAAAACATTTTTTCATAAATTGTTGAAGAGATCACTCCAAGGATATTCGACCATGTCCCTAATAGAAAAATAATGTCAGTTATGTATTTCGATTCTCCCAATAGAAGGTTCGGATCAACCCAGTCTAGTACTCTTGTATATCATGGAACTGTTGAGTGCTTGACTAAAGATGGAAAAAGATTGCTCATTAGACGAAAGGGTAAAATGTATATTTCCGAGCATTTAGTTTTTTTCCACATTCAAAATATAAAAACCAAAGAGTTAGCGATTAAGAATTTTATTTTTATAAAATAGAGTTGATGGTTTTATCTAGAAGTTCTAATCAAAATAATGTTATTCAACTATAGATCTTTTACTTTGTAGTTCAGGTAAGATTCGTTTGGAAATTATACAAGGAATAAGAAGTAACGATAAAATAAAAGAGATTGTTATGATAGTAATATGGTTTCCAGGAACGTTGATGGTTTTAGTACGAGTATGAATACAATTTTATAATACTGACAGTGAATTAATATTTCAAATAAACTAAGAAGATGCTTTACTTGCTATGATAAGCCTGAAGTAATGAATTATCGAGTCCAAGATGTTTGGTGAGTAGCAACTGGTTTTGTTGTTGGAAAACTGTACCTAGACAGAAGTATTCATAATAACCAGAAAAGGAAAACAACTTCTCTAGGAAACGAGTCTGATAAAATATATGTTAAGATATTTTGTGAGTGGTACGTCATCGGCCTGACGAATTTTTTGAATGATGGTTTGAGCAATAGACGAAAGAAATGATTTGTTTGCCAACACTTTCTCAGAAGTAAATTACGTAAGTAGGCAGTAAGCCAATCACAAAAGTTAAGCAGATTAGAACAGTGGAAATGACCTCCAAATGGAATGGATGGATGTATAGTTCTCTTATGGATACACAGATTCAGAAATAAAATTTTCAACTATAGGTTTTACAATAGGGTAAAAAAGAATAACAGACTGCGAACACGTGACGTCATATGCCAGCTGTCAAAAAGCCCGTGGGAAAACAAATATCATTGCCATAAATGACATTGGTAACTTTTAGATATTGATTGTATTGAATTATACTTGGACATTTTTGGCTTTATAAGAATGAGGACGTATTTATATTTTATTAGTTGAGCTTAGAGCTTGATTATCTGTGTTTGATTGATTATTTCAATACGTTGAGGAAAGATACTTGAAGAAATTGAAAGAAACTAATGGTTATGATCCGTATATATATATATATATATATATATATATATATATATATATATATATATATATATATATATTAAAATTTGGTGATTGTAGCAGTGACGTTGAGGACTTTCCAAATGTTTCAAATTGTGACAAATACATATGGATACTTTATTTTGCATTAAACTACAATAGATAGAAAATAAAATCAAAATATCAAAATACGACTACCTCTCAATCTATAATCTAATCTAAAATACTACACATAACTTAAAAAAATAATCGCATACCCAAGCAGCAGTGACTGACTTTCTGAGTAGTATTCATGAAACTTTAGATACAAGTAATTATGGTGTTGCAATATTCATTGATCCAAAAAAATCTTTTGTCACTGTCAATCATTCAATTCTATTAGACATCTTAAATAATCTGGGTATAAGGGGACATGCATTCAAAATATTTCAAAATCATTTTAAAAATCGTATGCAATATGTACTTATGGACAAATATAAAAGTTGCGAAAAAGCATCAACATTTGGAGTTCCGTTTTGGCACCAATTCTTCATTTGATATATGCGAATGGTATGAATCTCAACCTAATTGATGAGCATTTTTCTTTTGCAGATGATACTGTACCCTATCGCACATCTATAAATGTCCAAACCTCGGAACAAACTTTGAAAAAGAGATTAAAACAAATGAAATATGGCCGAATGAACTTGATTTCAATTGCAATATCTTTTTTATTCATTAAAATATTAAATATCAATATATGTATAAACATAAACATAACCAATTGTACAATGGATAAATAAAACAAAAACACTTATTTAATTAATAATTCAGAAAAAACTATCTATATAATATTTAAACGACAGAATATTGAATATTTTTACTGGAAACAGAACTAGTGCTGAAGTTGAGAAACACAAGGACTTCGGGTCTGATCATTGAAAAAAAAATTGATTTTGAGAGTAATATAGAGAAAATCAAAAATTATTCAATTCCTCTGATAGGAGCTATCAGAAGAACACTTTTTCTGAGAAAAAATATCCAATTTTCGATATATATATATATATATATATATATATACAGTGACTGCCAAAAAGTATGTACCATATGGGAAAAATTTTTGTTATTGGAGTATTGGAAAAAATATTCTGGGGAAAAGTTTGTGCATGTCCGATAACCTAAAAATCGATTTTGACACATGTCACGTGATATATATATAAGGCACATTTCATTTCTCGAATCAGATATATGACTACAGTGTGGTCATCATGCAGTCAAAAACAAAGGGAAATTATTTATAGATTGATGAATAAAGCAATAAAAGCTAAATTTGCATTCAAGTTGACCAAGAATATTAAAAAGAGTAATACACCAATTCAGGAATTTTCTAAATTACACTGTAATAATACTCGGATTTTGAACCACTTTTACTTGGACAATATTTATTTCAACATAGGAAAAGCAAATCCAATTTTCAGCTTCATAGTAACATGTAATAAATTACCAGAACAAATAGAATTTCGGAACCTATAATTTAATTTTCCAAAATTTTTAAAGAAATTTCACTATTGAAATGATTTATTTATATTATTTGATGGTCTATTTGAGTTTAGTTACTGTATTCGATCATGATACAATGTATATTCAAACATCCTTATGCCAGAACTTTTTCTGAGTAGATGTTATATCTACAATAAATAAATATACTAGTTCTTGTATTGTGTTTATGGTAAGCACGATTGAAATTGATCCTACTTTGAAGGAAGATCTACAGAACACCATTTTTCATCTTGAATATATTCGTCTGATATTTTGAGAAACCTTTAATTTATCCAGCTTTTCCGAAACAGGATCAATGAGAGTTCATCTGTTTGGTAATTTTTCAATTTCAACTGGAATATTTATTTTGTTCTTCAATTTTCTATGTTAGCACGTCTTTCCTACGGTTACATCTCTACACACTTTGTAATTCAATGAAACTTGGCTTGGTTCGGCTTTCTTGAATTTGAAAATATTGAACTAATGTTATTCGTATACATATAAACCTCTTAAAAAATATTTTGAACATAATATGTAAGGATAAATCTATCCTTGTTGCCTAAATCTACAGCTGACGTCTCTTTTTTGAAAAGGGATTCAAAGATTTCCAAAAAATAAGATGAATTCATGGAATTATACTGCAGCTTCACTACTTCTACTATTGTAGCTCAGAATGTTGAATATCAGGAATTTTAAAATAAAAAATGGCATTTATTCACCCGTGCATGTGCTGAATTGACAGTCTGTCGACTTTCAGACGTGACCGCGGTCTATTGGTAGTTGACCCATTATTCTTCAAAATACTGTAGGAATAGGGAAATGATGTGCTGTGTGGTGAACTGTCTGTGGATTTTGAATAATTTTGTGACAAACATTGGAAAAACAGAATTAAAGCTTCTAAAAAATCAAATAAAAAAATTATTATTTAAGGTTATGTGGAATATGGACTGAATACTAACATGAAGATTGAAGGATGAGTACAAAATGAAAATACTTTACTGCATTCTATTTTGGGCTCATTTTCACTATCTCATACGGCAACCGCTTCTGATACGAGGAATGCTATTTTTTTATTCAGTGTTTTCTAGAAACTGAACTGATAATTATTCCATGCATATGCTAAGCACACAATTCTGCTCGTGCCAAAAATACCGCCTTCAGATGCATTGATTTACTAGAGTGATCAGGTCAGTACTTCCAAGATTCGGCTTCGGCTTCAATTCAACACGAATTCAATCGTAAATAAATCTAAGTACCTTTGTAAGAATTGGTGTTTTAAACTGAATAGGCTTCGAGTTTTCAAACAAACCGTTAGGATTTGCGATATATGTAGATGAAATGTAAACAATCATCAATGACTGTAATAATAATAATAATAATGATAATCTACACCAATCATTTCTGGAAACTCCAAAATATTCATAGAAATTTCGATAGTTGTTATTATTATGAAAGAAAGGGGTGCACATGGGCATTGTATTTCTGCGTAGGGGATAATAAGAGCCCATGTGTTCCCTATAGTATGTGATCTCTGATACTTCATGTTTTCTAAATAATTGTATTTTAACTTTCTGTCTGTCAAATATTCCAAGACAAATTCAGTCACGACTGTGAGATATTTCCTTCTCTGTTGAATCTGATTTCGACTCTCCTCATGTGTACTTTTTTAGTCCGAAGAATACATCACCACGACATTCCAATTGAAACCATTTTTTATTATACCTTGCTAAATACACTAAGGAGGGTGCGAAATCTTCAAAGTTAAAACACGCCGTGCAAGAAACGTTGTTGCTGAGTAACAACGTCAAGTTCTCAGTTTTATCACATGAAATACCCAGATAACTCAGCGAGCACAAAAATATCTCAGAGATGTTGATAGTAAGAGTTTTTGAAATTTCAAAACTCCACTGCATTGTTCATATATGAACAGAACGTGTATAACGTCAAATTTACGCAACACGCGGCTATTTTCAGGAGGTTCTTGGGAAATCACAAATGGCATTATTTTCTCGTTGTTTTCATGCCTTTTCCACGACACACTAAACATTTTGAAAGCTTTCGCGAACTTTAAATCACTGCATATGAAAACTTTTCGGAGATGTTCCTGGATCATATCACAAAATAAACTTTTTTCTCATTTGTTTTTGAAGCCACTGATTGTTCAGATCAGAAATAAAGAATTGTAGAGAACTCTGGTGCAAATAAAAAAAAAATCATAAATAAACAACGAAGAACACACCTACAATTCAACACTAAAATATTTTCTGCAGATGTGAAATGAGTAATTTTTCAAAGATGTAAATAGCATACACACTCCCTAGGTAAAGACACAAAAACTAAGCTTAAAATATATTCAGTACACAAAAAATAATAATATCCCGCAAATTTTAAAATTACAATTCATATTTATTTTTGAAAGTACGTCTAATTTCACAAAGGAAAGACTAGCTGAAAACATAAAATCAAACTACAAATATAATCTGCATAAGCCATATTTCTTCTGATTTCTACTCCAGCATCTACAACAAATTGACAATCTGCTATTTTGACAAATTTACTATAAACAGTTTAATTGACATTCTACTCTCATTCTACAGTTATGTATTTTTTATGAAAGAACACTCCTCAGAATTTTAATAAATTTACCGAAAATTTCGTTTTCAAAACATCTTCCATTGAAACATAAAGGATGACAATAGTTCAATGATAATATGTTGTATGGATAAAATCAATCGGAACTGACATTTGTCTTGGGATATACTAAGCTACTGTCACTACATTTCAACTACTCATTTGGTACGTTTCTACATTTTACTGTGTTATAATTGTAACAGATGTGTTACTGATAAATACATGTTGTGCCTGTAAAGTAATAATTACAGTGAGCTACATTATAGAAGTGTTTATTGAACAAATAAATGTATTTTGTAATATCATATTTCAGTTGTAATGTTTCCATGATCAAACTGAAATTAACGAAGGTAACTATGTGATTCAGCAAATTGATAATAAAAAACTGAAAAATTCTCTCCAGGTTTCAGCCATAGAATACGTACGTATTATTGCAAATAATTATACAGGTATTATATACTTTTTCCATAATATGAAACACTTTTATGTTGAGTTGAATTTTATGGGGGACAGACAATAACTTCAATCGAAAAAGGCATATTGTGAATACTATATTATATTATATTACTTTAACACAAGGAAAGTTGCAGCAAAAATAACGTCATTGGGAAATGACGGAATGAAACTGCGTTTTACTTATTTTCCGTCTGTACATCTCAACAAAACCAACAATTTATATTTAATCAACAAGTGAATCATTCATTGAAATATCGTATGTCGATGAATACACCTTCTCAGTAACGATCATGGGACACAGGAAATATTTCCTCATAAAAAGCCGTTGTAGATTCGTGAAATCATATAGAAAAGAGACCTAAATAATATTTTCGTGACCAGTAGTTTATAGATTTTGTACCTTTCAAATTGTATACCTACTTGTTATAATAATGAGCAATTATGAGATAATTCGGATCTGTATGGAATGATATGTCTGTGTTTGAATAATAATATTGAAAGGTTGAAAAATATATCTCTTGATTACAGATGATTTTTTTGTTACCCAGCATTCTTGAATCTTCTTCCGAAATGAATATGCCATTGAAACACTTAAGACATTTGAAGATTTCACAAGTAATAATTAAATTGAGGTATCGGTTAAATTAATAAAACAGTAGAACTAGAATCAATTCTATTACCATTGTTTAAATAGAAGCAAGATAGTCAATGCCTGTGGACACAGCATAAGTAACAATTGTACTTATGCTGTGCTTTGGACCCAAACGCGAGTGTCATCTAGCGTGATTAGTTACAAACATGAATATTTGATGTCATTTTAATGCAGGTTTCTTCAAGTTACCGTGATTTTAATGCTGTACAATTGTTTCAATCAAGTTACGACAAGACTTGGAGGCCAGATCACTGAAGTGACGTCATGACTTGGATACGAGATTACTGTCGCCATCTACATGTCGCATCCATTTGTATCCAATATTAATCCCATAAGGTTGGCTAACTATCTTACTTCTATTTAAACAATGCTAATACTTTAAAATTACTAATCCCAGTGGCAGAAAACATACATTATCAAGATGTCCATGCTTAGAGCAGCAATGCCGATATCGTGAGAAACTTGAAAAGAAAGAAGTAAACTTTCACTTCGACGAGCTGCCACTGTAAAAGTCGAGACCGATTCATCTGATATTCACGATTACCTAGGGTCACTGAATCTAGAAGGCCGTGCCGTCCTTACGGGTATGGCCAATGGGCGTGGTCCAATACTTGAAATAGTTCCAGTATTCAAATAACCCACAAAATCACCAATTAGAGAGCAAGTTTTGTGGGTTATTTGAACACTGGATCTATTTCAATTACTAGACCACGCCCATTGGCCATACCCGTAAGGACGGCACGACCTTCGCTAGATTCAGTGACCCTACGATTACCCAGGAATGGGCGCCATCTACATTTTGGAATTCATACCAATGAGCTGTTCTGAATTTATAGAATAAGTTAAAGTTTTCCTTATTCCAACACTGAACACATCTAGTAGACTCATCCAGCCTCTACCAGTCTATAATTTCCAAACCCAAAATAAATATCCCTTGAGACGTTCTGTTTCAGCTTCTTTCATTTGATATTTTTCATATTTTGGTGAGATTGTAACACTGGTTTTTCAGTCAGTTTGCCTTCTGATAGAATCTCGTGTTGACAGAACGAGAGCTTGTTCTGTATTTCTATGTTCCATGCAATTATTCAGTGTTTCACTTACTATACTTATAATCTATTCCGTTTCTGAATTTGACGTTTTTGTTGATTTATACAATAAATTTTTCAAGCAGTATCTGATGATCCAATTAACATTGACACTTGACGCATTGAAAGAATCGAAGAGTAGTGTATCTCAATGCAAACCATGGAATTCTCCTACTCTGTGTCGTAGTAAATATATAAAGTTTTCAGTTCTGAACTATGTACCATCAATTCTCCATTGAGAATTATTCAGTTGATATGAGTTTGAATCTCCGAGAAATGATGCATTCACTATATGAACAACACACATCTTTGTGAAAGCTACATAACGCTATACCTTGTTTATATCCTGGAAGCAGTGGCGTGCTCATCAATTATATAAGGATCGAACAAGACGAACAAGTTTTTCTCCAAATGTTCCGCCATCTACTTCGCAGAAATTCAACCGCAAAACCGCAAAAGTAGGGGATTGCCTAAAAACATATTTTGAAAATCAAGCTACGACATATGTTAAGCACTGACGCCAGCTACATTTCGTCTTCATTTCAATCTAATCGATTTTCTTTTTGAATGTTTCGTTTCTGTTTGAGCGATGTCTATCTACCTGAATTTATTAGGCCCCATGAATAATTTTCTGATTCAGCTACGTACCACTAGATGGCAATGTGAGCATCCTCTCAAACTTTGTCCTGAAATCATTACTTCTGGAGGTTTCCGTTTTTTTTAATGAATGATGGTAGACGGTGTTCAAATCTAATGTAATAAGATGCATTTTTCATACGCGTCTCTCCAAATCTGGATATTTAAAAAATTTCCTATTCTGGTGGAAATGAAACAAACAGATTACAATATAAACATGGTTTATTATCCAGTTGTTCAATTTTATAATTCCTCTATGTCACACATCCGGTATTGTACTCACTCATATATTATAACCAATTCCTGCGTAGTAAAAAGTCCATTTTGGGCACTATAATATTACTTTCAATCAGTTCCAGCATACTTAAAGTGACTAAAACATATAGTACACGATGACGTAGCTTATAAGGTAATAGAGATACATTTATCTATCTTTCAGATACAAAGGGGTCGAAAATGACATTGGGCGATAAAGAAATTACATTTACTGTTGAGTTTGTTCCTTGGATTTATTATTTCAATTCAACAATTTCATAGGCAAATACATAATATTTATTACTTGAGAGACCCATTGAAATCTCCATATGTTTGAGAGGAAGAAGTAACTATCACATTATCTTTTCCAGTGCTTATTTTTTACAGTCATTCCCGAAATAACAACTTTTCGCTAAACGTAATTACCCTCCGTGTTTTATAATCAAATGTTAAAATTTCCCAAATTCTTTGTCAGAAATGTTAAATGTCATTATTTCCCAAGTCATGATATTTTACTCTATCACGACAGTCAAAAGCAAGTAACTTTATACAATGAAAATAAAACAATAAAAAGTATCCTAAATAGACATGGCGTACACCCATCATCTGCATCACATTTAAAGCCCTTTTGAAATGTTTCACAATTTCAAAGTGAGCAGTTCTTAATTATTTTATGTTCCGGTTGTTTCAAAATACACTTAAATATTTACAATAATACTGTGTATATAGATAAGTAGAAATATGTTAGAAGCATCTATAGGGTTATATTTTATTTACAATTTAGCATAGGTACGTATAAATGGCAGGTTTACAATCAAGGGGTGGTTATAAATTATTAATTTTTGTAGTACCAAAACGGAATATTTACATATTATGAAGGATTTTTTTCGTAGAGTGTTCAGGATCTTCCAAAAAGTCGAGAAACATCATATTTGGCATAACTGGCAAAATTTTAGATTTCGCAAATGTCCGAATCAATAACAATATTCATAATATTAATTTTGTTCAAAGTTAAAAGTCGTTATTTATTGTTTTTTTTATACTTTCAGTATTTTTTATATTGTTGTATTTGATATTGACCAATCGCTTCAAACAGTGTACCTATCAATAACAACATCAATAATAATAAATGCGTTTTTATGTTTGAAGTCGTTATTTAAAATTTGTTCTAACAATGGTTTTGAAAAGTTATGTAACAGAATTTAATTTATCACAAGGTGTCCTAAAGTTTTGTTCAATCGATGGTAACTACCCCAAATATCGAAACAGTGTGAACGTTAGAAATGCATATCTTAGAAACGCGACATACTAAGTTGACAAAACTTTCATATATATATATATATATATATATATATATATATATATATATAACAGGAAGTTATTCATGACATCTACAGTCACTAGTTGAAACTTAATTTGACACGAACCAAGGAATCCAAAAGTAGAGGTTTGTCCACAATTTGACAGGCAGCCAACAATTCGTTGTTCTGACCAACCCAAGGTTCAATCAAGTTTCTAATACGTTATGAGGAACGCAAGCAGAATCTAAGTGAAAATAGAGTATATTTCGTTTTAATTCCGAGAGTTCTAACCTTTGACAGCTGTTTCGTGCTAACGCACTCATCAGAAAGGATTTATGGAGCTCTCGAAATCAAAACGAATCCACTCAAGAATTAATACCGTGAGGCAAGACAGAATATAACAGGAAGTTATTCATGACATCTACAGTCACTAGTTGAAACTTAATTTGACACGAACCAAGGAATCCAAAAGTAGAGGTTTGTCCACAAAACTTCCTGTTATATTCTGTCTTGCCTCACGGTATTAATTATTGAGTGGATTCGTTTTGATTTCGAGAGCTCCATAAATCCTTTCTGATGAGTGCGTTAGCACGAAACAGCTGTCAAAGGTTAGAACTCTCGGAATTAAAACGAAATATACTCTATTTTCACTTATATATATATATATATATATATATATATATATATATATATATATATATATATATAGTGAACATTTTCAAAATAGTGTGAGTGAAATTAGGTACAAATTAACGAAGCAATTTGTGAGATTTTCAATAAAAACTTTGTATCTATATGCCCTAAAAAATGCAACGCACCCTACCCTGTATCTGAATGAAAAGTAATATGGAACAACTGAATTCACCTGAAAGTAAATTTTTTTTTTTCAACTAACAGAAGCAATACAATTTTTTTTAATCCGAAAACTCATTTGAAATATATCAAATTTCTTACAAAACCTCTACTAGAAAATCCCCATATTTGGTGCTACAAAAACTCACGAATCAAACGTAGATAAGAAGCGGTAGGCTATTTTGGACCCTTTCACGAAAATTTTGTAGGAATTTGAGTTAAAACACCGCAAAATCATCCACTGACGAGACAAGTTTGTCTCCTACACCAGTTTAAGCGTACATTTCCCGACCATTTTGAGGAATTGTGTATAACAATTCTTACAAATAACGGTGTTTTAACAAATTCATTTCTCAATAAAAAAAAATGCTTCAACTGTAACCTTCGACTTTTTGCCGATGTACCTACAAAATAGGAGATCGAATATTATGGTAACATTTATATTTTCAAAATATGAATCTGTGTAAGTAACAAATCTAGCACCCATCTCACAATGTAACATGTTGTTAAAAAGTCACAGCTGTTCTGTCATGTCGACCATTATAAGATAAACGATCTGTTCTAAAACCTGAAAATGTCCTTGAAATTTGTTGTGAAACATGTTGCATAGTGAGAATAAGGACTTTACAAATTATACAATGGAAAAAAATTCCTGTGAAGAATTTACATATGAATACCTACAAATACATTGTTCTTGTGACAAATTAAAGACTTAAAATGAATTGATATTGGAGTGGAATAAGTACAATTTTCAACTAATATAGTGGTCAATATTTTGCTCCAAGACAAATATCTAATAATTTTTGATTTGTTAAATTCGAAATGGCACATATATAATCAACTTTTTTGATGAATTGTTGAAATATGATGATGGTACATATGGTTGAAATTTGGATTGTAAAAAACTATACACAATTTATTTTTATTCATTCTGACATTTTCCTGGCTCACATAGGCGATTGTTGCCATTGTTTTCTGAAAATGATAGGAAAATGATAGGAAATCCTTGAAGTTTTTTGTTCAATAGACGCCAATAATAGACCGGGGGATAGTGACAGATTTTGTGACACAATTTTACTCAGTATGCTTTTTGGAGGACAGTATTATAAGTATAACATCATGATAATAATGCATGAATCGACGAGTCGTCGTAGGTTCTTCATATTGAAAAATAATAATATTTTCGAAAATTATGTGTTTCGGTACGAGTCCAATCAGGCTGCCATGTGTTTTGTAATGAAATAATAGAAGTAAAATACTCGAAAAACCATTGGCATACCGTTAGGATGGGCGGAGAATTCCTCTTTTCAAATACAATTTCACGTGACCACACCAGCCATTCGGATCCACCCTAACGGCCTGCCACTGGATTTTCGAGTATTTTGATTTTATTACTTCATCACGAGACATATGGCAGCCTGATTAAAATTTCACCCGAATAATAATAATATTAATTTTTTAATATGAAGAACCTACGACGACTCTTTGTTTCATGCATTATTATCATAAGGATATACGGACAATACTGTCCTCCAAGAGGCATACTGAGTAAAATCGTATCCCAAAATCCGTCACTATCTATGTCCATAATATTTACTCCATCACAAGCATTTTTGTCAAGATACAGTTTTTGATGATTGATATTAAAAAAAAATTGATATTGATTGAAAAATGTGTATTCTACTGGGGTAGTTCTACTTTAAATGGGTCACACTGTATATGTTGAAGAAGAACGAATCTGAAAATTTGTCGGAGTGTGGAAAATCGTTATAACCGAAAATCCAGATTTTTCGTGTCACCAGGCTACACCGTACATTTCATGGACATGTGGTTAAAACAGCAAATTTTCTGGGTAGACAGAGTCACACTAGACAAGAAACTCACATTTCAAAGGCACGTCATCTGGAGATTGGGACTAGCGAAAGCTAGAAGGCAGAAGCCAGACCCGTAGATAGGATGCAGAAGCAGCATGGTTTTCGAGTTGAAACTGTGCCGTCAGATCACTATGCTTCCCATAATACTACTCGTGTCAACACCATGAAGTTTTATAGACTATGAACTGAAAATACTCCCAGACAATTCCGAAGAATTACTGGTAGTAGATGTTTTGAGCCAGTGCTGGATCGCCTCCCACCACTTACTGTGTTGGTATAACCTTATGATGACTTTAAAATATTTTTGATGTGATACCTTGAGATTGGTTGAAGATCGAGGTCAAGTCAAAGAGGACCATTAAACAAATTGCCAGTAAATATTATTTTTTTTATTCAACTCAATACTGTCTGCGGAATTGAAAATTTGGGCAAGACAATATCCAGGCCATTTGGTGGGTTGACTAATTGATGCCTCCTGCCAGATGAAAGAATCATCACCCACAAACATTGGAGGATGTTTTTCATTGTTAGGAGTGGATTATAGTTTTTTTCCAGGCTTCAACCCAAGGAAGTTCGTGGTGGTCATCAATTTAGTTGAGAAACTGCCGCCAACAAACCCCGAAAGCAGAAATGAATGACAGATGTGGTTGTTCGTCTCTGATATTCATTTTACATATTTATTTGGAGAACGTCTGAAACTGATGAGTGAGTACGAAACATATTTCTACTCCTAAAGATAATAAGAACGATCATCAATCAATGTATTCCATGATAATGGATTCGGAAAACTATATGATCTTGGAAAATAAATTAAAATTGTGTCTTTATTGCCAGGCATATAACTCAAACATGTAACGGTAATACATGTCATCTAGTAATCAGCATCACAAACATGAATAATCCTGAATGTGGAGATAGTAAACCGAGAATAAAAATTCCAAGACGACACTGAAGCATAAACTGGAATGTCCTCGAATAAAATTTATTTACTGCTTGACTTGAAAATTAATTCTTTGGTAGCCATTTCTGCCAATTTTATTTCGTAACAGCACTTAAATAAATACGATATCTCACCAGGAAATGTGTGCAGTCGTTCGAAATATTTGATGATGACTAGGCTTATTCGGATAGTTAAATTAAAAATGTATTGGCAGAGCTACTTATAAGTGTTGATCGTTGGGAATGGAAACAAATGTCATAAAGAACCTTGGACCACTCTGGTAATTTACTACAAGATACACAATATCAAATTCGTTTTTTAAAAGAAGAAAATCCATTCACTCAATTTAAAATAAAATTTACTGACTACTTAACTAATTTTTTGAAGATTATTTTTCTGTCAGAAACAATAAAAACTTGTTACAAACTGGAATTATTTATGTTCAATGGACGGAACTTGTCATGAAAAATTTGCTTTGAATACTGTTGATATCGATTCTATCGTTTATTGACCAGTGAAGCCATGCACCATCATATTTCAACAATGGAATAGAAGCATAGTCATACACACAACAACAAATCAGTCAAGAGTCACTTACTTATTTCCTTTGGAAATTGAATATACCAATGCAACGCTGAAATCAGTGGATAATTAAGTTGGAATGAAAAAATTTAATAATTTTTCACAACACTCATGAAGGTAAATAGTGCACATTCTATGCATATAATGCATAACATCATCACATCTGAGGAACTAAATTTTCAGAAAACTCATTGGTGAGTAGTTTTTATAGTGAAAGTTATCAAAATATAATACTCATTCTCTGTAGATTCGATGCAATAACCATCCCTAGCTTTCATACAATTGAACCAAATTGAAGTAACCTGTAGATATTTCCATTATTATGTTTAAACAATAGAATACATTTCAAATATCTGCACTTATGAATACAGAAATGCCTCATTTGGCGCCAAACAAGATCTATTCACTGTACCTGAAACAACGGAATCTATTTGTCAAAATATTGTTGTCTCACCTTCCCAAATGATAGATCATCCATTGTCTTAATGGGTAGGAGATATCATAAGAACTTTCGATTGCTTATACGTGAAATTGTTTTCAGGCGAATATCATAAATCTAATTTTGCGCTTTTACAGCAAACGAATAATGTGTTGTTTCCATAGATTCCTGATTCCTACGATCGGTCGAATGAAGGCACCATCCACTTCGATGTATGTCGCCTCTGAACTTTCGTTTGAACCAATGCTCATCTCCATGTGGAAGATTTGCATTATCCCACATGATTCGATGGTGCTCAGGCCAGACATGGTAGCAATTCAATTTACACTGAATATATTGTTATCTGGATTTGTTTTGGTGGGTATGTTTCGAAATATCTCTCTATCTCTCTAAAACAGACGGCAGCTCATAAATAAGGAATTTTAAGCACTTCGTGACCATGAGAGAAGTTGAACTTGGACCTGAAGATCAAGTTATCAGCTTGGCGTATACCAATGTTCTCTTAAAAAAAATTCAACAACATCAGGAAGAAACAGAGGATAACCAGCTTCATGCATGAACTGACCTTTTCGTTCGGGCTATTTTGGAATTGGTGCACTGCTACCTACAAAACTGGACAAAAAAGGAACTGCTGCTTCTCCCAAGTCCATGGACAATCAAAATTGAATCTTTCATTTCTCTAATAACCGTCAAAATACCAAAATATACTTAAATATACTTAATACTTAGAATGGTTAGACGCAATGACTATCCGAGAGGCAATAAATCAACCAAAACTCTGGTTAGAATTCTCGGGAATAAACAGTTCGGTGGAAACATATTCATATAGAAAAATATTTTTACTAAAGCTGTAATCATTAGAGTTTGAAAAAGAATTCTAACGTTCAGCATCCACACTGAATAATACCCAGGAGTCACTAGACGCTGAAATGAACTACATCAAAGAGAACCTACGTCAAAATGGATATTCCAGTAAACTTCTTGTAGAAAAGAAATATCTAAAAAAGGACAACAAAGCCCAGTTAACCACCTTCTACACATGAGATCAAGATAATCAGAAACAAATAACATCAAGACCTGCTATCAATCTGACAACATTTTATGACACTTTCTCACTAAAACCACACAATAGAACACGACTCAGCAGAAACTATGTAAACTGCAGAGATGCTACATCGAAAACATGAAAAAGAAAGTATCCTCAAGATTGACCAAACACGAAAAAGCGTAAACTCAACATGAAGAGATATTGAAATGGAAAATACATGACGACTTTTGGACTGAGCACTAGTCATAGGAAAATTCAAGTGTCCTATGAAGAGAAAATTATTGATTCAAATGGAAATTCAAGGAGGCCGCTTGAATCAAGCAAATGGCACCTTCCTTTGGCCGAAAATGGAAATCGGGAATGCAAGGACCTACTTATGCTACAAAGAAGAGAAATTGCATCGAATAATAAAAATAATTATAATAATACTCCCTTATAAACAATCGTTGAGTGTACCCAAAGGCATAGCCTGTGCTGGTAGAGGACGGCTATTATTATTATTTGCCGTGGCGCTTATTGATATATGAAATAAAAATGAGCCCTCAAGCTTGTTAGTGTTCATCTGATATCGTCGTGAAAATCCTTTAACCTGTTTTGACGATGGATGATCGAAATGGGACTCTGTTTTTTAAAAAACCTCTGTGTCGCACAGACAATCACCCAAATTACTGATGATGTTATGCGTATGGTGTGCAACATAAGTTTGGTGTGTGCATCCTATCAGTGAACGTATTTTATAGTTTACATTTTATATGGAAAATATATATGCTTTAAGACAATTCTTAAAAATCTATTTTGATGTTTACGAGAGGATTTTGAAAATAATGTAGATTGCTAGAAGAATGGGCAGGATTTCCGATGAAGGTGAGAATGTGCAGCCGCTACCCAGCGCTATACCCAGGATGTCTTGTGAAATTTCTTGCTCTGAAAAAAAAAAGAAAACATGAATCATAATTCGCTGAAATGCGTGAACAGTAATTCAGAAATGATTGAGGTGAAAACTGAGTTGAAAATGTGAAATAGAATTATGGACGAAGACAGAAATCTTTGGGAGATCGTTTGCTAACGAACAGTCGTTACCGACCGATGATGAACCCTTTACTCCCATAAACACCTAACTATGTAGGCTTATTATGGCAAGAACCTGTCAGAAAACAACTACTCCCCTGGCTAAGACCACGACGGGTATTGAATTAAATCTAACAGCTACTTGTGCAACGTTCCTCAAAACATCAGAGGACGCAATTGCAAGTGCCCTCTATAACCAACCAGGAGAATTATGTTTTGATTTGGACGGGGTGACCACCTGCAGACTAGTTTCGAGGTTGTTGCCTCTCATCAGTGCAAGGGCAGGTCAACACAGACAGCACTGAAGCCATCTGTTCCCCGTCCAAACCAATACACACTCCGCTGATTAGTCAATTCTGGTTCACGAGATGAAAGCAGTTTCTAGGCCGCTCCACCTAGCGAGCAGAGGAAGACACTCCGAATCTCCGGGTTGAGAGATTTAATCGAAGAAGACATAAATCTTTGGGAGATCGTTTGCTAACGAACAGTCGTTACCGACCGATGATGAACCCTTTACTTCCATAAACACCTAACTATGTAGGCTTATTATGGCAAGAACCTGTCAGAAGACAACTACTCCCCTGGCTAAGACCACGACGGGTATTGAATTAAATCTAACAGCTACTTGTGCAACGTTCCTCAAAACATCAGAGGACGCAATTGCAAGTGCCCTCTATAACCAACCAGCAGAATTATGTTTTGATTTGGACGGGGTGACCACCTGCAGACTAGTTTCGAGGTTGTTGCCTCTCATCAGTGCAAGGGCAGGTCAACACAGACAGCACTGAAGCCATCTGTTCCCCGTCCAAACCAATACATACTCCGCTGATTAGTCAATTCTGGTTCACGAGATGAAAGCAGTTTCTAGGCCGCTCCACCTAGCGAGCAGAGGAAGACACTCCGAATCTCCGGGTTGAGAGATTTAATCGAAGAAGACATAAATCTTTGGGAGATCGTTTGCTAACGAACAGTCGTTACCGACCGATGATGAACCCTTTACTTCCATAAACACCTAACTATGTAGGCTTATTATGGCAAGAACCTGTCAGAAGACAACTACTCCCCTGGCTAAGACCACGACGGGTATTGAATTAAATCTAACAGCTACTTGTGCAACGTTCCTCAAAACATCAGAGGACGCAATTGCAAGTGCCCTCTATAACCAACCAGCAGAATTATGTTTTGATTTGGACGGGGTGACCACCTGCAGACTAGTTTCGAGGTTGTTGCCTCTCATCAGTGCAAGGGCAGGTCAACACAGACAGCACTGAAGCCATCTGTTCCCCGTCCAAACCAATACATACTCCGCTGATTAGTCAATTCTGGTTCACGAGATGAAAGCAGTTTCTAGGCCGCTCCACCTAGCGAGCAGAGGAAGACACTCCGAATCTCCGGGTTGAGAGATTTAATCGAAGAAGACATAAATCTTTGGGAGATCGTTTGCTAACGAACAGTCGTTACCGACCGATGATGAACCCTTTACTTCCATAAACACCTAACTATGTAGGCTTATTATGGCAAGAACCTGTCAGAAGACAACTACTCCCCTGGCTAAGACCACGACGGGTATTGAATTAAATCTAACAGCTACTTGTGCAACGTTCCTCAAAACATCAGATGACGCAATTATGGATGACTATGTAATAAGAATGGTATTTTTTCATCATCGATATAATACATATCATATATAGAGGTATCGAATTTAATAAACATTCATCATCCGATTAAATTTACTTCAAGTCGGTAGACTAGAAATGGAAATGAACAAATGGAGTATAGATGACACCCGACAACATAGAAATAATTTTTGTCTTGCTCTAAAGATATTCTCATTGCACAAGTTAAATTGAGAAAGGAATGTAAAACGAATTTGAAAAATGCTAACTACTAGTTTCGAATATAATAATAGAATGCTTTGCAATGAGCATGAAATGACAAACATTTCAATGGCTCATTGTTCACTATAATTTTTCTAGGACTATTTCAATCATAATACGAAATCTATTTTTATATGACACTTCCTATCATAATTTTTCATGAAGGTACAAAGATTGAAAAATATAATAAAAATCGAACAGTAGGTACTTCCATAGATTTCATAAAAAAATTTACATTATCAGAATTTGAAGCCCCATTCTCCAGTATGACAGGCCTGCCTTTACACTCTACCCAATCTCAGATTTCCTGAATCTGACATTAACTGCAACAATATAATGTCAGATGCTTTTCAGTATCACTATTAATTTTGATTATGTCCTTTGAAATGAATTTTATGAAAGAATTTTGACCAAACAGACGTCAATAGACTCGATTCGATCTCTTATTATTCATCACTATTCGTTTATATGTGTATAATGACAGTCTGGTAGCCTGTTAAAGTCGTAGGAAATGAACATTTCGATACAGCCCGTGGAAAATGAAGATCTGTACTATTTTGTCTGTCTTATAGTTTCCGAAATTTCAATGGTGAGGATCGAATTTGATTCACTCGGTATAAATAGACATGAACATGACTGGGAATCAATAATTTTTTGATAAAATAATACTTTCGCTACACCAACTCACAAATCCGGCTAAAAAACAACGTTTAACATACTTCAGCCGTCAGTAGAGAAAGCCACTTGTCGATATCCACCGATTCTGAACATATCTCGTATTCAAACATTTATTTAGAGGCTTCGACCGTCTCAAGTGTTCTGTCAATTTCTATAATGACGTTAACTATATTCTATATGCCTAAGTGCATTAGGCGCTCAAAATTGGGGCCAAATTGAATTCGATAAGGAAATTTCGGAAAACTCAATTATCGTCAAGATGCATCGAACCTTGATATCGACGAAGTATTCCAATTATTCGATAATTCGGTTTCTGATTGTGATTAGGAAGTGTTGCGTTAGTGGATTATACAAGTAATGAACCATAAATTATCAGAGCCAGTCGAGACACTTCGATTCTGAAATGCTGAAGATGTTTCAGGAGGCATATTCGCGACTGAAATGGGTAATCAATTCATTTTGTACGGGCTTCTTTCTCATTTTTGCAATTTTTGTAGGAATTCGCCGAATGATCAAAATGAAGATGAAGTATGTATACAGGGTGTATACTAAATTGAGTTTTTACGAAATCTGCCCAATTTCTTTGTATAAATCGATTTCAAATAACAAATTCATTGAAATATTAAGGTTGACCTCCCTGTGTTATCTTGAAGATGAATATCATTCTCATATAGAAATCTATTTGCTCTGGGTAACATTTTCAGTGTTTCTATCTAAATACAATGTTCTTCAGTTGTTTGATAGTCAGTTTTTTTTATTTCAACATTTCAGTTTGAATTTGTAAGTTTTTGTAGGCTCTATCTCTTTCCTTTGAAATATTTTTCTATTCCTCATCATACCATCGGAGCTGCCGGTGAAAGCGGAAGTTGATTCAATTCTTATAAAAAGTAAAGAGCAACAATATTCTGAATGTGGTTTCATTATACAGTGTCCGACAAAATGTTGGAACCATATGGGATACTTTTTTATTAATAGTTTCTCGTAAAATTTCATTCATCATAAAAGTTGGTGCGTTCAATTAGACAGAGTACGCGAATACCGGTTATTGCCAGTGGCGTGCTGCTAAGAGGGAAACGGCCGATATTCTAAATTCACTACAGAGTAAAACGATATCAATATGCAAAATATCGCAAAATGTTATTTAAAAAAGTTGTTTGCAATTGAATGATTTTCCCAGTTATCCAGTTCAGTTTCAAATAAATGAATATTTTGGAGCCTTTGGCGTGAATACAATTCAAGAAAAAAGAAACTACCCAAACATCAAAACTACGTCACAATCACACTCGACGCGCGTTTCGCCAACAAAGTTTGCATCTTCAGGAGCTAAAAGCATACTGTGAGCTAATTGAATGCACCATCTTTTATAAGGAATGAAATTTTCTGAGGAACTATTATTAATAAAGTTTTTCATATGGTCCCATCATTTTGGCGGACTATTTATTAATTGTCCAGTGTATTGAGTTAATCCTATATACAGAACCTATTTTCGTAGATATTTTCTTCGAAAGATAATCAGTGTGCTTACTGAGAATTAGGTTTCCATCAATGATAAGGTATACCTAAATATTTAATACGGCTCACTTGTTCAAGATCTCTTTTGTCAAATTTACAAATCCAAATCTGACATGTCATTAATGAAACATATAAAAAGCACAGCACCCAATACACTACCTTGTAGTACTCCAGCTATGACAGTTCTTTTTCGTGATATTTTATTATTGATTCTATTTTTTGATATCTCTTTTTTGACTATCGAGATATGCTGTGAATTGTTTAGAGATGGACAGCTCTAATATATTTCTTCAATAAAGGTATGGTGTTGATAGGTCTATAATCCTCAATATTCCTTCATAGGTCAAGTTATTTTCGGTACTGGAATTACAACTGAGGTTTCAAAATTATCGGGAAATTCTCCGAAGTGTAAATAGATATTAATACAATGTAAGAGAGGGTAACCAATAATTTCAAAAGTATTTTATACGAATTCAAAATTTATTTGTCTTCTGAAAATTTGTCCTGCTAAAAAGTTTCTGAGTTCTCCATGTGAAAGTTTTTTGTAATTATCAAGTCGATTATTTCGGTTTACAGCTCGAATTTCAAAATTGCTGGCAATATGTTCAACACTTAAAATAAAATAGTCTTTGAATTAATTTTCTATATTTTCATAACTTTTGAAAATAGTTGTTACTTGATTGGTAGGTTTTGTGTTTATCAAACATTTTAATGTTCTCCATAAAAATAGTGAGTTATTTTTTTTTACGTTATCAATTTCATTTGCAAAATAAGATTTTTGAAGATTACGAATTACCTTAAAAACATTATCCACACACAGTTACACATAGTGTTGACTGAATATGGAGAAAAAACGAATTTGAATAGAAAATGTTCGAGCAGGGACCTTCTTTTGAAAACGTGCATGCAGAGTTCGAAGAAAATATTCTCATCCATATTCAATCTGCAATATTCCATCCTAATTAAATAATATGGCATAATCTCCTGAAGGATGCGGAGTTTTCTATGGACACTACGAAGAAGATGGTGCTACTGTGAAACTATTACCCTTGATAATTGCGAAGAATCGGGGGATTCAAGCATAAAGAAAGAACTATTGGGTGCTAATACCGATGACCTAAAAATGAAAATATCCTCAAACTGAAACGAGGCTGGATTTTGAAATTAATTTGACCATCCCCTATTCGATTGCAAACTCAACACCTATTAAAAATGACACCATATTAAGCTATTGGGAGTAAAATCGATGACGGAAGATTGAAAATATCTTTACACTGAAGCGAGGTAGGCTGAATTTGAGAATTAGATTCAACAGCACGTGTTCGACTTCATACACACCACACATTGAGAAGGCCACCATATAGAACTATTGGGTGCTATTCCGATGACGTTTAAATGAAAATATCCTTGAACTGAAACGAGATAGGCTGGATTTTGTAATTGATTTAAACATCCCCGTTCGACTTCAAACACAACACCTATTGAGAAGGACACCATATTAAGCTATTGGGAGTAATACCGATGACCAGTCTGTGAGTTAATCTGATACCAAAAACGAAGCAGTGAATATTCACAAAATTGAACTTGAACTGTATACATTTCTTGATGAGAAAAAAAGTTGTAATAGTTCCTAGAATAATTGTCCCATTATTAAATGTGTTTCCGAAGTACAATATGCTTTCTAAGCTTACTCTGCGCCAATGTAGCGGTTGTTCTCATTTCCCATAATTGTCAACAGTCCAAGGCGAAATGACCTGATCGATGACAACTTCGACAAATTGGTCATTAAGAAGGCGAGATGAGTTAACCAGTGATTACTGCCATAACCTATTATTTTGTTTTTTCACTGTTCATTTCTTCTTCTTCTTGTATTTTTTTTGGCTATTGCTTCCTTCCGGCGCATTCAGCCAATGCGTCTCCTGGGGTTACAACGTTGTCTGAAACGTTATCATGTTGCAACCCAATAATAATTTCCATATCTGCATTTTGAATAATATCTTCTAATATTGTCGTCTAAACGATTTCTGTTTATACGTTTTTTCTCATTTGTTTCAACTTGTTAAACGTAGAAATATGGCATCAAGTGTCGTGTCATTTCGTCTTCTGTGCTGTAAGGTTATTAGTATTTGGACAGATAGCACAAACAGAGGAGTAAGAATGGTGTAAAGATGTAGGATCATAGTATGATATAAGTAAGGGTAAGTAGGCTAACCAGATCATTCATTTAAAATTATGTACACTACTAAATTAAAAATAAAATTATCACGTTTGAGACATAATTTTATGCAATTAACATTAAGAAATGTATTTATCAATATGATAATCTGTGGATTCAAGTTTCTTAAAACCCCATTAATGTCAAGAGGAGCGGGGACTCCCAGCTTGATAAATTCTGTATATATGTCATAATTATGGACAACATTGATAGGGCAATCAAAAAATATATGGTTTATTGATTCTATTTTTCCGCATTCGCAATATGGATTATCTATTACTTTAATTCTATGCAAATGTTCTTTGTTGGTACAGTGCCCTGTTTTCATTCGTATGATCGTAGTAATGTGCCTTCTATCTATAAACGGATATTTTAAATACGATGGTGTTCTCGGATATTCCCCATGAATTTTCGCATAATTACGGCCTTTATGCTGTATGTCAATATTCCAGTTACAATAAAAATCGGTCAAAATATTATTTTTAATAATAGGTAGTAAGTTATTTTTGTCTAATTTAATAGCCATTGGAATGTTGAGTATTGCTCCGCTTTTAGCTAAGCTATCCGCGTTTTCATTGCCGTCAATGTTAGAATGTCCAGGAATCCAAGCAAAATCAAATTGTATATCACTCATACGTGACAGATATACCATGTGTTGAATTGTTACACTTATGAAGTCAATATTAAAATTATGTTTTTTGTTACTTATCCTTTCCAAAGCGCTTTTAGAGTCAGTAAGAATCAAATTTTTTTTTGTGTTTTTCTCCAAACAAATCATCCCCTTATGAATAGCTATAGTTTCATATGCTAGTAAAATCATTAATTCGAGAACAAAAGGATACATTCAATTGTGGTATATATATATACCTATTCCCAAGTTAGTATTAGTTTTGGACGCATCGGTATATACATATACCGAGTGGCTACGGAAGTATTGCCTAAGGCATATCTCAGTTATTGTATGAAGTAGGTTTGTGAAATTTGGAGCGTCGATATAATGACATAAGAGCTAGAATTTGAGCATATTGACATGTCGAAGTTAACTTCCGGTCTGACCGGAAGTAACATCAACCTTCTTATTTTGAACGGAAACCCTATTTTTTTTTCGCTTCATTCAGCATTCAATTCCCTTTCTAATGACATATCACAAGTTGGTATCTAACCAGAAACTAGATCAGAAAAAATTATTATTGAAATTCACCGAGTAGGCCGTGGAAGCAAAATGAAAGCCAAAAATTGAAAAGTTGGCTATGGAAACCATACGTCACTTGATAACAGTTGCTACTACTGTGATATTTTATTTTCATTCGTCGGCGTTATAAAAAGCCGCCAAAAAAATATTGGAAAAATTGGGAAAAAAAACAATACTCTCTAGGTCCATAACTTAAATAGGAACATACAACTTTTTCTTGCCTGTACTATTCAGCACAACCATTTCTTTCTTATGATATAATAGAAAATAATTTTTTGAACTGAGATACCGAAAAATCCAATTAGTATTCTTCAAATAACAAAACAGATTATCGTCATAACCAAAAATAAAATTAAAAATAATGTGGAATGATAAATTATATCCTGTAGGTTCTAGGTTAAATAGGAACATAAACGTACTTGGTCTGTGCCATCGTCCATAGATATTCTAATATCTACCTATGGACGATGTTTGTGCTATTCAGAATAATCATTCCATTGCAATAATTATTCGAACCAAAATATCAACAAGTAGGCTGATTAAGATGTATTTTGGAATGAAACAAAAAAGAAATGAGAGCTGTCACAAACGCTGCTATCCATATTATTTTGACGTTCGAAGTAGTGTTATTGATTCTGCCATTTTAAAAGGGTTTGGAAATCGAAATCAGTTAGTGGAATATTCAAAAAATGCCCCGTTATTCACGAACCGAACAAATTGACATGCTTCTCATTTATGGTGAATGTTTAAAAAATTCTTATGCCGCTGAACGATTGTATTTAGAGCGATATTCAGGGAGGCAGCAACCGTCAAGAAGGTATTTCCAGTGGCTTGAAGAAAAATTAAGAACTAAGCCTGATGTTCACGAAGACCAAGAAGCATTTGTTATTAATGAGGAAACTGAAATTAATGTATTAGCTTTAGTACAATATGATAGCACAATTTCCTCAAGGCAGATTGGCGCCGAATTAGCTATAAGTAAGGACTCTGCTAGGAGAATTTTGAAAAAACATCGATTGAAATCCTTCAAGTATCAGTTGCATCAACATTTGTATGAAAATGACGGTGAAAGGCGCCTGGAATATTGTAATTGGTTTCTTCGACAAAATGCTGAGAATCACCTATTTAACTATTATATCTTGTTTACGGACGAGTCAAGATTTACCAACAATGGATTATTTAACAGAAATAATACAAGGTAGGTACTGTACTTTATTTGGATTATTGTCGATAGTCGAAGTGTAAAGTGCTAAAAGTGTGAACGGTCTTTTGTTCCAGGTACTGGGCGATAGCAAACGAGCACCGGTTTCGACAAGGCGGCTTCCAGGAGAGATTTGGTGTGAATGTTTGGGCAGGAATAGTTGGAACTCATATTGTTGGCCCCATTCTTTTTCAAGGCCAACTAACCGGAGAGAGATACTTTAATTTTTTAACGAATGAAATTTCGGAGTTCATTAACAACCTACCAGCGGAAATAACTGGGAGAATGTACTTCCAGCAAGATGGCGCCCCTCCGCATAATTCAAGAATAGCGAGAAATTATCTTCAAAATCGCTTTCAAGAGAGACTTATAACAACCCATGGTCCAGTCAGGTGGCCACCAAGGTCACCTGATCTTACTCCGTGCGACTTTTTTCTATGGGGGCATCTTAAAAATAGGGTGTATTCCACACAGCCTACAACTCTACATGAGCTAGAAGTAAAAATTCGTAGAGCTTTCCAAGATATCACGCCCCAAATGTTGAGAAACGTTTTACATGAAAATATCACCAGAGTCAATAAATGTATTGACGCTGAGGGAATGCATTTCGAACATTTGTTTTGAATTAATTTTATCTTCAATCCTATCAATTTGAATTTTTTTTTTCGATAAATCTGTTTTTTCGTTATTTGAAGAATAATAATTGGATTTTTTGGTATTTCATTTCAAGAAATTACTTTCTATTATATCATTAGAAAGGAATGGTTATGCTGAATAGTACAGGCAAGAAAAAGTTGTATGTTCCTATTTAAGTTATGGACCTACAGAGTATTGTTTTTTTCCCAATTTTTCCAATATTTTTTTTGGCGGCTTTTTATAACGCCGACGAATGAAAATAAAATATCACAGTAGTAGCAACTGTTATCAAGTGACGTATGGTTTCCATAGCCAACTTTTCAATTTTTGGCTTTCATTTTGCTTCCACGGCCTACTCGGTGAATTTCAATAATAATTTTTTTCTGATCTAGTTTCTGGTTAGATACCAACTTGTGATATGTCATTAGAAAGGGAATTGAATGCTTAATAAAGCGAAGAGAAAAAAAAATAGGGTTTCTATTCAAAATAAGAAAGTTGATGTTACTTCCGGTCAGACCGGAAGTTAACTTCGACATATCAATATGCTCAAATTCTAGTTCTTATGTCATTATATCGACGCTCCAAATTTCACAAACCTACTTCATACAATAACTGAGATATTCCGTAGGCAATACTTCCGTAGCCACCCGGTATGTAATCCGAATCAAGATTGTCTCGAGCCTCCAAAAATTTTGATCTATTATTCATGTCATTTTTATGTAAATGTAAATCAATTATGTTGATTTCTTGTATATAGGTTTCAAAATTTTTACTAAAATACGGAATAATATCGTTTGTATATATCAATTTTTCGTATATCTCTGTTTTTTCAAGTGCTACCACCAAATAAGGAGAATGTCGAGTCCTTCAATATCCCTTTTTTTGTTCACATAGTATTTTCACTACTGTTAGTATATATAAGACTGGTGGTCTATAGTCTAACCGTTTACATATAAATTTGGAGGCTAACCATTCTCTATTTATTCACCGGACTCAAACCAATTTGATCGGCTGATGAAAAATTGAATCACATGTTACTTCACGACAAACTTCAACAATGAAATCTAATCTAGTGAGTCATGCTGAAATGAAAAATTCATCCGATTGAAAGTTTAACCCGGAATGAATCCAATTCGATCCAGGAAGCTTCCTGCAAAACCAGATACAGAAAATGTACTGATAACCGCGACCATTTCGAATTGGACTTGACGGAAGAATCCCTTTGTGCACCGCGAAAATATCACCTAACCTCATTCCAATTTTCATTTCTCTCGAGATTTGCTGAGCTTCCTTTCAGAAATATGTTGAAAGAACCACAAAGGATGGAGTGAAATTTTATTCGGAGTATTGTCTAATTCCCAATTCTTCCATGTGAAAATATCCAATTCAGTTACCAATCCTCAAAGAATACACTGATATGTCCCCACACCTCGTAACTTACGTATCTGTGCGACGTAGACCACTCTTCGGAGCGAATGGAATGGGAACAATTTGCCATAGGCGGCACCCACTGAATTGTAAAGGGAGAAGTAATTCACATTGTTGAAAAGTATATTGACGACTTTTTTTAACAGACATAATTTTTGTTGTTGAGACGCAAGTTTGACACTGGCAATGTTCCCTAAAATACAAAAATTGCTAGGTTTACACTTATTTTAAAAAGCGGTAAGAAAGAAAATTTGAGTAATCATCGACATATACTAGTATTATCAGTTTCATCCAAAATCATTGAGAATATCATGAACCGACCGAAGAATAATGACGCACGCGTACAAAGTGATGTTTTTGAATATTGAAATGAGCGATAACGTAAGATTTGGTAGTGCAACTACTGAAATAATGAATTCTGCAATGGACAACACCACTTCAAAAAACATCAAGAAATCCAAAACATTAATTTGGAGACAGTTTGAGTTATTTTGTGGAAAAAAGGGGTATGAACTATTACTTCAACGTTGCAGCTGGAAATCTCAAACATATTGGCAGATTGGCGTATAATATAAAGAAATCGGATGGAAATTACTACAAGTAGTACGTAGTTGAAACAATGTGGAAATCCGTAGCCAACCTTGTGCAAGAAAATATTATATGGATTATAAGATTATGTTTGACCCATTCAAAGATTTTACATTCAGGACCCTAGAAATGTTAAAAATGCTAGACCCAACTAACTGCAGAGCAATTTAGATGGAAGAAGACATAGTTCTATAGCATTACGTAAAGAAGGAGTTATGAAAATAGCAGAACGCAGCCGCTTTTGAATTAGCCTGGAGAGGTGAAAGTGCTCATTGTAAAATTCATTATTTCAAAGCCAATCTATCGGTCAAAAAAGTTACCTTTACTTAGGTACGAAACTGTTCAATAGTCTACCGAAGAATATCCAGGAATGTGAAACATTCTACCCATTCAAGAAAAATTTGGCCATCCACTTGAAAAATACTTCCCCAGAGATCATACGCTTATACTTACTCGGATATATTAGCTTTTACATTCTTTGTATTTTTGTTTTTCACTGACAATATCGAATGTTATTGGTCATTCTTTTAAATCAATGTTTTTGTAGGATTGAGTTCAAAAATCTATTGAATGTTTGATTGTTCATGTAGATTTTAGATATTTTGCTATTTACGTGTTTTACTCTACACATTTTGGAATTTGGGCACATGTATTTATAGATATAGATTCTATTCATTTAAAATTATATTATAAAAATTATAATTATACATGATAAAAATCGATACATTTTTGAAGGTGCACTTATGTGCTCCATCTTATTAACAAGTGAAAACCTGAGACATTGTATGTGCGTATTTTGCTATTTGCTATAAATTTTCAATGACAAAATATGTCCATCGCCTTTCTCGAATATGTATTGAAAGGAGATGGAGATATTTTGTCGAATGCGACAAAGGCTAGTAGACATTTGAGATTCGCACCCCTGATATTTAAATATATTTTTTTTGAAAATAAACACTATTCTAAAACCGAAAAACACAATAATGGAACACTGACAGGCAGAGTACAATAATAATAAAGTGAGTACAATCTGAACCAGCTCAAGGAAAATATGAAAGGTGCAGTGAAAGTGAGTGGTTAACTACAAACCAAGAAAATCTGAACGTGTGTCCTGTGAGATAAGATAAACAAGAAACAAATAGATACTTGCCTTCCCCTCAGAAGAGGCTTCTGAATATTTTAGTGTTAATTGTTGTTGTTGTTACATTGAAGGAACACTATAATGTGAAGAATTTTCAATATTACGAATCAGTTTACCTATTTCAACCTGCGGCTAAGTTTAGTTTTTCTTAGTATAGTTCTATCGCGTTTTTCATTCACTTTTCTCAGTGTGGCTATATGCGGTATTCAAGGTCATTGATTTTTGAACATGGAACATCAAATTAACGAAACACGTTTCGGACACCGTTGTTATCCATGATACAGCATACCCATCTTAGTAAAATAACGAAAGTGGTAACTACGTCCAATTTTTCATATTGTGGCGAAGCTGCGGGCGATGCCGGGCCTAAATGCTCACGTAGAGCGCGCGTGAGCGCGAATTATTTCCGAAGCGCTTTGCTTCGAGAAGAATCTGGTCGAATAGGAGAACGTTCCTAAGGCTTTGTAGAAAAATCAAGAGCGTTCCGCGAAATGAACGGAGTATATAAAAAGAACCACGCAGCAGAGTTAAGTCAGTCAGTGAAGGAGAAGTTGAACATGAATAGTCCAGTGATTGTTATATAAATCAGAGTATTGTGTTGAAGTTATTGAGGCATTGTATTCCGTAAAATGAATAATTTTAGAGTGAATTAGACTTTAAATATAAAACAATATTTTTTTCATTTATACGCATTAGAGCAATTTGTGTCGGATACTAATAAATATCGTACCAAAATTGAAGATTAAAATTTCAGAAAACTTCGATGAACCCTATTGGGGACGACTATGGCCGAGAAATGCCGAAAGAGTGAACCGAACGTCCTACGTCAAGCCGCGTACGCTCATGTTGACCCAGTTTTTGTAATGCATTCTTTTATATGTTCCAATGCCACCTTAAGTGTTTTTAGATTGACGATCTGTCTGAGTCGTCGTACAAAAAATCAAATAAAGAGACGTTTTATATTGATAGAGAATTCGGTTGTCTGATGATCCCACTTATTCATCGAATATTGAGGGCCTCGCGAAGATCCGGACAAACGGAGATGGAACTCTAAGTGAAATTGACTTGATTTGGAAAAAAGTGTCTTTGTAAGGATTGAACGAGTGTTTAGGATAGAGAGGCAATTATATTTGTGCCCTATTAAGAGGAGACGAAATGGGAGCAATTACTGTCTTTCTGTTCAGGAAATCGAGATAGTAAATATTGAGAATTTCACTCTTTGTGTTCCAATTATTTTTCACAAATTATACTTAACTTAGTGACATAAGTATGGTAGATCCCCAATTTCCTGAAGATTATTGATAGTAGCCTGGAGGTTCATTAATATCAAACTGCTTTTCTGCTGATGCATTATTTGTATACAGTGACATTAAAAAAATACGCTACAAATGGAAAAATCTTCATTTGTGAATTTTCAAAAAAAGAAGAGACTGAAAATTACTCAGTATATCAAAGTAGATTTCAAGACGAGTCTTAGTTGATGAAGTATTTATTTTTATTGACAAAGCGCGGTCTAGTGTGATTTTTACGTAGTTTTAGTAACTGGGTGGTTTTTATTTCTTGAGTTACCAAAGTTATAACAAAATCGATTCCATTCATGTATCCGACAAGTCGAGTCTACCATCGTGAATTTTGGCTGGATGAACTGCGGAAGGATTTCTTCAGATGTATCAAAACCTTCAGGATTATAACAAAAATACATTAACACAGAATATTTCTAATGTGGAATTCAAATTTGGTTGCCGGGTCGTCTGCAGTCCAAACGGCATTCTTTCGAATTAAAGAAAATATCTATTTGAAAGTGAGGAGAGGCGGTTAGTTTTCGAAATTTGTTCTCGATGATATTGAAGTCCCAGGAGTTTCCCAATTTATCAAAAGGTAAGCAGTACTGATATATTGGATTGTAACAATTGCCTTAAGTAACCAAATTTGTTAAAACTGATTGGTGATTTCAAGACAGAAGGCTCTTTATGTGCCTCTCTAGTAAAATAAAGCTCACTGGAGTCGTTTTCCAGTTGGATGAGAAGGTAATGATATCAAATGACGATGGATGCATTTGTCTCATGGACATTCGATATAAAATCTTCTTCAAACAATGAAAAAACATTTCTAGTATATCAAACAGCAACTAAATGGGGCGATTAGAGTAATTCTCCATTGGAAAGAAGAATGTAATTCCAATCAACCGTTTCTATGAATAAATCATTAATTTGATTCATGCCTTTCGAGTTTGAGTTGGAACAACTATGGAATATATTGCAAAATAGACAACATAACAGTTTTCAACACGCGATCAGTTTTCAACAATGGTCACTTCAGCTGTTCTATTGGAACTGAAACCGACACATACTTTCCCGCCGCTGGTACTCATCAAGATCCTTCAGTGTAAAAGTTTGATTGGAGTTTAATCAAGCTGAGAAAGTTTGGTATACAAGTTTTACATAAATTTGAAATTAGGTTAGCTGAGGCTTTAGTGTAGCATGTATCTGAAACCAAATCCTGCTTCGTTTAAAGGCTCTCAATCCTGAATATTAGAATTCTCTTGATAATTGAAGTTGTTGAGAAATCTTTATCTATATAGTAAGCTGCATTTGTGATAAGTTTTGGCCATATAATACTTTAAAGATTATTTCCTATACATTCCTATCGAATTATCTATATCAAAATTGCTGAAATTTATTCCATTTGATTGAAGAAGATGCTCAAACTGTATACCAATTCCCTTTCGGCTCGAGATGAACCTTATGATTGGCAAGGATAAGATTGATATTTTGGATCATAAAATTGTCTTCATCACAAAATATAATAAATTGTTCACTATAGTATTATTGTACAGGCATTAATATATGAATGATACTCAATGTTTTTTGCTTTTGTCCAAGTATAATTGAAATAAAAAATCCAGACATTTTAGAAAATTTTTCTGAGATAAAAAAGATTTAAATTTTGGTGGAGGAGCTTTTTTTTCTATGATGCAGTTATTCTAGAAAATGGAAAATTTGGATGTGAATACAAATTTCCTTTGTCGAAATGTTCCATCAAATTGCATCCTGTCTCAAGAGCTTGTTTGCGAGAAAAAAAAATTATTTAGATTTTGGTGAAGGACAAAGGAGAAGTTTTTTTCTATTATACCGGTATTCTAGAGAATTGAAAATTCGGAGGTGAATACAAGTCTCCTTTCTCAACATATTTCATCGAATTGCATCATGTCTCAAGAGATTGTTTCTGAAAAAAAAATTACGTTTTGATGAAGGAGCAGTTTTTTCTATGAAGCCGTTATTCTAGAGAATTGAAAATTTGGAGGTGCATAAACCTTCCTTCGTCAACATGTTCCATTGATTCGTATCCTATCTCGAAAGCTTATTTCTGAGAAAAAATTATTGAGATTTTGATGGGGGAACACTTTTTTGTATGATGCTGTTATTCTAGACAATTGAAAATTTGGAGGTGAATACAAATTTCTTTCGTCAACATGCTACATTGAATGTCATCCTGTCTGAAGAGCTAGTTTCTGAGAAAAAAAATTATCTAGATTTTGGCGGAGGAACTCTTTATTTTATATAATGCGATTGTTCTAGAGAATTGAAAATTCGGAGGTGAATACAACTTCCCCTTACCAACATGTTCCATCAAATCGCATCCTGTCTCAAGAGCTTATTTCTGAGAAAAAAAATTATTTAGATTTTGGTGAAGGATCGCTATAAGTCAAACCATAATCCATATTTATACAAAATTTTAACATATTTTGATATTGAATAGCACATTGTTTAGATCAAAAGTGTTGAACATATTCAATGACTCAACACATTTGAATTCATGAAATACTTTGACGGGTGATAAACTACAGATGTTACTGTTTATATTTGTGGATTTCTTTTGTCATTTAAAAATTTCCCGTGAATTTAACCTACAAGATACATTTTCCCTACTGATAAAATCGGATTGGAAACTTTGGATCGTAAAGTTTTTTAATTTCAATTCATTTCCAAGAAATATGTAGAGCTAGGTACATATTTTCAAATTGTTTCCATTGTGCTCCTCATAGTAGGTAATCATTTGTTATTGTTATATGTCAAAAATATAATACAATAATTGAAATTGTTGTTCTCTCATCTATCAACTGATGTTATTTTCGGAATGAGATATACTTTTTTAACATTGTGATGAATTGTGATGCTATGCTCCATTATGAATATGTGATACATTGACAGGAGGAAATTAAGAAAAAGACAAGGGATTTCAATATGAGGAGCAAATATTTCTTCTTAGAAGGGAAATAAATTTATGTTATAACATTGAAATATGAAATTTTTCATCAATTTTCTTACCATTGTAGGTATGTTTTGGAGACTGAGGCCTGTCGGGATAACCCATATCTGCATCCATGCCATGAAATAAAAATAAAATAGATTAGTGGTAATTCTTTTACATAACTACTATAGTAAATGGTACTTATGTTATTTATTTTTTATTTTTAGTGTATTTTGATTTTTGATGTATATCAGAATTTCTATATCATTAAATACGCATCTATTTATTTTTTCTACATTCATGCAAAAAGCAAAACTTTATTGAACTATATTCAGTGGAAAAAGAAGTTCTTTATTGCACTAGTGCAATAAAGTTTTTATTGCACTCATCTGTCATTCTACTTCAACGTGCTGTCATCATGACAAAAATAAACGTTTAAACCTACTACATATTTAGCAGATATTCTGTGAGATTGGCAATAGGTACTTCACTACGAAATATTCATATTGAAAATTGCACCAATTGTTCATTCACTTTCAACATTGAGGGTAAAAATAAAGTTTGAGTTAAATTGTTCGTAACGTATTAGTTCCTGTTTCAATGCAAATCGATATTAATAATAAAGTATTCAAGTTGCGCTTTTCATTTTCCTACACCTAGTGCCGCACCTCAATAAATCATTTTTTGCTTTTTGCATGAACGTAGAAAAAATGTTGTATGCAACTCGTGCAAAAAATGTTCACATTCACTTTTTGCACTTGTTGCATAAATAACTATTTTGTAGATGTGGTGAATTGACACCGAAACATGAAACATTCTGAATGTTATGCCGAAATTTGTTTGAATTTCCATTTCGACTCCATATTATATATTTGTTTAAATTGTTGTTCTTCAAATATAAATGGGAATAATAACCGAAAATGAAAATTCAACTCTGGTAGAAGGTGAAGTCTATTACTGACTTGCTTACTTGTATCAATGATACTTCGCTATATCGATGAATAAGTTCAGATCCTCATTGACCTCTAAAAGAAAATAAACGATGGAGTTGCGTCCCATCTCAACAAATATGCATTTAACATTGTTACTAAACATTTCAACATCTGTGAAATATTTAAAATGATTACTTAGGGGCCTGAAATGAAACCTTGATGTTATTTTGTAGATTGAATCTTCTTCGCGTCAACTAACGAGTGATATTTCGAATTATATTTTGGGACAAGATCATCACCCTATACTAGATGACGATCTTTATCCCAATCAACACTTTGAGTTAGTACATGAGCTGGAGAGAACTCTCTATTGCTGAAGCTAGTAACCAAATCCACAGCGTTAGTGATTACATATACATATCGTTCCAAGAAGAAAGGGAAGCAGCTCAATTTGATTTTTTTTAATCGCAATAATAGAGGTGAAAGCGTTCTTTCTTGTCAATAAGTTCAGTTCACAACCCAAATTTTGAAACCTGCTGTCAGTCATTCCTATACTTTCAGCTCGGACTATAATTCCTCTAAAAATTCAACCAAGGCAATCACAACAATAGCACTTTTCATATTGATTATCCTTTGCATATAGCATAATGCATATAGCAAAATTTTTTTCGATATTCACTTCGACTTGAATATATCATCGTCTTACCCACCATTATTAATTTTTCAACCTCTCAGCTACCCGATCGCCCTCCACAATCAATTCATACTGACCTGTATCGGTCGTCTGGAACGTGAACGCCTCGGAAACGGGACTCCAACCGAATTTGTTCCTGGCCTGAACTTTGGCCTCGTAATTTTGCCCGGATTCTAATCCCCGTATTACGTAGCTCATAGATTGAACTCCGGGAGATTGAGAAGGAGTAGCGGGTAGAATTACGTCCCTCCAATCCGTTCTCCTGTCTATGAACTGCCGTCCGTAACCGTAGCCTACGCTGTAGCCGACTGCCGCGTACGTTTTGTTCTCCTGGAAATAATAAATTCATTAGGAATTGTAGTTCTGCCTTTTGTCTAGTTGGCGAGGATGGCGGTATGTTGAATCTACTCGGATTGATTATCCGTTGGTTTTGATCAAACGGAGAACGAACCCTACTGGAGCTATAGTATATACAGTGACCGCCAAAAAGTATGTACCATATGGGAAAATTTTTTATTATTGGAGTATTGGAAAAAATATTCTGGGGAAAAGTTTGTGCATGTCCGATAACCTAAAAATCAATTTTGACACATGTCACATGATCGCTAGAATGGCGGCAAAATGAAAAAAATTGTAATGCAAAGGCAAAAAAAGGGGTAAGATGGAAAGATATCAAAAAAAGTTATTTGAAAAAGTCACTAAGAATTCAATTTTATACACATAAACGAAGTTTCAAGAGATAATTCAAAAAAATTGAAAATAGCAATTTTTTAAAAATATTTTTCCATCTATTTAAAAATATTATTTTTTTTTCTTATGAATAGCTTGACTATACTGAAACATTTGCATTTTAATGATAATGACAAAACTTTCTCATTTTCTCCACACCAGAGGGCACTAAATTGAAAAAATGGGGATTTGTCAGAACCCTTGCTGTTACATCGGTTCGTATCTAACAGTTATATCCGAATTCCACGACCATTGTGATGACATGACACTCCAAAAGCATGGTAATTTCCAGATTATAATCAAGTTCCGATGATAATCGTGCATGAGCGTTTCACTTCGCACATAAACTTGAAAATAGTGCGTCAAATTAAAGATTCTTAAAGTTTATGTGCAAAGTAAAACGCTCATACAGCATTATTATTGAAACTTGATTAAAATCAGGAAACATGGTGTTTCTAGATTGCCATATCAACACAATAGTCTTGGAATTCTGATATAACTGTTAGATAAGAACCAACAGCGAGGGTTCTGGCAAAAACCAATTTTTTTAATTTAGTGCCCTCTGGTGTGGAGAAAATGAGAAAGTTTTGTCATTATCATTAAAATGCAAATGTTTCGGTATAGTCAAGCTATTCATAAGAAAAAAAAAAATTTTAAATAGATAGGAAAATATTTTTAAAAAATTGCTATTTTCAATTTTTTTGAATTATCTCTTGAAACTCCGTTTATGTGTATAAAATTGAATTCTAAGTGACTTTTTCAAACAACTTTTTTTGATATCTTGCTATCTTACCTCTTTTTTTGCCTTTGCATTGCAAATTTTTTCATTTTGCCGCCATTCTAGCGATCACGTGACATGTGTCAAAATCGATTTTTAGGTTATCGGACATGCACAAACTTTTCCTCAGAATATTTTTTCCAATACTCCAATAATAAAAGTTTTCCCATATGGTACATACTTTTTGGCGGCTTTTTTGGTATATATATATATATATATAAATATATATATATATATATATATATATATATATATATATATATATATATATATATATATATATATATATATATATATATAAATATATATATATATATATATATATATATATATATATATATATAATATAGAGTAAAACTGATTGTAGGGCCTGCAGCGATGTAAAAGTAAACTCTTTTAAGTATTTCCAAGCTTTCGGGATCTTTTATTCCATCATCAGGGAGACTACAATTGGAAATGTCATATATGATTGTAAATTCAAAATTATAAGTACTCACAGCTTATTTGAGGATGCTTACATATATGTTCATAAAAGTCATTTATAAGAAACATTTTTTTAAAAAGATTAAGTTTCTGCTAATTAAACATATCAGAAATGCAGTATTTTTAAAAAATACAGAACTGGACGAAATGACAAATTAGTTGTAGATAGAGACATACTTCATTTGTTTATTTTCAAATGTGACAGTTATCAATTTGACAAGTGACATTATTTTGTTCCGAGACAAATACACTTCAGTGTAGGTTAGAATTTCTGCGTTCGGTTACTCTGATTTCATGGTGTTTTAATATCTTAAAATTTTAACACTCTTATATTTGTTGACAAAGTGTCTCTTGTGCTTGTTATTTCTTTTTTGTATTTCTTCAAATAAATAGATTATTATTATTTTTATATTATTGAACGATGATCAAATATCATCCCATTATTGTATTTACTGCATGCATTATATTGTTTTCTTACAAACAAGCAAACTCCTTTGCTTCGTAAGTATTCCAATTTATTCACCAACTATATTATTCAAAATTGTTGTACTGTATTTTAAATTTGAAAGTGAATAAATTATCATTATCATTATTTAAGGAACACCCTGTATAGAGTTAGTCAAATGTGCCGACCTTTCATTTTCCTTATGAAAGTGGAAGGAAAGAACTGTCTGACTTCATTGAAGATTGAATAGGGGAGAGACAGAATACACTTTATTGTCATGAAAATGATATTGATGCCAAAGTTTCACTCAACCTATGAAGTCACTTTGCACCTATATATCTGAAAGTATATAAATTGTTCAAAAAAATACTTAATTCAATGTTTGACTCAATCTATAAGGTTAGTTTGAATGTGTAATAGATATTTATGATGTGAAGATTATCAGACGAGGCTAGTACCATAATGATTTTTTTCGATCCGAATTTCATACAAAATTTTATATTCCGATTTCTTACAAAATACACATATATTAAACAAGTGTGTACGTGGATTCGCGAATAGCTTGGAAGTTGCAGAACCTAAACATTTTCAATACAAAGACTCAAATGTTAGAACGTGAATACTTCGACTTCAATGGTACCTGTACACAAATTACTCTAATTTATCGTCGAGCACTAAAATTGGATACTACGACCGGTTTCGGCACTTGATATTTTCGACTTTCAGAAAAAAACGTAAAACTCCATACATTTTCGTTTTTTCAAATACATTTCTCGTACTATTTATATTAGGGGAAAAATTTAGTTACAGTTTTTGCAGACCTAATTGAAGACAATAAAATCATTAATTAATAATTTTTGATATTTTTTGATTTTGAATTTTTGTCAATTTCAATTTTTTCTTACCAAAGTCAAAAAATCGACTAAACTTCAGAAATAATTCATTCTCAAGATGAAAAATGTTTAAAATCCATTTTTTTTTAAAATTTCAACCCCCTGTATTTTGAGGACAAATCACTTTTCGATGCATCTTGATGAAAAAAGTTATTCATTTTGGCGAGATCTATCAGATACTCATTTTTTGTAGAGTTCTGAGCAACTACATCTCTCGCCTATGTGACTCTATAACCTGAATAGATGAAGAAATTTGCAAATTTCTCAAAAACGCTTGTCCCTAGCACTGTTGAACAAGCATACCTTTCTTGTTAAGAAATGGTGTAGAAATAACATTTGAATATAAAAAAAATTCAAAAGCCTACTGTAAAAGAAGTTAGTGCAAATTGAACGCAGTGCTACATAAGAATTAATAACAAATTTTGATTTTTCCCCTCAAAATAACCTGTTTACCACATTTTGTGAGAAAAATTATTTTTTGCAAAAGTTATTCAAAATAATAGAAAATAAATTTTCAACTATAACACCCTGTATCCCCGAAACGTTTACAAACATTTACTGTAATTTTATCTCTACCTCTTGTGAATTGCTTTTTGTACTACTTATGTAAATATATTTCAGATATATTCAAGAATAGGAAGATCACATGAAAATCCCGTCAACTTGGAGACAAATTAGTTTCATTCTCGGAAATTTGAATTATATAGGTAGCTCTTCAAATCAATTCAGTTTCTCCGAATATTATTTTTGAAAATATCGACAGTTTGGTTATACTATCGTTAGGCTACAGTTCTTGTATTCTTAAGAAATTTTCAATCAACAAACTCACTGCATCATTATTATTCTCGTCAGCTAATTCTGCGCTAGGAAGTCGAAATATATATGTTCTCTTCTAAGACAACATAGAATGGAACGGATGAAGGTTAGGAGTGATTGAAAGTCTGACATTGACTTAGGTAAGTGAAATGGGGTCTTTCGAGGGTCATTTGTTCGACGAAGCATCTCCGGCCGGGGATTAAATTCTGCGATAACTACTACGAGGACAAAAAAGAGCTTGCCATTGATAGATAATGGCGTTGAAGGAAGCTGAGGGGCCGATATTATCTTGTAGATGTACCTACGACTGGAGGCAGAAATTCAATTAAAAAAACAAAGAAATTCGTTAAGAGAATGTTGTTGTGTTGGATTGGAAGCCATGGATTGCGGCCTCAACCAGGTGCGGGATATCACCTTTTGAGGAGCGAAACACCAGAGGAAATTCGAAAAAACTAGGAGTTATTTTACTCAGTGAAAATAGAAATTCAACAATGATTAAAAAAGCAAAAGATGATGTGAATAAAGAGAAAGAACTGAAACAGAGATGTTACAATCGAACGGGTTTATCTTTGTTCCCAAAAATGTGTAATAAGTTCATAATTTCCAAATTGGTATTTTGAGCTGTGTTACAATCAATGAATTGCTTCTTTAAATGATTATTTTGAAAACACTTTGTTCAACTGACGCTTGTGTTGAACCATTATTTATTGCAGGTTGAGTTTCATTTAGATTTTTTTCAACTGCTTCTCTTGTTTTTCTTCAGCTCTATTATTTTCACGTTTGTGACAAAATTTTCTGTAAGTGGCCGTGTTCTATACTTCTCTGTTCTTGTGGAGCTGTCAGAAGCTGGTCCAGTTTCTCTTGTTTCCTACTGCTGCCAAGTTTTCTCTCTTCTAGACTTTCTTGGCATCTTTCGTCTTTCTTACCTCTACAATATTTCTGGAACCAGTCCCCATCTTTATCTTCCTTTTATCTCTGCTCTTGTTCTTGTAAGTTCTTCAGTATCCAGTCCATTTCATTTTGTTTCTCAGTTTTTCTATGCTTCTTACCTCTTTATCTTCTTATTTCTTCACTCCATTCTTTATCTTTTCTTAGTCGTGCTTCTGTCTTGACAAGCAGCTGCTTGATGAGTTCTTCTATGGTCTCTACTTCAATGAGCTGCAGTTCTACATCTGTCATAACCAATTCTGATGGAAACTGTTTCAAATTCTTCAAAGTTTCCTACAGAAGCTCATCAAAGTCATCGTTTGCCTTTCTAGACTTGTATAGAGCTCCTGAATTGAGATTTATACATTTCCAAACTGTCAAAGGTTACAATCCCAAGAAGACCATGTTAAAAGAAGTAATTGTACCTTGTACCATCTTAACGGTTTTTATGTGAATGAATCTTTCCATTATTAATTTTAGAAGAATGACCATTGAAAATTGCTAACTAACAATTTTCAAAACTAGACTCACCTTTCCAGGAATAAACTTTTTCTGACTCTGATGATGAAGTGGTTGTGGATGACCATCGTCAGTACTGCTGTCTGGTAATCTCCTGAAGAGGAGTTTGTATTCTTGGATGGGGCTGAGTGATTCAACTGCCCAACTTATGTTGTAGCTGTCCTTCCAATTGCCTCTTGACGCGCTACTGAATTTCGCTGGATTTGGCTTTCCTGTAACAGGATAAAGATTACAAAATCAATACGGGATCAGATGTGAATATTTTACAGAAGAAGATTTTTTCAAATTTGTGAGAAGAATGTAATTGACAATGTGAAAACAAAACTGAAAAAACACCCATTATTCTGGAAGCATATGGAAAAACGAAAATGAAGCCTGAAGGAATTGCAAAACTACACTGTCTTCTTGATCGAGAAAGAGAGTATATTGATTTTTAAAAATATGAGATTTGAATGTCAGTTCTCTTTTAGGGTTGTCTTCGTGTATTGAATTTGGTTTGATAAAAAAGTGGATGACAGACGAAGATAAATTCATCAAGGCCAAAAGAGATATTCTTGAGAAAATTGTCACATGAATATGAAATCAAATAGTATTTCTGTTGCTGAACCAGCTAGACGTGTATCTTTAGTGATAAAAGATAAGCTAGCCAAAATATTGAATGAAATTGAACAGAAGGAAATAATAACAGAAGTTATTGAGTCTAGTCAGTGGGTAAATAATCCAGTCGTTTAAAAAACATGACGGGTCATTACATTCAAGAACGTCAAGAATTGAACAAATTCATACAAAAGTTTTGAAATACCTTGTATTGAAGAAATTAGAAGTGAGCTGTGCTGAAAAAAATATTTCACTGTTTAAAATTTGAAGATGGGTTTAATCAATTGAAACTGGATGGATCACAGTAGGCTGTGTACATTTTCCACACCTTTGGAATGATTTTATCACAAAAATCATTAAAAATATTAATATTTAAAAAATTAACATTCCGATTGTTATTATTTATTTCGAAGATTCGTTCATTTCAGTATCATCCATTCAAGAGCATGATGATACACTTATAAAAGTGATTGCTAGGGCTAGGCATCGCAATGTGGAATCCAACAAGAACAGAGTGCAGTTCAGACAAAGAGGTAAAATATTTGGGGAACGTATTTAACAATGAGAGTATGAGAATTGACGTTGAAAATATCAATGCTTTCAAAGATTTGAAACCACCTAAAACGTAAAAAGAAAAATCACCTGCCAAATTTTTATTTGGCAGGTAATTGAAAACAAAATTGCAGTCTAATATCCGATTGAATTTAGACAAGAATTTCATGTGAAATAAAAAATTCAGAGGGATAAACATAAACTGTATTATGATAAAGGGGCTAAGAGTAAAAGTGCCGTTAGATGATAATTACATCTTTCAATAATAATTTATAGGTACATTTCAATAAGTGAGTATCTATAAAGACGAGAAGTCCAATAATTAATCATATCATGTAGATCAATAACATAATAGGAGAATTCACCTAAGCTGAGCTTGTTTTGTAAATATCCACCAGTTACGTCTAAACATTAACATTAGGGATGTATATTTCAATATCATAATAATTAACTTATAGTAATATATTTACTCTGGACAATTTCAAGTGGGGAGAGATATGGATATAGAAATAGTGAGGAGATATACAAATACATTTATTGAACAATTACAGAAGCGTTATCATTAGGTTTTGGCTGGAAGTAAATATTAAAACAAGGGGGAAACCGCTGAGAAAATTTTGTACACTAATTCCCAAAAATCGTAAGTAATTTCTCTAATACCCGTAATTATCGAATGATAACCCGACCTAATGGCACTAATTCCTCTGATATCCGAGTAATAAAGGCAATAGAAATATTGAACCGTGTTCGAACCTTTTAACGAAATAATTCGTGTCATTTATTACTCGAGTAATAGTAATACCGAGACTTCCCCATTGATTTTCGACTAATTCCTCGAATACCCCACTAATACCCAACTAATACCACTAATACCCATGGCATGTACTCCTCGTACCCCTCGTATTGAAATGTATAGAATCTATTAGATTCTTTCGCTTTGAAAAACACTTTAAAGTAGTTCAGAGTTTGATAATATAAATAGTCTCAGTTTTTTTTTCGATACCTTTGTTGAATATATTCTTCAGCTTATCGATAATTGATAAGGAAGATGAGACTCATGTTCCCAACATTAATCTTGATAATTGCTTCTGTGGTGAATTTGAAAGAACTTATCAAAGGTTATATCTGAATTCGACTTCCGTCAGCGGTAGAGGTCAGACGGCGACCTCGTGGTGGAAGTCAGGTTAATGTGATGTATTGTCCGCCGTTTAAAAACGTTCAACGACCCAAGATTTTAGTGTTTGTGAAGTCCGCCGTAAAACCATAACGTGTAGTTTGTGGTTGAAACGTGCCAGCAAATATTAAAAAGTGTAAATGATATTGGATGCAGTATTGCCCAGAGCAGGACAATTGCACCCCCCCCGATACAGCCTCGCTGTCTACGCTGGTTGAAGGCCGGATGGGAACGGATTTCTCGCAGTGGGTTATGTCCATATAGCGCCGAATGGAAGCCGAAGGACAAGAAATGAAGAGAGAGAGAGAGAAAGGTTATATCTATAATGGAAAATTTTACTTCGTGGTGCGAACAAAATCACCTGATCAATAATTTGAAGAGAAAGGTAAGTTTAGAATTCACAGGCAACAGCAGAACTAATTCTCAACAACAACAAAACTGTTATTATTTTGAAAATTTCAACAACAATTCAGGCGCTGATAATGTAGTACACTGTGTGTAACAGCTAGAACTTGTTACTCCCATTATTTCTTGAATAAACTGATGTATTTATATCGAATTCCCTTTAAAATTATTTACCACATGTATGGTATTCTTATTCAAGATTCTGAAGTAGGGGATTCTAGGGATGATACTAGCACGATGGCGTAATAATGATAATAATAATCGCTTTTATTGATAGGTAAACAGAAAAATACAGTATGAAATTATTATTCTATATTCTATATTCTACCAGAAATAACGATCAGCTCATCAATCCTAGATTTCGTCTGAGTACATCATTAAAAAACACAATTAATTTGAATATATACAATAAGATACCCGAATCAATAAAAAAGCTCAGCTCATATAAATTTAAACTAGCTGTCAAACAGCTCCTACTGAAACACAGCTTTTACTCGGTGGATGAATTTTTGATTTAACCGAATAAAATAAGTATTAATATAAAAACCATCACCATGATATATTTATGGAAAACATCCATTTTATTTTTATTTTTACACCATAATTTATTGTGTAACTTTTTATATATACAACACGTTGCTTTTATTTGTTATGTTCCTATATATTTATAATTAGATATTTTTACCCAAGGACATGTTCCAAACTTGCTGACTTGTGTAATGAAAGAAATATTCAAAAACACCAATAAAATTCTATTCTATTCTATTCTATTCTATTTCATTCTCACTTATCAAGAGACAGAGTTAGCTTTGGTCCATCTCAATTAAGAGTTCATCGACGGGTCTGAATGATTTAAATTTTTTCTACAATTCCGGAAATAGGGAGTGTGACAAGTTTCAGCTGAGACACAATGTATATAAACAAAAGCAGCAGGCCTAGCTGAACAGGGACAGTCTCAAGCAAAACAAAATCATTCGGCCCGATAAAGGAGCCTCTCAAGAGCCATCGAAACAATTTCGTTGTTTATTCTGCTCGCCTGCTTCATCTACGTCGGCCATAAATCTTACCAGTTAATTGTACGCTTTTCCTCGTTTTTCCCAGCTGATTATCTGCCACGCAAGTGTAATTTCCGAAGTCCGATTTGTGCACTTTGCGAATCACCAGAGTGTGTCGCGATCCGCGCGACTCCATTATTCTTTGTTCTGTCGTGTCGAGTTGCATCGTGTCCCTGTACCACAGGACCTGCAAAAAAAAGAGAGCTACAGTAACAGTAACCGCCGTATAAATATATCAACGGGACGAACGTTGTGATTCCCTGGGGGATATTACGGGAGTATCGTATGTGGGAGAGGGGCAATCGGTGCCGGGGTCAATGGTAAAAGGACGGTAAATTCCGTTTTGTGTTTCGACAATTGCGCTAGTTGAAGAAGTTGTGTGAGTGCCAGGAAAATACTGTATTTACCAGGTACAACACACTATATATACTTTCAGAAGCATATATCGCCAACCGAGCTATCTATATTCGCAGAATTATTATCCTACCGTGAAGCGATCTCAATAATAAATGAGTTAACAATGCAACAGAAGAATTTATATCAATTTTGATGAAATACATACATGAGTCAACAAATATAAAATATTTACCTATCAGAAGAAAATATAAAACACTAAAACCTTGGATTACACCTTGGATTATAGTGTCCATACGGGAAAGAAGAAAACTTTACAAGCAATATAGAAAAGATGAAAATAATCAAGAAATAAAAGAGACACTGAAAAGATACAGAAACACATTGAATATATTAATCAGCATCTCGAAAAACAACTTTTATAAAACACAATTTTAATGAAAACTTCAGAGATATAACGAAAATATGTAAAATTGTTGATGAAGTAACAGGTGAAAGGAATAAAAGTACATCAGTGGACAAAACTACAACAAATGACAATAAACACATACCCAAAAATATAGATATTGCGGATTATTTCAGTTCTTATTTTTGTAACATTGGTAGATCAATGACTGAACATGTAAAATGTAATCCACTCTCAGTTGATATGGCATCAAGGAATAGAGTTATACAAAAATCAATATTTTTGTCTCCTGTTCAAATTTCAAAACCATTAGCATATATCATAAACTTGTCCACACAAATGGGAGAATCCCCGGCATCATTCAAAAGAAGTATTATTTCTCTGATATTCAAATCTGGACCAAGATTTGATGCCGGAAACAAACACATAGTACAATTCAATTGACAATAACAAAGAGGTAATCGCCGTTTTTGTACATTTGAAAAAAGCATTTGACACTGTTTCCCATATGGTCTTGCTAGAAAAATTAGAAGCATACGGTGTCAGAGGCAAAGTTGCTGACCTTGACAAGTCTTATCTTACTGATCGGACGCAAGCAGTGAGAGTTAACCAAACTATCATTAGTGAAAAAATGCGTTACACCATACCGCAAGGGTCTGTATTGGGGCCGTTATTTTTCAACGTTTATATAAACAAGATCCTGAATCTGCAGTTGGGTGAAATTATAAAAATCGAGGCTTATGCTGATGACGGCGTAGTCCTATTCAGCGCTGACTCTTGGGAAACCGTAACGAGACGTACTGACTCTTAATTTACAGAAAATAAAATTCATCACTTTCCCGTTAACGGAAGCAGGATATCCAAATATCAACAAAGTTAAAACAACTGTTCTAATGTTTGTGTCTGTGAAAACGGTATTGAGGAGGTACACAAGACCAAATACTTATTATTTATCGATCGATTTTTGAAATGGAGTATACATATTGATTATATTTGAAAATTGCTTCGGTGTACTAAAATTGAAAATATTAACGAATATTATCACAAAAAAATATTTTTACGATCTACTATGCGCTAATACAATGCATTTGGAAAACTTGAATATTGCACAAACGTATATTCTCAAAGTAATAATGAGAAAAAATCGATTATATTCTACACAATCATTATATACAGGGGCAAATGTATTCACGATCAAAGAATTATTCCAAATCAATGCCATATTTATCATATTAAAACACCTCAAATATTGCACGAAATTTGAACAGAACTACGCTACTACGTCAAGCAGACTCTCAATTACAGATTCCAAGATTCCAAAAAACAACTTCCCAAAAACACGCAATTTACTTTAGCATACATTTAAGCAACAACCTCTCTGAAGTAATAAAGAAAATACATAGTCCTAAACAATTCAAAAGCAAAATTGAAAAATGTATCATGACCAATAAATAAGTAATGTTCAAGGTAGAATAGTTTAATGTATTACATTTGCTTGAAAAAGATACAGTGTATCGAAACATGTCGCAAAGACAATGAATCTGTGGAAATTTAATCGTGTTTACCTTAGTGTCATATACTATGAATTTCCATCAAGTAAAGGCCACGTCAATCCAAAATTTGAAGAAAGCTACGACTAACTTTTTGGTCAACTGGTATTTTAAATTACTTTTTCGATGTTGCTTAACGACCCAGGACATTTGGTTCTTCAACATTTGTATTAAGAAGAGTGTATTCCCGAATTTCATTCAGCTTAGGACTTCAAACCTGAGTATAGCAGCCCAGCAGGGTATAAAAGCAGGCAAAATGAAGTGGATGAAGCAATTTAGGAAATCAGAATACAACAAGAGGGATATTTACAACATATATCTGAAGGTAATATATAGTGAACTTACGTATAGGTTACATCCTTTGGAATTTGAAGTTTTAAATCAGGACACAAGAGAGCATGTCAATCAGATCATTCATAAGAAATTTATCAGACAGAAACGCAAGTTAAATTCTTTAATACCTAAAAACACACGTAAAGATTGTGATAGAAAATTCACTGATCATCAATTTTTTTGATAGATTTGTGAATTTGTCAGAAGCCGTCTTTACAGAACAGGAAAATTCATTAATTACAAAAGGTTTTAAGCATAATATCAGAAGCAATAATATCATTAAGGACATGGAAATTCTTGGGATTGAAACTGAAATTGCCTTGAAAGGTACTTTTGACATCAATAACAATAAATATCAGGCTACTAAAATTATCAAATCAGCATTTCTGAAGGATAATAGTGGTATAAATGATATGAGAACCATTAAATCTATAGAGCATAAAACTAAGGAAAAGGATGTAACCTTTACAAGAGCAGATAAAGGTAATACAGTAATTGCAATCAACAGGAATGATTATGTTAAAAAACTCTTGATTTTTTAGATTTCGGTAAATTTACAGTACTTAAACGTGACCCCACTTATGTGTACCAACTACAAATCAAAGAATTCTTGAGAAACTCTAAATCAATTTTTAATGAAGCCGAGAAGTTCAGACTAACTCTTATGAATCCACAAACTCCGAAATTATATTCTTTGATAAAATTGCATAAACAAAACTACCCTGTCCGGCCAGTAGTATCATTCGTAACAGCACCATCAGTTAAATTATCAAGAAAGTTAATACATTTAATAACAAACTATTCTAAATTTGTGCCGAAATTCAGCCTTAAAAATTCTTATGATTTGATAAATAAAATCCAGGATATTTCTGTTCCAGATAACGCGAAATTAATTTCTTTTGACATTCAAAATCTTTTCCCTAGTTTACCTCCTCAAGATACCATAGTCTTGGTTGAAGGTTTACTAGATAGAAATCATGTCAACCCAGTTATTAAACAAGAGATATTAGACCTTTTATCGATATGTCTTGAACAAAATTACTTTCAATTTGACAATAAAATATATTCTTCATCTGAAGATTTGATCATGGGAAATCCGCTGAGTCCTCTACTGGCAGATATCTTCATGGACAACCTTGAAGGAATAATTCACAAGCACCCACTCTCGCAACAGTTTTTGTATTGGTACAGATATGTAGATGACATTATAGTTTGTTTTAAAGGTACCAACAGACAGTTAGACACCTTTCGTAAATATATTAACACTATTCACCCAAACATTAAATTCACAATAGAAATAGAAGTAGAAAAATCATTAAATTTTTTAGATCTGACAATAGGTAAAACCAACAACAAACACAATTTTTCTATTTTTCATAAACCTTCCCATACTGACATCACCATTCATAATAATTCGATACATCCATATATACATAAAATATCAGCATACCATAGTATGATACATAGATTAGTTAATATTCCTCTTTCTGAAGAAAATTTCTGCATAGAATTAAATATTATAAAACAGATAGCAGTTAACAATGGATATCAAGTCAAATTAATAGAGAATATTCTTGCTAAAAAATTACATAGAAAGGCTATCCAAGAAGTGTACCCCACTATGAGGAACCTTGATAATAATTACAGAACTTTAACATATTCAGGGCCCGTTTCAGAAAAAATAGCGTCATTTTTGAAAAAACAAAATTTAAGAGTAGCATTCAGAACAGATAACACGTTGGGAAGATAAAACACAAAAATCCAAAAAATCAGGAGTTTATAAATTGAATTGTGGATCTTGTTCCAAAGTATATGTAGGCCAGACTGGTAGACCATTCAAAAGCCGCGTACGTGAGCACCGTATGAATTATGTAAATAATAAAACACATTCAACATATGCCAATCATATTTTGGAAGAAGACCATGACTTCGATGAAAACTTTGAAATCCTTCATGTTGAAAATAAAGGTATTAGACTTAATTATTTAGAATTCTTGGAAATTAATAAATTGAAAAATTCAAATTGTTTACTAAATGATCAATTGGACCTTAATAGTTCCCCTTTGTTAAACCTTTTCAACTAATTAAGTAGTAGATATGTTTTGAGATTTACAGGTACCTTCCTACATTGTATTGTCAATTTTATTTTTATCATAGGTAGCTCCTAATTACCACAATTGATAGGAAGGGTATTTAAGTAATGTTCAAGGTAGAATAATTTAATGTATTACATTCGCTTGAAAAAGATACAGTGTATCGAAACATGTCGCAAAGACAATAAATCTGTGGAAATTTAATCGTGTTTACCTTAGTGTCATAATAAATTTCCAAAGTAATAATCTATTGATCTCTGTTGAAGAAACAATTAAATATGTATTTTATATTAAATTAGATATAGTTTTAGGTTCAGCTGCAATTCTTCATTTATTCGATATAGACAAATTTTTATGATTATTTTAGCTAACATCCTTGCCGTCATTGTTTTTTTTGACGGTATTTACCAACATGTTGTCAATATGTATCAGATATACGAGGATATATTGAAAAATGCTTAGCCTTCTATAGAACCAAACATAATTTCAATGTCAAAATATTTTATTACTCAACATATTCTCATCTTAATTGGATACATTCATTACAGCGAACCTGCAACGTCTCTAGACCTTTCAAAAAAATGTTTCTTCTTGCTCTGCAAACCAGACCTCCACAGCTTTTATTACCTCCTCGTTGGAAGAAAATTTACGACCTTTTAAACTTTTTTTCAGTTGAGGAAAGAGATGATAGTCGGACGGAGCCAAATCTGGTAAATGAGGGGGGTGTTCTAGTAATTCAAACACTAAATCACGAATTTTTTGCATGGCAACATGAGATTTGTGTGCAGGGGCGTTGTCCTACAAAAACAAAACACCTTTGGATGGCTTTCCGCGTCTTTTCTTTTTAATTTTTTCCCATAGAGTGATCAGTAATGTCGAATAGTAATCTCCAGTTATTGTTCCACCCTTATCCAAAATGACTACTCCATGGCAATCCCAAAAAACTGAAGCAAGAACTTTTCTAGCAGATTTTTGGACACGAAACTTCTTAGGTCTTGGAGAACCGGAGTGTCGCCATTCCATCGATTGTTGCTTTGTTTCTGGATCGTAGAAATGTACCCAAGTCTCATCCATAGTAACAATTCGGTTTAAGAAGTCTACATCGTTTTCAAATCGAACACAGATCGAACGCGATGCTACTACCCTTGCACGCTTTTGGTCAACATTCAAACATTTGGGGATCCATTTTGCAGCAATTTTTCTCATCTCCAAATTGACGTGAACTATATGATGAACGCGTTCGTATGAAATATTCAGTGCTTCAGATATCTGTTTCAGCCCAATTCGACGGTCTGTTAAAATCATGTCATGAACTGCATCGATATTTTCGGGGACTGACTCAGAAACTGGCCTTCCCGATCGGTCATCATCTTCAATGGAAAATTTACCTCTTTTGAAGCTTGCAGTCCAATTTTTCACGGTCGCATACGAAGGACATTGATCACCAAGGGTATTAAGCGTAAATCTGCTTACCTCTTAACCCTTTTAAATACAAGTACTTGATAATGGCTCGATACTCCAATTTTTCGATTTTTACAATTTCGGTGGACACATTTTTTCTTTTAATTTATTGCTGACACTTCTAATGAGTTATTGTTCGTTGCTATGGTAACGCAATATTTTGTTTATGCAGGGAACTGGTCAAGGCTAACTAGATATCAATACATCCTCGTAGTTGCATAAAGAATTTGAAAGTGAGGTATTGATTGAATGTCCTGCTGAGAAAGGTTTGTGAATATGGATTGTCAGATAATTTACCCAAACTGATCAAAAGCTATTTACAAAATATATTTTTTATGGAGAGGCATAATGGAAATAAATCTGGAATGTTTGAAGACAACTCTGGGGTTCCATAAGGTTCAAATTTGGTGCCTAAGTTCCTCTCAAACAATATCCAGTATAATCGTTCGCATATTTCAATTTTAAGTATTTGGCAATCATCGAAGGCACACTTCCTATGGTATTCTTGCCAACAGGTTGGACGGTGCACCTACCATTTCGGTACGGTATGTGCACAATTTTCTGACCAGCCTGAAAGCACGTATTTTCTCAGCTTCCTCAGCTATAGTTGTATCGTCAGCAAGTAATACCAGATATTTGATATGAGATGGCATATTATTCATTCCATGAACAGTATAAATAATAATAATGGTCCTAGAACTGATCCCCGTGGGACTCCTAGACCCATTTGATATGAATCTGGCGTACTGTCCCTCCCTCATAAGTGACATAATCTACGAAAGGAAGTTGCCCCGAACGGTTATGGTATAAAGTTTTTCTTCAATGAATCTGAAGTTAATCGAATCAAACGCTTTGGTGAGCTCAAAAAATTTCCCCATGGGGTGGAGACATGTGCGCAATCGCATCTCTGTAATTCCGTTTTTTGTCTCAGGATATGTTGAAAATCATATAGCAGTCGCCGTTACCAGTTGAAAGTAGAATAATCAAATATCTTGTTAACACTTCTTACTTGTAGGATTCTTGTTTCTGCCACTGAATCGATTTTCGCTTAGGTGCGCACAACTCTCCTACTACCTCTTGATGTCTTGTTCGATTTGTCAAGAAGCATAACATAAAATCACTTAATTAGTTTCCAATCATTTTAATTTGTCCTGCAGATTTTGTATGTCGTTTGTCTTGCCAACAGATTATAACATCGTCAATTATTCAATTATTGATTGAAATTGTGGTGGAGAAACTTAGTAACAGTACACGTTATACCATTTCATTACTGTAAAACATAATGTTCAATAAATGACTGAACAAGTCTAATGCACTTTTAGCACGCATAATTACACCCAATGTAAATTCAGCATGTTGATGTTCAACGCGTTTTGGTATCGTATAATTGGATAAATCAGTGATAAATGCGTGAAATTTAGTTGATAGGGAAAGCCTAATTATTTTTCCAGGATTATCTGTACCCTGGTCGTTTCAGGTTAATGATAAAAGTAATAGTAGTATTATGCCTTTTCGCAGAAATATTCCCAAATCTACACAGACCTAATAAAAATATTTCTACTTCTGAGAAACCGCCGTGATTTCATCAATGAAAAGAAAAAACACTCGTGAACAATGAGGACAACGAAATTGTAATTTTGGCCCACTTCACAGCTCATCCAGAAAATTCGTTGAAAGACGCAGAAAATCCTCTTAGAATTTCATGTGAGTCAATAAACAGGATTTTAATCAAACATGTTGTTGTTTAATCGATACAGAGTGTGTATTTCGATTTTTGGTGACCACCCGTTAACCCTTGTTTGATACCTGACTCACGGGGGGAATGTATCCAGATGAATATTCTAGCAATGTGAAATTTTGGATAAGACAGTGGCATAAATAGATATAACTTTCCCAGATGCTAATTTTTCGAAGAATCTCAATAGTTGTTTCCATGTTGGAAAATATCATTCGAAAATATTGCTGGTCCAAATTCCCAATTTTTGTCTGAATCGAAATAAAGAAACGGAAATTAGGTATTAATTGCCCCACTAAACAAAATAAGTTTTCTAGGTGTTTTTTTGTACTATTTCTATTTCACTTTTTCCTTATATCTTCCATTCAGAAAAAATTCAATATTTGTTCAGTTGAATTGTTTTTCTATTGCAATTTTCAATAGGAATAGTATGGCCCTTCGAAAAATCAGCATGTAGGAAAGTAGCGTACATAGCTATAATGTATGCTTATGTAATATATTTGAAAAACAAATATTTTTTTCTGAAATCGTTCAAGAATGTCCACTTTCTCGGATCAACTTGAGGCCTCAAAATACGCTAATCTAGTATTTTAGTCCGTTGCTAAGCAACGAAATTTCCCGGACCGTTTTCGGACCTAAACGGTACGGGAAAGGACTTTCCCGTATCGAAAACGATACGGGAAAATTTTTGCCGACTTGTTTACATTTTAGACAGTTATTGAATTCACGCAAACAATTTGTAGAATTCCTTAGTTTTTGATAATGCTGATTGCGATTTCAGAAAAAATAGTATGTGTACCTCGTAGTAGAAGAACATTCCCAGACTTCAATGCTTGTTGGTCTCGGCTTAACGCCTCGGCCAACAATTTACATTGTCGTCCGGGAATGTATTGCTTTTACTACTAGATACACAATATACTATTATGTCACATTCATCCACTATATACATGTACTTAACTAGGTTACTGTATACAGAGTGGGTCGGGAGGAACAGACCAAACTCTAGGAGTATTTTCAATACATGAGAATGATTCAAAAACGCATTTAAAATTTTCATTTCTCTTAAACTGACGGGGTGTTGAAATGATTCTAAATAAGTTCTTAATTAGTTTCTCAAGAAAGCTTTAACACATTTTCAAAGTTTCTTGTCAACTTTATGAGGTACTTTTTGAACCAGTCCAGTAATTCCAGTGTCGCACCCATAGGGCAAGGTCTATTAGTATCTTGCACAAAAAACAAAAAAAAAAAGAAAATATGAAAACATATTTTTTTCCAATTATGTTTAAGTACAGAATATACTTGATAGATTTTGGTCCGTCCTTCCAGACTTACCCTATATATGTATGATATATATATATATATATATAAATATATAAATAGAAAAGTTATTGGGTATAGCAGTCAAACTGTTTTGCAACCGTAGACACGTGTTTCGAGCTTAATCTCTCATCAGTACGGTAAAATCAAGTGCGAAGATGAACAACACTTGGATGTGAAAATAGAAAAAAAGTAAGTCAACAACAGGAAACCAACCACACATTTGTGGCTTCGGTTAGAAGACCTTGAGCTTTCAAGGCAACAACTAACGTCGCCACGGAGGCAGAAATAGTTATCAGCGTGACAATCCTACCCAGGAGAATACAAATCAGGATGGATTTATCGAGGAGCAATATATAAATATATAAATAGGAAAGTTATTGGGTGTAGCCCTCAAACTGTTGTGCAACCGTAGACACGTGTTTCGAGCTTAATCTCTCATCAGTACGGTAAAATCAAGTGCGAAGATGAACAACACTTGGATGTGAAAATAGAAAAAAAGTAAGTCACCAACAGGAAACCAACCACACATTTGTGGCTTCGGTTAGAAGACCTTGAGCTTTCAAGGCAACAACTAACGTCACCACGGAGGCAGATATAGCTATCAGCGTGACAATCCTACCCAGGAGAATACAAATCAGGATGGATTTATCGAGGGGCAATATATAAAAATATAAATAGAACAGTTATTGGGTATAGCCCTCAAATTGTTGTGCAACCGTAGACACGTGTTTCGAGCATGAACTCTCATCAGTACGGTAAAATCAAGTGAGAAGATGAACAACACTTGGATGTAAAAATAGAAAATATACAACAGGAAACCAACCACACATTTGTGGCTTCGGTTAGAAGATGAACAACACTTGGATGCACAACAATTTGAGGGCCATACCCAATAACTTTTCTATTTATATTTTTATATGTGGCCCCTCGATAAATGCATCCTGATTTTTCATTTTCCTGGGTAGGATTCTCATGCTGGTAGCTATATCTTCCTCCGTGGCGACGTTAGTTGTTGCCTTGAAAGCTCAAGGTCTTCTATCCGAAGCCACAAATGTGTGGTTGGTTTCCTGTTGTTGACTTCCTTTTTTTCTATTTTCACATCCAAATGTTGTTCATCTTCGCACTTGATTTTACCGTACTGATGAGAGCTTGAGCTCGAAACACGTGTCTACGGTTGCACAACAATTGGAGGGTTATACCCAATAACATTTCAATTTATATTGTTATATATTGCCCCTCGATAAATCCATCCTGATTTATAATATATATAAATATATATATATCAGAAAGTTACTTATGATATCTACAGTCACCAGTTGAAACCTAATTTGACACCAACCAAGGAATCCAAAGTCAGATGTTCATCTACTCATTGATTGGCAGCCAACAATTCGTTGTTCTGACCAACCCAAGGTTCGATCAAGTTTCTAGTACGTTATGAGGAACGCAAGCAGAATCTAAGTGATAATAGAGTATTTTTCGATTTGATTCCGAGAGTTCCAACCTTTGACAGCTGTTTCGTGGTTACCCACTCATCAGAAATTAAGTTTCAACTGGTGACTGTAGATAGGTATACTGGGTTCAGAAAAAGGGATAACTAGTATTCAAATCTGTGGTAGGTACCTAATTTTATTCGACTCGATTCTTATTTTCACATGCCATTGGTAGAACGGGATTTTCAGCTTCATGAGCTAAGAACACTTGATCTTCTAGGACCGGTATTTTAGGAATTTATGTGAGTAGTTCAGTTTGAGGATATCAGAGCATATTTGGAAGTGGTTACTTGCATCAGATAATTTTAGGAATGCGTTCTTCTGTCACTCCTGGTATATGCTATTCTGCTGATGAGTATATCTATACAACGACTTTGTTGATAGGATTTGTATCTTCTAACATTTAAGTATATTTGTATTGTCAAACAGAGGCGATCCATTACATACAGTGGAAGTGAGATAAAATTTGTTTGAGAGTTAAATCTAAGAGGTTCAGTGTGGAGTAATTTATCTTGATTTCTTCTATGAGTTAAATCTCACCTCCACTGTATGTAATGGATCGCCTCCGTTGGAGAAATAATGCTAGTTTAGCTTCCCTGATCCAAGGTTACAAGAAGAGCATATTAAGAAGAAAAATCGTAATGTTGGATACCATTACCAATGTTGGATACATGGTTTAACAATGAATGTTTAAGAAAAAATCTCACCCATCGAGACATTTCACTGTATATAAGAATATTTTCCCGTTCCTCATCCACTGCCTCATATAGAACACGAATCACATGCATCAAAGAAGAAATCAAGAAACATTACTCCACACTGAACCTCTTAGATTTCACTTTTAAACAAAATTTTAGAGTGTAAGTTTTTCATCCACCCATTTATACTCGTATTGTATACTAAGTAGTAAGTCTCGAATTTTTTTCAGTGTAGCAATCCTTCGAGATTTGAGGAAGATATTTCGATTGGTGAAATATCGTACGATTCAGCGGTATTATGGGTTTCCTCAAGCTAGCAAAACGAGCAGAATATCAGTTGTAATGAAATGTGTCAATGCGAAATGGATACTAGCAAAAATATCCATCAGCTATATAAAAGTTGAGACACACTGTACAAATATAAAACTAAACAATACATTTTCCTTTGTCTGTTTTTGACATAAGATGAGTTCCATATATCTGCTATGCGTATTGCTTTAACTCTGACATGATCCTGCCACGAAAAAGAAATCACCGAATCCACCAATCGTCAGAATTCGAACACAGATTTTACCGAACACGCATTTTTTTGTATTCAGTTTCCGGACTCCGACATTAGCATCCCCTCAGACGAGCCCAAGCTTCGGCATTCGCGAAAAAGTGGTAAACGTCAATCATAAAGTAAATACCCATCCTTTGCAATATCCTCTTTGTATACGACCGAGTTTTTCCGTAACGCAAATAGATTAGCTTTCCGATCAGAGGAATTGAAAATAAATGGAAGGGAAATAGTATGCTTATTATTCAACCGACCGAAATTGAATAATGACCGTAAAAATCCGAATCACTACGCTCTGTTTCACTGGAATGAAACTAAATATTACCTGATGAAAACGGTGGTCTGATCAGTGCCGTACCGGTGAATGTAGTTGGGGTTCAAATAAAAATATATTTCAGAAAGATAGAAAATTACCTACACACGTGTTTCGCCAATAAAGGTATCATCATCAGGAGTTAACATTCTAACCCTTACGAACTTAACATACTCTATTTGGGAACATAAAAATTCCCTCCCAAATAGAAAGGGGTCTAAAATAACGGTCAAATTTGTAACCAAATTTTGTTTGTACCTACCAGAAACTGTATAGTTAAATTTGGTCCCGTACCGAATATTTGAAGGGGCGACCAGTGAAATGAAACTGTAATACACGTGTCAGGTATTTATATAATTGATTTACTAGGAGGTAATATACCTACCGATAAATGGGTATAAAAATGTGTTATTCAATCTGCTACCTACTGGGACCGAATCTACCATCACCTCTCTATTTATACTTTCTCAATTGGGTTCAAAAACCCATAAACATTATCCTCACTACCCGATCTACTAACTTGTTCACCTGAAACTAATTCAATTATGAATACACTGAAGCTTCATCCCAATGCCAAACCTGTCGGTGATCAAACCTAAAAATGTGTGTGATATACAGAAACGGAATAAATTTATTGGCACATGCGATTCCCAATGCATTTGGTTGAAACTTCATGTAGCCAGTCGACCAGTAAAAAATTTAACAAATACGTGGGATGGAGATTCAAGTATTCAACTGGACCACTCTACAATGGTTTTTCTCCACTTTCAATTGTTATGGGCTTACTAAATTGAATAATAAATATTCAAGTGCGGCTACTGAATTGATACACTTGAATAGGAAGGGGAACAGTGGTCCAGTTGAATACTTGAATCTCCATGGCGTGTATTTGTTGAATTTTATACTGTTCGACTGGGTACAAGTTTCAACCAAATGCATTGATAATCGCATATGCCGATAAATTTCTTCCGTTTCTATATGTGAACTATACCATTCTCCAACAGATAATACCCAAAATTTCTTGAACTTTATTGATGAGAAACTTCAGAATTTCAATTTTAGTGGTAAGTTTTTGGGATGGTGCTTTTAATATAAACACTTCATTAACCACCTTAGGATCCAGTGCTTTTGTGCACATCTATGAATCGAATAACTTTTCTCCATGTACAACAGTTATACCAACAAGAGAATCATCTATACGTGCTTCGTTGATTGATCATGTTTTAAGTAACTTTAGTGGACAAATCGATGAATAAGTTATAAACTCGTCAATGAGTGATCATAAATTTATAATATCAGAAGATGAAAGTCATAAATCTCAAATATCACATGAACTCTTGGCGAATGAAAACTTATAACGTCAAAAATTTTGAAATTGAACTGAAGTTACTCACAAACAAAATATGTAGTATACAAGATCCTGAAGATAACAAAATCATAAAAGTCTTTGAAAAAAATTCCAGAAACATGAATTCAAAGTAAATTCAAAACTTTATTATGTTAAATTAGTGAAACAAACTGCCCTTGAATCCAAAAATGTGTATTTTCAAGAAATGTTCAAGGATACATCACCAAAAGCACATTGGGAAACTCTCAATTTACTTATATAATAAAACTAGTGACAAATTACCTCAAAATTATATTGAATCCATCACCATAAATGGCAGACGAATTGAAGATCTTATGGAAATATGTGAGCATTTTAATAAATAACTTTAAATATTGAAGCTGAAGTATTATCCAGAAATGTAGCAGATACCCAAGATAGGTTCTCTACCAGTTCCTTTCCCTCTTCCATGTTCCTAAATCCTACCGAGTATCAGGAAATCAATGAAATAATTGACGAGCAAGACGAGAAGAAATCAGCTGGAATTGATGGAATTGATGTTGACATCATCAAAGCAGTCAAAGATGAAATAGTACCATTATTGAACAAATTGATTATTACATCTTTTTAAAAAGGTATATTCCCAGATGAATTAAAAACAGCTGAAGTCAAACAAATATTCAAACATTATTGAAAATATGACTGATAGAAGGATCGAAGAATATCTGTAAAAATTCAAATTTTTGTATGCAGAACAACATGAATTTCAGAAAAACTAGTGATACTGAGTCTGCAGAAGTAGACATGATATCCAGATTAAAAAAAGAAGTAGATTCGATAAAACTGCGCGTTATTATCACTTCGACAACTTGAGAAAACAACTCTCACCTTTGGATGGAATACCATTCAGAATAATATACCCCATTAAAATATTTGAAAATCATATAATAATTTCTAGTTGAATTTATTAAAAATTGAAATGGCTCATTATTGTTTGGGACTCAGCCATAATTTCTATTTTGAAACCTCTATAAACTTTGCAAAACGAAGCTATACAATGCATGTCCAATATCCCATTTTCAGAACCCTCAAAAAATCATATAAACCTAACAATCAATCAATCAATCAAAATATACTTTATTACACAAAGAATTACATTCTCATTGGCAAAGCGTAGTGATAGGTTAGGTTACAATGGGTAGCATAGTCATAATTAGATAGTGTAGACCCATCCGTAAAATATAACATAGTCAATAAATAATACATACACAATAAATAACAAACATAAGATAAACACATGAAAAGCAGTCTTGATAATAATACGCTCCACAATACATCATTAGGTAGACCTAACTATACAATAGTGTACATAAAATTGTGAATACACATATAAACACAATTCGTCAAAAAAAAAAAAAATTAGAACAAGTAAGGCATGCTGAGAAGTAGAAATATTGAGATCCTTATATCTGCTAAAAAGGCTGGCCATTAAAAAATTCATCCAAACTATAAAAGGGTCTACAAGAAAGAAATGCTTCGACTTCTTTTCTAAAAATAACTCCAGATACCACTTCTTTTATATTATCCGGCGAGTGGTTGAATATCTTACATCCACTAGAGAAGATGAAGGTATTGGTAGTTTCAACTGATTTTTTTGTCGGGTGGAATAAGTGTTTATTCTTTGGAATTTGGATTTATTTTTGTGTATTAGGCATGCCGTTTCCATTATATATATCGATATGACAGTAAGTATTTTGCGATTTTTGAAGTGTATTCTGCATGAGTCTCGAAATTTTAATTTGCAATAGCTTCTCAGGGCACGTTTTTGTTGAACAAAGACACTTCGAAGAGAGGAACTATTACATGCTCCCCAGAATGGTATACCATACCTCAGTTGAGAGTCTATAAGGGCATAATAAACTGCTTTCGCAGCTGAAAATCCCAGTTCGTTTGATGCCATTCAGACGGCATAGCAACCAGAGGATAAATTTTATTGAGGTTGGTTATGTGTTCCTTGAATTTTAGACCACAGTCTATGTATAGCACCAAAAATTTAGATTTGATTTGTTTGTTCTATCGTGGTGGCATTTAAAATGTGTAAATTCATCATGAATGATAAATAAAGAGGAAATAAAATCTTCCAATTTACACATAAAAAATATACTTGTAACGTGCTTACAATTGTTTCGACACACGGTGTCATCATCTGAGCGAGTTATCAACTAAAGAAACGTCAAAATCACCTTCTTAAATATTAAAATAACATGCATGAAATTTCACTAATGACAATTGCAGGTATGAAATTTCCTAATGACATAAAGCTTGGATTAGGGAGCATTTGAGTAGTTACTAGTGAGATAATTAATTATAGGTGAATTGTACAGGTCAATTTGGTCATTGAGAACTAAATTGCTATTGTTACGTAAATGTTTCTTGATTTCTATGGATTCTAATATGTTTAATTTTTGACCTTTAGGTTGAATATGCAAAATTTCAGGGTTCAATAACCATAACTTCACACAAAACCCTGAAATTTTGCATATTCAACCTAAAGGTCAAAAATTAAACATATTAGAATCCATAGAAATCAAGAAACATTTACGTAACAATAGCAATTTAGTTCTCAATGACCAAATTGACCTGTACAATTCACCTATAATTAATTATCTCACTAGTAACTACTCAAATGCTCCCTAATCCAAGCTTTATGTCATTAGGAAATTTCATACCTGCAATTGTCATTAGTGAAATTTCATGCATGTTATTTTAATATTTAAGAAGGTGATTTTGACGTTTCTTTAGTTGATAACTCGCTCAGATGATGACACCGTGTGTCGAAACAATTGTAAGCACGTTACAAGTATATATTTTTTGTGTAAATTGGAAGATTTTATTTCCTCTTTATTTATCATTTATCATTTGATTTGTTTTTCTATTATTTTAGTTTCTAGGGATACATTCCCGATTGTGCATCTGAAAGAAACTATATTGGTTTTGGATGTGTTGAATGTGAGAAGATTTGTTTCACACCACTTCTTCACTTTCTCTATGTCGTTGCTGATATTCTGTTGTAGTTCAGTGTCATCGTTGCTGTGCCATAGAATAGTAGTATCATCAGCGAAGAGAGTGAATTTTTCTGATATATTAAGGGCTGCCAGGTCATTTATATATAGCAGCAATAAAATGGGGCCAAGGATGGAACCTTGTGGCACACCACAGTGTATATGTGCTAAATTGGAAGTTGATTTTGTTTTTACTATCTGCGTTCGAGCTGATAAGTATGATCCAAACCATCTAAGTGCACTTTGTCTTATTCCATAGCGGTGGAGTTTCCGCAACAATATTTCGTGATTCACACAGTCAAATGCCTTGGACAAATCACAAAATACTGCCGCAGCCACGTCACCGCTATTGATTTCACAACTTACTAAAAATTCGTTCAGTATATGAATTTAAAACTTTTTTAAAATTTTCATCCATTATGTTGATACAGGAAAAACATTTGGATATTACTTTGATCATATTTCGAATATACATTACCATAAAAGTAATGCAAGTAAAATAAACGCATCTAAAAAGTACTAAGCGCCAAATTATGGTATTGAGTAATTACTTCATGGTGAGTCCTGCGCGTTCCAATTAACAGTGCTGCTCCTGAGGTGGCGTATTGAGTAAGTAACAAGGCCTACCCATAACAGGCTAATGACCATAGCAGTCGATGCCAAAACACCAAAGAAAAAAAATTACTTCATAAAGTCGAATCACTTTTTAAAATTGTAAAATGAATATAGAAATGACGCTTGGTACTTTCATCAATAGATGGTATTTCGTTGAATAAATTAATTCGGTCTTTCAATATAATAGTATATTATGATACAAGTTTAATAAGACACCATTTTGTCGCACGCGTTGTTTGGAGTACGACGAGCAAAGTGCTACAATGTGTCTTGTAAAACGTGTTTCATATACTATTTATTTAAATTTGGCATTTTTTGTAGTCTTTATTGAAAATAATTGGATTCAATATAAATAAATATTATCAGAAATATCGGGTTGGTAATATTGATAAAGTGTTCAAACTTTGAAGAATGCTGCCAGGTAATTCATTTGTTCACATTAATTATTTAAATTTTGAATGCAAATATCAGTAAATTACCTCTTTCAAAATAACTGATGAAGAAAACTCAAATTGCACCCCTCCTGAATTGAGAGTAATTGCTCAAACTGCTGCGAATGATTAACCCTGCGTTACATACGTGGATAATTGTTGCATCAGTACATACGTGGGGTGTGACAAACCCCATTTCCTAAAAAATCGTATTTTTTTTATCTTGTTCTTTTTCTGATATTCTGATTATAGATAGACTGCTTAAACAAAAACAAAACAAGAAAACTCTAAATTTAATATACCCGCATATCAAAGTAAAAACCGATCAACGTTTTGCATGTCTAACATATCTTGGTCAGCATACGAACAAAATATCCCGTTTCCTTCAGAAACGGAATATAAATGTTGCATTCAAAACCAACAATAACTTATATTCCTTTATTAACAACGCAAAGTCTGTACGGGATAAATTCAAGAAGTCGGGGGTTTACAAACTTGAGTGTGAGGATTGCAATGCATTATATATAGGCCAGATAGGCCGTAGTTTTAATCAAAGATTCGGTGAGCATTTGAGAAGTTACAGATTGAATAAACAGGACTCAAACTATGCCAACCACCTTATTGACAATAACCATAACTTCACACAAAACCCTGAAATTTTGCATATTCAACCTAAAGGTCAAAAATTAAACATATTAGAATCCATAGAAATCAAGAAACATTTACGTAACAATAGCAATTTAGTTCTCAATGACCAAATTGACCTGTACAATTCACCTATAATTAATTATCTCACTAGTAACTACTCAAATGCTCCCTAATCCAAGCTATATGTCATTAGGAAATTTCATACCTGCAATTGTCATTAGTGAAATTTCATGCATGTTATTTTAATATTTAAGAAAGTGATTTTGACGTTTCTTTAGTTAATAACTCGCTCAGATGATGACACCGTGTGTCGAAACAATTGTAAGCACGTTACAAGTATATTTTTGTGTAAATTGGAAGATTTTATTTCCTCTTTATTTATCATTCATGATGAATTTACACATATTAAATGCCACCACGATAGAACAAATAGGCTTTATTTCAAGAAATCTGATATAAACTGAAAAAAGGCTAGTTTTCATGTACCAAAAAACACACCGCGACAAAAAAAATCATGTGAGATAAATGAACATCTCACCCTGGAATGAACATTCGGAAACTAAAATTTGATTATGATGAAATACAAAGAAAATAATTGCAGATTGAAAAACAGAAAGGAAAAAATTTAATCGCTGTCTGAGCCATGCAATTTTGGCAAGTAATCACACCCCAGGGCACTTAAGTTCCCTATAACTTCACTCAGTATCTACAAGATACTGCGGAAATGCCTGAATTCGATGGTGCAGACATATTTTGGAAGCTATTAGGAGGGGCGTACGCATAAGTTTACGTTTGGCATATTTTCAAAGCGATATTCGGCGACTGGGGTCCATCACACCCCACGTATGTAACGCAGGGTTAATTGCCCAAAAAATCTCGTTCAGTTTAAGAAAACGAATTTCACAATTTCGAAGTATCCGATGCCTCACCACACTCCTACTGCAGTCAAAATAGCTTTTCAAACAATCAGACCACTGAGCATAATTTTGTAAACCCAGTCCAAACCACACCAGCTAATTTAATAATAAACGCCTGAGAAACCAGTCATGTAACAATTGAAGTTTATAATAACTGCACCATCCAAGGCAACAAATACCACCACAACATTCAGAGGTTATTCTTCTTCTTTGCTTGATATCTGAAAATCCCATCCCTCTTGTCTGACGTTCATCTTACAGTTGATGTTACCATTGTTACCAATCTTCATTTTAGACTCCAAATGGAAAAGTAGATTTCAGATTTTGGAGTCATACCCTTATATCAAATTTTATGAGTTGGCGCTTGGGACCTTCTAGTTGAAGCAGCTTCCAATCAATCACTCATTCAATAATGCAAATTATATGGTTGAAGAAACGAATTTTGTCAAAACATAATATTTCAATAGAATTTCCAATAGACAGAAATTATCTATATTCTGGTGAAAAAAACTCCTCTCCGCCACTGTGCTTGACTCCATTGGACCGAATTGCTTCATCATGAATTCGAAGTACTAAATATCCGATTCCCAGTGCTGATTCACGGGAACAAAAGAAAGTTTAGCAACTTCCAACTTGGATATTATTTCGCGACTACACAGCGATGAAAACTTCAACGTTGTGTTGAGGATGTGTTCTGTTTGAAACATTACATGTCAAAATAAAACCACACGAGCTTGTTCATCAACTCTGGAACCCTCTTAACATAAGTCTGACAATGGCTGTATGGAAGTTTTTAATGAATTTCGTTTTCATTTCCAGAGATTACGGAGGCTGGCTTGTGCCAGCGTTCTCATAATCAACCAGATGGAACGAAATATGGTTTGAATCTTACATGGAAGGCAGTAGAGTGGATTGATAGGGAGGAAATATTTGGAGAATGGATGACGTAACTCAGCTTGGCAAGATTTCTGTTCTGAGCCTCATCATGGAGGACAAAGACTGTGTGATATCATCGTGAACTGATGAAAAGGATTCAGAATTCTTGTAGAGATCCAACCAAAAATTAGTTTGATTTTTTGATGGAATATTCTTGACCACTCTCACATTTTGCAACTTCAATAATTAATGTGTTTTCATTGATCTCTCAAAGGCTTTCGACACTGTTAGTCACCGATTGCTCATAGATACACAGGAATTAATAGGGATGAGAGGTAAGTGTGCAAATTTGCTCAGAAATTACCTTACCAACAGAACTCAAGAAGTGAAAGGGGCTGAAACACTAAGCTATTAGAGAAAAATCGAATATGGTTTACCGCAGGGAACCGTATTGGGACCTCTATTGTTCAATCTCTATATAAATGGAATATTCTCATTGAACAGTCAAGGAAGTGTCATACGATATGCTGATGATACGACAATATTATTTGAAGGGAAAAAATGGCATGAACTGAAAGATAAAGCCGAAGCTGATTTTCGATCAATAAAGTATTGGTTCGATACTAGACTGTTAACACTTAACACAGAATAAATCAACGTATTTAGCTGTGATACGGCTAGTAGCTGCCCTTTTCTACATCTCGAACTTGAAACTCAGGATTGAATCTGTAAAATGTATCAAATATCTTGGAGTATATCTGGACCCACATATGAATTAATTCATATGACTTGAGGCATAAGATGTCCGGAGGACTGCTTTTTGCCAATATCCTATACAATAGGAAAAGTTGGGTCGGAAATCCATCAGAAAACAACTACTTTCCTGGCTAGTGCCACGACGAACATTGAATTACATCTGATGAAATTTCCGTGCAGAGTTCCTACAAGGTTATCTCTGCAATTGCTTGCTGCATGGAAATGTTCATCGAAACATTCGGACCACCTATATATCGATTTCGGGGTGTTGCCCCTCATCAGTATAGGGTAAGTCTAGCAGTCCATAACTGATGACTGCAACGAATGAATCGATAACCAAATCCATTTCAAGACAGAAACTGAGATCGCGCCCGCACAGTGGATAACTCCAAAACTGCGAGCGCCATCCCAGCGCCAGCCACCCAACTAAGCAATACCCATGAACCACGATCGTCAAGACCGAAGTAGAAAACTGTAGTTCACAATCAATGAGCTTATGACTTGAGGCATAAGATGTCCGGAGGGCTGCTCATTGCTAATATCCTATACAATAGGAAAAGTTGGGTCGAAAATCCATCAGAAAACAACTACTTTCCTGGCTAGTGCCACGACGAACTACAGTTTTCTACTTAATTCATATCAGCCAAGTAATAAAAAAACTCCAATCTATCTTACACAAATCCAATATTTAAGTAATTACCTGCAACTGAGAATAATGAAGATATAATTCTTTAGTGGAAAGTCATATAAGATATGAAATCCTGATATGGGGCAGTGCTCTCAGAATACACCTCAAACCTTTGGAAGTGATACTAAGAAGATTTCTGGAAGTGATGATGAAACAGAAGATTTCCTTCGGAATTACTATACAAACAATCCGAAATCATGGAAATCATGGAATCATGGAAATCAGGCAACTATTTTATTTCTGTACGAATGTGAAATTCCATGTCTCTGGTGATATAACAGTACCCACTCATGAATATGCTTCCGCCGAAAACCAATCACGCTTGTGTCACTTGTGAAAAAATATGTTTCTCATATGTCACAGAAACGTTATATAACGGTGTCCCGGACACTGTAAAAAATAAAGTCAGTATCAAAAAAAATTCAAAATCACATCTTAAGCAACGATATAAAACTAATGAAAAATTTGATAGAATCGAAACCATAAACAGCATCTACATTATTGATCCATTCCTCTGCATTGAGTAGGTTTTAATTATTTCATTCTTGTTTTTATGTTTTATATTTTAATGTTTTAATATTCTAATATTTTATTGTTTCAATGTTTTAATATTTTAATGTTTTCATGTTTCAGTGTTTTGATATTTAAATGTTTTGATATTTCAATGTTTTAATAGTTTAATGTTTCAATGTCTTCATTTTGAGTTTTTTTTTTTGTATAGATTTTATTTATTTTTATATTTTTGTACTGTGATTGAAATTAATATTTGTATTTTATATCTATGAGCATGAGCATGTGCATGTATATATTTATATTTATTTAAATTCCCTGAATATCGAAAGAAGTGATAGATCACTCATCGATTATTTCTTTATTCATAATACTATTCTTCTATCAATTTGGAGGTTGATGACAAATGTGAACTTTTCACTCGGTTATAAAAATATGCCATAGAATCCATTATCAAAAGGTAAAAGGCAGTTTATTTGTTATTCTGCATGAAGTGAACCCCGATAGGAGTTGGTATTGGTGCATGGGGGATACAACCAATTGGTGATTATGGTAAACCACATTTGTAAGTGAGTTGTAACTCATGAAGATCACTTAAAAAAAATAATTTTGGCAACAAAATTCGAATGACCAAACAAGATATGGATTCTAAGAGAATTTATGCAAAGAAGGAAACAGCTGAGTCAGTTTGAAATGGAAGTAAATTCGTTCTGTGCATCGGTAGTTTCGAAATATTTTTTCTGTGGCGTGTGGCAGTCCAATTATGCCACACACCACAGAAATGATAGTTTGATACTACCGATACCCAGAACGTCTTAATGTTATGACAATGGCGTGGAAATGTATAACCACTTGCCAAACTATGTTAAGGATGCACAAATAGATAAAATCAGAAAAACCATCAAAGAACAGTGGAACCATATTGCCTACAAGAATTTTATGACGTATTTTTTTGAAAACCACTTGATTATTCCACAAAATATAGGTAAACTTAGTGTGTTGGTCTGTATTCGTGCAAATATTCCATTCAAATTGGTTTCGTTTGCATTTTCGTGTGTGTGAGTTGTTATTCAACAACACCGAGTGTTCAAAGTTTTTATGTTTTGACAAAATAATATTTATTGAATATTATATCATTGTTAATTTATATTCATTTATATCCATGCTTTGCCGACAAGAAAAAAAATGTATGACAAAAAAGTAAATTTATCATTATAAGTATCATTATTCTTAACTTTTGATATGATATGATATGATATTTATTGAACATTATATCATTGTAAATTTATGTTCATTCATATCCATGCATTGTCGACAAGAAGAAATTTTTATGACAAAAAGTAAATTTATCATTATTAGTATTATTATTCCTACCTTATTGGAAAATACAAGCCAATACAAGAAAAATTTGAAAAATACGCTGTTGCATAACAGTTTTATCATACCGAATTTCAATGTCTAAACTAGTAGTTATCGTTTCTTTAGTTGATTATTTAGAGTATTCTTTGGTATTGTGCATTCTGTTGCATTTTGTTGCAATCGAAACAAATACAGATTTATATTTCAACATTAAGTTCTAACGGTTTACATTTTCAAGGGTTACAGGGAAGATTGGTGTCAGTGTACAACTCTATGCACATTGAAACTAACCATAGCCCTTTTCAGTCAGGCAATAACGTTTTACTTAGAAAGATTGTGTTCTTGTGTTATATGAAATGGATGTTATTGCTGAATCACTGAGTCAATGACTAAATAAATATGCGCATGTAGTCAAAAGGAAGAAATTCTACGAAATAAAGTCAGGACGAGAAACTGCTCCGTGAGCTTTGCCTTTAGTCGTGTACAGATACTGCGCGAAGATATTTGATGACTTTTGAACAGATATCAGTGAGTGAGCTCTATTCAACATACGCACAGCTTTGATGAATTTGGCATGAAATGTTACTCTTATTACTCCGATGAAATGTCATCTGGATAACAGATTTTAGTGTTGGGCAAACACATCGAATTACCAATACAATCTACATGAATACTCGTTCTTGAGTATCTACAATAATTGATTGTCGTAACATGAAACTGAATTTCGGATAACATGTCTCTAACATCAATTAAGCTGTCTAATAGCTTGTAGTAAGGCTACATCCAATATCGAGAATAGTTAATTAGGGGTACCATGTAGCCCTTTTCTGAATATAAATCGATATGAGATGTGCCCTGGATTGCATTTCCAGTTTTTGTGGTAGCCACGGAAAACTGATCAAGAATTATATATTTGTCTGTCAAGTTGTATTGTATTAAATAATTATAAAATCGTCTTTGTACATCAACATAGAGAATCTAGAAATGTTACCAAATTCTATCTATTGACAAAATGAAATCTAATGACAACTATCTAACATGATAGCTAATATCTTGACGACTATTTGAATGAATCACTTCTACACATGATGGATACCTTTCAGAGGTACATATTGTGGCATATGCTGATGATACCAACTTTCTTGTAACTGTCCACAATGCAGTAATACTTGCAGACGCAACAGAAACCATTTATGAGAGAGTAAGGACATGGTCCGATAAAAACATTTAGCACTTAATATCAGCATTGATAAAATTTACAATTCACAACACCACCGAAACTTTCCAACCCAGTAACGAGAATGCTGGGTCTTACTATAGATTATAAACTCACTTGGATATTGATTCACTATTGATTCACTATATGATAAACTGAGAAAGAACTGTTACGCATTGAGATTTATGTCAAATTATTGTGGAAAGAAATTCTATTGAATCTGTATCATGCCACTATTCGCTGTCATTTGCGCTATGCAATCTTGAATTGGGGTATGAGCTCTTCTGCTGAAAGAGTATTCATTCTGCAAAAGTATGCTGTCAGAATAATTGCCAAATTAGGATGGCGGCAAACATGCAGAAATTCTACATGCAGAAATTCTTTTGGAGAACTAAAAATACTCACAGTTGCCGGTCTATATATATATATATATATATATATATATATATATATATATATATATATATATATATATATAAGAAGTGCATATACGTTCATAAAAATAAACAAAAATTTATGGCAAATCAACAAAACCATCCATATCCAACTAGAGCTAGAGGTTTACTAATACCGAATCCCCACCGAACCTCTCTTTATCAAAAGAGTCATCTCTACCTCGGACCGAAACTATATAACAAGTTAGATACGTCTATTAAGAATTCAGTGAATATTTCCATATTCAAGTGGAAACTAAAAGCATATCTTAAGGAAAAAAATTGCAACACCGTTGAGGAGCATTAATAACAATTTTTATAAAATGTAACTTATCTCTATATATTTTAGTAAATTTTTTCATGTCAATTTATTGTTTTTATCTATATATCATTTATTTTTACACTGACGTCTTTCTTGTTATTGTACAAAAATATTAATTGTGCTAATTTTATACCTTTTAACAAGCGAAATGATTATTATTATGATTTCCATAAGGCGTAGACAAAGTGCCGAATGGTGAAACCACCTCGCTGAAAAACTATCCGATGAAGGCATTTATTGCCTAAAATATGCAGATGATCTCAAAATCCTCATAAAGGGGAAATTCGCGAGTACCTCAATAAAGTAGGCACGTGATGTGAGCAATAGCAACTCTCAGCCAATTCCCAGAAAATTACGTTCACTAGGAAAAGAGTACTGAAAGATCTGAAACCACCAGTACTCAATGGAGTGGAAGACCCATTCGCTACGGAAGTCAAGTACCGTTCGACCATGAGCTCAGATGGATAACGATTAACCTCTCCGTCCTGACCAGTATGAATTAGGGTTTGAATCCAAGTATTACCCTATAGCTATATACGAGGGTAAAAACTTTCATTAGTTCGGTGGATCAAATTACAACAATTGTGGATAATAAGGCTGTTTACTTGCTTCCAAATACTGAAGTACCTGAGTATTACCGGTGCCATGAGAATAACCATGACTGCAACTCAAGAGGTTCCACTGGATTCAAAGATAAGCTAGGTACGTGACTCATGGGCTGATGCAGAGGCAAACTATAGGCCAATCGCGTAGAAGAGACCAGGGAAATGAAGGCAGGTCCAACTTTGGGATGGCCCGTGGACAGTATAGTTCCCAATAACTACTCAATAGACATATCAGCCTCATGAGTCTGCAGGTTCTGTCAGGAAACAGAAGAGACCTCATTGCATATATCATGTCATTGTGAAGGTCTGAAAAGATCAGAGCACACGCAGTATGGGGAGAAAAAACCAAAGGCTTACAGCTACTCAAAGGGACCACTTTCAAACCTGTGAAGTCTCATGAGGAAGACCAAAATAGACAGTGTGCCACAAAGAACGTGCAAAGGTTGTAGTAGACCAGGCAAAGGCGACAAGTTCAAGTTTTAACTTCTCCATCACTGAACTGATTATGACATTATTTTATTTTTCATCTGGGATTGTTGAAATACAGTTGGACATTCTCAAACTATCGGAGTATTTTGGTCCAAAAACAAATAATGCACTCACTAATGGAAGTTTGAATTATGTAGTATAGTTTAGTTTGTTACTTTTTGATTATCGTCTCTACAATAATAGTAATAATAATAGTTTCATTCTGAACATATATTTAAGTTCGATGTAAAACCAGTAATATATTACTTTGCATGGAGGTCAGAAAACATTCGCAAAAATGAAATCGGAAAAATCCGGCCTATGTCAAAAAACATCGGAAAGGCGTATAATTCAATTGCCTGCCCACTTGAATGCTCGAAAAGAGCACATGAGACGTGGAAAATTACTGCAAAAATCGGAAAATCCTGAAAAAATAATGAAGAACGTCGAACTACCGCATAATTCAATTTCAAATAATTTCATCCCTCCTCTCACTTGGAAGCCAGACAGAGAACGCATAAGAATCCGGAAAAATATCCGACGGATGTAGAATATAACGTCAAAAAATGTCAGTACCAGGACCCTCCTAGAAATGAATTGCAAAAACCCACGAAAAGAAAATTGCAAAAAGAAAATTGCAAAAATCTATAAAAATTGTGAATAATTATTGTAGTTTGATCTGTATGTGTGTATCCATTAAAGTATGAGCCGAGAAGATAGATGGCAAGGGGTAGCAAATATATGTTTGCCACTAACGTACCAATCTTTGGGTTACTGGTGCACCTGTTGTGACAGATAATTGAACAAAATGAAAGGTAAAATATAAAATCAACGTAGGAAAACTTTTAAATAATAAGCTTCCATTTAAAAACTAGTGAATTGAAACTCAGAAACTAATAATTATGTATTGTATGAAAACTTGAATATTCTCTCAAATGCTTGGCATATTATTTCAAAGGAAAAAACGTTTAACGCCTCAAGTTCTTGAGAAAAAAAAATGATTTACGAAATTTTTTTGTTACTCGTAAAATACATATAATTTTTACTGTTTCAGTTCACTAGTTTAGGAATAAAAGCAGGTTTTTAAATTTAATTTTTTATTGAATGAATTTGGAATAGAAAAAACTCTTTTCAGACCACATCAAATAGTTCAATCCTAAAATACGGTATCACAACTCAGGAATATTTCTCATCACTGGAAAGTAGACAACCGACCGATACAACTGAAATAAATTTGCTGTTGATAACAAGAAATCTATTCTCGTTTCAAGTGTTCAAGGGCTGATCCCCACTGCAGAAAGCTGTTCATATTCTCTTAACATAAACTCGACGTACGTCTAACACGAAAGTTTCGCAAGCGAACAACTAAAAACAATCTCATTGTACACGTTACATCATGTAGTCAATGGTGCAATTAAAGGACCTGCAAGCTGTTGGGCGGAGTCACCCATCCGGAAAGTCGTTTCAGGAAACCAACAATGCTTTTCTCTCACGACTGCTGGAAGTTATGACGTTTCTGCATAAACCCATTTTCCCTTTCATTTCTCATGTGCCCAACATAAATAACGCTTCTGTTCTGTTGCTTTCCTCTGTCAGTTTCTATTTTGATAAGATGACTGATATCCAAATCCCCCGTTGTTTTCGGAAGGGTCAAAGTAGCACGAGATGGATTGGGAGTGAAAATACATAGAATCACAGGGGATACCTATGTGAATTTAATATTGAGGTTTGGCTAACAAATCTGCAGATGCTTGGGAATCTACGTTGAAATTTTATTCGATTTTCATACATGGTACAATATTATGATACATTACGATTATGAGAATTCACTTTACTACACAAGTGAAGTACACTTTTTTTTCAACGAACACGCGATAATTTCATCAAATAATGTACGATCAACATCTGATGCACAAACTATTACAATTATCAAAGACAATAGTATTGATTTCAAAACGTAATACTAGGATCACAAAACTGCGAACAAAACATACATAAATATTATGCTAACAATTCAAGTATTATATAGCAACTTATAGACCATTGATATAAATGTTTTTTTGAATGACCTACAAAAATACTTCACTAACTCAGAGAAAAATGGTATAGAAATATCAGTGGGAGATATTACCATAAATATAATGGATCTGATATAATGGACCGTAGGGTTATTGAATCTTATGTCCGAAAACGGATTTTCTTCTCATATACATGAGCCTACCAGGGTAACAGAAAATACTAGTGGTACAATTGTCCATTTCTTCGCCAGATGTGTATCGAATCAGAATATCAAATTCAATCCAATTGTTTGTCAAACTATCATAACGGACCATTACTCAATATCTCTCAGGATATTCAGTAATAAAAAAGATGAACAGTAATCAAACAAACCGCTGAAATGAGCCAAAGAAAATACAAGTGTCACAATTGTCCATTTTTTTGTCACATGTGTATAGAATGAGAACATCAAATTCAGTCCAATTGTTTATCAAACTAACCTAATGGACCGTTACTCAATATTTCTCAGGAAATTCAATGATGAAGCAGATAAACTATCATCAAACAAACCGCTAAAAAAAATAAAAACACTGATACCGATAAACTCACAGCCTTGCCAATTTATGATAACTGGCATGATGAATGTGGGGCATGTAAATTGGGAGGAGATACAACTGGCTTATGAAAAATTCATCAATTAGTTAAAAAACTATAAACATCTTTCTACCTGTACAAAAAACATGAATTATAGTAAGATATACAAAGTTAGGCAATGGTTATAACTGGATTGCCTCTATAAGATAACGGAATTATCTACAAAGACAAGTGTACAAGAATTGAGAAATGAATACGCTCATATAGAAACAAACTAAATCAGATAATTAGAAAAACTGAAAATCAATATTACAAAAATAAACTAACGAAATGAAAAAAAATGAGATATCATTAATGAAGTACCAAATAGAAATACTGAAAACAATCACTCAACAGTATACAGTCAAAAACACAAAAGGAAAAATGATAAAAGACACCAAAACTTAAACAGATCGTTTCAATGAATACTTCGCCAGTGTGGGAATAGAAATGCCAAAAAATTGGAGTTCCGCAAGGAACAGTATTGGGTCCAATATTTTTCCTCGTATACATCATTAGTATTACTCCAACAAAAAATTCGAAAGAAATGTAATATAGTAATATGCTAACTATATATCTTATGGGGAAGACTTGTGGCATGAATTTAAACCTGAGAATAGGATTTCCGGACAAATTTGTATAGTTTTTGATTCATAGATCCGATCAACCTCTCTTCAACTATTCAACAATACACGATTGTAATAACGCAAACAAGTGCACTTGCCCAAATATAGAAAAATATCAAATACGAAATATCATGTAACAAAAATGCTCAGACAACTGATCCATAAATTTTATAGTACCAGAGAGATCCTGAACAGAAAAAAAAGATATTGAAATGGTATGGCATACCAGTGATGGGAGGTCTGTATGTTGATTCGTTGAGTCAACTGCAGTCAAAACAGAATTCTTCATTGAGAATAAATAAAAGAAATCTTTATTCCACCGATCAGCTCTATGAGGATGTTGAAACATTTGATACAAGAGCATTATATATTTATCAGTATTTGATTTGGATGTTGCATGATAAACAAATGTAGGAAAACTAGAGTCGTCGAAAACCACTATAAACCATCAATTTCTCACTTCGTCGTTGAAGTATATTTTCATAATTAATAATGAATTTGATGTGCAGATGAACATGAAAACGACTGTCAAAACTATTTTCTCTAATATAACCATCATAACGGTACGTAGGCATTTGTGCTAGGCGATCGTGTGTAAATTTAAATAAAAATACTCAAACTTACTACTTTTACAACATGAAATAGTTGAACGTACATAATGCACTTCATTGGACTGTCCAAATTAAGTGGGGTGTCTTCACCTACTATTGGGCCCCACGTTGGGCGCCACACTGTGTGACGTAAAATGAGTAACTTTGCCCTTGAGGCTCTCAAAGATGGGTAAGATTTTGCTTGACTGGCCTTGGTGTATGCTGATGGACACCACACCAACTAAAGTTGATAGGATGTTTAAATTTATGAATTTATTTAAAAATGCGCCACCACCAAAACACTCGGCTACGAAGCTAAACTAAACGCTGAATATATTTTAATTTCATTATTCGTTTACTCATTGTTAATCCACTCCATACCCCCTAGCGTAGCTTTCCGCAACAGCCGACACGTCAATAGGGCACAGTGACCTACATCAAAAGTGAATGATTAATTTTTTCACCGCCCGCTACGCGAAAACGGAAGTGGGCTCTTTCACGCCGCTGTTTACGCGTTTTCGGCTTCAAGATTGAGATTGGAGTAGACACCGTAGGCCAGGCGTTATGAAAATATCAAGGGGCTTTTTTGGAGAAACATTGTTCAAATATTCATTGAGCAGTGCGTCAAAATAGAGTCGAAATCGAAAGTTGTGAGTAGCTCTCAAAGGGCGTTATTTGCCTCACTTTTCATAGTAGGTGCTGTACTTTGGAACAAGCACTTCTAATAGTGATGGAATTATTCCTAACTGTTCGCTACAGTGGATAATCTTGATGAACTCTCCATATTTCACTCAAATTACACTTTGTTCAACAAAATCACATTTTTGTTTTAAGAGAGAATTTTGCCAAACTGGCCAATTCTAAAGGTTCGTTCCGGTCATATTGACTTTGAGATTAGTTTGCAAACTGCATGCATACTGTTTTGTTCAGATTCACAATGTCTGTTCTTATCATACCAGCCATTAAATTCGATTAAAACTGTATTGACTGATTATTTCATTTGATCAGATGTTTGGCTTGATAGGATGATAGACATGTCTTCTGCATAGTGATGTATTTTTCAATGACTCATATTAGTGCGAGAATGAGTAGGAATATTAGCGGTCCAAGAACGCAACCTTGAGGGGTCCCTGTAGTTAGGAGAAACTCATCAGACAGTACGTTATTATGCTTCACTTGTAAACATCTATTCGTTAACCCTTTCAATTCTGCGGGGATATATATGTCCCAGAAAAACTTCATAAATTTCTGTAAATCAAATGCGCTATTTAAAAAGCACGGGGATGGGATAATATCGTACCGTAGGCATCTATTTGAGTTGTTATATTGCTATGCGACAAGAATTGGCATCACCGCATTGAAATTGATCAGTATTGTGAGGCGAGTTTCGTTGTGAACAGGTGGCTGTTACTGTTTTTTTATCGAAACAGAGTTATTTTGATAGAACTTATGATTGTTTTAGAGCAGTAATTTAGTTGGAAGTTCTGTGAATGTATTTATAGATAGATAGGTGAGTTTCCACAGAATAAAGTAGTTTTTTTTTTGTTTTTGTGACTGTGATATGAATAGATCCCTGCAGTAACTGACGTTGGGATATAATTATCCCTGTAGTGTTACACGATACCAAATGCAATTTTGTCTTTTGCAGAATGGATTCGTCTAGAAAAAGAGTCTTGCGCACAGAAGAGTTAGAATATATTGCAGAAAACTTGTCAGATATTGAAAGTGAGGATCCTTTTCATGACAGTGATGATAGCAGGGACCCCGACTATGAAGAAAGCTCCAATAGTGAATCAGATTGTGCGAATGATCCGACAGAGACAATTCCTCCAGACTTGTATGAAAGTGATGATCAGTCAGAACAAGAAGATAAAATTGACACCCTCAATAATTCCAATTCTCCACAAATTGATGTTACCCCACAAAAGTATGCATGGTCTGTAAATGTCGAGAATTTTCAACCCAAATATTCAATTCCTCCCGAAGAGTCTGGTCTTGTAGTTGCAAATATTTCCAGGGGTTCAAGTGCCATAGAATGCTTTCTGAAATTGTTCCGAGGAGTCTTTTTATGCAGATTGCTAGCTATACTAACCAACGCTTGGAAATACTTGCGAATACCAAGTCGAAAGCAATAGAACCCACCTGCACTGGTGAAGTAATGGTTGTGTTGGGATGTAGTCTTGTTATGTCATACAATCGGGTACCCTCAATGCATATGTATTGGTCAAGAAATATATCTCTGGGCAATCAAGCAATAAGTAAGAGTATATCACGAGATCGGAGTCTTCTAATATCCTCCAAATTATATTTCAACCAACCTGATAAACCAAATGATGTACCGAAAACTTATTATATTGATGAAGTTCTTAACTGACAGCACATTTCAGTCTATAGATGAATCCATGACGAAATTCAAAGGACGCTCCAGTCTGAAGCAGTATTTACCCATGAAACCCGTCAAAAGGGGGATAAAACTTTGGACTAGATGTGATTCAACCACTGGATATGTTTATGATACAAGCACATATAGTGGAAAAGAGACTAAAGTAGTTGAAGGGACACTTGGGGAGCGGGTTGTTTTGAAACTCTCGGAAACAATAAAAAAACAAAGTTGTTCTATGTTTCGATCGTTTTTTCACTTCGGTAAATTTATTGAACAATATTCGCTTCCCTGCTCTTGTAACATTTATTAGTACAAGAAAAAATACTCCAAAATTTTTAGGAAAATTAGGTCAAAAAGGAGAATGTGAAATGGTTGGTTGTCAGGAGAGCATTCTTGCAATTCGTTGGAAAGATACTAAAGATGTTTTAGTTATGAGCAATTGTCATGATAGCACAGTTGGAGTTGTAAATAGGAAAATGAAAGATGGCACGTCTAAAGAAAATGATTGTTCGGAAGCAATAGTTTTTTATCACTCTCACATGGGCGGAGTAGATCATGCAGATCAGATGATTACTTTATATGAACAAGACAGAAAGAGCACAAAATGGTGGAAGAAAGTTTTCTTTAGGCTTCTTATGACTGCAGTTTATAATGCATACATAATTTACACAGAAGTGAATAAAAAGAAAATACCCTATATAGATTTTCTATCAGATTTAGCAGAAAGCCTAATAAGTTTAGGTAGAGCAGAACACCCGAGGAAAAAAACCCGTAGACAAGGAAGACCCTCCAAGAAAGTGAGGTTTCTTGCCAATATAGGGGATCACTTACCAATAACAAAGGGGGGCAGCAGAAGATGTGTCCGATGCCAATCAAGGAATATTGAAAAAAGAACACAAATTGTTTGTAAAAGTTGTTTGGTACCGCTTTGTATTGAGTGTTTTACTCCATATCACACTTTATTTTGTAACATTCTTGAAATGTATGCTTGGTTTTTTCTAAATAAAAGATAATTTTTCTTTCTGGAATACTGTTGGGATTTATTTATCCCAATCTACATTACTGTTGGGAATGAGTCATCCCCAGTATTTTTTTGGCAAAAATATTAATTTAAAAAATTTGAAAATTTTTATATATGTTTATTTATGTTCAGTAATATCAAATACAACATTATTTAATTTTTACCTCTAAAACAAAAAGTCGTTAAAAAGGTTAAAAAAGCCACAAGCAACTGATTGAAATTTCTTCGAATTCCTATGTTGAATAGTTTTTCTTCTACAAATTTGGTGTTCCCAGTGTAGAAGGTCCTGCTCAAGTCAAGGAAATTCCTACAACAATATACTTTTTTTTAATAGAATTTTTTTTTTCGTTGCAGTTTCTGTACTTTTCCTGTACCCATTTTGGCAGTCTGTCATCAGGGCGAACATTTCCAGGTAATTTATGCTGAGAAAAATAAGTTTTTCAAAATTTTTTGAAAACGTACTGTTAAGCGATATTGGACGATAATACTGGATGTTTTTGATGTCGCCATTTTTTAGTAATGGGATAAGGACGGCAATTTTGAGAATATCGGGATATATGCTCCATAAAAAATACATGAATTATTCATAATTTGCCCTATTACTTCTTGTAGCATCAATGATATATTACGGATATTATCACATTTCGAGCTGCGGTTACATTCTAAGCACAATTTTTATTGCCGTTTGTTTCGCAAAAAATAGTTGCCAGTCAGCCCAAAAGTCGACAAAGTTGCGGTTCTTCTAAATTATCTACTTGTATACAATGTATATCAGCAGATAATTGTCGCGAAATAGGCGGCTGTAAAAATTGTGCTTAGCGTGTGACTCTGTCGTGACTGCTGCTCGAAATGTAAATATCGGAGTCTAACGGTAATATGTCATTGGGTAGTATGACTACACATTCTTTGACAATTTTTGTGGAAACTTCATCATGTTCTGTGATTTTTTTATTGTGTAGTGAAACTATCAATTTTTTCACATGCTCTGGTGTTACGTGTTTGAGGAACATCCTTATATTGACGTTCGCAATTGTCGTACAGGAACTTGGACTATTTTACGGAAAATCTTTTTTGATTTTTTTGTCAAATATGGTTGAGAAGTATTCTCCAAATGTTTCAGCGACTTCTATAATAATAATTTTCGTTTGAAATGTATTGAAATACCTGTCCAGTCATACTAAATTTTATTTGGAATTAGGCTGATTTTGATGGATGAAATAAATAATTCCTAAAATTATAGTTTCGCATTTAATTGATGAATATTTGACAAATAGTTCCTATATTAAGTAAGAAACAAGGTGTCCTGTCCTTCTAGGACGGTGCTCATTGCCATAATCCTGTACAGTAGGAAAAATTGGGTCGAAAATTCATCAGAAAACAACTACTTTCCTGGATAATACGTGATTGTACTCGTTGTAACGTGTCAGCAGAAATTGTCCTACAACTGGTAGTTTCAAAATGGCAGAACTGTCAGGTGCTGTAGCGTGAACTTTAGATTTCGAGGACTTCCACAAAAAAATCTATTGACATGAGGTCCGGTTGAGGTCCAGTTGAATCCAGAATAAAAAGAATTAACGGGTCAATTGCCATCTGTAACAACTCCAGGTCCAATTCAATGGTTATGTAAGCATTGAAAAAAAGGCACAACTATGTGGTTTCCCAAAATACCGGCCCACACATTTACTTTGTCAGGAAATTGAGTATATTTTTCAAGAAAGATGTGTGGATTTGTGTCCTTCCAATACCTCATATTTTCTGTGTTAACATTTCGTCGCTAAAAAGGATTGTTTTCGTGTTGGTTGATATGATTCTAGTCTTCGGTGGGGGTCATCATCTGAAAGTTGGTATGATGCACCATGCAATTTTTATGGGTGAAATTTGTTTTTAATACTGTTTATCAACTGACTTCATAGATACTACTTGGGCTGTAGAAGAAGTAGTTTTTACTACCTTTTCTGCACTTACATTAATTTTTCTGTGATCACTAATTATTGGTCGACCAGATCATTTGGCATCTTGAACACTACCTGTTGCTTCCAAAACAGAAGTATCACTCACAGAAATCACTCATTTCATTGATACGTGGGTTACATCTCTTTTGCTAGGACTCCAAAATGTATTGGAGGGTCTTTTCACAATATCTACCAGATGTAGTTCAAGAGAGGGAAGTAGCTGTTTTCTGGTAGATATTACAAAAAAGTTATTTCATTTTTATCATAGGTTTTTTCCATTTCCGTAGGAATCATGTTTGCTTAAATTTTAAATTGAGAAGGTTTTCTTCTCAACATGAATACTTTCCAAGAGATGTTATCTTGAACGATGGGAAATAGCGACTTAAGTTTGTCTTTCAGTCGCAGATGATTCTGTAACAAATGCTGTCTTTATAATTAAATAGAGCATTATCACAACTGATTCGACCAAGCGGAGTCGTTAAAAACATAATAATAATTTGGAACGTGGGGCTCTAATTTTCTAGAAACCAGGAATCATACCTCACAGCATTTAAGATTTTTAACTCACCTTACTTTTTCATCAGATGATCTCGACGTTCTATACTCGATACTGGATTGAGAACTCGTTGCGAAACTTACTTTAGCACTCAAATTTACTTACTCTGTTCAACTCTAAGTAAAATAATTTTCTCTCAAATCAAAAGGATTTTTGTAAACTGGATAACTTTTGAGAATAAAAACCATAATTCAAAACACTTATATCTATTAACAAAACAATAAAGAATAACAAAGAAAGGTGTTAGGGACATTTCTCAAATTATTTGATTAGGCAACTTCTGATTTTAACTAATAATCTAACGTGAATGAGGCCAGACAATTTACTAATAATTTAACAAGATAAAATGCAAAAGACTCGAAATAATTCAAATACAACAAATACTAAGAGTTGATTAGAAGAATCAACTTTTTAGAGACAAGTGGAAAAGATCGACTTTATATATATATATATATATATATATATATTCAAAGAATGAAAATTAACGATAGGACCCAGATTGAATATTGTGTTGAACAGAGTTGAAATATGACAATTACAATAACTTGAGTAAACTAATAAAAATGCGCAGCCACATGTTGACCTGAATGAATGAAACGAAAGACTAACCTATTTTCGACCCTAATTTCAAAGTTGGCCTGGTCCGCCCTCCTTGAGAACTATGGGTGGTCCACGAAAATATAACAACTGGCCTCTCACAAGAACATATACATATGCGAACTATTTGACTGTTTGTTTCTCTATTATTCTGAAATGCCCCATTTTGAGATAAATACACACACGGAAACACTTAAAAGTAATCAATAACATCGTCTATTTTAAGAGGACCCTTGGTAACCATGTATTTACTAGAATAACATGAGTTTTCGAGGGTTTGAGAAAACATTTCAGATATTTGAATTCGGGTTTGGGTCTGATTTAAATTATTATTTCCTGTCATAAAATCCGTTTGATTACAATTCCAAATCCGATTTTATGAACATCCTGTACCAATTTTGTTCCACATCGTATCGTACAATTTTTTTTCACTGCCTGTGTTATTTTAACGAAGATCTGTCTTTTCAATAAACTCTGTCGAAATGGATCACACCTGGTTACCTATTCTCAGAGAAGAAGTAGGAAGTAATAGAATTGTGATTGATTAATACCGAACACCCTATGCAAATGTCACCCTAGAGAAATCTTTTGGTAGATTTCATTTTACTATTTGTGAAAAGATCTCATCATCTCCAAACCAGATATTTCTCCGAAACGTCAACGTTTTTTGAAGAAAAATAGTATTTTTTGGTTAATTAGAATTTTATTTATCAAGCCAAATTCAGATATAGATCCTTCACTTTCAAATTTAATAGCGTCATCATAGACAACAGTCTCATGCGAAAGTCTGATTGCAATGGAAGATATGAAATAATATTATATTTTCACATAGGCCCAAATGAATCATCAATTTTCACAGCTAGATGTTACAAATAAATCTCAATTATGGTATTCCCGGAGTTCCGGAGTTTGGTACACAACATTTGTTCAGTGTTTTGCAAATCCCCGTTCCACCATCAAGCTGCTTAAGTTCGGATTCATTTATCATTCTTCCTGTGAATAATTCAAATTTTCCCTCCATCAGAATTTGTTACAGCCGGTGATATTTCCGAGTTAGAAGAAAAATTCTCCCCCACTTTGGCTCCTAATTCTGCGAAAGAAGGCAACGAATGTAAAAGTTCTTTACATAAATTAAATTTTCATTCCCTCAACCCATTCCTTTCGCACGAAGACAAAAAACTGACTATGTAAATAAATAAAGCGTGAAAGTTCAATCTCCCCCAGCGAATTTAACTGTGTTTGCCGACGTTGATATATCGCAAGGCACAGTACGCAACAGTGATCCTGTTTAACACGGTGGTATCTGCTATATATAGTCCGGGAGATAGCGATAGTTGGCATGTGGCTATTCCTACAAAGCTGGTTCTATTTCAATTTGTTGTTTCGATATAACAAGTAAACAAAGTAAGAGTTCACCACCCCAAGGGGTAGACCACGAACCTCAAAACCTATAGATACCCTCCTTGACCCTGATATTATTAATAATCATAATTAATATAATTATTAATAATTATAAGTACAGTTGCTGAAAAGCTTACGGAAACTATGTTTCCAAGAAATGATCCATTAGACTACCTGAGGGACATCCACGTTTATGGAAATCTAATACTCTAATAGTCTATGTTGAATAGGAACGCGGCTGGTTTAGATGATATCCCTATAAGGATATTTGAAAGCCTTCCTAATGGTGCGCTCGGCGCTCTTGCACAAGTCATATATGACACATTTGAAACTGGAATATTTCTGACATTCCTGAAAACCTCTGTTATAATTCCTCTTCATAAAGGAGGTGACAGAGAAGATCTCTTCAACTACAGACCGATATTTTTAATTCACACACTTGCAAAAATAATCGAAAAACTAGTGAAGAAAACAATTATGGAATTTCTGACAATTAATAGACTACTGAGTGCAGAGCAGTTTGGTTTTCAGAATTTACAAAGCACAAATGATGCCATCCACAGACTGATGTCAATGTGATCTTTCGAAAGCATTCGATTGTGTAGATCATGACATTTCGGGGAGTCACTCTGAATTGGTTCAGATCTTATTTCTCTGATATAAAGCAGTGTGTAAAATCATCCACTACCTCTGATACGACTGGAATAAGGTGTGGAGTGCCCCAGGGCTCTGTACTGGGTCCTATTCACCGTTATTTGCAGATGATACAACCATACTATGGCAAAATAAAGATAAAGAAAGACTCCACGAAAAAATGTGGGGTGACATAGTCTTAATCGAAGACTGGTGTGATTCTAATTTACTTTCACTGAATACCAAAAAAACAAATGCCATTTCTTTCAAAACTGTGATATCGGATGAGAATATAGGCAGTCAAATATTAGTAAAGGCGACAAGTATTTTTGGGAATTTACTTGGACACGAAACTGGAATTTGAAGAGCACAAAAGGAACTTGAATAAAAAATTGACATCTGGTTTTTATGTTTTGAGGGTGGTTCCTAATCAAATAAAAGTTGGATTAAAGCTCCCCATTCCCATGGAAAATCTGATAAAAGACTCTGATATATAATGGGGTGAATATGTATAAAAAAACTACATTGTGAAATTAAGGAAAAAAGGTACAATATTTTTAGAAAAATGACTTAGTGATAAGGCATATTATAGTGTAGTAGATGATTCATTTTGATGTTTACTTTTCAATTTTAAAATAATGAACTTTATGTTTAACACATTTTTTGTAATAACATTAGGGTAGGTTATTTAGTAACCAATTTATTTCTACAACCGTTAAGAAGAAAGAAATACGAAGGCGATTGAATGGGAAAAAGGTAAGTATTTTGAGAGCATAACAAAAGTAAAAAAAGCTGCAAATACTCTCGCCTCTCTCAAGTTGTACCTATAGGGAAAAATGTATAAAAGAATGGAAAAACCAAAATTGATTGTTTCTGAGATCTGCTATAATGGTGAATTAATTAATCTTTCATACGACGTTTCGTGTCTTCACTGCCTTCATCATGTGTTTTATGAAAATCTGTCTTTTTCATTACAAATATTATTGATAAATTATTGAAATCCAAATTCAGTGATATATCACACTTGTGATTTCAGTGACGTTTCATCTGGAATAAGTAACATCGTCAGGAACATTAGTCTATGATTACGGTCCTATTGTAGTTCTTTTGTAAATTCGTTCTGATTTCATAAAAACCAAAATAATATTAGGCATGCTTAGAGATTGCTTAACAATTTCGATAAAAACAGATAGCATTATCAGTGAAGTAATTTTTTCAATCACTACAATAGAAATGAAAAATAATTTATTTCATTATGAATTGATTGTGGAAAATGAAACGAATAGAGAAAATGAATATATGATAGTTCGCCCTAAATTTTCGAGTTGACGACTTTTTTGTACGAAAGGTCTAAAACAGACATATCACTGAATTCGTATTTGAACGGTTCATCAATATCTGTGATAAAAAAGATAGGTCCGTATTTGAAAAATTACCTTCATGTTAGCCGTGAAGACACAAAACGACGGATCAAAGATATATGAATACACAATTATATCAAATTACAGATACAATAAAATTTCCTCTTTCGATTTTTTTAAATATTTTTTTTTAATAAAAATTCAATTCGCAAAAAAAAACAAGAGAAGCATTTTCAGTTTTACCTGTATATTTCGAGAAGGGCAAGAGTCCTTGCAGATTTTTTCAACCATTGCAATACTCCCTTTGTGCCCAATCAATCTTTTTTTGTCATATTTTTCCCACATATTCGAATCTGGCAGATACCAAGAAACGTGTAGTGAATGGTATGCGTGAATATCTCTGTATTGAGTTCCTACAGAAAATTTATTTATATTATCGTTCTCTGTTCCAAAAACTCATAGTATAATGAACAAACTGAAGGATTTTCCGATCGAGATGATAACAAATGAAATACCGTCACATTCCGCATTCTTTCCCACTCTCCTAACCACGTTCGATAGAGCAATAAATAATATCTCACATTATTATATTACATTAAAGTTTTATTCTTAATGGTCTTTTCGCGTGTGCGCTAGAAAAAGAAATACATTCAGCAGCGTGTACCACGTGCCATGTAAGTAAGTAAAAGTGACCCAAATGGACATTTCCTGAGTAATAATTGTAATATATCAAAGGCAAAAAGTCGCTTATTAATTTAGTTGCACTGCAGCTCGCGAAATAGTAATGAGGCGTTTCAGCATGTCAAGAAAGCAAATGATTCGTACAAGAGAGAATTTTTTGCCTTTGTACTCTTGAACGATTGGGGTGCATGTTGTAGCGGATTATAATATCAACAATAAATGTTGAATCACCCGCTATCGTCTATGAGACGAAGTATGCATCTTTCCTTCCATGAAATAGAATGTCACGGTGACAGTTTTGGTACTCGGCGTGGGTTTTTTGAAAGGTTTATTTTTCGCTGTATACTATTTCCAATATCCAAGGAGCTAACAGCCTTAGGGTTTCAATGAGACCTATTATTGTTTTTATCCAATAAATTTGATCATTTGCCTGGTGTTAGGTAAGTGAGGGTTTTGTAGGAATTATGTCATTATTTTCTTTTAGTTTTCGATTGTATATTTGAAATTGTTCGACTACGGAAATTAAACCTGATCTATTACCCCAGAACCCTATAACCGATCCCATTACAGTATGGGTTTCACTCCAGAATTGAGTTGACTGTATCACACACCTCATAAGCGATATAACACCTAGCTATTCCAGATCTATCACTGCATTCTATTATCTCAAAGGTCATTGATGAAATTATCAACATCTCAAAGGCCATTCATACAGTTATCAACGTCGATCTTCAGAAATATCTAGAACGTTCAAGAATTGTAACAGATAAAAACACAGAGAGTTTTTATTGATCATAAAATCACCAGAAATAATCATTATGTCATAAGTGTTTTGAAACCATGGCATTTTCCGCTAGAGGTGTGGCAAAGAATACACTTGGTGTTAATAAAAATTTATCAGTGGTATTGACGCACATACGAAATGGCGTTGAGAAACGTCTTACATGGCAGCAAAATCAACAATACTAACTTTGAGTGATTTACATTCTCATAGTTTTGACTTCTTAGGTCTTCAATGTTATTTCAAATAATATAAAAAATTAACAATTTCATTATTTCTCAACTAGGAATTTAATTTCAATTTAATTTCGATTTGATCATTCATATATCTTACAAAACAGGCATGTCTACAAAATAATACTGAAAACTAGATGATTATGTTGGTTTCACCTAAGCTTAGGAAAGTTTGTATTGTGTTTCCATCATAATCCGTTATATTCAGTTGCCTAACAAAAACTAATTTCTCAATTTTATTATGAATAGTAGCCTGCGATTTTATTCCAGTATGTCTTTATAATTATTTTTCATTTGTTTTTATGTTTATTACTATATTATTTTTATCATATCAAACATATTTTGCTTAAGAATGTATTGCATAGATTATCAATGAGTTTTTCACCTGTTCCCTAAATCAATTACTTAATTTTATCTTTCCTATTTGCATTTTGTCCTAGTTATTTTATCTACACAATTTTTTTAATTTCTTATTTCATAATATTGTGCAATGAACATTCTTACCATTTCCAATAGAATTGTTAAAAAATTTAGATGAATGTATTTTGTCGTTCCTATCTTTATGAAATCAAAACAAAAAATTAAATGTCAGGTGTGGGGTTCGAACCCACGCTCCCTTTCGGGAACCAGAGCTTAAACCTGGCGCCTTAGACCGCTCGGCCAACCTGACCATACAAAAATTATATGAGATCTGAATCAGATGGAAATATAGTATTTGAATGATATCCCAATATCTCAGTTCTGTACGAATTTTAAAGTACCGCTGAACATAGCTCAGAACTGGATGAAAATTAAATATTATTGCAAGAATTGCATATTGATAATAATTACTGAGAAAACGGAAAACCGCAGGGATCCACACTCATTGTGACTTTGTTCGTATTAGAGCTGAAAAGTCACATTGACAGTATTGAACTCAGAGTTCACAGAACCCTCTAGATGACTTATGTATATTTTATTAATCGAGAAACATCCATCAAGCCAAAGAAGTATTACAGAATCAACCGAATCAATAAGAAAGCCAAATCAAGGAGATTCTGATTTCCCACAGAAAAAACTCAGTGTGTCCATTTTTGCAGACTCAGAACTCCACACGATAATCTAAGAATCAACATAAATGGAAATGGAAATGAAATGAAATTCTTCGGCGTTATATTTGATAAAAAACTCTGGCTCCAAAAAATATAATTTACACTCCAACTTTGAAAAGAGGAATCTTTTTTGAACAAAAAATAAAAATTAGGAAACTAAACAATGAGATCCAGTTTCCACCTTGTACTGCGAAATACATATTGTTTTTATTCCTTTTCCATAAAACTTGATTATGGTCCAAAATTGGTCTCTTTAAATAAAGTTATAAAAAAATTCAACTAAGTTGTAATATATAAACCATTGCAAGAGTAATTGTAAAATGCAGTTAATTGAATTTTTGGTCAAGAATTTGGAAAAACCTCGAATGTTCTATTTTATTGATTAAATGGTAATGGTGATGGGTGGGGGACCCAAGCGATTAAATAAGTTTATAATCTTCTCTAAAAGCTATCTGAGACCAAACACAGCCTTTCTAACTGAACAAAATGCAAATTTCAATTATTTTAAATAGATATTGATATTGAAATCAAGTTATAACCACTTTTTCTTCATTAATTTATTTTTTGCTATCTTTGAACATTAATACACTTCTTGCCCATTTGTAATAATTTTTTCGTGCAATCGCACGCGAAGTCAGTATTTCGCGTTCTCAGCACAGTCCGCGAAATTTAATTTCGCGGCCGTTACCCATAGCAACGGCCGCGAAACCAAACGTCACTTTCAAAAATGTTTTCAGACATCGTCTTAACATTCTGTTTGTCACACCAATCTTTAAACTCGCCGTAACATTTTTCGTACTGCCGTTTAGATTTTTCGGGTATTAAAACGGAAAGCGCCGAATTTACAACGCTTTTGAGTTCAGGAGGAGTGGAAGGTACTGAAATATCGCTATCAGTATCAGACATTTTGCGTTTTGACAAGAACTGTCAAAATATTTTGTATATATTGAAACATATCATTTCCATAGCACACGGTGATATTGTTAAATAAATTGTACTGCTGTTGATTTTAGAGCAATAATATATTTATTTACAACTATTTTAATAATTTTAACGATTGCACGAAAAATAGTGTGTATGCCATGGCCGCGAAACTTTTTAACGACCTCAAGATTATCTTGCCTCGGCCGCAAGCGGCCTCGGCGATAACTGTTCTTTCGGTACGTTAAAAAGGTATTTCGCGGCCTTAGCATACAAATAACTATTCAAAATTGCAGCCATATTGGTGGCCACAGCACATTCGTCATAATCAATTATTACGTAAATCGATATACAGAAACGATCCCCTTTAGAGTATTTTGTTGTAACTCTGACAATAATAACAAAAAAAAATTGTTCCCATATGTTGCACATGGCCAACGCTGAATGTTTTCGGAGCATAATCTTCCTCTTTGTAAAAAGCCTCAGATTTATGACAATCCCGGATTGATTCCATTCATTAAAATTCACTCTCTCTGAAATCTCAGAAACGAAGTTTTGAAATATAATCCTTGAAACGGATATTCGTGATGAATTGAAATGAAATGGAAATTTTCAAACAAGCAGGTTCTGGTGTGACGAGCAGGAATTTAATTTAGATATTGCCTGAAAGTTCTTTGTTACCGTTAATTAGATATTCTCATTTAGATTATTACTAGGGATTTTTGCTGGAAAATTCAATCAGCAGCGAGAGCCTGTGGCTCTATGTGGTTTTGAATCTTTTAATGCAACTAATTCCAACATTGTGGAATATTTGTGGTAAGAATATTATCTGATGGGATTATGTGAGAGCTTTATGATATAATTTGATCAACTGATCAATGTTGTCAAAATCGATGAGTCAACTTCATTACCACAAGAAACATTACATGTTTATAAAAGGGATAAAAATCTTGAAACGAAAATGAATACATGTACAGAAAATGTGATCAATGAGTATTGTGAAAATTATTCTGAGAATCAAAATTGAATGCATTTGCGCACAAAATACTAAATGATAATTAAATGAAAATGCAAGAGGTCATTATAAATAAATCACGTCAAATTTCTTTTTTTCAATCTGTTTTCAAATTTCTTCAACGAATGGTAGGTTTATTTATTGGATATCGAATTGAAATTCATTATGTCATTATCATAAAAAGATTCTGTTTCCAAAATATTGTTCTAAAATTACTAGCACCTAATAATTTTGTTAGTATGGTACTAAAAATGTGAATGATGCTCACTACAGCAAAAACTAAATTCGAAGCTTTCACTATTCCTGTAACTGAGTTGATGGAACAACAAATTTTCAGCTTATAAAGAGAGTTCAAATCAAAAAACCATTTGGTTTGTATACAGTTATTGTTGGTTCCATATAATTCAATTTATAAATACATTTAGTTGTTTTATTTTGTAGTTTCTTCAAAGATTTCAAAAAGCAATAACTTGCAGTACCCCGTATAGAAACTAGGTTTTCCGATGTGGATAAATAAGAGAGAAAAAGATGTTTTTAAGAAATTTCGAAGGTATATGGTTTCTTATTTTGAAAAGAATACCGATCAGTGGGACTATTGTGATTCTGATTTTACCGACATGTTTTATTCCATGATAGTCTTTCATCGACACATAATCCTAAAATTTTAATTTTTGATGACAATTTATAGTTTTATCATTTAAATTTAAAGTTGGAGTATATACCACCTTTTTTGAAATATTCAAGAAAGAAAATTTATAAAAATTGAGTGTCAATTTATATTTTTGTAACCAAATTAAAATGTTACCAATATCAATTTTTATTTTATTTGTTATTTCATTATGATTGCTGGAAAAATTAATAATCATGGTGTCAACAGCGAACAAAGATAGAAAGTACCCCTTTAAGAGTCAATTTTGATAGTAAGTTTATATATCAAAAATAAAACTAGACCAAAAATAGAATCTTGTAGTACAGCACAATTTATATATTTCAGAGAACTTCGATTGCTTTCTAAATGAACATATTATTTCCTATCACAGAAATACTATATAATTATTTGAATAATATTTTATGATAAACTGTGTCAAATGCATTACACAAATCTGGAGACGAGATGGTACATTTCTGATCATTGTCGAGTTGAATTTGAAAATTAGGAACATCTATCACCGCTGCCTCAGTATCTCTAAATCTGCGGAAACCATATTGTCCACAATACAGTTAGTTATTTTCTCAAGGAGATCGAGAAGTCTGAAATTGGTAAATTTTTCTAGAATTTTTTAAATAATTGGAAGCATAAAAATGGGCAGATCGTTTTTTAAATCTGTTTTTTGCTAGTTTTATAGAATGGAGATACTTTTGCAGTTTGATTTTTTTGTTATAATACCTATTTCAAATGTTGGAGATATAATGAAATTTCCAATTCGACAACTTTCATGATCTTTACACTTATACTACCAAAACTGATGCCTTTTAGAATATAATTGATCAATAATATTTCTATTTCTATTGAATTTGTGGGTTCTGAAAACAGACGAAACATTCGATTGATTCTGAAGTATTTAGAATAGCAGAAGATGAAGCCTTTCCAATACTTTCATAATGATTATTCACAGCCTCATATATTTCAACTGGAAATTCAGTTGGTATCTTTCACTTCAATTGCTATTATTTCTACTGCCTCAGAGCTGATTCTATTATGCTGTAATGATTTAATTGCATTCGAAACCACTTTGGGATCAGCATCAGTGAATTGTTATTTATAAAATTTGTAATTTTTCTCTAATAGTTTTTTCACTACTTTAATAAAATGTTGATATTGCTCAAAAAATATTCAGATTACCTAAAATACTTCCTAAACAGAAAAACGCTAGTGAGAAGTGAAATATTAAATGAATCATACTCAATCCTAAAACTAGCTAGTTTTTCTGTGAAAATTATTTGTTGGTATTTATTTAATAATCAAACACTAATCGATTTCATAAAATAAAAAAAAAAAATGTGCTACGTGGATTTGAACTCTCGCTCCCACCATCCAAAGTCCACGGTCATGTGAATCAACACTCGTCGTTACTAGAGCACATAATAATTTGTTCAAATTAACTGCTATATAGAAAGTATCAACTATTCAAAAATATAGAATCCGATTGTAATCAATCTTTCTCAATCGAATTTTGTAATTATCTACTGATGTGAAATGTCAAATTATTAGACAGACGTAAACAAACTTGATTCGATATTATTTATGTTCATAAAATTCGTTAATACCTACCTACAATCACAGTCTAGTAGTTCATGAAAGTCGTAGGAAATGAAATATTTCGATACAGCTAGCCCGTGGGAAATGGAAATCGGTGTTACAATGTGGTAGGATTCTTAATCGAAGACGCAATTTAAATGTTCATTTTTATTAATGGTCGAAGATAAACTAAATTATTGGATATTGTTGAACGCTTTGTAGAGATAGTTAACAGTCTTAGACAGTACTCTTGTTACAACCCACATCCACAGATGTAAACGATGGAATCAAAATTACCATAAAAAATTTATTTGTCCACTAGACTTGTTCAAGATTATTTTTGGTAAAAATCTACTACTCTGTGTCAGGTATCTGCAAAACAAACACAGAAAATGTGTACGGAATCACTCGGTCTGAAATTTCATTCCATTAGGTAGCAAGGAAAGATGAAACATTTGCTAATATGCAAGAGCCACTCAATCTGGCATTGGATGATGCAATTTGAAAACATCTAGCGCCGGTTGCGAGCTCCAAACACTTCAGAAAATGTCGCGAACACTTGACTTTAATATTTCTTTTATTAAACGTAGCTACTGGGCGTTTTCAACTTTTGCAAGGAGATATGAATCCAGGGCCGTTGTAAAGCCATCACCTATTCTCACATTTTTCTCTGGTCGAAGGTCGAAAAACAAACTGAAAGTGTAATGCGAATAACAATATATAGTGTCTCAAGGACCTATCAAAATACTTTTCTTATCCCTAGCTGAATATTCAATTTCATCCAGTGATATTGGAGACTATATAATAATAATAATGAGTTTATTCATGAAAGGTGTATATAATTCAGTATTCTACAATACAAACAAAACTGTTTGAATTTTAAATTAAATTATAATATATAAAATCTTATCGGTAATCTATAAATATAAAGTTCCTAAAAAGTTGATGAGTGGACACCATTTACACAATATGTCAAATTCCTATTGATAAAGCTATGAATATAGAGCTCTTAGAAAGTATATGATTGGACAGATTACAGATAAAATGGAATAATATGTGTTAGATCGGGTTATGAATGTAAGTTACAATTAAGTCACAGTATAATGAAATCATAATTTTATATAAAATACATACCGATGAAGTAATAGTATCAGAATATATACGTTTTATTAGGAAAAATCTGATTATACAACAGTATTTATGAACTTAGGATATCCTTTATGTGGTCGAACGTTGTTGTGGTGTTGGATGGATTTTTTTTTCATATTTTCTTTATACAACTGAAAAATGAGGATATTTCTTTTATGTATGAAACTCAAGAGGAATCGATCAGGTAGTTGATAGTACCTAAGTCCACATTCAGTAGGTGAGCTTTGAATCGATTTTTTTAAGAGTTAAACGGAGTAAATAGAGTGAATGTAAGTTTTGTAAATATCAGGTGAAATTTGAAGAACCTACCTGCAAAATTGAGCTGCAAAATTGGCGAAACATCTTCGACCCACTGTTTTTTTACCTTATTTGTCTTCATTACGTTTCATTCTAGTTGGATAATTGTGTTCGATTTTTCCAATGATATTTTTATTTTTATACAGATGGATGATGTCACTATGTACATATAGTTTTCTAATGTTCAGAATATTTGCACCTTTAAAAGTGCGGTTGTAGAGTAGGATTTTGAGAATGTTTTCATGGAGAACTGCAAGTTATTTCAGATGAGAAGTGAGATACTTTCCCAACTGAGGATGGTCTAAGTAATGCGTGATTCTACTAGTGCGTAGTAAACAGTTCTCAAGTGTGGCAGATCTAGGAATGTTCTGATGTGTTTGAATTTGAACAGAATATACCTCAGAGTTTTCGTGATATTAATGACATGTTCATCCCATCGCAAGTGATTAACAATCTGATGCCTAGGTATTTGACATGCTCTGCAGATACAACATCGATCATCACCCCCTGATTATCAACTGTCAATGTTTGGTAGTATAGTTAGGATGATGTGTGGCTTGCAAAAGGCACAAAAATGTTTTATCGTGATTGATGGTAAGTTGCATATGATTAAATCAATTTACGATTGATGTCATGTCATTTTCGCATTTTTTCTTGAGTTCTTCCCAGGATTCAGCTGAATACACAATTGCGGTGTCATCTGCAAAGCTATAGATTTTTCCCTTCGATTAGAGATTGAGTAAGCTGTTGATATAGAGAGAGAATAAGAGCGGTCTCATCACGGTCCCTTGCGGCACCCCATATGACACGACTTGCTGTGCTCTGATGTGGTCATCTATGATGATGGTAATAGTACTTACTGGGTGTTTCAATGTGGATAGAACATTAGAAGTATCTGCCTAAAATATTTTTGGCAATACAATTTAGCCGCTTCTGTCAGATAGTACTAGCTATACCTCATAACTCATCCTAATAATTCTCTATACCCAGTTGAGAAAGTTTTCACGATAAATTTTTTTTAGTCAAATTCAAGTGCAAAACCTGACCATTGAAAAATAACGTTTCTTCAAATTATGTGTAACAATCTAATTTCAGGATATTCCACCAATATTATTAATACATTCAATATTGAAAAAACAACAATGTTTTTTTCAATATTCACCTATATTGTTTCAATATTATTTTAAATTTTTTTAGAATACAGTGTGTACCACTTACCATGCTCACCATGGGTATCTTTTTAATGGTAACAGATACAAGGTCGGTTAAATTTATAAATTCAAGAGGCGACTTCAAAATAGTTCTTGTTTTTGTATAAATGACGATAACTCCGTTATTATCAACAAAAAGCTATTACTATGACATATCATCAGTAAGATAAAAAAAAGTCATTCATAATTCAGTCATAGTGAGCTATGACCTACATTTGAAAAATAAAAGTTGGTGATGATATCTCAAATTCTAGAAGAGTTGGTATGAATTTCATATTTTTTTCGAAATCTCATTAAAAAACTGCCATGAGAATGTGAAATTCCTATTCAAATATTTTCATAAATAAAGAAGTTTCGGACGAGACATGAAAATGATCAAAATCTGTTTTTTGCCTATAAAACAAAAACGAATAGATTTAATCAAAATATTTTTTCACATTATAGCTGTCCTTGATAAACTCCACATTTGCTGTCATTTAACCGACCTCGTATCTCTCACCATTTAAAAGATACCCATTGTGAGCATGGTAAGTAGGACACACTGTATATCTATATTGGCCCAGTATCAAACCAATATTCATCCTATTTAAGGTTGCTATCTGGAAATAATTTTTTTTGAACTACAAATCCCAAAAATTTCTTTCCTCATCGTTTTGTTCTGATAATGATCTTTAAATGAAGAGGATTTTGATCTCGAGAGAGGCTGACAAAAAATTCTTCATGGTAATTTGAAATGATTGCGTTGTAAGGCAAAATATGGAAGTACATCGGTGAACTTGCTGTGAATTCAGAAACTTTTAATTACTAGTTTGTTGCAACTTTTATATAATTCAACACCGAACGTACACAACTGCAACTTTACTCACTGGCAAAGACGTTATAATTATGCTCAAGCCAATGGAAAAGTTTGGAGTCAATATTCTTTCAGAGTTTTCACTGAACAACTTGACAAAGTATATACAAAAGATTAATTCTGTGTTAATATCCTTGAATTTTTTTTCTACAGCCCTTTTTCAGAGTAGTTACAACCAATAAACTTTTTCATTGATACATTTACTCAATTGATTCAATGGTACTCCTATTTATAAATTAGAAGAAGTCTATCAATGGACCTTTCCAAGAGATATGAGGTAACACTGAAATCAGAAAGTAAATACGCTAATATCACTCGGGAATTTTTATTTATTTTTTCTGACCGCTAGTTTATTTATAATCAGAAGAAAAGTGGTTTCGTGACGTCACGTTCATCAAAACTAAACTTGGCAACGTTGTTAAAGTTGTGCACCAAATTCTCATTCAAATATAAAGTGTCGTATGACAGTTATCATTTGATACCAGATGGGTTCTTTCGTATGTTTCACGGTGCGATCAATAAGAATAGTTTGTCTCTGTCTAACTCATTTACCTACCCATTTGATACAAGTGAAGCAGTTCCATCAGATCTAAACTTCAGCGAACACTACCTTGATTTATTTTTTGAGGTTAATGCGGTTTTTCTAAGTTTTGAGCGCTTTTGTTGTTTGTGTTCTAAAATTTGTTATTAATTCCTGTATCTCCAGTACCTTTATCCCTGCAATAACTGAACATGTCGAAAAGGTGCTTTGTACCTCGGTGAATTATCCGAACTTCCCTTCACGAAGCCTTGTTCCATATTTTTAATACACAATTACACAAATAAATTCACACCAAATCGTTTATGATAACACGTCACTACACTATTATCGAATTTATCAGTTGAATGTTGATTGTTGAATGCAAATAAAATAAACATTAACCTCACATCTCCATATAACTTTTGACAGTTGAGAACTGTCATTACGATTTGCTGTGTTGTCAATGCTCGTTCTTCATCAAAAGGATGGTCTGTTCAGAAAATTTGAAAGTTACAAATACAATAAAAAATAGCTAATATATGGATTTTTATCTATGAGTTGATCAAGTGACAATGTATTGATCATTTCTCAACGGCTTATATCATGCTAGAAGTTATATTTTTAAGGAGAACGGTATTGCCTGATTTGGAACGTGGATTATGGTGGGAGATATTTCCGATGAACGTGACGTCAGCGGCACACTTTCAAATGTCATATTTTTTTAAAATGAAAGAAAAATAATGGAACTTTTTGTTAAATGGACTTTTCAGACTAAAAACTATCGATTTAAACGAGTTTTGTAATTTATTTTCCGTAAATGTAAAGGTCCATTGAGAAACTACAGACCTATATCTGTTCAAATAAACTTTCTAAAAATTTTCAACTTGTTTGAACACGACTTGTAGATTTCTTCACCAAACACAATGTGATAACCAGACGAAAAACTGGATTTGTAAAGAACTTAAATACCAAAAACGCCATAAGGTATTTTGTTGATACTACGGTGAGTATACATTAGACAAATCATCTAAATGCCTTGCAATTTTCTTAGATCTGGCTAAGTCTATTACTGAGAAAACTATACAATTATGGTGTTAGAGGTATCGCATTGCAATTATTGAAGAACTAACTATCAAAGCGAATACGATGGGATGAGATTGGGGATGACATAGGCCCTGATAACAAAGTGCACGCGTGAGTACCACAAGCAACAGTATTGGATCCGATACATTTCCTTGGGTATATCAACAACATAACTGAAATAAAAAATCATATCATATGTCATGCAGATGATACTGCAATGATTTGATCCATTTCGACTCGCAGGTGGAATATTGCTCTACAAAAAAAGTGCTGGGTCTTACATTGGATCACAAACTCACATGGACTGCACATATTGAAACCCTTATCAATAAAATGCGGAAAAATTGTTTTGCATTGAGGTTTATGTCAACGCAGTGTACTGAAAAAGTGTTGTTGAATTTGTACAATGCGACCATACATTTTCATTTGAGCTATAGCATTTTCAGTTGGAGTACAGGGTCATCTGCGGAAAGAGATTTTATTTTGCAAAAGTACGCAGTTAGAATCGTTTGAACAAATTGGATGTAGACAATTATATGGAAATAAATTGAAAGTATTGAAAATTGTCACTGTTGCTGACATTTATATTTATGAACTTTGCATCTATGAACATCAACAAATTTTCAATACTGGAGAAACTCAATTAGCAACATTTTATAACCGACAAAAAGTGTGTGAACCACTTAATATCTCTAATAATAACTGAAGGTTAGAGAATGGTTTCCGAACTGAATTCAATATACGAGGGCTGACAATAAAGTAAGGTCTCCAATTTTTTTTTTCATAGAAAATGACATTTATTTACAAAAAGCGATACACCGTTGGAAAGGCCAAGGTCTTGGCTACTTTTCTACATAATCGCCATTTTTTTCCAACACCTTGCGCATCCGCACGATGAACTTGTCTATGCCGGCAGAATACCACTCTCCGTCCGCCTCGCGCAGCCAGGTGTTGACCTCTTTCTGAACCTCCGCGTCACTATCAAACTTCTTCCCTCCGAGATGTTTTTCCAGGGCGGGGAACATGTGGTAGTCACTGGGGGCCACGTCGGGACTATAGGGAGGGTGATCGATGACTTCCCAGCCAAATGTCTTGAGCAGGTCAAGGGTAACGTTGGCTGTGTGCGGGCGCGCGTTGTCGTGGTGAAATTTCACTCCTTTGCTCAGCAATCCCGGGCGTTTGTTTTTTATGGCACGACGAAGCTTTTCCAGGGTCTCACAGTACCTTGCTGCATTGATAGTGGTTCCCCTTGGCATGAAATCCACCAACAATACCCCGTGGCGATCCCAAAACACCGTAGCCATCACCTTGCCGGCTGACAGTGTCGCCTTAAACTTTTTGGGTTTCGGAGAATCGCTATGGCGCCATTGTTTGGACGACTCCTTTGTTTCGGGTGTGTAGTGATGAGCCCACGTTTCATCCCCCGTAACAAACCCTTCCAAAAAATCATCGCCTTCCTTTTCAAAACGGGCCACAACTTTGGTCGCACATTCCACGCGCCGCTTCATGTGGTCTTCGGTCAGCTGTTTCGGCACCCATCGGGCAGAAACTTTGTGGTACTGCAACTTGTTCACAAGGATATGACGGATTGTTTCGCTGCTACACACTCCTCCAAGCTTCTCTTCCAAGTCCCTAATTGTCGCACGGCGGTTTTTGAGCATTTCTGCCTCCACTGCTTGAACAATCGCATCCGAGACCGACGGTCGGCCACTTCTCTCCTCGTCGTGAACATTAGTGCGCCCGGAATTGAACTCGCGGCTCCACTTACGCACGTTTTTTATGTCCATACACTTTTCCCCGTAAACTTCAACTAGTTGACGATGGATTTCAATAGGTGTCACCTTTTTCGCACTCAAAAAACGTATTACAGAACGCAATTCGCACTTGGACGCTGACGCGAGTGGTACCTCCATCGTTGACGGCTGCTCAGCCAAGACTGAGCGGTCGGGGAAGCCTCACCCAGCAGCAAAGTGGTAGTGGGGGAACCAAGGAACACGGCGGTGTTGCCAGATTTCGCCTAGCGCGTGATCCGGCGAAGTTGCAGCGTTGGAGACCTTACTTTATTGTCAGCCCTCGTATTACCTTTTCAAAAAGGTTAAATGTGTCCTAACTAGAGGACAAATGATGAAATTATATTATGCACAAGTAGACTTCCGCATTAGATTTGGTATTTGACTTTGGGGTAACAGCACCCTAGCAGGAGATGTGTTTATTTTTCAAAAACGTATCATCAGATGTTTTGCTGGTGTGAAATATACACATTCTTGCAGGAACATTTTTGCAGAGTTTAGGGTATTAACGCTTACTTCACTATACAGGGTGATTCAAAATTCGATGAAAATATTTGAAGGGCGTATTGTTGGGGTCAAAATAAGACTTTTTCTTCGTATCAACATGTGTCCTAAAATGCACCCCCTCCGAGCTGCAGCCCCTATAAGTAAGGAAAAAAAACAAGATTATCTAAAACTGGATGGCCAGTTTCTGTGTCAATCCCCGAAAATATCGATGCAGTTCATGACATGATTTTAACAGACCGTCGGATTGGGCTATAACGGATATCTTAAGCAATGAATATTTCATACGAACGCGTTCATCATATAGTTCACGTCAATTTGGGCATGAGAAAAATTGCTGCAAAATGGATCCCCAAATGTCTGAATGTTGATCAAAAGCGTGCAAGGGTAGTAGCATCGCGTTCGATCTGTGCTCGATTTGAAAACGATGTAGACTTCTTAAACCGAATTGTTACTATGGATGAGACTTGGGTACATTTCTACGATCCAGAAACAAAGCAACAATCGATGAAATGGCGACACTCCGGTTCTCAGTTCAGTTCAGTTTTTTGGGATTGCCATGGAGTAATCATGATTGATTTTTTGGATAAGGGTGGAACAATAACTGGAGATTACTATTCGACATTACTGACCACTCTACGGGAAAAAATTAAAGAGAAAAGAAGCGGAAAGCTATCCAAAGGTGTTTTGTTTTTGCAGGACAACGCCCCTGCACACAAATCTCATGTTGCCATGCAAAACATTTGTGATTTAGGGTTTGAACTACTAGAACACCACCCTTAGTCATCAGATTTGGCTCCGCCCGACTAGAGACGTTGCAGGTTTGCTGTAATAAATGTATCCAATTAAGAGGAGAATATGCTGAGTAATAAAATATTTTGACATTGAAATTTTGTTTGGTTCTATAGGAGGCTGAGAATTTTTCAATATATCTTCGTATATCATGAAATTGCTTTCTAGAATGTTCCTTGTTATTGACTCGAATTTATTGATCAGACCCATCGGCTGCCTATCAGCTGAATAGTCCAAGAACTAATTTACTTCAGTTTCTGAAGATTAACTCCGTTGACTCGAACTTTATTTAGGTAGCGCTTTCTGCGGAACTTATTAACAAACTTGAAAACGTAGCCCATTAATATTGAAAACACGAAATTCGTCAGGATGAAAGCATATTCATTCCGGAATTCAAAAGCCAAGGAAAGTAAATCGACTGAACTCTCTTAATATTAATTTGACAAGAAACCTGTAATCCTCAATTCATTAAAAATGGATATACCCTGTTACTGAAAATGTCGTATTGAAATAATGTTGGGGAGGGGATAACCAGAGGAGTGTTCATTCATTTATAGGGCGGAAGAATGAGCGTCTTATGGAACTCTTTTTCATTAAATAAATTGTGACTTGAAAATAAGAAAATGGATATTTTGTGTCATTTTACCATAATGAAGAGCTGAACATAAATGAAGTCATAACCTTTCGAGCCGGTTCGACTTGTTAGTTTGAAGGATATACGGGGGTCATCATGTGGGATGGTTATGAATCTCCCAAAGTATTGATGTTCGTTTCGTTGAAATGATTAGGGAAAATGATCATCGCCATTTGTGTCTGTCCATTGCGTACTTGTTTTGAGAAAAAAAATGTTTTAATATTCAAAAACTTTCTCAGAAGCAACTATGAAGGGAATTTCACCTTAATTCTCTAACCTTATATTTTTTGTATACAGTTTAGGAATGAACATGTTGTACTTTGCTAAGGTAAATAACAATATCAAATGAAAAAAATGTCTTTATCAATAATGATTTTTCATAGATTTGAGAAACCTCGTCTTAGTTTTGATCTCACAAAGTCTTACTGCCAAATTTGACCAAAAATCTAAACTCGAATTCGACTCAAAACTAGAAGTAGTATGCTTAACAGAAACTAGATTAACAAATGATATTGAGGAAGACGTAATTCAGATAAATGGATACCGAATTACCAGATGTGATAGCCATAATTAGCATACCGGTGGGATGATATTTTTCAAAAACGATATAAAATTTTTATACAAATTGAATGTTCATATCAGAACAAAATTACTGGTTTTCGAAAATAACAGTTTCTGTACGTATATAGTATTACATATTCATTGGTATTTACCTCTCTCCAAGTGGAAGCAACGCAGAGTTTTTGGATATTTTGGAAAATTTGTCAAGTATATTATACTGCGAATTTTAACTCAACGACACTGATTATTGGTGACTTCAATATCAACTGTATAGTAGAAGATACTTTTAAAGAGAGAATAGATAAATTAATGATGAATTTTGGCTTCGAACAATTCATAAACAAGATTACTAGTCCTAGTGATTGTGGTGGTAGTATTACTGATCTTGTATTCAGTGGCTGACTGATACCAAAATCTCCAATCACGATATTGTAACAGTTTATTTCGAAGACAAGAAAATGAATCGGTACATCAATTGATCAACGTATTTTGTCACGTGGTGAGATAATCTAGGTACGTTGATCCCAACAAAAAAATCAAAATTAAAACGGTGGAATATGACAGTATAGACGACAAAAACAATTCATTTCTCAACTGTATTCAATACCTTGAAAGAAGTTGCTCCCAAAAAACAGATTATAATCAAGGCCAGATACAAAGAGTGGTGAAATGATAGAGCAAGTAAAATGATAGAAGAAAGGGACATAAGTTATGAAATTAACAAACAGAATAAAACAATCTAGAATGAAACTATATACAAACGATGTAGAATTAAGTCGGTGCAAGTGAAAAATGGTTATTTCGTAAGATAAATAGATGATTGCAAGAATAACGCTGAAAGAATGTGGCAAGCATTGAAACCGTTATCATCTGGGAAAAAACAGAATACAATCAATGAAATTTGAAATTGATTACCAAATTTTTCACGAACCCAATCTCTTGTGCAGTAATCTCAAGTCATATTACGTGAACTGTATGGATGAAATCATTTAAAAAAATCAACAAAAAAAATGTAACTGAGTGTCTAAATTCAATAAGAGCCATTGGAATATTACTTATGAATTTTATTCTAATCAATAAGGAACTATAAACGGAAGTGGTTTTTGCGTTTCCAAATAAGGACAGTCCTTAGAGAAACATACGACAATATAGAAAATCCTTCCAATAATTTAATCAATTGTTCAATCGAAAAAAAAGAGACACTGTACCATCAGCTTTGGAAAAATCTACTGTAATCCCGATACCAACAACTAGCAGCTTCAAAACAGTGAGCTTTTGAAAAATTACTTGGAAAAAATTGTATGTACGCAGTTAACTGATTATGTTGACATTTTGTACGAGAATCAATCAGGTTTCAGAAAGACATATAATTGCAAAACTGCTGTGCTACATTATTGGATACATATTTTTAATGTGTTTGATATGTAAAATATCAAAAGTATACAAACGTATAGTCTATGATTTTTTAATTTAGTATTTTGCTAAATAAAGACGTAAAAATGTTATCTCAGTTTTTTCAGTAGAATGGAACATTGCATATGGGCCTTGAATTCTTTAACTTGAGTTAAATAACAAGCGTAACTTTCAATATAAACGGTGATTAGTTTTGATTGATGAAATAGAACCACCCCGCATTCGTGATTTGATTATAGTGTGAACTATAGAAAAATAAACAAGTAGAACAAATATCTTTCTTGATGAGAAATGGTAGTAGTATTAACTTTCTTGAATCTTAACCTGGTATAATTATTCACAGTTACAGTTCATTTCGTGATGTTCTCTCATTTCAACTGGAACGAGTTGTTGAAATTCAACAATCTTCAAAGATGCCATATTTATTTTCTCGGAGTTTATATTTATCAACCGAAACATTACGAAAAACTTAACGAAAACACAACCATAAAAGTCCTCTGTTTTTCTAATTAGGGACTGCCTTTGTTTCGTCACACCATTCAGCACGTACTTCCAACCCTTGCCTTGAACGTTCCGTTGATTGTTTTTCAATTGCCAACTGTTTCTTTGTTTAATTGCTCTTTGTAGCTTGCTGAGTTTTGTCAGCATTGTGCTGCTATTTTGAAGATGTAACAAAAAAACTCGTGTGAAATCACCTGATGCTGGAAAGAAAAGAATATTTGGATTGTTTTTCACGTTGATTCAAACATGGAAAACGCAGTGGCGTATTGTGATCTTTCAAAACAAGTTGATTTTATTGATTATTTCACTTATGCTAAAATAGCGTGTTATGATTGGTTGAAATTTTTGCGTTGATAAATGAAAACATCATGTTTTCGATTTTGTAGTTCGATTCCTGATTGGTTATTATCAAAACACAAACTTACCACTAGCAAGCTGCTATAATGACACAACACCAAACTTTGACTAAATCTAAATAAGCACAATTTTACATACGTTGATTAATCAAATCACTAAATCAAAATGTTATCAAAACATAACCTCGAGCGAGAAGCAGTAGACTAGACATGCAATGACGAAACTACGAATGACGCGCTCTGTCATTGGTAACTGAAATAGAGAGATGTTTGAAATATCAAGTAAATGTTTTGTTAGTTGCATAATTTCAGAACCAAATGCAGGATTAATGTTCCTAGTTAAATAGAATAGTAAATAAATAAAAATGGTTTCGATTTTATTCATGAAATAATCTTATAATACAAATACAACTCGTGTTATCGGCGATTATCGTATTCCTGGACCTAGCCAAGGCGTTTGACACTGTCAGTCATGAACAACTGTTAGGAGCTTTGGAGGATGTAGGAATACGAGGGAATGTCAACAAATTGTTTGAGAGCTATCTCACCGATAGAACGCAGATTGTTAAAATAAATGGGAAAATGAGCGAAGAAACAACGGTTAAATATGGAGTACCTCAGGGCACAGTTTTGGGTCCCATTCTATTCACAATATACATCAACAGTATACTAAATTTGGATACACTAGCAGGGACAATTATCAGCTTTGCTGACGACACTGCGATACTGTACTCCGATGAATCATGGGACATAGTGAAAAACAAAGCAGAACTAGACTTGAACATTATTTTCAACTGGTTCAGTGAAAAACTTTTAACAGTAAATTTTGAAAAAACCTTTTTTATACCATTCGCCAATAATAAAACTACACTACCACAGTACAAGAAACTACATGTAGAAAATAATGGAACTTCGAAAACAATAAACTCTTGCGAAAACATCAAATATTTGGGGGTGACAATTGATTCACATTTACGATGGGACGTACACATTTCGAATGTAACGAAAACGCTTAGATATCTGCTATACAGATTTAAACAAATTAGAAATATTCTTGACACTTTCCACTTGAAAACTATTTACCACGCTCTAGTAGAGTCGAGGTTACAATATGCAATTCTAAGCTGGGGTGGAGCAGTACGCACACACCTTAATCAGCTGGATGTTCTGCAAAATAAGATATTGAAGATTATATATAACAAAAAACGCACTTGCCCATCAAGCAGTCTTTTTTCAGAAACGGGTATATTGGACCTCAGACAACTCTACATGTATCAAATTGTCATATACATATACAAAAATAAAAACATACTAGAAAAAGTCAACCACAAGTACGAAACAAGATATAAAGAAAATGAACATGTTAAAACCATACTATCGAAGAGAAATGTAACAACAAGAAGTTTCACCACTTTGTCTCTAAAATATTGTATAACCACCTACCCGAAATATACAAGATTTACCTTACTGAGCTAAACTCCATAGAAATATTTAAAAAAATATTCAAAAAATATATTGTCAGACTCGGAAGGGACGCAGTCCATTATCTCATTGAATATTAATCCATCATGTAAATATACGGATAAAATAGTTTATAGACTTACATTTCCTCTTATATAAAGATTTAATAAATCATCTGTGAAAGTTTCAACTAATAACTACAGTTGTGTTAGTATTTTACTGAATTAATCCAACAATATGTGAACCATCTTTATCTTTGTAAGAATGCAGAAAAAGGAATTTTCACCACGCACAACCTAATCGGTTTCAGTGGAGATTATCAATCCCTCCTTCTGTTTATTCAGAACAAAGAAATCTTAGCTATTTATTTCATTTACTTACCTATTTTTGTAATTGCCTATAAATTTGTTACAATTTTTACTGAATAAACTTTATTATTATTATTATCGTTAATTCCTTCTCGGTTTCGAATTAAATTATGTTGCTTTAGGCAACCACACTCGCGCAAGCGCTCGTGTTTTTGCCAAGCAACATAATTTGATTCTCAATTTCAAAGGAATTGCTATTTCGATAATCACCGATACACTTGTGGTATTACCTACGATAACAAAATGTGGTGTACGAAACTGGAGTATTATGTTCACAAGGTCGGTTTTCCGAAGAGAGTGAAAAATGCTGACTAACTTTAATGGACTCTCAAACTGCTAAACTGCACAAATAAAATGAACCTATCAGACCAAAAGTTTCCTTTGTTACTGCACCATCGTATCAGAGAAATTGTTCACTATCATCAGGAACCATCGCATATTCCAACCAGAATTCATTTTACGGCACTCATATGACTTGGTAAATAGAATACAAAGTGTTACTCTTCCAGATTTATCAAAATTGATATCTTTCTAAGTACAGAATCTTCACCCTAGTACACCTTCTGATAATACTATAACTTCAGTCAGAAAATTTTTTGACAAAACTTGAGTCAATCCAGATATCCAACAAGAGATCATAGACTTTTTGTCATTATGTCTCAAACAAAATTATGTCCACTCTGAGAACAAAATATTCTTCAAAAGGTTTGATCATAGGAAATCATTCAATTCCCTTTTCTGCTGAAATTTTCATAAACAATCTAGTGAATTTGATTCATAAACATCATTTAAATAAAGTATTTTTGTAATGGATTAGATCCACGGATTTGGTTTTGGCATGTCAATATTTCAATAATATTCATAAAAACGAAAAGATCAAAATCGATGGAAAAAATGGTTCCAGTGTTGAACTCTTAGCGATTTTTTCGACAACGAATGAAAGTTGTTATCTATACATGTTTCACTTTAAGGTATGAACTTCCATTTTATACAATTTTTTTGACATGCATTTCGTAGCTGGTAAACGATTTCCTTGCTCTTCTTCAACTACGGTGATTTCTGAATATTGTCACTGCTGTGTTTGTTGTTGAGTGATTAGAATACATCGGAGCTAATCATCCACAACCCGAATAAATGAGACGCATGTTCGTCTGCCCTGCCCAATACTATTCCATTATATGGCGAAAGATTCTGGCCAAGATTCGATTTTTATTGTGGTCATTGTATTAAGATTCTGGTAGAGGTTATAATATAACTTCGAGCTTGAAAAATTCTTTCAAAATAAATTTTTTCGTTAACCAGCTGTCGTCCTCTTACGAAGGGGGAAAGAGAAGTCGAAATTTGTGCGAGCCAAGAATTAACAAGGTCTTACCTTTTTACGTGCGATTCCTAGCACTTTTTCGGGCCATCAGAAAAATTTCTGCAGTCTCTAGGGTTTGAACCTTCGACTGGCAGTCAAAGTGATTGAAACATGCTTCAACTGATCGGTTACCTGGATCTCAAATGACTCACCCATGACTCGAATAGCTGAGACGCATACGTCAGTAGATTGTAACAATAATGTGCTGGAAGAGCCGAATATCATTCTATTATATGGCGGAGGATTGTGGCGAAGGTTCGTATTTGACTTTGGTGGTTTGTATCATAGTCTGGTTGGGCAGTAGTAGTTCTTGGACGAATATTTTTCTGGAGAGATCTAAAATTACAAGTGTCATTCGATATAATGGCTTATACAGAAAATTATTGAAAGAGGAAGCTTTTGTCGTAAAAATTGCAAAAATTATGATAGGGTTTGGTTTTTCACGAACATTTTGAAACGATTCCGGATTTGCAAAATCGAAAAAAAGATGTGAAGAGAGCAGGAAATTTCGTGAAAATAGTTTCTTCTGGAATATTAATAGTTTTAATTGAATGATGAGAACTAACACAGGTGAAAACAGGTTTGACTGTTCCGAATACATGAAAGCCGCCGATAAAAATATTTCCCGTTTTTTGTATTACTATTGCTTTTATAAAGTAACAATTTTTGACAAGTTGAGCATCAATATAAAAACCCTGATATTTGGTAATAAAACCCAATTTGTTTGTTTTTCAGCTATCCTTCGAAGACTCTAGAAACGATCCTCGTTAGAAAAATTGGAAAATTGTAATTTCTCAATTTTTTTTTACAATGTAAGACATTGGAAAATAAAAAACATAAACTAAGCACCGTTCACTTCAAAAATCATAATTTATATTGCTCTTCATATACAAAAAGATTTCTTGAAATAATTTTTCATTTGCTCATTCAATTAACAAATTTGTAATAATAAATAAATTTTTGCATTATATCTTTATAATTGTATAAAATAAAACAAAATGAACATTTTTTGTGGAACATATTTTTCTTTCAAAAATGCCAAAAAGTCTTTCCCCATAAAAGTACATGGTTGTTTCTGTTTGTTCAGGAGGGATTTTATAATACTTATAACAACGAATTGAATTGAACCAAAATTAAGTCTAATTCAGATTTGAATTGTATCAATAACTATAAGGCTTTGTTAGAATGTAATTGACAATTTCTATCCTATACAAAATATGTGTGATGGATGTAGTTTTTCTGCTACTATGGTAAAAAGGACAGATTCAACTCTGAATATTTTGTATAGTGTATGTGTATATAGAGTATATCAATTCTGTTTATATTAGACCATTTGAAATAGAGTTATTCTATCCATTATTTTGTTCAATTGGAAAAAATATAATGCCAAAATTTATTTACTTATAATAAACTGTTTGTGAGATGAACAAATAAAAATTTATGGGAAAAAAATCATCAGAATATGAAATAAAAATATGAAATATATTTTTGATGCAAAACGGTTCTTTAATCAATTTACCTGTATGAAAGAATAATTAAAAAGTCTTTTTAAAGCAATGGAATTCATTTTAAGAACCCAATTTTCTCTTGAAATTCGTTATTTGTACCAATGATTAGGTTTCCAAAATAAAAAAATTGGATAGTCATATGAACAATCAATTTTTTTCAACAATCATTCAAATAATTCAATGCTCAACCTGTACTTTCTCCGCTGACTTGAAATTATAATTATTAGAGTTACAGTTACCAGTTTTTGATATCTGCAACAGTTTTTGAGATATTCTCGAGAAGATTTTGATTTCAGCGTCACATCCAAGAATCCAAATAGCTGAGACTCATACGCTTGCCCTCATTCATGGTGAAAATAATCTATTCGATAATATGGCGAAGGATTTTGGCGGAGTTTCGTATTTGATTCTGGCGGTCTGTATTTGGTTCTAGAAAAGATTTTGACTCCAGCAGTACATCTAAGATACTTATTTACCACTCAAATAACTGAGACGTATACGCTCGCCTTCATTCATGGTGACGATAATGTTACAAGTGCTGAATGTGTAAGAGATGTAGAAAATAATTCGATTATATGGTGGAGGATTCACCTAGATGATTTCACAAATCAAGTCACCAATAGCGTAGTAGTATAATAATTATCAAATAGTGTATACTAATTTGCAAAGTTCGCTAGAATTTAAATAAAATTAAAAAGTTGGAATGGTATAACATACATATACATATAAACCAGATATGCATATGAAATACGTGTCAAACAGTAAAATAAAAAAGTTAATAATATGAAATATTTGATATGAATAAAAGTCCCTAAAATGCTAATTACAGGTGAATAGCAATTAATAACTATCATTTCTACAGTTGATACAAATTTCTTCCGTTAATATTTGAAAATGTTCAGAGATTAGTTACTTTTGATTACATTTGGTAGGGAGAATTACCAAATTAAGATCCAATACAAAACCTAGCCATATTCTTAAATGATCTGAAATTTGTATTTCCACATTTATGAGGTCTGTGTTTTCTTCAAGATACCTATTCTATTTTCTGTTTCTCATAAATATCTTTGTTTTTGTAGAAGACATTGTTAATTTTCAATTTTCAATTTCACATAAACTAACACTACAATCATTCTGCTCTCAGTGTCAGGGAACACCAGAGTAGAAGGAACTGAACAATTTCACCCTCAGATTTTTGAATTGTCGGAATAGATTCTCTAGAGGAATATGACGTCATTTCATCTCAATTTTGAGCATTAGGTAGGTAGGTACCTTTTTCTCGAAATTGAGAGAAAATTACGTCATATTTCTCTAGAGAATCTATTCCGACAATTCAAAAATTGGGTACCAAGGGTGATATTTCTTGAGGGATTGTACTGAGGAATCGTTTTTATGATACATCTATTTTAATAATGACATATCACCAATATAATTTTTTTGCATTAATTCATCAACACCCTGTATATTTCATAACAAACTTGATGCAAGAATAAAAGAGCATTTGAATTTGAGCACACACTGAATCCAATCTGATTGGATTATCAACTTGTTGATCCCTACATTTTGTTTCTCATCAATTCATGTTGCAGGTACCTTAGGCTGAAAAATAAGGCGATGAAAGCTTGCCGCAATAATAATTTCAAACAGATTGCCATCGACAATGCGTGATTAGCGTAACCACACATTGTTTCACGAAAACCTTACATGAAATATGTAACACTCACGCGCTGTTCATGCATAGTCATGCATGTTAGCACAAATCGCATAGTTGATACCTAATTTATTATGCTTCCATTCCATGACAAGGGGCTCTGACGATTTCAGCTGAGTGGAATATGGAGAATTGCGGTGCTGGATTACAAAGGATGAAACTCGAATGCATGGTATACCCTCGCAGTGTACATAGTTTAAACCTTCACAGCGTCGTGTTTCACATGAATTGGCAGGATCGAATTTCTTCACAAGTTTTGTGGTTTAATGTTTTTATCGTTTCCGGAATCTGATTCAGTTTGGAAAACGGTCAACTTCTGCTTTTTGAAATTGTCTCCTTGTATCATACCCATTTTCGATTCAATAATACGGTTTAATAGCTACTCAGTTTCACTTGGTGATATTCATCTATAATATGATAATATGATATACAATATCACCGATCTATAATTCTTTCCTTTTTGTCTTCAATTCTCCGGTGTTTCCTCTTGTATCAATGTTTCTAGCGTTCTAAAGAATAACTCAAGTTTTGTTTTGTCCACATCCTTCCCACATTTAATTTTTTTTCTTTCACATTTTTCCTTTCATTTTTGTACTTCTCATAATTGTCTACAGTTTCATTATTAAAATAAGTTATCCATTTCTTTTTCTTTATCTTCACTTGGTTTTCTATTTGTTCTGTCCACCAAGCAGTTTGTTTTTTATGTTTACCTTTTTTAGTGAGTCCACATATCTCTGTCGCCACTGTTTTTTGGAGTAGTTCCACAATGACTCTAGATTACTGTGTTTTGATGATTCTATGGACAGGATCGAATTTTTACACAAGTTTTGTGGTAGGATGTTTCTATCGTTCACGGAATTTGATTAAGTTTGGAAAGGGAATGGTCGACTTCTGCTTTTTGAAATTGTATTCCAGTATCATCATCATCATACCCATTTTTATTTTGATTATCCGCTTTAACAACTACTCAGTTTTACTTGGTGATATTTGTTTACTAATATCACCGATCTATAATTCCTTCCTGTCTTTATAATGCTTTTAACCTCCGGTGTTTTCTCTTGTCTCAGAGTTCTATAGAATAATTCCTGGTTTGGGTTGCTATCGGCTTCCATGTTTTTTTCGAATTCTTTCCACTTTTTCTTTTCTGTATTAGTTATGAGCTCTTTTACTTCTTCCATTTCATTTCTGTACATTTCATAATTGTTACATTTTGTATAGAAATGGCCATTCTAGAAAAATATACTTAAAATGAAATTTATCTAGACCTGAATGAATAAAATTCGACATGGAGTAAGAACAATGTTTCAACACAAATGATTTCAAATTATATTTGAATTTCTCAACATCACAAGATGATTTGATATCATGTGGTGAATGGTTACAAATTCTGGTACCGATATAGTTGGCAGAATTTTGAGTAATTTTATACCTTTCATCAAGGATATGGATTTCATTCTTTCTAGGAGTATTGAAATTGTGCAGGTCTTTACTTGTTTTGAAATCATTTCTAATACTGAAAATATAAACAAATCATAAACTATATATAGTTCAATCATCAACTATACCCAAATATCGAAGATTACAATACACATAAAAATGCATTAATTACACAGGTAAAATTTCAGAAAATATTCAAAATTATTTTTCTAAATTCAAAATATCAGCAGCTTGAACAGAATTCTGTTCAATGCAAAACATAAATGAGATGAATGAATGAAAAAATCAGGGAAATACAGAATGCGGGGAATGCTCTGCAGTATATACAGGCCAAACCGGTAGAAATTTTGACGTTAGGCTCCGCGAACACGTCTGTATCGACAAAAAATCATCTGCAAGAATCCAAACACAGGATAAGTAAAGATAATCTCAAAATTTTACACACATGTGATAAAGGGAAGAAAATTAATCTGTTGGAAGCCATGGAAATTAATAAATCAATGAAAAAAACCGAAATATAAAACCCTCAACGAGCAACTCGATTTATGTAGGTCTTCACTTTTGAATTTATAATTTTGACAACCCAGGTGATTTCCACAACATCCAGTATTGAATTTATATCGTTTCACCCCTGTTCATTTAATTTCATTTAATTACCTCTCCATCCAGTTTACCTGCAAACTCCCTATACAACTAGGTTTTAGAGCTCAACTGTAGAAGTTAGTTTTTATACTTGATAATGGAATAAAACCAGAAACCGGTCGTGAAAATAAAAAACTAGTGGAAATAAGCCAAAACTGTGTTTCTTTCGCTTCATTAAAGTTATCATGAATTTCCACAAAAGAAACAAGTCATCAATTGCACAAATCTAATAGTCATAATAACTGATAACCGTGGCAGCTCTCCTTGTTCATTATTTTCGAATTTAACCCATTGCTCTCATTGAATGAAATATCACAAAGCTTCTGATCTGGAAACTAGCAGATGTTCTTGGTGAAGTGAGAAAATAGTTTGTTACGTTTTCGATGTAAATATCGCTGTAATTCTGGAAAACAATATTTCTCCTGTCACTCGCTCCCAGGGATGTACTTCAAGACGTGGATGACGTATGACGCACATTAGGGAAGTACGTGAGACTATTGCAACTTTTAGCACTCTGGAAAGATTGTTAACTGCAACATTCAACTGGCAGAGATGGACTAGATTATTTTTCCATCCTGGTGGAAGGTAGAAACTTATGCACTATCAATAAAAAATGGAACAATAGACAGGATGTCATTTACTCTAGCTGCAGTGAGTTTATCAATGAAGTAGATCGAAATTTCATTGAAATATATTGGATGGTATCAAAGTCATGATAAGTTAAAATTCTAAAACGCCCCAACCTAACAGCCATAATAGAACATCCTGCATAAATCAAAGGCATTTGATTCCATTGATAATAATTGTTGCATTGGACGATAGGACCAACATTTTTTAAAAGTAACGGAATTACATATAACATAATCAACTTATGAAAAACTCGGTAATTGTATAAACTCACCTGTAACCAATAGTTACTAAAATATTTCAATTTGTATCCTAGTTGTACCAACTTATTTCTATCCAACTTAATATATTTGCGTAAACGAATGTTTTGATTTACAGTTTTAAGTTGTTATAGAGTGATTTCTCAAGACAGAGCAACCATTCATTGTAATAAAAAAATTATATGATAATGAATGAGTGACGAGAAATGAACTCCCACGATAAAGCACTCTAGACCGAAGCAATATATCCTTTGAGTAAAAATGATGAAAATGAATACCGATACCTCAACCCAAGAGCAGGCGTATACAGGGTACGCCATCAATACATACCAGTTCGCACTGTGACATCAGCTTCCAAAATATCCGAACCATTCAAAGATAATTCATTGACTTGGTTGAAATCGTATATGGATGGACGTATTATTGCTGAGAGAAATAACGTTTTCATGTCAAGTGAGCGTGATGTCTTATTAGGAGTTCCGCAAGGGTCAGTCTTGGGGCCCTTACTATTTGTGTTATTTGTCAACGACTTGCCCGAACACGTTACCATATAACTATGTTTGCTGATGACACAACGATTACAGCTGAACCAGATGAGTATTAGCAAATGTCAGCAGAATCATTGATACATTCACATCAAGGTGTGACAGAAATCAACTGATATTGAATAATGAGAGGTTAGACTGGGATCTTCATATTAATTACATATGCAAGAAACTAAGCGGAAAGTATGTTCTGCTTTCATTTTTTATCATCATAGGGTTGTGGAAGAGATTTTGGTAGAGTATTTGTAGGACAGAAACGTATTTTAAGATTGATTTCTGATATGGACTATCGTGACAGTTGCAAATTAGTATTCATGAGATAGAAATTGTTAACTGCCTCTTCGATATATATTCTGTAATATGTGAAATTCATAAGAAGGTACTTGAAATATTATGATTCCAATGCTTCTTCACATGCTTACCAAAACACAAAATCACAAAATTGAAAAACTCTTCTCTCTACAATGAATTCAGTTTCTACAAGAAACGACCAATTTCAGTTAGGAATTCTGAATGTGACAGAATATTGTTTAGTAAAGCAATATGTTCGCTGATCGAAAAATGTCACTATTCTTATCAAGAATATTTGGATGATCTATTACTGTGATTTAGTTTAACTTTCAAGTCTGGTGTTGATAGTTGGTGAATTTCTGACATAAACGTTTACACGTTATTTCATACTGAAATATTTTAATAGATTTTTTCTCACATTTAATTTTTACCTACATGTAACAATTGTCCATAGCTTCATATTTTATAGCCCCAAGGATGGCAAAATACAATGCCAAAACGTTGTCCTGATGAAAAATACTGGTTTTTCTTCAAGACGATATAACCACAATAACCTATATTCAATAATAATTATTATTATTGCATTAATGATGCATCACCTATCCTACCATCTTGAGGCAATATGTTATCCACCTAAACCATGACTTAGGCTATCTCTCAAGAGAGTATTAACTTTTTTGAATTTGAGTTCATGATAATTCAAGATCAGTTTTTTGTATAAATCTTGCAATCTTTGATTTTTTGATATTATGATAATAATAATAATAACGTTTATTGTGCATAAAAGTGATAACAATGATACACAGCGAAACATAATGATACACACAAAAGGTAAGGGAACGCCTGAGGATACCTTCCACCCTTCCTGCAGACTTAATCTTACAGCAGATTCGAGTGGATTCGTTAATGAATTTGCGTGAATTTAAATCTTGTGTAAAATTTCAAAAATATGTTGTTGATTGAAACATAAAGAAGACAAAAAGATGAAAATGGATAATTACGAAAAAATATGAATAATAAAAAAAATTATGCATTTTTTTTCATTTTATTGAATTTGTAATACCTACATTGTATTAATTAATAAAAGTTAACAATGAATTCATAAGGTAATATATTATTACATATGTTATAAGACCTGTGTGTAATTATATGTTTTTTCAATACACATATATAATCTAAATACTAACAGAATATAACATGAAAAATTATATAGAGAAATATACAGTGAGTCTGCTTAAGTTGGCTACATATGGGAAACTTTTTTATTATTGATTTTACGAAAAAAAGTTATTCTTTATAAAAAGTTTTGCATGGTCTAAAACACATGACTCAACCATCAGATATTGAATTTTATCAATATTAAACGAGGTATATAAAAAAATATGAAATTTTCTCAAGATTAAAGTAACTTTATATTTCACAATATCGAAAATATTCATTATAAAAAGTTAGTTGGAATTGAAAACTATGTTTCAATATGCAATTACATCCTTCCAATTGTGAAAATATTTTTTTACAAATTTTTCTCTAATTATCAATACCGAACATTTATCATTTATAAAATATTTTTTCATGAAAATTTGCTTATCAATATCTAAACAGAATGGAGAGGTTAACATGTTTGTAATAAATGAAAATGTTAAATGTAATATTGATAATTTTAAAAAAATGTAACAAAATTATATTACCAAGTGGAAGGATGTAATTCCATATTCAAACACAGTTTTTAATTCCGAACAACTTTTCATGACAACAATTTTCGATATTGTAAAATATAAAGTTACTTTACTCTTGGGTAAAATTCATATATTTTGACATACCTTGTATAATATTGATAAAATCCAATATCTGATGGTTGCATCGTGAGTTTTAGACCATTCAAAACTTTTTATGAAGAATAACTTTCTTTCGTAAAATCAGTAATAAAAGAGTTTCCCACATGTAGCCAACTTAAGCAGACTCACTGTATATAGGTAATTATATAAACATAACCGAATCATCAGTATGAAATTTCACTCAAATGCTACATGATTTTCCAAGATTTTCAATGTTCTCAATTATCCACGTTTTTATACATTTTAGTTTTAAGTAGTTTGAATAAAAACATTGTTATCAGATACTGTACTCTGCAAATTATATTCAATTCATTCAGCACTATAAGATAGGGGGTTATATGCTCCCTGTAGGGTATGCAGCAAACGAAGCGCACACAATGCTGAATGCTTTGAAGTTACAGTTGGTTATAGTGGTAGAAAATTGTAGTATACTGATGAGCAATATGTGAGGATAAATAAGTGATTTGACTAATTTTAACTTGATTTCTGTTGAAAGGTAATAATTGAATTTGTATAGTGATTAAGTGTAATTTTCGGAATAAAATTCATTCTTTTGCCTGGTGTTTAGGTTAGTGATCGTCAGAATGCTTCTCACAATTACTTGTAAATATTACATCTACCTGTTCAATCCATGATTTCATTTTTAGTTTCACTTTTTTCGATACTGAAATGACAAAGATCCATTGAAAGTGTGAAGCAAATATCCGTTTTATTTTTCTTCCTTGCGAAGAACTGAATCCACCCTGTTACAGCCTACGATCCGCTAGTCTATAAATAACCTAATTCATCAGCACTGTGTGCCAAACAGATTTAACATTGCCCCTCAACATAAATAAAAATACTTTCACTCCACGGCCACTATATATGACGGAAATATTTCAATGACCCAGTGGTGCGGAAAACGTGGACGCCGATAAAAAAATTGCGGAAAATCCGCCTACAGAATGCATATGTTCGTACGTGGGATACTGTGGACCACAAGTTTTTGCACGTAACCCGAGTAAGTGTTTTTGTCAATGAAAAATTGCCTGCAGAGACGGATTGAATGACATTATCCCGGTTAGCTCGTGCAAGAGACAGATGATTAGTCTTTATGATTCATTTTAATTATGGATTTTCGTTGAAGATGAAAAAGGGCGCTTCATCGTGAGTAATTTGTTCCACTATAGGTTGATCCCGGTTGATTAATCACGCTGGAACAATGGTTGGGGCGGAATGATGGAATTCTGTTACTAGTTGAAAAGGGAGGAATTACTTTTTATTGAGTTTCTAGGTTTGTCTTATTCAGGTTCTGTTTGGGAGATATTTTTATTTTGGATTCCAGCGTTTCGAGAACGTTATCAGCTCCATTTGATGAGGTGCTTTGCAGAATTATTCAAATATGCCTTATGCACTTACTACCGACTTGAAGGACTCAACTTCGACTCAGAATATTCTTATTTTCACGAGCTAGAGGAAGTATTTTACAAATTTCACAATAACATTCTATAATTTTAGAAGCTTTGACCATAATCGTTCGAATGGAAAAAATTCAAAATTGTCTAATGTTCCACTAGGAACAAACACCCCCGTATTCCAAGTAGAGATATACGCTATCTTGCAATGCGCAAGAGAAATCAACATGAGGGAAATGCGTAATGCAAGGATCAAAATATGCTCAGACAGCCAGGCGTCACTAAAGACTCTTATGAACCCGAATGTGACATCAAGACTAGTATGGGAATGCCAAGAAGAAAACAACTTCGATGTGGGTTCCAGGACACCGTGGCATCGAAGGCAATGAAAAAGCTGATGAACTAGCCAGAAAGGGTTCATCAACTCCGTATTTCTAAATCCGATATTCGAGGAAGCATTCGGGACTGGATCAAACCAAAACAAAGGGAGAGGTGGAACGAAACCCCTCTCATGCATCAAGGAAAAACACACATTAAAGCACTGTCCAAACACAAAACTGAAGAACTACTCAAGCTGAGCAGGAATCAAGTTAGAACGATAACGGGCCTTCTCACTGGTAACAGCCCAATGAGAAAACACCTGCACAAAATGGGGCTGTACAACGAAGAACTTTCCTGCAGACAATGTGGTTAAGGGACAGAAACAGCCAAACACGTCAGAATGCGAGGCATTAGACCGCAAGAGACATGAAATAATCTGAAAAACCAGGCTAACTCCCGAAGAATACAACAGTCAACCGGTGAAGAATCTGTACAGACTTGTACAGGGGACTGGAGTTACGGAGTAGGTGCTGTGAAACCAATTGGAAAGCACAGAAAGCCCAAGAGGCTGAGGTGCTGCTGGTGACAGGACCAGCGTCTGAAGGGAAAAACATTTTTTGCTATATCGGACAGACTATCTGAAAAGCCCACCAGGTTTATGCATCCACTTCCAATACAGTTTCTGTCTCAATAGGCTAGATCCAGAAGTACTTCTTTCATCCTGTGTACTAAAATGATTCAAGCATTGATATCTGGGAGTTTTAGAGTATTTTGAAACAGAATTTGGTGTTAGTTTCGGGATAAAAAGATTCCTAATAAGTTTTTCCAATTTTTTGTAGTGGAAAATGGATATAAAAAAGATTCTAGAACATGAAGTTATGTATTTCTGAATACTATAATTTTTGAATACATTTATTTTCAATGGAATACGAAGGTGATCCTGCTCAGAGTGGGATACACTGTCACCTTTCAATCTTTCTATGATATATCACTGGAACATGTTTTGATTTTGATGTTGACTATTATTGGAATTGATTATTTAAATGATTTTGTTTTTCTTTTACCAAGACTTTGGAATTTTAAAGTAATTACCCCACGACCCATACAGATTTATAACAGAATCGTACGTCTTAACAACAGTCATATTGTTCTGAAAATTTGTGATTGTGAATTTTCAATAGTTATGAAAATACCAATTTGTAGTATTGAGAACGAAAAACGTTGAGCTTAAATTCACAATCACAAATTTTCCGTACAATCTGTTTGGGACAAGCAGAAATGATTTCAGCCCACTTTGAAAACATTGTATACTGAAATAAAATATAAGTTTTACGTCCTTTGTTATGATGACTGTGTTTTTTCTGGGATTTGAGTTCTTGAATTGAAGTAATTCAATTTTTCCAATGCCAACATTTCGTTAATTTATTTTGACATCTTCAGGGTACTGTGAGATACAAAACGGGATTTTTTTATTGATAAAAAACAATCACTGAACTATGTTTGGGTAACAGACAAAACTTTACAATAAATTAGTATTTTCAATAACAAAATGATGAGTTTTCCGTGCAATATGTATATCCTAAGACCATATTATTATTAGGTCTGAATCACGTGGATCAGACAGAATGGTTCGATGAAAATTTAATTTAAGACCTCAGATCCCAAAAAACAAAATCAGTCATTAAGAAACTATTTGAATTATTGTATCAAATTTCAGTTTAGTTTCTCTGCGCCTGTTCATACCTTCCTAGCAATAATGTTATTTTCCTGAAAAAAGAAATAAAAAGATAGTAAGATTGTTTTTATAAAATTTGTATTTCAAACAAATGAAAGTTTGGTCTTTCCTAGTTGTCATTTTGAATTGATGTTTAGGGCACTCGGCCCGGATCCGTACTGATTTGGGTTTAATTTTTTTTCATTTTTCACACATCATCTATCATGCAGTTTCCCAATTCATTTCTTTCACACTTATTCCAATTTTCTAGAAGAAGGGATTTTATTAATTGATTGTAAATTGACATTAGGAACATTTTTATTATTATTATATTATTAATAAAATATTACGCAATTGTCATACGATTCTGAGCTACGTTTGAAGTTTCCAGTCTCTAGCTCATTGGGAAGTTACTCTAAAATCGATTGCAAAATTTGTACCCAATTTTCAAAATCAACAGACGCGAAAAGTTGATGAAAACGTGGTAAAAAAAGAGAGAGAAAGGTCAATAATTGAAATGATAATTATGTCCATTACATAACTTTTTATGAATTACAGGAAATTATCAGTAGATGAAAATTGAATATGAATACCTTTCTGAGCCTTTGACGAGTTTATCGATATGTTTTGAACTTAGAAAACATTACTGATTTGATTCCTGAGAAGAAAAAATTAAATCTCAATTTAATATCAAATCAGTCGTGAAAAACAAATTTTTCAAATATTTTGACTTTCGGTCCAACTGAATATTCCATGTTAGAAAGGGAAACATTCTCAATTGAAAATTGAACCGAATATCCTCTGGAAATGGAATAAACCCACGATAAAAATGAAGTTACTTTTTCGTAATATCCAAGAGAGAAGAACTACTAACCTGGCTAAAGCTACGCTGCCCGTAGAACTACATCTGATAGATATTGTGAAAATATCCTATATAGCTTGAAACAAAAATCCGAAAGTTAAAATTTGCATTTTTATTCAGATAGTTGAAATGTGGGGAAGATATTTTTTGTAATATCTTACGGAAAACAACTACTTCCGCTGCCAAAGCCACTCTGGATATTGAACTACATCTGATAGATATTGTGAAAAGTAATTTACTAAAAAATCTGAAGTGAAAATTTGCAATTTCATTCAGATAGTTGATTATATCCTATGGAGATTAATATAAATATATAAATGAGACAAAAGAAAATATTCCTATTCTTCACCCCACACTGATAAAAATACCCGATTAGAGACAAAATAATCATGCTTTTGGATTATTTTCTCTTCTAACAAAGAAATTGTCTTCTTTCCAAATATTTTGCTCTTGAATGAAAATCATTGTTGCTTTTGTAATAAAATTTTCTATTCTTTTGGCTTCAAATGCTTTTGAGAGAACATTATTAACTTTGTCTCCAGTCCTGCTTGGTTGACTCTTGTCTCAAAACCATAACCACTTGATACAAGGTTCAAATGTGTTTGGTCGACATAATCTACCTCAGCTATCTTCGCCATGCATGAGCTCGGGTCTACCCGAAGTTTGCCGATACCCATTTGAATTTGAGCAAGTCGCAACGACTTGCACCCGCGCACAGGGCGCAGGTGCAGGGTGCAGGTGTCAGCGTATCATTTCACTGGTCGCTAGTTAGCGCCATTCTGCCATTGTATTTTCTTATGTCGAAGGTCGATGAGTTGATGTTGATAAATGGTGTTTGCCGGCAAGATTTGTGTTGTGAATAGGTATGATGAGTGAAACCGGTTTAAAAAAAAGTGGTATCGGTGATACTATTCAAAACTGTTTTCGTCCCATGTGTGTACGTCGGACCGTTCAAAAGTTAACAGGGGGGGGCTATTTACGTCCACACTGTATAATATTACAATGTTGTGCTATAATATGAAAATTTGTCAATGTAGGTAGACATTTATTTGTTTTACTTCCTTTACGAGTTTTATGATTTTGTTGGTACCACCTAGAGTTAGTTTTGTTTTGTTCCTTATTCACCAGCAATACCAATTTTTCCCTGATTTGTGTTCAGTAACCAAAGTAACGTGTTATGTGTTACTATTTAAATAAATACGTTTTTATTAATATTTGTTTTTCTTAATATCCCTATAAGTTTTTATGAATATTTAAATTTCAATTTTGAATTTGATTTTAACCAATGCAAGTTTGTTGCTTTAAAACTTTCCAAATTTTCACATGAACTATTATTATCTTTTAAAATGATCCTCAGGAAATTTGGCCTAGACCATACACATTTTGTCACAAGACCGTTTTGGATCTTTTTAAAAAAGAGTAAATTTTTCACTTGAGGACGCAAGGTTTCAAAACAAGAATTCAACATAAACCTAAGATTTTAAATGAAGCATTTGTTGGTTTTATATCAAAAGCCTTTTATTTCAAGACAATGACATCATGTCTATTATTTTAAAGCACATAATTTTCAAACAATCTCCTAATGAATTTGATCGAAAACTTAGGCTCTTTTGCTTAAGTTCACATGACTTTGAGCTAGAAAAAAGATGGCATTTCCCTCAAAGCTTTTCACAATTTGGAAAAATAATGATTTTGAGACAAAATCATTTTATATTATGACAAAACTAAGGTTTCTTGCCTGACATTTATATAACTTTGTGCTAAAGAAAATGATGCGTTTGCCTCAAAGAAATTCAAATTTTGGTTCAAAATATCCTTCTTATCTGTGTATGCCGAGAAGTGTCAACTTTCAATCCTCACAAATAAAAACTTTCACTCAACTCCCGCTACTAAAGTGACGTCAATTATTATATTAATATATTAATTCGTCTTCGAATTCTCTAACACCACAACAAACCCTGCAACACGTCAAAATACCTCGATCCTTCTCACCGCTCTTTCGAAACCCATTTGTGGTTGCAGAAAGGACCATCCTTCACATCTCGTGTTGAAAACTCCCGGTATCGCTTACAAACGAATCTGATATCCTTCGAACCTTCCAGTACGTATGGGTGCATATTTCATGAGACCGAAAACCAGAGAGATTTGTCGGTAAATTCAGGTGTTTCATTATGCAGATACGTATGCGATTCCATGCGAATTGAGACGAATTCGGGGTATCATCGTTTTTCTTTTTCGTCTTTTACACATCAATTTTTGAAAACTGTGGGACATCGTGAGATCTGCGTCAATATTTTGGGTTGGGTTGTCAATACGTGTCAAAAATCTATTAAAATAATAATCCTCAGAAGAAGGAACATTTTCTTTCCGAACTTTCAGCAAAATTAAACAAAGACTCGCATATGTATACATGGTGTTTACTAAATGATGTCATTGATTTCATCTTGTCATATTTTCCTGAAATTCCATTTAATTTCATGCACAAATGTATTATTACGTTTTGATAGAAACAGTTGACGATGATAGGCTCAGGAACACAACAAACAACCAGTCCATCATCCAATAAAAGAGTAAAGATAGAAAAAAACCAATTAAGGAAATCTATCGATTGATAAAGTTTTGCTATTTCAAATTCACGATATTATAAGAGAGTTGTATTTTTGAAATGTTCAATACAGACGGAATTCCTAATATTTTCCTAAAAAATTGTATTTACTCCCTGACTTGTCCTCTGCTTCTCCTTTTCAATAGTTCATTAGACCAGGCAATTTTTCCAAATTATTTGAAACACAGTTAAGTAATCAGTCACCTATTCCCAAAATATTCGACAGTTTAATTTCAACTCAACTCAACTTCTCGTGCAGAGAAAGTTTGATTAATAATCAACATGGTTTTTCTCGAAATAAGTCAACTGTTTCCAATCTTCTTATCTATGAGCAGAAAATATTGAATGTCTTGGAAGGTAGAGGTCAAATGGATGCTATTTACACTGACTTTTCCAAGGCATTTGATACAGCATATTTTATTGAAGAAGATTGAAAATTTTGGATTCTCGGAACACCTGGTGAATTGGTTTGGAAGTTTTTTGACATAGCACTCAACAAGAGAAAATCAGAGGATGCAAATCCAGTGATATATCAGTAACATCAGGAGTGCCGCAAGGATCGCGTTGCTGACCCTTGTTATTCAAAATTTTTGTGAATGACATCGGGAGCTGTTTTGATAACTGCAAATTTCTAAGTTTGCTGATGACTTGAAGCTGTTAGGCCGATAAAGTCACCCAATGACCAAATTCCTCTCCAGGCTAATCTAGATAGATTGTATGAATGGTGTTATATGAACAACTTGTTTCTTAATGTGAATAAATGCCATTTTATTAGTTTTTCAAGAGTTGGTAGGAAATTTGATACATCATATATTATAAATAATGAACATCAAATATAAAAGATTTGGGGGACATTTTTGATGAATAGCTCAGATTCGTTAACCACATCAACAAAGTCAGTGTGAAATCCTCTAAAACATTAGAGCTTATTCTACGCAATTGTATAGGTTTTTCAATGGAGGCATTGAAAGGGGTTTCCTTGGCACTAGTGGTATCCCAGTTAGAATATGCGTGTATAATTTGGTATCCGTTTCATCATGTTCACAGAGTAACTCTTGACAGAGTGCAAAATAAATTTCTGAGATTTTGTTCGTTTAAAATGGGTGTCCAAGTACTGAACCACGACTATTCAGTATTATTGCGAGAATTAGATCTGAAACTGTTGCAAACAAGAATAATTCACACAGACCTTTGTTTTGTATTCAAGCTGCTCAATGGACTGATGACCTGTCCGGAATTACTTGAATCTATCAACTTCCACGTTCCAAACAGAAATCTCAGACACAGCAATTTATTTTATATACACTTCCATCATACAAATTATGGCAAACATACACCCTTAGAAAGATCCCTAAATTTATTGAATGACAAATATATCAGTTTATTCGGAGTATCTTATAATACTTTCAAAAAATCATTGAAAAGTATAAGTTGGTGATTGTTTATGGATGTCGTATTGTAACAGAATCTAATTTTATATTTTATTTAACTTCTTTGTTTTGTTGTTTGTTGCTTAATCATTCTGTATTTATTTTTTAATTAATTTTTTTAATTAAGAACTTATATTGTTATATTGTATGATATTTCCACATTGTAATGGGGATTATCCCGTAACAATAAATAAATAAATAAATCTGATGAAAATATGAAAATTAGAGAAAAACAGTGGCGTACAATGAGTATTACCATAATTATCAATCAGGTGACCCTTCGCTACTTATGATTTTAAATCCAATCTCATGAAAACAATCCACTTGTAAATGCTAATAAACATACCAGGTTTCATGAAAATCGGCGAAAAGACTTTTCAGTAATTGATGAATAACCGATTTTTTATTACAACTTTGACACTCCGTCACTTGAAAACAAAGCCAGTTAGGAAACACGTTGAAATGAACTTTTTTTTTAATAAAATATGACAAGGAATCACCACCTGAAATTAATGACATTATTTAGTATACAACACCGTTATTACATATCCCCAACTTGACGTTCACATGCGGAATAGTGCCTGTACAATGGAAAAAGCAATAGTTACACCTGTACACAATGGAAGAATCGTAAAAATACCAACAATTATGAACCAATATCTGTGATTGGCAACTTTGCAAAGATTCATGAAAAAGGCGCCAAAAGCAGAATGATTATTTTTTTTTGATAAACATATCGTATGTATTAAAAATGAACTCAAATACAGAAAACACATTTCTGGATTTGACTAGAAACATTGTAACTTTAACTTTTATGCTAAATACACTACAGTGGTTTTCCCTATAAGATAGGCTGTACAAAGCAGCAATGATATTTGTTTTTAAAACTATTAATGATATGCTGCCATCATATTTTAATGAATTCATTATCAATCGAAATAGTACTTACTCATAATTATGTTACAAGACAAATCAATGATCTTCATCTGCCAAGATGCAGCTTATCTAACTCAATGAAAGTACTATTTTATAAAGGGTTAAATCAATTCAATAAGTTACCTCAGGATATTAAAGTCGGCAAAAGTTTATATATCAAAGCCAAACTTAATGATTATATAAAATTGAATAATATATAACAATGATTACTCTGTACTTATATATTTATCTAGTTATTTATTACGTATCAATGCTAGTTTTCCAAAATGATAGTAGATAAGTAGTTTTTTTTATAATGTATAATATCTATGTTTTACTAGTGTATAATATCTTTGTATTATTTGAATTTCATGTGTATCGATGTATTGTTTGTATTTTAGGATTTCCTCCTATTCAAAAAACATTCAATAAAAAAAAAACTTGTAGCTCGCTGAAATTAACGACTCTTTTAAGATCCGCGGATAATGAGGAAAGCGATTTGATGTTTGCGTGAGGGCAGAGGAGAACAAGTTTGAACAAGGTTTATGACTACCCAATTGTTTTCAGTACATTATAACAGACTGACGTGTCCAATGCAAATTTCCAGTTACTTGGATTCCGCATTTTTTTCTTTTTGATTTATGATCACTGATTCATGTTGAAATAATCTGCCATTTTCATTTCTAATTCTGAAAAAAACCATCACAATGAACAGGGTATTATAACTGGTGAAAAAAGACAGAATCAGACGTTACTGAATATTACAAATATTGTAAATCGATAGTTTCATTTCTATTGATCGAATAGTTCTTGAAGAGTTTTTGACTCAGACATTCGCTAAAAAGAAAATGGCAGTGGTTATATTTTCTGATTATATCTCATAAAATTGAAAACCCTCGAAAATGGATGACTTTATGAAAATATTTTATTGTTGTGTTATGTGCTTTGTTATATGCCGTGGTGGCCGTGCTGGTGGAGCGTTCGCCTTTGGAGCGAAGGGTTGAGGGTTCAAACCCTCGCATGGTCATTGGTCTCGTACATGGCATCACACGTTAAAAGGTAAGGGCTGCGTCTTCCCTAGCTCACACAAGTCTCTCGAAGACTTCCTAGGGTTGCGCGTAGGGGTGCAATCGGTTGACAGAAATTTTAACAAATAATATAAAATGTATGTTAGTGCTGAATCCCTAAATAAATGAATAAAAAAATAAATCGGAAAACGTAAATTTTCATAATATCAGAGAGAATTTCATGAAACGAATAAAATTTGTGTTCAAACGGCAAACCACTTACACATTTTCACATAAAAATGAATAGTTTCCAATCCAATTTTCGATAATAGTGAACATGCCACTGTTTCACTTAATGTTCGCCAGTATTGGCTTGCATAACGATTCTGTTGAAACACGTGTATTGATTGAGTGAACTTTGACCTTTTGGCATTCAAAACAGTTGTATATATAATATAACATTACGTTTAACGCTATTGAAATGTGTATGAGGTCGACATAATGCATTCGTTGTTGGCGACCTATTTCCAAGGCAATGTGCAGGAGAAGATGGGGTTGGGGGTTGGGGTGGATCAGTTTTAAATCAACCACATTACGACAATTTCCTTTAAAGACATTTTCGGATTAAACGCAGTGTATATACGAGGGAGATATGTGACAAAAATGGGATACTGGACGCCTGTTTATTACCCAATGAAAACAAATAGTATGTTTCCCCTTTATCACACATCAATTGCAAACGTAGATGTCAAAAACACGGATGGAAATATAATCGTTGATAATAGTTCAAAATTAGATAAGATGCATTCAATGAATATTCCATAAATATTGGAAAACATATGGCAAACTAAATTGACAATAGCATAGAGCCTCTACCAACATTTTTAAATAACATTTTCGTAGTTCAAACATTATTTTTGAATCCTGTATCAAAAAATGAAATGAATAAATTTAAAAAAAACTTTCTTAGAGAAGAACTTTTATTTAAATGTACTAAAAAGAAAAATAAGTACATTTTGAAGTGAATTAAACCCATAATTATTATACATTATAAAATTTTAAATGATATAAAAGCTTGCTGCGAGAAGTGTCTTATTGTAAATTGAATTTAAAATTATCTCAAGATTTATTCTTGCGACAAGCTTTTATACATTAAATTTTTTAAAATATAACAAAATGATGGGTTCAATTCACAAAATTTATTTTCATCTTTTTCGTGCATTTAAATAAAACCTTTTCTCTAAAAAGTTTTGTTTTGAGTTTATTTATTTATTTCTTTTTTAGTTTTTTTATACGTTTCTCAGTATGTTTATTGCAATCAATGTGTCATAGTTGCACGGTCGCTTGCCTGTTAATTTACCGTTGGATTTTTTCCGAATTTCTACGCTTTCTCAATCTAGCTTTCGAAACCGTATTTTGAATGTGCAGATAATTTTCACAATTTTTACGGATTTTCTTGATGTCAATTTCGCGAGTTTTCCCAATTTATATTCGTGACAGAAAGGGGAGCGAGCCCCACGATCGATTATTCTTCATCACTATTTTCCATGTCCGACACTGTTGAAATATTTTCCGAATTTCTTTGCGTTTTCTATCTAGCTTTTGAGAGGGGACAAAGGAAGTAAATTTTTTTTTAATCATGATATTTGACGGTCAGATACTTTTCACTATTTTTACGGATTTTTCCGATTTTATTTCCACGAGTTTTTCAATTTTTTTTGAGAAAAGGAGAGGTGGCATGCCCCCTCCACCTAATTTTTTCATTCGCTGTAATTTTTGACGTCCAACTCCGCCAAGAAAACTTCCGAAACCCTAATCGTTCTCTATGTACCTTTCGGGGCTCAAATGGGAACAATTTCTTTTTGGAAACCATAATATTCGACGGTCAGATATTTTTCACTATTTTCACAGATTTTTCCGATTTTAATTTCGTAAATTTTCTAAATTTTTTGAGAAAAGAGGCGGGCAACCCCCTAACTAATTTTTTTTCGACTCAATTTTTGACGACCAAATCCGTAAACCTATGCGTTCTCTATTTAGCTTTCAGGTAGGCAGGGGGGGACAATTTCTTTCTTATATCGGTCCTAAGCTGTTCAATAGTGCTAACTTACCTCAGAACAGGTTTAAACAAAATCCATTAAGAATCGAATATAAAACGACGATATATTTTGAAAAATAAGAAAAAGATGAAAAAACAGAAAAGAAAGAATAAGAAGAAAAGAAGAAAAGAAGAAAAGAAGAAAAGAAGAAAAGAAGAAAAGAAGAAAAGAAGAAAAGAAGAAAAGAAGAAAAGAAGAAAAGAAGAAAAGAAGAAAAGAAGAAAAGAAGAAAAGAAGAAAAGAAGAAAAGAAGAAAAGAAGAAAAGAAGAAAAGAAGAAAAGAAGAAAAGAAGAAAAGAAGAAAAGAAGAAAAGAAGAAAAGAAGAAAAGAAGAAAAGAAGAAAAGAAGAAAAGAAGAAAAGAAGAAAAGAAGAAAAGAAGAAAAGAAGAAAAGAAGAAAAGAAGAAAAGAAGAAAAGAAGAAAAGAAGAAAAGAAGAAAAGAAGAAAAGAAGAAAAGAAGAAAAGAAGAAAAGAAGAAAAGAAGAAAAGAAGAAAAGAAGAAAAGAAGAAAAGAAGAAAGGAAGAAAAGAAGAAGAAAAAGAACAAAAATAAAGACGAGGAATAAAAATGAATCAAATAACATACATCATAACTAGATATCATCTGTGACTTTTTCTAATATATAATTTTTTTTTCATTCTACAGATTTAATATTGGTTTTTAGTGTACTCATTAGCCACAGCATCATTAAAATACAGAGGTTTATATTATCCAAGTTTCGAGGAAGGACAGGGATATTTCACGAAGATAAGCATTTTTGAAACTGTAAATGGAACGTGGGTGTCATCATACATATGATAAAATGTGATTGACGTAGTCCCCATCCATACTCATAATAGGTAATTATTCCTTTATCAACGACTGCAGAATTCCATACACAATTATCATTATTGAGCAGGGATTCTTGTAAATAGCAATACTTTCATAAAAATCTAATTACCTGTAATTATCATCTGGTTTTACCAAATCTGGAATTTTGATCTCTTGGTTTGGCCATCATTTTTTTTTAATTGTAACAGATAATTTCGTAAATTCCAGATTTATCTGAAGTTAGGATTTTGTCTATTGGACCAACCAAAATATTTCTACATTGTTAGCAGTGATATGTACAAGCTGAAGGTTTGAGTCACGCAAGATAAAAATGAGATTACTCGTAAGCCTTGTATAGTTTGTGATTGTTATTCTTTCAGTTGTCTGAAGGACACTGCTATCTTTAATTTTCATCAAATTACCTGTTTAATTTGGGGAGAAACCACCTTTCCTGGCTATCTCCTTGATGATTCCATTTCACCAAGTGAAAAACTCAATGCCCTACAAACATGGAAGTTGAAACATTACTATCACTTAGTGATGAAGCTTTTCAGGGAGAAATCAAAATCACCAAGGAGATAGCCATGGACAATGGTTACTTACCTGAAATAATAGATAATTTGCTGAAAAAGAAAAAAATCGAAATATCCTCAAGATGAATAATCACACTGAATCGACTTGAAGACAACAAGGAATTCATAAAAATTACACACGATACAAGTCTCTCAAGAGGTCTTAATTTTATTTTCAGACACGCAAACCTTCAGTTTGTAGATAGCAGTACTAACAACCTCCATATGTTATTAGTCAATTGGGAACTTTAGAAAGATAAGGAATTTATGAAATGAGCTGTCGAAACTGTGATGAAGTATATTATGAACAAACCAAAAGATCAAAATTAAAAATTATTGAAACTAGTTGATGGTTACAAGAAATTAGATTGTTATGAAAATATTTATATTTACAGTGACGGTTCGAATAAGACCCTTTTCAATAATGATAATGGTACATGGTGAATGTTTGAATACCTGGTATATTATAATGGTGGTTGTCAGTTTGAGGATGAGTGATGTCAATGAACGTCAATTGTAATATAGAGATCTAATAAAATATTATTATAAGGTATTTCTCAATTCTCTATAATTGGTGACCCCGAAACGAGAACAATGGTCAAATCACTTAGACAGTTAACCTGAGACCAAATCATATCAATTTTGGAGTTTTTCAACATTTCTTCCCAAGGAACGACAGTTGATTTACGTTTGAAATTGGAAGGTGCAATATTACATAAAAATCCATCAACTAGCGATGTGAATGACTTCGATTGCTCCGATCTATTAGAAGAGGTTGATAATATAAGAAAAGGCAGTCACGAAAATGTAAGCAATAAGTAAATATTGGGAAAAATAACCAAGTTAGAATATGTATGTGAAAAACTAATGAATAAATTCGATGATATCAACATCAAACTCCAAGAGGTTGGGGACCGCTTTGAAAAATTAGAGTCTGCTTTGGATGGAAGTTCTAATTCAAATATTCATATTGAAGTTGCGCCAGAAGATGTTCGAATCAGCCAATCTGGTACATGCGGAAGTGATGATACTGAGAAGATTCCTTGGTATGATAAATTATTATCGCACTTCTATTCCAAATGCAGCTGATCTACAAGCACCACTAAATGAATTCCAGAAAGGCAACCCAGAAAAGAACATGATGTTGAAGTGGACAGAAGGTAAAAATGAAGCTTTTGAAAAATTGAAGAATGCTTTCGCTCAGAGTACTCTACTTGCACATCCTTCAACTAATGCTCCACTTTCATTGATGGTGGACGCTTCGGATACAACTATTGGAGCTGCCATTCAACAAAAAGAGTGCAAGACTTGGCGTCCATTAGGATTTGTCTCTAAAAAGTTGACCTCCTCTCAAATGAAATACAGTACTTATGACCGAGAACTTTTAACAATTTATGAGGCAATCAAACATTTCAGATACATGCTTGAGGGTAGATGTTTCATTTTTTACAGTGACCATAAACCCTTATCATTCGATCTCAATAAAAAATCTGAAAATTCAAGTCCTCGACAAATACGCTATCTCGACTTCATCAGTCAATTTTCAACAGATATAAGGCATATCGCTGGAAATGAAAATGTTGTAGCAGACGCTCTCTCAAGAATCTCAACCAGAAGTATTGGAGAACCCATATGTTACTCTACTCTACAAAAAGAATAAGAAGTAGATGGTGAACTTCAAACTCTACCAAAAGGAAATTCCTCACTCATTTTGAAAAGAGTTCAAATTCCTGATAGTACTTCAACGATTTTTTGCGATTGTTCTACTGATACTCTGAGACCTTATATTCCTGGACTTTTTAGAAGAGAGATATTCAACAAAATTTATAACTCATCCCATCCTGGAGTTCGAGCTACTGTTGAAATGATGAAAGCAAAATACATCTGGCCTGATATAGACAAGGATGTTAGAAAATGGAGTCGATGCTGTTTAGTTTGTCAAAAATCTAAAATTACCCGACATGTTCTGAGCCCTAAAAGTTCATTTGAACTGCCAGAATCTCGATTCGAACATGTCAACATCGATATAATTGGTCCATTACCACCATCCAATGGCTCTTCCTAATGTCTAACATGCATAGATAGATATACCAGATGGCCCGAAGTGTTTCCTATTGAAGACATCATTGCTGAAACTATCGCTAAATTTTTTAATAACGGATGGATTGCTAGGTTTGGAATTCCGTTGAAAATAACTACAGATCAAGGGCGACAGTTCGAGTCGAATCTGTTCAAATAATTTTCGAAGCTTTTATCATTGCAGGACTACCCCGTATCATCCATGTGCTAATGGCATGATAGAAAGATTTCATCGAACACTCAAAGAAGCAATCAAATGTCAAGCCTCAGAAAAATGGACAGAAGTGTTACCAACAATATTGCTGGGGCTGAGAACAAATCTAAAAGAAGATTTAGAAGCTTTCTGTGCTGAATTGGTTTATGGTACAACCTTGAGGATTTCAGGAGACATGATATTCAAGAAATCCCTTCATAAAAATACTCAGGAAATGTTATAAAGTCTGACAGAACTCATGGACTCTTTGAAACCAAGAAATGCATGTGATCATAGCATGAAAAAGATGTTTGTCTTCAAAGAACTAGACACTTGTTCACATGTTTTTGTCAGAATCGATTCAGTCAAAAAAAAAACCGGAATATCCTTATAGTGGACCACACCGAGTCATCCACAGAACATTGAAGTATTTCACATTATTGTGAATGGAAAGAACAAAAACATTTCTATTGACCGGCTCAAACCAGCCTTTATAGAAAACAATGATTTTGCTACTATTCCATTGAAAGACAATGTCCCAAAATTATGAATACGTGTGGAAAAAGAAAGTTGTTCTTACAAAACTCGTTCTGGTAGAAAAGTCAAATTTCGTTGTGACAAGGAGGGGAGAAGTATGGTGAATGGTTGAATACCTGGTATATTATAGTGGTGGTTGTCAGTTTGATGATGAGTGATGTCAATGAAAGGTAATTGTAAAATAGAGACCTGATAAAATATTATTATAACGTATTTATCAATTTTCTATAGTCCAATAAATTCTAAACTATTCGAGGTAATACCGATAAAGGAATATTTACCTATTATCGTTATCGGTACGGATATTTTTCCACAAAGCAAGACACTCTTCGGAATTGAAAACTACGCCAATATTCAGCTTGTTTCGAAAATTAGTTTTTCATCACACATTCTCCCAATGTCAAATGATCCGGTCTCCGGTCGTCTAATGTTTTCCGCATCGACAAATTTACATGATAATTTACATACGAATATATATGTGCTTCAACTAAGCCATATGCAAACATAGAATGTTCCGCCTGATGTGTACCGACTGGTATCACTTCAGAGTGGAAACCAACAAAATACAAACAAAAAGTCCGAAACAGTTATATATCGTATCGTGTCACTGATATAATGCTGTCAACGTAGACGGCAAAATATGCTACAGAGTACGCTGGTCAGTAATCCTATGATACGTCATATCCCGTTTAGTCCGACAAATGGAACCTTTTTCAATTTGAGCATTCGGATATCCGATAATACCGTTTAAATTTCCACTTTCCCGTTAACAAAGGGCATCGCTAATCCGTTACATACATGTGGATGATTGAAACGATTTTGTAAAGGAATTAATTATGGAAGAATTTTGTTCTGGTTTTTACACTGAGAGAACAAGTTTTTCGTGTGAAGTTTGAACGATCACTTCACTCAGAATGGAATAAATCACTTTTGTCCATTTTCCACTGATACACTGAAAAGACACTTTGTTCATATCAACTGAGGAAGATTAACTGTCTTCAAATGACTTTTTAGACTTGTCAGGAAAACAAGAATTTCAGTAAGGCCAGTTTTTAGACATGCTATCTCTCACTCCCCCGGATGTCATAAGAGCCATCTGGCTGGCGGTAGAGGTTGCGTTCATCAGTGCGCATCGTTCCTATACAGGTGAAATATTGACTTTAAAATTAATTTCTTTTCTTATTATTATTTTAATTGAACACTTCCACACATGAATCAACTATTGCCAGACATTTTAATCGTTGTGTAAACTGCGACAGACGCTAATTTTAGATAGTTTTTTTTTCAAAATATTTTAAAATAACTGAAATTTCTATATAGTGTTTTTTAGGTATCTACAGATCCAAAATTGATTTGCCAAATAATAATTTGATTGATTTTATTGAAAATATGAACAGGATGTTCATAAACTCAGTTGTGGAATCATCTGTGACAGAGGAGTCATGTATTGATTCAATTTTCAATTGAGAATGTTTCCCTTTACTAAATAATTTGGTTGTTAAACCTCCAGCTAGACCGATTTGAAAGTGTATTATTTTGAGAACGAAATGTACCACATTGTACTTTGAGAATCATCACCAACTTCAGTTTTTAACATGATTCCACATACCCCATAGAACATGATGCCCTGTGAGGCTTATGCGCATGCGCATCAACGCATAGTCGGCCCGCTGCAATTAGCTGTTGCCGTTTATCTTGCTCGCGCAACTAGCGCCTGACTGACTTTATTCTTCTAACATGCCTAATCATTTTTCACTTTCAAATCGGTCTAGCTGGAGGTTCAACAACCAAATTATTATTTGGCAAATTAATTTTGGATTTGTAGATATTTGAAAAACATCATACGAAGATTTCAGTCATACTGGAACATTTTTAATTTTCTTTGTGTATTATTTAAACTTGGCATCTGGCACAGTTTAAACAAGGATAAAAATATCTGGCAATAATTGGTTCATGTGTCAGAAAGTTCAACTAAACTAATAAAAAAATAAGCCTTCTTAAAGTTATTTGAAAAATCAATATTTTACCTGTACAGGACGAGTACGATGCACACTGATGAACGTAACCTCTACCGCCAGCTACATGGCCCGTATGACGTTCGAGAGAGTGAGAGAGATAGCATATCTAAAAACTGTCCGACCTGAAATGCTCTCTCGAAAACGTTGCTAGCTCTTAGACTATAGGAGGAAACAAATTATTTGTTTATATCTTATTAAATGTGATCTCATTGTAATGAATTTATTTCTGAACATGAAATCCAACTTCTAATTCATATCACATAAGTACATCACAATTTATTTCAATTTCAGACCGATATCACTGCTACCCACCCTATCAGAAATAATCGAGAAACAAGTGAAAAATAGAATAACAACCTTACTTGAAAAATGTGAATCATGAAATACTGCTGCAGAAGCTCAAAATCTACGGCTTTAGGGTCACTGCATTGTTTTCGTTCAAACTATACCTATCTGAACATCGCCAAAATATCCTATTCAATATAATTGAACCCAGAGAATTTGTTGTTTACTCTGGTGTCCCGCAGGGGTCGGTTCTTCGACCGCTTTCATTCCTGCTTTATGTCAATGACTTGAACCATTCAGACATACAGGGTGAATTCACCAAGTTCGCCGATGACACAATTCTCTGGCATAATGAATCACCTACAAATCTGTCTAAACGAATTAATATTGATGTAAAAAGAGTGAAAGAATGGTGTGATGCAAATATCCTATCATTCGATGTTGTTAAAAGAAACACTGTCTCATTTGAGTGTGGAAATTTCTGTGGGGATCGACGAGGAAAAAATAACCAATACCGTAGAAAATAAGTTTCTGTGGTTACATATTGATGAAATACTAAGTTTTGAAAGTAATGTCAGGAACTTGTACAAAAGGTTAGCCTCAGGTTGTTATGCTGATGAATAAGATATTGCTCATACAAGAAAGGTTTATTTTTCACTAATGGAGTCTCATCTCCGTTACGGAATTTGCTTCTGGGGCGTGTGCAATACCTGTTCAAAATGGTCTTCATTCATTCAAAAGAGCCGTCAGGCAAAGCCAAACATCGAGAATCCTGTAGATCATTAGTTACAAAACAACAACAACAACAACATATTTCAACAGTGTGTCTAATTCAAAAGAAATTTAGAAATGAAATAAATACCCCATCAACACACAAAACACGTATATCACATCAAGCTCCTCTCTCTACCTCAACCTCAACCCAAAACTCATTTATAATAGCACGAATTGTACAATCACCTTCCTATTACAATAAAAAAATACATAGTGAGCTCAAATTCGGAAAAGCAGTAAAGAAGCTATTAGTTGAGAGGGCTTATTACTCTACAGAAGAATTAGATGAAGATCCACTGAAGTTTCAAAATTTTATAAATTTTTTACAATTATGAGTTATATAATTTTTGATTTTCATGTTGTATTCTCATATTTCTTACGGCCAATTTTATATGACGCAGTCCTTTTTTGAAAACGAATATGTCATTTCTTACAAAAAAACAATTATCCAAATAATAGTGATAGTAAAGGCTGTTTTGGTGTCAAATTTCATGCTGTACATTTCACTTTCCTCATTTAATGTTCTATTTATTTTTTTCGTGCTTCATCAACAAGAATGTATTTTTCTGTAGACAATGAAGTGTACTTTGATTAGTATTAATTTAGTACAAAATAGAAAAATACTCAATGTTAATGATGAAAAAAATTTCTCTGAACTAACTAAATTATGAGGATATATTGAAAAATTCTTAGCCCACAATAGAACCAAACAAAATTTCAATGTCTGAATATTTTATTACTCAACAGATTCTCCTCTTAATTTGATACATTTATTACAGCGAACCTGCAACGTCTCTAGACCTTTCAAAAAAAATATTTTTTCTTTCTCTGCAAACCAGACCTCCACAGCTTTGAATAGCTTTCCGCGTCTTTTCTCTTTAATTTTTTCCCGTAGAGTGGTCAGTAATGTCGAATAGTAATCTCCAGTTATTGTTCTACCCTTATCCAAAAAACCAATGATGATTACTCCATGGCAATCCCAAAAAACTGAAGCAAGAACTTTTCCAGCAGATTTTTGGACACGAAACTCCATAGGTCTTGGAGAACCGGAATGTCGCTATTCCATCAATTGTTGCTTTGTTTCTGGATCGTAGAAATGTACCATGTGTCTCATCCATAGTGACAATTCGGTTTAGGAAGTCTAAATCGGTTTCAATTTGAGCACAGATCGAACGCTATTCTACTACCCTTGCACGCTTTTGGTCAACATTCAAACATTTGGGGATCCATTTTGCAGCAATTTTTCTCATGTCCAAATTGACGTGAACTTTATGATGAACGTGTTCAGTGCTTTGTATATCCGTTTTAGCCCAATTCGACGGTCTGTTAAAATCATGTCATGAACTGCATCGATATTTTCGGGGACTGACACAAAAACTGGCCTTCCCGATCGGTCATCATCTTCAATGGAAAATTTACCTCTTTTGAAGCTTGAAGTCCAATTTTTCACGCTCGCATACGAAGGACTTTGATCACCAATGGTATTAAGCATATCTTAGTAAATCTGCTTACCTCTGAACCCTTTCAAATACAGGTACTTGATGATGGCTCGATACACCAATTTTTCGATTTTCACAATTTCGGTGGATATATTTTTTTTGGTTTACTTTTTTGACGTTTACACTGACACTTCTAATAAGTTACTGTTCGTTGCTATGGTAACGCAATATTTTGTTTATAAAGGGAATTGGTCTAGGCTAACTAGATATCAATTTATCCTCGTATATTCATTCAGTTTTGATTTTTTTTATTCGAGAAAATGTTTTGTTACGATGATTAGGGAACGACAAATTAATTTATTAATTTACGTTTATTTCTGAAATACTGATAATTGACGAACATCTCATTATGGACATTGCTTCGCAGCAAGAAACCATCAGAAATCTTTCGCATGTTAGTACTATCATCAATTATACCACGGCATTTTTTTATGCCAGCGTTCGGTAAGGATTTAGTACTTCTACTTCTTCTTTTTGATGGTGTTTTGGCATCGACTGCTATGGTCCTTAGCCGTGTGTTCTGGATAGGCCTTGTAACTAACTCCAAACGCCACCTTATTGAAACAACAGTGAATCGTGGAGGATTATTCCCAGCCGACACGAGCCTCAATCATTTAGACTTTTACATCTGAAAATGAAAAAGGTCGCCCCGGCTGGAAACCGAACCTGGAACCTCTCAGTCACCAGGTGGGCGCTTAACCACTGCGCTATTCCCCGTCCAGCATTTAGTACTATCATCAAATAAGATGCTGTATACATATCAATAGAATCTTTCATCAAAAACTCAGTGAACTAATGACATCAATCATCATCATGTTTGTTATGTTCCACGCTGTTACCAAATCACCCTGTATCTCTCAAACTGGTTGTCAAAGGATTATGGGTCACTTCCTGGTTGAAAAGCACTACGAATTATTTTAATTAGTTCCATCGCCAACACTCTCGTGTATTTCAAAGTGCATTTCCGTGCATAAAATTGAAGCGAAAAACGAAAAACTGAGATTAACGCGGGAGATGAGAATATTAGCAAAAATTCCGAGAGGAATTCGTTATTTCACGATGAAGTCGGGAGAATTTTCAAAAGAGGCGACGAGAAGTTGTAAGCGGTTTTATAATGAGAACAGAAAATGGAGATTGTGGTTGAGAAAAACTAGTTCAGGATTGAGATCATTAAAATAGTAAGCAATGATTATCTGATGATGGCTTTAGATACATGAGTACGGAGTTTGTTTGAGCTTGATATATAAATAAATCATCTTCATTCAAGTTTGTGAAAAATATGTATATATATACAGGGCAAGTCATTATAAGACAGACAAACTCCACAGATTCCCCAACTCATTCCGAGGTGAAAGGTTCCCATCAAGGTAATAATAATGATAATAATAACTGTAGACACACAAAAAAGTTAATACAAACAAGACAATGGCTACATAGTGGAGTAAATTAATTTGGCAATAAGTGCAAAGCACTTGTTTCGAGAAGAAATGTTTAATATAATTATGAATTTAAACATATATCAATGTGAAAATATAAAATTATAAAATCATGAAAATATAAAAATGTGAAGTTTATGAATATAAAAATATAACAAAATAAAAATTTAAAATCATAGTAATATAAAAATATGAAATATACAATTGAACAAATTGTAAATATAAAATGTATAGGATATTACTGGTCGTAGGTATTTATTGTTTCAATTCATATAAAGGCATGTAAGAACGAATGGCAGGTGTGTAAAAGGCGATAAAAAAGTTTTAAAATTTTGTGAAATGTGGGTCGACATTTTGGGAACTTCTTTCCAGACCAAACAAGGCAATTGCCGGTGAAGAAAAGACACTGAATTTTGAACCGAATTGAGATCACGTTTACAGAGGTCTAGAGAAGGACACATTTCATAAAATTTAAAAATTCTCAACCATTTTTTTCGAATTTTTCACACCTGCCATTCGTTCTAACATCACTTTATACACACCTCCTTCACGAGAGTGCAAGATGTTGGATACACCCTGTATAATGGTATGGTAGGTAGACATATTTTTGGAGGGAAAAAAACCATTTCCACTGGAATTGAACTTTTCAATTTAGGACCGGTTAGAGATAGAACAATTCTGCGAACGGCAATCGATTCAGAATAGTCGAATTAGTATATACTGTGAATAACAAGTGAAATGAAGAACAAAAAACTGATTTTAAAAAAGTAGTAAGGAGTAGACCCCTAAAAATCATGAAAAATACAAAACCATTAGTTTCACTTGAAATTTGTAGTATATAAGTGAAATTTTACGCTGATTCTGAAAATATATGATTTGTACATGCTCAAACATAACATTTAGCCGAAAAGGGAATAACATAACAAAATTTTAAATTGCAGTTCTGTAAAGAACCTATCAACTCTTTAATTGAATCAAAATCGATTTGAAATTCAGTATGCATTTACAAAAAAGTTTAAATTTTGAAAATCCTAGAAATATATTTTTTGGCGGGAAAAGAACCCTTTTCACTTGATTTGAACTTTTCAATTTGGGAACGGTTAGATATAGTGCAATTTTGCAAAGGCCAATCGACTCAGAATGGTCGAATTAGTATATAATGTAAATAACAAGTCAATTGAAGAACAAAAAACTCATTCGAAAAAAGTAGTAAGTGGTGGGTTGACCCCTTGAAATCATGAAAAATACAAAATCGATTTGTACATGCTCAGACATGAGATTTAGCCGGAAAAGGGAATAAAAGGTTGAAAATTTTTAATTGCAGAAATTCCGTAAAAAGCCAATGAACTCTGTAATTGAATCGAAATCGATTTGAAATTTTTTATGCATATACAAAAAAGATTAAGTTTTGAGATACTAGGTCCAAAAATCATGAAAATATTTTTGGCGAGGAAAAAAACCTTTCAACTCGATTTGAACTTTTTAATTTGGGAACGGTTAAAGAGAGAGCAATTCTACAAACGCCAATCGATTCAGAATAGTCGAATTAGTATATACTGTGGATTGATTACAAGTAAATTGAAGCAAAAAGCTCAATCAAAAAAAGTAGTAAGGGGTAGACCCCCAAAAATCATGAAAAAAACAAAATCGTCAAAAACACCTGAAATTTGCACCATATGCGTAAAATTTCCCGCCGATTCTGAAAAAATATGATTTGTACATGCTCAGATATATGATTTAGCCGGAAAATGGAAATAAAGGGTCGAGTGTCGAAAATTTTAAATTGCAAGAGTTCCGTAAAAAGCCTTTGAACTCTGTAATCGAATCGGAATCGATTTGAAATTATGTATGCATATACAGAAAAGTTTGAGTTTTGAGACCTGAGTCAAAAAATCTGAAAAATATTATTTTTGGCGGGTAAAAAACCTATTGAACCTATTCAATTTGAGAACAGTTAGAAATAGAGCAATTCTGCGAACTCCAATGAAGGAAGAAAAACAAACCCTGAAAATCACGAACAATAAGAAATTGTCAGATCCATTTGAAATTTGGACTTTATACGTAAAACGCTGATTCCAAAAATATAGTTTAGTAAGAATCACAAAAAATAGAAAGCGTTTGATAGTTCTTCATTCTATGCTTTCGTTTCTATCTATACGAATACAACGAATGAATACACTAAAGTTCAAACCAGTGTAACCTTGATGACTTGTTCCACGAAAAAACCTCATTAAACTTGTTTTCAGTCCAATTGTAATGCACTTTTATCATCATTAAAACGATCCATACTAGTATAATAGACATGTATTGCGATTCGCGTGTGACACTCACCTCTGGTTGACTTTCCCCGTGTACGATACAAACGAGCTGAGCTTCAAATCCTTCGGCTGAGTGAACCACAGGTCTTTCCACTGAGATTTCAGGTGGATCTGTAACAAAACTTGGAATCAGTTGGGATTTTTCATCATGACTGAAGAGACATCCGCAAAATAATTGGATGTTATTGAAGTTAGATGACACCTTTAGATACAAGAGGAACGTGGTATTACTGGGATTTGAAACAATACATTGAGTTGTGCTGCAACTGTATTGTTTACGACACTGCGTAATTTGAGGTTTTAGGCACTGTTCAAAATGTGTAAAGTGATACTTTTCAAATAATTTTTTATGCATTCTTCATACATTTACGCATTCTTGAAAAAATAACAAAATATTCTACAAACTTTAAAAAATATTGTTCTGATATGAGTAATATGCTCAACTAAATATAAAAAATAGTGTTGAACTGGCTTAAAATGAGATGGCATTCGATGACAATTATTTTAAAGTGACAGTTGTTGATAATTATTCTAGAGTGACTTTTTGTTTGCGTCAGTTTTCTAGTTCCTGATATTTTTAAGTATAAAGGTCGATTCATAAACTTTCCGTTCCGTTCGCCGTTCCGTTGCCAGTTCAGTATATTGAAATGCAAAAGATCATTCATAAACTCATGCGAGCGTAGACGGCATCGGTCAACGGAGTTTATGAATGATCTAATACATTTCAATATACTGAACTGGCAACGGAACGGCGAACGCAGACGGCAACGGTAACGGCAAACGGAACGGAAAGTTTATGAATCGACCTTTAAATTACGGAAATTTCGAAAGACGATGAACTAAGCAGTACCCTACCTCCAATTCAGTATGAAAATGCATAACAGCAATTTAAAGATTGGTGTGAATCGAATAAAGCAAGAAAAATATCCGAAAATGTGCTTGTGGCATATTTTGCAAAGAAGTCTAAAGCAGGATTTATAGATTGAGTCGCAGCCGTAGTCGTTGCAGTTGATGATGCCATACGAAGATAAATGTGCCGTTGCTCATGTAAACGTTTATAGAACCGCTGCCGTTGAGATCATTTTCATGTCTCGTCCGTAACTTCTTTATTTATGAAAATATTTGAATAGGAATTTCACATTCTTAAGGCAGTTTTTTATTGAGATTTCGAAAAAAATATGAAATTCATACCAACTCTTCTAGAATTTGAGATATCAGCACCAACTTTTATTTTTCAAATGTAGGTCATAGCTCACTATGAATTAGTTATGAATAACTTTTTTTTTCTCTTACAGATGATATGTCACAGTAATAGCTTTTTGTTGATAACAACGGAGTTATCGTCATTTATACAAAAACAAGAACTATTTTAAAGTCACCATCTTGAATTTATAAATTTTAACAGAAAAATCATGATTTCCAACATCAATAACCCCCACATACCAATTTTGAATGAAATTGGACCATAATCACAAATCTCGTCCGATATATTGGGGGAGCCGCCATTTTTTATTCCAATAAAAATTGCATAGTGCATTGTCACCGGAATTATGAACATCTGCCAAATTTCAAGTTATTAGGACCGCCAGAAGTGGGTCAAAATTCACGTGCAAGAGACATGAAAATGATCAAAATCAGTTATTTGTGTATAAAACAAAAACGAATAGATTTTATCAAAATATTCTTTCACATTATAGTTGGCCTTGACAAACTCCACATTTGGTGTCATTTAACCGACCTCGTATCTCTTACCATTAAAAAGATACCCATGGTGAGCATGGTAAGTGGGACACACCGTATAGTTTGAAAGCAAAAAATTAATTGTATTCAGAAATGTTAGAACATGAGGAAAATATAGATGTTGATGTGGGCGTATTCCTAAATATACTAGAAGGATTTCCACATCTATTTAATCCTAAGGACAAGAATTATAAAAATATGTTCATGAAGAAAAAAAGTTGGTGCTCAATGGACACAAAACAAGACTGTTAATTGGTTGTAATTTTCCCAGCGGCCACGGCAACGGCTACGGCTGCGACAGAATCTGTAAATCCAGCTTTAGGAAAGTGAACTATACTAAGAAATCTAAGGTATTAGCTCGAGAGGAAGTTGATCAATTCATAAGAGAGGCTGATGATGATTTGATGGTTGAGGTAGATTTTTAATGACTGTTTCCTGTATTTTTTAAGTTACTAAATATCGTTATTTATTTCGTTTTAGGTCGTTCCAATATTGGGTATGTCGGGTGCTCACTGAAATGATGGTCGATTTCATTGAAGATAAAAATTCCATTTTGATTTCTGAAGTACCAGTTGCCTTCGAGTCAAAACTAACCCCCGAAACTAAGATATCACGAGCTGAATCTGAATGATCTGGTTTAGGAATAAATATTGGTTCGTCTACTGGATGCACCATTAATGTTAACATTCTGAATAATTAAATAAAACCATAACGGTTGAAACATAAATATCTCAAAGTTTACATGCGGTGCGCGAAATATGTGTTTCGCACAAACGTCACAAACGTCAAAAATATTGTTCTAAAATAATTAATATGCTCAGCTCTTAAACTGTTTTTCCAAATCAAGTCATTATTGTAACTATGGAAATAAAATGGCATTTGTTGATGTCTTGGATTTTTGCTTGATTGAGGAACATAAAGGTTAAAATATAAAAATCCCATATAGTTTACATGCAGTGTGCGAAGTAAGTATTTCGCACACTACTTCGCGCACGTTGTCACGGTAACGAAGGAAAATGAAAAAAGGGTCACTTCGCATATTACCAATGCGCGAACCATGTAATTTCTTGACGTTTGTAAAAAACGACAAAAATGTAATAATTCATAAGATATAATATGCCAATATAATACCTCCAAATATTTCTAAAAATCGGATATATATATATATATATATATATATATATATATATATATATATATATATATATATATATATATATATATATATATATATATATATATATATATATATATATACATATATATCTAAAACTAAAAGTTCGGGTTGAACCGCGTCTAGAATTTGTTGGAATTCGACGTTTCGGCTACGATTTTGGAGCCATTTTCAAGAAATTGGGTTTTTTTATGACTTGACGTCGGGGTCCTCAATCTGCTTGCTCCCACTGTCACTGGCTCTCTCTAAGGTCTCAATCTGCCTACTCCTTCGAGAGAGTGTCTGATTGTGCTATGTGAATCATTTCTAGAAAAAGCCTGTTGGCAGTGTTTTTTTCTGTGGATAAAATTTTTACTGAGTTAAAATCCATACAATGTCCCTCCTTATAGACATGCTCACTCAATGCACATCTCTCCGGGTGCAATCTACTGTCACTTTTGTGTGCAGAAATGCGATCTTTCAACATTCTTGGAAGTTTGTCCAATATATTGTTTGTCACAGTTATGACTCGGTATACAGTAAACCACATCCGAGCAGCTGTTGCAAGGAGTCCTGTCCTTTAATTTGGAAAAAATTCTCATTGATGGTAAAACATTTTTATTAGCAATTTCAATATATAATATATATTTAATATATATATATATATATATATATATATATATATATATAGAGAGAGAAGAGAGGTAGTCTATTGCTGACTAGTTAGAAACAAACTTGACAATATTTGGGACAGCAGCAAAACGCAAGTGTACTCTTATAACATTATATTTCCAATATTTCGACAGTGCTTACTGTCATCATCAGGGAGCTACAAAAATGGATGAAACTATGGTAAAATGGTGAGGATGAGTCCTATACTTACAATGTTAGTGAGATTGGTCGCTTAACAACGATGTTACAGAATTAAAAAGGACAAAATCCATGTGCAACATGGGGTACTTAATAAAATTTATAAATTTATAGTTGGCCTTGATAAACTCCACATTTGGTGTGATTTAACCGACCTCGTATCTGTCACCATTAAAAAGATACCCATGGTGAGCATGGTAAGTGGCACACACTGTATATATATATATATATATATATATATATATATATATATATATATATATTGCCCGGAGTGTATTTCAAGTATACGGTATCCTTCATCGATTTGATATTATTTTCGTAGTAACTAAAAATAATGTGAATGGTTTCCATTTGAAAAAATCTGGTTTCATCAGTCTTACCCGATGTCATGTTTCAGGTGTTTGCGAACGATTTTGAAAAATTTGATCGACCTGTTCTCGACTTGAAGCTACAAGTGTGATTCTGTTCAATTTTACATTTCCAATTGTTACTGTCTGTACGTTATGATTTTTTTTTCGGAGAAGTGCTGTAACTGTCGAATTTTTCAGAAAAAAAATTATATTTCGAAAACCAACAAATTTGGGTAGACAAATGCTGATACAGAGTGGGCCAAAAATCAACTGGAAAATTCAAACATGTAATGAAATACAAGGTGTTCTATTTGAAATAAGGAAGTTGCCTCCTAGTTCCGTTATAATGGGAAGAAACGGGGAGTTCAAAATATTTTAGTTGAGAAGGCCACATTGTAGAACACAACATGTCATTTTCAACGGTTCTCCATGTATTCCTAACAAACGCTCATCGTGAAAGCCCCTGTATGTGTTGTGTGTTCATGTAGATATGTTTGGTTTAAAATTTCTTCTTACAACCTAGGAAAATTAATAGTTTTTTTTTGTAGACACATGATTACCTCAGGCTCCAACATACTTGGAGCCGAGCCATCAATATTTCAATCGGAAGTATTACTAAATCTAATTCCGATAATTTATCATCTGGATTCCACTAAGCAGTATCGCTATGAAAGTAGGTCTGCGAGATAAAACTCCAATAGTGATTTGATTTACATACAAAAGGGTTGGTGTACCGTTACGATTTTATCTGGGTTGAAGTATATGACATGTGCATATGAAATCTCATTTTATCATGGGGTGCATGAGTGTTTGTTAAATGTATGCAGATTCCAAACTACATCATGTCGCTTTGAGGATTGAAGAATGTGATATTTGTCTGGATATTGAAGGTGAGCTTGCATTTAAAATGGGATGTAGATGATGTTCGTCTGGAGAGATTGATCACATATTCAACCCGAGACTTGATGAGATATCTAACAAAATTTTTAAATGGATGTGCCCGCCGCCCTCTTCATCAAGCTATTACAATATCAATCGATTTCAAAAAGTAGACATTCAATATGGTTTTTGAACGTCAAACCGTTCAAAAGTTAACGGGCGGGGGGGAGGGGGTGTAGGATTAAAAATAGCTGCAGAGTATAATGTTTTTAAAGCATCCTGTTCGATAGCCAAATTTAGAACTCGTACAATTTTGAAAGTTTCTGGAAGGTACATGCGCATTGTGGTACATTGTAGTACATTTTTTCGAGAACACTGCAACGATTTAGCCTAAGATTTGATATGAAAGTTAGGAATTAATATAGATAAAAACATAAAATGGAACCAACATGTAACATATATAACGAATCAAATAAGGAAACTAATTTACAATTTCTATCAGTTAAGGAATATCTTGAATAAAAAAATACTGATTCTGGTATACAAATCCCTAGTGGAATCACTCTTAAGATATGTAATACTACTTTGGGGAGCATTATATGAAAATTCATTGAAAGCCTTGTCTAAAATCCAAAATTATATATTGAAAATTAAAATTATATATTGCAAATTATTCACAAGAAAGATAGACGATACCCAACCAGACTACTTTATGGAAAGGATATATGTAACATAAGATCACTGTACTTTTATACACTGGTAACATTTATGCATAAAAAAGAACATTTAAAAAATCATATCTCATATAATACGGTGACTCGTATTATGACAAACAAATTACTGAAAACATCTAATTCTAAAAATATGCACATACAAGATTTGCTTGCTTTCTATCCCTCAAGGCTTACAATTTATAACCTTTGAGTAGTAGAAATATCAAAAACTACAAACAATTTTTAGTTGTAATACCACAAGAGAGTGAGAATAAAGTGAAAATAATTCGACAGATTTTTCGAAAACTTGTTGCCAAGCAATAGACACGAGAGCCCGAAGGGCTCGAGTGGCAACAAGTTTGAGAAAAAATGTGGAGAATTATTTTCTACTTTATCGAACTCTCGTGTGGTATTCGATAGATTAATTTTTGATGCCCCAATCATAGACACATTCTCTATATAACATTTTTATTCATTACGGTTATCTAAATTCATTTTTCAATTTGCATGCAAACTGATGACAGACGTCAAATCAAAAGTATCAGTTGTTGTCACACAATAAAAACAAAATACCACGAATATTCCCGAAGCAATAATCTAAGTAGAAAATTCCCACAATAAAAATGTTGTGATTGGTTTGAAAGTACATCATAGCTTTAAATTGATGATTTTCATTGATTGCAAGATATGTCGAAAAATGATCAATGCAATATAGGATGTTTATAAATGACAGCAATATTTCACTCACAAAACTAATCGAATAATCTTACCTTACTTTTTATTTGTATTTATAAAATTGTTTCAAATAAAAATTAAAATAATGTAATTCAATATAGTTAAATATAGATGATAAATAAGTTCTGCATAAAACAAGCGTTAAATCACTTAGGTGCATATTTATGGAAAACAACGTAGCCGTAGATATCACCAGTGAAGTGATTACTAAATAGCATGTAGTAATTTTCATTAAGCTCAATTAGATTATAGTATATTAGGAAACACATATCAATTCATTGTTAACGTTAGTAAGAACTATCGCTGATACACAATGAATAGGACATAATAGAATTAAGTATTGTATAACTGTTTATAAATAGCGTTCTTGAATATATAAATAAAATCTTCCTGTTTTGGGTACAAACAAGTGTCATAAATGAGATTTTTCAAATGGTTGGGAAATTTATCTTCTGGGAAAAATTCATTCACTACATTGGTAATTGCCTCACGATCTAGTGCTAGTGCTATCTAAATAATGATTTCTCTCATTTTCCTCTCGATGGAAGAGACATAAAACATTGAATTTTGGTTTCTAGCAATATGGCTCTTTTTCCTGACTCGATAAAAACCTTTTTCGGCAACCATCCGGGAAGTATTCACTTCCCGAACACTTTTTCTTTGGGAAAGTAGCACTTCCCGGCCTAGTCCGGGAAGTACGTACTTCCGGGAAGTGCTCGAATTTTAATACGAATATTAATATAAATAAGAATTAGAATGTTTCTGTTGGTACCTATCTTCTGTTCGAATTTCAATATATAATACGAATAAGAACTGAAATGTTCAAAATATTCAAATTTGGAATCGTTTCATCCGGTTAACAGATGGGTGAAAGTCGACCTCTCTTCGTCTCTTAGACTAAATGCGTTTCATTGATTTGTTATTCTACATGGTTGCCGAAAAAATATTGTACGCAACACGTCTGAAAACAGTTTTTTTGGACTCGCAGACTTCCAGGACTCGCTAACGCTCGTCCTAGAATTTGGTCTACTCGTCCAAAAAACCAGTATTTTCTGGACTTGTTACGTAAATTGCTATTTTTCTACAAACGTCAAAAAATGACAAGGTTCGCGCATTGACAACAATATGCGAAGTGACTGACGCGAACAAAAAGTCACTCTAAAATAATTTTCGAAAACTGTCACTTTGAAATAATTGTCAAAAAATATCATTTTATTTATTTTATTACTTGATTTGGAAAAACAGTTTAGAATACTATTTTTCATATAAAGATAAGCATATTAATTATTTTCGAGCAATATTTTTGTTACTTGAAAATTCTCCATGAGATGTATAAGCGCTCTATACTCGCTCATTCTCATTTTATAAAACAAAATTTCTTTCATTTCTTTGGTTGAATATGGAAGTCTCATAAAAATCAATATCAACGAAAACAATACAGAGCTGAGTAGAAAAGTGGAAAACTCTATTATTCAATAACCAGTAAAATATTTATCAGTCTTTAGAAAATAAATATAGGCAGTCAAGTATTTCATTGAATAACCTGTGGCCGGGAGCGCTTAGCAGGGTCTCTCTAGCGCTTGATTTTCAAGAATCATGTATCATTTCAAATTTCAGTTCAGTAAAATTCGCATAATTAAAAATGGATCAAACGAAACTCGTGAAAAATGCAGTTCTCAACAAAAATTGCCCGCACTTTCTTTTTCTACGAATTACCTGTTAGACAACTACTTTCAGGCGAATGCCCCGACTGATATTGTTCTACATCATAGATGACACTATTGCAAGTGCTCTCTCTAACCAATTATCTGAATTTTGTTTTGATTTGGACTATTTTAGAGGTTTTTGTCTCTCCTCAGTGCCTAACAGATAAATACAAATAGCTTTGCATCTCATGCGTGAAATACTGGTGGTGAAGCAATTTGGGACTATTTTTTTAAATTCCGCTGCACCTCGTTAAAAAAAATCAGTTCTCGATCACCAAAGTAGCATTTCGTGCACTAGATACAAAAATTACTATTTGAATTCAAATGATACCTCCTGCATTTTTGTAATTTTGAATTGAATATGAATGAATATGAATTGAAGTGCAGTTGATAATAACTTCCGATAAGGGTGACGGAATTCCACCCTTTCATACAGTTGTTCTGCTAATAATACGTAATATATACAATCATACCCAATTTTAAACTGCATGAATAACGACACATTATTATCATTATTTAAGAAGTATTTTAATGACAACCAGAATTCATCGATAAAATTATTACTCGCATTATCATTGTCGCTGATATTTCTACTTTTGATGGCAAATGAACGTTTTTTTTATTCATAGCAATAAATTGCATGGTGCATGGAGAATAAGATTATTTGATTTTTTTTTCAGAAGGTCATATTCAGTTTCATCATCGGACTATAGTAGAATATAGCAATACACTACTTATTGGAATGTTATTCTCTTGAATAAACATTATTATTATTATTATTATTATTATTATTATGGTGGTTATTCAAAATTGCACCTAGTCCATTTCATTTTATCCACATTTTCTATGTACTACTACAAATCAATATCTCATTAGACATTATGAGATATGTGCCTCTTTTATATTGCATGTTGACTAACTTTAACGTCCATCTCTCACACCTCCTCTTTTTTGATGATTTGTATTTTCCAGTGTCATTCAATTCAGTATCTCGATTTTTACCTTTGCTATTTTGCCTAAAAATAACCTCATGTGTTTACCCACCAAGTATTCATGTCACATAATATTCAGAAGTTTTCCCCGCAAATCAAATATTTGACTGGCTGGAAAACGTAACGATAAACATGCGTATAAAACCAAATTGCATATGCCAAACAGCTGCCGAAATTCAATTTCATTGGAGTTAACAATCAGCAATTCTAGGAAACAAAACTGTTGTACGAGTTTGTTGATTTACGTGCATTAGTTCGTATAATATAATCCTATTAAATCTCAATAATAATATTTAAATCTCGGTTTATTTAATCCGCAAATCAACCGGACTATAATAGGAATTGATTAGGAATACCACTGGGGATTGTTCAATTCTCAATTTAGAATCAAAAACTGAAAGAGTAGTAATAATCCGAAATTATCGTTCAGGAAATTATCGAAATGGAATACGACTCTTCCATCTAGTGATACCAAACAAAAACATTCAATCTGTTCAGTTTTTCATTGGTTACTTCATATATCTTATTTGTTAATTCACTCCCTCATTTTTCCTTCGTTTCAGTTATCCATTGAACCATCCATTCTTATCAATTCATTAATTCATTAATTCATCAATTCATTAATTCATTAATTCATTAATTCATTAATTCATTAATTCATTAATTCATTAATTCATTAATTCATTAATTCATTAATTCATTAATTCATTAATTCATTAATTCATTAATTCATTAATTCATTAATTCATTAATTCATTAATTCATTAATTCATTAATTCATTAATTCATTAATTCATTAATTCATTAATTCATTAATTCATTAATTCATTAATTCATTAATTCATTAATTCATTAATTCATTAATTCATTAATTCATTAATTCATTAATTCATTAATTCATTAATTCATTAATTCATTAATTCATTAATTCATTAATTCATTAATTCATTAATTCATTAATTCATTAATTCATTAATTCATTAATTCATTAATTCATTAATTCATTAATTCATTAATTCATTAATTCATTAATTCATTAATTCATTAATTCATTAATTCAATAATTCATTAATTCATTAATTCATTAATTCATTAATTCATTAATTCATTAATTCATTAATTCATTAATTCATTAATTCATTAATTCATTAATTCATTAATTCATTAATTCATTAATTCATTAATTCATTAATTCATTAATTCATTAATTCATTAATTCATTATTCCATTAATTCATTAATTCAATAATACAATAATACACTAATTCATCAATTCATTAATTCATTAACTCATTAATTCATTATTTCAATAATTCAATAATTCATTAATTCATTATTTCATTAATTCATTAATTCATTATTCCATTAATTCATTAATTCATTAATTCAATAATTTATTAATTCAATAATTCATTAATTCATTAATTCATCAATACATTAATTCATTAATTCAATAATTCATTAATTCATTAATTCGTTAATTCAATTATTCATTAACTCATCAATTCATTGATTCATCAATACATTAATTCATTAATTTATTGATTCAATAATTCATTAATTCATAAATTCATCAATTCATTAAGTCATTAATTCATTTATTCATTTATTCATTTAATCAATAATTCAATAATTCATTCATCCTTTCATACATACATGCATTCATCCGTCATCATTCATTCATAATTGAAACACATTGTAAAAACTTGGCTGGATAAGGTTTAGTAGTAGACCTATTACCATGAAAAAAAAAAAAATTCTATGACATTTTGTAAGCTGAAAATAAAGCTATTCTATCATGGCAATAGTATTCCATGTCGAATGGCACTATTTCAATTGACAAGAATTTGAACATCGATACATATTCAAAATTTCTCGCATTTTTCTGAACGAAAACCGATGGATATATGCCTGAAAAAGCAATGAAATCAATCAATTCCTTATCAAAGATAACCCCGCAGAATACTTAAGGAATATGGGACAATGTGAAGATTTTTGGTTTGATTTGGTCCATATAATTCTCAACCAATGTTACTAATTCGCCAACCTTAAAAAATTGACAGTTTTGATGCTAGGGGGCATTGAATTCACTCTTTGACTGGAAGAGATTATTTATTTTCAAAACCAGGAACATTATTTTTATTTGTTCTCGCGTATACCTTCAGCAAATATTGTGATATGATTGTTACATATGCTGCAGTGAATGAACTTGTGTTCAAGAATACGCGAGAAAAATTCTGAATATACGCCATCCAAACTTACGAACAATTTCAGGTGCAGTGCAAAGACTCTGTGATACCGGGTCGTATTTTCCAACAAAGGTGCAGTGAGTCATGTTGTTGTTGTTGATGTAGCAGTTCTGCAACTCCTCGACAAAGATCAATCAACCATCACCCATGTGATTAGTCGGAGACTAACTTTAATGCAAACTGTGGTATTAGAGCAACATTCGAACATTTGCTTCAACATGATAACATGTTATTCTGTTGTGTGCTTATAAAATGAACATTTTTTGAGGTTGTCATAGAAAAACAACTTTTCTTACTTCTCATCATCAGTAAACAACATAACTCAGAACGCTACAGAGAGTAATTGAGCATATGTATGTTGTTACAAGAACATCGCCTATCGAGCGGACGGTCAACTCATTTATTTTACATGTAACGCCCACAGTCGCCATCTAGCGGATTACATGCGTATCACATCATAAGCGCTCGAATTGATAGCTAGTTTGTACACATGAGTGAATTTGAATTAACGTGCTTTAATGATATGAGTTCGTACACGAATATTCACGTAATATAGTGTTTTCGGTCCTTACAAGTCATCACTGGATAAAGTGTCATACCAAGTGTGTATCGTCAAGTGGGAAACTATTAATCATACGATGACCATATGGTCCCTGACAATGAAGGATTTCACTTCCGGGATGGCGTTTCCCGAGACACTCATGCTGGTGAATGTCATCGTGTTAGTTATGCTCATTTTATTCCATGGTGCTAGGGTGAACTCCTATACATTGTCGTGAGGTTTTCTATATTTGAATCATAAATCAGCTAACGACAGCTTCTCTTTCAGACATGATAAGTTGATTGAGGCCACTGAATCATACAAAAGCTCAGACTTCAAACTTTGGAAGCTGATCTGAGAAATTGAGAAGTAGGTAACGTATAGGATTTCAGCAACTTTTGATGTGACTAGAGAAGATCCCCGGAATCCTGTTAAAAAATATTTCAGAGTTCACAGTTGTTGAATTTTCAAGATGGAAAGTCTCATATCTCACAATGAGTTAGGTACTAATATATAATTTTCTGCTCTATAACAACTATGATAATAGACTAGAGCATCAGATGTTGATTAATAGTTGGCCATTGGGTAATACAAGTTTCTTCTACTATAGATGATTTTCAATTTTAATATTTACCTAATTCATAATAACCGTACATCCATCAAACGGTGCTATGTCTGATTCAATTCACCACATTTACTTGAATTCTGAAGATTGTCTCTCGTAGTTTTATTACTTTTCGATTATCACTGTGGATGCATATTTTCTAGTCTCAATTCGAAAGTATTTTGTACATATATAGTCTTGTTATAAAATATTATGTCATGTTTCTATGTTCCAGATCAAAGTGGATTTATTTTTTTGAATGTTAATATCTTCCCCATCATTTTTCTCAGCTCATTCTAATTTACTCTCTGATAAATATTTTATATTTAAAATTTTCACTCATACTTTTGTAGTGTTTTGTATAGTTGTAGTAATTTTATTCTAAATCAACTTGTCTATTGTAAATAATTTTACCAAAATTCCTGTCACCATTTTCTAAGTAGACGCTAGTAAAATTTTGAAGAGTATTTATTATAAAATCTACAATTGTCCCAACTGTTCTATATGTACATGATGATGATAGAATAAGGTATGTGGGCGGACGAAGCCATAAGCATGTAGGCCTCTCAATCGGGCCCGTTATGCACCCACGACTGCTGGGAGATGGTTCAGTTTTGAAGGTAGCCTATCTCGCGAGCGAAAGAGGCCAACCTTCTGACCGATACCACCCTCACACTCTCCGGGTTCAGTACGATGCTCCCGAGATGTGCTTCCCGTATTGCTGTCACTGCCGGGCATTCTGTGAGGATGTGAGTAGCTGACTCCTCATCCTCCAAGCACCACCTGCATTCGGTATCATCCGTGAAACCTAAAATGTTGAGGTGCCTGTTGAGGTGGCAGTGTCCCGTCAGGAGCCCTGTCACTAATCTGATTTCCTCTCTGCTCAGTGTGAGCAGAGTCTTGGTCCTCCTGGTAGAAGGGCCTCCGATGTGGAGTTTCGATTACCTCATGCCTGGTGTATCTTTCCATGTATCCTGGAATTTTACTTCCAAAATTTCCTTCATGGTTGAGACGCACCATGATCTTGAAATTCCTATGATAGGTTCTGGACCCATCGCTGGGCTTTTCGCACCTTGTCTGGCCAAATAATCAGCCCGTTCGTTTCCAGGTACTCCGGTATGACCAGGGACCCAAAGTAGCTTTACTTTATTGGCGGAAGATAGCCTTTGCAGATCATCGATGCATTCAGACACCAGCAACGAAGTGACTCTATATGATGTGAGAGCCTTGATCGCCGCTTGGCTGTCGGTGCATTTCGTGATTTGCTGGCCGCGGTAGCCTCTGTTGAGATTTTCTCTTACACAGGCGAGTATGGCAAACATTTCTGCCTGAAATACAGTAACAAAAGTTCATAGAGCGTAACAAAGTTCCGCTTTCGGAGACTGCCCGTATACCCCGGCGCCGGCTGACTTACTCATTCTTGAGCCATCTGTGTACCAAATGATCCCCTTGGTGGGAAGCAGGCGGTGCCCGATCCGCTCCCAGTCTTCCCTTTTGGGAATTACTGTCAGCGGCCTTTTACTGAATCGTATGCTAGGTAACGAACTGTCACCCGACATTTCAAGAAGGGGACAATCCCTTACCGTCTGATTCCATAATCGAGAATGTCCATACATAACCCCGCTCCGCCATTGGTTAGAACTTCTTAGGCGAGCTGCGGCTTTGCGTGCCTCATGTTCGATGAGGAGGTATAAGGGGGGCAGTCCTACGAGCGTCTTCAGCACCCTGGTAGGTGCCGTCCTCATTGCACTTGTTATCGCAAGGCAGGCAAGCCTTTGTACCCTATCTAATTGGGTTCTCGACTTGCCGGATGTTGCACCTTGCCACCACACGATGGCTCCGTACGTAATCATTGGGCGTATGAGAGTTGTGTACATCCAATATAGAATCTTGGGGCCGAGCCCCTACGTACTGCCAAATGCCCTTCTACATGCCCAGAAAGCCGCTGTGGCTTTCTGAACTTTATGATCAATATGCTCGTTCCAGTTTAGCTTCGAGTCAAGGATGACTCCAAGGTACTTGACTGAGCTTTTATATTGCAGGGACCTTCCAGTGAGTTGAACATCTGGGAGGTCCCCTGGTTTGCGTTTTCTGGTAAAGAGAACCAGTTCAGCCTTTTCAGGGTTTACACTGAGTCCCACCGAACGGCACCATTCATCCACCCATATTTAGATATATTCAAATGTAAACCTCATGAGATTATTTTTTCAACCGTCACAAGAATTTGTTAAATTATCTCTGGATACTTCATTACAGAATTAACTTTTCACATATGGTGAACTATCTACTGAAGAAGTATTTCCATCATATCCGTTTCAATAAATTTACTAATTAGCTTTGTGTTACACTAGATGGATTCATGAACCATGAGTAAACAATTAGATATGTGCAACATAACCGCGAATATTTGTAAAGCCCTTGGCGGTTTTGCAGCAACTTTCAGTCATCCACTTTGACTTTGTTTGATGAAAGGCATCGAAGCGTTTGAAAACGTTCCATACATTACCACAACCAATTAAATTTTCTAATATTGAAGGGCATTGTCTCACCCTTCCTCTTAACGAAAGTTAATTTACTTACAAGAATTTGTCGGAACAAAGTGCTCTGGAAAACGTTAACAAGCTTATATGGATAATCATGATAATAATCATTTAATGTCTGTTAAGCAAACGAATTGTGAATTATCCAGTTCAACCTAACTAGTTCATGATCTTCCGACAGAAGTATAATTCTCAAATGTTGAATACATTCCAACTGAATATGAGCAAAGGGTGAGCGTAGTTATGATAATTTATTGTTTGCAAACGGACGCTTCTGATACAGGTCTTGGGGCTCAACTTTTCCACGAAATACATGGTAAACGGTTTGCCATTGCTTGGGTCAACTTAGTAATTTCGGATAGAGAGAAAAGGTACCCTATAAATGAACGAGAAGCTTTGGCTTTAGTTGGGGCATTAGAGAAATTTCGGATTCATTTGCTCGGTCGCGAATTCATAGTATACACCGATATCAGTTCAGTATTATATTTACAAACATGTAGATTGTTGCCAGCTCGTATTGCTAGATATGCTCTGGCTGTTCAAGAATATAATTTCAAATCGCAATATTTACATTCCAGGTACACAAAACATTATAGCTGACTCTCTTTCGCGATATGCTGCCATTTTTCCAATATATAAATTACCTCGCGAAATTCTTTTCGATTTGAAAAAAATTAAGAGTATCAGAGAAGGGATGAAAGATTGGCGGACATTATTTGATCCCAACATGTTCAAACGTGCATCTTCTGAGTTAATCATAGGTAACGGAAAATTTATTTTTAGAGACCATGTAATTTTGAGACTGGAATGGAAACATTTCCACTATGCCACACACAAAAAAAACTTGATAAGATGCAAATTACGATTCCACAGGCACGTCCACCGTGGAGAATTATCGCACCCCAACGCACCGGAACGCGTCAGAGCGGCCCCAGAACATAACTTACCAACACGGGCAGATTCATAAGCGGAAGGGAAGCGAGAGAACCATTTGGAATTCGTCCTGATAACTCGAAAATAGGTCATAGTCTAGCGGAAATCGCGTTATCGATGTCGGATTTTAAAAGGAAGCTGCTTCGATAAAGAGCTCCGAGGGTTAATTTGAATTACCTCACACTGAGAGTACTCGCACGCACGGCGTTTTATCGGATCCGCCTCCAGTCGGATGTGTGTTGTGTGAATTACCGCGGGGAAAAAAGTGTGGGACCGTGCAACTGGATCGGTCGGCAGATTATTATGGCTTATCAACTTCTACCCGTAAATTATTATTTCCCTACGTTATCCGAACATTTATTTTCGGTGTAATCAGACATAGGTAACTTCCAGAAGTTGATGTATGGCTTGTACTATACAAGAGATGCTGACCAGTGGTAATTTCGAATGGTTCGGGCGCATTTGGACAAATCAATTTGAAAAATCGTTGTTTTATTGAAATGGGGAGTCTTTTCCATATTTCATCAAAATCGAAGATGCTTGATGAAAATGTTCATGAAGGGTTCATGAAGGGTGTTTCATTAAGGGTGATTCACGAAGAGCTTGATCAATAGATATTTCAGTCAATTCCTGGAATTTCCAGATGAAATTTGGTGAACTGAATTTTTGTTATATTACGAATCCATCTAAATGGTGATTTGTTTAACTGGGGGGGAAAGTTCTACTTTTCCTCCCACACGAAGAAATACAGGAAGATGCAAAATTACTACATGTGTTTTTATCACCAAAAAAAAATCAATATTCCGGTATGAAAAAAAGGAAGACATTTCAATAAATTGAAAGGGGGAAAAATTAGTAGAAAATATTAGTGAAGAGATAATTTTGGCGTATTTTCTAAAACTTCTAAAAAGATCTTTCATTCTTCAACATAATGGTAAAAATATTCGATGCTCCATTCTTCAATTTTAATAAAGGAAGACACACACACATATATATATATATATATATATATATATATATATATATATATATATATATATATATATATATATATATATATATATATATATATATATATATATATAAGAATGGATTTAGCGAGGGGCAATATATGAAAATATAAGTAGAAAAGTTGTTGGGTATACGGTTGCACAACATTTTGAGGGGTTATACCCAACAACTTTTCTACTTATATATATATATATACATATATATATATATATATATATATGCTGAATACTTGTTTCAAGGAGCAATAAATGTTCCAGTGACTGTAAAACAGTCGAAAACAATCCTTTAGGAACTCACTATACCTTTGTATAGATTGTAAAGGTTTGTTTTCGACTGTTTTACAGTCACTGGAACATTTATTGCTCCTTGAAACAAGTATTCAGCATATACCATTTCGCATCCGAAATGTCCTTCTGGAGCGCTCTCTAATCTGTTGCCGTGGTGGATCCTGTAAGCGATTGCAGTGTTCATCCCGGTGAACGATGACGGGCACCGGGCCCCCGCGTGTATACAACCGTGATAACCTGGACTGCACTGATGAGGGACTTCATCCCGAAACCGGTCTGCAGTTGGTTCCTTGTTTGGATCAGGCGGTGTCCTGCTGTCTGTCTCTGAGAGCTAATGCAAAGTTGTTCCTTCAAAGTAAGGATCTTTGCACATATGTCTGACAGATATAATTCAATATCTGTCGAGGTATTAGCCAGAGAAGTAGTTGTTTTCTGTCGGACATATGCCATACAATCTATACAAAGGTATAGTGAGTTCCTAAAGGATTGTTTTCGACTGTCTTACAGTCACTGGAACATTTATTGCTCCTTGAAACAAGTATTCAGGATATACTATTTCGCATCCGAAATGTCCTTCTGGAGCGCTCTCTAATCTGTTGCCGTGGTGGATCCTGTAAGCGACTGCAGTGTTCATCCCGGTGAACGATGACGGGCACCGGGCCCCCGCGTGTATACAACCGTGTTAACCTGGACTGCACTGATGAGGGACTTCATCCCGAAACCGGTATGCAGTTGGTTCCTTGTTTGGATCAGGCGGTGTCCTGCTGTCTGTCTCTGAGAGCTCTTGCAAAGTTGTTCCTTCAAAGTAAGGATCTTTGCATATATGTCTGACAGATATAATTCAATATATGTCGAGGTATTAGCCAGAGAAGTAGTTGTTTTCTGTCGGACATTAGTGAGTTCCTAAAGGATTGTTTTCGACTGTTTTACAGTCACTGGAACATATATATATATATATATATATATATATGAAGTACCCTAAGTTAATAGCATTTTTAAAGAAATTAGGAGCTGAAATAGGACCAAGAAAGATGTTTCTTTTTGTAGAAAAGAGTTCCATTAGTTTATCTTTTAAACACCAGATGACCAGCACTTGATGATGAATAGTATATTAAAGTATAAGTGGATAAATAGGTTTTTCAAACACGCGCGATTTTTCGAGCAAGACGGCACGGCCGGAAAGCTCGAAATAGAGCAAGTGTTTGAAAGACCAGTTTTCCACGAGTACTTCAAGCTATTTTGTTATTGGTACAGTTTGAAATCATATTTATTCGCAAAAATCTAATGATGCGTATGAAACAGAATATGAAAAGTTCATCAAATGGATGGAAAAGGTAACCAGATATAAATGAACGAATTGTGCTATCTTGCATTTATTAGTAACATTTTATTTGACGTTTCAAGGTACTCCTGTCAGATCAATAATAAAAAAATTGTCATTTAGACGTCTTCACGTTCACGTTTCTCGAATTGTTGATGTTGCCATGGTAACTTTGAAAAACCTGCGTCTTTGAGAGTTCGATTTAAACACGTTGAGGCGTGCTAGAAATTGAAATGATATATAAAATAGGGCGCCAAAAAAAGTATATTTCAGCCATTGTTTTTCGTTACTAATTGGTTATTTTTTTGTAGGTCGCTTTAATAATTGCGATCTGTGGTGTTTGCCGATGTGACGTTTTATGAATATGATCATTGAAGATATACAAGATAAGAGTAATATTGTGTCAACAGTATTACCAGACACCAAAACCAAAATACTGAGAGAAATCAGAAGCAACTCCTTCATCGACAATTTATCCCTCTACCATTTTTTTACCGCAATACGAATAACATTTACCCACCAAATTTTTGTCTTCAAAAAACTTCAGCAATGTTACAAACTGTACATTTAATTTTTTCAGTAGGTCCCAGAAGTTTTCATTTTTCTCAATGTACTTATTGATAAATAAAATTGAATGAAAATATAAACTAAAATATGCCTGTATTTATGTGGAACTTTATTTAATTTTTAGGGAGAAGAAGTAACTTTTTCTATCTTGGGGCGTTCACTACATTTAGAGGTATTCCACTTCGTGAAAATTTCAAAGGATGTAAGCTCGCAAGATCTATACAGAAGTCATCGTGCAGTATTCGGTGAGTAGCAATCGCATCTCCTCTGGTATGTCTGCCACTCAGATAAAGTAGATTGAGTCATCAATCAAAATATTATGAAACTACTTTACTTATCCAAACAAAGTTCACGATGTTACGGAACAAATTGATCTAAAATAAAATTTTCAGTAGCCCTGTTACACCTTAACATTCAAGAAATGCGAAGAGTATGCTTTGTGATGAAATAGGTAGTCAATGAAAACAATTTCATATCAAGCATTGTTTAACAGTCAAATAAATACGCGGTTCAATACGTTTGAATATGAAAAAACGTAATAATGTTATCTGTACAAGAAAAATTTCAAATAGTTTCAATGTGTGATTTTCATGGACGACACCCAGAAAAAAATATACAGTAGCCGACTGTTAGTAGAATTTTGACAAAATTCAAAAATACTGGTTCAGTTTTAAATCATTTCAAAAAACCAATTAATCCTGCGAAAAACATTGAGGAAGTGCAACTAAATGTTTGTTTAGATTGTATACAGCACGGAAAGACCAGTATTTTTCAAATAAGCAGAATAACGAATATAAGAGAGAGCAGTGTATTAGGAATTCTAAGAAAAAATAGTATGGTGTCAGTGGCATCTGTGACGAAGATTACAGATTTCTATAAACAATATTGTAGACCGACGAAACTACTTCAAACTCGTGAATTGTTAATTGAGGGAGGCTGGCAATTCTTTTTTATTTGTTGAGACAAAATTGATGAAAGTTTCATAGCCGCACTATAGGGAGGATTGAATCAATTCAATACTGAAAAATTCTACTTCCAATTTTTCCATTTCTATCCTAAATGCTTGAATATACGCCAACTTTGCATCAAACAAGAGAAAATTTGAGCAGTTTTTTTTAGAGAAAAACTTAATTTTGGTGATAATTTGCAATTGGAAGTAAGTTGCATATTTGATCTACTGGTATGAAATAATTTTGTCGAAGTTTTCAATATTCCAGAACTTTCGTAATTTTCAAAAAAATGGCAAAAAGTAAAAGTTTGAATGAAACATTCAAATTTGAGATATAGCTGTAAACTCGGAATAGGAACAACGTTATTTTTTGAATTTTCTTAAAACTCGAATGAATAAGCCTATTCTCAGAAAAAATATAACTTTTGACAAGGAGCGAAAGTCACATGACCACATGGGTAGGTGATTTTTCATATTCTTCAAAGCAAAACTCAACGCCCATGTCATTAAATTATTACTGAAAGTTTTTCCCATCTGATGCGAACTCTTGAAAAGATACTGTATGTTGTCAACAGTAATATTTTCAACTGCGTCAATTCTTGGAAAAATACGTTGATTTGACAAACCTCTTGCGTGAAGATTAATTTGTCATATTTTCATTATGATCTAGCTCGTTTCAACTTCAGAATGCGGCAAAGTATGTCAAACCTGAAATACCATTTTCAGCAGGTTGTCACAGTTATCCAACAATGTTGCAGAATGTCTCGAATTCTCTCCCAAACAGCATCTCCAAGTTATAGCAAGAAACAGTTTCTGTAATAAATGTATTGAAACTGTTACAGGAAAGTGTTTGTTTCCGCAATGAACATAAATACATCCAGTTAATCACCTGACAAAGAAACGGAAAAGCTTTATTGATGAGAAAAACGATCAATTTCGGTGGAAATTACCAACTTAAGTAGTACGAAGCCCAAGTTTGCATTGAGTTGCTCAACTTCCAGAATCATTGCGATTCTCTCGGCGTTACCTAATGGTCCTTAAAAGTTTTCTGGAAGGTAGGGCAACTGAGAGTTGAACCATTAATATGATTTACCAGGTTCCTGGAGGTGAAAACTTTTTGAGAGTTCCTAATATCCTCCGTAAATGCACTGGCGTTGATGATTATTGCGAAAATTGAGCGACGGTGTTTCAGTGGGTTGATTGCTTTCGAAAAAAGATAGATTAACTAGGTCATAGAGGGACGGGATGAATTCAATGGAAGATCTGTGGAGTTTTTTGTTAGTTTCTGAAGAACTGATTGTTTCAATCGGAATTACACTTTTTTCTCTGATGTGTCTTTTGTGTTGTAATAAGTACAGGGAGGTTAGAGTCTGTTAATCAGTACACAATAGTGTTTTCGTTTTGCAAAAAAGAGCAATCAGGTATACAGTATTATGATAAAGTAATGCACAAAATTCATAAAACGTACAACGATCACTTTTGAAAAAAATGCAAAAACACATCAAACTGTTTTTTTTATTCCGCATCTTTTGACATAAGTTACAAAAATAACACGTCAAAGTTGGACTGTTTAGTTAAATGAAAAGTTATTATGAAACTTACGTTTATTTCGTTTTTTATTCATTTTCTCGTTTTTTTCTTATGTGATCCCTACTACAACTATTTTTCCCTTGTGTAAAAACACAAGCTCTATCACATAATATAATAAAAATCTTAACTTCCCATTAAAAAAAATTGTTGATGACGTCATAACTTTGACAACTTTAACGTGTTATTTTTGTAACTCATGTCAAAAGATGCGGAATAAAAAAAACAGTTTGACGTGTTTTTGCATTTTTTTCAAAAGTGATCGTTGTACGTTTTATGAATTTTGTGCATTACTTTATCATACCCCTATATGTGCAGGCCTAAATTCCAGGATACTAGTATGCCACTCTTCATTGAGCATAAAATTTCACCACACATTTTTATTTTAGATGCTGGATGTCTCATTCACAGCAAATTCAAAAACGATCTTCATTGGATAACCCGTTGTAACACTAGGGGAACACTTGATATGACATTACCAATTCCAACGACAACAAAGATGAAAAATAATATAATTCATAATAGTAAAAAATTGTATAATAATCACCTACACAATGATTAAAGTCATAGACAAAAAAAACAATACAAAAATTCTGTAAAAAATGTTTTCTACTCATTAGATGAATTCTTCTGTGAGAAGTTTTGTTGTAGTGATATTCAAATTTGTCATCCTGTCTTAGTAATTAAGGATTCAATTTTAATATGTTTCATTGAATCACCAGTTCTATACAGTGAGCACGTAAAGGTTGGAACAAATTCGTTAAAAGCTCGATACGGCCGTTGGGGAAAAAAAGCTCAGACACGTCGATTTTCTTTTTCAGCTGCTCATTTTGTGATATACTAATTTTTTTATGACGTCATCGCTGATCGAGTTATGACGTCATTATAATTTTTTTGAATGGCATCACCCTATTTTGATAATACCTTCAAAAAGAACGCATTTTTCTGTGTATGGATGTCATATTTTTTCTTATGATACATAACCGTATTTTCGAGAAAAAAAAAATATTTCATTCATAATTAGGTCTATTAACGTAAACTTTCGACTTCAGGTATGCCCATAAAAAATCCAGTGGGATTAGATCAGGAGATCTAGCTGACCACTCTAAAAATCCTCGTCTGTGATCGAAATCCGGAGTACGAGGGAATTTTTCTCAAGTATCGATAGGCTACATCATACTCTGTTGTGAAGCAAGTGTGATGTGAGTTGCCTAGATGCCAATCCCGTCGTCTGGTGTTTGCTCGAAGTGTGCAACCGACCACCCGGGGTGGGGCTGTAGGTTTTTCCATGTTTTTCTGTAGCTTAAAAGTGGATACGCCATCAAAAATCAAAAAGTCCTCCCGAAGCGCCACGGCAAATGATAATAATAGCCGTCCTCTACCCGCAGACTAGGATTTTAAGAGTGGCCAGCTAGATCTCCTGATCTAAATCCACTAGATTTTATTTTGTGGAGATAATTCAGGTCAAAAGTTCACGTTAACAGACTTAATATTACATTCTTATGAATAAAATATATTTTATTTCTCCAACACACGGTTATCTAACATAAGAAAAAATATTACATTCATACACAGAAAAATGCGTTCTATTTGAAAGTATTATCAAAATAGGATAATGCCATTTAAAAAAAATTAAAATGACGTCATAACTCGAACAGCGATGACGTTATCAAAAATCCGAGTAGTCCAAAAAAATACGCAACTGAAAAATAAAATCGACGTGTCTCAGCTTATTTTCCCTAATGGCCATATCAAGCGTTTAACGAATTTGTTCCAACCTTTACGTGCTCACTGTATATTCATACAAAGCAATTTTCTATTGTAATAATTTGAATATTTATTTTGTACTGGTATTCTTTATATTTTTTATATTTATACATGTTGTTGTTGACCAGCATGGTAAAAATGTTCTTTCAATTTTATTTCATTTACTTGTGCGTCAATATATTATATTTATCATTTTATTCATATTTATTGTTTATTTTTTACTGGTATTCTTTGAATTTTTCATATTTCCATTTTTATATTTGTACATGTTCGTTGTTGACCAGTACAGTGAAAATAATGTTCCAATTTAATATTATTCACTTATACGCCAAATTATTATATTTATTATCTTATTTATACCATTTATTTATTTTCTACCTGTTTTTTGTCTTATCAGGTACCTAATAATTATTGTACTCTTACTTTTTATTTGTAAAGGACTTTGCCAATAAGAATTATGTTCTTCAGTTATCCTAACTTTTAAATCTGCAATTTTATCTGGTCTATTGAAATATACTTTTGATTCAGTTCGGGCCAAATTAAGTTTCAACTAGTGACTGTAGACGTCGTTTGTTATATACTTTTGATGTTGAATGAACTCATGAAAAGTACTCGAGAGGAGTCAAATCGGGGGATATAGGCGGTCATTCAATCGTTTCACGTTTTCCAATCCACTTCGTTTGAATGATCTCTGACAATACGTTTGTAATGCAGTGGAGCTCCGTCAAATAGGTAATACATTGATCTGTTCATTGCATTTGGATTATCAACATTAGGAAAAGTCTTTTGAATGTAAGCTGAAAAAAATTCACAAAAAATCTAGATAAACCTCACCATTAATCGTATAATCGAAAAAAAACAAAAAAAAAAGGAAATGAGTGCTAATAATTTTGTTGTAAATGATACCAGCCTAAACTTTCACTGTTTTAGGATACTCAATTGCTTGTGAGCCTCATACATTCTCTTAGTAACGAAAAGATTTTCAAGAAAAAACTCCAACATTGATGGAATTGATCGAATTGATCAGAGCGTAACGACTTAAAAATAAAAATGAAAAAGTAGAAACGCTATTTCCAACTTGTTTCGGGGAATTACCACATCATGTTGTGAATCGGTTGGACCGAAAAGCAAAAGAAAAAATTATAATACCGTCTCCTCGCGTTGTACAGCAATATAACCAGCTTTTGAGGAGAGTTGACCTTCTAGATAGACATACAGGACGTTATAAAATATCAGTCAGGTGAAAAAAAATGGTAGGTATTCAAGAATTTTTTTTCTCCTTGATGTTACGATGAAGAACTATTTTTTATTATATTAAAGGACGCAGGGGTGGGGGGGGGGGGTGGTGACAAAAATTCTTGATGACATAATCCTTTGGCAGTTCAGGCTGGAAATTGCAGAAACTCTTTACATGTTTGGAACATCAACAACAAAAAAAGTGGAAGGCCTTCAACCAATCAAGTGGAAGATGGAATAAACGCAAAAAGATACAACACATGTTCCTCCCAAAAATGTTTTCTTAGACGACACTGCCAACTGGATCAAGTACGATGATACAAGTCAAAAATGAAAACTGCCACACTGCAAAGGTTTCAACCACTTCAAATATGAGAAATGCGGCGAACATTTATGTCTTACAAAGGATAAAAACTGTTTTCTGACATCCCAAACGTAATGGAAAAGTGATCTGTGTGGATTTCGCTAAAGTCCAATAACCTATAATTTCGGAGATATTGGCTAACGGTACTGGAAAATGAATACTGAAAAATGCATACTTCATTGGTGTTGGGTAGTGTCGCTTTTTTGTTTTATACGAGACCTTTTTTTGCGATGAAATAGGCTAATGAGCTATTATACAAGTTCGTTTATAATAATAATAATAATAGTTATAACGTTCATTTTCCACAGAGACAAAAATAACTACAAGTGTAGGGTTATGCATATTTTGATAAGAAAAATGAACAAGGGATAACCCCCAAATCACAGGGTTGTACTTGGGCATTTTCTTGTTTGTTCTTTATGAGCTCAATACATGTTAGTGAATCAGCTGTCATTGTAGTGCAACAATAGTACTGAGATGCATAGTCTCATCGTAGCACATCTCATCATTTGAAAAATTCCTGTGAAAAACCCAACATCAATAAACTATGTTTCACAAGTACAATGTCGATATTACTTGACGGAAGACAATTAATCAAATAATTAAAAATGGATTACATAATCCATTCATCCGCTTCAACCTAAACAATAGGTGTATTCGGCGGCAAGTCTCCAACAGAAAACAACTACTGCCCCCTACGATGGTTGAATTATATCTCTTAGATTCTTGGCAAAGTTTTCCACAAGAACTACTTTGCAGTGCTCTTTAATTACCATAGCTGAAATTATTTTTCGATTCAATAAACTATGTTATTTTTCAGTATTAATTTTCCAGAATTACTGGCCGATATCTCCGAAATTATTGGTTATTAGACTTTAGCGCAATGGTAACTTTAAATCAGTTAGTCTTCCCTCAACAATATCCAAAATTCATCCAAGCAATTTCCACATAGATCATTTTTGTTTACAACGTTTTTATTATAGAAAAATAATTAAAGAATAATTTTCTAATTATGACATTAATTTATATTCAACATGAAATGAATATATTTTTCAGCTGAACATTTTAAATAATGTGTTTTGGCAAATCATGACATGCAGGGCTAAGTGAGAAAAAACTACTTCGTATTAATTGTACTAGTAGAAACCCAACGTAGTAATTGGCTACGGCTGTTAAGTGCTCAGACAAGCTTCAGACTATATCTTGATCCCACTTGAAGCCATCACTAGTCTTTCGGATCAAACTAGAGCTCCCATCACAAATTAGAGTTCTCTCAATAACGATGAATAACCTCTCCAGCTTCCAATTTCATCTTAACCACCCGAATCATTTCAGCTCATCAAATCGGCATCCGGCGCCCTCTGGGACGTCCTGTCAGTTCGGCATCTTATCAGCAGAATCTTAAGAGGATGATGTTCTTACATATTCCTCATCCTTTGTATGTGCTCTGTTGGAAGGAATCCATGAAAGGCGCACGTAAGAGGATATCATGTGCTCGACATAAAAGGACCATGATCGTAGATTAGTCGTTTGAAGAGCCAAATTTTATTATCGGACTCTCAGCTATTACATACTTTATATAGCCCGGAAAAATCTGCGCAGCTTTGTGGATCGGCTTTGTCGAATTTTACAGAACCACAGGGAATTTCTTTCACGGATACGATGGGACGTGTGAAAGAATGGTTGACAAATCAACTATTACTTTGAATGGATCTTCGGATATGCAATAAATATTTGACGGAACACCATGGCAAATAATAATAATGGTCGTCTTCCAACAGCACTGGCTATGTCATTCGGTACACTCTACGCATATTCAATGATCATTGCAAGCCTATTTTCGAAAAATATGCTATTTTGCCTCAACTTTGCCTGTTTGTCTATTATGCTTTGATAGATATCTATAAAAACAAAAATAATTATTCGAGTGTATCCGAATCTCATAATCATGATACAAAGATCATCGAATTTGATCAAAATACCTTTATATCGACTGAATGTGTCCAGGAATAACTCACAACACGACAAGGTATTGATGTGCAGTATGGCGGAACATTTAGAATTTAGAATATTGTGTAATAGTTATATTCCTATACAGGGATATGTACGTGCTTATGTGTATGTATGAATGGATGTTTATATGAGTACATGTTTTTATTAATTGTATACGGTGAAGCGTTTTTTCATCTATTTTATCTTTGTATATATTTTTTTATTGTACATTACCTTAATTGTCTTTCTGAAAGGTGTAACACTGACCTGCTAGAAATGTATTTTTATTGATATGTAACATAGCCAATAAACTTCTATTCTATTTTATTCTATTTTATGTATGAGGTAGTATAATTTTTAAAAAGTGCGTTTTTAGCCCCCTTTCCTGTTATATTTTGAACGGTTTGACGTATAAACATGGAACAAAAACTATTTTGAATGGTGTCACCCATAGTACATTTTGAAATGGAACACATTGTCATTGGAGGTGGTTGGGGCATATCAATTCAAAAATTTCAAATAGCATTGGGGCTCAAATTTCACATCGTTACAACCATATAATTTTTTTCACAATTTCGATGACTTTCTCTTTCGAAATTTTAAGTTTATGCGCCTCCAGCGCCATCTGTCGAAGAATTGCAATGTAGCGGTTGAAGTGAAAATATTTTTGAATTTCTGATTATTTTTCACTCAGATAAAAAAAAACTAAGAAGAACACTGCAGGAAATAAACTTCCACCTACCTAGTTAACTTTGGTGGAATCTACTCCTCTTCTCAGTTTAGCGGATGGACGGGGAGGTGTTATAAGTACTCGCGAGTGAAAAATATATTGGAAAATGCGGGTTGTCATACAATTGACAAGTCTACAACAGAAAATAAACTACTGCCCTCTACTACCATTGAATTATATCTGTTAGATTATGTCTGTTAGGTTATTTGCAAAATTTTCTACATGAACTACACTGCGATGGTCTTTAAATGCCATAGCAGAAATGATTTTTTGATTTGGTGAATACTATTCACCAGAAGACGATTGCAGATTCAAGCAATTGAAACGTTGAAAAATTTGAAAGAGATAGAAATCTTTCAACCATTAAGATGATGGACGTCCGAAATATAAGTAATCAAGTTACTACATCGTCTAAAACATTCAAACAAACCGATAGAGCAAATATCTCACTAGGAAATGGGTTTTATAATTCATAGCAATTTCATTTGGTTTATGCAATGCTCTGTCAACCTGTCACATACTGTAGGAACTAGTTTTGAAATGTTTGGTTCAATAATTAAATGGTGTTAACTAGGCAAAGAAAAGCAACTGGAAGAAATCATATTTCTCTCGAAGGTACTTAAATTTCTGATGATGTGTCATCTCTCTCAGTATAAAACAAAATCAATTTCGTGAAATCTGAAGTTGTTGGAAATTGGCCATGAACCAGAAGAGCATCCAGTGCAACTTATTTCAGAAATTCGTCCATTTTCGATTGTAGTAATGATTGCCAACAGTGAATAACTGAACTCAGGAAGAAACCACTTAATAACTGCATCAATTTCCGCGAGTTTCCTGAGAAAAAGAAAAATTCATTTTGGATTGCCATTGTGCACCACAGCAGGATACTGAATTCGTTTCGTCTCGAGATATGAACAGCTGACAAGAAAGGAACGGCCCTCTTCATCATAACTCTGGACAGAACTGAGAGAAACTACTCTGTTATGAGAGAGGAACTTTTATCGATAATCGAAGTCATTGAACTCTCCCATACATAATTTTATGATCTAAACGTTGTTGTGGGAAGTATAGAGTTCACGTTAGTTATTCTGAATATCTTTTCATTTAATCTTTTTCGACGAATTCCCATGTCATTAAATGAATACGATAATATTGAAAACATACTAATGGTCATCTGATCTTACCCTTGAGGCAAACTTACCAGTAAGTTTATCTGCTGTTTTTATGTGTAGACACACCCGAAGAATTCCTAAGAAGGGTGAAAAAGAACTTGCCTTCATGAATAAACAATGAACTTTGGCCCGAATGTTTCGGAATTTCAAACTATAATTTCAACCATGACCGCGAATTCTGAAACCCGATACTTAATTCACTCCCACTATAATTCCTACTTCCTAATCTGACCATTCGTGGTGATGTCACTCGCACACGCAATAATTTGAAATAAACCACTCGGGCCGTCGTTATAAATCAAAGGATTATTCGTAGATTAGATCCCCGCGTATGCACCCTACGTGGCGAATGACTTCTAAACTATTCGCTAATTGCAATTTCGTTGTTATCCATAAAGCCGTTTTCCAACTATTAATGCAGTGAATGCAATGAAGGTGGTCACAGTCGACCATGATGGACTGGTCGGGAAATATAATAGGAGGTAAAGCTTCCTTCGTCGTTACGTCATTGTTGCTTTGTTTGTAAATGGGATTAGTGCAGGATGGATGCCGATCTCATGAAGAAGAATTTTTAGAGGAAGGATAGAGGACTCAACGCCAAGATTGAGAAACGTGAAAGATATGTCAATGAAGTAAACATCATCTGGGGCTATAAGCAAAATCAGTATAAGCTTATAGCTCCTGATGGTTAACTGTCTTAACAAAACAAAGGAAATGAAAGCATTTCTAATTGTGGAATCCTATAGTCCAGGAGCCCAGTAAAAATTTGGTCAGTCATTTCCTCTCAAGCGATATTTAGTGGAATGCATCAGAAAGTCGTATTATAAAGATTCGTGAACGTCAGCTGCGATTCCGTTGGTGGGGGGGGGGGGGGGATGATCAGCACAGTAGCTTCCTACGCACGAAGAAAAAAAATATATTCAATTATGTCCTCCTTCCCAGAAACATGTTAAATTGACGCAATCCGAATATAAGGTAAAATTTTATTTGAGAGGAAATCATAGAAGGTACAATTGTTTTTGTGTTCGACCAACTAGCTGTCGTATAATACACCATGCTATAGTCAGCTGATTTTTTCTTTCTTCAAGATATTGCTTTAGCGATAATTTAACATGTTTTCAGGTAGGAAATACATTTCTTTTTCTTTGTGTGTGGGAGGCTACCACCCCTCATCCCCCCACGGAACCGCAGCTGACGTTCACGAAGCTTTATAATATAACTCTCTGATGCATTCCACTAATTTTCGCTTGGGAGGAACTTGGTCATGGAAATCTGTCACTGGCTCCCGGACTACTAGGAGTATGCCTTGAACTCTTCAGAAGTTATCTATCTGATAGACAACAAGTCGTTGAAATTGGTTATTTCACTAGTCATATTCGACAGACGACTTGTGGAATTCCGCAAGGAATAGTATTGGGACCATTCCTTTTTTTGGTATATGTTAATGAAGTTTTGAAACAAAACTTCTAGTGAAATAATTTCTCATGCTGATGATAGTGTTATTATTGATAGTGGAAGCTGATAGTAACAAGCAGTGTCAAAGGATGAGACTGATGTTTCTGTTTTGAAAAGCAACTTCGGTGTTGATCATCTGACACGGAATTTGAAAGATTCAACTTTCAATACATTCTCCTGCAATGAAACCAATCAACATGAGAATATTGAAAAAATTATACTTCATGAATTAAAATGTGTACTTGATAAAACTAAACATAATGGAAATTTCAATTGTAAATATGGTAGTGATAGAAAAAATTGATTCTATAAGATATACAAAATTGAAAATTTAAAATGGAAACATAAAAATGGAAATTTCTGTCTGTTTATTTACCCGCCCTTCACCCCAAAATTTTTGGGGAGCTTCGCGACCGGATTTTTCATTATTTTCTCACTTCTCCTTCCTCCCCAATACTTTCCAGAATCTTCGCGGCTTGATTTTTGATTATATTTCCCCCTCCCCAAGTCACCAAAATATTCCGGGCACTTCGCGACCAGACTTTTTGATATTTCCCCCCTCCCCTAAGTTTTAGGGGAGCGTGGCTCACGGATTTTTGTATATTTCCACCAACTCCCCCTCCGATCCTCAAAAGTTTCTAGGCGCTTTTCGACCTGATTTTTGATTATTTTTCCCTCTTGCCCCAACCCAGACTTTTTCGGGCGCTTCACGAGAATTTTGAATAGTGTTTATAAAACCACAAGAAACCAGAAAAAATGGCGAGAGATTTTCAAATTCCACAAGATACAAAAACGAAAAATTATGTACCTACTCAATTTCATCATTCGTTTCTAAAAACAGCAAGATCTCGAAAACTAAACAATATATCAAAAACATGTATAGCAACAGTTTCATTGTTCTCAAACAGATCTATTTATAGTTCCCTTGAAAATTTTTCGTATATTGAAAAAAATTAAGATGTAGACCTGGAAATATTTACCGGTTTCTTTCAAAAAACATCCGAGAACTAAAAAAGATATCGAAAAAATGCGCGAACGTTTTTATCATCCTCCAAAAAAGTTTCATGAAATAAACAATTTTTTTTTGTAAAACTACCAGAAATTCAAAGATGGCGGCCAATTTTCAAATTTTACAGAGCACCTTTTTGATTGTCCTTCTGAAAACCCACAGAAAATATATGTAGTCCGGATAATATATCACAAAATGAAAAATGGCGGATTTGAAAAAATTTTAACATATTTTTCGAAAAACAAAAAAAAAACTTGAAAACGATATGAAATATCAAAAAAAGATTCATTGAAATTTTGTCATATCTTAAAAAATAAACAGAAAATTGATTTTTTTTATAAAAACTTCAAGATCTCAAAGAAGGCGACAGATTTTCAATTTTCACAAAATACCTTTCGATCACATCCTATGAATGTAAATGAATTATTTCAAAGATATCGATAGTCAGGGAAATGTTGGGAAAAAACTAAAAATAAGGGACCACCAAAAGGGAAATACCACAATCTCGAAAACTAAATGGGATATCGCAAAAAAATATATACAAAGAATTTAATTTTTATAAAAAAGATCTACAAAATGTTGGGATGAAATGTTTTCACATTTTTTTATGATATGTTTTTAGTATTCTGGTGGTTTTAGTATTAATGCGAATCGGAACGCAACACGCGAGAGTTCCCGAGCTATAGTATTTATATCCCTATAACTTCCGAGCACTCACTCAATAATAATAACAATAATAATAATAATCCTTCCACGATAATTTCTGGTTTGACAAAACATCAGCGCAGTTCCGTACCGGAAAAGAACAACTCATTGGTTCTTCTATTAACAACTGATTCTTCAAATACCGCATTATGTCGCGTGAGGCCTCGATCCGCCCCTGAAGGAATCTTCAACGATTTCTGGGTAAAATTAATTACACTGTAGGGTAATAAACATAAATTATTGCCAAAGTCGGTGTAAATCTGCTCGTGCATCCTTATTACACCCTATTAAATTAACACCCACTATCCGTTATTTATCGCACAAGTTTTGACAATACTAGCAAACCCATTACCGTCTATGTAATTAGGGTTTTTGCTACGGTTGAACGTATTCATGAATCTTTAATATGGATGGGAACTCGCATAGTAAGCATTTTTTGAATGTTATCATGGCTTCACTAAGATATTTCTTCTAACATCTGAGATACAGATGAGAGGAAAATATTTATAGTGGGAGATCTTTGTGTGGTCCATTCTGTTGTTGTAATAATCATTTGACCTCAATGATCAGCACAGGTAACATCAAATTGATCTTAATCGTTATGGTCATTTAGCCGTCACCATTGTGGTTGTTGCCATCATGATCATCACCATAGCTACAGATATCTGAAGTTCACTGTGAGAATATGAGCATTGCCACCTTTAGCTGTCCTTCAGAGTTCCGAATCGCAAGGTCATTAACGTTGGTAAGTACAATGTTTTACATGTTGAATGCGATTCTGAACACATTGAATACCACTACTGGATGAAATCTATACTTATTGTTTTCTACCATTGCTTTAAATTAACCTAACCTTGTTGCGAAACATACTTCAGCACCCAATGACTTACTCTGTTTAACTCTGATGATTAAAATAATTTCAACTCAAAAAGGATTTGTAAACCGGAATCTGAACTTTTGTAATTAATAAGCCATAATTGACTTATATATCTATTGAACAAAACAATAAGGAATAACAACCAGAGCAACTCCTAATTTTGACCAATAATGTTTCTCAATTCGGAAAACGCAAATTGTGAGAATTGAAGATATAAAGAGTAGGTACTGGAAGGAAATCGAATGTGGAGTACCACAAGGGACGGTTCTAAGTCCAATACTAATTTTTATATGTGAATCAACAATGTTTTCTAGTATCATCTGTTAGAATAACTAGTTTTATAAATAACACCGCGGTTTCCTACTCTGGGGAATTATGGCTAATGGTCAAAGAACAGGCAGAGCAAGACCTGTAGATGGTTAAAAATTTGTTTGATTACAAACAATTTTTTTGGAATTTTGACGAAACCTTTTTCTTAACTCTCTATAATTAATAATCTCCTTTGTCATTCTATCAATTACTAACGATTCAAAATAGGTTCAGAATATCCTCTACAACAAATATACAATATTTAGCTGTGATTAGTTGTATGACCAATTTGGCATATCCGACTTGAGACAATTATTTTATAAGACACCTGTACTGAATCAATACAAAGAGAAGGAAAATCTCAGTCACCCGAGTATATGCAATAAAAATGAATATATAATACCATATGCATTCAAAAATATAGACCAGGAAGCATATGATCCTCAAAATCTATTCTAAAATTCAAAATAGCTCTCAATAAATTAATAATAAGTAAACCTACTAGAAAAATTGGTGAAATATTTGAACATGGTTTGATACCTCTATGTTATTCACTTTATCTCTTTGTGATTGTTATATACTGTAATATAATTTTAATGTTGTGATAATTTTGCCCCACTTTGTGGTGACAATTGTTACTAAATTTCAATATTTTTTGATAATTTTGTGATGATAAATGGTTGTAGTGAAAGTAGAGTAGTTTTTTTAAAATTTGATTTCTGATAAATTTGTTGTATGCACGAAGTTATAAGTCATATGGTAATAAATAATCATATAACTGTCTTTATTGCTCGAATATAGATCCAGGCTAGATACTCTTATAATTTTATACCTCGAACCTTCTATTCTGTTGCAGAAACTCTCTCAGCTCAGTTAGTGCCAATAAGAAACATGCAGTCTCTTCTCCTCAGGGTTGGTTTCTTGGAAAGGGCTTCCAATGTGAAATTTTGAAATATTTGTGACAGTTGTAACAAAATATAAGCGTTTTTATTCAATTAACTTCATCAAAAATGTGATTTTTTTAGTCTAAAATACTTATTTTAATTTTCCTGCAAGATACCTTAGCCTATATAACCTTTCTCGTTTTCCTTTTTGTACAGAATTGAAACGTCAACAAGTTCTGTTCTTTAAATCCTTTCTTGTGGCTGTTTAGTCACCACCAAAAAATCTCCGATTGAGTATCGAGTAAAGAATCGAATCTATCTACGCGCTGTCAACTGTGAACTTGTTGTCGTTCAGTTGAAGGTTATGTTGCAATGCAATTATTATTTTCTATTATTAATATAATCAATTGTCCAATAAATAAAAGTGCAAATTAAGTGAGAGTTCTTTCTTAGAATGTAAAGTTCAGTTATATATCACCGTGGTGCACGAAATTAGAAAGTTTTTTCCGAATTGTTCTTGCAAGTTTGTCAAAAGTGAAGTTATTTTTTGTTGGGACATGAATGTTCGTATATTTACCAGGAACAAATGTTGAAACTGATAAATACCTTTGTAAAAGCCTTTGGACTCAAAGCCCTTCTCCAACATCTGCCTAGCTGTTTCCTTCAGTCTGGAAGCTTCTCTGGAGGTAAGTTCTTGTTAATATGTAGTGTATGCTTTATACAAAACGATGAATGCAACTTTGTCTGGCTACTTGAAATTTTTCAGGTAAAATTTTAATTTTGAAATTTAAGAAAAAATTTGACGTGCTATGCTCCCTTCTTGGTCTCCATCCGCGTCTTCCCCTATCAACTCCCGGTTACCACGGAAACTCGTTTCACCTTTTTTTGATTTCTCGGTATTAGATTCACTTCTTGTATATAAATTTCACTTTTTGTCTTTTTGAAAAACCTTAGCCTACTTTTATTGTAACTTAACAACTTAAATTATTAACTATATTCAATGAAACTCTTGATAAATCTTCTTATTCCTGCCTCATTTTGAACTCTCTTCTTTCCAAGGTACTGTCCTATTTTTACTGCCTGGTTTTTATTTTATAATCATTAAAATTGAGGTTCTGTTGTTAATTTTTGTTGATTTTTCAAAAAAAAACATGGGAAATATGGTTCTATATTGTTCTCTTCAGTCTTGTTTATAGTGATATTTTGATTTGATTTGATTTTACAGTTGGTGTTGGCTGGTAGCAGTTGGTTTTTACTCTGCTACGAAGGGTGTTTTGGAACAACCTTTTGAGCTTCTGAAACAGAATATTAAGGCACAATGGATGGATTTTGATGGTATTTTCACATTCTATGCAGTTATGATGTTCTTTAGTAGTTGAGGTGTAGTATTTAGCCTTTTTTTAGAGCAATAATAATAATAATAACCTACTATTTCTTACATACAACATTGTTTCATAACAATATATCTTTTCAATGTTATTAATTTTTGAATATGTACAAGTAGCATCTGTTGCCTACTTCTGTGGGTTTTTCTGTTCATTTGCAAAAAGTGCAAAATATTTTTATATATTTTTTTTGAATGAACAATGATGATGACGATCTGTTTGATGTAATTCACTTTCTGTCGTAAATTCAGTAAAGGAAGTAGCTGTTTTCAGTCAGATCCCACTTTGTAGGATCATTGGATAAAAGGATAATTCGAATTTGTTGGATTGAATCGCGTTCATAGCACAGGTTGAAATTGTCAGTATCCACAGAATTCCAAATCTTTGTTTTTAGAAAATCTTTTGTCACAACTTGTTCCTGCTATCGTACACTCGACCGAACAAGCATGCATTACCGCGGCAGTATGCGTACAGGTGCTTCCGACAACAGTAGTATCGTTCACAATAATTAGCTGTCAATAGCAACGATTCCGGTTTATCAGACGTCCTTTTGGAACTTGAGTGAAGCTATCACCCTCCTTCATACCCCTTTCACTCCCCCCCCTGACGCGTTGTACGTCCGACACATGCCTGTCTACCCGCTCTTCGAATAATGGAATCGAATTATACCATAAATATTGTCAATTTCAGGTGGAGTTCCAATCATTCCGTGTGTCAAAACAGATACGGCCCGAAGGGTAGGTATTTTATTGAAAAATTTCCAAAGCGCGGTGTACATTTCGGGGTGGTAGGAACTAAAACATTTTCTGTAATTTCCTAAGCGGCGTTTCTCATTGACTCGTTTCTCATTTCGAATAGTTTTATTTTAACTGTGTTATAAAAGCTTCAATTTTTCTCCTACAACCAATAAACTTGTATAGATATGAGTTTCTTCACTTTCTTACTTTGATCAAATACTTGGAAGAGGGAGAATGTCCTGTTGGTGCCGCAAAAAATTGGATAACTCCTTTCGTCAAAAACGGTACGTGATCTATCTGTACCAAGAAAACAACATTAATTCTGTTATTAGCTCTAATATGAGATTTGGTGTGCCTCAAGGATCTGTTTTAGGTCCGGTGTTTATTTAATTATTTATTTATTCAAACGGGCAATCCCAATTCAGGTTAAGGTATTACAGTAGTATATACAAGTAGTTAATACAATACAATAAAGTGGTTAGAAGGTAAATTATGTGGATTTCATTGAAGATATGAACAGGATGTTCATAAAGTCAGTTGTGGAATCATCTGCCACTGAAAGTTGGAATTTAGTCGCTGTTTTCCATCGTACAAGATAACCTCTCTTGGAAGGGCTTCATGTTTTAAAGAGAAACATTCTCATTTGAAAATTGAATCTATACTCAAGAGAGGTTATCTTGTACGATGAAAAATAGCGACTAAATTTTCCAGAGGAGTCTTGTATCGATTCAATTTTCAGTTGAGAATGTTTCTCTTTAAAACGTAAATTATGTGATTAGTACAGTTGCAGTATTATTAGATAACAATTGAATCAAATAATAGAAAAACAAACGAAAAAAGTACACTTGAGTAGCAATATAATCAAGTCTGATTCATGTAGGCCAAATATCACTAAACCCAACAAAAGAGCTAAAGCTGTAGTATTGAATATCAAATAACAAGGTCAAGAATATTGTTTTTGAAGCGATGAAGATTTGAACTTTGTCCAAGGAGTTGGCCAATCGCAGAGATCTGGAGATGAAGCTGTGGTATGAGTAGTTGAATCTATGAAATGCAACATAAAAGGTTTGTACGTGTCTAGTTGCACGACTGGGGACAAATAGGGATATTTTAGAGAGAAGCTCCGGGCTGTTACAGAGTCCATTGACAATCTTAAATAGTATTAGGTCTCTATGTTTCCTGCGTACCTCAAGAGAAGGTAGGTTCAATATGCGTTCTAATGCAGTATAGTCGCAGTTTACATGCATCTTGTAGGCTTTATATCTGTTATGTATGTTATTCATTCTTTAAGTCAATGAAATCAGTTATGCAACAAAAGAAGGATCTTTTGTGATTTTTGCAGATGACACCACTGTTACAGTCTCTGATGAAAACGAAAATAGTCTGACACCGAAATGCTCTGATGTGATCAATGTCGTCAACTCATGGTTCTACAATTTTTTTTTAGTTTAAATTCCGATAAAATGAATCTCCTACGATTTCATAATCATCAAAAAGTTTGTAATAAACTTCGTTATGATGAAAAAGTTTTCAGGACTTCATATAGATGAATGTCTTAGTTTCAAAGAACATTGCGAATACTTGGTTTCTAAGTTGAATTCAGCCAGTTATTCATTCAGAAACTTGAGAACTGTACTAGAAGTCCAGCAGTAACTCAGCGTTTACTACGCCTATGTGGAATCTCGGCTAAGGTACCGGATTTGTATTTGGGGGTGGACCAGTCTATCTCAAGCAGTGTTTATTTCTCAAAAGCGAGTACTGAGGGCAATTTTTTGAATTTTAATTTGGTTACTTTACCATGTTCCCCACTGATTACATTCGAAATCTGTATTTATTAACAGTGGCCTCAGACGAATAATTTTTAATCAACCAAAACTGTATGAATTACTGTTTTCGATATCTCCATGGTGGACATCCTCAGCTTGGACTTACTGTGTAATAATCGTGGAATATTTGATGGAAATGAATATTTTATATCAATTCACAAATGAACTATCATCTCATCAAATTATTGTAAACAAAGAAATATATTTTCATTTGAACTAACTTTCACAAATGAATTTAACAATCAAATTATAGCAAAATAATTAATTAGTAGAGAAAAAACACTATTGGTTTGTTATTTGGACATATGACTAAATTGATGTCGTATAATTGGAATGAACAGAAATATCCGAAAACGATATATTCGCAGTTGATTTGCTGAATATTTTATCATAGTTGTGTTGGTCCGGGAATACCTGTATTCAAAATCTGACAATAGTTGTTCAATGAATTGTATTTTTTTTATTTGATCATCATATATTTGTAAAATATAAAAATCTAACTGGTAAAACTGTATTCGATTTAGTGAATAAAATCAATATCACCGATGAAAAGAATGCTATCCCAATTTATTCGATTGTGTTGAGCATGATATTCTACTAGAAATATTTGAGCACAATGAACTAAGTTATAAATCATATTGGAGGATGAAATCTCATTTAGAAACTTGTGAAGTATTTGTAGAAGTACCAACACTAAATAACTTACTGATTTCCAACAAACAGTCATCCGAACTTTGAAATCTGGTGGACCCCAAGGATCATTATTAGAACCCATTTAATTAATGTTGGATAAAAATGATCCTGAATGAATTTTCCATCAATACCAATTGTTTCCTTCGCTGATGACACAAGTTTACTCAATTTCAATGACAATATCAATGATTTAGTTCAAACGTATGAAAGAAGTATTGAACAATATTTTTGATTGGTTTTCTGCAAATAAACTGATGGTAAACCATAAAAAACTTTTAGCATGTTGATTCAACCCATCAACAGAATAGAACAAGTGGAGATCAATATAAGAGAAACAAACACTTTTTAGGATACTGGCTTAAAGAATGGTTGGATTGGAAGATACGTGTATCAGTTATGAATGAGAAATCATCTAGCGCAATGTATGCAAATGATATCATCAGAAATAATGTGGATATCAATGTGGTGGAATTAGTTTATTATGCCTACTTTCAAAGCACCCTTTGTTATGGTATTGAATTTCGAGGAAATTCGACTGATATATACCTGGTCCTCGAACAAACTCAAGTAGTTTTTCCGCTTCAGAAAATTTCAACGTTTCACTACAAAAATTGTTTGGCGATTCGACAATTATTGTAGTGTGAATTTTCGATCGCTGAAAAAATAAACAAACCAAATTATGTAGGCGTATTGTGAGAATATTTTCTTCATGTATAAAATTTCTCATACGAGGAATGAAATTATCAAAAAATTACAGAGGAAATTTCCCTCACGTGTAAAAACGTCCATAAGAGGAATGCAATTACCGCTGACTCACAGCGATAATTGCACTGTAGTGACGCGTTTCGCTTCACGGCAGTGCAATTATCGCATTAGATATCAATTCAAGTGAAGTCGCGCGATTTTAATGTCAGAAGTGAGACTTCAAATGTGTCATCTACCTACAAGTGTTCATATTGCGATTGCTACGGAAGTAGCTGAGAAGCTTACGGACATAGAAAATCTAGAACCAGGCACGCCAGGAGGAAGCTTGGGATATAATGTTACTTATAATAATTGTACTGTTTATTATAACATTAAATAAAGAAAATTCATTGTGCATTCTTGAAATTTTCACTAAACAAGAACGAATTTTTTGATTGGCTAAAAGAGTGAGTTGTGAAATTTCCTACCGAATACCACTCGTGCATTGAAAATTAACCAGATAATTCTGAAAAAAACGTGTTTTTTTATAAAAAACCGCACTCGGTTATTTTTTTCGTTGTTTCAAAAAATTGCCCTCCTCCTTCGGAGTCGGGAAATTTATGCTTTGAAACAACGAAAAAAATAAACTCGTGCAGTTTTAAAAAAAAACACGTTTTTTTCAGAATTATCGGTAATTTTCAATGCACTTGTGGTATTACCCCCGGTAATTGCTCTGCGGAGCGATAATTGCACCGCGAAAACATCCCGTCGTCATGACACCAGAAACAATACTGAAAAATGACAGATGAACTTCAAAAAGTGAGAAAATGTCGCCTGTCTAGCATAATTTTATTTATAGTCTCTAGTAGTAATATCATATTTTCATTAGTCTTCTCTTCATCGATGCTCTAGCGAGCGAAATGCAGTTTTACTCTGAAATGTCATTATCGTAATGTTGATACATACTTAAAATGCAGTTTCCTGAGAAATAAATATCTGTCTGTCTGATAGTAAAACTATTTTCATATCAAGAAAGAGGCGAAACTTGAATAAAAATAATAAATAACAAAAATGAATAATTCCTTTTACAGGATGTTGTTAAATTTATGCGAATTTAAAAATATGCAAGTCGACCCGATTTCAGGTTTATATTTCTCCTTCAAGCAATAAATCAAATCTATCATCAAAACATCATCAAATAATGGAATAGGTTCGACAGTTTCAGTATTGACAGTAGTTGAATTCTATTGGTTTAATGAATTTTTACTGACTAACAACAAATTATTGTGAGACACAAATGAAACAAATTATGTTTCATTATTGATAATAACTGCCGTTGTGAACATGACAAAGCAAGGGAATTTTCAAAAATACTTACTGAAAGTGCAAGGAGTATTGTAAAAGCTACATCAACAGAGTAATTGTTGGTATGGGTTGAAATATAGGTAACATTGAAGGCGAGATCTGAATGGGGTTATAATATTCCATATCAAAAGATCTAAGATGTCAGTGGAATTTACTTCAACGATCAGTATTTCATCTACAGCATTCACAGCAAACAGTATCTAGAGCAATTCACGTTCACTTCTCTCAGAATAATGGTTTTAAAATTGTTGAGCTGTGCCAGTATCCACTTATTTATTTCCTTTGTACACATAAATTATGAGGAGCCCATCTTTTATTAAAAATTCAGGTATCCTGAAGATCAGATTCTACGGCCTCAACAAAGGGTTATTTAGAATTTAAAGCGCTTTATTCGAGTGACCTCTCGAGCTCTTATCTCCGAAGGGTCGCATGATAATGGAACCTATACCCACACGTTCAACAATGATAGTGTATAGCCCAGTGAAAATGGTCACCAATTTAATAGTCCGGGATGTAAGGTGCTTCGGTGATTGATGTGAAAAACATTTATGAACAGATTGAGAACTGTTTTGTTATTTATATTGTTAAAAATATTCCGAGCATACCGTATATTAAAATATTTTATTATTATTCAGTACGTGGGTAACGTTGTTACATTTTATAATTCAGTACGTGAGAGAAGTTATTATATTTTGATATACAACTTCTCCTTAACTATGCTATAAATAAAAAAAAGTTTTCAAAAAGGCTACTGATACCTTGATCAGGTCGTCGAAGTTAGATTTTTGATGTGTCCACAGCTAGTAATGACAATGGGAGAAGTTTGGAAGAGTAGAATTCAAATACTTAGAAAACGTTCCTAAAATGTAGATGCCAGTTTTAATTGAAAGTATAGGTCTTTTCCGAATGATTTATATAGCCCCATTTTGAAGGAAATCCATTGTTGAATTTTCACTTATAATATCACAATAGATTAAAATATTTCCGGAAAATTTTTTGAGGGCACGAATATTTTCAAAATATTCGTGGCCGAAAGAAAATTTCCAGGAATAATTTAAACTTTCGTGGTATTCGGTAAGAAAATTTCACAGCATAATTTGGAAAAAAAATATTAATCCAATCTGACATTTCAAATTAATTTCACTGCTTGTCAAATCCACCATGTTTCGTTAAATACTCGTTAGGACAACAAGAGGATTGTTCCGAATTCTTGGGATTCTTATTGAATACTCTTCGTGAGCAGGAAAATGACAAAATCAGTAGTCTCGACCGTTCTGGATCAAATGGTTCCATACAGCTTATCTCGTCTTTTGTTTATAGAACTTTCGCTGGAAAAATCCTCACTAGTTTATGTTGTGGTACATGTTTGAGAGACAGTAAAAACGTATGTGACTTTCTGGAGCTTCAACTAGCATTTCTTGATATGTCTGATAGCCAGTCCGTGCGGAGCTTGCTGTTTCATCATATGAAAATAGAACTTTTAACTGGTGATGATCAACTGTATTGCCCAATATGCGCCAAAATGACTGATAATTATAAGACAACGAGTATAACTGAGGCACCAGTCAATCTGATAATAACACTGATGCTCTTCAAACATGACTCAACCTCTGGCGGAGGCACCAAACTTATACGAAGATTGGAAATAGATGAACAACTCAATCTAGCAGACCACAATTATATTCTTCATGCAGTCATTGTTCACTGTGGTTCTGGCATTGAATGTGGCCATTATTACGCATTGGCGAAAGATGGAACGGACTGGTTTAAGTTTGACGATAGTTTTGTTTCTAAATGCTCTGACGATATCTTGGGTTGGAGCCTCTGGAGACACCCTACATTTTATTTTATGAGAGAAAGGACATTGGCAGATCAAGATCTTCAGATGATGTGGTGCTGCAGGTTTTTTCGGGTTTTCCTGCAGCTGAAAAAGCAAATGCGCCACTGGAATCAATCAAATCGCCCCGGAGCGCCAATTAATTTTTGTTGTTGTTTTATATTTTTATATTTATTGATTACTTTCCGGTTCATATTTTCAATAAAATCAACATGTTCACATTATTGTGAACATCTTCTAAAAAAAAAATATATTACCAACTTTAATTACACCAAATGCTAAAACTCAAATGGGTATTAGATCAGTCTATCGCCCTTTCATAATTTTAGGTTAACAAAGGTGGTAGAAATGTATTTTTTGTTAAAGTAATCCATAACACTTCTGATGTAAAAAATATAATATTAACATGGTTTGTTGCAGTAGGTGCCGTGATATAGGCGGCCATGCTTTTGACAGATGAGGTTTATATTGGTAAATTACATTGAGTTACTGTATAGTAAACCAGCAAACAAAGATATTCTTATGTAAAACATTTCTTGTAAGCATTTGCGTTAAACAATTTGAGAAAAATGAAATGCTTTAAAAAGTACAATTTCTGTAAATTCTGCAAAGAGTTGAGTCAAGTGCAAATATGTCATCCAAAATTAATATATTAAACGAATTTAATGGAAGATTGCGACCAGGAAGCGTTAGAGTCGAATGGTTTGTTTAAGAAAATCCAAGAAAGTCTGCTGCAGATGTCAAGTAAATATGGCCTTTTGCGTAAAAGAGATTCGAACAAAATTGTTTCAAAATATTACATATATGTCTTAAATCACAGACATCTAATTAATTCGCCACCTTCCTATTCACCATTAAGAAGAGAGGATGGGTTAGAATTCAAGCAACATTTGAATCTTACTATGTTTGTAGATCCTACTTTTTTTGAAATATCAAATGCATAATTAAAAAAAATTGTGTTTTCTGTTTAATGAAACTTTATAGCGAATAATAAATAATAATGTTAATTCTTATAGAAATTTTGAATTATTCACAGGTATATCTAGAATATTTAATGGTTGTAGATCATATGTTTACCTTTTCAACTGTCAAAAAATTTCCACTTAAATATCGTGGCGGCACGAAAAAATTTCCGGAAATTTTTTTAGTTGCCCTGGTAACTAGTCAAAATTAAGGCATCTTATTGGTTAAAAAGTAGAGGTGTGAAATTTTCAACGAAAAAAGTTCAATGCTTCTTGAACTGATAAAAAAATCAACTTCTTTGTGAAATATCTCAAAAATTTCGATTTTTTCAAAATTGAATTGTTTTCATATAAAAATACAAATAACTCATAAACAATGAGAGATGAAACATTATCTATTTCAGTTATTGATTCTGATAATCATGATTCTCCTGTGGGTCATTTGCGAATAAGTGTTTATTTGAATTTCCACCTCATTTGTAGTTTTATCACAAGGCTGTTGTTGTTTGAGTATACGCAAAGAACCAAACAATTATTTAGGGTCTATTGAGAATGAATGATCAAAGCAAGAACTTTGAAAGACATATTTTTGAATAAATCAATAAAAAAGTATATTGTTTTTCTTATAATCCATGAGAAACCAGCTTTTGTGCATTGATGGAAATTAAATAATCTTGATTTCAGTGGTGTTAGATGACCCCTGGAATGTGAAATGTGACAAAAACAATTTTTGAAATATCGAAATCATTTAGGAATATTTCAACTACACAGTTGCTCGTTGTTTTGAAACTAACTGAGGATTCGTTTTTCAGATGGTTTCAGAACAACGAGCAACTGTGGGGTTGAAATATTCCTGAAAGATTTCGATATTTCAAAAATTGTTTTTGTCACATTGAAATAGAAATAATTCGTAAACTATAACAGATGTTGCAAAACCGATATCAAGTCTGGATTCCGCTACGTGATATCCTTCTATTTGAACCAAAACTATATTTGATATTTGGCCGAAAAAAGTTCGAAGGTTAACATTATTTCTTGAACGAAAGAAAAAAACAACTTCTCCCTAGAGCCTCCAAATTGAGTTTTTTTTTTCATTTTAAAATGGAGTTAAACAATTGAGATCTTCTTATATGAGGTCATATGCAACATTACAGTCATCTCATTTGGGTGTCGTCAGCGTAGAAGTGAAAGATGCCAGCTTCAGAAATTAATAAACTCAAGCGAGTGAATTGAAGTGAAGTATGAAGAGCAATGGGCCAAGTGTTGAGCCTTGGGGTATCCCATGGGTCAATGTTTCCAATAAACCAAAATTACATTCTAATCATCATATTGGTCAATTATTGTTATTGGTTATTGGTATGTACCATCCACCAATGGCAAACCATATGGATAATCAATTTCTAACAACAACTGATACCAACAACTGAACAACTGTTATATTATGGCCAACTGATGGGTTCAGACAACTGATGATGGCTCAAAAGTATATAGAAATACTATGAGACATGGGATGTGGAATGTTGAATTGAGGAAAGATTTCATGGAATAATATGATTAAGCGTATATGGTAGATCATAATTGGAGATGTTGCGAAGGATCCTGGATATTCTCTAATCGGTGTTGGGAATTTGTTGAAGAATATCGAGAGATGCTGCTCTTCCCACTTTTTCCATGATCTGTTTATATTCTTGGCCAACTTCTCATCATTCCAACTTCATTAGGCTGAGGTGATTTTCTCCACTCGAATAGCTATTGTATGGTCATATATTCTAGATTTTACTGAGAACAATAGGCGTTACTGTCATCTCAGTTGAGTGTCGTCAGCGTAGAAGTGAAAGATGCCAGCTTCAGAAATTAATAAACTCAAGCGAGTGAATTGAAGTGAAGTATGAAGAGCAATGGGCCAAGTGTTGAGCCTTGGGGTATCCCATGGGTCAATGTTTCCAATACAACAAAATTACAATCTAATCATCATATTGGTCAATTTTTGTTATTGGTTATTGGTATGTACCACCCACCAATGGCAAACCATATGGATAATCAATTTCTAACAACAACTGATACCAACAACTGAACAACTGTTATATTATGGCCAACAGATGAGTTCAGACAACTGATGATGGCTCAAAAGTATATAGAAATACTATGAGACATGGGATGTGGAATGTTGAATTGAGGAAGGATTTCATGGAATAATATGATTAAGCGTATATAGTAGATCAAAATTGGAGATGTTGCGAAGGATCCTGGATATTCTATAATCGGTGTTGGGAATTTGTTAAAGAATATCGAGAGATGCTGCTCTCCCCACTTTTCCCATAATCTGTTTATTTTCTTGGCCAACTTCTCATCATACCAACTTCATTAGGCTGAGGTGATTTTCTCCACTCGAATAGCTATTGTATTTTCTTTCACGAATATGGAACACGCTTTGCCATCAAAAACAGAATCATCAATTTGCTCACAAAGCTAATGAAAATACATTTTAGGCGTATTTCATAACTTTCAATGAGGAAAATAGACGAAACAACAACCCCGCAGAGACGAGTTTTTGCTTATTCAGTGGGATATCTGTAATCCTAGCGGAATTCACTAAATTACAAAACCGTTATCCTGCTATTAATGTTACAGAATCTATGAAATCTCCGTCCTCCACGAAAAACAAATTGAAAAATGAAATATGGTAATTCGTTCTAGTTTCCTTTATTTATATGCGGAATGCGTAAGACGGAAAAGGAATATTTTTTCACTAGTTTCACAGTGAAAGCAATTTCCCGAAAAGGAAGGATGGATAATGACATCATAAGAATTTGAAATTTAAATTATGTTTTTGCTAGAATTTGGGGACTGGTCTTTCAGAAGCTCACATAACGGGGTTTAACGAAATGAATCAGGTGGTAACCTATCACGTAATCGACCCCGACATACAGAGGATTCTAGAAAGCATACCATTGCAGGGAAAAAAATTAGTTTGGAATTGAAATTCTGTAATTTTCAAATCTATTATGGAACTAGAATGGAGTTCTTCGAATATTATAAATAGTTCGTTAAGTTGCAGTAGAGTTATAGCGATATTTTCATTGACATCTTCGGCTCGTGCTGCGAATTTCATACTCGTGCAAAATGGGCATCATTTTGTGCTCATTGCATAATATACTATTGTGGCAAATATTAAAATCATTATACAAATCAAAGATGTAAAATTCAAGTTAATGAAGTAAAATGTATATCAATTTTTAATTATTTGAAAAAATATAGGTTATTTGAACGAAAAATAGTGTGAGGGTATTTCATACCGAGGGCTTTCTGAATCGGGGGTATTTTATACGAGGAAGTTATTGTCGGGGGGTTCGAGTCCAGGATAGGTGAATTTTTATTCCATTATCTATCTATGAATTTGTCACCTCGTAAATATTTCGATTTCGATGATTAACTGTTTTCAGACGGATGTAGAATTCAAAGAGACCTCTTATACAATTTCTACGCCAACACCAACTTCTGTTGATGATTGAGGTATAATTATTATTCAAATGACGAAACCGACCACCTCGACATTCTCAACCACAGCAGGCAGTTAAAGACTAAACCGTATTAATTTGTCACATTGCAATTATGGAAGTGTCCACACATCATTTTAAATAATTCAGATTTACCTATTTGGTGGTCCTTCAAGTCGTATACGTTTTCGTACATAAAAGAACTGAAGATTTTACTTCCAGGAATTGCTTCCATACGTTTGAAAAAAAAATTGATTGGGCCACTTCAAAGATCATCTATTCACCTGGCCATTGCGACGGTAATGCAAAACAATGGTGGAGTCGGTTCGTCAAAATGCCCTAATTGTGAGTATTTCAATGCTAATTGAGATCTGCTGAATAATCGGGAAGCTATGAGGACACTGCACAATCCTTTATAAGGTAAATTGGTAACATTCAAATGTATAACTCTTGACTTTGCGCAAAATAAACTTGTAAAATGCCTTCTTGACGTATCGGATGTTCTGACATAAATATATTCCCATGAGCTAGCATTGACGCATTCGAGAATGTTTGTAATTTTATTTTATAATTTGTTGATACGGAGTGCATATGCACTAAATTTTCGATACAACATCTTGGATTGTATCAGTAGTTCTGACTGCCCTTTGGTCACCATAATTCCCCAGCAACATTTCAGAGACTTGTTGATAATATTTCTCGTCGTGACCTTGAACATTTTTGTTTGAAATATATGGTCGATGCTATTTTCACAGCTCCAATTTTGGAATTCTGAAATACATCTTTGGAAGTTCTAAAGTAGCTAACTTGACTTTGCATTGATATTACAGGCTAAATAGGATAAGACCCAAAAAAAATTGGACAATTTTGGTTTTCTAGATTCTGGGAAGTTTCGGGGTACCGAATAAGTCTAGCAACTCTTCATAAAAGTACGGTCACGGATTTTTGAAATTTTGGGACTTGAAACTCAAAAATATATTTAATCGTGAATAACTCGAAAACCATGAGGAATTCGAAAAAAACTGTCGTGACAAAAAATGTAGAGCACAAAGTTTTCTACAAAAAAGTTTTCTAGTCATTTTTCCGTTGGAGCCACTATTTCTGAGTAATTCTCTCTCAAAGCCGGAAGCCGGAGCACCCGCTCGCGAATTCCCGCCAGTGCGAATTCAAGCAAATTTACATCCCAAGCGCAAATTAAAATTGCTCTAACTCGATGAAAACTACTCCGTTTTCAAAGAATCAAAATGCATAATGATGGGTAAGTTCTCTATTTTGTACTCCGGTAAGGTAGCATAATTTTCGACTTAGGAACTTTCGAAAATCTTCGAGATGAAGAGGTATATTGGCCACACAAGCACTTGAAGTTTCAATGAATATATTCCATCACTCGCAATATAAACAAGCAAATCCAACGAGAGATTTGTCGTTCGTATCATTATCAATATTTTCATGTATATAACATACATGAGTTACTTCTTGGTTTCAAATGAACTAACTTTCAAAAAACGCGATCATGAACACGATCTTTGTTCTCGATTGATTATTATTTCGATATTCACAGACTTTTTAATAGTTTCTATTATCCAAAGATGAGGGTATTCATTTTGAAGCGTAGAATCTCAGCTTCAAGTTCATATAAAAACATTCTTAGTATGATGTATCCTCATTATGAAGATTTTGAAAATGCATAGAAAGGTAAAAAGGTCCCATTTTTCCATAAATATTTCCTTAATTATCCAAGAGTAAGTTTCTTCGAAAAATTCATGTTGTATTTGTGAAAACACGTTACAAAGAATCGATTGCGGGTCGTTACATTGTATTCAATTACTTGGTTTAAGAATACGAAAGCTTTGTTTTTGTCTATTTCCCGCGAAGAATTCGGCAACCCATTATCACCGATAACCACGCACGTGTGCAGACCACAGAACTCATAATTATATCATGAGTTCTGTGGTGCAGACGACGTGTTTTGTGTAGTAAACATTTGTCAAGTGCGTACTGCTTTCTGTAGTCTTCACGGTGTTTTTAAAAAAATTGGATTGTTCACTGGGGCCAGTGCAAAAATTGTGGATCATAAATCTAATTGAATCAAAATATTTTCCTAGGTTATGACAAAAGAGAAACCTCTCTTGTACTGAATTTTGAGCTCAAAATTTTTGTGCCGGCATTTTGTGTTGAAATCCTCATAGTTTTCGAGTTATCCGCAATTCAAAGTGTTTTTGAGTACATGAACCCATTCTACGATGAAAATTTTGAGGTTAGGAAAAATTTTCAGAGACCAATTTGTAGAGAATTTTCTGCTCTACATTTTCTGCTTTGGGTCTTTTTTTCGAATTTCTCATAGTTTTCGAGTTATTCGCGATTCAAAATATTTTTGAGTTTCAAGTCCCAAAATTTCGAAAATCCGTGCCCGTACTTTTATGAAGAGTTGCTAGACTTATTCGGTACCCCAAAACCTCCTAGAATCTAAAAAATCAAAAGGGTCCAATTTAATTTGAGGTTTTAGCTCAACATCTCCTAATATACCTATACTATGAATGATATTATTATTATGTAGATATTGGTCAGGTTGTAACCCAAGAGATTCTACTGAATACTCATTAGCATATAGCAATAACGACAGAAGGTCAATTCAGTTAAAAAAATAGATTAATGTGTCAAATGTTGAAGTTATTGCATGAAATTCATTGTATTGTTATGTTTGAAGAATTGTAATTTCCGAAGATCCTGTGATATTATTTATGCATTTATTACAATGGGACATATCAAACCGAGTTGGTCAAATATTCTAGATATTACTGAGAACAATAGGCGTTTCGTGAGTCTATTGTTTGAAAAATCATATTCAACTGAATACCAGACTCTATCCCATAATATACCGAGTGTATTTACGGTACTATCCGCGTCAATTTTAAAGAGTCCATTTTGTCTATTTTCGTTCCAGCAATCGGGTTTATTTAAACAGAAAATGTGGTGTGATAATAAACATCGAAAACTACGATTTAAAAAAAAATATTTTAATTTTTTTCAAATCGTATACTTTCAGATACTAATCGAGAAAGCATTGAAAAATGTGGGCCATACCAGCTCTGGCTTCCTGTAACCAACAAGTAAAACTTTGTTTTGATTCAGACAGGAGGACGACCTGCAGACTAGTTTCGACGTTGTTGCCACTCCTCAGTGCAAGGGTAGGTCAACACACAAATATTTACAGAAATGAATTGATTTACATGTATTAAATCCCAAAACTATAGAATACACAATACTTAGTGCGATGCATCCCATATCAGTAATCGTGTATTAGAATTCCAATAGCGGTCGAGCGCATCATAGCAGGTCGATCATTCAAGATGCGTCAGATGAAGCGCGCTGCGCGCTGCATCCCAACCATCAGTTATAAATTCAATGCACGATTGCGACGCGATGTTTACTAACTGGATATAAAAGGGTAGTTGACAACGGACCAACGAGACAATTTACACAGCTTAAATTATCGCACATTGCACGGAATATATTACCGGCCTTTTTCGTGTTTGGAGCGGACGGAAATCTGCAATGAATCGGAGTGTCAGAAGTGCTGGTTTTATGAGCGGTTGTTAGTAGATACTGGTGGGATTATTCAAAATCGCAAGAATTATGTAGGTCGTTGGATTACTGCACATATGACAATGCCCTTTGATGCTGTTATATGACGTCATAGTAATTTAGGCAGAGAGTTTACGAAGCATGTGTTTTGAATAAGCGGAAATGATAATTTGTATATACCAAGGCACTACATAAATCGTAGAACTGGTGTTACGGCTTGATGAAAAACATGTAAAGAATTCATTTGAATTTTCGGAACAAATGAAAAATATTTATTTTCCCAATGATCACATTTTAGTTTCGTTAGATGTTTCTTCACTCTTCACAAACATACCCACAGACCTTCTAATAAACGTAGTACATGAAAAATGGTTTTTGATAGAAGAACATACATTGCTCAATCAAACAGAGTTTTTACAGCTTTTCAAATTCTGTATTGATAGTAACTTTTTTAATTTCCATGGAGTTTTTTATCAACAAATATCTGGTCTAGGAATGGGCAATTGTATGTCCCCAATTTGTTCGGACTTAGAAATGCAAAATTTACAAGAAAAAGTTCAGACATACAAGAGATATGTTGATGACATTTTTCTAATAATCCCAATAGGAAGACAAGACGAATTATTACATGTTTTCAACCAATACAACTCAAAACTCCAATTCACAATTGAATTAGAACAGCATAACTGTCTGGCTTTTTTGGACACTTTAGTAATAAGAACACCAAATAATAACCCTTTAATAAATTGGTATAATAAACATACATTTTCAGACAGATACCTAAACTTCGATTCACACCATCGTATGAACCAAAAATTAAATATTATACATAATTTGACGGACAGAATGTTAAAAGTTTGCAGCCCTGTTTTCATTGATGACAATTCAAAACAATTGAAATATTATTTAATAAAAAACAATTATCCGATTACAATGATTAACAGAATTCAAAATAGAATTCGTACCACAACTGTCAAAGAGAATAACCAACTAGAAAACAAAAGATATTTCAAGATACCATACGTACAAGGTCTTTCTGAAATATTAGGTACCATTCTAGAAGATTCCACTTCAAATATAAAGATAACTTTCAAAAATGAAAACACACTGAGAAAACACTTTTTTAGTAGGACCAAAGAAATAACCCCTCTGCACTGCAGGTCAAATGTAATTTACAAAATCCCTTGCCTTGACTGTGAAAAAAGTTACGTAGGTCAGACCAAAAGATACCTAAAAACACGCCTCAAAGAACATGAGAGGAACATGAAAAATAAATTGACATTAAGAAACCCCAAATCGTTGGTTGAACATTGTATATCAACCGAACATAAATTTGAGCTTACAAACACAAAAATATTAGGATATGAGTCTTCCTTGTTCAAAAGAAATTTTTCGGAAATGGTCAACATAATGAAGCACGATACAGTTAACTACAGAAAAGATCTGGAAAACTTTAATAGCGCGTATTTCAATCTGATAGCAAGAATAAAGAACAAAAACTGACACGCTCTGTATAAATAATATGTATTGATTTTATTTCCCTACTTTTTCAAACGTACAATCCTGGCATTTCATCAGTTCCATTTCGTATGCACATCAGTTTGTCATTATTTTATTTAAATTTTAACGTGTTTCATAGTTGTGTTTGTTGTTTTAACACGTTGAGTGCCAGATGAGACCAACGTGGTCTCATGCATATCTGGGCATTAATTGCTTCGTGAGACCAATGCATCGCCGATACATTTCGTTACATGAAGCAGCATTGGTATCATTGTACGCATTTTAATCAATGGGATCTTAAAAAACATGGCCTTACGGTCCAATTGCTATATTTGGCCTGGATATGCGAGACCGATGTGGCACCCTACAGCAATCTGATTTCTTTTTTTTTATTTTAAACTAGAAACAATTTTCAATAGTTTTTTTAGTACTAATTTATTGATTTATATCTGATTCGAGTTCAAATTCATCTGACGTTCCGTCGGGTTCAAAATAGTTCATTTCCTCTTCATCGGAAAAACATTCCTGCAATAACTTTTATAATTTTTGCTGTTCTTCCTCATAACGATACGTGTTTACGCGCCGAAAGTGCAACAACTACTGAATTGATATTGTTAACAAAGTGCGAGCGACCACAGCCGCCTCTACTTACATGTCGAGACCTGTGAATACATGAAATCAATGTGTCACCATGCCACACATTGGTCTCATATGGCCCGAGGGCAAAAATTGCAACTCAGTGGCCGCATGAGACCAACGTGTCACCATTTTTGTTTTTTCTATTTAAATTTCCAAATTTTTTTCTTTTTGCTTCTAGTAGCAAAATAAGTTATTTATGGTTATTTTCCTTTGGAGAAAAGCGAAAAAAAAATTTGGCTTAACGGACCAATTTTTTTTTGTCCACGGTGGCATTCAACATGTTAAGCTGAGTTTTATATGTATATCTGTCAATACAGAAACCAACTATCATGGTGTACAACCTTATTATTTTTTAAAACGGAAAACTCTTTTTATGTATGTAGAAATACTATTTTCTTTATAAACAAGTTTATTGATTATCCGTCACCTTAACAATGTTCAGTTGTTGTTTCTGGAATAATAATAGTAATGTCCAAAAAGAGAAAAAATTACTATATATAATTTTTTTTTTCTTCTGTTACTGTTTATAAAAATTGTAACATTATCATTTATCTTACAGTGCCCTGAAGATGTCAATATAATGTGACGAAACGTCGGCTTTTAAGAATTATCGTTTTCTTTAATCTGAGACCTAAATCCCAAAAACTACTCTACAGTTACGGATAATAATTGAAGTGGTGCGAGCCCTAGTTGGGATGAGATTTTTTAAATTTAACTAAACCGATTGAATTATTAAAGTCCCGTGGCTAGACCAGGGTGAGTTCTGCACGATTCACTGTTGCGTTCCAATCAACAAGGTGGCGTATGGAGTTAGTAACAAGGCCTACACAGAACACATTGCTAATAATGATAAATAATAGCAGTCGATGCCACAACACCAAACAAAAAGTATATTTGAAGTGCCCACCATCAAGCAGACTTACGTAGGGGAGATGTATATATTCCTGAAACGTTCACAACTATAACAGGCTCTGTTAGGTACTGATAATAAACATAAACATGAACCAATGGGTGGAAAATTATTGAAAATGAATCAATAGCGTACGATCGTTTCTCTGTTAAAACTCTGAAGGAGAACAACTCCTGTTCTCTAATACTGTAATATTTGTCACTTTCAAACATGAAATGAACACTTATTCGTTAACGTAAAAATTTGATTGATGCAAACATTCATACAAGTTTTTAGCAACAATGTACCTAAATTCGATATATTCAATCCTATCGCCCATTGTTACTGATATCCATTTTCGACATACAAAAGTCCATTTCGGCAAGTATCTGGAATGAATAACCAACTGAAAAAAAATCTGGTTCTTGAAAATTCACTATTATCTTAAAAAACATGGCCTTACGGTCCAATTGCTATATTTGGCCTGGATATGCGAGACCGATGTGGCACCCTACAGCAATCTGATTTCTTTTTTTTTATTTTAAACTAGAAACAATTTTCAATAGTTTTTTTCGACATACAAAAGTCCATTTCGGCAAGTATCTGGAATGAATAACCAACTGAAAAAAAATCTGGTTCTTGAAAATTCACTATTAAAACTACTTGACACTACTTTAATATTCTGAGAACGCCATTTTTAGGAGTCACTACGGTATCACAACACAAGATGAAGACATTGCCAGAAGAACTGATTAAATAGCGGTATCACCCTGTTTCGTCTTCTGAACAAGACTTGATAGACCAGGAACTTGATAAAATTTAAAAATTAGGGGTGGTAGAGAAATCTAGCAGCGACTGGTCATTACCAGCACTAATATTTTTCGAAGCACATGAAACGTGGTGATTTTGCGTGGAATTTCGGGAATTGAATAAAGTTGTACAACCTGATGCTTATCCGTTATCATACATTTTGGGCATACTCAGTATGGACAGGACAGAAAAATACTTGAGCTCTTTGGATATTCGAAGCGCTCATTGGCAAGTCTACTCGAACCCAATGTCAAAGCAATAAACGGCGTTAACGAAACCATTTCGTGGATTATATAACTTCGTGCGCATGCCCTTTGGTCACCAAAACACCCCAGCAACATTTCAGATACTTCTTGATGATGTTCTTAGTCCTGACTTCGCCCCTTTTTTTTCAAATATTCAGACTATTGTCATAACTACAACTTTCGAAAACGTGGAAGTTCTAAAAGACACCTTTAAAGGTAGCTTTAATGAAATTGTATTCATAGTTGAGATATAGCTCAGGTTCTAACACAGAAGATTCTACAGAATATTCATAGCTCATAATGTAAACAACTGAAGAAAGTTAATCCATTTAACAAAATAGGATAATTTTCCAAAAGTATAAGAATTTTGAATGAATTATCTGTTTCCTAGAAGAGAGAGAGAGAATATACTTTATTGTCATAAGAATGATCTTGTTGACAAAGTTTCACTTAACTTAAGCTAAGAAAAATAAAAAACACTTTGTACATATATATCTAAAAATATATAAATGGTCCTAAAAAAATTTAAAGTAATGGAGTTTGGATTGAAGTTAGTTTGTATGTATAAAAACATATAAGTCGTACAAAATACAAATAATACAAAAAGTTTGATTTAACCTATATAGACACTCCACATGAGTATAAAAAATGTAAGTCGTAGGTATAAAAAACATTCGAAAGAAAATTTAAAATCATGTACAGTTTATTTTAAAACTTATCATTAAAAAATTCTTCTATATTATAATAAGGTCTGTCACGTAGAAAACATTTCACAGCCTTCCTAAAGCATTGTGAAGATTTTATTTCTTTTATATCATTTGGCAGATGGTTGAACATTTTAAGACCATTATAAACAATGGAATCCTTTATGACAGATGTCATTGGTATTGGCAACTTTATGTTGCTGGATTGCCTTGTCACATAATAGGATGTAGAAGATTGGAATTGAGTCAAATGTTTTTTGATTAAATACACTGTTTCCATTATAAAGATTGAAATCACTGTTAGAATTCCATGAGCAGTGAAAAGGAGTCTACAAGAGTCTCTACACTTCGATTGGCACATATATCTTATGGCTCGTTTTTGCAAAATTAAAACATTTTGTAGTAGATATCCACTACATACGCCCCAAAATGGAATTCCATAGCTCAGGTGGGATTCCACCAGAGAAAAATAAACAGTCTTGGCTGCTGATAAACTCAGCTCATTTGCGACTACTCTAACTGCATAACAGCCAGAAGACACTTTGTTACACAAGGCACGAACATGGTCTTCAAATTTTAACTTACTGTCGATATGCACTCTTAAAAATTTTAAACTACTTTTGTTTTCAATGATATCATTCCCAATCGGTATATTGTCAAGCTCACATCTGAAAGTTACTATATTTGTTTTCGAGATATTGAGTGAACGTCGATTTGAATCACCCAAGTCTTTACTTTTTTCATATCACTAGATATGATTCTAGTTAAATCATTTGCATTGTCAGAGTGCCAAAAAATAGTAGTATCGTCCGCAAATAGTGTGAATTTTCCTGAGATATTTATACTTGTCAAATCGTTAATGTACAAAAGAAATAATGTTGGCCCTAGTATTGAACCCTGAGGCACACCACTATATATTTTGGCAATTTCTGAGCGATGGTTGGTTTTCACCATCTGACTGCGACCCGACAAATATGAGCTAAACCAGCTCAGTATCACTCCTCTGAAGCCATAGTAGGGAAGCTTCTGCAACAGTATTTCGTGATCCACACAGCAGCAACCTCCCCACCATTGATTTTAGTATAAACTTTTTCCATAAATGTGAAAATTGCATCATTAGTGCCTTTGCCACTCTGAAAGCCGAACTGTTCTTTGCTAATGATTTTATGTTTCGTCAAAAATGTAGTTATCCTTATTTTCACTAGTTCTGTGATTCCTGTGGTTCTGAAATCAGATTTCGCTACGTTCATCTCAAGGTTCTGGACTACTCTACAACCTTTACACTCTGCATAGAAATACTGAACCATCTAAAATATGCATAACTTCAAATCTCTAAGGAATTTTCATGAAGTTGCAAATAGTTTTTTAGGCGGACAAGACATTGGTTCTGATGGCGTTGAAGTTAGGTCTGGTTGAGGAATCTAGTAGCAATTGGTCATCACCAGCACTATTATTCCCGAGAGCAGATGAATAATAACGATTTTGAGTGTATTTTCAGAAACTGAATAGAGGCACACTACGTTATACTTACCATACATTTTGGACATCGTTAGTATTGACAGGGGAGTAAATATACGATCATCTTTTGGCAAGTCGAGATGAACCCAATGTCCAGACAACATAAAGTGTTCATCACACCGTCTCGTGAATTGTGTCAGATTGTGCGTATGCCTATTGGTCACCGTAACGACCCAGTGACATTTCAGAGACTTGTTGATAATATTCTTGGTCCTGATGAACGTCTGGAAATGGTTTCAAAAAAGAGGAAGGAGACATTTTGTTCGATTTTTGACTTGTGTTTGAGAATTGTCCATTTTCTGGATTCAGGAGGGCATAACCAGAAAAGTATTAGAGACACCATCGAATTTTTGGATTGGGATTTGTGTTCAGGAGATGAAACTTCGTAAAAATTGTTAAAAAAATAACATAGTTATCAACATTTTTTCATGCAATTTCAGAGTACAAATGCTTTACGTTCTCTAGAAACAACTGATTGATTCAAGTTACTTTGTGTAAACTCATTACTGAATTTAATGAAATACTCTAAGATTCTTCAGTTCTGCAATGATCAAATGATTGTTTTGAACAATGTTGCTTCTGTCCCTCTATTCCGGAAATGAAAAATCCATTACAAACAAAATCCTTCTCACGACGCAAATGGGGCAAGGAATATGGAACGTGCTCTAAATTTCAGAGCGTTGAACATTCTTTTATATATATAAAGAATATGATTGTAGCTCTATTTTATTAGACCATCTCAAAACATATCATTCTCTTTTCAGTTATCGCCGATGAATGTTCGCAATTTCCTTCATAGCTTTAGCTTAGGAAATTCAGTGGAAATACTCGTAGTGACATATGAGACGTGTGTTTACCTGGATTTATAGTAGCAGACAAAGTTATAGATTTGATTATAATTTCCAGTTAATTCGCTAATTTCGGTTGACTATCTTATATATTTATTCACCTAATGAACGAAAACATTTCACTCAGAAAAAGTATAAAATAAAAATGAAAACAACATACACTAATGAAGTAAAATGTTGAGCAAATGATTAGGAGTTTGAAGAGAAAATGAATACCTGGATTGATTATCTTCAAGTACATTTCAAGGAAGTTCCGCAACATAAATAATTCAACACCAATTCGATCTGTTTGCACAACTCCAATAAATTCCAACAACCTCGTATGAAAAATGCCATTACTGGTAAAAGTGAGTTTGCACTTTTGACCTACTTACCCCCATAAAAGTTCTCTATTACACGACGTGTCTAGTTCGACCCTGGCTAGCAACTTCATGAATAAATTTTGTGTGTGTACTGCCAGACTTTTAATTCCATGAAAACATTTAATCACGTTTACGAAAAAACTCGTGTTCCATATAAAAATTATAACGTAATATTTTATCATGATTTATATAACTGCTGTTTCAAATGTTCAATGTTTTCATGCGAGATTGAGTTTGTCACGAATGTCCATGTGTGAATGACCATACTCCCTTTTTTATGGAAATGTGTAGCATGAGTGATGAACAGCGACTTCCTGTGACCAACGTCATGATTAAAATTGCGGTATTATTCTATACAATCAATAATCCTCAATCGCACCGCAGTTAATTTCCGTTCACACTTGAATGATCCTTAATTTGGCAAATGAACTGAAGTGGTTTTGGTAATGATTACACCGGCACGGATCATGCAGCAGCCTTAGGGACAAATTGTCCCTTGTTAATTTTTCCAAATTTTTGGTATGTTGTGAAGTTTTACCTTTGAAAAAAGTGCATATGGACACAACTGTATCCTATGACTAATTGTCTAAATACAGGGTGATGAAGTTGGAAAAAGGTAAATTTTATAAAGTATTGAATCTTAAACTCTTATCGCATACAGTTGTCAATTTTAATTCAAAAAATGTTTTCGGTAGCCAATTTGTTTCAAAATGCAGAGAGACCTTTCAAAAATAAATGAACTTAAAAACTTTTTAGAGAAAAGCTTTTATTTGAATGCATCAAAAAGAAGAAAATAAATTTTGAAGTGAATTAAACCCATCATTTTATTATATATTAAAAATATATTATAAAATTTTAAATGAAATACAAGCTTGTTGCGAGAACTATCTCTGCATTTCTTATTGTAAATTGAATTCAAAATTACCACAAGATTTGTTATTGCGACAAGCTTTTATATCATTTGAAATTTTATAATGTAACAAAATGATGGGTTTAATCCAATTCACAATTAATTTTCTTTTTTGAGTGGATTTAAATTAAAGCTTTTCTCTAAAAAGTTTTTAAGCTCATTCATTTTCAATATGTCTCTCTGAATATTGAAGCAAGGTGGATAATTTTCTAAGCATTCTCATTTTTCACAATTTTTACGGATTTTTCCGATTTTGTTTTCGCAAGTTTTTTGAAAAGATGGGAAGGATGGAGCCCACAAGCAGACATATTTTTTGTCGTAATTTTCCATGTATAAATCTGTTGGATATTTTTCCAGTTTCTTCGGGGGGGTCTGAGCACCCTGAACAATATTTTCTTTCGTCATAATTTTTATCGTCCGAAGCAATCAGGAAATTTTTCAATATTCTACGCATCCTCAATCTAAATAGGAGGTAAACATTTTCAAAACTATTTTTTTCGATGGTTAGATATTTTTCACTATATTTACGGATATTTCCGATTTTGTTTTAGAAATTTTTCGCAACTTTTTTGAAAAGAGGTGAGGGAGCGAGTCCAACGGAAGACATATTTTTTGTCGTAATTTTCCATGTATGAATCTGTTGGAAATTTTTTCGGGTTCTCTGTCTAGCTTTTGAGGAGGGAAGATCGGTTAATTTTTTTGAAACCCTATTTTTCAATGGTCAGATAATTTTCACAGTATTTACGGATTTTTTAGATTTCTTTTTCGAGAGTTTTTCTAATTTTTTTCATGACATGAGAGGGGGCGAGCCCCCGATAGATTCATCATCATCACTATTTTCCATGTTCGAAACTGTTGAAATATTTTCCGAATTCCTTTGCGTTCTCTATCTAGCTTTCGAGTGGAGACAAGGGGGTGAACATTTTTTAAGCCATAATATTCGACGGTCAGATACTTTTCACTAATTTCACGGATTTTTCGAATTTTAATTTCGCGAGTTTTCCATCTTTTTTCGAGAAAAGGGGGCACTAATAACATCATTGAATAATAATAATAATATAATAATAATTTATTTGCCATCAATATGGAATATGTGGAATAAATATAAGATAATAATAATAAAAACAAAATAGACAAATAAATAAATAGGGATCCCATAAAAGGATAGACCTTGTGCATAACATCATCGAATTGCATATGTGCTGATAACATTATTCTCTGCTATGTATTTCTTCAAAGTATGCCACATTTTTGTAGGAATACCAATATTACCATTTGATTTATTTCTTATTTTCTAGTCATATAACCTTCACTGTAGTTTCATATTTCTGTAGGTAGTTTTCACAGTACTCTTCCCTGAAATTTTTGACATATATCCTAAAGCTTCCATCTCTCTCTGCCGTTGCAGTTTGAACTATAAAATTCCACCATTCCTGATAATGGGGTAATATTTTTATCTGCCTTTAAGGGGCAACTTTGAATAATTCTTGACTCACCCTGTATCTAACAGGTTTTCTATCAGAAACTAATAAAAAATTAGTGCCTTATGTTAAGCAAGATCAGTCCTGTATGACTTTTACATTCGAAAGTTTTCCAAGAGCAATACTGGGTACAGAAAAAACATTGCCACTTTCCAGCTTCAACACCCTGTATCTCGAAAATCAATAGTAGGACTGAGTTGGTCAAACTCTGCACCACACCAAATTGAATTTTATTTTTCAATTAATCATTATTGTATGATCTGCGAACACCTTATCTATCCTAGTAATACTACCACGGAAATCAAAATAGCCACCGAGCGGCTTAAATGGAAAAATAATGTTGCGTTCAAAGGGATTTCCCGGGTGAAAGCCACCATTCAATTAGCAATTCGTCCAACTATAAAACATTTCGAGCCAAGCCCCGTTTGTGTTTGTACATTTAAGCTTGCCTTCGCGAGATTTTTCCATTCACAGAACTCCGGGCGAGAGTTTTTCTTCCGAATCAAATAAATTCATCACGGCGGATCTCTTACAAACTGCCTCCAGCATCTCCTTTCAAGTGATATTTCTCCCAGAAGCGAGTCTTAATCTACAACGTCGTTCACATTCGCGGAAAATCTCTCGAATGGAACAGTAATTTTGGAAGGGATTCAAACGTGCCCAAAACTGAACGGAAAAGTGAAAAATCATCTGCGCTGATTCGACAATGCGGAGTTTGAGAAAACAGGGACGGTTTTAACTAGTCTGAATGTTGTCAAGAAAAATCAATATTAAAATGATCTTGACTTCTTCGTAGTGGTTGCACGAAAACGAAGGATGGTATCGTTACGAATGTAGAGTATACAACTATACTTATAATAAGAGGTACAATCCAGAAAACAAAGTTTTCACTCAGATTTTATTTGATGGGGTGGCTACGTCGAAATATTAAGCAATGATTTATATACTCTGTCTGATTCATCGAATTACATGAAAGAGGACTTTTATTGGTTGCTTGATTGGGACACTTCTTCCACCTACATATCTGTCCTAAGAGAAGCTTATGAAAATTCCTTATGAATAATGAAACCCAACACTTGACGGAAGATCAATGAACTAATGATGAAAAATAAATAAATTTACCCAATTTTCCGAACACCTACCTACCTAAATCTATACAATAGGTATATTTGTCCTCCAGTTTTCAACAGGAAACATCAACTGCCCCCTACAAACAATAGGTTCGTTAGAAAAGTTTTCTACAAGAACTACTTTGCAATGTTCTCCAACTCTTCTAGCAAAATCGATGTTCGATTCAAATCGGGGAAACCCCACGAAAGTTCCGGTTCATGTACGTTGTGGCGTACCACAAGGCTCAGCCCTTGGCCCAAATTTTTTTTGCTTTATGTAAATGACCTGAGAACACTTAAGATATCAGGATCATTCACTCTTTTCGCCGAAGATACCACCGCATTAGGTTTTCAAAAATGATGTACAGAAAGTGTAAGAATTATGTGATGCAAACCTATTCACTTATAATATACCGGAAACGAATGTAGTTCCTTTTAAGTGAATAGTTGACGATGTTTCTGTAGATAATTAGATCATTGAAAGAAATAATTTCTCAAAAAGATTACTCATTGATAGTGGTCTAAAATACAATGATCATATAACTAAACGGAACAAAAAGTTACCCGCTGGTTGCTATACCATCAGAGTGGCTTCAAATGAGCAGGGATACTCAGCTGCAACATCAAAATAATAGATTCACGACTAAGTTATGAAAATTTTGGTATAAATGCAGACCACACTTCAAAAAACATGGAATATTGACGGTTGTGTCTATATTCATACTGAAAACAGTTTGTCTGATCCACAAACAAAAATCAAGATTCACCAGGTCGAATACAAAATGTTCAACTACTTACCAGAAAATATCAGGGAAGTAGTATCTGGAGTTATTTTCAGAAAAGATTGAAAGGAAGTTAAGGCACTGGTTTCTGATAGATCTTATTATAGTTGGGAGAAATATTTTAATTCTGAAAAATTCGTAGAGGCCAAAAGAAAATTGAATATTTTAACTTTTTACCCAGGTCTATTGCATTTATTTTGTTTTTCATATTTTTTTTTTGTATTTTGACGTTGTTTTTATTCATACATAATAACCACTTTTCTCTATTTTTCTTGTACAGTTTATTTGTTATTTTGACAATGCTTTTCATATCGAATTTCTCTTTTTATATTTATTTATTTGTGGCATAAACTTTTTTTTTTCATATCTATTCAAGCTTTGTCAACAAGAATTGTTTCTTCAGATAATAAAATATATATTGATTGATTGATTGTTGTTTTTCTTTGAAATTGTTATTTCCGTCAACCCGTTGAAATCCTCAGAAGTCTTCGAGAGACTTGTGCGAGCTACGCAAGATGCAGCCCCTACCTTTTGACTTGTGATGCTATGCATGAGACCGTAGACCATTTGGGTATTCGAACCCTCGACCGTTCGCTTGAGAGGCGAATGCTCTACCAGCACGGCCACCACGGCCATATTTCTTATTCAACAATTTGTTGACCTCTCAACTGTAGATTGAAATATAAACATTGCTTTCCTCATCTACGGTTTCAGAAGTAGAGAAACAATGCAATATTTCAGGCGAGTTGAAATTGCACTCCTTCCTTACGCCCACATTTCTTTGGACTAACAAGTTGTGGTGCCTATAGCCAAAATCATAAATCCAACAAAACCCAGCAGATATTTGGAGCTGAGGTAGAGTGTCTCATTATAGGGTTTTGGAGTTCAAAACGCCTCCAAACCGCTAAACTATAAGGACAGCGCTGATAGCATCAATGGAGTTGGAGTCGGCGAAATATGCATTGAGAAGTACGAGAGTAAGTAAGTTGAATTTAGCAAAAATTTTACGTGCAAGACGCTACAGAAAAAGCGATTGGAGTCCATATCAGCATTGAACAATCAGCTGCCTTCCGAAGAAAATATTAAGAGGCACTGTCGTAGCTGCGGAAAAATTGGCCATTTACAGAGGAGTTGATGGGTTACATTAAGAATCAGAAGTCCATGAAAAGAAAATTCATGGTCGACAAGCGAAGTGAGATCAAATTCTTCCAGCTCCAAAAGAAAATATCATGGTCATTTCAGCGGAGTCTTTCATACCAGAAGGAAAATCTGGAGCACCTGAGAGAAGACTTTTCCCCAAGGAACCGATCTCGGCATCAAAGAAAAATGAACGAGATGAACTAGATGAAGGCTTCAAAGAAGATCAAAATCATAGCTTCAGTCTAAGAGCTGACAGCCACTTTGACTAATTTGAGATTTCCAAGGCTGAAACTTTGCGTGTACTCAACTGAGAATCAGTAAGGTAAGGAAACAATAGTCTGGCAAAATTTCCATGGGTGCAACATTACCTCCCACAGTTTTGGAAATGTAACAAGTTTGAATTAAGTATGAATTTTTATGTAAAACAAAAAATGTCAGATGGGTATAAGTCCCTGCCAGACTGTCGTCGAGTTATTGCTTTTTTCCTTTATGAATAAAGTCTGTGCGAAAGCTCCCAATGGTTCATTTACATTCAAAATATGCTCTGTCTAGCAAATGAGCTGGTACAGAGTCACTTCTAGATTTTCAAAGGATGACACTATATTCATTTCAGGGCATATACATTGATTGTAGTAGTAATACGTAGTAATTGTGGTTAAGTTTTGATTCAGTTTCATTGACTTTGAAGGAGAGTAGGTCCAGCCAAAGTAATATCCTTAGATCTGCTTTGTTGCGTCCGTGCCTTCAAATACCAGAACTATGTTATCATAGTAGCATATTACGTTGGAGACTGAATCTCGTATATAGTATTTGGACTATATTATTCAAATAAACCAAAAGTAGGAAACGCCCATTTTCACAGTCAATTCCAAATTCATTCCATTTTCAGTCTCAACTTCCACTAGGTTAGGAGTTTTCACGTTAAATTTTGGTTGCATTGTCATGGAGTCGGCTTCAATCGAAAATTCCAATCCCCTTCCTTTGAGAATTGATACCACACAAAGAAGTATTCAGACAAATTCAACACAAAACGGTAAACTAACTACAAACGGTAGAAAGAATAGAACCAATGCAACCAGCAATTCCATCCAGAATAATCAGCCCAAGCTTAGATGAAAGTCATTCCACATTCACAATCAAGCAATTCATGCGCTAACTTGAAAATACCCGGCCGTGCAAATCCGAATGACACCGGCGCTGATAGAAGATTATTTGGGATGCAACCCCTTTCGGTCCGACGAGTATCACGGTTGGAGGACCGACGCCACCATCCGGCATTAGCGGAATAGAACAGAAAGTCCGGAAAGTCCGGTTAATCTTTCGCTTGTTCGACTTGCACCGCTCTCACCTGCAGATACCGTTCGAATGTTGATATAGTCTGTTCAGAGAAAGGATGCAGCAGGTTTTAGCGACAGAATATCGACATCGGAGGACAGGTGATTCCAGAATGGTTTGAATTTCACAATAGAGGACTTCGGATAAGGATGCAGTCATGCCACCACAAAACTTTTGGCTTTAAAACTGATGGCACGTTTTTCGGCAACTTTTCGTCATGTCAAGGTTCCTGGCAGCCTCAGGAACCCAGTAATATGATTGAAATTGTTTATAACGACGGGAATATTTAGATTTTCCATAAAATACAAAACCATAGGGACTTTAATTTTGTTCAGGGATTTTTCTTACAAAATGGCGCTAATTTCGAAATATATATTCCTGAATTTAAAAACATTGCGTATTACACTTTTCCTAGTTGACAAATAACTAATCAATCTAGAAAATATTCTGAGCTTGGTAGATTTCATGAATAAATAAACATTAGTACCTTTTTGATTAAAATGCTCTTGGCCTTTCATTCAATAACTTAACTTTGAGGTTACATCACAGAACTTGTATCAGTTTTGTGGGTATTGTCCCCAAAAATTCTTCTAAATATTTGTTTTTCGATATCAGTTCTCGAAACTACTGGTGTTTCACGACAGGAACAAATTTCGTTTAGGGGTTGATTGTATATATCTCATCGGACAAGGGTATGATGGCGCTTCTTCGATGAAAGGACGTTTCAATGGTGTCCAAGCAGGTACCCAAACTTATCCAGAAGCATTATACGTTCATTGCAGCTCGCATTCGTTCAGTTTAGCGGCTTCGAGTCACTTTAGTCAAATTCAGCAAATCCGAAATACAATCGGTATCAAAATCAGTGGAAAATTTCTTCAGAGCATCGACAAAAAGAAAGAAAATATAAAGATAACCTATCCCGAAGTGAGATGGCAAAATCTTACAGCAATGTGCGAAACTTGCCCATTTTACCGAGGCTGGAAATTATATACTGAATAGTAATCAGTTTGAAAATTATAAAAAAAAAACATATTAGCTGGTGCTCAAGTGTGACTGAACTTGTTATCTGCGCGTATGAATATGTGAGAAAAAGTTGGAAAATCGGACCATTTTGCCGAGCCTGAAAATGATATACTGAATAGTAATCAGTTTGAAAATTATATAAAAATATGTTAGCTGATGCTCAGGTGTGATTAAACCTATTAGCTGCGCGTATGAATATGTATGAAAAAGTTCGAAAATCGGACCATTTTACCGAGGCTGAAAACGATATACTGAATGGTAATCAGTTTGAAAATTATAAAAAAACATGTCAGCTGGTGATAAGGTGTGATTAAACCTGTTAGCTGCGCTCGTTTCGTGCAGCGCGCTGTCAGATTCACTTCCATATTGATTCATGTATAATAATATTCGAAAGCCTTTTTTAAATTTATATTGAGAATAAATACACTATATACATATACATCAGATCGATAAAAATTGATTTATATATTTATCAATATCAGTAGATTTGCAGCTATACTGAAAATAGAATGTAACAATTAATGTATTTTTTAATGCAAAAATATATATTATGAACACATATCAATGGTTGATGCGGAAGAATTGGTTGATGTTGAAGAATCGGTCCTTCGACTTAACATCCAACCATTTATTTGCCATTTTGAGATGATTTCATTAGCCACTTATGTGAAGAGTTCGATGATTGTATGGTGAATGATAAATGCTTATTATTATTATTATTATTATTATTATATATTAACATATCATAAAATGTACATATAAGAATTACGATGAATAATATATAGTAATTCATCAATCGGAATCATTTCCGTCATCCTCTTCAGAGCTGCTATCTGACAGTTCCTCGATGACAGGATGTTCCTTTGTTTCCTGTTGATCACACCTGAGCACCAGCTAACATGTTTTTTTTATGATTTTCAAACTGATTACTATTCAGTATATCATTTTCAGCCTAGGTAAAATGGTCCAATTTTCAACTTTACCTTACATATTCATACGCACAGCTAAAAGGTTAAGTAACAGAAATCATGCAGCTAACATGTTTTTTCACGATTCTAATTCAATCATATAGCTATCTGCAAATTATTACTTTCAGTAAAATACTCCGAAAATCATTGTTTTCTCGCGAGATCTGCAGCCTCTCACAATCTTAAGTCACAGAGTCGCGTCAGCTAACATATTTTTCACTTTTCACTTTTGGAGAGAATACTAAGATATAATCGAATGGACATTCTCAGTAAAATCACCCCTGAAAATTTGACGCTACCTCCCCTACTATAAGCACTGAAAATATACATCCTGCATGCCGACTTTTCCATAATCCTGCTCTTCGTCTATCAGGAGTTCGCGATACGTACCAAACATGTCCTAGCGGCGTAAATAAAATTCGACGTTTTCTAGCATAAGCCCGCGTATCGGCAGAGGTCGTATATTCAGACGAACGTTCATCCATAGTGATTGTGTGTTGGACAGCGCGGAGGAAGCCCGGCGTGGATGAGCTTATCGCACTAATCGCTACCCGGGGGAGCGGTTAGTTTGCGATACTCCCGGCTCGCTAAAAACCTCCCTGATTTATAACTCTCTTGCGGAGCGAACACTCCAACTAGCCTCCTGTTCCGCGCCCAGGTAACCAACGGCTTCGGCCATCGCATTTCCTGACTTACGATCGGAAACCCGTCGATTTATCATCCGGACCTAAGTGATTCTGATTGAAAAATCCTTCATAAACTAAAATAATAGCCCCACGTTTCCACATGGAGGATAAATAACGTTCGTAAATCCGGTTTTCGTGTTTCTGGTTTTAGACTGATTTAACGGTTTTCTTTTATTGCGTTTTGTTTCGTCCATGTTGTATTTAGGTGTAAAATATCTTTCATCGGTGGCTAATGAGTTTAACTGATATCTACCAATAAAAAATTATGAGATTTTAACATTTTTGCAGGATTGAATTCATGTCAATCATCTTCATTATCTCAAGATGGAACTCGTCTATTGATAGATAGATAGATAGATAAATGGGCTTTATTGACTAAAATGTATAACATTTTGTCGACAAAGTATTGGTAAATATATAAAATAATAAAATTATAATAGGAGAATTTCAATAAATCATTAAAAAAACATGAAAGGGATGAAAAATTAAAATACGTTCACAATAACAAAACAGTTTTAAAATGTCCTAGTATAAAACGTGATACATATACAAACATATATATATATATATATATACATAAAGTTACTTATGACATCTACAGTCACTAGTAACTTTCTGTTATATCTGTCTTGCCTTCTTCACGGTACTAATTCTTGAGTGGATTCGTTTTGATTTCGAGAGCTCCATAAATCCTTTCTGATGAGTGCGTTAGCACGAAACAGCTGTCAAAGGTTAGAACTCTCGGAATTAAAACGAAATATACTCTATTTTCACTTATATATACATATATACATATATAGATAGAAAGACTAGAAATTATATGCAAAATTCTCTCCCAAACTGTAGAAGCACTCTCCTATTAAAAGGTTTCTCACCGATTTTCTAAATTGCTTCTTTCCTTTAATTTCTGTAATTCGTTTTGGCAAATGATTATATATCTGTCTACTTCTATAAATTAGAGAATCCCTAGTAAAAGATAAGATGGGTAGTGGAAGGGCAAGTTTTTTATCACTACGAGTCTGTCTTTCGGTATGATTCAAAAACTTGTCTTTATGTTTGTAAAGCAAGGAGACAGTCTCTAAAATGGAAATCTCGAATACTATGAGTCTATGATCAGAAGTCAAATTCCAATTATGTAGAGTAAATCCGGAATAGATGGAATCAGGTTTTTCTTAAAATGAATTCCGTCCAACGTAGAGTCATTTTTGTGCTTATACATTGCAACCTATCATAGAACGCCGGTGAAATAGAGTTTCATCACAGCTGATACTATTAATTATTATTAGGCCGAGCGGTGCCTTTGTCAGTAGTTCATATCAGCGTTTATATAGGAACACATCAGGAAAATTATACATTTACTTGCCTATCAAATCTCAATCTCCGGCAAACCATATCAGAAAGCTGCTACCAGTTCTGCTCACACAATTGTTTTGATGAATCAATTTACTTTATTAATTATTATTAACACTTTTCTGGATTTCAATATATTCAAATACTTCTCAAATTGTTACTAAATAATACCTGGGCCAAAGGACCAGATCATTTACCAGAACGTTACTAGAAAACATCTAACTTTCTCAAGATTTAAAACAGGACTGAAGTTTAGAAGCGTAAAATATCTGACCTCAAGTTAGCCTGGGTCTAGTGATCCCAGTTTCTATTCAGGCCTGGTTGTTCAAAAATTAAATTATGAATTGAATCTCTTTTCGGTTCCTTCTAGAATCTACTTATGCAATAACTCAGATATTCCGATGTTACGAGAAAAAAACATATTGTAAATTTTTCGAATTAGGAAAAAAAAAACTCATTATATCTAAACAGTGAATCTTATTTCTACTTATTCTATGTCATGGATCTTTCTGTCACACGCATTCAAGGTTTGAATCAATTTTCTACATGAAAATATGACTTTAAATTCATAATGAAACTGTGTTGATATGAAATATTTTGTTTGATTCATTAAATTCCCCTCGTATAACTCTCGAGTCTGTAGGGGAACGATGGTTATAGCATACACGTGTGAAGGTTCTGACCCTTCTTGGAATTGTAAACTGAATGCTGAATTTGATGGCTTCCGGGTGTAGGTTAGGTTAGGTTTGAACGTGAGTGGGCCCGTATCAGGCCCTCCACTGCGGCCACTGGCCTATTGTGGTTATGGTTATATTTCTCCCAGTATATTCAATCTCTTGACGAAATTGAGGAATGTATTGGGAGAACAATTTACCAGGTTTTCTGGCCTTACTGTCGTATCGCCAAATATTGAGAATCTGGTTCTGGCCGCTGCAGGGCATGTACACAGAATGTGTTTAGTCGTTCATCATCCTCCATGTATAGCCGGCACTCTGCATCTTGTGCAAGTCCGACTTTATGCATGTGATGTTTGAGTTTGCAGTGGCCAGTAAGCAAACCTACTATAACTCTGAGATGCGCTCTGCTGAGTTCTAGCAGTTTGTCAGAGTCCTGTTTTTTCCTTGTACAAGCAATAAATGCTTTGGAATGGGCTAGGCCCGGTCCGGATGTAGATTCAATGGTTGCATTTTTCGAGCTCTATTCTAAATGAATTTCAAATTTACGTTTTGTTACATACCTCAAAGTTCATACATTCATTTACAATAATTAGTTTCATTCAGTGATTCGATGAGGTTAGGAGTAGAAATTGGAGAAAAAATTGCTACGTGATCGATCCAAACCAGATATTTGCTAGATAGATGGACCCCTCCTTAATGATAGATGGACCGGTGTTATTACAGAGAAATAAGATCCATTGTGTGTACCACCCAATAGAATAACACATAGGTAATTGAATATTATGTTTATCATACATATTCATATTAGACGTAGTTATAAACAATAAGGCTTGAACATCAATTTAAGTTAAAATAAACAAATTTTTGTCCATAAAAAAGTTAAGTCATTCACAAATTTCAATAATATCAATTTCGTCTTAGTCTGAAGTCGTAACTTGTTCTGAAGGTTTCAAATTATTATTCTTTGGTAGCTCTCTACTTCCTTTTAGATTGATCTTCGTAATCAACTTCTTCTTCACTCTTTCTTCTTCATTTTGTTCTTCAATCCTTTTTTTATTTCTGCAATCTCTCTTCCATTTTTCAGACTAGTCATATTTTCTAACGAGCTCTAAACAGTTGGAAACGTTTGCGATCTGAGTGCTTGTAATTTGCTTGCGTATGGTATTGGGTATATTTCATCCAATATTTTTGATCATATCCTGTATCTTGTCGTAAAACATCTTTAGTGTTTCTTCCAGAACATGAGTTAGCTTGTTTTACAGGCATATTATTTTGTCTTGTGGGCCCACTAGGTCCTGCAACAAGGACATCATTTGTAGTGGTACTTTCTGAACGTAAATTACATAGTGAGACAGTGAATTTACTTTCATTATGTAGTAAGAAAGATGCAAAGACTACTGTAGAATTACATGTTATGTACATGTGAAAGATTACCAATGCAATAATCTTATCAGTAGATGATGTAATCAAGTATCCTTACTGTAAATTCACATTTTACTCTACACATTGTACAGCTCCATCTAATTATAGAGTCACCATGAGTTGAATATAATAAACGACTCACGTTCTACTGTGAAATATCATTGAGTTAGTTATTATAGTTCACGTTCGCCATGATATACCGCTTTTCATTTATTGCGTTTCGTTCCTACGATTCAATCTTCATGTAAATTATTCGTATTGAATATTAATATCATCATTTCCTCAATTACTACGCGTGCACCCTCATAAATCACACCTCATTTTCTCTGTTTTGAATATTAAATTTTCCCATCTGATCGTGTGATAAATTTGAGCATTAACATCAATGATTTCGGGGTGGTTATGAATCAACGTGGGCAGTAGGTTCAACACAGAACAAAATGCATTTGATGTTGAAAATCTATCATATCTTTTGAATTCTGTGAAATAGTTATAATGGCAACAATGTAAGTTGCAACTCTGTAATAGAAATTAAGGTTCCATGTTTTTCATGAATAGACAGCTCTCGATGTTGATTGATATATAAAAAAGATTTGAAGTGGTCGTGGTCGAACATAAAATAGAATACTTTTATTACTATTGTAAATTGTATTGAAAAGCCAGTTTTTCTTTGATTAAAATTATTAAATAAAACAAGTGCAAGTTAATATACCTACCATACGCCAATTTCATCATTTGAGTATAGCGATAGTCTCGACAAAATATTCTCAAAAAAAATGTATTGTATTTGAACTAAAAGAATTTGTTTTGAAAGAAGAAAACAATACTACTTTCATTTTGAAAAGAGAGATATTATTCTTCATTGACGATGAGATTACGATCTATTTTCTGGTATTCGGTGTATTGTCATAATCTGCCAGAAATTCTACAGTTTTTGAAGTTTTGGAAATATACTCGGAGAGTATATCTGGAGGCGAGAGCTCTAATAGGCTCTGCCTACCAGCACTTTTGCGATACCATTGGCCGACTTAAATGTTCGGCAATGGTATAAATAAAGTGTGATCCTTGGCCAGAAATACAAAAATAAAAATGTTATACTCGAGAGTATATCTGGGCGCGGAGGCCCAATAGGCTTCGCCCACCAGCACTCACCAGCGGCTTTGCTCTGGCATTGGCCGGAGCAAATGCCAGCCTTTTCTATTTAAAGACGACAGATGATTCAAATCTTCAGTCGTCCGGGTGCCACGAGAGAGTCCGGACAGTGTTCTGCTGGGTAGTGGTACTCACCCGAATTTTTCAGCTGTTTTAGCCATTTTAATTCGAGATAAATTTACGATGTCTTCGAATGTATTTCTGGCCAGGGTGTAGCTTAGTGAGCAATCTACAGCCTGGCATAGACGTATGAGACGCAGTTGGTAACACCAACACTATTAAAAAAGAATTCGTGCTGTTCCTGCCTGATCCAGTAAGAAGAGTTCCGGAATTGCTGGATTGCGACGATGCTGTGCGCGGAGCGTAGCCAGCCGGATGAGGTAGTCACCTCCGATTTCTGTACCTCCGTGCACACGCATTTAGTTGTCAGCTCAAATGGCTGTTTTAGGCAATCATCCAGGAGCCGCCCGAGGGCTCGGACAATTCCCTGGAGAGAAGCCCTCACTTCTGGATGGCTCAGTAGTGTTTTAAGTGTAAATAGTATTTCTGGTAGTGAGTGATCACACCAACAATATCGAGAAAGAATTCGTATGTCAGACGCTTTCCTGCTGGTTTTCCAAATAAATGAAGAGCTCCGGAGTTGCTGAGATTTTGCGACAATGCTGTACTTCGGATAGGCGGTCTGAGCTAGCCGGAAGAAGCAATGCGTCCTAACTTCCAACTATCCGAGTGCACGCATTTGTTGATTACTTGTATAAAAATCAGATATGCAACGAATTAGCTGACCAGAGCACACGAGAGGCGATCATGAACTCGAACCAGGATCCCTCACAGCTTACTCCTTATTCAGATTTAAAACCATACATAAGAAGCTTGTTGAGAGATATTTGGAACAACAAATGGCAAGATACACGATCCAAGCTAAATGAAATCAAGCCCCAGGTAGGACAGTGGGATTACGGAACCCTGAACAGGAAACAACAAGTCACAATGACTCGACTTCGAATAGGACACACGAATACTTGCTATCTCGAGAAGAGGAACCACAGTGCCAAATTTGCGAAGTTCCACTTACAGTGAAACACATCTTAGTGGAATGTCCCATGTTCCAGATAGAACGAAATGTCTGCAATATACCTCAAGAAATGAAAGAAGCTCTAAAACCGAATAATGTGAAGAACATCATCTCCTTTTTAACTGATTTGAATATTATTGAGAAACTGTAACCAGTAACCTAGTTTCAACTTTTTATTATTAAGTATTTGTAATTATGCATTGGTAACTAACTTAATATCCACCGCTAGTAACCATTAGGTTGATGCGGTTTTTCGTAAATAAAAAAAAAGAAATGATTTAGTTTATTGGAGTATTAATTTGTATTCTTATGAGAAAATGCAAAACTTGTTTTAAAATATGTTGTAGTTGGTTGTAGTCTTGATTTCGACATTGAATTGAATGATATGAAGTTTTTGCAATAGAATATTCATTCTCAATTGTAGAAACTTACTCTTGATCGAATATTTTCAATAATTTTTTCAAGAATTGCCATATTATGGTTCACCCAAGAATAGGCAATTCTTAGTTGAAATATTTGATACTTAGATATCGTTTCGAAAGGAGAATCGTAGACGAAATGGGGGTGATCATTTGTGTGTTTAAAAATGAAGAATCTTTTACGATGATGAACTTTGAAATACTTTGTTTCAGTATTCAACTGAAGGTATTTTGATTAAGCATAACAGTGATAATAACAACTCTGTTACTGTAAGAAAGAATACGGCGTCATGTTAAAACATGCTGCGCGTCAAATTTTGTGAAACGCGTAGACATTCTGTTTGTACTTTTTATATTTATTTATCAAGTATCTTTAAGCGATCTGTGCTGCATATATCCGTACTCATTACTTTATATACAACATTGCTTCAGAGATTATTTTTTTGCATCTAAATAAAGATGTTCTTGAATTATTTTTATTGTAGTTTACCTTTCTTACAGATATAGTCATTATCTGTGATTGAGTAAACTTTCCATTCGGAATTTATTTACCTTTCAGTTTAGTGAAAAAAGATTTATTACAAATGGTTCTAGAGTTAGTTCAATGAAATTTATTCTTAGTCGAAGTATAAATAATATTCAAAGAAAGTATTTCTCATAATAAATTAAAATAAAACACGATATTAGAGATTTCACAACTGACGATATAATTACATACTTTTCGGTGGTCGTATGTTCTAGATAACATGGTCCATTTCAATATTCCGCACTCGTTTCTGTTCGAGACAGAGAATGTCTTCGAGTTGCCCAAACTTAAATAACATAAGTTGGAGTTTTTCGAGAACAGCTCTAATGTGTGACTCCCATCTGAGATGTGCATGCAATATCGTTCCCAAAAAATTGAGAACTTGTTGCAGAGAAATTTGAAACATTTTGTGAAAATGGAATAGTTGGGCAGTATTGCTTTGATGCTGGAAAATATCAAAATATGGAAAGATTTTTTGTAAATGATTGTATTGAATGAACACAGTCCATATAAAATTTCACAATTCACAAAATCTAACGCATACTGCAGACAGCATATGGTTTAATTTTTCGCTTTAGTCATCCATTGAGATTCATTTACACGTTTTACACGCCGGAAGTATTGAATACTTGAGATTAGGGAAGCAGAAACAGGGACAACAAGAATTGATCTGAACTAAAGAAATTGTCGACTTTTCGACGTTTATTTGACGCCTTCTTCAGGGACGAACATGAATACAATGTATACATTTTGTTAAATCGGATGGTCATCAATATGATCGATTTTACGTATCAACATAATTCATTCAACATAATACATGAGACATCTGATTGAAACCAATATATAACTTATATTAACTAGAGTTGAATGTTTACTGGGAATACAGCAAAATCACGTTGTAAATACCTGGGTGAATTGATGTGAATTCATTATAAAGGTGATTTATCAATTTCAAAAATACATTGAATGTGATTTTACCAAGTGAATGTGAAAATACATTCAATTGATTGTAAAAATCAATTAATATTTAGTGTAATTTGACATCGTCAAGTTAACATTCACAAATTAAAATTACTATTTTAGTTGTCCTTTGCAAAAAATACCCATTATAACACACTAGAATGTCACAATATGAACTTTTTCAGTGTGACAGGTTGAAATTTACCTATTATACAATGAAATAAATTAAATGAATATAGAAATGTATACCTACCTTTTTCAGGTATTCATAAAGAGTCAGTAAAATGTAAGGACCTGACCATTATTCTCAGTTAATATGAAGTTTATCAAAAAAATTCAGATGAAAGTTGAAGGGTATTTCACTTTGCACCTTTGTATGAATTCAAATATTTGTCAGATTGGTGGAGAAATGACGTCATTGTCATTTTTTTTCAAATGGGATCATACGAGGATGTATTGATATGTAGTTAGCCTAGACCAGTTCCCTGTATAAACAAAATATTGCGTTACCATAGTAACGAACAATAACTTATTAGAAGTGTCAGTGTAAAGTTTGACATCAAAAAAGTAAATCAGAGTTATGCAATAAATTAAAAGAAAGAATATGTCCACCGAAGTTGAGAAAATCGAAAAATTGGAGCATCGAGCCATCATCAAGTACTTGTATGTAACAGGGTTAAGAGGTAAGCAGATTTACGAAGATATGCTTAATACCTTTGGTGATCAATGTCCTTCGTATGCGACCGTGAAAAATTGGACTGCAAGCTTCAAAAGAGGTAAATTTTCCATTGAAGATGATGACCGATCGGGAAGGCCAGTTTCTGTTTAGTCCCCGAAAATATCGATGCAGTTCATGTCATGATTTTAACAGACTGTCGAATTGGGCTAAAACGGATATCTGAAGCACTGAATATTTCATACGAACGCGTTAATAATATAGTTCACGTCAATTTCGACAGGAGAAAAATTGCTGCAAAATGGATCCCCAAATGTTCGAATGTTGTCCAAAAGCGTGCAAGGGTAGTAGCATTGCGTTCGATCTGTGCTACATTTGAAAATGATGTGGACTTCTTAAACCGAATTGTTACTATGGATGAGACTTGGGTATATTTCTACGATCCAGAAACAAAGCAACAATCGATGGAATGGCGACACTCCAGTTCTCCAAGACCTAAGAAGTTTCGTGTCCAAAAATCTGCTGGAAAAGTTCTTGCTTCAGTTTTTTGGGATTACCATGGAGTAATCATGATTGATCTTTTGGATAAGGGTAGAACAATAACTGGAGATTACTATTCGACATTACTGACCACTCTACGGGAAAAAATTAAAAAGAAAAAATGCGGAAAGCTATCCAAAGGTGTTTTGTTTTTGCAGGACAACGCCCATGCACACAAATCTCATGTTGCCATGCAAAAAATTCGTGATTTGAATTACTAGAACCCCTTATTCACCAGATTTGGCTCCGTCCGACTATCATCTCTTTCCTCAACTGAAAAAAAGTTTAAATGGTCATAAATTTTCTTCCAACGAGGAGTTAATAAAAACTGTGGAGGTCTGGTTTGCAGAGAAAGGAGAAACATGTTTTCTGAAAGGTCTAGAGACGTTGCAGGTTCGCTGTAATAATTTTATCCAATTAAGAGGAGAATATGTTGAGTAATAAAATATTTTGACATTGAAATTTTGTTTGGTTCTATAGTAGGCTTGGAATTTTTCAATATATCCTCGTATGTCATGTTTAGTATCGCTAGAAAGCTTGATTTTTTCTCTTTCCAGCAGTTTTGATAGGTATTATTTCAACTCTCCCGATAGGTTCAGTGTGTTTCTTATTTTTGAGTACACCTCTGTAATTCTCTTACCTATTTATTGATTTGTTGAAAAAAATCTCAATCGGAGAACGTAGGCTGTTGGATATTTTGAGCGATATGGTAATTTGATTTAGACTGGCGTGAGTTTCAATTAAAAAAAATTAATGTACTACATTGACAGTTGTTTCATTGAAAAATTGCACATCGGATGTTTGGGACCATTTTGAGCATTAGAAACTGATATTAATCCATTGAGCGTTGAAGAAATATTTGATATAAAGAAAAAACATTATATTTCGTTTTCAAATTAAATTATTGGTTTAAAAGACAATTAACATTCGCCTAATAAAATAAGTAATGGTTATAGAATTATAGAATGACATTTTTACATTTCATATCACGGGTTCAAATAAAAAATTAGTTCTCAGGTCTAATGAATAGGTGAATGAAATAGGCGCTATTCATATGTTGTCCGACAACTTTCTTTTTTATTAAAAAATAGTAACATTTTGAATCATTGAAAGAAATAACTATTTTTGTTTATTTCTCCTACCTTCTATATAGGAACAATCCAGGATTAGGGCACTTGAGTTATTCTGGAACAAAATTTTCTGTTGAAATTTTCTAATAGAAAAATGACTAGAATTATTTTTGAAGCATCTGGGAAACATATACCTACGTACGCCACTGTCCGAATCAAACTGAGCAACAGTTAAGTTGAACAAGGTGAAAAGTGGACACAAAAATACGAAACACACTGTACCTATTGAGAGAGTTAAAATAATATTAGTACTACTGAATTGAGAAAAAAAGCGTTCCAGCTATACAAACATGACAAATGCCGATATCGTCAGTTCTCCACCAATCGCATATCTAAAAAAATCTTTGAATTTATAGAAACGTGCGGAGTGAAATAACCTCCAACTTTCAGCCGATTTTTTTTCGATAACCTTCATATTACCTGGGAAAATGTGCGGGTCCATATACATTTGACGAACTCTGTATAAAAAAAACAACAATAAAAGTGAATCACCAATCTTCTGAACAATTCATTTTCCCTTTTTACAGGGTGCCCTGTTGATTTAAATAATGGTTGACACCAAGTGGCGGAGCTTAACATCTCTTAAAACTCATCTTTAGATTCCTTGGCTGCTTTCTGCTTGTATTTTCAATGCAAACAAAATACAAATTCAGAAAATTACTGATTCCCAAAGCATCCAGAATTAGGAAATTAATTACTGGTACACTAGGCAAGGTAGTAATATGAACGTAACAAATTCAATTTTCGAAGATAATTATTATACGCAGATCCAAGTTTGCGAGAAACTTTGTCTGCTTTCGTACATTATTTAACGAGCAAGAAGAAGAAGAAGCCTGGGGGTTACGCTTCCTCCATGTCTGATGCAAGAGTATTAGAGTACAGACAACGTTTCCAAGAAGGTTGAATTTGATTTCAATATTTTTAGTCAAACAGCGCTTGTTCCTATAAAATCGAGACGCCTGCGGAAACTCGAGTTGATTTATTTGTTTGCTGATCGTCTTGAATTTTTCTGCCAACATCGATAAAATCAGTGTTTGACTTGACGTTTATGAAAATTATTTTTATGTAGACATATAGAAGGAGTTAGGAACGAGCGATTTTCAGTATACTCATAAAAAATTATTCTTGGATCTAAAAAGTATAATTAAATCCAAGAAAATGGTTCGTTTACACAGGGTTTCCCAAAAGAACCGGAACGACCGAATATTTCAGCAACGGCTTTGACATAAAGTTATGAAATTTGGTATACGGGGTTAATCAGTAGTGCCGGATCTGAAAATAATAATTGCAACGTTGCCAAATTTACAGTTTTTCTTATGGAGCCCTCAACTTAATTTTTTTTTAAATGTAATGTTATGTTTATTTTCAGCGCATTCGATTTGTCGTGTTCAATCTATTATGATCCTATAATATCATAATTTAATTTCCCCAATTTTTGTTAATATGTCAACTCAACATTTCGTTAAAAAATATCACAAAATTTTAATATCTCGAGAAATCGTGGCTATATGAAAATGAAAATTATTTCATTTGAAATTTTTTTGCAAGTCTGATCTAAAAATACCATTTACAACGTTGTCAAATCTACATGTTGTTTCCAGTCAATCTTCCTAAGTATTTTTTTGAATTCTTTTTTTAAATTTTGCGGATTTTACAAACTAATAAAAAAAGCACTGGAATTACATTTGAGATCAACAAAATCAGCCTTAAACTTCAATTAGTTGTGAATTTACGAATTCATCACCACTTCTCTATACGCTTACAGGCTGTAGTATCGCATAATAAGAGAAAAGTTTTCTCAATTTTTTTGACAGAATACTCTTGAATCAAGTAGATCTCTACACGTTTTAATTGGGGATCCCTACCACAGCCTCAGTAATATTGGCTGTGGTAGGGATTCTCAATTGAAACATGTAGAGATTTACTCGATTCAAGAATATTCTGAAATTTTTTCAGATTGGGAAAATATTTCTTGAATCAAAGATTTCACTAATGCTTGATACAAAGATGAATATTTGTATACATGAATATAGTGATTTTTTGACGTTAATAATATATTGTTGAACGAAGAAAATGAGCTGAATAAATAAGATTGTGAATCCAAGAAAAACAATATTCTCGTTCCAAAAATATTACTTTGAAATAAAAAATATTTATTTACTTCTAGTAACCCAAAGTGTATAATAATTTTTCCTTGAATAAATAAATCCTATTTATGTGTGTATTTTCCGGCATTTTTATGTATTTCTTTTCAATTTTAAATAGGGAGGATGGGTAAATTTCTTAGTAGGTTTTTTCAAAAACTTCGCCGTCCAATCAAAATATGTATGTTAGATAATTTGAACAATTGAAAAGATTTATAAATAAAAAATTCTTAAACAGGTATGATAAAATGTAAAATTTCACTGGAAACAAAACTGAAATATGTAGGCTTAAGGAAATCAACAAATGGTAAAAGCCGGGGCAGCACTACTGTTGAAAATGAGTTATACCTACCCCAAGCGATCGATGATAAAGTAATGGAAATGAAATTTTCATTAGTTTTTTGCTGTTCCGCTGATCAATAACTCATTCAATCAAATGATTGGTACACAGAAAGTCAATTACCCTACTATAGTGGTGTTTTATGGTGGATCTCGGACAGCTTCGGATGATTATAACGATTGACAAAGTTATATTTGAAATTTGTTGGTTGGGAATGGTTCTTTTGTACGTTGTACGTTTTGTACATAATTTGGAAAATACTGAGGGGTTGATTTCGATAATGGGAATTTGAATTGGCTTATGCAGAAATGGTTATAGAAGAATGAATAACAGAAATAGGAAAAGTTAGGATCGACAGGTGTGAGTTTATCCAATACTTGTAACTTGAGTACTGATCACGTGAATACTAACAAACACGGTCATGTGCTTTTTAGTATTTGATATTTCCTGAGGTGCGGTAGTGTCAACGTATTGTCGGAAGACATCTACGTTGATTTGGTAATAGGGCAAATTTTGTTGTTTTCAATTGTTTAACTTATGGCTTGTTGATTTTTTATCATTCTTGTCTTGTTCTTATTCTTTCCGACTTTTATTTGTTTATTTAATTTCCACATGGGATACCAACAGGCACATGCCTCAATCGATTTCCACAAGAATGAGAATACAAATAGTACAGATTTCAAATGAGCCATGTTTTTCTAGATGTTGAAACAACACAATCGATAAGGTTTCCTAACCGTCAAAAATTGTATGTCACATTGCATGTAGATGCATCAATGCGCCATATGTCTGCAATAATATAGTGATGGTACAATGTGCCTAGGTTCTTAAATGCATTTATGTATGAACTAAGAATATCACCGATATCAAAAATGAATTCATTATCATATCAATTTAGAACCACTAGCAAGGCATTGGAAATTAATCAGCTACTTGTACTATATTCTTCACAAGCTGGTGGTAGAATGGGATATTGTATATGTCTATGGAGTTTATCGTTTTTTTTTATTGCTCAAAAGCAAGTTGATATTTCGGACCGTGCAAGTTGTAAGGATGTTTTCAAAAACCATAAAATTTCTACGCTGCCTTCATTATTTATTTTTGGACTCTGTATACTCACTTTAGGATACAGGTACTTATTTCAGTTTGAATGTTTTAGACGATGTAGTTACTTGATTACTTATGTTTCGGACGTCCATCATCTTCATGTTTGAAAGATTTCTATCTCTTTCAAATTTTTTTTACAACGTTTCAATTGCTTGAATCCGCAATCGTCTTCTGGTGAATAATGACAAAATCAGATGCTACGCGACCATTTATAGGTCTATAATTAAAGTGTAATTACGGTGTAATTACGCGCGGTCTTGTGGCGCGCGTGGTTTCGCGGAAATTTATGGAAACCACCTATATAGAAGCCAATAGTGCCTTCAGTCAACCAAGCGTGGAAATTAAAAACGTATGGAAACCGCTCATGGACCGTTTTGGAGGGAGAAAAAGCGCGAAACCACGCGCGCCACAAGACCGCGCGTAATTACACCGTAATTACACTTTAATAACTTTTTTCAGCTCTACTAAAGATAGACATCAATTTGATACCTGAACCAAAAATGTCATTGTACCTTGTAATAAAATTCAGTGTATCTCTCAACTCTCCTCCCTCTATGGCGACCAGGGAATTCAATAAACTTGCGAGAATATCCACTAGAATAGTATAGTGTTGAGTATTGTCTTGTTCGTTTTCTCCTACGAGCATGCTTCTATTAAAATATTCTTTAAGATAATTTTTATTGAGGATTATGATACTTTAAATTTCAAACTTGTTATATCAGATTTTTGGTATTAAGTCTCAAATTAGAAATTCTGAACATGGAATTATTTTTCATGTTCCTATATTTACCTGACTAAGTGATATTTTTACCATTACTATACAATGTTCAATAAATTAGTACCTACCTCTATGAAATTATCGTAAACGCCCATGTGAATTTATCAGAACTCAATGAAGACAGTATCTATATACTAATTACACTGAATACAAGTTTGAACATGGAACATCCACACGAAACTTCATCATCAAAACTTCCACAGATCATAATGTAATAAAAAGTTTCTGTTCGTTCAGGCCTCTCATGCAATGGTCAATGACACAACTACACAAAAAAACATATATTTGATATAGAGCTTACGTGTACCACTAGTAAACTCGTCTGGGTTTTATTATCCAATGAAAAATAATTTTCGATACAGTATTTTCCATTACTTCTTAAACGTGTGACAACGTTTTGTGACACCGACTTCTATAATTGGAATAATTTTTCCATACACTTTAAAACCGTTCGGGCATTAATCCAGAGGGTGCATTATTCGCTAAATTTTCAATTTATGGAGGAAAATTATTTATTTAACAATGCTTCATGACCTTTTCAATAAATGTAACTTTGACAATGACATGAAAATACAACCAAACAATTTTATTGTTACCTTACGTTGCTACGCACATTACTAAAATCAAGATGTATAGAAACCATGGTGTTATCACTGATTCGCTTTTGTTTCAACAAAGTTGTTGAGACTGTAATTGCACTGATACCGTTGGCTTCATTCGTCGATGGATGGCGTATAAGTCGAAAATTGCGGAGTTTCCAACATTCCGAAGTACTGGGTCATAATTATTTGATTGAAATTTGAATGTTTACAAATTATGGTTAATGAATATCACAACAAATAAAATTCAATGTTGAAAATTACATAACATGAATCTGTAATTTTGCCGCCATCTGTGTGATAAAGAGGTGAAACGGTATCAACGCAGTAAAAATATCACGAATCAAGTAGGCCGTATCTTAACACTTTTGTATGTTGGTTTCACAGCTATAAGAGATCACACCAGGGTTTCTATGTATCTTGACTAAAATCAAGCTACGTTTACATTAATTACTGGAATGGAACAAGAAATCTATTTTTAAAGAAAACGTCGGAATAAATAAAATAAAATTTTGTACGAAATCATAAACAATCATCATGGTACACGCCGTGATATCAGACTCGGCTGATGCCTCGTTTGTTTCTTCACAGCTATTATGTACTATAATGATCGTCATCATGATCTTTATATCATGAATATCTATTATAGAGAGGCAGAATTTTTCAGATACAGAGACGGTAGCATCCTTATAGGAAATCAGTTTGCTAGGGAAATATCTCTTCTAGAAAACGATATCTATAACAAGGTGTCATCTGCCATGAAACTACTGCTACAAAATTTCGAATGATTTCGAAATTCATGGGTGCAGAGTATAAATAACACCGGACCCAATATAGAACTTTGTGGAACTCCATTCCATAAGAATTGAAGAAAGCAGTCACGTTCTAGTAAAACAGCTTGCATACTTCTCTTCAGATAAGCTTGAAATAAGCAAGACGCAGCCGCAGATACGCCAATGTTATACGAGGGTAGCCATGCAGTTTATAACGTACAGTGTGTCCCACTTACCATGCTCACCATGGGTATCTTTTTGAAGGTAAGAGATCGGTTTAATGACACCAAATGTGGAGTTTATCAAGGCCAACTATAATGTGAAAAAATAATTTGATAAAACCTTTTCGTTTTTGTTTTATACGCAAATAACAGATTTTGATAATCTTCATGTCTCTTGCAAGTGAATTTTGACACACTACTGGCGGTCCTAATAACTTGAAATTTGGCAGATGTTCATAATTCCGGTGACAATGCACCATGGAATTGTATTGAAATAAAAAATAAAAAATGGCGGCTCCTCCAATATGGCGGACGAGATTTGTGATTATGGTCCGATTTCATTCAAAATTGGTATGTGGGGGTTTTTGAGGTCGGAGATCATGATTTTTTTATTAAAATTTATAAATTCAAGAGGGCGACTTCAAAATAGTTCTTGTTTTTGTATAAATGACGATAACTCCGTTGTTATTAACAAAAAACTATCACTGTAACATATCATCTGTAAGAGAAAAAAATGTTATTCATAACTAAGTTATAGTGAGCTATGACCTACATTTGAAAAATAAAAGTTGGTGCTGATATCTCAAATTCTAGAAGAGTTGGTATAAATTTCATATTTTTTTCGAAATCTCATTGAAAAACTGCCATGAGAATGTGAAATTCCTATTCGAATATTTTCATAAATAAAGAAGTTACAGAGGAGATATGAAAATGATCAAAATCTGTTTTTTGTGTATAAAACAAAAACGAATAGATTTTATCAAAATTTTTATTCACATTCTAGTTGGCCTTGATAAACTCCACATTTGGTGTCATTTAACCGACCTCGTATCTCTCACCATTAAAAAGATACCCATGGTGAGCATGGTAAGTGGGACACACTGTATACATAGGTGACGAATCTTGGATTCATTGTTATGAGCCCGAAACTGAACAGCAGTCGACTGTATGGGTCTTTCAAAATGAACCAAATCCAACAAAAGTTGTTCGTGCTCGCAGCAAATGATGGCCTGTTTTTTCGGTATAAACGGTCATGTGGCAACCGTGCCTTCAGAGCAACGTAGAACGGTAAACTCTGAATGGTACACTACTATTTGTTTGCCAGAAGTCATCAATGAAATAGGAAAACGAACCGTCGACAAAGGATAATTCTCCATTGTGACAATGCGAGCTCACACACACCGGCTCAAACAACCCGCTATTTGAGCACTCGAAACGTTGAATTGATGGGTCATCCGCCGTACAGCCCTGATTGAGTACCCAATGATTTCTATTTGTTCCCTCAAGTGAAGAACAAATTACGTGGTCAACGCTTTTCGACGCCACAAGACGCTGTTTATGCATTCAAAACCCATGTTTTGGAGTGGAAAAACTGCTTTGCCAATTGGTTTAATCGAATGCAAAAATGTGTAGATTTGAAAGGAGAGTATTTTGAAAAACAATAAAGAAGTTTCCACACCCCAATTATTGTTTTAGTTCTCCACTCTCAATACATAAATAGCAACCCTCGTTTCGTATAGTATAGAGATACTAAAATATCTGATAGCCCAATTTCTCAATTTGGTCTCGAAATACTTTAAAGAAAAATCCTCTAATCCTCTAAGTATATGCCTCAATTGACAGCTGAAATCCCAATCTGAAAATTCAGGTGCACAGTATGTTGAAACCATTCGATTTACTTCAGCTTTTTTATTATCATCGACACTAAACGATCTTTCGACAAATACACTTTCACGCAGTGTTCCTCATTACCAGTATACACACCCATCAATCACGTTTGTTTGTCGTACTAATGAGGTGACTGTATATCCATTGCCCTAATTGCCGTCCAAGATATCCACTCCCACCTTCAATTAAGATAAAAAACGACGTTTATGTTCAAATATCGCACACAAAAGCCCTGGATAAAAATAGGTTCAGTTCTCATACAACTTTGATGTGAGTTTAGTTACGAGGTATCGATTTTGAAAGGCAGGTCAATTGAAATATCATATAAAAATATCGCATATGGAATAATTACTGATGAAGTTTTTGTTTATTCCTTTACTTTTTTATGCAGGGAAGATCGAAATGGTATAGATCGATTTTCTATGAGTAGAAAGAGTATGTAGAAGAGGACGATTATACATTTTCCAGGAATTACTAAAATCCGCCGTTTTGTTCACAATATGTTCAATTACAAAGTGTTTGAAACTAGCCTCTCCAAATGATTTTTGAGCACAGTTAAATTATATTTGAACAAAAAATACACCAATCTCTATAGTCAAGGAAAAGTTCGTGATCATTCAGAAGGTTACATCATGATTGTTCCAAATCCTATGAGAGGGATAAGGAAAATAGTGAAATCTGATGGAAATCTGTCTAAGAATATGTCATGAGGAGTTCCACAAGATTTTGTTCTAGGCCCATTACCTTCTCCATTATTTCTCAATGATCCAGACACTATTGCCATGCAAGGAAGTTCAACAATTTTTTCAGATTATCTGATTTTCAGAGTTATGGAAAAGGGCTCAAAAATGGTGTGGAGAAAGTTCCTTGTTCTTCATCACTAAAAACGAACCTAACTACCTTTAGGTTTGATTGCACCAAAAAAATTAAATTGACTTAAAACGACCAATAAACAACATCCTGTTTTCAACGTTTTATTAGGAAATCCTGTGACGAAACAAATTGCCAACTATTATGTTAACTACGCTGAGTTTTTTGAGTGAAGTTGACTTGCGATTAGGATTCCTTGTATTATAAATGTCCGCAACTAGTCTGTTTGGAGTATTCTTTACTACACAACAAAATTAGCTCAACTTTTTTTTCTTTCAATATTATTTGACTAGTTCTTATGATCAAACAGTAATAGACCTTCAGATTTTGCTGACTGTTTTCTGGGATTTTAATTACTGAAAATTATGTCTGTTTTGAGCACACAAATGAAAATTTCGGACGTGTGCTAGGCATATTGAAGCAGTTTTTTTTAATTTCTCGCTCATGGCATTTTGACACAATAACATAATATATAACAATCTAATGGTAAAAAACCAGCGCCATAAGATATGGACGTACTGAGAGGGTTGAAATAAGGACGCGAACTTGTGAAAAAATACTGTTGCATTTTCTCGCTTATGACAATCGACAGAATTAAATTTGATATCGTTAGGAACCCGGATTTTTTTTTCATAAGTACATCAGCTGTTCAAATCCCATAAACGAGAAAAGAAAAAAAAAATTTACAAAATTATCCGGCCCGAAAATTTACAGCTGACCGGTTAATGGGAAATATTTTTCTGGTTCCTAACGATATCAAATTTCATTCTGTCGATTGCCATAAGCGAGAAAATGTATCAACAACCGAGTTTTTTTTTACAAGAACGCGCCCTTATTACAATCTTTTCAGTACGTCCAAATCTTATGGCTTTGGTTTTCCACTATAGGTTGGTTATACCTATACGTAAAAAATACGTAAAAAATGTTTACCGAATATTTCAAGCACTTAATGTCAAACATTCGTTTGTATTCCAAGCCAACTTAAAACAATTATTTTGGACATAAAAACCTCCACAAGATAAAATCAACAAATCAGATCAGATATTAATTTTATTTCAATGGTCTATCACTCGATATTATTGAACTTTATATTCTTGTTACAATACTGTATTATTTTTAGCAAATTTTGGTATCAATAAAGAATAAAAAGAAATTTGCACAAAAAACTTCCATTTCATTTTACTTACAAAAAAATTGACCGTAGTTACCATATCAGTTGGGCAACTTGTCTGATTTTATCATTTGAAGAATCCTTTTTAGAAAAATTAGTCAAAAAAGAAAGCTCACTAAGCTGGCCATGACTTGAAATCCAGATGTATGTTTCAATGGTGAACAACTTTTCTAAACAACATTTTTCTACATTTTCAAAAATGAGGGTACTTTACTTCTGGCTCAACATCAAGTTTTCCAATGCGCCTCATATATCACGCATGTTTTGCTATATTTTGTTGGTGCGAGTTTTCTCTTCTTGGTTGTGCGTAATTTCTCGATAACGGTCGCAAAAACGTGAAAATAACAGGAGACCAAAAGTTTATAAACAAAACAAAAAATTCATTTCGTATTTCAGAATCCAGCCCTAGATTCTCACAATCACTCGAAATGCTAGATGATGTTATCCTCAAAACGAAACCTACATTTCAAATTTGATTTTGGTATCTCAAAAACTGAAAACCTTTACTGACACATGTTTATAAGAAAAGAAAAAGTCTTCTTTTGACTTTGACAATAAGCACCTGAAATATTTATAGTGAATTTTGAAACACCTTGTATGTTTGTTTGGGAGTGGTTGACAATGTTTCACTTTGAGTAAGGTTATTCTGGACTTTCATTGTGTAAAAAGGAACAAAGAAAAATTATATTCTCTGCAATTTTTAATCACGACGTTTCAACTGTTTAAATCTACAGTCGTTATCAAGTGTATAAATGTGACAATCTCAAGGATACTTCTTATATATGCTATGGATAATTTTGTGTCATTAGCCTAGGGGTGATTTGCCGGTGTTCAGGTAAGCTTGTTAATTACAGTGCCGGGCCCCTCCGGTACAGTATTGTTAATTCTTATCGCAATTTCAGTTGATACAGGTCACTAATTAAGGGTTTCCACACATTACGGATTTCTATGCTAGCTTGACTGAAGACTTTGTTGTTCATAATATATGCGCTCTCTTCAAACTTCCTGGTTCCTGGCTGGTATAGAAGGAAGTTTAAAGAGTGCATATATTATGAACCTGGTTCTTGGCCGGTATAGAAGGAAGTTTAAAGAGAGTATATATTATGAACAACAAAGTCTTCAGTCAAGCTAGCATAGAAATCCGTAATGTGTGGAAACCCTTAATTAGTGGAATGGATAAATTGAAATTGCGATAAGAATTCACAATGCTGTACGGGAGGTGCCCGGCACTGTAATTAACAAGCTTACCAGAACACCAGCAAATTACCCCTAGGCTAATGACACAGAATTATCCATAGCATAAACAGTGAGCACGTAAAGGTTGGAACAAATTCGTTCAACGCTTGATATGGCCATTAGGGAAAATAAGCTCAGACACGTCGATTTTATTTTTCAGTTGCGCATTTTTTGGTTCACTCATATATTTGATGACGTCATCGCTGTTCGAGTTATGACGTCATTATATATTTTTTTGAATGGCCTCACCCTATTTTGATAATACTTTCAAAAAGAACTAATTTTTCTGTGTATGGGTGTTATATTTTTTCATATGATCGATAACCGTATGTTCGAGAAATAAAAGATTTTTTATTCATAATCATGTAACATTAAGTCTGTTAACGTAAACTTTTGACTTGAGGTATCTCCACAAAATAAAATATCGTGGGGTTAGATCAGGAGATCTAGCTGGTCACTCGAAAAATTATCGTCTGCGGGTAGAGGACGGCTATTAATATCAAACCGTGGCGCTCTGGGGCGACTTCAGACTTCGGAATTCGATCGCAGACGAGAATTTGTAAAGTGGCCACCTAGATCTCCTGATCTAATCCCAATAGATTTTTTTTGTGGGGATACCTCGAGTCAAAAGTTTTCGTTAACAGACCTAATATTACATTATAATGATTGAAATATCCCGAAAATACGGTTATGTAACAAGAAAAAATATGACATCTATACACAGAAAAATGCTTTCTTTTTGAAGGTATTATCAAAATAGAGTGAAGCCATTTAAAAAAAATATAGTGACGTCATGGCTCAAACAGCGATGCAGTCATCAAAAAACTGAGTATGCCAAAAAATGCGCAACTGAAAAATAAAATCGACGTGTCTGAGCTTATTTTCCCTAGTGGTCATATAAAGCTTTTAACGTATTTGTTCCAATCTTTACGTGCTCACTGTATAAGAAGTATCCTTGAGATTGTCGCATTTATATACTTGATAACAACTGTAGATTTTAACAGCTGAAACGTCGTGATTAAAAATTGCAGAGAATTGAATTTTTCTTTTTCTTTTTCAGTCAATGAAAGTCCAGAATAACCTTACTCAAACCTTGTATGTTGTTACGAAATTCACAGGAGATTTCATTCTAGACGAAAATATGCTTATGTTGAAACTATCCCAAGAATAGAAATAGGTTTCGTTTTCAGCTGAGTCGGATATTTCTTTCCTAGCAGAGAGTTCACTTAGTATCGATCATACCATTACATAGTTTCATTCCATCCTGTCCATGTGCCGTATTTATTGAGGTAAGGTCTCAGACGAAGGATTCTGAAAACTCTAGTGCGCCGTCCTGATTTCTCCTCGTTGAAAGTTTCGTTTTATAGGATGAATAAAATATCATATCGGGAAAATGGAAATCTCGTACAAGAAACTTCCACTGATATAGTCTGGCATACTCATATCCATATCATTTCTCTCAGGGTCAGTGAATCGAAAGTTTCCTAAAACGTTCTTGTTATTTTATGTCAGCTTCAGGAATACGATACTATCTCGGCGTTATTAACATACAAAATAGCGCCCATTTTGTCATCGCATTTACGAAGTGATTTGTTTCTTCGATAAACATCTGAGTTCTATAAACAACTCGATTCGTCTTGATTTTCTCAATCTTTGCTGTTATCAAGAAATATTTAGTTGAATTTATATTCAGCGTAGACTGTTTTCAAGTAACAATTTTAGTTTTGTGGACTCGTGGTAGCCCTAAGAAAGTTCAGAAGACCATGGCACAGCTACGATAAAATTATTTTGCTGTTACAACATCTATAATACCACTATAAAGCAAAGTTTTCACTATGGCGTATTGCGGATTGATTTTCAGCGGGGATTTTATGCGACAGGTTGCAAAATTTTCAAAACTTTGAATAGCCCGAAATATTCGCGTAGTTTTTAACATTTTGCAGTGTGGCAAATTGTTAATTGTGATTTGAGATTTTGGCGGAGTTACTGGTTCTATCGGTTTTTGAATTGTGGACAGTTGTGGGATTAGCTAATAAATTTTAATGTAAAAGCTTGTCGCGAATATAAATCATTTTTAATTGAAAATTTAATTTACAATAAGAAATATATAGATCCTTCTCGAGACAAGCTTTCATATCATTTGAAATTTTATAATGTAACAAAATGATCAGTAAAATTCACTTTAAAATGTATCCTCTCATTTTCAGTGCATTTGAATAAAAGCTTCTGATTTTTTTTTGGGTTTATTTAATTTTTTAAAGTTTATTTGTTTTTACTGTTTGCAGTTATGATTATTAATTCTTCAATTTAGTTGTTATTCAATATTTCTTTATAGGTTGGTATTCTACCGTTTTGATATTATTATATTTGAACTTAATTCTCTTACTGATATATCTCTTATACTGTTGATTGTTATTTGTTGTTTTCTTTCGTCAATAAAATCATCATTATCATTATAACAGAAAATATATCTTAAGTCTCTCAAAGTTCACTAACCGGAACGACACTCTCTCAGGGAGGATAATGCACTATGTGAATCTATCAAATCAAAGGACCATTCACTCGACCTACTCGATGAGAGTTCAATAAGGAAGTCGGGTCAAGCTTTTGCCATAGCTCGGAGCCCTTTGTGTCACTGACACAGATCGAACGCCTGTCTTTTATTTCTGAACTCAACGAACCAATTTAGTTTCATCCAGAAATGAATCGACAGACTTATCACGAAAATTCAATCACTTGTGGTATTACTACTGATAATACTGTCATTATTGTTAGTGGAAACTCATGGGAAAAAGCAGTGTCGATGTTTCTGTTTTGAAAAACAACTTCGATTTTGATCTTTTGACACTGAATTTGATGAAATAAAATTTCATTACATTCTCCTGCAATGAGACCAATCAACCTCAGAATATAAAATAAAATGTAATTCATAAATCAAAAGCTATACTTAATAAAATTAAACATTATGGAAAATTCAATTGTAAATGTGAAGAAGGGATTGCCAAAATTGATTCAATAAGATATCTTAGAATACATATAGACAAAAATTTAAAATGTAACACTCACATATCAAAACTTTGCAAACCCTTTGCAAATTTCGACTACTCAAGAACATAATTGATCGAAAACTTTTACTCAATTTTTATTATTCTTCATTTGAATCTATTGTCTTAACACGTTGCATGCTAATAACGCATATGCGCGTCATGGTGATGACGCTCATGTGCGCTTTGAAAAAATATTTTGATGCTGTCAAATATATTCACCAAGGTAACGTTTAAAATATATTCTGCCAAAGCGAAATCGGCCCATTTACTGTTATTTTTTAAAGGTGTACCCATCAGAATCAACCAATTACATTAGTTGAGGCCATTAGCATGCAACGTGTTAAGATATGATTGCGTGTGGTGGAACTTATTTCAATATTTTAAAATTGATGATTAGTCTTCAGAAATATGTACTTAATATTATGTTTAACAAACGAATTTAAAATTTTGACAGCTAGAGCTTTGTTTTATAAAAAATCTTGTACTTATCTCAAAAATTACAATTCGACTTTAAAACATAAACCATCACCATAAGATCAAAATCTATCAAAAATCTAAATTAACAAAAAGTTTCTCACACTTTATTGCAGCATCATGCTATTAATATAGAGTTTAGAGTGTTTAATTTGATCCCGATGAAATTTAAAAAAATTATGTAAAAAAAGTATAAAAATATAGACAATTGAACATTTCAAATCAAGAACGGTTAGAGATAGAGTAGTTCTGCTTATGCTTATCGATTCAGAATGGTCAAAGTGGTATATACTGCAGATTTGAATTTTTCAAAGAAAAAAGGAATGAACCCTAAGAAAGTTGTAAAAGTTGCAAAAGTTCCAAGGGGTAGACCAATAAAAATCCCGAAAAATACAAATTTGCCAAATCCACTTTGAATTCACACTATGTACGCAAAATTTCACGCTTATTCCCAAAACATGTAATTTGTTGTTGCTCAGATATAAAATTTTGCTGTTTTAATGGGAAAAAACTTATTTCAACTCGATTTGAACTGTTCAATTCAAGAACGGTTGGAGATAGAGTAATTCTGCGTATGCTGATCGATTCAGAATGGTCGAATTAGTACATACTGCAGATTTAAACTTGTTCAAACGAAAAAGAAATTAACTAGAAAAAAGTTGTAAAATTTGCAAGGGATAGACCCATAAAAATCACAAAAGATACATATTCGTCAGATCCACTACAAATTCACACTATGTACGCAAAATTCCACGCTTACTCCGTAAATATATGATTTATTGTTGCTCAGATATAAAATTTTGCTGTTTTGGTAGGAAAATCTCCTTTCAACTCGATTTGAACTTTTCAATTCGAGAACGGTTAGAAATAGAGCAATTCTGCGTTTGCTGATCGATTCAGCATGGTCGAATTAGTATATACTGCAGATTTCAACTCTTTCAAAGAAAAAATAAATGAACTCGAAGAAAGTTGTAAAAGTTGCAAGTATATACTGCAAATTTCAATGCGCAGCTGACCTTGCATTACGTCATATATGGCTGAGCGATGCGCGTTCTATTTCAAAAACGGCGAATCTTATAAAAAAGATTCAGAAGAGAAAACATAAAAAATTGAATGCTCTACAACTTTTATCATGATTGCATATACCATTTGCGAAAAACTGATTTTTGTGACCTTTGACCTTCAATATCTCAAGACGCAGACGCGAGATTGCATGAGACTTTTGATGCATCATTGAGAAGGCCACAACAAAGGTTTTTGCAAATATTCAGCTTTAAACCTCTCATTCTGAGATTGACCCCTTTTTTTCGGCAAATGTGACTGTACTATATATACTGGTGTTCGTGCGAGCGCAATTGTTTACAAGCAACATGGTTCATGCCGGCCTCGCATTACACAGACGAGAACCTACGATTTTATCTGACAGTCCGTCCATAATATATGGCCCCGATACTTGTTACGTGATACAGCCGGAAACCATCAGGATGAAATCCGAAGGAGTGGAAGACCCACCAATAAATAATGGCGTACGGGGTATCCTTCGTGGATGTATGTCTGTTGTTTGAATAAAATAAAGGTCGTAAAATTCGCTTCCGTCTATGAGATTAGCAGTGTCCTTTTATGGTGATAGTGAGTTGAAAAACGGTTGGTGGAAACGCCATTGGGCTGGAGTTCAGCAGTATTGAAAGAACATAGTTATGATGGGTTCCCTGCAGAATGTATTCTTTTGATTTTCAATAAAATTTTTCAATTTTTTTTTTAATTTTCAATTAATTCATCTATATACAGGAAACTAAAAGAAGGGCGATTCTGAAAATTGGTAGTATGGGTGAAGAATGAATGAAGACTTCAACTAAAATATTTTCGTTGATGTGACGTTTCCGGTTGCACCGGAAGTGACGTCACCTTTGTTATTTTTGATGGCACATCCTGTATTTCACCTCATTTTTGAATTCTTCTAATGATTTCGATTCTAACTCATGAACCGTTTTCGAAGTTATTCGAGTTTATTTAGAAGAAGTGACAGATGCAGCCTCTCGAATATACGTAATTTTTATGTAAATTAACATTTTAAAAAATATGCAGTGAGTGAATCGTGATTATTGAAGGATGAACGGATCACGCACTATTCACATCTACTGAATAATCCACAGGGTGCGCAAAAATGTGGGTCCAATAAGTGAATGAGAAAAATAAAAAATCTCAACATTATTGAATGAGAACCCTATTTTTTCCTTCAAGGTTCAATTCCATTATAAAAATAAGCCCTAGTTACAATACAATTCCCTATACCCAAAACTTTTAATTTTGGCGATATTCCGTAATAGAAGTTATTTTCAGGCAAGGATTTACAGCTCGTCTTATCATGTCCGGTGGAACAAAGTTGAAAGCTGTACGAACTCTCTGCTGAAAATCTTCTTTTGTGGTTGGCGTATGAGAATACACCTCGTTTTTTATATAACCCCAAATGAAAAAATCCATTGGGGTTAAATCGGGCGAACGCGGTGGTCATAATTGAGGACCGTCGGTTCCAAACCATTGGTCATAAAAAGTTTCATTCAAATACATCTTCACAATCTGGTGATTATGTGGAGGTGCTCCATCATGTTGATACCAAATTTTTCTATGGTCAGCGAGCGTCAGTCGTTCCAAATAATTCGTATCGAGATTTTTCAAAATATCTAGGTATCGTTCAATTGAAAATAAAATTACCTGTAGGTCTGCTATGTATTTTATACATGCTATGATTGCTTATTACATAGCTATCGGGATAGAATTTTCCCGAGTGATGTGTTTTAATTTTTTTTTTAATTTAGTAAAACAATAAAATTCCCATACTTTTCAACTAACCATTTAAATTTTCGTCATAAAAGTGAACCATCACGATGGCGTTGTCTTTTACAGCGCAGTAAACATTGAAATTCCAACGGTCTTGAAATTGACGTTCCCGTACTGAATGAGAATTTGCATTGCTCCAGTAGTGAGAATTCCGCTTGTTGTATATACCATTTTTGGTAAATTCCGCTTCGACGCTCCATATAATATTTCTCAAAAATTGGTCGTTTTCTTCATTCTTCATAATGATGAACTCCGCAAAGTTCACTCTTCTCTCATAATCGGATAGCTTCAGGCCATGGTATAAGAATACGGATGCCATTTGTGTTTTGCTAATATTCTCTGCATGGACATTTTATTCAATGCCAAATCTCGTGCCGCATCTTTCAAATATGCTTCTGGAAAAGCTGTGAAGTACGCAAGCACTGTAATTACATTATCTACATTGTTCACCGCAGTTTTAGTTTTAATTATTTTCCTTTTGAATGATCCAAAGTTCGTAAGATTGGAGATTATTCTTGTAATGATATCTGGAGATGGTTTTGGTTTTTCTTGATACCTTGTAGCATAAATATAACATGTTCTTATTAAAACCTTATCACATTCGCCATATATCACCAATAAATTAACGAAATCATGATTATTCTAACCAACACAATTGTACCTTTTGAGAGCACGAATATGACAATAAACAACTTTATTTCATTTGTCACCAAAGATTGTGTTGAAATATCAACATTTCAGGCAAGTATGCAGAATTAAGTCACTGTGTCATGCAAAACGATCAAACGGAAGAAAGGTATTTTCAACACAGTTGAAATTATTCGAATGTACCTATATAATGTTGAAATATCTCTTATGAAGTCTTCTCAACGACACAAGTCTCATATCATTCCGCTTATGACAGTTGCCGTCTGAAGCCATCCGTAATAACCTCGAATATTCAAACATTCCATAAAACCGGCTCAAGGTTTCCATTAGCGGAGGATCCAGTCCAAGAAACTCGACTGAAACTTTCCGGAATAACCATAAAATGTACATTTCAATCTATTTTAATGAGGCTACTAGAGATGGAAATCATTCGCGTCCAATTCCGCTGCTAGAGTAGCGGCGACCGAATCTCTGCTAATCCAATTCACCCAACAATTAGATCCTGAAGTGTAAACGTTGTTTGTGTCAAAGTCAATTGGTTATTCCGATGGAGACGAGCATTTCGAGGGGGGACCTGACTCGGTACCGCATCGGATGGACCAGTGGCGTGGACATCTAGACATCATTAGAGCTCTTCCAGGTAGTTCCTTGCAGTAAAGGTATTTACCCACATAAGCCAATGAGATGAGAGATAAGATGAGGTGTTTTGGATGTGAGCAATAAAAATATAATTAACTTTAAAAAAAAAATTTCAAAAAATATGCATCAAAAACTAGTGAACTAAAACGAAAAGATTTTCGAGTAAATGTTTGTGTTTTGTAAGTTTTTCAATACCCAAAACTTTAGAATATCTGACTATAACGGTATCAGTAAAGAAATAGTTAAAGGGTGAGTATTTAAGAATCGCCAGACTTCAGTTCAACATCTGCTTCTGCTAACAACTGGAAGGTACGTCTATACTCTTTCCCTCCCAAGCCAATTTGTTCAACGCCTTTATGAAATGGCAATGATTTTCATTTTTAAATGGACACACAACTTGCTCCCATGTTACCTTGGAGAATTTTGTTTATATAAACACCAAGTTCATAAATATCTAACAAGAGCAAGTACTTCTCAACAATTTCACCTGCCTAGGACTCATCTCTCCAATACTATGAAATCTTTATTCTCTAAGGGACTGAATGAATACAATAAACTGCCTAAAGCTTTGAGAGAGTCTACAACTATTTTTGTATTTAAAAAGAAAGTAATAGAGCTTATAAAGTCTCGTGGGTAAAGTATTTTGTGTGCATTTTTTATTTTTTTTTTTGTTAAATTCTTTGCTGAAACTTCCATCATTATTTATATTCAGATGATGTATACTAATGTTAACCAAACTAGTTATAAAAAAAAATGTATGTATATTAGGATGTCCTATTTGAAGCAAATAAAGATTATTATTATTATCATGAATTGGTTTGGAATAGAAGCAAGGGAGAGCAGCAATTTTTCTAGAGGTGGGGTTAGATATATGTGGACGACGTGTTTGCTATCTTTGATATGAATCAGGATGACAGACATTTTGTCTCAGAATTGAATAGCTAGTTTCAATCCATGCATGTTGTTAACGTATGAAATTGAAAACAAAAACATTTTCCAATTTTAGATGTGTTAGTGAAATAATTAAATACGACCAAAGTCAGCATGAATTCGATGTCTACAGGAAGGATACGAGTACACTTGGCAGTGGCGTAACCAAATTTTTTTTTGGGGGTGCCCAAGTGTAGACCATCTGCATCTGACGTCACAATCTTCATGGTCAGTGGCTTGGAGGATAAACATTGATGGCAGTTGTATGTTTTACTTGTGTTCTGGTTCTTGTTTTAAATTAGTTTAATCTTTTGATTTTGTTATACAATGCCTAATTTCTTTTAATGGTAGTGAATTGTGGCAGTAATGGATTGAGAAATAACGTAGGATTTCATAGGATTCCGTCAGGGTAAGACAATCATAAATAACAGAATGATCTAGCCAAGATGAGAACAGATTTGTTAGACACTGAACTAAAATATGGACAACATCTGGATACAGGTCGGCAATATTTCTGGAAAAATCTTTCATAAAATATAGATCTTAATATCCTATAGATGAAACTTTTTCCAAATGTCTTTGAGCAAGGACTTTATCCAAGTTCATATAATGTTCACTTGCAAACACAAAAAATTTTCTAGTCAGAGTTGGAAGCAAAATATATTTCTCATTTATGGTGAGATTGGAAAAAAACTGAATTTGAAATAATTTGTTCATTTTCGGGGTGGGAGTCTATAATTCTAGCGTGTTCAGCTGTTCGAGTTCTAAACTTGAGGCCTGTTTGGCCAATATAAATAACTTCATAGACAAAGTTAGAACAGTTCAATTTATAGATTCCGGAGTTATTCAATAATGGGATTTCTTTTTCAGAATTGACCACCTGATGTTTGAAATTATTAGGTAAAAGTTTTAAATGAAACAGAAAAATTTGAAATATTATTGGCATTGAATTTGTCGAGAAAAGTGTTTTTCAGCTTTAATGTTAGGGGACCAAAATAGGAGGAAAAATTATATTTATTTGGTGACTTTGAGTCAATCTATAGTTTGAAAATTTATCAACATATCTATAATATAATCTATGGTTTAGGTGGATTGGAAAATCATTCTTATAAGCAATTTTTTCGATTATATTGAGATCTGTTGAAAAGTGTGAATCACTAAAAAGTATCACACAGAACAGGCGGTGAAAAAGCTAATGAAAACATGAAAATTTCTGATTATATGCACATGGTTGGAGTGAAAAGGTATGATATTTCCTACCAACGATTATAAGGGAGTATTATCATTGATAGTAATGTTCTGTTCATAATTCTGAGACCACTGTGCAAATAAAAATTACTCATCTCACTCACCCAAGTTAAGAGATGAAATATTACATTTCCGCAAATTTTCCTCTCAGAAATAGTGTTGCACTCTACTGAAACATAACGAGCGTGTCGAGATATATTGGAAAGGTAGTAAAGGTGCCAGTTAGGACCTGGTTCTAACATGTCTGGAATCAATGGTAGTCGGAGAGTATAAAATAGTATTCCCGGTTGAGTTTCAACTACCCCGACCAATTCAAGATCTGTCCTGCATAATTCAACTGTTTCTTCGGAGTTCAGAGTTCAATTCATGAGTTTTCTCGGTCTGTCATAGGAAACTGTATTTTAACGATGGAATAAAAACGTTGTCCTGAGCAATTTCAGATTATAGCGCTTGCTGAGATGTTATAAATTTTTCATCGACCTGGTTTCTCATTAGCAAAAGCAATGACAATCGAATATGAATTATTCATTACTGTGTTTTATTATTACAAGGGAATATTGAATAGCAACCACAAAGTCAAGTTGGAGATTTTTCAATTGATATGAGAATCTATTTGGGAAAGTAGTACATACCCACAATATAACCTAAAAAACGAACTGAATGAATAAAGAAACCGCAGTCAGTTGATATTATTCTACAGTTAACCTTGAGGATATCTTATTACACAAAAATTGTCATCAATAATGAATTGATTATAAATAATACAATCGAAGAAATAAGCATAAATAGGTTAATCGTGATAGATATTATTACGAAATACTCCACGCCACTGCATGTCAGTGACAGTGGCCAGAGAAACCGTTGCGGTGCGACGACTCGATTCCTAGAATTCAGTCAGAATTCAATCAATAACAGCGGCCGTCATCAGTTAAGTTAAAACGAAGTTAAGCATGTCTTGATGCAGATCAATTTTCACTATTTCAAAATAGATGGCCTCAACCACCGATCATTTGCCAAATTGAAAATATTTCCTTTTTATTTATTCGATCATTTATGTATTGAACATTCCATAAGTCAAAATTTTTTGTCACGTCTATACAGAAAAAAGTTTACTCTAACTTTTAAAGTGGCAAAAAATTGTTTACCAATGGTTGACATGGCGTCAATTTGATACGAATTACCAATAATTTTGCAAGAAAGCTTGTTATTTAAAAGTTAATTGCACTATTTTCATATTTTGGCAAAAGAGCCAGAGACCAAAGGAGGGGATTTCTTTTAGAAAATATGAAAAGGACCGGGTGCAATTTTAATAGGATAACACGTAATTTTAATTCTCAAGAATAATTCATTGGAATATTTCGCGATAAAGAAATATCGATTTTTTTTTCAGAAAAATAGCATATTGTGCTAGACACGCAATATTTTTTCACTATTTGAAGTTTATCTGATATTTTTCCGTATTGCTGTGGTGACATAGCGACGGGATTTTTCTGCAGTTCCATAATCGCTCGGCAATGCAATAAACTCTGTAATTTTTCGATAATTGCATTCCTCTTATGAAATATTTTATATATGAGGGAAATATTCATCACAGTTTCCGGTGTGAAGTGTGGTTATGACATGACGTCAACAAACTCACATTTATTGAATGATCTGACGGAATGAATTCGAGATATTTTAATTTTGCATTAATTTTCCATTTTCAAACTCATATTCAAGTGCTGAATATTACATGGATTCAACAAATTGCCAGATAAAACAATAATTATTGTTCTTTCAAACTCGTGTCGTTTTATCGAGGGACGAATATTATTTATAAATGAAAGTGGAAAGATAGGGGCGACGACGTAGCAAGAGTACAGTATAATGCAATGGGGACGCACTCTGTGATTGGTTGACATGAAATGCATGCTGGCCACTTGCAGGATTTGCAACTTCACCAGGAACTGAACAAAGAAAACAATTACTAATCATCTAGTATTATTATTGTCCCATTCAACTAACCATGGCATGTTTCCCTGAAATCAGAATATCTCAATCTGGAAGGAGAAATGTTCACAAAACCAACCAAACGGCAAACATCCAAATGAAATCAACCAAAATGATGATGAATCTGGCTCGTTATGAATTTCAAAATTGTAGAGACATTTTAGAAACTGAACAAAAAGTGTCTTCAATTTGACAACTGACAACTGTCATCTGTCCACTAATGTCTACAATATCGACATTTTTGGTTTGGATACAATCGTTCGAGACTTTAGCACACAGTCGTTTCTCTCGACAAAATGAAGTTTTTTTCGGAGTTGACGAGGAACTAATTCTTCAGAGATGTATGGTATGCGACAGCTCAGTGAAACAAGAGACAACTCAGAGCTTTAATCACAAAAAGTCTCTAAGGGAACATAAAAATTGAAAATTGTATTCCTTCATGGAATTTTACCGTACTTGCGATTCCTATTGATTGCTGTAGTTTTTACAACACGGATTTCCAAAAAAAAAAAAACACTTGCCCCGCCATCTATTGCCATATATTATATGTCCGAGGCGCCTGCTTAAGTTATAACGAAGTTCAGTTGACCATTAGAATTCAGTGAATAACGCAATGTATACTTGTGACAATTCCTGGATTTTGAGCTTTAGGAACTGAAACATGTTTCAAATTTCTAATTTTTATTCAAAATCTTCTACAAAATTTGACAGGACCTTATGACAAATCATTTTTAATTAGAAACAAAATATGCGTACACAAAATGATAATAATTTCAACCATAACTATCAGGTGTGTGAGAATATGCTTTAATATCCTTCAACCTCCAACTCAAACAAATTATCGAACAAGTGTACCATTTTTTGTTTTGATTTCAAGGAATCTGAAAATGCACTTTTCCAAGTGTCCAGTTGTTTCTATAATTACCTTCCACAAGTACAACTACGTCATCTATTTGTAATTGTTTTTGTTCTTTATAAACCAGTTATTGTGTCTCCTAAACGAAGGTATATATTCCTTAGACCATTGCTGACAAAATCGTCTTCCTTCCTGTATCAAGAACATTAGGAATTGAAAGTTTTCAAATTTTCAATCGTGGTAAAACTTTTTTTCTATTAAAAATCTTTTATGAAATCTGACAAGACCTCATGAAAAATTACTGTTCGTTGACAACTTAACTAGAAACAAAATTTGCGTATACAAAATGGTAAAATAATTTTAACTATTATTATCATGTGAAAATATTCTTAACCAGTACTCCAGCAATTCAGCATGCTCGATTAGGGCACTAAAATTGAGAATGTTAACTTTTTTGCTGCCTCTATCATACTCTGTTATTCTTTTCTCAAATAATCTTCCTCTTTGACCCATATTGCCTTTGGTATTGCTCTTGCAATTCATTTCATGAATGAGAATGGATTGTAACTCTACGTAGTTATGAGCTTGATTATACTTGAAAGTGATTAAAATAAACATGAAGTGAAATACATGTACATATTCTTATAAAAAGAAGAAAAACGAATTGAAGAAGTATAATAATGAAAAAAACAGAATTCTTTGGGAGATCGTTTAATAACGAACAGTCGTTGCCAACCGATGATGAACCTTTTACTCCCATATACACCAACTAAGTAGGCTTATTAAGGCAAGTACCTGACAGAAAACAACTACTCCCCTGGCTAAGACCACGACGGGTATTGAATTAAATCTAACAGATACTTGTGCAACGTTCCTCAAAATATCAGAGGACGCAATTGCAAGTGCCCTCTGTGACCAAACAGCAGAATTATGTTTTGATTTGGACGGGGTGACCACCTGCAGACTAGTTTCGAGGTTGTTACCTCTCATCAGTGCAAAGGGTAGGTCAACACAGACAGCACTGAAGCCATCTGTTCCCCGTCCAAACCATTACACACTTCGTTGCTTGGCGATAAAGCGTGAATAATAATGAAGATGAATGAAAATGAAATGAAGTATTAATAGTATAATATAACGCAAAATGTAGAATATAGAGATTTTAAAAAGTAGAGATATAAATGAATTAAAATAGAATCATATCGAGTCCCTTATCATCAGAATTGAGAGGCGATGTATGTCATTTATAAAAATATTGCTAAAAGAAAATTATAGAAACGGTATTAATTATTGAAAGGAATATGCATAGGACAGTATAATTTCAATTTCAATTAATGAATATATGTATTTAACCAGAGTTTTAAACTCTCTCAATCTGAATATTGAATTATTGATTCTCAGTTTCTCGGGAAATATTACCCTATATTATTCCATGTCACTGTCCTATAATACATGAAAATTCGAAATCAGTTCTTTATCAAACACTCCATACATCATCACTATCAACCAGCAATCGAAGCTACGAACAAATCCATTTCGAATAATGGAACCGAACAATGATAACCATAATTCATTGTGGTGAACATACATTGAAAATCGGTGTTTATTATCTTGTAATGCGTTTATAATTCTCCATGGAATTGTATTAATTATTCACAGAAACCAGATATTCCATTATAGACCAGTCAGAAAGATTTTTCCACCTGCATAAGTATGGTATTACGATTCATGCTGAACTAACTGCTGTACCCATTGTGATATAATACAATCGGAGGTAATATTTCCTTGCACGATTGAGTGGAATCATCACATCAACTTGAAAATTTTGGAAGGTAGAGAAATCGGAATTAAGAAAATACGTATCAACGAAAATAGAATTGAATTCTCTTACCAACGATTTGTAATTTGAAAATATTAAATTGATGAGTGTCCCCACTCCCTTTATCAGGCAACCACAATGTCTTTCATTCTAAAAAATGGTTGTTGTTTGTACGTCCATCCGTTCAAAAGCATTATTTATATATAAATCCTTTATTTAGGCCATTTGGCTAATTTACATTTTCATTGGTCGTTACAATGGAAACAATAAACAGCATGCTCTAATGCTAATATTAATTAAGTTATTAAAAATTAATCAGTCAAGTAATTATGGGCATTTGTACCCTTGTCATAGAATAAAAAGTTGTTATATACACACATATATAAATATACAACACATATATACACCTACTACACCTATTTGCACTCACGCAAATCTATACATACATACACTTTCAAGAAAAAAATAAAAAAATTATGAACACTAAAAGATTCTTTGAACGTACTAATACATAACATGTATATCTGTCCTAGCTAAATAGTAAAGCGAACTCAATAAAATGAGGAAGTGGCCACTAGTTCTCTTATTGATTGAGCAAATATGTTTTTAACTTGTTCTTGAAGGATGTTAAAGATGTTAAACATTTGATCCGTTCTGGTAGCTTATTATAGCTATCAAGTCCCTTGAAAAAAACTGAATTTTGGGTATGCCTCAATGTGACTTTTTGAATATGAAAGTCAGTTCTGGATCTTGTATTGTATCCCTGGATTTGGTCATTGTACATAACTTTTTCTTGTAAATATGTTTTTTATTTTGAAAGTCAGGATTAATGTTTGATAAAGGAGAAAAGAAATAATTGGTAACCATCCTAGCTGCTTCAATATATCTTTTATTGGGGTAAATCTTCTGCAAATTAAAATTCTGCGCATGGCTCTATTTTGGAGTTTCTGTAAACGAGCTAAATCATTTTGTTTTAGTAGATAGAGAATGGTAGGACAATAAGTAAAATGAGGAAGCACTAATGAATTGTACAGTAATATGTTTGCCGACTTCGTTAAATATGGGGCACAACGAGATAAAAAATGTATTTTAAATGATATCGTCTTTATTATGAAGTTGGCATGATCTTTAAACTGTAATCTTCTGTCCACCTGAACCCCAAGATATTTAAATTGGTTGACCTGTTCCACATTATCAGGACCTACCCTTATCTCAAAATTTTGATTACAAAAGTCTCTGAATAGATTTTCTGTACTTATTACCATGTACTTAGTCTTCGCAACATTGATCTTCAAATAATTAGCACAACAACAACTATAAATAGATTTTAAAGTTTTGTTGATGGTTTCTGCAAGTTTCGTAGGGTCATTACATGAGAAGTAGATCAGTGTATCATCTGCAAAGAGATGAACTGAGCTCTGATCTACCACCTCTGGCAAATCGTTGATATTACATCAAAAATAATAGGGGGGCCAGAACATTTCCCTGTGGTACTCCTTGATTACATTCTATATCATCTGACACTTCAATATTTATCTTGAGCTTTTGTTTTCTGTTGTTCAAAAAGCTTTCCAACCATTTCAAGACTATTCCATCTATTCCTACTGCTAACAATTTTCGTAATAATATATTTCTGTGAATTGTCTCAAAGGCCCTTTGAAGATCTAAAAATACTGCAACAGTGTTCATATTCTAAGTTTCCAATCATCTAGTACACACTGAACTGCTGTTTCCCAACTATGTTTTTTCTAAACCCTGATTGGTAGTTACTCAAAAGTTTATTATTTTCAATATAATCCACTAACTGGTTATAAACTGCTTTTTCCATTATTTTTTCAATTGAGCTCAACATATTAACTGGCCTTAGATCCGAGGCTTTTTTGGAGTTTGTTTTTTTAGGAACAGGAATGATTGTAGAGATCTTCAGGTCATCTGGGACCTCCCCTGTTGGTAATGAGGTATTGATGAGGTTCAATAATGGTTTTGCGAGGTTAATTAAACAATTCTTTAAAAAGGCAACATTCAGTTCATCTGGACTCCCCTTATTTTTCAACGATAAAACGATATCTTTCAATTCTCCAAACTCTAGTAGTGAGAAGTTTTCTATTGAATCATAAATGACCCCCCCAGATTTGAATTAGGTGCAATTGGAAAGTCAAGTTCTGCTATATCAATATTATCTATTATGCTTTTGATGCTTTCCACAAAGAAGTTATTCAACCTATTGGACATGCCATCTTCATTACTGATAATTTCATTGTCACTGAATTCTATTCATGCATTATTTGATTCTCAATTTTATTCGTACAAATATTTTTCAATACCCTCCATAACTCCACTGAGTTTGTTTTATTTCACTCAATTTTTCTCTCATAATATTCTCGTTTTTTCCCTCATAGTTTTTACTGCTATATTTCTTTTTTGTTTGTAAATGTGTTTGAGTTGTTCTGATCCCTTCCGTTTCCACTCTTTATAACAATTATTCCTGTCTTTTGTTGCTTCCCTCACTTCTTCATCATACCATAATGTGGATAAATTTTTACTAATTTTTTTTGTGCTATTTCATCATAAACCTTATAAACTTTATTGAAGAAGTCTCTATATTTTTCATTCATGTCAATTATTCTGTAGTTCCACTTTATTTTCGATAGTTTCTCATTCATTTTCATGAAAACTATACTACGACCTCTACTTTCTAGTTTTAAATGTTTTTTTTTCATTAGTACATTTTTTACAATACACAATGATATTATTGTGACTAGATATTTTTGGTGTCTCCATAACTTTTGCCTCAACAAGAAATTGATCATTGGTTATTACCAGATCTATTAAACTTCCTCCATTATCAGTAGAATGAGTTATATCGTTATATATATTTTAATCGAATAAACATCCTACCACCCTTGTGGTCTGTATAAAAACAAGGAATACTAAATACAATAAAATAAGTTGATAGAATAAAAAAGAAAAAGGTAAAAACTAAGTAAACTAGTCAATAAACTTAAAATAAATAAATATTTTGTATATATATATATATATATATATGATTTAAAATAAAAACTAAGTAAATTAATCAATAAATTATAAAATAAATAATTATTTGGTATATATATGATTTCTCAATATCTTCACAGAGTCTTTGAGTGCCTCTAATCCAATGAATTTAACTGTTTTCATTGGAATTCCGAAAGTCTTCGCAAAATCGACGAAAAATTTTGAAATGGTACCCCTAGCCCCGATAAATATCCCCGTCACTTGAATTTCACCATTAATTTTAAATTTTTCTTTGAAATATGGAATAGTGGGTTCATAAATCTCTTTTTTTCATTGTTCACTTCTGTTGGCTGATTTTTATTGGTTTCAAAGCGTATTGTAGGATCGATTATGTAAGCTGTGTCATGTTTACGGTCTATTGCTATTAATATTTTCACATCCTATGTCAGTTATCATATTTCTTAATCTATTACTTCCAGGAGCACTCTTTTCCAATCGATATTATTGAGCTAGTGGTTGTATATCTATCATGAAAAGACGTAAAAGTTAAATCCTTCACATATCTGGTCATGCCTCAATCCTCTCCAAGCCATATCAGGAAAATTCACGATCCCTGATCATACTAGTTTAGTATTTCTATTATTGATGCAGATCACTTGCTCATCAAATTGCCCATCTGGGAGTGGAAATAATTTGGAAAATAGTTATTTGTGTAACTAGTGAGTGCATAAATTGTAAATTTGTTGCACAATGCATGAAGTTTGCAGCTGGATACGAAGTTGATAGCTTTAGGTTCAAGTTAAACTCCAGAAAAGTAACTAATAGCTTAGATGGTGAATGACATTCTTCAAGTAATATTGGAAGGATCTTACATCAATAGCATCAGTTAATTGATCTGGAGTTTAACTGGGACCTGAAAAACTGGCCGTAGGTGCAAAAAAAATGCTTTCTGAATATGTTGCAATTTCTTCTACGATCGAATTAAATTTGTTTGATTATTTCAAAGTTTATTGAAGCATTAAACAGTACAAGAAATATTACTGATTCTTAAAATAGTTCTAACAATAACATGAACACGTCAAACTAGTATTATTTCCATATAATTGGTTATTTACTTCTTTTATTGAATTTCAATTTTAATACTGCATTTTAATAATTTCATTTTAATAATTTCATTTTCGAATTCTGTTGGATTATTGCGAAGTACTTGGTTTACCTTTCAGAATTTGTGCCGATATTTTTGTTATTTTTAGAAATGGAGTCTTCAATGTAGCCCTCAGCTACTGTTGAAGATTTCCACCCTCCAGGCTTTTCCATGTTAATAGGTTTGCCCCCGCTTCCACAAAAAACATGCAGAAATTCTACGAATCGAGTATGTTTTCAATATTTTAATATTTTACAATATCACCTGGAACTTCACTAAAAGTATTCACAACAAAAAAAAAACTTCTAATAATCAACTACATTACACGAAAAACATAACCCAATCAAACGTTGAATCAAGACCATATTTTTTGGCGTCTAACATTGTATCCTGAAGTTCTAGTTGGCCTGGGTCAACATAATATTTTGAAATTGTTCCATGTCAGTTTTTCTCGTGGAATTACTGATTGGCAACATTATTTCGTTCGTGTTTTGACTATATCTCGTTTTTGCTGCAGCTGCAGCTATCACTACTTGTTTTTCCCAATTTTTTGAGGTGCTACCTCAGAGGACAGTGTCCAGTTTCAAGTCTTCCTCGTCCAGCTTGAGAAGCTCCTCAGCTTCCTTTGGCGTTATACTCACTAGAAGTTTTGCTTGTTTTCATCCTTGTTCTTCATGCCAGTGAGGTTCTATTTCATCGGTAACCCAGTGGCAAAATTCTTCTTTCAAGTGGGCTTTGGAGAATCCACAGAAGTATTCTGGTCCAAGGAATTGTACGTTTACTCCTTCTTTGGCAAGGAATCCTGTTTCTTCCTTGCCTCTGATGCCCCTGTGACCCCTCACTCACTTCAAAGTGATCTGGTTGTTTTCTGCAAGTTGTCTCATGGATTTTTTGCAGTCCCAAGTTACTTTAGAAGTGCTGGTCAGTTTTTTTTCTTCTAGGTGCCCAGTTCGAAGCACTCTTGGGCACATATAACATTCCCTGTTAGGCCTACTCCAGCACTTTCATCCCTCAGTGTGTCACACTGATGCATCCCTTTTCAATTGAAGTCTATTCTTCGAGAAAATTTGGTACCTAACTGGCATGTTATGGTACCTTGGCATATTATGGTACCTAACTGGCATGTTATCTGTCGGTTCAGATATGGCCTCTAGGAAAATATGTTTCAAACTCTTCAGATGTCTGATAAAACTTCCTGCTTCTATGTTTGCTATCTGACTCACCCCTGTGATTCTAAGTTAGCTGTTGCTCCTACTTTTTGCACCTTGGCTTGTGCCAAGGTTTGTTGGACCTTTGGCCACCATATCAGTGAAGCACACGTAGCTATGGGTTCAATAATCGTTTGGTATGACCAGTAGATATGTCAGACCAAAGACTCTGCGGCATGTCCATTTCACTGTTACAGCTCTGGAAAGAGTGTAGTTGATGTAACTGCTACAAGTCACTTATTGGTCGATTTTAATGCTCAGAAATTCAACCTCTTTGGAAAATATTAGCTATTCAGAGTTGGGGCTTCAAGAACGTAATATCGCCTCCTAGTGAATGGAACCAGCACTGTCTTGCTAGGATTGACGTCCCTACTTTGCACATCAGCTTCTGATTGTGTTGCATGCGATTGGAAAACACTCCATCATGTCTGTCTCTGATGGTGACGACCAGGTCATCGGCGTACCCTTGTCGACAACCAGTGACCACAGCCATAGAACTTGAACATGAAGACAAAATTCATCAAATGTCATTCTGTCTTCCCCACACGAGTAGCAACAATAATTCTGCTTTTCGACATTGATTTTCTCTGTCTGATCAGTGAGGCGTTCATATTTCTTACCTCAAGTAATCTGGTCGTGGTGGCATGTGAGGTGTTATCAAAAGCTTCTTCTATGACGGTGAAGGCACAAAGAGCTATTTCTCTAAATATGCAAACTGTTTCTCATTGAGTGGTCCTAAGTCAAGCAGTTCGCTTCTGAATTTGAAATGCCAGCTATAATCTTCACTATAACTTCACATTTTAAATTTTACTTTCTGTACTCAATTCTTTATTTCCAGGTCTGAAATGTTCTCTGTACTGATTTACAGCTACTAAAAACCCATTTACTTCATAGTCCGAATGTAAACTGCTGGTAACTGGCCTGTACGAGCTATCGACAGAAATGTGATTCCATTATATACCGAGTCTAAATTATCCGAACGGACAAGTGCTTCTGAATAATTGGAATTGGTAATGAGTTGAGCACTTGGAACAATATGGAATAAAGGGAGAACATAATAGTCCTCGATATTTATTATAATGTGCGAAATATTTCACGAACGTATGACTTTTATCGTCAATTAGCCGAAAACACAAGAGTGTTTTCGCTATTCATGAAGTCGACCGACGAAGAGTTGGATCAATGAGAGTTTCGTGCAATTTTTATCGCCAGTTGAAGAGAAATCAGCGCAAATACAGGACCTGATCAGGATACGAAAAACTCTTCCATCCCAGCGATCAATATTGAGCTCCTCCATTCTTCATCATCGATGGCTCTTTTCTGAGTGTCCGTCTATCTATCTATCGTGATTCTAGAAACACAGATGCCAAGAAGTACAGTTTTGAAATTGGAAAGTCATATTATCATTCAGGATTCAGGATTGAAGAACTTTGTGTCAATTATAATAATGATGATGATGTATATGTCAAGCAGGTGTCTGGCGGTGAAAGAGTAAAATAACACCAATATCACAATGAAATAAAAGAGAGATTACGATACAGAAGAACACAAGTATATAAAAATGTTGAAAGAATTCAGTGTATTTGGAAACGTTTTGTCAACATTCGGTGGAGATGAATTATACCGACTAGGATAAAACAGTCTCGTTGAGCCTTGCATCAATTTTTGTATTGTTCAAAATATAAGACATAAACAATGACAGTATATTATCAGGAATTCCCAGAGGAATATAACTTGGTTTACATGGAAGTGAGGTCTAGTCTTGTTTTCTATTCTGTTTAGTGGGGGTGTGGTCATGAACATCCTGATTGAGAAGTAAATTATTCTGCAAATATTCAGGTGTCATACCAGTTTTAATATTTTTATGAATGAATAAAAGGAAGTGATATAATAGATAACTTAACCGGTTACCTATGAAGGGTACCGTGCATTGAATCTATTGATGTAGCACAACAAGGAATAATTCGCATAGCACAATTTTGTGATTTTGGTAAACGCCTTAGCACATTTTGATTCACCAGATAAAGCACAGCGTCACAGTAGTTGATATGATAAAGTATAAGGGTATTAAAAATTATAATTCTACTCCACTACGAGAGATGCGGAGAATATCTTCTCAAATAATAAACTTTCGTTGCAATTGTTCTTATAACATATTTGCATTGGAGTCATTGAAGTGCATAAACCAACAAACACCCCTAAATATTAAAAAATTTCAACCACTTATATGTCGACACCACTGATTGACTGATCAACGTTGATTTTGTTTAATTGTATCTATTTCCACAGCGTAATTATGAATAACTTTTAGAATTCCGTTGATTGTATTGAAGCATGTTGAACGGTTCTCTCCAGTACAATGAATAACAGCGTAATCAGCAAATAGGTGTATAAAACATCCATTCACCACCTCAACCTTATCATTCATATATACTAGGAATAGTAAAGGACCCAAAATACTACCTTGTGGTCGATAATAATATAGGATTATTCCTACAATTCCATCTACAATTCCAACAGTTTCCAATTTCAGCAATGATCTTGTTCTGTCAAAAGTCTCAAATGCCCTTTGCAAATCAAGAAAAACTGTCAGATTCATTGGATTTTTTCTAAAGTGTTCTTCCAATAGTGGGGCACAAATTGCAAATCAGTTTAACAACTGTGTTTATTGCAGAACCCTGCCTTATTGCATTCCAGGTGATCTACAATTTGATTGTAGACTCTTTTTTCTATTACTTTTCCTATAACTATCACACTAGGATATATTGATATCCAGTTAGCCTAGACCAGTTCCCTGCATAAACAAAATATTGCGTTACCATAGCAACGAACAATAACTTATTAGAAGTGTCAGTGTAAAGTTTGACGTCAAAAAAGTAAACCAGAGTTACGTAATGAATTATAAGAAAAAATATGTCCACCGAAGTTGTGAAAATCAAAAAATTGGAGTATCGAGCCATCATCAAGTACCTGTATTTAAAAGAGTTAAGAGGTAAGCAGATTTAGGAAGATATGCTTAATAAATACCCTTAGTGATCAATGTCCTTTGTATGCGACCATGAAAAATTGGACTGCAAGCTTCAAAAGAGGTAAATTTTCCATTGAAGATGATGACCGATCGGGAAGGCCAGTTTCTGTGTCAGTCCCCGAAAATATCGATGCAGTTCATGACATGATTTTAACAGACCGTCGAATTGGGCTAAAACGGATATCTGAAGCACTAAATATTTCATACGAACGCGTTCATCATATAGTTCACGTCAATTTGGACATGAGAAAAATTGCTGCAAAATGGATCCCCAAATGTTTGAATGTTGACCAAAAGCGTGGAAGGGTAGTAGCATCGCGTTCGATCTGTGCTCGATTTGAAAACCATGTAGACTGCTCAAACCGAATTGTTACTATGGATGAGACTTGGGTACATTTCTACGATCCAGAAACAAAGCAACAATCGATGGAATGGCGACACTCCGGTTCTCCAAGACCTAAGAAGTTTCGTGTCCAAAAATCTGCTGGAAAAGTTCTTGCATCAGTATTTTGGGATTGCCATGGAGTAATCATGATAGATTCTTTGGACAAGGGTAGAACAATAACTGGATATTACTATTAGACATCACTGACCACTCTACGGGAAAAAGTTAAAAAAGAGAAAAGACGCGGAAAGCTATCCAAAGGTGTTTTGTTTTTGCAGGATAACGCCCCTGCACACAAATCTCGAAAAAATTATTCGTGATAGTCAAAAGTGGTTTAGAGGTAGTTGAGAAGCATTCTTTCAACAATTTTGTAGATATTCCATCTGTCGTATTTTTACTTGTCATCGAAAATATTATTTTCCTTAGGTTCACAATGGTGATCATCTTGAAATATCTCAATTTGTGTGAAACAAGACTAACCAACTATAAAAGGAATTCCGACTTGAGATATATTTATTGAACTAGTGATATGGTTAATACTTTTGACATAGTATTCAGTAAGAGAATTTGACATTTTGATATTACCATTTTCACTAATAACATCATCGTTACAATACTTGCTTAAATGCTGGAAACATTTTTCATTGGTATGTATTTCTTCAAAGTCTGCCACATTTTAGTAGGATCACCAATACAACTATTTCTTTTTTCTTTTGTCCTATAACCTTCACAGCAGTATTACGTTTCTGTCGATAGTTTTTCCAGTTTTCTGCTATGCGATTATTGATTTATCTTCATCTCTCTCTGTTGCCGCAGTTTGAACTATAATATTCCACCATTCCTGATAACGAGGTAATATTTTTATATGCCTCATAGGGGCAACTGTATCAACAGGTTGGATTAGTTGAGCATCTTCGTTTTTTCAAACTTTTTGTTAATAAAGTTATTTTCAATATTGTGTTCAAATTGTGTAGGACTGTCTTGTGAAACCAACCCTACACAATGATATTATAACACCAGTTGGGCAAAAACGAAATCTGAGTGTATTGATCCATCTGAGTGTATTCATTTTATTTATTTATATTTGGGACACAACAGGCAAAAGCCCAAAACAGTATCCACTTAACATTCATTTACAGATTTCACATTCTGAATAAACGTTAATTTTTTAACAATAAGCATTACAGAGATCACAAGTTTTATATCACATTAGGATCAACATTCAGAAAAAATCGTTAGATACATTTTTTGAATATTGTTAATGATGTAACGGATATGGCATTCAATGAAATATACGAGTATTTTGAAATTTTCAGTCGTTCTGCAGATTGGTGAGTTATTGGCAGAGTTCGTGTTTTTGAAAGGGATATCAATCAAATTTTTATGTCTCAATGATCGTAATGGCACAGACTAGTTTATTTTATTCAATATATCAGGGCTTTCGATTTTTTCATTAAGAATTTCATACAGATTCTATACATCGTTCATAATTCTTCGATTTTCTAACGATAATATTTCATACTTGTTACAAATAGTGGTGAGGGATGAGGAAGGATTGTGTGTTTTGAAAGACAGGTATTTCAGGAACATATTCATATTGCTCATCTTGTGCGCATAGAGTATATTTAAAAAAAAATCAAAAGTTATAAAGTACACTCTAGTATGGCAGACAAAGAAACAACTTTTTTTCAAGCGATGACTTAATGAAAACAATGAAAAATTTCCTTCAAACGCAAAGGGTTTGACTCGTCACTGCCTCCATTGATGTTATAACAGCAGAAATTAAATAATGAATGTCACCCACATTTCAGGTCTCTTCAAACGCACCCCTCAATCAAACAGAATGCTGTGAATGGATATTATATACCCACAAGTGATGTTAACTTCGCAGTGAAGGAGGGTTGTTGACAGTGAAACCTGCCAGCCCCAAAATATCTTTCAAACCATTGAGTTTTAGAAAACGGTTTTACACAATTAGGAGTTGAATTGATGTACAATGGAATCCGAGACTCCCAGAGGAGCAATTTCATATTTCCATCCCTTTTCTCCAAGATTCGAGTCGTTCTAATGGGTGAAATAGTCGACCCGTTACATTCCCTCTGAAGATTGTTGTTGATTTCTATTCAGCTGTCTGAGAATACTTAAATGTGACAGACCCTCGACGAATAACAGCGTATTTTGAATGTGACTGAATGTCATTTTTTCGTTTACTTCTGGAATAATTTGCGTTAACAAGTGTGGTGTATAGTGGCATAAAATTTTCTACGCAATTTGGGATATAATTTATTCATAACCAATGTTAGAATTCTGAAATGTCAAATGGTTTGTCATCAGTATTCTACATGTTTGACAATCCCTTATAGAGCAAGATCCCAGGGCCGTCAGACGTTACTTATTTTTGAACGAACGAAATGTGTACGATTGAGTAGTGTTAGTATGTACTATATTTGCATGCCTACCTGCTACCTTGTCCAGATGACCATTGTTCAGATATTAGAGAATCAATGTACGTAAAAACACTACTTACTTAGTTGAATTGCTAGTCTACAGAATTATTTCCAAAATCCAAGGTGGATCAGTGGACAGAGTATCTAGCTACCATCCCGGAGCTCCGAGTTCAAATCTCGTCTGCAACAATTTTTCTTTCTTGTTTTTTTTTTAAACCCAGCAGACGCAACACACTAGGGTTAGCCATCTCGGTTGGAAACGGCTTCGACTCTGGGAGGATTTTTGTTCAAAAATAAATTTGAAAGGAAACAAAATTTTGGTAAATAAAAGATTTTATTAAGATTTACTTATGAGTAAAATCCCAGGGCCTTCAGACATAACTTATTTTTGAGAAGATGAAGACAGAGTGTGGCTGATTTTTATGTATAATTTGTTTAATATCACTCTGAAGTAATTAGTGGAGCTTTAAAGCGTTTGGTAAAAGTTCTGGCCTATGGAAAGCGTCTGACACTTTTGAAATTACTTAAGAGTGATATTCTACAAAATTTATATAAAATTCAGCCATACAAATTCAAGTTAGATACCTGCCCAGGTATCATAGAGCGAACTCCACAAGCACGGAGGTATTAAAAGTAAATGAGACACCACTCAGAACCTAAGTCTTCATCTTTTCAAAAATAAGTTATGTCTGAAGGCCCTGGGATTTTACTCATTAGGAAATATTAACAAAATCTTTTATTTACCAAAATTCTGTTTTCTTTTAAATTTCTTTTTGAACAAAAATCCTCCCAGAGTCAAAGCCGTTTCCAATCGAGATGGCTAACCTTAGTGTGATGCGTCTGCTGGGTTAAAAAAAAAATAAATTGTTGGAGACATTTTTTTTACGGGTTTGCCGGACCGCTGACGCGTAGTGTTCCTATATTGTACTGACTGACTATGTCCACACAGTTTGTTGGTTGCCTAGCCACAGACAAATTTTCAGATTTTATAAAACAGTTGCGACATATGTGTTTTTTTACAAGTTTGGAACCAGATGTCCCAAAAACTGACTGACTGACGGCAGGCTATTGATATTAAACCTATTCATGACCCAATATCAAAATATCAGCTTTTATAAAACTGTTGCAGTTTTGGTCCCTCAGCTCTTAGACTATTACTCGCTTAAGATAAATGCTCTCAATCTAGGAATATTCCAAATGAAGTTTGATATTTTCTTGCAGCATTTACTGATTTTTTTGTAAACCAGCAATAAATGTTTCCAAACTTCGAAGGTTAGAAATATTATGTTACTATGTTATCAATGAATAACTGAGTAACACTAGTTGTAGACGAAAAGTCATATACATAGAACTCTAAATTATCGGTCGTGATAGCCAACTTTCTCTGACTTGATATTTCGATGCTATTCATCAAACAGAGATGTACCACCAAACATCCACTCCGGATGAGATAAAAACAACTTACCTCCAATCTCGAATGGAAGTTTTGATATAGGTGAACAAACTTACGCCAGCCTTCCTTCCGGCTTCAGGTAATATCGTGATTTTATTTTCAAAGCTGGCTTTGAAGTGTTTAAATATACATAACTTTGGCAATCACGCTCTCTGAAATACGGGAGTTTCCGGGAATATGGGAATATTATGATTGCTGCCATTGAAATTGAGTTCTCATCAACGATTGAAGGAATGCAACGAGCCGAATATGTGGTAATTAAAGATAGAATGGATTTGTGATGGATGGGGCGGTCGGAGGAAGTTGATTAATCCAGAGTGGGAGCATGATAGATGAAGACACATCATCTGACTAAAATAACAATTGCAACTCATTGAGAACTGCAAATATCAGGAGAACCTCCCTATGAGTGTTCTGCACCGTTTGTTAAATATTTGACATCACAAGTAGTGAAGTTATATGCGTATTAAACAATTCTTCGGAGAACAAATGTGAACCAATGCAGTTATAAAAAATTCAAGGTATGTCATTATAGGCTTTTTAACTTGGATTGACTGATGAAGGATCTCTTGATAGATATCGATTGTTCAACAAAATAAATACTTTTCGTCTGGTTCACTTAAGAACAATAATAAGGACAATAGAAATAAAATTAGAATGTTTCAAATACTGATAGATTTTTTGTAATATGATTATATTTAATTTCATAATATTTCAGTTTTTATCAACAAAATGTAATATTAATATCGATGTTATTTATGATTTCCTTGTATATTTTGTTTCAGGGACATCTCGTTGTAGTCCAACAGTAACAAAATTATTTTTTTTGGCTCTGCTGTCCTACTCACAAAGAAAACAACACTAGTTGTAATCCAAGAATGAAGGCAATAACCTTCAAAACCTTCAGTCATTCAATCCCCAGTAATTCAAATCACCCCCCATGGATAATCAAAATCATAACAGTCGATACTTGTCTAACTATCTACCCAAAAAACTCCACAAATCCTCATATCATTCAAACCGCTTTCCAAGAAACCCTCTCCAAATACCGTCATTTCCACCAAGTCTTCACCGACGCCTCTAAGACCTCACCAGGACATGCTGCAGCTTATATATGCGGCGATCACAGTTTCTCTATACGCCTTCCACAAAATTGCAGTATCTTCACAGGTGAATTGACTGCCATATTGGAATCACTCAAGATGTGCAAAGAAGATCCCAGAAATAACTTCATTTTCATCACAGACTCTGTAAGTGCAATCTGTGGACTAAAACAGTTATATCCGTCTCACCTAATTCTTTTGTCAATGAAAGAATTACTTTTGCAATTACAAATTGAAGAGAAGAACATCAAATTCCTCTGGGTACCCTCTCATATCGGGAAAACAGTTATATCCGTCTCACCTAATTCTTTTGTCAATGAAATAATTACTTTTGCAATTACAAATTGAAGAGAAGAACATCAAATTCCTCTGGGTACCCTCTCATATCGGGATCAAGGGCAACGAAAAAGCGGACGTGCTCGCCTATAAAGCAGTTCCTGATGAGAACATACTTTCTCTAAACAAGTTTCCATCTTCAGATCACAAATCATCAATTAGAAGCTTCGTTACTAACACCTGGCAATCAATTTGGTCTGAATCAGCAAGTAAACTCAGAGACATCAAAGAACATGTTGATGAAAATTTATCCCTCCCGACGAGAAGAGACCAAGTTATAATCAACCGCCTTCGTCTAGGACATACGCTCCTAACTCATCAACATATTTTACAGAAAGATCCCTCCCCCATCTGTGACATATGTGCTACTCAAATAACAGTCCAACACCTCTTTATACTACGAAGAAAGAAGATCGAACAACCTAGATGACAAAATAAAAACTACACTCAACAGTGACCTACAAAAAGTGCTTAACTTCTTAAAAGACAGTAACCTATATTGTAAAATCTGAATACGAATTAGTTTGTGATTGTCTCCCCTGCTAATAACTCAATTGCAATTGATGCGGGGTTATTCAAATCTCCACAAACTTTCCAGTTGTGTTCGTAATATTGAATTTTATCCGAAATTAATTCAATAGTTTTATAAGAATTTTTCAGGTAAATTGTTTCTGAGTGAAAGATTGATTATTTGATAAAATCAATAAAAATAAAAATTTGAGAGAGATAGTTTAACTTAAGTTCTTATGCATAGAAAAGATGTTGGCTTCATTGTTGGTATTTGAATATAAGGTAGCGGTTCTTCAATGCGAATCTTTGGTAACAAGGATTTAAAAAAGAAGTAAATTTGAATTTACTTTTTCATTTTCCATTTCTGTTTCTGACTTTACTAAATGAACCCCTCTGATGATGAAATTTTATTTTGATAATCATCGAATTGGTTTCGACTGATACAATTCATTAAGAGGTGAATATCCATTCAGAATTGTGAGTGAAATATTACGAAATACATATTTTTGTCATTCATAAAATGGTTCTCCGATGAATTTAGACCATTTTTCAAAATGCGTCGTAGGACATTAATTTTTCAATTTTTATGTGCTTGGTTCTGCCAGATTATTTATTAAAAAACTGAAATTAAATAATTGGAATAAAGTATTAATTATGGATCTATTTTGATAGTTATCAAATTAATTAATTATTAAATAAACTATTGTCATTAAATGCAACGTGGAAAAGAAAATAGAACTTTAAAAAAAATCTTAAAATCAACAAAATTGCCATCAGAAATCCCAACTAGATACTTAATTTTCATGTAAATGTCTTACTTTTCTTTGGAAAGATCATTGTCAAAAACTGAAACCATGCAGTAGCATCAAAAAGTAAAAATAATCACTGAAATCTTACATTACGATTTGAAACTTCGGAAAGCTCGAAGCGAATTCAAGAATCATGCAAAATCACAGTCAATTTCCAAAAACAAAGCTAAAACTTGCTTAGTTTCTTAGTAAAGACATCACTAATCCAAAAAGACACAAAAATGCAATTAAAAAAAAAACATTTTTCAAATAGAATTCAGAATAGAACTTTAAATCATCCAGTACATCAAATTCCAATGACAGCCAATAACAGGCAAGCTTTTCAAGTAGATGGACGATGGAAAAAAAATCAAATAAGTGACCTAATCCAGACAAAAAGAAAAATACTTTGATATAAAAAAATTCTGAAAACCTAACAATAATAGAATAGAAATAATTTTAAGTTTGTCAGTAGTAAGAGATTTGTAAATAGAATAATCAGTTATAAGAAAATAATAATTAGAAGTGAACTAATATTATCAAAGTGAGTCGTGGAAAAATCGCGTAGGACTTTTCAAGAATAAAAAAAGAGGAGAGGAAGCCAGAATATGAAGAATGGCAGACAACATCTTTGTGAGAGAGCTCCTGGTAATTTCACAAAAATAAATAGTAAAAAGTACAAACATTCATCTAAAACCTGTGCCAAAGAAAAGCCAAAGTGTTGAACCTGATGCAGAGAGAAATTCAACTTACCAGCACTCCAGAATCTCGAGAAATATCCATCACAGACTCTGATTTAGATAAAGTTAGTAGTATAAGAACCTCATAAATCATAAATACTTACCTACTTTGAATGAACTTTTTATTTACTTCATTGCGAGGCTATGTCTGAAAATGTAGAATACCGTATGATGAATTCAAATCCTCGCCTAATTTCAGGTCTATTTTGGTAGCAGCTACTAATCCGCTTGCGAGATCTTGGCTCAATTGCAGTTTTAAAAGTAAAAATTAAGAAGACAAAATTACGAAGTAAGTTAGCTAGAGCAGAACAGCTAGATTAAGTGTTGGAGACATGAATCCGTCCCAATTGAGGCTTTCCAAATGAAAGTATTTTTCTTTATGTTGTTTTTAATGTTTGATAAAATAAAAACCTTATTGTTTGATGTTTCAAATACGTATTTTATTATGAAAATTTTTATATTTTTGTGACAAATAGTCACACTTTTGAAACATAAACTAGCAAACCGATTCCTGAACTCTACCTTGAGAACAAAGAGTTTTTTTTTTGTTTATTTCTACATGCTGCAAGACCGACTGAGTAAGGCGCTGCACCAGAGAATGAAAGTAAGTAAAGGAAATATTTAGCCGGGTAATCGAAAGGTAAAATTTAGAAAATCTATAAATAATACAAAATGATATTTTGAAAAATCATAAAAACAAATATTTTATTCACTTTCCATTTCAATTCTACCAAAAAGAAATTAGGAGAACAACTACAATAGCCACCCACAAAATATTGATATTATTATTATTACTATTGTTTATATTATTATTATTGTTATTGTTATTAAAAATAACACTATTTATGAGTATTCGTAATAAAATACTCTGCATAGTCCTTAATTCAGTTTAGAATTGAGTATTTTCTTCTCGCCATTGAATGAGCGATGACTGTCTATGGCCGATTGCCAGAATAGAATAGACCATGCTAATTAAAATGAAATATTAAATCGTAGCTACCATAACTGGCTGAATTACTCACTCCAGTAGGTGTTCCGAACCAGGAGGTGGATCAGAGGTGTTCCAGAGCTGCTGTGATTGTGTAGATCCCAAGAAAAGAGAATCAAAATCATCACATCTAACGACAGGAGAAACAAATTTTATCGTTTTGTCAAGAGTACAATAACCTATTGGTCAGGAAAGACATTTAAAGTTTGAATGAATTCAATATAAGTTGAATTATTTGAATAACGAACAACGTACAGTTCAGAGAACCAATTTTTGTCACACAATCTGTTCATTACAACCGTTACAGATTTTTCGAAATTTCGACAAGCACTGAATTTGGCTCAAAAACATAAGTATGTTCAAAATATTAAATACAATTTTTTTAGTAATTGTTTCATTTGTATGTCTGGAGTGTTTTCTCTTTCAGCAGACTGTCTACAGAGACGTACTCTGATACTTCATCAGAATTTCCGTAGATGGCGTCCAAATGACAACTTCAATTTAGTTATTTCATTTTCTCTGCCTTAAATTGAATTTCTGAGAATTTCTTTGGGTTCATCACCAACAATCGTACAACGACCCTTGGTTTTGCAAAAAGTGTTAACCCTCTGTATACTCATATAAGGTTTTGAAGAAATATCTATTGAAAACGGTTAAAAAATCCTTTAAATCATTAAATCATATAAAATCATTATACTACCATCAATTCTGAACATTTTCATGTACACTCAAATCATCTTGATTTGTAACTGAGGCCGACCTCACAAAAAAACTCGTATAGCAAAGAAACATCTGATTCTTCAAATATTCACCCGAAAATGAATTAAATTTGATGCGATCCAGTTCTGAAAGAGGCGAAAGACATTTCGTAAACGAACACTGAAGAAACACATAATAAGATCGCTCCTGCATCACATCTTTACTAAACAATATTTGATAGACATGTCTAATCTATTTTCTTGACAGTTATGTTTTTATATTTCACTCACTCGTCAATTCCTTCCAGATGAAATATGTTTTAGGGCAGCGGGAAGGGTTTTGAGCTACATCGGAGTTCAATATGAAGGGTGTTGATGGTTATAGTCTTCGGGCCCACTACCAGCAAAAAATGATCGTCTGTATTCTATAGTTTGTACAGTTTCATTGACTGATTCTGAAAAAATCAGCTGTAAAGGTCTGAATTTTATAATAATAATACCGATTATATACTGCCCTCGATTTCTGGTGCAATTTTATCATTAAATAATTTATGCAAGCATAAAACAGATGCCTGAGTTCTACGTTTTTCTAATGATACTAGTCCAATGAAATAACTCAAGATTATTACAACCTCTTGGAGGATAAATCCCATTGATTTTGAAGCTTGTCAATTCCTTGAATTTCTATCAAACTTCATCTACAGCAGATGAGTATTGAAAATCTATGCGATTCTATATTATTGACCATATTCTAGTTCAAATCAAATCAAATATACTTTATTGTACGAAGAACAGTATTCTCATTTACAAAAGCGTTTCTTACTTACTATTCACACATTATGAGTTGGAAAATTGTGATATATAAAAACACTTACAAAAACAATTAAAAACTCATACTTAGTCAATATAAATAAAAAGTATAAGTAAAAATAATTGTGTATATACAATCACAGACAAATTAAAATTTTGTGTATACGAGGTATCACAGTCAGAACAATAAAAAAAATGAAATTAAAACAAATAAAAGTAAAGTAAAAATACATTCATAGTCGAACTCAGACTAACGGAAAATCCTGCCAAAGCATGGTCTTATAACTAAAATAGAAATTAAAATACTAAATATATATTTTACATATTATGTAAAAACATTTAATTTTTTTTTTAATGAAACTCGAAAAAACAAGTAATAAGTGGTAAAACTAAAAACGATAACGATCCAAAGATTATTGACATATATCACACACACTTATCAATATGTACTCAATTTTTTTTGTCTATAAATTAAATTCAAAGCGTCGAGCACATTGTTATAAGGTTAGGTGTTCTGATAGAATTCGTTGAGATTATAACAAGATTTCACCATAGGGAACTTTTTGACATATTTCCTAAACTTGTGCTCATTTTCTATATTTTTTAGGTGAAAGGGCAGATGATTGAATAACTTCTTGATTTCATAGTTTCAGTCTTACTGAACTGATATAAAGAAATTTTTACATTTTTCAATTGATAGAGCAGATACTTGATCAATTTAGAGGTCAGGTAGCCGAATGGTTGAAGCAACATTGTTTCAATCACTTTGGCTGCCAGTTGGCGGTAGTTCAAACCATGGCAACTGCAAAATTTTTTCTGATGGCCCGAGAAAGTGCTAGGAATCGCACGTAAAAAGGTAAGACCCCGTTAATCCTTGGCTCGCACAAGTTTCGACTTCTGAGGGTTGCCGTTCGTAAGGGGACGACAGCTGGTTAACGGAAAAACAATTTTAACAATTTTTTTAACATATAACATTTTGCAGAAAGATCCCACTTATACGTACCATCAGCAAGTGAAAGAAACACTGAAGTCGATTCAATATATCTTTCATGATAGACAAAATTTTAATTCATTTGTCATGAATCCATTCCACTCTACTCAGTTTTGAAATAACATATTCAAAACATGCCAACCAACAAACCAGTAGTAATTTTTGTAACATTCCCATCGGTTGAAATTTCTGAAAAACTGTCTATTCAATTCGAAGTCATTGCAATTCAAAATTAAAATTGACAACATTGATGATAATAAATCACACCAAATTAATTTCATTTGACGTACAAAACTTATTTCCTTGCATCCCTCCCAAGTGAACGATATTGTTAGTAAAAAGACTACCAGAATATATGAATCAGGTAAACCCTATCATTAGACAGGAGATTCATTCAGTGTTTAAAAAAATTGTTATTGTTATTAATTAAAAATAATTTTCGGATCAACTATTAATTCTATTCATCTATTGGAGGGTTGATTATGTGTAATTCCTTAAGTCCTATATTGGCTGCAAATTTTATGGATGATTAAGAAACTTAAATGAAGGGATATACAGTGTGGCTTTTTTTAGTCCCCATCATGTTAACTTTTGAACTGTTCGACGTAAAAACATGAATTAGAAATCGTTTGGAGGGTTTCACCGATACTACTTTTTGAAATAAAAAATATGGTGATTGCTCGACAGGGGGAACGATGTGACACTTGACGATGTGACACTTGACCCCCCACGCTATTTAAAATTTTTGAGTTGATGTGCCCCCCCCCCCCGCGCCCCCTTTCGAGCAATCACCATATTTTTTGTCTCAAAAAGTAGTATCGGTGAAACCCTCCAAACGGTTTTTTATTCATGTTTCTACGTCGAACTGTTCAAAATTTAACAGGGGGGACTAAAAAAAGCCGCACTGTATAGTGTTCAAAAACTGTACATATTCAATAGATAATTTTTTGATGCCCCAATCATAGGCACATTCTTTCAAACCGTTTTCGAATAATTTTCCACTTTTCATGCAAACTGCTGACACATGTCTAATCAAAAGTATCAGTTGTCACATAATAAGAACAAAATACCACAAAAAAATTCGCTACAATTTTCTAAGTAGAAAATTCCCACTATAATGATTTTGTGATTGGCCTAAACATGAATGAGTGATGGTTTTAATTGGTTGCAAGAAATTTCAAAAAATAATCAATGAAATGTTCACAATCGTGTCCCAAAAGTAAAATTCTTCCTGAATAGATTACTTTCTAGCCTCCAACAGCTTCAAAAAAGTGATCATTCTCATGTTCACGTTATAAAATTTAGTGGTATCATTACCAGACAGAATTTTTGAGACCTTCTAGTCTTCCTAAAAGATTGAGTGTGCCTTGGAAAATAAACGCCTCTCTTCCAGAATTTTTTCAAATATCACCTTGGTTTGAAGAACAGATACACATAGCGTCAAAGTTTGGGGTATATTTTTTCATCTGGTATCGGGCCTAAGGACTATCACCTATGTTTCGCGTTGAGTAAAAAAACGTGTTTCGACATTATTCACACCATACCTGCTTTCGTTATTCAATATGTCCAAGTTGGCTTATTCCTCCAAACGTAAAAGCTTTGAGAAAACTTCTGGATGTTTGTCATATTTCACAGAAAGCCAGGCTTTGAGTTGGTCATGTATTCATTCAAATATTGAGTAGTGCGAACAACTAATAAAAGGCAACCGACCTTATAACTCAACGGTATGTGGGAGAATTCCTGACACAATGTTTGTAGGTTCTGCCTGAGACCCGGATAATTTTGAATTCGGTGAAATACCCCCTCTCCCAATTAGTATTCCACAAGTTATAATAGGAGGAGAAATGTCGAGAAGACTTTTTTATAGTATAATAAACGTATCCAGCATAAGCATACTGTTGTTTTAATTGAATTGAAGTAATATGGAGATTTTCATTTGGTCTTTACAATTCTGCAATTTTTTTGTAATAACAATTCTCCCATGGTAGCTAATTTACAGTAGGAATACATAAATGAAGAACATTAATACAAATCATTTCCAACATATACAAATATAATTAATGGTAGATTAAATCGATTTTTGAATCAAAAAAGCTACTGGATTGCATCTGAGAGGTACCTGTGCAAAGTTTTTTAAAACAGAGCATTATTGCAAGTATTTCTAACCAATAATGGAAATGAAAATTTTTTATGATTTGGATATGGTAAATTCCTGTAAAGTGTTTCTTGGGTTCCTGTCTTGATCTCGAAGTTCATTTATTGTCACAGTAGATAATATCAGAATCGTCTTCATGACTCAACATAAGTTGAGAAAAAATATATGTATACACTACAATACTAGCTTACAATTAGTTTGTATGTCGAATATGTTTTGTCCGATTTGTTGAATGATTTTTTAAATTAGAACCAAATAAAAACCAATATTGATTCCAACAAGTGTCATTTGGGAGTAGGCTATAACAGCAAATTTTAGGCACCTCTACACCACCGATATCATCAGTAACCTTCGAACGACCTTCTGAGTGTTTAGGTGTCATTGTGTGATTATGACCTTCAGATATTCTTGCTGAACTTTTACCCTTTTCAAAACCTCTATCTCTCAAAAGAATTTTATACTTTGTGCTCTAATGACTCAACATATATTCTATTCACTTATTCAATTTTCATTTTTGTACGTGGTCTTGAAAGAAATCATGTTCCTAATGCAGTGATACAGCTATTCTTAAAGAAAGAGAGGAATTATACGTGTATCAGTTTTGAGCTATCATGTACGCAGATGATACAAGCTTTTATAGCATTGGTCTGGAAGAAAAGAGAATACAACTTGTCCAATCACTCATTTCGGAGAAATTCAGAGCACGGTTTGGATCAAATGATCTTATTGAATGAAAGTGAAACTGAAAGTGAAATGTTTGAGAATTCCATCCATGAAAATTCCTGTAGTCATTCTCACATTTTCAGCTTATTGAATAAATTTCTTTATTATTGTTATTATTATAATATTTTTATTGCATACAGTAATGCAATATTTTGTGCCTTCTCTGCCGGAATATCTGGTGTGAGAATCCAAAATGCAGTATTGTTGCTTGATAATGGAGTAGAAAATCGAAAGTAGCCTAGTTATTCCACACGTTTGGTACATTCCGCCTCAAATCAGAAGAAAATCGAGTGCTACTGTAACTTTTTCAGGTTGTCGCAAACACCCAACTCATCTTTGGAATGTATGATAACCCCAGTTATCGATTTCTCCACGGAGCGTCGCACAGGTAGGTATTAACTTTGTAAAAGTCTCTGCTCAGAGAAAGACAGGCCAGATACGAGACTCTCATTTGAATATCTGAATTACAAATGATCCAGAAGATGTAGTTGGGTGGAATTGAAACCTTCAAAATATGGTAATTACACAAAGAGTTAGGACCGAAATGTTGTTATGCCTTATATAAAAGACGCAGGATAATGAGGGTTGCGGGGTTGTTCAGGGCTGGAGAACAGTGGCGTCACTGTCAGCGTGTTGGTAAAATACTTTTTGGTTGTTTAGGTGATGGAAAATGTAGGATGTTGCTAAATTCGCCAAGCATTTATATTACTCCTTTAATTAGGGAAATTGGGATTTCATAAGGTCCACAGGTGGACTTAATTTATAATAAGGTAAAGTCAGAAGCTCTCCACAGATAGAAGGGTTTAGGAAAACGGAGCCTGTTTCAGACCGATTGCTAATATTGAGATTTGTGTAATCATTGTTACTTGGTATTGAGTCTATTATTTCTTTTTAAATTTTATAGTGACAGCGCTTGTTTTTTCTGGTCGAAAATAGAACACTACTCCATTCGAAAACATCACAGAGCTGTTATTGTATTTTTTATATTTATTATACACGACTTTATGATGACTGTAAACTACGGCCTTCCAGGGCTACCCCAACTTATTTATCTTACGATTTAGATCCATGGTCAATGAAGAGAAATGAGCCCCATGTCTGTCTGTCTGTCTGTCTGTCACTTCTGAAGATATTGCTTCGGAATTTTAACCATTTGAATAACTAGAGGACAATATTTCTCAGTTTTTTTTGCCATAGAAAAACTACGAAAAATTTTCCGGAGTTCTCCGGTTTTTTTAGCCCATCCTAGTTTCCCCGATACAGGTTCCGGAATTGATTTGTTCCCTTCCATATACTTTGGAGATATACTACAATATGACCTTTAGTTTTTGAGTTGGATCTGAAAATGCTAACCAAACCGTCTATTCCGGTCGAGTTTAAAAAAAATTCAAATACTCTGAAACGATTTTTGAAACTGAATTTCGAATAATGCAATGGATAGATCTCAACTGGTCGAACAAATCCCAGTTGAACCATTTTTCACAAAAATGATCGGAAAAGAGGGAAAAGTTGAGAAAATTTGAAAATTGAAATTTTTATTTTGGCAAATACCAGATATTTTAAACCGGTTGATATTTTTCCAAAATATCTTCTTTGATCGCGGTCAGGAGATTCACAAAAAATGTCCTGAACATTTTTCTGTTGAAATAGTGGTACGGGAAATATTTTAAAAAAATTGAAAATCGAGATATATAATGATAAAATTGAAATTCTTCAAATCGCTTCGATCACATCTTCACAAGTTTTACTAACCCAATCCGTTTTTCTGCGAATTGATCAAAAAGTGGGAAAATGATAAAATTAAAAAAATGGTGTATAATTTTAATTTCTAAAAATCGCCAAAAACTCGAAAACAAAATGACCTATCTCAAAAATGTATACCCTCACTTTTATTGTCCTTGAACAGAACTACAAAAAGCCTCCATCAACTTTTTCTATATCATAATAATAGAACTCGGAAAAGTCGACTAAACTTCAAAAAATTATCAAGTCTGTACTGAATTTTTGAAATTGACAAAAACAAAAAATTGAAAGATATCAAAATATGTATAGGAATAATTCCATAGTTCCCAACAAGGTCTACAAAAAAATCAATGAAAATTTTTAATATCTTGAAAAATAAACGGAATATTGATTTTTTTCGAAAACCTCCAAAAACTCAAAGATAGCGAGAGACTTTAAAATTTCACGAGAAACCTTTTTCGATCGTCTTTCAAATCTTGAGGTAATTTTAAATTTAATTTACAATAAGAAATACATACTTCTCGCGCCAAGCTTGTATATAATTTAAAATTTTAAAATGTAACAAAATCTTCTTTTTAGTGCATTTAGAGAAAGCTTTTCTTTAGAAAGTTTTTTTAGGTTTATTTGTCCCGTGGCGCTTCGAATGGTGCAACTGTTGAAAAAGAAAGAGGCAGAAAGCAGACCCTTCCCAATGATCTTATAAAAAAAAAAGTCTCCAGCGCCCTTTCTGTGATAGAGCTTAAATTTTCAGTAGAATAATATAATATTTTTCCATTGCGCTATTCGTTATTAGATGTCCCTTTGCGCTATTCGTTATTAGATGTCGCTGCATGAATACTTTCACATAATCATTATTATAGATTTAAGAAGGAGCAGCGTATTTTGTTCACCATTGCGATATTAGATGTCGCTACATGTACTGATGAAACATTAACGTTATCAACGTTACAAATTTAAAAAACGTTTTCAACATACCATGACCATGCTTGTTGGTGAGTTATTACTATATTGATCACTACATCTCGACTCCCTTCGTGGGCATTGGAGATGTAGTATGTCAAATGGTTACTAGATAATTTGAATTGGCAGCCCCTTGAAAGTCGACCACCCCCAGAGTAACACCTCTGTAAACAGAGGCCACAATTCACTCACAAACCCGTGGTCCGCGTAACGCTGTAACAGCTTTGTGTGTTTATCAAAATCCGAATATAAATGCAAATGTGGGTTATCAGGCCGGTTATCAGCGGATTTGATAAGGAGGGTCGCGCCGCCCCCGTCCGTCGAACCCGTGAACAATGTCCCCGCCGCTTTTAACTTAATTTACCTGCAGCCTAACTGAATATACATGTAAATCTCTCCGAGCTAATATCCTGGACCTAGCGCGGCTTTCCTGCGGCACTTACGTCACATTTCCCTCGGTGATCCCATCTCTCAACACGTGTTAATGCATCCTGGAAGGGTCCTTCGATATTCTTGAAGTGATGCAGGTGAAGGTGGATTTGATTGCGAATTAATTTTTCTATTGGAAAGTACTGTATTGTTTTTGAGTAATTTTTGATTTAGGGCCGGTTGCAACAAGGAAAATTAAGGTCAGGTCAATGTTACGTTTAATATCAGATGCGTTGCATAAAATAATTACCAATTTCTGATGACGGAAAAGATGCAAAGACGCATTTTTTCTAATTTCATGACTTATTTATAATAATTTGCCAATTTATAAATTAGGTTTGATGTGTTTTCATTTGAAAGCTGTGTCATTTGTATTGTTTTATTCATCTATATCATCCGACTGGGATGAATAATAATAAGACATGGAGACTTCTAGTTCTGAGAATAAGAACATCACAAAAGTAGAGGAAACTATAAACCAATATAGCAGTAAAAAAGTAAATACATTTTTCAGTGAAATTATTTCGATGCATACGAAACTATCCTTATTTTCAATATCTCTTCAAATACGAAAAGAATGCAAAAAATTGGATAAAATATCCATCAAGGAGAGAAGAAAAATATAAATGAGAATTCATGATAGTTCTTTGAACTACCATGAGCTTGAAAACAATTGCAAATTTCATGGAATATTTTGAACGAGAGATCAAGAAAAATCAGTTGAAGATGAAAATGTAAGTAATAACTCGAGAGATTGTGACTAAAATTTGTTTTGATGAGTATCGGTTCCCTGCAATTATTTGTGATTTATTTCCAATATCTCATAGAAATAACACAAAAAATCGAAAAACCTGTATTATTTGTATGAGGGTATCAAATCGAATTGTAAAAACTAATATTGTTCTCAGAAGAAAAATTATATCTAGATGAAATTGTCAATGATGGCTTCATAGAAAAGGATCTAGAGGATGCCAAAAGAGAGGCAGTAATTGATAGAGTGAGCAAAATTTCAGATTGTTTGTGTAGTGTTCAGCTACTGTACAGTTTATATGCTCCTATTTATTGAACTCAAATTCGCCATAAAAACACTAATTTCAGAGGAAAATGAAAAATTCTGGAGGAGGATGAGTGGCACCTGAATCAGATGAAGCAGCAGCACAGGTTCTAGCGGTCATTGCCGACCAAATCGCTTTATTGAAAATTACACATTTTCTGTGATATCTACATTCAACTACCTTACTCGGGTCAAAACCTACCTCACATTATTTAAACTCAACTGCAAGAAAAAAAATGTGACAATTTTCACAAAATCTCAGAACATTCAAATTATTCGATCAATACTTCAGTGATTCCGCTAAGATTGATTCAACGCATTATTGAATTCGAGTTGATCTGATATTAGAACTTCAATAGTTCCAAAATAAAAAAAAAATCACTTCATGTTGTGATGGGCTATATAATAGCAGATTTTTTCTCCAAATGACCTTAAATAAGAAAAACCAAAAAAAAAGATTCAATCATCTATCAGAATAACATTCAATAAGACAGGGAACAAGGAACAAGGAATCTCTTCTTCCACATATTTTCCAAAAACTTCACTGTAGTTTCACAGCCTGTTTCAATATGAACGTTCTGCTAATATTCGAGCATTAACTATAAGGCGCCGTTTGGGTAAAAAGTATTTTTGCAAATATAAAAATGTTGTGTCAATATTATTTATTATTTTGCTTGCCGATATATTTATTTTCTGCCAAGCACAATATATTTAAATTTTAAACGTTGCAAATATATTAAAACGTAAATGCCCATATATTTATAAATTCGATCTATTTTATGTCGTCAAGAGATGGCGCTGCCGACGCGATTCAATACACCCTTCAATTTTTTTAGTTCTAACGTATTTAACTTCGAATAATCCAATGATTATTCTACAAAACTAATGAAAAAGTATTCTGAGAATATTTGCTGGCGGCTGCGATATCATTCGGCGGCTATATTTTCGAAAGTGTAATAAATCGCGTAGGTAGTGCCATCTATTGACAACATGAAATAGATCGAATTTATAAATATATGGGCATTTACGTTTTAATATATTTGCAACGTTTAAAATTTAAATATATTGTGCTTAGCAGAAAATAAATATATCGGCAAGCAAAATAATAAATAATGCTCCAACTAATAAATATATTGACACAACATTTTTATATTTGCAAAAAGACTTTTTACCCAAAGCCTCATAATTAACATCGGAAAAACATTATGCATTGGAATAAATCGTTGTGGACTCATATATCGTATCTCAAAAGACGTGACTGGAGCCTTATTTGCGTAAGTCATCAACAAAATCACCCCTTATTGGGATATTGTGTTACTAATACCCCATTAGTGAAACGCTGATTATTTCAATAGCATCCGTCTCGGCGTAGGAATCATCAATCAAGAAATAATTAGGCAAACTTTACTTCAAATTTAATACCGAAAAAAGGCGCCGAATGATTGGATGGTTGCTTGAAAACGTATTTATCATTTTGACAGGATAAGCATTGTTCGTCGTTTGTTACTAAAGCCGCGGGAATAACAAATAAAAAGTCTAATTTTGACAAACTGCCGCGGAGCTCCTTGGTTCGAAGAAATGTTATTTGTTTGCGTCAAGTCTGGTGAATAATTGTTTTGGAAGCGATTCTGGTTCTCGTTCAGGTGTTATATGCAAGTGCAGTAGATTATTAATTATTGCTCTACTGATCTTGGTCAGATCAAATAAAAACAATTTTCTGAATTTTATTAGACATTTGAGAGCACAAGGTGTTTATAAAATGGGCCCTTAGAGGTTAATGCATAACGAGTCACCATATAAGAATAACCAAAGTTTCGTGTTGCCACTCCGGCATCAAGCACGCTGTGGAAAATACTCACTTGATCTAAAATTTTAGGATTGGAGTAATCAAAAGACCAGATTGTTCCTTGAAATGTTTCACATAAATAAAAAACCGAATACCGTCAACTACAAAACTGATACAGGACAGCTGAGTATTATATATAGTCACATCCTGAATAACATTTAATGTTTGTGTGCAATTGATTTTTTGGTATCCTTTAGTAGTAATCTACCTGAGTTAGTCACCATGACTTGTAACTGTCATGAATTTTTGAACAGAAGTTGTCAAACTGAATATGAGTTTGGTTTTACCAACTCCCAATGTAGCCAGGCAGTAAACCTAACTTACTGTAGTTTCATGTATAATTTCCATCATGATTTGCAGTAGGATTGAACCATCTCTGTGATTTTTGTAAGTTTATAGATTATTTTGAATTTTCATGTAATAATTGTTAATGTCTGTCCATTCCCTAATCAAATTTGTAGTTCTTCCTGAAGAAGTCAACAAAAAATTGACGAAATATTGAAGATTTAAAGCAAATGAGTTTTATTGGTTAACAGACCGCTTACCCGAGAATTCCTAATAAGTTATTGAAGTACGGTCGAAAATAATACACGTTCTATATATATATATATATATATATATATATATATATATATATATATATAGTTAATTATGACATCTACAGTCACTTTTTTTTTTCTCACAAGGTGGTTGAAACCCTTTATGGGCACCTTATCCGGCCTGATACGCACATCCCATAAGGTAGTGTGGGAGTCCCCTGAGTCCGAATTGAATCCCCCTCAGGTATACCCACTAAACACTCCACCTCGTGCGTGGTAGGCTCGTCCAGCCACTCAAGGCTGACCCGATGACACGTAGGCAGATGCCCATTGTATCGTACCGTACCACTTTCTCGGGCCATCAGAAAAATTCTGCAGTCGCTGTGGTTTGAACCGGCGACCGGCAGCGTGAGTGATTTAAACATTGACGCTTTAACCACTCGGCTACCTGGCCCTCATCTACAGTCACTAGTTGAAAACTTAATTTTTTTGATTTCGAGAGATCCATAAATCCTTTCTGATGAGTGCGTTAGCACGAATCAGCTCTCAAAGGTTGGAACTCTCGGAATTAAAACGAACATTAAAATCATATTAATTTCAAGAAAATGTCATCCGATTTCTGGAATCCTATCTCACAAATCGTACAAACGTAGTCAAATTCATCAATTTCCAGTCAAATCCTTTTGTTAATAAGTCAGGGGTACCACAAGGGTCCATACCGGGTCCACTGTTGTTTGTAATGTTTGTAAATGATATATCTGATCACATCAAGCATGCCAACTTCTTATTGTATGCAGATGATCTAAAAATTTACATGAAAAGTAGCTCTGAAGAAGACATGAATAAGCTCCAAAGCGATATTGATTCTGTTACTAAATACTGCAAAGCGAACGATCTCACACTAAACGAATCAAAATGTAAGGCAATGTCCTTTACGAGAAAAAGGGATTACTTACTCCCAGATTACTCCATAAATGGAGTTGCAATAGAGGTAGTTAAGGAAATGAAAGATCTTGGGGTGATATTTTCGAAAAACTTTCAATTTACTGAACATATAAAGACACTAGTATCCCAGTGCAATAGAACTCTCGGTTTCATATTACGAAGAGGGCAGGAGTTCAACTGGGAAACTTGTATTACATTATATAACACATACCTTCGTTCCAAATTTGAATACAACAGTGTCATATGGAGTCCTCAAACTGTAATACATTCTGAAACAATCGAACGAGTACAGAAAAAGTTTCTGAGATCAATGCATTTTAAAAAATACGGTGTGTACCCATTTAGGGTTTCATATGAAAAACAAAGGAAGGACTTTACCATGACCTGTTTGAGCAGACGAAGAGAAAAGGCACAAATTATTTTTATCTCCAATGTATTACAAGGTGAAATTTCTATACCTGATATCCTAAACAAAATCAATATAAACGTACCCGACATAAGACTGCGACGCAGAGAAACCACTTTTGAAATGTTTAATATAGGTTCACCAATTGAGTACTGCATGATTGCTGCAAATAAGTTGACAGTGACAATTACATAGATTTCTTCAATATGAGGAAAACTCAAATACTAGCAATATTAAGAGAATAGTCACTCAGTCATTCATTTATTTCTTTATATAAGTTGACTATGAATTGTGATATTCTGATTTGAGAACTATAATCTATACTCCAGGGTTGTTTAAAATCTAATTGTACTAATTGTATTGTATGTCTAGTTTTATAAGTTGACCATATCTAAATTTAATTTTAAATTATGTTATATTATATTATAATATTTTATCATTTACAATATTCATACTTATATATCTAAACTGTATACATGTAAAAGGTCTATCTGTTTGTATGCAGTATAAATAAATAAATAAATAAATATACTTTATTTTCACTTATATATATATATATATATATATATATATATATATATATATATATATAAATAAGGATGGATTTAGCGAGGGTCAATATATGAAAATATAAGTAGAAAAGCTATTAAGTGTAACCCTCAAAATGTTCTGCAACCGTAGACACGTGTTTCGAGCTTAAGCTCTCATCAGTACGGTAAAATCAAGTGCGAAGATGTACAACACTTGGATGTAAAAATAGAAACAAAGGAAGTCAACAACAGGAAGCCAACCACACATTTGTGGCTTCGGTTAGAAGACCTTGTGCTTACAAGGCAACAACTAACGTTTTCTATTTTTACATCCAAGTGTTGTACATCTTCGCACTTGATTTTACCGTACTGATGAGAGCTTAAGCTCGAAACACGTGTCTACGGTTGCAGAACATTTTGAGGGTTATACCCAATAGCTTTTCTACTTATATTTTTTTATATATATATATATACATACATATATATATATATATATATATATATATATATATATATATATATATATACATATATATATATATATATATATATATATATATATATATATACATATATATATATATATCATATTTGAGAAAATTTTTGTTTCTATAATGCTGTCCTGGAAAAACAATGAATATAAATTTTTTTATTGTTTATGATACTATTTTATATTTTCAGATTTTAAAAAAAATTAGTTAATCATTTGAGGCCGACATTAATTCGAAAATTTTAAAAGTGAAAAATAATGAGAATTGACGATAGAAACTTTCATTAACATAAGCTTCAGTGGAAATAAGACTTAAATAAACAACAAATAAACAAATTATCCTGCAGGATGTGGTTACTACTGCTAACCACTAGCAACTAAATCGTGCAAAATTGCAAATTTGCAACTTAACAATTGCCTCAAAATGATCATTTTTTGTTTACGATGAACTGAAACTTAATTATTCTTTCATTTTGAATGAAACAACGCAAAACAGTACCTGTCTTTATTTAGGAAGAACCCAACTTGGCACGTTAAACATTTCCAAATTTTGGGCTCGAAACGCCATCAATTCGACATGATATAAATGTCACTAAAGACTACCAATACTCGTTGCAATCGGCAAGAAGAGTAAAAATGCTGCGTAGGCAACACAATAAACACTGTGGCTACGATGTAAAACCGGTAGGAAAATAAAAGTATGGCTATTAGTAATGTGGTTTTCACTGATAACCAATTGTCCTCAAAGGGTTAAGAAATTATTTCCTTCCTAAAAATCATAATTTGTACTTCTCAATAAGTAAAAAAAATGTCTTTAAAAAAATTTTTATTTTTTTTTTCCTAGGTGTTTTGGCATCGACTGCTATGGTCATTAGCCGTGTGTTCTGTATAGGACTTGTTACTAACTCCATACGCCACCTTAGGAGCACCACTGTTAATTTTTAACGCAACAGTGAATCGTGGAGGATTATTTCCAGCCGACACGAGCCTCAACCATTCAGACTTTCACATCTGATGATGAAAAAAGATCACACCATCTGGGAATCGAACCTGCAACCTCTTGGTTACCTGGCGAGCGCTAATCCCCGCTAAAATAATCTTATTGATTATTACCTTAAGAATTTGTTATAGAAAAATTCTGAGAATGGTTTTATTTTTTTCTGCAACTAAATAATTTTCAAAAACAGACATATTAATATAACAAAGTGCAGAATTTTTTTTTTCTATTTTTCTCTAACACTCTCTAAGATTGTTATTGATGTATATATGGCTGGGTTTGAATTTTTTTTAGTTCCAGAAAATATTATAATTTCATTTCTTCGGGTATTTGTTGGTCCCATAAACATCGATTGGCTGAAATTTTTCTGTGGTTCTAGTGTATCGGAATCGCTTAGTTCAGCCGTCAGTTTTCAACCAATACTCGCAAGGTGATCATTGAAAGCTTCTGCTGTTTTCTTATCGTCCATCACTTCCTCATCATTTTCAATTATAAGTTTTTTAATGTCTGTGTTTTTATGGCTTTTGCTGTTAGTTCATTTATTATACCCCATAAATTCTTCGAAAAATTTAGTTCATTGCCTAAAACTTTACAACGATCATAATACAGTAGCGAACAACTGAATGATTCACTTTTTTGCGAGATCAAACAATTCAGTAGGCCCCATTTTCATTCAGTCGTCTCAAAGTTGCTCTTTTTTTACAAATTGAGAAAACTTCATGGTTGATTAATTCTGTTTGTGAAGTGAAACAGAATGAAAAGTATTGAAGCCAATTCACAAAGCCTACCGATGAATCATACAATCCAGCTGCACAAATAGAAAGTAATTGGCGTTTTAACTTGATTCAGATCCCAGTATTATGTTATTAATATTTACCACTTCCTCGTTATCTGCTTCGCAAATCCTCAAATTAATATTTACACGAATGTGAATTTCCAGTACGGCAAACAGGAGAATTACATTGTCTTCGGAATTGGATATCTTTTGCCACCGACTGGAGAGCCATAGAATCCTGGATATAACCGCGTGTATATGCATTATATTGTTATTGAAATTATACATCAGCGTGTTATGGAAATGCAAACGATATGTTTACTGCTGTACCATACAAACTGACTATTAATTTTCATGCGTCCATTTCCGACTCGGATAAGATAATGCACCGTGTATTTATTTTCTTCCTGGCAGTGCAGTTGAAATTATCCATTTCAGATATGGAGTCTGTGTGAAAGTTGGAAATGGTAATGGCATACCATGAATATGCCATCATGAATATGCCATATTCTACAAGGCTGGGATCAAAATAGGAAAACTGAAAATTGCGCAATTCATATACATCGTTGCTAGTCCTGAACAAGATGATTTAGCAAAAACAAATTTTCAGAATTAGTGATTTATTTATATTACAATGTTACAGATATCTACTTATAGAGCTAGATCCCGGGGCTGTCAGACGTTACTTATTTTAAAACGAACGAAATGTGTACGATTGAGTAGTGTTAGTATGTACTATGTTCGCATGCCTACCTGCTAGCTGGAGCAGATGACCATTCTTCAGATATGAGAGTATCAAGGTACGTAAAAACACTACTCACTTAGTTTGCCAGTCTAAAGACATATTTCTGTAACCCATGGTGGGTTAGTGGACAGAGTAACTAGCTACCACCCTGGAGCTCCGAGTTCAAATCTCGTCACCAACAATTTTTTTTTTTTAAATCCAGCAGACGCATCACACTAGGGTCAGCCATCTCGGTTGGAATCGGTTTCGACTCTGGGAAGATTTTTGTTCAAAAAGAAATTTAAAAGAAAACATATATTTGGTAAATAAAAGATTTTGTTAGGATTTCCTTATAAGTAAAACCCCAGGGCCTGGGCAGGTACCAGGTGTCACAGAGCGAACTCTACAAGCACCTGAGTCTTCATCTTTTCAAAAATAAGTTATGTCTGAAGGAAATCTTAATGTCGAATAGTAATCTCCACTTATTGTTCTACCCTTATCCAAAAAATCAATCGTGATTACTCCATGGCAATCCCAAAAAACTGAAGCAAGAACTTTTCCAGCAGATTTTTGGACACGAAACTTCTTAGGTCTTGGAGAATTGGAGTGTCGCCATTCCATCGATTATTGCTTTGTTTCTGGATCGTAGAAATGTACCCAAGTCTCATCCATAGTAACAATTCGGTTTAAGAAGTCTACATCGTTTTCAAATCGAGCACAGATCGAACGCGATGCTACTACCCTTGCACGCTTTTGGTTAACATTCAAACATTTGGGGATCCATTTTGCAGCAATTTTTCTCATGCCCAAATTGACGTGAACTATATGATGAACGCGTTCGTATGAAATATTCGGTGCTTCAGATATCCGTTTTAGCCCAATTCGACGGTCTGTTAATATCATGTCATGAACTGCATTGATATTTTTGGGGACTGACTCAGAAACTGGCCTTCCCGATCGGTCATCATCTTCAATGAAGCTTGCAGTCCTAGTTTTCACAGTGGCATACGTAGGACATTGATCACCAAGAGTATTAAGCATATCTTCGTGAATCTGCTTACCTCTTAACCCTTTTAAATACAGGTACTCGATGATAGCTCGATACTCCAATTTTTCGATTTTCACAATTTCGGTGGACATATTTTTTCACTCAATTTATTGCGAAACTCTGGTTTACTTTTTTGACGTCAAACTTTACACTGACACTTTTAATAAGTTATTGTTCGTTGCTATGGTAAAGCAATATTTTGTTTATGCAGGGAACTGGTCTAGGCTAACTAGATTTCAATACATCCTCGTAGATTTTTTTTTATTATGTCGCCTTTTTATTATAGAATATATTTCGCAAATCGGAAATCGAGCATTTAGTTTACCCCAGTCAATAGAAATTAGCTCAAGTCATACCTCTAACCAAGTTCGATGTGGTCATTGATTTCAAGGATCTAAGGCCGATCAGTATCCTACTAGTCATTTCAACAATACTAGAAGGGGGTGTAAAAACAAAAATTCAAATTTCTTACAAACAATGCATTTGTTTATTGCATTATTCAAACAATCAGAGTAAGAAATTAAAAATAAATATTTTTATGTAACTTTTAATAAACAAAATATGAACAAATTGGAATACTGAAAAACAAAATTTCATAGCTTCATTTGCATTTTTCATTTTTCTGTCCCTTAGATTTTTAATAACAAAGTGGAAAATCAACATTTTCTAATTTCTCCAATAGGTATCTTTTTTCAAGCCTTTCAAGAATAGCTTCAAGAAGTGAAACAAATTTGAGGTTTTTAGTTTAACAATTGTCAGGGTTTGTGTGTAAATTTGAAACTTGTAAAAACAAGTTAATTACCACAACCACGTGTAATAAAATAATTACGGTACACATTTTTTTCCATGGATTTTCGTTTATTCAAGTGTCTAAAACGTAGGTTAATTTTTTCATTTTTTAAAATTGATATTTAATGGGTTAAAATTATTCTTATTGTTCAAGGGTCCGTATCAGTAAGCGCACGCAGGACTCGCATCACCCGCTTTTAGCGCTATTTTCGCCTCCTAATTGAAATTCTAAATATTGGTGGTAGAGTTCCAGGAAGTAGGACATTTTTCAGGAAATGTCCTCTTTTATGATCTATTTTCAAATTTTCAATATCTTCAATAGTTTCCGAGATATTTGCAAAAAACCAAACCATTTCCTCGTTTTTTACTAAATTACTTTTGAAATTTTTCCGGCGCACCTTTAAGCTTTTCAGAAAGTTTCTAGAGGTCATTCCGAATCGAATGAGCCTCAGATCGTAATTTTTGGTGCCCTTGAAGAGAAATTCGCAAAAAAAGTTCTTGTTGTTCTATATGGTAAGAACCACCATCTCAACAAAGCCTGCGAAGTTCAAGAAGTAAATCTCGATATTTTACGGTACGTAGCCATACCTATGACAGGTTTTATGTCAGAAAAATATTTTCAAAGTTTCACCGCACAAGACATAGTCCAACAATTCCTTCATTACAGTGTGAAATTGCTTCTGAAGAGTATGTTTTCCAAATATTCCGACCTCCCTGATGATCTTAGAAGGGTGAAATAGATTTTTGTCGACCAAAAAGTATTGGAGGCCTTGCGGCAGAGATGCAATTCACGTATCAATGAAATGAGCTATTTTCTGTGAGTGATACTTCTGAATAACATTCTCCCTTAGCTCATTTATAGATGAGATTCTCCAATGGAAACTGGACATTTAATAAATAATCAACTATCTGAATGAAAATGCAAATTTTCACTTTTAGATTTTTTCTCTAAAGTTATATAGGGTCTTTCTCAATATCTATCAGATGTAGTTCAATGTCCAGCGTAGCTTTAGCCAGGGAAGTAGTTGTTTTCTGTTAGATATTACAAAAAAGTAACTTCAATTTTGTCGTAGGTTTTTTCCATTTCCAGATGAAATTGTTATTCTCACAATGAATGCAGCTTTGGAATGACAATGACAATGACGAACCAGCCTAGAGACTGTGTAATTTGTTGGCATTATATTATACCTGATTCCTCAATATTTGTGGTTGTTCTAGTTTCAAAAATTATTACACGATTGTTCCACACAGTTTGTAGTGAACGTTTTCAACAATTCCCAAGCAATTTGATAAAAAATGTAACCAAAGTGTACGTGTACTATTTTTTATCAAATCCAACTCAATTCGTATTGGAGAATTGACTGTCGAAGCCCGTAACTCCGATATTTTATTCAACTAGAAAAACACGCTTTCGAAAATAAATTTAATTAAAATACCAGCGATCCGAACGTGAAGTTTCATATGGTCACTCACCCTTGAAAAGAGTTTTGAATGGAAAACTCCTCGGGTCTGAAATTGAAATATAAATGAAACAGATTCGTTCAACTGATATTTCGCTGTTGGGGTAAAAGTGAAAAGATGTGTGAAAATGGATTTGAGAGTTCACAGCTCGATCAAATACGATCATCCAAATCATCTTTTTCAATAAATTCTATCTCGCTTCCTCCCTTGAACCACGTGAATCCCATTGCCAAAAGTTCTTCAGAATGGCTTGTTTTTCTGATTCGTGCTTAGAACTACGTCACTTCAACCAAAACAAGTGGAAAACGAAGTGTAGGAAAGCGCTGACTGGAATTTGTTGCAAAACAGACTGGAAGCTTATTAATGAGACTTTTCAGAGACGTATTGGTGATGAATCAACAATCTGTTTTGTCGAAATGTATGATGGTCGACATATTGTTGTCGATGGTTTATTCAACAGACTGATTTTGACACTGAAATGGAAATAAAAAAAAAAATAATTTATAAGAACGCTTTCTAGAATGGAACGAGTTTCTGAATCGACGATATCCCGTTGCTTACCTGAAGGCATGAATATCATTTATCAATAACAAATCCTGGAAGCTTCCAGTGATGAAATTTATTACACATAACTTAATAAGCTTTCCCTGCGTATCCCAACTTTCATATTTGACGTTTTAGACCAATAGATACATAAGACGAAATGATCCCGTCGAAAAAAAAAAATTATGTTGATTTTCAGTCGATCTGTCTGTCTTTAGTTCCATCCGTCCATCCGCACGTCTATTGTAAGCACTCCAAACCTTAATATTTCCCAGACTTTTTGATATATCGCTTTGAAAATTGAACCATATCAATAACTCGACGAAAAAATATTTACAGGGTTTTTCTTACTTCACTCGATAGCGGTGCAGGAAATCATTTCTTTTTCTTATATTCCTTGGAGGTATACGTCAAAATTCCCTAGAGAAGTGTATTGTTTTTGAGAAGGATCGGAAGATGCTAACGGTTTTTCCAGACAATTTTCCGAAAAGAGATAAACTCAAAAATACGCGAAACCGATGATCGAAACTGAATGTCTGAAAATGCAGTGACTAGAGTTCGAATATACTGTATATATCTATATATAGACAATTCTTGCAAAAGTTATCAGAAAACTGGGGAAAACTGAAAATAAAAATTTTAGTTTTGGAAAATATGAAATATCTCTGAAACAGTCAATTTACCAAGAAATGTATTTTGACCGCCTTCAGAACCTCTACAAAAAATATTCAAACGGTTTTCCCGAAAATCAATAGTCCGGGAAATATTTTTAAAAAATAAAAAATTATGAAACAAATGAAAATCTTAAAATGGCTTCGGTTATGACTTCACAAGCCTCACTGATATTTTCAAATCGTTTTCCTACAACTCTATTGAGAAATGGAAGGAAGATGAACCTCAAAAACTCGAAAACGAAACAAGCTATCAGAAAATTTTTATTGTCCTTGAACAAATTTACAAAAAGTGTTTGAATGATGGAAAGATGGCGACAGATTTTCGAATTTCACATGGATTCTTTTTTCACCGTCTTCCGAAGATCTACAAAAATTGTTACAAATTTTTTTCTGTTATATCAATAGTCCGGGAAATATTTATCAAAAACGAAAAATTGTAGACTTGTAAACATTTTCGCTTTTTTTCTAAAAACACCAAAAACTCGAAAACTAAACGAAATATCGAAAAAAATTATGGATCCAGCTCTATTGTCCTTAGACAAAAAGCTTCTCTGAAGTTTTTCCATATCTTGAAAAACAGAACATTGAATAATTTTTTGTTAAAACCACCCAAAGCTCAAAGATGGCTACAGGTTTCGAAATTTCACGAGATGCATTATTTTAGAGACGCATAAACTTTATATAATTTTTTTCCGTAATATCAATTGTCTGGGAAATTAAAAACATTGGAAAATCGAGATATTGACCGTACTAATGAAACAAATGAATATCTTACAATTTCTTCGGATACGTCTTCGCAAGCCTCACTGACATTTCCAAACCGTTTTTCTCTTTTATAAATTGAAAAAAGATGAAGAAATTGAAAAAAAATTATGAACCTCAAAAACGCGAAAACTAATCAAGATATCGGAAAATTTTGTAGAAACAGCTTTATTGTCCTTGGACAGATCTACTTGAAGTGTGAGATTTTTTGGATATTGATTTTTTAGAAAATTGTAATTTTTTATAAAAACTTATTGATGGCGACAGATTTTTAAATTTCACAGAAACCTCTTTTGACCGTCTTCTGAGAATCTCCTGAAAAAGTGATGCCATTATTTCGGGATATATAAAAAAAAAACAAAAAACATGTTTTTGTACATTTTTGATTATTTTTCCCAAAATTACTGCCCCCCTCCCAAAAAGTTTTGATTATTTCCTTCCCACAACTTAAAATATTCCTGGCTCTTCGCGCCTGGAGTTGTTGATCATTCACCCCTCTTGGAGGAGGATTTTCCTCGCGTGAAGCACCCGGATTTCTGATTATTCACTTCCCCATTCTTACCAACCCCCCTTCGCCATAAGATTTTTCTCCAGCCCCCTCCCCCCAAGATTTTGCCAGGTGATTTGTGAGAATATTGAATTTTTTTTACAAAACAACCAAAAACTCGAAGACGGTGACAGTTTTCTAATTTCACAATTATAGAACAATCATTTCATTATTTGAAATCAAAAATAGGGAAGAAAATAGATAAACAATGCGAATTTCACAAATTCTTTATTTTGGTGGGCAATGAAACTGTAAATGTTTGCGCCGTCGCGTCGTACAAAATCAGCAACATTATTAAAAATGACGAAAACAAAGAAAATATCATCCCAGTGGCGTATCTGGCCACTTACCCTGGAAGGGGGTAATCCAATATAGGAAAAGGTAGGTAGGTATGTACAACAAAGAAGATATATCTTTTCTGAACTTATATTAGAAAAAAATATTCAACAAAAATCAAGAAAAAATAAAACAAAACATATCACAATAAAAAAGGAACATTTTGAAAATAATGACTAGGTATTCACATACCCAAACCTAATAAGAAGTATTATTGAAAATAAAAATAACCAAAATAACTACCAAATATGGGAACAAAATTAGGTAAATATAGAAACAAATCAAAACAGTAAAACCAAGCTTTCATTTTCTGAATCTGCCTCAACGTCGTCGTTACTGCTGCTGCACATAGTGCTACTGGAATTGTTTATCTCTAACTCTGACGTCGGCGACTTACGTTCATTCAATGATGGTGATATTTTCAATTTAGATATCAGGAACGAGCCTAAGGAATTTTTTCTCTTCCTTATAATGAATTGTAGGTGCAGGATATGCTCATGCTCTTACGGAACTAGAAATAACTGAAAAAGTTATATAATAAATAATATACCTATATTGTCTTATACTTTACATCACGAGTTTTTGCAGTGTGGGCTCTTATGAGTTGCTATAGCAACACATAGTAAACAAGCCATAAGAGTACTGCAAAGTGCGGTGATATAAGGTATAGGTTTGTTTTTACCAATCCCACTAAAATCCCATCTAAAAACTAAAATAATTTAAATCAGGTTAACTATTTCTCATTCGCTGGTGCCGGGACACAATATTATATATGGGTATCTTAATCTTATTTAATCAGAAAATTGAAACTGAATAGGATAGAGGAGGCTCTGGGGGGGGGGGGGTAATTACCCCCTCTGCCCCCCTCAAATTCTAGCCTGTATCATCCTTTAGCGTTCCCCAATTTTGGGATCATTTTTAAGTTTGGCATCAGAGTAAATAGATAATTTATTCATACCTTTGTTAATAACTCTGCCGAAAAAAATCTAAAAGAAGGGCAAATCCAAAAAAACGTTTTTCTCTGTGTCATAAGTCTCGCCGAAAGTTTGCCACCTCGGCCGATGATAGCAACATATTTTTTTTGTTTATTTTACTCTAAAGAATTTTGTTTGTAACCTCAATTAAATGAAAATAATGCAAATTTCATGTTTTCTAAGAAATTACTACCTACGTGTCCAACCACCTCAAAAAACTTTCTGCCTCAAAGATATTTTTGTCGCATATCCACCCTAGTATTACAATATTATCCAATCATTTGTTGGATTCATAGCACAAATTCATAATTTCAGTTGGCATTCAGAAAGTACTATCCGACATGTCGGTAAATGAATAACTCATACCAAAGAAAATTGTACTCGGGCAATTGGGAATTACTTTGATCGAAATTACCTGCATGCGAGGCGATAAAAGTGCGAATATGACGAAATTTCTTGAGATAGTGTTTCCCTTGGGAGCGATACACGGTGCAGTATGCCATTTTGATCGAGATCAATGAAGCAGCATGTCTTGGCTTCATCGGCGATATAGGAAATGTTAAATATTTATCGTTACTTCCCTAATGATAGCGTTCCATCGGAAAGCACTGGATATTATTGTTCTCACATCGATGATAAATGTGTATGTACGGTGCATTTGAAGATAGGAAGTGAGATCGCGAATTTTTTCAACAATCAAAACAATGAGATATCATTATTTTTCATGAGACAAGTTATTTTGATCTTTTTTCTTTCTTAATTGATGTAGACGATAATTGATGAGAATCTATAATGAAAGTATAACAAATGTTAGTAGAATTCTTCTGAACTTCCATTGTCTAGAAACAAAGAAAATAAATTGTTTGCATGTGTTTGAGTCACGACGTTTCAACAGTTAACATCTACTGTCGTTATCAATTGTACTTATTATATAGCCTGCAACTAATGTACCTGCTATAAAGGTAATCATGATCTTCGTGAGATCTCTCGAACTTTTTTGGTGAGTGTTATTATTGATGACCGATTTTGACAGGTCTTGACACAGAGTTTTTATTGAAATCTCAATTGATCTAGCTGAGTGATGAGTGGCATACCTGATCTGCTATTCCCTACTTCGCAGTTTCTCCTCGCTGAGTATTTCTCTTGTGTTCACCGATTCTCACATTTAGTGGCCTCTTAGTTACTCCAACATAATCCATCCCACATTCACATGGAACAAGGTAAATGCTAATTAATAAACATAATAAACATAACAAAGGACTCCTACAAATGAGAGATGAAATGCATAATTATAACATAAGGAATAAAAATATGTTAACTACACAAAAACATAATCACGCTAAATATGAAAAATCTCCTAAATTTGCTGCCATTCGCCTTTATAATTTATTGCCAAATGATATAAAGAACACTTTCAAAAAAAAAAATGAAACTTTTTTTATCAGAAAAATGTTTTTTTACAGTGGATGAATTTACACTTGAAGTAAGCAATGCACGACCGTATTTATTCTGAAAATGTTATTTTATTTTAAAATGTTTTTGTCACAGTATTGTTCTATGTTCTTTATTAGACTCATGTATACATTTTTTTATATTTACACTTCTACATACATTTACATTAAGGTCGAACACATACCTATGATGATTATCTGTCAATATATTTAATTTTATTCTTAAATGTCCTGTTTTCTCATATTTTATCTATACTTCGAGTTTTTATGTATGTATATATTAAAGTGCTTGTACATCTTAGATTTAATTAACTACATCTGTATCGATATACACAAAACTATGACTTGTCCCATCTACATAACCTGTAGCAAAAAGGATTATTAAAATCTATCTATCTATCTATCTATCTAATCATGAAGCATTGTTTCTTCAATTTTATTGAATCAAATATTCTCAAAGTGGCCATCCAAATTCTCCTTTTACCAGAATAACACTCGAAAACAATGAAGCGAAACGACGTGCTTGATGCGATGCTAGTTTGTCTAAGACAAATAATTCACTTGCCAATGAATATCCTTTGAGTACGTCCCGATTATACGTTAACTTTGAGGAGTATCTTAACTTCAAATGAATTCGGGTATTTCCACTCATTACCCCCACGTTTTGATTTGTATGCAGTGTTCAACTACTTAGACGAACATCTGCAATATGAGCTCATAGGTATAAGCGATCGTACAAAGGTTTTGTTCCTCGGTGAGAGATATGGTGATGCTTTATAGATCTAAAACTCAATACACTGGAGTATCATCCCAACACCGAACCACTGTTCATAACCTCGACACGTGTTTTATGCACGTCTTTCTGGAGGATGGCCGTTTTTTGAATGGCGTTTGAACTTCTCCGGGATGACTGAAACACTTTTCGAGATATTGGAAATAGTGGTTTGTTGTTGGATAAAGTTCCAGTGTAGTCATTACTGAACCAATATCTGAGAATGTTTGTGTTTCTATAAATCTGAAACTGTTCCTGTTTCAGTTATAAGATGACTTGAATAGAGGAGTTCCCCATATAACATACAGTTTGTCCAAACTGTACTACTACTACTACCTAGTTAGGACTTAATGAGCCTTATTAGTTCAAATAACTGTACTAAATTTCAACCATATCGGTTTAAGGATATTTATGATATTTTATGAATACCGTTTTTTTTACCTTCAACGACCTTATTTGTTTTTACGTGATAACTGTTGAGCACTACAAACTAAATTGAAAATTGCTTTAAATGCCATGGGCGTAGAAAATTATACTTTTCTAGATGCACACCACTGGATTAAGATATGACACATGACTTTTCAGTTAAATTAGCATTTTAAAAACGACCTGCTGAATTTCAAATAATAATATTGATTCGTTTTGAAGTTATTCAACAAAATTTTTATTCAATCCCCTGTATTTCGAAAAGTAATCTGGTTAGACCCCACATTCGCCTCATATCATTTTGTTCAATTTTATGGGAGGAATCTACAGGCGGGCGTAAGTATCATTCGGAAAAGCCCTGTATAAGAGGAGTTGAGTCTCAAAATGGGCATACATCTCCTGGCCAGCAAATCATCAACACCTTACCCCCAAAAACAGTACCGGTGACAGCAGCCTGCATGGGTTCGTAAAACCAGGAACTGGTTTTGAGGACTTCATTCCCTGAGACAGTAGAGTCAGTGAGTGGATCTTTCTACTGAAAAGTCAGAGAGAACGTCATCTGGTAAAACCAATTTAATGCTTGAGCCTGAAGGACACTCACTAGGACATAAACAGCACAGATCACAGAAACAAGTTTAGATATGAAAGCTCGGCCTTCTCGCGGTGTTCTAGTTGAGCTTCGTAATACAGACACTTGCAGCGCTGGGTGCATGAATAGTTAATATTTGTAACTTAGATGGCGTTGTGACTTGTGATAGCTTTGTTCATTATTTATGTTTACGAAACGGGGTATTTTCTGTTTATGTTATGTTTAATTTGAATTGAGCGTATTCTGAATAATGCTTGTGCATTATCATGGAAGATTAGGTCCATATGGAAGAATGGAGTGTTGTGTTAGTGGATGTATCCGCAAGTGAAAGACATCGATTTTCCATCAAGGAACCAGAAATTTGTCATCCGATTGAACCGATGAGAGTATTAAACAAACCTCCGCGTCGTGATGATCTGTGAGCAACGATACCTACAAGAGAGTCTAGTGATAGGTACATTTTCAAAGAAACTCAATGAGAAAATTGACTTGATCATAAAAAATTTCTTAGGGGCCAAATTTGACTGGGTGACGTGTATGAAATTTGAGCTAATAATCTTCCGCCAGAAGATATATATATATATATATATATATATATATAGAAAATTACTTATGGCATCTACAGTCACTATATATATATATATATGGATGTATCGAATTATTATGAATGGTGATGTCAGTATGAGAAGGTTTATGAAAAATAGAAAAATGGTGTTTGTTGTTGGTTTTGCCTATTGTCAAATCTAAAAAAATTTATGATTTTTCTACTTCTATTTCTATTGTGAATTTAATGTTTGAGTGAATAGTGTTAATATATTTATGAAAGGTGTCTGTCTGTTGGTACCTTTAAAACAAACTATTATGTCATTCACATATCTGTACCAATACAGAAAATGTTGCGAGAGTGGCTGCTTGTGAATTATTCCTTCAAGGTTGTCTATGAAGATATCTGCCAGTAGAGGACTCAGCGGATTTCCCATGATCAAACCTTCAGATGAAGAATATATTTTATTGTCAAATTGAAAGTGATTTTGTTCAACGACAAATCTCTTGTTAAATAACCGGGTTGACATGATTTCTATCTAGTAAACCTTCGACTAAGAGTATGGTATCTTGGGGAGTCTTTTGTGTGTAATTTGTAAGGAAGCGATTTGAAACGTTAGAAAAAGCAAGATGGGGAGACAGACGTAGAGCAAGACAAGAAGCGAGACGTGAAGAGACCAGACTAGAAAAGACTGAAGGCTGTGAGGCGAGACTCTATACAAGACTTATCAATTTCATCGGTGAGACGAGACAAGACAAGATTTTATGTAAGTCCGTCTCGTTGATCTGGAGTGCCTCAATATCTATCATTTCCACTAATTCACTGAATACATGGATACATGATGACGAACCACCGACAATCATTATTGAGGCATGCCGTAAAAAATGGCTGTCATCATGAACTCTGCAGAAAGTCCATTCAGCAGTAATATTTATGTTTTATTAACATAAATCAACAATTCAGTGAATCCTCGGATGTATATCTATGAATCATTGGTAATATGATGAATATCACATTTATTCAGTACGTATATAGTTCACGCGGTGCCGAATAAGTCAACAGCCATTTCGCATCGGACCGATGAACTATAAATAATTCAAAATTATGGATTTCATTATATTCGATAACCACTGTAATTGTTTGAGCTGAATATCTGAATTATGTACGTGCATGTTTTTCGACGGGAAACACGGATGAATGATGTTACCTTTTGACAGCTACCCGACTATTTGATTATTCTCGATGGACCCATTAATGTTAATTTACTCCCATTTATGCCGAAAATATTGTTTAGTGTTTTTGTTGTGGAATTCCGTGTATATGTTTCGATCGAGCTGATGCAGCTGATACGCTAAATATTCCGAAGGGGTGGATTCTGGTAATGAGGGAAAATGCTTGTATGAACAAAACAATCTCAAATAAATAGACAATTAGAGATATCGGCAAAATCAGGAAATTGGGAAATATATTATTTATAACCCTTGGTAAAGATTCAAATAATACATAATACATAATACTTTTTATTTACCAATGTGGTACGATATGTACATATGGTATATCAATGTCATATAATGAATGTATATAAAATAAAATTACAAAGTAAATGTATAAAATGTAAATGTAAAAGTCATACTTATTGATATATATATATATATATATATATATATATATATATATATAAATCATTCATATTGTAATTACCTAGTGAAAATATAGACAAACGTCATATATAAGAATGAATAAAACTTAGAATAAAAGAAAAAAACAAATAAAATCAGTGCTCATCGTAAATGATCATCCAGGAATTCATCACAACTATAATAACATTTTTTCAGCAAAAATTGCTTTACTCTGCCATGAAACACTTTATCAGAGGTAATTTGCTTGGTCTGTTCTGGAAATTTATTAAACAAATTCATCGCATTGTATAAAGGGGACTTTTTATATTTTGTTGTTTTGTGACTTGGAATATGCAAAAGATCACCATGACGTGTATTGTAGCTGTGCGCCGTTGCATTTGTTTTAAAATCATTAATGTTTGATCTAGCAAATCCTATACATTTGAGAATATATATGCAGGGAGCAGATAATATTTTTTTCCTAATGAATACTGTCTCGGTGTTCTATGCTAAAAATTAGTCTGATAATGTGCTTTTGTGCTACGAATACTCTGTTGAATTCATTACTGCTACCCCACGCTATAATATTGAGCGATATATGTGAATATGCCATAGCAAAGTAAATGTATAGTAGACCTATTTCATTCATACATGATTTCATTTGCCTTAAAGCAGTTTGTTCTTTTATTTGCAGATTCCATGATAAGTTTTCATCCAAGTATGTTCCTAAAAATTTAACTTCACTACTAACTTTGAATTCATCAATAACTTGTAGGTCACCTGGAACATTATTTTTTCTATTATAAAAATTAACAATTACTGTCTTTGTGGAGTTTAATATTAATCTGTTACGTTGACACCAGGAGCTGAATCCGTCTATAATACATTTTACCTTATCAAGCATTACATCAATATTTCTCCCTGTAACTGTGATAGTGGTGTCGTCCGCAAACATAGTAAGATGGCAATCTTCCAGATATTCAGTCAAGTCATTTGTACACAACAGAAAAAGCAGGGGTCCAAGCACTGATCCTTGTGGCACTCCAAGCTTAACGACATTGCAACTGGATCTAAAATTTTCACATTTTACGGTCATGGTGCGCCCTTCAAGGTAAGATCTGATCCATTTCAACAAGTTTTTTGGGAAACTAAGTTGGGATAATTTTGCAATGAGAAATTCAGGTGACACTGTGTCGAACGCCTTTGATAAGTCAAAAAATAAAGACATTACAAAGTTATTTGAATCCACCTCTTTATAAATATGATTCACTAGGTGATATGTTGCAGTTAAGGTTGATTTGCTTTTTCTGAATCCATGTTTGTCTATGCACAGTATATTATTGTCCTCCAAATAGTTAGTAATTCTGGTCGGATTTGTGATTTTTTTTATTATCATTATCCAACTCATGCTCAAGATATAGGCTTTTTGATCGATTGAAATACTTTCGATGCTAATGAAAAAAAATGTGTTGGATTTTGTATTTCGGCTTTTGATTGAATATTGAATGAGGTGAAGTGGTGCAAATGTGATCTACTTTTCGAATAGTTCAACTTTCATTCAATATAGAGCTGCAGAGAATCGTTTAAAAAATTTAATAAAAAAAACATATACTTTTGGAGCGGTTTTGTATTGATTGTTCACGAGAAAGTTCAAAAATGTTTGATGTTATTGATGTTGCGCGATGTTTTTTAGAATCGTATCAATATACAATATTTGTCAATTGTCAATTGTAGTAAATAGTATATTCCGTAGTCTGGGGCAATTGTATAATAATTCAGTTCATGCTCTCTATTTGTGTAATTTTTATAATTTATTTTGTTGAAAATTACCAAAAATGTGAACTTATAGAAAATATTTCCAGAACAAAGGAAACAAAACGCTAATAAAATTGAACACAAAAAACTCTTAGCTGTCTTAGAGGTAATGATGAATGTTAAAGTTTTTGAAGAAAATTGAAAATTCGTTCCTTCCACGTCTATCAACGATAGGATCAGGCAGCACTTTTATATCCTGTTCAGGTCGACACTTGCTAATTGAGTGCCGGCTGAGCCAGGTAGTAAAACCTATCATGCGAGTTGGGTGCCAGATACTTGGGAGTTGGGTGCCAGATACTTAGTAGTTGGGTGCCAGTAAGCCACAGTCATTAATAAAGATTTACATTTACAAATTCAAATTTTATTATTTCATTTTTCTTTATATACTACACTTAAAATGAATTTTCATTCAACTTCCAAGCTCCCAACTTGCGAGCTAGGTTAGTTCGGTCAGGTTAGATCGGACTAATAAAATACTACACTCAAAATGAATTTATGATAATAATTATGATCAGTAGATATTTTTTTGGCGCCCAGTCGTCCCTGCGCCCGGTAGTCTTTGCGCCCAGTTGCCCAAACAACCCTTTCTGCAGTATCCAAGAACGTGTGATAATACTTTCTCAAATCACCCTTAACGACATTATTCAAGAAATCCGTCGCACCCAACTCGTATATGACCCTTTACGGTACCAGGTATAAAGGTAATTAACGGTACCCAATTCCTATCTTTCCGTTCAGGTACATTATCAATGTCGGCATTTATTGGCCATACAAATTTGTTTCCTTTATGTCGTCTGAATGTAACTAACCACCCATCATCCGTGTATTCTGATACAAAGTCCCACATAATCTCTGATTATCTTTTTTGGTCAATATTTTACCAATACCTAACTGCCTTATAAATTGATGTTCGGCCAGCTAAAACATCAGACATTGCAGTTTTGAGATCAGCTGCCGAATATTTTCCATCATTTGAAGTTTTTCTTTTGTAGCAGCGAACCATAAAATAACTGTTCGAGTTATCCAGGTTTGAATCCAATCCAAACGGGGTAAATGTGATATACTATGACACATTTTGCCCAACCTGTAACAATACATTTACCTCAATAACAAAATTACAAGAAGCAAATGTGTTATAGCAACCCATTGAGGTCAATATTGCGTTTTTATTTGAATAACATATACCATACGTTTTTCCAATCTACTATGAACTACTGAATGTATGAAAATTGAATAAATATTCCTACTTACTCAAAAAATTATATATTATTTCACCAACGAGGTAAATGTATAAAAAAGTGTTAAAGTGAAACACACTCTTCGCTTAGCTGTACCAAAATGAAATCCAAGTTTGGATTTCGACGCAATAGTATATCTGTATCATTTGCATATATCATAATTGTTTTGTACATTGAGACAGGAGTATGCCATAATGCCAGAATGGACCCTTGGGGAACACAAGTGTTAATTTTTCACTCCGTTCATCTACTTTCCATCATAACTTGTTTTCTGTCTCTTAAGTACGATAAAGCTTTCCTAATAGAAGGTTATGATCAATTGATTCAAAAGCTCTACTAATATCAAAATATAATGCTAAAGATTTTTTTTTACAATTCAGTGAGTCAAAGATGTTTGCACACAATTCTGCTATAGCCGTTGTTGGGGATTTGTTGTTTATGAAACCATTTTGATCGCAGCAAATAATTTTCTGTTCACTTATAAACATATTCAGGCAGTTACAAGACACGCGAAGTTTTGTAAAATGTGTCTGAAGTCAAATATTTCGCTAGTTTGTGATATCACCTCTAGAGCATTTATATTTGTAAATTGAAAGGGAGTTTCATGTTTTCGAAAAACCTGCGTATTGTCCAGCCATAAAGCTTTCTATAATGAATTTCAGGTAGAAGCTCAAGTCCCAACTTCACATAGGTTCACCTCAAATATAGAAAACTGCACGCATGATAGAAAAGTATATTCTGTAACAAGGTTAGAATGAAAATTCGATGCGAGTGGAAAGTTTCGAGCGCGAGCCGAAGGCGAGCGTGAGGAACCACGAGCATCACGAATTTTCATTCTAACCGAGTAGCAGACTATACTTTCTCCACGATCAAAGATATTAAATATATATTTTTGAATGGAAACGAACAAAAGATAATTTATATTACAGAACTCAATCACAATACATTATATTAGGTAAACACTCAATAATTCAAGAAAAATTCTACTTTGTATTGATTGTTGAAGATTTCCATTTTTCCGATAATTCACCAAAAAACGCAATCAAAAAATTTTCTGAAAAGGAATCTGTTTACTTTGTTTCCAATCCATGAACAGTTTGTAATATTTTTCATATTCATTCTTTGATTTTTTTGGTAGTAAACTTTTCAGTATATTATTTGCACACTTTGTGATTTCAGGTGGTGTATTTTCACACTCTGATTCTGAATCACTGGATACATTCATGATACTTTTTATATTTTCGACTGGAAACGTGACAGCAATAATTTTGACACTTACTCAAATTTTGCCACTACGATGACCATCAACTGCGCCAAGGCTAATGTTATTATTGCTAACCAGTGTGAGAATATTATTCTATCAGAAGAGAGAGAATGTAAATACATTTTTCTGAAATCGTTCAAGAATGCCCACTTTCTCGGAGCAACTGCAGGCCTCAAAATACGCTAATCCAGTATTTTGGTCAGTTGCTAAGCAACGAACTTTCCCGGACCGTTTTCGGACCTAAACGGTACGGGAAAGTACTTTACCGTATCGAAAACGATACGGGAATATTTTTGACGGCTTGTTTACATTTTAGACAGTTATTGAATTCACGCAAACAATAGGTATATAGAATTCCTTAGTTTTTGATAATGCTGATTGCGATTTCAGAAAAAATAGTATGTGTACCTCGTAGTAAAAGCACATTCCCAGACTTAACGCCTCGGCCAACAATTTACATTGTCGTCCGGGAATGTATTGCTTTCACTACTAGATACACAATATACTATTAAATTCAAGAGAGAGAATTCCAGCATTCTGTAATCAAATTTGATTTCAGAATTGGCAAATTCTGTGATGATCGTGGAGAAAATTTTGTTATATTATTTTGCTATCAAATTACTTTGAGAATCATATATTTCTGTTAGATGTGAGTCGCTTTCCTTGTATTTGACTTTTCTTTCTATTCCAAGACTGTGACCATACCCAGAAACAATCAGTTTTCATAACACAAAGATAGAAATATGTCATCAAAAAATATTATTTCTGTGGAAAAATAGTTGAACGCGATTCAGGAGAATACAATGAACAATTCAATTTAGTTGGGTTTAAAACCTCAACGTTTCCTTGGAATGCAGAAATTTCATCTAGCAATGAAATTTTAATTTAGAAGCGGGTATAATACGACTCTCTTTCATTTCCTGCAAACGATAAAAAGAAATATGAAAATATCTGAGAATTATCATATATACACTAAGAGCTTTGAGGTGAAATAAATTTGTCTGCGACTTCTTTTTCCAAATCTATGAAATATTATACGAGGGGACATTCAGTTATTGGATTATGGTACTACCAAGTTGATGCAAAATAAGCAGTCTTTAAATTCCACTAGTCTATATCGTGATTTCAAAATGTGAATAGCTGATGGAGTAAAAAAAACGTATTGATATATTTTGATTCTCACTAAGAGAAAAATCCTGTAATGTCAAGAAACATCATGAGAGCCGAGGGAAAGTAGGTAGGAATTGGTAGAACAAAAACTATGGTGTCCCACTGTAGTTATTGAACTTCGTCTTTCGTTGTGTTCTGTATATCTGGTGAAGACTCTGATTATTAGTATTAATTAGTGTTCTTCTTGAATTTCATGGGAGAATATAAGGATTTTTTTCAAATATTTCGAGAACAGCTCAAGTTATTTCGTTTTCAATGGACAAATCAATGGTTTCTTGGGAAATTTTTGACTAATCGAATGCGTAGAGCAGAATTCAAATCACACTGTATCATTTACTAGAACGGACATTCACAAGAAACTTCTACAGAAGTTTCGTAAGTTTAAACTGTGGAAACTTAGGCAAACTTTTTTCCAGCAGAGTGGATCATGCGATTGAAATTGCCACTGAGCGAAATATCACTGGGACATTCGTACAAACAAAATGTCACCGACTGAAGGGTTATAAATAATTCCGTTCGAAGCAAAAGGTCGGCCGCCACCTCGCGAAGTTCATAATTAAATTTTCGACTCAATTAAATTACAATCAAGTGTATTCATTGTTTTGCCGGGGAGGCGGGCGAGACCATTGTGTGTCGAGGAACTGTATTTGGTACACTTTGAGAATCATTTAAATATGTATCTCGATGAGTCCTTTCACCCGGAATTTAATCAAGCGGGGTTATTAGTGGCTGCCACCGCAAGTTCTGCACACAGCGTAATCGGAAACTGCAATATTAACGCGTGCTCAGATACAGTCGCTGCTTAATATTAAGCAGCGGTGCATTCGGATTTAGTTTACTGATTCCAGATAGTTGATTGGGTTATGAATTATTTGCCTAAGTGTGTACCCAGTATAATAATACTGAAGAAAATGTAGGAATCTGTATTTTGTGCAGCTTGTTTATTTCCCAAAATTGTAGCAAGGCTCTTTTGACTGTATACAAAAAATAGAGTAGTCCATATATTTACCATGAGAAAAACTCAAAGTCATCTCCATAATTTGATTTCAATACGACCGGTTATGTAGTGGTGGATAGGCAAATAACCTTCGATTAGTTAGGTGTTGAAGAGAAAGTACAAGTTCTGAACCTATCTAGGTTTATCATCAGCTGAATAAATTATGGAGGGAGAAAACACAACAAAGAATTTTGGTTGAAGGCTTCAAGCCTTCACTCCAAATTTTATAAAAAAAGCTGTCCACAACAAATAATATTTTTTAATGTTTATTGACACTATGTAATTTTATTAATGGATTCACCATAATGTTATAATTGTTTCTTTCTTCTTCATAATTTATTCAGATGATGATGAACCTATATAGGTTCGAAACATGTACTTTTTCTTCAACACCTAGCTAATCGATGGTTATTTACCTATCCACCACTACATAACCAGTCGTTTTGATATTAAATTGTGGAGATGACTTTGAGTTTTTATTCATCGTCAATTCCATACCACTCCACTTCGAGAAACCACACTGATAAAAATACCCGATAAGAGACAAAAGAATCATGCTTTTGGATTATTTTCTCTTCTAACAAAGAAATTGTCTTCGTCCCAAATATTTTGCTCTTGAATGAAAATCATTGTTGCTTTTGTAATAAATTTTCTATTCTTTTGGCTTCAAATGCTTTTGAGAGAACATGTCTCTAGTCCTGCTTGGTTGACTCTTGTTTCAAAACCATAAACACTTGATACAAGGTCCAAATGTGTTTGGTTGACATAATCTACCTCAGCTATCTTCGCCATGCATGAGCTCGGGTCTACCGGTCTACCCGAAGTTTGCCGATACCCATTTGAACTTGAGCAAGTCGCAGGGCGCGGGCGCAGGTGCAGGGTGCAGGTGTCAGCGTATCAGTTCACTGGTCGCTAGTTAGCGCCATTCTGCCATTGTATTTTCTTATGTCGAATGTCGATGAGTTGATGTTAATAAATGGTGTTTGCCGGCAAGATTTGTGTTGTGAACAGGTATGATGAGTGAAACCGGTTTAAAAAAAAAGTGGTATTGGTGATACTATTCAAAACTGTTTTCGTCCCATGTGTGTACGTCGGACCGTTTAAAAGTTAACAGCGGGGGACTATTTACGTCCATACTGTATAATTTTACAATGTTAAGCTATAATATGAAAATTCGTCCATTTAGGTTGAAATTTATTTGTTTTCCTTCCTTTACGAGTTTTATGATTTTGTAGGTACCACCTAGAGTTAGTTTTCCTTATTCACCAGCAATACCAATTTTTCCCTGATTTGTGTTCAGTAACCAAAGTAACGTGTTATATGTTATTATTTAAATAAATACGTTTTTATTATTATTTGTTTTTCTTAATATCCCTATAAGTTTTTATGAATATTTATATTTCAATTTTGAATTTGATTTTGACCAATGCAAGTTTGTTGCTTTAAAACTTTCCAAATTTTCACATGAACTATTATTATCTTTTAAAAAGATCCTCAGGAAATTTGGCATAGACTATACACATTTTATCACAAGACCGTTTTGGATCTTTTTAAAAAAGAGTAAATTTTTCAAGTGAGGACGCAATGTTTCAAAACAAGAATTCAACATAAACCTAAGATTTTAAAGGAAGCATTTGTTGGTTTTATATCAAAAGCCTCTTATTTCAAGACAGTGACATCATGTCTATTATTTTAAAGCCCGTAATTTTCAAACAATCTCCTAATGAATTTGATTGAAAACTTAGGCTTTTTTGCTTCAAGTTCATATGACTTTGAGCTAGAAAAAAGATGGCATTTCCCTTAAAGCTTTTCACAATTTGGAAAAATAATGATTTTGAGACAAAATCATTTTATATTATGACAAAACTAAGGTTTCTTGCCTGACATTTATATAACTTTGTGCTAAAGAGAATGATGTGTTTGCCTCAAAGACATTCAATTTTGGTTCAAAATTTCCATGCAGTTCGCCCATATCAAATGCTGGGCGCCCTTCAAATTCTTTCAAATCAAGGAATCATTTTTATCTGTGCATGGACTTCTACCGCAGGTTAGTTCATATATGTTGCCAGCAAAGAAAGTGGTAGATTTGAATCAGTATTGTAAAATTACAGTTATATGTAAAAAATATATTTTTGGTAATTTCATCCGTTAACCCTTCATATCATTCAATTTTTCATAACAAACTCGGAATCAGCTCGTCGATATACATAAGAGGAAAATTTGGGATTTTTTGAAAAACGAAAAATAATAGCATCGAAAATTCGTTGGTGCGAGAGAATTTTTTGACGGTTTATCGCTTTTTTATGGTATACCTGGTATCTGAGCATATCCGAATCATATATTTTCGGAATCAGCACGGAATTCCGGGTATATGGTGCTGATTTCAAGTGAATCTGACGACTTTCATGGAGTGGAGTTTTTTTGACAGTACATTTTTTTCCGCCGATCGACTTCAAATCCACATAATATACTAATTCTAGAATTATGAATTGATTGGCGTTATCAGAATTGATCTATCTCGATCCGTTCTCGAGTTGAAAATTTGATCCAGAGTTGAGAGCTGTAATTTCCCGCAAAATTATTTTTTTTATCATATTCGCAAAAGTTAACCTTTTTTGTTTACGCACATCAAATTTTAAATTGATTTTCACTAGAATAGAGATTTAGTAGGCTTTTTAGGCACTTCTGCTATTCGAGTTGGACCAATTTTCCAAAATTTTTGTATTTCATTCTTCAGGAAATCACAAGCTTCTTTCTAACGTATTTCGACGAGCTTATTCTGAATTTGTTATAAAAAATTTAATTATATGAAGGATTCACGGAATAACGACAAATTTTGTGATTTCTCTTATCTCCTCGAACCTTTGTCAGAATTCAATTTTTGATTTGGAATCAGCTTGTCGAGATACGTAAGAGAAAAGTTTTTTTTTTTGAAAAACCAAAATTTCAAGAGAATCTTACGGATTTGAACTTTTCATGATTTTTAGGAGTATGACCCTTTGCTCTTTTTTGACTGTTTATTTTTTTGTTGCCGATCGACTTTAACTCCACAAAATATACTAAATTTATCATTTTGAGTCGATTGGCGCTCGCAAAATTGCTCTATCACGATCCGTTCTCGAGTTGAAAATTTGATCCAGAGTTGAGAGCTGTAATTTCCAGCCAAATTTTTTTCTATATCATATTCGTATAATTACACCTTTTTGTACATGCTCACCGGATTTGAAATTGATTTCTACTCAAACAGAAATTTGGTAGGCTTTCTACGGAACCTCTGCATATTCGAGTTGGACCAATTTTCTCAACTTTTTATTTTTCATTAAAAAAAATCGCAACACTTCTCACTAACATATCTCGACGAGCAGATTCCGTAATTGTTATCAAAAATTGAATTATATGAAGGATTAACGAAATAACAAAAAAAAACCGTTATCCGTTTATTTTAAAAGGATGTTTCCTAACAAATGTATTTCTGAGAATATTTTCTAGAATAACGTCAAAACGGTAATCCACTGGGCATTCCTAGACGAGTGGTGGATGTTTTTTTTTACCTAAGATGGTCACATTTAAATTGGTTCATCAGGTCATAAAATGCCTCTGTCCATTTGGCTACAGTTTCAGTTTTCTTACTTGAATCACAGATGAACTGTTGTATTTTTCTTCGTAACATTGAAATTCTGTTGCTTATATCTTATACTTAATTTGTTTTTAATGCCAAACAAGTGTTCATGCATTTATCACTCATTGACATGTATTTTTCGTGAGTATGATGCATTTGCGCCTATAAATATCTTATTTGGTATATTATCATAATTATTTCTTCGATGTTACCAAATACTTGATAATCAGTAGAGGATCTGAGGGAGCATAGGACACAATTCATTGAAAACCTCTGTTTCCTCTCCATATTGCATGAGATATTCGGCAGAAAATTTCTAAATCTCTGGCTGAAGCCACGAAGTACATTTAAATACTTCTGACTCATATCTGAGCATGGTTTTCTTCAGGTGATTAGTACGTCATTGCCACAAACAGACTAGTTTTAGGGTTATTGCCTCTCATAAGTAAAGGGTAGGCTGATGGACACTGAAAGCCGTCTACGCCACGACTGAGTCATTTGTTGCTATTGCTTCTCGAACAATAGTCTGAAGTTGAAGCTGCGCCTTGCAATGAACTGATTAGAATAAACTAAGTGGAACCCTAGATTTGTTCCGGAATGCAATTAATTCCACTCAACTAACTGATTTATTGCATGTCACTGCTTCAACATGAGACAATGGTATCAAAATAAGCCGTTCTGAGTCTATGAATTTGTAATTCAAAAGATTTCAGAAAGCTTCTGGTCAGTATTAGGGTAATCATTTCAATTTATCAACTGTATTCAATTATTCTTGTCATTATTATTAGGTTTATAGTTGTAGGTCTATATTCAGATCTGACTTGTTTAATTTCCAAAATGGAATTTCATTTTAAGACCACCCTCTAGGGGTCTGCTTGTAATGCAACTCACTCTAACTGGATATTATTCATTTAATACTTTTAAATCCACTAGATAAAAACGGTTGAATTATATATACATTCGTATGCACTTTAAATACGTTATCAGCAAAAAATGCATAAAATGCACTTTATCGCGAAGCTCACGCTTGCATAGCAGCACACCATTTTATAAATTATATACGAAAATAATTCGCATTTGCATTACGTAAATACACATGTTCGCAAGTTTCGACCCGATGCGACAAAGTAGAGCGTATTTTCCCAGTCGGTTCTACTGTTTCTCCGTAATGATTCTGATGAAATGTACACGGAGAGAAGTAACAACAGTTGATTGCAACGTTTGATGAAGAATTTTGCAAATGTGCTGAATAATTCAGTAGTTCATCGTCATATGGAATTTGTGGTGGATCTCCAGCCAACCCCCTGTAGAATCATTCAATCATTTAATTAGATGCAAGATAACGTCGAAACGTCGAGAAATTAATTGAAACAAAGAACCCCATCGTAGGACAAACTACAGAAGGAGAAAATCTAACGTTAAAACTTGTATTCCAGATGCACAAAAAATTTCAATAGATTAGTCACCAAACCGCAGCTGGCAACCAGATGGAAATTATTATTATGAGGATATATTTATAGGTGTAACATAATTATAAGAAGATTGAAGAAAGTTCCCGAATCCTCGGTTTCGCCATAAATTTCCCTTCAGAGAAGAGCCTGTCATCGAAAACCAATTTCAACAAGTATAAAGTTCATCTTTGCCAAGCGTCGGCATTAACAGTTGAAGATGTGCAAGTGATACCGCCACATAAATTATCCACTCAATTCAGTTGACATTCTGGTCTGTCGTAGAAATTTCAAGGTTATATTACTTACCCTGAAGAAGCAATGAGAGCAACATACTGGCAAATACTTCCAGGGCTAAGGCAGGCAATTTCAACCGAGCAAGATCGAAAACACTGATTAATCTCAGCAAAATTAGTCCAAAGACAATCACAGGATTTCTAACGGGGCATTGCAGACTCAAAGAACACCTAAGGAAGCTAGGCTTAGAGGAGGACAACACCTGCAGATTCTGTGGGGAACATCCAGAAACACCTCACCACATATTGATGGAGTGTTATGCTGTACACCACAAAAGATTAAATATACTGGGATCACACCAGCTGACTGTGGAAGAAATATCACAAATGGACCCCCTCAAAATCCTAAAATTCCTGAAGGAATTGAGGCTTGAGGGGCTGCTGTAAACGAGAACACCTTGAGATAGCAGAAGAAGATGGGGCACAATAGATCTAACTAGGTCGCAGCGCATCAGTCATCATCCATACCTACCAATACCAATACCAATACTTACCCTTTTGTTGGACAGTTTATTTTGGACATATTGTTTTACTGTTTCATGAATCAATTATGAATGTGTTCTTGAATACTTTTAATAACTGTAACTGAAGATTCTCTTCTATTAGTAAAAAACGCAGAATTTAGCCCACAAGTTTCTTATGTCACTGTAAGGTACAGGGTTGTGCGAAACGAATTTTCAGTTAAACAGTCGCCGATTCATTTTTAGAATCAATCAGAAAATTACTTGATAACTGTTCGTCAATTATATACATGTGATGTTTTGAGTCTCATATATTATTTTAGTAAACTTATAAATTAATACAGTGAGTTGCGAACCAAAATTTATAGCTGTCGCAGCTCATTTTTGTTCTCATACCAGATGAATTTCATTATGGCTTTCAGTGGTCAACAATCATATAATAATCAAATTAAATTAGGATTAAGTATAGATTTTCTGAGTTTCTTTTACTGTCCTGTATTACCAAGCATTATATACACGTTTCGAGAGTACCTTACAATTAATTAAATCATTACTCAGCCGCTCGAGTATTTATTTTCGATGCTGAGACGTTTCGGGGCTTTTATTTTGTCATCAGGGCAGCCTCTTGGCGAAATGAATGTGCGCTGTCTCGTCTGAGTATTGGTTTCGTATGTAATGCTCTATAGGGTGTTACAAATTTCCACACTCAACATTGTACTTACAAGGACAAACAAGAAAACGTAGGCCAAAAATTAATGATAGCATGTCAACATAATTCGACAATTCATCTGGTGTTCCTCAGGGAAGTGTCTTGGGACCACTTTTATTCCTTACATTCATAAATAACATTAGTAGGTTTCATTCCTGTGATTTTATGAATCTCTTTGCTGATGGTACCTTGCTATCAATATCGGACAGTAATATTGAAACGGCAATAGATAAAACGAGTGACTGTCTCTCTACCTAATATCAACTGCTATTTCGGAAGCAATAAACTGAATTTGAATATAGTTAAAACCAAAACAATGATTCTATCAACACCATATAAGATGAATAACCTAAATAAAAATGATTACATACTCTCCAAAGATAATGAAACTATTGCATTTGTAAATGAAATTACATACTTGGGTTTCTATATGTCTTTAAAAATCTCCAAAAAACTATTTCTTCACTAGAGTCTCACAAGAGCTTTCAACGTATTCCAGGATTACTGTTTACAATACAATTATTCAACCACATTTCGATTACTCTGGAAGCATGATGTACACATTAGACTCTAATAAAATTTCCAGCCTACAGAACCGAGGAATGCGTATAATCCTGAGATGTAACCGATATCCAAATAGGTATTAACTTTGTTACATTTTTCAAAATGGTTCTCTGTACGTCAGAAGTTTACCAATCATCAATGATATTTATCTTCAAATCATAAATAACACCCTTTTTCCAGAAACGTCTTATAGGCCATCGAGTTTGGAACACCCTGTATATACTGTAATTATTTTTATTTATTTTTTGCAATATTCTACCATCGTCAAAAAAGTTATTTTACAACCTGTATCAAAACTGATTCATACATATCATTTAAAATATTCCAGAGTAGAATGATAGAAACGCATCAATAAAATCATTCTCGAACCCGGAGTTATTTACTGTTTCATGAATCAATTATGAATGTGTTCTTGAATACTTTTACAAGAAGCAGGAAGGGTGGGACTTCATGAGAAATAGAACGTCTTGTATATGATACGAGGATGTATTGATATCTAGTTAGCCTAGACCAGTTCCATGCATAAACAAAATATTGCGTTACCATAGCAACGAACAATAACTTATTAGAAGTGTCAGTGTAAAGTTTGACGTCAAAAAAGTAAACCAGAGTTACGCAATAGATTAAAAGAAAAAATATGTCCACCGAAATTGTGAAAATCGAAAAATGGGAGTATCGAGCCATCATCAAGTACCTGTATTTAAAAGGGTTAAGAGGTAAGCAGATTTACGAAGATATGCTTAATACCCTTGGTGATCAATATCCTTCGTATGCGACCGTGAGAAATTGGACTGACAGCTTCAAAAGAGGTAAATTTTCCATTGAAGATGATGACCGATCGGGAAGGCCAGTTTCTGTGTCAGTCCCCGAAAATATCGATGCAGTTCATGACATGATTTTAACAGTCCGTCGAATTGGGCCAAAATGGATATCTGAAGCACTGAATATTTCATACGAGCGCGTTCATCATATAGTTCACGTCAATTTGGATATGAGAAAAATTGCTGCAAAATTGATCCCCAAAATGTTTGAATGTTGACCAAAAGCGTGCAAGGGTAGTAGCATCGCGTTCGATTTGTGCTCGATTTGAAAACGATGTAGACTTCTTAAACCGAATTGTTACTATGGATGAGACTTGAGTACATTTCTACGATCCAGAAACAAAGCAATCGATGGAATGGCGACACTCCGGTTCTCCAAGACCTAAGAAGTTTCGTGTCCAAACATCTGCTGGAAAAGTTCTTGCTTCAGTTTTTTGGGATTGCCATGGAGTAATCATGATTGATTTTTTGGATAAAGTTAGAACAATAACTGGAGATTACTATTTGTTGGTGCGATTGCGAAAATATTTCAAATTATAATTTAATGAAATTTTTGATTATATAACTCACCCTTTTCTGACGATTGGCCAACACTTCGAGAGGTTCTCTCTTCTATTCGTTCCTCTTTGGTAATAGGTAGAATATGTTGGAGGACAGAGAAGGACGAAATGAAGGATTTCGAAGATTTGAATTACCAGAAACGTTTTCCTTTTACACGAAATTACAGGTGATGGTAAACACTATTACACTGATTCAAAGCGGTGAAAACTGATTTGAAGACACTATTCATGCGAATTAAGAAATATTGAAAATGCGATTCCGATCAGATGATAAGTACATGCGAAAAGTGATATGTATTGAACTCGATCTCTACTGAACTGAACTGATCGAAAATATTGACTGATGGGCGCGACACAATTACATTTCCTGAAAGGAGTGTATATGCGCCCTATCTAACGTCTTACAAGGGAATTAGTTAAAACTGTTGAGAGTGTTGAGAAATTAGATGGCTTGCGTATCCACTATTCGACATTACTGACCACTCTACGGGAAGAAATTAAAGAGAAAAGACGCGGAAAGCTATCCAAAGGTGTTTTATTTTTTGCAGGACAACGCACCTGCACACAAATCTCATGTTGCCATGCAAAAAATTCGTGATTCAGGGTTTGAATCACTAGAACACCCCCCTTATTCACCAGATTTGGCTCCGTCCGACTATCATCTCTTTCCTCAACTGAAAAAAAAGTTTAAAAGGTTGTAAATTTTCTTCCAACGAGGAGGTAATAAAAGCTGTGGAGGTCTGGTTTGCAGAGCAAGCAGAAACTTTTTTTTTGAAAGGTCTAGAGACGTTGCAGGTTCGCTGTAATAAATGTATCCAATTAAGAGGAGAATATGTTGAGTAATACAATATTTTGACATTGAAATTTCGTTTGGTTTTATAGTTAGGCTAAGAATTTTCCAATATATCCTCGTATGTAGTCTGATTCAAGAGATTTTTACATCATCAATCAAGCTCATCCTTGTTTTTTTCGAAATATTTGGAAATGAATGATATTCCACCTCTTAATTAGGTATATGGAAATTACTGAAAAAATTTCTAGCTGTTTTATCACCCTGTATATCGTGGGTATGTGCAGGAATTATCAAACGCTATAGTGGTTTTTCATTGGCCATATAAATATTCTATTCATAGATGATTTGGTTTATATATTCGAAAACTGTCTTCACAATGAAGATTTAAAATTTTGGAAAAGTTAACTTCAGCACCGTGTATAATTGAAATCAGAGCTTTTAAAAAATATATGTTTGATGAACATCACCAGTTCTACAATATATACAGAATCCGATCAAATTTTCCTAAAACCAGGTCCTGCAGTGGGACTTTGTGTCATATTGAATTCTACTTATCGACTGAATTCGACATGACCGGTACTCTGTGCACAAAAATTATCGCCTAGAGTCGACTATCGCGGTAGAAAGAAAGCAAGACGTCGAGACATGTCGTTTTCTGTTTTCATGTATGCCAAACATATTTATGGTACAATTTCAAAAGCAAATATGCAAATAATATGAAATATTGAATAATGAAGGTACGGAGTGAACACTGGCAAATAATACTCGATATAAATCTCCCATTTATATTTACAATTCGTAAGTCTTGATCACAAATCTACAAAATATAATTTATATAAATATTTTCACGTAACTTGCGTAATGGTATCCCTTCCGATTGGAATAATTATGTTCTTCTGGGAAGTTTCTTTCCCCCGATTAGCTTCGATTTAGGTTTTTTCCCGGTCATTTTCATGTTCTGACAAGGTATTTACAATAGCAATGGTCTCGATACAGACTGCTGAGCTATAGAAATATCATGACTTCTACCTATTACTCTTTGGTATGATCCTGTTGCTCAAAAACTTACTTAGTAGTGTTGAAAATATATTGAACCATATCTTTATTTACTCTAAAGAGTTCTTCAAACCTCGTATCTTGTATTGAAAATGGATGTGACTCTTCTCTCATGAGTTTTCTTCCCATATTATCTGAACGAATGTTTTCTAACCTTTCTTTTTCCTTCGGAGCTAATAAATTCAATCCATTTATAGGCCAAATACTGCAATAATATTGTCGTGAATTGGGGTTGATTCACGACTAACTAGGTAGATACTGATCATTCATAGATTTAAAACACTTTAGAAAAATATAAAAACATTTATTTTACTATGTACAAATATGCGATTTAGACGATTGAAATTAATGAAGGAAATAATCAATAAAGAATTAATGAATTAAAGAATTGAAGAATCTCTCCTAGTTATTGATTGGATAAATTATTTTAAAAAGATCTTTACTAACAATACATATCGGCTTAAACAGTTTATGAACATTTTCCATTTATTTAATATCGAATCTTCCAAACTCCCCCCATAGCTGTGGGCACGGCAGAACTCTAAACTCGACTCGACTACCAGATCGAACTATCAGTGGCCTTTTTGAAAACTCTTGTTTATGTTCTGTTGAGGACAAGTTGTGTCTCAAAATAAAATATCTTCGCTCACGTACTGAATTGTAAAAGGTAAAAAGGTTACCCACGTATTGAATGATAATGAAATATTTTAATGTACAGGATGTTCCATATATTTTTGACAATACCCCCCTGTTCAAAATCGCGCGCCTCGAGCGATTATATTAAATCCAACTGACAATTCGATACAGGTTTACAAAAACTATGCCCGGCGCCTCCACCACTTGTCGTGAATTGGGGTTGATTCACGACTAACTAGGTAGATACTGATCATTCATAGATTTAAAACACTTTAGAAAAATATAAAAACATTTATTTTACTATGTACAAATATGCGATTTAGACGATTGAAATTAATGAAGGAAATAATCAATAAAGAATTAATGAATTAAAGAATTGAAGAATCTCTCCTAGTTATTGAATGGATAAATTATTTTAAAAAGATCTTTACTTACAATACATATCGGCTTAAACAGTTTATGAACATTTTCCATTTATTTAATATCGAATCTTCCAAACTCCCCCCATAGCTGTGGGCACGGCAGAACTCTAAACTCGACTCGACTACCAGATCGAACTATCAGTGGCCTTTTTGAAAACTCTTGTTTATGTTCTGTTGAGGACAAGTTGTGTCTCAAAATAAAATATCTTCGCTCACGTACTGAATTGTAAAAGGTAAAAAGGTTACCCACGTATTGAATGATAATGAAATATTTTAATGTACAGGATGTTCCATATATTTTTGACAATACCCCCCTGTTCAAAATCGCGCGCCTCGAGCGATTATATTAAATCCAACTGACAATTCGATACAGGTTTACAAAAACTATGCCCGGCGCCTCCACCACTTGTCGTGAATTGGGGTTGATTCACGACTAACTAGGTAGATACTGATCATTCATAGATTTAAAACACTTTAGAAAAATATAAAAACATTTATTTTACTATGTACAAATATGCGATTTAGACGATTGAAATTAATGAAGGAAATAATCAATAAAGAATTAATGAATTAAAGAATTGAAGAATCTCTCCTAGTTATTGAATGGATAAATTATTTTAAAAAGATCTTTACTTACAATACATATCGGCTTAAACAGTTTATGAACATTTTCCATTTATTTAATATCGAATCTTCCAAACTCCCCCCATAGCTGTGGGCACGGCAGAACTCTAAACTCGACTCGACTCGACTCGACTCGACTACCAGATCGAACTATCAGTGGCCTTTTTGAAAACTCTTGTTTATGTTCTGTTGAGGACAAGTTGTGTCTCAAAATAAAATATCTTCGCTCACGTACTGAATTGTAAAAGGTAAAAAGGTTACCCACCTTTTGAATGATAATGAAATATTTTAATGTACAGGATGTTCCATATATTTTTGACAATATCATATTTTATTCAAGTTTATTAAAAAAGCACATGAAACTACTAGCCGTTGAAAATAAAAATGGGCGACAGTGACAGTAATTTTAGACACAAGAATATGAAATGTCACTAGTATAATACCAAATTTAAATCGGGTAGTACGTTGCCGAACAAACCCGATTTGTAGGCGATTAATGCACAGAGTGCCAAATAACGTGATCGTCGCTTGCGATAGTATTAATCAACTGTAGAAAACGAGGGATATAATTCTATAGAACACAGAGTCCCACTGCTGAGCAATGTTTCAATATCAAACATCCGTTTCTCTCAGTGTACACTGTATTTTCCTGTTGTCTCTCTATAATGGCACTGTAGAGACGTAAATATTAGGGATTGCGAGTGCGACAGCTGAGATAACTCGGAAGTACTCCGGACGATGCCAGTTAATAAAGTAATAACACACCTTGGGGAAACGACTCATTCTTCTAGTAGAAACACTGTCGGATCCAGAGCGGAATAATAAAAGCCTGCGTGGAACATTTACCGAGATAAAGTGAGCTAGTCGATTGGAATATTAGAACGAGGAACACTGTAGTCATTCATCTTCAAGAGAAAATTGCACAGTGTAGTTCTCGAGCTCAGATGGAGCGATCAAAGTGTTTGGTAACAAAGACTGATGTAGCTGTTTGTCAGGAGTCGGAAACAATTGATGGAATCATGTGTTTTGAATTTTTTTACAGGATTTGTTTCATTTAGAGATAATTTTATTCAACAAAAAACGAATTTTTGTTAATTTGATGAATATCCACTTTCTTCCAATCGAATATTATTTTTAAATCGTGAAATCAATTTTCTGTCATTGGAAGTAAGCTTCGTAGGTCAATCATTTCAGCATTTGAAATAAAAAATAGGAAAAAGTAGCTAAACAATGCAAACTTTCACAAAATTTCTATTGTATTGTAAGTATTGGAATTTATTTTAAAAAGTGACCAAAATGCACGGACATTTAGGGCACATTTTGAAGCTATTGAATCAACCATACACTTCATAATATACCGGGTGTTTCACAGTGGATGGAATATTAGAGGTATCTGGACAACAGAAAAACAGATCATTTCGAAAATTTGTGGGCGTGAATAATCAAACTTGTTCTACCCGTCTAAAATATTTTCATCAATACAGTATTGCCGCTTGTATCAGAAAGTAGTAGCTACTTTGTTATTTCAAATGAAACACCTCGTATATTTTATTATTTTTGGAATCCTTATAAGATTCCTCACAACTTTCTCACATAATGCCCTATACCTATCTATGACGATTTCCGAGATAAAAACTATTTTGTCCAATTTTTGTGCAAAACCTGACTACTGAACAATATCAATTTTTTCCAATGCAAATTTACAAAATATTGCAATTTGGGTTATAGCTGCATAAGATCATTAAGTATTCTGTCGATGAACTGGATCTCAGTTTCAGCATACAGGGAGGCTCAGAAGTGAGTTCCTTCCGGGGACCCATGAAAATGACTGAAACTCCAATTCCAACCCGACTTCTGCAGTGCAATGAGCAGGAGCTCCATCAAGTTGATACCAACATGAACGATATTGTTCTAGTGTCAGTTCTTTAATGAAATCCCCAACCGTTGTCCTCAAGATATTCCAATATTTTCTAGAATCAAGGTTTTCATCATAAATCAAAAAGCGCAGTTGATTGTCCATAATTAAACAGAAAACGTTGAAACTGAATTTTTCTTGAAATCCCATTTCTCTCGTAACATGCGGATCTTCGGTTGCCCAGTAATGAAGATTCCCCCTGTTGAGAAAATCTTCGTCTACTTGTGTACGCACCATCAACATTTCACATAGTTCGATCCTTTGCTGAGCGTCTTGGGGCTTGAGAGCTTGAACTTTATGAAATTTGTAGTCATGCATTCCGTGTTCCTTCAGAATCCTATGAACTGATGAAAGTTTCACACCTAAATCGTGAGCCGCACTACGAATGTAAGATTGAGGATTCCCGTGGAAGTATGCCAAAACATTTATTGCGTTGTCCTCATCACCTGTCACAAGTCTAGGCAAGTTTCTTGTTACTTTCAAAAAAGATCAAAACATTTCAAAATTTTTCTTCAATCTAATGAATTTTCTCAAATGCATTCGAGGTAAATCAGCATATTTTTCATTAAACTCTCCGCATGTTCTACTGATATTTTTGTTACATTGACCATAAATGATGAATAAATCCATCAACACCACATTCGAGTAATTATTTTCTTCCATTGTACTTTCACACCCATGCAACTTGAATACTGGATGACAATGAAGGAATAACATGTTAGTTCTCTGTCAGAATGAAGATCATAGCCTACTATCTAAATCACTATCCAATATTTATTTTATTGAAGAAACTGTACGAGATAGGTATAGGGGAAGTATACTCAATTGAATTGAAAAATGTTACAGCTTTTCAAATAAGTAATAATATAAAAGGTGTTTCATTTAAAAAAACGAAGTTTCAGTCATTTCCATGAGTCCCCGGAAGGAACTCACTTCTGAGCCTTCCTGTATGCTGAAACTGAGATCTCATGCAGCTATATCCCAAATTGCAATATTTTGTAAATTTGCATTGAGAAAAAATTGATATTTTTCAATGGTCAGGTTTTGCACAAAAATTGGACAAAATAATTTTTATCTCGGAAATCGTCATAGATAGGTATATAAAATTATGTGGGAAAGTTGTTAGGAATCTTATAAGGATTCTCAAAATGATAGAATATACGAGGTGTTCCATTCGACATAACAAAGTACTACTACTTTTTGATTATCCACGCCCACAAATTTTCGAAATGATCTGTCTTTCTGTTCTCCAGATACTTCTAATGTTCCATCCACTGCAAAACACCCGGTAGTTAGAGAGCCGTTTGGTGAGATAACAGTCCATCCTTCGAAAACCACAATTTCCAAAGATTTTTTAAATTACCAGGGCCCACTCCAGTACGAAGAAAAAATACCTATCGACTTCTTCGAAGACTTATATGTCTTCCATTATGATGATTTTGTTTAGAAAAATTAGGAATCATCTTACATAGCGGAAGACGATTTGGTGGAGGCACACAATTTTGGGACCCAATATCGATCATCGCAAAAATTTGACGTCTCATATAAGCCTAATTTTGTGTTCCTCCACTTTGTTATGATCTCAACTTCGAGAAAATCCAACTGGAATACTTTTTTAGTTTCAGGGTTAACTAAATAAAAAAATTGAAGAACTCGCAGGAGTGGCAAAGACATGAATCCGAAAAGTGCACTTGAGTTCAATCTTGACCTACCAAATTTTGCATGGAGCGTCTTCAGATGACAGAAAACCTAATTTTGGCCAACTTTTAACCTCTTCCTACCCTTTTGAATTACCTCTATTTTCTCTGTATATTCATGGTAATATTTTTCATGGGAGGGAAAGGGTGAACAGTTGGCCAAAAAGTCTCCTCTTCGAAAAACGGGTTTTCTGGACCCTGACGAAGTCCCACGCAAAATTTGGAAGCCTAAGATTGAACCCAACTGCAGTTTTCGATTTTTTATACTCTGCTTTGAAATCCTGCACCATTTATAATCTGCATTACTTCAGCACTGCAAAGTATTCTCATGGAGTTGGACATAAATTCTCACCAGGTCAATATATTAGTTACCAGATCAGTGGACTCTCAAACTTAAGTCAAATCTTCTAACCCAATGGCTGGTTTGATTCGGCAATGTATAAAAAAAAGTTGATGAAAAGTACTTCCTGCATTAGGTAGATTCCTCTTAACAAAAGTTCAGAATATCAACTCGTCGAAGGTGATGGTAAAATGGAGAGACATGTGGTAGCATTGAATCCCATCAAATGGACAGTTTCTCACCACAGATCATGTAACACTTGCACACATACAAAGAAATGTCTACTGTGCAATATTGGCTTAATCTTGCGGTGGAATATTCCTTGTACTTCATCGATCTATTTTGATCACCTTGTTGCAATTAACAATTCCTAGGTCACTCCTTGTCTTCTAGAATTATCTCAATCTGTATGGCAATCAAGTGCAAGAAAACAACTTGTCTCTTTCAATGGATTGTTTGCTGCATTTCCTGTTATTGCGTGTTGTTGTGAAGGTGTTCATTTCCTTTTGTTCTAATTCAATAATTAACTGAAACAGCAGGTCGGTCGATTTATATAACGCTATCTGTATCAGTTGCAGGAATTGCTCGATGAAAATATCTTCGTAACCTTGACATTGTTTTCAGGATGGAGGGCTGAAAAGATATCTCCCAGCATTATTGTTACATGAATAGGTAGGCAAAATTCAAAAGAACAAGACAGATCACGGAAATGTGCGCAAACAAATATGAATATACGTGCGCACAAAAAAATAAAGAACTTTTTTCATATAAAATGACATACTTTAATGGCTATAAATCAACCCGACAGACCCGAGCTTATGCAAACCTAGCCGAGCTTACCCGACTATACGATACGGATGGGTTGCGTCTTTTCTATCTGTTTGCGCATGCGCATATACCAAATATGAATGTTTGTGATCCGACACGTTTATTTAGGTAATTATTTGTTCGCAAAAAATGCCTGCTACATGCTCTGTCTATTTAAAAATATCTTTTGTGCATTCAAAATATTAATACCAAGATTTTTTTTCCAATCTTCGCTAGCGTATGCCTGGTCTTGTGCACTGAAAAATAAGGGATGAAAATTTCTACTCAAAGTTGATAGAAATCGACAAAGTAGTGATGGGAATGCGCGCGCTCGCTTCGCTCACGTATTTCTGGTCTTGTTCACTAACGAATAAGGTATGAAAATGTCTACTCAAAGTTAACTGAAATCGACAAAGTAGTGATGGGAATGCGAGCGCGCTCGCCCAACATTTCGCAAATCCGCGCGCGCGAATTTGCGAAATGTCGGGCGAGCGCGCTCGCTCCGCTCTCGTTTTTCTGGTTCACAAACGAATGACGAAAATTTCTACTCAAAAGTCGTCAGAAATCGATAATGTAGTGATGAGAATGCGCGCGTTCGCTTCGCTCGCGTCTTTCTCGCAGATATCTTCACCAAGAACTAAGAGATAAGTTACATAAGTTACGAAAGTAGTAATAGGAATGCGCGTGCTCACTTTGCTTGCATATTTCTTGCTGAATATCTTCACTAAGAATGGTTCACTCTTCGAGTGTTTATTAGGAACTATTATTATTATTATTGATGAAAAAATTGCCAGTCTCTAGGGCGCCAATACTTCCGAAAACTATTCACTACAAACATTTCATATTCATGAGTATTCAGTAAGCAGGAGTTTTAAGGAATCTGACAACGTCGCATTGTACTCTTATAAAGTTATTAAGACTCATTGTTGTTGTTGAGTCAGTAAAAGACATTGATACTGGCTACTTTGTTACGAAAGAAGCTATTTCGTTGGAAAAAAAATCTTGGTATTGATATTTTGAATGCACAAAAGATATTTTTAAATAGACAGAGCATGTAGCAGGCATTTTTTGCGAACAAACAATTAGCTAAATAAACGTGTCGGATCACATTCATTTTTGGTATATGCACATGCGCAAACAGATAGAAAAGACGCAACCTATCCGTATCGTATAGTCGGGTAAGCTCGGTTAGGTTTGCATAAGATCGGGTCTGTCGGGTTGATTTATAGTCATTAAAGTAGGTTATTTTATGTGAAAAGTGTTCTTTATTTTCTTGTGCGCATGTATATTCATATTTGTTGTTTGCACACATTTCCGTGATCTGTCTCGTTCTTTTGAATTTTGCTAGTTATTTAGAAACAGTATGAGTACCATTGTTTTCAATGTGCAGTCAGAGTGTTGATGGAAAAATGTTGTGGTTATATCAACTCATTTTTCATACTCATTCACTAAAATATTCTATGTGATACGTGATTTGAATATTAGTGGAATCACATTGGCAATGTCGCAAAATTAGAATCGCCTTTCCGTCAATTCCATTTTTACCAACCTGACAACTTAAATGACAGATATTCAGTAAACAAAACAGCATGAATTTGTTGAATTTGTATTTGCTAGAAAAAGCTACATTTGTTGATAAAAAACTATTTTCAATAACAAAAAAAGTGTAAAACTGGTGAATTAGGGTGTGTATATTGTGCTGGTGGAAATTTGAGTGTGATTTTCGAAAAAGAAACGTGTACCAGAAAATGTCAATTTTCATTAAAAAAAGGCCCGTATCTCCGAAATTACTTGAGACCGCAAAAAATTTCATTTGAATTTTTTGTTCAGGAGGTCAAACTACGTAAGTCTCAAGAACATTTTTTTGGTAGCTTGTAGCGCCCGGTTAACAAAATTTTACCAAAATGGTAGATTGCTCTAACGTTTTTACAATATTTTAAAACGCCTGTAAAAATTTTATCAAAATCCCAGCTGGACCCATATTCTTTACCTTTACCACAAAAGCGACTTACCAACCTAAAAAGATGAATTCACACCCGATTCGATTCAATCCACGACGAGAAGAAGACGCGAAGAGCGAATCAATATCGCCGAGATACATCGTTTAATGAAAGCCCGCAATATTTCTTAGGCTCATTTCCTTCCACGGAGTGGATCGAGCCGCTCTCTGGGAAACTTATAAAGGAGACAAGAGAAACGATGGTGGGTAAGTAAAGGGGATTTATGTTTTAATAAGGCACCAGCCCCGCCGGCACAATTAGCCAAATCTGACTATTCGCATATACCTTGCCGGAGCTACGATCTGGGAAAACAATGTTCTGTTGCAGCACGACTGGAATTGAATTTTAATGATAAATAAGTAACGTGGCTGGAATAATCGAGTTGAGAATTCGTACAAAGCAGCTAGTCGGAGAAATAACTGTGAAAAACAAACGTGATTATTACTTATTTTGGTTGGTTGCAGGGTGGAAGTATGTTAATGTGGTTTTTGTTGGATGCATTGTATAAAAATAATGTTACTAAGAATAAAGGCTGCATTATGAGCCGGAGGAAAAAGAGGAACAGTCGTTCCATGCAAATCTTCTTTTATTGTGTTGGAATTGCTTTTGATAGTTCAACATTCATTATATAACAGTACAACAAATTCCTATTTTCATTCCACGGAAAATAAAGCAGCACAACAGCTCAATTCTTCCTTGACTCGAACCGAAGCATGATCAATGAGCCCTATACAGGATGGCCTACCGAAATGAGTTCATCAAAGCTTTGTGCAATGTACGTAAAAAAACACACTTACTATTAGATGGGGGTATCTAATCCATTGTTTTACGAGTTTTCAATCAACATGCATTGTTAGTATGTATGTCTGTCTGTCTCTTCATCTGCCCGCCTGACTTTCTGGTTCTTGGATTTTAAATCCATATTTGAAGCACTTGAAGCACCCGATTGATGAAATTTTGCACACGTATCAAGCATTGACAGTACAACGAGTTTAAGGAACTTTCCCCTCCTGAATATCAATTTTTTTTTTAGTTTGATCTAGTATCTTTAAAAATGCATATCTTAAAAAGTTTCAACACTGAATCTGTCAAATTTCCATCACACCTAGTACTTGTATGGACTCTTAGACCGTCAGATAGTGACAGATTTAGGTGCCCCATTTTCACATACAAGCCTCGAATAGGGTTGAGAAGTACATCGATGTTGAGTAAAATGGAGGGAAATTTACGAGTGGCTCCTGGGGATAACATATGGAAAATTCGATTTTCCATGGAAAATTCGATTTTCCATATTTTAACGCGAGCCGTGTTCACCTAATCATTAATTTATAGAACCAGGCTTCAGAAGATCAAAGGCTTGAGTGTTGAAGGTGGCTAAAGGGTTAAAATGAGGCTGTAATCTTGTGAAGAAAAATCGAGATTTTAACAGGTTTTCCCACGCAAGCCCATCGAAACTATGAAAACCTACATCGTCACTAGACCGAAAAACATAATGGTTTGAGTGGCGTGAATGGAAAAGTAGATTTTGTCGTCGGAAAATTTAATGGAAATTCTTTTTGATTTTTCCATATGTTTTCCCCACGAGCCACTCGTAAATTTCCCTTCATTTTACTCAACATCGACTTACTTTTCAACCCTATTCGAGACTTGTATGTGAAAATGGGGCACCTAAATCTGTCACTATCTGACGGTCTATATCAATTAATTATATTATTATTTTATTCTTATTTTCCTACTGAAGAACCCAAATATCAAAATATGAGTATCTCCCACAAAACCAACTTTTCCAACAATACTTTTCAACTACCTTATTATTCGACGATTTTTGCATAAATTCATTGAAAACTATTAACTGGAAATTCTTCTTGTTCTGTGTGGTGAGCGAGTGTGTTAAAAGACGATATTTGATTTTATTTCATAATTGAATTTATGGCGAAGGCATAGAACAAATTATGGTGGATGTGAAATGACGTTTGTTGTGGTAGCAGTCTTGTGAAAAAAACATTGTTTTATTAAGAAAGGGAAGGTGGTAGATCGGATTATCGCTTTTTTGGCTGCACAACGGGTTTAGTAGTAGTAGTAGTAGTAGTAGTAGTAGTAGTAGTAGTAGTAGTAGTAGTAGTAGTAGTAGTAGTAGTAGTAGTAGTAGTAGTATTCAAAATAGTTTATTTAATATACAAACATCTCGATTAAATATAAAAAATATCACAGGCAATTGATAGTTATACATGATAAGAGTAATACAAGATAAGACAGTAATACAAGATTAGATAATAATACAAGATAAGACAGAAATACAAGATAAGATAGAAGTACAAGATATGGCAGTAATAGACTCAGAATCCTATAACAATAATATTGAACAAAGATAAGAATGATTTTTCCACAAAGATGTTGTAAACACTCCAATTTAATACGTCATTAAGTCCAACAATCATAGAGTTTTAATATACTTTGATAATGATGACTTGAAAGAAGATAAAGATACTGATGATTTTATGTTCATAGGCAGTTTATTGAATTCATTTAACCCTTTGAAAAATATCGATCTCATGCTCATACTAGAATTGGTTCTGTGAATATGAAAGTCAGTCCTCATTATTGTGTCATAGTTATGAATTTCATCATTTCTTATTAAGAATTCGTTGAAATATGAAGGTAGTAGGCCCTTGTTCAATTTATAAATGAAAGTCATACTCATGTAAAATAAACGAGAAATAACTGAAAACCATTGCAATGTATCCAACATCAATTTAATTGGAGTATATCTATTGCATTTCAGTATTAATCTCATTCCTCTATTTTGTAGCTTTTGGAGTTGAGAAATGCGGTTTTGGTTAAACAAGTAAATTATTGTTGCACAATAGTCAAAGTCAGGTTTTATAATGGAATTATAAATAGTAACTCTGGCAAACATGGACAGCTCTTTTGAAATTCTTGAAAAAAAGTACATTTTTTTAGATATTTTTCTAATGATATATTCTCCATGACTATTGAATGTTAGATTATTATCGATCATAAATCTCAGATATTTGAATTCATCTACAATTTCCAAAGACTTTCAATCACAATATGAATCGAATTAACAATTATATTATCATATTTATATTTAGTTGTAACAATCATTGATTTGGTTTTAGCTACATTTAATTTAAGTTTATTTGTCTGCAAATATTTTTCAATATTGGCCAATGTGTTGTTAATTTCTATTGTAGCTTGGTCTAAGCTGTGATTTGCACAATACACCAATGTATCATCGGCAAATGAGCTAATAGAGCAGTTCCCTGCAATTTGATGAATATCATTTATATAAAGAATGAACAGAAGGGGGCCTAAAACGCTTCCTTGAGGTACTCCAATGCTATTACTCAATTTGTTGGAATAACTTGAGCCAATTTTTGTTTTTTGACTTCGGTTGTTCAGATAGTTCTCCATCCAATCATAAACAGTGCCAGCAACTCCATAATACCTCAGTTTGCGTAATAAAATGTCTCTATCAATTGTTTCAAATGCACGTTTCAGATCTAGAAAAACTGCAATGACATATTTATTTTCATCTATTTGTTTTTTCCAATTTGACAAAGTATATTGGAGAGCTGTTTCGCATGAATAACTCTTCCTGAATCCTGATTGGTGATCACTAAGGATAATATTGCTATTCAAATAGTTTATCAACTGTGCATGAGCAGCCAATTCAATTACTTTCTCAAGAGTTGGTAATGTATTTATAGGCCTGAAATTATTTGCGTCTATTGTATTTGGAATTTTCGGTATTGGTATAATGGTGCTAATTTTGAAACTATCTGGAAATATTCCATATTCAAGAGAAGAATTTATAAAATGTAATATAACATGTCTAAGGCTTTCGAATGTTTCTTTCAAGAATCTTGCACTAAGAATTTCAGATTTATTCTTATTGTTATCCAAAGAGAATATAATTTCACGCAGTTCGCTATAAGTTAGTATTTGAAAACAATTTAATGTGCTATTTATTTGTATGAGGTTTTCTTGTGACCATTGTTCCTCTTCTATCATACTATCAGCAATATCTTGGATACTATCTATAAAAAAATTATTAAAGTTGTTAGCTATATTTATTTCATTTCTGCATATTCTAGTTTCACCATTTTCAAAAAATTCAATTTTGTTGAAATTATAAGGGGCCTCAGGTTTGACAATAGATTTAAGAGTTTTCCACATTTGCTTTGAATTTCCTTTGTTCAAATCAATTTTCTGTTCATAGTATTCTGATTTTTTAGCTTTGAGCATGTTAACATATTGATTTCGACTTGTCTTATATACTTGCCATTTTTCTTCTTTTTGAATAGTATTACATATTTTGAAATTTTTATATGCTAAATCTCTGTCTTTAGCTTTCTTCCTCAGATCATTATCATAGTATGGTACATCATTTGATTTTATTGTTCTAGTAAAACTTGGAGCAACTCGATTTACAATGTCATACACTTTTTTAAAAATTTCTTCTGAGATAATATTAACATTTACACAATCTAATGACCAGTTACAAGACAAGAGTTCCATATTGATTGATAACATATTTTCTTTGCACAAATTTCTACACTCTTGAATTCTCCCAGGAACATTCGGCTTTGTATTAAATATACTAATGGAAATGATAGAATGATCAGAAATTTTTGGACAATCATTCACTTTGACAGTAACTTTATCACAATCTGTTATAACATAATCAATTAGAGTTTTACTGAAATTAGTAATTCGAGTATAATCTTCAACCATTTGATCCACCCCATACATGTTTAGCAAGTGCTGAAATTTTTTCGTGTAGAAATTATTACTATTTTTAAAGTCAATATTTATATCACCTACCAAGACAGTTTTTCTATCTGAAAATAAGTTTCTAGTATCTCTTCCATTTTATCAATGAACACTGAATTACTTGCATTTGGTGAACACCTCCAATGGTCCATTTTTGTCTATCAATTGAAATTTCTATGAACTTGAACTAATGTTATACTTTTCATCACTTTATATTCAATGCCCTGTTTAATATAAAGTAAGACTCCTCCTGTATATCACTGCTGCTATCACATCTTACTAAATTATACTGCATTAAACTAAGTTCAGAGTCTAAAATATCCTGAGTGGTTCTAGATTCACTTAAAACTATGACTGTTGGGCGGTAGCAGATTATTTGGGTTAAAATTTCGTGTTTGTTTGCAAGAAAACTCTGAATGTTTACATAAATGATGTCTTGATTGAAATTTATAAAAGAAGATTTCTGAATATTAGGCATCACTGTTTTTTTTTCTTCTTTTTGGACAATGGTTGGTACTCCATTTATATATCTTATCGTTTTATCCATGTCACCTTCTTCGATAAGTTTACTCAGTCTACTTTTCACCTTCTGGTAGTATTCACGTTGATTTTTGGTTTGATCTCCAAAAATGATTATTTTATTTTTATTTCTCAGTACTTGCTTAGCTATTTCTAAGTCGGAAAATATTATTTTCAGAGGTCGATTTTTTTCAGTAGTGAATTTTCCAATCCGATATACTTGCATATTTCCATCACTGATATCACATTCCTATAAAATGTTATTGACTGTGAGCTTTTCATCCGCAATTCTTTCATTTCTATCTTTCTTTGTCGACTCCTGTATATTCAGCACAATAACATTTCTTGCCCGATTTCTCCTCTCTTCAAGTTCCGAGATGATATTTTCAAAATTTGTAATTCCATCCTCTATCTTTCCTCCAGAAGAATTTTGTTTTTCAACTTTCTCCTGTAATTCACTTACTTTATTTTCTAAGAGTTCTACTTTATTCATCAGAATGGGAAGCAGTTTGAAACCTTGTTCACATTTATCGCAAAGATAGATTAAACGTCTCTTCTCCAGCGGTATGCATCTTAATTCCGAGCTGGAGAGGCCAGAACATTTTTCACAAAAGTTGTGTTTGCAGCCATCACAACATATGACACTATCCTTAGAATCGCCACAAGACTCGCAAATTTTCATTTTTCGATATTTCAGATCCCTTCAGAATATTTTTGCTCCTGCACTGGCAAGGAACAAAAGAAATAAGTTCTGTTGTTTTTATCTTGGGGGCAAAAAACAGGTTCTGATACACTGACAATAATTGACTTTGGTTGATTGTTTCAAACTATCAAAGTTGTTCTTATATAAAATGAATTTTTCGTTTCAAAATTTGGTCAAACTCATCACAAAACTTTACACTTTTACTTCAACAATTTTTGAAAATTTTCGTTAGGTATTTCCATTAGAAAAGGACAACTTTTGTAGAGCGCCACAAAACACTATACATGTGTATACATGTGTAGATCAATTAGAAGTCTTGACCAAGGCACAGAATACTGAACTACACAGCGAAGCTAAGCCATTTTGCTCGAACGCAGCCACCATTTAATATGCTTGATTCTTGTCACTGTCACTTGTCATTGTGATCAGTTAAACAGTAATGACAAATTAAACATTTAACCCTATTTATACCTAAGTACCAGGCAGTGAAATTTAGTTGTGTTGATTACTTTGTTTATTTTGTAACAATAATTCTGAAATGGCGTCTTTTCCTTTCCGAAAGACCCAGTGAGGTATGTATCAAGTGTATAAGTAAAATGGCTTTGGTTCGGAACTGCATATTCTCTTGAGAGTCAGTGACACTGAATGGTACTATGAAATAGGCATATTAGTAAATCTGTAATCATCTGTACTTAGTGTTGTGGTATTTTTATCTTATTTTAGGTTTAAAATATAGTTTAGGTGATATGTATGTTCTTCATTTATTGATGTACTTCTGCATTATTATTGTAACAAGATGTAGTAAATAAATTAAAAAGTATTGCACTGAAAATTTCATTTTTTGTTTTTATGGAATTTTAGGGATATTGTGAAATGTCTATATACTGAGTTTTATTTGATAACTACAGAGCTTTGGCTCAACAATGAAGTGAAAATCTGAGAATCCACAGTCTGCATTCATAATATACTTAATAAACTCTAAATGCAGATGACTATTCTGAATGAATATCATTAAGGTTTAGAGAAACGAAATATTTATTTCATATTCAACTTGCCCTTGCCTTTTGAATACGATGGTAAATGAGTGAAATAATGCCAAGTCTGAAAATTTTCTGACAAGAGAGAATTCAAATCAATCAAAACTTGTGAAAGTCTCAACAAATTTAAAAAACTTGTTAGAAGCTTTTTCTGATCAATTTACAACGATATACAATTCATGAATATTTTAATGTGAATAATTTTTCAAGTAAAACTTATGAATGACGTTGATTCGATTTATGTTTTATTTTTTGTCTCTGTATTGTAAATGTGAAACATTTTCCAAATATAGTATTATTATTAACAACTGGATTTGCGGCAAAATTGAAATAGTCGATTCCAGTCAAAAGCGCTTTCGCTTCACATCAAACCGGTCAGTGCTCTTCCTGCTGTCAACTGCTTGAGAAACGTCAGTTTTTGATATCCAGCCAAGATACATAGAAAACTTGGTGTGATCTCTTATAGCTGTGAAACCGACATATAAAAGTGTTAAGGTACGGCCTACTTGATTCGTGATATTTTTACTGCGTTGATACCGTTTCACCTGTTTAGCACACAGATGGCGGCAAAATTACAGATTCATGATGACGCTTGGACAAGTGTCTTGTTATGTAATTTTCAAAATGAATTTTACTTGTTGTGATATTCATTAAACATAATTTGTAAACATTCAAATTTCAATCAAATAATTATGATTCAGTACTTCGGAATGTTGGAAACTCCGCAATTTTCGACTTATACGCCATCCATCGACGAATGAAGCCAACGGTATCGTGCAATTACAGTCTTAAAAACTTTGTTGAAACAAATGCGAATCAGTGATAACACCATGGTTTCTATACATCTTGTATCCAGCTCAGTACTGCGCCATCATTTTTTTGTCTCGCAACTCATAATGCCACCTTTTACATTGGGAAATACAGAAATTCGGCAAAACTAGACATGCTAATTGTAACAAAACTATACGAGATGGGATTTCAATAATTTTTCCATACTCAGTACCTACCAAAAATTACTGATTATATTTGAGACAATTTGTTTATCGTCAGTGACAAATTTGCAAGCGTATCCTCTATCAAATAGCAGATTCATTGATCAAATGCCCGTCATGGTGCTAGCCATGGAAGTAGTTATTTTCAATCGGATTTTTACTGTATTTGGAGAAGGTAAGGATATTTTATTTATTTACTTTATTAATGATGGAATAACGTGTAGAAGATTATGGAATGACTCTAAATTATTCATTAAAACATTCAACCGTTAACACTCATACTCGCGAACTTCGCAATTTCTCTGCGAATGAAATAGCTTCTAGTCGTGCCGGACCAAGCGTTGATGCAGAACCATGTCGGCAGTCATTTTATTTGCAGAAAAATTGCGACATTCGCTAGGGTATGAACTAGACTTTACTGATGTTGTTTTGAATTAGTTTTCTGTGTGTAGCAAGTAGTATTCTTGAATGATGAATATAGTAATGTTTCTCAGTGTGCGAAGCATGATTTCACTCAATATATCATGTCAAGGTTACCAAAATTTGCCCCCTCAACATCAAAGGTGCCGACTTTAGCTTCGCTTCTGTGTTGTTTAGTATTCTGTGACCAAGGAGCAATGTTGATTTTGGCGAAGGCTCCCATTTCTCTCAGATTTGTAGCAAAATTTTATTTTATTCTTGGCGAATACGCATTGTTAATTTTGGCTTTCATATCTACTCTCTTAGTACTAAAATTGTATTTGTATATTTTAAATAGCATAAACGAGAAAGTCTGCCGGAAAACGAAAACAATTTTCACAAAATTATCCGGCCAAAAATTTTCCTCAACAGCTGACCGGCTTATGGGATATTTTTTTCGGGTTGCAATTAGCAATAAAATGCATAAGCAACAGAGTAATTTTTACAAGATCGCGCCCTTATGTTAACTCTTTCAGTAAATTGTTATTTGCTCAAAATTGTTTTACCGTTAACCAGCTGTCATCCCCTTACGAACTACAGCCCTCAGAAGTTAAAACTTGTTCGAGCTATGGATTAACGAGGTCTTACATTTTTACGTGCGATTCCTAGCACTTTCTCGGGCCATCAGAAAAATTTCTGCAGTCGCCATGGTTTGAACCATCACCGACTGGCAGTCAAAGTGATTGAAACAATGTCGCTTCAACCACTCGGCTACCGGGCTTATGGCTTCGTTTTTTCACCATTAGATTGTTATACATGACATTGTGTCAAAATGCCATAAATGAGAGATTAAAAAATACAATTTTTTTCTGCACAAGGAAATTGAATCTGCCATATGCGTGGCACACATCCAATAGCAAAAGTTTTATTTTTTGAGCTCAACACTGACATAATTTTCAGTGATTAAAATCACAGAAAAGAAAAACTCAGTCAGCGAAATATGTCATTATCAGGATTTGAGAACATAACATTTGTTTAGGACCGTTCCAACACAAATTCAAGATATTTCTGTAGTTTGCTACAATCAGTTGGATTTGATATGCCTGTATATGATTTTAAATCATCAGCAAAAAAATTTACAATTTTCAAAAATTGTTCTTATGTCATTTACAAAAATGTAATACAACTGTGATCCCTGAGGAACAGCTGATATAACATATAATAGAAATGGAGATACAATCATTAATTTTAATTGATTGATGTAATTATAAAGATAGTTTGTCAACCGTAACGGAAAGCCAGCGGCAGACAAGTTGCTGATCAATAAGTTGTAGTTCACTTTATGATAAGCTTTACTGAAGTCAGAATAAACTGAACCAATTTGACTTTGTTGTTGTTGTGCATTGATGATAGCGCCTAGATAGGTTAGTTACTGTTGGCCAAAATAGATTATGTAAAATAGTTCTCTGAATTTTTAATTCGATTCTTTTTGCACAGGTGTTAATAACATTATTATTAGTTGGCAAAATCATAGCGAGGTCGTAGGAGAAATAATATACTTTACTTGTGCGAAAGTAATTTTTCACACTCATGTGAAAAATGTCACTTTCCGCACTCGTACTGTTTCGTTATTTCCGACACTTGATGCATACAAAACGGACAACGCGCCGCTTGTAGAAAGCAACCAAATAAACGCAGTTGGCCGGGTTGAATAATGCAAGAACCGTTATCACATCATCAACTCGCAAAAGCTTCACCTCGTCGCAACACATGGCAAAAATTACCGGCATTATGTTTTATAAAGTGTTACAGAGGAAGGAAAACCATGAAGTAGTGGGTAGTTAGCTATGATTTATCGGACCCGAAGGTGAGTGAATCTTTTGTTTTTCACCTTTTACGAGGTTCGGTCGGTGAGCGCCGGTGCGAGGGCGGCAAGGAACAGTTAATCATCCGAGTGCCCGCTTTAATTTGGCGAGGTCATAAACTAGATTGAGTGGAGAACATCGTTATGCATACCTTGGGAGCTGCTCGTCCCTGAACATACCCGACTTTTACACCGCTAGCTGGATTTTGCGGGAACGTTTGCTATTGCTGACGCAACCTCTGGCTATTAAATTTTATTTGCGCTCAGAGCCTGAAAACTGTAAAGTGAAATGCTCTAAAAGACGCTGAGGTATACAGTCTGGCAGATGCGGTAGGATTTCAAACCGGAAAACATGCAATTTGGAATAGAGGCGATTGGAATTTGTGAATCAGAATTCTAGTCGTAAATATTCGACCTCCTACGACGCTTATAGACCAAACAGTAAATGGTTGAGAAGAAAACTGATAATGTTTGAAACTGGTTGACAATGTATTAGTGTTGGTAGAATTCTTCTAAACTTTCATTGTCCAGAAACAAAGAAAATAAATTATTTGCATGTGTTTGAGTCACGACGTTTCAACAGTTAACATCCACTATCAAGTGTGTGAATGCGACAAGATATCTCGAATAATTTTTATATAGCATGCAACTAATGTACCTGCTATAAAGGTAATTATGATCTTCGTGGGGTCTCTCTTAGGTCATCAATGTAAATTAATGTGATACAACGACCTTTTTTGGTGAGTGTCATTACTGATGACCGATCTTGACAGGTTTTGACACAGAGTTTTTATTGAAATCTCAGTCGATCTATCTGAGTGATAAGTGGCTTCCACACATCCCGAATCTCTATACTCGAGTATTTCACGGGTGAATACAAGAGAATCCCACCGTTAGAAATTAATTATCAAGCCCTGGGGGAAAGTGGGGCACCGCAACTTTTTTATAAAAGGTCCTGCCGCCACCATATTCCGTGAGTGTGTTTGTGGTTCAGAATAATGAAAAATCCCACCGTTAGAAATGAATTATCAAGCCCTGGGGGAAAGTGGGGTACCGCAACTTTTTTATAAAAGGTCCTGCCGCCACCATATTCCGTTAGTGTGTTTGTGGTTGAGAATAATGAAAAATCCCACAGTTAGAAATGTATTACCAAGCCCTGGGGGATAGTGGGGCACCGCAAATTTTTCATAAAAGGTCCTGCCGCCACCATATTCCGCGAGTGTTTGTGGTTGAGAATAATGAAGAATCCCACCGTTAGAAAAGAATTATCAAGCTCTGGGGGAAAGTGGGGCACCGCAACTTTTTTATAAAATGTCCTGCCGCCACCATATTCCGCGAATGTGTTTCTGGTTGAGAATAATGAAGAATCCCACCGTTAGAAATGAATTATCAAGCTCTGGGGGAAAGTGGGGCACCGAAACTTTTTTATCAAAGGTCCTGCCGCCACCATATTCCGTGAGTGTATTTGCGGTTAAGAATAACGAAGAATCCCACCGTTAGAAATGAATTATCAAGCCCTAGGAGAGAGGGGGGTACCGCAACTTTTTTATAAAAGGTCCTGCCGCCACCATATTCCGTGAGTGTATTTGCGGTTAAGAATAACGAAGAATCCCACCGTTAGAAATGAATCCCTAGCCCTAGGAGAGAGGGGGGTACCGCAACTTTTTTATAAAAGGTCCTGCCGCCACCATATTTTGTGAGTGTGTTTGTGGTTGAGAATAATGAAAAATCTTACCGTTAGAAATGAATTAGCAAGCCCTGGGGGAGAGTGGGGTTCCGCAACTTTTTTATAAAAGGTCCTCTCGCCACCATATTCCGTGAGTGTGTTTGCGGTTGAGAATAATGAAGAATCCTACCGTTAGAAATGAATTATCAACCCCTCGCGAAGAGTGGGGCACCGCAACTTTTTTATTAAAGGTCCTGCCGCCATCATATTCCGTGAGTGTGTTTGTGGTTGAGAATTATGAAAAATCCCTCCGTTAGAAATGAATTATCAAGCCCTAGGGGAAAGTGGGCACCGCAACTTTTTATAAATGGTCCTGTAGCCACCATATTCCGTGTGTTTGTGGTTGAGAATAATGAAGAATCTTACCGTAAGAAATGAATTATCAAGCCCTGGGGGAGAGTGGGGCACTGCAACTTTTTTATAAAAGGTCCTACCGCCACCATATTCCGCGAGTGTGTTTGTGGTTGAGAATAATGAAGAATCCCATCCTTAGAAATTAATTATCAAGCCGTGGGGGAGAGTGGGGCACGGAGTATTTCTCTTGTATTCACCGATTCTCACATTTTTCCAGCACAATCCATCCCACATTCACACGGAACACGGTGAATGCAGTCTTTGGAGTCACTATTCTCGTTGGGTGGTTTAGTTTTTGTGAGTTTGTACGAGTGGTATTACTTGATCTGAAATTTCTCTATAACGTATCTCGACGAGCTGATTCCGAATCCTTCATACAATTAATTATTAATAACAAAATCAGCTGGTCGAGATACGTTCGAGCGAAGTTTGCGCTTTTTTGAAAAATGAAAAATGAAAATTTCAGATATTTGGTCCAACTCGACAATGCAGAGGTTCCTTAAAAAGCCTACCAAATCTTTATTTGAGAAGGAATCGATTTCAAATTCAGTGAGCATATATTTACTTTCAATAATATGATATAGAGAAAAGAATGGAAAAATTTTTGGCTAGAAATTACAGCCTCAACTCTGGATAAAATTTTCAACTCGAGAACGGATCGAGATAGAGCAATTCTGTGAAAGTCAATCGATTCAAAATGACGAAATAAGTATATTCTGTGAATTTGAAGGCGATCGACAACAAACAAATAGACAGTCGAAAAAACTCCAAAGGGGTATACCCCCAAAAATTATGAAGAGTTCAAAATAGTCAGATTCACTTGAAATTAGCACGATATACCCAAAATTTTATGCTGATTCCGAAAATATATGATTTGGATATGATCAGATACAAAGTGTACCATTAAAAAGAGATAAATCGATTTTCAAAAGATTACAAACGAGCAGGTTTCCAATCATGGCTAAAAACTATTATTTCAAAAGAGAATCCAGGAGATAAGGGCAATTTTATAATCAAAATCGCAAAAATTGTCGTTATTTCGTTGATGTTTTATATAATTCAATTTTGGATAACAAATTCGAAATCAGCTCTTCAGAGGGTGTTCGCCATTAAAAAAAAAAATTATAAATGAAAATTTTGGAAAATTAGTCCAACTGGAATATGCAGAGGTTCCTTAAAAAGACTTCCAAATCTCTATTTGAGTAGGAATCGATTTCAAAAAAGGTTGAACTTTACAAATGTGATATAGAGAAAAAAAATTGGCAAGAAGTTACAGCTCCTAACTCTGGATCAAATTTTCAACTCGAGAACGGATAGAGACATAACAATTCTGCGAACGCCAATCGATTCAGAATGACGAAATTAGTATATTCTGTGAATTTAAGGTCAATAGGCAACAAAAAAATAACAGTCAGGAAAACTCCAAAGGGGTATCCCTAAAAATCATGAAAAGTTCAAAGTAGTCAGATTCACTTGAAATCAGTACGAAATACCCAAAATTTTATGCTGATTCCGAAAATACATGATTTGGATGTACCCTGATACAAGGTGTACCATAGAAAAGCCATAAAACGTCAAAAAATTTCTCGCACCAACGAATTTTCGATGAAATTATTTTTCGTTTTTCAAAAAATCCCAAACTACTCTTCAACGTATCTGAACGAGCTGATTCCGTATCATGGCTCAAAAATTGAATTCGTCAAGTCCAGGAGTACTCCAATTTATGTTTTCTTCGTTATGAACTGCATCAAATATCTTTTCGGTTAGGTGTAGAATGGCATCTTGTGTTGATTTTCCTTTTTGAAGTCCAAACTGTGAGTTTGATATGACTTCATGTTTTTTCTTGATGATTTTTGATGATTTTTCTTCAGAATTTTAACAAATCTAGAGCCAGTAGATTCTCTTTCCAGAGAAATGTAGGTATGTCATTTCCTTTGAAAAAGATGATGATCTGAAATCTGATGGTGTTGTGGGTTTTTCCGAGTGTTCTTTCAACTGATCCCGTATTTTCTCCAGCTTCCCATCTGGAATTTATTTTATTCGTTTTATCATATGATTCTATAGTTTTGAAAGATAATATTCGAAACGTGAAGAAAAAAACAAAAAAATTAGGAAAAACCGAGGAGATAATAACCAGACTACGCCGTCATTTCTTTTACGAGAATATTATTCCTACTATAAAACCCCTCAAATATGACTTAGTCTATCATGAAAATTCCAGCTGAATCCACTTCTTCATTGATGAAACCTTTTTTCAGTCCTTAATTGCTTCTTCCAAGAAATTTCTTTCAAATGACAACAACCCTTCAGGCAAACTTTTATCACGAGTTGAGTTCAATGGATGAAAACAATCGAAAATACAATCAAGAGTAAAATCTAGAGCTAGTCCGTGAGTCGACAACTACCTGAAAACTCCTTCACATAATGAACGGGGTTAATTAAGAGTTCTTAAACGCAAGCCTTTGAATTCAAATAAGGGTAAATGGATTGCAAATAAAGACAGGAGTATTTACTTTGGAACATGACGTTTGTAAAGATTCAGCGCAATGGAGGTTTGATTCATTTCGAACTTGCTCCTGTGCGATGAAAAACTTTCAGGTTAGAGTGAAAATCAGTCATTGAAATATTGATTCTATCAGTAGAGGAATATTTTCATGGAATTCAGGGCAATAACATAGTTGTAACTTTGCCTAATCGTGAGTGTTGTAGTGATAGTTTCCCTAATATTGAAGTTGTTTTTTGGCATTGAACCGCTTTCAATATTGGTTTAAAAACATATTCGATTTTACGTCATCGTTTTGACGATCGCAAAACGATAAACTTTCTCAAACATTGTCTTCATGAAACAATTAAATGTCATTTGTCACTTTCAATAAAAAGTTCAATTTGCTCTTGTGTAAGATAATTGTTATTAAAATTTAATATTGTTTGTTTTTAAGATTTCATGTTGCTTGAATAATCGATTCATTTACAGGAAATAAATATTCGTGCAATACCTTTCAACTAATTGAATACAGAGTTACTCAGTAATGTCATTGTTTAAATAGAACATAGTTAGTCAATGCCTATGGAAAAGGTATTGGACACAAACGCGAGTGTCATCTAGCGTGATTAGTTACAAACATGAATATTTGACGTCATTTTAATGCAGGATTCTTCAAAAAACCCGGATTTTAATGCTTTTCCATTGTTTTAATCAAGTTACGACATGACTTGGAGGTCAGATCACTGAAGTTACGACATGACTTGAATGCGAGCTCACTATCGCCATCTACATGTCGCATCCATTTTGATCCAATTATAATCCCATAAGGTTGACTATCTTCTATATAAACAATGGTTGTAGTGATAATTTCCCTAATATTGAAGTTGTTTTTTGGAGTTGAACCGCATTCAATAATGGTTTAAAAACATATTCGATTTTACGTCATCGTTTTGACGATCGCAAAACGATAAAGTTTCTCAAACATTGTCTTCATGAAACAAATGTCATTTGTCACTTTCAATAAAAAGTTCAATTTGCTTTTGTATAAGATAATTGTTATTAAAATTTAATATTGTTTGTTTTTAAGATTTCATGTTGCTTGAATAATCGATTCATCTACAGGAAATAAATATTTTTGCGAAACTATGTTCTTATTCTTGCAGTACCTTTCAACTAATTGAATACAGGGTTACTCAGTAATGTTGATCGAAAAGTTTTAATCGAGCTGAATTCCTATTCTTGAATGTACGACTACTTGAATTAGTGTTGAAATAAAGTGAAACAAGCCCAACATTTCAGAAAAATGGACTTGAAAGAATACAAAACGAAAATAATTTAATGTATTGTATGAAAATTTAAAAATACAAATTCGAAATATGTTGATATTGTCTCAACATGTCAAATATATATATATATATATATATATATATATATATATATATATATATATATATATATATATATATATATATATATATATATATACCGGGTGGCTACGGAAGTATTGCCTACGGAATATCTCAGTTATTGTATGAAGTAAATTTGTGAAATTTGGAGCGTCGATATAATGACATAAGAGCTAGAATTTGAGCATATTGACATGTCGAAGTTAACTTCCGGTCTGACCGGAAGTAACATCAATTTTCTTATTTTATATAGAAACCCTATTTTTTTTCTTTTCGCTTTATTCAGCATTCAATTCCCTTTCTAATGACATATCACAAGTTGGTATCTAACCAGAAACTAGATCTGAAAAAAATTATTATTTAAATTCACCGAGTAAGCCGTGGAAGCAAAATGAAAGCCAAAAATTGAAAAGTTGGCTATGGAAACCATACGTCACTTGATAACAGTTGCTACTACTGTGATATTTCATTTTCATTCGTCGGCGTTATAAAAAGCCGCCAAAAAAAATATTGGAAAAATTGGGAAAAAAACTCTGAAGGTCCATAACTTAAATAGGAACATACAACTTTTTCTTGCCTGTACTATTCAGCATAACCATTCCTTTCTAATGATATAATAGAAAGTAATTTTTTGAAATGAAATACCAAAAAATCCAATTATTATTCTTCAAATAACGAAAAAACAGATTTATCGAAAAAAAATATTCAAATTGATAGGATTAAAGATGAAATAAATTCAAAACAAATATTCAAAATGCAATCCCTCAGCGTCAATACATTTATTGACTCTGGTGATATTTTCATGTAAAACGTTTCTCAACATTTGGGGCGTGATATCTTGGAAAGCTCTACGAATTTTTACTTCTAGCTCATGTAGGTAGGCTGTGTGGAATACACCCTAGTTTTAAGATGCCCCCATAGAAAAAAGTCGCACGGAGTAAGATCAGGTGACCTTGGTGGCCACCTGACTGGACCATGGGTTGTTATAAGTCTCTCTTGAAAGCGATTTTGAAGATAATTTCTCGCTATTCTTGAGTTATGCGGAGGGGTGCCATCTTGCTGGAAGTACATTCTCTCAGTTATTTCCGCTGGTAGGTTGTTAATGAATTCCGAAATTTCATTCGTTAAAAAATTAGAGTATCTCTCTCCGGTTAGTTGGCCCTGAAAAAGAATGGGGCCAACAATATGAGTTCCAACTATTCCTGCCCAAAAATTCACACCAAATCTCTCCTGGAAGCCGCCCTGTCGAAACCGGTGCTCGTTTGCTATCGCATGTCAATTTGTCAATTTGTTCGGTTCGTGAATAACGGGGCATTTTTTTAATATTCCACTAACTGATTTCGATTTCCAAACCCTTTTAAAATGGCAGAATCAAAAACACTACTTCGAACGTCAAAATAATATGGATAGCAGCGTTCGTGACAGCTCTCATTTCTTTTTTGTTTCATTCCAAAATACATCTTATTCAGCCTACTTGTTAATATTTTGGTTCGAATGATTATTGCAATGGAATGATTATTCTGAATAGCACAAACATCGTCCATAGGTAGATATTAGAATATCTATGGACGATGGCACAGACCAAGTACGTTTATGTTCCTATTTAACCTAGAACCTACAGGATTTAATTTATCATTCCACATTATTTTTAATTTTATTTTTGCGTATGGCGATAATCTGTTTTGTTATTTGAAGAATAATAATTGGATTTTACGGTATCTCAGTTCAAAAAATTATTTTCTATTATATCATTAGAAAGGAATGGTTATGCTGAATAGTACAGGTAAGAAAAAGTTGTATGTTCCTATTTAAGTTATGGACCTACAGAGTATTGTTTTTTTCCCAATTTTTCCAATATTTTTTTTGGCGGCTTTTTATAACGCCGACGAATGAAAATAAAATATCACAGTAGTAGCAACTGTTATCCAGTGACGTATGGTTTCCATAGCCAACTTTTCAATTTTTGGCTTTCATTTTGCTTCCACGGCCTACTCGGTGAATTTCAATAATAATTTTTTTCTGATCTAGTTTCTGGGTAGATACCAACTTGTGATATGTCATTAGAGAGGGAATTGAATGCTGAATAAAGCGAAAAGAAAAAAAATAGGGTTTCCATTTGAAATAAGAAAGTTGATGTTACTTCCGGTCAGACCGGAAGTTAACTTCGACATGCCAATATGCTCAAATTCTAGCTCTTATGTCATTATATCGACGCTCCAAATTTCACAAACCTACTTCATACAATAAATGAGATATTCTGTAGGCAATACTTCCGTAGCCACCCGGTATATATATATATATATATATATATATATATATATATATATATATATATATATATATTTCAATGAACTTATTGAAAATATGAACAGGATGTTCATAGAATCAAATATGGAATCATCTGCGACTGAAAGACAAACTTTAGTCACTTTTTTACATCGTTCAAGATAACCCCTCTTGGAAGGGATTCATGTTAGAAAGGGAAACATTCTCAATTGAAAATTGAAACAAACATGACTCCTCTGGATATGGAAGTAGTTGTTTTTTGTTGGATATTACAAAAAAGTAACTTAATTTTCATCGTGGGTTTTTTTCATTTCCAGAGGAGACATGTTTTGTTCAATTTTCATTTGAGAATGTTTACCTTTTCATTATATATGAATTTTTCATGGACTCAACTAAACCAAAATTTCCTTTCTGGTGAAATGATCCAAACATAACGACAGTCTCCGGTTGCTGTGGTTTAAAAAGATGGCTGGGAATGATCCCAAACCGGGTCAGGTTGATCATGCTCAATAATCTTGACCACAACTCTTAACATAAAACCAATTTTTTTCTAATGCAAAGCGAAAAGAAACAAAATTTCAATCGATCCATAAAGTTATAAAAAATGTGATGATTCATTTGAAAACGTTTTCCAGAGTCAATGAGATTCTAGAGAAAATAAGATGTCAATGCAGATTTTCCTTTTACTTCTCCTTTTGGAAGTTTGAACAAAAACGTTTAATTTATTCCAGTTTCTTTCAAAACTCAATATCAAAACACAAACAGACAACTGACAGCTTTGAACCATTCTCATTTAATAGTTTCAAAACATTGCATTTCACATCGAAACACTCTGTCTACGTCATTGTTTCAACGCTAAAATGAAAAGTTTTCAAACGGACCGAATAATTCAAAAAAAGTGGTACGCCAAAGACAGCTTAAATAAATTAACCAATCAAATGTCATAATTATCTCAATCAAAACCATTGCAACCACTGCTTCCATCTTGTGGTATTTTCAAATCAGTGTACATTTTCATAGTTACAAAATTCGTGAATACAGGAACGTCAATTTGACGCCTAAGACGCCAAATACGCAAAATAAACCGTTCTGGCAAAATAGATAAATCTCTGGTAGAAGTCAATTTTAGCTCAAAGTAGAGTGGTATAGACGAATCGGGAAAATGAATCACAGAATCATCTCCACAACTTTGATTATAAACATATTTAAGAATGGGGGGTATACGTTTCGGATTCAGCAAGAATTCATCTACAGCCTCATAAAAGTTTTACAACAAATATTGACCAGGCAATATACGGACAACTTTGGTGTATATTTTATTACATAATTTTTTACATGTTATGGAAGCTTTATTTGGAAGTGCTCCCAGCTTGAATTGATAACGACACCCTTCTGAAACAAACGCTATCAAAAATTGATTCTGTCATTGTCAGAATAGCGCAGTGCACTGCCATTGTCATACCATAAAAAAAATTGATTATAGTAATTGAATGGTTCTATTGAAAAAAAAACATGAGTTTCGTCACTAACTATTACTTTCTATGGAGTCTAATACGATTATTTTCGATTAGCCTTTATGATGCATTTTGTCGTTAGTGAAATTGGGTTTGAATTATTTCCAAACGACTTCGGTCAGTATGCGCTGTGTCATTAAATTTTACGATTCTTATCGCGCTTGTTGCTTGTGGAGTAACATTACCCTTTTTATCGTCCAACTCACATCATTGAATAAATTATGCTGCTACAAGATGAATTAAAAAAAGTTGAGGAAGAAAACGTTCTCGAATTGTTGTTGTAAAATCATGGTTGTTGAAGAAAAATGGTCGATTCTATATCAGTAAAATGATTGAGTGTGAATCACTCACGATAAAAATTATTTTATATTGTATCAGTTAAATAATCGTCAGGGTCATGTGTGAAAGAATAATATCATATCTTCACTAATACAGGATCATCAAAGATTGACAAAACGGTTTTGATCCTGGGATATCAACGGCATCAACCATTCAAAAGTTTGTCCATTATATCTACAAATATATTGACGGATAAAAACTCGTGAGTGAACTATTTTTCGACCTCACAAAAGCCTTGGATTGTCTAGATCTAGATCGTACAGAAACTTTTTAGGTATTCGTGGAAATATATTGAAGTTGCTCATGTCATTCCTGAAGCATAGGAAAATCATTGGGAAGGTCAAAGGAGCCCGATCAGAACACATTCTACAAATGAAAAATATATTTATTATGCACCAGCTAATCAGTATACACTATGCCCTCATTTTTCCTCACCTTACCTACAGAATGATAGTTTGGATCAACGCAGTTTCATCACAAAGATATCAAAAAGTTTGATATTTGGAATAAAATGTACCCTGAAAACCTTACTTTATTGCAAAAAATGTTCTCACTGTTCTAGGTATGTATATCATGAGATCAATATTATCAATGGAAACAAAACTTAATTATATGTATAATACTGTGATGTAATTTTTCATAGTGGTTTATACAATGTCGACTATTCTATACTGACTCTTCCAATATCCTGTAACAATGTTCTTACTGGAATTGAAGTAATTGCTGATATCCTTTTGATGCACATACATCGATTGAGAAACTATATGCAGCATCACTTGGTATTGGATCAAGTCATTTCCACATATGAATTGCTGTTTCAGAATTCTAAAGAAATTCGATTGAGATGAACTTCATTTCAAACTTGATGAGAATACTGAATTGTTTCCTCCTAAATCGAAAACAAGTTGTTGTCAATGAGATCCAGCGTAATGATAGAGCTACAGTAGAACAGGGAGTTCCTCAAGGATATGTACTTGGTCCTCTTTTTTTAGTCATATATTGACGAGTACTGAATTGTTTCCTCCTAAATCGAAAACAAGTTTTTGTCAATGAGATCCAGCGTAATGATAGAGCTACAGTAGAACAGGGAGTTCCTCAAGGATATGTACTTGGTCCTCTTTTTTTAGTCATATATTGACGAGGTACCCTTTTTGTAGATCCAATTCATGCCCTAATAATCATGTACGTGAATGACACAAATTGGGGACACAATGATGGGAAACCTACTCATAAGAGAAAACTAAGGTTTGTTTCATGACCATTGAACAGATTTCGAATGAAATGAAAAAAGTTTAACTCAGGTAATGAATTTTGGTGAACTTGGATGAACAAAGGACAAAGAACAAAGAACAATTTTTTTTAAACTCCAACAACTTTTCAAAAACAAGATCCATAAACGAAAGCTGTAAATCATTATAAATTTGTTTGAGGGTACTGACTGGTTATTTTTAGTTATCGTTTATCTCAATTTGATTTTCCTAAGAAATTATTGGAATAATTTGACGCCAAAACCTAGTTTTCATACTCTTTTTTGTGATACAAAATGGACTACCAGCAATAGTTTTGAATTTTTCAACTAGGTACCACCTGAACTTTGAAACGTATCCAAATTCAATGAATTTTATACGAATACTCCTATTGGTGTATCCAAAGACAATTATTATTATTATTGTCTGAGTGTTTCCGGTCGACTTACTGACTCTTCACTTTCCATCTGTGAAAAAACCCTAAAATCCAATCAGAATCAGCCATATTCAAACAACAGCAATCCTGACAAATTCAAAACACTTCCAAAAGCTCAGTTTTAAATTTTTGAAAAGGTTTCCAAAGCGAAAATTGGCGTTGAATCTGCGATCAAGATTCACACTGAATAAGAATTTCAATTTGAATAATATGGGCCCAAGGACAGGTCCTTGGAGCACACCAATCCCGTTATTTTTTTCAGTTCGTATGGAATCTGTTGAATTACTAAAAATCAGTAGTAGTAAATGTGAAAAGAACAAGTAAATCAATACTCACACAAAACATGAAGGACGATCTGTTCCGAAACGTCGTCACCCACTCCGTTGCTCGCGGTGCACTGATACACCCCGGCCTGATGCCTATCGACCCGTTCGAGGCTGAGGACCGGAGTGACGGCCGTCTGCACGCCGTCCGGCAGGAGATTGTTTTTTCGCGACCACGTTATCTTCGGCGGCGGATTGCCCGAGGCCTTGCACTCGAGCTTCATCGACGAACCTTTTTTTACCTCGACGCGACCGTTGGACGTTACGTAGTGTAACCGGGGCGGCACTGAAACAAAAGAAAATATTGTTAATAAGTTATGGAGGCGGTTTTTTCCAGATGCTTTCTCAAGGAAATCGATCTTTGTGCTTTGGTATGGAGCTTTTCATAGCTGGAAGGGTAGTTGAAACTGTATCTATGAGTGAATAATCAAAAATGTATTCCTGAGTCGAGTTAAAATTCCATGGGCGATTAAATTGTTTTGACACCATGTGATAAGGCTCCCAACTGACGAAATTACCAGGAAAATTAGTTTCGAGAAATTTTTTCGAACGGAACTAAATACCAAGAAACAATGGAGCACAGAATCCATTCGAGCACTGGGTAAGAATACCATTACATGGTACACGGACGGGTCTAAAACTCCCGACGGAACTGGAGCAGGAGTATTTGGACCTCGTACCAAGTACTCCGAACCCATGGGACACTTCCCAAGCATTTTTCAAGCGGAAATTCACGCCATGCATTCATTTCAACCTCGACAGGAACTACCGGAACAAGGAAATTGCAATCCTCTCCGATAGTCAAGCAGCCATCAACGCGTTAAGCTCATATAACATCAACTCGAAGATGGTCTGGGAATGCCTAGAAAAACTTAATGATCTAGGCAGGAACAACAAGGTGATCCTCCTCTGGGTGCCTGGGCACGTCGGAGTAGAGGGCAATGAACAAGCAGACACCCTGGCACGAAAAGGGGCATCAACGCCACTGATCGGGCCAGAACCATTCTGCGGACTTGGAAAATCTCACTTCCAAGAAGAACTCAATAAAACTGAAGAAGAAATGAGAGCAACATACTGGCAAAGACTTCCAGGGCTAAGGCAGGCCAAAGATCTCCTCGGCAATTTCAACCGAGCAAGATCGAAAACACTGATTAACCTCAGCAAAATTAGTCTAAAGACAATCACAGGATTTCTAACGGGGCATTGCAGACTCAAAGAACACCTAAGGAAGCTAGGCTTGGAGGAGGACAACACCTGCAGATTCTGTGGGGAACATCCAGAAACACCTCACCACATATTGATGGAGTGTTATGCCGTACACCACAAAAGATTAAATATACTGGGATCACACCAGCTGACTGTGGAAGAAATACCACAAATGGACCCCCTCAAAATCCTAAAATTCCTGAAGGAATTGAAGCTTGAGGGGCTGCTGTAAACGAGAACACCTCGAGATAGCAGAAGAAGATGGGGCACAATAGATCTAACTAGGTCGCAGCGCATCAGTCACCATCCATACCTACCAATACCAATACCAATACCAATGTGATAAGGCTGAAATATTGAATATAATTGAAAGTCAAACACTGCACCGGGGTATGATGGAATTTCTGTGGAAGTTATCAAAACATCAGCTGGTCATGTAGCGCAAACTATATGTACTTTGATAAACGCCATTTTTGTCACTGGCATTTGACCTTCAAACTTCAAAATAACAATTGTTAGACCTGTATTTAAGTCTGGTGAAAAAATAAAGTGAACAATCACCGTCCAATAAGCATAATATCCAAAATTGTAAAACTTCAAAAAATCTTCAAAAAACGTTTGGTGGCTTTCACAGAGAGACATCACATAATTTCAGATTTCCACTTTGGTTTACAAAATGGGAGATCAACTTCTGATGCCATAGTGAACTTAGTCACTCAAATATATGATCATTTAGATAAAAAAGGACCCTGTCTGGAAGTATTTATCGAATTAGCCAAGGTCTCTGATACCAATAGTCATGAAAAATTACTGTGGAAATTGAATAATCTCGGTATCAGAGGTCTGACGAATGCTCTCATTTGAAACTACCTAAATGAAAGGGCACAAATGGTTACAAGAGACAGCGTATTGAGCGACCCATAAGAAATCGAATATGGAGTTCCCCAAGGTAGCGTCTTGGGGCCAATAAAGTTCATACTTCATTTAAATGATATTCTATCCACTGATATTTCTGGCAAAATGATCTTCTATGCTCATGATACAGAGTTATTAATTGATGGAACAATCCAATTCAGTTAAATATCTCGGAATACACATTGACCAAAATCTCAAATGGAATCTTTGTAAGAGACTCAGAGCCCTTTTATGTGTTTTAAAAACACTCAAAAACGTACTGAGTATAAATGATTTGCGCAGTACATATTTTCTTTAGTCCAGTCTCTTAATGTAAGGAAATCTAGGATGGGGTGGCGTCTTTAATACAACTGCAAAACCGCTCATGGTACTCCAGAAACGATTTTTAAAAATTATCTATAACTTAGATTTTCGTTTCCCATCGGCACAAATATTTCAATATTGTGAGTTGATGAGGTTGAAGTATCTATATTTCAAACAAGCGTTAATATTTATATTCCAAAACAGAAATGAATTCAAAAAACCTGAAAGCGAATAACTTAGATATACCAAAATTGAACAAAACTATTGGACAAAAATCAATGACATAATATATTGGACCCAAATTGTTCAATCTTGCTCCAGATGAGATAAAAACGGTACGAGTATTCAGGATATTCAAAAGTTCAGTGATCAAATGGCTCAAAAACGAAAATATAACAGTACTTTGAATAACTTCTGCCGACTTAATTCCTGATACTGACATATAGTTTAATATTATTACCAATATTCTAGCGTCTCAAATATTTTAAACACGTGTCTGTATTTTATATTTCAACATTACAATATCTCATTACATGTTTACAAATCTATGTTTTTACTTTTTTCAATTTACAATTTTACATTATTCACAAATTTACAATTTTTACATTATTCACAATCTTTTTATCTACACTTCTATAGTTTATATATTTAACTCCTGAAGAATACAACAGCCAACCGGTGAAGAACCTGTACAGACTGGTACAGGGGACCAGAGTTACGGAGTGGGTGCTGTGAAACAAACACGGAAAACACAAAAAGCCCAAGAGGCTGAGGTGTAGCTGGTGAAAGGACCAGCATCCGAGGAAAGAAAAAAAAATAGTTTACACACTTATATATTATGTCTTTTTAATTATCTGTTATTTATTTATCACATTAGGACTATTTAATTATTATTATTTGCATATCATGGCCATCGTTAGAAGAAAGATATTTAATATTGATGTTTCACAGACAAGTTTTCTGAAAACTTGAGTGAATAATCAATACCTATATGTTACCGCTGATGAAAATCAATTAATATGGAAAATATGTTTGGACAAACTCTTTCTTCTGCCTGTATTAATCGCATTTTTTTTTATTGTATACTTTATAAATTTATGAAATTTGGTGATTAATAAATACTACTACCACTACTACTACTACTACTATATATTATTGAAATTGAAATGGTGACCTAAAATTTAGAGCTCGTTCTGAATTTGACCCAATTGAAAAATAAATATAAACTAAAAAAAAACTTTTTAGACAAAAGCTGTTATTTGAATGCACTAAAAAAAAGAAAATGAATTTTAACGTAAATTAAACCATAATTAAGTTAAATTATGGATTTTCAAATGATATAAAAGCTTGCTGCGAGAAGTCTCTATGTATTTCTTATTGTAAATTGAATTTAAAATTACCTCAAGATTTATTCTAGCGACAATCTTTTATACCATTAAAAAATTTATAATATGACAAAATGATGGGTTTGATTCACTTTAAATTTTATTTACTTCTTTTTAGTGCATTAAAATAAAGGCTTTTGTCCAAAAAGTTTTCTTTAGTTTATTTATTTATTCCTTTTCATTTTTTCTGTGGTTGTGTTTCTTAGACCCTCCATTTCAATTACTCCGTCATTCTTGCACGGTCGCTTGCCTGTTAATTTACCGTTGGAAAATTTTCCGAATTTCTACGCGTTCTCTATCTAGCTTTCGAGTGGGCAAGAGGGATAAATTGTTTTGAAACCGTATTTTCCAATAGTCAGATAAAATTCACTATTTTTACGGATTTTTTATATTTCAATTTCGCGAAATTTCCTAATTTTCTTCCATATCCAAAAGTTGAAACATTTTCCGAATTTCTTTGCGTTCTTTATGACAATTGAGTGAAACTTGTCGTTTAGATGATTTTCAACGATGAGTCTACTCTGATGACATATAATATAGGGTGGTGAAATGAAGAAGGATAAAATCAGTGGAAACTTGTTTTTGGAATAGACTGTGATTTCAAATTTGGAACACTCTAAATTATAAGTCACTGCTCCAATTACTTTTATCTGTGTTTTGAAAAATAGAAGTACTTTAATCTATAGCCACTTTAATTTTTTCCACCTCCTTCGTATACGGAACGGGATATTTGAAATTTCGATAGTGCAATTTGAGTTTGGGAGGGTTTTGTCACTGTTATGAAGTACAAAATTTTCTGAGACATCTGAAATAGAATATTTTCCTATTTGTAGCAAAAAATCTGTCGGTCACTGAATGAACACTTTCACAGATAGGTGGAGTATTACAAAGAATAGTTCTGATACTAAGAAACATTCAATAAATACGGTGATGAAATATTTACATACGGCCACTATCCAATGACATGAATAAATAAAACAGTTCTATGATATAACATAATATACAAACTCAAATATCACGCGATGTAATAACTGAGCATTGAATGAATACAAAGTCAATGCATTCTTTATGTGGCACGGAAGTTTATTGAAATCGTTCATTTCTTCGAAAAGAAACGATTTCGTGAATTGTTTTGTTCCTTTTCTATATACGGGAAATTTATGAGTGCGGTCCTTGTTTTGTGAGTAGTGCCGTATCTATAAAGAGGAACTTTTTTTCGGGTGTTCCTAATTTAGCCTCAACTTCAGAATGGCATGGATTAGAATGATATGTCCACCAGTCCACTTTCGAACCATCATGGCCATGTTCCATCGGTATCACGAAAAATTGTAATAGCTTCTAACAAACATTCTAATACTCAATATGAAACAATTTATTGTAATATGTTAAACAAAAATTACCTTCACTTAGGAACAGCCAACATGTACATTAACCTTTGTTACATGCGAAATTAGGAAAGGAGAGCAGTGAATGGGCAATGATGTTTCACGTCACTAACATACCCAGGAACTCAGTGGGACGTGGATTCGACAATAAACATTGATTTCGATAAGATTGAAATATTCAAAATTCAAAACCACCCTGATGGAATGGGACAACCCACTGCACTAATATTACTAAAATATTGAACAATAGAATATATATATATATATATATATATATATATATATATATATATATAATTGTATAAAAGTAATATGTAAATATGTAGAGGTTTTGTCTTCCCTTACGCTTGAATAACTTGGACAAGAATAGAAGAAAACGTCATGTCCCTTACTGATAAAATATATCAATTAATGTTACACACACTGTATGTGCACAGTTTGGCTCACAATACAAAATAAAGTGAAATTAATGTAAATATGGCACTACCAAGATGGATTTTAGTATAGCAACAGTAATCCTCCAGTGACGTCACGATGATAGCTAACAATTATGAATACCTATGCCTTAGGGGAAAACTCTTAATCTGAACTTATCTGGTAGATTTTCTCAATCAGGCCAGTTCACCAATTGTAGTTGTAGTTCTGGAATAAATAAAACTGAATCTACTAAGTATGTAGGCATTACAATTGACCAAACACTAAGGTGGAACGATCATATAACGTTCACAGTGAAAAGAAAGTTGATTTACAAATTTTATCAACTCCGAAATATCTTAGGACGAGAAGTCATGATGTTGGTTTCTAGCGCCTTGGTTGAGTCTGTTATAAGTTACTGGGGTGGATTACTTAAAACATCTCTACACAATATGAAGATATTCTACTGAGTTATTATATCAAGAAATTGGCTTATTCAATGTTAGGAAAATATATGCATATCAGTGCTTACTATGGGTATTGAGTAAACCTATCAACATAACCTCGCATCCACATAACACACGCATGAACTCGAACCAAGTTATGTATGTACCACGATGTAGGTTGAGCCACAATCAGAAATGTGTTACTCACTCTGGTCCAAAATTGTGCAATCAGCTACCTCTCCAAATTAAAAATATAAGCAACTATAATAAACGAAAAATACAAATAAAAGTTTTCGTTAGAAATCAGTACGATCAATTGAAAAACATTTTTGAAAACGATTGATCATCAAACCAATATCTCTCTTACTTCTTTTCTTTCTACGTCTTTTTCATTGTTTCTCAGAATGTATTGAATGAATTAATAATACCCAATTCATAGTTAAAGTATACGTAGTACTAGATCACAAATTCCACATAGCGATGGAATATTATCACATTTTATTATTATAATCAATGATAAGTAATTTATATGACATGTAACTTTGTAAATCTGACAGTCTGTTGTGTCACATCACAAGCTTAGGTTAGGTGACCTCAAATTCCTTTGAATATATTATTCTATCACAATTATATTAAAAAACTGAAGAATTCCCACAAACATTTTTTTTTGTACTATATTTTTAGTAAAAATGTTTTTCATGGATACAATAAATTTGAAAGTTCACCAGTGCCTTGGTGAGTACCGGTGTGCACTGTGGGTACGACACAATCGATCGAAATACGTGTACAGCTGGGACGAATACCATTGATGGGAAATGTGGCATATATGACAATAAATGAAGCTTGTTTCCTTAAGATCAAATTTGATAGTCAACGAAGATATATTTACAAAAAATCTGCTTTGATAACTCTTGATCTATTTAGAAATATGGTATCAAGTTTCATAGCATGATACATCATCTTGGAGACATTTCAAAAGTTGTTCTATTTTTGTTTAATTTCTCCTGACTACAAGTTAGGGTTGTTTGACCACCATGCTCGATACTACCCGACATGTCCGCTACACCAACCTCCATTGATGTACCGGAAGAAGTAGTAGAGGATCGTCAAAGAATTTCATCTGAAAATACCGTCCACTCAAACGAGCTTTGACTTATTCAATAGTTGAACAAAGACTCCAATCATGCAGCTCCGTTTGTCTTCACCGTCCAAGAATCAGACATTTCTCCTAATGAAAATAATTAACGATGTGAACCAGACGTAGGTCTGTTCGCGTGTTTGAAAGGAAATACACGAGAGATATCTCTTATGATAGGCTGATTATTGTTCGGTAGGGAGAAATGATTTATTATAGGTCTTTATCTGAATATCGTTGATTTTTTCCACTGTGGAGTTTAAGCAGACGACTTTTTCATATAAATCTTACTGGTATTTTGATTTTGCGTGCATGATAGTTCATTGTACTGCATATTCCTGTTCTATACTGAGAGTTATTGAATTAATTTTGTCCAGGAAGTTTTTGATTTTTTTTCTATAATTTTCTGTGCTTGCATGAATACTGTGAGCAATTGAGTAAATTTCTGTATATTTTTCAATAGTATTTTACATATTTCTTGTAGAATCATGTCAATACTGTACCAGATATGATTCAGTAGTCCTAAGGAGCAGTAGTTGTTTTCCATTGGATTGTATAAGAAGTAGTGAAACAATCGATGACACTTCTTGATATTGAAATTTGTTTCACGCTTCAACACGTGTTTCGGTAACTGAGTTACCATTCGAGAGAGAAGGAGAAACATCGGCGAAGAACAAACCCAACGAAATTATCTATTTGCCATACATAGAATCGGCAAAAAAAAAAGAATTGAAAGTGTAGGAAACGAAATCGTCCACAATCACCAAAACAGTGTGGTGAAACTAGGAAAAATCCATAATAAACCAAAGTGTCGAGAAAACATCAGAAACAGATAGTGTGGCAACGAAATTAACCATACTTTCCAAAATACGGAAAGTGTAGTGAACTAAGGAAAAATTCACAACACTTTCCAAAAAATAGGAAGTTTCGTGAAAAAATGAGGAAATGATAGTGGGGAAAACGATATTCACAACACTTTCCAAAGTACGGGTAACGTGGTGAATCAAGGAAGAATTCACAACACTCTCCGAAACAGAAGAGAAAAAAGGAACAGGAAAAGTGGAACAAGAATTGAAAAGTGTGAGAAGCGAATTCTTCTACAGTTCTGAAAATACGAAAAGTGTGTTGATTCAATGAAACAAACAAAAATTGTTGAGAAATTATCGGTAATTGAATGTGGGAGAAACTAAATTCATCACACTCCCCAAAATATGTAAAGTGTGTTGAACCAATGGAAAATTCACAATATTTTAAGAAAAAACAGAAAGTTTTGAATGGGGCATTGAAAGTGTGGGTAACGAATTTTTCCTTACTTCCCAATATACGAAAGGTGTGTTTAACAAAGAAAAAATTCACATCGTTTTCCAGAAAACGTAAAGTGTTAAGAAATTATCGACAATTGAATGCACTTTCCAAATTTGGAAATTGTAGTAAACTAAGGAAAAATTCTCATTGCAAAGCACAAAAAAGATTGAGCAATCATCGGAAATTGAAAGTGTGAGATACGAAATCAACCATACTTTTCATACTACAGGTGTGGTGACAAGGTGAAATTCACAACACTTTCCATAAAAACAGAAAGTGTTGAGAAATTATTAGAAACTAAATGTGTGAGCAATGAAGTTCACCACACTTTCCAAAATACGGAATATGTGGCTATTCAAGGAAAAATTCACTACTGTTTTCAAAAAATAAAATGTGTTGAAAAATCATCAGAAATGAAAAGTGTAACAAACGAAATTCACCTCATTTTCCAAAATACGGAATGTGTATGAACCAAATAAAAACTCCTAATCCTTTACAAAAAACCGAAAATGTTGAGTATTATGAGAAATGGAAATTATGGAAAACGAAATTCACCACACTTCTCAACATACCGAAAGTGCGGTGAACTAGGGAAAAATTCACAACACTTTCCTAAAAACAAAAGGTGTTGAGAAATCATCAAAAGCCAATTGCCAGACGCCAAAATTTGTCTGCACTTGACAATTGGAGGGATTGGGCCAGCTGCAGGTGTACTTAAAAGTTTACTGACGGACCCAGAAGGCGAAGAAAACATAGAATCTAGGCACTACGCCTTCTTATGGGAAAACTGAAAGGGCATATCAAAATAGTCGTATGTTCCGGTAACAACATCAGCATCGCCGTGAGCAAAGATCGAACATATTATACAACGTCATATATATTTTCTTTGGAATATTATACGCTATTTGTTATGTATCATAGTTGCATTCTTTATCCGCAAGTATTAATACATAATTTTGATGAAAAAAGTAAAGAAATGAAGTTCCCTAGGAAAGGTCCCACCTTCAGAAACCCAAGAATCATTTCGACTACTGCTTTTTTATTTTTGTTTTCGAAACGTTCAGTTTCATATCGTAGAAGGCTGAAAACCATCAACTTTAGATAACCTACAGACATGTGGATCGTTTCTGAAATTCAGTCAAATTCAAGAACTATTGAGAATATTAGGGATACATAATGGAAGCATCCGTAATCAAATATCGTCGTAAATGCAATCTTAGTGTTCATCAAATTTGAATGGTCTCGAACAATTGAAGATGTACGTCGGCTTTTCCAATACAATAATAACTTGAAAACCACCTTACGTCAAACTTAGTTACGAAATTAGGTTAATGAATTATTTCAACTCGAACGATAATACTGCCAAGCTGGGAAAGCTAATGAAGGACTTTTCCCCAACTCGAACCACTCAGAGTTTCGTACTTCCTTTCCATTTCAATTTGGAATTATTCACTTCACTCGGGTAATATGTGGTATATTAACTTGCCACTTAAAATATGAGATCTTACGTCGAGGGAAGTTTTGAGGTAAACTTTGCTAGACATGAAATTTACATGTCACGACGTCTAACTATATGAATGGATATGTTGCTCGATAAATGTTGAAGAAGAGTATGTTACCGACATTCGAGAAATATCTGTGCAAAATTTGTTGTTTTTTATAGATCTGCTGCACCCTACGAGCAACTCTCAAAAGTCGGTTTATTGGCTATGCCCAACAGGATAATAAGTATTCTCAGTAGAACCTTCTGAAGGGTTGGTAAAATGAAGTTGAAGCTCAAATCGTTGTTGACAAAATTGATGATGATTGAAGAGTCAGTGGAAATGATCTCAAGAATCATGATCAAGATTGTAGATCTATTCGGGTCAAGACATTATTGGTGTTCGACATGGTTTGGTTGTGATTTCCACGTGCTGAACCATCTAACTCTTTTCGGAAAATGGTTCTCTGTCATTCTTTTCAGATTCGACCAAGTATCCACTTGATAAACCACAGCTGTACCATCGGTAAAAACTGAAAAAGTCGCCAAAGTTTGTATAGACTATTGATATATATTTACACTGGATAGCAGTGGTCCACGAACAGCATCTTGAGGAACTCCAAAGACCATAGTTTTGGTTGAGCTCATTTCTTCTCCTATTTTAACTCTGTAAGTCGTAAGCTTGTGAATAGCTTTTATAATAGCTTCTTTGAATGCTGTAGGACACTTTTTCGATCTGATGGCTTCATTTATCAAGTAGGAAAGCGAGGTGTTTCATGAATTGATCAATAGATATCAATGTATGAGATCTCTGGCCGTCAGGGCCAGAAACCATTTCCAACTTCAATGTATCAATGATTTCTCCAACCTCGATCTCGTTTGTATCTGATGAATACATTGAAATGTTTAAGTATCTCTCAATGCACCGATAGCTTGGATCTATTTGTAAATTTTTCGCAATTTTTTTTACCAACTGTACTATAACGTTTGACGAACGACTTAGCAATATCCAGAACTTGCTGGATGAGTTTCGCTCCAGTGTTCTGATTTGTTTGATGTTTCCTTCTTGGATTGATTTCTCATTCTGAATCCGTTTAATGCATCTCTATAAGATATTGGGACTATTTCAATTTTTGTTGTGCTGTTGCTTGTAATAATCAGCTTTCATTTTCAAAATAAGCACCTCCAGCTTATTATTATATGAACTTCGAATTCTCGTTTCAATACTCAATTCTCAGGATCATTTTGTTATTTTCAGTACTTTTTTGTTCTGACATCTACTGATTTGATTAGTTTCCCAGTTATCCACTCACTCCCAACAATTTCTTTTTTGATTATTTTCTTGTGGAAAATTTCTTCATTGTACTTTTTGAAACACTGACAAAATGACCCGTGGCCTCATCTAAGTCATCTTCCGTGAAAACATGTTTCCAAGATTCATTTCTCAATGACTTGATTACTTTGACTCCTTAGAAGAAGTTGATTTTTCGAACACCATTCATGTAAATAGTTGATTTGTTCCTAAAGAATGAAACAACTTTTCAAATTAGAAATGGAACCATATTAGTTCAGATAGTTCGTAACTTATTACAATCAAAAGTCTCGTAAACTGCATTGATAAATATCAAGAACAACAATGGCCCCAAGTTGGAACCCTGAGGGAGTCCACTGGATCTGATATAGTTATGTGGACGGAATCCGATATAAGAGACTTACTTCATTTTTTCACTCAAGTTCAAAGGGTTAAGAATATTAGAATCCCAAACATGTAATTTTCTTCAAAAGTGTCTCATGATTTATTTTTTTGAAGGCCTTGAAGACATCAACTCATCCTCGTCGGTCTACTGATTCATTTAAGTATTGACTGAAGATTGATACATTACTAATTGTAGATCTTGAATCCATGAATCCATGTTGGAATTCAGATGAGACATGTTTGGTTGCCAGATAAATGCGATTATACAATTTCATCTCCAAGACTTTTGCAGGGTTATTTAAAATTTAAATTGGTCTAGAATTGATATTAAATTGTATGTTTTCCAAATCTGGTTCCGCTAATTATTTCTTTAATAATTTTTCTGAATATGCCAAACTCATGAAAACAAGCAGTATCTCCAGTTTATTTGTATTTTATGCGGTTTTAATTTTGGCTTAATCAGTCTTATGATTTCATTTGTGTACCATACTGGATATGTTACGTTTATAATTGGTGTGATTTGGTACATGTCTGTCTAGGATTTCATAGAATTTACTTCAATGGCCAAGTTTGCGTTAATTACACCATATAAAAAAATTTGTATGAAAATTTCACACCTCACTTTTAGAGAGAACCAAAACATTCGTTCTTGTTTAGATGCCATGGCAACCCAAAAAATTTCCGGAAATTTTTATCCTCCTGGGTACCCTGGCCGAAATTAATAAGTGGAAATTTTTCTGTCAAATATTTGACAGGGGATAGTTTAAATTTTGCTTTGATGTACAAATGGAATTGTATTTTTCATTTGAAATGAGATAATATATCATATGTATGTATTTATTAAATATTTCGAATGTGTCTGAATATTTTCTTCACGATAATCGCAGAATTTGCAAATTCTGAAATCAAATTTCAGAAACAGTTCAATACACCAGTTGTCTACATGTAAATCAAAGGCCCCGTGGCGAGTCGGTAAAGTGTCCGCCTCGTGGTCGCGTGGTCACTAGTTCAATTCCCAATGAGGCAACTTGTTTTTTTTTTTTATTAAAAAAATCAAATTGAAATTTTGTTAAGTGTGTTTTACATATCTATATTTTCATGCATCTTTTTTGTACTATGCATATAAATAGTTCAGGTGAAACCATCGTTAGTTATTTCTTATGAATTGTTGGATGATTTTCATTTCTCGATGTGAAATTTTCTTACCGAATCTCCCTCGTGCTTGAATTAATTGCCGTAAATTTATCTCGTACATGAATTTTCAAAGAAAATTACCCTCGTCGCTTCGCGACTCGGGTAATTTTCAAAAAATTCATGTACTCGAAAAATTTCCGGCAATAATTCAAGCACTTGGGAGATTACAAGTGAGAATTCACTGTTATGCAGTTTAGGTTCCATTCGCGCTGATGACAAAAATTGTAGATTCATCATTAGTTTCTAATAAATTAATTTTTATGTCTCTTAACCCATTTACTGCCATGGTTGCGATAACGCAACATCAAAAATAGCATTTTTTTTAATGAACGATAAAACGAATTTTTGATGATCTTTCAGTGGCATGTAATAAAACAATACTTGAAAATACAGAAATTAATTTTTTTAATACATGAATATATTTGAAATTTTCTATGAGGGATAATCATTCACTGCGGAATTTCTACCAGAAAACCTTGTGATCATGAATAGTCCTTACAAACTCATCGGTTCACTATTTTCGTCATCCATGATGAGATTCATATAAAATAATATTCCTAAAACATACTCACATGATAAATGAGAATGAAATGATTGAGATATATTTTTTTGAGCTGTATGAATATGAGGTTGCGAAAACGCAACATTGGAGGGAACAGTGTAATTATGATAGTCTGAAAAGTTTTCAAGTCAGAACTTGTATTTTCACGTCTGGCGAATTCCAATATTATTCCGATGATGTAGGGCCGTTTTAGTCTCATTCATGCAGTGCTATAGGAAGGTTGGGGACGTTGTCGTGCATCGGTATATCGTCGTGAGAACTGTAAAGTTACCAATGGTGAGTGGTTTTTTTCTGACGTGTGGTCTTCAAATATTCATTATAATTTTTGCAGAGTAAAATGAACAACTGGAAGAGACCATTGACTCTCAGAGAATTAGAAGAAATTGTCGAAGATTTTGATTTGGATGAGAAAAATATTGATATTTGTTATATACCACCCGATGTAGATGATCTTACGGATGAAGAGAACATCGACGATGATGTGATTGGTGAACTAGAAAATTTGCCTAACGATTTAGCAGGAACGTTTGAAATAATGCATGTGGCTAACGAGAACGAGGAAAGTATTTCACAAGAGGTAACTCTTCCTCCACCAAAAAAAGCAGCAAAGATGGAAAATATCACTTGGTGTAGAACACCTGTCGACTATGAGATTGATGCTATTTCCAATGAGGAACGGGATGTGAAATCTATAATTGAAGTGCTTCATGGAAAATCTGTACTTGATTTCTTCAAGCAAATGTTCGATGAGAAAGTAATGGAGTTCATCATTTCTAATTCCATAAAATATTCAAGAGATAATAACCGTCCCAAGTTTGAGTTAGACAATGGTGATTTGGAAATATTTTTGGGAATATTGATTTTGAGTGGATATCACACTCTCCCACAATTACAACTTTACTGGTCATCTCATGAAGATAAAGGAGTACAATTTGTGAAAAGCGCGATGTCTCGAAATAGATTTCTTGATATAAAACGAAACATTCACCTTGCCGACAACAATCAGCTGGATAAGGGAGACAAATTCGCCAAAGTTCGACCGCTAATTGATCTTCTGAACGTGAATAACTTGAAATACGGCATTTTCAGACAGCATTTGTCGATTGATGAAGAAATGGTACCCTATTTTGGCCGACATTCAGCAAAAATGTTTCTGAAGGGAAAACCGGTACGTTTCGGTTTCAAAATGTGGTGCCTAACCTCTAGCGATGGATTTTTATATCAATTCATACCTTATGGTGGAAAAAATCCTGAGAAAGTCAAGAAAGAATTTGGTTTAGGTGAAGAAGTTGTTATTGATCTATTGAAAGTTCTGAAAACCAGATCAGCTCATAAGATTTACTTCGACAACTTTTTCACCAGTTATAAGCTACTAGTTTATCTAAAAAATGAGGGATATTTTGCAACTGGAACTGTACGCGAGAATAGGATGCTGAAATGCCCATTAGAGAATAATAAGTCTCTAGGAAAAAAACAGCGTGGTGCTATGGATTCTCGTTACGATCACGTAAACGAAATTAGTGTAGTACGTTGGAATGACAATTCTGTGGTAACAGTGGCTTCCAACTGTGAATCTGTGCAGCCCCTTGTACCTGTGAAACGCTACAATCGGAAAGAAAAACGTGACACTTCGATTCCCCAACCAAACATGATTGCCAAGTACAACAAATATATGGGCGGCGTTGATTTGCATGATAACGCGATTGCAAATTACCGAATCAACATTCGTGGAAAAAAATGGTGGTGGCCACTGTTCATAAACATGTTAGATTCTTCTGTGGCAAATGCTTGGAAACTTCATAGACTTGTGTATAGTGACAAGCCAATTTCGCAGCTGGATTTCAGGTCTGAACTTGTAAGGAGCCTCATTAGTACCGGAAAATGTAGGACACAATCCATTCGAGGACGGGGTTCTACATCATCTATTCCATCTCCTGCTCGACTTGATGATATTGGTCATATAATCGAGAGAAATTCAGAAAACTGGAGGAGACGATGCAGATTATGCAAGAGTACAACCGTTTTTATGTGTAATAAATGTAGAGTTCCATTACATTCGAACTGTTTTAAGGAATATCATAACTGAATTTTTTTAATGCATATCTTGCCAATGTTGCGTTAACGCAACGCAAAAAATCTTGGTTCAGTTCTTCAATTTTTTTTCTTAAAACCCTAAAGATATTTGAAAATATATAAATAAATATTTATTCATTAAAAAATTGGTGATTTTTGGGATATTATTGGTAGTGGTTTTAAATGGGTTTTAATAGGATTTCAACTACCGATTTTTTTATTTTTTTTATTCATTATAGTCTTTATGAAAGTTAGTATTGGAAGAAGTTAGAGATGTTGACGGTGGTCTATAAATGCAGTCAATAACAAAATTATCATTTTCAAAGTTTACTTCAGAGTGTAACATTTCGATTGTTTTCCAGAGGTATGAGTTGATAGTGGTAGTTCAACTCACTTTTGATATAGACAACTTTCCCATCATTCTGTTTTATATTGCCATTATTACGAGGATATATTGAAAAATTCTTCGCCTACTTATAGAACCAAAAAAAATTTCAATGTCAAAATATTTTATTACTTAACAGATTCTCCTCTTAATTGGATACATTCATTACAGCGAACCTGCAACTTGTCTAGACCTTTCAAAAAAAATATTTCTTCTTGCTGTGCAAACCAAACCTCCACAGCTTTTATTACCTCTTCGTTGGAAGAAAATTTACTACCTTTTAATTTTTTTTTTCAGTTGAGAAAAGAGATGATAGTCGGACGGAGCTAAATCTGGGGTGTTCTAGTAATTCAAACCCTAAATCACGAATTTTTTGCATTGCAACATGAGATTAATGTGCAGGGGCGTTGTCCTGCAAAAACAAAACACCTTTGGATAGCTTTCCGCCTCTTTTCTCTTTAATTTTTTTCCCGTAGAGTGGTCAGTAATGTCGAATAGTAATCTCCAGTTATTGTTCTACCCTTATCTAAAAAATCAATCATGATTACTCCATGGCAATCCCAAAAAACTGAAGCAAGAACATTTCCAGCAGATATTTGGACACGAAACTTCTTAGGTCTTGGAGAACCGGAGTGTCGCCATTCCATCGATTGTTGCTTTGTCATAGTAACAATTCGGTTTAAGAAGTCTACATCGTTTTCAAATCGAGCACAGATCGAACGCGATGCTACTATCCTTGCACGCTTTTGGTCAACATTCAAACAGTTGGGGGGGATCCATTTTGCAGCAATTTTTCTCATGTTCAAATTGACGTGAACTACACTGGCATGCAAAATTAACCGGACAAACAAAATTTTGTTCAAAGTCAATCTTAAATAACTTTTTAACCTTTTCATCAATTTCGATAATTTTTTTGCCAAGTTGTAGGTACTTTCATTGTTATCATTCTCTAATATCGATTTTGCAGAAAGTTCTTAAAGATTTGTCGTTATACAGGTTATGATAAAAGGTGCACTTTACCCCAACATTTCTGAACACCCTGTGGAAAAATTTGAATACTGAATGATAGGTCTTCGTACGAGATTTTAAAGCCTGATCTTTCGTCAACAGTTCTTTTTTTGATTCATATCAATAACTGCATTCTTAAAGAAAAAACGCATTTTAAAAGAAAACCATGCGATTCGTAACCATAAACAAGCGATTTTTTTAAGTTGGCTTTGCTTGTTATGACAAGTTTCAGTTAAGCATTTTTTATGGCTTGTCAAAAAGATTTTTGCTAAGCAGTAGTCAACAATTATTCACAGATTTATTTGCTTTATAGTGTATGTTAAGGTGGTTGTGTCTCTAGGTGATTTGTGTTTCGGAGGTATACCGCTAACGAGAAAGTTTTTAAAAAATGAGACCGGAACAAGTAGCGCAAGCTGTAGCTTTACAAGATGATGGTCGTGCCATTCGATATATCGCAGATAGACTTGCTGTTCCACGCAGTACAGTATCCGATGCGATAGAAAGATTCAGAGAAACTGATTCGTACTTAAGAAGACCTGGGCAGGGAAGACGGAAAGCAACAAACGCAGTTGAAGATCGGTTTTTGAGACTCCAAGTTCTTCGAGAAAGAACAATTCCTGCTACAGCTTTGGCTCGAAGATTGGAAGATGTTCATGGTACCGTAGTTTCACCTGACACAGTACGGCGAAGGTTGAAGGAACAAAACCTATCATCTTGTGTACCTGCCACAGGTCCCCTATTGGATGCAGGTCATCGAAGGCAGCGCTTGGAATTTTCTCGAACTCATGCAGATTGGGATATGGACGATTGGCGAAATGTTCTTTTCACAGACGAGTCTCGTTTTACGAGATATTCACCTGATGGTCGTCAAAGAGTGTGGAGAAGGCCTGGAGAACGCTATGCTCAATGTTGTTTCTCTCCTAGAGTTCAATTTGGTGGTGGAGGAGTGATGATATGGGGCGGTATTTCCTTGGAAACCCGCACAGATCTTGTTTAGCTACGAGGAGGGAGCCTCAATGCTGACAGATACATCAGGGAGTGTTTGGAACAACATGTAGTCCCTTATATGCCCTTTATAGGAGAAAATTTTCTCCTAATGCAAGATGATGCTCGGCCGCACATAGCCAGAATGACTAGGCAATACCTCAATGATGTTGGTATCCAAGTACTCGACTGGCCGCCAAGGAATCCGGATCTCAACCCCATAGAGCATATGTGGGACAAATTAGGACGAAGGCTTAGGCAGAACTATGGAGAATTTCAAACTGTGGTTGCGTTGGAACAGGCGCTAGTAAACGAGTGGGAGCAAATACCCCAAGACGCAGTTGCTGGTTTAATTCAGTCTATGCCAGAAAGGATGAGAGCTGTTATTCAAGCCCGGGGAGGAAACACTCGATTTTGATACCAATTAATTACCATTGTTGTCACTGTTATTTTTTGAATAAATTTTTTTTATGGTTACGAATCGCATGGTTTTCTTTAAAAATGCGTTTTTTCTTTAAGAATGCAGTTATTGATATGAATCAAAAAAAGAACTGTTGACGAAAGATCAGGCTTTAAAATCTCGTACGAAGACTTATCAAATTTTTCCACAGGGTGTTCAGAAATGTTGGGGTAAAGTGCACCTTTTATCAAAACCTATATAACGACAAATCTTTAAGAACTTTCTGCAAAATCGATAGTAGAGAATGATAACAATGAAAGTACCTACAACTTGGCAAAAAAATTATCGAAATTGATGAAAAGGTTAAAAAGTTATTTAAGATTGACTTTGAACAAAATTTTGTTTGTCCGGTTAATTTTGCATGCCAGTGTATATGATGAACGCGTTCGTATGAAATATTCAGTGCTTCAGATATCCGTTTTAGCCCTATTCGACGGTCTGTTAAAATCATGTCATGAACTGCATCGATATTTCGGGGACTGACACAGAAATTGGCCTTGCCGATCGGTCATCATCTTCAATGGAAAATTCACCTCTTTTGAAGCTTGCAGTCCAATTTTTCACGGTCGCATATGAAGGACATTGATCACCAAGGATATTAAGCATATCTTCGTAAATCTGCTTACCTCCTAACCCTTTTAAATATAGGTACTTGATGATGGCTCGATACTCCAATTTTTCGATTTTCACAATTTCGGTGGACATATTTTCTCTTTTAATTTATTGCGTAACTCTGGTTTTTACTTTTTTGACGTCAAACTTTACACTGACACTTCTAATAAGTTATTGTTCGCTGCTATGGTAACGCAATCTTTTGTTTATGCAGGGAACTGGTCTAGGCTAACTAGATATCAATACATCCTCGTAGGTATATGATATATTATCAAGATATGATATGATCTTGTAACATTCAACAACGTAGGATTCATCATTTCGAATGTTTCAGTGAAAATGTTTCGAAAATATTCCTTAATTGTGACAATTTCATGAAAAACTAAAATTGATTCTTGCTGTCATGCTACGACACAACCAAGGGATCAGATAGCTTTCAAAAACCTACCTTTTGTGATATTTTTTTCATTATTTCAGCCATGAATCACACACTAACGACCACGGCTTGACGATGGGAACTTATAAATTTCTTGCCAACAATAACTGCAGAGCTTTATACGCCTTACGACGATATCAGTGGTTTTGCGTGACTTAAATGCTTCATATTGTTTTGATGGTCCCACCGGCATGAGAAATTGGTAATATACTTCTGAAGAATCTAGCGCACAATGTCGTAACGATAAATTTTCTGACACAAAGCGAATTATTTCCTGACCGGCTAAAAACACAATACGTAAGCTTTTATATGACATATTCCCCATAAAGATTCCCATATATTCCCGGTCATGAGCGCGAAATGAAAATAATAAAGTGGATAATTTATTGACATTACCAATTGCTTGCTTACGTCTTTGAGTTCTTCTGGGAGGAAGTAATAAATAGGGGGAGGTTCTGGATATACGGGTGGTAATTAGGTTTCGTTTATTTCCTGGAAGTGCTGTTTATGTCTGTTGCCAGCGTTGGAGAAGACGCAGGATGCGAATGAATGCGGTTAATGAAATTCAGCGTCACTTTATAAAATAAACTGGGTGTCTAAGCTGTGTCAGGATATAATTGAAAGACACAGGGAAATTAATAATAATAATGATGTTTATTCAGGAAATCAATGAAAGAATAAAATGTGTAAATGTATAACAGTAAAGAATATATAAAATTACGCGATGAGATGGTATCTCTGAATAAACAAAAAAAACACCAAAGGAAAGCTTGTGCGTGGGTATATCCATGAAATAGAATACAATATCAAATTTAAAACACACTTTCATTGGTATCAACATGTATATACAGGGTGGGTCACGGTCGATGGTACCTTAGACGTTTACGGAGAACAGGACATAGGATCATTCTGAAAATTTGGTTTCTCAAGTAGTTGCTCTTGGTCTATCGATCTAAAATATTTTCAGCAATGCAGCGTTGCCGCTTATACCAGAAAGTAGCAGCATCTTTGTTATTTCAAATTGGTCACCCTGTATATTACCGCTTTTTTGAACTTGTCATTCCTCTCTGATTATTTCTGCCTCATACTCCCCTATACCTATCTCTAACGGTTTTTGAGATATTGGTTATTTTCCATATTTTTTATCCAAAACATAGCTCGAATTGAATGTTTATTTCTGCGGTATTTGGATTCTTAGGAAGTTGCAATTTTGTGTTTAGTTCATCAAGATCATGTAAATTGATTCTGTGTAGATAAGTTTGTTCTGCGTTATACAGGGTCGTTCAAAATTCATGATCTTACTGCTAGATACGAAAAGGGTTGAAAGTGGGTTTTTTTAAATGGAACATCCTGTATATTATGAAATATCCTAAAAAATTACTAAATTCCCTTAGAATTGATTTATAATGTTCCTATACCTAAATAGCCAGAATTCCGAGATAATAGCAATTTTCACTTGTAATCTCCCAAGTGCTTGAATTATTGCCGGAAATTTTTCGAGTACATGAATTTTCAAAGAAAATTCATGTACGAGATAAATTTACGGCAATTAATTCAAGCACGAGGGGGATTCGGTAAGAAAATTTCACACCGAGAAATGAAAATCATCCAACAATTCATAACAATGGTTTCACCTGAACTATTTATAACCACTGAAATATTGATATGTAAAATACTTAAAAAAATTTTCATCAATAAATGTGTTTAAATTTGGAACAAAAAAATAAATAAAAAAGTTATTTTCTCATCGTGGATTGAACCACTACCACTGAGCTCAAAAACATGTATATTCAGATATTTAACTATTTACATTGCATTTCGGTGAAATCTATGTACAACACAACTCTGCTTGATATTTTCCGCCCACCTCCGTGGGCTGATAGGGATACCGCAGGTTGTGAGGGAGTGCTAGGGTGGGGGGGCTCCGTCGTTGCCAGGGGTCGGCGTTGTCCCGAATGTAGTGTCTCCTCGGCTCCTCAAGAGGAACAGGTGAGGCACCCCCGCTGGTGTTGACGGGTGTAACTCAGATTTGACCTTCCTACATCATGGTATTAGTATACCCTGTCTCCCGCTATGGTAATACAGGGGTTGATTGTCAGATTGATCAGATTTTAGAAGTGTGATTTGTGAGGGGTGTTATGTGGATTCCCGGAAAAAGTTTTCGGCAAAAAAACGGGTTCTGGTCTTAGTCCTCTATAGAGGTGACTTGGTGCTTAGTCTTGGCGTTCATGGAACAAGTCCAGTTTTTGGTAAATGAGCCCGCCGTGTTTGCGGGGCTCATTGTGGTGTGCCCTTACTCTTGTTATTTCCCTGGTGAGTGAATTCATTATGTGGTCTTGGATAGTGGTGACTTTAGCTAGGTCACGCACGTTTCAAAGAAAATTCATGGACTCGAAAAATTTCCGGCAATAATTCAAGCACTTGGGAGATTACAAGTGATAATTGCTATTATCTCGGAATTCTGGCTATTTAGGTATAGGAACATGATATATCAATTCGAATAGAATTTAGTCATATTTGAGGATATTTCATAATATACAGGATGTTCCATTTGAAAAAACGCACTTTCAACCCTTTTCGTATCTAGCTGTAAGATCATGAATTTTGAACGACCCTGTATAACGCAGAACAAACTTCTCTATACACAATCAATGTACATGATCTTGATGAACTAAACACAAAATTGCAACTTCCTAAGAATCCAAATACCGCAGAAATAAACATTCAATTCGAGCTATGTTTTGGATAAAAAATATGGAAAATAACCAATATCTCAAAAACCGTTAGAGATAGGTATAGGGGAGTATGAGTCAGAAATAATCAGAAAGGAATGACAAGTTAAAAAATGCGGTAATATACAGGGTGACCCATTTGAAATAACAAAGATGCTGCTACTTTCTGGTATAAGCGGCAACGCTGCATTGCTGAAAATATTTTAGATCGATAGCCCATGAGCAACTACTTGAGAAACCAAATTTTCAGCATGATCCTATGTCCCTTTCGCCGTAAACGTCTAAGGTACCATCGACCGTGACCCACCCTGTATTATAACAATAAATAATAATGAAAATTCATATAATTAATGAAACAATATAATAAAGTAAAGTAAGTAAGTAAATTAAGAAAAAATAAATAGATAATATCATTGTAGAAAAAAATATACAATTACTGTGTACACAAAATTAATAGAATTCACTTGATTTATAATGAACAGTAAAGTTTCCAGAAATTATCTATTTCCTCTCATAGATGATTTCTGGAGTTATTTTGGGCGTAGTAGTTGTCAATTATTTGGACAATCTTACTAAATGACATTATTCATTCTTGAATCGGAGAACATTTTATATTCCTGAACATTATTCATCCGGAATATATCTGGGGGTCTATTCTCGAGTTCATGCGGAATCATTTTCAAACGTTTGAAGTGACATAGATCTATACAAACACCACGCGCTGGAAAGAGATACAACATTGAATTCGTATACGTTGAAACTCAAGAATAGACCCCCTGGTGTAATTCAGAACATTATCTTAATGCATTTTTATATTTCAGTTGATGCACTTTTCATCAGGAATACGATTTTTCGTCTGAATAAATTTCCCTACATTTTGAAGTTCTTTTTGTCATCTATAATGAGAGGCCTTCATTGCGTTAATTGATATGCATTTTGACGAAATGAATAAACTCATGCAGTTTTTCGACAACATGGACAATTATCGGTAATTTTGATGCACTTGTGTAATTACTTCCGATAAGAGTCTCCATTCAATGTATTTATAATGGAATTATGAATTACAGTGGCGTCCCAAAGGGTGGAATTATTGATATTAGGACAAATCATTTCACTCCAATTTTTTGTGTGTTTAATTTTTTTCAGGTAATTACAATTTTATTTGTCTCTGTAATGTATATCGTATCTCGCTTCATTTATGAGTGAATTTTAAAAACTGTTTCCTTGTATGTGACAGGAAAAAACTACCCAAGTAAGTAATTGACATTAATAGAACAAAATTATTTATTTTATTAGAGACGCGAAAACAAAAAAATTCTAACCATTTTTTTCTCACCTACGAACGACATATTCCCTAATGGTGTGATCTTTCGTACTGCTCAATAATTTTTTCCAGGAGAGTATCTTCATAGTTGATGGGTTCAGCATAAACTTTGGTTTTCGTTGTAGGTATCCTACACAAAAATCCATATGGGTTGAGTCAGGAGATCGTGCAGGCCAAGGAACTGACATCCAGTATCTCAAAAACGGAGCAAGTCAGGACAATCTTATTTTTGCCTAAAAACCTATCCTAAACGTTCGGCTGTTTAATCCTGGGCCACCCTGTACTTTCATCTTTCCATCATTATACTAATTTTCACCAGAATGTCACAAAATTTCAATCGATCCATCGTGTGTTTTATGGCTGCAGTTGGTGACGAAGGAACGCTTTTGGGTTTAAATAAGGGCAGATACCGATTAAAATGAAACGGGAATGTTGAACATCGCCTCGTGTTTTTACGCCGATTTTACGACCTGTGCCAGTGTACTAGATTTAATGGGGATTCACATCTGTCACCAAGCGCGGGGTTCACTTATTTATTGGTCAAAATGTGTTAATCCGAGTTTTTGTTTGAAACGTTGAGCTGAACTTGATACATTATTGCTGTCCGTTATTCCGGGCGTATGCTCAATTTAGCAACAAGTTATGAACGATGATACACGAGGAACATCGTTCATCATTCCTTCACATTTTCAATGCTTGTTTCCGCAATCGTCATCAGGTATACAGGATGGGTCACGGTCGATGGTACCTTAAACGTTTACCGAGAACGGGACATAGGATCATTCTGAAAATTTGGTTTCTCAAGTAGTTGCTCTTGGTCTATCGGTTTAAAATATTTTCAGCTATGCAGCGTTGCCGCTTATACCAGAAAGTAGCAGCATCTTTGTTATTTAAAATGGGTCACCCTGTATATTACCGCATTTTTGAATTTGTTATTCCTTTCTGATTATTTCTGCCTCATACTCCCCTATACCTATCTCTAACGGTTTTTGAGATATTGGTTATTTTCCATATTTTTTATCCAAAACATAGCTCGAATTGAATGTTTATTTCTGCGGTATTTGGATTCTTAGGAAGTTGCAGTTTTGTGTTTAGTTCATCAAGATCATGTACATTGATTCTGTACAGAGAAGGTTGTTCTGCGTTATACAGGGTCGTTCAAAATTCATGATCTTACTGCTAGATACGAAAAGGGTTGAAAGTGTGTTTTTTTAAATAGAACATCCTATATATTATGAAATATCCTGAAAGATGACTAAATTCCCTTCGAATTGATATATCATGTTCCTATACCTAAATAGCCAGAATTCCGAGATAATAGCAATTTTCACTTGTAATCTCCCAAGTGCTTGAATTATTGCCGGAAATTTTTCGAGTACATGAATTTTCTTTGAAAATTCATGTACGAGATGAATTTACGGCAATTAATTCAAGTACGAGGGGGGTTCGGTAAGAAAATTTCACACCGAGAAATGAAAATCATCCAACAATTCATAAGAAATAACTAACGATGGTTTCACCTGAACTATTTATAACCACTGAAATATTGAAATGTAAAATACTTAACAAAATTTCATCAATAAATGTGTTTAAATTTGGAACAAAAAAAAATTTAAAAGTTTTGTTCTTATCTCGGATTGGCCATCAAAAAATTCGTTCTTGTTTAGATACCATGGCAACCCTAAAAATTTCCGGAAACAATTTGACATGTGACAAGTTGATATTTTGCTTTAATGTACAAATGGAGGTCTAGTTTTCATATGAAAGGAGATAATTATGTATTTACTAGATATTTGGAATGTGTCTGAAAATATTTTCTTCACCATTATTGCAGAAATTGTCAACTCTGAAATCATATTTCAGAAGAAGTACAATACACCATTTGTTACAAGATTTTATCACAAGTCCCGTAGGTCAGCGGTAGTGTTGCGGCCTATGAGTCTCTAGGTCGATGGTTTAATCCACGAAGAGAACATAACTTTTTTCATTTTTTTTTTGTTCCAAATACATTTATTGATGAAAATTTTGCATGTATGAAGTATTTTACATATCAATATTTCAGTGGTTATAAATAGTTCAGGTGAAACCAGCGTTAGTTATTTCTTATGAATTGTTGAATGATTTTCATTTCTCGGTGTGAAATTTTTTTACCGAATCCCCCTCGTGCTTGAATTAATTGCCGTAAATTTATCTCATACATGAATTTTCAAAGAAAATTACCCTCGTCGCTTCGCGACTTGGGTAATTTTCAAAAAATTCATGTACTCGAAAAATTTCCGGCAATAATTCAAGCACTTGGGAGATTACAAGTGAAAATTGCTATTATCTCGGAATTCTGTCTTTTCAGGTATAGGAACATGATATATCAATTCGAAGGGAATTCAGTCATCTTTCGGGATATTTCATGATATACAGGATGTTCCATTTAAAAAAACGCACTTTCAACCCTTTTCGTAACTAGCAGAAAGATCATGAATTTTGAACGACCCTGTATAACGCAGAACAAACTTCTCTATACAGAATCAATGTACATGATCTTGATGAACTAAACACAAAATTGCAACTTCCTAAGAATCCAAATACCACAGAAATAAACATTCAATTCGAGCTATGTTTTGGATAAAAAATATGGAAAATATCCAATATCTCAAAAACCGTTAGAGATGGGTATAGGGGAGTATGAGGCAGAAATAGTCAGAAAGGAATGACAAGTTCAAAAATGCAGTAATATACAGCGTGGCCCATTTGAAATAACAAAGATGCTGCTACTTTCTGGTATAAGCGGCAACGCTGCATTGCTGAAAATATTTTTGATCGATAGACCAAGAGCAACTACTTGAGAAACCAAATTTTCAGAATGATCCTATGTCCCGTTCTCCGTAAACGTCTAAGGTACCATCGACCGTGATCCACCCTGTATACTCCATCTCCAAAAGTTCTTCAGTTTCTATCAGAATTACCTGACTAGATGGGGTTCATTCTGTTACTCGTTGACTCTACAGAGCTTACAATGTCTATGATAGGTATCGTTTTCGATGAAACACCTAAATTTGTCAGTATTCACCTCAAGACAAATTCTTATCGAGACAAAGTCAACTCAAAAAGGAATGGAAGTTAACCGTTTTTTTATACCAACGGTAACTTCCGAAAAAACAAGACGTTAACGACATTTCAACTGATCTCAAAGATAAATGGGAACTCACCTGCACATTTCAACATCATTAGCCAAAAATGCGGGGTATTTGAATTGTTTTTATAATATTATCCAATTTGTGAAGAATATGGTTTATACTTTTTGTAGTTTGTAGTTTTGTATTTTGGTATTTTTAGGTGACCATATTTCAAGTTGGTTCTAATGCATTTTAAACATTTCAAATTATAGATGGTTAGGACAGTTAACAATTTCACTCTTATAAATACTGGTTTGCATCTGTCTCGATAGTCCGTTTCAAAGATTAGACTTACGATATGTTTCTGCCCTACAAATACTCTACCAAAATCTTTACTACAACCCCATAATATAGTATTGAATGAAATGTGTGAAAATAGCTCTCCTTGGCTACATATAATTTCATATGCTTGATTGCAAAGGATGCTGAATTCAGTTTCTTGCATATGTGATTGATATGTAGATCCCACTCAAACCTCTCATCTGGAAAATGTTCCCAAGAATTTTACATCTTGTGACATAACTATTCCATCAATAGCGTTTATTTCATCAGGAATATTATCCTTCCCATTATAAAATTTCACTGAAAGTGACTTTGTCGTATTCAAAATCAGTTGATTTCTATCACACCATGATGTGAACCTATCAATGATTCTGCCGACATTTGTCAATAACGCATCTGCATCAGAACTAGCAACTGTAGTCGTTGTATCACCAGCAAATATGGTAATATGGCAATCAGTTATCTGTTCGGGTAAGTCGTTGTCAAATAACACAAGTATTAGGGGTCCTAAGACTGATCCTTGCGGTACTCAACATCACGCTCACTTCACACAAAAACATCATTTTCAACAGTCACACTACTTCCACACATATATGATTGCAACCAAGTCAATGAATTATTTGGAAAAGCAAACATTTTCAACTCATTATTATCATCAGTGACACTTACATAGCAGAAGATAACGTTTATACTTCGACGACCACTGGATAACACATATCTGTACTTTCGGCAAATGTTCTACAAGACTATATTAACAAATGTTCATAACAAACAGCAATGAATTGAATTTATCGAGAAATAGCAATTTTTCCTATCCACCTGAACGTCTGGCCGGGAAAGTTTAGGAGAATTCAAAAATATTATTGGCTAGAAACAGAACACCGGTTCATTTTTTTTTCGGGGCACCGAGATAACGAAGATGGAATGTTATCGAATGAGAAGGGTACAATGGCGGAGGCTAGACGTCTTTATCTGTCATCCGCCAATATATTTGGGTTATGAAAAGGTAACGTCGACCCTTCGTCGTCTTCACAAGGTCGCGATTGATATCATCAGACGGACGTTTTATGTGATGATTTTTTGCAACTCCAAAGTTTGCAAGGAAAATTTCACCAGCTGAAAAATATTAGCCTCCAACAATTTTTCTGTTATAAGTAATAAAATAGTATATTTCATTAGGAGTCGAGAAAATAGGCCACTTCTGAGGCGCACAAAATGCTAGATTATGGTGTTTTTTATTACACCTTCATTGGAAATAGGAAATGACCTAAAACACTCAATGTTCATACGAACTCAGAAATACCTACATCATTACTTTGTAATACATGTGTAAATTCAGAAGACCACATGTATTGTGACTATTTAATGGAAATCACTGATAACGTTTAATGTTCATTGAAGTCATTGTTATTATGATGAAGGTGGTGTATAACTTTCCTGCTGATCAACATTGCTACAGATTTTCTAGAGAGCTGTTTTTGTTGCACTCGTACTGATAACTTCCATTGTTTATTAAGTGCTAATTTCTCACGAGTTTGAAAAAGTTGCGGCAAGAGCGCAAGCGAGTGCTGCAATTCAAACGAGTGAGAAATTGCATTTCTGCTCGTGTTACACACCATACTTTTTCTACAACACCCTTTTTGCTAAAAATAATACTATACTATAAGACGGAATGAAATGTCAGTGACTCATTCTTATATTTTCCTCTTGAAGTTGAAGGTAGTAAATTCAATGACAATGAATTAACTTGTTCTCTTAGTTCTGGCGGAGTATTTTCAATTTCAGAACTGTCGCTATCCATTTTAGTTCAATCTCATTAAAAAAATGACGGGACAAGAATATTTTACGAATATTTTATGCTTGACGTTTGTTGACATTCAAATGATTCGATAGATGTTGCTCCGTTGCCTAGCGATGGAAAGTGTGTATGTGGGTATTTGAGACATCAGTAGTGATGTCTATGATTTTTGTTCAGAATATTATGAATTTGTACGACAATTTCCCTCATATTATATAAACCAATAGACTTTGTCTATTCATTCTTGAAGTTGCCTGATCGAATATCCCTTCGAAATGCAGAATTTTCAAGATATACTTTCACCTTGCTGTCACGAAAACTGTATTGCTTAGAAATTAGGTACTGAAAAATTTTGGCACAGAAATGTCACTTTGTGGCACAGAAATGTCACTTTGCGGCACACTAATGTCAAATTTCAATTATTGTGAGAAATAATGTTTGCGAACGTAAAACTATGCAGAAAAGCATGTTTTGGAGTGTGGTTGTAGAAAAAGACATATTTTCATTTTTATTTCACTGGGTATTTGCATGCTGGAGTTTTTTTTGTTGGAATGACCAACACCAACTTATGTTATTGAATATTGCAGACCCAGATTGATAATAAGAACATTTGAGCACTTGACATAAATTTACTCAATCACTGAATGATTTGTAGACATTTTATCTGATTATTATGGTTTCGGTTGTTTAATTGTGTAGATATTATGACACCCTTCATGTTGAGCGAAGGAACATCCTTCTTTTGTAGTAAAACTTCTTGATTTGTGATTTTTGCCATCTCGAAGGAATACTATCAAATCCGACCATTATTTTCCACGTCTTCCAAAGTCAGACGAATCAAGTTATCTCTTCGGCAAGCAACGAATATGCCAAATATTGAAATTACTTAACTTAAATACTACTTCTCGTCTGGTGGTTCAAGTATGAATTTGGCGACTTGGTAAGCAGTTTATACTTTGGAGTTTTTTGGTGTGTAACCAACACTTTCTCGTTTGAGAAATGCAGTAGGCTTTGGTAAATTATTCACATTTACATTTTCTTCCGCTGCCGGACAACTTTTTAACATTGAAAATTGACTCCATGAAGTTGAAGCTTCCAGGGATTTGCTTTTTTCTGAATATCATCACTTGTATCAATCAATCAATCACTTCATTATCCATTCGACATAATTGTCATAATAATTTACATAGAAAATAATTTACAATACGGGTAGGTAAAATACAATAAAATATTTATACAATACAATTAAAAATGCAATTTTATATCACAAAACTCACAGAGATTATAAAAAGATTTATCACCTAAAAACAATTTCAGTCTCTTTTTAAAAATTAGAGTTTATCACAAGATTTTTTTCCTTTGAAAGGCTGTCAAAAAATTTTGGCCACAAAAAATGAAATATTCATGCAATACAATTAAAATTGCAATTTTATATCACAAAACACACTGATGTTATAAAAAGATTTGTCAACTAGAAACAATTTGAGTCCTTTTTTAAAAAGGAAGAGTGAATCACAAGATATGACTTCCTTTGGAACATTGTTGAAAAATGTTGGTCTAATAAAATTAGGTGCTGATGAAGAAATGTTCAATTTTGTTTTGTCTACATAAATGTCTTTTTTAAAATATTTTGATCCTCAATTTGTCTCATTTTGACTAATAAAGTAGTTTTTTTTCTCCTATAACTTTCTGTTGTTGGCGTCAGTTGCAAAATAGACGATACTGGTTATCATATCTCTCACGTGACTTCTTGGTCTTGGGCAATAATTCTGCATTTACTTTTCCTCCTCTGGTGAAATCATTTTCAAATAATCCCACTACAAATAACCATATATTGTCACAAAACAAGCGTTGTTTACATAGTCAAGGGCAGTATGGAACTGCGACTGGCGACTGGCGCAATGCAACATTTCCCTAGTCTGGATACCAGGTAACACAGACCTAGAATGAAACGAAATAGCGGACGCCCTAGCAAAAGGGAAGGGGGGGCCGAAACAACGTTAACTGGATCAGAACCGGTAATCGGTTTAGCATATAGCACTGCCAAGAATGTCATAACAGCTTGGGCAGACAATAAAAGACTCGAGTACTGTCGGAGTCTACCAGGCCTAGCCCATTCCAAAGAATTTATTGCTTCTACAAGGAAAAAACAGGACTCTGACAAACTGCTAGAACTCAGTAGAGCGCATCTCAGAGTTATAGTAGGTTTGCTTACTGGCCACTGCAAACTCAAAGATCACATGCATAAAATCGGACTTGCACAAGATGCAGAGTGCCGGCTATGCATGGAGGATGATGAAACGGCAAAACACATTCTGTGTATCTGCCCTGCAGCGGCCAGAACTAGATTCTCAATTTTTGGCGATACGACAGTAAGGCCAGAAAACCTGGTAAATTGTTCTCCCAATGCATTCCTCAATTTCGTCAAGAGATTGGATATACTGGGAGAAATATAACCATAGGGTGAGCCACAATAGGCCATTGGCCGTAGTGGAGGGCCCACTTACGTTCAAACCTGACCTAACCTATTCGCCTACCCCTGTTGCTAAGGATACATACAAACAATTTGCGATTTCTAGACATATTATTTTATTTTGACACGTAGGCAGCTAATGACACTAGCGCACCGTAAAATTTTCCTTGCGGGAGCACGGGAAAAGCTCACTTTCGGAGCGCTAAATAAGCATGTAAATATAGTGTTTTCAGATAGGTATATGAATTTTTTTTTACTATGCCTCGTATTAACCCAAGTGTACTATCATCAATAAGATTATAATTGAACATTTAAACTAACGAATTTTTAAGTAATTCTTCTTCAGCTGAACATTCCGTTGTCTGCTTATGAACACAAAAGTCCAATCAGGGTAATGTGCTAATTGGTCTGTGTACTTCAATTTCAATTTCAGTTTTTTTTTTTTGAGACAGGAATCGTTGAAGGCTTATTCCTTAAAAACATATCCCAGTAATATTCATCCTTTCATCTCTTTGAATACGCAACAGTGAATTCATTAACACTGCTCAACTTCCTTCAGTTCAAATAAATTAATGCAGGAAGCTACATGGAGTAGCGTTACAAAGAAAGTTCTTTACCTCTCTGTGAGTTCGGATCTCGTATTCAAGGAAGTACAAACATACAAAGAATTCGTTGTCAATTAATTATATACTTACAAAACAATGAACTGAGTTGTCAGATCTTTCGACGGACTCATGAGAACATTTCAATTTCAGTTCCAGCTATAGGGTGCAAAAAATATCATCAAAATATTTAGCGGAAACTTCAACAGCATCTTGAGTGAGCCTCTCGCTTATCAAAATGCTCCTGAGGCAATTAATTCCGAAACTCTGGCCCTCAACGAAAAAATGCTGCTCTCAAACTCGAACGGTTGAAGATGACTGATTACAAATAACTGTTTAACATGAAATTGACTGCGCAAAAAAAACAGAAAATATGTCAGAAAGAAATCAGAGTCAGGAATAATTTATTTATCAAAAATGATAACACATTGTGTGGAGAAGACTATAAAATTCATGAACTTATCGTACTGATCAAAAAGCCAATATCAACTGTAATCTGTTCAAAATTGTTTAAAATTGAGTTTTTACGTTAACCAGCGACCCAAGGATCAACAAGGTCTTACCTTTTCAGTTGCGATTCCTATAGCATTTTTCTGGGCCATCAGCAAAATTTCTGCAGTCGCCAGGGTTTGACCATTCGACTGGCAGCCAGAATGATTCAAAATATTGGCGCTTTCACCACTAGGCTACCTGGCCCTGTATATATACAGTGACCGACAGAAACTACGCATCATATGGGAAATTTTGTTATTGATTAATTTTAACAAACATCGATTCGTGCAATTTCTTCTGCATCAAAAGAAACCCCAAAAGCCAAAAAAAGTGTTGTATAGTGGCGTTCGTCTTTTCCAGTTTGGCAAGAAATTTATAAAATTTGAAAATTATTTCTCAAAATACAATTGTTTGAAAAAATATCGGAAAATGTTATTCGGAAAAGTTATCCAGAACGAAATTTTATAGCTAAATGTGATCTGAGATGAAGAAGAATTGGGACCGTTTTTTTGCCATAAAAAGTGTAATTTGAAAAATATATTTCTCACAAGTAAACTCATTGGTAAAACCAACTGTTATATTTTGAATAATATTTTGTAAAGTTTCGCAAGCTTTTTCTATTCTATTCGTAGAGAATTTTAAATCTGTGAACTTTCCATGTTTTCAGAAGCTTCATAAGAGGTCACTGAAATACTTATCTTCAGGACATTGTAATCAAAATATTTTTAATTCTAAATGAAGGACCAAGTGATTTCTAATTAAGTCTCTAAAAAACAGAATACAGAAAATCACTCATCCAAGCTTACTCAAACAAAGTTTGGATGATTTACGGAATATTCTTATCGAAAACTCTTATCCAAAATCTTTAGTTAATAATTTACTCTATTGTGAAAGAATCGTCACTGCAACTCTACCCACACCATCTCAAAATTCAGACCAACAAGAAAATACTCTACCAATCTACAGATCTCTGCCATATATACAAGAATTGACTCCAAAATTGATAAACGTTTTTAAAGTTGACAATATTAAAATCTCCAAGAAAAATATTACTACAATATCAAAACTACATAGTAGAGTGAAAACACCCATTTCAAAATTACAAAAATCAAATGTTATTTATAAAATTCCTTGCATGGACTCTCCTAAGTCATATATTGGTCAGACGTCTAGAACACTGAATGGTCGCATTATTTCACATAAAAGCGACTGTAGACGAAATGTTGAATCATGTGCTTTGACAAGACATGTTATCTCTAAAGACCACAGGATGGATTATAATAATACCAAAATTTTGAATAGTGAAACTAATTTGTCCAAAAGAATTTTCATGGAAATGGTTCAAATAATTAATGAAGAACAGTCGATGAACAAAAGAACTGACCTAAGTAATCTCAGCTAAATTTATACGTATCTACTCAATTTTGAGAAACATAGGATAAAATCACCCTCTAATCAGAATCTTCCAACTTGATTACTGAAATAAATTAAGTCACTGTCATTCCTACATCAGTCATTTTATTTCACTTCATGTATATTCTTTTTTCGTTTTTTGCCAATTTCATCATTCATTCTCACGTTAGTAAGTACTCCATTTATTCATTCCTACATTTATTGTACAATGCGTATTTTCAGTTGTCCTGAGGAAGGTATCGAATTATACCGAAAGCTTGACAGTATCAAAGAGTTTATATATATAGTTTGTAGTATTTGTGGGGTTGCAGTCAGGGTTGCGGGCTATTTCAAAGAAAACTCTTTGATACTGTCAAGCTTTCGGTATAAATACATATATATATTTAAATAAGGATGGATTTAGCGAGGGGCAATATATGAAAATATAAGTGGAAAAGTTATTGGGTATAACCCTCAAAATGTTGTGCGATAACACGTGTTATATATATATATACAGGGTATTCCACACTCGATGGCCTATTAGACGTTTCTGGAGAACGGAACAACAGATCATTTTAAAAATTTGTGGGCATGAATAATCAAACATGCTCTACCCGTCTAAAATATTTTCATCGATACAGTGTTGCCACTTGTATCAGAAAGTAGTAGATACTTTGTTATTTCAAATGGAACATCCCATATATTATATGGATTTTGAAATCCTTATAATATTCCTCACAACTTTCCCATATAATTCCCTATACCTATCTGTGACGATTTTCGAGATAAAAATTATTTTGTCAATTTTTTGTGTAAAACCTGACCATTGAAAAATAACATTTTTTTCGCAATGCAAATGTACAAAATATTGAACTTTGGGTCATAGCTGCATAAGACCATTGAGTATTCTGTCGATGAACTGGATCTCAATTTCATCGTACAGGGAAGCTCAGAATTAACTTCTTTTCGGGGACTTATGAAAATGACTGAAACTCAGTTTTTTCAAATGGAACCCCCTGTATATTATTTCATTTTCGAATTCAACGAACCAGTTTGAATAAGTTTTATTGAGTATATCCTATACCTACCTCTTACCGTTTATGAGATATAAATTATTTTATTATTTTTGAGGTGTGTTCAAGTATAAAATTTGATGAAAAATCTATCAAATAACGAAAAATAGCTTCACTGTTTTGAGAAAAGTATAATGCAATACATGAACCTTCCTTAATACTGGGTGTATGACAAATATGATTATGTTGACAGTTCGAAGAATGAAAAATTAAATTGATTAAATTAATTCTACACAAGATATTATAATATTACAAAGTTTACTTGACAATTACAACACAGTTAATACTGCAAAAACAAAAACTAAGTAGCTCAGATGCTTGAAATGCTGACCATTTACTTGCAAACATTGATGGATCGACGTCATTACATGATCAGTCGTAGATCTTCGAATACATTAGTGAGTTCTCTGCCCACTTCACCTGTGCAATGTCCAGGAGCCCCACCCAACCGATACCTACAATTATAACATAAGTTTAGAGATAAATTGGGAAGAAATTCATTTACAGTTGTTCTCAGAATATCCAAATATTTTTCGGATTTAAACTTTTCTTCATAAATACAAATTAAAATTGTATCAACCATATCCATACAAAAAACATTGAAACTAAAGTTTAACTGACATATTTACTGAAATGGATATTTTTGGTGCAATGGCTCCTATTCACCTAATATTACATTCTGACCAAGCGACAACTCCGTATTTCGATTTAAAATATAAAATTCAAGCTATTTTATACACCCGTATTTCATTGGAACAATGCACTCTTCCCAAGTAAAAACCCGATTTACTCCGTTTTGGCGTTTTTGTAGATACGAGGGTTTTGCTTAGGACGGCAGTATTAGTTCTGGATTTCGGTGCCAAATTTCAACAAGAATCATAGTGTATCATGATCTGTTTGAAAAACAAAGGAATACACTTGACAATAACTTGTTGAAATAGTCCGACTGTCATACAAGAGTAGTGAAAATGGCAAATAATAATTATTCAAACTCTGATATTCTGAATTTGTTTTATGTTCATGGTGAGTGCAATAAAATCATATCAAGGACCTGTAGACGATTTAATGAGTTGTATCCAAATGTACCGGCAATGAACGAACGGAAATTCAGAAGAATTGAACGAAATTATATCAACTTCGGAAAAGTTCACGCCTCAAGACATCAACAGAATCAGGTAACTGGTGATATGGAAAATGAAATCAATGTGTTGGGATATTTTTACGCTTATCCTCATGCATCAATATCTAGTGCTGCGGTAGATTTGGGAATTTCTCGCACTTCCATTTGGAGAATTTTACAAAAACATAATATGCACGGTTACAAATTCATCCGGCTGCAAGCTCTACATAGAGATGATCTACCAAAACGAGTAGAGTTTTGCGAAATGTTACTAACATGGACATACGACGATCCCAACTTTTTGAAAAAAATTATTTGGACCGATGAATCACAATTTTCACGTGAGGGAATATTCAATCGTCGAAATAATCATTTCTGGGCATCAGAAAACCCTCATTTCATTAGAGAAAGGGGATTTCAACAAAAATTCAGTTTTAATGTGTTTTGTATGCTTATGGATGATACATTTTCAATATGCATTTATGAGGAAAAGTTGAATTCCGCCAAATATTTGGATATTCTGCGAACCACTGTGAGTGAATTCCTTGACAATTTACCTCTAAACATATATAATAATTGTTGGTATCAGTTGGATGGAGCTCCTGGACATTGCACAGGTGAAGTGAGCAGAGAACTCACAAATTTGTTCGAAGATCGGTGGATACGACGATTGGGTCCTTGGATTTGGCCGCCGCGGTCACCAGATCTGACTCCCCTAGATTTTTATCTCTGGGGAAAAATAAAAGAAAAGGTTTACAGAACACCTGTGAATACAAAACAGGAACTAGAAAACAGGGTTAGACGTGCTTTTGAAGAAATCGACCCGTCGGAAATCCGCAGAGCCACGACTGATCATGTCATGACGTCGATCCATCAATGTTTGCAAGTAAATGGTCAGCATTTCAAGCATCTGAGCTACTGAGTTTTTGTTTTTGCAGTATTAAATGTGTTGTAATTGTCAAGTAAACTTTTTAATATTATAATATCTTGTGTAGAATTAATTTAATCAATTTAATTTTTCATTCTTCGAACTGTCAACCTAATCATATTTGTCATACACCCAGTATTAAGGAAGGTTCATGTATTGCATTATACTTTTCTCAAAACAGTGAAGCTATTTTTCGTTATTTGATAGATTTTTCATCAAATTTTATACTTGCACACACCTCAAACATTATAAAATAATTTATATCTCATAAACGGTAAGAGGTAGGTATAGGATATACTCAATAAAACTTATTCAAACTGGTTCGTTGAATTCGAAAATGAAATAATATACAGGGGGTTCCATTTGAAAAAACTGAGTTTCAGTCATTTTCATAAGTCCCCGAAAAGAAGTTAATTCTGAGCTTCCCTGTATGATGAAACTGAGATCCAGTTCATCGACAGAATACTCAATGGTCTTATGCAGCTATGACCCAAAGTTCAATATTTTGTACATTTGCATTGCGAAAAAAATGTTATTTTTCAATGGTCAGGTTTTACACAAAAAATTGACAAAATAATTTTAATCTCGAAAATCGTCACAGATAGGTATAGGGAATTATATGGGAAAGTTGTGAGGAATATTATAAGGATTTCAAAATCCATATAATATATGGGATGTTCCATTTGAAATAACAAAGTAGCTACTACTTTCTGATACAAGTGGCAACACTGTATCGATGAAAATATTTTAGACGGGTAGAGCATGTTTGATTATCCATGCCCACAAATTTTTAAAATGATCTGTTGTTCCGTTCTCCAGAAACGTCTAATAGGCCATCGAGTGTGGAATACCCTGTATATTGTTGACATCATCAATACCATTATCATTCTTTATTTTTCCTAATATAGTTTGATAATTTTATCAGCGATCTAAGATCATCCTCTAGGGGTATACTGAATGATCGTATACTGTAGAACTAGATTTTTTTGAAGATTTGAATAATTGAATAAACACTAATGGGTCAATTTGAAAATTCTACTGACCTTTAAAATCAAAATTGGAAATTATCTCCAAAAAAAACGAGTCATTATCTGGCCCCCAGCTGAAAGCGACGGCCTAGATTTGCGTCGGCCGTGAGCTCGACATCGTCGAACGCCACGAAATTTCACGATACATTTGACATTCCTATCCCTATCTATCATCGAGTGTCGTCGAGGCGAGGGGCTGAATGCCACTGGCGACCCGGTTGTAAACTATATATTCTGTTGCTGGTGAAATATCAAAAGACAGCTTTGGAGGCTTTGACAGTGCTCGGCGAGGTGTGGAATTGTTGGACTGAGCCAGAATCGAATGCTCGCTCGGCTATAAAATGTTACATTTTCGCGTACCTATGCATCGTGGGCTCCGATGAAATGGTTAATTTTTTCCCGGTGTGTATAATATATCCAGCGGAAAAATGTGTGCCTCACAATGGAATTTATTCAGCCATTCGAAAAATGTAATTCATTGATGATAATAAAATGTATATATCAACCAATTGGAAAGTATTCATCGATAACATAGATGAACATTGTTTTTGAACAAATATATTAACAGTTCTTCCATCAGCTCAACTTCATCTATCTAGATGAGAGAGGAAAATTACAGACTATTGAGCCGTAAGAAGACTAGGCAGGGTGCAAAGACTAGAGTCACAGGAGCAATGAACTAGTTTTCATTGTTTTATTATAGATTAATTCTAAAAATTTAGGTAAAATGAAACAAAAATGTGAAAAAATCATTGAAATATCTCTGGAAAAGAAAAAGTTATGAGACTTTGAAGTTGCACTTGGAAGAATAATTTCATAGTACGCAGCGCTCTAGTGTGTGACGTCACGCCACATGAACGAGGCGACTGGTATCCGCAGTTTCGCAGAGTGCTTGCAAATTTATCGGTGTACAGTCACTTGCGTCGTTCGTTACACGATGGCTGAAGTTAAAAAAATATCCTACAGATATTGTATTGGGCCTATTTGTGAAAGCACGACAATTAAACATACCAATTAATAGTACAATAAATGTTAAATAAATATCAGAGTAAAAAAAAACCTATGAGCATGACTCATAGAAAATGAGATATGCCTCTTTGCACACCAGAGAATTTGATGTGTTGGTGATGGGAGAAACACGAGAGTCGTTGTATACGTGCCACGAGTCTGTGTAGGGGTGACTACAAATACTCGTGTAATGTCCGTTGTAGGTAGACCCAGTGTGAATAGACAAAGCATACAGTAAGGTTATTCTGGACTTTCATTGTCTAAAAAAGAACAAAGAAAAATTCAATTTTCTGCAATTTTTAATCACGACGTTTCAACTGTTAAAATCTACAGTCGTTATCAAGTGTATAATGCAACAATGCGATAATTTTGTGTCATTAGCCTTGAGTAATTTGGCGGTATTCAGGTAAGCTTTTCAATTACAGTGCCAGGCCCCTCCTGTACAGCATTGTTAATTCTTATCGCAATTTCAATTGATCCATGCCACTAATTAAGGGTTTCCACACATTACGGATTTCTATGCTAGCTTGACTGAAGACTTTGTTGTTCATAATCTATGCAATCTCTTCAAACTTCCTCCTATACCAGCCCTCTTCTTTATGGATGACTTCGGCTTCAGTCCATTTTATGTTGTGTTGGGTCGTCCAGACATGATCCGCTATCCCAGACTTTGATGTTTCTCCTCGTTGAGTGTTTCTCTTGTGTTCAGCGAGTCTAACGCTAAGTGGTCTCTCAGTTTCTCCAAGATAAGTTTCTCCGCATTCACAAGGGATGCGGTAGATGCAGTTTTTGGAGTCAATGTCAGCGTTACGTGGTCTCGTCTTTGTGAGATGGCTGCGAATAGTGTTACCTGACTTGAAACATGTCCTGTTCTTCAGCTGTGTGTCTTCTTGCAGATTTTTCCGAATAATTTGCAAGGCCTCTTCTACCGGGACGTTGGTGTAGAGACTTTCCACGTCGAAACTGCGAATTGGTCTCCTGGTACTACTCTGACCCCTTCCAGGATCTCTAGAAAGTGCCTGGAGTTCTTCACAAAGCATACAGGTTGTAGCAACAAGGGACTACAAAGTCAGCGGCATAATTGTTCATATCTAAACCCACTAATGGAAAATCAACGGCATCGCTTAATTTTTCATTGGAACCATCTGCCGAAAAAAAAAACGTTTCAAATGGATGACGAGAATTTTAGGGAATTTCTGGATCAATACAGATTTCGTGTTTCGTCTTTCTTTGCATTTTGAGCAAGTAGGTTTCTCATCACCATCCAGAAATTCATCACTAGTGAATGAATCCAAACAATCTGATAGTCTCAGTTTGTTTTTTCTTAGCGGAATGGGTACGGAAATGTCCCAAAATGAATCAAACGTTACTGGACAATGACCACAATATGTACATTTCAATTTTGATTTCAGTTGACCAACAAAGAGTTCTATAATCATGGAGTTGTTCATCATCAAGAATTTCGACCAAGCCACGTCTCCTTTTTCACAATCACTTGAATCTTCGTCGATATCTGGCGATGAGTGGTTAGGTTTCTCCGTAATTCTATCAACGTCAGCATGTAGACCATCCAGTAGGATTCTCAAAAATTCGTGAGCGTCTTGTTGGGCATTGACGATGAAGAGAGGTGAAAATCTTTGATTCTCCTTTCCTAATGAGTCTGTTTCAACTGAGTGAAGCGATGAATCTTTCGACCACAGTTCTTCAATCACCTCCGCGAATGATTTGAATAAAGCCCCCTTCGTAATTGAGATACTCGTGTTTATATCTCTCATGTACCTTTCATCTTTCGAACACTCTAATAACCATCTTGTATTAGATAAGCATTGGATAACACTATTCATGAAGCAAGTGTTGCCAATATTTATTAGGCCTTTAATGCCAAATGTTTTGAAGCTGTTTGTGCTGCGATCAACAGTGCTATGGTGATTCTCTTCTTCATAGGTGCTGCGAGATAATGAAGTCGAGTTAAGACTGCTGGATGTTGAATGGGAGGGATATATGCCACATCTTGAGAGATTTGGAGAAATTGATGAATCTTTTTGGTGTATAATATTTTCAAAAGAACTGTCCTCATTAATCTTGTCATTTACACTTTTCTCATCAATCATTTTAATACTTCTAGGTATCATAGGATAGCCATTGTGAAAATCACTGTTCTGTTTCTTAGACTTCAGTAAAAATGTAATTTTTCGTGGATTCAGAAACAATTCATCCAACTGACGAGAAGCAGGGATAGTTCTGAGTACTAATGCTGCATTTCCTCTCTGAATTGCGATTAGTTGAAATAAAAATGAAGTAGCTCTTCTATCACTAGTCTCTTCAGTTATTCGTCTTCCTATTTCAGTAATAAATTCCAACGCCTGAGGACCCAACACACCGAATGTTTCTATAAGTGGTGCAAACTAATGAGGCGTGACTTAATTGGACCCAAAAGTACCACATATGTGAGCCTTGGCGCGGCTGAGGATCTAATATGTGATTAATCGTGGTGTGGCGATCTCAGACATGTGGCGTGACGTCACAGACGAGAACCGCTTTCAACCTCTAGATATTGGAAAATCCTTGTCTGGTTTCAAACATGTTGAGCACGGCGTTCCTCAAGGGTCAATTTCAGAACCGTTATTGTTCATAATATACTCGAATGATTTGAGTAACCATATGGATCGTGTGAAAACTGTTTCATTTGCAGATAGTATGACCTTCATTTATTCTGATGAACTGAGTTCAGAGCTGTACAGTACTCACGAAGAATTAGCTAGTGAATCTGAAAATTGGTTCGCAGCCAACAAACTTGAACTTAACAACGGTAAATCGCAGTTTTATTCGATAGACATTCAATATTATGTTTGTCTTTCTTATTCGTATCTGAATAAAACCAAATAATTTGATGACTTTACCGATGTATCTTCTTCCAAGCAATCAAGAATATTGTTCGATTCTTCTACTCGCGAAGTGAGTTCAGTAGGAATATCAAATTTTTGTTGTTATACCAATAAAAAGCAAATGATAAATCGTACCTATGAATTCCATGAACTGAAATTATTTAGTGAGCAAAAGCGTGCTAACATGGTAATAAAGTTTCTTCGATTTTTCCATGTTTGCTTTCATCAGCTGATAAATTGTTCGAATGGAAAAATTGTAATTCCCAAACAGTCAGAGGGATATTAAATAACCCATTTCCGTTCGTGTTTCTTGTGAAATTTAATATCAAAAGTCGGTATTTAATTTCAGTTGTGGAATAATAAAGCGTATGAGCGAGAGCTCTTCTCCATCAAAATGTAAAAGCGCTGGAATTGAATTCAGAAAATGTATACTCAAATGTTGTACTCCGAAATGAACTTGAAATAACAGAACAGATGTTTTACTCATTTATGTGGCTGATAAAATAGAATAATATTGTTTCGACTTCCGCTGTTCTGTACCGCATTGTTCTACGATACAGGTTCCGGGTACAATATTATTTTGAACTATGAGGAATTTACTGGATGGATGGATGATTTTGTTTCACCGTTACGTTTGGCGAGTTTGGATTTTTTGATTTAGTTAAAACTGTAACCCAATCAATTTGGAGAATGAACTCAAAACAGGTTGATAATTAATTTTGAATGAATATTCAGCAATTCGTTTTCGATTTATTGAAGTACATGAACCTTACGAGATGTTTCATTTGGCTTCTGATATTTATGGTTGATTAATCAATCAATTGTTAAGCTTTTTCAATCGGGTTTGTTGTTTGGTTCTTGAGAACTAAATACTACATCTTCTTAAAAAAACTCTTACACATCTCTACACTGGATCAAATCTTACCTTACTGATGGAAATCAAACAGTACTATTGAACAATGTTAGTTCTGACAAGGAAAAAATTGTGCATGGAGTTCCCCAGGGTTCAGTTTTGGGTCCTATTCTATTTCTGCTCAACAACAACGATATGGCCAACCTACATTGATGCACAAATACAGGAAGAAATTCATTAACTCCAACATGAAGCGATTTACACTCCAGGAAAAAAACTTACCCTCCCTCTTCCTACTTCAATTCTCACGAAGCAGTCTTTGATTTATAGAAGCAAGCAAATTTACAATCATTCACCTAGTCAAGTCAGAGACAATAGTGACATGAAGTGTTTCCGAAAATCAGTTGAAACACTTCTGTGACCCAATTTTTGAATTGTCGGAATTGGTTCTCTAGAGAAATATGACGTCATTTTCTCTCAATTTCAAGCAATACCTATTTTTGAAATATCACGAGAGAAATACTTCTTTTGATATTGACAGATGAAATTCCTAGTACCCAATGCAGGAGAATTCGAAAATTCTCCTAGGAATTTAGTTTTCAGGTTAAAGTAACTCGTAGATTTTTTCTATGTATTCATGAAATTATTATTATTCAGGTTGGTATAGGTAAGGATATTGTACAAGAGATGGTTTTGAAAAATTTGGAGGCTGCAATGGCTAAAGCATGACACAATTTTTTGCGAGACCAAAATTCGTTCTATAAATCAAGTGAACGACAGTTTGTGAAACACTTCAGATTTAGGACACTTTTCAGAAGTTATTGTTAGAAATCGATGATAAAAGCTGCAACCTCCCTGTCGAGTTTTCGCAATGAAAACATAAACTAAACTTTTAATAGCCCATGCAGATGCGAAATTATTGACTGCTGTGCTTTTTTTCAATTCATTTTTCATTCATTATCAGTGTTTGTTTTGGTGGCCCTCCGCCGGTTCATTTTGTTATAATTTTTTGAGTCCCTATTCTCTTCATTTGCATGATTTTTCAGATCTAGCAACTCTACGATAGGAAAATGTCGCTTCACTCTTATGTATGATTCCACCAACATACCTTTTTCCAGCAAACCCCAGTTTCAAGTTCCTCAGAAATGGCATTCAATTCAATGACAATGCTATCCCACCTTTCTTTTGCGATATTATGAGTAAAAGTTTTCGTAAATTTCCAATTCTTAGTTCTGCATCATTTTCTGCAGTTCTAATGCATTTTTTTGAGCGCTGCTTATGAATCTTATTTTAACTTTTATTTCCAGGAAGATATAACAAAACGTAGCAAAAATCGTATCTTCAAACGTAAAATTCAAAAGTGTCTACCCAAAAATCATATTTTGCAAGACATACGTCCCAAAAGTGAGCTCCTACGAAATGACTTCCTACGGTGTTCAAAAATAGCGGTTCTCTTGTTTCGTTGTTTCACGTGGGAATTTATTCTAGAAAAATATTTCATGAGAGAATCAATTCCTATGATTTCAAAAATTGGGTCCCAGATCGGGAAATGCTTCTACAATTCAGAGGAGTATCTTGCATATGCATTCTGGTCGTTCTATATTTGATTTTATATGCATAAACGCATAAACGTTTCGAAAATGTTAAAAACAGTATAAAACCTGGTTTTCAATCACAGATTTTCGAGCACAGATCGAACGCGATGCTACTACCCTTGCACGCTATTGGTCAACTTTCAAACATTTGGGGATGCATTTTGCAGCAATTTTTCTCATGTCCAAATTGACGTGAACAATATGAAGAATGCGTTCGTATGAAATATTCAGTGCTTCAGATATCCGTTTTATCCCAATTTGACGGTCTGTTAAAATCATGTCATGAACTGCATCGATATTTTCGGGGACTGACACAGAAACTGGCCTTCCCGATCAGGCATCAATCTTCAATGGAAAATTTACCTCTTTTGAAGCTTGCAGTTCAATTTTTCACGGTCGCATACGAAGGACATTGATCACCAAGCTTCATAAATCTGCTTACCTCTTAACCCTTTTAAATGCAGGTACTTGATGATGGCTCGATACTCCAATTTTTCGATTTTCACAATTTCAGTAGGCATATTTTTTCTTTTAATTTATTGCGTAACTGTGGTTTACTTTTTTGACGTAAAACTTTACACTGACACTTCTAATAAGTTATTGTTCGTTGCTATGGTAACGCAATATTTTGTTTATGCAGGGAACTGGTCTAGGCTAACTAGATATCAATGCATCCTCGTATTTCTGTTGAATTCTATGGTGGCACCATTGTTTCCGAGATAAATGCCTTGAAAATAAGAAAAACAGCATAATAAGTGGTTTTTAATCACTCTTCGACTTGCCCGCTGAATTTTCAAAATTTTCACAATCGTAGATGGAAGGAGTAGGTATTAAACCTTTTAATCACTTTTTGACTTTCCCCAGATTTTTTAGTAGATGGAAAGAATACATAATTTTCAAATGCTTTTATTTAACTTGATCTGTGTGTATGTGTGTGGGTGTGTGGGTTTGAGTACGAATAGATAAATATGTATTTATTTGTAAATGTATAAGGTGAATCATTTTTTATTTTATCTATTTTATCTTTTATCTTTATATTTTTGTATTGTGAATTAACTTCAATTTTATTCTGAAACGTGGAACACTGACCTGCTGCAAATGTATTTTATCGAACACTGTATTCATGATTGCAATCAATTCAGGTATCCAGTCACCCTACAATGAATAAATACAGGGAGATTGTAAAAATTCATAGAAGAGTATGTTCTCTATAAGATGGTGTTATACAGCAAGTGGAATACCTATATTATTATACATTTTCTAACTCCTCAGAATAATATTTTACATAACTAAAATCAAATACAATATACAGGGAGTTTCAATTTATTTTATTAGACAAGTGAGTTGAGACAAAATATGAAAGTAACAATAATTGTTCTATGAAATTGTACCATTCCATATAAAACATCGAGACTGAAAATGAATAAGGGCAAACACGTTCAAATACAAATTTCCACCATCAAGCAAACAGTGTATTTCAGCACAGTTATACTGTACGGTATACTGTTATTGAGTTGATCGCACTCATTCTCCCAAGCAGTCGCCGTATACCCATCTCCCAACTACTTCTTGTTGTGCACAACACTTAAATGCAAGACATCGATTCTCCATTAAAACTTACCGAGAATTTCTACGGTGTGAGTAATTTCCCTGGGTTCGAGCGTCCCGATCTGGCAGACGTAGTCCCCAGCATCCTGGGGCCCGGCCTCCCTAATCTCCAGGCTGTAGCCGTGCACCAAATTGACGCGGGGGTCGGGTGAGACTTTCACGTTCCCCGCCGACAAGACGGCGATGCCCTTCTTCCACACCAGCACGTACGGACCTGAAACACAGAATTCACTAAGAGATATTGCTAATGCCAATTTAACGCACTTTGACTCCGGGGGGAAAGGGCGGCCGTGAATAATGGACGGGGATGGTGATTTGAATATTCGCGGCGTTTAAAAATCTCGGATGGGGTGCGCGGAGAATGGCAATGAGCGGGGGATACGTGTGCGAAAATAATCTCTTCGTTAAATTTTTAAATTGAAACCGTTAATTTAGCCATTGCTAGTGGTGTTTTTGTTCGTTTGTTTCTAAAGCTTCGCACGTACAAATCTAAAAGTATGCCATAATCTTGTATACTGGATCTAAGCGCACTTTTCGTAAGAAAATGCCTGAGGTTGAAATAAGCGGGACTACGATAAACCGAATTAACAGAAATCATGTTACTTCTTTCTGGGACAGATTTTCGAATAGGTATCCGCGAACTGCCATAAAAGTGGCTATACCAGTATCTACACAGACTGTTCTCTTGTATGCGCGATCGCCAAATATTTCAAGTGTACGGCTCTTTTTAATGAAGAAATAAGTGCACGACTCACTGTTGCGTTCCAATGGCAGGCAATCTTTTAATTGTCATTTGTCAATGTGAGCTTATTTAAATATTCAAATATTGATATTTCCCATTGTCACAGTGTCACATACATGTGTGTTGATGTGCACAATATCTATTGAAGGCACAGTCCATGGTCCATGACGTCTGAATACTAATACTGAATGAATCATTAGGTGGCCATAATATCTGCGAGACAGCAGTATCATCATATTTTTCAACTATTGAGCTTGTTTCAAAATTACCGCTTTTGGCATACACATAAGATGCCAATCTGGAATCAAACAAGTCAAATTATTCATTATTCCAATCTGAAAATGGCAATTTATCATTGCTTCACTGGAATCAAGAATAAGTTGAGGTTATGACTGATTACCTTTCTGTTAAAGGCTCGTTACAAATATGCAATTGTATGAGTACTTTGTTATATCCAGAATCAATCAACAAATCAATCAGTAGACCAATCAATGAATCAATGAAATAATAAATCGATTAACAAATCAATCAATAAATTAAACAATGAATCAATCAATAAATCAAAATTATTATTTTGGAGATAAAAATGGTTATCGTTAGTCAACCTGAAATAGAAATATGCCATCGTGGACTGTTCTCTAGGGTTTTAGGAAAACCACAATTCTTCAGCACATATTTCTTGATGACAGATGCTGATGGCGAATTTGTGTTATAGTATTTGGTTTGTCATCCGTGGCCAGAAATACGTAAATTTGACGTGAAAACGAAATTCTCTGTTGAGTATATGAGGGGCGACGTCCTAATAGGCTCCGCCCACCAGCACCTCTGCTCCGCCATTGGCCGGAAAGAATTTGATATTTGTCTATTCAATAAGCCAGTGTTATCTGGTGTTTAATTATTTCTGCTATTTTAATAAAAGAATTTTTTTCGACCAGAAGACTACTGCCTGACATAGAATGATACGTCGTTGGTAAACCCAACAAATATTCAAAAATAAGTCGTACTGTTCTCGACTGATCCAGAAAGAAGAGTTTCGGAGTTGCTGGGGATTTTGCTACTATGCTGTGTCAGGTTACCGTATTTGGTAAAGGAATTAGAGAAGAAGAGATTGAAGCTCATCATGAATGACCCTGTATTGATTCACTGACACTCAAAGCACTGGCTCAAAGCAGAAGAATATTACACGTGGAACAATAATCTCCTGAGTGCATGCATACAATTTGAATAAAATCAATTCAATAATGGATTGCGTTGTTCTTCCCTTAGGTTAATTTCAAGTTCTCCCCTGAAACACATGTAGCAATCAAGCGTTCGCACTCAACTCTCATTGATGTAATAATGTGAAGCGCCCTTCTGCAACCAGAATGATTTTATTGTTTTTCATTCGACTGATGCGATTGGTCTATGGGGAATGCACTTCGGTTCATTATTTTATTTATACCAACTACATTCAATTCCGCATGAAAATGAGTTGATTCAAAATTATTACTAATACGCCATGACAATACATGACAATACATGGTCAATGGCCCTTCATCAAATCTGACAAATTGTTCAGTAGGTATGTTGATATTGGCAACAACATTTCGGAAAATTTATATATACTTTTCCTATGTTACTCTAAAACATTTCTATTTATAAGTACAAACATTTCATTTGTGAAAATACAAGGTTAGCCATTGAACACCTATTTATAAAACAAAATAATCATATAACAAAAAAATCTGCCATGGAACCGACAATATATCAAACAGAAATGACAGATCATCACAGTCCTTTTGTTCTCATTAAAATACCAGATTATCAAACTACAGAGAGAAAAATAAATCGTACATTGAAAATAACTAATTACAAAACTCTTAATACAAAATTGTCCAGGAAACAAAATGGAGGGAGGTACTTTCATGTACTGAAATACAAACATTTCTAAATGGTTGAGCATTTCGCGGCCGAAGTTTTCAGTGTCACAATTTTCACTCGGGTTTGGAGGTCGTCGTTTTTTGGAATATCTTTCTAACGTTTCGCTAGCGCGAGTGGCTAGCTTCTTCAGAGGCTTACACATCATGAATAATCTCAGAAAGGAATGTTATCCATTGAAATCGTGATAAGAATAAAATCAACAAAGTCGAAGTACTCTTCTCTCCAAATATTTCCACAAAGTGGAAAATATGAGGCAAAAATCTGACAGAAAACAACTACTTCCCTGGCTAATGCCACGACGGATATTGAACTACATCTGACAGATATTTGTGCAACGTTCTTCAAAGAAGACTCAGTTGCAAGTGTTTATTGTAGACACTACTCGCCATGGTGACTTCATTTCAACTCCTAGGTTCAGACTTCAGATATCGCAAAAGAATTCGGTGAACCTACATTTATATAACATACTCCCCTCAAGGATAAAGAAACTAGGTTTCTTTCAGCTCAAGACAAAAATTAAAACTTTTTTATTGAAAAAATGTTTTTATGATATAAATGAGTATCTTGATTTAAACAAGTCTGAATCTGAATGTATGTGATGGACACTCGCCACAATTCAAATTAAATATATTCATATTGTTATGTTTAATTACACTGTTACTTTATGTGTCTTTGTATTGTATTTTTTTTTCATGTTATTATTTTTGTTTGACGTTCTACTATTACTATTGTATATTGTAGCGAAATAAATACTTCTACTTCTACTTCTTCTACTTCTACAAGCAAAAGATTATCCTAAATTTGGCTGGGGATGACCACCTGCAGACATGTTTCGAGGTTGTTGCCTCTCATCAGTGCAAGGGTAGGTCCGACAACTTTGAGCTGTCTTGTCCCTGCCAAATGAATTACAACCTATTGTTTATCTAATAATTTCCTACGGATGAAGCAGCGACTTACAGTGAGTCTGTCGCTGCGCCATCCGCCAGGAAATTGAATCATATATTTGGTAATAATTTCTAGTTCTGTCTTCCTCAAATAATTAGATATACATGTAACCTTATAATTATTGTTATTGTTCATCGGTAATTTAAATTTCTATGTGTGTTTTTTTATTCATTCATTTCTTTCAATTTTACTGTTGTAAGACTGTATTGTAAGACTTTTCTTGGGGAAGATCTAGAATAGAGATCAAAACGTCGGCAATTCATAAAAAGAAAGACGTTTTTTTCTCCTCCAACACCCGCTAAGCAATTGTTGAGAGGAACACGAACTTCAGGATCATGACTTAGTGAAAATGATTTTTTTCCAGGATTCTGAAAAGTGGTTTGAAAAATATACTCTCATCGGCATTATTACTATTGGTCACCATCGGTATAAAACAGGAGGGTGAAAGTTATACATTTCTATTAATTTCCACAGTCATGATTTTTTTTCTTGGAAACGAGGTGAATTTATGTGGTTCATTATTTCCCGAACAAGTTGTAGCATATGGCTCAAAAGTACGGAAGAAGTTTAACGCGGGCCCAATTAGGGAGATGAGTTATGTTCATAATCCGGATAAAAATGGATTTTCAGGCGTTGTATTTTGGTGGCCGACAAATTCTCTGTTGCAATTTTCCATGTAGCACAACTTTTTTCTTCTCGAAAATTGATAACCTCCCAGGCATGACATGGCACGTCCTAATTGGTTTATGATAACGATCATTGTTTATTATTTTTATATTATCTCTTGCTGTACTTCTCTTCGTTCAACAACGCGATAAGCAGATTCAATTACACGACGTTTATTGTTCACAAGGAATTGGGAAAAAAATTTATGTTATAAGGTCGGAAACCGCTATTTATTTGGATGAGGGAAACGATTAAATCAATTATTGATTGGAAGGAGATAGGAGAATTATTGAATTGATATTCATGACAACTTTTTGAAAAACAGAGAATAAAGATAGAGATGTACTGAGTACCATGCTTGAATCAATTGATCATACAGGGTGTTATTTGTTGCTGGCAATATGGTTAACTGTTTTTTATCAGTGATATTTACTTAATTTTCAAAATTTCTTCACTTTTCACCAAATTCAATGAAATATTCGATCGATATTGCGAAAAATTGGGGAGGAATATATTAAGTATCTTCTATTGAAAAATTAACCCCAACTCCTGATTTTGAAATGTACCAGAAATAAATGCTGATTCATTGAAATATACAGGGTTTCATATGTAGCTGGCAATATAACAAAATCTAATTTGTCCGTAATGCTCCGGATCATTTCGAAAATGTCTTCTGTTGTGACAAAGGGCCCAGAAATATTCCATCAATACTGCAGAATGTAAACAAGCATCACTTTTCCATGGCTAACTATGATCAGCTTAGAAGTGAAAAATTTAGGAAAATATATCACTGAACTGAAACATCTCCCGGCTTCTCGGGCTTCTGCCTACTTATTAATTTAGCTGTGTTCGTGGAGCGCCACACTCCGGTATAGCTCGCAACCCGTCACGCGTGGCACGCACTACGGGTTGCCTAGTGTTAAGTTGTTTGGTGTTCGTACTTTGCTGTATTTTAGGGTTTTTGGCAAACGGTTGTTTTTACCAGTTAAACATTAAAGCAAAAGCTATCATTGTTTCTTTCTCGAATGATAGTGGTCAGGGCAGACATTTTGCAGAGAAGGGCTGAACAGGTGATACCTCCTTCTGTGTTCTGCGGCTAATTGTTTGAGCCATTGTGGTTAAATTTGATCCACTAAAATATATTATTGTTGAATAATTTATAGTGGTCGCCTGGTCAATTATTAGGTAGGTGGTTCTCTTGTTTATTGTATAAGTAGTTGATAGTCTTTCGTGAAACTATCTCTCATATATTGGAAATCACGCCGTGTGCTAATGGTCAATTATTAGTTGTACAAGCACGATACCTATGTCTGACATCAAACCAGACGTCGAAGAAACCTGAAAAAAAACCCAAAGTACAGCAGAACCTGCAGTTTTATTGAAACATCCCTGAGCTGAGAGGCTTCAGCGCAGAACTAACTTCAGAAATGGGATCAGAATACTCTGAAACTTTTAGATCGTAATCCACAAATCATCTGCAAATATCAATATTATAAATTGATGTGAATTTGCATCTACGGAAAATGAATGAATTAACAAGTGCAATAATTTTCAAAATAAGTGAATTTAGGAGTTGACCTTTTGCCATACACAGATGACACCCTATACAGGGTGTCCGGTAAACCTTGTACAATATTGAAACAGGTGATAGACCAGGTCATGACTGTTCAGAATATCGGAATTTCACCTTTGTAAAAATCTCACCATTTTCGAGATAATGAGCATTTTTTTAATTTCTGGAAAATCAGTACCTCACCTTGCAATTTTGAGTGCCATGTCTACAAACTGAGACCAATTCAAATATCTTTGCTGATGAAGATTACTGATTAGTAATGCTTTCAGATGTACAAAACAGTTTTTCAGAAAACGATACAATTTTTCAAGAAATGAGGGTAAAATTCCAGATTTGAGTTTCACCAATTTTTTTAACAACAGTTTGACATTATGGTTTGAAACAAACATAACCAAGTGAAAGTGGATATTCATTACAAAAGAATGCCCATTTTGTCCAGACTCTACCATGTTATGAAACATACGATAATTATTTTTGGATGGAGTAGAGTTTCGATTATATTAGAGTGTGATGTTATTCTGAGCTAAAATCAACTCCATTAGACTTTGTCAGTAACGTCTTGTATTTTTATCCTATCAAGATGAAATGATTAAATAATTATGAGTAATAACGAATCAACTACTCAGAAGCATCCAATGAGATGTAAAGAAGTAAATACTAATTCAACGTTATGACAACACACTATAAACCACAATAACGATTATTCAACATCGCACTAAATAATATTACAAAAATGTTTTTTCCATCCTTTCAAACCTTTCCAATGCGTTATAGGTTCAGCGATTCTTTGAGCGGCATTGTGAAATCGGATATCGTTCTGCATGAAGTGCTGCTGCAGCAGCAGCACTACCTCCACATTCACCATAAATGTAGTGCATATGCGCATATTCTCGGGAAGTATAACGTGTGTACGGCATGACAAAGAAATAATTACCACTGAATGAAACAAGCAGAATAATTTCAAAATACTATGACAGAAGCCACAAGTTGTTCAAACAAAATGTGACAGCCACCTATTATATTTTTTCAATTCTATTTACAGAAGATCTGTTCATGCAAAATGCTGTATTTTATTTTTTCTTCAGGAAACTATTGCTTCTACGGACACCATACAGGAGTTAGAAGAGTTAATTTTCGACAAGGATTTATGGCCGATTTCACCAACTGATTCCTAAAGTTAGGAAATAGCTAAATCGACTTTACGATCGCCAAGTGCAATTTGCGTTTCACCAAGCGTTGAAGTAATGATTAAAAGTGATAGAAAATACCAAACGTAGGTAATTCCTAAGCATTACTTAACGTGTGGTGAAACGCAAATTGCACTTAGGCGTTCCTAAATTCGATTTAGGTATTTCCTAACTTTAGGACTCAGTTGGTGATATCGGCCATCACCCCCTAAAAAATTTTGCACTTATTTGGTTACACCCTGTATATCTATTGGTCTCTGAAACTTCGTTGGAATCTGGATGTTGGACAATTGCGACAGTTATCACAAGAATTCGTATTAATCGGTGCCATGTCGGATTATCGACATTTCATTTCGATAATTTTCTCTATTCTTTATCATCAATAATCATTTTCATATTTTATCTTGATAAAATCGAAATAATATAATTTTTGGGCGTAAGTATAAAAGTTGATAGATCACTTCCTCCAAAAATAATTATAGTTTGTTTTATATCATGGTATAGAGTCTGGACAAAATGAGCATTCTTTCGAAATGAATGTCCACTTCCAATTGGTTATGTTTCTTTCAGACAATAATATAAAACTTTTTCAAAAAAATTGATGAATCTCAAACCTGTCATTTTACCCTCATTTCTTGAAAAAAAAATTCACTCTCTGAAAAACTTTTCTGTGCGTCTAAGAGCATCACTCATCAGTAATCTTCAGCAGCAGAGATATTTGAATTTGTCTCGATTTGTATACATGGCACTCAAAAATCCGAGGTGAGGTAGCGATTCTCCAGAAATTCTTAAAATGTTCATTATCTCGAAAACGGTGATATTTTTACTGAGGTGAAATTCCGATATTCTGAACAGTCATGACCTGGTCTATCACCAGTTTCAATATTGTACAAGGTTTACCGGACACCCTGTATATTTCTCAAGAATTGAGACCTGGGGGTTTCAGAGTGTTCTGATCCAGAATCTGATGTTAGTTTTTCCCAATTTTCAATTTTCAGTTGATCATGGTTAGCCATGAAAAAGTGATTCTTGATCACTTTCTACAGTGTCAGTGAAATATTTTTGGGCACTTTGTGACAAAACATACATTTTAAAATCAACCTAGCATTATGGATGAATAGGAATTGGTGATATTACCAGCTACATACGACACCCTGTATATTTCAATGATTCAGCATTGAGTTCTGGGGTTCTGGGACATTTCAAAACTAGCAGTTGAGGTTGATTATCAGTAGAAAATGGATATACGAATGTTTCATCAACATAAAATTAGGTATTCCTGAAAACTATAATTTGAAAATAAAAAAAAACAAATTATTTTATTCTCAATGAAATATGAGGATGTGGCTGCTCCAAGTGAACACACTGTATTCAAGCAGTATAACAAAAATCAATGATTTCGAAGGTCAAATGATCTGCTATGCTGCCAATACAGCAACAATCCCTACTGGGAGAAGCTGGGATGAAGGAAATAGAAAATCTGAAATAGGTATGAAAAATAAAAAATCTGGTTGAATCCTAACCTATTAAGCCTAAATGTTGCGAAAACGAAATATATCACCTTCATGTCAGGTGGTCTGACTACATTACCTATGTGATAAAACGCTCTAGAGCTCTGATTCACAAATTATTCTCACTGCGAGATATTCTTTCAAGAAAAAATTCGATTATGTTATACAATTTGTTGGTTGAATCCACTTTGAGATATTTGGGAAGGTAAAATCTACAAACAAGTCAGAACACTTTCCTGAAAATATTATTTCATAAGGAAAAACTCTTCTTCATTGAAATACTTTTCCAAAATACTGTTTTTCCCTAGTAAGATTTATATCTACCAATGTCTTTTGCAAATGCATCAAAATCATGAACATTTTTTAAAGACTCTCAATACTAGATCAGCAATAATTCTCAACGTCGGAGTCAATCGTTTCAAAAAATTTGTCACACAGAGATCTTTCCTTTATTTTGGACCAACACTTTTTAATACAATTCTAGTTAACATTAAAATCGTACGCAACAAAATCAAATTCAAATGTGGAATAAAAAAACTTATTCTTGACAATGCAGGACAAATTTGATTTTTTCAGAAAAATCACTTGAACGACTCTTCTTCAAACATCTACCTATACTCTATGATAAGTATACACGAACTATTGTACAGTTGCGGCCAAAAAAAAATGGGACAGTTGTTGTTGCCTAGTGTGAATGTGACTTTTTCGTTTCAGAGAGAAATGAGATAGTTTTGTCGCATATTTAACTAATAATAAAACTTAAGTAAGTAATATTGTTAATCATAATTAAATAACAAAGTAATCTTTAATTTTCAATAAAAAAACAACAATTAATATTTGGTAATCCCGCCATTATGTTCTATGACTTCTCTTAATCTACTGGTCATCGATCTATATAATGTGGAACAATATTCTTCAGTTATTGCTTCCCAAGCATTATTTATAACTTCCAACAAACCTTCAACGTTTCTTGGTCTTACATTTGCCTTTCGAATTTCTCTGACTAACATCGCCCAAACATTTTCTACTGGATTCAAGTCTGGGCTTTTACTACACCAGTCAAGAACATTAATATTACGTGCCCGAAACCATTCGGTCACTACACCAGAGTTATGCACTGAGCAGTTATCTTGTTGGAAGATAAAATCATTGTTAGGGAAAAGAATCTCAACAGAAGGAAGCATAACATTATCCAAAATTCTGATATATGCTTCACTATTAAATCTTTCGCCAATATGCCATAGAACTCCAGGTCCCTGCGAAGATATCCACGTCCACATATTTACAGAAAAACGACCACTTCTATTTGTGAAATTGACATAATTCTCGTCAAACCGTGTATTAGGTGGGCGATAGACACGAATTTTGCCACTATTTGAGGATTGGAAAACCTTTTCATCCGTAAAAATAACACGATTCCAAAATTGTTCGTCATGAGCCATGTGTTCTAAAGCAAACCCCATTCTTGCTTCTTTGTGACTGTTGTTTAATAATGGTTTCCTTGCTGCTGCGTGGCATTTTAATTCAGACTGTGCTACTCTGCGACGGCCCGTACGACAGGATGCTGGAAAATGTGTTGCAGGAACAGCATCAACTACTGTTGAAAATGGATTTGCTCTTAAATTGTTAATCAAAGCAGTATCCTGTTCAGCAGTGGACTTTCTCGGATGTCCTGAGCCTGGATTTCTATCAATTCTTCCATCGTTTCGCCATTTTCTTAAAATACTTGAAACTGAGTTCTTGCTCACATTGTAAAATGTTGCAGTTTGCCTCACTGACCACCCATCGTCTATTTTTGCGATTATTCCACCTTTCGTCACTGCATTTATATGCGGCATAATTACTTTCTACTTTGGAATTGTTTGACAGATGTCAAATATTCATAACACAAATTCAAGCAGCTAGAATAAACCAAAAATCTGCTACAAGAGTTGTCCCATTTTTTATTGGCCGCAACTGTACTCCTTGATTAATATTTCCATTATCCATATACCGTTCTCTCTTCGACACAGACTGATATTGATAACATTTTCTTGTAACTACCAACCTCTCTTCTCCTTCTGTATTCATACATCTATTTGGTTGTTTGTTATTTATTTTCACCGTCAAAAATGTATAAAGGCCCTTGGTCCATAGGTCATCCCTTCTAGACAAGACTTAATTTTAAGACATCAATTTTGTGGACTAACTACATGATGTATGTACACTGTACAATACCAGAAAGTAAAGATATATCTAATTTGATGAAGCTGATACTTGATCAAAATACATGTTTTCTTTACCTTACCGAATTTGTTATTTGTGTCAACCGGCTGAACCCGAGAGCTAGGGAAGACGTAGCTGTATAAGAGATTTTCTTTCGGGTCATGTTTCTTTTGTTAAGACCTTTGAAACTTGACCAATTCTTTGGAGTAATTTCGAGAAATTGGATTAGCAGGAAATAACTCAATAAATCTCCTTCTCGCTCCACAGCAATTACCCCAAACCTGAACATAAATCAAAATTGCTCCGAGAAGCTCTTGTACATATCGAAGTCAAACCACTGTTAGAATGAACACAAGCGCAAAAAATTATGGAAACTGACAAAAACTTTGACAACTGTAAGAATATCCGTAGTTTAAAGTCGAAAGAAGACACTTCCTCATTGAATATACTTATTATTTTATGTATTTGACAAACAAAAATTGAGTTTTGGTATAACAGACAGCGAAATAGAAATTGGGACTGAAGTACAAAAATACAGATAATCCGGTATTCGAATCCAGAATCTCATGGTTTCTGCACAAGTGCATTTAACCAACTCGGCTATTGATGCTATTCAAAAACCGGCTAGTTCATGATAGGAAGAGCATTTTTCAGTTCACTAACCGTCAACAAAAAAAAATAAGTAGAAGATATTAACTTGTTTGTAATAAAAAATCTTATGGTAAAGGTCGACACGAAACCTAAAAATGGCATGGCATGCCCTGTTGGTATCAGGGGACGCGAATATATAACCTTTGACTCGAACTAGACTATTCACGATCATACTGTATATCACTCTCAGTGACATTTTGAAAATAACAAAGATGAAGTTGGAAAACAAAAAAGTGGGGACTATAGATTAACTTATGCTACACTAGCCAAAAAGGTAGGAGCTTCAATATGAGAATGAATGAACTTTGAAACAGTTTGAAACGAAAACACAACTCAACTTTTAATTATTTTGAAATATTTCATGTAGAAAACAATCGCATGAAAGTGAACCTTTGAGAAAGTTTAACCGGTGGTAGAATTCTCAGAAGTTAATTGATAACCAAATAGAATTGAATAACTCTCTATTGTTCAATTCATTTTCAGGAAATGAAACACAAATGTAACTGTAAAAGGTAAAATAATACTTGAGTTGCGGAAGTTGATTGGGAGTTAGGTAAACAAACTGATGCTTCCTAATTATGAATGCTTAGTATTCAAAAAGAATAAAGGTCCTGTGTTCAAGCCGCAGTCGGAGCTGATGTTTTTCAATTTATTCTTCATTGATTAAATTAATAGGCAAAGCAACTTCGCAACAATGCATTTTTGAGAACGTAAAAAGATTCATGAGATAATCTGTTAACATCTCCAAAGCACAGGAAAGGAAGATTCCAACTTTGTAAAAGGGTTATATTTTCAAAAGTCGCTATCTTTATGGGCTACAACAATAAACTTATTATCTAAAGAAGGGTTTTTAGCTTAGGAATCTCAAAGAACAATAGAAATAATGATTTTTAGAGAAAAATGGTCCATCGTTATTTGCTGCTGAATATTAAAATTATGGAACTAGTTTTTCTCTAAAAATCATAATTTTTATTGTTCTTTGAGATTCCTGAAGATTTTTTTGTTCTTATTTTTTATTTGTTTATTCAATCAACAATTTGTTATGAACAAATTGATTTTTTCCGTTTGTTTTTTTTAATGCCTAAATCTGCAATGAAAATAGCCATTTGTTGTTTTAATTAAGAAAAATATTTTCAATTTTTTATACAATTTTTAATATAACCATGCATTTAAACTTCTTCGTGCGATTTTTGCTTTTATAATTACAATAACTTTTAAACTATTGAAGATATGTGAAATTTGTCCAGCTGTGTGCACGTTCCAATGTAATTGAATGAAGAAAAGTTGTATTTCGTGCAGAAATTTATTTATAAAATCATAGCAAAGCGCTTTCGACTATAAAGTCATCATCAGTGCGTACCTGTAAGTAAGTGACATTGAATTGAATTTAAGAAATTTTGATAATGAGAATTTTGAAAATTGAAAAGTTACTTACTCGTCAGGTGTACAAGAGCCAGACCATAAAAATATCATGTGTCCAGAGGACCATGTAAAATTTAAAAACGGGACATCGTATGAATAACATTTAAAAAAAGTCCTTATTCCAGGATTCACCTGGATAAAAGTTTCAACAGGCAGAGTAACACATGTCTGTTGGAGCTTAGTCTACTCTTAAACTGAATGAATGAAATTTACATTGTGTCAAAAGTTGACAATGACAATGACGTTTGGCTTAGAACATTAACTTCTAGAAACCCTGATCTGTGTTTTGAAAATTGATTAATGACCAAATAGTCAAATTGATCTGTAAATCTATTTATAGTTCTGATAATCTAAACCTAAGGAATTGTGACAAACCGGGAGAAAAGTCTAATGAGAACCTCAACCCGATGTGCACAGAACCAGGTTCAAGAAACAGTCTCTTGGGAATTTGTGAAACCAATTCTTAGCTCAGGATCATGGGACAGGTCTAATGAGAACCTTGACACTTCCCAAAGCGTCAAAAAGGTAGCCCAAAAATAAGAGGCACCATTAACACAATCATAAAAGATTTAAGAAAGTTTCAACAGGCAGAGTAACACATGTCTGCTGAAGCTTAGTCTACTGTCTAACTAAATGAATGAAAATTGACATTGTGTAGAAAGTTGACAATGACAATGAAGTTATGGTATAAAAAATGACCTATAATAAAAATCTTGATTTGTGTTTTGAAATTGATAAATTATTATTATTAGTTCAACATCCTGGTAAACCAGATTGGAACATAAGATCATGAGATAAGTCTAATGAGAACTTTCCCAATCTCAATAGTAACAAAGAGGGTGACCAAAATGATGAGCCCAGACCAGAACATTTTTAAGAAATTTTCCAAAAATTGATCTGTGAATCTATTTATAGTTCTGTTGATCCAAACCCAAGGAAATATGACAAACCGGGAGAAAAGTCTAATGAGAACTACAACCCGATGTGCACAAAACCAGGCTTAAGACACAGTCTCTTGGGAATTTGAGAAACAAATTCTATGCTCTAGATCATGGAACAGGTCTAATGAGTACCTACCCAATCCCAACAAACTTTTGACACAATGTCATAATAAAAAATGTTTTCCATACTTTTTAATTTAAAAATATTTTTATCTACCGTTAAAACTATGAGGATTCAATTACTTGCATTTTCAGTAGTTTAGGTGAAATGAAAAATCAATTACATTAATTCACTTAATAATGACAGATAATAGTTAGATAATTGTATTTTCAAATTGAATAGTATGGATTTTTTTTATTAATGATAGTCAATAATTAAATAAATAAAAGAGGTAGAACTGCAGTAGAGAGCTTGAATTGTTGATCAATTAATTATGAACAAAAAAGACTGGGAGCATTATTACTATATCTGCAGTAGTTTAAAAATTATTGTAGTTAGAAGAGCAGAAAATCGGATAGAAAGAACAAGTTTCAAGGCATAACAAAATAAAAAATTGTAAAACAGATAGAAAATTAATTTTTTCATAAAAAACGACACATGGCTATTTTTATTACAGAATTAGGTGTTGAAGAAATGAACGTAAAAATCTGTTTATAACAAATTGTTTATTAAATAAACAAATAAAAAATGGGGAAAATATTTTTTTTCAAGAATCTCAAAGAACAATAGAAATCATGACTTTCAGAGAAAAAGTGGGTCCTTAATTTTAATATTTAGCAGCAAATAACGATTGTTGATTAACAAACGCAGTTTTTAGAAACAAATGAATTATTTTAAGGAATCATTTTTTCTTTAAAAATCATACTCTGCATCAATAAATACAGTGACCGCCAAAAAGTATGTACCATATGGGAAAATTTTTTATTATTGGAGTATTGGAAAAAATATCTTGGGGAAAAGTTTGTGCATGTCCGATAACCTAAAAATCAATTTTGACACATCTCACGTGATCGCTAGAATGGCGGCAAAATGAAAAATTTGTAATGCAAAGCAAAAAAAGGGGTAAGATGCCAAGATATCAAAAAAAGTTATTTGAAAAAGTCACTTAGAATTCAATTTTATTCACATTAACAAAGTTTCAAGAGATAATTCAAAAAAATTGAAAATAGCAATTTTTTTTTAATATTTTCCCATCTATTTAAAAATATCATTTTTTTTCTTATGAATAGCTTGACTATACTGAAACATTTGCATTTTAATGATAATGACAAAACTTTCTCATTTTCTCCACACCAGAGGGCACTAAATTGAAAAAATGGGAATTTGTCAGAACCCTTGCTGTTACATCGGTTCGTATCTAACAGTTATATCCGAATTCCACGACCATTGTGATGACATGACACTCCAAAAACATGGTAATTTCCAGATTATAATCAAGTTCCGATGATAGTCGTGCATGAGCGTTTCACTTCGCACATAAACTTGAAAATAGTGCGTCATATTAAAGATTCTTAAAGTTTATTTGCAAAGTAAAACGCTCATACAGCATTATTATTGAAACTTGATTAAAATCAGGAAACATGGTGTTTCCAGATTGCCATATCAACACAATAGTCTTGGAATTCTGATATAACTGTTGGATAGGAACCAATGTAACAGCGAGGGTTCTGGCAAAAACCAATTTTTTTAATTTAGTGCCCTCTGGTGTGGAGAAAATGAGAAAGTTCTGTCATTATCATTAAAATGTGAATGTTTCAGTATAGTCAAGCTATTCATAAGAAAAAAAATAATATTTTTAAATAGATGGGAAAATATTAAAAAAAAATTGCTATTTTCAACTTTTTCGAATTTTCTCTTGAAACTCCGTTTATGTGTATAAAATTTAATTCTAAGTGACTTTTTCAAATAACTTTTTTTGATATCTTGCCATCTTACCCCTTTTTTTGCCTTTGCATTGCAATTTTTTTCATTTTGCCGCCATTCTAGCGATCACGTGACATGTGTCAAAATCGATTTTTAGGTTATTGGACATGCACAAACTTTTCCCCAGAATATTTTTTCCAATACTCCAATAATAAAAAAAAATTCCCATATGGTACATACTTTTTGGCGGTCACTGTATATTACAATAATTTTTTTTTGATTTGATCATAAACAATGTCATTGTTTATAACAATTCTTCAAAAAACAAAATTCATTGGTAGCTTTGAACCCTTGGAATTCAGTCTTATTTGACTTTTCCAACGAATTCATCGAAAAAAAAACTATCTCATCTATCCCCCTTCCCTTCAACATGTTATTTGAATGCATAATATTTACTTTCATGTGAATCTGATGAAAATCAATAATTTGTTGAATTTCAATTGAAATACAGGGTGATTCAAAATACGATGTAATTATTTTGAGGGCGTATTGTGAGTTAGGTAAAAAAAAAGATTATCTAAAATTGTGACTATTATAACAGATCAACTCTTCTGGAAATTGGCATTTCACTATTTTTTTGAGCACTCTATTTCTTTTTTGCTTCAAAAATTATCTGAACCCAATTTTGGGGGAGTTGGAGGAGATCCACACTTTTTTATGTTTAGAAAGAGGAACTCTGAATTCGAATAGCATAATCTTGTGAGCAATAAAAATTTTCAGGAATTCGGTATCGTGCATTTTTTTCATACAACTAACCGTTTACCAGAATATCGTAATCAACGGAAGGGGCGTATTTTCACAATATCAAACTAACAAAACATATCTCATTAAACAATTGATAATATCATATCAAATTTTGGAAATTTTACCCCCTTGCTGCGATATAACCTTCCATTCTCCTCTGCATTTTTTTTACCTAACTTACTGTGGCTGTAGCTCTGAGGAGGTGCATTTTAGAACACATGTTTATTTAAAAAAAAAGTCTTATTTTGATCCCAACAATACGCCCTCAAAATATTTACATTTTATGTTGAATCACCTTGTATAATATATTATTTCATATTGTTATAGTTACTCTGTCGTGGCATTCAGCTGACTCATCTCGCATCTCCGCAACACTAGGCAGATTGAAAACCGGGAGAGAAACGTGAAGATTTTTTCCACTTCGTTTTTTTCTAGCTCCATTCCGGTGGACCGTAGTAACATCGCTTCTTCCAAATTGCCTTATGAATGTTGGAAAGAAAAGAAAGAGCATTCCCATGTAGCACCGCTGTTATATGAGTTTTTATTCGGCTCGTTATTTTTATTATTTCGCCATGAGTTCCGCTAGTTCCATGATATCACTTCTGTGGCGTCGTGCAAATTGCTACATTAAAACTGAGAGTTGAACATGAGGGAACTCTCAAAATCACATTTTGTGTTTTACATTGGAAATGTATATCGAGGTTCATTTAGTCGCTATAGACCAGGCAAAGTATAGATGTACATCATTAGATAATTTTTCTGAGTTGGGTCACTGGATGCTGTACTCTACTAGCTGTTCTCAATAAGGCGGAATGAACATTCATTTATTTGAATATTAGATTAAAATGACTCTTCCCTTAGTTATTTACATATAATTCGGAGCACTGGTTGGCCGTTAGCTTGTGAATCCTTTAAGCTAGTGGAACAATGAGATTTGTGCTATGCTGTCCTAAATACTCTTATTTAACAACGTCACAGAATAACCCAAGTAACAATTTAAATGTTATTTGGATTTATCCAAGTTTAATGAAAGTTTTATGAAAGTTAGGTAATGCCCAATTTGATTTATACAGGTCATATATTATTCCTAATACGCTACCAGAGCAAACAGATTTATGAATCAGTTTCAAAACACTCCTGAAGGCTATGAGATAAAACCATTCAGCATTTAAGAATATTTGTTTTTATGATGGTTTCACAATGGCTTATACACATACACGATAAATATTTTTGGTATTTAAATAATCCACACTCCTCAAGTCCATGCAATGGTTCTGTAATAAAACTAACGATGAGGTTTTATTAAGGTTTTGAGATGTACTCTCGAGAACCGCTATAAAATCAAAGCATAAAACTATTTCTACTTAAATGCTAGTAGCTCCCCCTAACCGGTAAAAAATAAATCACATTGGGTAAAGATAACTGGAAAAAATTAATATTAATTAAACGTTTCACAAGACTTAGACACCAAATACTCATCACGGGAGTATAGACACTGATTATACCGACCACGTCGATCACGAAAAGACGAATTTCAGGCGGGATTGACAATTGACAGTTGAAATACTTTGGAAATTGGATTAAATAATACCAAACGTACTTTTTTAGGATAAAATGATTTTAAAATGGTTTATTTTGAGGAGAAACGACTTTATGACGGCAATATGTGCAGCTAAATAGAATAAAGGTAGGGTAGCCGTATTTTATTACAACCAGAGGGAACAACTAAAGAGAGCCTAATTTCAATTCATGTTACTTGCAATTTCGTGTGTATGACAGAAAGGAAATACCCAATTATTGGTATTCATTTGTATTTAAATATAGTACAAATTATTCCGGGAAAGATATGAGTCAAAATAATTTTTTAATTTTATGTGGTATTTTGTTTATTTTCTTAATTTCGCGTTGTTATTGGGGCGCGTTGCACATTTACCACCTAACTGATGTCATTTTGTCAAAAAAATTTCATTCGCAAATGATATTCGACATTTCACGTTGTTGAATACCTATATATTCTTCATATATCACTGCCAGAACGCCATCATTATATTTTTGCTTGTAAATTAGTCGCCTTATTTTTCGCAACTGAAGAATTAGATTAATTTCCGTTTGGCTGTAGTTATTTATGGAATATTTTCTAACCCAATTTCATTCAAAAAAAGATATTTTGATGCCAAATAGTTTTTTTCAATGACATACAGGTTTATAACAGCCTCATGATTTGGTTTTATAATGATCCTCAGGAGGTTATTAAGAATCCTGCGAATAAGGCAAGCAGGTTTTATGCTTGCATTTCAAAATAGCCCTGAGAACCTTCATAGGAGTGGGCCCTCGTAGATTTATAGCAGCTTTAAGGAGGTTTTATGGTTGTCGTTACATCAAAACAGTTTTATCGATGCTGTGATTGTTATGGTCTTCAGAACCTTTTGAGGGCTATCACAAAACTGAAATTGTTACTTGAGAACACTTGTGTGGAGATTAATTCAGCTATGAAACCCTCATATGTGTTCTCCATTATAACAATTATTTCACTCATCGAATAATCTTTCTCTTCGTCTTCTATAGGTAGGTAACAGGACGGTTCGATGATTACACATACGCAAGGTTACCCACATGCACTGGTTCACTAATATTCTCAATGTATATGATAATTTTTGTTGTTTTTACTTGATTCAAATTCTACTAAATTATAAATAGACTCAATTGGCTTTGGTTATTTTCAAATTTATTGGCTAGGAAATGTCATTTGTGAAGATACAGTTGAATATATATTTATAAATTAAATAATTCTGGGGGTGCAGCTATTGGGTGGTTGTTGAAGAAAACTTTTGACAAAGCTTTCAGAATAGCTTCATTCCTTCTTCAGTCTCCCTGATTTTGATTGTAACCTAAGAGAGTTACAATTAACTGTAATTTGCAATGCCCTATGGTGTCTAGTGAGCACCTCAAAGTCAAGTCTGGAATCAAATTCATACATACCTCACCCATTCATTCCTGTTATCCTACCCTCTTACAAGTAATCACTGAATCACTTTGAAAGACTACCTACTCCAATGTCCGAAGTAAACTAACGTTGGTGTAAAATGTATTGTTATGATATGAAAGATTTGAAAGTTTTACCAGAATGAATTGTAGGATTAATTTGGAAAAATAAATAAAATACAGTTAAATTAAAGTAGAATACTGTTACCATATTTTTCTGTGCGATGTACTTCTCATAGTAGTGCAAAGCCAGAGACCAGAACATAGAATTATCGATGTTACATGAATTCGTATTTTTAGTGACATGGTAGAAGTATAGTAAACAAACAGAAACCATTCCAAAAACACGTCCTATTGAAAAAAGAAAAGTTATAAGTCTCAATTTCAAATTCATAATTGTAGAGAAATTAGTATCATGAAGACAAACCGTCAAACTAAGATTTGACAGAGAAAAATTTAAAAACGATAATTAGAGGATTTGTACAAAAATTGATTCGAAGTGCAAGTAAATGTATGAAAACTATTTATTTAAATAAAAACAAATAAAAATAAATAAGAAGTAATTAGTCAATAAATTGAAAATTAGTGAACAGCAAAAGAGAGAGATTGTGATAGGTGAAAAATAAAGTAAGAAATTTGGAAACTGAATCCAGAGAGACGATTATTGATTGAAAGAGAAGGATGAAAAAAATGTTTGAAAATGAAAGTTTGATCTTGGAAAGGCAAGAAGAAAAAGATTGAAATAAAAGAAAAGTAAAAGTTTATACTATAAGTTTAAACTGAAACAAATCCAGATAACAAATTGACAGTAACAAAGAATGAGGCACTTACTAGTTGACATTGATAAACCAAACTGAAAATGGAGCACGAACGCCATTGAAAACCAAACGAAGCCAAATAAATCATAGGGTAAAAAGTTCCATAATACATCAATTTTGAGTCTCATTAGCAGAATCTAACTTCAGACGATTGCAAAATTTAAAGAACTAGATAAAATCACTTTCACCTGCATAAACATTTGAAATTTCACAGAGTATTCCCTCCGAAACAAACTGTTATTAGCTTATAGTGCATATTACTCAGATTATTTCTAACTATTGAAAGAGATGAGAAGAAAATTACAATTTAGAATAATAGGTTATAGTATCTGAAAACTAAGTGGCGCTAGAGAAGTAGGAAGATGAAATTCAAGTAATAGTATAGAGAATTCAGGGTAGGTTTCGAAATAATTTGGGGTTACACAATTAGAGAAAAATTAGTGGTTGAGAAATTTGCAATTTTGAGTTTTGTATAATTCATTGGTTCTAATGAATACAATTCATTAAATTTTATCAACACAGTTAAAAATTTATATGATATTGATTTATTTTACTAATCCATGAAAATATAGCGTCCACGTCTAAAGCTATCAACCCGAGAGAGAAAGAGCTGTTCTTAGGTTTGAATCCGACTGAGCTGTGAAAAAAAAGTAGGGTTAGAGGAAAAATATAGGTAACAGAAAAAAAAGGAAGCCCGGCAAAATCTTGACAATTTTTATTATATAAATTCAGAAATACAATCAGTTCAAAATTATATTCTTTACAAAACAAACAAATCATAATAGTATATTATCATTGGTTCTTAGTAAGTTTATGGTTAAGTTCTGCTCATCTTTAGTAGTTATTTTATGATTTATTGATACTGACATGCATGTTCTGTGCAAATGAAACTGGTTGGGACTTCAGAAATAAAATTTAAAAAATCGACAGGAATCAGAATAAATTCTTGATGAACATCATGAATTTTTAGCATATTCGTCCAAATAACCTCTTCACTCGGGTTTGCCGCGCTCAAGTTTCATAAATCAACTATTCCAATCCCTCCGAGTATTCCTTCCGATTTCACGGTTCACTTTATCCTGCATTTCACACATTTGAATCAATCTTTGCTGTTTTTATTTTCCAATTTCCGCGCCAGCTATATCGAGAATTCGCTTTTCTGTGACATCATCAAAGGGATTCAAAGCCTGATACTCCCAGTCTCCAGAATATGGAAAGCCTGTACTTGGGATATGATGTTTGAATCATATATAGTTCCTTTGGAAATAGTGGATGACAATAGGAACATGAATTGAACTAAATGGTGACAGTGGAGATACACAAATCATTGAATTATAGTTTGGTAACAAAAATGTATAAGACAGCATTTATTCTTATGAAACAGCTGTTTTGAAGCACTCTTCATACCCTCTACGAGGTGCCACTGATTTAAATATATTTAATTTATAATCCATCATGAAGTCATTACTGCAAATCAACCTTTATTTTCTACTTCTAGCTGAGATTCGGTTTTTGCGAACTTAAAATTGCTGACATTGTTCCACATACATCATTGTCCACGTCTTTTTGCTATTGGTCAATTATTATCATGCTACGGCGCCGTGACGGTGATTAGGCGTACATAAATAGCCCATAATACAAACCATATAGTTAATCCAAAAAAATGAATGCTCTCTTGGACCGGATGCAATAACATAATCAGAAAAAAAAAACTCATAAGCACGAAATATAAGATTAGAACATATAATCGATTTATGTTCCACATATATGGCAACCCCAATAATTTTTAAAGCAGACGATTCCAGCCAAAACATTCTAACCTTGTTACAGAATATACTATTCTTGAGTTTATAGGATACAAACTGAGAGCAATAGACGGATCGACCAAATATCTTGCTGTCTTCCTTGATTTCGCTAAGGTCTTTTAGAGTATTCCGTACAAAAACCTACTTGAGAAACTACCGAACCTATAAATTAGCGGTACAGCCCTTGATCGACTGAAAATTTATTTATTGAAAAAGAACTTAGTTTCGAATTGTACAAGTACAAGAAGGAACTGTACTGGGTTCGATGATGTTTGTCATATACACACAGATCTATCGTATTAAAATGTTATTATTTAAGTCCAAAATTGTTCAGTACATTACCGAAAAATAGCCAGAAATGTCAGACATTTTACTCATTCAAGAAAAATTTGAAAATTCACTTGAGAAATACTTCCCCATGTCATGGGCATTCACTTACCCTGAAATAATATCATTCCAAATTCTTAAAATTTTATTTTTCCACTGACAATATCGATTGTAATTGGACTTTTTTGAATCAAGGTGTGAATTGATGATGTAAGTTTTGGATATCTTGATGTACACCTACTTGTATTTACGTGTTCTATTGTATATATTTCAGAAAGATATAGATTTTAATCAATTCAAAACCTTCAAGTAATTGGAAAAAAATCGATACTAATGTCACTCATCTCGCAAATAACTGAAAACTTAATGGTCTGATATTTGTATATTCTTTTTTCTATTCTATTCTCTTGCAACTAAGTCTTTAATATCATATTTAAATCAATTTATCCAGAGTGACATATTCGGAGAGTAATGAAATCAATGAAATCATCCTTGGGCATACTGAGGAGGAAACTTTCAAATTTAATCCCCAAACAAATTAATGTCGAAAACCAAAATATATAAACAGCAAGAACATGGGAATGGGGACTAGTCATGCATACCTGTCGCAATATCCACACTTTTAATAAAGTTCCGGCTTGTGGCATGTCAAATTAGTTTGAGAGTTTATAATTAAAAAACTTTGCTTATCTGAAGAGAATACACCATGTTCGAATGACACTGGAGGATATTATGCTAACACTGTTTTTGTTCTGGAGAAAGCGTTTGGAACAATTTAGCAAGTGGCCTATTTATTTTGGCATGGGTGGCAAATTCATTATGTTAATTTATCGAACATCTTCGGATGAAACTAAAACAAACTCGAATATATGGTAAACGTCTGAACAAGTACAAGTTTTTTTATAGTCGTCAGTGCATCATTGAATATGACGAAGGGATGTAATTTTCCGGTATATTTACAGTAATTATTATAAGAAGTAAGAAGTATGAGTATCACCAATGTTTTTTTTTACAATTATAATAATTGCAATCCCAAAGCGGGGATTCCCAACAAATTGATATTCAAAAAAATTATAGGTTATTAAGCATATCACAAATTATATTAGGACGACAATATATATCCTTGCTTAACAACCAATCAGTCTATTTCAAATTTTGTAATTCAGCCAATAGAATCGGAATTACAGTGAAAATATAGCTTGTCGCTGTATTTTCACGGTGATAAACCTGCTTAGTTTTTGTTTTACTAGCTGTCAAGTGAAAATAATGATTTAAATTACAAACGTCAAATCTTTGTGTTTTGACTAGTTATATTTCTTAATCAATATGAGCGATAGTTGGGGACAAATGGCTATTGGTATCATAGATGAAGCAGTGGAAAAGAGTATTCCGTTGAATACGGACAGAAATAAAGAATCAATTACCAGGCAATTCAGCAATTTTCAAATCGATATATTGTCGTCCTAAATATAATTCGTGGTATGATTAATAACCTATAATTTCTTGGAATATCAATTCATTGGCAATCCCAATGCAAGAAAATACTACTCGTCCTGCGGACTCGTTGTATTTTCAGCTTTGGGATTGCAATTCATTAATATTCCAAAAAATTATCGGTAATAATCATACCTCTTATTATATTACCCCTGATAAAATTTCGATATGATAAACCCTTGTTCGTGCCAACATCACTGAGTTTATTTTTTAATTGATGTTTTATTTTTGAGTGTATTCAACGAAATACTATTCTCAACTGTAGCTTAAATATTATTAACGAACATTTGTCCTCACTGATCGAGGTATTCTTTGTTATATTGTATCAATATTATTATTTCAATATTAGCGTCGTAACAATTTTATTCAATATGAGTTATTATAGTTTGTTGAATATTCGTGAGATAATATTCAACCGAAATGCTATCAAACTTGGATATACCGGGTGGCTACGGAAGTATTGCCTACGGAATATCTCAGTAATTGTATGAAGTAGGTTTGTGAAATTCGGAGCGTCGATATAATGACATAAGAGCTAGAATTTGAGCATATTGACATGTCGAAATTAACTTCCGGTCTGACCGGAAGTAACATCAACTTTCTTATTTTAAATGGAAACCCTATTTTTTTTTTCTTTTCACTTTATTCAGCATTTAATTCCCTTTCTAATGACATATCACAAGTTGGTATCTAACCAGAAACTAGATCAGAAAAAAATTATTATTGAAATTCACCGAGTAGGCCGTGGAAGCAAAATGAAAGCCAAAAATTGAAAAGTTGGCTATGGAAACCATACGTCACTTGATAACAGTTGCTACTACTGTGATATTTTATTTTCATTCGTCGGCGTTATAAAAAGCCGTCAAAAAAAATATTGGAAAAATTGGGAAAAAACAATACTCTCTAGGTCCATAACTTAAATAGAAACATAAAACTTTTTCTTGCCTGTACTATTCAGCATAACCATTCCTTTCTAATGATATAATAGAAAATAATTTTTTGAACTGAGATACCGAAAAATCCAATTATTATTCTTCAAATAACAAAACAGATAATCGCCATACGCAAAAATAAAATTAAAAATAATATGGAATGATAAATTATATCCTGTAGGTTCTAGGTTGAATAGGAACATAAACGTACTTGGTCTGTGCCATCGTCCATAGATATTCTAATATCTACCTATGGACGATGTTTGTGCTATTCAGAATAATCATTCCATTGCAATAATCATTCGAACCAAAATATTAACAAGTAGACTGATTAAGATGTATTTTGGAATGAAACAAAAAAGAAATGAGAGCTGTCACGAACGCTGCTATCCATATTATTTTGACGTTCGAAGTAGTGTTTTTGATTCTGCCATTTTAAAAGGGTTTGGAAATCGAAATCAGTTAGTGGAATATTAAAAAAATGCCCCGTTATTCACGAACCGAACAAATTGACATGCTTCTCATTTATGGTGAATGTTTAAAAAATTATTTAGAGCGATATCCAGGGAGGCAGCAACCGTCAAGAAGGTATTTCCAGTGGCTTGAAGAAAAATTAAGAACTTAGCCTGACGTTCACGAAGACCAAGAAGCATTTGTTATTAATGAGGAAACTGAAATTAATGTATTAGCTTTAGTAAAATATGATAGCACAATTTCCTCAAGGCAGATTGGCGCCGAATTAGCTATAAATAAGGACTCTGCTAGAAAAATTTTGAAAAAACATCGATTGAAATCCTTCAAGTATCAGTTGCATCAACATTTGTATGAAAATGACGGTGAAAGGCGCCTGGAATATTGTAATTGGTTTCTTCGACAAAATGCTGAGAATCACCTATTTAACTATTATATCTTGTTTACGGACGAGTCAAGATTTACCAACAATGGATTATTTAACAGGAATAATACAAGGTAGGTACTGTACTTTATTTGGATTATTGTCGATAGTCGAAGTGTAAAGTGCTAAAAGTGTGAACGGTCTTTTGTTCCAGGTACTGGGCGATAGCAAACGAGCACCGGTTTCGACAAGGCGGCTTCCAGGAGAGATTTGGTGTGAATGTTTGGGCAGAAATAGTTGTAACTCATATTGTTGGCCCCATTCTTCTTCAAGGCCAACTAACCGAAGAGAGATACTTTAATTTTTTAACGAATGAAATTTCGGAATTCATTAACAACCTACCAGCGGAAATAACTGAGAGAATGTACTTCCAGCAAGATGGCGCCCCTCCGCATAATTCAAGAATAGCGAGAAATTATCTTCAAAATCGCTTCCAAGAGAGACTTATAACAACCCATGGTCCAGTCAGGTGGCCACCAAGGTCACCTGATCTTACTCCGTGCGACTTTTTTTATGGGGGCATCTTAAAAATAGGGTGTATTCCACACATCCTACAACTCTACATGAGCTAGAAGTAAAAATTCGTAGAGCTTTCCAAGATATCACGCCCCAAATGTTGAGAAACGTTTTACATGAAAATATCACCAGAGTCAATAAATGTATTGACGCTGAGGGAATGCATTTCGAACATTTGTTTTGAATTTATTTTATCTTTAATCCTATCAATTTGAATTTTTTTTTTCGATAAATCTGTTTTTTCGTTATTTGAAGAATAATAATTGGATTTTTTGGTATTTCATTTCAAAAAATTAGTTTCTATTATATCATTAGAAAGGAATGGTTACGCTGAATAGTACAGGCAAGAAAAAGTTGTATGTTCCTATTTAAGTTATGGACCTACAGAGTATTGTTTTTTTCCCAATTTTTCCAATATTTTTTTTGCCGGCTTTTTATAACGCCGACGAATGAAAATAAAATATCACAGTAGTAGCAACTGTTATCAAGTGACGTATGGTTTCCATAGCCAACTTTTCAATTTTTGGCTTTCATTTTGCTTCCACGGCCTACTCGGTGAATTTCAATAATAATTTTTTTCTGATCTAGTTTCTGGTTAGATACCAACTTGTGATATGTCATTAGAAAGGGAATTGAATGCTGAATAGAGCGAAAAAAAAAATAGGGTTTCTATTTAAAATAAGAAAGTGGATGTTACTTCCGGTCAGACCGGAAGTTAACTTCGACATGTCAATATGCTCAAATTCTAGCTCTTATGTCATTATATCGACGCTCCAAATTTCACAAACCTACTTCATACAATAACTGAGATATTCCGTAGGCAATACTTCCGTAGCCACCCGGTATAATATTGCTTTCTATCCCTAAAAACTAAATGGGATTGCAATCTTAATTCTAGATTTTGGAAGCAATATGTATAATATAATGTTTAATCGATATTGGTTTATATTATTGAACCAATATTCCCAAAATGAGTTAATATTATTAATTGAATTTTCGTGAAATAATAATCAATACGAGGAATATTGAGATTCCAATGTTTATTCTAGATGTTTGAAACAATATGAAGACAGTATTGTTTTATTGATATTGGTAAATATTGTCAAACCAATATTGACCCAATATAAGTCAATTCGATTCGTTGAATGTTGGCGAAATAATATTTACCAATTTGGAATTGAACTTGAACATACAATACAGATTTTCATTCCCAGAATCGATATGGGAGGACTAATGGAATTGCAATATTTTTTCTAGATGTTGGAAACATTGTGGACAATATTGCCTTATCAATAAATTATTCAACCAGTATCGACACAATTTCATAATATGTAACAATTTACATTCAGAATAGGTTGAACTGATATTCCACCAATATCGACAATACAACATTGTTATTTCAATATCCACCAATACTGGATCAATTTTATGTTTACATCTACAATACATCTATATAGGCCCAATATGAACCCAAGATTCAGCCATTATGAGGTGCAACCTGGGGTGATGAAATGATCACTACCAGGAGTTATATATTAAAAAAAAACTGACAATATTTTTCGAAGTGTCAATAATGATTATATATCAAAAATAAATACGGAAATAAACTTCAACTATTTGAATACAGGAACTTCTAATTTCCAACAATGTTCATTATTATATTAGAGCTTCGGCACTGATTCAATTATGTGGAATATCACCCTCATACACTCAGTCGATGAATGACCCATTGTCTCAGAAACTAATAACCATCGCGTCTCGAATCGCTTTACAGGAAATACTTGCACTGAAACGGAAATATTTCTCCAAACAAAACAATTTTCCATTACGACGGTATGACCTATTCGGAAAGCGAATATTACAGATATTAAATGTTGAAAGTTCGAATGCATTTTTCATCGCAGGAATGTTATATGCCATTTCGGAATAAATTCCAGAAGGAGAAGAATATCCAATCCCTGATTCAGTCGGCGAATTCGATGTCAAGTTGACCTTCCGATAAGAAAATATTATGCTCGTTTTCCTTTCGGAGAAATATAATTTTTAATTTCCATTATATATTGACATCCCTTGTTCCTGCATACACAACACCTATTGAAGAGGCCTCCATATGAAGCTATTGGGCTATACCGATGACGGAAAAATTAATATATCCTTACACTGAATCGAGGAGGGCTACAGTTGAAAAGGCCACCATATTGAGCAATTAGGAGTGATACCGAGACGGAAGAATGAAAATATCATCAGACTGAAAATTAGGATTTAATTTGAACGTCTTCTGTTCAACTGCATACACAACACCTATCAAAAAGGTCACCATACGAGGATGTATTGATATCTAGTTAGTCTAGACCAGTTCCCTGCATAAACAAAATATTGCGTTACCATAGCAACGAACAATAACTTGTTAGAAATGTCAGTATAAAGATTGACGTCAAAAAAGTAAACCAGAGTTACGCAATAAATTTAAAAAAAAAATATGTCCACGGAATTTGTGAAAATCGAAAAATTGGAGGATCGAGCCTTCATCAAGTACCTGTATTTAAAAGTGTTAAGAGGTAAGCAGATTTACGAAGATATGCTTAATACCCTTGGTGATCAATGTTCTTCGTATGCGACCATGAAAAATTGGACTGCAAGGTTCAAAAGAGGTTAATTTTTCATTGAAGATGATGACCGATCGGGAAGGCCAGTTTCTGTGTCAGTACCCAAAAATATCGATGCAGTTCATGACATGATTTTAACAGACCGTCGAAATGGGCTAAAACGGACATCTGGAGCACTGAATGTTTCATACGAACGCGTTCATCATATAGTTCACGTCAATTTGGACATGAGAAAAATTGCTGCAAAATTGATGCCCAAATGTTTGAATGTTGACCAAAAGCGTGCAAGGGTAGTAGCATCGCGTTCGATTTGTGTTAGATTTGAAAAAGATTTAGACTTCTTAAACCGAATTGTTACTATGGATGAGACTTGGGTACATTTCTACGATCCAGAAACAAAGCAACAATCGATGGAATGGCGACACTCCGGTTCTCCAAGACATAAGAAGTTTCGTGTGCAAAAATCTGCTGAAAAATTTCTTGCTTCAGTTTTTTGGGATTGTCATGGAGTAATCATGATTGAATTTCTTGATAAGGGAAGAACAATAACTGGAGATTACTATTCGACATTACTGACCAATCTACGGAAAAAAATTGAAGAGAAAAGACGCGGAAAGCTATCCAAAGGTGTTTTGTTTCTGCAGGACAACGCCCCTGCACACAAATCTCATGTTGCCTTGCAAAAAATTTGTGATTTAGGGTTTGAATTACTAGAACACCCCCCTTATTCACCAGATTTGGCTCCGTCCGACTATCATCTCTTTCCTTATACTAGAGCGAGATGAGCTGAATTTGAGACTTAGATTTGACAGCACGTGTTCGACTTCATACACACCACACATTGAAAAGGCCTTATTGAGCTATAAGGACCGAGGTCGTGAAAATGAAAATATCTCATGTTTGATGTTGAATAGGTATGCGCATTTTCATTTTTGTAAATGATAAAAAGTATCTCTCATAAATCACTCCACAAGAAGGAGTGTGAATATGCAGATGAAACTCTCTAATGGCTTTTCTGAGAAAATGATTGAAAAAATCAGATGAAGATTCAAAACTACTGAAAAGGATTTTGTGATCAGTATATTCTGAAGAGAGAAGTTATCAGGGCATCTGATGAATGCTCAGTAGGAGAAACTTCAAAGAAACCTTTGTGGAGTTCATCGTTCATCTTCAGCAATAAGAAACCAAAATGGAAGAAAGCTGTGAGGACCGAGTGGAATAATTTTTCCAGCAAATTTATTAACAGAAAGATGAATTACAGTAATGATTCGAGTAAGGTCGACGCAGCTTTCAGTATGAAATCTCCAAATCAGTCGTGGAAGCCACTGGAAAAGTCAAAAACTGCTAGACGGTCAAAAATCAACTCTATAGTAAGGAAGTAAGGAAGGCAGACCAGGAAGATGAGGAAACAATTGAGAGGCAGGTATCTCTAGAAACACAATCTGGTATACAGATGGTTCAAAAACAGATATAGGAACAGGAGCAGGGAAATATGGAGTGAGGCCAAGAAGGAACGTGATAGTTCCAATTGGCAACAACACAACATATTCCAAGCTGATACACATGCCATAAGGACACGCATACAGATGACTCTAGATGGTGAGTATAAGGAAAAACACATCAACATTCTCTCTGACAACTCTGGTTGTCAGAGAGAATGTTTATGTGTTTTTCCAATGAAAGCGCTGAACTCAATACAGATAAAGTCGAAGCAAGAATGGGAATGCCTTCAAAGCCTCAATGAACTGTCAACATACACGAAGTCACACTTGTGTGGGTGCCTGGACATAGACAGAGAGAGAATATTAGGTAAAAAAAGCTGATCAACTTGCAAGACAAGCATCTGAATCACCTTTCGACGGACCAGAACCAGTGTTTGGAATTAGAGAAACCCGATGCGGAATTTATGAGTGAAAGAAAACAACACCAAATACATTGGGACCAAATCGAAGCGCATCAACACAGCATTGTCATGCTGTGGCACCTAAGACAAACACTGACACCTGACACCCTCAACCTCAACAGATCTAAGATATGCAAAATTACCGTCTCAATAACCAGACACTGCGGCCTAAAAATACACCTACACACCATGGTCAACCTAGAAACTGGCGTGAATCCGAAACACCTAGTAACTACTATACCTGGTGAAAAACACAGGCCTATTTGACTAAGAACAAATGACGACTGAACAATACAATAGACCTCCAGCAGGTCTCAGTGTTGGGGAAAACTTCAAAGGTGAACCCGGTTCCTCGCTCGTCAGCCTTCAACATACTAACCAACCCCTAGAGGAACGAGTATTAATGAAAAATTATTCTCATTGGGATCGCCAAGGTCTTTACAAGTAGAAACCTCGAAACCTTCAACCTTTGAATTTGATTTGAACAAGAGAAAATTTGACTGAATTTTTGTCTACGAATCTAAGCATTGATCATTTCACCGAACATCCTAAAGAGTAAGATGAGAAAATGCATTAAAGAAACTACATTTTATCCTTTTGTTAGCAATTTTCTTGTGACCACTGTGCATGTTCTTATGACTTTTGACTGCAACCAAAATAATGACAAAATTGAAGGAACAATTTTTTTACAGAGTTTTCAGAAAAAACCGTAAAATATATGTTGGTAGTGACAATTAATCGAATATAACTTCACCTATCGGAAAAAAAAAATTATAAGCACGCATATTATTACATTCTTTGGATTATTTTTCTTGAATTCTGTGAATTCGTTAGTAATACTTCCATGACCTATAGTTTCTTCATATAACTTCTTTTACGATTTGTTGTTCTCCCTTCAATATACGTCGAAAGAATTATTATCATTAATGCATCCTCAGTATTCACCAAATTCATTTAGGACTATCATAAATTTTCTTTTATTCGCATATCCTTGAAAATTGCAAATTTCAAATCAAGATTAATGACGTTGCGATAATATAATAAGTACGATGTAGATTTTTGCTAGCAATTCAGAGTTGCTTGCAATAGACTTGCGGTGAAAATGCTGAAATGTACGAGCCCTTTCAAACTGGTTGAAGCTTCAAATATGAGTTGTGAGAAACAGCATCTAAAATAAGTATACCATAATAAAAAATGTTTTTAGGAAAATTTATAATCATTGCCAACTAAAAATATGTGAACATCAATTTTATCATAACTCCAGTAACTTCTATCGATTACAGTATGATCTGGTTGATTGATATTCAAAGGCAAACTCATTTCCTTTCCAATTATAAAAACGAAAGCGCGGCATTCAACCCAATTCAGTCAGATCCTCCCAGCGAATCATCATAATTCTGGAAATATCCTCACTTCGATTAAGAGAAAATAGGAATTCAATGGAATTTCCTTCCCATTCGACGGTGTCCAATGGCGGCCGACGAACTCCGCCAGGGAATTCAATGTGATAGAATTTCCAATTTATACTTCCCAACCTGATTTTCTTCACAGAAGCTAGTCAAATTTCGAGTTAAACTCGTTCACGCCCAGCCGAGCCAGATTCAAAGGAGCATAACAGGGATAATTATACATTTCTCCGTTTTGCATAAAAATAAAGAAAAAATTAATTTGTCTTTATTATTCTCGAGAGAAAGGAATCCGGTTCTCTAATTCGCAATCAGGATTGAAGATTCGCCGAGATACAGCGGGCGAAAATTACGCGAATATTTTTCGCGAAAAACAGGATAACTGTCGGAAACTGCGTCACTAAGTGACGAAAGTGAGGAAGAATGGGACGAAGTTACAGACTTGAAAATGCGTTTATAAGGAGTTGGGGAAGGAAGGTTTTTAATAATTTATAACAGCAGACTTTATTGGTCTTGATTAATATACCCAGCGAGCACAAACATCTCTGGGAGGTTTTGAGATGTTTAAAAAATGTAGTCACGCCGATGTTTCTTTGAGACGTAATATATGTACTTCCCAAAGAGGTCCCTGAAGGATATTCAATGTTCTGTTTTTGTTCTTCTGTGGCCTTTTTTTAAATGCCTATAGAAATGTATCGGAGATGTGCACAAAATGTTATCTTGGGGATGTTTTCACTTGGCGTAACATAGTTCACCTTTGAGATGTTCACCGAGAATATATCTAGCGTTCGCGCAATCGCAAATGTGATCATGTGATCTCAGTGATGTTTGAGTTGAGAGTATCTTTTCTAGTTTCGACTAAAATTACCCCGTTTTGTTTTCCGTAAAAGTAGTCGTTTTAGAGTGAAGTGAAACGTATTGTCAAGACAAAATATCATATTTAGTAATCAAGTTGATCACGGACTGCAAAGTAAGGAATGAATTGTCGATATTCAGAAAATAAATAACTTCAAAAACATATACCGGTTCTGACTTGTAAAATCATCATCATAATCATTATATGTATACCTTATCTATGTAAAGTGAGAGTGTATTCACAGTTTTGTTTAAATTCAGTTGAACCAGACAACAACCAGTGTTAGAGTGATATTTACATTTTTGAAAAGTTGTTCAATTTGTGTAAACAGAAAATATTTTAGGTTTGAATTCGTATGTGTTTGATCCTATTAAAATAAGTTATATCGATTTTTTTTTAATCGCCCCAGAGTTCTCTTCATATTTTGACTATTGTCGATTCGTACAATCAATAACAAAAAACGAGATAAAAGTGCATTTTGTATGTCTCAGGAATATCTCAAACAATGTTTTTTATACAGTGAATTAATGTAGGCGAAAAGCTTTGAAAATGTAATGTTGTGTCTTTGAAAAGGCTTTGAAAAAAACGTGAAAGAAATGCTTTCTGTGATGTCCCAGGAACATCCTAAAAATAGCCGCGTGCGGCATACATTTGCACCTACATACACGTTCTATTCATGTATGAACAGAACATCGCGTTGGAGGTTTGATGTCTCAAAAACTCTTACCTTTAACATCTCTGAGATGTTTTTGTGCTCGCTGGGTAGGCTTCTTGACAATATCATTTGGGTATTTTACCATAACACAGTCAAAAAAATTAATTCGAGTGAATCTATACTGTTGGTGTAGAACAGCAAATGAATCAGTTTTTCCCGAAAATTACTGTTTTTACAATACTTTTGTTTTGTTGTACTTGCATTTTTTTATCGTATTCCTAACTTGCCCGCCTCAAAAAAATAAGTTTAAATTACCTAAAAAATTATTATGTCTTCGTTTTCGACAAATTGAAAAATTATTTACTTGTGATTTTTCAAAAAAAATAAAAAATTTCATCTATCAACTTAGCCCCTGTCAGATATACTGAATGATTTTTAGTTTCTTGAGAGAACTCACTTTTCAAAATTAGAAAAATCTCAAAAGGTATATTTCCGGAAGATAAGTTTTTTTATCAAGTAGTGCCTTACAACAAAAACATCACGTTTTTGTACAAAATCTACTCTTAATGAATTCTATGAACTGTTTAGTACATCTATACCTCTCTGAGGTAAAACACAAACGAAGTTTCAAAATCATCACCTGAAATACAAGAATTGCCATTTATTAAAAAAAAAAAACAAAAAGCGATTATTGTTGAAATTCACGAGGGGCACAAATTTTCTCACCTTCACATTGTTCACTGAGCTCCAACAAAGATATCCTTGAAAATTTTCATCCAAATGTTACTTATTTTCCGAAAAATATATGGGGTATTGCTAATTTTGAAAAATGCGTTCAAATATATCTGCTAAGTAAGTTTCAAGACAAGCATAAGTTGATTTCCATTTTTTTTTAATCTTCCTCTTTTGAGATGAACCGTGGCACATTTGTCTGTCCCAAATTCCAATATTATTATTATTATTATTATTATTATTATTATTATTATTATTATTATTATTATTATTATTATTATTATTATTATTATTATTATTATTATTATTATTATTATTATTATTATTATTATTTTCTGACATCACATAACTGACATGCTTTGTTATGGTTTCACTTTCTTGAAACACCGGGTGCAAACCATGCACCTAGGGTATTTCTCTTTATTAGGATCGTTTTATAGTACTTTGCGCACTATGTGTGCCGTGCCCAACAGTACTGCTTTCTGCATGGTGAGGAGGTTGTGGTATCCTGGGATCTCTTTTACAGCTTCACAGGTTGCATTGGATATCAGCCCTGTGGCCCCGATGACGATGGGTATCACTTTTGCCTTCATGCTCCACATTCTTTGGATCTCTATCTGCAAATCTTTATATTTCAGGTACTTTTCAGCTTCTTTCTGGGTAATATTGTAGTCTGATGGGATAGCGACATCTATTAGAAGGCATGTTCTTTTGTTTTTCTGTTTCAGAATGATATCTGGTTTGTTGGCTTTTATCATTCTGTCGGTTTGAACTTGGGTGTCCCATATTAAGGTGACTTCTGGGGTGTCCATCACCGAATCTGGAACATGCTGATACCAATTCCCTTGAACTTCTATCTTGTACGCTTTGCATATGTATTATTATTATTATTATTATTATTATTATTATTATTATTATTATTATTATTATTATTATTATTATTATTATTATTATTATTATTAATATTATCATATAATTCTCTATACGACAGCAGAATTTCAAAGAAAAATATGACGGTATATAGTGTTGGAACTTTCATAAAGTAACCCCACTCCTGTTGACTTTTGAGCGGATTGTATTTTTTTATTTTTTTAAGTCAAATTTTATTTCTTTGAATCGTCCAACCGAGAACGGTTATACTAATCAAATTAGCATATTCAAGTCGATCGAAGAGACAAAAAAATAGCCAAAACTTGTTATAGGTAAGGGGTAGACCCCTAAAAATCACAAAAAATGTAAAATCGTCAAATCCACTCGAAAATTCTCACTATGTACGATAAATTCCACGCTGATTCTGAAAATTCATGATTTGTAATGTTTGGTAAAATGTTTGGTAAAAGTCCATTATATCTGGAAGTGGACTGGTATGGATATACAAATCTGTAAAACTCAAAGTCATCTCCACAATTTAATATCACACCATCTGGTGTAGTAAGCTGATAAAACGGCTATCAGTCAGTTGACCTTAACTCAGTAGTACATGTTTCGGACCTACATAGATCCATCATCAGCTAATTATGGAGATGAAAAAATGTTGTATGATATTACAGCGAAGTGGTCGAGGTGTTAGAGCGTTTGGCTTCCACCCAGACGGTCCGGGTTCGATCCCCGGTCGTGTGTCACTGAGCTGAAGTGGTTCGGATTCCTCTTTTATCTAAACTGTAGGTCCCGGATCTCCCTCGCTCGCACAAGCTCTGCTTTTGAGGGGTTTTCTCCGAAAACCTGGGAGTTTCGTAAAAAACAAAAACAAAAAAATTTTTACAAAAAAAATTATATGTGAAAAGTATCAGCTGTGCTGCATAATAAAAATATATTTTACAACATTTTTTCATCTCCATAATTTCTAAATAGCTGATGATGGATCTATGTTGGTCCGAAACATGTACTACTAAGTGACGGTCATCTGAATGATAGCCGTTTCACCATCTTACTATACCAGGTGGTGATATTAAATTGTGGAGACGACTTTTACTGATTTGTATGTTTAGATATAAGACGTAGCCGGAAAATGGAATAAAAGGTAGAAAATTTGAATTTGCAGAGGTTTCGTAAAAAGCATACGAAATATTCAATTGCATCAGAAACGATTTGAAATTTGGTATGCATATACAAAAATTATGGAGTTCTACGAAACCAATCCCAAAAATTTGGGAAAATTTATTTTTGTCGAAAATAGTTATTTGTTTTACTAGGCATAAAAGCACAAGATTTAATGCCGCGGCTGGTGTTTCATAGCCGAGCGTAGCGAGGCTATGAAACCAGCCAAGACATTAAATCTGCTTTTCTGCCATGTGAAACATATAATTTTTTCTTCAAATTTGTTCCAATTCCACGCAAAATCGACTTTTTCATATTTAAATTGCGTTTCATTATCAATGACCAAATAACTAAATTATGTTATCAAAGGTAAGTGGGCCCTGCGTTACTATGTTTACCGCTGATGACGTTTGTTGAATATGTTTGTTTACTGTTTACTTTGTTATTGTCAATTTTGAAAAGTTGTCATGTTAGAAATGGATTAACTGCAAGGTGAGGATGAATTGATGCAATTAACACCACCTGAGATAAGAGACCAGGCGCGAGATGTGGAATTTAACCTTTTACCGGAAAAATCAAGAACTGTATATACAGCAGATTCATGGAATATACACAGAAGAAAAATATAGGATCTTTCTCTGAAAATGTGCTGATTGTCTATTTTTCCGATCTTTCAAAGAAATTGAAGCCTTCAACGTTATGGTCTACCTATTCGATGTTGAAAGCTACCCTGAACATAAAAAATAACATTGATTTGGAAAAATACCTGAAGTTACGGGCTTTTTAGAAACGCCAGTCAGACGGTTTCCATGCAAAAAAATCCCGAGTTTTTCAAAGAGAAGAAATCGAGAAATTTTTATCAGATGCCCCAGATGAACTGTATTTGTGTACGAAGGTAGGAATATATTGAAAATGATCTATTCTGGCGTTTCTGGAGTATCAAGTGTGGATACTAAAGTTGTTAATTTTACTGGAAAGGAGGGAAGTGGACAGAGTTCAATTGTATTAAATAATTGTTCACAATAATATATCTAATAAATAAAAATTTCGTGTTGTAGTTTTTAGTTTTAATGCAATAAAACCAGTTTATTAGCATCAGCATCATTTTGAGTTTTCTTAATGTCATTGTCAATTTTAATAACCAGTTTGATTTAAATTATTACTTGGAAGGTTGCCTAGCAACGAACTTTTTCTGCCTAGGCAGTAAAAGTGGACTTTTTCTGCCTAGGCATTGAAAGTACAACTTCTAAGCCTGTCATTAAAAGTGTCATTAAAAGGCCGCTTTTAATGTCATTTGGAGAAAAAAACTATTTTAACTCGATTTGACTCATTCAAATCTAGAATGGTTAGTGATAGAGCAATTCTGCGTACGCCAATCGATTCAGAATGGTAGAATTAGCATGTTCAAGTTGTTAGAAGAGAAAAATTTTGACCCCTAAAAAAACAAAATATATAAATTCGTCAGATCCACTCGAAAATTCGCACTATTCACGAGAAATTTCATGCTGATTCTGAAAATTTATAATTCATAATGTTCAAACATAAGATTTAGCCGGAAAGGGGTATAAAAGGTTGAAAATTTGAAATTATACAGGTTCCGTCAAAAGGTACGAAATCTTGAATCGGAAACCATTTGAAAACTGATATGCAAAAACAAAATTCATGGAGTTTCACGAAACCAATTTAAAAAATTTGGAAAAATGAATATTTGGCGAACAAAGAACACTTTTAACTGGATTTGACTCTTTCAAATCTAGAACGGTTAGAGATAAAGCAATTCTGCGTACGCCAATCGATTCAGAACGGTCGAATTAGCATATTCAAGTCGATAGAAGAAAAAAAAATTCCTAACCCCAAAATAGGTGTAAAAATCACAAAAGTTGTAAATTCGTCAGATTCACTCAAAAATTCGCACTATATACGAGAATTTTTACGCTGGTTCTGATGATTTGTAATCTTCAGAAATGAGATTTAGCCGGAAAGGCAGAGGATTCGTTAAAAGCATACGAAATCTTGAATTGTGTCGAAAACGATTTGAAATTTGGTGAGCATATACAAAAATTATGGAGTTTCACGAGAACGTTTCGAAAAATTTGGAAAAATGAATTTTTGGCAAATGAAAGAACTCGAATTGACCCATTCAAATCTAGAACAATTAGAGATAAAGTAATCGAATGGTCGTATTATTTTCAATTCGATAGGAGAAAGAGAAATGTTGACCCTAAAATAGTGTAAAAATCACATGTGTAAATTAGTCAGAACCACTCCAAAATTGGCCTATATACGAGAAATTTCACGCTGATTCTGAAAATCAACTCATTCAATATGGTCGATCAATTAGTTCCATTTCACCATTTTGAGAGGCAAAAAACTTTAATTCAGTGATACAAATAAAATTTATGATTTTACAAGAGCTCATTATTAGCCATCTATTTTGGAAGAATCCTTATGGCAGAGCTCTAACATTATTTACCGTCATTTTGTTTTGGATGGATATGTTTGTTTGAAACTTGGATGTCGTACAGACAATTAAAATACGTTTCGAATGAATTATCACTCGACTTCCCATGCCTTCAAAGAAATCTTTCAAAATTACGACCCGACGTCATTGTCGAAGATCCATAAAAAAAATTCAAACAAAAATACCTAACCGTTCAAAAGTTAACAGTAGGACGGGTTACTTCTTGGAGAGACCCAGCACATCATATCGGCTGAATCTTTGTTCCATATTGGGCCAATATAGATATATTGTAAATGAAAATTCAATATTGGTCCAATATGGGTGAATATTCAAAAAAAAATTATATTAATAATATTGGTGGAATATTGGTTGAACTAGTTTTGAATGTAGATTATCACACGAAATATTGGGTAATATTGGTTGAATAATTTCTACCAATATCGATAATACAATATTGGTTTCCACATCTACAATAAATATTGCAATCCAAATATTCCAGTCATATCGATTATAGGGGAAAAAAACTATATTGTATTTCCAAGTTTGTTAAAATATTGGTTGAATATCAAATCCACTTTATTTGACAAATTGTAATAACTCATATTGAGTCAATATTGGTTGAATGATATTTACCAATATCGATAAAACAATATTGTCTTCACATCGTTTTTAACACCCAGAATAAATATCGCAATCCCAATATTCCCCTGATATCGATTCTAGGAGTAAAAACTATATTGTATCTCCAAGTGTGATTACACATTGGTTGAATATCATTTCGCCAATATTCAACAAATTTTATTAATTAATATTGGGTCAATATTGGTTCAATGATATTTATCGATATCATTAAAACAATATTGTCTTCATAGTGTTTCCTACATCTAGATTGAGATGAAACTTGAATATTAGCCGAATATTCAATGGAACATATTGAAATTATATCATGATCAAACCTGGATAAAAATCCGCTAGGTGGCTCTACATATAGAACGTCTTCTAAAACCTACGAAAGTATATTAAATACTTCCCATAACTTGTTTTCAAGACAGCTCACTCAGTGGTTATGGCGATCAAAAGTCAGACTCTGGTGTCACCATCAAATAAAAGACATTTAATAATTTACCAAGTTATATTGACATTCACCAATATATCCAAATGATATTGTACCAATATCGATAAATATTTTACGGCCATTATTGCTTCAAGAATATTTCACCAAAACTATTTTTAATATATTCAAACAATATTCGACTAATATCGCAAAATGTTCACATTTTACTTCTCGACAATATAACTATCGAATATTGTGCCAATATTGTATTAGCGATATTGTACCAATATCGCCGAACATTTTGAGGCCAATATTAGTTCAAGAATATTCAAGTGATATGGGATCAATTTCGCCAAATGTTCACTTATTTTTTCTCGCCAATATTGCATTTCAAATATTTCGCCAATATGTTCACAATATTTTACTAATATAGGTGTGCTACTTGGGACTGTATGATTGTAAACGAAAAGAGTGTTTCAATTCTTACACACTCCCATTCAATCAACTTTATTATCACTCAATAACACTGTTTTCCAAGAGACTCAAATTTGCATGTGTGTTTTAATGAGGAGTATCTCCACTGTATAATATGGAGAATTGATAAGAAATAAGAGATTGAATTACTTTTCTTTACTGACGTTTTTTATTACTACTTGTCAACATTAAAATTTTCGTAACAACTTCAAATAAAATAAAAATTGAATTTATGTAAAAATACAGCGTGTCTGGAAACAACAGCAACTCCGCTACGACACCGCTGATCTCCAACATTCTCCCACCTTTTGCAATAATTCAATATTGCAAAACATTTAAATTCCGTATCGATCAGGAACCTTGATCAATCTTCCAGACCTCGTAGATACTGGAATCTTCTTCTCCATCTCCTCTTCTTTCTGTCCTCCAGACCTCGTAGATACTGGAATCCTCTTCTCTATATATTTTAATTGTTTTTGTTGAAAAATCATCCCACCAGAGAAACCTCAAAATATCCCTATCTTCTTCAGCTACACTTATTTGCAGAAGATGCTCACTATTTTAAGTTTCCTATCATTTTGCCCTATAAACATACTATTGTGAGGAAATTAGTTGAAGAACAACATTATATTTCATATCATGCTGGAGTGCAAGTTCTTCTGGAAATAATACGTGAGAGATTTTGGATAATCAAAGCTAGAAGAATGGTTAAAGAAATAGTTTCAAAATGTGTGGTATGCAAAAGGTTCAGAATGAAAGCATTAGAAACACCGTTTGCTCCACTTCCCAATGATAGATTAAGAAACTCAGCTACATTTGAAATAACTGGTACAGATTTTGCCGGGCCTCTGTATTTGAAAAACAAAGAAAAGGCATGGATAGTTATTTTTACTTGTGCTGTATATAGAGCTTGTCATTTCGAGTTGGTTAAATCATTATCCACTGAAGCTTTCCTTCAATTCTAATAAAAATGCAAGAAGAATAAGCCAACTTACTTGCATCGCTAAATACATGCAAAGTAGCGTTTCTATGGGGATGATTGATTTTGAATAGTGGTCGTGATATACTACAGAATTGTAATAAATAAATTTGTTTCAGCCACTTTTCAAACCTGTCAATAATTTCTTCCGGTAACTTAGTATCCCAATTTATTTTCAATTTCCATGTCTCTTGTAATAATAACTTCGGGATTAAAGTAACAGGGCAAGTAAAACCGATCGGATCAAAAATACGTTGTGCTGCTGATAACAAACCCCTTTTTGTAATAGGAATTTTTACTAATTCTTTCAATACATGAATATCGCAACACAATGTATCCTGATGAATATTCCATTGTAATCCCAGTACTGAAGTAATATTTCCACTCGTTGGTAATTCTTCCAACTTTTCGCTAAATATTTTTGGTCCATTATAAACCCAACCCCTCAGATTCAGATACTTACAGAAAATAAGAGAAAATCTTAGAAAAAGATTTAGAAATGAATACTTGGCAAATTTGGTTCATTTAGGACAAAGAAGAAGCGATCAACTAAGTATAGGTGATGTAGTTCTAGTTGGATCGGATAACACAAAAAGAATAAGTTGGCCAATGGGAAAGATACTTCAGATTTACCCCGGAAAAGACAAAGTTGCGAGAGTAGCACGGATCAAACTATCTTCAGGTGAAATAGTACGTCCGTTTCAAAGAATATATCCACTTGAAATTTCGAGATTAGATGATGAAGCAGATATTTTACCAAGGCAAATCAAGAACCATAACTCCAATCATACCAATCCTAAACTTGAGAATAATTATGGGTATGAGTTCAATCATATTGGGTCCCTTCATCAAACAAGAATTCAGTGAATTTCCATTTTTATCAGTGGCTGATGCATCAAAAACAGGTCTGATTTTTGTTGTGAAACTACTATCTTTTATTACTGCATGATGAGGAATGTAATGTTCTTTATTATTTGTTACAGTAGAAGTGATTTGTTCTATGATTCCTAATTTTTCCCACTCATTGAATACTTCGTTATAAACTTGATATTTTCCTAAGCTGACTAATTTCTTGGTGGTGGATAATAGCCTACTTTCTCTTATTTCTTATCAATTCTCCATATTATACATTAAATGGCGACCGTGACAGGACAAGCTATGGAGAATCCATCAAAGGTTAAGAAAGAACGAGACATGTTGAGAAAAATGTTCAGCAAAACCTGCAATGAGCTGGAACTGGAATTGAACGCCATTTAATGTATAATATGGAGAATTGATAAGAAATAAGAGATTGAATTACTTTTCTTTACTGACGTTTTTTATTACTACTTGTCAACATTAAAATTTTCGTAACAACTTCAAATAAAATAAAAATTGAATTTATGTAAAAATACAGCGTGTCTGGAAACAACAGCAACTCCGCTACGACACCGCTGATCTCCAACATCCACACTTGTATCCTCAATAAATTCCATTCAAACTCTCATTTTCGCTTTACAATTTTCGACTGTCAAACTAGCGTTGTTGATTTTACGAGATATTCCAACATCCATGGACTTCAACAAACAATGCCACCTTTAATAACCTCCGTAAATACCATGTAACGCGTACAAGAGACTGATGTGATGAGAATATTCCTGACCAAGTTTTCCGTCGCTCCCATCGGAAATCAAACATACAAACTTTGGAGTTGAAATTCACTGGAGCTCGAGCATTTCCAGTGACATTTGCGAATAGGGCCGAGAATAAATATTGATTCGCGGATATCAGATGTACAAAGATGGCATACCAGCAATAACGAATTGAATTGATTTCGGTAAAACCTCGATTCGAGAAAAGTTTTTTTGTGGATTCATGGACGAATCGAGAGTAGAGTAAGTTCAAAAAATTAATCGAATTAAGAAATAACTGTGCAGGCATATGAAATTTTCGAATCTTCGTTCTCCCTTATGCCTTCGTGTGGTGATTGAAATCAAAAGAAAATCAACTTTCTGAGTCTTAGAAATTGGGGAAGAAACTGCAAAATCCATAAATTAGTCGGTAAACAAAACTACAGTGAGAACTCGTGGGTTGGAACAAATTCATTTAAAATTCAAGGGTTGCGTTTTTGGAAAAATGCTGGACACATCGAATTTTATGTTCGGCTACGGTTTTCTGAAAGGAAAATGCATGTACTCAGGGTGGCTCACAAGTTATTGAATAATTATTTCATTATTGAATTTTTTTTTGATGTGGCATGTCCAACTCAACAGTTATCGGGAATGTTTATAATGAACTTTAAAGGTTGATTTTCAAAAAATTTCGATCGTCAAAACAATGGCTTATCAAGCAGAAGTATACTGAGTCACAATTACGATGTCATTCTTTCATATTCCATAACCGTTAACGGACAAGAAATATTGTTTTTCGGTCATAAAATAATTAATTACTTTTACCTAGTATCATGGAAAAATAAATTAAGGAGAGGGGATTTATTAAGTTCTGTTTGATCGTTGAGTTCTGAAATTTTTTCTCTTCATCAATTCCCAAAGTCTCCAGCAGATTCAGTTTCACCCCTTTTCTTTCAACATATAAAGTATTAATATGATTTTCTGTGAGTAGGTGGGCTGCAAAGGATTAATTTCTTTTGCCCTTTACAAAGCAATTTATAGATTCCGTTTGGAGTTTTTGAAGGTTCTACCAGTTCCTCCGATGTGAATACAACATTAGACAAGATCCTTCTAAAACATGTTCTACTTTACAACTACATACATGCTATTGTTTTCAACTTTTGGTTGTTAATAGTAGGATAAGCTTCTTGAATTGCTTCCCTTCATAATATTTTCGATAATACTATCCATTGAAGAACTATTATAACTGTTGGACTGCTCATTGCTAATGTCGTATACAATAGGAAAAAATGGATTTGGTTATCGATTCATTCGTTGCGGTCATTAGTTATTGACTGCTAGACCTACTCTATCCTGATAAGGGGCAACACCCCGAAATCGATATATAAGTGGTCCGAATGTTTCGAGGAACATTTCCATGCAACAAGCAATTGCAGAGATAACCTTGTAGGAACTCTACACGGAAATTTCATTAGATGTAATTCAATGTTCGTCGTGGCAATAGCCAGGAAAGTAGTTGTTTCTGATGGATTTTTGACCAAACTTTTCCTATTATATAGGATATTAGCAATGAGCAGTCCTCCGGACATCATATGCGTCAAGTCATAAGCTCATTGTGAACTACAGTTTTCTTCTCCGTATTATAACAGTTGTTAATTGCCATTTGCTGTATAAAATGTTTAATTCTTCATTCAAATTTATTGTTCTTTGGGAAATGTTTATTAACCCATGTATCCTGCTACCTTATGTTAGTAGAAGTGGCTTGAGCTACTGTGTTTTGTAGTATCTGTTGTGAATGTTTATGGACAATGAAAAATTGGTATTTTTATTAGATTTCCTTATAGTGGAATCTAGAAATTTTATAGCATTATCCCTTTCTTATTCAAAATTCTAATTCACTATATCTGCACTTCTGAATAATAACTCGATTTCTTGAGAGAAAAATCAATAAAAGTCCATCACAAAACGATATAGAAATTGTAAAAGTTTGTAACGAGCCACTATATGAAAGCTGTTTAAAACCTACACTGGCGCTGTTATCACAGTACTGAAATGACAAATTGAATTTTGAATCTTGTTATTGTAGCAATTGTTTTCAATTAATGGAACCCTTTACAGATCTCATCTTGTTTTTTTTTAATTTCATTAAATTTATTTTCAGCAATTTTCAGCACATATGTGGTTGTGGTTGAAATCAATACAATTGGTGAATAGTTTATCCCATTGTTTTTTACTTATCTATAAACTGAAAGTTTTCAAGACAGTCAGAAAAATTCTCGTTTCGTAACATTGCATTAGATAGTATTTGTCAGGGACGACAAAAAATAGAAACTTGTCTTTTTTTAAATGTGATGTGGAATTTTATCGTGAAGACAAGTCAATGTATTCTTCAATTCCTTCGATGCATTCACCATTTGATCGATAGGAATTTCTTTTGAAGAAAGATGAAGAGTGGGGATGCTTGAGATATCTGGAGATTTTGTTATATTTGTGGAAGCATCAGTATCACTTGGTGAAATGGGATGAAAAGTCATTGAAAATTTTCTCCTAGAAGAAATAGTGTTGTTATACCAAATCTGTCCATGTATTCGTGTTTGATTTTTTTTAGAATTCACATTGGTTCAAAAACTATTACAGTCGTATGCATAGTCAATCGCCAGTGACTCGCCAGAGTTTCGCCGTTCGCTACACAAGGATTATAATGCACAGTCGAGCTCCAAAAAAGTGACAACTACGCGATAAGTCACATTTTGGCGAAACGCTGGCGATGTACCACTTTTTTGGAGCTCGACTGTGCATTATAGTTCTTGTGTAGCGAGCGGCGAAACTCTGGCGAGTCGCTGGAATTAACTATGCATACGGCTGTTATAGAGTTTGGAAGATTCTTCTATGAAGGATTTGAAGGTGAGTAGTTTAAAAATTAATCTTACTGTTTTTCTCATGACTTTTTATCGCAGAAGCTGAAAAAAGGCGTCTAGTTTTTCTATGCATGCGAAACAAATGCTTTTTGATTTTAATTTTACAGATGATATCATTGTTATTCCACTTTGGAAGATTGTTGAACCCATTCACTTTTAGGGCCAATCTTTTCAGTTCCAGTTAAACTCCAGATAACTAACAAGTAGTTTAGATGGTGAATGATATTCTTTAAATGACGTTTGAATGATCACATTCCAACCATTAGTTGATTAATCTGTAGTTTAACTGGAGATGAAAAGACTGACCCTCTTTGGGTCAGTCTTTTCAATTCCAGTTGAACTTCAGATAACTAACTAATAGTTTAGATGGTGAATGACATTGGCAGATAACTGCAACTCATTGTTGAAAGCAATATTTTCCAGAAACTCCTTCAATTTCAGTAAAGTCAAATCGTTTCGGGCAAGACTGAAATATATTTTCTTTATAAAAGTTTGGGACCAGTGAGATCGACATACATGGAAGATGGATATCTACTGAAACTGATAATTCGAGTTCGGCCACTACAATACAATCAACTTTCTATGTGTTATAAAATTGTATTCGATCTCATTTCGTTGAATCTATTCATTTCACATTTCTACGAGGCCAGGTAGCCGAGTGGTTAAAGCGCCAATGTTTCGATCACTTTGACTGCCAGTCAAAGGTTCAAACCATAGCGACTGTAGAAATTTTTCTGATGTCCCGAGAAAGTGCTAGGAATCGCACGTAAAAATATAAGACCTAGTTTCGTTTTCTGAGGGATACCGTTCGTAAGGGGATGACAGCTGGTTGACGGAAAAAACAATTTTAAAACATTTTTTAACAATTAAGAGAACAAGATTGAGGATTCCAATGATATGATTGGTCACATGGTTTCTCTGGTCTAGTCTGGTCAGAACGATCAAAATCTCCATAATCACGAACTCACCAATATCACTGATGGTTTATAAATGTTCAAAACATATTCGAAACATTGACGAATACTTTCATACTCGGCATATTAATTTTTAGGATGGAGCTTAGGATCAATTTTATATTCATCTTCCTAGGAATTGGAAGGAAATATGAAAGTTTGAGTCAACAGCTTGTAACAGTCTAAGAGATAATAAAAGTGAAAACTCATCATGGAATCGGCCGTTACTATATTATAGAAGTCAGACTTGTTATGATCGTTGTTAATAGCCACAAGTTATCAGAGGACTTGCTACTAATTTCATCCTCAGCATTTTTCAAATCACAAGTTTGGGAACTATTTCAATGTGATTCTAATGGGGTAAACGCCGTAGGATGGGAACTTGAACTCACCCAGGTTGGATACTTCGCACGGCAAAACCACAGTATCCTTATCCGTAACTTTGAACACCTGGCTGGATGTCAGGAATGTGGGCAATGTGGCTGGATCAGCGTTGATGTTGGCTTGCAGGAATCCTGAAACAAAGAAAGAAAAATGTGTATGGTGCTTGAAATTATTTGGTTTATAACTAACATATTGCCACGATTATCAGTACCAAATTGAAATACAGTTATATCGACTTGAAAAATATCAATTTTACCTCTGATAGTCAACTGAAATGGTAACTGGTTCGATGAACATTTTGATTACATTCATAAGAAAAAAATCCGAAAAAATCAATCTTTGTTCTAGAATTGCTAATAGTCTTCATTCTTATCAGTAAAGAGCAGACTTTCTATAAATTCAGCTAACCTCCAATTCTCAATTCAAATTCAATTCAAAATATACTTTATTGTCTTAGGTGCGATGATACTAAACTTGTTGACAAAGCTTGTTAAACCTAAAATGACTAACAGTTATCAGTATATAAAATAACAGTATAAACATAAACAATCAAATAAAAACATTCAAATTTGTACAATTTCACTAAAAAAATGTATATATAAAAGTATAATTGCTGCAGGCAGGTATAGAAAATTTAAAATTTTTATATTAAATTTCAGATTACTCTCATTAAAAACTATTTAAAAAATATTCTTCCAACTTATAAAATGGGGTTTCTATAAGTATTGCCTTAACATTTACTCGAAATTTTTTATTGCATGATGTTATTTTAGTTTCGTTTGGCAGGTGGTTGTATATTTTAATTCCGGTATACATAATTGAGTCCTTAACCATAGTAGTTTGGGGTCTTATCAACTCAATTTGGCCAGTCTGTCTTGTGTTATATTGCGATGATACAAGTCGCATGGCATGTATATTTTTGTGAATTAAACAAGCTGTTTCCAAAATATATAAACAAACTACAGTGAGAATGCCACATTTCTTGAATAAATCCTTAGAAGAGTCTCTTGGCTTTGCTTTACACCTATACCTTATGGCTCTCTTTTGTAGAACAAAACCCCTCTGGAATAAAAGATTACTGCATGCTCCACAAAAAGCTATTCCATATCGTAGATGGGATTCGAGCACTGCAAAATATGCTGTTCTGGCGGATGCATATCCTAATTCGCGGGCAATGCTTCTGACAGCATAACATCCAGATGCTAATTTTTTGCACATATTTGTAACATGATCGCTGAACATTAATTTGTTATCGATGTGTAAGCCTAGAAATCTTGTTGTCGTTCAACGACGAACATTAAAATATTACGCAACCTATCGGCGATAGGACTGCTTGGATATACTTTCAATTTTCATGAAACATGCGGAAATCACACAACCAGTAAATATACCTACTTCAGATCTCGCTCACTCCATATAATACATGAATTTGAAGATTATTTGTGGTGGAAATCTGCAATTCCAAAAATGTGAAATATTTTGCCACTGGCGTTCACGTATCCATTGCACTCCAATGCAACTGGCAAACGTATGAAATTGAAAAAGCACTCAGACTTAATATTAATTAACAAGAGCTCCACCGAACAAACATGGAATGTTGAAAACATTGTTTGTCCCGCAAAAACAATTCATTAAAAACGGCATTCCACTATTTATGACCTGCAAAAACTGCATTGTGAAAACAGTTTTCTTTTTTGAGTTTTCGTATATAGGACTGATAAAATTTTTGAGGAACATAACAAATTGAGGAAAAAATGGGTTGGTTGGAAAACTATCTTTTACAACAATTTATAACGAATATTTCGTGTATCTGTATCTGTATCTCATTCCTATTATATGTGTGCACCACTAATAAACAAACCAGATTGAATGAATTGTTTATAATATGTAATAGATTTGCTTCTTGGGGGTTTGGTTACAAAATATTTATATATCTCATTTGTTCCTGATGAAGACGAGAGGCCCCCGTCGAAACGTTGAAATAAATAATGAAACACGCCGTGCTTTTCAACAATCCGTTATCGAACCAAACCCCCAAGGAGCAAATCTATTACATGCAAGCCAAGGTTCAAGAAATAACCCATTGAAAACGAATAATTTATATATGTTGAATTTCTCCTTGAAGTATTTATTTTGATACAGTATGGCCTTTTTATATGGGAGCACTATAACAACAACAATAACAACATTTTTATTATGAAAATATATTTTGTCACCGTTCAAATGATTTGTCCTCATTTAAACAACTAAAAAGTCCACTAGAACATCAAATTTCATGAATGAGACTTCCATTTTGTCCAGGCTTTACTATGGTATGAAACATACGATCATTATTTTTGGAAGGAGTAGAATTTCGATAATATTAGAGTGTGATGTTATTCTGAGCTAAAATCAACTATATTAGAGTTTGTCAGTAATGTCTTTTATTTTTATCCTATCAAGATGAAATGATTAAATAATTATGAGTAATAACGAATCAACTGCTTAGAAGCATTCAATGATATCTAATGAAGTAAATACTAATTCAACGTTTATTTTTAAGAGGCCATGAGCGCAATTATATTTGTGGCGCTTTTAAGGGTAAAAGAGTCAATTGATAACTCGAAAACGGTTCGTCGTATCGATTCCCAACAAGGACAGGGTTCTAGAGGACATTCAATTCTATGTACGTGCTGTAATGGAAATTGAAATTTCAATCCACTTTTTCACAAAAAAAATCTCAAAAATGTCCCAAAAAAGCAGTTACTTTGAAGCAAGTTTTTGGGTAGATGAACAAATTTTCAAAAAAACATTACAGCACGTACATAGATCAACGTTTTAACTTTCCTCTGATACCAAATTTGTTTCGATTGGATGAAGATTGCTTCAAGTTTTAATGGAAGAGAAATACCATTGCAGCTTCCTCGATTATCTGTAAAAAGCATCGTGAGGTGCTGCCGCAGACGTAGGTACATAGAATCGAACGTCCTCTAGAAGCCTGTCTTTGTTTGAAATCGATACGGTGAACCGTTTTTGAGTTATCGGCTCTTTTACCAAAAAAACCGTCCCTAATATGATCGCGCTCATGGCCTCTTAATCAACATACACTATAAACCACAATAACGATTATTCAACATCGCACTGAATTATATTACAAAAATGTTATTTCCCATCCACTCGTACTCAGAGACGACACATGTTCGAGAAGAACCTTTTCAAATGCGTTATAGGTTATAGCCCCCCAATCAGCGATTCTATGAGCGGCATTGTGCAATCGGATATAGTTCTACATAAAGCGCTGCTGCAGCAGTAGCACTACCTCCACATTCACCATAAATATTGTGCATATGCGCATATTTTCGGGGAGTATAAAGTATGTACGGCATAACAAAGAAATAAATACCACTGAATGAAACAAGCGGAATAATTTCAAAAAACTACGATAGAAGTCACAAGTTGTTCAAACAAAAGTTTTTAATTTTTGACAAGGATTCATCTCTTAACCCTTTGAGGCCGAAATTGATTCGAAAATTTTAAAAGTGAAAAATAATGAGAATTTCTGATGGAAACGTCGTCAACATGAGCTTCAGCGGAAATAAGACTTAAATAAACGAAAAATAAACAAATTGTCCTGCAGGATGTGGTTACTACTGCTAACCACTAGCAACTAAATCGTGCAAAATTGCAACTTAACAAATGCCTCTAAATTATAATTTTTGTTTACAATGAACTGAAACTTAATTATTTTTTCATTTTGAATGAAACAACGCAAAACAGTACCTGTCTTTATTTAGGAATAACCCAACTTCGCACGTTAAACATTTTCACATTTTTGGCTCGAAACGCCATCAATTCGACATGATATATATGTCACTATAGACTACCAAAACTCGTTGCAATCGGCAAGAAGAGTAAAAATGATGCGTAGGCAACACAATAAACACTGTGGCTACGATGTAAAACCGATAGGAAAATAAAAGGATGGCTATTGGTAATGTGGTTTTTACTGATAACCAGTAGTGCTCAAAGGGTTAAAAAAGTTTTCACTTATTTGGTTACACCCTGTGTATCTGTCGGTCTCTGAAACTTCGTTGGAATCTGGATGTTGGACAATTGCGACATTTATCACAAGAATTCGTATTAATCGGTGACATGTCGGATAATCGACATTTCATTTCGATAATTTTATTAGGCCTAATAACATAAAAAGTTAATATTATTGACATACTATTCAATGCTACCAAGCAGTCTAATCTTTAATATTAATAATTATTTCCACATTTTATCTTGATAAAATATAAATAAAATAATTTTTGGGCGTAAGTATAAAAGTTGATCAAATAAATGAATATTTTGGAACCTTACATCCAAGAAAAAATAGAATACCCAAAATCCAAAACTACGTCACAATCTTAAAATCTTAAAAGCTTACTTTTAGCTCCTGAAGATGCTAACTTTGTCGGCGAAACGCGCAACGGGTGTGATTGTAACATAGTTTTGGTGTTGGGTAGTTTCTTTTTTTTTCTTGAATAAAAGTTGATAGAAGCCTAGATTAAAACCACTCCTAATTCAATGGAAACCACTTCTTCCAAAAATAATTATAGTTTGTTTTATACCATGGTAGAGTCTGGACAAAATGTGTATTCTTTTGAAATGAACGTCCACTTCCAATTCGTTATGTTTCTTTCAGATAATAATGAAACTCAAATCTGTTATTTTACCCTCATTTCTTGAAAAATGTTTTCACTTTCTGAAAAACTGTTCTGTATTTCTAAAAGCATAACTCATCAGTAATCTTCAGCAGCAAAGATATTTGGATTCTTCCCAATTTGTATACATGGCACTCAAAAATCCAAGGTTAGGTAGCGATTTTCCAGAAATTCTGAAAATGCCCATTATCTCGAAAACGGTGATATTTTTACTGAGGTGAAATTCCGATATTCTGAACAGTAATGACCTGGTCTATCACCAGTTTCAATATAGTACAAGGTTTACGGGACACCCTGTATAACAAATGACGTTTTTAGAAAAGATGGAAAATTGCCATTATGAAATAAAAAATTTATTAAAACAGCAGGAATATTTTCAGATTCAGTAAGATCACGCAGAACCAGGTGTTCCTTGACTTTAACACCTCGGAGGTAACTCAAAGAATCATTCACTGAAACAATCCAAATTGTAAACGATGGAACAATAGTAGTCATTCAGAATATCAGGACACGATAATGACTATTTATGATTTTTGATAGTTTTTCCTTTGAAATCATCCCAACTTTATTTTGAAGAATATTTAGGTTTCGATACCACTTTCTTAAATAAATATCTTCTGCTAATTCCATAAATTTTCTGTATTTTCTGCGATATGGAAAGAACTAATCATGAAAAAAATTCCCAACGTGATGACTGAACAAGACATATATTTCGGATCTAAATTACTGCATATAAAATTTATGGTAAAACATAGAAATTGACTAATACAGGTATTCGACTCATTGTGAAATTTCTAATTGAAGGAAATGAGAAGATTTGTAAGAAATTGACAACCAATATCTCAAAAACCGTTAGAGATAGGTATAGGGGAGTATGAGGCAGAAATAATCAGAAAGGAATGACAAGTTCAAAAATGCGGTAATATACAGGGTGACCCAATTGAAATAACAAAGATGCTGCTACTTTCTGGTATAAGCGGCAACGCTGCATTGCTGAAAATATTTTAGATCGATAGACCAAGACTAACTACTTGAGAAACCAAATTTTCAGAATGATCCTATGTCCCGTTCTCCGTAAACGTCTAAGGTACCATCGACCGTGACCCGCCCTGTATACTGTATGTAGTTTGCTTGTATTTTCAACACTGTCTCTAATAACCTTAAAGGTTGAAGGGACAATAAATACAAAAAAAAAAACATCACTACCAGGCAATATAACAACAAAATCTTTGGAATTGAAAATTTTTGTTGAATCGATTACATTTTCGATTACACAATAATATGTAGCACCTGGATTGATTGTTGATGCTACTAATGTATCAGATCTACTTTAAACTTCAACCTCCAATACACACCGATAGAAATCAATACAGAAGAAGCATTGTCCCTTTGCTATACTGATTCTTTTTATTAAAAAAGTAGTAGAACGGTTATCTTTTACAACCTTGCCCAATCTCCTTCAAATTTCATGAAAGTCATAGGTGCAGGGTTGAAAACACCCAAAGTTTTGACAGCGTTTGAATGAAAAAAAAAACTGTTTCCAAGATTTTAATGTTTTTCCCATTTTAATTTCTTGCTGGAAATTGCTGCAGCAACTGCAAATTTTTAAGTGTTTGTTGAGCGGGAAGCTACAACTCTACTACCTACCTATATACCTATATGTCTCGAGTTCGTCGGAACAGGAATGAGAGCAGGGACCTTATGTTTGAGTTCGCACGATAAATTTCGAACGTGATATTTACATCGCCAAAAATTCGCATGTGATACTCTTCTCGTTCGATACGCTATTCCCGAACTAAATGCGATACAGAGTTGGTCGGTTTCGAAGGGTGTGAGGGAATTCAACCAATAGCTTAAAGGTATTTGAATCACATGACGTGGCGCGTCACGTTGACAACTGTTCTGCTTGTATTTCTTGTGTTGTTTTACTAATCAACCGATTAAAAATATCTGGTTGATTTAAAGCATCAATTACTTTATCAATCCACATTGAAACATGATTTACTGAATGCTACGTGTATATTGGAAGCTGAGTCTAGCTGGTATAGCCACTTGCGAGGAATCCAAGACTTACTAAAACATTCATATAAGCATGTTTTATTATAAATCACATTCATTAACCTGCCTATTTAGACTGAAAGTAACTTACTTTTATCTCAATATTTATAGCTGACTCTCTACTTCCATCCTCTATAATATAGGGAGACACTATTCGAATCAACTCATGAATTAATACTTTTGATAAACGAAGCATTCTAACAAATTGTCTACCTTAAAGTTTCATTACGAGGCTAGAAGGTCCTTCGCTGTTCTGCTGCTCCCGCAGCTCCGTCTACTACTTCTGAAATAGCGATCATTGCAATTTCATCAAAATTTGCCATTTCATAATATCACGAGTAAAACGTAAACAATGGATTATTATCGAGGTTAGGATTCAAGTCAATTATTCCGATCGATAATTCTTATCGCATGCTAAATATCCGCTCGTTGTTTTATGGTCGAAAATTATCGCTGGTGATATTCGAACACACCATTTTTGGAGTTTCCTTCGATAAAGTGCAAAAATCGCATGTGATATTGCATCGAGTGAACTCAAACATAGGGTCCCTGAAGCATTCTAGACATGTGGAAAGAATGCATAAAACGTGGAAAGCTCAACCCAGCACTCATTCAGATGCGGCATAAACGTTTAATTAGGTCAACGTTGTCAATTACATCGGCTATTTCGCATTGCTCTCGAATTGCTACATTGCAAGGACATAGCTTCAGAGCTTCCGCAAACTTAATGTCTCCTAGGATTGAAGGGAACGCCATAAATTGTTCATTTCAAGCGGAAAACGAGGAGCATGCATCCTGTTCTCCATCAGGTTCTTCCAGGGCCCAAGTGGATCAGGGGCGTAACAAGAACCACACACTTGAAGGGATATTTCTTGATACAGGATATTCATATAATTAGTATTACCTTTAGGAAGTCAAAAATTCAATGATAACTTTGAAAAAATGTATTGTCAATGAAAGCCTTATTATAAAGATTTGTTAACTCGAAGGGAAAGACGAATAATAATGATAACTTTAATCACAATATAGGTACAGATTGGGGTACAAATAATATGAAACAAAATGTGTGAACAAAGTGGTTTGACGATAAGAGAGAGCTCTTTTTTCGCAAAAACATGTAACTAAAAACAAACGATAATAATACCTAATAGTAGTATACAAAGCGGTATATATATATATATATATATATATATATATATATATATATATATATATATATATATACATATATATATATATATATATGTTCGGAAAGGTTTCCGCGGTCAGAAATATGTACATTACTAAGTTCATGGGTTGAACCGCGTTGAGAGTTTATAACTCGACGTTTCGGCTCCTGCTTTGGAGCCATTTTCAAGAGTGTGACTGCGAGGCCTCTATCTGCCTACTCCTCGAGTCGTGGTCTTGAGAGATATCAAGGTCTCAACCTGCCTACTCCTTGATCTCAAAAGACGATCCGATGTTGGTTGCACTGTAGTATTTATAGGTGGTTGGCTACCTGGAGGTGGGCGGGTCTTACGGGTTTTCTCGTTTGTCTTGTCTGCTGGTGCCTGCTGTGTAGTTGGAGTTAATGGGATAATAATTGATTGCGGATAAGTTTCACGTGGCCTGGTAATTACGGTTGGAAGAAGGGGCTTCTAAATTGAACCCCATTTAGAAATGTTCGGCTCAATTATTTTATTGATTCATTCTTTATATTCTTACATGTATTATCACATTCTATTCAAAATTGCCTGTATTTCACCCAAACTTTTTCCTTTGGTTTCTGGAATGCAAAAATGTACAAAAAATGCAGCAAAAACACAAATGGATAATACTATATACAACGAAACATCTTGATCAGAACGTAATCCAAGGGTAAAATAGACTAGAAGAAGGGGCTTCCAAATGGGGTTCAATTTGGAAGCCCCTTCTTCCAACCGTAATTACCAGGCCACGTGAAACTTATCCGCAATCAATTATTATCCCATTAACTCCAACTACACAGCAGGCACCAGCAGACAAGACAAACGAGAAAACCCGTAAGACCCGCCCACCTCCAGGTAGTGCAACCAACATCGGATCGTCTTTTGAGATCAAGGAGTAGGCAGGTTGAGACCTTGATATCTCTCAAGACCACGACTCGAGGAGTAGGCAGATAGAGGCCTCGCAGTCACACTCTTGAAAATGGCTCCAAAGCAGGAGCCGAAACGTCGAGTTATAAACTCTCAACGCGGTTCAACCCATGAACTTAGTAATGTACATATATATATATATATATATATATATATATATATATATATAAGTAAGGATGGATTTAGCGAGAGGCTATATATAAAAATATAAGTAGAAAAGTTATTGGGTATAACCCTCAAAATGTTCTGCAACCGTAGACACGTGTTTCGAGTATAAGCTCTCATCAGTACGGTAAAATCAAGTGCGAAGATTAGAATATATATATATACATATATATATATATAAATATATATATATATATATATATATATATATATATATATATTATATATATATATATATATATATATATATATATATATATATATATATAGGTAAGAGGTTTTATTTGGGCAGCAGTCAGGGATGACCAATTCAATGAATATTCTTCGTTTTTTTCAGTCGAGCTTTGAAAATGTTTATTTTCTTTATCAAGACTTCTCTACAATAATACATGTGATCAATATTAAAATAGATCATCGAGAAATAGATACTTACTAACATGAAATAATTAAAAAATTATTATCAAGAGGAACATGAAGAGTTTTCTTTTTGAAAGAAAAAGATGTAAAAGACAGTGACAGTTGACTGCTGCCCAAATAAAACCCCTTACCTAATTATTTCACAGTCAAAATATATTTAAACCTATATATATATTTATATATATATATATATATATATATATATATATATATATATATATATATATATAACAGAAAATTACTTATGACATCTACAGTCACTAGTTGAAACTTAATTTGACACGAACCAAGGAATCCAAAGTCAGATGTTTATCTACTCATAGACAGGCAGCCAACAATTTGTTGTTCTGACCAACCCAAGGTTCAATCAAGTTTCTCGTACGTTAAGAGGAACGCAAGCAGAATCTAAGTGAAAATAGTGACTGTAGATGTCATAAGTAATTTTCTGTTATATCTGTCTTGCCTTCAAGGTATTAATTCTTGAGTGGATTCGTTTTGATTTCGAGAGCACCATAAATCCTTTCTGATGAGTGCGTTAGCACGAAACAGCTGTCAAAGGTTAGAACTATCGGAATTAAAACGAAAAGTACTCTATTTTCACTTAGATTCTGCTTGCGTTCCTCTTAACGTACGAGAAACTTGATTGAACCTTGGGTTGGTCAGAACAACAAATTGTTGGCTGCCTGTCAATAAGTAGATAAACATCTAACTTTGGATTCCTTGGTTCGTGTCAAATTAAGTTTCAACTAGTGACTGTAAATGTCATAAGTAATTTTCTGTTATATCTGTCTTGCCTTCACGGTATTAATTCTTGAGTGGATTCGTTTTGATTTCGGGAGCTCCATAAATCCTTTCTGATGAGTGCGTTAGCACGAAACAGCTGTCAAAGGTTAGAACTCTCGGAATTAAAACGAAAAATACTCTATTTTCACTTAGATTCTGCTTGCGTTCCTCTTAACGTACGAGAAACTTGATTGAACCTTGGGTTGGTCAGAACAACAAATTGTTGGCTGCCTGTCAATGAGTAGATAAACATCTAACTTTGGATTCCTTGGTTCGTGTCAAATTAAGTTTCAACTAGTGACTGTAGATGTCATAAGTAATTTTCTGTTATATCTGTCTTGCCTTCACGGTATTAATTCTTGAGTGGATTCGTTTTGATTTCGAGAGCTCCATAAATCCTTTCTGATGAGTGCGTTAGCACTAAACAGCTGTCAAAGGTTAGAACTCTCGGAATTAAAACGAAAAATACTCTATTTTCACTTATTAGTTATTAGTTATTAGTTATTCATGACATCTACAGTCACTAGTTGAAACTTAATTTGGCACGAGCCAAGGAATCCAAAAGTAGAGGTTTGTCCACAAATTGACAGGCAGCCAACAATTCGTTGTTCTGACCAACCCAAGGTTCAATCAAGTTTCTAATACGTTATGAGGAACGCAAGCAGAATATATATATATATATATATATATATATATATATATATATATATATATATATATATATATATATATATACAGCGAAGTGGTCGAGGTGTTAGAGCGTTTGGCTTCCACCCAGACGGTCCGGGTTCGATCCCCGGTCGTGTATCACTGAGCTGAAGTGGTTCGGATTCCACTTTTATTTAAACTGTAGGTCCCGGATCTCCCTTGCTCGCACAAGCTCTACTTTTGAGGGGTTTTCTCCGAAAACCTGGGAGTTTCGTAAAAACAAATTTTACAAATTCTTTTTTTACTCTATTTTCACTTATATATATATATATATATATATATATATATATATATATATATATATAGTGAGTATTGAGTAGTTTATTGAATAGGAAAATCCTTACATTCACAATACATTTTTAAACTTTAAATATAAGATTGCTCAAAAAAATACGATAACAAAAACACACAAATGAATAAAATACATTGTCAAAATATACATAATGAGATTGAGAGAGAAAAAATACTAGAAATAACAACACAATACAATAACTTATTTAATTCAGCTGAATATTTTTTTTTGAGAGTGTTTTCTTTGAAAGCGACAAGTGTAGTGTATCACATCCTTCAATTTTATTTGGAATAGAATTATATTCGACTAGACCTCGTATGAATAATGAGTCATACCATTACTGTTATTAGATATATCTACATAAAAATTGTTGGCACTTCTTGTACAGTGTTCGTGAACCTCATAATTGAACTTGAAAAACTGTTTGAAATAAGTTACCACTGTAAAGTTTCTAGCGAATGACTTATTGGGGTATATCTATTACATTTCAGGATTGATCTCATTCAACGATTCTGAAGTTTTTGAAGAGAAGCTTTACTGGTATTGTCTAATAGAAAGAGTATTGTAGAATAAATGCTTTGAGAATCGCATATACAGATATATTTCTTCCTTTTCTGTATATGTGATTGAAAAAAAATCATGAACGAATACCTCGAATCACTGCAAGAGAGTGCGATATAAAAACGTTGGTAAATTTGTTGTCGAATAGATCAATAAAATGAATATCAGCTTGAGATAAAATTGGCAAATTGGATACTGGACGAAAAAATAGGTGGAACCTTAAACAAAAAATTATATTATACGAATAGATAAAATCGTAGGCAAATATGGATGAAATTATGCTGCATAGAATACAGTTGAAAAAATATTAAACAAAGAAATAGATTCAATATTGGATAAACATGACAAAGAATAAAAAGCAATTGAAACAGATAAAGCAGTAGGCAACTATGACTACCAATAATAAAATATGCGCAATGAAAAAAAAAACAATTCAATTTGATCATGGGTTGAAGAAATGTATGTATAGAGATAACTCTGAAAGAACAACAGATAATATGTGCATAAATGTTGATTTTAATAATAATTCACTCTAAGAGAGTTTTAACGAATTGCTTGTCTTTTTCGAGGATGTACCTTTTTTTGTTTTTCAAATAATGGTTTGCAATGATTATTTTTCATTTTGTCAGGTACAGTGTTATATAGGTTACCTGACATGAAAAAATGTGCTCTTTGTGATATTATGGCATAATATATTGGGGAAACTCTTTACACATGCAGAGAGAAATTTTTTATTGAGTGCTGCAAACTCTATCGGTTATAATACATGAGTCCATGAATTTTGTTTTGAATAATAAACACTTGTTCATTGTCATGGAAGAATCTCATAAGCACAATACTAGGGAAAAATACGATTTAAGAAATGGCAAAGTTAAATATTACTTTATTTAGGAAAATATGGAATAGGCTGCCTTATAATAATATATTGATGGAAAATGGAGTAGTTGAAAATAAACTCAGAACCTTCTTGAGTAAAAATGCATTCGATGATATTGAAGAATATTTTCAACATGATATGGAAAGTGTATGATAATCAAAATCGATATTTCAATCTGCGAGTATGTAATTTTGTTGTCTTCATTTTACAATTAATCTTAAATTTTTTTCAATTACAATTTTATTTAGACATTTGTCAATTATATGTACGTATAGGTATCTGGTTCAATAATTTTGAAAGTGTTTGTATTTATATGCGAAAGTGTTATCTCTGTAACCATATGTGTTTATGTCGATATACAAAAATTTGTTTGCCTATATCGGTTTCACTATGAACACAAATATTCCTTTTTTCTTAATTGACAAGTCTGTATAATTGGGATTTATCATATTCTATCCGTATACATTTCAAAATTTCAATACGTTTTTATTGATGTTTTTCATGACAGACAGTGTGAAATGACATACCATGTGGATACTTTCATTTAGACATTGTTGATAAATTCCATATTATTCATTATTTATGTGACATGTTCTACACTGCTTTGAGTTACGTAATTCAATAGAACGAATAAGGACAAATTAGGTCTTTGAATTTCTGTTCTTGAAAAGTCCGTAATGATCATTTCGCGGTCCGAGATAAATCGATACAAGCAGACTTCATTATTATTTACAAAATAACTACCAACAAGGATTTAATGAAATAAAGTCCTCTTCAATAATATGTTTTGATGTGAAACAGTTGATACCTGAACTTGTTAACAGTTCGTACCCAATTTCTCTGAAAGCACTGAAATAAAAAAGGTCAGGTGTGTGAAATTTTGAAAAAGATAGTACAAATAGAAATGTTCGGCTCAATTATTTTATTGATTCATTCTTTATATTCTTACATGTATTATCACATTCTATTCAAAATTGTCTGTATTTCACCCAAACTTTTTCCTTTGGTTTCTGGAATGCAAAAATGTACAAAAAATGCAGCAAAAACACAAATGGATAATACTATATACAACGAAACATCTTGATCAGAACGTAATCCAAGGGTAAAATAGACTAGAAGAGTTAAAAACCACCGAGAAGCATTCACAGTCGCTGAACCTGCCATCTTGAATTTTGGAGAGAAGAGCTCTCCCAATAAAACAAATGGTACAGAAGGAATACCAATACTGGACGATATGGTGAAGTAGATGAATGCTATGAATGGTGTAGGTGTATCTTCAAAGTTACGAAAAATTAACAGTATTACAATGGAGAGTGAAATTCCTGCAACTGAAACGAGGAGGCAAATTTTTCTTCCCACCCGGTCGATGATAGTCATACAGAAACAACTACTGGCCACTTGGATGACACCTGAAAAGAAAAGTTATAGAGCGTATTATTATTAATATTATTCATTTTGATCATTATTTGAAAATTCCAAATGTCATGTGGCACATCATTGAAAGGAAAATTCTCTTTTCAAGCATGTGATTTTATTTTGATTTCGATAAAACTTTTTTTCACCATTTGTACTCCAAATATCAAGTGCGGATCTGCATGGTACCCTTATCTCGATAAATTTGAACGGTGTGAAGTGAAACAGAGAGTAGACATTTGTTTGAATGTTTTAGACGATGTCGTAACTTGATTACTTATATTTCGGACGTCCATCATCTTAATGGTTGAAATATTTCTATCTCTTTCAAATTTTTTCACAACGTTTCAATTGCTTGAATCCGCAATCGTCTTCTGGTAAATAGTGACAAAATCAGATGCTACGCGACCTTTTATAGGTCTATAATTAAAGTGTAATTACGCGCGGTCTTGTGGCGTGCGTGTTTTCGCGCTTTTTCTCCCTCCAAAACGGCCCATGAGCGGTTTCCATACGTTTTTAATTTCCACGCTTGGTTGACTGAAGGCACCATTGGCTTCTATGTAGGTGGTTTCCATTAATTTCCGTTTGAAACAATGTTCCTCTCTATGAAGAACACTAGCTTCGTCCCAGATAATTCGGTGGTGTTTTGTCCAGGCGTGGTCAGCAATTCCCGATTGTGATGTTTCCCCTCGTTGAGTCCACTTTTTGTGTTCGGCCATTCTCGGAGAGACCAAGAGGCCATTATCAGTAAGAATAGCCGAACACAAAAAGTGGACTCAACGAGGGGAAACATCAAAATCGGGAATTGCTTACCACGCCTGGACAAAACACGACCAAATTCTCTGGGACGATCTTCATAGAGAGGAACATTGGTTCAAACGGAAATTTATGGAATCCACCTACATAGAAGCCAATGGTGCCTTCAGTTAACCAAGCGTGGAAATTAAAAACGTATGGAAACCGCTCATGGACCGTTTTGGAGGGAGAAAAAGCGCGAAACCACGAGCGCCACAAAACCTCGAGTAATTACACTTTAATTATAGACCTATAAAAGGTCGCATAGCATCTGATTTTGTCACTATTCACCAGAAGGCGATTGCGGATTCAAGCAATTGAAACGTTGTGAAAAAATTTGAAAGAGATAGAAATCTTTCAACCATTAAGATGATGGACGTCCGAAATATAAGTAATCAGAGAGTAGACAATCCACCGTTAGAACAAATACGCAACAGTGAAAGTTTTTGTATATGCATTACATTATTCACCAGTAAAGTTCACACCTTTTAAAAACAAACTTTTTTTATAAACTATTGAACTGAAAAGTCTCTAAGTGAACTTGAAAAAAACGTTCTAGATAAAACCTTTTTTAAATGCAATATAAAAAAAACAAATTTTAAGTGAGCTAAATCCATCAATTTGTTACATTATACAATTTTAAATGATATAAAAGCTTGTCGTGAGAAGTATCTAAATATTTCTTATTATGAATTAAATTTAAAATTTATTCTCGCAACAAGCTTTTATATCATTTAAAATTTCATACTTAACTTTAAAATATATTTTCATGTTTTTAGTGCATTTAAATAAAAACTTTTCTCTACAAAGTTATTATTGAAGTTAATTTAGTTATTTCTTTTTAGTTTTCTTTGGATAAATTTATCAGTCTGTTCATTTCAATCAATGCGTCATAGTTCATAGATCTCTTGCCTGTTAATTCACATTTGGATTTTTTCACGAGTTCTTTATCTAGCTTTTAAGGGGGAAGAACAGTAAATTTTTTTGAAACCATTTCATTTAATGGTCAGATAATTTTCACTGTTTTTACGGATTTTCTCGATTTTAATTTCGCGAGTTTTCCTAATTTTTTTAAATTTTTTTCATTAACATTTTCCACTTCCGAAACTGTTGAAACATTTTCCGAATTCCATTGCGTTCCCTACCAAGCTTTTGAGGGGGGACAGGGGAGGTGACATTTTTTTAATTATAATATTCAACGGTGAGATATTTTTCACTATTTTTACGGAATTTTCCGATTCTGATTTCGCGAGTTTTCCATTTTTTTTCGAGAAAACAGGGAAGGCGAGCCCTTTCTACCAATTTGTTTCCTAGCAGTGATTTTTACATGCAACTCCGAAAAACTACGTGTTCTCTATCTATCTAGCTTTCGGAGGGCAGGAGGGGACAATTTTTTTTCAAACCGTAATATTCGACGGTCAGATATTTTTCACTAGTTTTACGGATTTTTCCGATTTCAATTTCGCGAGTTCTTCAACTTTTTTTCGAGAAAAGGTGCTCTGAATTTTGACGTCCAAACTTCCGACACCCTACGCGTTCAATATCTAGCTTTCGGGGGGCAGGGAGGAACACTTTCTTCAACATTATCGTCATGTATCGTCATCGGAACTGAACCAACATGTGAGGAAGTGGTACTAATTCAGCTTGCAAGATTTGGACCCATCTAACAAACAAACACACAAACACACATAGAGCATGAAAGCTTTCAAATATAATATTTGGTTGATGAAAAACAGAGCAACAATATTATTTTTCACTTTTTAGATCAAAAAGATTGTTTTAAAAATAACGTTGATTTTATTCTGTACTTTAAAGCATTATAATTTGTTAAATTATCGTTAAAAAGGTGTCCCATGTGTGAGAGGTTGATATACTTCAGTAGTACCTATGCGTTTGTTCGCTGTCATTTGTCATCTAGGTACGTTCGGATTTTTCCAATTTTCTTCTTGTTAGTTCGGAACTTGTCTCGAGACATTCGAGTTGGATTCCTTTACTTCGTAATTTTTCGAGTCCGAAACAGTGGAATATTTTCCGAATTCCTATCTAGCCTTTGGAAGGGTAGAGGGGTGGAATCATTCAAAATGAAATGATTCCACAGTTAGACGTATTTTACTATTTTCACGAATGTTTTCGATTTTATTTCCGCTAGTTTTTGAGAAGGAATGGGATCTGAGCGCCCCCGACCAACATTTTTTATCGCCGAAAAATTTCACGTCCAAAACCGTCGGAAAATATTAGGAATTTCTACCCGCTCTCTATTTTACTTTAAGAAGAGCATGGAGGGAGTGAAATATTTCGAAATTCAATTATTCGACTATCCGATGTTTTTTTACAATTTTTATGGATTTTTACGATTTTATTTTGCAAGTATTCGCAACTTTTTGCAAGAAGAAGAGGGTCTGAACACACAGACTGACATTTACTTTTCGTCGTAATTTTTCACTACCGACAAACGGACCGACTGACAAACATACGGACGGACGGACAGATAGACGGAAGGACGGACGAATGGACGGCGAACAAACGGAAGGACAGACGGACGTACGGATGAATGGAATACGGACGGACGGACAGACGGACGGACTGACGGAAGGATGACCGGACGGACCGATGGACGGACGGACGTAGGAATGAAGGGACTGATGGGTGGACGGACGGAAGGACGGTCGGACAGACAGACGGACGGATAATCGGACGGACAGACAGATGAGATCTTTATTTTCCAACAGACAGACAGACAGACAGACATACGAACAAACAGGTTAAATTAAAGCTTGTCGTAGAATAAATTTGTTTGAAACGTTAAGAGGACTTTTGATTCAATGTTGTGTTCACTTTATAATGTTTATTTATATTTTTTAAAGAGAAACATTCTCAATTGAAAATTGAATCAATACATGACTCCTCTGGAAATGGAAAAACCTTACGAAAAAATTGAAGTTACTTTTTGTAATTTCTAACAGAAAAGAACTACTTCTCCAGCAAAAGCCACGCTGGACATTGAACTACATCTGATAGATATTGAGAAAGACCCATATAACTTGAGAGAAAAAATCTGAAAGTGAAAATTTGCATTTTCATTCAGCTAGTTGATTATTTATTGAATGTCCAGTTTCCATTGGAGACTCTTATCTATGAATGAGATAAGGGAGAAACATTCTCAATTGAAAATTGAATCAATACATGACTCTTCTGGAAATGGAAAAACCCTACGATAAAATTTAAGTTACTTTTTTGTAATATCTAACAGAAAACTACTACTTCCCCGGCAATAATATAATTAAAACCCAACCTAATATTTTCAATTAATATTCCAAAGATAAATATGGTTAATTTGAGTCAACCTTAGGAGATCAGATCTGATGACATCGCGGACTTTTCTCTATGCTTTTTGAAGAAATACTTCATTTTGACGCAACTCTAAAAGTTAAGTCAGGTATCTCTTAGCACCAGAAAATCGATTTTTTAACAGTTTGCATTCAAACCATTAAATTTTCTCTCCTATACAGGGATGAATGACACTGAAAACACTATCAAAATCCAATTCGTTGATTGTAAAAAGTTAGGAGGAGAAACAGAAATAATGAGACAGACAGACGCAGATAGCGTCTTTGTTTCATCCTTGATGGTATGAATTACACCAGAGTTTAAACTCCGAGTGCTAGTTTATGCTCCAATTCATAAGAATAAATCAGGTTTCACGTTGAGGAGGTATGTACTCCTCAACCTCAACTCAACTCTTTATATATAAAGTAGATACCCGCGATTTTCACATCTTTCTATTGTCTTATCAGTAACATCAGAACTTTTGACACAGATGTTGGGTGAACTCCAATATCTTGTCCAACTCCTATTTGAAAACCCGGGTCACCTACATATCTCAATAATATTTTCATTTTATCAACGTTACATACATGCACACTTGCTCCAAATTGTTGAGTATAAACTAAATGCCCATTTTCATTCATATGGTCCACTATCTGAAGATTGCGATTGAGATATTCACTGATGAAGCCACCTTTCATTGGAAGGATTCTTCGTTCGTTACAACGTCCATTTTCATAATATCATATATAACAAATGGCCAGAAAAGGTGGTCAATCGCAGTAAAAAAATTTTTTTTAGAAAATCAGATTGAATCAGCATTTAGCCACATCAGACAAGGGACATGGTATTCACATGATGGAATATCAGTTAATCACACTCAAGTAGTGAGAGATGAATCAAAATAACAATATTCTCAAAATGATAATACTCAAATCTGTTGAAATCTTATCGTGTTCACCTTATTGTGTAATATTTTATGGAGTTCCATCAAGTAAAGACCAAGTCAATCCAAAATATATTGTGAATAGATGATTATACAATTCTGTAATTTCAACCATTACGGTTTGCAGGTATTCCAATATTTCCAATTCATAATGTGTCCCCCTAAACAAACTCTCTTGCCTATCTATTGCTGAGCAACTTTACATGTAATACTGTTTCCAGCAGGGTTTTGCGTAGCCCTGCAGATTTTTTACTTATAGAACGTGAGTATTTATACGTACCTATAATCATGGCTGTTCCAAAATTGATCTCATCTACTCGAAAAACGATATGATCCAGACGTGAAATACGGTCGACCATTGATAAATATATGAGGAAATTGAGACCAAGAAGCACAATCAAGGATTTCACCCAACCGTTGCTTCTGAAACATGTCATCACCTTTTCTTTTCCCCGGTGAATAGTTTTACCTTGGATATCTTCAAATTCTTCTTGTATTTTGTGATAAGGAGCAAATCGTAACCTTTGCAAATTCGCTATAGCGTTGTTCCTTTTATTTCTCTGAATGTAGTAATAAGGAGGCTCTATTCCGAAAACCAGGAAGAGAAACGAAAAGATACCAGCTAGTATTATCAGTATTATTTGATGTGTACTGTAAAAGACTGAGCGCCTCAGAAGTATATCTAAGATCTTGCCGATATGGAGTGAGACTGATAGTCCTGTAACTAGCGCACCCCTCTTTGTTTTTTCTGCAATTTCCCCGTAATATATTGGCATAACTGCCTGGACTCCCCCCACAGATAATCCCATTAGGAATCTTCCAAAGCGGGTTAAATCAATGTTATGTTCAACAGTCACCATAATCAAACCAACTGACGTGATTGCCCCAGTGATACCTAGTGTTATTTTCCTCCCTATGAGATATGCTGCAATGCAGGAGCATATGGATCCTATCAAACAACCAAGGAAAAAGAAAGGGGCAGTGTCTCTGAAACCTAAATGGTCATATAGGTAATATCTCTCATAGTAGGTCCTGGCAGGACAAATCAAGGCCATATATGACAGCACCATCAATAGATTTCCTGAAAATTTCAAAATATTCTGATTATTTTTAGAAATGATTCCAGTTCTTCTGAATCACCACAGTTGATACACCTTGAGAAAAACGGAGAAGTGAGACATAGTCACCAAATTCAAAAGAATTTATGTAAGATCAAGATTAAGAAATTTGAAGTATGCAGACGTAGCTTGGTTTCATATTTTTCGGCCTTACGTCAAATATTCATCTCTTAGATACATGTATTATGCATCCATTGTAACGAGCCTGGAACCGGACCTGTCGCTCAGCGTTAGAGAGAGAGAGAGAATATACTCTATTGTCATAAGAAAATATCTTGTTGACAAAGTTTCATTTAACCTATGAAGTCAGGTATATATATAAAAAAGTATATGTCGTAAAAAATACATTTAAAATAAACAATTTCACTTAATAATTAGAAGTCAGTTGTATATATATATATATATATAAAAACATATAAGTCGAACAAAAATACGTGTAAAATAAATAAGTCTGACTCAATCAAGTCATATAAATAAACGAAATATAAGTAGTACAAACATACTCTACCACATCTCAGAATAGTATTCCTCCAAACTATAGTCTTATGAAATTAATCACCACTACATGCTAATCAACCGAGAATTCCAAAAGGTTCTAATGCTTTATCTACAGTGTGTGCGATTTGAAATAGCAACTCCCTGTGAGGTTCACAACTGTAAAGTTGACAGACTTTCATACAGGGTCGGTCAAAGAAGCATGAATATGGAAATTGTCATTTTATATCTAACACACTAAATGACATATTGGGCTAAAATTTGGTATAAAGGTATTCAAAATATGCCCGAATCAAATGGGCTATACACTTTTTCAAGAAAAAAATGCTTAATGGTCCACATCGAAATTTCGAATCATTTAGCAGAGCCTAGTGAGCCTTGGAAATAATAATAAGTCATATCTGTCAACGAACGCGAGCCATCAATAACTGTTTACTGCAGATATAAACAAAAATAAAAAAAATTACAAATATTTTTCACATATTGACATATTTGCTTCATACGTCTATACGAAGATTGACTGAATATTTCGTCAAAAGTCACTGTTCAGCAAATAATATTTATGCAGTTGTCTATGCAACCATATTCAGGCTCTTGGATATGGAGAAACAGTATAAAAAAAAATAATGCTGAATTAAATCGGACCCAAATGTGATCCCTGTGGAACACGTGACGAGATTGAAGTCAGACTGCAGGAATTGCTCGAGGCTTGCAGAACCAGCCAGTCAAATCAGATAATATCAGACGGATTCTGTATATCGTAGTTGATACTGCAAAGAGTCAGATGTCAGAAATGTTCATTGTTGGGATTTTAGATTATTTGTAAGCAATATATGTGCAGTTCTAAGGTTCTGAAATACGAAAAAGGTAAATTCTGGAAAAAATGTCAATATAAGTGTTTCTGACAAGAATCCAACATGAAAAATTAAATAGGAAATGAACATAAAGTAATTTTTTTCTACTGAAAATCGGCTATCACTTGACATACGACTTTTTGCAGTATCAAAAACAATAACCAAATCAAACGCATAGAATTCATATTGTTAGATTACTTCTATTTTGATTTCGATTTCTTCAAATTGAATGTTTTGTTATCATTATCATAAAATGATAGCAGTTGAAATTCTGATACGATAATTGAACAATTCCACCATTCAAGGAAACGGGATGGAGAACGGAAATACATTGAAATGGGAAAGTTGTAAATAGTGGAAACACTTTTGTCACCTTTCTCCGTTCTTCGAAAGAATTTTTGAGTAAAATATTTAAACTGTAGCTCACCTGTCAAAACACTCTCGTTGATTTTTCCCATTTTCTTTCCGAAAATGTTGTTCTGCGTTTTCTAATCTCCCAAGCTCTTAGCAGTCAACTTCATCATAAAACATAGATGTAATCTTTAAGGTTTTTTGAAACAATCAGAATGACACGTTTGACACCACAATCATTCAACGAGGTGAAATCACGTTTGGAATTGTTTATAACATATTGTAATATTATTTTTCTCTATGACAACTCAGGCTCGATATTACGTAGGAAAGTATTTTTTCATAGCTATATACAGGGTGTCTCAAACTCCCTCATTTCCCTTCAGGTTAAAAAATCACCAGTAGAAATTACATGTTTCTTATGATTCCTTTCCAAGTAAATATCGAAACTCAACCAAATTTTGATGATTGACAAAGCATATTGATTTATCTAACATTAGTTCATTATTTTGCTATAATATCGAGAAAATACCATCCACGTTGATCCAACTTCAAATATTTGGAATTATCAAGATTTTTCAAGATAAACAGTAAAACATTTTCAATTCAAAATTGAAAAAAGCTAATATAAAAATGAAACAATGTTTTGCAATATCTAACAGAAAACAACTTCCTCAAAGAAAAAAATCGGTAAGTAACATTTTTCCTTTTCATTCGTGTAATTAAAATGAAATGAAACAATTTTTTGTAATATCTAACAGAAAACAACTATTTCCCTGGCTGAGGCCACGTTTGACATCTGATAGATATTGTGAAAAGAACCTAACTTGAAAGAAAAAAGCCTAAATTGAAAATTTGCATTTTCATTCAGATAGTTTAATTTTTAATAATCCAATTTCCATTGGAGACTGACATAGATGAGATGAGGAACGATGTTATTCAGACAGAAATTGCTCATTTCATTGAATCCACCGCTGATTTTATGAACTTTCTGTTCATATTTGAGAAAAAATAAATAAAAATTTATTGAACTCTAATTCATGGCCGAAAAAATACAATAAAACCAATAGAATTAGAAAAGGACGAAAAATCATGTAAAGAAACGAATTTCCACCAAAAAACAAACTGTCAAGAAATAGTCATAACGTTTTCATCAAACTCACCAAAACAAAAAATTATCCCATAGCAAAAAACCACAACGAACCAATTCATTCAATATTTGATGAAATACTGATAAAATACCTTATCAATTCACACTATTCCTATCATTTATTGAAACATATACAGGTTGCATCACGACTATGCTCTCATCCCTACTTGAAGTTATCGCGTAATGATTATTGCTGATACCATGGAAACAAAATGCACGAGGCGCTGGAGAGGTGGGGTACAATTGTATCGTACAAATGTAAGACAGTTGCACCAATACAGGGTTGCCGCAGCTACTCCGTTTGGAGTAGATCTACTGCAATTGAAAATTCTACTCCGCTGTATACGGATGCGCATATATCGTTTGAAAGAGACAGTCACTATTGGCTGAATGCAATCGGAAAGAGACATATCGATATATTTTTTCAATTTACTTTTATCGGCATGAGTGTAACAGTGACAAGAAGCAGAAAATTGAAGAAGGGTTGTGATTCGTTTTGTCTTTGTTACATGCTACAGTTAAATATCTTTTATACTTACACTGAGAAAAACGGTCCAAATGCACTAGTGCTCCTTGTCATAATTAAAGATAAATTATTGGAATGTCATTGATAGTCACAAGCAGACAGAGTGTCAGTTCCAAAGACTCTTCGTTTTGTAGGTAGTCTACTTTGGTATTTTCATAAATATCAGAGTCATTAAAAAGATCACGCGCATGCGCAAATTCAACCAATAGCAATTCGGCCAATAGCAACGCTTCACGAGCTAGTCTTGCAGTGTTCGATCAGAGTGTGGAATTTACGACGGCGTACTAGTGCCACTGCAGAAATAAAAATTACCTTAATTGACACATTTAGTCTGTCAATTGACACATTTAATCTGTCAATTGGCACATTTAATCTGTCAATTGACACATTTAATCTGTCAATTGACACATTTAATCTGACAAATTGACACATTTAATCTGTCAATTGATACTTTTAATCTGTCAATTGACACATTTAATCTGTCAATTGACACATTTAATCTGTCAATTTACACATTTAATCTGTCAATTGACACATTCAATCTGTCAATTGACACATTTAATCTGTCAATTGACACATTTAATCTCTAAAAAAAAATGGATTTGAGGGGGTGAAATAATTTTTTTTTGAATAGCCTTTGGCATACCCTTGGATATTTCTAGAAAGATTTGTATTCCTCACTTTTCTTGATACGACCCCCCGTTTAGGCTGTGCGCGTGTCCGCGGATTTTCGAAAATGAAAAAAAAATTGGAAAAGAAAATTTAAAAAAAAAACAAAAAATATGGTACTGTAGAGAACCGTCTTTGACTTTTTTTTCAGTGGAGGGGGTGGGTGGGCCAAAAAAATTGGATTCAATGGAAGGAAATAATTTTTTAAAATTTTTTTAAATAGCCGGATGCACACCCTTGGATCATTCTAGAAAGATTTCTAGAAATCACTTTTATCGATGCAACAACAAAAACAAAAAACAAAATAAAATGCTAGGTCAGCCAGCAGTTAGCTCATGTCTATTCACTAGTCATGTTCAAACTACCCACTCCGTGGTGGTCGTGCTGGTAGAGTATTCGCCTCTGAAGCATTGGGTCTTGGGTTTGATTTCTAGCATGGTCATCGGTCTCGTGTACGGCATTACACGTTAAAAGGTGAGGGTTGCGTCTTCCCTAGCTTGCACAAGTATCTCGAAGACTTATGGTGGTTCGGCGTACGGGTGCAACAAGTTGACGGAAGTAAAAATTTCAACAATTCTCATCATGATAATGCTCCAATCACCTCATATTAAATGTGTCAATTGACAGATAAAATGTGTCAATTGACAGATTATAAAGTGTCAATTGACAGATTAAATGTGTCAATTGACAGATTAAAAGTGTCAATTGACAGATTAAATGTGTCAATTGACAGATTAAATGTGTCAATTGACAGATTAAATGTGTCAATTGACAGATTTTATTATTTTCGCCGTGGCACTAGTACTCCGTCGTAGGAATTTATCATTGCGTCGTATAGATAAATTTACCGAACTGACCGAAAACAGACTGCGTAATATTCAAAACTGTGCACAAGAACATTTTCATTCCGGAGTATGCTCAGCTCAGTACTGAAAGATTAGCTATTTCAGCTAGTACATTCCTCTTGGGAATTCACATTGATGAGAAATTATGAGGTACATATTGACCATCTGGCTAAAAAGTTGCAAGTAAATGTTATGCAATTAGAGTTTTGAGAAGTCATTTGAAAAATCGATGCACTGAAAACGGCATATTATGGGACTGTTTATCCTCTGCTGAAATATGGCATATTAGTGTGGCGAGGGAGTACACAACTAGATCGTATTTTCATCATTCAAAAACGTATCTTGAAAACAATATTAAATATGAAATATACAGATACTTGTCGTGGTACCTTCAATGCTAATAAAATGCTTACTGTATATGCAAAATACAGTGACCGCCAAAAAGTATGTACCATATGGGAAAAATTTTTATTATTGGAGTATTGGAAAAAATATTCTGGGGAAAAGTTTGTGCATGTCCGATAACCTAAAAATAGATTTTGACACATGTCACGTTATCGCTAGAATGTCGGCAAAATGAAAAAAATTGCAATGCAAAGGCAAAAAAGGGGTAAGATGGCAAGATATCAAAAAAAAGTTATTTGAAAAAGTCACTTAGAATTCAATTTTATACACATAAACGAAGTTTCAAGAGATAATTCAAAAAAATTGAAAATAGCAATTTTTTAAAAATATTTTCCCATCTATTTAAAAATACAATTTTTTTTCTTATGAATATTTTGACTATACCGAAACATTTGCATTTTAATGATAATGACAAAACTTTCTCATTTTCTCCATACCAGAGGGCACTAAATTGAAAAAATTGGTTTTTGCCAGAACCCTCGATGTTACATTGGTTCTTATCTAACAGTTATATCAGAATTCCAAGACTATTGTGTTGATATGGCAATCTAGAAACACCATGTTTCCTGATTTTAATCAAGTTTCAATAATAATGCTGTATGAGCGTTTTACTTTGCACATAAACTTTAAGAATCTTTAATTTGACGCACTATTTTCAAGTTTATGTGCGAAGTGAAACGCTCATGCACGATTATCATCGGAACTTGATTATAATCTGGAAATAACCATGTTTTTGGAGTGTCATGTCATCACAATGGTCGTGGAATTCGGATATAACTGTTAGATACGAACCGATGTAACAGCAAGGGTTCTGACAATATCCCATTTTTTCCATTTAGTGCCCTCTGGTGTGGAGAAAATGAGAGAGTTTTGTCATTATCATTAAAATGCAAATGTTTCAGTATAGTCAAGCTATTCATAAGAAAAAAAAAAATATTTTTAAATAGATGGGAAAATATTTTTAAAAAATTGCTATTTTCAATTTTTTTGAATTATCTCTTGAAACTTCGTTTGTGTGTATAAAATTGAATTCTAAGTGACTTTTTCAAATAACTTTTTTTGATATATTGCCATCTTACCCCTTTTTTGCCTTTGCATTGCAATTTTTTTCATTTTGCCGCCATTCTAGCGATCACGTGACATGTGTCAAAATCGATTTTCAGGTTATCGGACATGCACAAACTTTTCCCCAGAATATTTTTTCCATTACTCCAATAATAAAAAAATTTCCCATATGGTACATACTTTTTGGCGGTCACTGTATATTTATATTTGAAAATAGGTAAACTCTCCCAACACAAAACTGTGATTTTTTGACAGAAATTCTCTCCAATGCATATAATGCTGATAATCCTTTTTTTGTAAAGGATTCGTTTTCATTCAGTGAATTCATCAATGATAGAAATCTCTCACCAAATTATGTTACAATCAGTCTTGACGTTGTTTCACTATTCACCAACCTACCTAAAGAGTTAGTTGAAAGAAGTTTGCAGGAAAAATGGAATGAAATTTCAGAATACTGTAAACTGGATGAAAATACTTTTTTTGAAATTCTTGTTTTCATTTTTGGCTCAAATTATTTAAATTTTCAAGGAAAATATTATAAACAAATTTTCGGGACTCCAGTGGGTTCGAGTATTTCATTAATTTTATCCAGTTACGTACTTGACCAACTATTAGAAATTTCTGTCCCTAAACTTAAGTTTCGAATTACCATTTATCAAACGATATGTTGATGACTTGATTCTCTCTGTTCCTAAAAATGGTACACAAGAAATACTGAGAGTTTTTAACAGTTATGATAAGAATATACAATTTACAATAGAAGAAGAAGCCAACAATTGTGTTCCATTTTTAGATATGACACTTATCAGAACAACAGATAATAACATTATTACTAGGTAGTACAGAAAATCTATTTGTAGTAATAGATATATCAATTATTATTCTTATCACCCTACTAAAATGAAATTTAACATGATTAATAACATTTAACTGTGAGTTGTTAAAGTTACCCATTCCTCATTGAAAGTTGAGTGTCCGAAAGAACTGAGAGATATTCTCATGGAAAATTCATATCCAAAAAAATTTATAAACAAATTACGTTTCAATGAAAGCAACATTAGATGTTTCTCTAGAAACTTCTCAATCAATTATAAATTGATTAATGTGATTAAAGAAACTAATATCAAAATTGGACAAAAAAAACATTTAGACAATTAGTCAACTTTTTTCAAAATTAAAAACTCCTCTAGAAACAACGCAATATTATAATATTGTTTACAAAATTCCTTCTAACGATTGTAATAAAGTACACATTGGACAAACATTTAGACTCTTGAAAGGTAGAATAACGTCACATAAAAGTGATTGTAAAAGAAATATGAATTCATGTGCATTGGCTCAACATGTCAATCAATTTGACCATCGAATGAGTTTTGATAATGTTAGTGTACTTGGAATAGAAAACAACATTTTTAAAAGGACATTTTTAGAAATGTTGCAAATTAATGAGGAGAGTAACAGCCTAAATAAAAAAAACTGATCACAATAATTTGAATAAAATTTACACTTATATTTTAAAACTAAAGGTTGATTTAGTCAACTTTAGCATAAGCATTATCATAAACATAACGGCAACATCAAAGGTTTTTAGCATAAACTTAACATTGTTGTATAAATGGCGCCATTTGATATAACAGATTCAACTTTCGCTTTTGACATATATTTAAGCACAATTTTAAAATGATGTTGACTAAATGCACCTTTAACAGAGATAAGTTGAAAAATTATAGTAATGCTGATATACCCAGTAGAGTTACTTGATTGTTTCTCATCATTTTTGAAGTTGATTGACAATTATTTCAAATTTTATCTGTCCAATATTTTCATATACAACATTCTTTTTTTGATGCTAATTTCTATTTTTACTCAAGTTATTTTAGTAGATTCAATATTTTTTCTCCATTTATTGAATTGTTCTTTTGTAGTTTTCGTGAGGAAGGAAATAAACATTTCCGAAAGCTTGGCAAGATGACAAAGAGTTTACTTTAATTCCAAATCAGACTGCAACCTCAAGATATTTTCAATTCTATTTATATTTGTGTACTTTTTGTTTATGATAATAAATCAAATTTTGATGAGGACAAATATAATCATGAGTATTCCATCAGACAGAAATCCAATTACATTGTTTTTGGGCATATGTTTTGGATCTGTTGTGTTGTGTATTCATTACAGGAATTTATGGACAAATGAAAATGACAGTTTTGGATTAAATTTAATTTTCCCTGTTGATATTGCTTGCAGTTTCTTTTTTTTAGCTTCTCATTCTTGATGAACATTCTCCTTAACTCCAATATAATGAGCATTCATTCTAAGAAAAAACTGAATTCATATTCTTATCAGAACAGCCAACATTGCAGCATCACTATCAGTAAGAATAATGCCAAATTTAATGATGAGAAGGATGAACTTGATGAACATGATTCCGCGGAGCAAAGGTGTGTTTTGTGGAAAAACAAAGCCGGAAAACTTGTGTTTTTGTACGACGAGAGACGGTTTGCCGGTGTTTGGCTTTGGTTTAGCATAACAAGAGCTCCTACGCTATATATAGACCGAAAGAGAAAGAACAGACACTTCGCAAAGCTGCTGCACAAACAGCAAATTCTGAAGACAAATGCAATACAAATAGCGGCTCAATCTTTCTTAACATGACGAGGGCTTCCTATATTGGCTCGGGACTGGATAAAGGGGATGCGGTTCGAGTATGTGCTATGAGTATGTACTTCATTTGTTTTTATGTGAAAGGATTTCACCCTTTTGTGTCGCATTGTTCCATAATTATCTACATGTGTCGATATACAGGGTATATCTTCAAGAGTAACCGCAATATATATGAAAAGAACTACAAGAAGCATGATTCTGAAAATTTCTAAAAACATTGAAAAATTCAACTAAAATATTGTAGTCATCATGACACTTCCGGTTTCTCCAAGAATTGGGTCATCTTTGTTTATTTTTTAGGTAGGACATCTTATATCATTATATTTCCCATATTATTTTATATACCTTATGCCCAAATTGAACTGTTTTTGAGTGATTTGAAATTTTCTCGCGTATAAACTTTTTCCATGTGATTTACCATTTGTAGTGATTCACAGGGTGCGCAAAAAAGTGGGGCCAGTAAGTGAAAGCAAAAAATTGAAAATCTCAATTTTTTCAAATGATAACCATACATTTTTTCTGATTCAATTCCATCATCAAAATGAGCCCCATTTCTAATCCACTTCTCTGTACCAAAATTCCGTCAGTTTGGAAATATTCATTCCATAATATTACTTAATTTAGCAAAAATGCATTTGGGATATAAAAATCTATCTAAAGTCTATATATTATCTGCCTGAAATTATGATTTCTCTAGTGAGCTGTGCATATATACCGACAAATGAATTGAAGTTGTTTACTGTCAGATATAGTATCTGACTCAGTTATCTTTTCTTTGAGTTGTGGTGAGGCATTTGGATAAAATCGTTAAACAGACCTGATACAATTTCTAGGTCTTCTACATTTGCATTATTTTGAAGCAAGCTGATATTGTTGTATCCTTTTTAATTTTTGGTATTCATTGCAGATATTACTTTCCAGACAGTTTTACCAGGATCATCAGAGTTACGGATTGCATTATGATAATATTTTTTTTTCAGATTTTAAAAGCAGAGAGTGATGTTTTTTCAGTTCTCTATAAAAATTAACCATCATCGAGTATTTCTGCGATCTCATAGCTTTCATGATGCTTTTTAGTGAACAACATTTCACGAGAAGAAAATGAAAGTGACAGCGATAATAAAATAACTCACATATCTTCAGCTTTATAACAAAGTAATTTTGGTGAATCCCAAGTGCCTTTTGCCATCCATTAAACGAAGATTAAAATGATTCCAGTGTTCCGTAATGGCCCCGGCAAATTTCGCTCTCGGTGTACACTGTTCACAACTCATAAATAACATCACCAACAATATGCGGCGCAATAAAGAATCCGAAAAGGGAAAACCCCAAGAGAAACTCCGGCAAAACGTGCCGCCAGATGCCGCGGGAATAAATCAAACAACTCATCAGAAAAAATAAGTGCTCTCACATTAAAATGGCTCCATTCAGATGGCGATAATTCAGTACTTCTTAAACAGTGCATAAATAAAAAGCTGTATTGAGTCGCCATAAGGAGTGCCAGAAACTCCTTATATCGCTGCGGAAAGTTGAGAAACGGAGTTGGCTGGAGCCAAATGGCCTGTCAAAATGAGTTAGGGGAAAAACTGGAAAACTGTGCGGCTTAAATTCCCGGTATAGGTTTTAGCTGTATGATGGTTTTGTGATTCCAAATGATGTATACAGGGTGTTTATCAAGTACTTGTACAAACTTCAAATGGTAATATTTGACTGATTTTGAGATAATAAGTTCATATGGACTAGACATGTGTCCGTAAATGTTTCGTTTCGCAGATACAGGGTGTTGAAGTTTCTAATTTTATGTTCAATAATTTTTAATAACTTTTGCAAAAAGTAAATTTTTCGAACATAGCTTGATGAACAGATTTTTTTGAGGTGAGAAATCAAAAATTGGTATGGATTTTTATGTAGCACTCAGTGTGCTCTAATATTTTTGAAATTGAACTTTTGGGATTTTTTATAGTCAGATCTTATTCCTACACCTTTTTTTAGCAAAAAAGGGAGAATTGCTCAATAACGCTAGAGGCAACCGTTTTGGAGACATTTGCAAATTTCTGCATCGATGCAGGTTATAGGGTCACTTACATAAAGTTGCTCAGAACTCTGGAAAATTGATCGAATCAGATATCCTCGCTTTTTAAAAACATCGAGGCATATATGCATCGCATTGAGTTCACACATTTTTCTACTCATAGATCGCATGATCAATGAAGTAGAAAAATATTGAAAACTGGAAAAAAATTATTTGGGGCTTAGAAAAAAAGTGTTTATAAATATGATTTGTACCTATACCATAAATCTTAATATGAATCAGTCCTTGCATTTTCAATAGACTTTTCACGATATAGCAGAAAACTGGTAAACTTATTTGAAAAATCAATTTTCAGAAAGAAAAGTTTTAATCAATATTTATTTATTCATTTATTTATTTACCATTTTAGGTTGCTAACAGAACAAAGTTCCAGAAAACAGCATTCACTATATAGGAATTATTCTGAGCTATTTCCAAAATTACACATAAACTTTACTTATCGGTAAAAATATGGTGTGAAATGTTTTTATTTTAATAATATAGTCAAAAATAATACAACATAATAGATCATAAAAGAGCAAGTACAGGGAATGACCTATTGATCTGAATTGCGAAACATTTTCTTCAAAAAAATTGAATCGAGGCAGAGACATCGAGAAAATGTCTAGAGATGAATTGGGATAGTAACAGTGTGTGTTGAAGTCTTTTTGCATACGAACTAGTGGAGAGTTTTGTCCTATATTGGTTCTATAATAAGGGATATTGAATGGAGTATAATATCGAAGAATTTTTCTACTGGGAACATTGAAATTTATTTTTGCAAGTAGATATGAGCATTCGACTTCATGTCTAACACAACGACCCAAGTTGCATTTACAACACATTGAACATCCTTTTGAGTTGCAATTGGGTGAAGCATACGTTCTTCTCTTTTCATCTGGAGCTGGAACAATCCAGGGATTAGTACAGTGACACCTAACGGTATCTGAGATTCGAAAATCACTTCCAGCTGCTCTTGGCACCCTACCGCTTCTTTTAGCTGGTGTCTTGTACATTGTAAAATAGCTCTAAAAAGTACATGTACGCACTCAAAATTCAATATTCATGGCACTAATAACTATAGCAGGTGATCTTATCTGACAAATAATTCTCCTGAATTCCAATTGGCTGATATTATGTCCAGATTTTTTAAATAAAATGCAGCGTGCAGCGTCTAACAAGTAGGTGAAAATGGGCAAGTACCATTTTTTCGAACGTATGCCGATTCGGTAGCTAAAATAATAATGATATTATAGTCTAACACAGTACGTCTTTTACTAGGTGGCATAATTTTAAAATGTTTTCGAATTGGCTGATAATTGTGGTCCTGAAAGCGAATCTTGTTTTAAAAGGCTAGGAATCTTAACAATTCATTTTGAACACTTTCTATTCTTCTTGAATGTACTGCATATTGAGGGTTCCAAATTGCTGACGCAAAAAAAGCTTGCTGTAGACGAATGCATAATATAGAGAGATGATAGAGGCAGAATTATGAATATTGACAATTATAGCTTTTATTAAAATATTGAAGAAGTCAAACCGGCTGTGTTTCCTCAAGTAAAGGTAAATTATCATTAAATTTTAGGATCAGTGTTTTGTATTCTGATAGTAATGAACTATACCAATTCTTGAACCAACAAAAAAATAATATTAAGTCATGTGTTACTATTTTAAAAGTAAGATATGTTATCTTAATTCATCATCAAAAACGATCATCATTAGCTTCTTTCAAAGATTTTTTTTCGAAAATATAATTGATTTTTTCGGTGTAACCTATACTTTTATGCTATCAGCTGTGAGTAATTACTTATATCCACATTTCTTCATCGAAATAGTTCTAAGTATACTGTAGTGTATATATAAAGAGAAAAGTTATTGGGTATAACCCTCATATTGTTGTGCAACCGTAGACACGTGTTTCGAGCTTAAGCTCTCATCAGTACGGTAAAATCGAGTGCGAAGATGTACAACACTTGGATGTAAAAATAGAAATAAAGGACGTCAACAACAGGAAGCCAACCACACATTTGTGGCTTCGGTTAGAAGACCCTGTACTTTCAAAGCAACAACTAAGGTCGCCACGGAGGCAGCTATAGCTACCAGTGTGACAATCCTACCCAGGAAAATACAAATCAGAAAGGATTTATCGAGGGGCTATATATGAAAATATAAGGAGAAAAGTTATTGGGTATAACCCTCAAATTGTTGTGCAACCGTAGTTATACCCAATAACTTTTCTCTTTGTATTTTCATATATAGCCCCTCGATAAATCCTTTCTGATTTGTATTTTCCTGGGTAGGATTGTAACGCTGGTAGCTATAGCTGCCTCCGTGGCGACGTTAGTTGTTGCCTTGTAAGCGCAAGGTCTTCTAACCGAAGCCACAAATGTGTGGTGGGCTTCCTGTTGTTGACTTCCTTTGTTTCTATTTTTACATTCAAGTGTTGTACATCTTCGAACTTGATTTTACTGTACTGATGAGAGCTTAAGTTCGAAACACGTGTCTACGGTTGCACAACAATTTGTGGGTTATACCTAATAACTTTTCTCTTTATATTCTCATATGAAGCCCCTCGATAAATCCTTTCTGATTTGTGGTGTATATATATTGCTTTATTTTCTTTTTCAGCTTCACCAGCAAAATGAGCCAATAAAATTGACTCTGATACAGACCTAAATGAAACACTCTTTGGTTTTTGCACAAATGAAGAAAAAATATGGTATTCAACTAGTGCAAAAATTGCTCATTGCACTCGATTCACTTCGAGTGCAATAATCACCCACTTTTTGCACTTGTATAAATAACTATTTTACATTTTTCCAAAGGGTTTCAATTCTATGAAAGATCATATATACCAAGTTAGTCGTGAACAAACCCCAATTCACGACAATATTATTCTTATTGCAAATGTTTCACAAACGTTCTATAAAAACATTTCAAACCATTTTCATCGCGTCTTGAACGTGGAAATTCACTTCGAGAAAATTCGAGCATCAAAACGAGCATTCCTCGGCATATAATAAATTATTACCGTAAATAATATATTTATTTCAGCGCCCTGTTCAAAATTCGAGAAGATGCTTCAAACTTTGGGAAAGGTGCAAGTGCGACTGAATTTTTAACTCGGCTCATGTTTATGGGGATGACCGTTGGCGAGGTGTTCTTCGGAATACAGATGTAGGTGGAGAGAAGGACGCGCTTCGAGTGGTAGGGGTTGTTAATCGAGAATTCTTGTTTCTGACAACTCCTTTTCACCCCTGGAGTGTATCGATACTTCGAGAGCGCTCTCAATTCATTACCTTCACCACGTCTTTCCGGTTCGAGGTTACGTGCTGGGCTCGATTCAGGCCGGGGAATTTTTTTACATGGTTTCGTTCAAGAGTTCTCATGGATATACACTATTATTGGGGATTCTACAAGGTCAAAAGTGTGGACACGATCAGTTTAGTCAATTGATAAGAGTCGTTGAAAAATTGTTGTAATGAAAATTGAAAAATACATCAATTTACACCTTACTAATAATAGATAATAAATGATTTTATTGAAAGCTACAGCAATGAGCGTATATCCTAACAAAATGATTCAATTCCTGCACATGATTACTCATGGCAGGGATTGCTCTTCCTTTCAACCAGTAAAGTTAACTCGTCCTCATTCGATTGTGATTAATAACACATAATACAGCCGTACATACACATACAAAACATAAGCCAGGAATCACACTGCTCGACCAGGACCGACCGTCCGCGACCGTCCACCTACGACCAAAATTCCCAACACGTATATTCTTATCGCACAACTCACACTGTTCGATCTTTCTCGACCGTCCACGACCGGTTTTCAAAGACCGTGTTTGAAATTTCAACCTTCTGGAAATTTTGGTCGGCCACAGACAACAGTGATGCAATGCCCATTATGCTAAATTATCATTTGGACACATGTTTGTGGTAAACTTTCAACATTACAACATTATTTGTGTGAATTGGTATATTTCATATTGAAAAGACGATGTTTTTAAAGCAACGGAATAATACATGAACCATGTGGACCGTCGCAGAGATTCATATTTTGATAACAGCTGTGAGGTGCCACGTTAAATCAGAGTAATCCTAATTACAGCAATAGAGAAGTCATTGACGGAATTTATTAACGTCAGAGGATAATTGTTAAGTACCACTCCAGTAATGTTCAACTAATAGTATTCCTTATTTTTCGTAGTTGAAGTTACGTGCTGGATGTGGAAAAAAGAGAAATTCCTTGGTGCTCTATCGAGAAGTAATGTCAAGCAAAAAAAAATTGGAATTTCTTTATTGGAAATTTTTCTGGTGTTATTTATGAACAATCAATAGTAGTTTGGAACTTTATTGATCTCTTGGTGATTTGCAGATAACTGGTTCACCCTTTTGTCCCCGATGGAAATAAAGTTCTCTATTCCACACACTTTTTTACTTTCCTTTATTAATCGTTTATAAAAATGACACACTATCACAATTCTTTCTTCTTCACTATCACCTCTACTCATTGTTTACAATATAAGCATTAAAATTATGATTTCAACATTTTTTATTAAAATAAATGGAAAATTCACATAACCTTTCGAATGTCAGATGAATGTCAGATTTAGAACATTATTCTAACGGTCGGTCGTGGACATAGAAATAAATATTATAGAAAGTATATAATATATATTTCTATGGTCATGGATGGTCGATCAGTGTGAGTTTGATAGTCATCATTGATCTATTTCAATTTTTGGTCGTAGATGGACGGTCGCGGACGGTCGATCCTGGTCGATCAGTGTGATTTCTGGCTAATAGAACATGTTAAGCAATTTAACTGCTCCCAAAAAATAAAAATTAAATCAATATGAATGCCCAGGAATTTGTTACACTGTTTGTGTTTTATGGTGTGCTCATTCAACAAAAGATATACCTAGACAAGTGTTTTTTTATCAAATACTGTAGAAGTTATAGAATTTTAATTTTGAATCTAAAAATAATTTTTCAATTATATTTTTACTTTTTATTACAGTACTATTTTCAAACACTTACAGCATATACTGTCTCTGACTTTGTGGTAATTTGTTTATTCGTGAAAAAATATTGTTATCGTCATGACAGAATTGTATGTTATCTATTTTTATCCCAATAAACTATATATTATTACAAAAAAACCGTCTCTGGTCTGGTCATACGTTATCTCTCAAAAGGCTCGACAAACCAGAAATTCAGCACTGTCAGAGTTCTGAAAAATTACCAAATTGTTCAAGATCTTCAGACTCATCGGATATCCAAAATATATCGTGAAAAAATTAGGTTACAACTCCAACTTATTCAACAGGCCAACACGTGACTGCAACATTCAATACTTATACAAGTATATATCCTTTTCTCTCTTCTTGAGGACGAGTGACATCTTGTATTCGACATGTGTGCTGGGTGAACTTTCCGGGAATTGGTGCGAATTTCCGGAATAATTAATCATCCCTCAAGTAATTTGAAGTTGCGTGAAGGTTCAGGCCTGGAACTTGACGACTATTTCCTTATCAACTGAAACAGGTGCAGATTTCCCTTTGATTTCTATCAATTCGCATCCGTAGTTCATCTTCGTTTCGTTCCTACATAAGTTTGAAATTTTGTGTAGAACTTTGTATCATTAAACACAAATAACTTTCTGGTGCATCGTCTATTGACTTTCCATCTTACACCGGAAATTTCAAAAAGGCGACAATAAAAGAAATGACAGCTACAAGTAACGGTTTCTGGTGAAGTTATATGAATAATATCATGAGAGAGAAAATATTTATGCTAGGAATGAACGTAATTTTAACTTTTTAAAATGAAACAACCCAAAATAAATACATCTTGGTTTCTCATCACCACAGCAGCAAGAACTTCGGAAATATTTTCAAGGAACTAGATTTCAGGGTGTTATTCAAAACATTTTGGGCAACCCAAAAGACAAAGTTGAGAATTCAACCAATGTCGAGAAATTATGAAATTCAATAGAAGAGATTATAAAAATGAATTTCTATTGAAAGAACATAACAACTTTTATAGCAGGTCACTGCTAGGAATAAAAGATACAATGTAACACAATAAAATCCTGAAAAATGTGGCTGGGTTGATGTCTAATAGCTTATTTTAGACTGTATTGAGATAGTCAAACAATATTGATTCAAAGTACTGCAAATATCATTGAATTTTTTCACACCTTTTCGCACCATTTAATGAGCATTTATCTATATGTATATTTTTCTCCGGGAGTCTCTGGTTGAAAATTTCTGCAGCTTCTCTTAACGTTTTGTTATTGTCGCCAACAATTGAAACAATTTCAATTTCTTCTTGCGTATTCAATTTCAACGGCATGTTTGAATAATTGAATCATTATGGATTCCACTTGATAGCTGACTGAAAATGACATTTCCTATTATTTCAAGTGACATATGGCACTAAACTGAATAATCATATTTCTAGGAATAGATGTAGAGACGACTTAAAATCATAGCAAATCAGAAATGAAGAATCAAAAGGTCAGGTATTGAAGAAAAAAACAACTGATAAATATTTGTTACTTGAAATCAATAATAGCACGAATTAATGATCAAATAGTGCTATTTTTTATTTTTTTTTAATGTTTATTCTTCAACAATCTTACTAAGAATCTAAATCTAGGTATAATTTTCTATTCCTCCCAGTAACATTTTCTCTATGAATTTTATTAAACTTGAAAGTACTTTTTTCTCAGGTCAATTTCATAATAGAAAGTTACTAAATGAAACAAAATGAAAAAAAAATTGAAACTAACAAAACCTGACTTTCCCTTGTGAATAAGTGTGATATCTGACCGTAGTTTTCAACTCTCATCAAATTTTTATGATGACATTTTTAGATATTGTCACAAATGAGGAAATACTTTAGGGCAAGTTTTAATACTCACTAGTGGCTCCACCAATCCACCAGCTTCGTCCTTATGTTCTTTTAGTATAAGAGCGAAGTTGTTCGACCCTTCGCTCCAAAGGCGATTGCTTTACCACCACAGCCCATTAATATAAAAACCTGCCTTTAGTTTTAAGAAAATTTCACATTTGACAACCCTCGTAAACTGTTATCTGATGGTTGTATTTTGAGATTCAGACCAAGCAGAATTTTTTTAGGGGAATACGTTTTTTTCGTAAATTTGGTAGGAACTAAAAAAGTTTCCCATATATACAGAAGTGAAGCGCTCACCGCATTTTAAATAAGGAAGGGCGAAAAAATCAGCAGTAGTTCAACATGTTCTGCAACAAAATTCCTTCATAGCCTTTAGTTCACTGTCAACAGTCAAGCAAGTTGACAACAGGAGGATGTTAGATGTCTAGACAGCGTAGAAATGAGCCAACACAAAAATAATAATGGTGTGTAATAGCTTATATCAGACTGTTGAAATAGTCAAAAAATATTGATTGAAGGTTTGGTTTTGTGAAGAAGATTCGTTTCTTGACAAGGTTTTTTGGATATTTTCATATACAGTCTCAAAATAAAGAAAAAATTATAAGTGCTTTCACGAGCAAAGCACTGTGCTTTGGGATCAAAAAAAATGGATGATTATTATCCACTGCAAATGTAATTGTGAACTTCATTTCCAGAACGTTCTGTCTTAATGATTCATTAAATCACTCGATATATCATCATTACTATTGTGATCCTAGAATACTTATCTTAAATTCAATTTGTAAAGATTTTCATTTCAACATTTCCAACTGGTAATGACTATTACATTTTAATATCCCATTAGTTCACAATGTCGCCAGCAGCACATCACCACAATGAAATTAATCAAGACTTGCAAATATTAACAATTGAATTGAGCTATTCGTAGACTGAAGAACTCTGGAAACTCACTGCAATTTCAGCTTCATCCACTTCCTTCCTTCTCAGTATTTGGTGTGTACTGAAAGTGACAATGAACTATATTTCATTGCGAATTTCACGGTGACGAGTAGCTTTAGTGGATTATTCATTTGAATAATTTTTCGATATTCTGAGACCTGTGATTCATAATATCAAATTCATCTAATTCATTCCACACTTTCTGATGTCAAACCAGTCTGTCAATGGTCTAACTCTTACGGCATCTTGAGGCGACAGGTCCGGCTCCAATTCGTTACAATAAGGTAAAACAAAATCCTTAATGTTTATAATTACATTCACCTACTTTCAGAATGGTACAAATATGGTACAAATATCCATGAATGAGACATACGGTTTCCAATATACAGTGTCGGGCATAAAGTTCACAGTATTTGGAGGAAATAATTATTATTGATTTGTTAAAAAAAAATCATTCTAGATTCTGCTGTATCCAAAAGCTGGATTGCTATCAACAATAATAAATTTTATACGACGCTATAAAAGGAAGATTAAAAATCAAGGAGAGATTATGATAAGATATTTTAATAATAATAATAATAATAATAATAATAATAATAATAATAATAATAATAATAATAATAATAATGTGCCTTTATTAAGAAAAAACAATTAAAGAATAACATAAAGATAACGGGTTGCGATATTCGCATTACACGCTCTTCCATATAACTAATCATAGCCAGCTATATCAGATTTGATTGTTATATATTCCTTCCCATTTTCTCTACATCGCTCTGTACGACCAAAGTAATAGTATGCTAGACGGGTGGCATATTGTTAGATCTCTCCCTGAAGGTGAGAACTTTCTCGATTCTATCAGAATATTACATTATTTGGAATATGTGACGCAATTTTGAAAAATAATAAATGAAACTGAATTGTCTCCAAGGTTTGATGCCAGAATAAGTATCTATCAAATTTTCGCAGTACAAATGATATTAACATAATTGAATTGGAGAACTACTGAAATTACTCGAGAGATTTGTGGAAGCTATTCTTGAAACGTCAATAATGGTTTGATTACAATGAGAAATGAATTCGTTTGTTATAGTGAAATTCAAAGTACGAAATTATAAAAGCTGAGTAATGCTATTAAAGTCAAATGTAACAACTTATGATATTTGAAATGCATAGTGATTCATGAATAAAATTTTCGAATGGATTAAGCTTTGATTTTTCACGTTGAATGCTGCAAAAAATTCCAACATCTAGAGTAAATATTACAATGCCAATATTCCTCTCAAATCGATTCTAGGAACTAAAAACTGAATTATACCTATATCCAAATTTTATTGCACATTGGTTGAATATTGTTTCACAGATATTCAACAACTCATATTAACTGGTATTGTACGACAACTTCACGCTAAGATTGAAATGATTATTTCACCTATGCTAAAATAGCGTGTTATGATTGGTTGAAATTTTTGTGTTGATAAATGAAAACATCATGTTTTCGATTTTGTAGTTCGGCTCTTGATTGGCTACTGGATATGTATATGATGTGTTTTCGACTTTGTATAGTTCGATTCCTGATTGGTTATTATCAAAACACAAACTTACCACTAGCAAGCTGCTATAATGACACAACACCAAACTTTGACCAAAACTAAATGAACACTCACTATTAATTCATATCAACTTCACAATTTTCGACAAATTTTGCATACTCGTTGATTAATCAAATCACTTAATCAAAATGTTATCAAAACATAACCTCGAGCGAGAAACACTAGACTAGACATGCAATGACGAAACTACGAATGACGCGCTCTGTCATTGGTAACTGAAATAGAGGGATGTTTGAAATATCAAGTAAATGTTTTGTTAGTTGCATAATTTCACAACTAAATGCGGGATTAATATTCCTAGTTAAATTGAATAGTAAATAAATAAAAATGGTTTCGATTTTATTCATGAAATGATATTAACAAATACAACTCGTGTTATCGGCGATTATCGTTAATTCCTTCTCGGTTTCGAATCAAATTAGGTTGCTTTAGGCAACCACACTCGCGCAAGCGCTCGTGTGGTTGCCAAGCAACATAATTTGATTCTCAAATTCAAAGGAATTGCTTTTTTGATAATCACCGATACACTTGTGGTATTACCTACTATAATATTGATACAATATTATTGAATTTTCAATACTGGCCGAATATTCAATGAACCGTATTGAAAAAATTTTTGTTCAAACCTGGATAAAAAACCGCCAGGTGGCTCTACATAAAGAACGTCTTCTGAAACCGAAGGAAATATATCAAATAATCCGCACAATTCGTTTTCAAGACAGCTCATTCTGTGGTAATGGCGATATTTTACCAATATCGCTTTATATTTTGTGGTCAATATTGCTTTGAGAATATTTTGCCAATATTATTGAAGTAATTGGAGCAATTTCACCAAATGTTCACATTTTTTCTTTAGCCAATATTGCATTCCAAATCCTTTGACAATATGTTCACAATATTGTACCGATGTAGGTGTGCTACTTGGGATACAGTCCGCAGATATTCAAGAACAACACCAGTTTCTACCTATTTTTCTTATATCATTACAGGACTTTCCTTTTCGTGTTTTTCTTTTCGTTGAAGGAAATATGAATAGTAGTGTCCTCATTGACGATATACCCTTCAAGTACAAGACATAGAATGAACTAAAGAAACAAATGTTAGCCCGTACTGGGCTCTCATCTAGAAAACAAACGTATTGTTTATTATTCCACAGTTAGCGATACTCAACGACACCGTTACCAACCTAGGGGAGTTCAAAGCATTCTTCCGATAATAATGCCCGTGATAATAACTCTGTTTTTCCTTTGAAGCGCATATTTCAGTGCAAAAACAAAAGGAATGATTACCGCAGTTTTTGTAACGGAGGCTGTATGTGAGAATAGCGTGTCTATCCTGGTGAGTAAAACTTTTCAGAATAACAAAAAAGCATAAACGTGACAAACATATTGTGTTTGTTTCTTTGACGGTCTTGCTTTTGATGAAAATATAATAATCCGAAAGGGATGTAACGTTGTGTATGAAAGATTAAATTGGAGATTTTAATTTATGAATTACGTTTCGTGCAGTCTTCTGAAACTTCTCAGGAGGCAAGCAGCAGATGATGAGTCTTTTGTTCCCGGATAAGACAACAAACTTTCGGTTGTTTCCTGAACATGGTTTCCTATAAAGCTTCAGTTCTTTCTGTGATCTTCATGATTGCTCTTACAGCTACGGAAATTCACGCTTCAGATTTTGACCTCTTCCCACATTCATATCCGGTCTCAACGAAGCACTATTTTTTGTTGGATTCTTCTTTTTAGTAAGCATAGGTGTCGCGAGCAAAACATAATCATCATATATAATCAACAATTATAAAAATGTTCACTGATAAAAAGGATTTTTTGCATCAACGCATAATTGAGTTGATTCAAAGAGATTTTATTCTTGAATAGGTCCAACCAAATATTAGTTTGATTTTTTGACGGATTTCTCTTGGCCACTTATAAGGAAAATACTTTGAAACAAGTGAACACTTGCTTAATAAGTTGGTTGAGGCAAGAATATTTTAGATTCAATAATGGGCACTTTTTTAGTTGAATCATGGGAGTAGGTTGAGACAAGAATATTGCAATTTCAATAATGGATACTATTCTTCAATCAACTTGGAGGTTGAGTTCCAATTTGCACTTAACAGTTGGTTATAAAATATAGAATGGAAGCCATTTTGATTTTGGCAACATTGAATAGATTAAACAAAGCATAGATTCACAACTACGAAGAATTTTGGTATAAATAATGGTTTTATATGAGAATAGTTTTGGGTTTAATAACTGTATTCTCAATAAAACCTGTTAGTAGTGACGCGAATTGCAGTTTGATTGAATACATAAACAACGCCACTCGCTTTCAGACACAAAACTGTAGAAGACCTAAATATATTTCACTCATTTTCACAACTAATGAGCCAAATTCAATTTTCGATATTGCTTTTTTATTGTATAGAAACAGCTTCCACTAGGCACAAAACTAACATTCAAATACGAGGATATATTGAAAATTTCTTAGCCTACAATAGAACCAAACAAAATTTCAATGTCAAAATATTTTATTACTCAACATATTCTCCTCTTAATTGGATACATTTATTACAGTGAACCTGCAACGTCTCTAGACCTTTAAAAAAAATGTTTCTACTTGCTCTGCAAACCAGACCTCCACAGCTTTTATTACCTCCTCGTTGGAAGAAAATGTACGACCTTTTAAACTTTTTTTCAGTTGAGGAAACAGATGATAGTCGGACGGAGCCAAATCTGGTGAATAAGGGGGTTGTTCTAGTAAGTCAAACCCCAAATCACGAATTTTTGCATGGCAACATGAGATTTGTGTGCAGGGGCGTTGCCCAGCAAAAACAAAACACCTTTGGATAGCTTTCCGCGTCTTTCCTCTTTAATTTTTTCCCGTAGAATGGTCAGTAATGTCGAATAGTAATCTCCAGTTATTGTTCTATCCTTATCCAAAAAATCAATCATGATTACTCCCAAAAAACTGAAGCAAGAACTTTTCCAGCAGATTTTTGGACACGAAACTTCTTATGTCTTAGAGAACCGGAGTGTCGCCATTCCATCGATTGTTGCTTTGTTTCTGGATGGTAGAAATGTACCCAAGTCTCATCCATAGTAACAGTTTAGTTTAAGAAGTCTATATCGTTTTCAAATCGAGCGCAGATCGAACGCGATGCTACTAACCTTGAACGCTTTTGGTCAACATTCAAACATTTGGGGATCCATTTTGCAGCAATTTTTCTCATGTCCAAATTGACGTGAACTATATAATGAACGCGTTCGTATGAAATATTCAGTACTTCAGATATCCGTTTCAGCCCAATTCGACGGTCTGTTAAAATCATGTCATGAACTGCATCGATATATTCGGAGACTGACACAGAAACTGGCCTTCCCGATCGGTCATCATCTTCAATGGAAAATTTACCTCTTTTGAAGCTTGCAGTCCAATTTTTCACGGTTGCATACGAAGGGCATTGATCACCAAAGGTATTAGCATATCTTTGTAAATCTGCTTACCTCTTAACCCTTTTAAATACAGGTACTTGATGATGGCTCGATACTCCAATTTTTTGATTTTCACAATTTCGGTGGACATATTTTTTCTTTTAATTTATTTCGTAACTCTGGTTTTCTTTTTTGACGTCAAACTTTACACTGACACTTCTGAAAAGTTATTGTTTGTTGCTATGGTAACGCAATATTTTGTTTATGCAGGGAACTGGTCTAGGCTAACTAGATATCAATACATCCTCGTAGGTAGATGAAATGGTCGAAATGGAAGTCGTATTCACAGGTCGCGGTGATTGCTCATTGGTTGAATGTGTCACGTGGCACGGGTAATGATATCTACCAAGCAATTATATTCTTGTGTCAAGAGGATTATGTTTCACAATGAGTTAGTCTGAGTATTTTCTAGGATGAAGAGTTGAATGTTTTCACTGCAAGCAAATTGATTTCAAGAGAAATTATGTAAAGAAACAAACATCTCGATCAGTTTTAAATGAGAGTATATTCATCAATTAGAAATAATTGTTATTTTCAGAAGATCATTCTCTTCAAGAGTATGTATCATTTTGATTGAAGACATCTTTTTCAACTGTGTTTACAGGGAAATTATGAAAAAAAAATCTGGACTCAAAACCGTGCTACTGTTATTGAATAGTATGAATTGCCATAGAAAAGATGAATAGGGTAAAGCATTTTCAAACCCAAATATAGACCCTTGAGGAATACCGTATTGGACAACGACCAAAGAAAATTCCTTATTTTGCAAGAAAAACGAACTGTGGAATCGGTTTTTGGCAAGATTTTAACAAGTTTGAACATTCTTCGAGGAATTAATAATGGTACAGTTTTTTGAGTAAAAAATATATTATTAAGGTGGATTTGCATTGGAAAAATCATTGATTCCGAACTCCCTATCGAGTATTTGGGTGATCCTGCTGATAGCCGAGGTGTTTTCTGAATTAAATTTGTCTTTGAAGAGATATATTGAGTTCCACAAAAAAACGAAATATTTTTCATAAGTTAAATTAATCGAAATTGGTTTGAATTAGAAGCAAATAAATTTAACAGCTGACAGTGATTAAAAATGTGCAAGTATTTCGATTGGTTCACAGCCGTTTCCCCCATCTGAGAAAGATTGAATAGGTGCAACTCCAGTTCGCAGTGTTCAACCGCGAAGGGCGAATTCCCAAGTTCCGAAATGACGAGACTTCGTTGAAGAGCCCTCGGAAGCGCGGAAGTGCCCTCTTGTCGTCTTGGTGGCATTCAGGAACGACAAGAACTTTCATGCAACTCCTTATCGGTATGAACTTCCAGTCCGTGGGATTCGAGGTAGTGTCAACTATTATACAGTGAAACTATCGTTTTCGGTTCGGTCTGGGATTCGTTGAATTGAAGCCTGATAGTTTCTCGTTTTGTAGTCGTCCTCGATTGGGAAGGAGTGAAAACTATAGGAAAGAACCTTGCACTTGCCTTTAACAAAGTGGTGACCGGTCTAATTCTCTGAAACTTTGGTATGTTGTTGTACTCGACCTAGGAACCACAAGTGTCAATGGGCCCAATTAAATCCTAAGTCTACACCATTTCCAGTTGTATTTCAGAAAGCATCAAGTTGATTTCAGAAAGCGTCAATTAAATTTCAGAATATATGTATATATATATATATATATATATATATATATATATATATATATATATATATATATATACATATATATACATATATTCTGAAATACAATATATATATATATATATATATATATATATATATATATATATATATATATATATAATATATATATACCAGATTTCAGGCATTTATGCCCAGGTGGTTGAGAGTTTTTCACCAGTCCTCGATCTTGTGTCGTAGATTGAGAAACTTATTTTCCGAGTAAAAACAATACTTCAACAAAAAAATTTAACTTTATTTTTGAACATGTAAAATTCAGCTGTCTTATTGCTTCTGGTAGCTTGTTATATAAGTGAATATTTAGAGAGTTTTTTTGAGACATTGAGAGCCTGTATCAAGGAGTTCTCAGTAAATTTCCTGATCTAGTATGATACTGATGTAAATCTGAATGAAGAGCAAAATCCGCTCTATTTTTATGTATTTCAAGTAAAGAGTAGTACATATAAGTACAAGGAAATGGCATGATTTGAAGTTGAAAGAAGAGGGCACGACAATGATCCCTGTAACCCGCTCCTGCTAAAATTCGAATGAACCAATTTTGCAAAATGAAAATTTTATTTGAGTGGCTCGAATATTCACCAAATCACGAGCCATACACCTTGAAATTTATGATCTTTGCAATATAAATCTGAAATACAAATGACACATTCCGAAAAACATGATACTTTCTGAAATACAATTGACTATTCTGAAATTCAAATGATTGTTTCGGAAATCAAACTGATTATACTGAAATACAATTGAGGCTTTCTGAAACCAAATTAACTTTTCTGAAATTCAACTTATGCTATATGAAATCCAACTTACTATTCTGAAATAGAATTGACGATTTCCGAAAATTAACTCACTAAAATGAAAAACAATTGATCTTTTCCGAAATATAGATAACTCTTTTGAAATTCAAATGACGCTTTCTGAAATACTACTGGAAAAGGTGTAGTTTACTAGATACGGGGTGTTGATTCTGAAAATTGCACAAATTTCCGTTTTTTTTTTGTTAACTTACGAGCTAGATTGATTTTCTCTTACATACACACGCTTACTACATGTTTTAGGAATACAATGGTGGATACGTATACACCGAGAGAAAAGATTAATTATATTCAACAAAATTTATATTGATTCAACAAATATCTGTTTTGAATAGCACAGAATTAATGTAAGTTTTGCTAAAACATATGAAGAGTTGAAATTCTGCAAACAAAATGGCTATTTATGTACATGTTATATAGATCCTAACGCTCGGAGGGTCTTTTGCCCGAGGGATGAATGTTGCCCGATGGGCGTTAGGATCTAGTAACGCTCGTGGTGCATACAAGCTTTTATTTTTCACGAAAAAATTACCTTAAACCAAGTTGTTTACTTCATAAATGTCTTCTCATAGTATTTACTGCGTTCTGGTCGGCAACCGAGCACAAGTGCCATGGAAACATTGAAACATCTAAGGGTTGTTTATTTAATAAAATGACGGCATTTTTGTATGAATTTAGTGGAGGAAACTAAATATTTATACGAGAAGGAGTATGACCATTTTTTTAAATGGAAAGATGAAAACAGAGTAAATACCTTAAATGATACTGTCTTAATGGCATACTTTCAGGAACTGGTGAGTTTACCTCACGAAATATATTAATATTTTTTATTTTTTTACATTATTTCAGTCTGAAAAATATAGTGCAAATAGTCTATAGACCAAATACTCACAGCTGAAATCAACATTGATTGTTAATGAAAACATTACTATATCAGCATTCAGTCAACTGATAGCCTTTCTGAAAGTTAAATCATAAGGATACATTCCTAAAAATTCAAAGGTGTTGGAAGGTGGACAAGTGTTACTTTTCATAAGAAAAGCACTAGATGTTACTTTTCTGCTACGTAAAGTTGTTCTGGTAATGGGCGTATTTGGAGGCTTAAGACGTGATGAAATGGTCAAGATGACAATTGATGACTTTGAAGACAGAGGAGCCGTTTTACTGATCAAGGTACCAAAAACCAAGAGCTGCACCTCAAAAAGTTTCACCATTGTTGAAGAAAGCGAAATAGGAGCCTTGAACTTAGTTGAAAAGTACATTGCACTACGACCAAAAGGATGTAAAAAACGTAGGAAGTGTTCCTCTATCATAGCGCAATACCTTAGTTTGGATAACCCGAAAGGTTACACCGGTCATTGTCAATGCCAAACGTCGTCAACGCTTCTTGTTCAAGGTGGTGCTTCCTTTGAAACACTAAAATTACATGGAAAATGGAAGAGTAGTACGGTAATATACAGGGTGATTCACGACGAATTGTACATAGTCCAACCATGAGTACTATGGACCAATGCCATTTCATATCTGGTATTGAAAAATGCCTTGTTTCGTTTTTGACGGATATACAGGGCGATATTTGAAAATATGTGAATTATTAAACGTTAAATATCTCTAAAAGTAAAAAACTCAGGCATATGAAATTTTCCACACTGAAAATGCTTCCTGAGCTCAAAAATATAGTTTTTGAAAAAAAAATTATTTCAGGTCAGGTCCGGAGATTTTCATTGGTTTTTTAAAAACAACACCCTGTAAGCAACATCAGGCAAATTTTATTTTTCTCACTTTGAAGCTTAAGGACCATACTAAGCAACAGTTGAAAAAAATTGAACGCGGAAGTTTTTGTTTTCTGCAGAAAAAAATTGCACTTTCAAAAATACTATAATTTTAATGGATTCACATTCCGCTTATGACTGATGCGGCACTACATCGATAACACATCATAATTTTTCAACAGAAATCATGAGGAAAGTTCATAATACAAGAGATAAAGTATTATTCAACCAACCGTTAAAATTCCAGGGTCGTATTTTTTTTTATGTTTTTATTGATCCAGTATAAACAACACCCTGAAAAGCGGGTTGAATTGATTTTCTTTCTGTCACGTCAATGCGGATGGTACGATAGAAAAAACTTTTTTTTTTAATCAGTGCAAATGTATTTTTTTCTACCATGGCACTACATTGAAAAAAACATTTATTTAAAATAAAATCGTTCGGAAAGTATTACTTACTCGATTTAAAGATTGATAACTTCTTTAACGTTCTAATTGGTTTTGTAAAAACAATACCCTGTCACCTTGGAGGCTGGCTAATACAAAGTACTTGAGCAAAATTAATCAAAGAAGATCAACGTGAAATGTTTAAAAACTTATTGATTTCTATTTGGCAAGTAAAACAAAACCTTTCGTATCCAATAGAGATGGCAGCCGACTCCGTTTTATTTTTCTACGGGACACTTTTTAAAGTTTGCTGCTGACCGTCACCATAAGAAATACATGAACAACTATTATTGTGAAAAATGGAATGTAGAGAGCAATTACAGACATAAAAATACTGAAATCAGTTTTCTAGAAAATGTAATTCAGTTGACTCAACGATAACAATAACATATTAAATAAAACTACCTAAAAATGACCTAAGCTGATTTAGTTTTAATTGAACACGAAAGTTTTTGTTTTCTACAAAAAAAATGGAATATTTTGAAAAGGATAAGTTTAAAGGATACTCATTCTGCTTATAACTGATGCGGCACTACATCGATAGCACATTATCATGTTTCAACAAAAACTTTAACGAAAGTTCATATTACTCAAGATAAAGTATTTTCAATCAACCGTTGAAATTCCAGGCCGTATTTTTTTTCAAGTTTTTATTGATCCTGTAAAAATAACACCCAGTAAATGGAGTTGAACAAATTTTCTTACTGTGACGTCAAATATGATGATGATACTAACTGAAATAAATAGACACCATTTGCCATAGAAGAAACTATTACTTTTGAAAACAGTTCAAATGCAAGTAGGCTTTTAATTCGCTTTGAAAAACAAATAAAGCAACGGGTGACAGAAGCTCGGGTATCCATTTTGACAATTTGAGTTGGTCATTCAGCACGATGCCTTATCAGTTTACTTACGCAGAATACGCAGATATCATTTTTGTATACGGATGTTGTAATGGAAATGCCAGAGCAGCAGTCAGGGTGTACCGGAGAAGATTCCCACATAGAAGATTACCGAACCACTAAACGTTTAACAACGTTTTTACGCACCTGCGAGAAACGGGAAAATTTCCTTCTGGTACTGCAGAACGTGGTGAGCGACTGACTGAAGACCAAAAAGAGCATATTTTAGAAATGGTTAATCAAAATGATAAGATAAGTACCCGGCGAATATCCAGCATTTTGCACATTTCCCAGTCCACAGTTTTCAGGACGTTGAAGAAAGATCTCCTCCATCCCTATCACCCCCAACTGGTGCAGAGACTGCATCCGGGAGATAATCTTCCACGTTTGCGATTATGCAGGTGGATCTCTGCAAATAGAAGATATACATTTATCAGATATTGTTTTGCGATGAAGCCCACTTCACGAAAGACGGCATAAACAATTCCAGAAATAATCACAACTGGAGACATTAAAATCCGCATGTTATAAAGCAAACTAGATCTCAAGTTAGATTCTCTGTCAAAGTTTGGGCAGGTATCATCGGTAATAAATTAGTGGGTCCTTATTTTTTGAACGATAGATTGAGTGGGCAGGAGTACTTTGATTTTCTGGAGAATGTTCTCTCTGTTCTTCTGGAAGATGAGGAAGTCAATGTGAGAGATATGAGATTTCAACACGATGGAGCAGGACCTCATTCAACCAGGGCAGTTAATCAGTTTCTCAATCAAAATTTTCCCAATAGATGGATGGGACGTGGTGGGCCGATTCCCTGGCCGGCGAGATCACCTGACCTTACCCCACTAGATTATTATTTGTGGGGCGTTTTGAAAAGCATAGTATATGAGGTAGATATTACAACAAGAGAACAGCTACGTGAGAGAATAATTGAAGCATTTCTCTTCACAAGAAGGCATCCAGATCAGATAAGAAAAGCCGTAAGGAATATCTTGAAAAGACAAAGGAAGTGCAGGGAGGTGAATGGATGGCATTTTGAAAATAAACTTAAATCCGATTAGGTCTCTTTCAAGTAGTGTTTATTTGTTATTGTTATCGTTGAGTCAACTAAATAACATTTTCTAGAAAACTGAATTTGTTATTTGTATGTCTGTAATTGCACTTACTCTCCGTTCCATTTTTCACAATAACGGTTGTTGAAGTTGACTAAAACATTTTCATGTATTTCTTACGGTGACAGTTAGCAGCAAACTTTAAAAATTGTCCCGTAGAAAAATAAAAGTGAGTTTAGCTCCATCTTTTATATTTGATCGGCTGCCATCTTTATTGGATTGGTTTTACTTGCAGGATAGAAATCAATTAGTTTTTGAATATTTTACGTTAATTTTCTTTAGTTAATTTTGCTCAGGCATTTAGTATGAGCCAGCCTCCAAGGTGACAGGGTATTGTTTTTACAAAACCAATTAGAACGTTAAAGAAGTTATCAATCTTTAAATCGAGTAAGTAATACTTTCCGAACGATTTTATTTTAAATAAATGTTTTTTTCAATGTAGTGCTGTATTAGCCATGGTATAAAAAAATACATTTGCACTGTTTAAAAAAAAGTTTTTTCTATCGTACCATCCGCATTGACGTGACAGAAAGAAAATCCATTCAACCCGCTTTTCAGGGTGTTGTTTATACTGGATCAATAAAAACATAAAAAAAAATAAATACGACCCTGGAATTTTAACGGTTGGTTGAATAATACTTTATCTCTTGTATTATGAACTTGCCTCATAATTTCTGTTGAAAAATTATGATGTGTTATCGATGTAGTGCCGCATCAGTCATAAGCGGAATGTGAATCCATTAAAATTATAGTATTTTTGAAAGTGCAATTTTTTTCTGCAGAAAACAAAAACTTCCGCGTTCAATTTTTTTCAACTGTTGCTTAGTATGGCCCTCAAGCTTCAAAGTGAGAAAAATAAAATTTGCCTGATGTTGCTTACAGGGTGTGTTTTTAAAAAACCAATGAAAATCTAAAAAAAACTAAGTCCGGACCTGAAATAATTTTTTTTTTCAAAAACTATTTTATTGAGCTCAGGAAGCATTTTCAGTTTGGAAAATTTCATATGCCTGAGTTTTTTACTTTTAGAGATATTTAACGTTTAATAATTCACATATTTTCAAATATCGCCCTGTATATCCGTCAAAAACGAAACAAGGCATTTTTCAATACCGGATATGAAATGGCATTGGTCCATAGTACTTATGGTTGGACTATGTACAATTCGTCGTGAATCACCCTGTATATGTTCCAACAAATATTTCATTATAACTGAACAGTTTCTCACTGCGCCCAAATACTACCATATACTTGTGGTGAATATATTGTATCTCTTCAACAAATATAATTTTGTTTGAAATATACTTTCTTATGAATAAATAATTATTCATGAAAAATACTAAACTTATAAAATGTTTATAGGGAAGCTGTCATTTATTTCATTTATTTCATGGCTCTACCAAATTGAAATGTTAATATTCAACAATCTTTTCTCTCAGTGTATTATTAAAAATATTCATATTCTCGGGAATGATAGTTGGTTTTTGCGAAATCTCACTTTTTCCGCTGTATAAAGTGTTTTGAGGAGAAAATATATCAAAGTGTACATTTTTATACTGAGTGTTTCGAAGAGAGAACCACAATATCAAATATATTTTTTTAAAGAATAATTCAACACTCTGTAGTTATGGATTGATTTGTGGGAAAGTCAATACCACTAATATATGGGTGTCTCTGAGCTCCAAGATATACAATATGGTTTACAAAAACCATAAACACTCTGAATTCTAAAATTTCCACTGTCAAATGTAACCATTGTTTCAGTTTATCATTATTTCGGTTACAGAGTGGGAGTTATGATTTCAACAATATTCAAAATGCAAATTTGAGCACCGTCTAAAAAAATATGTCGCGAAAACACTGTATTCGTGTTCATGAAAACAAACAAACAATGAATAAATAAATAAACCATGCCAAATCAACATGACACTTCATCATTGCTAAAAATAAGTTTATCAATTATGCAACACATGCACATTTCAGTGTTACCGTTTATGAACATAATTCTTTATATTGAAAGCAAATATACAGTGCCGGCCACGAAGTATGTAACATTATGGGACAAAAGTTTAATATCAGAGTAATGGAAAAAACGTTTGGGTGATCGATTGTGGATGTCCGACAAACTGAAAATCGATTTTGAGAAATGTCACGTGACCACTGGTATGGCAGCAAATTGGAAAAAAAATTTGAAAAGGGGAAATTTTTTTCCGAACTCTTCACAAATATGAGAGTTTTCTATTTTAAATAGCTTGACTAATAGTAGAACATTTGTATCTCTATAAGTGTTCCAATTCGCACATATATTCGGAGACTTTGAGCCTCTTCAATTTGAGGCGCTATTTTCAAGTTTATTTGCGAAACAATGCGAAATTATGGAAACCTGATTATTATCAGGAAAAGACGATGTTTTTACCACTACCCAGTCATGGAATTTCAATATAACAGTTACGAGGATATATTGAAAAATTCTTAGCCTTCTATAGAACCAAACAAAATTTCAATGTCAACATATTTTATTACTCGACATATTCTCCTCTTAATTGAATACATTTATTACAGCGAACCTGCAACGTCTCTAGACCTTTCAAAAAAAATGTTTCTTCTTGCTTTGCAAACCAGACCTCCACAGCTTTTATTACCTCCTCGTTGAAAGGAAATTTACGACCTTTTAAACTTTTTTTCACTTGAGGAAACAGAAGATAGTCGGACGGAGCCAAATCTGGTGAATGAGGGGGGTGTTCTAGTGATTCAAACCCTAAATCACGAATTTTTTGCATGGCAACATGATATTTGTGTGCAGGGGCGTTGTCCTGCAAAACCAAACAACTTTGGATAGCTTTCCGCGTCTTTTATCTTCAATTTTTTCCCGTAGAGTGGTCAGTAATGTCGAATAGTCATCTCCAGTTATTGTTCTACCCTTATCCAAAAAATCAATCATGATTACTCCATGGCAATCCCAAAAAACTGAAGCAAGAACTTTTCCAGCAGATTTTTGGACACGAAACTTCTTAGGTCTTGGAGAACCGGAGTGTAACCATTCCATCGATAGCTGCTTTGTTTCTGGATCGTAGAAATGTACCCAAGTCTTATCCATAGTAACAATTCGGTTTAAGAAGTCTATATCGTTTTCAAATCGAGCACAGATCGAACGCGATGCTACTACCCTTGCACGCTTTTGGTCAACATTCAAACATTTGGGGATCCATTTTGCAGCAATTTTTCTCATGTACAAATTGACGTGAACTGTGTGATGAACGCGTTCGTATGAAATATTCAGTGCTTCAGATATCCATTTTAGCCCAATTCGACGGTCTGTTAAAATCATATCATTAACTGCAACGATATTTTCGGGGACTGACACAGAAACTGGTCTTCCCGTCATAATCTTCAATGGAAAATTTACCTCTTTAGAAGCTTGCAGTCAAATTTTTCACGTTCGCATACGAAGGACATTGATCAAGGGTATCAAGCATATCTTCGTAAATCTGCTCACCTCTTAACCGTTTTAAATACAGGTGCTTGATTATGGCTCGATACTCCAATTTTTCGATTTTCACAATTTCGGTGGACATATTTTTTCTTTTAATTTATTGCATAACTCTGGTTTACTTTTTTGATGTCAAACATTACACTGACACTTCTTATAAGTTATTGTTCGTTGCTATGGTGTTGCAATATTTTGTTTATGCAGGGAACTGGTCTAGGCTAACTAGATATCAATATATCCTCGTAGATATGAACCAATATAACAGCTAGAGTCCTAGCAAAAACCATTTTCTTCACTTCAGTGCCATCTGGTATGGAGAAAATGAAGATGTTGTGTCATTATTATCGAAATAGAAATGTGTCACTACAATGATAATTTTGAGAAAATAAACTTTGACGTTTGTAAACAGATAAGAAAATATTCCAAAAAATTTATTCCATTCATTGCTTAAAACTCTGTAGAAATGTATAAAATTGAATTTCAAGTAACTTTTCAAATAATTTTTTTTCGGTGTTTTACCATCTTTTGGCCTCTTCATAGTGATTTTTTTCAATTTGTTACATTTGTCACTGTCAGAAACACATTTTGAAGAGGACATTAGTTGGCGATTCATCATGACAGAAACGAAAACACACTGAACTCCAAATTCATGGTTGTTTCAATAATTCTAGGAGAAATAAAACTGAGTTGTCCGACCACGTCCTCCCATTTTTGAGTACCTCAGCTTAGAAACCATTCATTTTAAACTGATGAATTGAGGCGGTAAAACCTCCACGACAGGTTATAAAAAGCACACCCTAACAGCCTCGAACACATATCCCCCGTGTAAAGAGTTTCCTCATTGATGTAGGTCTACGCATTTCCCTCTTTGTCTCGGCCCTACGGTTATTCTCTATTCCATCCGCGACCGCAGATAAACTGACCTTTTTTCAAATAAGATCAAGATGGCGTTCGTCCGAATAGCAGCGTTAAAACTTGGGTGGATCCGTAAATTTCAATTGGAAAGGGCATCAACGTACCTTTGGATCCTTATGTACATTCTCCTCGATTTTATTTTCTTTTCAGCAAAGGGAGAAACTACCGAGCTGTTTCTAATGAAAAACCGCGGAAATTGAGGTGTTTTGTAGTGTATTTGTGGAATATTGGATAGGCGAGTAGTAGAACTCATTCCGTAGCCACCTTAGAATATTGTATGAGCTGGAGAATCTACATATATGGATACGATTGGTCTCAATTCGTGTTTATGAATGAGGTCTTATCGTTTTTATCCGGCATCAGTTTCATCAAACAATAATCACTAGGTATCGATAGCAATCAATAGGAATCTTACATAACCGTATTATATTCGATTTTCAAAATTATCATCCGCAGGAGATATATACACGGAAGAATAGTTTATATTGATTGTTTTTATCAATAACTGATCATATTTTTCTAAGTATTCAACTCACGTCAAGCAAAAATACCAGAATACATAATTATTGATCCTAAAATGTATTGAATTGAATTTTAAATTTTCATTACTATATTATGGAAAATATTCATGACGCCAGAAAAACTTCGGAGAGATAATATTCAGAAACATATAGAAATGATAAGTTTAATAGATAAGATCAATAGGTGAACATATTTTTTTAGGTATTCAACTTACGTTAGGAAAAGTATGCAAAAATACATAGTGATTCAGTGGATAACATGAAAACTTTGGAGATACAATTTGCTTTCCATTGTTGAAACTGGAAATGAACAAATAAAACAATTTTTCTCATTACGTGAGCCGAAACTCTACGACTCGGATTCAGAAAATGTGATTTTGATCAAAAAAAAAACCTGACGGAACTAGATTCACATTCAAGTGCACGAAATGTCTAGCAGTGTTCATTGACGGAGAACTCACCTGTAATGAACTATTATAGATTCTTGCTTTCTTATGACCAATTAACTGCGTTAACAAGACAGTAAGATGTCGGGGATTTTTTATTCAATTACCATTCTGAACCGATATGAATTTTCTTAAATACATCTTTTTTCAGATTCAAAACGTGGAAGGTTAAAATTCCCAAAAAAACATTTCAAGAAATGATTCCCTTCCACAAAACCAAACTTTCAGTTGACATATTTTTGTAATAGCACCAATAAATGATCGAATGTTTGATTGAAGGCATCTCTGTGACAGTTTGGCTATCTCTTATAGTTCTATTGGTCATTGGTGTGTCTTTTTTGTACCTCGATAATGTTTCATATATTTTTGTGGTGAATTCCATGACTTTCCATGACCAAACCGTTTCTTTGTGCTAGATCCTAAGCACTACAGAAGGACGATCATCACAGAATTTGCCAATTCTGAAATCAAATTTGATTACAGAATGCTGGAATTCCCTCTCTTGAGATTGAAGAATTATTCTGCAACACTGCCTCCATGCAATTTAAATGTATTTACATTCTCTCTCTTGTGATAGAATAATATTCTCACACTGATTAGCAATAATAACATTAGCCTTGACGCAGTTAATTGAGTAAGTGTCAAAATTATTGCTGTCACGTTTCCAGTCGAAAATATAAAAAGTATTATGAATGTATCCAGTGATGCAGAATTAGAGTGTGAAAATGCACCACCTGAAATTACAGAGTGCAAATAATATACTGGAAAGTTTACTACCAAAAAAATCAAAGAATGAATATGAAAAATATTACAAAGTGTTCATGGATTGGAAACAAACAAAGCAAACGGATTCCTTTTCAGAAAATATTTTGATTGCGTTTTTTGGTGAATTATCGAAAAAATGGAAATCTTCAACAATCAATACAAAGTAGAATATTGCTTGAATTGTTGAGTGTTTACCTAATATAATGTATTGTGATTGAGTTCTGCAATATAAATTATCTTTTGTTTGTTTCCATTCAAAAATATATATTTAATATCTTTGATCGTGGAGAAAGTATAGTCTGCTACTCGGTTAGAATGAAAATTCGTGATGCTCGCCTTCAGCTCGCGCTCGGAACTTTCCACTCGCATCGAATTTTCATTCTAACCTTGTTACAGAATATACTATTCTACCAAAACAAGTAGGTAACAAATTGAATGGTTCAATCGAATTATTGATTGATTATTCCATGGTGACATTATTTCAAATGTTATTTGTGTATTTCCTAAAACAAATGTGACTGTTCATTCAAACTATTATTTATTATGTACCACTCGACATGTTACGGGTAATGTGATATATTACTTTGTTTAAATTAACAAATTGCCTGATAATTCATCATGGATACACATACAATAAGCCGCGATTTGACACCACTGTCAATTACTAATTAGTGACAAATGGGGTCAATCTATGAATATACCCACATATCCACAGTTTCAGTTGAATCTTTGAACTCTCGACAGGACAGAAAATAAACAGAAATAAACCATCATTCATATAACAGTTTTTCCATCATTTAGTTTAGCATAGAATAAAGTCGTGGTCGTGGTCGTGACTTCACTATTACCTACTACAACAAAGAAGTTAAGTAAAACTTAAATTCATCTCTACAATACCGGTTCATTAAACCCCAATGGGAAGGGAAAGTTATCAAAGCAGCTTCCCCTTTCCGTTGGGGTTAAATACATACATATATATATATATATATATATATATATATATATATATAAATAAATAAATAAATAAATATATATATATATATATATATATATATATATATATATATATATATATATATATATATATAAATATATATTTTGGAGAATAGTTTGAGTTTCACTCAGATTCTTTTCCAGTTTGAGTATGAACTTCTCCCTTCACATACTATTACTATTATTATCGTTCAACTATTTTGGTCTGCAAGGATTCTCAGGACTTCTGTGCGTTGGTGTTTTGCTCTCTTCCACATCTGAAAGACGCCTGAGGACGTCTGAAAGACGGATGAAAGACGCCAAACACTCAAAATGAACATTTCTGACAAACTTCGTCTATTCGTTCTTGAAATTGGCTGATCGAATATCCCAAAACTGCAGAATTCTCAAAATACTGTCACCTTGTCTGTCACTCAAACTGTGCTGCTGTACAAAATAAGCAACACAGTTTTTGTGATAGCAAGGTGAAAGTATTTTTAAAAAATTCCGCAAAATGGAATATGCAAGTGATTTAAATTTACTTGATTTTTTTACCTCCGATACTTCATTGTCTTGACATTACACCTATACCATTAGCTTATTTATCATTTAGTTTGTATTCACCTCCATAAAACTTCAATCAAAAAGTGCGTAATAAGCGAGCAGAATTCAAATTTGCAAAACGCGTCACCATTGGTGGAAACGAAGAATGACGTCACATGGCACGTTATGACATTTATCTTTCTCATAGAAATTTTTTTATTTATATATTTGTAGTGTTTTCCATTACATAGTGCGATTTTGGTCTAGTGACAATTGGAAATTATCAAGAGCAATGACTGAAAGTGGTTTTGTCAAAGCACAATCCGACAATACCTGAAGTGATAAGTAGTAATAGTTTATCAAATGATAGTTTTCCTTTTGTAATTTAGGTGAGGCAGGTATAAACAGTTATCTCCCGCTTGATATACAAAACATTTATGCATACAAAACTTACTTCTGATCAATTCACTTCATGTTAACTATCGAAATACAATGTACTCACATTGAAATGATCTTCACAACAATGTGAATGTGATATTGGAGATACTTTGCTTCTTCTCATAACCTTACACCATTGTTTACGTATTTTCGCATCTCTTGGAACAAAAAAATACTTTATTTGATGTACTTATAATTGTGTTTTGGCATTCCGTTACTAGACAATACCTATAAAATGGTTTTTACTATTTTCCATTATCGTAATAGCGATTAAAACTGCAAATCCCTAACCTAATTAATAACTGTCAATAGTGTCAATGGCCATAACTATAGAAAGGCTTGTTCATTGAAGACTGCTCTGGTTGATAGAGATCACTTTCACATAATGTTCATCTCTCTCTAACACTTGTACTGCATTTGTCTTACTCTTTTATAAAATATCAACTTCAAGCAAGTATAGCAATCAGAGTACTTCTCAACGAACGACACTGAAGAAGAACAACACTGATCGCGCCATGTGACGTCATCCACAGCGCGCGAAAATGGAGGCGTTCAAATAGGTCAAATTCAATCGGTATTTTATATATTATTTTAAAAATCAATTCCAAGATTTTCAACCGTATTTTTATTTTTTACTATGTTGTAACGAAGTAAAAAGTTGATTGAACAAATAAAAAAAAAATGCATATTCCCTATCATTCGGGATATTTTTACTGAAAATCTCTCTCGTTTTTTTATATATCCACGTATCTATCTGGGCAATATACAGCAAAATCATGGTAGCTTGTTATCAAATGCTGAGCAAATGTATCCATTGATCTGATTCGAGACTTGTTTCGATTCAAGTTTGATACTTTATTTGAATTGAAAGTAAGTATATATCCTTCACGAAATCTGAGTAATTTTCAATCAAAATCAATTAATGTTTGTTGAAATTCTCTTACAAATAATTATGTGGACCATATTTAGTAATTCTCTCCAAGATTATTAGTTAGAAAAGAATTCAAGTAAACTTGCTCGCGCGAATGCCTGCTGAAGGTAAAAATTATCTCATATTTCATCTGAACTACTCAGCCGACTTTTCGATTAAATAATTTTTCTTAGAATTATAATTGTGGTTAATTAATAAAAGCAATAAAAGACTAATTAAAATGCAAATGCCCGCTGGCGAATTTCTTTTTCTGTTCGTTTCTTTAATTCCGTACGAACTTTATGCAAAACTAGCAATCTCTTCCTGAATGAAAAATAAATTAACAATGTAGTGAGTTGTAGCCTGAGCCACTTCTCCCACAGCCCTAATTAATTAACTGAAAATGAGATAATTTTTTGCCGAGCTGGTTTCAATTCGAATGGCATTAGCATTGAATGCGATGGAGGATGTTGAATAGTTTGGCTTTATCTTTTTAGTTTGTGGCTCTTCAAGCAGGAGTTTGAAAGATGAAGAACAGAGATATGACCGTAATTATATTATTGCAGTCGTGGAAATTCTCTGGGAGATTTCAAGTTTTTTGCCTTCTCGAAAATAAAAATGTTGTGTAGGATGCTAGGTGGTGAAAATGAGAAAAATCAAGTTATTTTTTATTGCGATCGTTAGAAAAAGTCTGATAGTGGGTTTCAAAAAGCTGCAGAAATACTTCAATGGTCATTACTTCCGACACCAAATATAGTTAATCTCATTGAGTCCTACCCAACAAGTCCAAACCATACCTTGGAAAAAGTTCGTATACAGGGTATCTAAATAACACCGAAAAAATTAAAGGAGTGATTCTGTGATGAAAATTAATGTGAGTAATTGGTATAAAATTCTTTGAAAAAACCCTCCCCGGAAAAGTTACACCCCTTCGAAAAAAAAAATGGTTTTTCTTTTTTATTTTCCCTGTATATCAAGCTAAAGACACGAAACTTGGTAAACATTATCTGTCAATAAGAGTACATTTTTTGAAATTTTTTCAACCCTGAAGTATGCTTAGAAGGGGTTGATTATTTCAACCCCTAAGATATTTTTTCTTACAACTTTTTTTAGATGAAAGTTTTTTCTTCAAAAAAGTATGACTGAAAAGCCCAATTCATTGACTAACTTTTTTAACTCAACAAGTTTTTTTCGAAAACTTAAGCATTTATGAGAAAAAAATAAATAACCTCATGTAAAATAGCATTTTATTAAACAACAGCCAACCAAATTATGATTATGAGACTTCTACAACTAAAAACAAAAGTGAACAAACAATGAACAAAAACCTGTCGAATATCGACAATACAATTATAATAAATGTTGAAAATGACCGCCTTCAGCTTCAATACAAGCATCTACCCTTTTCCTCATAGAATTGCGTATACGATGAAATATTCCTGGAGAATTTCTTATAGTTTCACACCCTGCTACAATGCGGTTTCGCAGATCATCGATATTTTCAACTGGGTTTGTGTATATCAAAGATTTCAGATATCCCCATATGCAAAAATCCAAAGGATTAAGGTCAGGGGAGCGGGCTGGCCAGTTTGCAGGTCATCCTCGACCTATCCATTGATTGGCATACACCTCACCCAGGTGAGTTCTTGCACGTATACTAAAATGAGCTGGTGCACCATCGTGCATAAACCATGAATGTTGCCTAATTTGGATGGGAACCTCTTCAAGAAGAACAGGTAATTCTTCAAGGAGATGACAATATGCTTCACCATTTAATCGTAGCGGAAAAAAATGGGGACCAATTAAATGATTATCAATAATTCCGAGCCACACGTTTAATGAAAATTGATACTGATGATTTCCTTCAAAAAAGCCATGAGGATTTTCGTCAGCCCAAAGGTGATTGTTGTGAAAATTTCTAATACAGTCTCTTGAGAAACTCGCCTCGTCAGTAAATAAAATATTACCTAAGAACTGTGGTGCTTGGCCAATCATATTAATAAGCCACTGACAAAAAATCACAAGGGGTAAAAAATCTCGAATCATTAACGCCTGCACCCGTTGAAGATGATAGGGATACAACATTTGTTCTTTTAAAATTCTAAAAACAACGGAATGGCTTACATGTAGGACACGAGCTATTCTCCTGGTACTAGTTTCTGGGAATTCTTCAGTTGAATTAAGTACGGCTTCTTCTACAGCTGCAGTTCTAACTTCTCTAGTACGACCAGAATCATAACTTCTTTTTCCAAAATTACCACGTTCCCGCAAGCGTCGGTGAATAGTTGTGAACGTAGTATGATGGGGTAGTCTACGCTGTGGGTACTGTTCAGCATAAAGTCTTTGCGCTTCCAATGAATTACCGTTAGCACGACCGTATGTAAAATGCATATCTGCCATTTCCAAATTCGAATATACATTCATATTTTCAATCAACTAATATTTCCTACAATACACAATCATAAAACTTGTGAAACAATAATATGGGTGACATAAAATGACACTACACAATCCTAGTGTCAGTATTAATGTTTTTATGCAAATCACAGGCCACTAGACTTGACGCAAAATACACTGGCGTTAGCTCATCTTTTTGAAAATGCATTGCATTAGACTTTTTTTCTTGTAAATGCTCAAGTTTTAGAAAAAACTTGTAGAGTTAAAAAAGTTAGTCAATGAATTGGGCTTTTCAGTTATACTTTTTTAAAGAAAAAATTTTCATCTAAAAAAAAGTTGTAAGAAAAAATATCCCTTCTAAGCATACTTTAGGGTTGAAAAAATTTCAAAAAGTATACTCTTATTGACAGATAATGTTTACCAAGTTTCGTGTCTTTAGCTTGATATACAGGGAAAATAAAAAAGAAAAACCATTTTTTTTTAATTTTCGAAAGGGTGTAACTTTTCCGGGGAGGATTTTTTCAAAAAATTTTATACCAAACACTCACATTAATTTTCATCACAGAATCACCCCTTTAATTTTTTCGGTGTTATTTAGATACACCCTGTATAGTAATTAAAAAAAATCATATTTGGGAAATATTCTCGCAAATTGTCTTGGGCTTACTAAAAAAATTCCTTTCAAACCGGCTATAGCCATTCATCCTTCCCCTGATACAAACTATTGCTATATTAGGATTCGTAGCTGTAGAAAATGATAATTATAATCTTTTTTCAGCGGAATATACAATAAATTAGTTGAGTATTACATTACAGATTGAATGAAGAGGCGAATTTCATCTGTTTCAAGGAATGTACGAGATGGTATTCCACTTAACCTTCGTCTAGATACTACAATTGAATTACACATCACAAAGAATATTTTCCTCATATAAAATGTCAAAAACTTCAAAAAAAGAAAAAGTGTCGAGTGTCGCTTTGTCATTACTATGACATTTCTAAGAAAAATAAAATTCTTTATTCCTGAAATATTCCAATGCGTTACACTCGTGCATAAAAATTATCAGATAATTTCACATTCGAACGTGTTATTAAAAAAAAAAATTGCACTTGTTTATTTTCATATTTTGGAAAAGAGCCCTCCACCTTCGAACTCGGGCTCCTTCGCCAAAATATGAAAATAAACTGGTAAATTTTAGATAACACGCCTTTTTGCAAAATTATCGGTAATTTTCATGTACTCGTTTGTGCAATTATAAACGAAAACATATATCGAAAATGAATTGAATAAAAACAATTTTGTCACCCAACTAATGAGAAACAAAAATAGTACAAAGCGACAAATACAAAGGTACTAAATACTATAATTCAAGCATCTACCCAAATACAAGCCCTACCGAAGCGAATGACAGGAGAATTTCAGAAGTTCTATTTAATTTTTTTTAACAGTAATGACGTCCTAATTTTCAAAACTTAGGATTATGAACAGCGAATTTATTATACCAAAAACTAAGTTCTTATGAAGAAGTTGGAGGTGTTCCACTACCTTTCGACCTCATTTTTCAGAAATCCCCGAGAATGAAATTCAAGGGGAGTCATGTCTGGTGAACGAGGGGGCCACTTAATAGGACCATTTGTAGTAATTCGTCTGTTTTCAAAACAGCGTCGCAACATTCTTTTTACGTCACTCAAATTATGTACTGGTGCTCCATTCTGCTGAAAATAGATCATCTGACTAGGCTCCATATCAAGATCACCAAAAAACTCTGTACTGTCTTATATCGCTGCTAGTAACAAAACATTGTCGTTTTACCAACATTAGGTGTTTGGACACCCATGAGGTTTCATTCGCCAAAACAAAGACATTTTTTGTAGTAGTGAAAGAAATAAATATTTGCACATGAGTCGCTCGTTTTTGAAAAGTGTATACTTCAATCTACAGGATCCATTATTGAATCTTGTAAATGGTTCTTTAGAAACTGGTGAAGTTCCATCCATGCTGAAAGTTTCAACTATAGTACCCGTCCCAAAAGTAAAAAACTCCAATAAAGCTAGTGACTTGAGACCCATTAATACACTATTTGCAATAGAGAAATTATTAGAGAGAGTGGTATATATACAATTGATCGATTTCATCCATAAAAATAATCTCCTATCAGAAAATCAGTCAGAATTTAGATCCCATCAAAGTGTAAAATATTTTATTGGACCGGAAGACGTGGATGGATGGAAATAAAATGATCGGAGTTTTAAGGAGAGCTTTCGAAATAGTAGACAGGCAAAGATCACTCTTGAAACTTCGAAATTATGGCATATCAGGTACAGTTCTTAACTGGTTTGAATACTATATCCGAGACAGAAAACAGGTGACTAGAGTCAACATCGTCACTTCCTCTGAACTAACAAACAATGAGGGTGTACCACAAGGTATGACACTTGGACCTTTACTCTTCCTCTTTTATATAAACTGCCAGGGAGTCAACTATATGTAAAATACACCTGTTTGCACATGACACCCTTATATATTACTGTTCTAGTGACTTAAACTTAATAGTCAAAATTTCTGATGTTTGGTAACAGAGCACTCTGCAATAAAACAGTTAATAGAAACCTGCTGATAATGGTTGAAAATGACACAATTGAAGACGAATATGTGGTGAAATATCTTGGAGTTTCTATTGACCAGGAACTAACTTCCAAAGCGTATGTGCTACAAATTATAACATTGTATAAAATTGTATAAAATTGTATAAAATTGTATAAAATTGTATAAAATTGTAACATTGAATATCAGCAGTTTATAGGAATGAGTTAGACCGACAACAAAAACAACAAAACCGAGCAATGAGAAACATATTGATGTTACCAAGAGATACACCGATTTTCAATATGCTCAAGGAATTGAAATTGATGTCTGTAAAAGACTATTACCATACCATGGTACTACCTAATCTACAAAATGTATCACAATTTGTCACTGGAATACCTGAGTAAAAAATTAAAATTTAATGAAAACTATCACCAATATAAATACTAGGACTAGACATAATATACATAATGGAGTCAAAAATAAAAAAAGACTGAAAAATCATTTATCATGCAGGAATATTAGCCTTCAATAGCCTGGACAGAAATTTCAAAGAGTTTTCATTTAAAAAAAAATTAAAATCACTTGGTGACTAGATGATGACTAGAACCATATTTTCCAAGATGTTCTATGTAATATTTTTAACGATAAACCTATATATTAATATGGTTCTGAAAGTGTCAAGTATTAGTGTTGTTACATTTTGTGTATGTTTTTATTGTTGCATCATATTGTGTCTTGATTGTATTGTTGATATTTTATATTTATTTTATATCGTAACTTTTGTATTAATGTTTTTAGATTTTATGTATTTTTGGTTGACACATTGTTTTCACAATTTTATGTACTATTAGCAGTTCTTCTAAAATTAAAGATTTATATCCATTTAAAAAAACATGATTTTATGAAATATTTTGATAACGCAAAAGTCAGTAATTTTTTTGTTCTCAACGTCGAGAAGTTCATTGAAAATGCCACTAGTTTGCCCATTTCACCGAATTCGTAGCAACAATATTAAAGTAGAGAGCAATGGTGACGATTCAATTTGGAACACCCTGTTTATATGTGAAAAAATACGATTATTCGTTTAAAACCACGTCGCCCACTTCTCCTAAAAATATAATTTCACAAAAGACGTTGACAAACGATCCGTATCCCTGTTAATCTTGTACAGACAATTTTAAATTACGGCGGAAATATGAACAAATTAAGTTTTCCCATAGTTTGAAACCACTAGAAAATCCATTATGATCCTTTACGAGTCACATCATTATATCCAGTAAACTTCCTGGCGGAAGCTGGAATATTCACGTTAAAATGAACGCGAATATCACATAATATAAAGTTGGCAGCTATGTACTGCCACAATTTGATGAAGATAAATCGTATCACTTACGTTTTATATATACCTCGTCGTACCTGTTAGACGTTGTCAAGAAGTGTCTCTACGAACACGTCCTCCCTGAGATATTGATATCTAAGAGATATATTTGGCTGGGTAAAAAAGTGACTATTGGAGGAGCGCTATACTTTTATTTCGGAACCTGTAAAAACGCAAGAACTCTTATAAGAGTCACAAAATTTTCGCATTTGACTTCAAACTGAAAAATTTGATCTTTTCATTTGGAAATTTCGACTTTTGAGTCAGAATTTTGTTTTTCCAGCTTTAAATTCGGAAATTTTCAAAATCGTAAAATATTCAAACTCAGAAATTTCGAATTCAAAATTTAATTTTTCCGACTTCAAACGCAGAAATTTGGAATTTAAATTTGGAAATTCCTAATTCTAAGTTGGAAATTTGTTTTTCTGACTTTAAGTTAAAAAATTCCGACTTCAGAGTCGGAATTTTGTTTTTTCGACTTTTAACTCGAAAATTCCTATGTGCAAATTCCGCGTTCATCCTGGACTTGTAACTACCGGGATTGCTATGTACTGACCACATGAGAATGTAGTCATTGAATTGATAATAGTAATAATTTATTTACACATTATTACATGAATTTGACAAAAGTAGCCAAAATGGGTTATAAAATAAATGTATGAATAAAGACATACCTACAAGATACATATGCAGAGCGGATCAGAATAAGACCAACAAAATCTGAATACAGATTCCTCACCTCGTTTCTAAGTGAAAAGTTTCTTTCAATGTATGTCCTGAAATGCATTCTATCTGAGATACAGAGTTTCGAAAGTACGGAAAAAATTGAGAATTATACTTTTTTGAAAATTCTTTAAGAAAAAAAAATTAAACCTGGTACACCAATCTAAGTTTATCAATGTGATAATTTGGAGTTATAGTTTGTAGTTTTAAACCAGTGGCGTAGCGCGCGCGGATTTGTGAAATGTCGGCCGGACCCGCTCGCTTCGCTAGCGTGTCTTGTGATATAGTCCTGATATCCCAAATTACTGTATGGGTTCACAATGAATTCGTCTCTTCCGAAAACAATTTCAACATCAAGCTTAAGTTTAGTTAGTTCAGGACACTTAAGATTGGGAAAGAGTTTTTTTATTACCTTGAGGAAATTGACATAGTAGTAACATGAACGCGCGCGGATTTGCGAAATGTCGGCCGGACGCGCTCGCTTCGCTCGCGTTTGGTGTGTTCTGAATATGATATTTTGAATTAAGCTGTTATTTTACAGTGAATGAATTCTTGATCTATTCCTAAATCAACGACCCGCAATTGGTGCAAACAGTGAATTTGCCTCTTCCAAACCAATAAGGATCACGACACTTGTACGGTATAGACGAGACACCAGTGTTGCCTTACGCAACGGGGGAAATTAAGTCCATGGTGGAGAATGAGAAGTGCCGGATCTACAGGAACTACTCATTTCCCACCCTCAGGCAAATACAGGCCAATAAGCCTGATGTAGTACTCCTCGACCATGGAATTAAGACGATTTTCGTCATTGAGTTTTTGGCTCCTGGCGAAACGAATATCTTCTGGAAGGAGGAGGAGAAACGGACGAAATATCGAGATTTACTCTTCGAACTCCGCAGGCTCTACCCAGACCATTCTGTAAAAATAGTTGTTCTGATAATAGGGTCCCTTGGCGGTGTGATGGATTCGTTACTCTCGAACCTGAAAATCATACCGGCATGTCAGAAGATGTCAGAAATTATAGCCGGAAGAATGCAGAAGGCTGTCATCCAAGGTTCATTACGTCTGCTCAGGGCACACGATTCCCGGACCCAATAGCTGCTTACCCGGAAGCCGGTTTATAGCCAAGTAATGAAAAACGAAAAGGAACCACGGTAATGCCGAGGAGGTGTCAGCTGGTTCCTAAATCGTAGATTCATGTTATGAATATCTGTCCGGAACTTAATTTTATTGTATAGATTAGCTGGTTTAATCTGTGTGATTATTTTGTGACAGTAACTGCATGAAAGATACGCTGGGATTCCATATTCAGCCATCCTAGAGTGTTTAGATGGTGAGATATATGGTCCCTTCTACGCATCTACGATCAGTATGAGAGTGTGCTATTAACCATTGCCCAGCCACGTTGATGTCCTTGTCATTAAACCAAGCCGAAAATGGAAAATACAACTTCCCGCGCATATCAGGAGTTATTTTTCCCTCGCATCCATTCAATCTCGGCCACGACAAGGATTTCCATTAGCAGGCGAAAATCAAACTAGACACCGCGGTCTCATAAACGCACACTCGGAGCGGAAGGCGTACCGACACTAACAGTGCGGGTCCTCGAGGGTCCAGCAAACCATAATTTCATTTGGTTAATGAAGCCAAGCCGGTAAATACGTTATTATATGCAAATGGGGTTCCGCTAAGCTGAATAATTTCGACTCCATCTAGGAGGCTGTGCGCTCTCGCGCTGGCCGCCATTGCATCTAATCTCGCTGAGTAATTTAAAGAAAATACGTGCCGTTCGGTGCGCCGGAGAAGATATTGGATGGTCTTAATTATAATAATTGCTCTCTGTACTTCGTGCCACACCTTGCTTGTGAACATTGGAGCATCATGGTTGAGATCATAGCAGCTTTCGCACATTTATCAATGATGATGATAACGACAATGTGATTTCTGTATTTATTTTTGTTTTCTAAGACCATTCAACAGGAAGATGTAGCTTCCCGATAAAAGAGTGGCAAAAAATGATGGAACAGGAAAAGTGCTACCTAGGTGAAGTCAATTAAACTGAGTTTTATGGTAATAGGAGTTTATCAACACACAGTGACGGATGCCATGGATTTATCCAAGAAAAATGTATTCCACGATCACATAAGGACAACATATTCGACGAAACGGAAGCAGATCACTTTTTTGTCACATATGCTACAAGGAAGAATATTACAGTTATACCTCAAGCATCTCGCCGGGAGAAGATGAAGATGAATCCAATGAATACGATACCGAGCGATCTGCGAAAAATATTGAAGATGTTGCTGAAGAAGTTCATAGAATATAAACTAGAAACAAAGAAGTCATGGAGACATATGAGGAAGAGTCAGATAAAGAAAACGTAGAAAATCACATTGATGAAGCAAAAAATCATTTTTGAAAAAGCATCAAGAAAAAAAAAGTTCCAATGATCTTTAGAGAATCCTAACACTATGATGAGGTCACAATGTTTGTCCAACAAATGTATACTAGATATCCAATTAATATCAAATTTGTCCAGTAACTGTGTTTTTTGCAACATCCAACATAATTTTATATTATCAAAAAGAACCAGATATTCATGTATTCCAATCGTACCAATGCATTTTCGAAATGAACCGGTATAATTTAGTCGCCATATAATTAATGCGAAAGTTTCATTATTCGTCCAACGACTCTCTGGTATATCCTACTCGTAAACTAAGATATGATCCCGATTTATTTAGCTAGGAATTTGGAATTTTTGATCTCATATACTTATGTATTTAATCCTACAATTTTATTTTTTCACCATTCATATTCACTTGTTAATTGATTCTGTACCAAATTTTTTTTCAAAAGCTTACACGGCATTTTATCTAAAATGGACGTGGTATGATTTTATATTTGTATATATATATATATATATATATATATATATATATATATATATATATATATACGATTTCTTCGTTTTTTTGTCAAGCTTTCGAAAATTTTTATTTTCTTCTTCAAGACTTAACTAAAATTAGTTGTATATAAAAATGACATAGTGTTACAAATAGAGAATACTTATTAACATGAAATTCAGATAAAAATTATATTGGCCAGACTTCTAGATGCCTGAAAAGTAGAATTTCCTCAAATAAAAGTGATTGTAGACTTCATCCTGAAAGATGTGCTCGTGCTGATCATGTTAACAAATTTGACCATCGAATAAATTATAATTCAACTAAAATATTAGCCAGAGAGACTCATATGACTAAGAGAACTTTTTTGGAAATGGCCATCATATCTCAAGATAAAAAATGTATGAATAAAATAACTGATATAAATCATTTGAGTGAGATTTATTCCTTCTTACTGTCGTTAGACCACACTCTCCCTGTTTCTGTTTATTTATATTCGTAAAGTCTTTTTCCAAATTATTTACAATTTTAAACTGTAATGTCACTATTCAAAGCATAAGAACATGTCAAACAACCTCACTATAGTTGTAAGTAAAATTTAATAACATCAACATGTAAAATTGACATAACATTTCTTTGTAGTTCCCTGAAGATGTAAATAAAATTTACGAAAGCTTGAAATAAACTCAAAAGAGTACACTATTGACTCTGCTGCAATCCCCAATATTAACTGGTTTTATTCTTAACTAGTCAGCAACGACTACCCTTTCTATATATATATATATATATATATATATATACATGTACATGTACATGTACATCTTCGCACTTGATTTTACCGTACTGATGAGAGCTTAAGCTCGAAACACGTGCCTACGGTTGCATAACAATTTGAGGGCTATACCCAATAACTTTTCTATTTATACTTTTATATATATATATATATATATATATATATATATATATATATTTATATAAATGAAAATAGAGTATATTTCGTTTTAATTCCGAGAGTTCCAACCTTTGACAGCTGTTTTGTGCTCACGCACTCATCAGAAAGGATTTATGGAGCTCTCGAAATCAAAACGAATCCACTCAAGAATTAATACCGTGAAGGCAAGACAGATATAACAGAAAGTTACTTATGACATCTACAGTCACTAGTTGAAACTTAATTTGACACAAACCAAGGAATCCAAAGTTAGATGTTTAAAACCTCACTGTATAATCTTGATACTGTACTGATATGCTTCCTGAAAACTTAGTATTGTCATTTTGGAAAACAATTATTATTTTTACTGCTACTCTACTCTGGAAACTCTTCTTCGACATATATTACAATATTTACGAACTAATTCATTTTACACACCAACCTACAACTAAACAGTTTGGTTTCAACAGATGCTCAAAATCGTCTTCCATGTCAATACATTTTTGTGCGCATTTTTCAACTGCTCCAAACTGCCTTTTGTGTGGTTTGCGAATTTGAGTATTTTTTTATCTACAATAATAACACAGTTTGGAATGTTAGACAAACTTAATTCGAAAAGATATTTGTCTTGTAACAGCTAATGGATCTCATCAACAACGATGTGGACACAAGATCTCAAGTTTACCAAATTGAATTTCAGTAAAAAATAGTAAATTATATCAGAGTAACATTGTACCAGGACAGGTGGTGAAATGTAATTTTCTGGCATAGAGACAAGTCGTTGGTCCGTAATGGACCTTTCCAAGAGATATGAGATAACACTGAAATTAGAAAGTAAATACGCTAATATCACTCGGGATTTTTTATTTATTTTTTCTGACCGCTAGTTTATCTGTAATCAGAAGAAAAGTGGTTTCGTGACGTTACGTTCATCAAAACTAAACTTGGCAACGTTGTTCAAGTTGTGCACCAAATTCTCATTTAAATATAATGTGTCGTATGACAGTTGTCATTTGATACCAGATGGGTTCTTTCGTCTGTTTCACGGTGCGATCAATAAGAATAGTTTGTCTCTGTCTAACTCATTTGTCTACCCATTTGATACAAGTGAAGCAGTTCCATCAGATCTAAACTTCAACGAACACTACCTTGATTTATTTTTTGAGGTTAATGCGGTTTTCTGAGTATTGAGAGCTTTTGTTGTTTGTGTTCTAAAATTTGTTATTAATTCCTATATCTCCCGTACCTGTATCACTGCAATAACTGAACGAAAAGGTGCTTTGTACCTCGGTAAATTATCCGAACTTCCCTTCACGAAGCCTTGTTCCATATTTTTAATACACAATTACACAAATAAATTCACACCAAATCGTTTATGATAACACCTCACTACACTACTATCGAATTTATCAGTTGAATGTTGATTATTGAATGTAAATAAAATAAACATTAACCTCACATCTCCATATAACTTTTGACAGTTGAGAACTGTCATTACGATTTGCTGTGTTGTCAATGCTCGTTCTTAATCAAAAGGATGGTCTGTTCAGAAAATTTGAAAGTTACAAGTACAATAAAAAATAGCTAATATGTGGATTTTTATCTTTGAGTTGATCAAGTGACGATGTATTGATCATTTCTCAACGGCTTATATCATGCTAGAAGTTATATTTTTAAGGAGAACGGTATTGCCTGTTTCGGAACGTGGATTATGGTGGGAGATATTTCCGATGAACGTGACGTCAGCGGCACACTTTCAAATGTGATATTTTTTTTAAATGAAGGAAAAATAATGGAACTTTTTGTTAAATGGACTTTTCAGACTAATAACTATCGATTTAAACGAGTTTTGTAATTTATTTTCCGTAAATGTAAATGTCCATTCTGATAAAATAGCTACATTCACTCCATCATGATTATAATACATTTGTATTTGTAAATACAGAGAAACTTCTATTCCTTGCAGTGATGCAATTGTGTATCTGTTCCATCCCCAGACACTCAAACTGGAATCGTTTAACGTGATTCCTGTTACTCGGGAAGTCTCCAAACAAATGAGATTAAATGCAAATGGTGGAATAAGAACACCACTATCTGGGACAGTTCTGTTTGATGGATTACAAAGTGTTTTCCATTGACTGCATTTCGGTTTCTTTACGAGGCACTATTTCCATTTATTTTCCGTGTTTTTTTTAGGAGATTTCGTGTTTTATTTATACTCCAACGAAAGCTAGAATCCAACAACAAAAATTAGCAATTTTCAATAATATTGTATTATTGGCGATTAACCGGTTATTTTCTAATATGAGTTTGAATTTGTCAGTATCAATCTTATCGTGATCAGAAAACGGGGAAAATTTTCAGGGGGTTTTTCCATTTTTCTCAACTTTCATTGATTTTTTCTGTTCCTTTCCGTGTTTTCCGACAGTAAACTTCGATCCAAGAGGATGGCCCGAACGGAGAGCGCCGGGTAACCGACATCTGAAGCCATGCAACGCAAGGCGAGGCCGGGGTTTGGATGAGTGACCAACGGACCTACTTTCACACAATCACACGTAAAAAGGTAAGGTAAGGTGGCTTGAACAAGCTTCGACTTTTGAGAACTGTCGTTCGTAAGGGGACGATAGCTGGTAAAAACAATTTTAAACAAACAATTTTTAAACAAAACAATAATTTATGTTCTACAGAACTGTACAGTTTTTGAGAATGATCGGAGAATGCTAACAGACTTTTCCGGACCATTTTACAAAAAATTATTCAAAGCAAAAATGTGGCTAAGCCGACCAACACCGATCGGAAAATGTTGAAAATCACTTGATTCTAAAAATAAAAATAGTTTTTTGGGATACACGAAATTATCTCAGAAACGGTTGACATTTTCATAATTTATCATTAAGAAGAGGTTTACCTTCTGAAAAAAGTTAAAGTAAATTTGCGGTGTAAAGGGGGAAGTAGGATTCCCGAGAGATGGAGGCGGAGTCCAATATTAAAAGAAATCTAATAGCGTCTCACTCCAGCTCATTGCCCATTTACATTATAGTAAAATTGGCCTTGAACGCGCCATGCCGCCTGATATTCCAAACGCAGCTGCTTGTCAATGTTTGCCGACAATGTGACCTGCAATTCGAGGGAATCAAAGACTAACCGCAAACTGCGGCGGATAAAATGCATAATGCATTGTTTCCTTCCTTGGATGAATATTTGGCATATTGATAATTATTGATACAGGTAATAAAAAAATGTAAGAATGTTGCTAGGTGAGCACATATCAAACATCATTCAATCATTCGAATACAAAATTCTTTTTATTGACGTCTATATAGAAACACTGCAAAAACGATTGAAGCTATGAAAAAATAAAACCTAAGGAACTTCAACAAACTTTAACAAATATTGAAAAATACAGTAAGTGTCACTATCACAATACAAGAGCAAACTAAACTCTAACGGTAGCCTCCTCCCTTCTTTGTGACACTCATTTCGGGATAATTTGGCCCTTTGTGTCTTGCCTCCAGTCGCTCGCCAGCCCCTTCCAAATTGCAAATCATATCCAGTTCTTAGTAACTAATATTACTCATTATTTGTCCATTTCCAGGAAGCAAATGTTCAAGTTAAATTGAATTATGACACATCCTGCATAACATTTAATGTTTGTGTACAATTGATTTTTGGTATCCTTTAAGTAGTAATCAACCCAAGTTAGTCACCATGACTTGTAACTGTCATCAATTTTTGAACAGAAGTTGTCAAACTCAATATGAGTTTGGTTTCACCAACTCACAATGTAGCCAGACAGTAAACCTAACTCTCTGTAGTTTTAGGTATAATTTCCATCATAATTTACAGTAAGATTGAACCATCTCTGTGATTTCTGTAAGTTGAAAGATTATTTTGAATTTTCGTATAATAATTGTTAATTTTAATGTCTGTCCATTCCCTAATCAAATTTGTAGTTCTTCCTGAAGAAGTCAACAAAAAATTGACGGAATATTGGAAACAAATGAGTTTTATTGGTCAACAGACCGCTTACCCGAGAATTCCAAATAACTTATTAAAGTACGGTCGAAAAGAATACCCGTTCTATATCATAAATAAATATAAAATATTTAGAAATGTTGTTAAAGATTATTTTCTTTGAAGTTTTATTGTTGGTAAAACCCCTACAAGTGTTTTTTCATTAATTTTGCAAGTATTTATATCCACATTGATACTAGTGTTTACTGAATTTGCATATCTTTTTCATTCCTACGATTCAAATCTCTGCTGATGTAGTACACGCAGTGGTTAACAGTTTCGAAAACTTCCAACCCTTCTAAACTTACGAAGTTTCAACACGTTTCTTATCAAGAAACCCATTGGGTATCTTTTGTAAAGAAAACAATGCAGCTTGTCACTGTTTCAAAGATAACGCATTTTTCGTGTAGCGGCGTACATGTTTCCATTGAATAAATTAAACAAGGAAAAGGGTACACAAACAAACGACACGCAGATATGGGACACGTAATGGGAGTTTGCGTGAATGTATCCATTCCAGGCCGTTAATTTTCTTCAAACAATTTTAATGGGCTCGAGTTGACCATTTTGTTTGTACTTATATTTCATATTGGAGTGAAAGAGATTTGGATGCTCGATTGGAGTAGTCGAAGGTGTTATAACTGTACTCAATTATCTTTGAAAACCTTGGATTGACATACTTATGACTCTTTTCCAAAAACAAATTTTTTCTCTTACTGACATTTTCATAGTTACTTCATTATTAGAATGTAATAAACAGATCGAAATAACATATAAAAAATAACTTCGACATTCTCCTCCTGCAAAAGTATTGAACACCGTAATGATTTGGTCGTTTCAGCAACAGCTTCGCCTCTTGTAGTTAATTCTCCTCTCTTATCTTGAACATCTTTTTTGTTTTCATATCCTTGAATTTCTTCCTCTTGCTATTTGACTGTTTTTCTTCTTCTTTTTCTCAAGCTAGTTTCTTCTTCAGTACTCCCATTACAGTTTGCACGAACCTTTTTTGGTTCGTTGTATAGGTTCTGAGATTATTTTATTGTACTTTCAAATTCCATCTGGTACACTAGTTGGAAAAGTCATACAAGCTCGCCAGATTTTGAATTAACTTTGGCTACTTTTGGAACTCCATCTCTGCCGGGATACATTTCTAAAATTTTTCCAATCTTCCAATCAGTGCGTTTTACATTATCTCCACTGAATAGTAAAATTTCACCAACCACCAGTTCACTTGGGTTTCTTTGACCACAGTTGGCCAGTTCTAATATCCTTTTTTGTATCGCATTCTTAATCCTTCTTGAAGATCCTGTATATAACTCTCTCTTAATTCTTCTGGTTCTGTCTATTTTGTCACTATTAATAAAATCACTCATAGACATGGTAGGGGTTGAAGGTACATTTTTCTTCATCAGAAGAAAAGGTTTGGGGTCTACTGTTTATTACCTCTTCACAGTCGAATAAAAGTGTCCGTAGTACTTCGTAGATGATTGATGGTCTTTTCTCCTCAGGAAATTTTCAACAATTCGAACCACGCACTCTCCCATCCTCATTGTCTCCGTAGGGATAATACTTCGTCTATGGCTACTTTCTCAGTAAGTTCTTTGTCGATTTCCGCAGACGTTCTCTTAGAATATTTTTTGATTATTTCTCGTCATCTTTTATAGTTTTCCAATTTCACGGTAGTCAAATATTGTAACTGTACCTAATTATCTTTGAAAAACCTCGGAATAAAATACTTATTCATGACAGTTTTCCCAAAAATATTCTTTTTCCCATTGACATTTTCGAATAAAACGGTATGAAAACGATATCCAGACAAGAATAACATATTCAAAAACAACGTAGGGTATTTAGTCTTCTTCATACAATGATTCGGTTGTAATGAACTACGGTATAGATAATGTAACGAATTAAAGCCGGACCTGTTGCATAGCTCACCTCATCGATCGACCAATCTAGAAGCGAGCAATCGAACAGCCGTCGAAGAATCTCAGCTTTAGAGAAAAATCTCGAAAAGCGACCTTCGTAGATAAATACTGCGCTGTGAGTGGAGAAGACAGATATAGTTACAGTCAGTTGTATAGTTAGCAAATAGACTTTTATCAATAAAGTACTGTTTTTATCTGAAATAAATTAGCAGTTGTATCACGGAAGTTCAAATGAATTAGTGAAACGAAGTTAGGCGATTTTTTACAGTGGTGTCAGAAGTGGGATTTCAAAAAAATGAACTGATATACCTTTTTTCTTCAAGTGGAACAGACAATAGACTGGTGGCTCGTAAAATAAGCATACGGAGTTCAACAAATTGATAAGCTTTTTGTGCAAAACATACTGATACCTCGTTTCAAGACAAAATGTGTTCAACAAAAATACGATTAATGGAATTGAAAGTAGCGGAATTGAAACAGGAATTTGACGAAAGGGAACTTGAAACGAGTGGTGAAAAGACCGCACTCCAGAAAAAACTTGCTGGATCCAAAAGGGCGAAGATAATGAAACATTTTTATTCGAAGTTACTGGAGATGATTTGAGATACATAATGAATAAACTGGAAGAAACAACCAAATCTTTGACATATTTTTGCAAATAAAATCAGTATCCAAAGTTTGTTACCTCATTTCGGAAACACTTCGTATATACTATACTATATATCATGTGAACTGTGTATGAATACCGTGAGAATAGTTGAATGTTTGAACAATTGCCTTCATGAGTGTGTTGATTTTGTATTAATTTTTTTTCTTGCCGAAAACCTATTTTGGAGTAAGTTCGGCATAAGATTCCAAGTATCTGAACAATACATCATTTGAGAAATATAGTGTTGTCTATTTAAGTTTTTTGTTTCATATATAATTTTTTACCTTTTGAAAATAGAGCTTTTTTTACCTGTATTTTCAAAAACGTAACACATAAAATTGCCCTCTCTCAGTTTCTTGAAATTTGACTATGATATAATGTATTGAAATTAATGAAACTTTGTGAATATTTTTACCCCGATTATGAAAAAACCACCATCAAATTTATGCCAAAATTTCAAAGTTTCAGTAGCTTACCGCCATCAGCTACACTTACTGAATCTACTCAAAACCCAACTTTGGGAATATTTCTGTAAAATTTAATAGTTTGTATTAATTTCGCAAGACCAATTTCCTTTAATCTAATGAAGTTTATAATGGAGGGAATTGTCTCATTATACATGTAAAATTTGTCTATTCGTAAATGGTCTAGTTATGAAGTAAAGTTCATCAATATTGTAATATATGGCAAAGTTCAATATATATTATTCAATCTGTCAATTTAAATTATGATGTTTCTGTTCATGCATATTCAGTCATGTTAGGATGATAATTTTGTTACAGCGTTGATGAATTTGAATTTTCATGAAAAGACTTCCTGCTAAACTACTTTTATATTGAAATTGTTGCTGACCGATTAGTGTCAACCTGTCTTAACCAAAATTGACTGGTCGATGGAAAAGTTCATTCTCTAGCCTACGGTTTCGAAAAAACAGAAAAGGATTACGTACAAAAAATCTTTTGACAGAATTAGCCTATCGTTTTTATTCTTTTCTAATACAATCTCCAATTTATTTCTAATTTCATTTTATATTTTCTTCGTACGAGAATTAGAATTTCATTCAAGTTGTTTTGCTTCCACAAGAATATTTGTTTCAATTGTTTTTCAACTTATTGAGATCAAGAATCTAGTTGACCATGTCATCGATAGAGAGTAATCAAATTAGTATACACAATTTGTGACAAAATTGAAAAACAGCAGTGCTTCCAGGATACCCTCTTATGGTATTTCGGTACATGTAATGAGTATGGCATATTGCCGTCACACAGGGAAATGTATAATTGCATATTGACAAGGTGAGGTAGATAAGGTAGCATGCTGAGTTGAAATAAGCTGATGGCCGAGATTGACAAATGTACGACTGTCGTAGAATATCCTCATATATATTTTTCTATCGTCAAGAAACAGAAACCCCCCAACAAAACATCAAATGATCACCCTCTTCGGCAATAAAACAAGTTCTGTTCAAGTTCATTCGAGAGTATATTTCCCGAGTATCTCAACTGAACTCAGAAACTTAATAACAGTTAGGTCCATATGAGAACTAATGTTCCACAGCTCTTCAACAAGATCTATGGACCTATTAAAAGAACGATACCGTTTATGGATTACTCCGTTTAATTTAAATTCCGCTGTTAACTGTCCTGAAGTTCTGTAAAGGTTATAAAATGCAATTTAGCGAGTGTGTTGACAGTTTTTGAGAGTAGTTTTATACAACAACACATTTGCCAAGTTTCGTGGAGTTGAAACGGAAAAGTATCGCATATATGTCTTATACCTTTGAATTATAACTTTGAATTATATCTTTGAATTTTTGTATTTTTTATTTTATTTTTATTTTTTTTTTGTTTTTGTATTCAAATAGGACTTGTGATTGTCATTCATATTTAGAAATTAGTGCTACTAATTAATCTTGTATTGTCATTTATAAAATTGCTCTGTAAATGGGAAACTGTTGGGCAATAAACGCTATTATTATTATTATTATTATTATTATTATACTTCTCAAGACAGTATTCACTGAAAATACAGGGCGACAACGAGACAAGAAATAGTACCTATTTTGTATATAAAAAGTAGAGAAAGGTGACATTCTTGGACGACATGAAGATTGCAACACGCAGTCCAAGAATGTGCTTATTTCCACACTTCATACTGACAATTTTACCAAAAATTGTTTAGAAATTATTGAGACGTACTAAAATATTCCTTGGCTTTGGATTGAAGTCAGGGAGCTATCTGCTGGAATGCTTTCTGTGGCTCCTGTAGATGGATTTGAGCCTACTTCTTTAGTGGTTACTTGAGTTATCGTATCCCACAAACCTTAATCATCATATAGGACTTTTGAAGAGCCAAAATTCGAAGAACTGAACATTACAAGAACACAAATCTGTGAAACTATCAAATAAGAATAAACTAAATTGTGCAAAGGATAATTCGATCAAACCAGTATTTTGTGAAAATGATAAAATATCGTAACAGAATATCGTGATTCTGCAAAGCTTCATGTTCGAAAATCATCAGAATTAGAATCGTCGGATCCATACATCACAAGACCTAAAATTGACATACTGAAAGTCTTATGAAGTATAAATAGTAGGACCCAAATGTACAGAACCAACAACTATCAGAAATTGAAGAGGAGATAACGGATTGCCCTGTTCTCTCAGCGTGTGGTCAATATAAATACATGTCGCGATTATTTCCTTTTTTTATTTCTGTCTAGTAGTAGTAGCTTAGTCATATGAAGAGTATTACTGTAACTGTTGCAAAATCAGAAATGTAACGTTCACAAGTCAGCGGCATCTAGGACATAATATAGCAAGTTTCATAACGAGTTGATCATTCTCCACAAGCTTGGTTCTTTATTAGCTCATACCCCCCACAAATTCTACTGAATTTCGATTCTGGTTATTTCATATCTCACACATTCTGTTTCCATGGATTTTTTGTTGGAGTAGAACCATAACTCTAATGAGGTCATAGATCACCAACCACTTGAAGTATCAGCAGGCAGTCAAGCAGTCGATTCTACACAGAGTTGTACCTGCCCTAGCCATTAAATTTTAGGTATAATGATATTCGGTTTAAGAGCCCACTATCATTAAAATGTCAAACTTTTTCATGAGATACTTCAATCCGGACCTGGAAATCTTTTAAGGGACACACATTTCTATTCCTCAGTTTGTTCATTTCGGTCACACATTTCGCCCCACGTTGGGCACCACTTTTTGCTATCAACATTCTTCGAGAATAACAAGAAAGAGGCAATAAAGGTTTATTTATTTTCACAGAGCTCGGCTGAGGGGAGTGGGAAATGAGTACGTATACTGAGGAAGGAGGTTAATTTGTTAATTTGTGCTGTTTACAATTATTGTCGTCACCCTTAGTAGAGACAACACGGAAAGAAGAATTTATGTCAAAGTCAAGGGATCATGTGTTAAAGACAAAAAACAAGACGTAGAACTAAATTGTTGATTGAAAACAAATGGAAATGTAAAACGAATAATGAGAAATAAAACTTTATATGTTTTTATACCACTTCTATAGAAGTCTATAGAAGAAAGTTTTATTTTTCGTGATGATTTCCTACCACGTAGTAACGGCTACGTCCATCACTTTATGGAAATGTAAAATGATACGTGACTTTGTCTTTCCCGATTTTACTAATGTACAAGCAACTTGGTAATCTACTCCGAATTACAAAATGTTCTCTTATAGGTGATGGACAAGATATGTAATTCCCACTAGTCAATGACTAGACACAAATGATCATAAATACTAGTAATTCAGAGAGATGAAATATAAACTCAATTGTGCCGAGGAACTCAGAGTTCATACATTGTTAGGAAAAAGTGAATATAAATATAAATGCTTATGCGTCTTATCTGTGTGGACACTGTTTTGTCCAAGTCCATCTCTCCGTTGCTCGGGATGGACACTCTACGGCAGGGTCTTACTGCAGCTCAATAAGATAGGGAGCTCCAGCACTCCATACTCGTTTCGATCTGAGTGAAATGGTGCCCTCTCTTGCGGCTATATACACCTGGATGACAATAGGGTGGAAAAGAAGGTATAGAAGAAGGGTTGAATTATAATTTCCCAAGTTGGTAATAACAAAAAGTAAAATGAGGAGGATAGTATTGGACAGACTGAATTGAGATAATAAGACACACCTTGGATGGTAGGTGGCCTTGATGTGAAGAATACAGAATTTTTGAAAAAATTTACTTGGAAGAAACCAAAATCCAAAATTATGCTCAGACCTTAGCAAGGTCTGTGTATCTGCAAGAAACTACAATCCACAAAATTTGATATGAGCCAAATACATGCTGAAATCTTGCGACTCAAGATCTGATCTGACAATTGATTGATTGATGATGGTAACTCAGAGGTGGAATATTATCATTGTTTACTTTCGAAGAATCGAAAATCGTATCAATTGATGGATGTCAAATCCCTCTTCTCTCAACTATTCTTTCTTGGGAGAATCCTACAATAGATGTTGGCAATGGAAAACTTCTGAACTTTCAAGAGAAAAAAGAAATTTGAAAAATATTCAGTGTTAGCTCTCGCATGAAATACCCTGTATTGAAAACTTGTGGAGTTGATTGATATGCTACCAGAGGAAGTAGAGATTAGTAAACGAATTATAGTTACCAACATTTATGATACTGAGTTTATCATCCATAATAATCAACCGTTGAACTTGAGTCATAAAGAAGTTAACGAACATCAAAGCGTTACGTGACGTCCGTTCCTCATGGAACGTTTGATTATCATACACCCGAACAATTCCACATGGACAACATGTCCGAGTAGATTACTCGATATTATCTGCATATCGCCGACATCTACTGAAAGTTGTATCGCGAATGAGCCTTTGTGCGGAACAAAGCAAATTGTTGTAAGCCACGAGTAAACACCGCTGGCGATTGATGCCTAGAATATTAACCCCTTATGTACATACTACATGCGTAATTATGCAATACTGTATAAACTACTTGATACATCTCCAAGGCTATACATCACCACTCTAACGGTCCCCAAACACGAAGGAATTACCGCTACCACGGATTGTGTGAGGCACGGTTTTTTATAAGAATTTATAAGATCGTGCTGGGGTTATCGAGAGCGTGGTCGAGGCGTGCATCAAACTGCCTTTCGATGCAAAATTCACGAATACCTGTTTTTGTTCAACGTAAATATACATGATGAGTTTTTTTGGTGGAAATCATTTCAGGCGATACAGAAGATTTCGGCCACTTCATTTCAGAACAGCCCACTACATTGGTTCAACCATATTAGACTCATAGTCTATATAATTGTTCAGCCCTCTCGCTCATATAGTACCTACACTGTGGTGTACCATACTTCAAATTAATTTAAAGCAGGCGGGTGATATCTTTTCACTCGTTAGGCTACTGTTATGTCGTAAGTAGATGTCCAATAAAGAACAAACATCATATCGCTATCTATTCACAAAAAATTCAACTATTTTAACAACCATTTTAAAATATGATTTTGTATTGTCACCGAAAATTATGAGTCATTCGATTTGTAATGACATGTAGAAAGTTCAAGGAAAAGGGGCAGTAAAAAATTTCAATATTTATAAACAATTATTTGAAAAAAAAAGTAGTGCTTTGATTTTTTTTTGAATATCTCGAAAAATATTGAAGATTTTCAAAATATTAAAATTGAAATAAAAAGATCAGGTAGTTGGAACTAAGGCAACAAAAATTATTACTAAGGTATAATACCTTCACCATTCATTTGTTCATTGTGTACCAAATATCCCAATTTTGTAGAAACCGCACATTTCACAGAAATCATAAAATATTTCTCCATCTGAATTGAAATAGCTTTCAAATACTGTAGAATTAGTCCCAACCTTGAGAGAGAGGGTTATTGCTTCTGGTACATTTCAACGTTCTCTAGTTTCTTCGAAACAGGGCTTTCAAATGAAATCATTTCATTCACCATGTATATAAAGTATTGCATTTTTGGAATAGGTACCGCACTAATCTAGCCCGGATATTTTTCAACATGAATTTTTGGAAAATAGACATTTCGGTCTCCAATGGAGTATATCGGCTATCAATAAAATCCGTGCAAGTATATAGCCGATGAACGAGTCCGGAGACCTATGCTGAAATTAATGACAATATCTCGGACTCCTCAAATCGAACATAATATCAAAAATTCAAGAAAATTAACTGTTTCTTTTTCGAAATACAGGGTATTCATTGAAAAAAATGCATTTTTGCAAGAAACTTGGCCTGTATCTTTTTACTCACCCTATATTTATGAAATGACAATGCGACGTTCTCAACATTAAAGAATGTTTGATATATATATATATATATATATATATATATATATATATATATATATATATATATATATATATATATATAGAATATAGAGTCAATTTGTGGACAAATCTCTACTTTTGGATTCCTTGGTTCGTGTCAAATTAAGTTTCAACTAGTGACTGTAGATGTCATAAATTACTTCCTGTTATATCTGTCTTGCCTTCACGGTATTAATTCTTGAGTGGATTCGTTTTGATTTCGAGAGCTCCATAAATCCTTTCTGATGAGTGCGTGAGCACGAAACAGCTGACAAAGGTTGGAACTCTCGGAGTTGAAACGAAATATACTCTATTTTCACTTAGATTCTGCTTGCGTTCCTCATAACGTATTAAAAACTTGATTGAACCTTGGGTTGGTCAGAACAACGAATTGTTGGCTGCCTGTCAATTTGTGGACAAACCTCTACTTTTGGATTCCTTGGTTCGTGTCAAATTAAGTTTATATATAAATATATATATATATATATATATATATATATATATGACATGCTATCCACTATCCGATTAAAAAAACTAGGGGTTGACTCACCCTTATTTTCGAACCACCATGTATATATATAAAATGTCAGTAAACTTCGATCGAGATTGAGGAAGTTCATTCAGGCTCAATTGGATATTTAATTCTCATGAACGAACTTACACTGGTTGGATTTTTCTTTGTTCACCCTGTTGTAGAGTACGTAAAAATATAATGGATACGAGATCCAGATGATATTGTACGATCGTTCAGGCATGTTATTCCATGGAGTTGTTAAAAATTCTGAGCAGAAAGCTTCACTTTTCATTTTTGACACCCTGTATCTAGAAACCTTGTCAATTAACAACAATCCGCCAAATAGCCTTTTTTTTGTTTTACGAGGTTGCATTCAATATTGGTTTTTTTTTTCATTCATCAAAACTTATATCCCATGGGTGTATTTCGAGTTGTTATTAGAATTTGAAAAAATCTTGAATGCACTGTGCCTGCTAAATAAGAAAAGTATTTTATAGCAGCATTTTGCGCCCTAAATTATGAACAGGGTGAGATAAAAGATTACATTAATTCAAAGTTACTCTAAAATGTATTTTATATTCTATAAATTATTCTCAGATTATATTCTAATCACCTTAATTGTCTGGACACTGTTAATTAAAAGTGAAAAAAAAAAATTTTTCATTTCAAAAGTATTCAATTTTCAACACAACAAATTAATGAAAAGTATGTAAGATAGGGAATATAAAAACGCATAACAAAATTCCATCACCAAGTAATGTCTTCCCGAAAGAATAATGTTTCTATGTTAGTAAACGTCTAAATACAACGGCGTGCAGGTTATATATCTAATTTTCATTGGTAGCATTGTTTAAAAAGAAGATAGTTAGTCAATGCCTGTGGAAAAGTTATTGGACCCAAACGCAAGTGACATCTAGCGTGATTAGTTACAAACATGAATATTTGACGTCATTTTAATGCAGGTTTCTTCAAAAAACCCTGATTTTAATGCTATCCTATCGTTTCAATCAAGTTACGACATGACTTGGAGGCCAGATCACTGAAGTTACGACATGACTTGGATGCGAGATCACTGTCGCCATCTACATGTCGCATCCATTTGAATCCAATATAAATCCCATAAGGTTGGCTAACTATCTTACTTCTATATAAACAATGTTGGTAGTGTGTTGTAGAGAGTAACGCAGTTGTAAAAGATATATACTCTGAAGGTGGAAGTTTTGTAATGAGAAATTTCCAAGTGGTTGGTTCTCGTTTCATAGCCATGGTTACCCCCCTGAATTGCAAACTCTGATCAATGTTTTCTAGTGAAAGTAACACACATTAATATCTGAACAGATATTATAGACAGGATATTTCATTCTGTGAAAACAACTCCACATCTTTGATAATAATCGATAAAATTTTTATTTTTTGATAATTTGCTTCAGTAATATATAAACCCTATCATTCAAGGAAGCTGACCCCAATGCCATTATGTTGTATGATAAGTGGCTACAAACAAACGCAAAATAATTGATAATCAATTCTTCATCATCCCAATGGCATTCCATATGGAAAATAACATAAAATAAAATTTGTTCAACTTCCCACAAACTCGTTCCATATGGATATCTAATGTTATGATCGCATTGAGTCAAGTTCAAAAAAGTTTCGACTTGGATTTTGAGTTTGAGTGCAAGTCCAACATCAGAGAATCAGGAAGACACATTTTCAGATGAATATTCATGCACAATGAATAATTTCTATTTAGGATCAAGTATTCATTTCGTCTATAACTATTCTTACATATTCTTGGAGTATTTCAGGAATTTTTCCAGGATCTGTTATTAGAGTATCGTTAGCAAATGGTTATTTTAGCATTTGTAATGAACTGCGGTAGGTAATTGACATAAAATAAAAATGAAAGTGGGCCCAGAATGAAACCTTGAGACACTCCAAAAGATAATAGAAATTCATCAGATAGCTGATTAACAATTTTGACGATCAGATGATGGTTTCAAGGATACTATTTTATTGATTCCAAAGTAGAACCTGATATTTCAAGACCAAATAATATTTCGATGATATTCTCACAGTTCAAGCTATCATAATCCTTTGACAGATCGAAGATTAGAGCGATTACATTATCCGACATTGGTTATATTCGATGATAATTTTCAATATTCATAATATCGCATTTTTATTCCAAAGGAATGAGTATAATGATTCTAGAGTGTATCCAATACCATCAAAATCACTCATAGGCGGAGAAGCATATAATATTCAACATATTTCCAAAAAAACAAATCACATATTGCAGGTCCGTCCTGAAATTTATTAAATTAGAAAACAAAAATATTTCTGTTTTTGAATATTTATTCCGTTGTTCCATTCTACTCTTCCACCCCATAAAAAACATCGAAGGACAAATCGAGAGATTCAATTCGCACCCTGCTCACGTGTTTCTCATAGTTATAAAACCATCTAAATTGGTCTTATTATTTCTGCCTTCCTTATCGGTCTCGTATTGTTCGTTTCGGATAGGTCATAAATTCGCCATTAAAATAAAATTCTAACGAGTCGCATTTGCGCCTGTTTCAACGAAATTAACAAGCTTTCGCCGTTACAAAAGCGTAATGGGGAAATAACACTTCGATACAGTTTGCAAAAGAAAAAGCTCGATATAGCACGAAACAATGGTACCATTTGTGAACATGATTCGAAAACCATTGTTGACTTGATGATACTTCGTGTTTAGTAAATAAGTGGAAAATCAAAAAAATAACGGTTTGTACGTATGAGGCGCCGTTTGGGTAAATAGTTATTTTCTCCGATTGTTCATAATGATATAGGAGGATATTGTATTTGCAAATTATTACAATTCCCACAATCTCTTTATTTTTCCTGTAGTGTTCAATTAAAATAAAATTTGTTAGAAATCGCAGTTGTTGGAATGGTTGGTTGCTATGGAAATGTCCAAAATAATTATAGTTTGACAATTCATGAAATTTCTGATAGTTGTGCGAAAAAATATCGGTATATTTAAATTATTATATAATGGACAGTGATAGCGACCTGGAAGTACTTACTCCTCCAGAAATAAGGGAGGTGGCAAAAAATATAGAGTTGAATGTTTTATTCCCATTGAGTATAATCACTTTGCTGCCTAGGCAGGAAAAGTAAAACTTTGCTGATTGATATGTGTCAGCAAAATTAATATTTGCTGCCAATCGGAGAAAAAAGTCTTTTTGCAAATATATAAAAAATTTTGTCAATATATTTATTAGTTGGAGCAATATTTTTTATTTTGCTTGTCAATAAATTTATTTTTGATCAAACACAATATATTTACATTTCAGGTGTATTCCAAATATACAAAAACGTGAATTCCCATATATTTATAAATTCGATCTATTTTATATCGTCAAGAGATGGCGCACCAACGCGATTTGCAACAGGGCGAAGTCAAGTACATAAATTAGCTACTAGATGGCGGCCGAATGTAACTGAATCCTAGAAGGCTTCGGCCTTCTTACGGGTATGGCCAATAGGTGGAGTCTAAATAGTTACAATATTCCAAGAACTTCACGAAAATTTAGGTCCGATGTTTGTTGAACTAGTGACACATGTCAAAAGTCAATTTTTATGTAATTGCCGTTATTGGTGATGTTTTCAAAGTTTCAAACATAGTTTCAGTTTATCAGATCCACAGAAAAGAAAGCAGAAGTCCCAAATTCTTCTGATGAGCCCTGCTGTCACTGATGCAACTTAGGAATATCTTGGTTACTTTTTTTACTGATACAAATATTCCCTTCTTCTGAAAGTGAAGTACCTATTGTGCAGTCAAAAACTGCAAGAATACGGACAAAAGTCATAAATTATATTGTACTCTCAGAGGCAATTTTTTATGGTTAATTTTTAAGAAAAATACATAAATTAATGTTGAGAGCTTGTTTTACCCACTTGGTACCCCTGAACTAAACTAAATAGAGATCTGAGATCACATCAGGAGCTACCCCGGGTTACTCGGAGCTGACAACGCGGAATGTCTGAATCCCAGTAACAGAACAGAACACAGAACTGAAAAGTAGATAGCTGCTGTGCTACTGACATCTGTTATCCACTTTAGGTACTAATGACTCCTCCCGGTTGCCATATACTCAAGCTGTAACAAATCGCGACGGTAGCGCCATCTCTTGAGGACATAAAATAGATCGAATTTATAAGTATATGGGAACTCGCGTTTTTATATATTTGACTTGAAACGTAAATATATTGTGTTTGATCAAAAATAAATATATCGGCAAGCAAAATAATAAATAATGCTCGAACTAATAAATATATTGACACAACATTTTTATATTTGCAAAAAAACTGTTTACCCAACCGGCGCCTCATATGTACGCGTGCACCACATACGCATTGAAAAAAGATTTTAGTTCGATTCCAGGAGTACTGAACTGCACAAGTATTTCTCAGACGTAATTCAATGCCTGTACTCAACAACTCTCTGTGCTCCTTGAAGTGGTGACATCTAGGAATTTACTGTTTACTACGTCTATGAGGAGGTAAATCTTCACAAAATTATTATTAGGATGCAGGTTTTGGTAGTAATAACAATGGTGGATGTCTATTGAAAAAAAGCAATTTTTTAAGATAAAAACGCACAGTTTGCAGAAGTTTGGATTTTTCTACTATTATTGGTCAGAAACTCAATAAAACGTAAGAGGAGAGAAAATACTGACCGAGGTTAGCAACATCCATACACAAGACTAAATGAATTCTAACAATGATAAAATTAATAAAACTGCAGTAATTTATTGTTATATACTGAAAACTTTCGTCAGTTGAGAGGTATTGCTTTCATTCGCATTGCAGTTGAGAGGTTTTGCATATAATAGCGTTCCTTTTTTTTTCAAATCATTTATTCAGATTCAACCTGTTTCATTCCGTACAGCTTATCCTAGCCTAAAATACAAAATTACACCTAATCAAATAATATGTATCCCATAAAAAGTAAAATTAGCTATAATACTAAAAGAAAAAAACAAATATTATAAAAAAAAATTAATTTAGCCTGATTGGATCATTCGGTACAGATTTTGTCTCAAAAGATTTTTGATATCGTTAAGATTCTTAGAGCATTCCATGTTATCGAAAATCAACCCACAAAACATCCAGATCAGAACATTTAAATCAGTTTTAGAGTATAGAATAACATCGAGCATTTTTTGGGGTCTGAGTTCAAAAAAATTCTCTTGAACTTTTTATCTACCATTTCTATGATCCATTTCCACATTTCTTCAGACTTCCCGCAGTTTGTGAGTATTAAGGATGTATTGATATCTAGTTAGCCTAGACCAGTTCCCTGCATAAACAAAATATTGCGCTACCATAGCAACGAACAATAACTTATTAGAAGTGTCAGTGTAAAGTTTGAGTTTGACGTCAAAAAAGTAAACCAGAGTTACGCAATAAATTAAAAGAAGAAATACGTCCACCGAAATTGTGAAAATCGAAAAATTGGAGTATCGAGCCATCATCAAGTACCTGTATTTAAAAGGGTTTAGAGGTAAGCAGATTTACGAAGATATGCTTATTAATACCCTTGGTGATCAATGTCCTTCGTATGCGACCGTGAAAAATTGGACTGCAAGCTTCAAAAGAGGTAAATTTTCCATTGAAGATGATGACCGATCGGGAAGGCCAGTTTCTGTGTCAGTCCCCGAAAATATCGATGCAGTTCATGACATGATTTTAACAGACCATCTAATCGGGCTAAAACGGATATCTGAAGCACTGAATATTTCATTCGAACGCGTTCATCATATAGTTCACGTCAATTTGGACATGAGAAAAATTGCTGCAAAATGGATCCCCAAATGTTTGAATGTTGACCAAAAGCGTGCGAGGATAGTAGCATCGTGTTCGATCTGTTTCGATGATCTGTTTCGATGTGGTCATTCCAAGAGAGATTGCTGTCCACAGTGACTCCAAGTAATGTTACACTGTTCACATCTGACGTAGTGGTTCAAGCTGCAAAATAGAGTTGTTGAGTTTTGTCAGAATTCAATTTGAGTTCGTTTACGAAAAAAAAGTTTCTGCCTTACTATTCACCTGTTCAGATATTCTCGCAAGTTCTAGTAAGTCCTTATCGGAATAAATGGAAGTAGTATCGTCTGTAAACAGAACAGATTTATGTGGATTCATAAAACGACTGATATCATTCACATACATGATGCATAAGAGCGGCCCCAAAACTGATCCTTGAGGAATACCATTCCCTTCTACTTCTTCTTATGGGCGAATCATTTCATTTCAGTTTTAAGATAGTATGTGGCAGCCTGCAGAACAATGATTCATTCCATTTCAATATTTGATCAGTCGCCGAGGTCCAGCGCTGCCACGTGCATACTTATATACCCTTTTGAAATATAGATATTATCATAGGAGACGTATTATGTAGATGGGACGAAGAGATATGCTAAACATGGCATATCAAACGATCCCGAATGGAATATTTTTCTTTGGAATCCAAACAAATCGTTAAAACGATGATTAATCTACATACACTCGAGCTCGAACAGCAGGGGTTTCTCCCTTTTCCAACCCCACTCGACTTTTATTCGTTTTATTGGTTCAAATATATGCTATGGATAATTGATGTGTATTTTTTACCTCTCATCGCTCCCTTATATAGACTAGCACTCGAATCGGCATGACCTTCACAATAATCTACAAACGATCGAAAACTGATTACCGAACTGGATACCACAGCCATAAAGAATTTGTTTCGGTTTTTATTAAATGCCTGTTTTTGTTTTTAAAAACAAACTCTTATTCATTAACTTTTGTAATAAGAAGTGAAGAATAATATTAGCTGCATGAAACTAAGAACTTTCAAAAATTTAAATATTCTCTCACAGACTCAAGGATTTAATTCAAGTGTTATGACATTTCACGCTTCAAGCTTTTGAGAAAATATAGAAAATTCATAATAAGTTCCTTGTTTTTCATATACTATCAATACTATTTTTTTATTCTTCAGTTCAATACTTAATTCAGTGACCGACAGAGAGTACGCATGATATGCGAATTTTTATGGCCATGTGCAACTTTTGAAAGAAATCTCTGACAAAAAAAATGTAGATCAATTTTCTCACTAATGAACTCATTGGTAGAGCGAACAGTAATATTTTGAACAATATTTTGTAAATATTCGCAACTTTTTCTATTTTATTCGGAGAAAATTTGAAATCTGTGAATTTGCCATGTGTCCAGCTGCTTCATAAGAGGTCACTGAAATTTCTTCAGGAGATTGTAATCTAAAGACTGTTTATTATCAATGAGAGAACACGTATTTCCACAATTTCAATTTGTATTTTTCGTTAGAACAAAAGATGTTTTTAATTTTTGACATGAGGAGAACTTACAAATTTGTTTATATTCAAACACTTTATAATAAAATTAGAAGCTGAAATAATTATAAACCAAACAATACGATACATAATCTATTTGTTCGCGATTTCACTTCTCTTGACACATTTCACAGCATTTGTGGTGTAAGCTTGTCGTACTATTTTTTCTATATGGTCGATATTATGAAATGGCTAATGTTTATGAGTCTCACTTTCGAAGTACTCCCATAAAATTTAATCCAATGGCGTCAAATCTGGGGTTTGTTAAGCCACGCTCTGACATCAAAAGTACTATTTATAGGCGCTTCGTCTTGTTGGAAAAATTTTTCATTTCTCCTTTGCAGCGATAATCCATGTGAGAAATGAAAAATTTCGTTATTTAAAAACTCTGAATAATTTCGAGATTAAAGATTTTCCCTAATAAAGTAAGATCCAACGATTCGGGTATCTAATATGCCGCACCAAACATTAATTTTGAAGGAAAATTGACTTTTTGCCTCTATACAGTGTATACATAAAGTAAGGAATAAATTCATCATCTAGAAAAGGAAAACCTTTTCGGAAAAATCGTTGGACACGTCAACTTTTGTTTCAAGAAGCACATCTTTTGGAGTCCTAGTCGGAATGGTGACGTCATTACTCTTCCGGAAATGTCATCATCCATTTTTTTTCAAATGGCAACCTATATTTTTGACAGTGTCATTTGAAAGCGCATATTTTTCTCCACACAGCACATCAAATGTGGAGTAATATTGTTACATTCATTTGTTATTCTAGTTTTCAATTCCTTGATATTATCTGGTCTAGTTTTGTACACGATATTCTTTAGATGGCCCCAAAGAAAAACATCTAATGGAGTAAGGTCCGGAGATCTTGGGGGCCATTCAATAGCACCACGCCTACCTATTCATCTATTGGCAAAGACTTGGTCAAGATACCTTCTAACATCAGCTGCGTAATGCGGCGGTGCACCATCATGCTGGTGCCATAAGTTTTCATTTGGTATAGCAAAGTTACTTGCGTTAGGAAATAAGACCAGACTGGGTATAACATAATCCTGTAGGAATTGAAGGTATCTTGGACCATTCAAGGTCTCTTCGAAATAGTGGGGTCCAATAATTCTGTTTTCTACAATCGCCGCCCAAACATTTATTTTCTGAGAATACTGTGTGTGATGTTCTCTCATCCACTTTGGATTCTCCTTAGCCCAGTACCTGCAATTCTGCCGATTCACTGTTCCTGTTAGTGTAAAGGTAGCTTCATCAGAAAAAGCAATATTTTTTACTAGCAAAGGGTCGGCATTGCACAAATCCATTAACGTTTGGCAGAATTGCATCGGTCTGGATCGTCCTCGGAAAGTTCTTGGGTCAGAGTCATCTTATAGGGATGCCACTTTTCCAATTTTAAAAGTTTATGTGTAGTTGTAACTGGGATATCTAGATATTGGACAGGCATCTTAGGCTGTTTTGTGGATTTTCCTCCATTGCTAATAAAACATTCAATTTGACCTCCTCATTGATTTTAGGACGCCCAGCTTTAAGGAGATCATCAACATTACCAGTGTCTCGAAACTTTGTCTCAACTTTGCTCACTGCCGATTGAGTTATGGGCCTATCCGGATATTTAGTATTAAACAGTCTAACTACTTCTTGTTGCATTCGTACTCTATCACCGTATCCAATCATCATCAGAATTTTGATTCTCTGAGTAACAGAAAGGCGCATTTTATTCTTAATTATAGAAGTGAATCAATGAAATATGAACTTTCAAACTGTGGCATACGTCAACCAAACATCTAAATCAGCAAGGTATCACAAACAGTAACATGTCTTTTTACGACAATAAAAAGGGTGATTTTTTTAGGGCTCAGCAAAAACGAACACACCAGTGGCGTGCGGACAGAGAACTTTACAAAGCTACGAAAGACTTTATTTTGAACCCTTCATTAATAAGTTTGTTCAACTAACCGAATAAAGTAAGTTAACTTAAAATCATTCGTTTTCTCGAAAATTTCCTTATGTATCAAGACAAAACTTTTGATTTGCTGTGTGGAGAAAAATATGCTCTTTCAAATGGCACTGTCAAAACTGTAGGTTGCCATTTGGAAAAAAATCGATGTTGACATTTCTGGAAGAGTAATGACGTCACCATTTTGACTAGGATGCCAAAAGATGCGCATCTTGAAACAAAAGTTGACGTGTCCAAGGATTTTTCCGAAAAACTTTTCCTTTTCTAGATAATGATTTTATTCCTAACTTTATGTACACAATGTATATCTTCCAATTTGGGTTCTCATCAGCCCACCATCTACAATTCTGAAAACTGTCAGTGCCATTTGATATTTTTCCGAAGAGGGGTCTGAGCTATTTTTTTTGTCTCAATTTCAAGAATTTGTACGCTTCCCTATCTATCGAGAGCAGAAAGATGATAATCAAACTTTCGACTTCCACTACTCCTACCGGGATCTGACGACCTAAATCTGGTGTGGACATTACATATTGGAGAATGGTGTAAGGGGATGATTTATTCAATCTCTCAATGCATTCTACATCAGTATGAATTGGTATCAGGTTTAAAAAGTTCTACGCAAGTACAAAGAATATAGCTTCTGATTTAGACATTAATTGAGACCCACGTTGACACCAAGATCATAATTTAACTGTAACTCTATGACTCTAATTACTTCCTTTCTCTTGTGTCCTTATTATTGCAGGTGATTGTGTTTACAGTGTCTCCATTCATAGTTTATTGGTTTATTCATTTTATTTATATGTAATCCACAGAATATATATTCCATTTATTGATTACAATTTCAACTCATAGTGAAATTTGTGAGTGATAATAGTAACTAGGTAATTATTAATGCAAGAGTATAAAAAATCACTATATTCTATTAGTAGTTTCCAGGAATAAATATTAATTAATGTAAAACATTTTTTGTCAATATACTTATGTGATTTGAAAAATAAAAGAAAAATTTAACATATCTATAGGTATGCCAAGATTAGTGTAAGCTTTGTAGATTAATTTTCTTAAGAAATACGTGGAGTCGATTCCATTGTTCAGTAATTTATACATAAATGGTGCAGAAGCAATATCTCGCCTGTGCTCTAGTTTGATGAAATTAAATTCCTTCAAAAGCATTAAATAAGGAATATTGAAGAAGTACACTCCAGTTTTATTGCAATGGAGTTATCTAAGGAATTTTTTTTGTACTTTTTCAATTTCATTTTCATATTTTTCGTAGTACGGTGACCAGACTATAGAGGAGTATTCCAGTATGCTCCTGACGTAGGAGTTGTATACCATTATCAATGATTTTATATCTGAGAATCCACAGGAGTTTCTAATTACGTGTATTCACGTGGTAATTGAAGTTGAGTTCCCTATCAAAGTAAACACCTACATCTTTAACAACATTTTTATCTGCCAAAATATTGTTTATAGCATATTCATATTGAATATTTTTTCCTTGAATTGGATACTGAAAAACATTTTATTAAATTTAGGAGTAGGCTGTTTTTCTCTTACCAGGTTGCTACTGCTTCCAAATCTTTCTGTAGAATATGACAATCATCGATTTTATCAATATTTATATATAATTTGAAATCATCTGCGAAAATCAAACGTTTGGATGATCTCACACAATTTGGTAATGTATTTATCAAGCACAGAAAGGAAAGTGAACCCAAGTTGGAGCCCTGAGGTACCCCTGAACGAGTGATAAATATTTCCGAACAACCCCTCTTGAAAACCACATATTGTTGACGGCCCTTCAAATAAGACCCTAGCTTACATAATTTATTGAGTAAAATGTCGTGGTCGACCATGTCGAATGCTTTTGAAAAGTCTGTATATTTAACATCTAATTGTACAGCAAGGACTATCACTTCGTTTGCGATCCGAGAAAATTGAATTAGGTTGGTAAGTGTCGATTTTTTTGATGTAAAGCTATTGATTATTCGATAAATTAGGCTCAACGAATCCTACCATTTTTTGATATAGAATTGACTCAAACACCTTACTAGGTACACAAATTGATGAAACAGGTCTATAACCAGTTATTTGATTCTTGTCTCCATTTTTCTATGTGGGAGAAACTTTGCTTAGTTTCCATGATTTTGGATATACCTTGGCTGGTGTTGATTATTAGATTGTATATAATTTTTAGGAGCTTTAAGAAAAAATCCGCACATCATTTTTTTATGTATGCCGGAATATTATCTGGTCCTAAGGACTTTTTGGGTTTCCATCGTTTAATGGCAGCCAATATTTCTTCATAAGATATAGCTTCTATTTGAAAATTATTCGTGATATTTGGATTGGTCTCTAAATTTCCCGTGTCATATTTAGCTTCATCAATAGAATATATGTTTTTGAAATAATCTGCGAATGCATTCGCTGTCTCTGTATTATCTGTAGTTGGAGTGCCGTTGTGAAACATTGTGCCACTGCAGTTGAAATAGCAAATGAGCCAACTTTTTTTGTTAAGTCGCCCCCAGCGCATATGGTGGTGGTACTCTCTTTCGTCTGCACTTAGATTCAGATCGGGGAGATCATCACCATTATAGTATATAATACATAATTATTTCAATTTGCATTTTCATTTATGATTGGAAGCTCTGTTGATAGGTTGACAAACTTCCTACATTAAAGTTTATTTCGACTTTGAAAGCCCCACATTCACTCTTTGAAGAGTTTTTATTTTTGGAGGAGTAATTTTTGTTGTATACTCGGTCTAAATTATTCCACTGTCACATTCAAAAGTAATCGAAGTAGTAATGCCCTTCATTACAATTCAGGAGAATCCAGTAGAACGAATTCCAAACTAAGTCCATAATGAAGTGCCTGTAATGTCTGGAGAACAAAACGCCCGAGGGATATCGAGCTTCTCAGAAATCCCCGTAGCGAATCTTAGTCCCATTACAGGATGTAGTCTTTGATTATTCTGGGAGTAATTGCGGTTGCTTTGTCCTTTGAGAGCGCGGGGCCTATTGTCCGGCCCTCAGCTACGCGCTTCCGTCTCTCTCGCGCTCATTCGATTGAACGTGACGCAGGAACTTAAATTTTTTCAGTCCATTTGTCGATCAAAGAGATTTCATTGGGAGGAGAATCGGAGGAAACGTTCCGACGAAACGATTAGAATTACTGGAAAAATCTGTAATAATGGCCATGGAAGAGACTTTCCGCTGTCAAGGATACAAAAGAATGTGACTGAGACTTTGGTAAGTATACGGGATGTCATGTCAGATTCTTCGGCGGTAGATGCGGCATGCAGTCGTGAGCGTCTTCCGGAAATATATACAGGGTCTACAGAGTGTAACAAATTATCGTTTATTGGAATATAAATACAGATACAAGTTAAATAAACAGTCGATGTGTATATGGGAAACCACTGAAAGTAATTTTCTGAAAATTTGTATATGGGAGTTTTCCAAGAAGCTAGTTTTAAGTAAAATATTTTGAGTTGTCTACGACTTTCGCTTATACCAGAAGTGGAACCCAACTTAGTTTTTTTAAATGGAACACCTTGTTTTTTGCATTTTTAGAATCAACGATGAATTTTATTACAACTTTATTCTGATCATCTTCTGTCTAAAGGGATCCGGTGTAGTTGCTTTAAATTTTTTGAAAATTTTGACAGCCCTTCACAAAAAAAAAATTTCTTGGAAACAAAGAGAGTCAGTTGAAAAATTTCCAGAATTTACCTGAATAGGACCTGAAGTTTTCTGAATCTTTGGAGATTTTTCAATAAAATTATACAGGGTGCTCAGAAATTGACGCCGAATCCGTCTAAATCGGAAATTGTGTAACTAATTTTTAGCAAATAAAAGGCAATCACATTTTTTTTATTAAATTATTACCAGATTAAAATAATCTCCGTTACTAAGTCCTAAACGGGACATGATGAAAGTTTTCGATATAATTATTCTTCCACGTCAAATCATTATCAAAAATTGTTTGTTGACAGCATTTGTTTTTTGTCGATCTTCCCAAAAAAAGCTTATTGATATGTCAGATATCTCTGATAACCACATGGAGATTTGCAATTGTAACTGATATTTCAAGGGTATATATGATGAAAAAATATATATAAACAAAATCCAAAAAAAATTCAGTCGATTTCCATGTATAAAACCTATTCTTTCAAAACTAATATTCTGAGAACCTGTGATATTACCGTGTGTCACTTGCCACTATTTGTAACCAAATTTCTTTTCTTAATTTAAAATTTATTTTTGAATCTAGAGGTCTATGTTTATGTTTACGTTCAAATCACCCATTTCAGTCAGAATGTAGGTACTAGCCATGTAAAATTTAATTTTGAAACAGGTATTAATATTCGTTTTAATTGGTAGCATGGTGGGATTCGAACAAACTTTTGTTACTAAACTATATCATTTTTCAAATGAAGCATCTTAAAGATTAGGATGAATTTTAAATGTTTTGAGTAACTTTGTCACCAATACAACTCACAAAATTGTTAGGATGTACTTACTGAAAAAAATGTACTTGTCCCCAACTTATTTTACCTCAGAAGTAAATGGAAAACTGTTGTATACGTAGGCAGGGAGATTTTTTATTGGTTTTTGAATTCATAATTTTGTTTCACGGGTTTCTAGATACATTTAACTACTATCTCAATCTTGAATGATGCTTCTAAGAAAGACCTATCTTTTTTTCAGTTTTCTCAAGAATGTTTAGTCGAAACCCAGTAGTGTGCGGTATCAAATTAATCGTAATAAAAAAATATTTTTTTCTAACCGGACGAGACATCATATTGCCATTTGAAAAAAAAATTAGTAACTTCATATGACAGACATATTTTAACCGAAAACAGAAAAGTTGTATGAAATCCAAAATTTTATGACCAAAATGAGTGCTGCAAACATATCCATAGTCCTCTTGATCAGGAAAGAATAATGAAAAAATAAATAAAAAAAAGCGGTAAGTGATACATGGTTGTATTGAGAATGTCGTATGGAGACAAAAAAAAGTGAAAACATACCAGGTGTCTTTTCGACGTATAAATCTTCATCGGGTAAAGTAACAATAACAAAGTAACAGCAAAAAAATAAAGATTGGCGCTTCAAGGCGGCTCAAATCAATTTGGTGGCGCATATGCTTCCACAGCTGCAGGGAATCCTGGAAAAACCTGCAACACCACATCATCTGAACAGTTGAAATTGGTTAAATGATAACTCCTAAAGAAGTCTGTCTAATTTTGAATATCTGCCTTCCGGTAAAAAAGGATGTATAGGGTCTTTAGAGTGTCCAAAAGGTCCAATTCGAAAGGAAATATATTATTCACGCAACTATCATCAAATTTATACCAAATCGTTCTGTCCTTGGCCAAGGTATAGTAGTGGCCAGAATCAACTCCAGAACCACAGCGGACGATGACTGCGTAAAGCTCATAACAGCAGTCTGCTAGATAGGGGTCTTTCTCCAGCTTGACACGTTGAAATGATTCAATACATCTGCGACATACTGAATCCTAACTGAAGAGCTTCAAAGTCAGGATCAAATTTTCAGGTGTTTCAACAATACCTGTTATTTTATCTCCATCGGTTATTTTTTGTGTCTTATTTAAGAATCGAATGTTTATGTCACTTCCGTTTGAACTGGAACTTGCATGAAGCTAGGTCAATTGTCGACAAATGCAGTTTCATGTCCAATACAGATCCTTTAAATTTCATTTAATTTTATATAGAACCAAAAATTTATAGGGACGATCCACCTTCCACAGTCACCCCGTATTTTCATAATACGGAACTACTATTACTTGACAAACATAACTGAAATTTTATTTTTCATCATTTCATCAAATACGAATGGATCTAAATGAATTCTTCCTAGGTTTCTGAATGTCTTTTTGCCAGAAAAGTTACTTTTAGCTCGATATCCCCCAATCTTGACATCCATGATTCTAGATGCCATTTTCTCTCAAAGGAACCGACATTTAATTTTCATAAGAGATTTAAAGACGAACGTATATAATCCAGGGATTTATGGAAGATGTTCATTCCATATCCGGAACACACTTTGTTTCAGCAAAGATAAATGTTCTGCACATTTTTCATCGTTCCTTTCTCTCATGCGGTGAAGTGATGTGTGCTGAAACAGAAAACTCAAGTGTAATGAATAATAGATATTGAATGAGTGACTAGAAAAAATATGGCATGGAAGCAATATGGATCTTGAGCTCTAAAAGCATATGGCAAAAGGAAATAGTTTTTTTCCGATGACTTACTTGAAATACGCATCATTTCGCAATGAAAAGTAGCACAGAAAATTACGTATTTCGCACTAGTGCGTGTATTGAATAAAGCACACAATCCTAAAACAAGTTTTTTTTATGAGAATTATGTGTTGGTAGGTATAATGAAAGTCACGCAGAATTCAATTTAGTTGTTAATTTTCTTTGAGTAAAATATCGTAGTATTTTGTTGAGAACAAATAGTTTTTTCCCCTTTACCGCAAGTAGCACACCTATATTGGTAAAATATTGGTACAATATTGTGAACATATTGGCGAAATATTTGAAATGCAATACTGGCGAGAAAAAAAATGTGAACATTCGGCGATACTGGTCCAATATTACTTGAATAATATTGGGGAAATATTCTTGAACTAATATTGGCCTCATAATGTTCGGCGATATTGGTACAATATAACTGATACAATATTCTGACAATATTGGCACAATTTTCAAAAGTTATATTGTCGAGAAGTAAAATGTGAACATTTTGCGATATTGGTCCAATATTGTTTGAATATTTTAGAAATAGTTTTGGTGAAAATTCTTGAAGCAATATTGGCCTCAAAATATTTATCGATATTGGTACAATATCATTTGGATATATTGGTGGATGTCAATATACCTTGGTAAATTATTAAATGTCTTTTAGTTGATGAAGGTGACACCACAGTCTGTCTTTTGATCGCCACAACCCATGAGTTAGCTGTTTTGAAAACAAGTTATGGGAAATATTTAATATACTTTCGTAGGTTTTAGAAGACGTTCTGTATGTAGAGCCACCTAGCGGATTTTTATCCAGGTTTGATCATGATATAATTTCAATATGTTTCATTGAATATTCGGCCAATATTCAAATTTCCTCTCAATCTAGATGAAGGAAACAATATGAAGACAATATTGTTTTAACGATATCGATAAATATTATTGAACCAATATTGACCCAATATTAATTACTAAGATTTGTTGAATATTGGCGAAATGATATTCAACCAATGTGTAATCACACTTGGAGATACAATATAGTTTTTATTCCTAGAATCGATATTAGGGGAATATTGGAATTGCGATATTTATTCTAGATGTTAAAAACGATGTGAAGACAATATTGTTTTATCGATATTGGTAAATATCATTCAACCAATATTGACTCAATATGAGTCATTACAATTTGTCAAATAAGGTGGAAATGATATTTAACCAATATGCTAACAAACTTGGAAATACAATATAGTTTTTTTCCTCTATAATCGATTGCAGTATTTATTCTAGATGTGGAAAACAATATATATAACCAATATTGTATTATCGATATTGGTAGAAATTATTCAACCAATATTGACCCAATATTTCGTGTGATAATCTACATTCAAAACTAGTTCAACCAATATTCCTCCAATATTATTAATATAATATTGTTTTTTGAATATTCACCCATATTGGACCAATATTGATTTTTCATTTACAATATATCTATATTGGCCCAATATGGAACCAAGATTCAGCCAATATGATGTGCTACCTGGGACCTTCATATTCATATTTTTCCTTGATGAATTATTGAAATCTTTGCAAGTTACCCCGTTTATGTAACACTTTATAGTAGACGAGGTATTTTCAAGAGAACATACTTTTCCATCAATCAAGGTTATTTCATCACATGTTTGACATGAAATGAAAAATTGTTATGGTGACTTCAGTCGCTTTCAAAAATTGTTTTTTTTTATATATATAACTGATTTATTCGTAAGTGATATCAGCTGTTTCTTTCACAAATCGTAATTTGAATGGTTGGCAGTAGCGTGGTGAGAAAAGAATCAGGTTCATACAGATAACTTTGTTGTTATATGGAATGCAAGTCGATTGCAAGAAAATACACGTACTTTGTAAAACGTGTGAATCAGAATAAAAATCATATTCGAATTTTTATTCCAACTGTGCTTGTTGGGAACCATCACAAACCCATTTATATACTAATACCAACGATTTTCAGTCATTTCCATCTAATGTAAGTAAAGGATCTATCAGGTACGTTGAAAAGCGTGTATTACTGTTGCAGATTCACTTCAGCACAATACACTGTAAAAAGATGAGATCTTTATCAGATAATACTCTTTCTTCTCCATTTGAATGGAAGAGTAGCTTGGATAAAGCTTCTCATTGCAGTTTCTCACTACTTCACATTGCCACCGTGAAATTCCAGCTTTCACAAACATAGGCAGTGCTTCCAAAAGTGTTGATTGTGTTGACTTCTCTCATAGATTGTGAAAATGCCTCTCTGTGTTTCATAGCTCTCATCTGACTCTTTGCAAGCATGCGTTTTTACTTCAGCTCGCAACTTCATTTGTGTGGCAAAAGTAAATTCTCCCCAACATATTTCACTACGAACGATTTCAGTCTTTCGTCTCTAACTACGTTCGTTGGTGTCACCGAATGATTTCTTCAGGCGCCCCAACTGATTTCACTTGTGGGTATGACAATTATCCACTCATTTTTGTTCTTTCATAAACAAACTGCTTTTTAATAATGTCAGTTTATGATTAAATTCGATAAGTTCGTTCTCGGTATATCTATTAATATTCACCAAATAATTTTCACTTATAATATCACAAGAGCTTAAATTATTTCCGGAAATTTTTTTGAAGGCTCAAATATTTTGAAAATTTTCTTAAAATATTCGTGCCCGAAAGAAACTTTCCAGGTATAATTTAAGCTTGCGTGGTATTCAGTAAGAAAATTTCACACCAAAATTTGGAAAAAAAATATTAATCCAATCCAATGTTTCGTTAAATAAAAAATATTACCAACTTTAGTTACACCAAATGCTAAAACTCAGATGGGTATTAGATCAGTCTATCGCCCTTTCATAATTTTGGGTAACTAAAGGTGGTAGAAATGTATTTTTGTTAAAGTAAACACTTCTAATGTAAAAAATATAATATTAACATGGTTTGTTGCAGTAGGTGACCGTGATATGGGCGGCCATGCTTTTGACAAATGAGGTTTATATTGGTAAATTACATTGAGTTACTATATAGTAAACCAGCAAACAATGATATTCTTTTGTAAAACATTTCTTGTAAGCATTTGCGTTAAACAATTTGAGAAAAATTAAATGCTTTGAAAAGTAAAGTTTATGTAAATACTGCAAAGAGCATAGTCAAGTGCAAATATGTCATCCAAAATTAATGTATTTAACGAATTCAATGGAAGATTGCGACCAGGAAGTCGAATGGTTTGTTTACGAAAATCCAAGAAAGTCTGCTGCAGATATGGCCTTTTGCGTGAAAGAGATTTGAACAAAATTGTATCAAAATATTACATATATGTCTTAAAACACAGACATCTAATTAATTCGTCACTTTCCTATTCACCATTAAGAAGAGAGGTTAGAATTCAAGAAACATTTAAATCTTACTATGTTTGTAGATCCTACTTTTTTTGAAATATAAATTGTTAATGCATGATATAATTAAACGAATTTGTGTTTTCTGCTTAATGAAACTTTATAGCGAATAATAAATAATAATGTTAATTCTTATAGAAATTTTGCATTATTCACAGGTATATATTTAATGGTTGTGATTATTTGTTTACCTTTTGAACCGTCAAAAAAATTTCAATTAAATATCGTGGCGCCACGAAAAAATTTCCGGATTTTTTTTAGTTGCCATGGTAACTAGTCAAAATTAAGGCATCTTATTGGTTAAAAAGTAGAGGTGTGAAATTTTCAGCATAATTCAGCTTATCATTGATATCGTGATGCTGATGATATTGCATAATATGGAAGAAATATTTTCTTGTCATGGTTTTGTTTCCTAAAGTCCCCGAAAATATAAAGTGCAATGTAAAATCTGGAATTTTTTAAAATCATATTACACTCATTTCAAATAAAGGATCATTACCCGGTCATCCGGACCTGATTTTTGTTGTGATATTTAAAAAACAAACCTTCAACCATCACATTTCATAAAAATAATGCCTGGAACGAACCCTGAAGTATATTAAAATACTTCAAGTCCATAATGTTCGAGAACAACACATAATGGAATGACGTATGAAGTGGGGCATGGCAGATGATGGCCAGTGGCAGCTGAAGTCGCGTCTTCTGAAACATGGCAACTGACATCTTGGTGTTGCCAGACGAAGAAGAAGAAGGAAAAGAAGCTGAAGAAGAAGAAAGCAGAAGAACGAGAGGTTGTATATGACAAGTGAATAGGAGGGCTCTGATTGGTTGAAAGTGGGAGGTGGTGCTGCCAAAAACAGGAAGTGGTGGGGGTTATCTCAAGTCGCACAATTTCTACTGAAGTCTCGGAATTCAGGGCTTCGAATAAATGAACGATAGTGAACAAAAGATCTAATATGTCGAGGTTCTTGTTACCCCCTCCTCCTCGAAACTGATCTAATCTCACCTACAGCAGTTTTTGTGTTGGCTTCTTCGTGGAGAGTATTTTTACAATTGACATGCATAACCTCGTTGAATATACCACTCAATATGGAAAATGTTGATTGATACCGGCGAATCGTTACGCTAACCTCCATTCAGTGGTTACTGAGTAAATTTGGTCTGTTTAATCACCAGAAGTGTTGACGGCTGGCACTCCAAATTTGTTTGAATAATATGCAGGAACGAGGAAGCCTTGCGACCTAGTGGCTGTGATGAAAACGAATCGATAGTTGGCTGTATATTTTAGCAGTGGAAATATGGTTGTATATATTATTCATGCAGGGTGGATAAACAGTAACTTGAAGCGAGTTTAGGTTCGTTTTGTACGGGATATCTCTTGTATCGAGAGTGAATTATGGGTTAGGATTCCACAGTGTGGAAGTTATGATAACGATTAGTTCTATATCATTTTGAAAATAGTGGGAATGGAAACTCTTTCGAAAATTTTTCACTGGTTGGTCTCCGCGTGAGAAAAGTTTAACGAAACGGTTTGAAATTTGGTCTGAATATTTGAAAATTAAATTTTTGTCAAAAAACCCTTTCTACTCGAATTGAAAAAATTCGAATCGGGAATGGTTAGATATAGAGCAATTCTGCGAACGCCAATCTATTCAGAATTCGTAAATTCAAGTGGATCGGAAGGAAAAAAAATACTTCTTAAATAGTTGTACATACTATAAGGGGTAGACCCCTAAAAATCACCAAAAATCAAATCGAGAATGGTTAGAGATAGAGTATTTCTGCTGAGACCAATCGATTCAGAATGGTCGAATTAGTTTTTTTAAGTTGATCGGAAGATTTTGGTAAATCGATTGGAGGCAACAGAATTACTCAATCTCTAAACGTTATCGATTTGATTTTTGGAGAAAATAATTTTTCAGAATTGCCCGGTCTCTAACTAGTCTCGATTTGATTTTTGGTGATTTACAACTATTTTGGAGTAAAAGTTTATTTTTCTTCCAATCGACTTCAGTAAACTAATTCGACCATTCTGAATCGATTGGAGTCCGCAGAATTGCTCTATCTCCAACCGATTTCGATTTGAGTTTTGGTGATTTTTACTGGTCTACGCCTTTCAACTATTTTGGGTTTAATTTTTGTTTCCTCCAATCGACATGAATACACTGATTCGACCATTCTGAATCAGTTGGAGTCCGTAGAACTGCTCAATCAATAACCGTTCACGATTTGATCCGATTTGAATGAAATTAACAGAGATATTCGTGAAAAATCCAACAGCACGAAGGAAAGTAAAAAATAAATTAATTACGTTATGTGGCCAGGTAGCCGAGTGGTTGAAGCCAATGACATATTACTGTTAAGACTTCGTTATTAACATTTCTAGCTGCTTTTATGCTTTGAATATAGCAGATAATTCAGCAGAAACTCAGCTTTGTCGATTTTTGGGTTGAATTGCCACTATTTTCCGCGAAACAAACGGCAATCAAAATTGTGTTTAGAATTTGACCATAGCTCGAACCTTAAACAACGGAGTCTAGCCGTGATATGTCATTGGAAAGCGACATTGTTTCAATCGCACTCTGGCTGCCAGTCGAAGGTTCAATCCCTAGCGACTGCAGAAATTTTTCTGATGACCCAAAAAAGTGCTAGGAATCGCACGTAAAATGGTAAGACCTCGTTAATCCTTGGCTCGCACAAGTTTCGACATCTGAGGGCTGTCGTAAGGGGGCGACAGCTGGTTAACGAAAAAAACAATTTTAATTTTTCAAATTTAAATTGCTAAGGCTTCCGTTACTGTTGAGTCGCACATTTTACTGCTCCACAGCACACAAAAATTTGAATTGCAATTGCCAATTAAATATATGTATCATGATTACGACTCAATATGTAGTTTTTGCGATATCAATACCTTTTTCGTGAGGTACATAAGAAGATAGCAATGAAAATATGAACTTTTTCAAGGAACTCTGTTTTCTTCATTTTTACCTATGTTTTACCGTTCATCATCATAAAAGCCATATTCATGTCAGCTTTTGGACAAGAAATGAGGAATTTGACCACAATGTACATTTTTAACAAAAAATTCAAGCCACTTTTGACCCGTCAAATTTCAAAATTTCGTTGAATTGTTTCACAATATGCATTCTAAATATCAAGTATGAACAAAACTCGTGGTTGAAAAAAGTAATGAATCACGTTTTTAATGAAGGGACACCTAGCCCCTCATGCAATTTGGAATTTTTAAGTTGATGTGTTCCTTATTCGCGCCATTTGTCGAGAAATCACCATGTCATGTACTTCAGGAAGTAATGTCGGTGATATTATTCAAAACGGTTGTCCTATATTCGTACGCAGACCGTTAAATAATTACCGAGGAGTACTATAGAACTAGTACTATAGAAACCGGCACCGTATAATTAGCGTACATTCTATAGCGGTTGATTTTTCTTCCACCATGGTATCCCTTGAACTTCCATACAGAACAAAAATGATAAGCGGTATTTTTGTTGAAGTAAATTGTTTCTTTGTAAAAAACGGTTTTGAGCGAAGAGGCTATTTCTTATCCTCTTTCGAAATTGACTGCTCTTGAATATCTCAACTGCAATTTTATTACATCCCACTCAGATACACATTATATTCGAATTGAATATTTTTTGTGGAGGCACTAACCGCAGCCACATCATCTTCTCTGAGAGGCTTTCCACAGACGTTCGCTGGAGAATGAATTTTCCATTTTCATTCATTCTCCTTTCCATCGAATATGTACGGCAACTGTATAAACATTGGAAATTGAAAATTTCATTCACACGGACTGAGTATATTTGATATCATACGTCAGTCAGGTTACACCCCGTCGCTTTATTGGGGTTGAGATTTACATTTTATTTGGAGGAGGTGTGACGTGACTTGTTAGGGCTTTCATAGAATTGCCGAGGGGCGCATAATTGGTTCAAATGTTTATATATTGGGTGGATTTTCAGACGTTTCCATTTTTCATGTATGTTTGACGGGAGAAATTGAATAATATATCACTAGTAAGAGATTTTTTGAGAAATTTCTTGGGGAGAGTATGAGGATAAAAAATGTATTCATATCATACTGATAGATATGGATTTTATTGGTCAACTTAGAAAATCTAAAAGTTATGGGATCAGCCACGACAAAGACAATTTTACAATTCAAAATGTAATATATTGTAATGAAAAAATGAAGTGAATTTTATAGAGTTTGAGAAACAGTCAAGTAATACTAAAAGAATGATATTTTTACCAGTTTTTTTTTCTTCTTTTCTTTTTGATTTTGGTTGTGTTGACCAGAGCATGCTGCATTTTATTTCTCAGTATGAATCTTATTTTTATTCATCTTTCATCTATTTGTTTGAAGGATTGGAAAACATACTCTTCAGAAGCAATTTCACACTGTAATGAAGGAATTGTTGGACTATTTCTTGTGCGGTGAAATGTTTTCAAGTCTCACCGCACAAGAAATAGTCCAACAATTTCTTCATTTCTGCATGTGTTATATTTTCTACTTTTCTTTTATTGTGTAATATGGCGAAAAGCACTCAATTTTTTTTGCCTCATTCTGTAAAAGGCCCTGGCTGTAGAATGATGTACTAAATAAATAAATGAATAAATAAATAAATTACAGTGTGAAATTGCTTTTGAAGAGTATGTTTTCCAATTCTTCCGACCTCCCTGATGATCTTAGAAGAGTGAAATAGATTTTTGTCGACCAAAATGTATTGGACACCTAGCGGAACAGATACAATTCAATGAGTGATACTCCTGAATAACATTCTCCCTTATTTCATTTATAGATACGAATCTCCAATGGAAACTGGACATTCAATAAATAATCAACTATCTGAATGAAAATGCAAATCTTCACTTTCAGATTTTTTCTCTCAAGTTAAATAGGGTCTTTCTCGATATCTATCAGATGTAGTTCAATGTCCAGCGTGGCTTTAGCCGGGGAAGTAGTTGTTTTCTATTAGATATTACAAAAAAATTACTTCAATTTTATCGTAGGTTTTTTTCATTTCCAGAGGATTCATGCATTGGTTCAATTTTCAATTGAGAATGTTTCTCTTTACAACATGAATCCCTTCCAAGAGAGGTTATCTTGTACGATGAAAAATAGCGACTAAATTCCAACTTTCAGTCGCAGATGATTCCACAACTGACTTTATGAACATCCTGTTCATATTTTCAATAAAATCACCATTGAAGTAATTTTTACTCGAATAACCCTATATATTTAGGGTGGGATTCAAAAATTGGCCAATCGAAAAAGAAAATCGACGTGTTGAAGGAATTTTTCAAAATATGTTTAAATTCAGGAATAATGAATGTATTCCATACATTTGCATCATACTGTATATTCAATTAAACATATATTCAGTATAGGATTAAATAAGGAGAAAACTATGATAAGTCAAATGAAGTGACAGGAAATAATAGTTTTCAGAATTGAAAGAATAGAAATGATATGGCAAGAAATGACTTCGGACTGATATGTATACATAGTGAATAATTATAAGATAGAAGAAAATTTTTGATACGAGAAGGATATGAGTTTGTATAAGAAGTAAATATGAAAGCGAATATTGAATAATTCAAAGTAAGTGATTAGAGAAAGTCAGGAACAATAGAACAGCAGTTCCCATGGAGAAAGGAAAATAGAATGTGGATGAGAGTAAAAAGATAATGGAAAACGATTATTAGAAGTATAGATCAAGAAAGAAGAGAAGTATAATTTGTCAATATTACCACTGGTCATTCACATACTGCTTATACCATCACAATAAAAAGGCAGTTATTGTACATACCAGGTATTCATATCTCATCGTCATTTTGGTGGCTACTGAAAATTACATCATTTATACGAAAATTAACATATTTCCTCGTTTTCTTGATTCTGTTATTGAATATACTATCATCCTATCAGAGAAGAGACCAGTGAATCAACATTATTACACAAACTTTTCACCATTCCTAAGAAACCACAATTGTCAAAAATTGTCACATCTTGTCGAAAATGGTAAATATTTTTTAGGATAATAGTACAGACAATTTATTATATACCTTATATTTGAAATTGTTAGTTCTAGATTTTGATTAGTGAGTGCGTTGGGAATAAGATTTTTGATACAATATTGATTTTTTGGGTGTTTTGAGAGGAAGATAAAGACTTGGGAGGACAATAGGTTATAATAATAGTTATTGGTTTGGATTCATTTATATTTGGTAATTTGATTAGCATTCACCCATTGAAATTTATTATTACAACTTGTATATTATTTTTTTATCAACAAATTTGCAATTCCATATATATATATATATATATATATATATATATATATATATATATATGTACATTACTAAGTTCATGGGTTGAACCGCGTTGAGAGTTTATAACTCGACGTTTCGGCTCCTGCTTTGGAGGAGTAGGCAGATAGAGGCCTCGCAGTCACACTCTTGAAAATGGCTCCAAAGCAGGAGCCGAAACGTCGAGTTATAAACTCTCAACGCGGTTCAACCCATGAACTTAGTAATGTACATATTTCTGACCGCGGAAACCTTTCCGAACATATATATATATATATATATATATATATATATATATATATAACAAGCAAAATTGTACGATTAATGGAAAGAAAACTTTGAAGAAGAACCACTTACTGTGTTGATGAGAATGATTGCTATGGATGTGATATTTAAAATTATAAACAACATGTCATGTAAGTCACTTGTGACAAAGATGAACAAAACACGTTAAAATACGTCAAACAATAAAAATATTAAGTCATTGTTATAAAATTTTGTTTAAACATTTATTTGAATTATCTCCACACGTGGAGAGATTCAAATGTAATGTAAGAAATTTGGTTAGGATTATTAGACAACAGACAGTTGACATTATTGACATTAGATGTCAGACACTTTTGAAGTGTGACACGAAACCACGAATTGGCCGCTGCTAATGGGTGATATTAACCAATTGTCTCAACTCAAAAGAGATGAAGTGTTCCCTAAGGGAGAATTATTTAAGTTATGTGTAATATTATTGTCGATGAGGAGTAAATATGAATAAATTTCACTTAAGTGATTAACGTCAGTTTTTTATTTAAGCTTGTAATTTTTCAACTGTTTTAAATTTTTTCTCAGAAAAATAAATATAATTGTTTATAACTTACATCTTTAACAATGATGCCGACCTTTTAATGGGTGCAAATTTTTATATTTTCATCGCGCACTAAAATAGAACTTTGATGAAAGTTTGAATTGTTTCGATATTTTTTCCAAATTTTTTATTATAATTGCTAAAATGATTGGTCTATTAATATTCAATCAGCTGATATCTCCTTTCTTGTTATGACAATATTTCAACAAACGAGTCTTCATTAGAATATTTGGTGTCATGTTTTCTTAGAACCAAAATGAAATGTTTGTTTCTTGCATGAGAAAAAGGGAAATGAATTCAGTCAGAAAATGTCGAGGCAACAAATCATTGCAAATTTAATATGACATCCAAGATAACCGAATGAAAAGGGATCATCCGAGAAAGAGAATTTATATACCACCGAATACGAAAACAAGCTTGAAGAATATAAAATAGATGCCAGATAACGCTCTAGTTGGAATCAGACAAGAATATTTACAAAAATATTTTCCAAGAACAGCTGAATATTCAAATGATGTGATAATATCATCATGGCCAATAATTGCCCCTTAATAATTGAACTTTTCGATTATAGTCGAGACTTCTTGTCTTTTTAAAAGAGTAAGACCTTGTGTCAGAAGCGGTGTTCCGATTTTTTGCTGAGTTGTTTAAAATGTTTGATAATACGGTTCAATACAAGAATGCAAAATTTAGGTGAAATCATTTTGGAAAAGTTCTATTCCAGATAGAGATATGTTTATTTACAAAATTTGTCGTGTTATTACGATAAAACATTTCTTCGAAATATGGTGGATATATGAGGTGGAAAAGAAATGAGACCTCTATATCAAGAACATCTGTCCTATATGTTATTTCATAGTAAAGATGAGGATGACTCTGTTAATGAATTACTGGATGCTGATCTTGCATTTTCAGCCACCTTGAGGGTTTCAACATGTGCAACACTTGATTTTGTATGAACATATCTGAGACACGATTTCTGCAATTTTTCGATTCGTTTCAAATCACTTTGATCCGGCAAGGCCGTATAAAACTTTACACAAATGGACGTGGTTTAGATTGGAGACGAAATCGAATATCAGTTAGAATAAAGCGTTTTTAAAGAGCATTGATAGATAGATAGATAGAATTTATTAATCCTTGTTGCTACAGGTTATGTAGATGGGACAAGTGATAGTTTAATGTATATCGATAGAGATGCAGTAACAATAAAGTGAATAGTAGCTGTACAGGCACTTCAATAAATATACATACATACAAATCTAAAGTATAGATGAAATATGACGACACAAGACATTTAAACAGTGTGCTCTTTGAAGAAAATGATCAACTTGCCTTTTGTAACGAAGATCTGTGTCCACCTACAAACCCAAAATGTTTACATAGTTCTATTTTCAAGTCAGGTTAAGTGAGGTTAGATTGAGTTTAACGTCTGACTTTCATTGATTTTTCAGATACAGGGTTGACAAAGTAATCGTTCAAAATCTTCGATTATTACTTGTTGTGTCAAAAAGCAATCATTAAGAGTCAATGAGTGATGCAGAATTGTTTTATGAGCATAATAGTGGGATCAACAAATTTTTATAATTGATAAAATAAATAGTGTATGTGGCGAATGCCACAAGTCTCTTCCTCCCTTGCTGACTGCCCCATAGTGGTCTCTACATTTTCGCATCTATTTTGTGATTCATATGTTTAGAGTTTGATTGTGTCAGCCAAAAAATCTACGAAATGAGAAATGGAGAGCTGGATCTGGTGGTTCATTTCGGTATTTTTAGATCTCAAATGTGCTTTCGGGACTATTGATCGCTGAATATTATTAAAGAAATTCGAGAGTTATGGTATCGTTGAAACAGTACTGCAGTAGATTTGAAACTATTCATTTTAATTTATAATCACATAATTCTGAAGAGATAGAGAGAGATAGAGAGAGAGAGAGGGGAAAGATTGGCATCGTACAGACTCTCGACAAATTGCTTATTTTACTTATGGAAATCTCACCTAACTTTTGTTTCAATTTTCGATCATTTCATGTTGTACATTTTTTATTATACAAATTTCACATTTTGATACTACTTCAATTTCAAATTCTCAGTCTTCAAATGTCTGTAAAGTATACTGTATGTCCAGAGTGAATTTTTATATCTGACTACAATTTTGCAAAAATTTTTGTGATTTGTATAGTAATTGTTTTTGTTTTCTTGATAATATGTTTAAATCATGACACTTAATTGATTTTGACTTCTTTCAATAGGAATACGCTTTTACAAAGATGTCAGAATGGAAACAACTTTTGTTACCTTAATGATGCTGTTCACTTCGTTCTCAACTGATTGAATAGAAGTATTCTGCATGCTTCTAAAAAAATGTCTTTTCAGTATACAACTCATATCATAAAAATAAAACATCCAATAATTGATGGTTACTTTTCACTTCTCCAAAAAGTAAGGAATTTGATTGCGGAGTTCGTGGGTGTTATACTGACTCATCCAGTGTGTTTTCAAAATTTATCAGGACGTTCATGTGTTTCTGTACAATGATGGTATACCTTGTAGTCCAGGAGCCCGGTGAAAATTTGGTCAGTCATTTCCTCTCAAGCGATATTTAGTGGAATGCATCAGAGAGTCCTATTATAAAGATTCGTGAACGTCAGCTGCGATTCCGTTGGTGGGGGATGGGGGGGGATGATCAGCACAGTAGCTTCCTACACACGAAGAAAAAAAAATATTCAATTATGTCCTCCTTCCCGGAAACATGTTAAGTTGACGCAATCCGAATATAAGGTAAAATTTTATTTCAGAGGAAATCATAGTAGGTACGATTTTTTTTGTGTTCGACCAACTAGCTGTCGTATAATGCACCATGCTATAGTCAGCTGATTTCTTCTTCCTTCAAGATATTGCTTTAGCGATAATTTAACATGTTTTCAGGTAGGAAAACAAAATTGAATACATTTCTTTTTCTTTGTGCTTGGGAGGCTACCACCGCTCATCCCCCCCACGGAACCGCAGCTGACGTTCACGAAGCTTTATAATATAACTCTGTGATGCATTCCACTAATTTTCGCTTGAGAGGAACTTGGTCATGGAAATCTGTCACTGGCTCCCGGACTATTGCTATACACGACATGACTACATTTTTTATCGAGTCATTTCCAAACGAATTTTATTCCAGGAAAGGATAGCTAGTGATATTAATTTTCTTTCAGCAGAAGCTCAACTCCTCGTTTTTGCTTGTAATGAATGTACCTGTTATTGCAGAGGATAGTGTTTTCTAATGGAATATTCTATGAGGATATCCCATTATCTCTTGAAAGATTAAAAGCCCGACACGTTTTTCATGCTGAAAAACTTGCCTTAATTTCTTGGCGAAATTGTCACTTTAAGTTCGTTATGGATAGAAGCGAGCAAGATAGTTCGAAGGTCTATTAAAAAGGGATTCAGGAATTCTCTGCATTAGCTCACAATGTTTTCGTTTATCTGTTTATTGAGAGGAGTCTGAAATCCACACAGTATTTCTTTGCTACATTTGATCAGGGTTTATTTCGCAAATTCGGTTTGTTTATGTATATAATGGAATAGCTATAAAAGGATTGATTATATTGATGGTATAATATGATCGTATACAGGGCTTTTCAAGATGGACGAAATAGGAGTTATTGATATCAGAATTCAGAAATGTCATCCGGAGTACAGATACAGGTGACTTACATTTAATCCTTCATCAGGGGTAAAATAACTTGAAATGAATTATAATGATAGTACAATTTCGATGCTAGTCAATTTGCGTATGTTGGCAAAGTTTTCAGAAACTGGTTTGGTAGAAAATAGAAAAACAAATCGAGAGAGTACTGAAAGAATTTGGAGATATTTGTTACTGAGCTCACCAGCTAGTAGCAGTAGCAGCACAGACGGAAATATCAGCCGAAACTGCAAAAAGCTCCGAAATTATATGAATTTTGTCTCTATAAGATACTTCATCGGCTTCGTGAATTAGATATTGATAACAAAATAGAGATTTTTCAAACCATGTCCAATCTTGGTCAACGCCTTCGTAATCTTCTGTCAAGCATATCTTTCATCATGTACATTTTTGCTGAATGAAATTGAACAAATTTGTTGCTATTGGAATGACGAAAACTCACATTTTGTTCGAGAAGGGCATAAAAAACAGCCACGAATATTATTTAAAATTTTCCCAAAAAACTCAGGATTCTTTTCGATAATAATTGAAATGTTTTTTGATAATTGCATTCCTTTCGAGAGAAATTTTATATATGAGCGAAAATTCGGTTATAATAGCACAAGTGAATAAAAATTACCGATGATTTTGCAAGAAAGCAATCTAATCTAATCAATGCACGGGTTTATTTTCATATTTGGGCAAATGAGTACGAATCTGAACTAAGAGTGCTCTTTCACAAACTATAAAAATGACCGATAGCAATTTTAATAACAGTTTTGAATGTAAAATTATCTGGAAATTGTTATGCACAAGTGTAAATCATTGGTATATTTCACGAATTACCTTTTTCAGCATTATTTATGGTGTCATGGCTACGGAATGTTTTCGAAGTACAATTATCGCTCCACATTGCAATTACCTCATCAATCATTTGATCATTGCATTCCTCTTATGAGAAATTTTATATAAGAGAGAAATATCTTTGAAATCGTGGATATAATGAGGAGATTGCTCTGTAGTTGTTCATATTCTAGTTTCTGAGAAGTACAGTTATTACTGGTAATTAGAAAGCGTCACGAGTTGGCATAATGGGACAGAAACTTCATTTTCAACCTTTATCAAAATTTTTACCGTATGCCATCGATACCAGGTGATTTTATATCTTTGAGATTGTTAATAATTTCAATTATCTCGCCTATAATTGTTTCTGACATATAAAATGAATTTTTGGATATTCTCTGACGACTGTTGGAATTTTCCTGACTGTTCGATTTTGTTCGCCAATTTTTTCTCAATTTCTGTGAAATGTTCAAAGAACATGTTTGATACTTCCCGAGGGTTTGTCGTTTGATTTTCTAAGATAATTTTATATCATTTATATATGATTTAGTGTTGGAAAATTCTTTCATACATTCCCATACATTTTTACTGTTATTTTTTCATTGTTGTATTTACTTTTGGTAATTATTATTGATTCTCTCAATTAGAATTCCAAAATGATGCTGTTCGTGTAATTTCTTCTCATTCCTTTATTTACTTTGTGTATTAATTGAAGTAAACCAATTGTGATCCAGTTTGCGCTTCACTCAATTTTTCTCAGTTTTTATGACTCATGAGCTTTTTTCAATAAGATGATTTAATATTTTTATGAAATAGTCTGTACTCTCGTTTATATATTTTTCCATCCAAGCAACTTTCCAATTTCATTAGTTCTTCAATTCAGCTTCAATTCAGATAATTTTTTTCACATTACAATTGATTATATTTTTATTTGGTTCAGGTTTGAATATATGGTACGTACAGAGTGGTGATGGTGATGATCACATTTGAGAATCATTTCCTGCTCATACAATAATAATAATAATAATAATGTTTTTTATTATCAATTAATAGAAATGATTTAGTTACATTTTGTTCATCCAGTTAGCATGTGAAAAATAATGTATAAAATACAATTTCAAAAATAAATTCATCAGTTAACATACATCTGCTCTTACATCTAACCCCAAAATATGGATCCTGCTATATGAGTTTCCCGAAATAATTCATGTTATATAACATACCATCCTTGAAACTTCTTATATACTTTTGATTTGTGATTTCGGACGATGAAATTATATAATTGGTTCATTTTTTCCATACGAATATAACTCAAAATTCATGAAATGCCTTTCAATGTATTATACGTAACGAATCAACAATGGAACGAATTTGTATCCGTTATAAAGCAAATTTCCTACAACTGAATTCACATGCACTTGCGATTTCATTTCCAAGATAAACCCTCCAACACCAAGCCTACTGCGACGGGAAACGAAATAATAAATTGAAAACAATAACAGCCAGTACAATGGTAATATTTTTTCTGACGGATTAACATAAGACTCCAAAGAAAAAATCGCTGACGTGACCATAACTATCGTGCCTCGACCACATAAATAATGCGGCCAGTCAGTCTATTTCAGTCCCCGCACTATAAATTTAAACGATAAACGAAAGAACAATATACCTGCGTTTTTATTCGAAAATTTCACGAATTCGTCTGGTTATAAATGACCGCTTATTATTCCACCTATCATAATATGGAAAGTGCAGGGAATTACTGTCGTTTGCGCGATCGCAAGATTATCGTATTTGTCGATGGGCTAATTTTATCGGGTGCATCATGAAAGTGATACTGAATGAGCGATTGCCATTCATGAGAGAAAAGCAAATATGGAATTCGATTACGTGTGGAATATTGGAGTGTGCTCAAAAATAACTCATACTGGTTTATTTTCGAATGCAACGTAATGTTGGAAAAATTATTACTTATAGTGAAACATCATGAACTACAGTTCTGTCAATAGAGAATAAATAAAACCATTATAGTAATGTGCTGTAATCAAATAGCTTCTATAAAATTTGTTTCGATACTGATGACTTCGCCAAAATGTTGGACGAATGCATTCGCCATATTATTTTCTTCATCAGACGTTCATCACCTTTACGAACACACCAAATATATTTGTATAACATCGGCATTTTCGTAGGTCAAAGGAACTCGTCAATTTTCCTAGCCAGTGCCACAATTGGGCGTATTTAGGATATAGGATTGTTTGTAGATCCAAAAGAATAATTGTGGTGACTTTTGGGCGGGCGAAGTCAGCATGTAGATTGTAAATTGTAGGGGCTGGGCATTCGCAAAGCAAATGTTCTGCAGTTTCCGCGAAGTTCTCGCAGGTACGGGCAACTATCACTCTCTGATTTACCCATTTTTTTGAGGTGGTACCCCAGAGGGCAGTGTCCACTGAGGAGTCCCGTTACCATGTTCAAGTCTTTCTTGTCTAACTCGAGAAGCTGTTTAGTTTTCTTTGGTGATATGCACATTAGTCTTTTCGCTTGTCTTTGTCCTGGCACTTTATTCCAGTGAGCCCCTGTTTGCCCCTTCTTTGGCAAGGCAATCTGCTTCTTCGTTACCTTTAATTCCTTTGTGAACTGGCACCCACATCAGGGTGACCTGATTGTTTGTTGCCAGTTGTCTCAGGGAATTTTTACAGTCCCAAGTAAGCTTAGACTCACAGGTGTATGACCTCAGAGCATTTAGTACTGCTTGGCTATCTGATATAGATTTCTGCCCTTCGAGTGCCTTTTTCAAGGCATTCCTGGGCACATAATTGTATAGCATGAACTTCTGCTTGGTAGATGGTTGGGGTGTTACCAAGGGGTTTTGAGAGCCTAAAATTTGGTCCTGTAACGCCCACTCCAACCCTTTCATCCATCTTAGATCCATCTGTGTACCACACTGATGCATCCCTTCCCAGTTGAGGTCCGTTCTCTGTGCATATTTGGTGGCTGTTTATGACCACTTCAAACTGCATTTCGAAGTCGTACCTAACTGGCATGAAATCTGTCGGTTTAGACATGGCTTCTAGGGGAATGTGTTCCAATATTTTCAAGTGTCCAATCAGATTTCCAGCATTTAAGTTTTTTGTCTGGCTCAGTCTGAAGGCACTGTTTGCTGCACACACATAGGTGCAATGGCGGAAGGTTTAGCATTACCTCTAAGGCTGCAGTGGGACACGTAAATATTGCCCCTGTTATTCCCAGATAAGCTAGCCGCTGCACTTTCTGCAGCTTGACTTGTGCTGAAATTTGTTGAATTTTTGGCCACCATAACAGTGAGGCGTAGGCGACCATGGGTTTGATGATCGTTTGGTATGACCAATAACTCATTTATGGTTTCAGACCCCATGTCTTACCAAAGACTCTTCGGCATGTCCAGCTTGCCGCTATAGCCCTGGAAAGAATGTGGTTGATTTGGCTGTTCCAAGTCAGTTTTTGGTCTATTATAACTTCCAAATATTTCACCTCTTTGGAAAAGGTTAGCTGGGTTCCATTCAAAGTTAAGGCTTTAAGTTCGTACTTTCGCCTCTTGGTGAATGGAACCAGCACTTTTTTGCTAGGATTGACGTTGAGTCCTTCCTTTGCGCACCAGCTACTGATTGTGTTTAGGGCTAATTGCATGCGGTCGGAGATTACTCTGTCATGTTTGCCCCTAATGGACGACTAGGTCATCGGCATAACCTTGAGTCGTGAAACCAGATTATTGTAGCTTTACTAGCAGGTCGTCGACAACCAGTGACCACAGAAAAGGCGATAGAACTCCCCCGTAGTCAGCATACTTTCGACATACTTTTAGAACATATAATTTCATCAATTATCGTAAATACATGTTAACGTTTTTCTAGTACCAAAAGTTCAATGGAAAGCTCCAATTTCCATAACACTAACCATACACCGTTCCTCATGTCCCAATTCCCAAGAATTTCAGCATTTTTCAGCATTTTCACCTGTTCGTGTGAGACGTCCAACAATTTATATTTTCTATCGAGGCATATTTATAGGCCTCATTAGTTGCATTTTTTTCTTGTAAAATGTACCACTGCAGTTTCGGTCGTGCTCATCCTCAAGCACAAAAAGAGATATTTTCTCTATTTCATTGAGATCACAGAATGGTCTTTCAAATGCGTATTTGGCCGCAGTGTATATTTCATTGGCATATGTACAGCAACTTATTTCTAGATCAGCCAATGCTGAATAATGACACGAGTGATCATATCAAAGGTGAAAGGAACCTCCCTGAGTACTTCTCAAGGTTGTGCTGGTCTCCTATTGTCATTTCGGTGATTTTCGTGGTCAGCATTTGGAATATCCATCTGTCCATTCTCCTGTCCGTCGATGCTCTTTCTTTTGGTGCGTGAGAGGTGTTATGGAAGTTTTCTCTTTATATAAGAATGAAAAGAAGGATGCTTCGTTCTGTTAAGACGATTTTTGGATCCTTTCGATCAGCACACTGTCCTGGGTGCAGTGGTATCTATTATGATATTTCGGTTCTGATGACGTTATCTATTGTTTCATTATTATCACTCGGCAATGCTCGGTATTGGCCGGAATTCAGATAGTTCTACGTAGAACATTTTTGCTTCCTGTCATTGGGTCTACCTCCTGAGTACTCCGCATCTTCTATTGAACTCTTAGAAATTTCTCAGAATGTTTTCCTGTCGGATGATGTATTCTGTATTACAGTTTCCGGAGATATTCATACCCATGCGAGCCAGATCATCGCATTCAAGCAGCATGTTCTCATCACAGAATCTGCATAGTATGGGGTATCGGTGTATCCCCAGCAGATGCAGGTGTTTTCTCAGATAACAGTGCCCTGTCAGGAGTCATATCACCTTTCTGGCTCATCATTTCTCCGTCAGTATGGTCTGAGGCACTTTCACAGGAAGATTGATGATGGTTCTTAACCCATTTCCTCGTGTCCTGCTCAATATTTAAAAAAGGATTTCATAGGCTGGTTCTGGTCCAATAAGTTGTTACTGCCCTCGCTCTTACTAGGGCATCTGTGCTCCCATTCTCCTGGATGCTCCTATGACCTGGTCACCTCGATCTGTGCCCTTAGGTCGTTGAGTTTTCTTTGTGTCTTTCAAACTAATTTGGAAGAAATCCTACGTGTTGGCGGGGCCTTTAATGTCACCTCACTATCGTAGAGAATGAGTATGAGTAGGTTTCTAGGACACGACCCCAGAGTCCCTCTCTTGAAAACGGAAATTTCCTAGGCTCAGACTAATATCCTGTCTTGATATCTATCCATTCGCCACACATTCTAGCCCCTACCCCATTGCTAGTTTAAGAGCTATCCGTTCACCAGATTTGCCAATCTGACAGCACCCTTGATGTGACTTTCCCAACTTGAAGTTGAGAGTTCGGATGAATTCTCACCAGTGAACAAGATCTTGTCAAAAGATCCAGTGAATGAATGCTGTAGGTACGCTAATGCTAGCCAACGGATCATTCACCAAATCATGGAGAGAATCTCAAGAGACACTTCTTGATACTCTCTTTCCTGACTCTAGGAGAACAAATTACTCAGTCGTGCACCAGAGTACAAATAGTTGTGGCTAGGCCCACAAAGGAAATCTGGAATGTAGCGAACGAAGCTATCACCTACAAGAAGGCAGAATGGGCCATAGCATCGTTCAGTCCATTCAAATCAGCAGTGCCAGACGAAATCCATCCTGTACTATCACAGCACAAAGTAGACCAACTGATGCTTTATCTAGTCAGGCTGATAAATTATGAGATGAGTGGAGAGGGATAGACGGCTGCAGGTAGTAAAAGCAGATGATACCGGGCTTCGACAGGGCAAGGACGGCCAAGAAACTGAAGCTAAGCCGCAAAGGTCTCCGACTCTTGGTGGGAGTTCTAAATGGCCACTGCGGCCTCAGGAGGCAACTGACTTCCATCAGAGTTGTGGCATACCCACAATGCCCGGAATGTGGTGAGGGAGAGGACTCCTTCCACTTTCTGTGCAAATGTGGTATTTATGGCAGGCTCAGACAAAATGTCTTCGGACTACTGAGGAGAAAAAATTGCCCTCATTGCAATAAAAGGACATTTCGACTTTCATAAGGAGGACGAGCAGGTATGCGCCTTGGGATGGGCGAAGATGCCGGGAATTGTGAAGAGGGTCCAGTGGCCCATTACTATAACCAATAGTCAGGCTGTTCAGGGCAAGTCTGGCCTACAGACATATACCTAACACCTGACGGAAGTCCAAAGTGGTCTTCATACCGAAGCCAGGGAAACCATACTACGTCCAGACCAAGGCATTTGGACCAATCTACCTTTCACCGTTAATGTTCGCAAGGAAGTTAAAACAAGTTGATAGGAACATCCAGATAATGATGTTTTCTCTAGTCCATTTTGAAACATTCATCAACGTCAATAAAAAAATCTTATGTATTTGACCCGTTTTTAAATATATCCTATCCAAAAATAGAAACTAGTGAATTTCAGTTAATTTTTTGTTATTGATGAGTTACCAAGAGGCGGAATGTTTATTCTGTCAGAACAAACAGTTTTGGAAAAAATACAAACCGTAGTTGGACCAATGATAATAAAATCCGCCGAGTGCTCTCAAATTCACCAGTTAATTAATTTCTCGTGTGTATGTTGCACTCGATTCACCGGAATGAAATTTTTCCCGAAAAATACAATGCATCGCACGTCCATTCTTCATAATTTGATTACTGCCACGTTGTCAATAAACATTTTCGTCATTCCAGGAGCGATGTTCAGGTATTCAATGTGCGCGAAAAATCGCGTTTCCTCTATTCATCTCGACATTAACAGTTATTGAAAATTATTTATAGCGCCAAACATCCGCAAATATAATGTTAGCAAATTGAATAAAACGGCCAGCGATAAATTCGATCGATTGCGGAACGGAATTCGTAAAATAAAAATGCTCTCTCTCTGTGAAATATGCGAGCGATTGACCAAAGTCGGATGTTGGATCGCGTTGGTATGGCGATATGTTACCAAACTACGAAATTATTGGGTCAGGCCGCCTCTATCAGACCATTGTCATTGGAATTTCGTTTGATTCGATTTTCCTCTACCTGCATGGAATCAGAGGTGAAGCTCATTGTTTTCGGACGAAGTTTCGTTTTGTTCAGGCGACTTTGTCATTTTCAGATTTATTCATTTTAGAAACGGAGAAGTTTTCCACATTTCCTATTCTTATGATTATCTGCATAATGATAGTAATAATAGCAGAAACATCAGCTTGCCTGATCAATTTATCATAGCAAATTGGAATATTTCCTGATGAATTGAAGAAAGTTGAAATCATTCCCATCCATAAAAAAATCAAATCGTATTAACCCTGAGAACAATAGACAGATAACTTCATTGAATGCTGTCTTATATTACGAGGATATATTGCCTACTAAAGAACCATACGAAATTTCAATGTCAAAATATTTTATTACTCAACATATTCTCCTCTTAATTGGATACATTTATTACAGCGAACCTGCAACGTCTCTAGACCTTTCAAAAATTTTTATCTTCTTGCTCTCCAAACCAGACCTCCACAGCTTTTATTACCTCCTCGTTGGAAGAAAATTTACGACCTTTTGAACTTTTTTTCAGTTGAGGAAAGAGATGATAGTCGGACGGAGCCAAATCTGGTGAATAAGGGGGGTGTTCTAGTAATTCAAACACTAAATCACGAATTTTTTGTGTGGCAACATTAGATTTGTGTGCAGGGGCGTTGTCCTGCAAAAACAAAACGCCTTTGGATAGCTTTCCGCGCCTTTTCTCTTTAATTTTTTCCCGTAGAGTGATCAGTAATGTCTAATAAAAATCTCCAGTTATTGTTCTACCCTTATCCAAAATCCAATCATGGCAATACCAAAAAACTGAAGCAAGAACTTTTCCAGCAGATTTTTGGACACGAAACTTCTTAGGTCTTGGAGAACCGGAGTGTCGCCATTCCATCGAGTGTTGCTTTGTTTCTGGAGCGTAGAAATGTACCCAAGTCTCATCCATAGTAACAATTCGGTTTAAGAAGTCTACATCGTTTTCAAATCAAGCACAGATCGAATGCGATACTACTACCCTTGCACGCTTTTGGTCAACATTCAAACATTTGGGGGTCCATTTTGCAGCAATTTTTCCAAAATTTCCAAATTGACGTGAGCTATATGATGAACGCGTTTGTATGAAATATTCAGTGCTTCAGATATCCGTTTTAGCATAATTGAACGGTCTGTTAAAATCATGTCATGAACTGCATCGATATTTTCAGGGACTGACACAGAAACTGGCCTTCCCGATCGGTCATCATCTTCAATGGAAAATTTACCTCTTTTGAAGCTTGCAGTCCAATTTTTCACGGTCGCATACGAACTACATTGATCACCAAGGGTTTTAAGCATATCTTCGTAAATCTGCTTACCTCTTAACCCATTTAAGTACAGGTACTTGACGATGGCTCGATACTTCAATTTTTCGATTTTCACAATTTAGGTGGACATACTTTTTCTTTTAATTTATGGTGGATTTATAAACTCAACTAAACTAAGAATTCAAAATTATCAATTAAGAATCAACAATAAGCAATTTAGAAGATGTTTATAAACGTCAACTAATAAATTAAGAATTAAATCATGTGGAGAAAATCGTTACAACTAATAATGAAATCCATCATGGTCAACATTTCTTCTCGATCCATTGTATTGTTAATGAAAGAAAATATTCGAACAAATCACTGCAAAATATAAACAAAATCATTTTCAAATATTCTTTCACCGATTTTGCGCATGCCCGATTCCATTTTCAACTAAGACAATTCATTCTTACAAATTGTGAAAGGCTTTCGTGGCCATCGTTGAATGAATGATGGTTTTTCGGGTTTTTAGGACGACGTTTATTTAGAGAAAATCTCGACGTTTCGCCAACACGAGTGGTTGGCATTTTCAAGAGAAATGTTTACAGTTTCGATCACTGAACACTACTTGTTTGGTATGCGTTGTCTCAGCCAGTATTTATGGGTCGACGTACTCGTACCTGCGTCCGGTGCCATCGTCCCTGCGTCGGGTACCCCCTCGGATTCATTAATTTCCTGGTATGGTGTTATTATTGTTTCCTTGAGAACAGGTAGCCATGCTTTATTCAATTGTACGTTGGGTAGTTTCCTTTTTTTCTTGAATAAAAGTTGATGGAAGCCTAGATTAAAACCACGCCTAATTCAATGGAAATCACTTCTTTCAAAAATAATTATAGTTTGTTTTATATCATGGTAGAGTCTGGACAAAATGAGCATTATTTTGAAATGAAGATCCACTTCCAATTGGTTATGTTTCTTTCAGATAATAATGTCAAACTTTAAAAAAAAAAATTGATGAAACTCAAATCTGTCATTTTACCCTAATTTCTTGAAAAATGTTTTTACTTTCTGAGAAACTGTTCTGTACATCTACAAGCATCACTCATTAGTAATCTTCAGCAGCGAATATATTTGGATTCGTCCAAATTTGTATACATGGCACTCAAAAATCCAAGGTTAGGTAGCGATTTTCCAGAAATTCTTAAAATGCCCATTATCTCGAAAACGGTGATATTTTTACTGAGGTGAAATTCGGATATTCTGAACAGTTATGACCTGGTCTATCACCAGTTTCAATATTCTACGTATATATATATATATATATATATATATATATATATATATATATATATATATATATATGAAAATATGAAAATATGAAGAGAAAAGTTATTGGTTATAACCCTCAAATTATTGTGCAACCGTAGACACGTGTTTTGAGCTGGAGCTCTCGTCAGGACAGTCAAATCAAGAACTATTATGAATACGATTTTTGTAGATTATTTTATTTTTGTTCTTGAAAAATTAGATCAATATATTATAACATTACCATTTGTCTATTTTTTAGTTTTCTTTAAATAAAAGATCGAATGAATATCTTATTTCTTTTATATAAAGGATTTGAGGAAACCATACATTAGTTGTTATATGAAATGTGTTTATATTATTTATATATTTACAAGACTTTGTCAATGAGATGTAAATCTTCAGAGAATGAAAAATATATAGATTGATTGATCAAGTCAAGTGTAAGGACGTTTCATGCCTCTAATTTTAAGAAAATATATCAAATTTTTATCAGATATTAAATCAAAACAGATATTAATACAATACATATTTTTGTTTATGTTTCAGTTTACGTTTATAGATATAAATGCTTGTTACTTAAGATCGTTTTTTTTAGTTTAGTTTTTGGACCATCATTGAATTTGCGAAATAAGCTTTGAAAAAATCATCATTATAGGCATGAGGATAATAAAAAGCAGCAACACCGATGATCATTCCATATGTACTTATTAAATATTCCACGCTCACCTACACACTTCTCTAAACTGAGCCGTACTCCCTATAACCATTTCCCTCATTGGTCCCTACGGTAGCCCTAAATATTCTCCGCTGACTTGTCGGCGAATTGAATAAAACACCAAGTAATAAGTTCCATCCAAAGAAAAAATTTAAGAGAAAGGAGAACGATAAAAAGCAGCTTCAATAAAAGATGCACCCTCCAGGCGGATGTTGGTGAATATCCCGAAAAACGGAGGATAAAAGCAGTCTTAATTGGACCAATCGGTCTGACCGGCGTTCCGGATTTTCCGGGCGAGACGATCATTATTTCGCAATATCGAAGTATACGGAACTTTTTTAATATTTCTCGGAATGCATTACTTGCTATTCACGCGTATAATATTCGGAACAAAAGAACTCTCGACTCTTCAGATGTTTCTCGAACAAAATTAAAATGTTTCAGACAATACGAATTCTCCAAGGAGGGATTGTTTCGAGTATTATTGTTAGGGATGAGTTAACGCCGTGTATTTTTGTTGTTGAACGCAGTTGGAATGGAAACTACTCGAGATGAATTCGGAACTTCGGAAATCGTTATTTGGTACTCGGAGTGTACGTCAGTTTTGAAGAATTAACAAGGCTCAGATTAGTATTCCATTTTCCGTTTTAATTTTCATCTTCTGCATGAGAATTTTCAAAAATCTCAGAGAATGTGTCTCTAAATTGGGAATAAATAAGTGAGTACTTACCATTTCGAATTACTTATAATTGATTATTGTTGTTGAATTTTTTTGTTTAAATTGTTATTTCCATCAACCGATTGCACCCTTACGCGCAACCCTCGGAAGTCTTCGAGAGAAAAACCATACCTGAAAAAAAATAAATGATCAAGAACCTGACGAAAAAGAGAAGCATCTACGTTTATGTCTGAACAATATATATAGAAATGGAAAAACAAATTCGGCATATGCGATTCTCAATGCATTTAGTTGAAACTTCATGTTGCTTGTCCACCAGTACAAATATAACAAACATACACTATAGGGATTCAAGTATTCAACTGAACACGGATGACTCCTTCCAAGCAGTGAGTTCCTTTCATAGAAATATAAATTATATACTCACTCTAGAATGCTAATCCCGCCATTTTTCTCGGCGTAAAGCATGCCGCGTATGCGACCCGTTTACGATGTGCGCATGCGCGTCATCAGTGTAGTTTGGGTAGATCGTTCCAAGTTTGAAAATAATTTGGTGTTAGAATTCCGAGTTTTTTATTATGAGGCAATAAAACACATGTCATTTGAAAGAGAGAAATTTGACAGCTCATTTAGGACTTTTTAAAAACGAAAGGAAAATTTTAGAGATAGATAACTCCGAATTTTAGGAGCTAAAGAAATTTATTTAAAACAATAATGTACCCTATGCTACTGTAATTATAATGACCGTGCCAGTGCTTTTTCATCAACTGGAAGACTTGTCACTACGATCTGTCACTCTTGTCAGAGACAGAGTCGGTTTTTAGAATTTCAGATTTTCTCTTGTCGTTTTGTGTTGTGTTTGTTGTCATTGGATATTCTTTCATCTTACGTGAATTTTCATTAATCTTGTTCCTTTAAAGACAATATCTAATAAAGCCGTTTCTTCCTAAAAATAAACAATGAACTGTTTAGTGTTATGTAAAGGAGAAATACCTGAAATAAATCATTTTTGGTAGATAATGGAAATTTTTTATGTACCTATATGCTTTGCTCAAAATAGCTTAAATATTATTTTAGCATGACAAAAAAGGCATGATTTTTGGTTATTGTTTTCAATAAGAGACCCCAGCAGAACATTTGAGTGACAAAAATTGTAATATGTGGCAGATGTTTTCCTCATGAAGATTCATGTAAAAATGACAAAATAGAATAGTTTGAAACCTAGTGCAGTACCAATACTGTGTCTGCATAAGCATGCATGGCGAGTGATACAACTTTCTACCACACCGCTTATATTATGAGTTCTAGATTCCTACAAAAAGTACCAAACATACACAGAATCGCCTCAGAAAATTAATGTCAATATGGAAGTGATTTTCTTTGATGGTAAGGAAAAGGCTTCTGGCCTCACTTTTTCATGCACCCCCATTGTGGATATTGCACTAGGGTAATACAACCAGAAATACTCGTAGAAATATCATGTTAATCTCTTCAAATGATTTAAATTAAATGGAGTTGCGTATTTTGATATTAATCGTTCCAGAAAAAAACCTCGAGCTACCAAGCATACAATTTTATAAATCCAATTTGAGTTGAAATTATTCATGATAATAGCTGAAATAAATTTTCATAGTTTTTTGTACTTTCAATTTATTTTCCAATCCAGTGCTTCCTTAACATTTGTCTCGACGATTTGGGGTGGTTCCGTAGGTTTTTGTTGGTTAACTACAGCTGAAAAGTAAATGTGATACCAAGAATTAGTCGCTTCAGAGCGGTAAATAATAATAATAATAACCTCACTCTACTTTCTGACGGCCTTTGCTGAATATTCGGGATCACATATATGTGAAAATATGTATTCAAATCGGATAAATACAAATAACAGGTATAAGCACAATGAGGTTTCCAACCTTATTCTTTGAGATTCAAAATTAATCTTTGTTAATCTTCACAAGTACCATAATATTTTACTAAAACTGTTACAAAAATCATTAATGATGCGCTTGCGCATTGCGGACTAGCCTGAACTTTTCACAACACTTTTGACATGGGGATTAGCAATCTAGAGTAAGTATATAATATATATTTCTGTGGTTCCTTTCTAGTGTAACTTTCAATCCTAGAAATTTCATGGGTCTACGTCAAAAATGACGGAAGATACGAGGTTGCTTCCATGAGAAGTGAAACACACTGTATATTCCTAGAAATTTCACTTTACAGAAGATGCTCACAACGCAATCACTAACATTCAGTTGAAGTGTATCTACTTTATTTTGAAAGATAGATCCTGTGTATTGAAATATCTGGTGGCCGACTACAAAATTTCTTCACATTCACTTAGCTGATAATATAATCTGTGTAAGTATATAAAAAATAGGATATTTATTCATCTATGATATTGATATACAGAAGAACTGGTCCCAGGATCGATACCTGAGGCACTCCATTATGAACCAGTTCCATTTCAGCCGTAGAGAAAGATTACCACTGTCGAATTTGAGATATACACATTGATATCGATCACAGGAAATGAAGAAACCTAGGTCAGTGACTTGCCTCTTAGATCGTTTCGATAAAATAATTTGAAATAGCTCTCCAATAGTTAATCCACAGATTTGCCTATGTAGAGTAAATCCATGAACAATTGTGTGTTTTGCCTAGCTAGTTCGTTGAACTTAAGTGATGGAATTCATTAGTTTGCCAGTTGCTCTATCTCGAATCATGACTAATATTGTTTCATTCCTTTCTCGCTGTGGTTGATTTGCTAGGAGAAACAATGTGTGATTAATTCTCAGCGGGATCCAGATTTCTCCTCAGGATTTCATCAAGAAAATAAATCTCCCTTCAGAACAATCCCTCTAAACTACAAACAAGTTCATTTTGTGATTCGGAGGGACAGGTATATGGGGGTTGTGCCTTCAAGGCGTGATCGCGATCATTGACATGACAACGCAAATTTCAATGGGGTCTACACAAATACAGTCATATAGTTATTTTCTTTTTAAACCTTCTGAAATATTTTCGAATATAAATTTTCCATTTAATCGCTAGAAGAGATTCAACTTCCTAATTATACCGCTGAGTAAGTGAAGGAATACGACGAAAATGTAGGCCCAAGTATACCACTACTTCTTTGCTTCAAGAATGCTACTCTCTTTTGTGGATTTTCTCCTTGCTACAATTTTTATTTATTCGAATTCAAAATTCAAAATAGGATGAACTAAATTCCGAGTTCAAATCAGAATTTTTGAGTTTGATGTCGAAATTTCTGAGAAAAATTGATTTTTTTTTGCGGACTCGGATTTTCCGAGTTCAGAGTCAGCATTAACGAGTTTGATAGAAAAACTCCAAACTTATAGTAGAAATTGAAATTAGAGTTTAGAGTTAGAGTTTGCGAGTTTGGATTCGGAATTTCCGAGAAGTAGAATAACAAATTTCCGAGTTTGAATTTGCAACTTCTAAGAGGAAATTTTGGAGCTTGAAGTCGGAATATCCGAATTTGTAGTAGGTGGAATGTAGTTCTGATTTAGATGTCAAAAATTTCGAGTTTGAAGTCGTTACAAAAAAATATCTAGTTTGAAGTCGGAATTTACGAGTTTGAAGTCGGAATTTCCGAATTCAGAGTAAGAATCTACGAGTAAAAAATCAAAAAAAAATCCGGCTCCGTAGTGGGAATTATCGAGTTTGGAGTCAAAGTTTGCGAGTATGGATTCAAAATTTGGAGTAGTCGGAAAAATAAATTTCCAACTTTGAGTTTGCGAGTTTGGAGTTGGTATTTTTTTAATTTGGAGTGGGAATTTCCGAGTTTGAAGCCGATGTAAAAAAATTCCGACCTTGAAGTCGGAATCGACGAGTTTGAACTTGAAAAAATAAAATTCTGGCTTTAAAGTTGGGATTTCTGAGTACGAGTTTGAAGTCGAAAAAAACTTCGACTCTATAGAGTTAGGAGTCGGAGATTGGATAAGGAAATTTCGAGTAGTCGAAAAAACAAATTCCCGAGTATGAATTTTCGAGTTTGGAGTCGGAATTACCGAATTTGAAGTCGTTAGAAAAAAATTCCGAGTTTGAAGTCGAAAGCTCCGAAATCAAAGTTGAAATTCACCAGTTTGAACTCAGAAAAATTTAATTCTGACTTGGAAGTCGGAATTTCCAAATTCAGAGTAAGAAATTACGAGGTAGAAGTCGAGAAAGAATGGGAATTCATAGCAGAAATTTCTGAGTTTGTAGTAGAAATTTTCGACTTTGAGTTTCAAGTCGGAATTTTTGAGTTTGGAGTCTCAATTTCCGAGTTTAATTCAATGGTGGTGCTGGTGGTGGTACTGAAAAGTGAAAACTCCATCAAAAATGAGTAAGTCGCCCCGGAACGCCACGTGAATTAATAATAATAGCCGACCTCTACCCACACAGGCTATACCTTTGGGTACACTCAATGAGTGTTCATGAGGGAGTATTATTATTATTATTATATCATGGTTCACGCTCAATGAATCATAAAAACGCCACTGTGTATGTTACGCAACATACTCGTGCAAAAATAAAACTAATTATTTCCAGCATCCCTCGTTCTTTTTAATTTGGAATAAAAGAGGATTGTCGAAGTACAGCCATAAGGGCGCGTTCATAACGAACAACTCACATGCCTTGCAGGCTTGAGCTCTCTTACCTTGTTTTTCATCTCATTGAGCACGTGGGTGTAATTTTAGAATATCCTAGGCTTAAAAGTGGCAAACGAAACTGATTGGAATATTCTGGTGAATCTTGTATAGAGAATGTGCGAATGTGAATGACTATGAGTAAGAAAGTGTACATGGAACTGTTTCTAAGCTTATTTGACAGCAACAAAGCTATACATTCAATAGTTTAGATTATATAGGGTAATGAATTTAAAATAGCTATTATGTGTCTTCGAATATAAAAAACCCAATCAAACATGCATTGATTATTCATATGGCCAATACAAATTTACCATAGAGTTCGATGATTCCTGCAAATACCCTCGATATACAAGGTGAGTCCAAAACTAGCAAGTTCTTTAGTGATTTCTGGAAAATTGAAAGCTGCATTTCCAGATACTTCTAAGGATACAGAGATCAATTCCAATTGATAATGTCAGCATATCCTGGATCAGACTGGCATATTTTATACAAGATGTTCTATTTCTCATGAAGCCACACCCATCCTGCTTGTTGATAAATCCGTATATATTCATCCAGAAGCATCTGAAATTCTTTTAGGACTAATGAAATTGGTTGTTGATACGCCAATATGTTACAATCTGTATAGATACAAAATGTCTTTTGTGATGAAACATGAGTACATTATATATTGCCATTCAAAGTTTTTATTTTTTTAAATACTTTACTTTCATCACTCAACTTATTTTAATTCTAATATCAGTAGTGAGTATATATTAATACATATTATTCAAATATTTTACTGGAAAATGTTCGCAATATATCAGAAGATTAGTGTCGAACGAATGTGTTTATGGAAATGCATCAATAAAATTATCTCAAGTCTAACTGCTTCAAATAAATTATCGGCAAGGGCCACTTTTGTTGATGAATCCTGTATATTTTGTGCATCTGCAGAGTGGACTCTCATCATGACCGATCGAGTTTATCACCGAGTTATCCGAAATTTCAAGCATTTGGATATATCTAGAAGCAGAACAAGCTTGGCTTCATGAGAAATAGAACATTTTGTTTCTGATATGACAGTCTGATTCAGGACATGCTAACACCATCAAATGAATTCGATTTTCGTTTCCTTTGGAATATTCGTAACTGAATGGAAATCCACCTTTCAATTTTTTAGATATCACTCAGAAATAATTAACGAACCACTTACCCATATAGTCAACTTTTCTATATCTCAGGGAGTTTTTCCATCAAAATTGAAACAAGCCAGTGTTATCCCGTTACATAAAAAAGGCAATACGGAACAAATCACCAATTACAGGGCCATAACCTTATGCTCAAGCTTTGGGAAAGTAATTGAGACTCTCGTGAATAAAATGCTTTTGAAATTCCTGATAGAAAATAAAAGGCTTTCAGATTGCCAGCATGGTTTTTTAAAGAATAAGAGTACCGACACAGTACTGTGTGAGTTTGTTGATGAGATTACTAAGGCTTTAGACGAGAAAAAAGTTACGTTAGGATTGTTTATAGATTTCTCCAAGGCCTTTGATTGCGTGAATCATGAAGTTCTCCTATACAAATTGCAGAGATATGGCATTAGGGGCCTTGCGCTTCAGTGGTTTGATTCTTATCTTGGCAATAGATACCAACAGGTCAAATGCAATGGCTTTGTCTCTGATTCGATTCCAGTTAGGGTTGGAGTACCAAAAGGATCCATATTGGGGCCCACTCTGTTTCTCATTTATATCAATGATTTACTAGAACAGATGAGTCATGCTACTACTCGACTCGTTGCTTTTGCTGACGATACTAATTTTCTTTTTGTGTCCGATAACATCGGTGATGTTATAACCCAAGCAGATCAAGTGTATCAGAATGTGAGTGAATGGGTTGAGAAAAATTGTCTGCGTCTTAATAATGAAAAATTAGTATTGATTACTTTTAGAACTGGTCATTCTCAGGTTGTAACTCCCAATACTATTGCTCTGAACAACGCTGATATTTGTTGCTCTGACACAACAAAACTTTTAGGTCTCTCCCTCCACTGTAACTTGAAATGGGACACACATATCAATAATTTGGCCTCGAAAGTTGCTAAAACCTGCTATGCACTCTGTATATCATCCCAACAATGTAGCAAGAATATTGTCAAACATTTATATTTTGGATGTTTCCACTCAAACCTGAAGTATGGTATAATGCACTGGGGGAACTACACGGATGCTCATAGAATTTTCATGTTACAAAAAAGGGCAGTAAGTATCGTGTCAAAAATCGGACCACTAGAATCATGCAGAGAACACTTCAAGAGCCTCTCAATTCTTACAATGATATCGATTTATATCTATGATGTTGTTTGCTTTGTTTTCAAAAATAAATCATATTTTGAATCTGAAATAGTAGAACATACCTATGAAACTCGTATGAAAAACAGATTGCTTCCATCGAAACATTCTTCCAGCCTATATCAAAGGGGTATCTTTTATAATGGTTGCAAACTAATTAATACCCTTCCTAAATATATACAGAACTCGAGAAATATTCACTTGTTCAAGAGGGAGATGAAACAGTTATTATTGAAGAAAACCTACTATTCGCTGGAAGAATTTTATGGTGATTTCTGATCATTCCTATCTGTTTTTAAATCTCTGTTTTTATTTATACATTTATATGTCGTGTTCTTTTTTCTTTTTTTGCCAAATTGGTTAGTCTTTTGGAATTATCCACCTTCTGACATTGTCGCATTAGTGTATTGTATAGTTATAGTTATGTTACTGTATTATATTCTTTCGTGACTGTTAATAAATTAAATGAAATGAAAGAACTTGTTGCGTTAAACTCAACCTGTACGTCTTGAGAATATGCAGGAATCATCATATTATGTAGTAAATTTGTATCGGACATATGAATAATCGATGCTTACTTGATTTGGTTTCCATATTCGAACATTTTAAACTTTGGAAAGGTTTACCTCAGCACCCTGTATATTCCAAACCGTTGAATCTAGAGCTTCAGCATTTGATCAGCATCACGAGTTTAATGATGTATAAAAAATTTGAGCAAATTCACCAGAAGCCAATTTTCCATTGAAATGGTACGAGGTGTTTTAAAATAGAAGAATTTTTCTTGCATTTGAAAGATCAAATTTCAATTAGGATAAAAAATCCACCTTGAATTTTGGATCCTGTACCACTTCACCCCACCAATTTTTGATAAATTTCGGTTCTACCATTCACATTTCTGATCACTTTCGTTTTGTTAATTTTAGGTCTTGAGATTCATGAAGTCGACGATTTCAATCCTAGGTAATGACTTTTTGATCATATATTATCATTTTTACGAATCTCTGTTTTACTTATTTGCTGGTTTGATCAAATACCGCTGTTCAGATTTTTTTTAAATTTTCCTCTGTTTATATTACAGTAACTTATGTCCATTCCATCGAATTTTGGTTCGTATTTCGAAAGAATTTTTTTTAAGAAAACATGTTATTGCAATGTATTGGTATTACGAAATTAATTACTTTATGTTGTTCACATTAATTCTTATCTAGTTCGTTTCTCTATAATATCTCGACTGAATTCCAGTGTTTAGGTACTTTTAATTCACTTTCAAACTCAGTTTGACATTTTGCCGTTCTACAGTGTCCTTCAAACCGTTGGCATCTTACGGGAAATATTTTCATTCATAATTTATTTTGAGATTAAATTTGAGTTTCACTTGAAAAAACATGGGAAATACCATACTTGGATGGGGCTCACATGACATTGTGAAATAAAAAAAATGTTATGTGATTCGCTAGTAAAATCACTGCGATGAAGTGTATGGTCTTGCTTAGACAGTAATGATTCCAGACGAATTCAGAAGCTTCAAAATTCTTGTGTTCGATTGGTTCATGGAATAAGAAAATATCACCACATCTCAGGGAAGTTCAGGGAAATGATGTGGTTGAATATGTATAACCGACGAACTCTACACTTTGCATGTTTGGCCCATAAAATCTACAAAACTAAAAAAAAACCCTATTTACATAACAAACTCACTTACAGACTAGATGTTCATAATTTAAATATCCGAAAAAAAAACACTTCTTCGTGTGCCGGGGCATGAGAGAATGATCTTTAAAAGATCATTCTCTTATGGTCTGCCAGTCTGTATCAACAATTTGCATAGGTTAGATCCTACATTGTTATCATCCTCTACCAAATCATTCAAAGTGAAATACAAAAAATATCTGTTGTGCTCGCAAAAATAAACTAACATATGATTTCATCATGTCTCCTATCTCACTTTTCTCTACCTTCTCCTGACTCACTTATTCTTTTTCCATTCTTTTCTTCCCTTCTTGTCCCTCTCTCTTCCTCTCTTTCTCTCTCATCACTCAATCTATCATTTGCTTCTCAAATCTCTTCTCTCAATTTCGCTGGCACTGGTGGAAGAACAGGGGTGGAGTCGTCCACAACTGAACCAGTTATAGCCTATTATCCGCAAGAAATACTGTACTGTACTAAATTGTAATATGTAACATACACTGTGTAATGTTGTGGATAATAAATGTATTATTATTATTATTTGCTTTCTGCCAAAAGTAACTTTTTTCAGAATAATCGCATAAAATAAGCTTAAATGTTAGAATCTCAACTTTTTTTATTTCGAAGAAAACTGGGCTAGAGATTATTTTAATCAAAGGAACATCGGAGTACTTCAAGTCTCTAACATTTTATGACTTCTTCCGTTTCCATTTTTTCAAAATAGTCTCTTCAAATTAGGTGTGGGAAAAGTTTCAAAATTGAGTTGGATACGGGAAGTGATTTGATAATTTTTTTCTTGATGTGTTTGACATCATTTTAGTATTCACTAATGAAGGACACTGTATGTAATCTGGCTGTACCCCTGCAATTGAAGCTACTCCTCGTATGATCCCGTTCTAACGTTCGTCTATTCCCATATCTGGCGACCTTGCTGGTTCCATATTATCATCATTGATGGGATCGAATACGATATTAAATTTTTCAAATTTTCTTTTATTAACTGTTATATTCCACTTCGACTAGATAACTTTTCCTCAGTGTTTAACCCTTAACTACTGTGGTACAAGTTTGATGACGGTGCGCGTGTGGTGCGGTCATGGTGACCGAAATATATATATACAGGATGTCAATTTGAAAACTTCCCACCCTTAATATCTTCCTTCTAGTAAACAATATGCGTAATCGAAAAAACAGGTCAATTTTATTGTCAAGGGGGACACTTTCAAGGACTATTTGTAGCCCTCGTGGTTCAACCCCCTAGGAGGGGTAGATGTTACCCTTAGAATTTTAAATGGGAAGGGGGGTCAAGTGGCACATCATTTTGATGGGCGTTCAATTCTTGTTCCAATGGTACCCTGACTTATTATTTTTTGATGAGCATTTTCCGAAAAATTGCGTTCTAAACTAACAGAAGTAATTATTAGAACGCCTATACTGAGATGCATGGTTTGGCCAGAACTGGTTAGAATATTAGGTGGTACCGTTCCAACCCTTTATTAGGGGTAACATTAGCCATTAGCTCCAAACACTTTACATAAAAAAGTAGTCTAATATTAAAACGTAGATGGTAGTAAACTTGTGTTTATTAAATGCTGAATTTTTAAGTGTCATCTCAGAAATTGTACAGATAGCCTTCCTTTTTTGCTACTTCTGCTGTAAAAAGTTTCTGTTTTCCGGCAAAAAATTGGTTAGCAAATTTGAACTATGTGGTAGTATTGTGAATACCGTTGTACCTGTTGGGCTGTTTAGGAATTACTTTAATAAGTGTATAAAAGTGTAAAAATGGTTTACATTCTTCAAGACAGAATTGAAATGATTGTAATTTATGGCGAAGTTGGAAAGTGCGCACGAAGGGCGGCATGTCTTTTTAACGAAAGACATCCAAATTGTAATGTAAGTCACCGGTATGTGCTTGATTTGGTGAATAAGTTTTACGAAACTGGTTCAGTGACAAATAAAAAAAGAAATAACCCCAGAGTACTAAATGAAGCAGCTCAAATTGAAGTTTTGGGAACATTTGCTGCAGAGCCCACGAGCTCCTTACGATCAGTATCAGAACAGACGGGAATGTCACGCGAGACTATAAGAAAAGCATTGAAAATGCATAAATTTCATCCATATAAAATGCAGAGTCTTCAAGAGCTCCACGAGGATGATTATGATAGAAGAATAGAGTTTTCTGAAATCATGTCTCATCGAGTCAATACCATCCCTAATCTTCTGTTAAACATCTGTTTCAGCGATGAGTGTTCATTTTTTCTGAATGGCAATGTTAATAGACAAAATTGTCGCTATTGGAGTGACGAAAACCCACATATTTTTCGGGAAGGGCATACACAACACCCACAAAAAGTTAATGTTTGGGCTGGTATTCTTGGAAATGCCATTCTTGGTCCATTATTTCTGGAAGAAAACTTGACTGGCAATCTGTACCTTGATATGCTTGAAGAGACTATCGATCCTCTTATAACTCACGAGCTAGAAACTCAAATTGATGCAGAAGGTAATGAACTTTTGCAGGAGGATCTGTTACATTTCCAGCAGGATGGTGCTCCACCTCATTATTTTCTTCCCGTCCGACAGTGGTTAAACGAGAGATTTCCGGGTAGATAGATTGGCAGAAGGGGAGCAGTTGAATGGCCTCCGAGATCACCGGATTTAACACCCTTAGATTTCTTTCTTTGGGGGCATCTTAAATCCGTTGTTTATAAAACACAACCTTCTGATATTGACGAACTTAAAAGACGAATTACAGCAGCATGCCGGTCAATTCCTAGTGAAGTTTTCCGTAATGTTAGAGGGGAGTTCGAAAACAGACTGTATTACTGTTTAGAGCAAAATGGACAACATTTCGAACAGCTAATAAGATAAGCGTAAGTAGATTTTATGTTGGAAATGTCTTTCTCGCAAATTAAATTTTATTGTGTAGAAGGAAAATAACCACCAAATAAAAAATCCCATGCGTAATAAATTTATTCCTGTCATTCAAGGGTTGGAGCGGTGCCACCTACTCTTCTAACCATTTTTATTAAAGGGAGTCAATACAATAATGCATCTCAGTATAGACGTTCTAATAATTACTTATGTTAGTTTAGAACGCAATTTTTCGGAAAATGCTCATCACAAAATAATAAGTCAGGGTACCATTGGAACAAGAATTGAACGCCCATCAAAATGATGTGCCACTTGACCCCCCTTCCCATTTAAAATTCTAAGGGTAACATCTACCCCTCCTAGGGGGTTGAACCACGAGGGCTACAAATAGTCCGTGAAAGTGTCCCCCTTGACAATAAAATTGACCTGCTTTTTCGATTACTCATATTGTTTACTGGAAGGAAGATATTAAGGGTGGGAAGTTTTCAAACTGACACCCTGTATATATATATATATATATATATTCATGACATCTACAGTCACTAGTTGAAACTTAATTTGACACGAACCAAGGAATCCAAAAGTAGAGGTTTGTCCACAAATTGACAGGCAGCCAACAATTCGTTGTTCTGACCAACCCAAGGTTCAATCAAGTTTCTAATGCGTTATGAGGAACGCAAGCAGAATCTAAGTGAAAATAGAGTATATTTCGTTTTAATTCCGAGAGTTCTTACCTTTGACAGCTGTTTCGTGCTAACGCAGTCATCAGAAAGGATTTATGGAGCTCTCGAAATCAAAACGAATCCACTCCAGAATTAATACCTTGATTCCTTGGTTCGTGTCAAATTAAGTTTCAACTAGTGACTGTAGATGTCATGAATAACTTCCTGTTATATTCTGTCTTGCCTCACGGTATTAATTCTTGAGTGGATTCGTTTTGATTTCGAGAGCTCCATAAATCCTTTCTGATGAGTGCGTTAGCACGAAACAGCTGTCAAAAAGGTTAGAATTCTCGGAATTAAAACGAAATATACTCTATTTTATATATATATATATATATATATATATATATATATATATATATATATATATATATATATATAAATATAAATAAGGATGGATTTAGCGAGGGGCAATATATGAAAATATAAGTAAAAAAGTTATTGGGTATAACCCTCAAAATGTTGTGCAACCGTAGACACGTGTTTCGAGCTTAAGCTCTCGTCAGTACGGTAAAATCAAGTGCGAAGATGTACAACACTTAGATGTAAAAATAGAAACAAAGGAAGTCAACAACAGGAAGCCAACCACACATTTATATATATATATATATATATATATATATATATATATATATATATACCATAAAATATTATATAATTATATAATTGAGTTATTTCATATTATTATATTGTAATAATATGAATTGAACAATTTTTGATGAAAATAAAATATATACAATTAAAAACCGGGCATCTTTTTTACAAAATTTTATTTTCCTGGTTACCTGCTTCTTTTTTAACAAAATTGGATATTTTATTCATTAACAAACATTCAGCAAAAAGTAATAAATTAAAAACATTGATAAAAAAAATTATTTTCACAAAAATCACACCATGTAAAAAATTACAAATTAGACTTGCAGTTTATACATATATATGTTGAACATCCACCTCAAATAGGCTTGGTACACGTGTAACACAAGTGAAAAGTTTTTCTGTTTAGTCACGAAGGACAAGTGTAGCAAGTTATTCTTTTTTCAAGTTTCGCCATGGGTACTTTCAGACGTTCTTCAGTAACAAAAACGGCAAGAATAAGTTACACCAATACTGTGCTGTGGTCACTATGACCGCAAAAAAAATTCAACTCGATGTAATTCAAAAACGCAACACGCGACTACCCCGGCCACCTTCTTGAAGTGCACTAATTTGAAGCTACAGAGACGCCCAAGGCTATACAACTAGGGAGGAGCTTAGTACTAGAGATGTTCAAATAGGCAGCGGTCACGGTGACCGCACCACAGTTAAGGGTTAAATTTTGAATGCATTTAATTTTCCAGAAATTCCGGCGTCTAGAAGCTGAATCAATTTTGAGTTTAATAGTTTCAGATTATGAATTCCAACATAAACAGATTGCAATGCAAAATACTTTGACCTTAGCGGAGAAAGATGAAGAGCTGAAGATGATAGCGAATGGACAGAAGGAAGGTAAAACAAAAACTATAACAGAAAAAGTCCTGAAAGAACATGAGGCAGATGAGACTACGTCCAGCTTATAGATGTCTCTTCCTGTCTTTCAGTAAATTTGAAATCAGTAGGATTTTACCTCTATAAAAATATTATCCAACAGATATGTCGAGAGTTTTATCAGTATCCAAATACCAGGAGTGAAGATGCTTATCGTACTCACTAGATCCGTAGTACGTGTTGCTAGTAGCTAGATCTGAAATCCAGGCAAGAATAGCAAAATGGCTAACAAAAGTACCACAAAAAATGGGTCAATCCATGTGGCTTTTGCATAGAACAATGACTGGACCAAAAGGCTTAAGGCAAGTTAGTGAATAGAACATTTTTGCGGCTCAACTAAATTTGAATATATTGAATGCTGAAGTTTAGATAATGGTGACAGATAAATGATTTGAACAATAATATCTAGTTCTGATAAAAGTAAGAAAGATTTGGTTTATTTAAACAATAAGTATTTTTATGTTCCAGAAAGAATATTGAGAACAATATTGCGTATAACTGAACTATATGATAAAATGAACCCCTAACAAAGGACAAAATAACTTGCCAGTCTGCATCTTTTTTACCTACAAACTCGAATATTACACGGAGATAAACCAGTCCAACACTGCATACACTTCAGATCATTTGATTTATTACCAGGAAAACCGTGTCACGAAAACTGCTCGCTTCGTATTCACCTTCGTTCCAAATGGAAAAACCTCACGTACCTCCATCCTAACAGCCAACTCTCTAATTCAGTCGCGAAACTGGATGAGGATAAATCAAACTTTTGCGGTAACAAACACGGATTCGCATTGATAATCTACTTCGAGTCGCATTGACATTCTATAGGGCGAGTTCATATCTTCTTTTCAAAACGGAATTAAAGATGACACCCTATACTTTCGGACGTAAAGTTTCATCGGAACGGAAGTTCTGATTGTGTTTCCAGAGCTCCTTCGCTTTGTTCCGAACTTTCATCAAGTTTTTATTACAGAAGAGATTGTTCTTTACGGGAAACTGGTAGCGCCGAAAATACCCCGGGTAGGACACAATTGATTATAATTTATGGATTTGGGTTTTTAACCAGTTTTTGGAATGTTTTTGTTCTCGTAGTATCTAATAAAATTCTTCATTTAAATGGTTCACAGGGGAATCAATGGTGGGAACATTTCGAGGTCGTATTTTGAATATTCCTTATTATATTGAGATGACTTTGAAACCTAAAAATGGAGAGAAAGTGACGTATTTTTCCAGAACTTTAAGTCCATAAATATCAGAATTACCTGTTTGTAATTTATTTGAATTTATTGAATATCACTAAGCAGTTTTTTTCCAAACTTTTCGAAGTGATTCTTATTAGAGTCCCAGTATCAAAATTGTGACTATTTTTCTCACAATTTCAAAAATTTATTGAAGTACGTGTTCAGAAAATTGACTACTGAACATGATAAAGAATAGGTACAGGTCTATTTAACTAGGAACCACTGACGACAAAACCAAGTATCTGGCTCGTCAGTCTCCAACCAATCAACCATATTATGTTCGGAAAAACATCGTCCATGAAAATATCTATGAAACTCACACATCACCAACGTTGCTGCGGTGTTCCATAAAAGTCTTCCTGGACAGAATCTGAAAGTTTCAGAGTGGTTTAGGACAGGTCGGATCTCTGCCTTAAAAATTCATAATCAATTGACAGAAGGTCAAATTGCTCTAGGAAACGAAACAGAAAACCAAGTTATTCAAAGACACTTTCGGCAAATACCTCACATAGCTTTTCCATGAAAGTGTACTGCTGATGGTAATACCAAGCTTCCAAAAGGAAGACTTCATTGGTATGGACTCTTGACCTGAGATAACGTTGGCAGTTGTGAGATAGGCCTTTCTACAGAAAAGAGATGCTTGGGTTTCATTTTTTAATTTATCCCATGTCCTTACCTTTGAGATATTTCAGTGCACAAAATTCATTATTGATACTGCAAAATCATAATTCACGGTGTTCAGATTAGTATTCAGTGAAGCACTTCAAAAATAATCATTACCACATTTTATCGAAATCAAACCCAATTGATTTTCGAATTGAATTGATTTCACAGAAAATTGAGAACATGTGTGAATACTCTGGGTATTTGGAATAAAAAATATTGTAAAAAAAATATTTGTCCTGCATAAATGGCGAACGTTTTTTTACAAAGTAGTCATGAAATGAATGAAATAAAATTAAATCTGTTAGATGTCACACCAATTACTTACCTATCAATTAATGCCAAATAGTTCAAATAACAACATGAATCGAAATTAGACCGTGAGGTCATAAAAACTGATAATTCCTGACTATCAGCTTAAAACTCAAAGAAAAACTTTTTTCTACAACCACACTACAAAACATGCTTTTCTGCATAGTTTTACGTTCGCAAACATGATTATTTCTCACAATAATTGAAATTTGACATTAGTGTGCCGCAAAGTGACATTTCTGTGCCACAAAGTGACATTTCTGTGCCAAAATATTTCAGTACCTAATTTCTAAGCAATACAGTTTTCGTGACAGCAAGGTGAAAGTATATTTTGAAAATTCTGCATTTCGAAGAGATATTCGATCAGGTAACTTCAAGAATGAATAGACAAAATCTATTGGTTTATATAATATGATGGAAATTGTCGTACAAATTCATAATATTCTGAACAAAAATCATAGACATCACTACTGCTGTCTCAAATACCCACATACACACTATTCATTGCTAGGCAACGCAGCAACATCTATCGAATCGAATGTCAACAAACGTCAAGCATAAAATATTCGTAAAATATTCTTGTCCCGTCATTTTTTAATGAGATTGAACTAAAATGGATAGCGACAGTTCTGAAATTGAAAATACTCCGCCAGAACTAAGAGAACAAGTTAATTCATTGTCATTGAATTTACTACCTTCAACTTCAAGAGGAAAATATGAAAATGCATACAAACAGTTTATGGATTGGAAGGAAAAATACAAAACTAAAAGTGTTTCTGAAAATATAATTTTGGCATATTTTGAAGAACTATCCAAATCAAGAAAAGCCTCTACTCTCTGGTCAATATATTCAATGCTAAAATCGACTATTAATATTAGAAATATCAGAAAAAACAAGAATGAGAGCGGCTTAAAATCCTCTCCCTCTTCCCTTGCTTCTCTTGGGCATCATAAAGCTAAGAATGAGTCACTGACATTTCATTCCGTCTTATAGTATAGTAGTCTTAGTAGTATGGTATAGTATAATTTTTAGCAAAAAGGGTGTTGTACAAAAAGTATAGTGTGTAACACGAGCAGAAATGCAATTTCTCACTCGTTTGAATTGCAGCACTCGCTTGCGCTCGTGCCGCAACTTTTTCAAACTCGTGAGAAATTAGCACTTTTCTGCACCTGTTGCACAATATACTATTGTCCTGGAATATTTGGAAGGAAGACCTACCTCATATGTTCAAAATGACTTCCATCGCATGTACTGTAAACATTTGTTGAACATTCGCAAATGACAGTTGTTACTTTCTCTCCGTTTTTATGTAGATTTCAATAAATCTACTGCAGCTCATATTATCTCTTTCATAACCTTCTTCCTGTTCACTGGCTATACGAGAACTTTATATTGAAAGAAATTCTATACGAAGAGGCCGATGAGTGTCAAATCTGAAAAACGAGGAGGCCGATGATATGGTCTTCAATACCCTATTATCGAAACATTTTTCTTGAAAGATGGTAAAATTCGAGGTTGAGCGTGGTTCAGCGAATTTTACAGTGGTAGATCATTGTTTCCAACGATCTGCTTAAAATTTCCAGAACCCTTTTATATACCCATGCCCTTATATTGATGAACACGATATGAAATTGAAATGAAATATTTAAAAAATATACTTTGGTATTCATTATTTCGAAAACCACACGTCTGAGATATACGGAATGCCAAACTGCAGTTGAAATGGAATGGAAAATATAGTAATGACCAAATAATCTGACTTTTGGAAATCTTCTCCTCAGTGATTAAATCAACGTATTCCTTTGCAGACATATACATAATCAACATAAAAATAAGTTTTTAACGAATTGTCGTTCAATGTATTAGCGAAAACTAATTCACATAGAACTTTGTCATAAAGAACCCCACAATAGTGAGCTAGCCAAATGTTTGAACTTTGTGGAATTTTAATGAATTTTGCGGGAACGGTAGCATTAGCCATTCATCAGGTGAAAGCAATTAAACCAATTGCAGTCAAACTACGCAAACCATATAAACAAATTAAAACTTTTAAAATGAAATTAAATTAGGCACGAATAATTTTCTCTACACCGCACTATAATCGAAATGAAACGGAGTATCATGTTTTCATGACAGGTATTAAATTTTTTTGATAGGGAAAGCTCAGTCAGATATAATTTGAAAGCAATTAACAAAACAATGTTTTTGATAAGGTAATAACAAAGTTTATTTTCCTAATGAGAGTTTGTGGATTTTCATTATTGTTCGGAGTATGTTGATCTGTAACATAATTCACAATTATGAAGATACGAAGGTAGCTATAGCATTTTCGTATTACACTCTTTAGGTTATTGTAGGTAATACATGTAACGGTGATTATCGAAATAGCAATTCCTTTGAATTTGAGAATCAAATTATGTTCCTTGGCAACCACACGAGCGCTTGCGCGAGTCTGGTTGCCTAAAGCAACATAATTTGATTCGAAACCGAGAAGGAATTGCTATTTCGATAATCACCGTTACATGTATTACCTACAATAACCTAAAGAGTGTAATACTAAAATGCTATAGCTACCTTAACGATAATTACCGATAACACGAGTGGTATTTGTTAAGATTATTTCATGAATAAAATTGAAACCATTTTTATTTATTTACTATTCAATTTAACTAGCATTTAGTTCTGAAATTATGCAACTAACAAAACATTTACTTGATATTTCAAACATCCCTCTATTTCAGTTACCAATGACAGAGCGCGTCATTCGTAGTTTCGTCATTGCATGTCTAGTCTACTGCTTCTCGCTCGAGGTTATGTTTTGATAACATTTTGATTTAGTGATTTGATTAATCAACGAGTATGCAAAATTTGTCGAAAATTGTGAAGTTGATATGAATTAATAGTGAGTGCTTATTTAGTTTTGGTCAAAGTTTGGTGTTGTGTCATTATAGCAGCTTGCTAGTGGTAAGTTTGTGTTTTAATAATAACCAATCAGGAATCGAACTACAAAATTGAAAACACATCATATACATATCCAGTAGCCAATCAAGAGCCGAACTACAAAATCGAAAACATAATGTTTTCATTTATCAACACAAAAATTTCAACCAATCATAACACGCTAATTTAGCATAAGTGAAATAATCAAATATATCTGTGTCCATCACACCAAGTTGGTGAGGGTTATAATAGAATGTTATTGCAGATTCTATTTAAAGAATACCTTTTCAGAAGTATCATGTCCGCAGTACATTTGTTTGTTGAAGACGTCTTAATGAGTTGAAATATTTTCACTTCTTCCGTTTTTCAAGTTTCAATCTGCAATCGTCTTCAGGTGAATACTTAGAAATTTAGGTGGATTACGAGATATTTTGTAGGTTTGTTACGTATAATCACGCTGTGACTATACGTGTGGCATGTAATTTCGCGTTTTTTTCATCACTTCAAACGAATTACAAACAATTCTTGGACACTATCAAACATGTTGTTAGAAGTCCAAAATTAAATAACACTGTAGAAATATTGAAAATTATTCTCCTGAAATTCTTCCAGGCTATAATAGGTTTTATCAATAACTAACTAACGAGTTGTATAATATTTTGGCAGAGCTTATCCCTAGTTTTTTCGATGTGACAATCACTGAAGAACAGCCAGACAATAATTTCGTATTGAGATTTTCATATGATCTTCGAATCTCAGAATACAATCAATCATCACCACAAGAAACTTGGATTGTGGCTGATGTTCGATTATATAGTTTCCATTTAGTTCTACGGCGTCTAGATCGCAACGAAAACTGATTTTATTAGTCTTCAAAATATTTACGTATTGTTCTTCGGAATCGACCAGTTTTTTCATTTTTTGATGTCGAAGAATGGCAAGGGATACATTTTTGTGTAAGTCATTTACTTTTATTTTGATGTGCCTTAGTATTGTGCTGTCATCCGCGAAAAAGGTGAATTTTCATCTTATTTCTGAAGTTGCTAAGTCACTCATGAAGGAATAAAAGTATTGGGCCAAGCCTCGATCCCTGTGGAACTCCGCAGTTAATGCTGACTTGATATGAATCAGTTGTCGTTTTAACGATTTGTTCCTTTTCAGTTAGGTAATATTGAATCCGTTTAAGTTTAGTTCCATTTATTCAATAGTGAGATAGATTCGGCAACAGTATTCCATGATTAACACACAATGTTTTAGATGAATCAAAGAACGCTGCTGCGACCACTTCATGTCCGTTGAAAGAGGTGTAAAGTACGTATATGATCAAAAAAAGATCGGATAGGATCGAAAATATACCATTGTGAGTATTTTTCTCTGGTTGGAATCCAAACTGATAATTATAATATCATAAGTATTTCAATAATTTTTACTAGCATGGGAATGAGAGAAATGGTATTGCAGACATTTCCAAGAAACCAGGAAAGATTTCAGTTTCAAATGATACATCAATAACTGTTGCTAGAGTATGCAAAGTAACGGGTAAATTTTCAAATATCTTTTTTTTAGATATTTCGTCAATTCCTGAGGATTTTTTATTTTTGATAGCTCCAATAATCTCTATCAATTCATCGATATCTGTTTTGAAATATCCGAGTGGATCGTTTGTAGTTTGTAATGAAGCTTTTCAATTTTGTTGCTTTCGTATACAGAGATATTCAATAAGTGTGTATCCGGGGAGATTCCTATATCTAATTAGGGTTTAGCTTGCTAACCTCTGAATTCGTTGATCATGGACCATGCCTCCTTCGATTTATTTCATGCTCGCGTTGGCTTTTTGTCAAAATGGCTACGTTTTGCAGTCAATTACGCTTATTTAAATGATACTATAGTTTTTGACATAGTCGTGAAAAAAATGTTCTTTTATAAATTCACGTATATCATTATAGTTTAGTGATCGCAAATTTTTTTAATTAAATTTTTGTGATTTGATAAGTCCAGATCAGGATATTGTATCGTAATGTAGATCAATCTGTAATTCTTTAGAAAATAATTATTCTTCTGTTCAGATGCCTTAACCAGAGATCAAAATAACAAAAAATACACTTGAAATGTTCGTTGGGTATGAATATATAATTATTGTACTTTACTCCACAACCATTCAATCGAACCACACAGAAAATTAAATTTTCTTGTACATCTTTAAATGCTCCATTCTCAACCCCATGATTCCAACCGCCTATAGAAACGAATCCACTCAACAACAACGCCATGTTGTTATCTCAACCCTCACCCCATCCAAGCCCATCGCTCCTCCCATGCCCCATTGATTCAGCCCCGATCAAAGAGCCATGAGGAATAATAGAAAACAGAAGGGGTCAACGTTCATCGAAGGGTGGAACCGGTTGCCCCCAGGGCGATAATCAAGCACACTGGAACTAGGGGAGAGATTTAACATTGATGTCACAACAAATACAAGAACTCGAGTGCACTTAATTATTACCTGCCAATGGGCACGGACAAATACGTAAGTGGTCTCTTTGTGTAGCCGACGATCGGGAGTGACATTATTTTCGAATTTGGGTTTCTACATCTGGTGAAAACGGACACCGGGGGAAAGGAACGAGCACGATTTCTTCGGGGACAATGGGATCTAATTGCCTATGCAGGAGAGTATTAAGTGTCGTTCGGCGTAACTCGAGTAGATTTCTGTCGGTATATGATATTTTATTGGGATTCAGGTGGACAATGGGACAAGAAGGTTTTTCGGTTGACAGTTTTTATCGGGTTTTATTCCACTTCGGAACTTTTCTGATCATGCTTGGTTGAGGAAATCAGTGGCTTGGCGGTGGAAACGTCAGTATGCTGTTTATTGTGACTCTAACTGATAAGAGTCGAATAATATTTAATAAGAATAATGATGATTAGCTATTCGCAAAAATTATTTCAGTCCTTAACTCTTATCTGAGTGGAGTGATATGAATTTGACGATGGGTTTGTTTGTCAGTTGAATCAACGACATTGATTCGCAAATAGAATAGAATAGAATTTTATTCATGCAGTACATATTTATTATTTGCATACGTCAAAAATGGTATGAGTTTAAATCTATATAACATAAAAAAAATACAAGTATAATGAAATCAGGATCAGTAAAACAACTTGAAAGAAACATGGACAGAGACAAAAAACTTAACATATAGAAATGTAGCAGTTCATAATATAGCTATTATTGGGCAGTCAATTTGTAAAAGGTATTTTGTAAAAGAATATTCTTAATTTTCTATTTGAAAGTATTTATACTCTTGTCGAGAGTCTGAAACTCATTTAGAAACGCATTGAAAAACTTTGAAGACAGATTTATATAGGAGTTTTGCGATTTGTTCAATCTATATTTGGGTAGCCTTAAATTTGTTTTGGTCCTAGTATCATGATGGTGTGTGTCCTCCTGCGTAGTCACTTCATTTTCACTTTTCAATTTTTTGACATAACACAAACATTCGTAAATGAAGCAAGATCGCAAAGTTATTATATGAAGATTTTTAAATGGAGGTTTGTCGTATTTAGCCTGTGCCATGATTCTGATAACTTTTTTGTAATTAGAATATTACATCTAGATGATGAGAGTTCATATGTCATAACGCTGTGAAAAATGGCAAAATAAGCTACTCTAAAACAATCTGTCGTGGTGATGTTGCTGAGATGTCTTATTATGAATATACACGTTGATAATGCCCATAGACGATGATATAACTAATGATGAAGATATTACTGAATTTGTGAATATCCTAGCTCCTATTAGGGCACATCGTACTCATAGATTTAAAAAATCATTTTGAGAAATGGTCACATCAAGAATTTTTATTTAGGTTGAATTTCCAAAATATATTGTGATTATTGTGAACAAGGTTTCTCATAAAATCGCCAATAAAACTAATTGGTTAATGCATTATGTAATTTGATACTATCAGATATTTTTGTGATGATTCTATTACTGAAAATAATTTTCTGTTTTACATAGCATACACCAAAGATTACAAATGGCACAAATATCAATAACCATCACATAGGGTGGCTTGCTCATGAATTTCATTCTATTTTACCAAGCTTTCCAAAAAATGATAGGAAAGTAGGAAACTACGAAATGAAAATATTTGGTTATACTTGACATGATTGAATTAGTAAAATTCTTCTTCTTTTCCATGAAATAGTTCAGATGAACTACATAATCTCGCTTTTCATTATCCATGGTCGAATTTCTGCTGAACAACACATTTGATTCGATTCGATTGATAGGATTCTATTCTAATCCAAGTAGGATAAATCTTTGGATTTTACCATGGATTTAACAAGCGGCCCTAAAACTGATTAGAACTTCAGTTCAAAGCCGTTTCGGAGGTATTCAGCTTTTGCAAAAAGCGAAAAACTTAATGTAATTCCTACACAAAAATCGATGGTTAATTCCATCTGTATCCAAATTGAACTAAACTGAAACTACATTAGTGTACAACTCTGAAATTCGTTTCAAATAATATAATTCAAGGTGAGTCCGTTCCATTCTCACCGTGGACTCGAAATACTCGTTCATAATCGAATGCGGCCCTCGCAATTCGATATCAAAACACGAACATTAGCGATACGCCAAAGCCGATTTTCAGCAATTTGACATAACCGGATTCTCCGTTATTTCGGAGTGCAATTTGGAAACTCTTCTCGTTAATGTAAGGCAATTTTATTTCCGCTTTATGTATACAAATGGATGGAGATTTATTTCGGATTGCGCTCTAACTCATTTCTCGTTTAATCGCTGGGCTCGGATTCAAAATGTACTATTATTGTCCCAATGCGAAGAGAATGGCTGTTTGCCGATTGTGTTTCGCTGCCAGTGGCGTTGCAATCCACAAAATACGTTGTATGTGCCAATTTGAATTCATGGTCAGTTGCGTTAAAGCATCACAAGATAATTATAATACCAAAAATGTATTTTTTCAACATCCATAGTTCAAAACACGCCCCTCTAGGTAAATTCAAGTTCTCAAACATCATTTCATCATATGGATAAAACAACATCGAAAAACTGCCATTGAGGTATAAAGTAGGAGCACCTAGAATATCTGAAGACATGAAGTCTGTGTGATAATATGAAACCCAAATCCTACAATAGAATACTTAATAATAAATTTATTGTCCCAAGGAACATTACATGTTTATGACTAGGGACTATAATCTAGTAATAAAAATATACAGATAAGGAAAAAAAACTAATGAATTTCTATAATCACAATTACACAATTTCATCAGTAGTTAAAGTTAGGGAAATATGAAAAGTTTCAACCATATAGTTTTGAGGTGGGGGTGGAGGTGTTAGTAGTATATATGATAAGATGTTATCACATGAATGCATTGTTATTCAGTTGAGCTAAATGTATATTTTAATTCGATTTTGAATTTCATTATGGATTTGATTTTTTTTAAGTAATTAGGGATTGAATTGTAAATGATTATTCCATTATGATATATACATTTCTTTCCAATTTCAGATTTAACATTATTAATGGATGGATGATTTGTTTTTCTAGTTGCATAATTATGAATATTGTCCATTTGAATAAATTTTAAATTTAAGTGGTATATAGTTTCTTATTCTGTAGAGAATACCTATAAGAGGTAATTTTTTCTTTCGGACTTTTTCAATATGCTTATTCCATGTTAATTTTTCATCGATATAAAGTCCTAAAAATTTTGTAGAGGTAGTATAATTTATGACACTTTTTTCATATTGAATAGAACTGGTGGAAGTGTCAATCGTTCTTTTAGTTATGTTCATGTAGGAAGATTTATTGAAATTAATGGTGAATTTATGTAGCTGTAGCCATTTAAATATTCTTTTATATCATTATTCATGGAGTTTTGAATTTTTTTATAATCATCTGAAAAGTATATTTCTGTAGCGTCATCAGCAAATAATTCAATTGTTCCTTCTAATTTCAAAGTCGACAGATTGTTTATATATATATATATATATATATATATATATATATATATATATATATATATATATATATATATATATATATATATATATATATATATATATATATATATATATATATAACATATATATACAGTGACCGCCAAAAAGTATGTACCATATGGGAAAAATTTTTATTATTGGAGTATTGGAAAAAATATTCTGGGGAAAAGTTTGTGCATGTCCGATAACCTAAAAATCGATTTTGACACATGTCACGTGATCGCTAGAATGGCGGCAAAATGAAAAAAATTGCAATGCAAAGGCAAAAAAAGGGGTAAGGGAAAAAGTCACTTAGAATTCAATTTTATACACATGAACGAAGTTTCAAGAGATAATTCGAAAAAATTGAAAATAGCAATTTTTTAAAAATATTTTCCCATCTATTTAAAAATATTTTTTTTTCTTATGAATAGCTTGACTATACTGAAACATTTGCATTTTAATGATAATGACAAAACTTTCTCATTTTCTCCACACCAGAGGGCACTAAATTAAAAAAATTGGTTTTTGCCAGAACCCTCGCTGTTACATTGGTTCTTATCTAACAGTTATATCAGAATTCCAAGACTATTGTGTTGATATGGCAATCTAGAAACACCATGTTTCCTGATTTTAATCAAGTTTCAATAATAATGCTGTATGAGCGTTTTACTTTGCACATAAACTTTAAGAATCTTTAATTTGACGCACTATTTTCAAGTTTATGTGCGAAGTGAAACGCTCATGCACGATTATCATCAGAACTTGATTATAATCTGGAAATTACCATGTTTTTGGAGTGTCATGTCATCACAATGATCGTGGAATTCGGATATAACTGTTAGATACGAACCAATGTAACAGCAAGGGTTCTGACAAATTCCCATTTTTTCAATTTAGTGCCCTCTGGTGTGGAGAAAATGAGAAAGTTTTGTCATTATCATTAAAATGCAAATGTTTCAGTATAGTCAAGCTATTCATAAGAAAAAAAAATTTTTTAAATAGATGGGAAAATATTTAAAAAAAATTGCTATTTTCAATTATTTTGAATTATCTCTTGAAACTTCGTTTATGTGTATAAAATTGAATTCGAAGTGACTTTTTCAAATAAATTTTTTTGTTATCTTGCCATCTTACCCCTTTTTTTGCCTTTGCATTACAATTTTTTTCATTTTGCCGCCATTCTAGCGATCACGTGACATGTGTCAAAATCGATTTTTATGTTATCGGACATGCACAAACTTTTCCCCAGAATATTTTTTCCAATACTCCAATAATAAAAATTTTTCCCATATGGTACATACTTTTTGGCGGTCACTGGAGATATATATATATATATATATATATATATATACATATATATATATATATATATATATATATATATATGTACATTACTAAGTTCATGGGTTGAACCGCGTTGAGAGTTTATAACTCGACGTTTCGGCTCCTGCTTTGGAGCCATTTTCAAGAGTGTGACTGCGAGGCCTCTATCTGCCTACTCCTCGAGTCGTGGTCTTGAGAGATATCAAGGTCTCAACCTGCCTACTCCTTGATCTCAAAAGACGATCCGATGTTGGTTGCACTGTAGTATTTATAGGTGGTTGGCTACCTGGAGGTGGGCGGGTCTTACGGGTTTTCTCGTTTGTCTTGTCTGCTGGTGCCTGCTGTGTAGTTGGAGTTAATGGGATAATAATTGATTGCGGATAAGTTTCACGTGGCCTGGTAATTACGGTTGGAAGAAGGGGCTTCCAAATGGGGTTCAATTTACGTTGATGACACTTTTGTCATCTGGCCCCACGGGAGAGATACCCTGGATTCTTTCCTGACCCATCTGAACGAAGTACACCCTAACATTCGCTTCACGATGGAGATAGAAAGCAATTCAACTCTGCCATTCTTAGATGTACAAATCACTAAAAATCCTCAACAAGGTTTCTCGTACACGGTTTATAGAAAACCCACCCACACCAACCGATATCTCAACTCCAAATCCCACCATCATCCCTCACAACTCAACTCAGTCGTAAACACTCTGATATCTCGCTCCATCCGACTTACCGACGACCACAACAGACAATCCGAACTTCACAACGTAAAACAAGCTCTCCTACAAAACGGATACAGACCAGACCACATAGACAGAAACATCCAAAAACAGCTTCAGAAACCATTAGTAACCAAAAACGAACCACAAGTTGAAGACCGTCCATCCAAAGTCTTCTTCCCTTACATCAAAGGGGTGACGGACAAAATCAGTCGACTTTTCAGAAAAGCAAATATCAAAACCATCTTTACCACAGAACAAAAACTATCACACCTCATCAGACCAACAAAAGACAAAATCCCCAACGAAGACCATGGTATTTACGAAATTCCCTGTTCTATCTGCCCCCACTCTTATATAGGAGAAACTTCGAAACAGATCCATTTTCGATCCTATCAACACTCCCTTTCAGTTAGAAATCGAGACACCAGCTCCGCATTAGCTCTTCATTTCATCCAAACGGGTCACCCCATAGATTTCGAGAAAACAAAAACCATCGCCCCAGTACGTTCAAGAACTTCTCGTTTTATCAGAGAAGCCATCGAAATCGAAAAACGGCCTGATTGCCTGAACATTAAAGATGATAGCCGTAAATTGAACCCCATTTGGAAGCCCCTTCTTCCAACCGTAATTACCAGGCCACGTGAAACTTATCCGCAATCAATTATTATCCCATTAACTCCAACTACACAGCAGGCACCAGCAGACAAGACAAACGAGAAAACCCGTAAGACCCGCCCACCTCCAGGTAGCCAACCACCTATAAATACTACAGTGCAACCAACATCGGATCGTCTTTTGAGATCAAGGAGTAGGCAGGTTGAGACCTTGATATCTCTCAAGACCACGACTCGAGGAGTAGGCAGATAGAGGCCTCGCAGTCACACTCTTGAAAATGGCTCCAAAGCAGGAGCCGAAACGTCGAGTTATAAACTCTCAACGCGGTTCAACCCATGAACTTAGTAATGTACATATTTCTGACCGCGGAAACCTTTCCGAACATATATATATATATATATATAGATCAGGACCAAGAATGGAACCTTGTGGTTCTCCACAGGTTATACTTTTTAAAGAACTCTGATGATTTCCGATTTGAACAAATTGTTTTCTATTGCACAAATAATTTTTTAACCAATTGAATAGGTTTCCTCTGATCCCAATGTTGAATAATTTTTTTAAAAGAATTTCATGATTAACAGTATCAAAAGCTTTACACAAGTCCAAAGATATACTACATTTTTTATTATTGTCAATTTGAATTTGAATTTCTGTTATAACTTCCATCGTTGCGACCTCTGTGTCCCTGGATTTGCGAAAACCATATTGACCTTCGTATAGTACATTATTTTTTTCAAGATATTCAAAAAGCCTTACATGCATGAGTCTTTTTAAAATTTTCGAAAAAATTGGAAGAACAGAAATTGGCCTATAATTATTTGAATAATTTTTTTATCAGTTTTGTAAATTGGTGACATCCACCTTCGCAATTTTCATATCATTTGGTACTATACCTTTTTCGAATGATTTTGAGATGATAAAGAATAAAATTGGTGATATTTCGTATTTGACTACTTTAACAATTCTTACACTGATTTTATCATATCCATAAGCCTTTTTTTGATCTAAATTATCAATGACTTCTTCGATTTCAGGAATGTTGATTCGTAGTTGTTCTTTCACAATAATAAACTGTTTTCTGAGATCTATCATTTCATGCACTGTTAATTGATATTTTAAATAAGTTTACTATAATATCCTGTAAAGTTCTTCATTTTTAAAATTTAATAAATTCTATGATGTAATTCAGTTTATTTTATTTCACTTCCCTAAAATTATCAATTTCCACATTACAATTAGAAACTACGGACTGAGAAAGTCGTTCATACGACGCCATTTATTAGTCAATGAACTGATTTCTTCTAACGGTCTTTCAGGTCTTTATAGTCTTCTTTTCAGGCGTCAGTGTAACGTCCTGCTGATGTCCAATTGATGTGACATCTCGACGACTTTGCGGAGTCTCTGAGTGGTCAGTTTTTGACGTCCGTTAGTTAATTATTTGACTAAATCAGGACGTCATTACGACGTCACCGTGCTACCTGGAAAGTGTGCCGAATAGTGAGGTTTCTGGAGACATGAAGTCTGAAGACATGAAGTCTGTGTGATAATATGAAACTCAAATCCTACAAGAGAATACAAATTGGTAGTTGTTCTTTCACAATAATAAACTGTTTTCTGAGATATATCATTTCATGCACTGTTAATTGATATTTTAAATAGGTTTACTATAATATCCTGTGAATTTTTTCATTTTCAAAATTTAATAAATTCAATGATGTGATTCAGTTTATTTCATTCCACTTTCCTAAAATTATCAATTTCCACATGAAAATTAGAAACTACGGACTGAGAAAGTCGTTCATACGACGCCATTTATTAACTGATTTCTTCTAACGGTGATTTTCGAAATCATTCGAAATCATTAGAATTAACAAGGACCATAATATAGAACCGAAGATGAGCATTTCTTTGTTCGAAAACATATTTTTGTTAGAAATATGTTAACGCTCCTTTCTTGACAAATTTTTGCCAAAGCTCATTTGACAACAGCCACCCTTCCTTCTCTAGTAGTCAAGTCAAGTCATTTATTTATTTGCTTGAAAATGAACCTGATCAGTTTAATTTTTAGTTAAAAATGTTGTCACAACTTCTTCAAACTCATGGACACCACAGTAATATTTTTATTTGTTGTCCCATGTGAACGATTTGTTTTTCTGAATGACAGAGCTTCAATAGTTCCTTATACCGCCGCGACTTTGAAATAAAATTCCAAATGTCAAAACACTGGATTTGTAATAATTTCATACCAGTGTAAACGAAATTATATGGAAAAAGAATACTCAATAATTAACCTCATTCCATGTGTTTCCTACGTAAACTAGAATTATCGGCACATACAATTATGGTGACAGTCGAATTGAGCGTTAGTCAGTCATTTGGATATATGAAATAGTGTATAGGTCCTGGAACTGGTACATGTGGTATGCCACAAGTAAGTCTCCTTCCTCTGCTTGTTTTATTATGTACCTGAACTTACTGATTTTGTTAAAGAAGATAACAGTCAAAGAGTTATTATTATGGCCAATATTTTTTAAATTATAAAGCAAAGACTAAGATTTATAGTATGTATGAAAGGTCTTTGTCAAATGGAGAAATATACATACAGACCTGGCTTTTAGTTGTCTATTGCGTTACATACTTCAGATCTAGATGAACTAATTGCAATTGGGTCCTCTTGGAGGAATTTTATTCTATCATGGTTCTTTTATGCCTCATTTCATTGAGTCCAATCAGGTATACATTCACTTCATTATGATTTATTACAAATTTTAACAAAATCAATCCTGGGAGTGCATTGAAACCATATAACAGGTTCATTATCTGAAAAATATTGTTTTACCAAAACTCCAATATTGTTCATTCACATAAATTACACATCTGAGTTCATCGTACACGTGTATTTCACTGAAACTCATAAGTACATAAATAATCGAAATGTCGGACAAATTATTGTTGCCATTTTCATCAACTGTAAACGCCCGGTAAGCAAATGAATTATTTATTACTTGGAACGCGAATTCGAATCAAAATTTAATTTTGTTTTATTCACCGATACGTATTCAGCAGTTCGGCGATCAAATTGATTGGATTGCGCTCCATGGAGAAAATTAAAAACTCATGAACTTGCGGCCTTTGCAATACCAGACCATAAAGTTGGAAGTGATGTTGTTATTTGGTAAACGTTCGGTCGAAATGTATGTGGGCTTTGTGATCAATATACTGACGATTTAATAACGACTTTATTCATTATTATTAATTTAATTCCATTGTACAGTATCCTCCAAACTAAACGAGTAGTTGCAAGAATCGATATGAATGAAAGAATCGAAATTTTGGTTTTGGGACAGTTTTTAATAACTTCCATACATTTATCGTCGTCGACAAAGATCTTTTGTATTTTGTAATTTGTCAATACGTGAATGAGTACATCGAAACGTTTTACCTTAACTAGTAATTATTTCTATTATTTGTACATTTTATTAATAACATTACCTTCTTGGGGAATTCTCACAACAGTTTGGCCTCCGAGATGTCCTGACTTCAACTTTATTGAGCACGTGTGGAACATCGTAGAGAGGAGACTGAGTCAGCTTTCTAACCACTTAATATTATATAACAATCTATAGCGATTTTGCAAACTATATGATCAAATCGATTAGAATACATTAAGACTGGCTGGACCGATGAAAACTACAAGAAGGAATACCTGGCCTATGTTTTTTTGGTTGGCTTCGTTTTTTTTTTTATTTCTTAAATAACTTAATATTTTGTATAAGTTTTTTTATTTTCTAATAAATTGAACACAAAAATACGTTGCTATCTGTTTACCATGTTTTTCCGTAAACAAACAAAAAAAATTTAATGGAAAACTTATTTATGATAATTAAAGATTGGGTTGAACATATATTTTGCGATGATATTGATAGCAATGTACAACATAGCATATATAATAATAATAGTAACAACACGTATCATTAAATAATTAGGAATTGTTATAGTATCAATTCCATACGCTAATTTCAGTAGCCTGCTATACCGGGTGGCTACGGAAGTATTGCCTACAGAATATCTCAGCTATTGTATGAAGTAGGTTTGTGAAATTTGGAGCGTCGATATAATGACATAAGAGCTAGAATTTGAGCATATTGACATGTCGAAGTTAACTTCCGGTCTGACCGGAAGTAACATCAACTTTCTTATTTTGAATGGAAACCCTATTTTTTTTTTCTTTTCGCTTTATTCAGCATTCAATTCCCTTTCTAATGATATATCACAAGTTGGTATCTAACCAGAAACTAGATCAGAAAAAAATTATTATTGAAATTCACCGAGTAGGCCGTGGAAGCAAAATGAAAGCCAAAAATTGAAAAGTTGGCTATGGAAACCATACGTCACTTGATAACAGTTGCTACTACTGTGATATTTTATTTTCATTCGTCGGCGTTATAAAAAGCCGCCAAAAAAAATATTGGAAAAATTGGGAAAAAACAATACTCTGTAGGTCCATAACTTAAATAAAATAAGAAAGTTGATGTTACTTCCGGTCAGACCGGAAGTTAACTTCGACATGTCAATATGCTCAAATTCTAGCTCTTATGTCATTATATCGACGCTCCAAATTTCTCAAACCTACTTCATACAATAACTGAGATATTCCGTAGGCAATACTTCCGTAGCCACCCGGTATGTGCAGGATAGCAGTTGTGTTATTTTGTTACTTTTCTAAGAGTCATTATTAATATTTTCTTTGTTGGTCAGTACGATTTTTTTCTATGGCATATTTAAATTTATTTAGTTTTCCAATGTATTTCTACATCATAGTGACAGACAGTTATATAGTTTTGGGCCAAGGAAGTTTATAAATCTTTGAGAATAACTATTCACTGACAAATTCACAGACATATTTTGGATTAACCTGATACGTTTTTGGTTGAAAGGTTCATATCCATGTTCATTGAGAAACATCAGGGATAGGCATCTTACATCAAGTATGTTAGATTCTCTGAAGAACTTTTTAGTAGCGAATAACTTTCTTTGGTATTCAATTATATCTTTATTCTTTTGTATAGAACCTACATTATTAATGTACATTCTTCTATATGCTGTAATACAATACTTAATGGTAAATTCTGCTAACGAGTATATTTTTTTGTCTATTTTATCTTTCAAGTAATGAAATATGTGATTGAGTTGTTTCTTATTTATAGGGCATGTTCATTCCATCGAATTTGATTATATAAGATGTGTCCGGAAATAAATTTAGTTTTATGAATATTCAAGATAAAGAGCTGCTATAAAAGCCTCTGACCAAGTGCATTTGGTGAAAACTGTGGCAGTGTCATCAGCATGTGGAACAAGGTGAACCTGGACGTTTTGTATATTTGTGATACTATTTATATACACCAGAAACAGTATTGGTCCTAATACTGTCCCCTGGGCTGGGGTACATCGAGAGTCACTGCAGACCATTCACTCAACTGATCACCTACGTTGACTCTTTGTCTATTCTGTGATAGATATTCCCACAAGATACTCAGTGGTTAATTGTCATAATTTTTCTAGAAGCATGTCGTAAGATACATTGTCGAAACCCTTGAAAGAAAGATTGTTAAGCATCTTTTTGACCTGTCCAGGGTATCAATACATTCTTTGAAATCGAGTTCTGCATTTTCTGTAATCAAATTTTGTATATTGGTTATTTCATTAGGAACTTTTAAAAATTCAATTAATCTCCTTTCAATACTTTGTTCTATAATGTTTGGAAATTACGAGAATTTTCCGGATCACCCCTGAGTCGGAATCTCATGCTCTCATTTTTTATAATAGATACGAAAAACAAAACCATGTCAAAAGTACTAGTTCCACGGGATATTAAAATACCTGTTTCTATGATATTTCTACCAACTATGAATTTTTTTTGAAAAGTATTGAAAAACACCTCAGCACACAGAAACAGTAACAGATCAAAAAGTGATCTTGATACTTTTGTAAATGAAGACCTTCATGTAATACAAAGATTTTTGTTCAAGAACTCGTTCAGGTAGATTAATAATAATAATAATAAAACTTATTAAATCCTTTTCGATCATGAAAATGATATAGGATACGTCAGACAACAAATACATACATACACACAGTCTACATTTGTACATGAAGATATGACATTTTCACTAAATAAGTCTATAGCATTCATGGAAATACTCACCATTACTATATAAACAACCAATAATAAACATACTCTGAGCTTCGTTTTAAACAGCTTTTCCCTGATTATATTTTTAAACCATCAGGTAAGTGATTATGAAAAGTTGCTCCCTTTTGAAAAGAATAATTTTCAAAGAGATAAGTTGTGCGAGAATATATTGAAAAACTCTTAGCCTACTATAGAACCAAACAAAATTTCAATGTCAAAATATTTTATTACTCAACATATTCTCCTCTTAATTGGATACATTCATTACAGCGAACCTGCAACGTCTCTAGACCTTTCAAAGAAAATGTTTCCTCTTGCTCTGCAAACCAGACCTCCACAGCTTTTATTACCTCCTCGTTGGAAGAAAATTTACAAACTTTTAAACTTTTTTTCAGTTGAGGAAAGAGATGATAGTCGGATGGAGCCAAATCTGGTGAATAAGGGGGATGTTCTAGTAATTCAAACCCTAAATCACGAATTTTTTGCATGGCAACATAAGATTTGTGTGCAGGGGCGTTGTCCTGCAAAAACAAAACACCTTTGGATAGCTTTCCGCATCTTTTTCTCTTTAATTTTTTCCCGTAGAGTGGTCAGTTATGTCGAATAGTAATCTACAGTTATTGTTCTACCCTCATCCAAAAATCAATCATGATTACTCCGTGGCAATCCCAAAAAACTGAAGCAAGAACTTTTCCAGTTGATTTTTGGACACGAAACTTCTTAGGTCTTGGAGAATTGGAGTGTCGCCATTCCATCGATTATTGCTTTGTTTCTGGATCGTAGAAATGTACCCAAGTCTCATCCATAGTAACAATTCGGTTTAAGAAGTCTACATTGTTTCCAAATCGAGTACAGATCGAACGCAATGCTACTACCCTTGCACGCTTTTGGTCAACATTCAAGCATTTGGGGATCCATATTGCAGCAATTTTTCTCATGTCCAAATTGACGTGAACTATATGATGAACGCGTTCGTATGAAATATTCAGTGCTTCAGATATCCGTTTTAGCCCAATTCAACGGTCTGTTAAAATCATGTCATGAACTGCATCGATATTTTCGGGGACTGACACAGAAACTGGCGTTCCCGATCAGTCATCATCTTCAATGGAAAATTTACCTATTTTGAAGCTTGCAGTCCAATTTTTCACGGTCGCATACGAAGGACATTGATCACCAAAGGTATTAAATAAATACATAAATACTTCAAAAAATCTAAAAAAAATACAATTTACAAGAACAGATTCTGTGAACTAAGGCGAAAAACTAAAGAGTTGATGAATTAATGTCACACAAACTATATAAATAATGATCCAAAAAAATTCTGGGATTATGTCAAAAGTAAGAGGTGTAACTCCAGTATAGCCCACAGATATGAATATGATGATAAGTCATATGTAAATGAAAAAGATATAGCTAACGTATTTGCAACCTATTTTGAATCTGTCTACAGTAACAGTGATCAACCAAAGAACAATTTTGAACACAAAGACTACAATCTGAACACTTTTGATATTATAAGTTTCACCAAACAGGAGATAATAGAAGCAATTAAATCCTTGAAACCAAAAGCTTCAATCGGATCTGATGGACTACCGACCTACTATTTTTTTTTTAAAGCATATTCAGACATACTTTGTTCACCTCTGCAAATTATTTTCAATATATCCATACAAAAAAGAGTTTTTCCAGACCAATTCAAAAACGGACGAATCACAGCGATTCATAAATCTGGTAATACCAGTCAAATAAAAAACTATCATGCCATAACTGTCCTCTCATCGTCATCAAAAATATTTGAAAAAACAATATGCAATAGAATCATTACCCATGTAGATCCAGTCTTAATTAGTGAACAACATGGTTATATCAGAAATAAATCTACAGTTACGAATCTGACGATTTTCAGTAACTACGTAGCAAGTGCAATTCAAGAATCTGAAGTTCACACTGTGTATACTGATATGGCTAAGGCGTTTGACAGAGTTAACCACTATGTCCTATTACAAAAATTAAAATCATATTCATTTCAAGAAAATGTCATCCGATTTCTGGAATCCTATCTCACAAATCGTACAAACGTAGTCAAATTCATCAATTTCCAGTCAAATCCTTTTGTTAATAATTCAGGGGTACCACAAGGGTCCATACTGGGTCCACTGTTGTTTGTAATGTTTGTAAATGATATATCTGATCACATCAAGCATGCCAATTTCTTATTGTATGCAGATGATCTAAAAATGTTCATGAAGATTAGCTCTGAAGAAGACATGAATAAGCTCAAAAGCTTCTGTTACTAAATACTGCAAAGCGAACGATCTCACACTAAACGAATCAAAATGTAAGGCAATGTCCTTTACGAGAAAAAGGGATTACTTACTCCCAGATTACTCCATAAATGGAGTTGCAATAGAGGTAGTTAAGGAAATGAAAGATCTTGGGGTGATATTGTCGAAAAACTTTCAATTTACTGAACATATAAAGACACTAGTATCCCAGTGCAATAGAACTCTCGGTTTCATATTACGAAGAGGGCAGGAGTTCACCTGGGAAACTTGTATTACATTATATAACACATACCTTCGTTCCAAATTGGAATACGCCAGTGTCATATGGAGTCCACAAACTGTAATACATTCTGAAACAATCGAACGAGTACAGAAAAAGTTTCTGAGATCAATGCATGCATACGGTGTGTACCCATTTAGGGTTTCATATGAAAAACAAAGGAAGGACTTTACCATGACCTGTTTGAGCAGACGAAGAGAAAATGCACAAATTATTTTTATCTCCAATGTTTTACAAGGTGAAATTTCTATACCTGATATCCTAAACAAAATCAATATAAACGTACCCGACGTAGAGAAACCACTTTTAAAATATTTAATACAGGTTCACCAATTGAATACTGCATGATTGCTGCAAATAAGTTGATAAAAAACAGTGACAATGACATAGATTTCTTCAATATGAAGAAAACTCAAATACTAGCAATATTAAGAGAATAGTCACTCAGTCATTCATTTATTTCTTTATATAAGTTGACTATGAATTGTGATATTCTGATTTGAGAACTATAATCTATACTCCAGGGTTGTTTAAAATCTAATTGTACTAATTGTATTTTATGTCTAGTTTTATAAGTTTTATAAGTTGACCATATCTAAATTTTATTTTAAATTATGTTATATTATATTGTAATATTTTATCATATACAATATTCATACTTATATATCTAAACTGTATACATGGAAAAGGTCTATCTGTTTGTATGCAGTATAAATAAATAAATAAATAAATATTAAGCATATCTTGGTAAATCTGCTTACCTCTTAACCCTTTTAAATACAGGTACTTGATGATGGCTCGATACTCCCAATAAAGTGTTGCATACAAGATTCTCCATAGTCTATTTCATAGATTAGGCACAACGCTCTTTTCTGGGTAACAAATATTTTGTTGAGTTTTGTGGAAAAACCTCAAACGTCAATACTATAAGAAATATGGGAATATACAACAGCAAAGTAAACGTTCAGTAGTTTTGGGATTTATTGGAAATTGGATCTCAATTGTCTGAAGGCACAGTAGCAACTGTTAACTTTCTTACGAACATGGTTTGAACCTGACACCCAGGTCATGTTACCATCGATATAAGTACCAATTTTGGTGTTATCTGATGAATCAATTATTTTATCAACATCTCCAATATGGAAATTGTCAATTATCCTAGTTCTACTGGAATAAAACTGAAGCAAATTATCCTGTAGTAGAAGTCCATTTTATATCTCGAAGTGGAGTGGTATGGATATACAAATCAGTAAAACGCAAAGTCGTCTCCACAATTCAATATCACCATGCGGCGCAGTAAGATGGTAAAACTGCTGTCAATCAGTTGACAGTTACATAGAAGTACATGTTTCTTACCTATACAGATCCATCATCGGCTATTTAGCAATTCTACAATGAAAGGAGAACAATAATAATATAATGATAACTAAAGACAATTTGGCTCATAAAATTATATACATGGAGATGAAAAAATGTTACTGCACCGGATGGTGATATTAAATTGTGGAGACGACTTTCCGTTTTACTGATTTGAATGAAGCAAAATAGTTCTCTTCACATTCAACACCAGAGACTTTTTACAACAGCAATTCGTAAACTCGAATTGGATAATCCTGGCCTACCGAATCCATCAAATTTTCCGTTGCTTCCGCTGAATAACTTGACTCTATCCTGTTTAACGCCATAAACATCATTCGAAATTCATGAACAATTCGCATAATTCGTTTCCCCCAAACTGCCGAAAGCCGTCATCCCTAATAAAATAATTACCATCCTAAATAACTCCATCGAAAACAATGCTTTGGTGCGTACGATCCCCAAACGGCCGATAACCATCAACCTATCAATCAAACCGGCTTCGCATATAATCGGTTTAATTACAGGCGTGAAAAAAGGGAAATGTTCGCGGCGTCCTGCTCATGTCATTATGATTGACCTAGTGGACAACTCTTCGTTGAAATGATAAATGAAGTGTGTGCGTTACGATATTTTTTAAATACAATCATGAAGGCGTTGTGTATTTGCATCTATAGCCGAATATGTTTGGCCATTTTCAGTGCATTTACATCTGTAGTTAACTGACTTCATCTCAAATCAAGACCATGTTGTGATGAAAATACACTTTAACTTTGTTCCGCTAATTCATTCATAAGTAAAATATAACTGCAAATTTTTTTCCAATGATAATTTATAGCACTATTATGTATGTGACTCTCTCTACACCTATGCTAGCGGTGGATTGTCTGCTCCAACTTCAACTGATACTGGTGGATTTATAAACTCGACTAAAAAAATTGTTTAGAATTGACAATTAGCAATTAAGAAGGTGTTGATAGACTTCAACTAAATAATTACTTTGGTCTTGGTCTTGACATGTGTTTTGACGATCAGAGCAGAACTAGCAACAGGCAAGAGCTCTATAAACCTAAGACTGTAAGGTTTCCAAGAGTAGTCACTGGGAACTTGAATTACCATCATTTTGATATGCATAAAATGTGGTTATCATCATTATTACAAAATAGTTTGATCGAAATGTTTTTCCTTTGAGGTTGATAATCATTGGAGTCGCAGGAGGATAACAACGAGATAAGTTATGTTAAATATTGGTGGGTGATACTTAGGATAGAGGACATTCATATCATTTCACTTCACAATATACCTACAAAGACAAAATGTCAAAGAGAATTTATTGTTTCTTGTGAAAATATGGCAGGTATAAACTTGTAGAAATAATACGCGAATACATTCGTATACGTCTACAAAATACAGACCTCAAGAGTATTTTTATCACTTGTAAAAATTCTACATTCAATTTGATCCAAGATGTCGCCAGGGATCAGTATCAGTAACTGTTCAAACTGTGTTATATATATATATATATATATATATATATATATATATATATATATATATATAATAAATGAGATGTTGAGTAAATGTGATTTGATATTGAATCAACGTGATCTGTAGATTTTGTAGTTATTAAAATAACTGATTACATACAGGAAGATGCAAAATTACTGAGTGCGTCTTCATTATCGGAAAAAATTAAGATACCGGTATGAAAACGAGTATGAGATTCTACTGAATTGGATGAGGGAAAAGTGAAAAAATAACTGGAGAGGTAATTTTGGCGTATTTTCTAAAAGTCTTGAAATGGTCAAAATATTCAATATTCCGTTCTATGATTTTAATAAAGGAAGATATAGATATGAAGTACCCCAATTATCAGCATTTTCTAAGAAATTGGGAGCTGGGTATTTTTCCCAGAGACGAGATTATTACGTTTAGATATACAAGATAAGGGTTATATTGAGACTAGCGAAAACGGATCAATGCCATTAATTTTAAAGTTAAAGGAAATCAAAATTATCAGTACAGGTTGAAGGAAAACAATATCTTGTCAAAAATATCATTTAACATAGCCTAATATTCAAAGTTACATAATCCAGAACAATATACCGGACATAGTTGTAGAGGATCATGTGCGTCTCTTTTGGCAAATTCAGGAGGAAACATTTAAATATTAAAGAAATATGGTGGATGGTACTCGACAAGCGTGGCGGAAGGATTTAAAGATTAGTGAACTGTCAAAAAGATTCAAGTTGCACATCAAATTATGACAGATACTCATCCACAGCCGTTATCAAAATATATTTCAGAAATTGTAACAACAACAGAAGCAACTCTCATCGACAATTTAACCTCTACCATTTTGTTCAACTGCATTACGAATAGTTTGTTAGTTAATTTTTAGAAAGGAAAAGTTTCAACCCTAAAACTAGGAAGAAAATGTCAATTTTCAAAGGAGGTATTAGAATATAGTGTTTTTCATTCAACAAAAGCTCTTGGTGTATTCAAAAACTGAAATTGGATTACAAGCGATGTAATACAAATGTTGTTGCCACGAGCCTGGAGACGGACCTATCAAACATCCTTCTTCGAAATGTATCCTTACGGGCCCTCGCATGCAGGCGGAAGAGTGGCGCTTCTGTCCTCAGTTAAACAAATAGCTATTTTCAGGCTCGAGTTGACAAGTAGTGAAATTTCAGGAATATTGTATTAAATTGTGAGGGGTGGGGTCCTCCTACCCATTCATTTTGATATGCATTTCTCCCACCCAATTCTATTCCTTCCCCCAAGAACAATACTCTGAAAAGAAACTGAGTAAAACTCAAAGTCGTCTCCACAATATACAGGGTGTCCCACGAAGATTAGGACCTCGAAAGTAGTAGAGAATTGTTATTTTGGGATTGTGAGTTAAAGCATCAATTGTTGTACCTTTTTTGATATTATGTTTTCCAATGAGCTTTTAGTTTTGGGTCACGTGACATCAGATTAAAAATTATCAATAGGACAACCTGTATATTTTGGCATTTCTATGTTCCTCCTGATGAAACTCTTCCATCAAACTATCACACTTGTGGTCTAAAACGATTAGTTCAAGAACTACAGGTTCTTCAATATCTCCTGTCCCACGACGTTTTTAATAAAATATGGATAATTGCTATAATTTTGCCTTCTTTTAATCATCACAAAAAATATTGGACTGCCCAAACATACAGGGTGACCCTAAACCTAAATAATTTGGCAATTGCTCGTTTCAGACGTCGTGGGACAAAGGACATTGAATTACCTGTATTTCTAGAAATAATCGTTTCAGACCACAAGTGTGAAAGTTCGTTGAAATTGTTTTATCGGGAGGAACATAAAAATGACAAAATATACAGGTTGTCCAATTAATAATTTTGAATCTGATGTCTCGCGACCGAAAACAAAAAGCTCATTTGGTAACTTAATATCAAAAAAAGCTGAGAAAATCACAATTCTCCACTACTTTCGAGTTCCGAAATATTCCCTGTCCTAATCTTCTTGGGACACCCTGTATATTTGACCACTACGGTAGAAGGGGGGCTGTTGTCAAAGCAGCTTTGGCAATAACTTGTTAAAAGTGGGGCTGTTTCAACATAACATTATCAAAAACATGTATTTAAGCTTAGAAATGCTCATCAGGTGAAATTATACAGGTCAAAATCTTTCTTTATACTGAAACTCCACTTTGAGGACAACTTCTTTCATATGAATACTTCAAAATCTATTCCGGTTCATCAGACAGTGCAATGCACGACATAACACCGTCTCTGTTCGATCGCCCGAATGGGAATCGTCTGTTCTATCAGTTAGTAAAACAAAATGACCGTTTCGGTAACTTCCAAGTAGTAGGTGCTAGACTCGAGCGCCGAAACTTCCGAAAGCGCCAAGAACTTCAATAAATCCATGGCTGGAGTCGTTAACGCTCTTCTATTGCATACTGAACAGCCCGATTTTTTATGGCCGGGTCATGACCCGAAATATTGGCTGGTCGTGGTGCGATTTCACCCCCGGTGAAATATGTTATCAAAATTCATGAAAATGACGTTCAGTAAAAAGAGACGTATCATCAGCGACAGACACCACAAATTGCGTTTTTATCTCACTGTGGGGTAGTTTAAAAGTTTGCGTGATGCGGAGTCGGCCTCCAGAGAGACGTTACATTTTATCTAATTCGTTTTTCAATATGGATTATGGTGGGGTATGATTTTTTCGTGATATTGTAAAGAGGAGGGAGTTCGTATAGCCGATTGATTTATGGATATTTTTCATATATTTTACATTTCACCAGCTTTGAACAGTCGTTCATGTACGATACGTATATGTGACGATAAGGGAAGTTATGAATTCTATTTCTCAATTGAAAAGAAAAGGACCCTTTTTTGGTTTGAAAGCAGACAAATATCGAACCATTACAAGTTTGCCTTCAACATTTCATTGAACAATATTTTGAAGCAGAAGTTTTTGGGTTCCACAGGGATCGACTTTGGGCCCACTAATATTTCTCATTTATATCAGTGATTTGTCTTTACTCATTAGTATGAACTGACAAAGAATATCAAAATTGTGTACAGTGAGATTGAGGAAAGTGTGTCCGAAACAGATTGTGCTTGAATGAAGGTGAAACAGAAATAATTAATTTTCGTTTTAGAAAAAAATCATCAAAACAATATAAGCTTAGACCATTCACTCAAATTCACTGATATAGTGAAGCTGTTGGGAACTTTTTTTGATTCTGAACTCAGCTTTATTAACCACTCAAATCATGATATGTATGTAAAAATCTGAATAAAGCTTTTTTGGCCTCCAGAGAGACATTATATTTCATCTAATACGTTTTTCAATATGGATTATGGTCGGGTATGATTTTTTTGTGATATTGTATATGGAAGGGAATTGGTATAGTCGATTGATATTTTTCATGTATTTTACATTTCAAAAGCTTTGAAATAGCTAGAAAAAAATCATCAAAACGATATAAGCTTGGACCATTCACCCTAATTTACTGACATAGTGAAGCTGTTGGGAACTTTTTTGATTCTGAACTCAACTTTATCAACCACTTAGATCATGACATGTATGTAAAAATCTAAATAAAGCTTTTTACCCAATACTTCAAGTTGAAGCATATCTCAACACAAATGAACTGTTGAATCTATATTATGCATTTGCATATAGCCTAATTGCGTACAATAATATGACCTGGGGTTGTGCCACTGATTGAATTCGAGTATTTGTTGGATAAAAGAGAATAATGCGTTTAATTCCATGGGCCGTGGTGGTCGGCTGGTAGTGCGTTCGCCTAGCATGCGTGGGGTCGTGGGTTCGATCCACCGATTCACCGGTCTCGTGCATGGCATCACACGTTACAAGGTAAGGGCTGCGTCTTCCCTAGCTCACACAAGTCTCTCGAAGACTTCTGAGGGTTGCGCGTAGGGGTGCAATCGGTTGACTGAATTAACAATTTTAACAATTTTAACAACAATTTCCAATCTAAGCTTCAGAGAAGGTTGCAGGAAAACCTATTAAAATTAAAGATATTTCGACATTTTTTCCACATGTTTCACTAGTGCTCAATCTACGTGAGAAATAACTTGAAAGATCTGCAGTTTACTAGCGATTTTCACAGTTATAATACACGAGATAAAGAATTATAAATACATTCCATATGACAGCAAAGTCCACACTACAATTGCATAATGATACATAATAAACTGCCTGGTGAAATGTAATGTCCCATTTTAACATTTACCCATTTCGGTAAAATTCCGTTAACCGGGCGCTACAAGCTTCCAAAAATTTTTTTTTTGGGACTTACGTAATTTAACTTCCTGAACACAAAAATCCAAATGAAATTTCTGGCGGTCTCAAGTAATTTCGGAGATACGGGCCTTTTTTTGAATGAAAATTGGCATTTTCTGGTACACGTTTCTTCTTTGAAAAACACACTCAAATGCCTCCTTATTTTCACCAGCACAATATACATACCCTAATTCAACAGTTTTACCCTTTTTTTTCAACAGTAAAAATACAAGAGCTTTTTTTATCGGATAAATTTCTTTTTGTAATGAAATAATTTTGCCAATCAGTAATTTTACGAGAAAAAATGACAGTTTTGTCAAATGTCAGTTTTTCGAGCAAAATTAATGATGGAAAAATTTTGAGTAAAAAAGAAATTTGTCCTTAAAAGAAATGCTCGAGTGTTTTTTGGCAAGATAAATTAACGACCGAATATAAATTGTCTCCATATTGACACTTTAGTATTTTTTGTAGATTGCGGGATTGCTTTTTCTATATTTTTTGTTATTTGTTGAGTTGAAACTTCCCCAAAACGACTCATGTTGTAATGTTTCAGTATCAACTATCAACAATACTTAAATAACTGACAGGGCAGACATTAAAATGACGTAAGCATACTAGATGTAGACGCTAAAGAGGAACAGGCGTTTTTATCGGTGATAAAAAACGATGCACCTTTTTTATCGCTGTCAAAATGGCAATACAGTCATCTTTAAATGACACATTTTATACAGGAGTTAATTTATCATTGAAAACAGTTTTTTAACAACAAATTGTAGCTTTAACTAGCAAATACAAAATCAACAAATTCATGCTGTTTTGTTTAGTGAATATCTGTTATTTCAGTTGTCAGGTTGGTAACAATGGAATTGACGGAAGAGCGTAGCTAATTTTGCGACATTGCCGAAGTGATTCCAGAAATATTCAATTCTCGTATCACATGGAATATTGTAGCGAATGAGTATGAAAAATGAGTTGATATAACCACAGCATTTTCCCATCAACACTCTGACTGCACATTTGAAACATTCTGTTTCTAGTAAAATTCAAAACAAACGAGACAGATCACGGAAAAGTGCGCAAACAAATATGAATATACATGCGCACAAAAAAAATAAAGAACACTTTTCACATAAAATAACCTACTTTAATGACTCTAAATTAACCCGACAGATCCGATCTTATGCAAACTTAATCGAGCTTACCCGACTATACGATACAGATAGGTTGCGTCTTTTCTATCTGTTTGCGCATGCGCATATACCAAAAATGAATGTTTGTGATCCGACATGTTTATAAAGGAAATTATTTGTTCGCAAAAAATGCCTGCTACATGCTCTGTCTATTCAAAAATATCTTTTGTGCATTCAAAATATTAATACCAAGATATTTTTTCCAATCCAGTTATGTGACAACGAAATGGCTTCTTTCATAACAAAGTAGCCAGTATCAATGTCTTTTACTGTCTCAACAACAATGAGTCTTAATAACTTTATGTACAATGCGACGTTGTCAGATTCCTTAAAATTCCTGCATACTGAATACTCATGAATATGAAATGTTTGTAGTGAATAGTTTTCGGAAGTATTGGCGCCCTAGAGACTGGCAATTTTTTCATCAATAATAATAATAATAATAGTTCCTAATAAAAACTCGAAGAGTGAACCATTCTTAGTGAAGATATTCAGCAAGAAATATGCAAGCAAAGTGAGCACGCGCATTCCTATTACTACTTTGTAACTTATGTAACTTATCTCTTACTTCTTGGTGAAGATATTTGCGAGAAAGACGCGAGCGAAGCGAACATTCCCATCACTACTTTATCGATTTCTGACAACTTTGAGTAGAAATTTTCATCCCTTATTCGTCAGTGAACAAGACCAGAAATACCCGAGCGAAACGACAGAAATCGACAAAGTAGTGATGGGAATGCGCGCGCTCGCCCGACTTTTCGCAAATCCGTGCGCGCGGTGAACCTAGGAAGGTTATTATTTATGGAGAACTTCAACTACCTTATTTGTCAGTTTCAACCGGGATTCGCATAGTTATCCAGAGTAATGAATAATAGTGGACTTTAAAAATAATAACTTAGATATTAGTCAGATCTATCTTGCTTAGAAATAATCAATTATTCATCATTCGCTTCATTTCTCCTCATCTTTCATTATTTATAAGTATTGTTAGGCCTTAGGTTGAGACAATGTATACAAATGTATAGAAAAATTCTTGAAAATATTAATTTTTTCTTAAAAGCCATTACACCTGAAACAGAGCCAAGCTTTCAAGAAAATGTAAATACTTTTTGAAGTTCTTTGTTTTGCATATAATACATATTATTTTATACGTTTCAGTTACTAGTCCATGAATGACTTTTTTATGTTTTTTCATTTTGTACTTTTCTGCGTTATAATTTGTTAAATTATCTATATCTTGTACGTTAGACATACAGGTTTTCATAATTTTTCCGGATTTTAACAACTTCCTTTTCTTGAGTTTTTGAATTTTTTTTCGAGAATGTGGGAGTCCGATCTCATTTATTTGCGTTATTTTTTACGTCCAAGTTATTCGAAATTGAATTATGCGGCGGTCCAATGTTTTTACTACCTTTTTCAAGATTTTCCGATACTATTTCTGCAAGTTTTTGAAAAATTCATCAAGAAGGACCTCCATGGTACTATATTATGGCAGAGTAATGAATAATAGTGGACTTTAAAAATAATAACTTAGATATTAGTCAGATCTATCTTGCTTAGAAATAATCAATTATTCATCATTCGCTTCATTTCTCCTCATCTTTCATTATTTATAAGTATTGTTAGGCCTTAGGTTGAGACAATGTATACAAATGTATAGAAAAATTCTTGAAAATATTAATTTTTTCTTAAAAGCCATTACACCTGAAACAGAGCCAAGCTTTCAAGAAAATGTAAATACTTTTTGAAGTTCTTTGTTTTTTATATAATACATATTATTTTATACGTTTCAGTTTACTAGTCCATGAATGACTTTTTGATGTTTTTTCATTTTGTACTTTTCTGCGTTATAATTTGTTAAATTATCTATATCTTGTACGTTAGACATACAGGTTTTCATAATTTTTCCGGATTTTAACAACTTCCTTTTCTTGAGTTTTTGAATTTTTTTCGAGAATGTGGGAGTCCGATCTCATTTATTTGCGTTATTTTCTACGTCCAAGTTATTCGAAATTGAATTATGCGGCGGTCCAATGTTTTTACTACCTTTTTCAAGGTTTTCCGATTCTATTTCTGCAAGTTTTTGAAAAATTCATCAAGAAGGACCTCCATGGTACTATATTATGGCATTGTCGTAGAAGTTACATATACAGGGTGATTCAAAAGTACTTTGTCAAACTTCAGGAGGTGATTCCTCACAATATTCTAATATGAATTGCCCAAATAAATAAATGTCCGGAAACGCTTCGTTTCCAAGATACAGGGTGTTGAAGTTTTATTTTTATTTTGTTTTTTTTTCAAATAACTCTTGAAATACTGAACTTAATTAAACGAAACTTGGTAATGAGAGGTTTTTGAGGTGTCGAATTCGAACCTGATGTTAGTATTTCTCTTACTCGTATGGGGCGCCACCTACACGTCTTTTTCTTTTTTGAATATTCATAACTTTTTTGATCGTACTTCTAGCACATTTTTCAGTAAAAAAATCGATTCCTCTATCATATCTAGGTAAAAAGCTACCCTTGTTAAAAGTCGCTGTAAGCAACCGTTTTCTGGATATTTGGACTTGAAAATTTCAAGTCAATTATTTGATAATCGATGCATGTTGAAGTTATTACCAATATTTTGCATTTTTCACAAGAATGCTTTGGAGAAGAATTTGACGTTTAAGTAAGTAGTTTTGGTAATTACATATTTTGTGACAGTTAAACGTTTTGTTGAAGTTTCCGTAAGTAGAAGTAGAAAACACTAATTTTGAAAAAATGGATTATTTAAACAATAATGCTCATTTAGCCGATATGCATTTCGTTCATGGCCTTGCGGATGGCAATGCGCGCGAAGCAAAAAGTATTTACCAGGAGCGATTTCCTAATCGAGTATTGCCTTCAGCTCCAACATTTGCTAGTCTCCATCGTCGTTTGGCAGAAACAGGTAGCTTTAAGAGGGCAGCTGATATTATTGGAAGACCACGAGCAGTCCGAACCCCAGAATTGGAAGAAGCTGTTTTGAACGCTCTCAAGGAGAATCCAGAAACAAGTACAAGAATAATTGCTGAAGCTGTCAATTCTACTCAGTACACAGTTTGGAGGATTATCCACGATCAACAGTTTTAGATATACCATATTCGAAGTGTACAAGCTCTTTTGCTACGAGACTTTCTCCAACGCATTACTATGTGTCAGTGGTTTTTGAGAAAATTGGCTGGAAATCCTCAATTTTTAAGATATGTACTCTTCACGGACGAGTCAAACTTCTCCCGAAATGCTATCACAAACTTTCATAACAACCATGTTGGGGCTCTCGAAAATCCGCATGCAGTTAGTGAAAGGCATTATCAGTATCAATTTTCTGTAAATGTATGGGCGGCAATAATTGAAAATTACTTGATAGGTCCTTTCTTCCGCTCCGACTGAATGGCGCAACTTACAGACACTTTTTAGAAAATGAATTGCCGGGACTACTTCAGAATGTACCATTAGAAATTCGTATCCGCATGTGGTTTATGCATGATGGGGCTCCGGCCCATTTTAGCGTTGTAGCCAGGGAATTCCTTAACACAGTCTATCCAAATCGATGGATCGGTAGGGGTGTAGAAGAACCTAACCAGCCGTGGGCACCAAGGTCCCCAGATCTTAACCTGATAGATTTTCATTTTTGGGGACATTTGAAGTCACTAGTTTATAAAACTCCAGTAGCGAACGAGGAAGATCTTAGAAACCGAATAGTAGAAGCATGTGAAACGATAAGGAACACACCAATAAATTTTGAGCGGGGACGAGATTCAATGACTAGACGACTGACTGCTTGTATCTTCGCTGAAGGTGGACACTTTCAACAATTTATTTGAATACAATTTAGTTTCGTTTATTTTAGTTTATTCTTCATATTCAAAATTTCCTGAAATAAAATATTACTATTAATTATTACTATTGAATTATTATTATTAAATTACTATTTCACTTAAAGATGTTATAAAGGAACGTACAAAAGTAATGACCTCTTCAAGGGAGTAAAAAGTAATAGAATAGGTGGCGCCCCCTACAAAAAAACCAAAACTGCTTACTTAAACGTCAAATTATTGCAAATGCAAAATAAAGGTAATAATTATTACATGCATAGATTATCAAATAATCCACTTGAAATTTTCAAGTCCTAATATCCATAAAACGGTTGCTTACAGCGACTTGTAAGAAGGGTTGCTTTTTTACGTAGATATGATAGAGGAATCGATTTTTTTACTGGAAAATGTGCTAGAAGAACACTGAAAAAAGTTATGAATCTTCAAAAAAGAAAAAGACGTGTTGGTGGCGCCCCCTACTAGTACGAGCAATAATAACATCAGGTTCGAATTCGACACCTCAAAAACCTCTTATTACCAAGTTTCGTTTAATTAAGTTCAGTATTTCAAAAGTTATTTGAAACAAACAAAAATAAAAATAATACTTCAACACCCTATATCTTGGAAACGAAGCGTTTCCGGACATATATTTATTTGGACAATTCATATTAGAATTTTGTGAGGAATCACCTCTTGAAGTTTGTCAAAGCACTTTTGAATCACCCTGTATGTACCAAATTTCAGAGCAATTAGTTTGGGGAAACTGGTCCTAAATTCAGTTACAATACTACATAATAAAACGGCAAGTTGAGTAAAAACTTCTTATAATTATAATGAGAGAGCAAGTGTCTTTATTGTTGTATTAAGGTATCTTTATCAAATCATAATATCACAACTGAGGCTCATCTGAAATAATTTCAGCGGTTTGATCGAGATTGATCTGACTGGTTCAGTTTTCGCACTCTCCTTTTCTACCATTGCATTAAAAAAACATAACGTGATTGTCGATGTCGTATCGATGAGAGTAATTGGGGAGTGATTTTTCGAAAGCCCTTATTTCCATCTACACCCAAAAATAAACTATCGATGAAAATCAAATTCTAAGGTTACAAAGCATCTTCTAACGGCGAAAGAACCATTCAAAGCAATACCTGAAAAGGAATTTCATACAGAAAGATATATTTCTACAAATGGTTCATACACGATTTCCTACAAAAGGTTTTATTTCCAAAAAATGATTGATTTTGAAAACTATTATTTTTTAAATTCAAAACACCAATCTGGTACGAGGTAGTATTGTACATTGATATCATTTTTAAATTTTTTGAAAATTTTAATTTCCCATCTACAGAAATATGCGGTTTCTGAAAATTTATCTCTAATGGAAAAATGGTCGTTTGAAAAATCACTCCCCAACTGTTTTCTGTTTGTCAACGAAACTTTCATTGTGAAATATTTTGAAGACCAATTACTCTACTCGTATACCAAATGTCGAATAAAACGTTTTCGGAACGTGGGAGTTTTCCATTAAACTTAAAATTCAATCATATTATTTGCGAACCGCGAAACTCCATTTAATCAAATGGAAACCTTTGAAATATTTCCGGATTGCCCTGGTTACAATTTCACAAAACCGAAGCACGTAAACACGTTTTATTATTACTGTTTATTATTCCCAGCGAAAAGATACGGTCTCTTGTGGAAAATCTCAATGAATTTAATATAAAGAGCGGACAATCAGGAATACACTTATTGTTTTCAATATTGGAATAACTTGTTCTTTACGGAGTTGTTCCCAAGGGAGTTTTCGCTATAACGACGATTACACCGGGGAACGTTTCCATTCAGATTGAAGTATTTGTGGCTGCAAATGGAATGTGGTTACTAATAGTCATCTTCAGTGTAATAAATGAACTTCATTTTATTTGGCGGAGTTTAGCTTGTAGCTATTCTTTGTCTCAACCGATCATGTTTCAAAGTAATAGTGAGTATCATGTAAGTTTGCACAAATGGAATAATATGATCTGTAATCTGTAATCTGATTCCTGAAGTCCTTCCTTGGAGATAATATGTCCAAAATACAGTGTGTTCCACTTACCATGCTCACCATAGGTATCTTTTTAATGGTGAGAGATACGAGGTTGGTTAAATGACACCAAATGTGGAGTTTATCAAGGCCAACTATAATGTGAAAGAATATTTTGATTAAATCCATTCGTTTTTGTTTTATACGCAAAAAATAGATTTTGATCATTTTCGTGTCTTCTCCGTAACTTCTTTATTTATGAAAATATTCGAATAGGAATTTCACATTCTCATGGCAGTTTTTCATTGAGATTTCGAAAAAAATATGAAATGTATACCAACTCTTCTAGAATTTGAGATATCAGCACCAACTTTTATTTTTCAAATGTGGGTCATAGCTCACTATGACTTAGTTATGAATAACTTTTTTTTCTCTTAAAGATGGTATGTCACAGAAAAAGTTTTTTGTTGATAACAACAGAGTTATCGTCATTTATACAAAAACACGAACAATTTTGAAGTCGCCATCTTGAATTTATAAATTTTAACAAAAAAATCATGATCTCCGACCTCAAAAACCCCCACATACTAATTTTGAATGGAATCGGACCATAATCACAAATCTCGTCCGCCATATTGGAGGAGCCGCCATTTTTTATTTTTTATTTCAATAAAAATTCCATAGTGCATCGTCACCAGAATTATGAACATCTGCCAAATTTCAAGTTATTAGGACCGCCAAAGTGGGTCAAAATTCACTTGCCAGAGACATGAAAATGATCATCAAAATCTGTTATTTGCGTATAAAACAAAAACGAATAGATTTTATCAAAATATTTTTTAATATTATAGTTGGCCTTGATAAACCCCACATTTGGTGTCATTTAACCGACCTCGTATCTCTTACTATTAAAAAGATACCCATGGTGAGCATGTTAAGTGGGACACACTGTATAATATTATCTTATCAAAAAAATGTACATTCATCTCTATTTATTTCTCTATTATATTGACGTAATTTCTGGAGGATCTGGGTAGATCTATTTTTGAACTGTTCTAATGATGATCCTTGAACCAAGTTATCATTGAAATTCCAAATCGTGAGCGATTTGATTCATCATCTTCTGAAGGAGCCGTTTTTATTCAAAAAAAATACTCTTTTTGCCAAGTATGTACCTCGGTGAGTTGATAATGTTTGAATTTTGACTATCACTTCATCAACTGGAATATGCAGGTATGCTTCGAAAGTGTCTAACCTGCAGAAAAAATCATAATTTTCCATTTCATTGAAAGTGTCTTCGGTTCTTGGAATTGAATAACGATTATCTTGAAGCTGATTGTTTATTGTCAGTTCTAAGTCAGCCCAAAGTCAAATTATTCAAATTTTTTTGGAACGTGTAATGGAATACTCCACTCAAAATGATCAATTGTTTGTATGATATCTTGACTTAATAAGTTGTCCAATTCTTTTTCGACTTGTTCTTGAAGTTCTTCGAGGCTTAATGAAGGCAGATCTGGCATGTGTGCGAAGAGAAAGGAAACATTGAAAAGCCCAAACTTTTCCAATTTCTGGTTGATGATCATCTTTGAATTGTTCAAAAACTTTCGACATCAATGTTTCAGTACAAGATATGGAGTTAATATCGTGAATATTGATATCTAATTCTTGTATCAATATTCTTCCCATAATCTGAATACCGTAGTCAGGAACAACGTATAGATCTCCTATGAAGTGTTTTTCCATATTTTTTTATGAGTGGTACCCAAAGAATAGTGTGAATAATTCGAGGTGATGAATAGTATTTGGAAGGCTTTTAAAACGAGTACTTGCTTCAACTAATTTGTGCGAGATATTTTCTTGCCGTCTCAACCCATAGATTAGAAGCAAGAAAGAATTTTGAATCCTCTGTATTTAATATAAGTACATTTTTGTCGAACAGGGACCGAGTTAGCAAAATTTAATGTTGATAGAACTAGACTGTCGCATATCATAATTTTGGCAACAGGAAAGCTTTGTTTCCATAAATTGACTTGAGTCGCATAGGATCTCTATATGAGCTTTTTCACATGTGCTTATTATAATTCATTACAATTTTTACATTGTCTTTAATATTTTCTCAAGCATTTTTTGGGCCAAATATCAGAACATTCGATGTGGTGGAGTGATTCAACAGGCAATATTCTGTAGCGAAATAAACAAAGCTGTCGACATCTTCGTTGATTCTGCTGCAAGCTGAATCAACATTATCGGGTTCAAAAGATTTATATATTTGCGAATCGCCAGCATAAATATGTGAAGTGCAAAACTTTAATGAGTTGACAAGCTCACTAGTGTAAATGGAAAACGGTAACGAACCCAGGATTGATCTTTGTGGGAATCCTGATTTCAGCTCCAAGGATCAGACTGTACGTTGTCCAGTACAACACACTGATATCTACTTTGGAGATAGTTATTCAAAATTTCTACAGCATTTTGTGAGATTCCTATATGGTGCAGAATGGAAAAGAGTATTTCGTCATTTGATGTGTCTAACATGAAATTCAAATCAACATCAATAGTTTTTCTTATGTTGAAAAAGAAACATTGATTATAACAGTATACGCAATGATCATAATACAAAACAGCTGCGATTTTTTTGTCATCATTACTTGTGGGACACAAGATATGAGTGTTTGTCATGTGCAAACACGAAAATATTTTCAATAATTTCACCTGTACAAAAGAAAAACGACCAGTGAGAGTAATGCAATCCCGTTGAACCAATCCACTCCACTGCTTGGCATCAAATCCTTTCGCGAAAGAATGAAATTCTATTACACCCGGAAAGATATTTGTAATCTCGCCAGTAAGAGTGGAAATGTAACGGGAGCTATGAAATTTGTTAGAGTATTAAATCTGTCACATTTTCACTCGAACTTCATCTTTACAGCCTTTTTTCCAATAGAATCCGGCACCGCCGAAAATATCTCTAGTCTCGGGGAACCCACATTAATGCAATAATTCATTCGATGTCACTTTTACGGATATTTATTTTTGGTAAGCTCGGGTGATTCCGAAGAGCGCAAAGCTCAGGTGGTTGAACGTTAAGTATCGTTTTATGGCCCAACTTTCCGGCAACTTCCATAAAAAATTCAACGTCAGACAGGCTATGACGGGGTTCGTTACAAATATTGTGACTTAGAGAGGAAATAGCCACGTTACGCCAACGCAACTTTGTTTACAGATGAATTATTGCCAAGATTTTTATTTAAGTCATGAAGAGGAAAAAATATTTTCAAACTGATTAACTTGTTAAATGTGAAAAACGCAATACTTTTAACCATCTATCGCATGGAATATAAGAGGGATTGAATAAAAATCTTTGCTGTTACTTGATGAAGATCCATAGTAATTATTGTACAAACTACCACAAAAACGATTTGATCTTCACAAACTTGTTTTGCTAACACTGATATTTCCAAACTGATTTTCTCCAACTCCATAGAAGAGTTGAAAATAGTTTGAAAGAAAAATTGTATCTTCAAAAACTCGAAAACGAAACAAGATATCGAAAAAATGTATTAACAGTTCTTCTAATGTCGATTTAATTGAAAAGATGAACAGGATGTTCATAAAGTCAGTTGTTGTGGAATCATCTGCGACTGAAAGTTGGAATTTAGTCGCTGTTTTCCATCGTACAAGATAACCTCTCTTGGAAGGGATTCATGAGAGGTTATCTTGTACGATGGAAAACAGCGACTAAATTCCAACTTTCAGTCGCAGATGATTCCACAACAACTGATACAAACCACTATTTTTGATCGACGCACGAAAGTCTACAAAAAATGTCCACACATTTTTTCCGTAAATATTTCAAAAAAATAAAAATTGTGTTTCAGCAGTGTCATTTCCCTCAAACAGGTCTGAAGGATGATACTATGAATATTTTTATATTTCAAACAAAAAAAAATTACTTATTAAAAATATCCGTTTTTTATAAACTGAAAACACGAGAACGAAAAAAGGTATCAAGAAAATGTGTATGGACAGTTTTATCCTCGACAAAGTCTGCAATATTTTCAGTGAAGATTTTTCAAATCTTAAAAAATAAACGGAATATTATTCCTCCTCCCCCACCCTAAAGTTTATGAGCGCTTTGCAACCGGATTTTTGCTTACTTACCCCCTCCCCCTCACATTTTGTTCGTTTGATTCGTGCCCAGATTGCTGCTATTTCTTTCCCCTCCAATTTTTTCTGGATGCTTTGCCACTGGTTTTGTAATAATTTTGATTATTCACTCCACATTTCCCCCCCTCTATCACCTCCATCAAATTTTCCATCCTTCAGAGTTCGTAAATGCTCCGTTTGGAATGGTCCAAATCTGTAATCATATTCTCACCACTTCACCTTTTCATTCATTAATATTACTTTCAGAATGTGTGTGTGTGTGTGTGTGTGTGTGTAGGAAAATGGCATTGGAGTTATCCTTTTGCCACAGAGTATTGGATATGAGTAATCAATCATATAATTATTTTACTTTTTGTCACCAACAAAGGCTTGTGATGTTTACCGGGAGTTGGATATTGAGGGATGTTAGTGTGAACAGTAGGTTTTGTGTTTCTTGAAAGTGGTTTTTACATGCAAAAAATAAATGGTTCAAATCGGCTACAGAATTATCATCACATGTACATAAGTTGGTGTTGCGTGCGCCTATTCTAAATAAATGTGCGGGAAAACTTCCGTGATTGATTTTGAGTCGCGTTATCGTGACGGCATAAAATCTAGATACGGTATATAATTCAATATGTGAAATTGTCTTGTGAGAGGTGGTTCTTGTGCCTCAGCTAGAATTGCTGGACATGGTGAAGATCTCATTGCTCCTATACATATTCTAATTGCCCTATATTGAATTCTATCTATAGAGGTTAAATTTGTGGAAGATGAAGAACCATACAACACACATCCATAGTCGACGATAGAGCGTATATAAGCCCTATAAAACATTAGTGCTATTTTTGGATCTGCACCTTGCTTAGTGTTTGCTACACATCTTAACATGTTCATACCTTTTTCACATTTTTTTGCACATGCTTAATATGAGAAGTCCAGGTAAGTTTTCTGTCCAAAACCATACCCAGATACTTATGCTCGTGCTTCACTGGTATATCGATATCACATAATTACTTTCAGAATCTGACCTGGATTATACACAGAAATATCCCTGGATTTTTCAGTAGTTTCTCTACTCAGTCAATATGAATAAACATTCTCTGAGGATGTTCCAAATGAAGTCTGATGTAATCTTGGCCTTATTGACGGACATGATACGAGATAGAAAGAGTTTATTCAGGCAAGACGAACAAACAACAAACCGCTGTAGGCTATTTAATAGAGCAACATATTAGGCATTCGAAGAAAATATGATTGTTCCAAGTTCATTCTGTTTACTAACGGTGCATAATTCATGAGGGTTAATCCGACACGTGGATACACTATTGGTAGACGTGTACAAGAAGTTGTTGCAAAGACGGAGTTGTATAAGCGATATGGTAATTTCAGTGAAAAGGTTCACGAGTAGGTAGATTTTAGCAAACTGGTCATATCGTGAAGAAGTTGAAGAATGAGAGAAGCGTAGATTATTCAAGGTATTACATGAAGGTTTTTACTGGTCCCAAAAAAGCCCTTCTTCTATTTCATCAAAATCACAGAATGAAAGGCGGTCAAACACAGATAAATAAAACGAGCCAACAAAAATATTTGAAAGATTTATCGCATTTTTGATGAAGTTTCGTTAGTAATCAAAATTATTCTTGACTGTTTCAATCACATCGTGAAAACTGGTGTCCAGAAGAAAAAGCAGGTTCGGAAAGCAGGTATATACAATGTGACCGCTTGAGTAATCTACATATGTGATACTTTTTGAGTACCTACTGAATTAAAAAAAAAGGTTGCTCATAAAATGTTCAACATGGTCTAAAACCTCAAATACGACTATCGTACATCAATTTGTTTGAGCCGTATACGAGTATTGTTAAAAAATATGAAATTTTCTGAACAGTAAAGTACCTTTATTCGTGACAAATCCGAAAATGGTTATCAAATAAAGTTTATAAGAGTCGAAAGATATGTTCAAATATCCACCTATCTACAATGAAACGACAGGTTTTGTTATTTTTCACAATGATTTTCAGTTGTTAGACCAAGATGGATGGAGAAAATGGTACTGGGAGGAATTCAAAATGTGATCATTAATAAATGCATTTGATTATGGATTTCAAGCTACATTTATTTGTTATTTTTTTGATACCCTCTACAAACATTTATTTGTTATTTTTTTTACAAAATCTGACCTTTTGATTATTTATGTCTGCTTTGCTATAATTTTATGTCGTCTGCACAGCAATTTCTAGAGAGACGATATTATTTCATTGCAGTGAAATGGAGTGAAGATATACCAATGGGGAAATGTACAGATATAAGTGTTTTCACAAATTGTTTGCCTTGTATAACTGGAAACCTGATGCTATTTTTTTTCTTTTGTGTCTTGGCATCGACTGCTAAGGTCATTAGCCACGTGTTCTGGATATGCCTTGTTACTAACTCCATACGCCACCTTAGGAGCAGCACTGTTAATTGGAACGCAACAGTGAATCGTGCAGGACTCACCCTAGTCCAGTAACGAGATTTGAATAATTCAGAGCCAGTTTCACAGGTCCCAGTTAACCTTTAAATAACTAAGTGAGAGTTCAGATGGTGAATGACAGTCTTTAAATGGCGTTTGAAGGTTCACATTCTAACCATCCGTTAAAAAATCTGGACTCTAACTGGAACCTGTGAGACAGGCCCTTAATCGGTCAAATTAAATTTAAAAATCCCAGCCGCAACTGGGACTCGAACTCCGGACCCTTCGACCCAAAGTCGGATGCTCTAACCACTGCGCCACGCCCCGACATACCTGATGCTATTTTGTGGAGTTTCGTTATTTCATTCTCTTCTTTATCAACCTTAAGTATAGAGACTTTTTAGTAGTAGTTCATCTGAATTTCGTTATGTTCAATAATAATAATAGTGTCCATTCAGTAACTCATGGTACCACAATTAAGAAAAACTAAAAATGGGATTATATTGTCCAATGAACTTGCTGAAAAGGTCTAACCCTGCGGATGCGTAAAAAAGTAATTTTTCTTTGTCGTTCATTATAACGCAATGGTTTGGAATATCTGCATGCAATCTCCAGGACTATAGTACCCGCATTTTTCGTTGATTACTTTTCGAGTTTTGCCCTCCGGAAAAGACCTGAATTTATATTGGTGTTTCTGGTAATTGAAACATGTACTTTGTGGCTCATTCTGGGAGACATTTTCCAAATCATTTAATTTTAGAAAAGATTGCGAGATAATTATATAAAATCTCATGAAGACAAACTGACACTTGAACCGTTCTTGAGGATTGAGAACTGGGTACATCTGATATCTAGTCAGTCTACAAACATAGCTGAATTGAAAACCATTTGAAGTTCACGATTTGATAGATATAAATACGGAAAAATTATTGTCTGAATATCTAAGTGCTTCAATACGCCCCTTCTAGGATTATGATTAGTCATATCCAAAACGATGGAGAAGCTTTCAAAATAACAGTATCGAGTAGACTGTCTCCTTTCGAACTGACCGACTATTAACCAAACTGATATGCATTGCTGTTCTTACTGTTTTATGTATAATATCTACTTTGTAATTCCCACAATGGGGTTAACATATTGTTCATATTGTTTATTTATTGTCCGTATTGTACATACCTTTATGAAAGTAAGTACTCGCATGTATGCTGGCCTCAGCTACGTCTAACTCTTCGAAATGCAGACTCGATCAATTCTTTATTATTATGAACACTAATATTCACACCACGGTCTAAATTCACACGTAAAATCTAGCGGATTTCGTAAATAATTAATTTGACAACAGCAAATGACAGTTATTGTCACAGGCGCCTATGTATTAATTATAACGTGGATTTACGAAAATGACTCAATCGCCGCTCTCGTACCGTGCCGTATCATAGTGACCACAGCGGACGAAAAGAGTTTGCGGACGAAACGTGTTTGCGGACGAAAAGTACTTGCCTACAAAAATAGTCGATTTTTCGTCCGGAAATTAGTACGTAAAATGTCATTTTTTGCAGAGGTCGACGAAAAATGTTTTTATCTGAAATAATACTTAGGTGTCTTTTTCAAAAAAAGCTGACGATCCCAAAACTAAATCAGTCTCTGCAATCAGAACTTGCTGAAAACTCCTCTATTTCCATGAGGTTTGGAGACAAAATATTCATTTGACAAAGAGTTTGAACTAAATCTTTGTCAAAAATAATCTCATCATCAACAAACGTGATAGAAATATAGTTTCCAGCGAATTTTGAAAAATATCCAACCAACAAAACAATATCATGTGTGCTCTAATGCATGTTACTTCCCAGGAATTTTCCGTCGCCATCACGTCATCAAAATTTATAGAATTCTAAGTTAAGTTATTTCCTCACAATGGTTTTGGTGTCAGCGATTGTATTGATTAAAGTGTCTCTAGAATTCGACAAAATTTTATTAGAGTAATTTGCTTACCAGAGATAATTATATAAAATCTCATAAAGACAAACTGACACTTGAACCGTTCTTGAGGATTGAGAACTGGGTACATCTGATATCTAGTCAGTCTACAAACATAGCTGAATTGAAAACCATTTGAAGTTCACGATTTGATAGATATAAATACGGAAAAATTATTGTCTGAATATCTAAGTGCTTCAATACGCCCCTTCTAGGATTATGATTAGTCATATCCAAAACGATGGAGAAGCTTTCAAAATAACAGTATCGAGTAGACTGTCTCCTTTCGAACTGACCGACTATTAACCAAACTGATATGCATTGCTGTTCTTACTGTTTTATGTATAATATCTACTTTGTAATTCCCACAATGGGGTTAACATATTGTTCATATTGTTTATTTATTGTCCGTATTGTTCATATATTGTTCATATTGTTTATATTCTTTATATTATCTTATTTCTTTCACTTCTTTCCCTTCAGGAACATAGGGTTGAGTTTAAAAACAGCTCACGCTGACACTCCGCCTTTTCACCTCCACTGTTGTAATAAAGACGAATTATTATTATTATTATTACAAACTCGTGGACTGCTTTAGAGCAGAAGAGGAACTTTCGACAATATGGTTCAGAAGTCAACTGAGAGGATAGCGAAAAATGGAGAGAAAATTTAAATTTGTGATGTGCCTCAGAAAACAATTAAGTAATGTTTCCTGCGGTGTACTAAAGATGACTGGTAGAGCCGATTTTTTTTCATCTAGAGTTGAAATAGCTTCTATTTATTATAAAAATGATACTATTACTTTATCCTGAACCCCCTTGATTTATTCCATCGTTTTTTGATTAAAATCTATCTATAAATCAGTAATCACTTGATGAAATAAATTATCATAATATGTACATCAGTTATTTTCAATTTTCTGAGTTTGGTCTATACAGTGTCCTTCATAAAGTCCGCATCATATGGGAAAAACTTTTATTGATGATTTATTTTGAAATTCGACTTGGGCGTTGAGTTGTGCTTTAAAAAATATGAAAAATGACCTACTCGGATGAGATCACGTGACTTTCGCTACCTGTCAAAAGTAATATTTTTTCAAAGTAATCGCTGAAAATAGGCTTATTTATTCGAATTTCAAAGGAAAAAGTTGTTTCTTTTTCGATTTTACACCTACATCTCGAATTTGAATGTTCTATTGCAACTTTCACTTTTTGCCATTTTTTTGATAATTACAAAATTTCTGGAACATTAAAAAATTCTTAACTTCGACAAAACTGTTTTATACCAGTAGCTCTAATATGCGACTAAATTTCAATCACGAATCATCAAAAAAAAAAATTTTCTCAAGAAAAAAAGAATTACTGGTTAACATTTCTGTTATATTTGATAATAATAATAATAATAATAATAATTATTATTATTTTCCATTAGACACAGATTACATGTATTGGAATCGTCAAAGTACACATAAATCTACGACAGTACAGTTCACAGTGTAAATATGTCAATAACTAACAGCTGTAGTAATAAATAAAAAATATAAATAAATACACACACATATTATGAGTCATAAAATTCTTGTAAATTATAAAAACTACTCTCAATTAAATAAAAATGCAAAGTTGACGTATCTTCAAGCATCTAGGATAAGAATTCATCTAAGGGGATTTTTTCAGTATTAAAATGATACTAACGTCATAATTCAAAACATCATCATACTTCTTTACTTATTTAACCAAAGTTTATGACTTTTCACGGTACAAATCTCAAATTAAATTCTTACTAATTCGGCTATGAAAATTTCATCAATTTTGTGAAGTAGGCTATGGAAACAAATGAAAAAGGCAGTCAATGGAAATAATTTCATATCATTTCAATACTGAAAAAATCCACTTAAATGAATTCTTATCCTACATGCTTGAATATACGTCAACTTTTCTTCAAACATAACAGAAATGTTAACCAATAATTCTCATTTTCTTGAGAAAAACATATTTTTTTTGATGATTCGTGATTGAAAGTTAGTCGCATATTAGAGCTACTGGTATAAAACAGTTTTGTCGAAGTTACGAATTTTTTAATGTTCCAGAAATTTTGTAATTATCAAAAAAATTGCCAAAAGTGAAAGTTGCAATAGAACGTTCAAATTTGAGATGTGGGTGTAAAATCGAAAAAGAAACAACTTTTTTCTTTAAAATTTTTGGAAATTCGAATAAATAAGCCTATTTTCAGCGATTACTTTGAAAAAATGTTACTTTTGACGGGTAGCGAAAGTCACGTGACCACATCCGAGTAGGTCATTTTTCATATTTTTCAAAGCACAACTTAACGCCCAAGTCGAATTTCAAAATAATTCATTAATAAAAGTTTTTCCCATATGATGCGGACTTTATGAAGGACACTGTATATTTCAGTTACTCCTTCCTTAGCTTCTACAAATTTAAGAAAAATATCTACAATTTTCTTTCTTTTCATCCTCTCTGTTCTGCAAATTATTCATGATTATTCTTTTCGTCTATCTCGATATGTATACATACGTATTTTACAATATATAAGGCAATAAACATTTATGTACTGGTGTTATTATATGGCGTGCCACGATAGTAACATATACAGTGACACTCTCGTAATGTATTCTCCACATGCTGAAAGTCAGTGAAGGTCTACTTTCATGAACGTTTCTCTTCAAATAACCACATGAGGAGAATTCTTAAGGCGTTAGATCGTGCCATCGGGGAGGCCAATAATTCTCCAAATATCGTCCTATAACTTGGCCTGTGCACATTTACCTTACTGCTACAGTGTGGTGTATTGGTCCACCATCGAACTGGTACCAAAACACTGCCGTCCTAAGCAAAAAAGCCGTATCTGCAAAAACTCTGAAGCTGAGAATCTGTTGTTTCGACCATCTTAGATACGAATAGTCTTAAACTTGTGTACTAAAAGCAAAATGATTGATCAACTTTGACTATTTAAATCTAGGTTACGTAATTTTTTCTTTGGACAAAGTTAAATTTATAGTGTTTCAAGACTACAGAAACCAATATCTCCATATTCACATTTTTTGTAGATACGGCTTTTTTGTCTAGTATCAAGGTCCATATTATTCAAAACCTCACTAATCTCATCAGCTAGAAAATTTCGGTAATCTTCAGCTGTCAAAATATTCTGAAGAAATATGGTCCAAATATTTGATTATCAAATACTGCTCACCAAACTGTGGTTTTGAATGAGTACTGATCCAAACATTCGATTATGAAACCAGTATTTTTTGGGACCACCACCGGCAATTTTGGGAACTCTCTGTATATATGAGTATCTTGTTTTCATTCAGATAAACAACCAAAAGTTCATTTACTTTCCTTGAATTTCGGTAGTGAAATAGTCTTTGTTTGTTTTTATGTTTGTTATGTCACTAGTGATTTGATTGTTACATACTTATATACGAGCAATTTCTGGAGAAATCTCCACCTCAACCATCAGCAGTTCTTCAGGAGCTTTGCCACAACAGTTTTTATCTTTTCCTTAGGACGCTTATTTGACCTCTCCATAAGTTTCCTTTTTCCATTTTGGAAATGCTAATAAGTTCAGATATTTTCGTACTTCAAGAAGAATATTCTAAATACTTCAGCGTCCCATATGGGTATATATTTATAGTGGTGACATGAGGACGGAAAGTTTTCTCTTCACCATTAATACTATTCCAAATATTTTGCCTGGCCCTTTCAATAATGTAAAAGCTCCCCCCATAACTGGAAAGAAATGTTCAGAAAACGCAGTCGTCAATTTCGGTACAACCTCAAGTCCCTCCCTGTATTGGGGTTACATGTAAAGCGACAGAGCCTACGTCCAATTAATTTATTAAACGCCTGACTTGTGGCGATTATCTCAGTCATTAAAATAACTCATGTAAATTTCATTTCGGTAACAGCTAACGTGAGTCCGGAATATTAATCAATTCCACCCCATATTTTGAGCATTGTTAAGACACGCAATGATCATGGAGTTGTGAAAAGCACAATTCTTGATAGAAATCGGAAAATCTCCAGACCAACGCTGCAAGGAAAACAAACCCAAGAAATTCAGCAGGAGTTGAACTTTTCGTTTCTACAACGGCTGTTTGATACAAAGCAATCAATTATCTCAATTTCATACATTCATGAAGTACAGGAACCAACAGTGGTTAACAATAATCCTCTGATCATGAAAAAACTGGTAAGCAAATAACTCTAATAAAATTTCGACGAATTCTAGAGACACTTTAATCAATACAATAGCTGACACCAAAACCATTGTGAGGAAATAACTTAACTTAGAATTCTATAAATTTTGATGACATGATGGCGACGGAAAATTCCTGGGAAGTAACATGCATAAGAGCACACATGATATTGTTTTGTTGGTTGGATATTTTTCAAAATTGGCTGAAAACTATATTTCTATCACGTTTGTTGATGATGAGATTATTTTTGACAAAGATTTAGTTCAAACTCTTTGTCAAATGAATATTTTGTCTCCAAACCTCATGGAAATAGAGGAGTTTTCAGCAAGTTCTGATGGCAGAGACTGATTTAGTTTTGAAATCGTCAGCTTTTTTTGAAAAGGACACCTAAGTATTATTTCAGATAAAAACATTCAGAAGACGATACAAAATTCAATAACTATTTTCAAGACAGCAATCAATAAACGCAGTAACCTATCTAGACAAATTGATTCATTTGCCATTCTATACTTGTACAGATTTCCTTTTGTTTGTTTTGTGTGACAACTATGATAACTAGACTTTTCCAAATGATACTTTGGAAGGACTTCCGTACATATTAGTCAGCATATTATATTATTCCTAAATATTGGACTTGAAAAGAAAAATGTCCAAAAGACTTTTTATATTCTTTCAAATTACTCAAATACTATCATCGCCCCTATTGGTATTGTTAGGTATGGATGGTGACTGATGCGCTGCGACCTAGTTAGATCTATTGTGCCCCATCTTCTTCTGCTATCTCAAGGTGTTCTCGTTTACAGCAGCCCCTCAAGCCTCAATTCCTTCAGGACTTTTAGGATTTTGAGGGGGTCCATTTGTGGTATTTCTTCCACAGTCAGCTGGTGTGATCCCAGTATATTTAATCTTTTGTGGTGTACAGCATAACACTCCATCAATATGTGGTGAGGTGTTTCTGGATGTTCCCCACAGAATCTGCAGGTGTTGTCCTCCTCCAAGTATAGCTTCCTTAGGTGTTCTTTGAGTCTGCAATGCCCCGTTAGAAATCCTGTGATTGTCTTTAGACTAATTTTGCTGAGGTTAATCGATCTTGCTCGGTTGAAATTGCCGAGGAGATCTTTGGCCTGCCTTAGCCCTGGAAGTCTTTGCCAGTATGTTGCTCTCATTGCTTCTTCAGTTTTATTGAGTTCTTCTTGGAAGTGAGACTTTCCAAGTCCGCAGAATGGTTCTGGCCCGATCAGTGGCGTTGATGCCCCTTTTTGTGCCAGGGTGTCTGCTTATTCATTGCCCTCTACTCCGACGTGCCCAGGCACCCAGAGGAGGATCTCCTTGTTGTTCCTGCCTCTAACCCTAATATCAAATATATTATGGCATATGACATATCGATTCGATGCCGTTGTTTGAGCGATATTACATATTCCCGCATTTCAAGTTCGAAGAAACTGTTTCAATCCGTGCTATTTTTACTCGTTCGCCTTGCAGGTTTGAAAAGTCATAGATAGTAGTAATATCTCTCCAAAAAATGATTTTTTCGTGCAATCGCACGCGAAGTCAGTATTTCGCGTTCTCAGCACAGTCCGCGAAATTTAATTTCGCGGCCGTTACCCATAGCAACGGCCGCGAAACCAAACGTCACTTTCAAAAATGTTTTCAGACATCGTCTCAACATTCTGTTTGTCACACCAATCTTTAAACTCGCCGTAACATTTTTCGTACTGCCGATGCCGTTTAGATTTTTCGGGTATTAAAACGGAAAGCGCCGAATTTACAACGCTTTTGAGTTCAGGAGGAGTGGAAGGTACTGAAATATCGCTATCAGTATCAGACATTTTGCGTTTTGACAAGAACTGTCAAAATATTTTGTATATATTGAAACATATCATTTCCATAGCACACGGTGATATTGTTAAATAAATTGAACTGCTGTTGATTTTAGAGCAATAATATATTTATTTACAGCTACCTATTTTAATAATTTTAACGATTGCACGAAAAATAGTGTGTATGCCATGGCCGCAAAACTTTTTAACGACCTCAAGATTATCATGCCTCGGCCGCAAGCGGCCTCGGCGATAACTGTTCTTTCGGTACGTTAAAAAGGTATTTCGCGGCCTTAGCATACAAATAACTATTTCATGCTTGCCAGAACCCGAAAGTGTGGTTCTTTTCTATTGAGGTGGGTTTTGTCTCGCAATATAAAATTCGTCAACTCTTATAAAAACTGAATAATATTGTTGGGAATTCTAAAGCAATTATCTGGATTTGGCTTATTCCGTTCAAAAAATGCGTTAACCAGCTGGGCTAATTCTTCAGTATAATCTTATTGAACATCCACTAGCAGTGGCGTACTGAAAGAGTTCAACTGCGATAAACCAGTCTGACTTTTCCTAGTTTATACTCTTTTATTAATATAGAAATGTTGGAAAGGTGAGTAACCAGAGAGTCAAAAGATCATTTTTGGTGTGTAACAAATCACCAAATCCAGATTTCATTAAGAATTCGTCGATTTCCAGTCAACTGATTCATGAACGGAGAAATAAAATGAGTGTAAATCCATAACGGGGAAGGCAAATACTACAGACTTAATGATATTGCAATTTTCGAGGTGTGTTAAGATAAACACAAACGATGGGAGCTTACGCTCATGCAGGTGAGTGCTACTTAGCAAAAAACTCTTTGAGAACTACTGCTACTCACGGCCATTTTTGAAACAGAGCAAGGGTTTTGTTTCATTTTGGCATCTCTGATTCACCCATTTCATTGAGAAGAACGAAAACATCACATTGGGTCCCAAGGATACGCTCATCAGTTTCGATGTTACCTCATTGTTTACGAAAGTACCCATCAACGATGCCAGAAATTTTCAGATGGAATTGCAATAACCCTCTTTCGACTCTGCCTTACCACTACGTATTTTCAATAATAATAATAATAATAATAAAGCTTTTATTCCATTAAGATCATAGTTACATGATATTGAAAAGGTCACAGGAGATAATTGTATATATATATATATATATATGTTTGGAAAGGTTTCCGCGGTCAGAAATATGTACATTACCAAGTTCATGGGTTGAACCGCGTTGAGAGTTTATAACTCGACGTTTCGGCTCCTGCTTTGGAGCCATTTTCAAGAGTGTGACTGCGAGGCCTCTATCTGCCTACTCCTCGAGTCGTGGTCTTGAGAGATATCAAGGTCTCAACCTGCCTACTCCTTGATCTCAAAAGACGATCCGATGTTGGTTGCACTGTAGTATTTATAGGTGGTTGGCTACCTGGAGGTGGGCGGGTCTTACGGGTTTTCTCGTTTGTCTTGTCTGCTGGTGCCTGCTGTGTAGTTGGAGTTAATGGGATAATAATTGATTGCGGATAAGTTTCACGTGGCCTGGTAATTACGGTTGGAAGAAGGGGCTTCCAAATGGGGTTCAATTTACGGCTATCATCTTTAATGTTCAGGCAATCAGGCCGTTTTTCGATTTCGATGGCTTCTCTGATAAAACGAGAAGTTCTTGAACGTACTGGGGCGATGGTTTTCGGATACAGACCAGACCACATAGACAGAAACATCCAAAAACAGCTTCAGAAACCATTAGTAACCAAAAACGAACCACAAGTTGAAGACCGTCCATCCAAAGTCTTCTTCCCTTACATCAAAGGGGTGACGGACAAAATCAGTCGACTTTTCAGAAAAGCAAATATCAAAACCATCTTTACCACAGAACAAAAACTATCATACCTCATCAGACCAACAAAAGACAAAAATTCCCAACGAAGACCATGGTATCTACGAAATTCCCTGTTCTATCTGCCCCCACTCTTATATAGGAGAAACTTCGAAACAGATCCATTTTCGATCCTATCAACACTCCCTTTCAGTTAGAAATCGAGACACCAGCTCCGCATTAGCTCTTCATTTCATCCAAACGGGTCACCCCATAGATTTCGAGAAAACGAAAACCATCGCCCCAGTACGTTCAAGAACTTCTCGTTTTATCAGAGAAGCCATCGAAATCGAAAAACGGCCTGATTGCCTGAACATTAAAGATGATAGCCGTAAATTGAACCCCATTTGGAAGCCCCTTCTTCCAACCGTAATTACCAGGCCACGTGAAACTTATCCGCAATCAATTATTATCCCATTAACTCCAACTACACAGCAGGCACCAGCAGACAAGACAAACGAGAAAACCCGTAAGACCCGCCCACCTCCAGGTAGCCAACCACCTATAAATACTACAGTGCAACCAACATCGGATCGTCTTTTGAGATCAAGGAGTAGGCAGGTTGAGACCTTGATATCTCTCAAGACCACGACTCGAGGAGTAGGCAGATAGAGGCCTCGCAGTCACACTCTTGAAAATGGCTCCAAAGCAGGAGCCGAAACGTCGAGTTATAAACTCTCAACGCGGTTCAACCCATGAACTTGGTAATGTACATATATATATATATATATACATATATATATATATATATATATATATGTATATATATATATATATATATATATATATATATATATATATATATATATATATATATATATATATATGCTGAATACTTGTTTCAAGGAGCAATAAATGTTCCAGTGACTGTAAAACAGTCGAAAACAATCCTTTAGGAACTCACTATACCTTGGTATAGATTGTATGGCATATGTCCGACAGAAAACAACTACTTCTCTGGCTAATACCTCGACAGATATTGAATATGTCTGACAGATATAATTCAATATATATATATATATATATATATATATATACATAAAAATTCTTAAAAGCAAATAGTAAACTTAAATATAATTAGTCAAGTGGTGGGTTAAAAGACTTTAAAAACTAAAAAAATGAAAATTTGTTTCATATGATTTACAAATCTTGACAGATTCATGTAAAAATAAAAAATATGAATAATACAATGATAGATTATAAATTTTTTAAACTGATCATATATATGAATTGGTTTCATATGCTTCAATGAATAAAAATGAACACCCCAGTAAAATGAATAAAAATAAAATAGACTCACTCTTATTCGTGCAGATACTCATTAACACTATAATAACACTTTTTAATTAGAAAGTTTCTCAATTTATTTTTGAATATATTGTAGACTTGTTCTTGCTTTATTTCATCGGATAGCTTGTTATACATTTGAATTCCTGCATATGAAGGTGCTTTTTCATAAAAATTTGTTTTGTGATATGGAATCTGTAAGAGATTACCGTGCCTAGTGGTGTATTTATGGCTATCCGAATTTGCAGTGAAATCAGTTAACTTTGTTTTAATAAGTAGAATGCATTTCATGATATACAGGGTGTTTCTTAAGTACGTGTAGAAAATTTAGGAGCGTGTTGCAGACTTCAAAATAAGAAGAAAAGTTCCTATAAAAATGTTTCCGCAAGTTATTCGTTTCTGAGATACAGAGTGTCAAAGTTGAATTCTTATTTTTATTTTTTGTGAATAATTTCAAACTAATTTTGATAATTTGGAAGTTTGGAATCTGGGAATATTTATTATTTAGTTTATGTAAAAATATATTCCTGGTAGAGGTCACTGCGAGCAACTGTTTTCGAGTTATTGAGATTTGAAATAATCGATGCAAGTGATTTTGAAAGACAAGATTTTTAATTTAAAATAAATTCAATTAGAAATTAGTTTTTTCACAATTAACATAAAATTTGATTTTGTCATTGAAAAATCATCCCAGATACCAAACTTTACTCGAATATCACAAATATTTTGGAATTTATTCACAAAAAACAAATATAAGAATTAAACTTTGACACTCTGTATCTTAGAAACGAATAACTTGTGGACATGTGTTTATGGAAACTTTTTTTCTTATTTCGACGTCAGCAACATGCTCCTAAAGTTTCTACACGTACTTAAGAAACACCCTGTATATGCAAGGCACTGTCAATAGGTTATATTCCCTAAAATAATTTTTGCATGAATCGGTTCGTTTGATTCCAAATATCAAGCAAATTATTCTTTTTTGTGTGATTAGTAATCGCTGAGATGTAGTAGCGTTTCCCCATGCTATTATATTATACGTAAGGTGTGTGTATATAAGAGCATAATATATATTTATTAAAGAATGTCTGTCGAATACACGTTTTAATTGTAATAAAGCAAAAAACCCACTATTTACTCTTTTATTGATTAGGTCAATACAGTTTTTGAATGTTAAGGTGTAATCAAGAAACGTATCAAAGAACTTCGTTGATTCTGCATTTATCAGCCTATTATTATTATTAGAAATTTCAATTTCTGTAGTTATGCTTTTGTTTTTTATTGAATATTGCATGAATTCGGTTTTGTTATTGTTAACTATGAGGCGATTATTTTCACACCAGTTATTGAATTTGTCGTGAAGAATTTTTATCTTGTAATCAAGTTCATTCTGGTTTTTGGCATATATTGCCAGTGACACATCATCAGCATACAAAACCAGACAATCTGTTTCCATGTGCATTGATGAACAAGCTGAAAATTAGTGGACCCAGAACGGAACCCTGAGGTACTCCTAGATCGGTCCTCTCGAATTCTGAAATAGTTTCATTGAGCCTTATAGCAATTTTTCTATTGTTCAAATAAGACAGTCAAAAGCTTTGGACAGGTCGAAGAAAAGTGCACCTACGAGCTTTCTCTGATCTAGATATTTGTAGATGTATTCAACAAACTTGTAAATAGCACTTTCTGTCGACCGTCCTGAATAAAATCCACAATTATTTTATGTTTATCAAGATAAGATATAAGTCTGTTATACATAGTTCTTTCTATTATTTTGCTCATAACACTTGGTACCGTTATTTGTCGGTAATTGTCTATACAAAGGGGATCATCCTTTTTGAATGTTAGCGTTACTATCCCAAGTTTCAAGTCTTCAGGAAACTCACATGTTATTATGTTTGTATTAATTATATGCGATAAAGGTCCTGCAATTTGATTTGCTAGACATTTAACAATTTTGGTTGATATGCAGTCGACTCCAACTGAATTTGTATTTTTTAAATTTGTGATGATTCCAACAATTTCCTGATTAGTAACGGGCAAAAAGTAAAACGAGTTACTATTATTCCAAATACATTTTGTACAGGGTTTACCATCCGCGTAACCAAAACGATTTTCATCATCATCTATCAATTCATTATCAATATTCAATTATAGAACAAGGAATTCTAAAGTACCATCTGAAGAAAACAGAAAAAGGAGATGCTACAGATGTTTTAATTTGTTTTCACATTCGTTTTCTGTTTTGATCTTGAATGGACTGTGATTTCATTGCCAGTTTCATTCTACAAATCAAAATAATTTTGTAGATTTGAAATTCCTATTTAAAATCAATGCTGCGTCGAATATTTTTCATGTGAGGAAGAAAAGCCTATTTTTCATCTACTGAATTATTGATAAAGCCAGTGGAAGAAATTGCTACTTTCAAATCCAACTCTCCTGATGAATATTTTCCCTTCCATATCTGCACAAATACCTTGTATATTCGGATCCATTAAGGAGACACCCGTGGACTTTCATCGATTTGATTCATTTCAAGACCACTGGAGAAGCCCTCCGTATCACCTATTACATCTTATTAGTGGCAGGGGATTTTTCCTTAATGGGCACGTAGAGATCGTTGATCGTTATTAGTAAGGAGCACTTCATGAAGGAGGATATGAACAAGGCTTTGCTCTGTAGCTGAGAGTGCAAATGACACCGTCGACAAAACATTAAGCAGTTAATGCTTGTTAATAGCGCGACTTTCGACATAAATTTCAAATAAACACAGGTAGCGCGGCGAGATAGGGAAAACTTGGAGCATGTGGCATGCAAAGGAAACGTTCTGGTGCTATACCGCTAGTTAAGGGGTTTCCAACTGCAGTGAACCTTTTTTTTATCAATTTGAGTGTGTTTCATGAAATGAAGTTTGTGAGAAAGTTCTATTACTATTTCTTAACATGACATAAATAGTAACTTTTGACATCCACAGTCACTAATTGAAAGTTAGTTTGATACGAACCAAGGAATCCAAACGTAGATGATTATTCACTCAGTGACAGACACCCAACCATTTTGTTGCTCAGACTTTCAGATTTGTATTACTCAATTGCTTAGTATTAATCAATTCAGTCAATTATTTCTTATTATTATTATTATTATTAAATCATACTGATAGTTATTATGGACATACATACATTATGAAATGTCAAATTTTCACTAAAAAATTTATGAAAATCAAACCAGTTTCAACAAACATCGATAAACTAGCTCGAATAATAAATTGGACATAATTTCGCATTCTCATATTATTTTAATAATATGAGCAGGATTTGAGAGGCTAGAACCATAAAAAATAATTTCATTTTGTTGCGCAGATGGCTGTGATTTCAATTCCGAATATTATTTCCAAATTCAAACAATTTCTCTAAACATACAATAATGTTGATAAAAAGGGTAGTTTACTCTTGATCAATATTTTTAATTACTGTTTTCTCCTATACACCGTTCGAAAATTCAGAATTTTTACAACTCAAATCTAAGTTTCCCGCAATGCATCAATTTTCATCACTAAATATTTTTTCTGAAAAATGGCTAACATAAATTTTCCCATATGGTGCAAACTTTAATTTTCTCATATGGTGCAAACTTTTTGAAACTCACTGTATATTCGTCAGCAAGTCATCAACAGAACACAACTACTGTCCCTTACGACCGTTATATTATATCAATAGAACTCCCAGCAGAGTGTTCTACAAGAGCTACTTTGCGCCTACCTTCGATAAATACTACTACTGTTCCTTGATTCAAACCGACCTACTCTGAGTGGCATCATTATAATCAAGACTTATGAAGAAGTCAGTAGATGTGGTATAACCGGACGTCGTAATAGTGAAAACTGGACTCATCGTTTTAAAATTTGCAATAAATGTAAGATAATAGGTCATTTTGTGAAAGTTTGCAAGACTTCTTAAAAATGTTTAAGTCAATATATATATTGAAGGTTGACAATGTGAAGATGATAATAAACATGAATTCTGAGAAGTTTTACGAACAACTTTTTTAAATAGTGAATACTGAAATTCTCTCTTTGATTTGGGAAGCGAGTGTTCATTAATAAAAAATAAGCTAATGAACTTAGAGTTACAATTTAAACATGAACAGAAGAAAGGTCAACGATCTGGAGCTGGTTAACGAATTTGTGAAAACAGAAGAAATAATAGAAGGATGTTTATTGGTGAGTCGTAGAAACAGTCCTCACGGACGTAAACATTTTTGTTGTACGTAATTTCACTGGAAGCCCCAAAATATTTTATATTTGCTTCGGAAGCGAACTTTTTCAGTATAAAGTCGATTACGGTGACCTGGAGAATGAAAATAAAATAAACTTACACGATATCTTTAAATTTTCATTGTTGTATATTTTCATCTTTAAAAAATTGGGGTACATTCCACGATGATGAAAATAGGAAGTACGAACACAAAACTTGTTTCATTACGACCTTACAGGTTCTCATAGTACGACAAATACTATATGTAGAGAAATGTAAATGAATTGCTTTCTGCGAGCATGATTTAAAAAAAATTTATACGTGAACAAAACAGGTTGTCGAAGAAGATTTATGATCGATTATAAGGCTTTGTATGATACGGCAAAAATAAAATCTCCATTACCTGTTATAGAGGATCTTATTGCCTCTCTTGGGGGCTATACAAATTTTTCTACAATTTACCTATCTTCTGGCTGCCACGAAATACCATTGCATTCTGACCATATGCACAAAACGGCATATTTATCTCTCCAAAGGGCCAACATGAATAATTGAATGCCATTCGGACTATGAAATTCCCCAGCAGAGTTTCAGAGAATGATGTTTCAATTTTTTGTATATTTATCTTATATTTGAAAATATATCAGAGATGCTGTAAAATGGTGAATGTATTAGAGCTAAAAGCCTGTCTTCCTAACAATTCCTAAGAGGATTTCTACTTAAGTTTTGAGATGGACAGATAAAAACAAATATTTATTATTGGAAATGGCTTTATTTTTTCCACATATTCTCCATCGAGATCAATACACTTTTGCCTGCATTTGAACCAATTTTCGAAGCACTTTTTCCATTCCAATTGAGGTATCTCCAAAACATGTAATTTGAACGCATCAACTGCTTTTTCAGGCGTCGAAAAACGTGGACCTCACAATTTATTTTTGATGTTCGAGAATGAGAAGAAATCATTGGGTGCCAGAAGAGAACTGCACTGCAGATGACCCATAATTTCGATGTTTTGACTGCTCAAAAATTTTTTTGTTTCAGCAGCTGAGTGAGAGCTTAAACTGTCGTGGTGTCGTCTTCTGCGATTGGTTTCCTTGATTTTAACCTGAACACTTCTACGTTACTTTAATAAAACTGTGGCGAAAAAACAGGTGAACATTTGTTTCGAAGTGCTTCGCGCGCGAACAACTTTTCTTGGAATTGGATCGTCTTGAAAGACCCGTACGGTCAATTGTACTTTTGATTTGAGTTCATACGCATAGATCCATGACTCGTTGCCTGTTATAGTCTTATAGACGTCTTTTGCAGCCCCGCAATTGAATTTTTTCAACATTTCTTTGCACTACTCAACACGAACTTTTTTTTGGGCGACTGACAAATTATGCGGCATCGCAAGTATTTTTGACTACCTAATGTTCCTGCCATACTGAATGTATGCTAGTGGAACTAATGCTCAAGTATGCCTCAATCTTACAGTGTGTCAAATGACAATATTGCAATATCAGTTCACTCACAGCATCGATGTGTTGTGGTACAACAGACGATTTTGGACGACCTTCTCGAAATTCGTCCTGTAGCGAAAACCAGCTAAACACGTTGGTTCGAAATGGTGCATCATCACTGAAAGTTAGATTTAATCTACGTCGAAAATTATAGAAAATCATCGCAAGAAAATGCTCACGATTTAATTCAATTTTTTTACCAAGATGAATGTTTCAAGTATCTGTAAACAACACAAATAGCGTTCGTATGACAGCACGTTCTGAGTACGTTCCCTAGTAGAAATGTCAGACTTCAAGTTGACTATGTCAAATTTGACATATTCACATCAGTGTTTCCATATCTCAAAATTTGAGTAGGAATCCTCGGATCACAAAACTTTGAATACTTTTCTTCAAGAGATTATTTGCATTAGAAAACATTTCACCAATCTTTCACTTGTCGCATAGCCTGTGCGTGTAGAGAACGACTGTCATAATTTTCATATGCCGTGGCGCTGTAGAAGAAATTTGCTCTCCTAGGTCTCTTAGGTTTCCCAATTCTTTTCTATAATCGAATTCAATCTGAGGGAGAAATAAAACACCAGTGACGAAATTCATAACATACCAAGAGTTTTCGTAAAGCTACTACATACGCAAATTTGTGATGGGTGTTTAGCTGTTTATTTACTTCATTATTTGTCTCAAGTAGTATTCAGTAAATAAACAACTCAATGCACTTGGAAAACCGCACCATTCGGCTAATTCCAGTTGTTCTCCATTATTTATAGCCCGATTCAGACCCTTGTGCATGTTGCTCCTGATATACGAACCCTGTTATTTCCAGAATAACGCTATAACCACCCCAAAATTACCTTCTTGCGGAGGGGCGAAATGGAACGAAAACCACACATATCGCAACTCATACTGAAAAACGTCGAGCAACATTGAAAAAACCTATTACGTATAATAAGGTGATTCATTATTGAGAGAATGGTCGCTGCGCCCTACCCGAATCTAATATTGTTATGAATAAAAGAGTACTTTATAACACAGTTCTGTTGATGTATGCCGCAGTTTACGGCGACATTTACTGTCCTTATAATTTCTCGCTAATGCTAATAGGAAGAGCAACAAGGCCCTTGTGCGGCAGGCGTCTTAAATCAACACTTAATTGCTAATAGTCCATTAAGCGCCGCTGCGAAAGAAACTTTGTTTAAACGCGAATTACTTGCTTGGTTGCCTATAGTGCAGGTGTGGTAGACAGTGATTTTATTATATAAGGTTTTCAAAAATTGAATTTGCCGAAGAAAGGAATTTTCCACTCAATTTCATATTTGCAAGTGAAAGTATTCAGCACGCTAATTTGACAAGAAGGATAAACGTTTTGTGGACCGACGGTACTCTGAAGTACCAGATTTATATCCAATCATGTAAATTGTCAATCACAAGTAAAGCTTCTTCCAGTCGGACGGTACTCTCATGTTTGGTCAAGGGCGTCGCTCATTTTTTTCCTTTGGTGGGGTAAATCATCTTAATTATTGAATTTAATTTACAAATACTAACAATACTATTTAATAATTATTCTTGGGGAAGGAGTAGTAACCACTATTACCCCCCATGTTGACGCCCTTGGTAATGGAATAGTCCTCCTGGCCGACAACCATAAAAAAGTTTAACTAACCATTGAGATTTTGTATATCTGTTTTTATTTCAAGTCTCCCTGCCCAAATGTCTGGCACCAATCTCAGACGGTACTCACAGTAACATCTACCTGATAGGTTCGAAAGTCAGTTCACAGCATGTTGAAATGCATTTAATTGTGGTATTGCTCGTTTTGGGTTCACGCAAATGCCTTTGGGTCTCAAAAACGCCCCGTCCCTTCTCATAGACAAATTGTTACTAAGAGACGTCCACAGCAAATAGTGTCGACGAATCTGAAATGGACAATAGAGCGTCCTATGACTTATGAAGAATCCGGCATGCAGCTGAACTGATAAGGAAGTAGATGAAGAAATCACACATTCCAACTTTCTTTCTACCACCCAGAAAATCCCCAAACAAACCTGTGAAAGGTTTTCCAAATTGAATTTTGTTACCTGGTGGCAATTCAGTTTGTCTCTGATTTCAAGAATGTCCGACAAAAGCACATGAAAGTAACTTGTTTTTCACAACAAAAAAAGTTAAAACTCTTCAAAATAGTAGGAACTAGGCATTGTAGTTAACGGACCAATGATACCAGAGCTGAAAACTGTTGTACCAAGGGATAACTATCAGACAAGATTTCTGCAAAAGAAAAATGTTCCAAAATAATCTCCAATAATCTGCTGCGTCCCCACGTCCAAGAGTCCTTGCGTCCAAGTTTTCCTCCTCCCAAACGGAAATGCCAAAATGTATGGCGGTACTTTGAGCAAAATCTACTTACCAGGTTCGAAAGTCAGTTTACAGCAATTTAAAATACATTAAATGATGGAATTGCTCGTTTCAGATTCATGCATATGCCATTGGGTCTCAAGAATGCCCCGTCCCTTTTCACAGACAAATGGTTACTGAGAGACATTCAAACCAAATATTGTCGACCAATTTGAAACGGGTTATAGAGCGTCCTATGAATCATGAAGAATCCGGAATGCAGCTGAACTGATACGGACTGTGTCTCACGTCTCTTCGGAATCTGACCACCTTCTCGCGTGAACTTTCCATCTGTCATTTACTGCTAATTGTCACAACGTCTAAGTGTCCCCACTTCCAAGTGTACCTGCTTCCAAGTGTCTTCCTGCCCAAACAGCCACGCCCAAATGTCTTGCTTCAGTTTCTGACGACACTGGTACCGATATCTACCAGCAAGGTTTGAAAGTCAGTTTACAGCAATTTAAAAGTAATTTCAATGGTGGTATTGATCGTTTTATATTCATTCTTATGCCATTGGGTCTCAAAAATTCCCCAGTCCTGCTTCACAGACACACTGTTATTGTGAGATATTTGAAGCAAATATTGTAAACTAATTTGAAATAGGTTAAAGAGCGTCCTATAAATTACGAAGAATCCAGCTGAACTGATATGGACTGTAGATGAATAAACCGCACCTTCGAACTTTCTACTAACCACAAAATACCCGTTAACTGGTGGTTTTTCTGTTTGTCACCAGATTGATCGAACCTCAAGAATGTCCGACAGAAGCACATCAAAGTAACTTGTTTACCATTTGTTGTCCCCTACAAGAGAAGTACAAACTCCTCAGAATATAAAAATGAAGGACTGTAGCTGAAGGGCTATTGATGTCAGAGCTGAACACTTTTGTACTGAGAGATAACTGTTAGAAATGATTTCCGAAACAGATTTCAAAACAATCTTGAATCTTTGCTATTCTCTTGAAGACAGTGCTAACGATCTGAAGATAAAAAATAACATAAATGAGCATTGTCTAAACCTCCGAAACACTGCAGAAAATTCAATTATCATTTCTTATTGGTAATGTTCATATTCGAAAATGCGAGGACACTACACCTGCTGTCGGCAATGAAACTATTGTGATGAGAATTATTCAGCCTCTTCAACCAGAAATTCCAACCTTCGGTCCATTCGTACATCGCCCACGTGTCCTCGTCCTCAAATATCCGTGCATCTAACAGCCGTATGCATAGTCAATTCCAGCGACTCGCCAGAGTTTCGCCGCTCGCTACACAAGAACTATCATGCACAGTCAAGCTCCAAAAAGGTGGTACATCGCCAGCGTTTCGCCAAAATGTGACTTATCGCGTAGTTGTCACTTTTTTGGAGCTCGACTGTGCATTATAATCCTTGTGTGGCGAACGGCGAAACTCTGGCGAGTCGCTGACGATTGACTATGCATACGGCTGTAAGTGTCCCGGCGTCCAGTTGTCCCGCTTCCAAGTGTCTTCGTGTCCAAGTGTCAGTCTCCAATCTATGACGTCACTTACAGTAACATCTACCCGCTAGGTTCAAAAGTCAGTACACTTCCAAAATTTGTCAAAGATGCCTTGCTTATATCATTGTTTATATAGAGGTAAGATAGTTAGTCAATGCTTGTGTAATTGGTGTTGGACGCAAACGCGAGTGTCATCTAGCGTGATTGGTTACAAACATGAATATTTGACGTAATTTGAATACAGGTTCCTTCAAAAAACCGTGATTTTAATGCCGTCCCATTGTTTCAATCAAGTTACGACATGACTTGGAGGCCAGATCACTGAAGTTACGACTTGGATGCGAGCTCACTATCGCCATCTACATGTCGCATCCATTTTGATCCAATTATAATCCCATAAGGTTGACTAACTATCTTCTATATAAACATTGCTTATATGTAACATTTGTATAATAATGACAGAGATTCATGTCTCTTCGAAACAATAATCTTGCATCCCAGTTATTGTTTTATATAATAATCCCCTCCGTCACGAGTCGTTCATGTATTCTAATATTTGTAGAAATAATCCATCCTGTAGCTTGTTACTGAACACTTATTAACAAACTCGCGAACGACGTTCTCTTCAAACTTTTATTTCGACTCTCTCAACCGAAATAAAAACTTATAGGGAAATTTTTAGCAGTTAAGTTCGTGACAAGTATCCTTGTTTCCAACTCCCAGAAGATATTTACGTTTTCCTCATGGAAATAAAGTATATTATACAAATTTAATTCACTTCCTCGGAAATAAAACGAAATTGCATTGGCCGACTTGTCTTACAAGTCGTGCTGGAATCGATAGGAATATCGAGAACTTGTGGCCTTTCTATATGCGTCCCAGGTTCTTTCTGCGAGAATGGGAAGCCGGTAACTGCCTGCTTTATACAAGACCGACCATGTGCCCAAGTGCCAGCTATAACCCTATTTACCGAGTTACGCTCATTTGATTGTTATTATACGGAAGACGAGACTAGAATTTGCTACGAGAATTTCGCGTGTAGAGCGGAGAAACTAGGAAAAACTTGCTCATACGCGGTAGTTCGTGGAAGTTCGAGGAACTTCATATTTGAATATCAATGAAACCGAGTTTTTCTTCGGATAGGCGCGATAACAAAATTTTGCAACAAATGAAACACTTTTTTCTATCTAGTATGCAGAAAGATTAACTTTTTTTGAAATGGTGCATAAAGTAATTTACTTTTAGCATAAGTGTGAGAAATAATTTCATACTCTATAGATCACTACTTTAATCTGAAGATGAAATATTTCTTGTAATTTTAGTGTACCTACGTCACTAGGCCTCATTAAGTATTTATATTTGAAAAGAACATTTTTATTTTCATTTCGATTACTTCCCTCATAATGGAATAAAACAGTAACCATTTTTTTTTTAAATCTGTCTACTTGAGTAAACCACAAGACCTTTGACCGCGGTTAAATATTTGTCTTCCACATTGGATTCCATCACTTATTGTCACAATTCTTGGCCTCAATAAAAAAAAAGGAAAAAATTTCAACAGTTTGAATTACCTTATTTTGATTTGTATCAGAAATACTCCACTTTTACAAATATTTTGACATTAGGGGATGGAAATAAGTTAGAATTTGAAATGTTCACATGCAAACTTTGCCATAAAGGCAACTCAATCCCATATTGTTGGGTGCCAAAAATATTAAAATTAGTATTAGCAGTTTGTAAAATAATTGTCAGAAAATGGCAAATTTTATTATCGGGGGTAATACCACGAGTGCTTGCAATACCATCGATAGTAATTCTGTCAAAAATCAACGAGATCGAATTGATTAAAAGCAATTTGTTCGAGTCTTAGATTTCTGACAGAATTATCGATAGTATTATGAGCACGAGTAGTATTCATTGAGAATTTAACGAACCAACAAAGTCAAAGAAGTTCCATTGAAAGACATAGGCATTTTTGAAATATTCCCAGACGATCAAAGTTGCAAAATGCAATATTCTATATAGGAGGAAATCGAATTTTACAAATATTTTTATTTTTCAATTTTCAAAAAATCGCAGTTTCCTTAGATGTATCCCGATGATTCCGAATATAATACTAATAATAATAATAATAAACGCATTTTATTGTTATTCGAAAAATAAATTACATTATGGGTGCTACATAGTCCGTTGGCGAAGTCTAGCTCAGAGCTATTCAACTTAACCAACAGAGGGCCAAAGCCCAAAATAAAAAAATATTTAACCTTAACAAATGGACTGGCAAAAAGGTTTAACTTGCAGAAATGCAAAAAACAAAGAAATAAAATAAAAATTAAAAATATAGGTGCATAAAATTTTGTAAACAATACCTACACTGATAATAATGCAAATTGAGAGAAAAATTTATTAATTATTGGGTAATTAAATATCAAGCCTGGTCAAATAATCTTAATACTTGTTAAGTAAATATTTCTTCAATTTATATTTGAACTTATTTATATTATATATTTTGAATTCCTCAGGTAAAATATTTTTGGAAGGTATTTTAAATCGAGGAATGAGTTTACTTACCAGAGCTGGAGGGTTAGGGTCATTTAAAAGTTTATGAGTAAATGTACATAGGTGGAGCTGCCTTCTATTGTTCATATTAAGCCAATTGCATTCTCTAATTTTATGTGAAATATGTTCATATTTTCTGATACCATAAATCAGTCTAGCGCAGCTATTTTGCCCTTTTTGTATTCTATCCTTATCAAGTTTTAAAGCATGGACCATAAAGGAAATCGCAATAGTTAAAGTGACTCAACACAAGTGATTCGCACAACGTTCGCTTTATTTTGAAACTGAAGATATGCCGATTACTGTAGATGAGTTTCAAGGAAGCAAAAGATTTACCAATAAGATTTGTGCCTAGAAAAACGCATGTCGGTGTCTAATATTAAACCAAGATTTTTTGCCAAATCACAGATTTGTAATGGGGTATCATCTATTTGAATATTAAGACTATTTTTCAAGATGTTTTTATTAGTTTCACTACCGAAATATAATACCTTGGATTTTTCAGAATAAGTTTCAAGTTAAGATCAACTGAGGATATCTTGATTCTATTCAATTCATTATTCATAATTTCTTCTGCAGTAACAGAATTTTCAGTACGATAGCTGAGATACAACTGGGTATCATCTGCAAAAGCCTGGACTTTGCAGTGTTCTATTTCATTTAAAATGTCAACCCAAAATTTAATTTGACAAAGGGGTAACTGGAAAAGGGCAATGTTTTTTACGAGAAAATTCACCTATCCACTAAATCGACATTTTGTAAATGAGTTAGCATTCTAATTTGAAAAACATGTACATTTTCGGATTCAGAAGAAAATTTTTCATAAGACGAAGTGATGTTACGTCAAATCTAAGTAACATAGAGAAAATAAAAACATGTCACTTTCATTTCTGAGATTATTTTTTGTGAGACTCAACTGAAAGTAGTCCAGATATTAAAAAATACTGATTCTGAAGAAAGACGTTTATTTATCACTAACTAATTCAACATCGTCATTTGAGTAACCTGTGCTACCTGGGCTGTTCTGGGTAGGCTTTGTTACTAGTTACATACGCCACCTCAGTATTGGCACCGGTTATCTGAATGCAACAGTGAATCATGCAGGACTCACCCAGTCTAGCTTCGAAATTCAATAATTTCATGTGTCAAAAGTAACTATGAAGTCACAACCAATTGAAGTTATGTTTAATTTTTGATAAAAAAGAAAAATAATGTCACAGCACATATAATCGATGTGGTGGTATTTTACGAGGCGACCATCTACCGTCTATGGTTCTCCTTTAAGTTCACCTCCCTCTTCAATCATAGAACGATCCTATTTTTTCAGCAAACTCAAACAGAAACTCCGAGGTATCTAAATCCACAATGAAGAGTTGCTTGTCGATTGTAACTGGCTGGCCTCCTGGAACATTATGGAAACAAATGAAACGTAGCACAGAGATGGACGATACAACATTCGTGTTGGTCATAAAACAGCACTAGCAGACGTCCCAGTAAACAGTTGTTCCAATTGTTTCAGGAGATAAATAGGTCTCACATATTATATCCCATTCCAGTTATTACAAGTCGCAATTTCTGCCCTTTTTTCCCATTCATAAAGTGTCACTTTTTCACACTGGCTCAAATTCAGGGGAATCCTGCACGTTATTAAATCAAGTGACAGAGACCACGCGTATATAGCGAAACGAATGTTCCAAATTTATCATGAGAATATAGAAAACTTCATAGTGAACTTCCCTGATTTATTGTCCTTGCTAGAGCGCCACATATAGCCTAATATTATGGTAAAAGCGGGAACTGAATCCGTTATAATGATTTAGTAAATTCATATTGGAATCTTGAACGGGGTAATATCGTCAGCAAAAGTTCTTCCCAGACTAATATCGTACATCATTAGCTTTGTTGTTTCTTAGCAGTTGATGGGCTTGGGCGGATGAATTTGAAAGGTATATAAATTTCACCTGATGGTATCTTGCATTTACTATTTCTATAGTTAAAAAGAGACGGTGATGGGTCGTGTTACATTTTCAGTTATTGTGCATATGTACAGGTCGACAAGCATAAGGATGCCTCTGAGATGCGCAAACGATAGAAAGCGTGAGTAGATGTGCGACTGTTTACGGCTGGTTATCATCGGAATGTACAATCGGGAGAGAAATTTTTCTGCAACACGTAGGAACGTAGGTTCTTATCTGAATTTTCATTAATTCCTAATGAACTGTTCGAATAATATAATTGTCTGTGATCACTGGACCGTTTATGAAAATTGCATAATTTTCCCGAAGCCATAAGTGTAAATAAAGTACGACTAGAAAAAGAATGCATCGCCACACAATATCAGAAATAGGTAAATAAATATAATAGAGAACAAGAGGAACATACTTACAGAAGTTGACTAACAATATCACATGACCTCTGACCACTGCCAAATCAGCATTGTCCATGGTAACTTTTGATTTTTTGTTTCTCTTTTTATTTGGAGTTGAGAATTGTTCCATTTCACCTTTTTCAATTTTATTCATTTCTGAATTAATTTTCCTAACTTCCGTTGCGGCAGCAACTCGTTCTTGAACCTTCACGAGAGGAATACTGGTTTCACCTATCATTGCTTCTGCCTGCATAAATTTGATGACATTACTGACAATTTCTCTACTTTGTCCGCTCAGAATCTTCTTTCTCACTTTACTCTTTGAAGGCATTTTCAAACACAACAAACTACACTATAACCTATCTAATAATATTTCAAAACTATACACAACACAAGGACTTCAAATTCAACACACAATCAGAATAACGCCACAATATTTTTTTTTCCACTGACTGTTCACTCACGACGTTAACTGCTTGAATAATGCAGAGCGAGTGAGCTCCTCCCCCACTCCAGGGTTGTGTCTACTGCGCAATCAATTCTCGGAGGCATCCTTAGGCTTGTCGACCAGTAAATGATCTTTTCCTTGATAGAAGTCATGGAAAAAATTATCTCTTTGCAGCTGACACGTCTATCATCCTATCAAGCCAAACATCTGACGATATGAAACAATTGATCAATACAGTTTTAATAGAATATAATTTCTGGTTTGATAAGAACAGACTCATTGTGAACCTTAACATTTTGCAAATTCATCTCGAAGTTTACATCAGTTTCCGAAAGAAAAAATTTAGAATAGGCCAGATCGACAAACTTCTTGGGAGCAATGATCAACTCACTCTTCACTTGGCAAGACCATACAGATTTTACATGTAAAAGATTGAGTCAATCATATTACCTGATAAAATCTCTCATGAATAAGTTTGATACAAAATTACTGATATCGGTATATCACTCCAAATACCATTAGATCATATACCAAAACATTGCTGTCTGGGGACTAGCTACTGGATCAGATAGGATTTTCATAAAGCAAAATGCACTGCTGAGGTGGATTTTCAATCTACACTATAGAACTTCTAGTAGAGAGACTTTCCGACAGAATACAATGTTAACTGTTGCCAGTTTCTTCATTATTTTCAAAATATTAACACATATTCATGGGAATGAAAAACTTCCAAAAATGAGCTGGAATGCATAATTATTATACTATAACGAATAAAAGTACGATCACTACAGAAATATACAATCACACAAAACATAAAAAATCTTCTTAATCCGTTGCCATTCGCCTTCATAATTCATTTCCAAATGATATGAGAAACTTGTCACTTCACACTTACAAAAAACATAACACAAGTGAGCAATGCACGACCGTATTTATTACGATTTTTTTTCATTTCAAAATGTTCTTGCCTCAGTAGTGTACTATGTACAGGTAAAAAGGTACCTCTTTTACTACTCTTCGGCATAAAAAATGGTCACGTGGCCCAGTGTCAAGAGGGCAACATAAACTTCGTTTTTCAAACACAAAAGGGAGGGTCACGCGATACCTTCTGATTCTCTATCCCCAACACTGCTTTGTTTGTGCAAATCGGCCAATCCGTTTCAAAGTGGCAAGCGTTTGAAATTTGCATAAAATATTTCACAAATAAATTAGAAACCTAAATAAGTTTGAATTGCAACAAAATTTCAAGCATAAATTTTAATTATTTCAAGAGGTGCTCGAAATGTTCACCGTTCACTTCTTGACAGAAAAAATGTCAATTTTGGAATGTTTTCCGAATGTTATTACATGTTTCAGGGGTAATACTGCCACAAACATCTGTTATTCGGTCCTTAAGGTTCATGTAAACCCATGAAAAAATTAACGGCAAGTTTAAAAATTCTGAAAAAAATTCGAGTTATTCCGGCATTCAAATTGAATAATTAGAGAGATGTAGGAAGACAATCTGATGAACAGTTTTTGAGAAAAAAAAATAAAAACCAAATTTTTAGAGGTTTTTTTGAGATTTCCCAAAACCCATTCATCAGATTTCATTTCAAATATCATGACATATCAATGTCAAGGTAAAAGATAATCACGATTTTTTTCAGAATTTTCAACCACAACGTTCTCTCACAATTAAAAAAAAATTCTGAAAATCTTGTTATAAAATCAAAGACAGTTGAGAAGAATCGCTTTTGCAAGTGATATTTATATTAAATTCAGAAGACTGAACATTGAGGAACTATTCATACTATTTTTCAGACATAAAATCATCAGTTGGATATTGGATTGGTCCGCCTAAAGCCTTGGAGTCCTTGGACACAATTGAAGAAGTATCTTAGTAATGAGTTTTATGTTTTGGGATTTGAAATATCAGTCCTGGAAATGAAACAGGAAGCAAAATAGAATTGAAAAATAATAATAATAATCGTAATAGCGTCTTTATTGTCCATTCCAGTTGTTTTTGAGTAACATTATTTAATATACATAAAAAATAACGGCATAATAGGCGGAGTTCAGCTTACAAAGATGAAAAATATTGATAAAAATAAATTATAGTGAGTTGTTCATATTACCTGCTCTTTGTGAATTTCACCAACAATATTGTTGTTTGTGCTGAAAGTAAATCTAATCTAAGCAAGATCAAGGACGGACAGACTATGTCTATAACAAACCCATGGGCACTGCAACCCAGAATATCAGAAAAACCAACGAAATGAATACATTAAATAATAAACAGGTGAACCGGAAAAAAGCGGCAATACCAAAGATTCTTAAGAACTCCTCCCACAGGAAAACCGATGGCACAAGAATCATCAATAAACCAAAATCTAAGAAAAAGAATGAACCAGCTTTAAAGAAAATGGTCCCCACCTTTGGAAACACTAAAAACCCCCTTTAGAACAAAAGGAGGTCTCTATCCATGGTAAACCTGGATGTTCTGCAAATCAACCAAAATTTGCAAACAAGGTAAATACATTACTGTTTCTGAAAAATGTGGTGTACGCACTCATTTCAAAACTGAAGACTCCGCAAATTTTTCGAAACTTGCAGACATGATTCGGCAAGGGGGTTAAGTTCGAAAAACGAGGTCTCCACCCAATACAAATATGAGGGCGCTGCAAATTTCCTGAAATTTTCAGACAGGACACAGCAAGGAACGCTGAATTCGAATAATGAAGTCTCCGAGGTCTCCACCCAACAAAAACCAGAGGCACTACAACTCTCACCAAATTCACCAGACGGTGCGATCTTTTTTCATTTTCAGATGTGAAAGTCTGAATGATTGAGGCTCGTGTCGGATGGGAATAATCCTCCACGATTCACTGTTGCATTAAAAATTAACAGTGCTGCTCCTAAAGTGGCGTATGGAGTTGGTAACAAGGCTTATCCAGAACACTTGGCTAATGACCGTAGCAGTCGATGCCAAAACACCAAGAAAAAAAATCCTGTGAGCTATTTCGCAGTACTCCGAATAATGTTGAGATTTGGCAATATTGCATTAGCAGTAGGGTTGACCGTTGCAGAAAACTGTAATTTATATGGAAATATTATGAAAGATCGCTGTAACTATAGTATGAAAAACATATCTTGTCAGTGCCATCTTGCAGTTCAGAAACGCGAAATATTTGACTTTACATGAACCTTAAGTTCCTGGAGTGACTGTGGCTGCGTGACGTACATCTTAGATTAAATGTGCGCCCACAGAAAAAAAAAGTCCACAGGTGTCATATTAGGTGACCTAACCGGCCAATCAATGTTGCCACCGTCAGGCATGTAGTAGTGAGGTGTATAATTTTGTTGGAAGGTAACATCCATTGTAAATTCATTTGGTTTGCACCAACTAATTCTTGTGAGATTTTAGAGCATAATTAATTACAGATGCCCAGTAAAATTTTCTGCCATAAACATTGGACCCATGATATGGTCACCCAAAATACCGGTCCATACGTTATTCTCCTCTAGAGTTTGAGTTTTACCCTCTCCAAAAACATGAGGAATCACGCCTGAGCAAGAACGCACATTCTGCCTGTTTACTGTTCCATAAAAAAACGTACTTTCATCATTAAAACAAATAGAGTTAATGTAACCGGGATGTTGGGTCAGACATGACCTCACAAAACTGCAGTCTTCTATGTGGGTCGTCTTCTGTTAGTTAGTGCAGAATTAATAATTTGTATGGGTGAAATTCGTGTTTTTGAATCTCTATTGACGATTGAATAATTTTGATTACACTCGTATCTAATTTCCATTCTCCAATACACACAGTAATCTTCATAAAGCTCCGGCATCAGTCGCAGAATCTATATAATATCCAAAGTAGAACAAGCTTGGTAATTGGTCAATATTAACGGAGTAGGTAGTAACAGCCATCTGTTTGTATTAGAGCCAATCGAGCCTTTGTATTGGAAGTTTTAAGAACCACAATTGATTAACCTACGCTTGTATACCTCGGTATATTCCATGAACTCAGTTCACATTAAATAAGGAACATAAAACATATTCTAGAAATGAGCCATTTTTCTATTGACATCTTGACACTATTCTCCCACACAGCATAATAAACACTTTTATTGAAAGAGTGTGAAGTTCAATTATATTCTTATGGATATTTCATGAAACATGTCGTGACAGCTGAAAACATTTGAAACGAAATTCCAGTACAGCTACGCGATTTGAGACATACTGAAGGTTGTGTGCGGTGTCAAACTGAATTTTGCGCCATAAAAGAATCGATAATTGGCACTGATATAATATAAACAGCTGCATGATATATATTCAAATTTCTGATGGAAAATGAGGGTTTCCTTCACTACCATATTTCTTTTCCATGGACCTTATGAAAATTAATTTATCCCGAGTTTTTTATTTTTGCTATGCGATGAAGTCAAGTGGATGCTCCTCAATCACTTAGATGATGCAAACTTTAAATCCAGATATCAGGTGTACAATGAACTAGAATATTTTCTCGAAATGGAGAAATATTATGCTGTTATAAAAAAGCACCTGCAATGAAAAAGCATATTTAAAAAATAAACCACAACAGTGATCATATAAAATAAAAACAAGAAAAAATGTATTAGACAATGATGCACGAACACAGGCATGCAAGTCAGAGAAGTGAAATGGGTCGATTCAAATATCCATGAAAGGTACAATAGTAGGTTTGAGGAGTTTTCTGTCAAAAATATTTTAAAAATGATAGTTATTTAAATAATGGTGGTATTGCTCGTTCCAAATTCATGCATATGCCATTGGGTCTCAAAAACTTCCTTTTCCCTTTTCACAGAGAAATAGTTACTCTTTGAGAGATGTCCGAAGCAAATATTGTAATCCAGGGTAATCTTTGGGAGAAACCCTCAATCGATTAGTGAGAAGTACAACATGAATCTCAAGAGTCATATGAATTAGGAAGAATCGGGAACCCACCTGAATTGATACGGACTGTAGATGAAAAACCGTACGATTGGACTTTCTTTTTACTATCCAGAAAATACTCAAACACACCTGTAATAGGCTTTCCAAATTGTGTAACCTGTTTGCCATTTGTTTTTCCTAACAAAAGAAGTACGAACTTCTCAAAAGATCAGGAATCAGGCACTGGAGTTAACGGACTGATGATTCAAGAGCTGAAAACTTTTGACCTTAAGAAAAGGATTTGATAAAATTTGATTTGAATTCGAACCTATAACTCTTATAAATGATTTCCAAAAAAAAATCTCAAATTGTTTTTTGGCTCCAAAAATGTCAGAGCACTTTGAAAAAATGTTTGCCAATTCCTTGAAGACAATGCTACCAATCTGAAAATAAAAATAACAACACTGAGCATTTTATAAACCGCCGAAACCCAGAAGTGAATTTTATATTCATTTCTCATTGGTTATGATCTCCGAAAATACAAAGACACTCCCTCTTGAAACTGGACTCTCTGTCGGCATGAAATCCTTACTTCCGTGGAGAACTAAGTTCAGTAAATCTACTGCATGAGATCAGGATTTAGGAATCAACGGAGATAATGGATTGTCATATTATAACGCCGTCATGAAGTTTCCAAACGACAATAAAGTGTAGCCAGAGATCTCATTCGTGGTTCATCGTTTAAATAGCACTAGTAAAGGGTGTGCTCCAAAAATGCAATATAATTCTAGAAGATGAATACATAAGGCAAAAGGTTTCCGATTCATCTTCGTGAATTGTCGCTGGGATTTGAATGTAGAAAGTGTGACCTACGCTCTTCGAAGGGAGCACCAACTGGATGAGTCCACGAATCGGATGGATCGAGGAATAAAAGTGATGGGTTTATCAAGATGGTGAAAACTTTCTATAGACACGAACTTTGAGGAATTTCCTATTTTTAACAGCAGCTTCTCTATTTTTGAGTATTGTTTATGTAGTTCATGTTTATTGAAGTTGAGTGACGGGTAGAGGTCAGTGTATGGACTTTTTGTGGGCGAGCAACATACTTGATTTTTGAAAAGTGCACTACTTGTTCATAAACCCACAAAGTATAACAATAATGGATAAATATTGAACTCCAAATAAGCGTTAGAAATAAATCTATATCTGCCTGAGAAATACCTATTTTAAAATTCACACAAGTCATTGGATACATCCCGGCAACATTCAAAGACTATTAATATCGAGCTAAATTGTAAGGTTTCCTAGGAAATAACATTTCCATTTACTGTCGAAGTGAAATGCATTATCGCATTCGCCTGGGGCGAATACCTCCGGAATTCCTGAAAACATTAAAATAATATTAAGCAGTCGTTAGCATTAACTCCTCATTTTTCAGCAGGGATATTTTCTCGTCGAGCTTTTGTTGGGCATTTCTTTTTGTATGCACTGAAAACGATTTCAATTTTATTTGTAGGAAGACAAATATTCCGAGGAAACGAACGAATATTTATTTACGTACCCAAACGTTTATGACGACATGGATGATGTTTGCTTTACCTGAAATAAAAAGAAAGGAAATGAATAATGCCCTCATATATGAAAACATACGTGATTGTATAGATGCAGTGTTATCGTCCCAGAATCCAGTAAAATGCAGAATGAGCACGGTAGGATTTGAACTATTTTCCTGGCTAATATCGAAACACGCACTGAAATTATATATGACAAATGGGGGACTACTAGTTCGGATTTGAACTACTCTCTTGGCTTATATCAAAACTAAATATTGTGAAATAAATAATAATAGTGATGGATATATTTATATGACAGGCAAATCAAAAATAATGTCACAACTCCGTCAAATGGCAGGATTCAATTTTCCACCAAGTCAGGAGTGATACAGTCAGATCTTGCTCTCTTTTATTCAACCAGAATGGAAATTCTAGGTAGGATGTAAAATACTTCGATGGCAAATACCGAAACGAACACTGAATCATATCTTTCAAATGATGTACTACTTGCAGACCAGTGTGTCAGTGTCAGTGTCAGTGTCAGTGTCATGGTAATCAACAATCATTATCATCAACAGAGGTTAGGTCACGAACAGTTATAAACTGCTGTTTCAGTACTCTTTTTTCTTTTTTCGTGAAATTATATTAAATTGCTTAGAGGAGTTCTTTGGCATCATAAAAATGTAGTACCTTTCATATAAAACTCAATTTTGAATGAAGCAGAGATTGAATGCACCTATATTTCTTAGCAGATATGGGAGTCATTAAAAAATAGGTTGATAGTTGGAGCGTATCTTGTTTTGCACCTCCTTAATAATTGTATGGAGTAGCTGTTATTGAGAAAATTCACACAACAGTTCATATCATTAGCAATGCAATAAAATTGTTAGTGATATAGGTGAACTATTGATGCTTCACTTATCTATTGCTTGCGCACCACGTCTTTCGTTTTACACCTAACAAGTATGTTCACAAATTTGCAGAACAGTCAATCTGCATTGTATTAGGAATCTGTATGTGGTTATGAATATGTATGTTACGAAAAGAAATTATCTTATACTCTTTGGTGTATTTTACATTTTTTTACTATGAATAATCATTTTCTGTTTTTGGTCTTGTTTTGAGTTATCCAACTGGAAAGATTGCAAACAGAAGAACTTCATTATTGTTTAATAAAGAATGAAGAAAATTATTAAATTAATATTATATTACTAACATTTACAATAGTTCTGACTTGTTTAATGTTAGTTCAAAAGTGAATGAAAATTTTAAAACATTATTATAACATCATGGTATTGCATTGTCATCCATTTCTGGGCTATATCTTAGGGTGATTCAATATCGGTTGCAGAATTTGTAGCGAACAGACGAATATTATTATTACTGTTAATATTATCATATTATTGACATCTGCAATGATATTGCATTGTCAGTCAGCTCTGAACTACTATCTTTGAAGTTGGTACAAAGTCCTATAATGATATTCCAGTCTGACCCTGTCTCCAGTGTCCGATACATCCGGAGGCCGTGCTGGATTTCGCCAAATAACTACTCCCCACATCCGTGAAGTGAGTGATTATTGGGCCCAAGAATCATGTGCACTGAGCATACCTTCTCCAATCGTCCTGTTAAGATTTATGCAGTATTGCCGGTATAATTATGTTCGGGAGCAGTGTATCCACCATTACACCAAGGGCTCCTAAGATGAGAATCACCATTGTACGGTTTTGCAGGGACATTAAAATGAGTGCTAAAGTAGGAAATAGGTTTTCGTGACATAAACTGGTAAAAATGTCCTCATAGACACTGGGATTCGATAATCCAGGAGAATAGTCATAGAGGTCCTCTTCGGCAATATTCGAGTAAAATTTTAACGGATTATGCATTTGAAAGAACAATAGATGACTCGAATTCAACTAGTTTTCAATAGGCAAGTTGGTTTCTGTAAAAAATAGAAAAAGGCATTCAATGGTGGTATTGATAGTTTCAGATTCAGGCATATGCCCTTGGGCCTCAAAAATTGTCCTGTCCCTTTTCACAGAGAATTGTTTTCTGTTTGAGAGACATCCAAAGTAAATATTGTAATCCATGTATATTTTACGGAACGTTCAAGTAGTTTTGAATCTGTATGGAGCGGGGAGAAATTATTTGATTCTGTTCAGTCTGTTTTGAAAACGTAGAATAATATTTGTATTTTTTAAAATCGATAATTATTTCAAGGAAGGTGAACAAACTTTCAGTCTAACTCCATCAAAAATAATCTTTTCTGAAGATACCATGTAGTCCGAAGACTAACATCAAGTAGATACCATGTAGTAGAAAGACTTACATCAAGGACATGTTTCGAAGGATTATTCCTTCATCTTCAATAAAATAGGGGTAATTACATCAAATTATGTGACCTACTATATGGTGGAAAACCAACATTGAAAAGAAAAAATATTTTGAATTATATGGTCCTATTTAATAACAACCTTATAGTATTGCTCGTTTCAAATTCAGGCATATGCCATTGGGCGTCAAAAACTATCCTGCCTCTTTTCACAGAGAATTTTTTTCTGTTTGAGAGACATCCAAAGCCAATAGGTAATTTTACGGAATCTGTAAGTAGTTATAAATCTGTATGGAGCGAGGAGAAATTATTTGATTCTGTTCAGTCTGTTTTAAAAAAGTAAAATAATATTTCTGAACAACGGAACTATAAGACACTATGTCACATGGACACCAAAAAGTGTGGTAACAGGCGGGGTCTACATGTGTTAGGGACCATGGTTGGTCCACTCAAACAAGAATTGCAAAAAATTAATTTTAAAAATTCAAAAGAAGACCATTCCACAAGTCTGACAACCAGGAAGTAACATAGTTTATGAATTTGACCTCTGTGATGAGGAACGTCTTGATTCAAGCTGGTGGAGAACAGAATAGAAAATATTTCCCGAAGTGAATGATGGTTTTTCGGGTTTTTAGGCCGACGTTTATTTAGAGAAAAACTCGACGTTTCGCCAACACGAGTGGTTGGCATTTTCAAGAGAAATGTTTACAGTTTCGATCACTGAACACTACTTGTTCTAAATGCCAACCACTCGTGTTGGCGAAACGTCGAGTTTTTCTCTAAATAAACGTCGGCCTAAAAACCCGAAAAACCATCATTCATTCAACGATGGCCGCGAAAGCCTTTCACAATTTCCCGAAGTATCGTCGATTGACAGCTCTGTCGAGTAGTGAAAGCAATCTGTGATTTATTTTTGTAAAAATTTATTGAGAATTTGAAATAGAAGAATTAACAAGGGCCAGGTAGCCGAGTGGTTGGAGCGACATTGTTTCAATCACTTTTGGCTGCCAGTCAAAGGTTCAAACCCTAGCGACTGCAGAACTTTTTCTGATGGCCCGAGAGAGTGCTAGGAATCGCACGTAAAAAGGTAAGACCTCGTCAATCCTTAGCTCGCACAAGTTTCGACTTCTGAGGGCTGCCGTTCGTAAGGAGACGACAGCTGGTTAACAGAAAAAACAATTTTAACAATTTATTCAACAATTTTAACAATAGAATGTAAGTGTTTTAATGGAATATTACGTTATTTGGTCTAGAGAAACAATATCAAAATCGTGAAGAGTTGAAAAGTGTTAAACTGTCAAACTGGATCTATTCATTTCTGCATTATATATCTGAATTTTCAATTTGCTTCACTCATTTCAAGAGTCTCCAGTAGATTGAGTTTCCTGCCTTTATCACAAACGTGTGGAAATTTTAATACAGACTTTGAATCAAAATTATGATCCTCATTCACGATGTGAAACGAAAAAAATTAATTTGAATGAATTTGTACTTTTCCGAAGTTGGAGTCTATAATTGTGACGTTATCACCTAGTCGAGTTCTAAACTTGCGGCCTGTTTGGCCCATATAGCAAGCTGTATAATCACGGTTAGAACAGTTCAATTGATAAACTCCAGACTTTTCCAACAGTGGGATTTCATATTTGGAATTGACTAACAAATGTTTAAGACTATTAGAAGTTTCGAATGAAATTGAAAACATTGAAAAATTGTTGACATTGAGTTTGTTGAGCAAGGCATTTTTTTTTCAGTTTTGATGAAAGTGGACGACAATACGATGAAAAAAATTATTATTTGAAATTGTAACGAACATACAGACAAGAAAGCTTGTTGATAAAAGCGTAAAATATAAAGAATGGGAATTTGTTGAACCAGTCTCGTCCCAAAAAGTGTTTCCACATAATTCAGTGCATCTTCGTTGGCACCGATTGAAAGCTATTCACTTCTGATCACCCAAGATCCATCGGTTCAAAGGCCTAATACAGCTCAAACAATGACAGATTCACCTCAAAGTGTTGTCGTATGTCCTTTCATGTCTGCCGGAATGATAACGGAGGTTCGTCGATGAGCTGCCGCCTCCGTCTCATAAAACGCCTCGGTTCGAGTTGGCTTTGCATTGAAAGGTTGCGGCGACCGAGTCTTCTTCTCTTTGTCTCGAAATACCTGCGAGACTGTCGCTCGAAGTCGAAGTTATTCAAGAGGAAGGAAATATGTCGGGTTCGACTGAGAAATCGAGCAGAGTTTTTCATGAAATATAATGTGAATAACGATTAAGAATTGCTACAGTTTGAACTGAAATATGTTTGAGATGATATTAAAGCAGTTTCATTTACAATAGTAGTAGTAGTATTTAATAATAACCAAATTTCATAAATGTATACAAGGTGACCCAGGGATAAACTGTCATACGTTTGGGATCGGTTTTTCAGGCAAAAATAAGATTTTTGTATCCTATAATCATGTGTCCAAACTTGCTTCGTTTTCGAGTTAAAAGATGTCAAATAACCTCGGCCTGCACCATCTCCTGACTTAACCCCTATGGATTTTAGTATAGGGTACAATGAAAACTGAGGTTTATGCAGAGCCCATGAACGACGAAGGTACCTACTCTCCTGGAAAAAATTGTTCAACCATTATGAAGGTTCACACCATTGAAGTGCTTTGCAGCTGCAGAATATGTCGTTCCTAGGTGCGAATTTTTGTTTTGCCGTTATCAAATAAAATGAAATGAATAAATTCGCCCTAATATCAATTACTTGGGTAGTTTTTTCCTGTTACATGTGAAGAAACAGTTCTGAATTGTTCTCAAAAATGAAGCAAGATACAAAATCCAATAGGGAGATATAAAAATAACTAGGAATACAACACACAAAAAAAGTGTTACCCTTAGGGACGCCACTGTATTTCATAATTCTATCAAAAGTACATTGAGAAGAGGCCCTCAATACCTCATATGAGCATACCAATAATTGATAAAAAGGGTTTTCATTTTCTCATTTTCTCTAAAAACTTTTAACACTCCGTATCTTGAAAACGAAGTAAGTATAGACACATGATTATTAAAAAAAGTCTCAATTCTAACTAAAAGAAAAGTACTAAACGTTGGAGGCTTAACCCTGGGTCACCTTGTAGAAGCATACAATATAAAATTTAGACGATTAGTAAAGGTAGAAGAAACAATTCGTCAAACCCTATCCTATATTTCCATTGATTTTCAGTATTGACGATTTGCTCAAGTTTTCTGACAATGTGTCTGTGAAGCATCAATATCAAAAATCTTTCTTCCGAACAAGGCCATGATATAATGGTATTTTAAATGGGAAAAAATACCTTCCTGACTGGAATATAATAATTCGTTGATTTTAGACCTGAACTGCGGATATAAAAATAATAGAGCAAAGAGCTATAAAGGAGTTCCTTCTTGCCACCATATTCAAAATTCATATCTACCCTCATTCGGGGGTAGTTTTTCTGGAAATTTTTCAGAAAACTTTGCTGTAATTGTGTAGACCTTTGGAGAAAAAAATTACAAATTTCTTGGATAAAAATTTGAAGGAAAATTTTTAGAAAAAAAAGCAAGGTAGACCTTTGGGAAAAAAAGCAAAATTTTCTGAAGAAAATATTTTCGAAAAAAAAACACAGGGTGTAGGTAGACTTTTGGAAAAAAAAAATAAAAATATTTAGAAGATAATTTTATCAAAAATAAAAACCTTTGAAAAATTACTAGAAAATTTTTTGAAGAAAAATATTTTTAAAAAAACATGGTATACCTTTGAACAAAAGAAGAATTTTATGAAGAAAAAAATTGTTTTTACAAAAATATTTCAAAAATGAAACAATGTTGACCTTTGGGAAAAAAAAGAAACATTTTTGAAATAAAATATTTCGAAAAAAACAAGGTGTGGGTAGACCTTTGGAGAGAAACAAAAAAATATTTGAAAAATAAAATTAAAAAAAACACGGTGTAGCTTTCCAGTGAAGATATTTTGTTCAAACTGTAAATTATGGATTCTCAAAACGTACTTTTTATGTAACCATGGCAAAAATTGGGATCAGCCACCACATAAGGGTAGTTTATTTGTGTAATTTTTGAGAAAACTTTCTGACCGAGGCTTTTCAGTAGAGATATTTCATTGGAATAGTAAATTATGATTGCTCGGAATATACTTCTTGTGCCACCATGGAAAAATCGGGAGCAGCCCCCAGATAAGGGTAGTTTATTGTAGAGATTTTTTGAAAAACTCTTCTGGCCGAGGATTTCCAGTCGTGATTTTTCATTGAAATAGTGAATTATGATTGCTCAGAATACACTTCTTCTCCACCATGGAGAAAATTGGGATGAGCCCCCAGATAAGGGTAATTTTTTCTAGTGATTTTTCGAAATACTTTGCTGACCGAGGGTTTCCAGTAGAGATATTCCATTAAAACAGTAAATTCTGATTGTTCAGAATTTACATTTTGTGCCACCACGCATGAAAAAAGTTTTGTTAGTAATGTTTTTAAAAAAATCACAAGAATAAACTACCGGTAATGTTATTTGTATTTTAGAGAATACGCCTATGAATTGATCTAAAGCTATGGCCAATTTTTGAAGAAATGAAGCTGTCTACAAATATTTCTGTTGAAATTAATGTTCCATCACAATAACAAACTATTTTCAAAACGTTCTAACTCAAACCAGTTCCACATGAAACAATATTTGCTTTCCGAAAGTATATAATACCACGCTTGACAATAACCCCAAATTTTTTGTAAGCCTGTAACAAATCAATCCTATCTCAATATTATGAGAAAAGCAATCTGATCCTCTCCGCGTTGCCGAAAAACCCCACTCGTGTTAAGCACAGAGCGCTATAAAGAGAAGTTATGAATAATTTCAAAGCTAAGTGATTTTCAGGTTAAATTAAAGTCATTGAATTTACATATAAATGAAAACTTGCTTTAATTTATGTTATTAAAAGAGAAAATTTCATCCGAGTTTGAACATGGTCATCACGCGACGAAATTTTCATCGAAAAAGAGTCAAGTGGAAAGTTGGAAAGTTACAAATGAAACGACATCACAATGGGATAGCGAATTTATTGTTTGTTATGTTGTTCAACAACGTTCAAGGATTTTCGTTAGAAGCACGATCTAATTGAAAAGTCTGATAAAAAAATTAAATGTTTCTATCACGTGGAAGTTATTTCAGTTATCTGCACAGTTCGTAGCTAATGAAAGAAGAACATTTGTGGAAGAGGGAAAACAAATTATTTATTGGAGTCACTGATCTCCATAATGTTCGTCGATGACATTTTTTTAATTGAGTCAGGTGACTTTACCTTTGTTTTTGCTGACGACGAAATTTCAAATTTTCATATGAGATTGCCATTGAAAAACTTTCGAAATTGAAATGTTTTCTTATATATCAACTTGGATTTGACCAGTGACATATAAGATACTATTGCATTTGCTTTGTCAGATATATCTGATGAGGTATCACTACCACTATCATAAACAACATCTATCATTTCGAAAATAATTCAAAATTGATGCAACTACGCGGCGTGCCAACAAACCGTTTCTATACAGCGAAAAACGAACTATCGAGTATGGGGTACCCCAAGGCACTGTATTAGGCCCAGTACTCTTCTCGATCTACATAAATAATTTATTCAATATAAAAAGTAGTGGTGAGATTATAGGATTCGCAGACGATACAGCTATCTTTCACAAAGCGACTACCTGGGAGGAATTAGAAGCGAAAGTAAAAACTGATATTTCTCACATTAAAAACTGGTTTGACCAGAAAATTTTAACTTTAAACTTCGATAAAACTGAGTATTTACCATTCAGCTGCAACAAATCTACGTCAGTTTCATAGACATACAGGTAGGAGGGTTGGTCCATCGATTACTACCATCAAAAAATGTTGAATACCTTGGTATCTTTATCGATACACACTTGCGATGGGACATTCATATACAACGTACGATCAAGAAACTTCAATACATACAATACCCCAGAAAGAACTTAAAGTTGTATACTATGCACTAGTGGAAAGACACCTGAAATATGCTATCTTGGCTTGGGGATCATCACTGAAAACACATCTTACCCCTCTAGAAATTCTCCAGAAACGATTTCTCAAAATAATGATGCTTGAGAAAAGGGATTACTCGACAGATTTGACCTATATGGAATGGCAAGTACTTGATCTGAGACAGGAATTTTACTTCAAATGTGTACTTACCTATCACAAAAACAGAAAACTGGAAAAGCACAACCATGATCACAACACAAGACAAAACAAACTACATTCCGCCCCTTTCATGACGAAATCGATTGGTCAAAGATCGTTTGAATTTTTGGCTCCGAAATTATACAATACTCTCCCCCAAGAGTTGAAGAATTTATCGAGCATGGTATTAAAAAAAAACTGAAAACCTTTATATTAGAGAAACCCAGAAATTTCATTCACGAATTCATAGATATAAAAAGCTTCTGAATATCTTACGTGTACCAAGTTATACTTATAGTACGGCTATACTCACTAGTAAAATTGTGTTATGAAACATATACCCTCTGGTTGTATTTTATTCTCAATCTCCCTAATCCTTCTGTGATAATATGATCCAAATTTTGCTAGCAAATTGTTTTTATCTCTTTAGTATTTGTATTCAGATAAGTTTTTCTCTTTTTATGCATGTTTTTTATTCTCGGAACAAGTATTAGTCACTCACCGAGTATATTCTATTCACACGTGTTTTTGTATTTTAGATTTTTTTATATGTTGTCACTCGTACTGGTAACTATATTTATATAGTGTGAGTCTTATTTAATGTGTTTTTATCCATACCATTTTTATTATGTATTATGTGTGTGTGAATAAATTTATTATTATTATTATAGTAACGACACAGAAAGACCTCTGGATGCTGTGAAAGTGTATTGGAAGTATTGATAATATTAAAGACAACATGTATGGAAAAGAGAAGTAGTATTTAGTTATTTTGGACTTATTTTTTTAAGACAGGAAATATTTTTGAATACGATTTTAATGAACACATTGAATAATATTTTCAAGACAACAGTCGTTTGAAAGCGATTAGTTATCGGGACAAAAACCACGTCAAGATGTATTGGAAGTTTTTATTTTTAATATATTTTAGATGATGTAAATTCACATTCACAATTGTACAAAAAATGTTGTTGGTATTTCGTGTATAAAATTCGTGTTTTCATGACACATTCAAAAAAATATTTGGCCCCGACCTGCGGTCTCATGTGTCATTAAAAAACACTAATTTCACGCACTGAATACAAAAATAACTTTTTTGCCAAAATATTTCGGAACAGTCAATATGTTCCATATTTGAAATCACGTCGATTGATCCCTAACACCCTGTATTATTATGAAATAGAGCATTAGCTACTCTAAACTGATCTCGTTTCGAGGAAAATAGTTTTTCCCCGTTTGGATAATGATTCATACACCGACAGAATCTAGAATCGATCAATCATTTATTTAAATATCTGGCATGAAACCTTTCCGACACATCATTTGTGTTTTCCATGTGAAAGGTTATTGAAAGATAACTTTTTTACGCGTAGATTGATGGGAGAGGGATTTATGGAGAAATCCTTTTGTTATTTTTCCGATTCATTTATAGGGTCCGGTTTTGGAACGTTTTGTAATACAATAACGTAACCGATGCGATTGAGCCATTTTTGTAACAATGATACCCTTTGAATGCCAATAATTCGGCAGGAGATATTCTTTTTGTCAAAATATCAATCAATTATATCTACTTTGGAAAATGATTTTACAATATCACCGATAATTAGGTATTTAATCATTAACCGCTATCACCTTTATAAATATTTCAGTTTAGTTCTAGGAGTGGTAACTCAATCACAGCAGCGCTAATGGATATATTGAGTGGCATCGTTGATGGCATTGAGCATCAAAATATTTTACAGCTACTAAAATTGTTACATTCTTATGTTACTTTGAATCCTACCTCACAAATCAATTTTAGACTGTAAGTTTCGATAACATTTCATCATATTTTGATTAGGTGAATCATGGTGTACCTCAAGGCTTTGCCTTGGGGCCACTTCCATTAAATTTTCATACAAATGAGCTAAGCAATGTCATGACTTCAATCTTTTTTGACATGCCCTTTATAAGTTCGAGTTCAGATTTTATTTTATTAGATCAATCTAAAGAAATTGAAGAGAAAGTAAAAACATGGTTTACAACCCACAATCTGAAACCAAACAATGACAAATATCAGAGGCTACGTTTCTGACTGGATAAATAAACTGTCCATCTGTCTACCTATCAATGTGAACAAAATTAACAGAATGTATTGGAGATACATGGAGATACAATTGAAACTCAAACTGTTAAGCATATTCTCTTTTTTGCAAGTTATTGCAGTTTTTTGCGTTTATTTCAAACTGCGAGACTTTGAGAACAATCTATATATAACATTTTCAGGCTCATCATATGGGTTACGCCAGTTTACTGTGGGGTGCTTCCTCAGCTGCAATTTCTATTTTCATTAAAAAAATAGCAATGAGAATGTTAGGAAATTTAACGTACAGAGTCTTACTGGCGTACACACACCATCATAATACTAAGAACTCTGATGATATCAAAATTCCTAGATATGAGGAAAAGAGTAAATTGGATTCAACAAAATGGAGAAGGGTTGAACGGGGTGAACTTTTCGGAGTTGAAAGGGGTATTTCACGGTTTTTCGCGATTAGCAACGAGAGTTGACCTCTTATTGAAAAAAGTTTGATAGTGAAGATGTTGATAATAGGAAGATCTACAACTTTTGTATGCAATATTTTTCCACATCACCTCAAATTTTCCGGGAAAATCGGAAAAACCGATTTTACAGTTTTAAATTTTTTTCTCGAGCATTAATGTTTCAAGGGAGCTATAATTTCATTGTGGGGAAATTCAGATATTTCCTTCTTCGAGAAATTTCAAAAAGATTTCAACTGAAAAGTTTCACCGACAAAATTCGTCCTTTCAAGGTCGCCAGCAGCCATTTTTTTCGTTGAAGCGTCTACTTCTAGATTATGTAATGAAAGAAGCTCTACCTATGGAAAAATTTTCCAGAAAACGCGAAAAAATTCAAAAACTCTAAACTCATATCCATTTATTGAAATTATTGAAATTATCAGTTGAAACCTTTCGGGAATAACAATTTCATGTTACTTCAATAGGTACAAAGAATGAACAAGGACATAAATAAGGATTTGATTATGATAGAAGGGCGAAAGGAGGTGGACTCTTGAGGGTAAAAATGGTTTCTCACGAATTGCAGCGAAAATCAACCTCCTGAAAATAAAGTTAACGAAAAAGTTATTGGCAATAAGAAGATCTATAACTTTTGTATTCAACATTTTTCATCATAACCTCAAATGTTCCGGGAAAATCAAAAACACCGTTTCAGTTTAGTTTTATTTTTTTCTTTTGTAAAAATTGTATGTTTCTCGCAAAATTCAGTGAAAATATAAGGCTAATTAAGAACATGAAAAGGTATGTTTTGTAATGGTTTCATATTGTTGTTAATAAACGTCAGAAGAGAATAAATCATCAAGTTTCGTAAGTTTTTGTATTCCTTTGATGTATAGAACGCTTTGGTTTTAACTCAGGGGTGATATTTTTGTGAGTCTTCTTTGTGTCTGCTCTCGAAGGAATACAATAGCCGATATCCATATAGAGATTGATTAATTATACTCGGAGAAGAAAAATCAGTATTTCCAAGCGAATATTTATTCGTCAAAACTTATAAGCTAAATAAGATATAAGATCTTATGGGATTGAAACATATTCAAAACAAAAATTCTGAAATCTCTCATACATAAATCAGCCTACTCTATCTGATATATGGTAACAAAAATTCACTCAAACTCACCTAACACGAGATATAAAAAACTCACCATAGTGATTTCAACAAAACTTAAATTCAGGTAATGCATCTTGAACGTCAGTAACTCTGTAATTGTCGGTGTTTGACGAATTCACTCGTAAAAACTGATTAAAATAAAAATAATATGCACTAAAGCCCAATAACTCCACCTTTTACACACATTCGCAAACCTCTGAAATTGATTGTGTCTGAATGGTTGATGAGATTTTGTTGTGTAGCGTTGCCGGTTTTTACCGAGTTCGTACGGAAACGACCGAAAGCATTAAAATTATTCAGCAGATCATTAATGGTCAATAGTTTGTATCCTGCAATAATTGTTCTTGTCCATCATAGAGACAAAATTAGCTGCTGTGACATATATTATATTTGAGATGTATTTTTTCAATGATAACAGTTATTGTTTCTGTCCCAATTAGTTATATATGGCTCAGTATCATGAATTTATTGTATGAAATTGTATTCGCAAGCAGTTATTATTGCTGGAACAAAACTCCGACTACAGAAACATGTTTTTTGTTTGCGGGACTGGCAGAAATATTTTCCGCAATGGAAAATTCGCCTACCCGGTAATGAAAAAAAAATCAGCAACAAAATTTAATTGTACGATTTTTCTAGGTGTAGTGAAGAAATACAAGAGAAATCAAAATAAACCCTTTTGAAAAAACCTTGACTTTCTAATGCAATAGAAATTCGTAATTTTATAATGAACAACCTATTTTTCAAATATTCACTCTGACAATCAATATAATTCCACAAACTTACTTGTAGAAAACTCTCTCTAACACGAGGTGAATCATATAATTTCAGCTGAATCCTTTCCAATAGGAAGTTAAGCTGACAAAGCCTAACTTCGACAACTCTCGAATTTCAGCCCTTTTATTTTTCCTACTGCGACAATTCCGAGTCTCTGATAGAAAGTTAGTGGAATGAAGACAAGAAGTAATATCCCTGAATATCGAATCGACACGAAACGATAATCTACGGCCTTGAATCCCGCATTTTATAAAATGTTCGGGATCCTTTCTGGATTCTTTCAGAACCGAAAATGCGAGAGTAAAAAATCATGCTCGCGAAGAGGATTGGCCCTTCCATTGCATCGTCGACGATAAAAGGCTACCACTGGTCGATTAAATCGGACAAGGAATTTCACGTTCCACGCAATTTTTTTTGAGTAATTGGAAATTGATCTGCTTGTAATCCCCTTTTTCTTGTGATATGAACAAAGGCGTATTTGGAAGGACCTTCAGAAGCTGTACGCTTCTATCGGGTCAGATATTGAGTTAGGGCAGAAATATGTTCGAATTATTTCAGAATATGAACAAAGAGTTTCTTGTTTGTTTTTCGATTCACAGAAATCTTTCATGAAAAGTGAGTATGTCCACTGTTTTCAATAGAGATAACAGGATTAATATGAATTACTATAATTTCTTTGAACAATTCCAAAGAATTCTAGAGGATTCGGTTACTCTTGTACAGAGATTGAAATACTGATGAGTTGTCTATTATTAATCTACTATCAAAAAAGTGCAACAGAAACATTTTTTCCACTGCTTTTGAAGAGTATGAAATGAAAAATATCACACTTGGTCTAAAAAATAAATCTCCCAATGTTTCAAGCAAGATTGCAATGGAGTTTATCAAAAGTTGTGAAAATGAAATAACCCCCTTCTTATCAAGAGTTATACATGACAATAGGTTCTCTCAGCAAAGTTTCCATAAACAATTTAATGGTGCCATTCAGATCCACACTTATACTTGATATTTCGAGTGCAAATGGCAAAAAAATTATTTCATCAGGAGAAGTTTAGACACTTGAAAAGAGAATCGAATTATTTTCTCTCTCTTCGAATTGATTTGACCTCCCCCACCCCGTCCCCCCATACCATTCAGACTTTTTGAATTGATGTGCCTCCCCGTCCTCTCTACCATGCAATCTCAATATCTTTTATCTCAAAAAGTAGTATAGGTGATAGCATTCAAAATGGTTTTTGTTTCATGTTGGTACATCAAATCATTCAAAAATTAACAGGGGGGAATAAAAAAGCAGCACTGAATATTGGGCAGCTGGTGATTCGAATTTCATCGATTTGTCTCGTGCTTCTGATACTCTTGCTTCTGAATTCAAGTACGAGTACTTGCAGATGAAAGGATTTTCATCATCCACTAAAAATAAGCAATTTATTGTTGGGGTTGAAGAAAATTTCTCTCAAAGAAGATTTGATGTTGTCCTAGGAACTCCACAAGGAAGCATTTTAGGGCCACCTATTCCTTCCATACAGTAATTACCTTGCCATCCACATATAGAAGGAAATGTTGTTCAAGTCTGCTGACGATACAACTATCTCTGTGTTAGTAAAGACTTCAGATGAACTCGAAATAAAATTAAATGTGGTTTTACAGCAATTACCTGATAATCAATAAAAAATATTGAATGTTTGAAATAAACAGGCCCTTATCTCTGAAAGGAAACAATGGATAACTTAAATTTAGCTATTGAAAATGGTACAAAACTTTCAGGCATAAAGGTGGATGGCGACAAATTTCTATCAACTACATCTGCTCCGTACTGAACAAAATGCTTTTTTGCAATTTTGACTTTGAAAAAAAAGGTTAATGAAAATTCGATCAGATGCTCCTATTTCGCAGATATTCATTCAATAATGTCATATAATATAATATGGTGTACCTATTATAAAAGAGATCATTTAATGAACTTCAATCAATAATCGAAAAATATTGGCGGTAGAGAAAAATTATCAAAAACGAATTTTTTTGGAAATGGTTGAAATTAGTGGAAATAACAAAACAATGAACAAGAGAACTAACATTGAAGGTCTTAGTCAAATTTATAGCTACCTGTTGAAAACAGGTGATTCACGTTCACCAAACCATTGAAAATACTTTCAGTTTCCATGCAGATTACTGAAATATCCATATGTTAGTGTTTATTCATTTTTCCATATGACTCTATATGATAGTTACTAGAACTATAAAGAAATTACCCTCTAAGAACAACGTAAATAACGACTGATGTCAAACTGATAATTTCCATTAGAGTCCAAGATTTTTGTAAGAAGTTTTTTAGATTTCTTTTGAAAATATGCTTTAATTTCAACTCACGATGTATGTCAAATAAAAATTTGTCTTTTACTAAGCATTTTATGTTTTACTGTGATAACATTGAAGATGTCTTTGAAAATGAAATAAAGTATTTTGAAAGTGCGGCCACCCTATTGACTGCATCATAATGAGATATTATTATTACTATTAAACACATATAGAAATTTCTAAATGAATATATTTTTTATTTAAATTATAGTGCAGAGTATTTCAGGATACTGAGGCAACTGAATAATCAAATCTGATAACATCTGATATCTTAAAATCTTCGATGTTACACTATCAAATATTAATTTTGAAATAAGTAATTTATTTGAATAAAACATGGTCTGTCATTTTCTTACCGAATAACTTCTGTGCTTGCATCACTCCTGAATATTTTTTGTCTTGGTCATGAATATTTAAAAAAAAGTATTTTCAAAATAATCTTCAAAAAAAAGCTGCGAATAAATTAAGTTATAGTGGTATCAAATATGAGAATAATTGAATTAATGCAAGAGTGTTCAACTTCAACAATACCGTCATTTCCTGCAGTAAACACATTTTACACTCACCGATTATAAAATATCTCAATGCGGGCACCGAAATGTTCCGAAAGTTTTGATGACATAATTAAATTAATTTGCAAAATCATTCCGTAGCAGTTGTCTGCTCCGAAGAAATATGAAACAAAGTTGTATGTTAAGTGAATGCAAAGTTGTGGATACAAATTAACAATTTAAATCTGGAAATTTAACTCTACAGCCGAATAAATTGTGCAGTAGTTTGATTCTTGCCCGCATCTTATTCATTAGTTGTATTTTCAATAACCATCGCAAGCTTACTCAGGAGGGTTTGTTTGCGAAGTATTCAGTTTTCTATTTGACTTCATTATTCTCAGTCGGGTGGAGGAGAAGCTTTCTGTGAATTGTGTTGGCAATTTGGAGAAAATCATAGATATTCATGTATTCCAAATCTCCCCACAATATTCTTTCAATAACAACGAAGTTTAACATTTGATTCTATTACTGAAGGAGTTTTACTTCCTTTACTTCTTTTTTCTAAAATAATTATGCATTCAACCTAATGAATCATTTGATTTATCAATCTCTAACCGTTTTCGATTAGATTTTCGGTGATTTTTAGGTGTCTACGCTTTAAAAATATTTTGGAGTATTTTTTTTTCTCCGATCGATTTGAATATGCTAATTCGACCATTCTGAATCGATTGGAGTCAGCAGAAATGCTATATCTCTAACCGTTCTCGATTCGATTTTTGTAAGGGGTCTACCCCTTACAACTGTATTGGAGTCAAACTTCTTTTTCTTCCGACCATTCTGAATCGATTGGAGTCCGCAGAATTGCTCCATCTCTAACCGTTCTCGATTTGATTTTTGGTGATTTTCAGGAGTCTACCCGTAACAACTATTTTGGAATCAAACTTGTTTTTCTTCCGATCAACTTGAATACACTAATTCAACAATTCTGAATCGATTGGAGTCCGCAAAATTGCTCTATCTCTAACAGTTCTCGATTTGATTTTCGGTGATTTTTAGGGGTCTACCACTTACAACTATTTTGAAGTCATTTTTTTTCCTTCCTATCGTCTTGAATATACTAATTCGCCCATTCTGAATCGATTGGCGTCCGCAGAATTGCTCTATCTCTATTTTGTGTTCAATATTTTTTGTCTTCAATCGAATTGAATATACTAATTTGACCATTCTGAATCGATTTCAGTCAGTAGAATTGCTCTATCTCTAACCGTTCTCTATTTGATTTTCGGTGATTTTTAGGGGTTCACCCCTTACAACTATTTTGGGGTCAAACTTTTTTTCTCGTCCGATCGACTTGAAGTCGATGTCCTGATCATACCTTCATTTCTTCTTTCATAGTTGTGGATTTGAGAATAAGTTACTAAGATTTTTGTCATTTCGTGTATTTTGATAAAATTCTGTGGAATATAATATATTGATGGCAGAAATAGTATCTTGAAGCGAACAAATAGGAGAAATCATTGATCTCTAAATCCACACTTTGCCAGAATTCTCAAACCTTTTTTGTATGGAATTTGCAGAGTACATGCATTTTAGTGTCTCTACATTGATATGATATTTAAGCTGACGTAGTGGAAAAAGTGAACTCCAGAGTTTGTGCAATGGTTAGTCCCAGTAGCTTGACGCTTTCATTTTCAAGTTTAGAAGAGTTTTTTGAAACAATAATGTGGATTGGTGAGAGTCAACCAGTAGCGTCTTTCCTGCATAGATTGAAAGTGAAACAGATTCAGAAGGACATTATGAGCATATCCTTTATCGGAGTAAAATTTGTAGAGCATATATTTAAGATATTTTCTTTGATCAAATTATATAATGTCTGTTACGTTTATACACAATGGAGACCAAATGAGTCTGGCCTAGTCAAATTTACTTCTGATAAATGTGAGAAACAGTATTTTCAGACTTTCTCAGCAAAGATAGACCAATTTCTACCGCAGTAGCCGAGTAATTTCATTGAAGTCAGGACAATTTCATCGACATGTTCGCCTAAACAACAATTTCGAAGTGAGACCATGTACTACAATTCCTTAGCTATTAAAAAAACAATATGCAAACTAATTCCTTCTCCAGCGAAACAAAAACCCAATCACATCAGCTCGGCATCGCGTCGAACAATTACAAACAAAGTATCCATTTTTGCTTGTTAATTCACTTTAGTCAACTATGATCGTTCCATTGGAATTTCTTCGGAACGATAACGGGAAAATTACGCTCCAGGAGGGCCTTTCAGAAAAAAGGAATAATAAACATAACCGTTAAAAATGATTGTTACGGCTGTTCCAGAAGACATATTATTTTGAGAAAGCTGAAACGAACGAGAAATAAGATAAAAATGGTTGCGAGAACTGAGGTTTTAAAACTGCTCGCCTGTGTCGGGATAACAATGCAAGGAAAAAACAGTAGAAAGTTTGCTTGGAGAATCTGGAAAGTATTGAAAATATATGCGTAATGGGAATCGGAATAACGCCTGGATAACTCTACTAGAGAGGAAGTAAACTGAGTTTTGTTGTTCTGTTTAACGTTGATTCCTCCCATTGAACAATGTTGAGCAATGTTGAGAAAAAAACGATAATTGTAAGAAGAGGTCAGAGGGGTTAGTGTGTCGATCAAAATTCAAGCATTGGGGAGATTGATTCTATTATGGTGTAAAATAGTGTTGCTCAGAAGAAAATATGTTGGATTAGCAGTCAACGACTAAGTGGATCAGTTTTTCCGATGCTAATTCTATACCTAAACACTTACGAGCACCTACCAATGTTGTTTAGAATATAGATATTGAAAAAATTGAAAAGGTGTTAGAAAATCACTGAAGAATTATCTACTGGCCTCAAGATCCCAACTAAAAGAGAGGTTCTAAGGATGGTTATGTCGGTATTTTATCCGATTGGATTTTCTGCACCTCTGTTGGTAAAAGCCAGAATTTTGATAGAAGACATATGGTGACATAACATTGACTGGGATAACGAAATCATTGATGTTTTTTTTCTGTCATAGAAAAAATGGTCGTTCGATCTTCAATAGTGATTCCCCGATATTACTTCCCAGGCAACCACTATGTATTCAATTGAAAAGGCCTATGCAACAGTTGCATTATTTTTTATGAGAGGGAGGGAAAAGATCTATATCCATACATCTTTCGTAACTTAAAAATTCAAGGTAGTTTCCTTGCATCAGCAGACTGTTCCGAAATTCGAGCTACATATACAGCTGTTTTAGCTTGTAAAATAGCAAAAACAATTATGTCTGAAATAGAATGGAATATACGAAAAGTGCACTATATTGGACAGATTCAATGGTGGGATTGTATCAGATCAGGTTTCAGACAAGACGATTTCCAATTTTTGTTTCCTGTCGAATTGAAGAAATACTGGAGGAGGCAGATTGTTCACAAAAGTATTCAGGTACGTTCTGAGCTAAATATTGCTGATCATGCCACCAACTAAACGAAAGTTTCGAATTTGTCATCCAATAACAGCTGATTCAGCAAGCCTGATTTTTTGAAGCAAGCAAGAAAATGTTAGCACGTAGAACAGAATTAGAAAGAGATGAGCACAGTTTTTAATCAATAACAACCCAGAATTCATGTCCTATTTACCTAAAATTTCAAGATTCTCCATGGGACAAGCTTGGTTAGGTTAACTGCATGGATATTATTCGCTGTGAACTAGTTTTTTAAGTCAAAAGTAGAAAGATCACAATCACCCATTCTAGGAGTGAAATAAATCTAGAGAGCATCTAAATTGTGGATTTTTAAATCACAGAGGGAACCACCTGAATAAAAAATTCAAGAACTGTGGAAAAAGAGAAGTATTGTGGAGACTCCTGACTCCTGAAAGTATCAGTTTATCTGGACACTGATGGTATACTGCGTGTTGAAGGAATACTATCCAAAATAGGCAATGATTATAATTCTAAATTCCCATTGATTTAAACACCCGAGAAAACATATAACGAACTTCTGATAGATCATTACCATGTGAGAGCTGGTCATATTGGAAATGAAACAGTAGTTCTCCTTATGAAATATTGGTTCTTGCATCTACAGAGAGCTATGAAGAAGAGTTTCCGAACATGTTAAAGCTGCAAAATAAGGAAGTGTTTTTAAAATTGTTAAAAAGTTTATTTAAGTCAACCAATTGCACCCCTACACGAAACCCTCAGAAATCTTCTGGAGTAAGGGCAGACGCAGCAACGTGTGAAGCCATGCACAAGACCAATTACTACGCGGGGATTTGATTTGAACCCTTGACCCTTCGCTTGAGAAGCGAACGCTCTACCAGCAAGGCCACCACTGCCCATATGAACCGATTGATCCTGAATTGGGAAATTTAGCGAAACAAAGAGTCGAATCATGCGTTTTTCCGTCATTATTATGTTGGAATGAACTACTTTAGCTACATGAATGTTTCTATCGGTTGAAGAGTAGGAAAACGATACGGAGTGCTCTTCACATACTCAAAGATTAGAGCAATACCTATCAAATGAGTAACTTCTTTGGACCATAGTGGAATATATCCTCTGAAACCCTAAATTTCAAGCTTTTGCATCAATATATTGTGATTGTAGCTGCCTTTCCATTATTCAGACGAACGTACAGTTCCTCGAGGATAGCAAACATTGCATCATTCGTGCTTCTTGCGTTTCGGAAACCAAAGTGATGATTTTATTTTCCATAAAGAAGGATAATTTGCTTTTTTTCATAAGTTTTCAATATGTTTTTCTAAAATTGGCAATGAAGAAATGGGTCTGAAATATGCTGGTGTGCTTGGATTACCTCATTTAAATAATAGAATGACCTCCGCAATTTTCAGACAAGATGGAAAAGTCCCATTCAAAACTGATGAATTCATAACATCTGCCAGGACATCTGAAACATTATAGTGTAGTTTCAACAATATCTTTAATAATAATATCATCCCATTCTGATGAGTTTTAGTTTCTTATTTAATTAGGAATTAATAATGTGAAAGAATTAGAAATGACGATTCATGTAATCTAAAGAATCAGCTCGGACATTATGTCATTAGCTAGTTTGTTTGGAGCAATAAAATGAATTCAGTAATTCAGAATTCTGTAAACTTTTTAAGGGAACTCAACTGTTTTTCTTCTTAATATGTTAACAATTCTCCATTTTTTCTTGTGTTTCTTTTGATGAGATGATTTCTATTGGCAGTTTTAATGATCCTTCCATAAATGCTTCTGTTATTTTCATAGTAATTGATGAAATATTGAGTTTTTTTGGGACGAGATTTTCAATCTTTTGGCTTTCTGAGGTTTACTCTTTTTTACTTTCATTTTTGGTAAGTGGAAAAGCGTTATCAAACAAATACATTAGTTGGTAGTGAAAGTCACTTAGTCAATGGCGGTTAATATATGACCCATGGAGACTGTACATTGTTTCTTAAATCTATCAAAATGTTTTCTACAGTATATCCTAACATACTTTTAGTATGCTGTCGTATTCCTGGAGACATTGCAGCAACAACAGTATAAAACTGGTTCATGGTCAGAAATGCCAGCATTGACTAATTCACAACTTATGACAATTTTATATCTGCGGTAGAAGTCCATGGTGTCTCGAAGTGGAGTGGTGTGGAATTTGGAAGAATAAAAACTCGAAGTCATCTCCACAATTTAATATAAATGACAGGTTAAATGATAATGGAAAGGCCAATACCCATCGAACAGTTAGATATTGGAAAAGTACAATTTTCGGACCTATATAGGTCCATCATCAGCTTAATAAATTCTACAAAAGAAAAGAAAGGGGGAATGTAACTCCAGGTAACAGAAAAACACATTTTATGTCAAAATGGTGAGGCCATTCATAAAAATTGTAAATAAACTAAACTATATATCTAATATAACAATTGTTGAGAATGAATTATTTGTTACACATTGTTAGAATTGTTGTAAGATTTTTCCTAGTTACAGAAAAAGTTGTAAAACAAATGTCATAATAAACTTTGAAAAAGTCACTGATTTTCATATCATTTAAAAGTAAAACGATAGGTTTCTGCGAACCATTTCCAGTTTCAATATTGAGATATTGTTCTCATTGGTTCCGATAACTCGAAACGTATTGATTGGCCCCTTGGTAAAATTGAGGAAATTTTTCCTGGAAAAGACAACATATGCAGAGTTGCGAGAGTAAAAACAAAAAATGGAGAACTCTTGAGACCATTCCAACGCCTATACCCAATGGAAATATCTTCATCGCAAATTCAGATGGACAAGAGGAATCGCCAAGAAAAGGAGAAGACGAATCGCAAAGAAAAGGAGATTGCATTGAAGAAGCGAGATGATTCAACAGAAAATATTGGCGAAAATTCTAAGGATAAGATTGAAGATAAGCCAATGTTTACAAGAAGTGGACGGAAGGTGAAGTTACCAGAACGTTTCAAATTCTGATTTGGTGGGGAGGATGTTGAGAATGAATTATTTATTACACATTGTTAGAATTGTTGTAAGATTTTTCCGAGTTACAGAAAAAGTTGTAAAACAGATGTCATAATAAACTTTGAAAAAGTCACTGATTTTCATATCATTTAAAAGTAAAACGATAGGTTTCTGCGAACCATTTCCAGTTTCAATAACAATAAAGCCATATTATTAAGTGATGCTGCCTTTTATATTTAAAGAGAAGGCTTTTGAAGCCTTCAACCAGAATTGAAAAAGAATCCACCAGCACCTGGTGCAGATGCATGCATGGAAAGGAAAGAAGGAAACTGTAATATTTCATATGTCACTCATCTACAATGTCAAAAGGTAAGTGTGACATGGAACAACAACCTGCAAACTCTCAGCACAGAACACTGTTGGGAAGAACCTGTGACAAACTCACACTGAGTAACCAATATTCGGAGCCTTGATCTTCTACTCTATAGTTTGCTCGATAGGATTTGTAGATTTGTTCCCCTTGCCTACACTTACTAATGAATGTACGAAGAAGTGACCATGGATAGGTAGCGTGCGTGCTCTGTGCTCCGAATATTGGTTACTCAGTGTGAGTTTAGAAGACAGAAATCTTTGGGAGATCGTTTGCTAACGAACAGTCGTTACCGACCGATGATGAACCCTTTACTCCCATAAACACCTAACTATGTAGGCTTATTATGGCAAGAACCTGTCAGAAACAACTACTCCCCTGGCTAAGACCAGGACGGGTATTGAATTAAATCTAACAGCTACTTGTGCAACGTTCCTCAAAACATCAGAGGACGCAATTGCAAGTGCCCTCTATGACCAACCAGCAGAATTATGTTTTGATTTGGACGGGGTGACCACCTGCAGACTAGTTTCGAGGTTGTTGCCTCTCATCAGTGCAAGGGCAGGTCAACACAGACGGCACTGAAGCCATCTGTTCCCCGTCCAAACCAATACACACTCCGCTGATTAGTCAATTCTGGTTCACGAGATGAAAGCAGTTTCTAGGCCGCTCCATCTAGCGAGCAGAGGAAGACACTCCGAATCTCCGGGTTGAGAGATTTAATCGAAGAAGACAAAAATCTTTGGGAGATCGTTTGCTAACGAACAGTCGTTACCGACCGATGATGAACCCTTTACTCCCATAAACACCTAACTATGTAGGCTTATTATGGCAAGAACCTGTCAGAAAACAACTACTCCCCTGGCTAAGACCACGACGGGTATTGAATTAAATCTAACAGCTAGTTGTGCAACGTTCCTCAAAACATCAGAGGACGCAATTGCAAGTGCCCTCTATGACCAACCAGCAGAAATATGTTTTGATTTGGACGGGGTGACCACCTGCAGACTAGTTTCGAGGTTGTTGCCTCTTATCAGTGCAAGGGCAGGTCAACACAGACGGCACTGAAGCCATCTGTGTGAGTTTGTCCCAACAGTGTTCTGTGCTGGGAGTTCGCAGGTTGTTGTTCCATGTCACACTTACCTTTTGACATTGTAGATGGGTGACATATGAAATATTACAGTTTCCTTCTTTCCTTTCCGTGCATGCCTCTGCACCAGGTGCTGGTGGATTCTTTTTCAATTTTGGTTGAAGGCTTAAGCCTTCACTTTAGATATAAAAGGCAGCATCACTTAATAATATGGCTTTATTGTTATATTAGACATGTAGTTTAGTTTATTTACAATTTTTATGAATGGCCTCACCATATTGACATAAAATGTGTTTTTCTTCTCCATATAAGTACGCTGTACAATGTGTTCTGGTACCTGGAGTTACATTCCCCCTTTCTTTTCTTTTGAAGAATTTATTAAGCTGATGATGGACCTATATAGGTCCCAAACATGTACTTTTCGAACATCTAACTGTTCGATGGGTATTGGCCTTTCCATTACCATGTAACCAGTCATTTATATTAAATTGTGGTGATGACTTCGAGGTTTTATTATTCCACAATTTTATATTCCTGAGATCATTCAGAACAGGTAATGAATTTGAACCCATCATAATTCAACACGATTGAACATTTGTCCCCTGATTTGATCATATTTTGCTTGGTGTATTTTCTAAAGCCATAACTAGGAATTTCTTGAATATGGTGCAGTTCCTTTATTTTCAGAATGAGCGAACTCTTGTTGGGGTTTTCTAAACCCCTTTTTTTTCTAATTCTGGGAGGTAACTCCGTCAGTAAAACCCTCCCCTCGACTATTGCGGTCTTTTCACGAAACAATTACGTACATAAAGACCACCGAAACGATTCATTCAAGCCGAACCATTTCACTCTGGCGAAACAGCGCGTCGACGATAGATTTTCCAGAGTTTCCAAGTGCAGAGAAACTAACTGTAAGGCAGCCAGTAGCTATTAGGAAGATTTGTGGTCGGGCGATCATGAAACGCAGGTGCGGTTGGTAAATAGAAGCTTTTCGTTACACAAACGAATAGTTGTTGGTCGCTTTGTGAATAAAGTCTTCCCTCGAGAAGGGCCCGTTGATGCGTTGTGTGGATGTTCCCTGTAGGATTCGCAGTGTCTCGCGAATATTTGGGTGAATAGACGGATGAATGAAATACATTTTCAGAGTATAACTGATGCAGTCGAATGAAATATTTGTTGCAACTGGATTCATGAGGCGTATAGTGAAAACAGGTACTGAACGTGATACCACCAAAAATCAGAAAGTCGCCCCGGAGCGCCACGGCAAATCATAATAATAGCCGTACTCTACCCGCAGACGAGGATTTTTAGAGTGGCCAGCTAAATCTCCTGATCTTACCCCACTAGATTTTATTTTGTGTAGATACCTAGAGTCAAAATTTTACGTTAACAGACTTAATATTACATTATTATGAATGAAATATTTTTTATTTCTCGAACATACGGTCATCTAACATAAAAAAAATTTGACATCGCCACGGAGGCAGCTATAGCTACCAGCGTGACAATCCTACCCAGGAAAATACAAATGAGGATGGATTTAGCGAAGGGCAATATATGAAAATATAAGTAGAAAAGTTATTGGGTATAACCCTCAAAATGTTCTGCAACCGTAGACACATGTTTCGAGCTTAAGCTCTCATCAGTACGGTAAAATCAAGTGCGAAGATGTACAAAACTTGGATGTAAAAATAGAAACAAAGGAAGTCAACAACAGGAAGCCAACCACACATTTGTGGCTTCGGTTAGAAGACCTTGTGCTTACAAGGCAACAACTAACGTCGCCACGGAGGCAGCTATAGCAACCAGCGTGACAATCAGGATTGTCACGCTGGTAGCTATAGCTGCCTCCGTGGCGACGTTAGTTGTTGCCTTGTAAGCACAAGGTCTTCTAACCGAAGCCACAAATGTGTGGTTGGCTTCCTGTTGTTGCACTTGATTTTACTGTACTGATGAAAGCTTAAGCTCGAAACACGTGTCTACGGTTGCAGAACATTTTGAGGGTTATACCCAATAACTTTTCTACTTATATTTTCATATATTGCCCCTCGCTAAATCCATCCTCATATATATATATATATATATATATATATATATATATATATATATATATATATATATATATATATACAGTGACCGCCAAAAAGTATGTACCATTTGGGAAAAATTTTTATTATTGGAGTATTGGAAAAAATATTCTGGGGAAAAGTTTGTGCATGTCCGATAACCCAAAAATCGATTTTGACACATGTCACGTGATCGCTAGAATGGCGGCAAAATGAAAAAAATTGCAATGCAAAGGCGAAAAAAGGGGTAAGATGGCAAGATATCAAAAAAAGTTAATTGAAAAAGTCACTTAGAATTCAATTTTATACACATAAACGAAGTTTCAAGAGATAATTCAAAAAAATTTAAAATAGCAATTTTTTTAAAATATTTTTCCATCTATTTAAAAATATTTTTTTTTTTCTTATGAATAGCTTGACTATCTGAAACATTTGCATTTTAATGATAATGACAAAACTTTCTCATTTTCTCCACACCAGAGGGCACTAAATTAAAAAAATTGGTTTTTGCCAGAACCCTCGCTGTTACATTGGTTCTTATCTAACAGTTATATCAGAATTCCAAGACTATTGTGTTGATATGGCAATCTAGAAGCACCATGTTTCCTGATTTTAATCAAGTTTCAATAATAATGCTGTATGAGCGTTTTACTTTGCACATAAACTTTAAGAATCTTTAATTTGACGCACTATTTTCAAGTTTATGTGCGAAGTGAAACGCTCATACACGATTATCATCGGAACTTGATTATAATCTGGAAATTACCATGTTTTTGGAGTGTCATGTCATCACAATGGTCTTGGAATTCGGATATAAGTGTTAGATACGAACCGATGTAACAGCAAGGGTTCTGACAAATTCCCATTTTTTTCAATTTAGTGCCCTCTGGTGTGGAGAAAATGAGAAAGTTTTGTCATTATCATTAAAATGCAAATGTTTCAGTATAGTCAAGCTATTCATAAGGAAAAAAAATAATATTTTTAAATAGATGGGAAATTATTTTTAAAAAATTGCTATTTTCAATTTTTTTTAATTATCTCTTGAAACATTGTTTATGTTTATAAAATTGAATTCTAAGTGACTTTTTCAAATAACTTTTTTTGATATCTTGCCATCTTACCCCTCTTTTTGCCTTTGCATTACAATTATTTTCATTTTGTCGCCATTCTAGCGATCACGTGACATGTGTCAAAATCGATTTTTATGTTATCGGACATGCACAAACTTTTCCCCAAAAAAATTTTTCCAATACTCCAATAATAAAATTTTTTCCCATATGGTACATACTTTTTGGCGGTCACTGTATATATATAATGACGTCATAACTCGAACAGCGATGACGTCATCAAAAATTGATGATTGATTGAAATCAGGGAACCAGAATGTTTTCAAATTGCTTTATGACAACAAATTGTCTTGAAAAATATTTTTTTTTAATGCAGTTTTGAATGTTTCCGACTTATTGCAATTTTTAAGCAACTTTTTTAAATTACTTTTTTCGATGTCTTGCCATCTTTCCCCACTTTTGACCTTTTCATGGTATTTTTGTCTAATTACCCGCCATACTAGTGGTCACGAGACACTTGCCAAAATCGATTTTAAGGTTATCGAATATGCACAAACTTTTCCCTAGAAGGGTTTTACCAATACTCTAATAATAAACTTTTTTCCCATAAGGTACATACTTTTTGGAGGTCACTGTATGCGTGTTTGTTCATTTTCGCCTCTTTACAGATTTAAGATACATTTTTTTTAGTAAATTTTTTTTATGTACTCAAAGCAAGGATTTTGTGACGCTTTCCATTTTACTGTATTTATATAAATCCTCTTTACTTTATACATTTAAAGAGGAATAAAATTATTATTATTATACAACAAACACATTCATATACAAAATTATTATTATTATACAACAAACACATTCATATACAACAATGAAAGAGCATTAGAACCATAAAACAATCAAGTGAATACGCAAAAGCTGCAATGAAAAAAAAAATGGCAATTTTATTTCTAAAAATCAAAAAATTTCATTAATTCTATAGGAGCTAATTTCGACCAGTGGTCGTTTTGTTTTATTTTTGAATTCTTATTCCTTGGATAAATTATTTAGATTTTCCGGTAAACATTTTTTAATTGTTAGAGACTTACTAAACTGAAAGAGAGAAAAAGTAATTGATACCGAAAACTTTTTCTCTCTCATAGATATTTTCACCAATTCCGCAGATTACTTCAAATGGATTTTCCTAATATTATAACATTCTCGATCGGAAAAACTTTGGTCAAACCATTGAAATAAAACAAACAAAGCCGTACTTCCCGTCCCCATTCCGCTCAAGAACAGACAGACTAATATCGGGAAAAAGTCAATAAACGATGTTTCTCCAGCAAGTCTGAATGATTGAGCATATAGAAAACGATCTCTCTGAACTTTGAGTCGAGTGTGTCGAGTTTCAAACTTCATCAATAATTTGAAAGTTTGGAAGCTTCGGGCGATATACAGCTTTCTGGAGATCATCTTGCAAATTGAAGTCGTTCATTTTCTCATCATTTATTCAAGATACTTTTCCGCAGTTTAATTGAAGCAAAGAAAAAGTGATTTTCGCAGACATGAGAAAAGTGGCTTTCTGAAGGGTTGCAGAGTAGTCCGTATTATTAATATTGGACTACGCTTTTCAGACGCTATCCTGGTTGAACTTCCCACGAAAGGACTTGTTTTTTTGTTGTTCACATTATGGATGGAAGATGGTTGACTATTAAGGTAGGGTTATACATGAAGCGAATGATTTTGACAACAAAAGTTGAAAATACTAATTTCTCTACAAATTTGCACGAAGTGGAAAATATTTGACAAATATCTGACAGAAAACAAATAATTTTTTCTGAAATTGTTCAAGAATGCCCACTTTCTCGGAGCAACTTCAGGCCTCAAAATACGCTAATCTAGTATTTTAGTCCGTTGCTAAGCAACGAACTTTCCCGGACCGTTTTCGGACCTAAACGGTACGGGAATATTATATTGTGTATCTAGTAGTAAAAGCAATACATTTCCGGACGACAATGTAAATTGTTGGCCGAGGCGTTAAGCCGAGGCCAACAAGCATTGAAGTCTGGGAATGTGCTTTTACTACGAGGTACACATACTATTTTTTCTGAAATCGCAATCAGCATTATCAAAAACTAAGGAATTCTACATATTGTTTGAGTGAATTCAATAACTGTCTGAAATGTAAACAAGCCGGCAAAAATATTCCCGTATCGTTTTCGATACGGGAAAGTACTTTGTCGGCAACCATCCGGGAAGTGTTCACTTCCCGGACAATTTTTCTTTGGAAAAGTAGCACTTCCCGGCCTAGTCCGGAAAGTACGCACTTCCCGGCCTAGTCCGGGAAGTACGTACTTCCCGGACTAGGCCGGGAAGTGCTCAATTTTAATACAAATATTAATATAAATAAGAATTAGAACGTTTCTGTTGGTACCTATCTTCTTTTCGAATTTCAATATACAGTGAGCACGTTGAGGTTGGAACAAATTCGTTAAACGCTCGACATGGCCATTAGGGAAAATAAGCTGAGACACGTCGATTTCATTTTTTAGTTGCGCATTTTTTGGACTACTCGGATTTTTGATAACGTCATCGCTGTTCGAGGTATGACGTAACTTTAATTTTTTTTAAATGGCATTATCCTATTTTGATAATAATTTCAAAAAGAACGCATTTTTCTGTGTATGAATGTCATATTTTTTCTTATGTTAGATAACCGTAAGTTGGAGAAATAAAATATATTTCATTCATAATAATGTAATATTAAATCTGTTAACGTGAAGTTTTGACTTGAAGAATCTCCACAAAATAAAATCTAGTGGGGTTAGATCAGGAGATCTAGCTGGCTAAAAATACTCGTCTGCGGGTAGAAGACGGCTATTATTATCATTGGCCATGGCGCTTCGGGAGGACTTTCTGATTTTTGGTGGCGTATCCAATTTTAAGCTGCAGAAAATCCCGGAAAAACCTGCAGCCCCACCCCGGGGGGTCCGTTGCACACTTCGAGCAAACACCAGACGACGGGATTGGCATCTAGGCAACTCACATCACACTTGCTTCACAACAGAGTATGAAGTAGCCTATCGATACTTGAGAAAAATTCCCTCATACTCCGGATTTCGATCACAGACGGGGATTTTTAGAGTGGTCAGCTAGATCTCCTGATCTAATCCCACTGGATTTTTTTGTGGGGATACCTCAAGTCGAAAGTTTACTTTAATAGACCTAATTATGAATGAAATATCTCTCATTTCTCGAAAATACGGTTATGTAACATAAGAAAAAATATGACATCCATACACAGAAAAATGCTTTCTTTTTGAAGGTATTATCAAAATAGGGTAATGCCATTAAAAAAATTATAATGACGTCATAACTCGAACAGCGATGACGTCATAACAAATTTGAGTTCACCAAAAAATGAGCAACTGAAAAAGAAAATCGACGTGTCTGAGCTTTTCTTCCCCAATGGCCGTATCGAGCTTTTAACGAATTCGAACCAACCTTTACGTGCAATACAAAAAATAAGGACTGAAATGTTCGAAATATTCAAATTTGGAATCGTTTCATCCGGTTAACAGATGGGTGAAAGTCAACCTCTCTTCGTCTCTTAGACTAAATGCGTCTCATTGATTTGTTATTCTACATGATTGCCGAAAAAATAGTGTACGTAACACGTCCGAAAACAGATTTTTTGGACTCGTAGACTTCCAGGACTCGCTAACGCTCGTCCTAGAATTTGGTCTACTCGTCCAAAAAAACAGTATTTTCCGGAATTGTTACGTAAATTAGTGTTCCCGTACCGTTTAGGTCCGAAAACGGTCCGGGAAAGTTCGTTGCTTAGCGACGGACTAAAATACTAGATTAGCGTATTTTGAGGCCTGAATTTTTGCCGGCTTGTTTACATTCTAGACAGTTATTGAATTCACGCAAACAATATGTAGAATTCCTTAGTTTTTGATAATGCTGATTGCGATTTCAGAAAAAATAGTATGTGTACCTCGTAGTAAAAGCACATTCCCAGACTTCAATGCTTGTTGGCCTCGGCTTAACGCCTCGGCCAACAATTAACATTGTCGTCCGGGAATGTATTGCTTTTACTACTAGATACACAATATACTATTCCATTATGTATGCCGATGGTCATGTCCTACCAAATGCATGATAATATTAATTGTTTTATCACAAGTAGCACTCGCAATTGTGTCCTTGAGGATTGCCGCACAAATGGACGTCATACCTAATCCAGTATCCGTATTTGTTTTCACTTTGTGGAAAAGTGTTGGTAGATGGATATATTCGACTTTTGTTGTGATGCAAATGACAATATAATTTTGGAAGAAATCGCATATTTGTGTAGAAGTTCCAACGCTGTTAAATTTTTGATCGTGGGTACAAAACTTCTCGCCAATTCAAAATAGATTACGAGAGTACATTGTTATGACTAGAACATAGGATATTTGAAATTCAAAACATTTGCGTATTCGAAATAGGGCATCGTTGAAATATTATATACATTAAATCACCGACAGAACCATACGAACATTTTACCAAACATCAAGAAAGTATACACTTATCTTTAATTTACAAAATATAAATTTTAATAAAAAAGAATTCTTGAAATTATATTTTTTTGACAATGATTTTTATATTTTTGATACATCCAATATTCATAAATTACAGGAAAAATTAGTGATGATTTTGTATTTCCTCATATTCATTCCTAATTATAGTAGGATGTATATTTCATTTTATTTGTTTATTGTTTATAGTTCCAACTAAGGAGCAATAGAGATCTTCTAATGCAGTTATATAATTGAAATCACGAGTTGTTCTCTTGATGAAGCATAACATTTCCATGTCTATTTGCACTATATTTGTAATATGGGGACTGAAGCTGAGAGAAGAGTCTAGGATAACATCAAGATCTCCAATATGGTCAACTGAGTTCAGCAACTGCCTGTTGGTGTCATAATCGAATGAAACTGGGTGGTGGGAACGGTAGAAACGCATAATGTCCATGTCATGTTGAAAGGTTATCTAGATCAGATTGAAGAAGAAGAAGAGCATCTTCGAAATCACTTATAATTCTGAAGCATTCCAGATCATCAGAAAATAATAAGGCATTGCTATTTGGAAGAAAGGAAGTGATGTCATCAATTGATAAATTGAACAAGAGGGGGCCCAGGTGAGACCCTTGGAGAACTCCTAATGTTACTTGGAATGCATGGGAGTAGTAATGATTTACTCTGACTATCTGCGACCCGTTAGATAAATAGCTGCCTAACCAATGGAGTCAATCTATTGGCCCTTCTCTAGGGCTTCGGACAGAAAATCAACATATGTTTTCAGACCCAACTCGGTAGATCTGCCGAAACGAAATCCACATTGTTCCGTGGATATAATGCTGGAATAGTCGAAAGTGAGAAATTCAACTGAAATTTAATATAAAAAAAATGTATGTAAAAAAAAGTCATTACCAAAAGTTCGAGTTATTAAAATTAAAACGGCTAACCCTAACACCTCCTCACATTCAACTGAAGAGAACAGAGCAGAACGACCACAAATAAATCTCAGATTATTCATGAAACTAGGATAGCCAGAAGAAGGGTATTTTCAAGAACTAGAAAGGCATTGATTTTGGTCCCAGACGACGAATATTCACCCAATAACGAACCCTGTTGGTTCAGGTGTCTTTGACAGACCCCAATGACTAGTTTTAAATAGAAGACATTACATTTTTATTGCTCAATGTTAACAATAGAAATTGTCACTAAACCAAGACCCACACCTATAGAAATGTCGTTGTAAAAAATGATTATTGTATGTCTCTAGAGTCACGATAACGATGGAACCCTGATATAAAAAAACTTTTGATTTTTCAATGAAAAATAACGCAGTTGACTTCTTCATGTTACAAAAGTCAACTACTAATGACGATGTCATCTGGCAGATTCTACCATCTACAATAACGAAGAAATTCCGAACCGACCGCGAATGTGAAACATCCATTATATTTCCTCACAATGAAAATATCGCTCCGATCCTCCCATTCATCGACATCAAAGAGTAATCTGAAAAATGATAAGACGGAAACATTTCCAATGAATCACGTGCCGCTCTGTAGTTCTCGGACTTCAAAGAAATACCTCGCAATGAATGAAATATGAGATAAAGCACTAAGGAATCGGTGACCCCTACATAATTCGGCAAGATAAATATATTAAATTTAACGAATTCCATCAGTTCGTCCGGAAAGAAGGAAATATTGGGCAATAAATATGATGGCGGACGGTAACGGAAATTCACTTTGAGAACTTTTATTGAACTGGTTATTAATTTGGGAAAGTCGGCGACTGCTGGCCTGGAGCATGACTATAACGCTCACAAAGTCCAGCTGTCGTCGCACGATGACTTATGAGACCAAGAATTATTAAAACCCTACCCAGGTAGCAGACAATATTGGTTGAACGCCTTTTTCGTATTGGGATAATATGTATAAGGAAAAATTATATTGAATTGTTGAAACTAAATATTGAAAAATCATTTACTTATCTAATCATTAGATTCCTCGCACAAGCTCTGCTTTTGAGGGGTTTTCTCCGAAAACCTGGGAGTTTCGTAAAAACATTTTTTTTTTTACATGAATGGCGTTTTATAAGCGCTATTTATAAAGGAGTCACATATGAACCAATAACAATAATGATAATGTCGAAAACACCTTCCATTATGCCACTACATTGAGAAAAATAATAGTTTCAAAGTATAGGATTTCAATGTTGTATCTCTTTCCAACGCGCGGTGTTTGTATCGCTCTATGTTACTTCAAACGTTTGAAAATGATTTCGCATGAACTCGAGAATAGACCCCCAGATTGAAATGACTCATAATGTCCCCTTCTCTTAATTAATTACATATTATTCAGAGCGCTGGTTAGCCGTTAGCGTGTGAATTATTTTAGATGGCAAATAATGAGTTGTTTTCTGTTCTGTCCAAAAAACTCTCATTTAACAAACAGAATCATAGAATAACACGTTTGTGGAGAATAATTCAGCTATAAAACCCCCACATGTGATTTCAATCAGAACAATGATTCTACTCACCTGAATACGCTGTCCCGTCGTCTTCTATAACAGATAGAAACCGGAATGGTTCGATGTTTACACATACGCGAAGATACCCATATGTACTGGTTCACCAATATTCTCAATGACCATGATAATATTGGTTGCTTTGACTTTGGTTCAAATTCAACTAAATTATATGGAAACAATTGGCCTTGGTAGTTTTAAAATTTTTTGGCTCGATAAAGTCATGTGTGAAAATAGAATAAATATATATAAAAATGAGTTGGTGATTGAAATACTTGAACTAAGAACTGAATATTCTACTGTAACATATACTAAGGCTTTCTGAAATCCTTCTAATTACCAAAACAATGAAATTAAATCTTCAAATAGGTTATTCAAAACTCGAGAATGACAAAACTATTTCTGAATACAATCCTTCGTATTCATCTGTACCAAATACCTTTCTAGAACACACATGAATATCAAAACACCCTTTAACACGGCGGCGAACTACTTACTTGACTTCAATGAATAATTACGGTATTGCTCAGTTCGGGATCCGAGTACCGGATAGTATATTCGAACACAATGGTGTAACATCGTCCTCTACTTCAGAAACGAGACAGGTTCGGTCTGGGGTACGCCAGGGTCTTCTGAATATTACCAATAAAGATTAAGAAATATCCCACTTTTTATTTACTGCATATGCAGATGACATATCACTACTGATTTCTCATGAAAATACAGAAGCTTCCAAATACTAATGTGAAGATCCCTTGAATGCAACTTCCACGTATTTCAATGAGCATGACTTATTTTTCAATACGACAAAAACTCAACTGATACGTTTTCATAATTATCAAAGCAAAATTGAATGCCTCGAAATGAATATTAATAACACAAGTCTACGCAGTACTAACTGTGGAGTAAAATTTTTAGGAATGAGTATAGACCAGCATCTCAACTGGAATTCACACTGTGAAACAATAATTTCCATGTTGAGCTGAGTAAAATATATGTTAAAAAATCTACGACTAGTTTTAGAAGAATCAACTGAAAAACATTCACTATGGTCAGGTTGAATCTAGGTTGCGTTATGGTGTTTGCTTGTGGAGCAACTCAACCATGATCAAAAAAGTTTTTATTGTCCAAAAATCCATTTTACGGTGTATATTCAATGATCCAAAGCGATATTCATGCAGAACTCTTTTTACGACTATTTTAACCCTTGTCAGCCTATACATATATGAGTTAGCTATCTATATATTTCTCAATAAAAGCGATTTCAAACTCAATAAAGATATTCACAATATTGATACCCGGAAAAAGGAATTTATACATACTTTTGCTGCCAATTGCAAAACAACTCAAAATACTCCTGATTTCATGGGCCCTAGAGTTTTTAGCCACGCCCTTTGACATGGTTTCCGCGCAGGATTTTTGGTACTGTTGAATCGTTTTGTGTGACAACTCTAATAACTAGACTTTTCCAAATGATTGTATGGAAGGACACTTCGTACGTACTTATCAACATATTATAACATTATTGAATATTTAACTTGAAAAAAAAATGTTCAAAACACTTTCCATATTCTCTCCAATGACTCAAATACTATCATTGCCCCTAACTCTAGTAACAAATATATATTTACATATGACATATCGATTCGATTCCGTTGTTTAGTCGATTACATATTCCAGCACAGTTAGGAGAAACTGTGCTAATTTTACTCCTTTGTCCTCTTTACAGGTTTAAAAGGTAATACGACGGCTATTGTGAAAGTTCGTCTCACTATAAGTAATCCATCACCTATTATAAAAATTGAGTTGTATTTTTTGGTATACTTGAGCAATTATCATTTAGCTTTTTTCGTTCAAAAAATGCCTTGATCAGATGGGCTGATTCTTCAGTGTAATCCTATTGAAATGACATGCACCAGCAGTGGCGCACTGGATCAGCTGCTACAACATCAGAGGAAGATGAATTTTCCATCAACATATTTACAAACCTTCCAGAGTCTGCTCACGAGGTTTTGGCAGCTCTCATCAATCAAACGTTCATTCATGAAAACTTCAGTTATAGTACCGCTACACAAAGGAGGTGATCCCGTAGACACTTGCAATTAACATTCAATATCACTAGTACCTACCCTGACCAAAATAATGGAAAAATTAGTTCAGAAGTGAAACCCGGTTTTGTTCTCAAAGACAAAAAGTATGTTATTGATGCAACATTTTCCCATCTAACAAAAGTTTACAACAAAATTAATGAAGGTGATGCAGCCGCAAAACACTGCTTCGTGACTTATCTGGTTTATTATGGTTTAAAGTGGAGTCAGCCATAGAAAATCGCACTCAGCTAGTATAAACTAGCCACCCCTCTCATATTGAGGATACCCAATTGTCGTACCACATGGCTTTGTAATCGAACCCACACAGTTACTCCTTTATATAAACGATATTACCAAAATTATTATAACTAGAAAGTATACATTATTTGCCTATTATGCCATCATATTTTGATATGATGAAGATGAGCATATATTACATCACACTATCGAACTAGACATAAAACAAATTGAATCCTGGTGCAACGATAACTTGCTTATTTTTAACACTCCTATAACGAATCTGCTAACATCCTGCTGCAAGCTTTGTGATCTGAGCATAGGCACAAATATTAGATAAAAATTGTTTTTTTCCGTTAACCAGCTGCCGTCCCCTTACGAACGGCAGCCCTCAGAAGTCGAAACTTGTGCGAGATAAGGATTAACGAGGTCTTACCTTTTTACGTGCGATTCCTAGCACTTTCTCGGGCCATCAGAAAAAGTTCTGCAGTCGCTAGGGTTTGAACCTTTGACTGGCAGCCAAAAGTGATTGAAACAATGTCGCTTTAACCACTCGGCCACCTGGCCCCGTGTATGTCTCCTACACCGAATTTCTCGGAATTCACATCTACCAAAACTAAAAATTTACCAAACCTGCTGCTTAATCCACAAAAATCGTGAGAAATGAAATCATAACACTCGCCCTTCGCAAAAATTGGTCTAAACATATATGATTACTTACCATTACAATTGACGAATTTGGATTTTAAAAAACATAATTGCATTCGTCCTTTCTACAATATGGAAGAATGTTTTGGTTGTGAAACCATGTGTCAATATTAAAATATGCCTGCCCTTTCATTTTATGAAAGATTTTAATATTCTTACATCTTATTCATTTTATATATACAAATTTCATTAGGCTCGTACATTTTATTGTTGACGAGGAAAATTGCGACAAAAATAAACAAATAGGTCAGTAGACTCGGAGCTCTCGACAACTCGGGAAAAATTGCAAAAACTCGCGAAAATAGAATCGGAAGATCCGATACCAAGGAAATAATTTCATAAAATTGTTTTTCCTTGCCATCTAAATCATTTTCTGACAGTATAGGACTTGGAAATTACGGCAAAAAAGAACATGTCGGTAGGAAGGCTCCGATCCTCTCCTCATCGAAGAAAAAAAATTGTGAAAACTCGTGAAAATAAAATCAAAAAATCCGCAAATATAGTGAAAAATATCAAGATATCGGAATTCAAACACCGGTTACAATGTAATTAGTAAAATTATATAAATATCCCCCTTCCCCCTTTGATCCTGATGTCTAGATAGTAAACGAGTAGGTATTCAGAAATTTTTCGACATTCTCAAACACGGAAATTTATGCGACAAAAATATGGCAGTATGGTGGTTTTTTCTTCGAAAAAATTGCAAAATGTCGCTAAAATAATGCATTAAAACATTAAAAAATATGAGAATTGATTACACAAAATTAATAAAAAGAAAGAAATCGAATTTTAGGAATTGTTGATTATGTAATAATTACTTCGTGCCCCCCTGCAGTACAGAACGAGAACTCGTGAAAATGCAGATATTTTTTCGACGGTTTCAGATGTAGAAAATGCAACGAAAATAAAAAGTCAGTTTCTGGGGTTCGGAACTAATTGTGAAAACTTGCAAAAATAAAATCTGAATAGTAGAAACACATCTGACATCTTGAAGGCTAAAAATAAAACGCATAGGATTTTGGAAAATTTTCCAAAGGTTTCGGTCGTCAAAGTTTTGGCGAAAAAAGATGTCGGTGAAAGAGTTCTGAATCCTTTAATTTTAAACTAACAAACTAAAAAGTGAAAAATAGAACTGTACACTTTCAGTAAAGCGTCAAGAACATATTTGTATTTTTAAATTTCTCTATATCTTCATCTATTCAATATTTATTTATGATTTTTAGTTTAATAATTTCAAAATAAAAGCATTGCTTTCAAAAGATTTTTAATTTGAAAAATGAGAAACTAAATTTCTCATGTTCTTATACCCCTCATTTTTATAACACCCGTATTCATTTCCGTTCTATTTCTTATCTCCTACCACGCAGTAAGGGATATATCTATCAATTTATTGTAAGATTTCTCGCATCTGTTTTCAATTCATTAGATGAATCTACTCCGGGCATTTTCAAATTCAATATTGAGAAGTTTCAATCCTCGTTATCAATAATATAAATATGCACAAAGCAACTTTTATTGCTATAATTTTGATATATTCATTTTGTTCCAAATTATTTATGTTTTTGATTGTATTTGTTGTTAACTTACTCGGTAACTATTTTTTTCAAACCTAAATTGATTAACTTGTGCATTTCTTTGTTGTATTTTAATGTTTATTTGATGTTAATTTGTTTTAAATGTTGTGACTGTTTATATGTATATCTAGGTCTATGTGTTTGTATACCATTTTTTATGTAACCAAGAGTAATAATTTGTTTCAACATTTATTGTGACTGTTCATATATGTATATTTTTCAAGTTGTTGACATAATCATATTTACTCGCCCTTTCAATACGAATTAAATTTTTCAAAAATAAAACATTTAATTTTTTTTTCAAATCAGGTATACTTGTATTATTCTCAATAACAACAAAAATCTCATCTGTACTAATTGACGATGGATATATTGATTTGTTGAACTCATTAACGGTAAAGAATCATTTTAATTGAAATAATCAAACAATCGATATTAACTGAACCGTTCTGTTTTTTGAAAACTATCGCTGGAGAATAGAGTGAAAATTTCATCAATTCATAACAATTATCAAATAGCAAAATGAATCAAATATTGTTTTTTGTTTTCATCTGTGCCCTGTTACACCAAAACCAATAACACAAATAAATCTGGGTAAATCGTACGGATAAAATAAATAGTATTCAGACCGCATTTTGCATCATAAATTGGGTAACAGACTCCGAAATAGTGCCCATTTTAATGACCGCACGCCATCAAAGAGGTCACAATACCAGTGGTTACTGATATTGCTGCAATGAGTGTAATGAGGTATATAAAGTTTGAACTGGAGTTTATTGCATGGAAACTGTAAAGTGACCCTTCCAGAGGAGACAGTTTCGGGTGTTTCCTGAATAGAAACCCAAATAGTAATGAAGGGACACAGTATTAATTAACTTATGACTCTAGTAGGAAAACTACCATCATCAGAAGAGGTGAGAGTTTGTAAAAATAATCAAATTCTAATGCAATAAAAGTTCATCAAAAATCAAGTCAATTTTCTTGAAAACAGTCAATCGAATTCAGATATAATATATAATTCAGATATTCTTTGATAATAGTATACTAGAGATCGAGTTTTTGAGTATTTTTTTAAATTTTATTCCATCTTCACCAATTACTTCGCTTTTAGAATAAAAGAAGAAGATTTTTCTTTATTTTATTTCATACTTTAATGAAATTATTGCTACTTTCCCTACACTACATTTGGTATTAAGTGAGATCTAAAGTTGAAAATTTCAGAACACCAGTTTATTGAAACAGCAAAATCAATAATAGCAAAAGAAAGAAATATGAAAATTGTGATGAAAATAAAATCCATGTTTACAGGAAATGCTACAATATTCACTAATTGTAACTGAAATGGTCTCAACATTTTAAACTTATTTATTTTCACAGGTTAAATATCGCAACTTAATATTCATGAACTGATTGATTTATTTCATACTACTGTACAACTATCTTTACTTTAACTTTAGATAACAAATCAGCCTGGACTCGACATATAAACAACTTGAACTCTGAATTGAAAAAAATGTGTTACTCCCTAAGGTTCAGGCCAATTGTAGTGGAAAAGTAATGCTGATCCTATACCATGCTAGTTTCCATTCACACTTAAATTGAATTGGGCAAGCAAGTTTCATCTTGCAGAAGAACGCTGTTAGAATTTCAAGTAATTTAAGCTCTAGAGACTCATACAAGGATTTTTTTCAAAATTCAGTGTTTCTACTGCAACAGGAAACTGAACTCTAAAAACTTGTATGTACAATCAATCAGAAGAAACAAATTTTATCGACGTCATGTGGTATTACCACACGAAAATAAACAAAACATCAACATACCAATACAATAAAATGTACAAGCTGGATAAAATTCGTATACAAAAATAAATGAGATGTCAGAACAATAAAATATAGGAGCTGAATAAAATGTATATAATTAAGATGGAAAGGTGTTGAAATTATTCATAAAATGAAAGGGCGGGCAAGATTTTGAAATCAATGCGAATACTTCAATTGCTGCAAACACCCCAGAATGATATAGCAGAGAACATATGGGATTCAATTAGCGCAACATAGGCTGTTTATACATTAGTTAAACCCAACTGTAGTTAAATTACCCTAATGGTATTTCATCTGGAGGACTATTTCTTGCATAATTTCATGACGTCATGCTTGTTAAATTTGAATTTTTTGTCGTTGTAAAGACCGAGAAATTTGGTGTAGGAGACATTTTCGATATCATTTGTGACTAATATCAGATCATAAAGCTAGCAGTAGAATGTTAGTAGATTCGTTTTAGAAGCGTTGAAAACAAGAAATTTATCGTCAGACCAGGGTTTCATTTGTTTTATCTACTTGAATATTGCGATGTAAAGTATGCTCATCTTCATCACGCTAAAATATGATATACTTCTTGATTTTTGTGGCATCGTTCACAAAAAGGAGGAACAGTGTGGGTCCGAGTGATGAGCCCAGTGGTACACCACATTGGGTTGCTTCAATACGAGAGAGGTATCTAATTTTCACCAGTTGAGTGCGATTTCCTAGGTGTGATTCGAACCACTGATAGCTGACTCCTCTAAAACCATTTATTGAAGTTTTCCAACAGGATTTTTATTTTTGAAAATCAGAATACCATCGCTAATCGATCACATGATTATGATACAGAAAAAGAATACTTGTTATCACAACCACAACATCGCACTGCTCTGTTTAAATCTTTTTAAGCGGTTAATGGTTTTGTCAATTTTATAATAGATTTCCAAAAACTATTAAAGGTTGTAAAAATTCATTTACATTGAAAAAATTACAAAAACAATAATTTTGGATGAATTTTGTTATATTATTGACGAATTTTTTCATTTACACTTTTATTTTATCATCTACTGCTCAATGATATTATTTATTGATTTTATAATTAGTGTTATAACTATAGTGCATGTACCCATTGACATCTTTCAAGTTTATTATTATATCATGACGAAAAACAGACATTGTATCATTGGGTGTAAATCTATTTATCAAAAAAAATATTATTACTGAATTATTATTGCATCACTTCATTCAAGGATATTCTTGTAGATTACTTCATGTCCCTATGAGATGAAACATTAGTATTTGTGTTATAAACATAAGATGTATGCATAAAAACAAAGAACGGTGAATTTCTTATTCACCCACATTTGTCTGATTGTCTATAATAGCTGATATCAAAATGAAACCCTAACCTCAGCTACTCAATCTGGACCGTAACGAAAAAAAGTTCGCGAGAACAACTTGAACTCTGAATTGAAAAAAATGTGTTACTCCCTAAGGTTCAGGCCAATTGTAGTGGAAAAGTAATGCTGATCCTATACCATGCTAGTTTCCATTCACACTTAAATTGAATTGGGCAAGCAAGTTTCATCTTGCAGAAGAACGCTGTTAGAATTTCAAGTAATTTAAGCTCTAGAGACTCATACAAGGATTTTTTTCAAAATTCAGTGTTTCTACTGCAACAGGAAACTGAACTCTAAAAACTTGTATGTACAATCAATCAGAAGAAACAAATTTTATCGACGTCATGTGGTATTACCACACGAAAATAAACAAAACATCAACATACCAATACAATAAAATGTACAAGCTGGATAAAATTCGTATACAAAAATAAATGAGATGTCAGAACAATAAAATATAGGAGCTGAATAAAATGTATATAATTAAGATGGAAAGGTGTTGAAATTATTCATAAAATGAAAGGGCGGGCAAGATTTTGAAATCAATGCGAATACTTCAATTGCTGCAAACACCCCAGAATGATATAGCAGAGAACATATGGGATTCAATTAGCGCAACATAGGCTGTTTATACATTAGTTAAACCCAACTGTAGTTAAATTACCCTAATGGTATTTCATCTGGAGGACTATTTCTTGCATAATTTCATGACGTCATGCTTGTTAAATTTGAATTTTTTGTCGTTGTAAAGACCGAGAAATTTGGTGTAGGAGACATTTTCGATATCATTTGTGACTAATATCAGATCATAAAGCTAGCAGTAGAATGTTAGTAGATTCGTTTTAGAAGCGTTGAAAACAAGAAATTTATCGTCAGACCAGGGTTTCATTTGTTTTATCTACTTGAATATTGCGATGTAAAGTATGCTCATCTTCATCACGCTAAAATATGATATACTTCTTGATTTTTGTGGCATCGTTCACAAAAAGGAGGAACAGTGTGGGTCCGAGTGATGAGCCCAGTGGTACACCACATTGGGTTGCTTCAATACGAGAGAGGTATCTAATTTTCACCAGTTGAGTGCGATTTCCTAGGTGTGATTCGAACCACTGATAGCTGACTCCTCTAAAACCATTTATTGAAGTTTTCCAACAGGATTTTTATTTTTGAAAATCAGAATACCATCGCTAATCGATCACATGATTATGATACAGAAAAAGAATACTTGTTATCACAACCACAACATCGCACTGCTCTGTTTAAATCTTTTTAAGCGGTTAATGGTTTTGTCAATTTTATAATAGATTTCCAAAAACTATTAAAGGTTGTAAAAATTCATTTACATTGAAAAAATTACAAAAACAATAATTTTGGATGAATTTTGTTATATTATTGACGAATTTTTTCATTTACACTTTTATTTTATCATCTACTGCTCAATGATATTATTTATTGATTTTATAATTAGTGTTATAACTATAGTGCATGTACCCATTGACATCTTTCAAGTTTATTATTATATCATGACGAAAAACAGACATTGTATCATTGGGTGTAAATCTATTTATCAAAAAAAATATTATTACTGAATTATTATTGCATCACTTCATTCAAGGATATTCTTGTAGATTACTTCATGTCCCTATGAGATGAAACATTAGTATTTGTGTTATAAACATAAGATGTATGCATAAAAACAAAGAACGGTGAATTTCTTATTCACCCACATTTGTCTGATTGTCTATAATAGCTGATATCAAAATGAAACCCTAACCTCTGCTACTCAATCTGGACCGTAACGAAAAAAAGTTCGCGAGACTTCTACCCCTTTTTTCGTTCCAACTCATAAACTCCCCGGGCGGCCGCCCCACTAACAGTCGCTGTGGAGCTTCCCGGTGACACATCTTCGTAAGTGGAAACCTCTAGCAACCTCTTTAAATAAATTATGGCGCGCTCGTGCGTTGCGAAAAGTGAGGATAAGAGCCAAATGAAACTTTAATAGTTCGAAGTAATGGATAGGTATGCAAGGTCTTGAATAATTTACGCCCAATTGAACGCTGTGCGGGATAGAATGACTATTAAAAGCCCCTGCTACTCATTGTCAATCTTAGTTAGGTGAATGTGAACAAATTTCATTAGTTTTGATTTTGGGTACATTTTAATCTAATGGGTATTGAGACGGAATCATTGAAGAGTTTCCCCGTGTTCATTCATGTATAATTCATTTCATTCAGTTACAGTTTTGGTTGAGTACCCTCTAAATAAAGCTACAGAACTTTTTTCTCTCCGAGTGTGAACGCAAGTCTATTTAACGGAGCGATGATGAATAGTGAATATAAGAAGTTGAAGGTACTCATCAGAAATCTACAGATGGCGAATTACATCTGTAGAATACTTTTGTGCAACGTAACATTCGATCTGAATTTCCAACAAACCCCGAATAAACACTAATTTGGAAATTTTTAGTGAGTAATATGTTGCATACTATAATCCTCAATGATTTTTTTATTGCATAAAGCAGAATGAGATTCAGTTGCAGCATCTAAGGCTTATTGCTTATTTCTCGTAAGAATATCCTATCTCAGAGAATCTTATCTGTGATAAACTCTACATGTCTAGACATCCATGACCTTAGTAAGAATTTTAAAAAGCCACTATTGATACAATTGTGGATCCTTTTACTAACTAAACAAATTTGTGTAACAGGTAAATTTCTAAATATTTTGAAATACTCTAAAATAATTCCTCTTTTCAAGAGAGGGAAACGCCAGAAAACGACAATTTCCGATCAATTTCTATCATCTATACCTTTACAAAATCAATAGAAATCATCCTAAAACGAATATTGCACAAGTATACTTCGAAGACGATAAATCTTTCATGAATTCATAATTTAGCTTCCGAAAAAACAGTTCAATAATATATGCAGCAATAAGGGTACTAGAGCAAATAGTTGTGAGATTGTCCAATTTTAGAGACAATAAATTTGGCGTCCCACAAGGTTCAGTTATTGCCCCCCTGTTGTTTGTAATCTACATTATTGATCTATCATCATTCTTGTTTCCATTAGAAACTGTCAAAAAATGGCAACAATAGTTCATTCTAATAAGGCTTCATTCTAGACGAGAAGCTCAATTCGACCAAGCATACTGAGAATTCTGTGTAATTAAAAAAAAAAAGAAAAAAATGGCCAATCAGATTTTTAAAATCAAGAATCTTCCTTCATTGTATACTTGGAACACTTTAATAAAAATTAGCAATAAGATTCCCATATTATTAACTGAGTCAGACCACCAGTATTTCACCAGAAGAACAGATAGAATAAAAATACCGAAACATGGGCTCAGTAAAACTCAAAATAACTCACTGAACTTAAATTTTCATAACATTCTTCCAGTGGATAACTGAAAATTAAGCTCATTCACTTTCAATAAAGCTATTAAATCAATATGTAGAATGTGTGAATCAAGTTGGAACTATACGCACTTCCTGTCCTTGTACTTATCTACACATATATTATTTTTATATTATGTTGGTATACAATTTTAGTTTACTACTTTTCTAATTTCTGACTTGTCGTAAATGTATTTTGCATACATATCGTGATCAATAAAATATTTTCTATATAGGAGGATTTATAAAATATCTGGAAATTTGCATATACCTAAACATATATGACAATTGCATCGTAATCTATCAGATGTAGTTCAATGTTTGTTGTGGTATTAGCCAAGGAAGTAGTTGTTTTTTGTTAGATGTTTGCCTCGTAGTTTCCACTTGGTAGAAATATTTGAAGAGAGGGAAACTTCGACATTGTCGGTTCCATGTTATGTTGCTGTAGTGAAAGAAACGTACTGGGTCCAATATTTCGGTTTTTTGGAAAAATATTTTTTTTAAAAAGCTTTCTTATTATTAATGTTTTGTTCATGATTATTGTACCTGTACCATGCTATAATTCCACTAACAACTGATTGAATAACAGCGAAGTTAGTCCGTTAGTCTTATAAATCGATATATCAAATACCTATTGAATATTTTGGACAACATGGATATTCCAGTTCAAACTGCAGTCGATAAAAATTCGTAGGTATTTATTTCATATCGAGAATCGGTATTATTTTGAAAAGGTTAGCAATAGTCAAATTTCCCGAATGAGGGAAATTTTTAATATTCGTGTAAATAGGGGAATCAGAAGTTCTGTTGAAATTAAAGTGTATGAGTTCATGTGCGCACCAGTCATTAATACTCAGAAAATTTTGTTCCACTATCGCGGTGTAATCGGCAGACATAAAAAAAATTCCACGTTTGAATTAGGAATAATCATTCAGATATATGTTAAATAATATTGAGCCCGAAATAGTGCCTTGCGGTACACCGCATTCTGTTTTATTTGGTTTTCATCTCTCGAATAGCTAGTGAACATTTTCATTGGATGTATTTTCAAGTGATTTCAGTAGAAGTGGGTGACCATCGGTGTCAAAAGAAATATAGATTCCAGAACTCTGTCCTCTGGAGGCTAGATTTTTATACTCTCTGAGATTGACGACTGAGGAACATCGATATATTAAGAAAATAGATAAGTCGCACTCTATCAAATCCATAATTTACACCTTCTTCACTTCCGATCAATAACATGACAGCGAGCTCACTGGCAATGGCTGATGTTTTATGCAAGTTGTTTCTATAATAATGTATGATCTCTATAAATAAATAAATTCCGAACGGTGCATATGAGATATCGGGTATGCATAGAGGAGAAAGCTCCCAACTAATAATCCATGGAGGTTTTCCAAGAAAAGCGAGGGAAGTATTTCGAAAGTACGTGTTCTTTCTGAATAATTGATGGATTATTCTTTCACCTGAACTGTCGCTACGTTTGTTTGTTTTCTTCTTCAAACATCACCTTCATGTCGGGAATATCAATATGACCAAACGTATAAATTTCAAAAATGAAGTGTAGTGGTAAAATATTTGTATTCATGGATCTATTGGCGATATAATTAATATTTGATCACTATTTGAATATAGCTCAATAAAAGATGAGATCAATTACAAATTATTTATTGAAAGTATAGCATATTGTTGATAGATATCCAGAGAAAATCACTCTTTCACCAAATTTCTCAACATAATTCCAAACATGATTGATATCAAACATTATTCGACCTTACTTTTTTCTTTAGTCAGATAATTTTTTTTAGCGGCCGGATAGTTCTTCAATTCAGTTTTTCAAATTCTTCTTAAAGTATTGTTACCGAAGCGGGAAAGTTTGTCTCCACTTTAGCTTACCGTATCAAAAAGATTTTCTTACGAATGATTTTTATTAATAAAAAAAACTGTATTCGGAAACACAAAAATACCTAGGAATTGATGAATGAGGCCTCAAATAATACTAGCCCTAAAAAAAATTGAAAGATTCTCCGGTGAAATCCACTGTTGAAAAAATTATGTCTGATAATAATGAAGAAGCAAACATTTTTGATAAGTATTTTGTAGGTATTGGTACAGAAATGGCTGGAATGATTGAAGGTGGATGAGTTACCCGATAAATATTTGAGTGAAACTTCAGCTCTTTCTTCAATATTTTCAACTTCGATCACTAGAAATTATACAAAAATCCTGAAAGAAAATCATACTTTCTAGATAAAATCCCTGGTATATCTCATAAATTTAATATTCAAACGTGATTCCTCAGCACTGGAAAATGTGTTTAGTATATAAATTTGGAAAGCATGACGAACTGACAAACTATCGTCCTTTTTCAGTAATGGAAAGTTGCATGAGAGATAGACTTATGAGTTTTTTCAATTAGCATTCAATAATTTAACGTAGTCGATTCCGAAGTAACAATTTAAATGTTATTTGGATTTATCCTAGCTTTAAGAAAGTTTTATGAAGGTTAGGTAATGACCAATTTGATTTATGCAGGTCATATATTATTCCTAATACGCTACCAGAGCAAACATATTTATGAATCAGTTTCAAAACACTCCTGAAGGCTATAAGATAAAACAATTCAGCATTTAAGTATATTTGTTTTTATGATGGTTTTACAATGGCTTATACACATACACGTTAAATCTTTTTGGTATTTAAATAATCTACATAGAAACTTGTGATGGTTTTATAGCACTCCTCAAGTCCATGCAATGGTCCTGTAATAAAACTAACGATGAGGTTTTATTAAGGTTGTACTCTCGAGAACCGCTATAAAATCAAAGCATAAAACTATTTCTACTTAAATGCTAGTAGCTCCCCCTAATCGGTAATAAATAAATCACATTGGGTAAAGATAACTGGAAAAAAAAAATAGTAATTAAACGTTTCACAAGACTTAGACACAAAATACTTATCACGGGAGTATAGACACCGAGGATACTGATCACGTCGATCACGAAAAGACGAATGTCAGGCGGGATTTTGGAAATTGGATTAAATAATACCAAACGTACTTTTATAGGATAAAATGATTTTAAAATGGTTTATTTTGAGGAGAAACGACTTTATGACGGCAATATGTGCAGCTAAATAAAATAAAGGTAGGGTAGCCATATTTTATTACAACCAGAGGGAACAACTAAAGAGAGCCTAATTTCAATTCATGTTCTTGCAATTTGGTGTGTATGTCGGAATGGAAATACACAATTATTGGTATTAATTTGTATTTAGATATAGTACAAATCATTCCGGGAAAGATATGATGCCCTCTGGTGTGGAGAAAATGAGAAAGTTTTGTCATTATCATTAAAATGCAAATGTTTCAGTATAGTCAAGCTATTCATAAGAAAAAAATATAATATTTTTAAATAGATGGGAAAATATTTTTAAAAAAATTGCTATTTTCAATTATTTTGAATTATCTCTTGAAACTTCGTTTATGTGTATAAAATTGAATTCTAAGTGACTTTTTCGAAAAACTTTTTTTGATATCTTGCCATCTTACCCCTTTTTTTGCCTTTGCATTACAATTTTTTTCATTTTGCCGCCATTCTAGCGATCACGTGACATGTGTCAAAATCGATTTTTAGGTTATCGGACATGCACAAACTTTTCCCTAGAATATTTTTTCCAATACTCCAATAATAAAAAATTTTCCCATATGGTACATACTTTTTGGCGGTCACTGTATATATATATATATATATATATATATATATATATAGATGGTAATGTCATGATACCGTATTCTTGAAATAGTGGCCGACAGTGGTCTCTGTAGCCTGCAAGCGCAATAATTCTAACAACCTTTTTTTGAAGTTTGAAGACTTTTACTGAATTTGTCGCATTTCCCCATAAAGTTATACCATAAGCTATATGCGAATGAAAAAATGCACTTAAAGCCCATAACGGCGACCCCCTCCCAAAATTTGAGGCTAGGACCGCCGTTGCATCAAATAAATATATGTGACTGTAAACAAGTAGATACCAAGTAATTAAGAAAATCGGAGGATATCAAATCGCAATATAAGCTGTTGAAGCTTAGGTGATGTTGATGTCATCTGGTTTTCTGTATTTAATTTTATTTCATTTTATTAGTTATAGTTGTATATGTACAAAAATGATATGAATTTGAAATAATCAACCAAATCAGCATCCTGATGCTGTTCCGTAGTCGTACCTACTTGGCATTCAAGTCCCCCTCTTCCGAACTACATTTTGTTTATCAAAAACTGGCATTATACGACGTGTAATATAAATGAAAGAATCTGAAAAAACTTCTGAAAACCAGAATGATAGTCTTTTTGGTAGCGCGCCTTTCATCCAAACTGCAAATAATACTCCCACTAATTGAATAAACATGTGGTCGAACAGTTGATCCAATTCCCAATACAAATTACGTTCAAATCCTCTCGGATACCGAAAAGTTATCCTCGCTGCAAAGCTATGCAAATAACCTATTTCAAACAGACGCGATAGTTCCCCACTTTAACTTTCAAAATCAATTAGAAACATGACAGTATGTACACTTCTTTCTTTGACTGACTATTCCTTTGTGAAATCCATTACGGTCCTGATTCAATTTTCTTTGAAGTCAGAACGGCTCACAGGCAGTTAGCGCGAACTAACACCCCACTCAAGCTCAACATAAAACGCTTGTAAAAACAAGCTAATTGTATTTGTCGATGCAAATTTCAATAAAGCTCGAAACCCACGTGGATTCGTTCGTTGTACAATACCGACGTCAAGATTAATTATGATTCAGATAGTAGCAGCGGCGGGGCAGGAAGTTTTTGTAGGGGGTTCCAGAATTACTTTAAAATCTTGTCTAACTGGGTAGGAACTTAATTGGTTTTATTATGATAAAAAACATTGGTAGATCTTAAAAAAATTGGCTGAAAAAAATAACAATACAGTTAATAATAATAATAATAATAATAATAATAATAATAATAATAATAATAATAATAATAATAATAATAATAATAATAATAATAATAATAATAATAATAATAATAATAATAATAATAATAATAATAATAATAATAATAATAATAATAATAATAATAATAATAATAATAAATGCTTTCATTGAAAGGTACAGCAATGAGCGCATATCCTTACAGAAGGCAGAATTCAATTCCTGCACATGATTACCTACTCATGGCAGGGATTGCTCTTCCATCCAACCAGTAAAGTTAACTTGTCCTAATTAGATTGTGATTAATAACACTTATTACAGCGGTACATACATATACAATACATGCTAAGCGATTTTACTACTTCCTAAAAATAAAAATGAAATCAAAGACTTACCATATAAATACAGAAAAAGATAATTTTCACATACAATACATAATAGAATATGTGAAGCAATTTTACTACTCCCTGAAAAAATCAAACATTCATCATATGAATACAAAAAATGCTATTCGACAAAAGATGTATCAAAGAGAATAAAAATCAATATAAATGTAATTTAACACAAATAAGCGAATAAAACGTGATGTGACGATTCAAAGTTGTTTTTATAATTGTTAACATCTTACCAATAAATTAGGAAAAGTTGTATCAAATAAATATTGCTTATTTTTTTCTTGATACTAATTTGAAATCACTGGGTAACCGGTTGTAAAGATGAACGATTTGATATGAGAATGAGCCGCGGAAATAGGAGGTTTTATGTTTAGATGCAGCCAAATTATTTCTAAATCTAAACTTGAGATTATGAATGTCAGTTTTGGAAGGGGGTTTTCCAGTTGTTATTATACTATGAAAAATCGTGGTGGAATGTAGGATATACGCCTAGCCCCCATGTTCAACCAACCAAGATTTCTCAAATGATGAGTAACATGTTCCCGTTTTCTTGTGCGCCTGTGATGTCTCACACATGAATTTTGCAGTTTTTGAAGTCTCATTCTTGTACTCACTAGAGAACTTGATATCATTATCAAAAGTATTAGACTACCTCAAATTTGTTTTGCAGATGAAAATATATGAAAGGAAATGGAGGTCAATTTTTGTTTTACATGTATCATAAATCTGACATGCATAGGTGAACAAATCATAAGAGCCAATAATTAATTTTTTTCTTTTATAGTGAAGTATATTATTAAAATAGGAGTAAAGGGCCTTAGGGGTAAGAGTTGACATAGGAAAACACGTTGGAAAATCAATAAGATCGTTTGGGCGGCGAATTTGAATGTGAATTTCTCATTATTTTCTAACCTTCAACACATCATCCGGTCCCTATTGCAAGCTTAGTTTTTATTTATTATAAAATTGGAATAACAACAAAATCCAATGTCTGTTTCAGTTATTATTATTTTAGTAGCAATTATGAGTTCGAAAGTATTGAGCTCCATCAAATAGATAACGTCTTAGAAAAAAGTAACTTTGTTACATACGCTGATGATAGATCATTGTTGATATCAAGTGAATGTGACAGTTCTCTGCAAAATGAATGTAATACAGCTTTGAGTAATTTGTTCCGATGGTCTAGCTCTAACTCACTGTATTTCAATACTGGAAAAAAAACAATTTAACGAAGTTCAGAATCCATTAGAGTAAGGGTGAAGATCTCGATATTATTGTGGATGATGAAATTGTCAGTACTACAGAATCAGTAAAATTACTATGTATTCCTAAAGACCAACACCGGACCTGGAGGAAACACTGTGAATCTCTTGTATCAAAGTTATCATCTTTTCCGAAGTAATCTCGTCTTCGTTATGGTGTTTGATTCTAAGGAAGTTCCACTGCATCAACTGATGTGTTCCTTTCACAAAAGCGTATAATTTGAAGAAATGCAACCCAATTCGTATTTGTGTGAAGATTTTTTCGAAAATTTGTCAATATTAACGTTACCCAGTCTCTATATGCTTGAGCTGGTATTATACAGGGTGTCCGGTAAACCATGGATCATACTTTAGCTGGTGATTAACAAGTTCATAACCTATCAGAAAATCACAACTTGACCTCATTAAAAACCTCACGGTTTTCGAGATATTGGAACATTTATAAAAAAAAAATGTATTCCTATCTCAGATCTAATCAAATAAGGAGCGTTTCATGTTAATTCTTATTTTAGATAAATATTTCTGAATAGCAGTTGTACTCCGATTTGGATCTCTCAAGATTTCTATCATGAAACTTTGAACTCTTTTTGTGATAAATTATTCTCCAACGAAAACCTGAACATTGGCCTTGAAATCTTGCTCGTTTTGTTCATAGTCCAAAAATGTATAGAAGTTGCCATGATTCTTTTTTGAAAAATAGATATTGCAATGGAGTACGAAAGGGGGTATTTTACGATGGATCACAAGGATTGCAGTTTCGTTCAAAATGGGTTTATTTTTTATTTTATCGAAGTGTGAGCTGCAATTATTTTATCACAGGTGCTTGGACTGATATAACAGTTAAATGAACTTTAATGAAAAAAAAAAATATGAGAATAGGTTGATTCTTATGAAAACAACACAACAATGTACACCTCAATATTCCTCTTGTACATGATTAAGAGACTACAACAAATGTTCGAATTATTTTCCTTCTGCTCTGATACAAGCGCGACATCTCCTTAAAAACGGCCTTTTCAACAAACGCAGAGCTCTTGGGTTATTGTTGATTTCTTCGGCTGCATGTCGTATTTGGTTCCGTAGTTCCCCTTCGCTAGTGATTGGGTTGTGGTAAACCTTTTCCTTCAAACATCCCCAATAAAAAAAATCTAACGGGTTCAAGTCCGGTGAACGTGGCGGCCATAGTATTGGCCCAAGTCGCCCAATCCATCTCTGAGCATATGTCCTATCTAAATATTCTCTTACTTGTCTGCCGTAGTGAGCAGGACACCCATCATGTTGAAACCACATGGTCTGTCTGACTGCCAGCGGCACATCTTCCATTAGATGGGTTAATTGGATTTGCAAAAATTCCAAATAATTTTCGGAGTTCAATGTCTGCGGAAACTCGAACGGACCAATCACGTAGCCATTCAGTATGCCGTTCCAAAGATTTGTTTTAAATTGATATTGGTACCTGTCTGGTCTCATTATACGAGGATTTTCAAAGTGCCAACTGTGGAGGTTGTGGATATTGAAAACACCCAGACGGTGGCATGATGATTCATCTGTCCATAATATTTTATTGAAGAAATCTGGGTCCTCTCGGTGTTTTCTCAACATACGGCGACAAAAAGTTATTCGTTTTGGGTAATCTGTTGGCAACAGAGATTGAACACGCTGTACGTGGAAGGGGTGCAGTTGATGTCTTTTCAAGATATCATGAACGGTTGATTTTTTTATGCCAGTTTTTCACTCGATACTACGAACGCTAGTGGACGGATCATTCTCAATTTCTTCAAGGACCTCATCTTCAAGGTCATCACGACGTGGTCTGCTTGATCCACCTTGAGCACCAGGAATCTTGTCCTCCGTATAAGAGTTATGTACTCTTATAAACACACGATAATCAGGATGTATATTCCTATTGGGATACACTTCACGGTATAATGCAGCAGCTCTCCTTGCGTTGCCTCTACATTCACCATAAATAAAAAGCATTTCGGCATACTCACGTGGACTGTACGGCATTTTGATACTGTTGCGAATAGATTTTGCCAAGTTATCAAATCCTATCCACAAAGCACACTAACAGTCTAAAGAGAAAACAATACACGATAACGTTCAATAAGGAATTATGTGGTAAATACTGCAACTCACGAAAACACGGTGTAATCTCTGACGACCTGTCATTCAACTGACAGATCAGCCTAGATAAAAGAGCAACGAATTGCAGCTCACACTTCGATAAAATAGAAAATAAACCCATTTTGAACGAAGCTTCAATCCTTGTGATCCACCGTAAAATACCCCCTTTCGTACTCTATTAGCAATATCTTTTTTTCAAAAAAGAATCATGGCAACTTCTATACATTTTTGGACTACGGACAAAACGAGCAAGTTTTCAAGGCAAATGTTCAGTTTTTCGTTGGAGAATAATTTGTCACAAAAAGAGTTCAAAATTTCATAATAAAAATCTTGAGGGATCCAAATCGGAGGATAATTTTTTTTTGTAGACCGTAATGACTGCTATTGAAAATCTGCCTTCAGCGATAGTTAAAACTACTATTCAGTAATATTTATCGAAAATAAGAATCAACATGAAACTCTCCTTATTTGCTTGGAACATAAAAGAATGATCTGAGATAGGAATAATTTTTTTTTTTATAAAAGTTCGAATATCTCGAAAACCGTGAGGTTTTTACTGAGGTCAAGTTGTGATTTTCTGATAGGTTATGAACTTGTTAATCACCAGCTGAAGTATGATCCATGGTTTACCGGACACCCTGTATATTTACAAAAATAAAAGTAAATTTAATAACAACTTCAGTAGTCATAGTGTACAATTGAATGTTATAAGTATTTCGCCATATTATATGGGTTTAAAAATGTACAATGCACTCCCCAGCTCAATTAAGAATTTATTGTGATAATGGAAAATCTTTTAAAATAAAAATTAAGAAATTTCCAATACAAAATAGATTTTATACCCTACAGGAGATTCTGAACATGGTTTCGTAGGTTTTGAGTTTAGGTTAAGTTTTAAATGTATGACTATTCCTATACAAAATACAAAGTCATTGAAGGAAATAAAAAAATACAAATCTGTATTGGTATTTCATGAGATAACTAAGATTTCCCGCTTTCAATTTCTTTTTAATAATTCAAATATATCAATTACTATAAAACGGTTGGTTTTCCGCGTTTCCACTTCATAATGAATTCAAAACTTTCGATTGCCATCGGCAAAACAAATCAGTTGTAAGTACTGTTATGAACTGTTCATCCTTGATCGTTTCAAATTGTCCCTGTTTTGTGAGCGTTTGCTTTCTTTATTTTGAAATCATTTATGGAGTATTCTTCCAACGTAGAAAACCAACCATTTTATACCCCTGAGGATGACTGAATGTATAGTCAAAACTTCGAGCAACTAGGATAAAGTGGTTTTCTCACAAGTATAAATCTATAGAATCTAGAATCCATCAAGGTTGAAAACATAGTATAATAATATAAGTCATTATAGAACCAGATAAAACTGTGAAATTCTTGCATAATATGTTAATTATGATTACATGATAATAATGGTAATGATTGTATTTGTTTATTAGGTACAATATTATTGCATGATATATTAATAATATAATGTTCTGTTCGGTACTTTGGCAATCGGTTTCAAATTGACTTTCCAGTTAGATAACTAACACCAGCATAAAAAGCAGAGAATAATTATTCAAATATATTTTTTAGTATACAACGCTTTTTAGCGGTCTTAAAAAAATACAATAATTTCTTCTCGCCCCATATAGATTGCTCTGAAAATTTATTATTTTGAATTTTCAATAACCATGAAAATACTTGTAAGATTCTAAATGTAAAACGTGAGGCGTGATCAGTTAATAGATAATTGATGCGTGAATTGTTCACCAAAGTCACTAACAATATTATTGTGCTATTGAACTGTTTTGTGAATTTGCTTTTTCCTGCAGTACTTTGTTTTATCTAATGCAGACGCTCTTCGTTTTACGTTTTAAATCTCACAAGTATTTTCACAGCTATTAAAAATTCACAATCATAAATGTTCAGGACCATAAATACTCCGTCAAAGAGAAAAACTGAATGTCTAACCAGACATCAATTGTCACTTCAAAATATTCCATCAGTCGTGTTTCTGAAAACAATATCAATGAAACAAGGATACGAAATAATAATACAATGTATATGTCGAAATACTCGCTTTTGGAAAAAGCTTTGTCAACGCTCATGGCAATGAAAGGGAAGCACTCGTAGAGTCAAAGTTGGAATAGATTTACTACATAACAAAATGGGTATTGTTACCCTAAAGCTCTCTAACCACCACGCCATTCGAGCTTTAAAGTTCATATCAATTTTACATGCGAAGTGTAATGGATTTACTAATTGAAATTGTGTCCTTATAGCCCTTTATTAGGTTTATTTAATTAAAATATAATGGAAAAGAGATTATTCCAACTCTGTTGTATTGTAAGGATTATAAACGATCTTCCAAATGAACAGGGTTTTTCCCATTACAAATTATGTCTCTCTTTGGGAGACAAGTATTTATGTGCCTCAGTGGCTTTGATATCTTGGGGAAGTATGGAGTTGATTAATTTAAAATGTATGTTTGGCACAGAACTAAATTGTCATATTTTTCAGTTGAAAACACTAATATGAAAAATTAATTATTTTTCTAGAGAACTCATAGAATGGAACAAAATAATTAATAATTACAGTAATCAGCTTCGTATTGTGCTGGGAATTTTTCTGGGGAAAAGACAATTCATTGGCAGTTCCATTTCTCCTTTATCGGATGCTTCAGAAGATTCATTGATTTCTTCAAAGGTTTCAATATCTGGTTTCTTCTATGAGATTTTTGTCACTACAAAGAAACAATATTTGTTTGTGAAGAAACCATAGCAACCAATGTCTCCAATGCAATGATGCATACTAAATAAATAGGTTGATCTGAAATTTGAATGAAATACCAGGTATCCCAAATTTGTGCATGTTTCGTATCATAAAATATTTTGATACACTTATGGAAGACGTGTCTACAACAATGGTGTGAATTGCAGAACTAGAATAGTTCTCCCCATCCTATAATCCTGTATTGCAATTGAGACTCAACCAATGCATAGTATATCAAATTTCCAATATCAAGCAAATCCCTCAGATATTTGAATTTATACAATAATCCCCTCATTTTTTGTAAGACATTTTGGATTTGCAGGCCCCACCGCGTATGACGATCTATCACGATCCCAAGATATTTCACTGATTTATCTTCTGGTATTTCGTAGCTCTTTCCTATTTTCAACGGGCCAATGTTCGGTAAGCCACTGGTGTAAAAGGAGAACAGTAAATACTTCGTTTTACTAAAATCGAAAATCATTTTATTGTAACTGAACCATTTTTCTATTTGCAGGAAATCATTTTCTACCAGCGTTTTCAGTTCTTTCCATGTATCCGATTTATAGAGGAAGGTTGTGTCGTCAGCAAAACTCAAGACATTTCCTTCAGTTTTTATTTCGACTAGTCCGTTTATGTAAATTGTGAACAACAGTGGTCCAAGTACTGTTCCTTGTGGAACTCCGTAGGAAACAGTCTTGGTCTCACCTGTTATTCCAATACTCTCTCGTTGTTCTCTGTCAGTTAAATACCTTTTCAGTATAGATAGATAGATAGAGTTTTAGTAATCATACACCAAATTACATTGGAATGACAAGTCACAAAATAACACATTACATCATTTTAACATTGACACATGTTGAGGTTGAGAACTGAATGAACAAATAAATATATAAGTATACTAAACTGTCACAGTATTAAGAATATTAATATGAAGATTATTTAAAGAGAAACATTTCTTTTCAAACAGTGATAGAATGCTCACAACAGCACAGTGGATATAATATCTACAAGTATATGAAACTATAAAACAGTAAGACACTGACACGTTATGAATTCCTGTATATTGTAAAATGCATCAATAATAAGAAATTACTTCAACTTAGATTTAAATCTGAACAAGTTGGGCTGGTTTTTAATTTCTTATGGTAAAGTATTGAAAAAATGTGCCCCTGCGTATCGTAGCTAGTTCCAGTCTGAATTCGTTTCTCCTTCGAGTGGAATAATTATGAAAATTTGAATTGAGGGTGAAGCTATTCTTATGAATGTATATGTGTGTTAAAAGTTTGTAAAGATAAATGCATGTGATAGTTTTTTCTCTTTAAATTAATCTCTACAGAATTCTCGATAATCTGGGTGATAAATGAGGCGAATAATTCTTTTTTGTGCGAGAAAGACTCTATTATTATCGATAGCAAGACCATAGGATATAATAGTAGGTATAACTAATGCTCATTTAATTTTTAATTGTAAAGTAGTGTTTGTTTAATTATCAATAATTGTGCGATAATGTTTCATTATTGATACATAATTTCTCAGTGTCAAGACTTTCTGTCGGTGATTTTGTGAATTGGACAGCGACGGTTTTTGAATAATTTTTAATAAAGCGATTTTTTTTGCACCAATTGTTGAACTGATGGAGAACATTCTTTAATTTTATAAATAATTATCTCCTATCCGAACTACATATTATTATTGATGAATCATCTACAAACATAAATACTTCTCCATCGCTTATATATTCAGGAAGGTCCAAGATCGCTTCCTTGAGGAACACCAGAATCTATTGGATGTTCATCAGAAGTTTCACCATTTACCTTCACTATCTATGACCGTCCTTGTGTAAACGAACAAATCCATTCTGATACATTGCCTCGAATTCAGAGTATACTAATTTTTGATAAATTCATATCAAAGTTCAGGATGTCAAAGGCACGTGATTAGTCAAAAAACAGTCCAATTGTGAATTCTCTTTTATCTAGTTTTTCATGTATCATTTGAATGAAGTCGATTGTTGCCGTTTCTGTAGAGTGACCTTCTCTGAATCCATGTTGGTTTTCATTCAATATATTATATTTCTTTAGGTAGCTACTTATTCCTTTAGACGTGCATTTTTCAACAACTTTGGAAAAACTGCTCAAAAGCGCAATTGGTCTGTAGTTTATGAATGACAATTTGTCTCCCTTTTTGTTAATGGGCGATACTAAAGATGATTTCACCTACTTGCAAATTGACCCAGATCGAATGATTCATTCAGAATAAATGCTGAGTAGGGTGCTATTTCTGATGGAGAACATTTTTTAGGGAGATTTTTCTTTATATTATATACCTTCCCTCTCAGTCCATAGGATGACATTTTTTTCAAAATTTTCTGATGGCAGACAGTATCGGATACTTTTGATAGATTGACAAATATGCATAAAGTATTTTGATTTTTTCGAGGGCATCATAAATGTAAGACGATATGGCATGTCTGGCTTCTTCTGTCGTTTTCCCTTCCCTGAAACCATATTGTCTGTTAGAAATGACATTAAATTTATTTATAAAATTCAGTATTCTTTTTGTTTTCGAGTATTTTGTGTATTATTTTGACTACATATGAGATCAAGGAAAGTTGTCGATAATTTGTTATTTCTGTTTCATCCCCACTTTTATATATTGGTTTCATGAGCCCATTTTTGAGAATTTTTGAAAAACACCATTTATCCATGCATTGATTTATTAAATAATTTAGTGGAGTTTCAATTTCAATAATTATTTGTTTGAGTGTTTCGGAGCGAATGTCGTCATCACCTGATGATTGTTTTGCTTCAATTCCATTATTGTTTGTTCCACTTCTATTTCGTCAGAAGGATATAAATACCTACATTGTGTATTCAATTTCTCTTCCATTGTGAAAAAAAAACTGACTCAGTGATTTTGTGATCTTGGGCTCAAGATAAAGTTGTATAACGATCTGCTATCACGATTGGATATTAAAAACGCATCACTTCCAAACGATAATCTCGGTAGGCGATAATGACGAAGCTCTTCCCGAAACTAAAACCGCTAAACTTGTTCCATCGGTATTCGTTAGACGTCACGCACTTCCCTGTCGCCACGCACCTTGTTGCGGAAAGACCACTCCGGAATAAATAACTCAATGACGGTGATCAAGCCCCAAACTGAAAGTTTCTGGTCCCGAGTCGGCAGTCGTTATCGGTAATCCTGGTCATAACGATCTAGCCTGACCCTTTCTTCCCGCCAGCCAAGTCGCGTGTAATTGCCAATGAATTTATATCAGAAGAAGCGATAGTATAAGCCTTGTCTCTCTCGAAGATGCAATCATAATTTATCGCGGTGTGTTCCGTGATCGACATACATAACCGGGACGGTGTTCTATCTACAGTTTGTTGTTCCGTGGCACGAAACGCACGTATTAACCTTTATTTATATTTTTTAATCGTTTTGTGATCTGTTTGATACGACGGCGTATTGGCGCCATCCTACCAGTATTGAAATTTAAAAAATTTGAGATTTTTTCTCAAAATTTCGATTTTTCTTCTCAAAATTATGCCTTTTCTTATCAGAATTTTGACTTTGTATCACAATTTCCAACTTTATTTTCTGAAAATTTCGACTTTTGTTCTTCAGAATTTTGAGATAAAAAATAAACATTCTGAAAAGAAAATGCAGAATTTTGAAAAAAAGTCGAAATTTCTAGAAAAAAAGGCGAAATTTTGAGATTAAAGTCAAAATTTGGAGAAAAAAGTCGAAATTAAAAAAAGTCAGAATTTTGAGATAAAAAGTAAAAAAACAGGCAGAGTTTTGAGAAAAAAATTCGAAATTTTGAGAAACAGTCTCAAAATTTTTTAATTTCAATGAAAAACTATACTGGTAGGATGGCGCCAATACGCCGTCGTGAGAAAAAAAGTCAGAATTTTGAGAAAAAAAGACAAAATTATGAGAAAAAAAGTCAAAATTTAGAGAAAAAAGTCGAAATAAAAAAGTCAGAATTTTGCGATAAAAAGTCAAAATTCTGAGAAAAAAGGCAGTGTTTTGAGAAATAAAATCGAAATTTTGGGAAACAATCTCAAATTTTTTTAATTTCAATGAAAAACTACACCGGTACGATGGCGCCAATACGCCGTCGTGAGAAAAAAGTCAGAATTTTGAGAAAAAAAGGCGAAATTATGAGAAAAAAAGTCAAAATTTAGAGAAAAAAGTCGAAATTTAAAAAAAGTCAGAATTTTGCGATAAAAAGTCAAAATTCTGAGAAAAAAGGCAGAGTTTTGAGAAAAAAATTCGAAATTTTGAGAAACAATCTCAAATTTTTTTAATTTCAATGAAAAACTACACTGGTAGGATGGCGCCAATACGCCGTCGTGAGAAAAAAGTCAGAATTTTGAGAAAAAAAGGCGAAATTATGAGAAAAAAAGTCAAAATTTAGAGAAAAAAGTCAAAATTTAAAAAAAAAGTCAGAATTTTGCGATAAAAAGTCAAAATTCTGAGAAAAAAGGCAGAGTTTTGAGAAAAAAATTCGAAATTTTGAGAAACAATCTCAAAATTTTTGAATTTCAATGAAAAACTAAACTGGTAGGATGGCGTCAATACGCCGTCGTGAGAAAAAAAGTCAGAATTTTGAGAAAAAAAGGCGAAATCATGAGAAAAAAAGTCAAAATTTAGAGAAAAAAGTCGAAATATAAAAAAAAGTCAGAATTTTGCGATAAAAAGTCAAAATTCTGAGAAAAAAGGCAGAGTTTTGAGAAAAAAATATGAAATTTTGAGAAATAATCTCAAAATTTTTGAATTTCAATAAAAAACTAAACTGGTAAGATGGCGTCAATACGCCGTCGTGAGAAAAAAAGTCAGAATTTTGAGAAAAAAAGGCGAAATCATGAGAAAAAAAGTCAAAATTTAGAGAAAAAAGTCGAAATTAAAAAAAAGTCAGAATTTTGCAATAAAAAGTCAAAATTCTGAGAAAAAAGGCAGAGTTTTGAGAAAAAAATTCGAAATCTTGAGAAACAATCTCAAAATTTTTTAATTTCAATGAAAAACTAAACTGGTAGGATGGCGCCAATACGCCGTCGTGAAAAAAAAGTCAGAATTTTGAGAAAAAAAAGTCGAAATTATGAGAAAAAAAGTCGAAATTTTGAGAAAAATGTCGAAATTAAAAAAAAGTCAGAATTTTGCGATAAAAAGTCAAAATTCTGAGAAAAAAGGCAGAGTTTTGAGAAAAAAATTCGAAATTTTGACAAACAATCTCAAAATTTTTGAATTTCAATGAAAAACTAAACTGGTAGGATGGCGTCAATACGCCGTCGTGAGAAAAAAAGTCAGAATTTTGAGAAAAAAAGTCGAAATTTGGGGAAAAAAAGTAGAAATTTTGAGAAAAAAGTCAATATTTGGAAAAAAAAAGTCGAAATTAAAAAAGTCAGAATTTTGAGGTAAAAATTCTGAGAAAACAGGCAGAGTTTTGAGAAAAAAATTCGAAATTTTGGGAAACAATCTCAAATTTTTTTAATTTCAATGAAAAACTATACTGGTAGGTTGGCGCCGATACGCCGTCGTGAGAAAAAAAGTCAGAATTTTGTGAAAAAAAAAGCGAAATTTTGAGAAAAAAGTCAAAATTTAGAGAAAAGAGTCAAAATTAAAAAAAAAGTCAGAATTTTGCGATAAAAAGTCAAAATTCTGAGAAAAAAAGGCAGAGTTTTGAGAAAAAAATTCGAAATTTTGAGAAACGATCTCAAAATTTTTGAATTTCAATGAAAAACTAAACTGGTAGGATGGCGCCAATACGCCGTCGTGAGAAAAAAAGTCAGAATTTTGAGAAAAAGAGTCGAAATTATGAGAAAAAAGTCGAAATTTTGAGAAAAAATATAAAATTTGGAGAAAAAAGTCGAAATTAAAAAAAGGCAGAATTTTGAGATAAAAAGTAAAAATTCTGAGAAAAAAGGCAGAGTTTTGAGAAAAAAATTCGAAATTTTGAGAAACAATCTCAAATTTTTTGAATTTTAATGAAAAACTATACTGGTAGGATGGCGCCAAAACGCTGTCGTAGTTTGATGTTTTTACTTTGAAACATTCAGTTTGTGAAAACTTTCAGGAAAAATTTCATTAATGTGTGTGTTAAAATGTCTATAGGAGGTGTGGAATTATTGCTGAATTAGAGCGGTAATCCACGAAATATGTGGATAATCGCTAGGGTCACTGTATCCTGGAAGGCTTTGGCCTGCTGACGGGTATGGCCATAGAAGGCTTTGGCCTGCTGACGGGTATGGCCAATGGGTGAAGTCTAATAGTTCCAATGGTCCAAGTAACACCACAAAGATTAGGTCCGATGTTTGAACTACTGACACATTTCAAATGTCAATTTTTATGTTATTCGAATTGGAAATGTTCAAAATAGCTTTAGCAGACTCACATAAAAGAAAGCAGATTATCCCAAGATCTTCTTATGAGCTCTGACACCGATCCAACTCTGGAATATATTGTTTTTTTTATTGATACATATAATCCTTTCTTCTGAAAATCAACTACCTATTATGCAGTGAAAACATGCAAGAATACCTACATAAGTTATATTGTGATCCCAGAGGTGAGTATGCCACCCTGTAGAGTGAGAGAAAGAGTCTAATGAAGAAAGTAGCTTTTTCCAGCTCTAGGATGATATACCAAATTTCCAAACTATAAAGCTGGAATTTATGTATTCAGTGTCCTTTGTGAAAATTAATTTTACAAAAGTTCGTTGCAACCGGTAATTTTCGAAATGAAAAGACGCTGGTACTCCGTAACATTAAAATTTCAATTATTAAGCTCGTCTGGGAACAAGAACTGTGCCTTTCGTATTTTCGGAAATTCACGCTGACTTAAAAATTCTATTAATATAAATCATTGACGGTAAATGAACGAAAGATATTCCGGGTATTTATTCATTCATGCTCCGGATTTCGGAATCTTTCCGGAAACGTATAAATTCTGCAGTCCCCATAAATTATTTTACCCCATTTCGGTAATGTTGCCTCGTTTGTCACGCTCCATATCGACATCAAAAAGAAAACGTGACAAATTGACCACGTATAACGAAAATATAATTGATATAAGTACAGGGATACCAACGGAAACTTTTTTGAAAATTTCCCTTAGAGCAGGTATTGAGTATCCGTTCGCCAACAAGTATAACATGTGCACATTTACGTTCCTCCATTAGTATTCAGCAGGCCCAGACTGGCCAGGTCCTCAGGTCCGCGATCGCGGAGGGCCTCCGGCCCGAGGTGGCCCTGATGTCTACGTGAATAAAACCATCAAGCTCTACCTCAGAGAAAAACGATGACACGAACTCTAAGATTACCATTTTTGTTATGGGTTGAAATTTTTTGAAATTATGTTTTAATAACTCTACATTTTTAACAATATTAGTTTTGCATTTTTTACTTCTTTTTTGATAATTAGGTATTATACGCAAAAACAAAAACCTATGCAAGTGCAGTTCTGTTAGTCTTAAGCTAGACGATTGATGTCGAGTTAGAGTTGGATTTCAAACGCAATAGAACGTCAAAGAAAAAATTGATACCCGGTGAAAGATAAAGCTGACTCTATTTCAACAGTTCAACATAACAAAATTGTATATTTTGATCATTTAGACTGTGCGAGGATGGGTATTGAGGAAAGATTTTGCGCAAACAAAGACATTTTACAGAATTGCTCTTGGTTGGACCCCAAAAAGTTTGATCCTATTTTGAAACTCGAAATATTTCCCACAGAAGCCCTGCTCTGGTGTGAATGAAATACTGCACTTAATTTTCAGGTTCCTTGTAATTATGGGTAGTTCTACAGCATGTATTTTGTAGTGTTGTGTTATCCTAAAAATACTGTGAATTTCTTATTTTATCATCACCATAAGTAGAAAATAATAATATTCGTATAAAAACCTAGCTGAATTTCTTCTTCTTTATAAGTTCCAAAATAGCGTTAAAACGCGTTTTCATTGTTTCCATGCACCTAATTTTCAAAAAATTTCAGAGGAGAGCCCCCGGACCCCCCGTTTTCTGGGGGGTATTCCATAGACGTACAAGACTATGCGGAGAAACTGAGAGGTAGCTTGATCATCCATGAGACATCTCAGAAAAGGTTGACAGCCCTGTGAAGCTGATTCAGGAGAATTAAAAAGAGGTGACTAGATATGGCTGTGCCTCCTTATAGGAAGAATATGTGGCTTGCAAGGTAGGAAAAAGGATCAACGACAAAATCAGCTGACTCCAACGCAGCCCTAGGACTGAGATGAAAGCCCTATCATGATCAAGCAGTAGGTTTTGATCGGGACCATCAAAATTAGAGACAGGGTAGAGTGTTGCAAAATAATCTACGCCACTGCATGACAATTACAAGGGCAGAGAATATTGTTGCGAAGTGACGAATACAATTCCAAGAACGCAGTCGATGTAATAAATCATACAGTGGCTGATTATGTCTAGACGAGTTGGACGACAACGGAAACTTCGACTCAAGCAGATGAAACAGGAAATGAGCTGCTCTTGTCACAGGAGTTCTCAGTGTTTCTATGAAACCATATGCAGAAGGAAAGCGATTCATGCGGAAAGACAAGTTGAGATACAAATTATTGTCCAGTAAAGTACGCATAGAGTATTTTTGCAGTGTATTCTTTGTGATACAATAGCGAGAATTATTTGTTTATTGTCAAGCTATGAATGACCGAATCAAAACTATCCAGAATTTCTCTAGCCACGAACTCCAGTATCGTAACAATATATCGTAAAATACATACTTTGATTCAAATTTCGTTGTGTATCTGATTCATCTACTACTTCTCTCCCAACTGAAGTAATTCTTACCTGGAAATAAAAATAAAGTGTAAAAATGATATCATAACTCATGTAACATATCATACAGTATATCATAAAAAATATTTTTTCTAGGACAATAAAGTATATATATTGAGTACTAGTCCAAAGTTCCCTCAACCCCACTTATCTTTTGAACGGTCGTAGCAGGGCCACTGTGACCAATAATTTGTAATGGGACTTCTTGTTTGAAAGGTTTGAAAATAAGTATCCACTCATTTCAAATTTGTTTAAGAGATTCTACAGAATGTGGTACGAGAATTCCAAGATTGTCTTGCTCATTGTCAAGAAGTGAATGGTGGTCATTTTGAACATTGAATTCAACTTTAAATTAATTGAAAAATACTTCCTAAACATTATGTTACATCATTTCGTTCATTCTGCGAAAGTATCAAAATATTACTTTTTAAAATGAATCTTCTCAGTTTTGATTGCACCAAAAATAAAAAATTAATATTGCTGAACAGAGCATGAAAATCCCATTCGAACAAGGTGTCACAGGACCCGATTTTCATTCAAGAGGAGGTGATATGTTCATAGTGTGAATTGTGAAATTGAGAATAGAGATCAATCTGTTCCATGTTTTTTCAAACAAATACATAATAATGTTAAAAATTAATTTATTCCATACCCATGGACCGCACTGTATGATGACAGTTCCGATTATTTTCAATGAGGACATGAATAAAATTCTTTTGTCTATTGAAAATGTTAATGTTCCTTTATAAAATATGCATGACAAGTTTGAACCTTATGATTTATTGTAGTCTATGTGACATATGAAAACAATAAAATATCAAAGAAAATATTGATCACCCTCACTTATCGATATAAAATTATTGGTCTCTGCTAATGGCATATTATCAAAATTATACCATTATTTGTTTGAAGTGTACTGTTTTATTACGGATCGGTTGTCAATGATAGTTCTAGTTTTCAACTCATCTATTTTTAATGAGAAGTGAGCACGATATCAATATTTTGTTGAAATTGTAATGGACATATTTCTTTTTCTAGTTTATATTATAATAGGTTTGAATTGTATAGTTCTGCTTTTCGTGACACAGTCGACGCTTTGTTGGTATTGTTGCTTGTCCATTCGGAAAACTACTGTTTTTTTTGCATGAAAAGGAAAGTCGTATAATGTGCATCGAAAGAACCGAGGAAAAATAGGTAAACACCTTGAAAAATCGTTCAAGTGGATTTTTTTTATTACTTCCGACAATTCCGACAACAAAAACAATATTTCTGAAGTATCAGCTTTGTCCCAGTAATAATAACTGCTTGCGAATAATTTTGTTTTAAAAAATCAATGATACTGAGCCACAGATAACTGAGTGGGACAGAAACAATAACTGTTATCACTGAACCGATATGTCTGAAATAAAATACCTGCCACTTTTGTCACATTTGGACTCCATAATCGACAGAAACATTTATTGCAGGATCCATACTATTGACCAGTAATGATATGCTGCATAATTTCTGTGCTTTCGGTCGTTTCCGCCCGAACTCGGTAAAAACCGGCGACGATGCACAACTACATTTCAGCAATAGTCAACCATTCTTGCACAGACAATTATTTCCGAGGTTCGTGAATGCGTGTAAAAAGTACTTGGTTTTAGTGCATATTAATTTTATTATAACCATTTTGTACGTGTGAACTCATCAGGAACAGACAATTACAAAGTTTCAAGGTACATATACTGACTTTTAATTTTGTTTCAACAAGTTGTATGGTGAGGTTTTCATCTCAATGGTCAGTTTCAGTTAATTTTTGTTTTCATTTGTATAATATATCAAATAAAGTAGGTCAAGTTATGTAAGAGAAATTATTAAATTTTCATTTCGAAAATGTTTTAGACTCATATGATCTCAAAGTATTCGTAGGTGGATGTTAGTGAATGTTTGTTTTCATTTACCAACTTATGTAAGAGAAATAAAATTTTCAGGTATTTGTTATAGAAATCAGCTTCCAGTAGTGGCATCATTCGTATCGATGGTCAGCTAAACCCACCATTTCCGGATTTACCACTGCGTATTCAATTCTCACGTCTCAGTTATGGCTTGTTGGCCTGTACAGATAAATAGATAGAAACAGACAAATGTGTTAAATAAACAAACAAGTTAATTGAGGGCTGTGAAAATATGGCACCTTTGGTTTGAACCCGGATGACACATCGCTACCTTGGAGTTGGAAGGTGCTATGTTACAGTTTACTCGCCAATGGAATCATCATTATCACAATGTTTTATGCTGCACATAGAACCGACTGCGGAAACGGCAGTCTAGGTCTAGGTCTATTGTTTGATAGTTTCATTTATCTGTTTTCCAAAGGAATAATCATAGAACCTTATCAGTCCAAGGTAGTGAAATGTCTGGCAGGATTGACAACAACAATAAAAACAAATTGAAGGTTGAGAAAATGTTTTGGAAATTGGATTGAATTTAACAAACATACGTTTTAAAGAGAAAAAATGGTTTATTTTAAGATAGAACGATTTTATGACGGCAATACGTGCAGGTGACAGAATGGTTATGGCTTTCGCGGACGAAGTTTCCAGTGTCACTATTTTCACACAACTAAAATGTTATGTGGGTGTACGAGGTTTGTTTGACAAGTCCGTGTTAAGTCCGATAGATGGTACCATCGGCGCGTATCGAGGTCATGTTTGGTTAGTATCATCTCTTGAATGAACGCACCCCAAGTTTAAGCAATATTGGTTTATTGCTTTGTGCGTGGAATTCGTGTAAATCAAGGAAGTCGAGTGATTTATAAGAAATGGACGAAAAATAATTTCGTGTGGTAATTAAACATTACTGAAGGGGAGCTTGAAAAACATTATGGGCACAAGTGACGCGGAACTTTCTGAACGGCCTGTGGAGGTTATGACTCCAGGAATCATTGATGAAATCCATGATACGGTGATTGATGACAGAAGAGTTGAGGTGCGTGAGATTGCTAGTGCTGTGGGCATCTCGACTAAACGGGTACACAATATTTTGAAAAAACATTTGGACATGAGAAAGCTACCCGCAAGATGGGTGCCGCGATTGCTCACGCTTGACCAAAAACGGAATCGTGTGAAGTGTTTCCAGGATAGATAGCAGCTGCTCCAGAAGAATCTAGAGGACTTTGAGCATCGGTTCGTTACTTATTATACTCCTGAGACCAAACAACAATCTAAACAATGTGTTACCATGGGAGAATCTGCACCAAAAAAGGCGAAGACCGTTCGTTCAGCCGAAGAGGTTATGGCGACTGTCTTTTGGGATTCGCAAGGGAAAATCCTCATCAACTATCTGGAAAAGAGTAAAACTATTACAGGTAAATATTATTCATCGTTATTGGACCGTTTGGAAACCGAGCTGCAAGTAAAACGTCCGCGATTGGCCCAAAAGAAAGTCCTTTTCCATCACGACAACGCACCAGCACAAACCTCAGCAGTTGTGGTCGCTAAATTATTAGAAATAGGATTCCAACTCGTCTCACATCCCCGCTATTCTCCAGACTTGGCTCCCTCGGACTACTATTTGGTCCCCAATTTGAAGAAATGGCTGGCGAGACAAATATTTAATTCAAACGAGGAGGTGATTGCAGACACTGATGTATATTCTGCAGACATGGACTCATCCTATTATTTGGAAGGGATAAACAAGCTGGAACATCGTTGGACGAAGTGAACAAACCTAAAAGGAGACTATATTGGAAAATAAAAAAGATTTACCCCAAATACGTTAGTAGTTTTTATTTTTGCACGGACTTGTCAAACCACCCTCAGATGTACTATTCATCATATCCTCCTCGCTCACTGACAATCAACCTCCACCTGTGTTCGATCTCTCGTATATACAGGAAACGAATAAAACATCTGAAAACACCTACCCTGTGTTACCATCAATAATTTTTTATCACTTCGGGGCAGCTGTATTCCGAAAAGCCATCCCTTAAGTAACATCGCAAATCTTCCAAACTCTCAGCGCGAGGTGTAGGTACAAGTAACCTTCCGCTAACAATATTCGTCGCCGGGGTCCCTCGGGGAACCCCCTTTCAACGACGTCGAGTACAAGATGGGTCGCTAGTGCCTTTCGTCAACCCTGTCTCGGAGGGGATGCCCTTAAAATATTTCCGCATGCGGGACTCACGTGTCCTTTAGCCGGCCTTATTCGTTTTACACTGCAGACGGGCTATTTCCATTTGAGTGGCGAACAGTTTCTATCCGCAGCTGAATTGGATATTGGGACGTTTGGGGAAGTTTTTCAATTCTGCCTGGAGAATTTAACTTGTGTTTTTCAAGATTTCCGGTAGTTGTAGTGTCAAAGTGGGGCATAGAAAACCTCTCAAGGATTGACTCCATGATTTATTTATTCATTTATATCCAAACTACAACGGTGAGTAATTTTGGTTGAATGATGTTCACTCACCAAAATTACTTGGTGGGACCAAGCAATGTTTTGGCGCCCAACGTGGGGTAAATATGTTACGATCATAAGGCAATTTCGTTCAGCCACTTCAACAAAAATGCCATAATCTAATGAACACTCTGTGGTAGTGGAATTTCAACAAATGATAATGCGCAAACAAAATGACATATTTGATTACTTATATTTCGGACGTCCATCATCTTAATGGTTGAAAGATTTCTATCTCTTTCAAATTTTTTTACAACGTTTCAATTGCTTGAATCCGCAATCGTCTTCTGGTGAATAGTGACAAAATCAGATGCTACGCGACCTTTTATAGGTCTATAATTGAAGTGTAATTACGCGCAGTCTTGTAGTGCGTGGTTTCGCGCTTTTTCTCCCTCCAAAACGGTCCATGAGCGGTTTCCATACGTTTTTAATTTCCACGCTTGGTTGACTGAAGGCACCATTGTCTTTTATGTAGGTGGTTTCCATAAATTTCCGTTTGAACCAATGTTCCTCTCTATGAAGAACACTAGCTTCGTCCCAGAGAATTCGGTGGTGTTTTGTCCAGGCGTGGTCAGCAATTCCCGATTTTGATGTTTCCCCTCGTTGAGTCCACTTTTTGTGTTCGGCTATTCTTACTGATAATGGCCTCTTGGTCTCTCCGATATAGGAATCTCCACATTCACATGGGACTTTGTGAATACAGTTTTTACTGGATTCTGTTGTGTTCTCTGGTTTCGTCTTGGTGAGGAAGCTTCGTAAGGTACTGCCGGATTGAAAGCAACTCTTGATGTTGTATTTATTTCCGATCCTTCTGATCTTCTCGGAGATACTCCTGATATAGGGAAGTATGAGAACGGGGTTTTGTGGTCTTTGAGGCCATTATCAATAAGAATAGCCGAACACAAAAAGTGGACTCAACGAGGGGAAACATCAAAATCGGGAATTGCTGACCACGCCTGGACGAAACACCACCGAATTCTCTGGGACGAAGCTAGTGTTCTTCATAGAGAGCAACATTGGTTCAAACGGAAATTTATGGAAACCACCTACATAGAAGCCATTGGTGCCTTCAGTCAACTAAGCGTGGAAATTAAAAACGTATGGAAACCGCTCATGGACCGTTTTGGAGGGAGAAAAAGCGCGAAACCACGCGCGCCACAAGACCGCGCTTAATTACACTTTAATTATAGACCTATAAAAGGTCGCGTAGCATCTGATTTTGTCACTATTCACCAGAAGACGATTGCGGATTTAAGCAATTGATACGTTGTGAAAAAATTTGAAAGAGATAGAAATCTTTCAACCATTAATATGATGAACGTCCTAAATATAAGTCATCAAGTTACTACATCGTCTAAAACATTAAAAAAAAAATTATAAATGCATTGTTGATTTTGAAACAGTAATTTTAGCCAGAATCCTTTAAAGCTTAAATTTTTTTATAAATAACAATAATTATCGATGAATCTGGCTGGCGGACGTTGTAGTCCGAGAGCTGGTGAACAATTAATTTGTGGTAGATTCTTGGGGTAATACAGAAAATTTTATAATTGTCCCTGAAGGACCCCTGAATGAGATAGTCGAGGTTTGGCTGAAGGATAGCGGCACCCTAGCTACCCTTATTCTTTTTAAAGGAAAATTTCTTCAATAAAAAATTTTTTTTGAGGCATTTTGAAATTTTTATATAAGTTGTATATTTGAGGAATTGAAAAGTCATAACAATCAGTCGGGTCTAAATGTTAACCCGACTCTTGCAAAATGGTGTTTTAAACAAAGGCAAAAAATGTTCTGATGCACTTTGGGAAGTATCGATGTGGCTTGTATAGACGTAGACGAAGCTATTTTAACTTTTAATTTATTTTTTTTTTCATTAGTACGGTGAGATCTCGATTTAGCATTTTTTTCAATATTTCCCAGACTAATGATTTTACGGAAAAAATGTGGAGACTTTATTTTATAGATTTCCATAAGGCGGTAAAAAAATATTTCATAGTGAATTGAAAAAATATCAACCGTTTCTAAGATACAAATTGTGAAAGGCTTTCGCGGCCATCGTTGAATGAATGATGGTTTTTCGGGTTTTTAGGCCGACGTTTATTTAGAGAAAAACTCGACGTTTCGCCAACACGAGTGGTTGGCAAGATATTTTGTATTTTCCAAATTGCAATTTTTATTTCAGTTTTTCCTGTTCTCAGATCACTTTTGGGAAAAAAGGTTTCAGTAGGATTTATTCGTCTTTTCAATCAATGACCGCATTTTCGAATTTTCATATTTCATTTGTTTTAATCGACATCTTTCGGAAAATCGAAGTATATCTTCAGAGAATACATAAAGAATCAATTCCAAATCAATTCCTGAACCTGTACCGAGGAGAGCAGGAAGTGCAAAACAATTAACTGGTTCTGGTTTTTCAGGACGAACAATAATAATTGTAGTGAAATTTCTGAGATGCCACGAAGCTGCAGACAGACAGACAGATTTTTTTTCATATTTCTCGACTGGAAACTTTTTTTCTGTGAATATGTGTCTAACTCTTCAAATAAAAGAGTTATGGTAGCCCTGGAAGACCGTGGTATACTACTCCTGTATGTCGTAGTATAAAAACGTTGAAGGAAACCCGTCTTTTTAGTATATCTAGAAGAAGACAAAATGGAACTTGTCAACTTTCTGTGGTTGTGAAGTTTTCAATGAACAAATAGAGTTCAGAATGATGTTGATGTAAGCAAATATTTAAAGGTAACTCCATTCTTAAAGCGAACAAATGAAGGTTATATTTAAATATAGGGATTATCAGCATTGGAAAAAGAACGATACTGGATACTCCGCTTGCAAGCCAATTCAGTGAGAGTGAGAATCCTTGCTTGTAAAAACTGGATTACTTGAGGGGAAGTTAGCTGATGGGAAGTCGTCAAGTTTTCTACTAGTTTCAACTAGGAACATGATGGACAAATAAAAATCTGGATAACTTCGTGGAATTAATGAGAAGACGTAGTGAAACTGATTCCAATATTCATCCAATTTTGCATCTGCATCTGATTTTCACCATTTTCTTGGGTAAACAAGGTAGGAAAAAATAAAACACTCTGACAGAAATGTCGAGTAATTGTGTCGAGACCTCTACGGAACTGAATAATTCCAAAGAACACAAGACGTTCAACGAAGGTTCTCACTTGTGTAGAATTCAATCAATCCAAACACCGTCTTTCCGGAGATTGAGGTTAGAGGTTCGATGTATATTCTTTGCGCTCCCGCAAACTCGAACTTAAATCAAAGGGGAATATGGAACAGTTTGGAAACTAATCTCATTATCAATTAATTGACTTCCGCGTTTGATTTGAATGACGACACGAACGGGAACAATTAGGAATCGGAGAATTACATTTCACAGCAGTTTGGATCGATTCCACTGGCAAATATCAAACTATATGAGCTAGATGTATCAAATTAGTCTCGGTACTGTCGGGAGTGGCGGAAGTGATGGGATATGTAAAGCAAAATACGAAATTTCATGTCAATCTCCTAACTAGCAATTAGTCGGGTCAGTTCAGTAACCCATCGGCAATGAGCGTTGTTACAGATACAAAATTCATAACTTCAGATAACTCAGCTTTAATATCAAAACTCTATTTATTGTCTTTAAATTCCAACAAGCATGGATTGTGTCCAGCATGACACAATATTCCGTTTATTTGCGTTGCTGGTGATTAATTCAATTATTTATATATATATATATATATATATATATATATATATATATATATATATATATATGAAAACTGGAAGTTCGGGTTGAACCGCGTCTAGAATTTATTGAAATTCGACGTTTCGGCTCCGATTTTGGAGCCATTTTCAAGAAAAAGGAATAAGGATAAATTGTTCGAAAGGGGGGGGGGGTGAGGGTAGATTCTACAGTGAGGTCTCAATCTGCCTACTCCTTAGGCAGATAGACCAGGTCATGACTGTTCAGAATATCGGAATTTCACCTCAGTAAAAATATCACCATTTTCGAGATAATGGGCATTTTAAGAATTTCTGGAAAATCGCTACCTAACCTTGGATTTTTGAGTGCCATGTATACAAATTGGGACGAATCCAAATATCTTTGCTGCTGAAGATTACTGATGAGTGATGCTTCTAGACATACAGAACAGTTTTTCAGAAAGTGAAAACATTTTTCAAGAAATGAGGGTAAAATGACAGATTTGAATTGAATTGGAAGTGGACATTCATTTCAAAAGAATGCTCATTTTGTCCAGACTCTACCATGGTATAAAACAAATTATAATTATTTTTTCCCGCTGCCGACACTGTAAATAGTCCATACATGCTTAGCAACAAAACAGGTAAATGGCCTATATCATTCGTTTACTAATTCATCTTGACAACGGAATGTAAATAGTGTCATTTACATGTCTAGGGTAATAATGATTTGCCTTTGACAAGTAATACCTTCAGCTTCATTCATATCAATTTTTAGGTTATGAGACCTTTTGAATATTATTGTTGTCTGCTTATTCGGTAACTTAGTTACACGCACAAGCAACTTAGAATGAAATAGCGAACGAATAATCATGAAGGAAGGGTAAGAAAACAAACTTCAATTCAGGCAAATTTTGAGAAATGTCAACAAGCAGCGGGAAAAACGTAATAAGTAACACGGAATGTAACGACTGTTATCATCCTCGGCAAGCGACAAGCCTCGGCTTTGCCTCGGCTCGTACTCGCTCACCTCGAATGTTAACACGTCTTTACATTCCTTGTTACTTAAATAACTATTGCAAGAAGTGGTTTCCATTGAATTAGGCGTGGTTTTAATCTAGGCTTTTATCAACTTTTATTCAAGAAAAAAAGGAAACTACCCAACACCAAAACTACGTCACAATCACACTCGACGCGCGTTTCGCCAACAAAGTTAGCATCTGCAGGAGCTAAAAGTAAGATTTTAAGATTGTGACGTAGTTTTGGCGTTTGGGTGTTTTATTTTTTTCTTGAATTGTATTTACACCAAAGGTTCCAAAATATTCATTTATTGATCAACTTTTATACTTACGCCCAAAAATTATTTTATTTAGATTTTATCAAGATAAAATGTGGAAATAATTATTAATAATAAAGAATAGACTGCTTGGTAGCATTAAATAGTATGTCAATAAAATTACCTTTTCATGTAATTAGGCCTAATAAAATTATCGAAATGAAATGTCGATTATCCGACATGGCACCGATTAATACGAATTCTTGTGATAAATGTCGCAATTATCCAACATCCAGATTCCAACGAAGTTTCAGAGACCGACAGATATACAGGGTGTTACCAAATAAGTGCAAACTTTTTTAAGAGATGAATCATTGTCGAAAATTAAAAACGTTTGTTTAAACAACTTGTGACTTCTATCGTAGTTTTTTTTTAATTATTCCGCTTGTTTCATTCAGTGGTATTTATTTATTTGTCATGACGTACATACGTTATACTCCCCGAGAATATGCGCATATGCACAACATTTATGGTGAATGTTGAGGTAGTGCTACTGCTGCAGCAGCTCTTTATGCAGAACTATATCCGATTGCACAATGCCTATGACGCATTTGAAAAGGTTCTTCTTAAAAATATGTCGTCTCTGCGTACGAGTGGATGGAAAATAACATGTTTGTAATATTATTCAGTGCGATGTTGAATAATCGTTATTGTGGTTTATAGTGTATGTTGATTAAAAAAAACGTTGAATTAGTATTTACTTCAATACATCTCATTGAATGCTTCCAAGCAGTTGATTCGTTATTACTCATAATTATTTAATCATTTCATCGTGATAGGATAAAAATAAAAGACATTACTGACAAAGTCTAATGGAGTTGATTTTAGCTCAGAATAACATCACACTATAATATTATCGAAATTCTACTCCTTCCAAAAATAATGATCGTATGTTTTATACCATAGTAAAGACTAGACAAAATGGGCATTCATTTTTAATGAATATCCAGTTCCACTTGGTTATGTTTTTTCAAACAATAATGTCAAACTGTTGTTAAAAAAATTGGTGTAACTCAAATCTTTCATTTTACCTTTATTTCTTGAAAAATTGTATCGTTTTCTGAAAAACTGTTTCATACGTCTGAAAGCATCACTCCTCAGTAATCTTCAGCAGCAAAGATATTTAAATACGTTCCAATTTGTATACATGGCATTAAAAAATCCAAGGTGAGGTAGCGATTTTCCAGAAATTAAAAAAATGCTCATTATCTCGAAAACCGTGAGATTTTTACTAAGGTAAAATTCCGATATTCTGAACAGTCATGATCTGGTCTATCACCAGTTTCAATATTGTACAAGGTTTACCGGACACCCTGTATATATTTGCGTTGTTGATATTTCTCTTCTTTTCTTTTAGTATCTCTCAGTATCTTTGGATGAACTTCATTCTATGAAGTGAATGTTCTTCTGAAAGAAGACCTCGTTAATTGTTGAATATTGAATGAATCTTATGGAATTCTGAGTTATTGCAACTTTTTCTAGTGATATTGGAAATGGTAATTTTATCATTTCCAAAATTGTAGGCATTAGAAACCTACTATCTTCTGATGCCAATAACAGTTCTACGAATATAACTAAAAGATGAGCTCGGTGCGTTATTATAAAATACTCTCATATTATAATGATTGAAATCTAGTGAAGAGAGAGCCTATCTTGCCCGAAATGTTATTGGCTTCCTTACTGAATCTGAATATGTCGAGTAGTGATATAAGACAATCATTCTGTTCATACTTATTATAATTTCATTACTTTTTTTTCATTCATACAGTTGCTATTTCATTACATAGCAAACCGTGAGTCTCATTCCTATTGGTATTTGAGAAATATTAGGCTTGTAGCAAAATGCGAATGTCTCCCTTCACATATCTCAGTATCATTTTTAAAACACTCTGTGAACCTCTCACCTTCTACAATACACAGTTGTCCGAATTCAGAGATATCGCCAATTTCATTTGATTTGCTTTCCGAGTTGCCACTACATTCTAGATCGCAGTCTGCTGTTTTTTCTGAACCTCATCTAAATAGATTTTTCCCTTCTACTCAGAAGATATGCAGGATGACCCAGGGTTAAACCGTCAAAAGGTTGGATCGTTTTTGTAGGTTATTGACGTGGGATTTTTTTCTGTCTTGTGTCATAACTAGCTTCATTTAAATTAATAAAAATCGTTTATCTGATTTTGATATTGCTTATTTGCGGTAATAAAGGACTTCTATCAATGTACCTGGAATAAAATCAATTCCAGTGGCGTTCCAAAGGGTAAACTAATTAGTATTATGACAAATCATTGTCCCCACTGTTTCTTTGTATATTTTTTTTAGATTAAGCAATTTAAATTACTTTTTAATTTTATCTTGTTGATATGGGGACAAACTTATTCATTTTGTTTTCTTAAAAATGGGGTAGCTTTAAAAAATTCACAAAAATCGCTCAAAATGGCAACACCAATCGAATTTAGTACTCATTGACGTTTTTAATATCTTCGAACGATTTTTCAAAAAATGAAAAGTTGTTTTTCTGGCAGTTTGAACTAGAAGACCCATAAAAATGAAGTGCACACTCTTCTTTCGTGTGGAAAAGTAGGAAATTATCAACTGAACAAAAAAAGAGATGAGATGCTCTTTCACAAGCTCATCTTTGGTATTATATTTGTAAACGAACGTACAGAGGCATTTCAGGACCAGAAATAATAATTTGGATGAAATAAACTGAAAGTTGAAATATCCTCTCAGGTAGTCTTCATCCACGGGGGCCCGAATATTTGCTATTCTAACAAATATTCTCAGAAATATATTTGTTACGACATATTTTCTTAAAAATAAACTAGTGTATCATATCACTTTTAAGGGTTAGTATGTAAGATTATTTTCAAATGGGACGTTTAAGATTAACAGAGAACAAACACAATTTTTAAATAGGAATTTTCTACACATTTTGATTTTCTTGTAAGAGCGAGCCCCAGATTTTTTTTGTCTTGATAGGCAACCCAAGAGAGGGTGAAGCAGGTCATCTTGGAAATTGAACAGAATCTCGAAAATTAGTTTAGTCTTTCGTTCCACTCGTTCAAGTTAACATTTCGCGTAGTTATTTCATTATTTTGATTTTGAATATATGTAAGGTCGATCTTCTCCATCTGTCTCTGAAAAGTTGATTCTTTTAATCAACATTTGGTATTTGTTGTACATATTTGAATAATTTTGAGTCTTTTGTGTTTTATCTTGTTCAATTATTAGTAAATTATTTCAACTCATTCACCTTTTTCCGGTTTAAGTTATATTATTTAAAATCAGGAATCAGGAAATGTCCCTAACACCTTTATTTAGTTGTTATTCATTATTGTTTTTTTTTTACGAAAAACCGCATGAACCTAATGGTTATTAGCGGCGGATAGTAAGTTAGTTACCAATACATAATTACAAATACTTAATAATGAAAAGTTGAAACTAGGTTACTGGTTACAGTTTCTCAATAATATTCAAATCAGTTAAAAAGGAAATTATGTTCTTCACATTATTCGGTTTTAGAGCTTCTTTCATTTCTTGAGGTATATTGCAGACATTTCGTTCTATCTGGAACATAGGACATTCCACTAGGATGTGTTTCACTGTAAGTGGAACTTCGCAAATTTGGCACTGTGGTTCCCCTTCTCGAGATAGCAAGTATTCGTAAGTTAGCCTGGTGTGTCCTATTCGAAGTCGAGTCATTGTGACTTGATGTTTCCTGTTCAGGGTTCCGTAATCCCACGGTCCTACCTGGGGCTTGATTTCATTTAGCTTGGATCGTGTATCTTGCCATTTGTTGTTCCAAATATCTCTCAACAAGCTTTTTATGTATGGTTTTAAATCTGAGTAAGGAGTAAGCTGTGAGGGTTCCTGGTTCAAGTTCATGATTGCCTCTCGTGCGCTCTGGTCAGCTAATTCGTTGCCTGTTATACCCATATATGAGGGGCTTATTCATCATTTGCAAATCAAATAATTCTCTTCTGATCATTTGGACGATTGGATTACTCACATGTATTTTCTGCAGTAATTGTGAACTGTTGAGCGAATCTGAGATTATCAAGAATTTTCCTGCCTCGTTTGATTTTGCACTTCGGAGAATGGCATAAAGTTCCCCTGTAAGAATTGTTACGGTTTTCGGAAGTTTGAAAGTCAGTTTATCCTTATCAATAACCACTGCGGCGCCTACTCCTGAATCGGTTTTAGAGGAATCTGTGTACATTTCTTTGTAGGCGTTATACTGACTAAGTATTTGTCTGAAGTTCTGGAAAATGATGTCTTTTTTGTGTCATATTTATTGAACTGGGAAAGGTGGTTGTTGATTATGTTTAGGTTTATGAGCCATGGTGGTGGAGTATTGATGGGAGGAAAATTCTGGAGTCATTATTGTTTTGTTTAATAGACATGAGTGTTTTGAATTCTGGATTTTTATTCACAAAAGTTCACATTCCAGTTTGAAAATCCTTTTGATTTGAGAGAAATTAATTTCATTAACATAGTTGAACAAATTAAGTAAGTCTTTGAGTGCTAAAGTAAGTTTTGCAACGAGTTGTCATCAATCCAGCCTGAAAGGAGAAAGAACAAATGGAGTGTCGAGCATATAAAGGCGTGATCTTTTGATGAAAAAGTAAGGGGAGTTAAAAATCTTAGATTCTGTGAGGTATGATTCCTAGAAAATAAGAGCCTAACATTCTCAATTATTTCTCTCTATATATTCATTCGAAAATCAGCTTTTGATACACATTTATCACAATAATAAATTTGCAATATCAAAAACTTCCCATATCTACATTTTCCAAAATATTCACGTAAAAGACTTTGAACCAAAAATACTGAACTCTTTTTTGCAGGCTAACATGTAAAAATAAAAAACCATTTTGCTAGTAAGCCACGTCATCTAAATTCCTACATCAATATTTCAATGGAATATTATGAGACTATATGAATATTCCATGCATGTCATTGTGGTTACACGTGAAATATATTTGTGTTTCTGAACTCCATTCAACGTTGGCAGCGTATCCATAGTTCTTTCATAATAATGTAAGAATAACAATCGATTTGAGGAAAACTGAATGGAACATTATTTATTGATCTTCCATTCAGGACAGAAATTCAATTAGTATAATATATTCAATGTATACCGACGGATGCATAGTTCCTGACGTGGCCTCAAGACAAAAGCCGTGCATACATACCATGTTCTGCATCTCGTCTAGGAATATAAATAATGCCTAGAAATAATTCAATGTTCAAACTATGACGAATTTGGATGAAATATTATATAATGATAACAACAAAAATGATATAAGTACCGTAAAGTGGGGTTACTTTGCCAGACGGGGAAACTTTGCCTGACCACAAGTCTGCAAACAAAACAAAAAATATTTTTAGATATGACAACGTCGCTTTAATGCAGGTGGCGACAAAACGCTCCCTGATCAACACCTTACCAGTCAGTACCAGTCTGGAGCTTGGCGGAGCGGCGTGTTCTTTGAGGCAGTCACGTAAGTAAAACTGCTATTTTGATGTTCCGAAATCATGTTGCTATGCTAAGAAGCGCGTCATAAAAAGTATTGCAATTTGAATTCTGGTTTTAATATCCATTACATATAATTGTATGTGAGTTCTATTTATGCTATTAGCATATTTCTACATGAAAAATTTCATGTAGTTTTAGTGGTTGGCAAAGTTACCCAATATATTTATTAGCTCTTTTTTTTCAGAATATGGTTCGAAAATATAAGAGGCGTGTGGGTGCGCGCCGTTATAAAGATTATACCGAGCAGCAGTTAGAGAGGGCTGTACTTCTAATTAAGTCTAAGCGAATGGGATATACGGAGGCATCGAAAACCTTCAATATTCCTAGAAGGACCTTAGTGAATAAGGTTAACAAGAAACATGAAGGTGCTGTTGGAGCACCTCAGCTAATCTCTCCAGAAATTGAAAGATCGATTGTGGATATTATAATAGCCAGTTCAGAGTATGGCTGTCCCATAACTATGATGGAATTGAGAATCGTGCTGAAGAGTCATTTGGACAAAGAAGGTGTCCGCCTTAGGAAATTTAAAGACAACTTACCTGGTATAGATTGGTGCAGAAATTTTATTGCAATACACAAACACCTACTATCTAACAGGCAGTGTCAAAACATTGAAAAAGCAAGAGCCGAAAAAACCGATGACGAAATGAACAATTACTTCGACAACTTAGAAAATAATGTGGTAGGAATTCCACCTGGTTTAATCCTAAACTACGACTAAACGAACCTGACGGACGACCCGGGATCGTCAAAATGCATTTTTAGAAGAGGTATTAAATACCCGGAAAGAGTTATGAACTCGACCAAGTCCTCAATATCCGTAATGTTTGCTGCCACTGCCGATGGAACTTTACTAGCGCCATACGTTGTATACAAGGCCGAAAGACTATACGGTGTATAGGGGGACCTGAAGGGACTCGTTATAATAGAACGAAATCCGGGTGGTTTGACCAATGCGTATTTGAGGACTGGTTTACAAAAATTATCTTACCGTGGGCTAAGAAAATTGATGGGCCCAAAGCGTTGATTGGGGATAACCTTTCGAGTCATTTGAATATAACCATCATTAGAGAGTGCCAAAGAAAAATATTAGATTCATCTTCCTGCCATCGAATTCAACTCATTTGACTCAGCCGTTAGATATAAGTTTTTTCAAGCCCTTGAAAGTAGTTTGGCGACGCATAATAACTACATACAAAACAAAAAATCCACGAGATAGTTCAGTAAACAAAATAGCCTTCCCCCACTTATTAAAAAAACTAATTGAAGAGATAAAATTAAAAGATCCACAAATCATACAAAATGGATTCAGAGCAACTGGAATATATCCTTGTAACAGAGAAGAAGTCCTTAGGAGAATGCCGAATAAAAGATTTCAGGAAACGAACACTGATATAAGCGACACTTTATTGGATTTCCTTAAGGAAAGTAGAACACCTTCAAAATCCAGCGCTCCGAAGAGAAAGAAGATGCTGAAAATAGAACCTGGAAAATCGGTTGCAACTAAGGATTTTACGACGAATACTCCGCAAAAAAAGAAACTCAATAAAACTGACAGAAATGAAGAAAATGACTGGGCCGAAACGGAAAGTGAATCTGAAGACGAAGTAGAATTAGATGAAGAACCTTGCCAAAAGACTGATAACAGAAGTGATGAACCCCAGGCTCACTGCTCCCGTGATATAGTAACCCACAAGACTGAAAATAAATCGAAATTAGATGGAGTAAAAGAATCAGATTTCATAGTTGTAGCACCTTTAGGAAAAAAACAATACAAGCATTTCGTTGCGCAAGTCATCGAAAAAGAAAACTACTGTTGTCATGTAAAGTTTTTAAGGCCAAAACCACAAAATAAGTTTTATTTTCCTAACAGTGATGATACAGGTATTATTGTTGAACAGGATATTGTGACTATTTTAGAATCGCCAAAACTTACGTCAACATCAAGACAAATTTTTTTCTTTGAAAATGTTGATTTTGCCAAATTTAACTTGGTTTAGTTCTTTTTTACCTATGTAAAAGTTTTTAAGACTGTTTTTATTTTTTTAATTTCATCTGTGTTTAGAGTTTAGAATTAAGTTGTTTTTATTTTGTGTTATTTATGAATCAGTATTATTTCCAGAAAAACCTTTTGTGTTGCTCAATGTTCTTAAATATATTATATATATAAAAAAAGTATTTTTAACCCTTATTAAAATTTTCTTTTTTTAAAATACATTAAAGGAGGGCAAAGTAACCTTTACAGTGGCTTAACATTGCATGTACGCTTCAGAAACACGCAATTAAGGTAGTTGGCAAAGTAACCCCAAAACCGAGGTAACTTTGCCAACTTTTTAAAGTTTTTAAAAAAGCGATTGTTATAAATTTTATGCCTTCTTGAAACAACACTAAGTAGCCAAATGGTGAAAATTTCATATATATATATATATATATATAGAGCTGGCGGTATAATTCCCAATAAAATCAGAGATATTTTTAAAAAATCAGAAATTTTGTGCAAAGTAACCCCACTTTACGGTATAGATAGTTGTTATATAATGATATCCAAAATTGAAACAGTATACAGTAAAAACCAGGCAAATGCGAAAATAGGTACAACGTTGACAAATGCCCATTTAAAAAAGGGCCACGTCAAAATGTCGTCAGATTTTGTCATATTCAAAAGTTTTTTTTCGAACCACATTATTGTATTTAGGTCATTATTTGTGAAAGAGATATTCATTGCTTTCGAAATAGATATCCATAACGTGTCAGACAAAGTTGAGATCATTGATGGAGGGAACTTGAATCGTCCAATCAGACATCGATTCAACCATGAATTTCGACAATTCGTCGTGTCATAAATAACATGTAGCAATTTGGTTGAATTTTTCCTAGGAAACTCATGTTAACATCCTAGTTGTTTACCCAAATTTTGGAATTTACCTGCTCTGAATTAATTTTATTTCATACTCACTTATTTTGAATTGTTGAAACAAAGTTTTTTGTAAAATAATGACTAATGACTTTATTACGACGGGGAGAAACTGCCATTATGCTATGGTCTTGAACAATAATAGGCTGTATGGAATAGGGACTAAGTCATCATTCACACTCTTTTAACACTTTGCAATTTCCAGACTCTCAGATGCATCGATGAATCTGTCTGATTTATTTCAAAATTATTTTATCTCTGGTCTTGAAAATCTGATTTTAGTTATGGGCTCTTTGAACCGTACTCTCACAGACCTCCTAGTTTGACCCACATATTTCTTCTCACTGCTAATTCCATGAATGGCCTAATCTTCTGTTTCTTCTGTCTTATCTTTGAGAGTACCCAAGATTTGTTATAGATTTGTATACCACCTTCATATTAAGGATTCTGAAGATGCCTTCGAAAATGCCTGAGTAGCTAGAGGTTCTTATGGGTAAACAAAATATTTGAGAGAATTTTTCTCTTTTTAAAAAGTTGAAGATAGATGCGAAGGGTTTTCTTAAATCTGTGTGTCGTTTGTGTGTCAGTTTGTCCACTAAGTCCTCAGAATAACCAGTAATTTTCTCAGTTTTGATTCTATTTTTGTTGAGTGGGAACGACAAGAAATTGAGTAATCCAATTTCATGCTGTGTGTGATAATGGGAACTATCAGGGATGTGTCTGAGTTTACCCGAGTCCTTCTTCAAGCTGATATTTGTGTTTTCTAATTACTAACATATCTAAAAATGGCAACTTCTTGTTTTCAGTTCCATATGTGAACGATATGGTTTGAGACTGGTTATTAAATTCCGAAATAAAACTATATATGTTTACCTGTTTTGAATCAAAGATAGTAAAAACGTCGTCCACATTTCTCACCAACACCTTGTGTGAATAGCTGTAGCTCTGTGTTGCTTCTCATGAACAAATTGGCTAGGAATCAATCAAATAATCAAACCTGGGATTTGTTTGAATCACTTCTTCAAATCTGTGATGAAAATATTTTGGGCAGTTATCAGGTTGAGACCGGTTGGAATATAATTAATTAATTATTAATTAATAGCCTTATATTATAAGGCTTTATGAGCAGCAGTATAGTTGCTTTACGTCAATGTGGTGTTTCTGTATATAGTTCTTCTGTTGATAATGCGATGAAATATGTTATTTTCAGTAGGCTGTTTCATATTCTCTGTTCATATATCTATTAGTAAAGAATTTCAAATTGTCAAGAAGTAAACCAAGATATTTTATGTGCGATTTTGATGATATCTTGAAGAATGTATTTTGTCCTAGGATATGTGGCGTCTCGTAGGATGACCGGTATCTAGGATAAGAGAAAAATGGTATCTAGTAGGTTTATTTTGCTGAAGTTTACTGAATCAACTTATTATTATGGCAAAATCTCTCTGATCTTTTATTTTCAGCTCACACCAATCTGCTGCGTTATATAATACAACTTCATCATCGACAAAACTCACGACTTGCCCCTCTGTATTGATTTCAAATAAATCATTGATTTATAAGTTGAAGCACATTGGTCCTTGGGAAACTCCACTTCTAAAAACTATTTTTAAGCTAAGACTATACAATAATGGGAAGCAACGAATCTTAATGTCAATCACAAAACCGTGATAGATTTTCTTGCAATATGTAACGGGCTCAGATGTCAAGTGGGTTCTATTGAATGAAGTAGGAAAACCAATGCCTTTCATAATTTCAAAACAACGTTTAATGAAAACATCAAAGGTGGCAATTAATGTCTAACTCTAACTTAAAAAGAATGATTAGTCCCGAATTTCAATAAAACGAACAAGTCCAGAGCTCTTACTATAGAAAACGTGTACACAATAGCACTTTGGTGCAAAACGGAATAGTTTTTCGTTTCTCACGACAGCGTCAGTCAAGTGAAGGCATTTAAATCAAATGGTTGGATCCTACCTTGGATTGTTCACTCGTTCTCCGCCTCAAATACTTCCCTTCTTTCGTTCGTTGCTTTGATAGGTTCAACTGGTTTTCCAGTTGAAGGAATTAATAATCATTTACCTAGTAGGTATTCAACTCGAAGCTCTGATGGTCCAAAAACCATCAAATCATAACTTTTTATTCTTCAACGCCTCAACCGTCTCTCCGTCCACCTCTTCCCCAAACAACTTGTTGCCCCTCGCAACGGATTGATGTCCCGTACTCGCGCACAATAAAAACAAAATACTAACTATATGACATAAATTTCTCCTACGCCAGTGGCGTGAACGTTTTAAGGGTAACGAATCTGAACCAAGAAGCAATTATTGAACAAATATAGCATGCTAATATGAACAGGCGCGGCACAAATACTTCCAGACATCTTTTCAAATCAAAGGCTATACTTACAGTAACTCTCGAGGAAAATTAAGTTTATCCACCATAAACTCATTTTTGCACACAACTGACATGTTAATTTTTCATTACTCGTAGGTACTATGCACAATTTGTTAGGTACAATATAATCGTTCTCCATCCACTTACAGTCAGGATACATTCCGACATGGTAGGAAATTGTGAATAGCGTGAGAGTAGTCTAATTCGTGTGTGTTAATGGAAACACGAAGTAGTAAATGAGTGTACGGAGCAGCTCTTCCGAAAACTACATCCTGAAACAGGTCCAAGGCATCCACATACTGGAATTGTTAGTGCAGGAAATTTTTCGATGAACGAACTTATGAAGCTAACTGGCTGCATGGAATCTCTGTTTTTCAAAAAAATGCTTGTAAAAAGAGATTCGGTGGAATAAAATGGCTGATAACACTTTCTGACTGCTTGAATACTAGTCTGCTTCATGAAGGCATCTTTAATCCTTTCATTACTTTAAACGGTTTTATATTCAAAAGGTTTTTTAGTCATTACACAAACTTATAAGTGTCTCACAAGCCTTCATATACAGGGTGATTCAAAAGTACTTCGACAAACTTCAAAAGGTGATTCCTCACAAAATTCTAATATGAATTGTCCAAATAAATATATGTCCGGAAACGCTTCGTTTCCAAGATATAGGGCGTTGAAGTATTATTTTTATTTTGTTTTTATTCAAATAACTTTTGAAATACTGAACTTAATTAAACGAAACTTGGTAATAAGAAGTTTTTGAAGTGTCGAATTCGAACCTGATGTTATTATTGCTGGTACTCGTAGGGGGCGCCACCAACACGTCTTTTTCTTTTTTGAAGATTCATAACTTTTTTTAGTGTTCTTCTAGCACATTTTTCAGTAAAAAAATCGATTCCTCTATCATATCTACGTAAAAAAGCTACCCTTGTTACAAGTCGCTATAAGCAACCGTTTTCTAGATATTAGGACTTGAAAATTTCAAGAGGATTATTTGATAATCTATACATGTAATAATTATTACCTTTATTTTGCTTTTGCATTTGCATTAATTTGACGTTTAAGTAAGCAGTTTTATTTTTTTTGTAGGGGGTGCCACCTATTCTATTACTTTTTACTCGCTTGAAGAGGTCATTACTGTTGGGTACGTTCCTTTATGACATCCTTAAGCAAAATAGTAATTTAATAATAATAATTCAATAATAATAATTAATAGTAATAAAATTTGCAAGAAATGGAAACATTTTATTTCAGGAAATTTTGAATATGTAGAATAAACAAAAATAAACGAAACTAAATTGTACTCAAATAAATTGTTGAAAGTGTCCACCTTCAGCGAAGATACAGGCAGTCAGTCGTCTAGTCATTGAATTTCGTACCCGCTCAAAAATTATTGGTGTGTTCCTTATTGTTTCACATGCGTCTACTATTCGGTTTCTAAGACCTTCCTCGTTCGCTACTGGAGTTTTTTAAACTAGTGACTTCAAATGTCCCCAAAAATAAAAATCTATCGGGTTTAGATCTGGGGACCTTGGTGCCCACGGCTGGTTAGGTTCTTCTACACCCCTACCGATCTATCGATTTGGATATACTGTGTTAAGGAATTCCCTGGCTACAACACTAAAATGGGCCGGAGCCCCATCATGCATAAACCACATGCGGATACGAATTTCTAATGGTACATTCTGAAGTAGTCCCGGCAATTCATTTTCTAAAAAGTGTCTGTAAGTTGCGCCATTCAGTCGGAGCGGAAGAAAAAAAGGACCTATCAAGTAATTATCAATTATTGCCGTCCATACATTTACAGAAAATTGATACTGATAATGCCTTTCACTAACTGCATGCGGATTTTCGAGAGCCCAAACATGGTTGTTATGAAAGTTTGTGATAGCATTTCGGGAGAAGTTTGACTCGTCCGTGAAGAGTACATATTTCAAAAATTGAGGATTTCCAGCCAATTTTCTCAAAAACCACTGACACATAGTAGTACTCGATTAGGAAATCGCTCCTGGTAAATAAGTCTTGCTTCGCGCGTATTGCCATCCGCAAGGCCATAAACGAAATGCATATCGGCTAAATGAGCATTATTGTTTAAATAATCCATTTTTTCAAAATTAGTGTTTTCTACTTCTACTTACGGAAACTTCAACAAAACGTTTAACTGTCACAAAATATGTAATTACCAAAACTACTTACTTAAACGTCAAATTCTTTTCCAAAGCAAAATGCAAAATATTGGTAATAACTTCAACATGCATCGATTATCAAATAATTGACTTGAAATTTTCAAGTCCAAATATTTAGAAAACGTTTGCTTACAGCGACTTTTAACAAGGGTAGCTTTTTTACGTACATATGACAGAGGATTCGATTTTTTTACTGAAAAATGTGCTAGAAGTACGCTCAAAAAAGTTATGAATCTTCAAAAAAGAAAAAGACGTGTAGGTGGTGCCCCCTACGAGTAAGAGAGATAATAACATCAGGTTCGAATTCGACACCTCAAAAACCTCTTATTAGCAAGTTTAGTTTAATTAAGTTCTGTATTTCAAGAGTTATTTGAAAAAAACCAAAATAAAAATAAAACTTCAACACCCTGTATCTTGGAAACGAAGCGTTTCTGGACATATATTTATTTGGGCAATTCATATTAGAATATTGTGAGGAATCACCTCCTGAAGTTTGTCAAAGTACTTTTGAATCACCTTGTATAACACAGATGAGTTTAGAATAATTTCAATCAAAATTAAATAGCAATATAGTTGTTCAAGTCGAATATCATATATGCCAGTCCTCAACCGGTATGGTCATGAAAGATTTATGATTTCAGAACACGCGTTTTTATAAAGCATTTGTATAACAGATATTCTATTTCAGAGCTGGAGTCTTTGGCCTCAATATAACTTCTTTGAAATTGAACGACTGAACTTTTGAAGTGAAATTTAATGGCAATACATTTGTTTAGGTAGAATGACAGTCCTCATACTGTATATTTAGTTATATAACTGGAGTCCTCTGCCTCAATAAAACTTTTATGTAGTTGAACGACTGAAGGTACAAAAGAATTACCTAACCTATTCAATTGTTTATTAACATTATTGAGTTTTGTACTGTTATTTTTTATTTTCCTCCTTTCAAAGGATCCACACAGTTGGGCTCTCATCTTTCAATCGTCTGAAGATTATTCTAAACGAGAATGATGAATGTAGTTAATTGAATTTATAGCACCCTCTTGTTTGGTGCGTTCAATATCTCAAAAAAAAATAGGTCAGTGAGTGAAAACTACAAAGTTTTATTTCATTTCTGATAGCAAAGCAAACAGGCTACCAGTTTACTCATATAGCAATAACACCACAAAGAACAAGAAGCAATCCCTCACAAAGAGACACGAGTTATTTTTGACAAAATCACAAACAGCAGAGATGGCGACTCGGATGGTAGATATGCATATCTAACAATTCTATCATTGTTCTAACAATGACTGAATCCAGTGAGTTACAGTTATCTACTATATAAAAAGGAAAGCGCAGAAATGGATCTAAAAATCTAGAGGAAGAAGTGAACTCAATTTGTGATTCTGCAAAGTTCCTCTAGGTGTCAGCCATTATTACTATCTTTAAGTTTGCTCTTTTGATACTATACTCACTTCATGAGAGGGCTTGTTCCAAAAATGGCTCTCATATGGTCTGCAGCAAGTTTATTCAGCCAAGGTTATTTTGTTGATTTTGTTGAAATTCATTCAGGAAACTATGTTGAATACTCGAATATAATATTTGACAGTGCGACCGTTTTCATCAGCGCTTGATAATGTTCTCTCATTATTCAATGAAATATTTGTTGAAAATTACTAATAATAGTATGTCATTTCAATAACATTTTATAAAAAGGTGAAGATGTGTATTTTTGATATTATTAGTTTTAATTTATCGTTGTACAGATATTTTGAAGGTACGTTATATTATTTCGGAAAGGATGGGCATGCTCCTACAGAATTTTTTTCTCAGCATGGTAAATTTTGTTTTACACGGACAGCAGCAAGTACTTTATGAAATAAGCAGATATCTTCATATATATGAGTCAATTACAATTTTCCATTTAATGAATAGCAACAGTTTTCACTACGCTCAAAAATTACAACTTTCATGAACACATAACCTCTAACCCAAATGGTGAAATATGATGAAATGGAAGTCGGAATATCATTGGTTGAGTACATCACGTGGCACGGGTACTGATATCTGGCCCATTCCTAGTGCTTCCTGAGCACCTTTGCCAAAGAATAATATTTTTGTGTCAAGAAGAATTTTTTTCACAATCAGTTAATGAAAATGTACCCTAGGGTGAATACTAGAATATTTTCACTGCACGCAAGTTTGATTCAAGAGAATTCATGCTATGAAGCAAACATCTCAATAAGTTCAAAATGGGAGTATATTCATGCTTTACTAATCTCAGTGACCAAAGTTTTTGGAGTGATTTCGTTGCACTGCTGATTTTTTTGTTTTTCCAAGTGTTCTTTGTATCTCATTCTAATATATCATCTCGTCTGTCCATAATACTTTTCATCGCAATCCTTACATGTGAAAGCTCAACCAGACTCGTGAACTTTGCCATTTGCTATCGCCACAATTATCACCATTACGATATTGTTCCGTCGAACTTCGATATATCTGGTCCCTGCAGGATTTCGACTTCCTCGAACGATGAAGTTTCCTGTTCCGCCCAGCGCCAAACATCCCAGCGGAAGCTCGCGAAATAGGAAAATAATCGTTCGGCTTTCTATGAGTAACTTGCCGATCGTCGACCAATTTACGAGTCTTCAGACGGCCGTTACTGGAATCCAATCAAATCAAGTGTGCCTGGACCAGCATATGCCAGATTATCCGCCGTGCTCGAGTCGTAAACCGACGGAAATTACACAATTCCAGTTAGCGAACGACTTGGACCTGTTTCAGGATGTAGCTCTTATAGTCTAGGCAAATTGGGAGCTTTTGTTCGGTGAGGTGGCAGTAATATAAAGCGAAAAAAAAAAATTGATTTTGATTGCGTTGTTGGGAACTAAATTCAAATATCATAAAATTATATTATTTTCTCTCTCCGATTCGACTTCCGGAAGCGGTAGAGGTCAGACGGCGACCTCGTGTTGAAAGTCAGATTAATATGATGTAATGTCCGCCGTTTAAGAACGTGCAACGACCCAAGAGTTTAGTGTTTGTGAAGTCTGCCGTAAAACCATAACATATGATATGGGTTGTAGTATTGCCTATAGCAAGACAACTGCATCCCCCGATACAGCCTCGCTGTCTACGCCGGTTAAAGGCCGGATGGGAACGGATTTCTCGCAGCGGGTCATGTCCATATAGCGCCGATTGGAAGCTGACGGACAAGAAATTACGAGAGAGAGAGAGAGAGAAAGAGGAGAGATTTTCTAATAATCTGTATATATTGCCTTCATTTACAGTGAAGGCACTTTTGGGCATAGGGACCAGTAACATCAGTTGGCCAAGCCCAGCCTAATTGACATACTATCTGGTCGCTTAGCTTCTTGACATTCGATGATTTCTAATGCTTGATATTTCATATAATTTGCATGCTCAGCAGAATAATTAGAAATTCACCCAGCTAGGACTATGCTTTACTAGGTGATGGCTAGTATACGCAACGTGATACTTTGAGTTGGGTTATCTCTTCAATACTGCTTCCAATACTATCTATACTACCTTTAATATCCTCTAATCAACTCAAAGTAAATTTGACCAGACCGCATACATGTTTTTCTATTCTTCTATTACTTGTATGATCGTTATTATCTACTATCATTAACTTATTAGGAAAACTAACTCATTGGTGGCACTGTATCCATTTGACTCATACCAATTGAATTAAAATCTGAATCATTCTTTTTTAGTTCACTATAATTGCATTAAAATAGAAAATGTATAACTCTTACACCCTATTGAAGGAAGTCTAGAAAACAAACCAATTCAAAAGTCACGGAATAGTGCACAGGTATAGTTCTGGTCAAAATTATTGACTGTTCGTGATGGAAAATGAAAATAATTTTGTTTTTCACACAAATAACAGTGTTGAATGGTTTATATGAAAAAATCTTGCACTAACACAGTTTTTAAATGTGCGCTAGCTCGTTCAAAACAGTATAAATGTTTGTAAGTACCTGATTCAGTACCTAGTAGTTTTCTCGAAAGTCAACTTGTCTTCAGGATTATTTTAGTCTGTAATAGTCTGAGGTAAGTTTCGTAAATTGCAATGGATTCGATTAGTTATTTTCTTCTAAAACACGCCTTTCTATCTTGTTTTTTGCGTTTCAAACTAATTTTTTCCCTTCCTTAGTTCATTCAATGTACTTCTTTCCTAAATTGCATTCTTATTTTTCACTCATAACAATATCATTTATTTAAATGGATAACTAGTTTAGACAATTCCAATTCAAAAATTATCCAACCAAACTATTATTCAATTTCAAATGCTCAGATTTCACTTATTGAAGCTATTGATTTTTCGATTTTAGTTCCATTTTTAATTTCCTTGACATTCCTCTTGTACATTTTTTTTATCTTCATTTTCATTCAAAAATCATATTCTCCCTGTTCTGTCATCCTTTCTGTTACGTCAAACTTTGGAATTTGCATTTGCAGTATCTGACATTTGATAATTTTGAACCGAAAACTAGTTTTGTTCATAGTTTGTGATTTTCTATAATGATTTGTTTTCTATTGATTTGTCAATGTCAAAAATATTGCTTTTCTACTTGAAACTTTTTTATGTGGGAGATAATGGTTTTTAAAATAATAACTGAATTTATTGAAATAAAACTCAAAATTACCTTTTCAACCAAAAACCGTATCATAGATTTGACAACTGATTCAATGTAGTAATTTTAACGTTGTTTTTAAACGGATGTATATGATTTTGAGAAGATATATGAAGATTCAAAAAGCAAGACAAAAATAAAATTACTGGGTTGTAGATTTCAACAATTATATTTAAGAATAATTTTTGTATCATTATGACTTTGTTAGAGATGTTTTGGGGAGATATTATATGATCAACAGGTCCGAATTTGTATTACTATGACGTCCATATAAAGCTTTTTGAAGATTTTTTGATATTATTATTTATTACGGAAAGTCCATAAATGGGTTTCAGAAAAAAACGCGTTTTCTTCCTCATTCTGTATGTACACCATAACTGATGTATTCGAAGTCAATCGAAATTTTTCACGGCATATACCCAATTATAAAGAAAAATCCACTAGCAGACAGTATTTTCAATAATTGGCGTTAGACCTTCAAACCATTGTTATAGCTCATCCTGTAGCGCCAGAAAAATATAAAAAATTTAAAAAATCTGACGAGCCCTTGAAGTACAAGTTTCCAGTGCCATGTCGTTTGATCAAAATACGCCACCCTTCAAAATATTTCAAAGATTTCATTAATAATTCTGATGGGAGGTATATTTCATGCAGTTAAAATTAAATCACAGAAAAATATCAAGTTACATTTTAGAGTCTCCCGTGAAATTCAAAGAAAACAACTCCAAACAATTTTCTTTTTTGTCTCGTTTTGAAAGGTCATATTTGTTACGCATTCCCTCAGCATAGAGCCCCTGCGGCGCTTGTTCACAAAATGAGCTGTTACACACATCAAATTTCTCCGTATAATTATTCATCAACAATACAATTACCACCCAGGATCCCCACAGTGTTTATTTAAAAACTTTTCACCGGAGTCGACAGAGTTTTGTAGAAGCGAAAAGAATATTCGATAATGGAAATTGAAACGAAAATACAAAATGATTCTGAATGGAATGATTCACGTCATAACTGAATATATATCAAAGAAGAAATGGGTGCAACAAATGTTTTAAAAAGTAGGTAAAACGGATAGTGATGAAAACTAATGATTTTATAGACAAGCTTACAACATAAAATAAAAGAAATGGGTCAAAATTATGCAACTGATGTTATATTAAACTTTGAAAAATGTGATTCACCGTGGTGGCTGAATTTTATATCAGTTATTATTGTTTATTATTGAGTTATAGGAATCACATACGGATCAGTCTAAATCTCCGATTTTTTGAGTTTAAGACGTGGTTTTGAAAACTGAATTCACCAATTTCAAAGAAACTATTGCTTTCAATAGTATCCGCAGTAAAATAATTGGATCTATTGAATGGTTTCGAATTATGCTGACGAAGTTCAAATTACTACTGCCAATGTATCTGATGTAAAGGCCAATAAACAAAAAATAGAGTATTATGATAATTGCAGCTGCAATATGATCTATTAAACTGTCTTCCTGAACTTTAATCAATTCCCAATGTTCACTACAAAAAAGACCTAGGTCATAGTACCAACATCACTCCTCTGTCTGACAAGGAGCCAGAGGAATGACGATTCTCAATATTTCCGGGAAGTGATTCATCACTCCCTAATTCCATAATCTTGCATTTTGCATAGGAAAATACACGAGAATAATATGAAACTCTATAATGTTTGAACAGAAACTGTACAATTAATGTACAATTTATTTATTTATGTATTTATTTAGCGTTGCTAATACAATATCGTTTTATCACATAAATAAAAGATGAAGTATGTTAACGTGTAACAAGACAAAAAAGGAACATTAAAAAGAACATTAACATATACACATTAGTAAATCTATAGATATATAAAGTCTTATAAAATCCCAGTTGTTAATTAAAATAAAGCAGTGGCGGAGCCTAACACGGCTTTGAAAAAGATCACTATATCTACATAAATCTGAATACAACAAATAGAATAAATTGCATTACTGGAATTGATCATGTAAAATATATGGACGGATATTACTTTTGAAGATATTGATGTTAGGAGACAATTTAATGAAATCAGGTAAGTTATTATAAATTACCATTCCAGCATCAAAAATACTTTTTTTCGTACACATCAGATAAGTTTGACGTACGTTTATGTGGTTTTTTTGGCGGGTATTATAAGCGTGTATTTCATTGCGAAACTGCAAATTTGTGGACAAATATTCTGGCAATATATTATTCATAAGTTTGTGAATAAAGATCATTGTACGAAATGTAATTAATTTTTTTACTGACATCCAATTTAACTTTATTTGCATTCTGTTAATATTTTCATATCTGTTGGTATTTAGTAAGAATCTCATACTCCTATTTTGCAGAATCTGTAGTTTATGAATATCTGAATTATTACACATAAAAAGTAAAGAAGAACAATATTCGTAATGTGGTTTTATTATACTATTATATATTAATTGTCTAGTGTATTGAGTTACTGTTTTGCTAATTCTATATGCAAAACCTATTTTTTTAGATATTTTCTTGGAAAGATAATCAATGTGCTCACTAAAAGTGATGTTTTCATCAATGATTATACTTAAATATTTAATACTGCTCACTTGTTCAAGATTTCTTCCGTCAAATTGGATTTTGCAATCGATTACTTCTTGCATTTTTCGTTTATTTTTAATTATCATTTATTTAAATTGATTTACGTTAACAACGATCTTATTATTATTGAACCAGTCGCAAATTTTTAAAAGAATTTGGTTTAATTTTCCTATCAAGTTATTAATATTCTCACCCATAATGTAAATTATAGTATCGTCTGCGAATAAATGAAAAGCATAGCACCCAATACACTACCTTGTGGTACTCCAGTTAAAACAGTTCTTCTTTGTGATATTTTATTATTGATTTTAGTTTTTTGATACCTATGTTCTAAATATGACTCGAACCATTTGTATCCGGATGCATTTACTCCAAAGTAATTAGGAATGACATTTTTGAGTGTGACGATTTCCTTCTAAATCCACCAGTAAGAAATAACCACGACAATTACTTTTATCAACAAGCCTATTTTTCAACTCATGAAACTTCAATTTGCCTTTTGCAACAGCCACAACTAAAAAGACGTCATCTAATGTACAATATTTAGAAAATTTTCAAATTGTGGCAGAGAAATAACGATAACATTGATTCTCCCATGATTCACTAAAAATCTAAAAAAGAAAAAGTGAAACAATTTCCAAAGTGTGTTTGCTTTATATTCAAGTGTTTCATCAGTTATTGACTTCTGTGAAAGTTACTAGTGTTACTAAAGTTACTTGTTCCAGAGTGGGTATATCGGGAGTGTATGCCTGAGTGGTACACTTCAATTATTCTTGTCTAAAAGTTGCCAATTTTTTTGTCAAGACACCTGACATCAAATATCATGGTTTAGGAATTTTTACCAAGATATTGATGAATGGCTTCATTGGCAAATGGAATTAGGTATTTCAAACCATTACTCTGAGACTGTGTTTGTTTTTACATTCACTTAATATTCAATTTATAATACTCATTATATGGTAAACAATAAATATTCTGACTCGATGAATTTTGTCCCAAAAGGATCAGATTGCTCAGTTTTGGGCCCTGTATCATTAACACTCTATACAAATAATTATCTGTCGGTATCGGCATCATTTTTTCTATACGTAAATAATCCTCCAATTCCTTTTCCTAACTAATATGCTATAGCGTTGAAAAGAAAATCAACTATTCCATGAATACTATAATGCAAATCACCTTTTTCTATTGTTGGAAAAGCACAATCTTTGCTACTTCATAAGTGAAAGAGATGAACAAGATTTTATTTCATTTAAAATTTTATAGTCTCAGAAAATGATAGGTTTAACTCACTTTAAAATTTATTTTCTTATTTTTAGTGCATTCAAATAAAAGCATTTTTTCAATTTTTTTTTTCTAAAGTTCATAATTAATTTCTTTTTCAGTTGTCTTTAGAAATGTTTCTCAGTCTGTTCATTTCAATAGAAGCGTCATTGTTGCCTGTTAATTTACCGTTGGAAATTTTCCCGAATTTCTACGCGTTTTGTATCTATCTATGATCAGATAATTTTCACTATTTTTACGGATTTTTATCCATTTCTATTTCGCGAGTTTTCCTATTTTTTCCGTGACAGGAAAGAGAAGCGAGCCCCCCTGTTGATTTTTTTTCATCATTATTTTCCATGTCCGAAACTGTTGAAACATTTTCCGAATTCCTTTGCGTTCTCTATCTAGCTTTTGAGGGCTGACCTTGGGGGGAAGGGTGCAATATTTTTAAATCATAATATTTGACGGTCAGTTGTTTTTTACTATTTTTATGGATTTTTCCGATTTTAATTACGCGAGTTTTCCAACTCTAAATAAATTAGTAATACAAATTTTAAAATAAAATTTGACTTAGAAGATACGTTGTTTCGAATGAAAACAGTAAAGCTGATCTAGTTTTAATTTCAGGACTGAACTTAGTGATTCAAACGTATCTATAGCCCTCTAGCTTACGAAATTGATTCCAAAGTTAAAACAAAACACTAATTACGAAAATTGGAAAACGAAATGAAAATATACTGGGTTTCAAATTCGAAAATGGAAAGTTTATATCACTTCTGGTGAGGATTTGCTAAAGAATATTTCAAGCTAAATGAAAGGTATAATGGAAAAAATAATAAATACTGATCAAAGACCAAAATTATAAACTGTATTTTGTTGTCATTCAATAAAAAGTATTTGGATGATCTTTCAAGCACGAATTTCAACCATTTTGTGTATCCTGCCGAAACAAACCTCTCCACTCTTGTCTTTATTGCATTTTTCCATTATACGGTTCGTTGTTTATTAAACAAAAGTTTTAATCCAATAAAAAGCTTTTCAGATTCGCTCGGTCAATTATTCACGTGTCAGTTTATCAGAACTACGGAATTGAATTTACCTCATCAATTTCGTTTGGGTTTCGTTCGTAATGTTGAAATATTCATAAAGAACCCGAGTATTACCATCCCACAACATTTTATGCATTCATAAGAGTATTAAAACATTTGATACTCATGTCGCAAGTTTCGAAATACATATTCACCTGCCTAATCCACTGTTCAGGCTACAACAAGAGAGCAAAAACATTGTTTGTTACTTGGGATTGAATGTCGTTTGCATTTCTGAATTACTCCAGGAGTTCCCCAGGGGTCCCACTTGGGGCCACTTCTCTTCAATATTTATTTCAATGATATATCTACTGCGATTTTTTCATGACCGTTGACGACACATTATGTATGTTGTGGGCATATATCTATTAACTACGAATATTGTTACCACGCAAAAAGACGGAATGTACTCAAATTGAAGCCAAAACTATCTATCTTCCCTTTTTTCAAACGGGCGATAGGAAACTATTGCGCATGCCCAATTCTGAAACACGACTAATGCCATACATTTTTAAGGTTGTGTTTCTTTTGACATTTTCAACATTTCAACCGTCCCATACTGGAAATTGCCTAACATTTTTTTATATGTGGATAAATGAAGTGAGAATTATGCAAAGCGGTCAATTAAACTTTGTGTCATTTAAAAACGAATCATTGATTCATTTTTAATTCTAATAATATAATGTCTGTTTGTTACCTGCTACCAAAGTTTCATCAATCAATTTTCTGCCAAAAGCGGATGAAAACTCATTAAACTTGAGGAAATGTGACAAATAGTTGTTTTGAAAGGTAAATCTCGTTCCAAATCGGCTTGATAACCCCCTAGATAAATTGTTTGGTGGTAGTGACATATTTTTGCCTCCTGAACACGAATCCAAAGTAACGATTATTTCAGACATGAATTTAGAAATTTTTTAAATGAGTCATTTTTTTAGGAATGAAACCCACATAGTGCCATCTTCTTACAATTTACAACTCTTTGGGAAGAAATTCATTATTGCTTAGAATATTTTGTATACCTCGTCAGGAAGGTGAATTTTCTTTTGAAAAATGAATATATGGATATGTATCTGATTAAGTAGCTATTGTTGTGACTTTGTATTCAAGAAACAAAAAAAACTATCAAAGTTTCTCTGAGGTTTTTAGCCTAATTGTATACTCCTACCATCGTCGTCCCTGTCATTTGAATGAGAATTGCACTATTTTTTTGAAGAAAGACTGGACAAAAATTATTTGAATAAAAACATGTCAACAATAATTCTGTGAGGTTATGGTCGCCGGATATCAACGATATGCTTGCCGCTTGTACAGAAATTACCGACTTGATTCATCCATTCTAGTTTACATGACCCTTTATTGTTTTCAATATATCATTACCGACTTGATTCATCCATTCTAGTTTACATGACCCTTTATTGTTTTCAATATATCGGGACTCGAGGACCTATATCACACACTAGATTCATGCGTCTCTCCGTTGAGGAATAAGATAATCGATGTAAGCTAGGGCTGAGCACACGGGATCTGACCTATGTTGATCATCCCGAAAATACCACTCAACAGAGAACAAATCCAGAATGATATCCATAGTGCGCCAGGAATCCAGACGCAAGATCAGGGTATGGGGTAAGGAAGGTTCTTCCACAGTAAGGTGTGCATCTTTAGTTGGCATTTTTTTTCGGAAAAAAAAGTCATAACTTCCACATGGTTTGGAGATATATAGTAAGATTGCAGAGGTGGATGAAGGTCAATGAAATGATGGAAAATATGTGCTAATAAATATGACATTCCATTGAAAAAAGCACGAGACTGTGTAGATTTTCTTTAGTTTGCATGTTGTAATTATTTGTAATAGATGTAGACCTAACAATCCTCCCGGTAGTGGTTGGTTTGTGCTTCGATATAATTGGACTGTAGATGATCCTGCGTGTTTCAAATCGAGTACCAGAAATTTGAGAAATTGACAGCCAAGTCGCACATCATAACTTTCAATAAACATTCAATCTGGTTACATCAGCAAAAAGAACCACCTGTCCACAAGACAGGAAAGAAATCAACAAGCAGTGTTGATGACACAAAATGATGATACGTATTTGTATAAATACCTTACAGGAAAACTCAGCTCTTGCAGGACAATGTACATTTTACCGCTTTTTAGAGATATATTTGCGTGGATCTTGAAACATTCACTCCACAAACTCTATTTATGGATTCAGGAACATACCGGGTGACACAGCAGACATGTAGCAGCCTGTAGTTTTTTTATTTGAATAGATAAAAATTTGAAATTTGCAGAAGTTATGTAATCAATGATAGCGCTTCATTTGAATCTAACGACAACTTTTTTTCAACTACCTGTTTGATCGGCAGTAACTCCAACTTCTCTTTTTTTTAATGACACCCTGTACATTTATCTAGCCTATCTTATTTATCTTGAAATTCTCTATTCAACCGTGTATTATAAAGTGGCATTCGTTTCTCAATTCGTAGATGAACTGCATTTTATTGAAAAACATCAAGTTGGCTGTTACCCGAATTCGATAATCTTTCGATGCTTGGTAGGCTTGGAAATCCAAAGAGTATCAGTTAAACGATATAATTTCAGTTTTTTCCATACCTGATCACTTCCTACACTTCTGAAGATAACTCACGATATTGCGAAAACTGAGATAGGAACATATTTTTTTCAATTTGGCTACCCTTGAAGAAACTATCTGTCTTTCTCTTTGGCCATGTAGCCATATCGTGATCTTTCCATTTGGAAACATTAAATTAAAATTATTCCCCTAATCCACCAATTCACAAGACTATTAGTCTAGATATTTGCAATAATATTTTGCCTAGTAGGCGGTGTACACAAAATGTTTTGTGTTTGACAGGTAAATATCATTTGATTGTACTGATTATCTCCGTCAGTTTTATGCTGATTAAAATTGCATCGTTTAATTAGATACTAAATATGTATTAAAAGAACGAAAAGGTCGATATGTTGTTGATATTCGGAGAGTGCAAGAGAAATTGTAGACAGGCTGAACAAATGTATGTCGAAAGATTTCCGGAAAGACTCCACTCATCTGATAATTATTTCGCTAGAGTAAAAGAGCAGTTCAGAGCAGTTCTTTTCAAAACTCTTCTAGCGGTCTCTCGATTCACGCCGATTTCGTCCTCAATTTGTCTCAGTGATATCGTCGGATCTGCATGTACTATGGCCAAAACGATATTTTTTCTTTTCATTAAAGAAATCATTGACAATCTGTAGGAAGTGATCAGGTATGAAAAAAACTGAAATTATATCGTTTAACTGATACTCTTTGGATTTCCAAGCCTACCAAGCGTCGAAAGATTATATAATTCGGATAACAGCCAACTTGATGTTTTTTAATAAAATGCAATTCATCTGCGAATTGAGAAACGAATGCCACTTTGTGATACACGGTTGAATAGAGAATTTCAAGACAAATAAGATAGTCTGCATAAATATACAGGGTGTCATTAAAAAAAAAAGAAGTTGCAGTTACTGCTGATCAAACAGGTAGTTGAAAAAAGTTGTCGTTATATTCAAATGGAGCGCTATCATTGATTACGTAACTTCTGCATATTTCAAATCTTCATCTCTTCAAATAAAAAAACTACAGGCTGCTACATGTCTGCTGTGTCACCCGGTATATTATGCTTTTCTGTTGCAATTTATGAACGTTTTCTCATCAAATACAGTGCAGTTTTTAAACGTAAAAAGGAAGCGTCAGAATATTTGCATTCTATCAACAAGACATAAATTTGACACCCGCACACTTGATTCCGCTATACAAAGCCCAGGCATGTAATTGAGCAGGATTGCCTTTAAACAATTTCATAGGACCTTTTCCAACTGTATATTCGGCAATATTTCTTTTTATAGGCTCTGTTGTCTGAATCACTTTGTGTTTTGAGGAATCTTCCTGTCTATCATAGAATCCAAGCAATCTTACTCTAACGCGCTACTGCACTACCCTGTATACGAAAAAGTGTGTGGTGAGGGGGGATATTTTTTTTACATTCACTTTTTTCTCACACACCTATCATTCATTTTCCACTATGTCAAGCTGTTTTTTCCAGTGAACGATGTAGGCGGTTCCGTGCCACCCATTTTAAATCCCTCAGGAGAAAAATATTAATTATAATCGTGACAAGAGACCAGGGAACGATGCATCACCAAGTGACATGAGACTAGTCGCGCAGTTTATCTAATTAAATCCACTGTGTAATTAAAATTCTCCACGTGTTGCGGTCCCAGTGGTTGACACCGTTGCTTACTCTGGCAGGAAATAGGGGTTACATGTGTGACCCAACTACTTGATGTTTCCTAGGGAAATTTTCGCCATTATTACAGAACTAACAACAACTATCACAGTTTATGTCCAGGTGGAATAGTTTCAACAGAAACTTACGCATGATCCGTGACATTATTTCATTTGGGGAAAAAGTACAGCATGAATATGCAGGAATTCTTATTTATTCCATTTGAGTAAGACACACGATTGAAAACACAAAAAAAGGATATGGTGACCGAAAATGATTTCAGTAAAATAAGCAAGTGGTTCAGGTATAACAAGTTAACACTGAATTTAGATAAAACAATGTACTTATCTTTTACTTCGTACACCAATCACTCGCCGAATATGGGATCATTACGTTTCCTAGGTCAGATATTTACAAATGTACATAGCAAAATAAACAAAACACCCACTCTGTAACTTCCATAAACAGAACATCGAAGTGGAAAATATCTCTCCATCGAGATAAAACGTCGCATATTAGATATCTGCTCCAAAGTGTACATCACATCCTGAGCGATCATTTTTTCAATATGCAAAATAACGGCTCTATTCCGTTTGGAATGCTTCGCGTGTCAAACTCTGCACAATTTTTACCCCTCGATGCTTTTTGCAGCTGTTTACACTCGAAGGGTATCAGTTTTGTATCAAAAACGTTTTAACGTGATGGCAAAATGCGAATTGTTCGAAATTCAATTCAACAACTGGGAGAATATAGATGAAAACATATTCCATAACCATGGACGTGGTCAAAGTTTTCTCTCTATCAGGGAGTGGTAACAAAATGATAGATTTTTTAAAAATATGCTCATTTGAAAATATGGAAATTTTGATATAATTATAACTCAAAGATATTATAAAATAGTCGAATGCCAATAATCAGCTCCTGATGATGCTGAGTTTGTTGACAAAACGCTCTTCGAATGGAATATTGGTTTTTGAGTTAGAAGGTTGACGAAACATGTCAACAAATGCGTGTACTCGGATAGTAGGAAGTAGAATGTTTCGCCTCTTCCGGCTAGCTCAGACCACCTATCAGAAGTACAGCATAGTCGCAAAAACTCAGCAACTCCGGAGCTCTTCATTTATTTGGAATAACCAGCAGGAACGTGTCTGACATACGAATTCTTTCTGTATATTGTTGGTGTTGCCAACCAACGATGTGCCATTAATTCGCATGCCAGGCCTCAGATACCTAAAAACCAGAAATACTATTTACACTAAACTTTACACTACTGAGCCATCCAGAAGTGAGAGCTCCTGTCCTGGGAATTATCCGAGCCCTCGGACGGCTCCTGGATGACTGCCTAAGTCGGCCAATGGTATTGCAAAACGCTGGTAGGCGGAGCCTATTAGAACTCTCGCCTCCAGATATACTCCACTTAGTATTTTTCAAAAATTATTTTATAGTATTTCTGGCCAACTATGACAAACACCGGGTTTACCTTTGGGAGGGGGGGAGAGTATAGTATTGTTCTGTCGTAGGTGGTTCCCAATTGAATGGGCCTGTACTTTTTACCAGGTTTGGAAGTCATTTTATCAGGTGTTTCGGATTCATGTCTGTATCTAGGTTGATCTGTCCGAAGGTTTTGTTGTGCTTGTTGTGCAGCAAGTCGCATTCGAAAAGTCTCCACTCCATGGTTTCTCGATCTATTTCCATGGTGTGTAGGTTTTTTTATATGCATTTCTCAGATCTGTTGAGGTGGTCAATGTTCGGCGTAGATGCCTCATCATTGCTGTGCTTTGTCGATGCCTTTCGATTTGGTCCCAATATGTTTTCTGTTTTTTTATTCATACACGACTTCATAAGGTTAATCCAGGAGACCCCAAATTTTTTATTTGCCATTTCAAACATATAGTTACACTGGATATCAAGAACTTTTATGTCAATAGTTTTATTGTCCTTGAACAGATCAACAAAAAATTAAAATGGACTTTCTCCATTACATCATTAACACATGGAGTCTCTGAACCTTATGTAATTACCAATTTATGGTGAAAAAATGACATGAACCCTTTATTCCTCCCACCTCCCCGTTCCCACACCACTTCCGTGAATTTTCTTCGACTACCAAAATAGCATCATTCTCACCATGGAGTAAGTAACACTAGTGCGCCATCTGGATGTATCGAAGCTTCGGAAACAGTGCCCGACTGGATTATTCCTCACAAAAAAACAGAAGATTATGCTCCCCACCACTAGAATGTATCCAAACTCAAATCATGTGCTGGTAGACGACGGTTACTGTTATTACTTTCGAGGTAACAATGATTTGTTATTTGGTCACTTTCAAGCTGTGCGAAAATCAGGAATATCTGCAGCACCACCGCCTGTGACCACTTTTTCTTCCCATACAGGAAAAAAGGAAAGCAAACTATAAAAAAATTATTGAACCTTATTTTTTCTCCCAAACAACAAGTTTTCATCTCCATCCCTGTTTTTTCTAGGAAGCAAGACTGTTCTCCTCGGGACTATAGTCGGCAAGGGTATATCTGTCCCTGGAGATATTGAAGTGTCAAATGCATCAGCTACCCTTCAGGGTCTTGAGTGAGAAAAATATTTATACGTGGATATTTTCTGAGGTTTTTCAACGCCATCTATTATCCATTGAATCGATGCAAAGTCCTTCATCATATTTGACGACGAAACTGAGTTCCCATGGAATATTCAATTCCGCACCATTCGGTTCGAATATCGGATGATCTCGATATTAGTTGTGACAAAATACCCCGAACCTCCATTCACTTCGCGTAATTCTGCCGGAGAAAACTTTCCAAATGGTCCTTTCCAGCGGCAGTGAACGTCGAAATATTCCGTAAATATCATTGCGTATTGAAAAATACGAAGTTCATTCTAGAGAAATGCTCAAACTTTCCACATATCCACCTCCGTTTGAACTTTCATGTTTTTCTTGACTACGATATAACTTCTCCAGAAATTCAATAAAACTCTGCAGCGATATAGTAGCTTTTTTTCGGTAACGCACACATTCTGACAGTGAATATCAGCCTCGGAAGGAGCGTAATAAAAATATTCTCGCTTCTGCGTTGATCAACAAAACGGTATATAGGCGAATCCGTTGAGATTCCGCCAATGGGTTTATTGCTTCAGTTATATTCCAAATTCAATAAGGATTGTCGATAAAGGCGCGACTACAGACGCGGATAGACAGATTTCAACAGGACAGGAATGAGGGGTAGCCCAGCACTCCAATACCACAACTGAATGTGGAGAAGTGGCTTATTATTTTCTTGTAGTCTTACCAAACAGAAATTTTTGAAAATTAATTTCATTACAAAGATGCCATCCTCCTAAATTTTTAGGCCTGAATTGAACATATGAAGTCAAAAATGGTGATTTATCTGCATAACAAAAATATTGAAAAACAGTAATGTATATATTTCGTCCAGACTCAAGAAATGGACATCCAGACTCAAGAGTTGGACATCCAGACTCAAGAGTTGGACATCCAGACTCAAGAGTTGGACATCCAGACTCAAAAGTTGGACAGCCAGACTGATTCGACCATTCTGAATCGATTGCCGTTTGCAGAATTTCTCAACCGTTCTCGAATTGGACAATCACGGTTGTTGTTTTCGAATAATTAAAAAAATGTGAAAATTTCAAAATTTATGCCTGTTAATATTTTCCATCCAAACTGACAGAATATACTAATCCGGCCATTCTGAATCGACTGCCGTTCGCAAAATTTCTCTAACTCAGACCGTTCTCAAATAAAAATTGTGGTTGTAGATTTTGGAAAAATAAAAAAAATGTGGTAATTTCAATACTTCAGTCTTTTGATATTTTCATTCATTTTGAATCGATTGTCGTTCTCAGAATTTCTCTATCTCTAACCGTTCTAGAATTGAAAAGTTATAGTAGTAGCTTTAGAAAAATTTAAAAAAACGTGGTAATTTCAAAAATTTTTTCTGCTGATATTTTCCATTCGATCTCAAAGAATGAACTGATTCGACCATTCTGAATCAATTGCCGTCCGCAGAATTGCTTTATCTCTGAACGTTCTCGAACCAAAAATGATAGTAGGAGTTTTTGAGAAATAAAAAATGTGGTATTTTCAAAATTTTCGTCTGTTGATACTTTCTATTTGAACTCACACAATATACTAACTCGACCAATTTGAATCGATTGCCGTTCGCAAAATTGCTTGAAAAAAAAAGAAGTAGTTTTTGAAAAATAAAAATTGTGGTCATTTTAAAACTTTTGTCTGTTGACAAATTCCATTCAAACTTTCAGAATATACTGACTCGACCATTTTGAATCGATTGCTCTTCGCAGAATTGCTCTATCTCTGACCATTCTCGAATTAAAAATTATAGAAGCAGTTTTTGAAAAATAAAAAATGTGGTCATTTCAAAACATTTGTCTGTTGATATTTTCTATTCAAACTCACAGAATATACTAAGTCGACCATTCTGAATCGATTGCCTTTCCCAGAATTGCTCTATCGCTAACCAATTTCGAATTAAAGATTGGAGTAGTAGTTTTTGAAAAATAAAAAATGTGGTCCACTCAAAACTTTTGTCTGTTCATATTTTCCATTCAAACTCACAGAGTATATTAATTATTATATATTGAACCGATTGCCGTTCACAGAATTGCTTTATCTCTAACTATTCTCGAATTCAAAAATTACAATTGATGTTTTTGAAAAATGAAAAAACTGTTGTCATTTAAAAAAATTTGTGTAGTGATATCTTCCATTCAAACTCACATAATATACCAATTCGACCATTCTGAATCGATTACTGTTAGCCGTTCTCGGATTGTAAAATTAGAGTATTGGTTTTTAATTTTTTTACAAAAAGTGGCCATTTCAACATTTTTGTCTGCTGATATTTTCAATTCAAACTCACAGACTATACTAATTTGACTACTCTGAATCGAATGTCGTTCGCAGAATTGCGCTATCTCTAACCGTTCTTGAATTGAAAAATTATATCAGTAATTTTTGAAAAATGAAAAAAAATGTTGTCATTTCACAGTTTTTTTCTGTTCATACTTTTCATTCAAACTCACAGAATATACTGATTCGACCATTCTGAATCGATTGCCGCCCAGAATTGCTCTATCTCTTACCGTTCTTGAATTGAAAACTTATAGTAGTAGTATTTGAAAAATAAAAAATGTGGTTATTTCGAAATTTTTGTCTGCTGATATTTTTCATTCAAACTCACAGAATATACTAATTCGACCATTCTGAATCGATTTCCGTTCGCAGTTATGCTTATATCTAACCGTTCTCCAACCAAAAAATTACAGTTGTAGTTTTTGGAAAATGAAAAAAATGTGGTAATTTCAAAATTTTTGTCTGTTGATATTTTCCATTCGAACTCACAGAATATACCATTCTGAAACGATTGCCGTTCGCAGAATTGCCCTATCTCTAACCGTTCCCGAATTGAAAGATTAAAGTAGTAGTTTTTGAAAAATTAAAAAAATTTGGTAGTTTCAAAATTTTTCTGTGTTGTTATTTTCCATTGGAACTAACAGAATATACCAACTCTACCATTCTGAAGCGATTGCTGTTCGTAGAATGGCTCTATCTCTAACTGTTCACGAATTACCATTTCTCTAACCGTACTCGAATTGAAAAATTATAGTAGTGGATATAAAAATAAAATAAAAAAAAAATTTGGTAATTTTTTTTATATCTGTTGATATTTTCCATTCAAACTTACAGAATATACTAACCCGACCATTCTGAATCGAGCGGCGTTCGCAAAACTGCTCTATCTCTAACCGTTCTTGAATTGAAAAATTATAGTTGTAGTTTTTGAAAAATAAAAAATGTGATCATTTCAAAACTTTTTTCTGTTGATATTTTCCATTCAATCACACAGAATATACTAATTCGTCCCTTCTGAATCGATTTCTGTTCACAGAATTGCTCGATATCTAACCGTTCTTCAATTACAGTTGTAGGATTTGAAAAATGAAAAAAATGTGATAATTTCACAATTTTTGTCTGTTGAATTTTCGCAGTAATGCTCTAGGTATATCAAACCGTTCTCCAACCAAAAAATTACAGTTGTAGTTTTTGGAAAATGAAAAAAATTTGGTCATTTCAAAATTTTTGTCTGTTGATATTTTCCATTCGAACTCACAGACTATACGAATTCGACCATTGTGAAACTATTGCCGTTCGCAGAATTGCTCTATCTCTAACCGTTCCCGAACTGAAAGATAAAAGTAGTAGTTTTGGAAAAATTTAAAAAATTTGGTAGTTTCAAAATTTTTCTGTGTTGAAATTTTCCATTGGAACTCACAGATGCCAACTCTACCATTCTGAAGCGATTGCTGTTCGTAGAATGGCTCTATCTCTAACCGTTCTCAAATTACTATATCTCTAATCGTACTCGAATTGAAAAATTATACAAGTGGATTTAAAAAATAAAAAAAATGTGGTATTTTTTTATATCTGTTGATATTTTCCATTCAAACATACAGAATATACTAACTTGACCATTCTGAATCGATCGGCGTTCGCAAAATTGCTCTATATCTAACCGTTCTTGAATTGAAAAATTATAGTTGTAGTTTTTGAAAAATAAAAAATGCGATCATTTCAAAACTTTTGTCTGTTAATATTTTCCATTCAATCACACAGAATTTACTAATTCGTCCCTTCTAAATCGATTTCTGTTCACAGAATTGTTCGATATCTAACCGTTCTTCAATTACAGTTGTAGGATTTGAAAAATGAAAAAAAATGTGATAATTTCACAATTTTTGTCTGTTGAATTTTCGCAGTAATGCTCTAGGTATATCAAACCGTTCTCCAACCAAAAAATTACAGTTGTAGTTTTTGGAAAATGAAAAAAATTTGGTCATTTCAAAATTTTTGTTTGTTGATATTTTCCATTCGAACTCACAGACTATACCAATTCGACCATTCTGAAACGATTGCCGTTCGCAGAATTGCTCTATTTCTTATCGTTCCCGAACTGAAAGATTAAAGTAGTAGTTTTTGAAAAATTAAAAAAATTTGGTAGTTTCAAAATTTTTCTGTGTTGATATTTTCCATTGGAACTCACAGAATATACCAACTCTACCATTCTGAAGCGATTGCTGTTCGTAGAATGGCTCTATCTCTAACCATTCTCTTACTATATCTCTAACTGTACTCGAATTGAAAAATTATAGTAGTGGATTTAAAAAATAAAAAATGTAGTTATTTTTTATATCTGTTGATATTTTCCATTCAAACACACAGAATATACTAACTCGACCATTCTGAATCTATCGGCGTTAGCAGAATTGCTCTATCTCCAACCGTTCTTGAATTGAAAAATTATAGTTGTAGTTTTTGAAAAATAAAAAATGTGATCATTTCAAAACTTTTGTATGTTGATATTTTCCATTCAATCACACAGAATATACTAATTCGTCCCTTCTGAATCGATTTCTGTTCACAGAATTGCTCGATATCTAACCGTTCTCCAATTACCGTTGTAGGATTTGAAAAATGAAAAAATTGTGATAATTTCACAATTTTTGTCTATTGAATTTTTGCAGTAATGCTCTAGGTATATCTAACCGTTCTCCAACCAAGAAATTACAGTTGTAGTTTTGGGAAAATGAAAAAAATGTGGTAATTTCAAAATTTTTGTCTGTTGATATTTTCCATTTGAACTCATAGAATATACCAATTCGACCATTCTGAAACGATTGCCGTTGGCAGAATTGCTCTATCTCTAACCATTCCCGAATTGAAAAGTAGTAGTTTTTAAAAATTAAAAAAATATGGTAATTTCAAAATTATTGTATGTTGATATTTTCCATTGGAACTCACAGAATATACCAAATCCACCATTATGAAGCGATTGCTGTTCGTAGAATTGCTATATCTCTAGCCGTTCTCGAATTGCTCTATCGCTAACCGTACTCGAATTGAAAAATTATAGTATTGGATACCATTTCAAATTTTATGTCAGTTGATATTTTCCATACAAACACACGGAATATACTAATTCAACCATTCTGAATTGAATAGTTTCGAATGGTTTGAGAAAATAGTTTCTAGGAAATTCGAACAGATCGAAAGAAGAACTTCGAAAAAAATGATAGGAGTCTAGAAGATAAGCTTCTAGAAAATTCAAAAACTCTAGAAGAAGGACTCTTCAAAAATATGGAATGACCAAAAGAAAAACTTTTTTATCGATTAAAAGAAAGAGTGGAAACCATCGAGACAGAGGTGGATGAATTCAAAGATGAATTCAGAGTAGAAATGGACAAAATGAATGCGGTAAGTGAAAAAATAAAAATCCTTTGTTCTTGTTGGCGATTCGTAATTTTTAATCTGGCTTCCTGAATCAATTCAAAAACATTCAAGAACAAAAAATCAGTTATCGGATATAATTCGATTATAGAGCAGCATCTGATATCTACATTGCACCAAGACTTTATCCAGAAGAATTCAAAGCACGTTTTCTGTTTTACTTTAAGTGAGTGAATACGTAACTATCTGAGTAATACATAACTATCAGATTGAGTGAATATATAACGTGATCTCTGAGTTTTAACCAATCGCTGTAGCAGTATCACCTGAATCAATATTGGCACTTATGAAATTGTCATTAGAGTACAGTTCTGCAAATATTATAATAATATTGGAGTTTCGCAATTGCGACGTGGTTTTGTCATAATCAATGGCATGTTAGTGTAGAAATGGAAGTTCACAATTATTCTTCCTTTGTATATTTGGCTCTCAATTTATTCTGAAATGAATATTTGAGGAGAAAGGACCAGGGTAGTTTTTTTCTTGAATAATAAGGTGTATTTGTACTTTGGTGCAATATATTATATGAATGAAATCAGAGAGATGAAATCTTTTAAAAACTGTGCGAGTCACGTGGAGACAGTTTGAGACAGTTGCGACGATACATGAAGGCCAGGTAGCCGAGTGTTTAAAGCGACATAGTTTAATCACTTTGGATGCCAGTCTGCGATGGTTCAAACCACGGCGACTGCAGAATTTTTTCTGATGGCCCGAGAAAGTGCTATGAATCGCACGTAAAAAGGTAAGACCTCGTTAATCCTTGGCTCGCACAAGTTTCGACTTTTGAGGGCTGCCATTCGTAAGGGAACGACAGCTGGTTAACGGAAAAAACAATTTCAAGAACAATTTAACAATATCTACTTTTAGGAAATAAACAAGTTATTTCCAAAATGGATAAACAAGTTACGCTTAGAATGCCACATTCCTTAAATAAATCCTCACAAGAGTCTTTTGGCTTTGCTTTACACATATATACCTCAAGACAATATTTTATGGAACAAAACCTTTATAGGATAGGAGTTTACTACATGACCCCCAAAAGACTATTCGATATCGTAGATGAGATTTGAGTACCGCAAAATATGCTGTTCTAGCGGATGCATAGCCTAATTCGTAGGCAATGCCTCTGACAGCATAAAATCCTGATGTTAATTTTTCACACATGTTTGTTACATGATCGCTGAACACCAATTTGTTATCGATGTGTAGGCCTAGAAATCTTTATTGGGTTCGCATGTTGCTATAATTTTTTCTTGCTATAGTATGGCGGCTTCATCAGCAATTAATGTTATTGAATTTTTTATCTCAAGAGAAGCCATATCATTTACATAAAGTAGGAATAATGGAGGCCCAAGGACGGATCCTTGTGGTACTCCTTGTCTTATATGTGCAGTCTTCAATACAGTTATAGTTTTAACCGCTTGCTCACGATTTGCAAGATAGGTCTCAAACCATGGGAGTTTATTGTCAGTGAAGCCTTGGTGTAGCAGCTTCTGCAGCAGTATTCCAGTATTAAATTACATATAAAATAGTATACTAATGATGTATACTTTTACAAATATAAAAAACGTTCAATAGCGCCAGTGGCTGTAAAATTCCAACATGCAAGACAATTCTGGCCTACTCCGTCTCTGGAACAGAATGCAAAGAAGCGGCAGCAACAAAAACAATACTGAAAATCCTTATATAAGTAGAAAATTGTGACTGAGAGCTTTCTAACAGAAAAACAACTATCCCTGATACGTTCGAAACTTTTATAATGTTAATAAAGCCTGTTTACTTGGATGGATCATAATAAAAAATTTCTATAAAAAATAAATGTGACATGAATATAAACGACTCAAGCTTGAAGGGTCCCATTCTACGAATGTGCTCATATTTTGAAAGTGTTTAGCTCTGGGGTGTGCTTTGGAGGATAACCTAATGGTTTGTTTTCTCTCCTCGATGCCTGTTTTATTTTTGCTTTGCCGTAGATTGGCTGGTTGCGGCTGATCGAAAAACAAAGAAAAGATGATTGAATTTTGTCATTTCAAAATGGAACAGGTTGCTAAAAATTAAACACTTCATCGGAAAACCGCAGGCATGTGTTAAAGTGTCTATAAGCGGTGTCGAATTATCGGTGAATTATGTGGATTATTGCCGTAATTCAGCGCGCTAGGTAAAAATACAAATGTTTACAATATTATTACTTACAATAATAAATTGTAGTATGAACCATAACAATAAATACCGTGAACCTTTTTGTATTCTCGAATTTTTCCACCGAATACCATTAGTGCTTTAAAAATTAACCAAATAATTCGGAAAAAACGTGATTTTTTAAAAAAACTGAACTCGGTTAATTTCTTTAATGTTTCAATAAATTGTCTCTCTTCTTTGGAGTCAAGCAATTTATGATTTGAAACAACGGAAAAAATAAACTCTTGCAGTTTTTGAAAAAGGCATTTTTTTTAAGAATTATCAGAAATTTTTAAAGCACTTATTTTATTATCCCCGATGATTCATTAAATGATTTGGAAATTGATCTTTCTACTACTACTGAAAGTTTTCACTTTTCCAACGAAACGATAGAAGTAATTCTCCTGACTAACATCCGGAGTGCTCAAAAGTCCAAAATTTGGTCCAATTTCATATGATAATAAATATCTTTATTTTCACATTATTCCCCTGCCTTTCAATATCTCAAAAGGGAGTTCACTCTAAAGTGCTCTTCCCCTATTCCACTAAATGGTCATTACATTTTTTTAAATATATTCTACTTATCCAACCTTTACCTAATCTATAATCAAAAGTAACACATAGGAATATTATTGATTTTTTAGAATCTAGACGAGTCGAAATCTTCGAAGTGAGATAGCGGAGCATTATTATACATTTAAAACGTTGAATTTGAAACCAGTTTTGGAGAATTTCGTTCTGAGGTAGGCATATCAGTTCGTAACCCTAGAATGTGAAAGCTCTCAATATATGTTACAGAGATAGTGCAATTTTGTTCATTTAAGTGATTATAAATGTGAAAAAAATGTTAATTTGAAGATATAGCAACCTTTCGTTAAACAGGGCAAAATTACACTTCAACGTATTCTTTTTTTTAGATATTATACCTATAAGTCTTGTGAAATTGAGAAACCTTGTACCTATGCTCAATATAGGATTTCTAAAACACACCACATACAGTGAACACTCCTCTTCAAATAATAATGAACACTGTTTTTTTAAATATTTCGACATTGATGCGTGCATACATTGCATTGGAATATGATCAAGTTTCACACAATTCAAAAAAATATATGTACGTTAGATTAAAACGACGAGATTTTCTCATACCATTCCATCATCAGGAATTCCTAGAGGATGCGCACAACGCGGTGCTAGGCAAATATTCTTGACCACACCTGGTATGTCAGGAAATTTTACGTGATCACCTTGTATATACGATATTTCCACACTGTGAATGTTTGAAGAATTTAATATTTCACAACAGATGTTGGAATGAATTGAAAATTATATACCGAATAATTACTATGTGAAATTACAGAATTTGCCGTGTACTCACTTTTGCATGACAATTTATTACAATATAGAAAGTGGAAATTTTCAAAGTTTCACTCATTTCCTCATGACCAATATTGTGAAGATAAATCCGATAAAATTTTACAGAACAATTCATGGAAAATTGGAAATGTTTTGCAAAAAAAACAAAATATCTTTGAAGCTACTATGTCAATAATACAGACTCTAGAAAATTTCTCTTAAACATTCTGAAAAGTGCACTATATATCACTAAATTTTATTGTGATTTTTGCAGTGTTGAAATATGTATAAATTTTACATGCTGAAATAATACTAGGTAGTTCAAAATTGCATCTCCTCCATTGTCTTCGGTTTCCATGGCATACTTGGAAAAGCAAGGAATATCTCGACATTTCTTCATCTTCATTCAATAATTCGACAGAGGTTGAAGGTGGAGAATATTTCTTTAACTCAACCTTTAATTCAATTTTATCTCAAATGGTGTTAAAATAGATACTAGGAGTCATTTGAAGAAATTGAGTTTTTGACAATATTTTAATGAGACATTTGAAACTCGCCAGCGCCCATATAGTACAAAACCAAAACATCCAAGGAACATCATGAGTTAGCCTGGACTTTCAGGTAATTGCTCTGCTAATTTTTGTTTCGTAATGCTCAATGGTTTGTGAGTTTTAAATTTTTTCGTGAATTACTATACCCAACGAGAATATTTTTCAGAAAAATCTATTCATGTCAAAAACTTATAATAATAGAACAGTCAATCTTCTCAGTTTGTCTACATTCAGAATCAGAATATCAGTAGATCATGTGAAAAAAAATTGAGTATCCATTCAAAATAAGAAACTTGGTGGGTAGGTACCAACATTTTGCTCAGCTCAAAACTGAAATTATTTTAATCAGATGGGTTTCTAATCTACCCTGTATAAAGTGAATTCTCTTGATATTTACTATAATTTGTGTCTGGTACTGGTACGGTTACGTTATCCTGAAAAAGTATTGACAGTTATTTTACAGATCCACCAATAAACTGGTAAAATCCAACATTTTTTGAACGACGTCACCTATAGAAACGTTTTACCCTGGCAATTATTATGTATATAAGCTCAGCTGACCCGATAATTCAGACTTGTTTAACAACATAATCGTTTGAACTCGTTCGAGCTTAAGGTGCCTCTTCTAGTACAAAATAAAGGATAATTAAATCTCTGTTTTCAGTTGAGCGCCTAAACTAAAATTCGAATCTTTATTTTATAGCGCAATTAATACAAGATAGAAGTGCTCTCCAGAACGGCCCTAATGTAATTAAATCCGAAATCCCAAGTCGGTAGATTCTCACGATTAAATGTTTCATTTCCAGGCCGAAGTTTTCGGATCTCTGTTCTTTTCTGAGAACTCGTACAAATCCGTTTGTTGTAATACTATAATTGCAAGGAAATTACATGGTAGTATTTCGAACACACACCTTTTTTTCATAATTATATAAGGTGACATAGCAGGATCTTTTGCAATTCTAAAAAAATTACCGACCTATTGTACACATACAACTCTTATATTCAGTCCAAAACTAATATCCATACATCAATAAGTTCTAAATACAATTCGAAATATATAAATAAGACAAAATAAAAACATATGAAATAACTAAGTCATAGGCCGTGGTGACCGTGATGGTTGAGCGTTTGCCTTTGGAGCGAAGGGTCGTGCATGGTATCACACGTTAAAAGGTAAGGGCTGCGTCTTCCCTAGCTCACACAAGTCTATCGTAGACTTCCGAGGGTTGCGCGTAGAGGTGCAATCGGTTGACGAAAATAACAATTTTCTACAAACAGAAAGTAAAGAATACAATAGTATATCTACACATACTTGCGATTTCTTTGGAGCCTCCATAAAGTACTCTTTTGTTGCCAAGGCGTCCTGGCACATTTTTGAGCATTTCCAGAGTTCGCATTCTTCATTTAAGGTCTTTTGAAGTAAGAAAAACGTGTGATGACAGACTGTCTTTTCTGGCATGGTTTTGTGTTGGTTTCAAGTTTCAATAAAGGATTCTGTTGTATATCTCAATTTTTTATGTAATTTTTTTGGTCCGTCAAGAGAGTTTTTGTTTTTCCTTATTTGAATTTTGTGATAATTTTATTTCAAAAGGATTATGATCATCGCCAGTGTTTTTCCTATATTATTCGGGTTGTTTCTATAACCGCTGGAAAGCTTTTTCGTATGATGTCTGGATCAGACCGGGTGTGATTCATTGGTTATTGGGTTTTTGTTGATTGAGTTTTAAAACTTGCAATAGAGGTGTTTAATAGAACCACAATGAACAAATACGACTGAATTGGAGGAACAACTCTTAAAACTTACAAACCCTAACTTAACCTTCCAATAGTACCACAAAAATTTGCTACACCAATGGTAGCGCTAGTTTCATAGACCGTAGTGGGAAAAGAGAGAAAGTTATTCTTCAAAAAATTGAAATAAATTTCAACGTAAGGTTTATAGAACAAAAATTTCCACAAATAAAGATACTTTATTGCAAATTCAAACGTCAAAAATTTGTTTTGGTTTGTTGTTTGTTTCCATTTATTATTCAGTTACTGTCTTTGCCCTATCTTATCTGGGCTGTCTATTTATATCCAAGTAGATCTCTCTTACGATTGTTCTGGAAATTCCAGATGGCTCTGGGCGTTCTAGGAAATACCAGCTGACATTCCGACATACGTGAGTGGTGACATCATCGTTGTTCACGGGTGAACGCCGATACCATGCAAATGAGGCGACAGGTCCGGCCTTAGTTTGTTACAATATCCAAAAAATGTTTCATTCGAAATCCTGTTTGAAGGGTGATTCATCTCATGTGATCCAATCCATTGAAATAAGTTCAGCGAACCCATCTGTAGCCAAGGAACTTCTAAAAGAGAAAACAAGCGCATTGTAGCTCATAATCACGTGAATAGCATTTTTGAATCAGAAACAGTAACGAAAGTATCATATGTAGCACTTCAAAATCTCGTTGATAATTTCTCAATTCATTTCAGATCACTTGAGGGTTCAGGGCCATGGGATACACTGTTAGTGTAGGTATCTATCATCAACTGGATGAGATTATAATACCAGGAAAGGATGGAAAAATTCTATAAAACGAAATCTGCCAACCTCAGATGACATGTTGAAATTTTTCAAAAAAAGATGCCATCTCTTAAAAGTTCTTGATAATAAAATGGCAGAGAAATTCGAATCTGAAAATAATTCAGAAAAATCATTTGTATCAATCAAGAAGCTTCAAAATTCGAATGAATCACGTATTCATCTGTTCATTTTGTAAAATGAATGAACACTATACATATTTTGTTTTTTCCGTTAACCAGCTCCACTTACGAACGGCAGCCCTCAAAAGTCGAAACTTGTGCGAGCCAAGGATTAACGAGGTCTTACCTTTTTACGTGCGATTCCTAGCACGATCCGAGGAGAATATCGAAAGGAGGTACGTAGGTCACCCATCCAAACCACGGCCTCGCATAGCGTTGCTTGGCTTCAGATATCGGTGAACCGGCGCTCTCCGATCGAGCTATCCCCGCGGATATAAATGTAAAAAACTATCATCTTACCCGATCAAGGATTGATTCTCAGAATGAAAAAAAAAACAAAAAAATTGTTTGAATTGTCTCGGTCAAGGACATTTTGCGCCAGAAGCACAATTCAATATTGCATATAGGTAATAATGACAATAATGATCACGAATCAAAACACAATCAAGTATTCACACATGTTTATTGATTTTATTACTGAGTCATTTATATTCTTGCATTGGATGTTGGATATATCGTCGGCTTTAACTTCATGTCATATTCAAAAAAGCCACACCTGCATTCTTTTTCAGGAGCACATTTTGGTCATATCCTGAAAAAAACAAAACTAGTACAAACAAAAATCAGAAAAATTTTTACAAAACTACCGCGAGATCTGAAAAACTGGCTATTTTTATTGGTGGCATAGGACTCTGGAACTGAAAAGAGTCATAACAGGCAAGCTAGCATAATAGTCCAATTGATACTGATTGCCTGTCGTCTCCAAAGAGTAAAATACGAGTTGCACCCCCCTTCCCCTACCATCCAGTTCTCAACCATTATTGGTATATTAATTATTCGTTTTCCTAAACAAGTACGCCACCAATGGAAGATTAACCAAATCAAACTACTTGATTGAACTAGTTCAACTATCAAAGTCCAATGAACGTCTATAGTCGAAACCAAATGTTCTAATGAAAATTACTACTCACCTTTACCTGTAGTGTGTTAAATGCTTCACCCTCTAGCTAATTTTCCAGGCGATTAGTTTCCATTACATTCGTGAATCTGATGGAAATTCATTCGACTCTCCGGCAATAATTCCCAGATTGTAATATCACTATAGACACAAGTACTTTGCCAGAAACCCACTCCGAACGAGATATCAGGTTAGATACTGATTGTTTATGGCATGTCTGGAAAAAGTTTGAACCGACTTCGAGCTCTCTTTAAACTTTAGATTAAAATCCGTTCCGTTTTATACGGGATGCAATGTACTTACTTGTTAAGTAGCTACAATTGTAAAGAATTCTATTGCACTTTCCAACTAGCACAAAATTTATTTTTCGGATTTTCAGGAGCGAGTGGAGTTCGGTTAGCTGCTGGTTTGCAATCGGTATTTCCAGATTTGGAATGGAAATTGGCAGTGCCTCATTCCAGAAATATTAGTCCAATACCTAGAAATAATAGAAGATCCATATAGATTTATAAATCATAAGTTTACTGAATGCGTGATTTTTTCACAATCTGAAATATCCAAAAATTCATCAATGTATAGAGGATCGAGTTGACAAAACTGTATGAGAAAACTAAATAATATGTATTATAATGTAATTTACATTCAATTATTTATTTATGGTTTTGAAATCACCGAAAACAATTTCAAACAACAATCGAATACGTAAAAACTTCAAAAAATAAAGGCTATTTATTCATTCATATTTTTTTTACTTCTTTATATATAATATAAACTTAAGATAATGTACGAGTCATTTTTTGAAAATTTAAATATTAAATCGTTTTATTACAGCCGAATATAGAAAAATAAATTACGTTAGAGTCTTGTTTTAATCTAATTTTCTCCATCATCAGACCTGATGCAGCTTTCGTTTCCTTCAGTTTCATCTTCGAACTCTTCGATTTCTTTTAGTCTAGATTTTCGAGTTCAGTATTATTTTGGTTTAAATTTACTGGACACTATTTAATGTCTTCGTCTCCGATGTCATCCGAATCAATAATTTTTTCGTACGATGGTTTCTCTTTTTTTCTCTTCCATTTGGTGCTTTATAGTGGCATCGACTGTTCTGATCATTAGCCACTTTTTCAGAATTTAAACAGATTTATGAGTGACGACAATTGTAGCACAAATGTATGCATCTCAAGCCATGCTTGCGACAACCAAATCTTCCATTATTGTATCCTGATTCTCAGTTACAGCAAACAATTTTCGTTTTCCATCAAAATCAAAATATTATTATTATATTAATTAACTTCTCTAGCTAGTTATAGATGGATCATGTAAATGACATTATATAACATGAAAATCTCATTTGCAATAAAATAATTGAAATTATCAAGATTACTGAAAAATTGATTATGAAAAAGTATTTTTTTTGCATTTGAACGACAATTTTCTTCCATACCAACATTTTTTTTTCATTTACCAAGCAGAAAAACACAAAGTCATCTCCACAATTTTAAAATTGTGGAGATGACTTTGTGCTTTTCTGCATCGTAAATCCACACCACTCCACTTCGAGATACAATGGACTTCTACTACAGGTTTTTTTTTTTTCATGCCATCTTGAAGTCGTGGTTTCATCGAAGAAAATTAACACTGATAAAGCTATAAATCGAGATATAAATATTTTGCTTTGGAACAATCTCAGCTCATCAAAACACAAAAAGAACGTTTTCATAAGAGATGAAAATTGAAAACACATAGGTAATCGTTTTTATTTGCGTTTTTCTCGGAAATTTTGAGGTTATGTTGAAATATTGATGACACAAAGGAAATATATCAAATTTTACTTGTACCTTATCTTTTGTTACTTCAAGAGTATTGACACAATGGGTTTCACTAGTAGCGTTCATACAGAAATCTCGAATTTCGAGAGTCTCGATACTCCATCATCTGAAAACATGTTACTTGTGTTTGAATTTTGATAGATTCTAAAAATATGAAAATATTACAGTCGTAGCCTGGGCTTTTCTCAATTATTCTTCCTCGCGCAACGTGTCTCAAAATATCAATCGGCTGCCAGATACAACAAATACACTGCCTCAACTGAAATGAATCAGCACCGTGTATCATTCCCCATAACAACGTGTTCATCATCCAGTTCCATGATTTATTTCTGTTTGCACATAAAGATTGATGCGTTCTTGCGAGCTAAAAAATGAAACAAGATGAATTGCTACTTCAGTTTATGTCCCACTTCTATGTTTTCATTGTGTATTTCAATGATAAACCTTTTACGTGCCATTTGAGTATGATATGTGTGATAACTTTTTATAACGAATGTCGTTCCCGAATATTGGAGTTTTTATTTTTCTCTGATGGTAATCATAACTCCGCTTCGGGATGAACAAGTTTTCGGCAGTTTTGTCAACTGTCATCGTCTCATTCAATCACAGTGTTACCAACTCGGATAAGTCAAAGCTACAAAAGTTGTTATGAGTGGAGCGATTTCGCGCTTGAAGTGTTTCAGTACAAAATACATAGTTGATGAATTAATTTTGTTTATAGCAAAACTTCGGTCGGTGAAAGTTCAACTATCTTCAGATCGACAAAACTCAATATCGACTCTGGAAATTTTTGTTGTTCCAGATTATCGCGTGGTTGATTTTATATACATGAGATGAAAAAGTTAGAGCAGTGAAATACTTTATATATGAAACCGAGAACTGCATATTTATGTCGTTTTTATGTTACGATATACAAAAATGTTGTTTTTCTGATACGAGGTCGAATAATGAGGTTTGTTCGAAAAGGTTTAGAAATACCATTTCAATAATTGAAAAATTATGACCAATGGACAAATAAAATTGTTTGGTTGTGACAATTTTATTTACTCTCCTTACAAGATGATGACAGTATTTAGATCACTTTCCTCTTTGATTTCAATGTTTTAGAAAAACATAGGTATGATGTGATAAAAAAAATTAAATGCTGAGAGTAATTGATTTAGATTTTTTTTGCTTCGTCTTCCAGATATTAATGAATTTTTGTTAATTCCATAGGAAATCTACACTTAGTTGCTGTCCATAGGTGCTTTATCATCTGTTTGTGATGATATCTTGTAGTCTGACGCTGGAGCTAAATCGCTATTTCTCTGGAACCACTCGAGACAGCAATTGAAATTTCAACCCTTTTATCAAATGTCCCTAAAGGGAAAAACTTCCGTTCCAATCTCAACTCTATCAGAGATTCCAGGAAAAACGTTTTCCGATTTTTCCTTGACGTTTACACTTTTCTCTATACTTTCATCTATATGCTCAAATCGGGTGATTAGATTTTGGAAATAATTGAAAAATGCTGAGTATTTTTTCCGGATGATTGTCGGAAAATTTTCGATTCGATATACCCAAAATGTGACTAAACCGACGAACGAAAATAGAATTTCGACGACGACCCGAACGAATTCTAGAAAACAATTTTTCTAAAAACCGATTGGAAAATGGTGAAAATCCCCCAAAAACAAAATTGCAGACGTGCATTTTTGACCGCAATTAGTAAATCTACAAAACAGTTAAACGAATTTTTTCTTAACATAAATAGTCTGGGAAATATTTCAAAAAAAACGCAAAATTGACACTAATGAAAATGATGGAAAAAATGGAAATGTTAAAAAGTTGGAAGTTGAAAACACTTGTAAAATATGTTTTATTTTTCTATAAAACAACAAAAACTCGGAAACGATACGTGATATCGAAATAGTTTATATGACCTCATTGACCTCAAACAAATCTAGAAAATTTTCGATGAATTTTTCCCATATATTGTAAAAATAGACTCTAGAAATTTGTTACTTTTTTTATGCGCCAAAAAATCTAAAACCAAAGAGACTTACAAAACTGTAAAGAACCACTTTGATAGCCCTTGAACTAGTTTACAAAAGGGTCCCATTGACTTTAAAAAGTGGGCATTTCGTGACGACTAGTAACATTTATCTAAGTCCATTCATTTCTGACTTTTAAATGACAAAACCTCAAAGAGATTAAAAAAAATTACGAACTATTTAATTTTCCATGAGAAGATCTGAAATACATGTGACCAAATTTTTTCTAAATCATGAAATTTGAAAAATTTTAAAAAATTTTGACGGCGGCAGATTTTGAAATATCTGAATATACCTTTTTTGATAACCTTTTGAAAATCTACAAAACATGTAAATGCATTTTCCTCAATATCAATAGTCAGGTGAATATTTCAAATTGAACCAAAAATTGAGATAACGATTTAAATTTTTTTTATTAACTCGAAAACGGTTTTCACTTTTGTGTTTCTATCGAAAATACGCCATCGACTGGTGTTCCACCATGTTCCACTTATTAGGAAAAATTTATGGGTGATTTTTTCACTTTTTCGGGAATAGTTCGAGTATGATAATTGGATTAAAAAAGTCATAAGGAATCAGGTTTTTTTTCGATCTCTAGTTTCATAAAACGCAACTATTTTTCTCAGATTATCAATGAGTCCAAAATACTGATTTAGACCTCTTCTACCCAAGTAGCACACCTATATTGGTAAAATATTGGTACAATGTCGTGAATATATTGGCGAAATATTTGAAATACAATATTGGCGAGAAAACAAATGTGAACATTCGGCGATATTGGTCCAATATTACTTGTACAATATTGGCTAAATATTCTCGAAGCTATATTGGCCTCAAAATATTCGGCGATATTGATACAATATCGCTGGTACAATATTCTGACAATAATGGCACAATATTCAAACGTTATATTGTCGAGAAGTAAAATGTGAACATTTTGCGATATTGGTCGAATATTGTTTAGGCATTTCAAAAATAGTATTGGTGAGATATTCTTGAAGCAATAATTGCCTCAAAACATTTATCGATATTGGTTCAACATCATTTGGATATATTGGTGGAAATGAATATACCTTGGTGAATTATTAAATGTCTTTTAGTTGATCAAGGTGACACCAGAGTCTGCCTTTTGATCACCATGACCACTGAGTAAGTGTTTTGGATACAAGTTATGAGAAGTACTTAATATATCTTTGTAGGTTCCAGAAGACGTTCTATATGTAGAGCCATCTAGCGAATTTTATCCAGGTTTTATCATGATATAATTTTAATATGTTTTATTGAATATTCGGCCAATATTCAAAATTCATCTTAATCTAGATGTAGGAAACAATATGGAGACAATATTGTTTTAACGATATCGATAAATATTATTGAACCAATTTTGACCCAATATTAACTAATAAGATTTGTTGGATATTGGCGAAATAATATTCAACCAATGTGTGATCACACTTGGATATACAATATAGTTTTTATTCCTAGAATAGATATGAAGGGAATAATGGGATTGCAATATTTATTTCAGATGTTGGAAACAATGTGAAAACAATATTGTTTTATCGATACTGGTAAATATCATTGAACCAATATTGATCCAATATGAGTTGTAACAATTTGTTAAATAAAGTTGAAATTATATCCAACCAATGAGCTGTCAATCTTGGAAATACAATATAGTTTTTTATCCCTAGAATCGATATGACTGGAATATTGGGATTGCAATATTTATTCTAGATGTGGAAAACAATATATAGACAATATTGTATTATCGATATTGGTAGAAATTATTCAACCAATATTGACCCAATATTACATGTGACAATCTACATTCAAAACAGGTTCAACCAATATTCCACCAATATTTTTAATATAATATTGCTCTTTGAATATTCACCCATATTGGACCAATATTATTTTTTCATATACAATATATCTATATTGGCCCAATATTTAACCAAGATTCAGCCGATATGATGTGCTACCTGGGTATCGATTCTACATGCTCCCTGAACCACCTATTTTTAAGACCAAACCTCGAAGATTCGATTTTTTTTTTTTTTTCAAATTATTCGCAATCATAAAATCTAACTTCACCGAACCTAACTAAAAACACCAAAATTCGTAAAAATACCGCGAAAATATATTTTTTTCAAAAAATAAAAATCTTTTGGTATCCTGTTTAGTTTTCTAAATTTCGGTGTTAAAAAAAAATTAAATTTTTTCAAGTACTTGCACATTTTTAAGCTTTTTTTCGAAATATTAAAAAAAAAATGTAGGTCTGTTCAATGATACTAACACTTTTTATATCCATTTTTTCGATATCTCGTTTCGTTTTCTAGTTTTTGCTGTTTTTAGAAAAAAATGGTGAAATTCCATGATTTTTCGTTTTCATATCTTGTGAAATTTAAAATTCTGTGGCCGTTTTGGAGTTTTTGGTGTGTTTTTTAATCAGTATTCTAGCAAAACACCCGGAAAAATCCAGGGGGAGGATGAAATAGGGAGAAAATAATCAAAAATTCGGTAGCGAAACGCCCAGGAAAATTTGTGGTGGAGGGAAGGAGGGGTGAAAGGGAGAAATGGGTAGTGAATAAAAAACCTGGGTGGCACGAAGCGCCTGGAAAATTTTGTGTTGGAAAATCATAACGAATCCTAGCTCGAAGCTCCTGGAAAATTTAGGAGTGGGGGCATGTGGAAAATTTAATAAAAGTTTCCATTTTTTTGAAATATTTCCCGGACTATTGGAATTTTTTTTACATTTTTTGTAGATCATCTGAAGGCGTTCAAGAAATATTTCTTGATAAATTGTAAAACTATCAACCGTTTCTGTTTTTGTATTTTCCAAATTACAAATTTCGATTATCAAATTTTTCCCGGTTTTCGATCATTTTCGTAAAAATTTGTCAAAGTTGGATTTGTCTTTTCGAGGTCTACCCTACTAAATTCAGTTTGAACAAACGGTTAGGCGTATTTGATTTTTTTTTAATTGACAATTTCCGGAAAATCGCCGGAAAACCCCTGTGAGCATTTTCCGATCAGTCACAAAAACTACAAAGTTCTGTAGGACATACTGAGGTATATCTCCCAGAAATATGGAATAGATCAAATCAATTCCTCAACCTTCATCGAGTGACACAGGAACCAAAAAAAAACGGAGAAACCCGGTAAATTTTTCACCAGATTTTCCGATCGCGAAAAAATTTCAACTGAAAAATACTGTCCTTTAGTTATTGAAATTACTCAAATTTCAAAGCGATATCTACAAGGGTTCGGAAAATATAACGGTTTGAATGGGCAACGGACATACAGACCGACAGACATTTTTTTAGTGGAATTCTTCTGGACTTCCATTGTCTAGAAACAAGGAATATAAATTCTTTGGATGTGTTTGGGTCACGACGTTTCAACAGTTAACATCTACTGTCGTTATCAAGTGTGCGAATTCAAACACATGCAAGAATTTATTTTCTTTGTTTCTAGACAATGGAAGTCCAGAAGAATTCCACTACTAATAATAATAATAATATAGTCTATTCGAATAATTGATATAGATACAATACAATACAGATACTATACAGATACAATACAGATAAAAATTTAATAAACATTAATCAAATGAAGGAATAAACACTGTGAACACTAAAGGCTAGGCCTTGAAAGTGTCATCCTTAGCTTGATACCTTCTGTGATATCATCATCAAATTCATAAAAATTGTAAAATATTGTAGAATTCATAAAATTGTTAAATATTGTAGTAGTCAAGTATAAAATAGTAAAATAAATCACTCAAATAAAAAATACAATAGAATAACATCACTAAATGTACATAAACAGATTAAAAAGATTACAGGTAATAAATATGGTAGAGATAAGTTAAGGTGCTAAGACAATTTAGGAATATTCGAATGATGCTAACATATTTCAAAAATGGTAAGTGTTATTAACGTCAACAAACTGGTGCACCATAAGACGAGGTATACTACTCATCCATTTTTTCAGTTTCGATTTGAATAGGTTCATCGAATTTATGGATTTGAATTCTGGAGGTATTGTGTTATAGAACTTTGGTGCTAGGTATACAAAACATCTCTGAAGCGCATTTTTGTCAGGTCTTGGAATGACGGAATTGTTTTTGTTTCTTGTTTCATATTTGTGGTTTGAGAAGGAGAGTTCCGATTTGAACTTGTGTTGTCTCGTGACAGTCGTTAAGAAATATAATTGTCGTGCATCAAAAATGTTCGTATCTAAATATAACTGATTTGTAGGGTGGGTATATGGCTTGTTATAGATTATTTTCAGAATCCACCTCAGAATTTTTTCCAGGCGAAACATGTAATCGTTAGTGGCAGCTCCCCATGCTATCAACCCATATCTAATATGGGACTCTGCCAGTGCATAGTACAGCATCTTCAATTGATCTATGGCAAGGATTCTTACAAGATATTTGAATTTATAAAGAGTAAAGCGAAGTTTCTTCACTACATTGTTTATTTGCGTATCTCATTTCAAGTGGCGATCTATGGATACACCCAGATATTTAATGTACGGTTTAGAGAGAATTGTGGTTGATGAGTTATCAAAGGAGAAGGTAAGCGAATTGTAATCTGGTAGGTAACGGGAGTACGAAGTAAATGGCATAAATAGAGTTTTATTAAAATTGATTGTAAGAAGGCGGTTTTTCAGCCAACTAATGATTTTAATGAAGTCTCTTTCACTCTTTTCTCTCAGTAGAGTCCAGCTTGGTGCTTCGTACAAAATGGCTGTGTCATCGGCAAAACTCACAATATCTCCCTCAATCTCCAGTTTGAATAGGTCATTTATATAGATATTGAAGAGTATAGGTCCAAGGGCGGTTCCCTGTGGTACTCCATACGAAACGGTTTTGGTAGAACTCTTCGAGTGGCCGATTGCTACCAGTTGTTTTCTGTCGGCAAGGTAACTTTTGAATATTTGGTAAGAAGTTCCTCTGAATCCAATATTCTGCAGTACATTTAATAATTGTTCGTGACTTACTGTATCAAATGCTTTCTTTAGGTCAACAAATATACAAAGTGTAGGCTTTTTTGGGTCAATATTTTTTGTTATTGCTGACACTAGGTGAACTATTGCATCCTCAGTAGATTTATTCCCTGTGAAACCAAATTGCTTGCTAGACATAATTTTATATTTCTCTAAATAGCTTATCATGCGATTTTTTAATAATTTCTCGACTATCTTGGCTAAAGTTGACAACAGTGAAATAGGTCGGTAATTACCCAAGTCCAATGTATCACCACTTTTATATATTGGTTTACCAACGGCTGATTTGAGGGCTTCAGGAAAAATTCCGGATTGAAAGCACCAGTTAATTAAATAAACCAGTGGTTTAGGAATTATATGGGACACCGCTTTTAGAGCTTTTGTTGTTATACCATCTATACCTGGCGCTTTTTTGTTTTTTAGAGAATTCATAATATGCCTAAGTTCATTCTCATTTGTTTCAGTCAAGACAAAATAATTCTGCAGATGAGTTAGTATAGCCGGTTCCACAATGGAGTTGTTCTTTATGTCATCTGCCAAATTCTTTCCAATTTCAGAGAAATAACAATTGAATTCTTCCGCGATATCGTCTTCTTTCGTAGTAATGTTTCCCTCGCGAGTTTTGATTTCAGTTATATCCTTAGTTTTTTGTTGAGTTTCTGTAATTTCTCTCACGCATGTCCATAATCCGGTTGTGTTATTCTCATTTTTTGATATTTGTTTTTGGTAATAGTCTCGTTTTGCAGTTTTTATCATCTCGTTGAGTTTGTTTCGATATTTTTTATAATGTTTTTTGTTTTCGTCAGTAGGATGTTTTTTCATTAGAATAAAAAGTTTGTTTTTTGTTGTGATTGAGTTTACCAATCCCTTGGTTATCCATGCCTGTTTCTTTCTAAGAATCGGAGGTATCACAACTGTGCTAGTACTAATTTGTATTTTCATTTTGATTTTTTCCACGAATAAGTTTGTAGAAGCCTCAAGGTCATTACAAGAATAAATATCCAGCCAATTTTCTTCTGCTATGTTGGTTACAAATTTATTCTCGTTGAAGAATTTTTTCGTTTGCCTATTTCTTATACTTTGTTTCATATCAGCTGATTTCAATTGGACTACGGAATAGTGATCAGTTATATCTGATTCGAAGATAACACTAATACATGGTAAACCACTTTCAAACAAACATTTCTTTTTCTGGAGAACCGTAGTATTCAACTCCTTATACAGTTATGTGAATTTGAAAATTATCTCATATGTATTGATTCCCGATAATAATTCGAGTGAACCTTTTGAATAAAAAAAAATCACCCCCCGCAATAAAATCGACTCCGCTCCTGCCCAATCAAACATCTCGCAATCGGCACTTTATATTTTCTCAATATTCCTCCTGAAAGCCCTCCTAGCACAATCAGAAGAAGCTGTTGACCATATTAAAAATTCCAGGAAGCAGACCACTTAATTCAATTTCGCTTAAAACTTTGTCAACTAGAGAACGTTCAACAAAGCTTTGATAGTTGTTTCAGTGAACTCCCACCGGCTTTTATGAAGTGAAAGTTGGACTGTGTGCGCCCTAACTCCGCAGAAAAGTTGCGACAATTACCTTCTGAAATGGAGAATGTTTCAGATATTCTGGGGTGACTCAGTATTCGTGCGACATCGATTAAGGTAGTTTCAAATTGACCTCGCGTGTTGTCACCACCTATTTGGATCTCCGAGACTATAGTACCTAGTTAGAAAGATTAGATTGGATTGGATTAGATTGAGGGATTCCGTGCCAGGAGCTTCTTCACCTCGACCATTTCAAATCTATTATGTATTCCCTCTTGAGATCATTTAGAGTTGTATATCTAGCCAAATCTTCGTATCAAGGCTATACGAGGATGTATTGATATCTAGTTAGTCTAGCCCAGTTCCCTGCGTAAACTAAATATTGCGTTACAATAACTTATTAAAAGTGTCAGTGTAAAGTTTGACGTCAAAAAAGTAAACCAGAGTTGAGCAATAAATTAAAAGAAAAAATATATCCACCGAAATTGTGAAAATCGAAAAATTGGAGTATCGAGCCATCATCAAGTACCTGTATTTAAGGCTAGTCGCGCACATGCGATTTTCTGTCGCGCGACTGAATAGTTTCATGCGCGCACTTGCGGCAAATTAATCGCAACTACAGTCAGTAGCAATCTTAAATTTTACTGAAGCCGCTTACGTGACAGCTTCATTATTACCAGCCAAATCTAGAAAACGGCGCAAAAAGCAATATTGGGTGCATCCACTGATATGTGATAGGCTGTTAAAATGGTAATTTTACAAAATGTATACCAACTCAAGAAACTATCCTAGTAAATTTTTTCAATACTAGAGGATGAGTGCTAAAAAAAATGTCACATACATACACAAGAACATTCGGACTTCGGCAGCAACTAAATTGCGATTGAATTGTCTCAAGTGCGTGCAGGTTCATTCCTGTCCCTTTGACTCATTTTAATTTGCGACAATGGTGTCGCTTCAAAAATGGGACTGGTTGCATCTTTTTAGTCGCTGCGATTAATTAGTCGTATATGCGCGCATTCGTATTTAAAAAATATGTGTTTCATTTTTGCGACTAAAAAATCGCGCGACAGAAAATCGCATGTGCGCGCCTATCCTAAAAGGGCTAAGAGGTAAGCAGATATACGAAGATATGCAATACCCTTGGTGATCAATGTCCTTCGTATGCGACCGTGAAAAATTGGACTGCAAGCTTCAAAAGAGGTAAATTTTCCATTGAAGATGATGACCGAGCGGGAAGGCCAGTTTCTGTGTCAGTCCCCGAAAATATCGATGCAGTTCATGACATGATTTTAACAGACCGTCGAATTGGGCTAAAACGGACATCTGAAGCACTGAATATTTCATACGAACGCGTTCATCATATAGTTCACGTCAATTTGGACATGAGAAAAATTGATGCAAAATGGATCCCCAAATGTTTGAATGTTGACCAAAAGCGTGCAAGGGTAGTAGCGTCGCGTTCGATCTGTGCTCGATTTGAAAACGATGTCGACTTCTTAAACCGAATTGTTACTATGGATGAGACTTGGGTACATTTCTAAGATCCAGAAACAAAGCAACAATCGATGAAATGGCGACACTCCGGTTCTCCAAGACCTAAGAAGTTTCGTGTCCAAAAATCTGCTGGAAAAGTTCTTGCTTCAGTTTTTTGGGATTGCCATGGAGTAATCATGATTGATTCTTTGGATAAGGGTAGAACAATAACTAGAGATTACTATTCGACATCACTGACCACTCTACGGAAAAAAAATTAAAGAGAAAAGACGCGGAAAGCTATCCAAGGGTGTTTTGCTTTTGCAGGACAACGCCCCTGCACACAAATCTCATGTTGCCATGCAAAAATTCGTGATTTAGGGTTTGAATTACTAGAACACCCCCTTATTATTCACCAGATTTGGCTCCGTCCGACTATCATCTCTTTCCTCAACTGAAAAAAAGTTTAAAAGGTCGTAAATTTTCTCCCAACGAGGAGGTAATAAAAGCTGTGGGGGTCTGGTTTGCAGAGCAAGACGAAACACTTTTTTTTTAAAAGGTCTAGAGACGTTGCAGATTCTCTGTAATAAATGCATCCAATTAATAGGAGAATATGTTGAGTAATAAAATATTTTGACATTGAAATTTTGTTTGGTTCTATAGAAAGCTAAGAATTTTTCAATATATCCTCGTATTTTGAGTTTTCCTTATATTTGGGAGCTCCTTATATTTTTCTCCTTGGTTTAGTCCTAACAAGCTCTCGTTGTGACCGAGCATGTGTACTGTTCTTCCTCTTTTTTCTGACAGAACCTGCACAGCAGTGGTCTTCTGTCAGATCGAAAGTACCCACCTGTTTGTTGAGCAATTTTTTCCAAGGAACTTAACTGTTTTTCTGAATAGATATATTTGTATAATGAATATTTTGGCTCATCTCTAGCCATGCGAGTGTTCTCACCGTTCTTGGAATTCCTGTTAATAATAATAATATTCAATTCGCTATTACTTAAAAAGCACAATGTTAAAACAAAAGCAATCACAAGCGTACAATGACTAGGAAAAACTACAGAAAGTGTCTGATACAAAAAATGTAAAAATGTACAAAAGTACAAACATGCATACAAGAATTTAGAAGACTGAAGAAGTCAATAAATAAAAATAACACACAAACAAGATAAAATCAAATATTAAAAATCATCAAAAAATTCGTCGATGGTGTAGCAATTTTTATCGATGACGCTACTTTTCAGGACCTCAGTCATACAAATTAAAATAATAGACATGTGAGTCGGCTCCATAGCCACTACCGGTACGTTGTGAGTAGTTTTTCGAAGTTCGAAGGCGACCTAGATTTGATTACAGTTGTCTCGAGTGTTTGTTGATTTTTTAACAGCAATAACTTTAGTTGGTGAGCTACTAAAAAAAATTTCATCCAATTCACCTACACGGGTCCAACTAATGAATTAAATTTCAAATTTGCTAATCGGTTTTTAATTTTTTTTGTAACGATGGTTCTTGTGTGTAATTAAATATGGGGTGAATATAAACATCTGCTATTCACCTTAATCTGTTTATATTCACCTTTTGAATAAGTACATGTTTTTGTTTGTTTTAGAACCGTTCCTCGTATACAGTGCGGCTTTTTTAGACCCCCCCCCCCCCACTGTTAACTTTTGAACGGTTTGACTTACCTACAGACATGAATCAAAAACCGTTTTGATTGGTAGCACCGATACTACGTTTTGAAATAAAAGAATTTGTGATTATTTGGAAGGGGGGGCACATCAATTTAAAAAATTTAAATGGCATGGGGGGTCAAATGACACATCGTTGAAAAGAGAAATCAATTCTCCTTTCAACCATCTAAATTTTTCCGGATTCCATTCATATTTTTTATATCATGTTCACTCGAAATATCAATTATAAGTGCTGATCTAAATGGTACCCTTATCTCGATAAATTTGAACGGTTTGATGTGGTGCAATGGGACAAAGATATTTTGAATGGTAGTTCCGATACTACTTTTTGAGAGATGATACACTGCAATTACTCGACAGATTGCGCTGGGGGAACATCAACTTCGAAATGCAAATGGATTGAAATTGTGAAAATACGTATTAATGAAAATTGGAAAAAAATTATAAGGCTGAAAAGAAAATTGAATTCTCTTTTCAACAATGTGTAATTTGACCCCACTGCCATTTGAATTTGATGTGCCCGCAGCGCCCCCTATCGTGCAATCACAGTATCTTTTATTTTGAAAAATAGTATCGGTGATACAATTCAGAATGTTTTTTTTCATGTTTTTACGTCAAACCGCTCAGAAGTTAACGGGAGGGTGGCAAAAAACCACACTGTATATATAATATAAGCATGATCCTCGTTACATAACTTGTCAGAAGCATACCCCTAGAGAATTAGAATTACGTGACATAAAATACAGGGCGTTCTATTTAAATTAAACAAGTTATTACCGTTCAAAGATTGTGATTATTTTGCCATAATTTTTACACACCTTGTATAAGTTAGTAAATATTTCACAACTGCCTTATGAAAGTTATTCAGTTAGTAGCCTCTAGCATTAATTTGATTGAAAACAAGAAAACACTGGTTGAGAATTTGAGCTTTAAAGCTGATGCTGCATTTTCACAAAATGAGAGATATTTCAAAAAACCTAAGGTTTAGGTGAATTTAACCTTTATGAAACTTACCTTTATTTTGATCGCAAGATCTGAAAATGAAATAATTTACAGGGTATTCCATTTAAAAAATAACAACTTTGAAATGTTTCGTGTTTTTGGCGTGGTACAACATGAAAATATTTTTAAAATGTAGGGACAATCATACAGAAAAACTTTTCGAAAATCAAATGTTTTAGCCATACTGCTTCGTGTCGAATAACGTGAGTAACCCTGTATAGGTACCATAGCTTTTCTTGAATACAGGGTGTTATAAACTGCCAGGGTAGATGGTTAGAACAATTCCTATGAACACAAAAATGTATATTATAGGTTTTCGAGATACTTCTCAGAGATATAATAATTTTTTCCAATATTGTCAATTAATTTAAAATATTATCAGATCATATCTATTTTCCCAAAATTCACATGAATTAGTATACAAATTAGTAATTGAAGTTTATAATTTGATGAACCAAACAGAACAGCAGGGTCACTCACGAAAGTATAAACTATCAGTTCATGGACGATATTATTCGGCATGTCAGTGGCTCGACATTGAATATTTCTCGCACGTAATAAAAACAAAAACATTTACAAAAGTTGAATAAATACACGAGAACCGAAAAGATGATCTCTCAGTTGGAAGTATCGCGAGTTCCCGAGAGATCCAGATAGTAGAGAATAATATTGAGTCATTGGTACTTATTGGGAAGGTATGGACCCAAGTACGCTGAGTGTCTGAGTTTGGCAAGAGCCTTTTACGAGGATATATTGAAAAATTCTTCGCCTACTTATAGAACCAAACAAAATCTCAATGTCAAAATATTCTGTTACTCAACATATTCTCCTCTTAATTGGATACATTTATTACAGCGACCCTGCAACGTCCCTAGACCTTTCAAAAAAAATGTTTCTTCTTGCTATGCAAACCAGACCTCCACAGCTTTTATTATTATGGAAGAAAATTTACGACCTTTTAAACTTTTTTTAGTTGAGGAAAGAGATGATAGTCGGACGGAGCCAAATCTGGTGAATAAGGGGGATGTTCTAGTAATTCAAACCCTAAATCACGAAATTTTGTGTGCAGGAGCGTTGTCCTGCAAAAACAAAACAGCTTTCCGCGTCTTTTCTTTTTAATTTTTTCCCATAGAGTGGTCAGTAATGTCGAATAGTAATCTCCAGTTATTGTTCTACCCTTATCCAAAAAATCAATCATGATTACTCCATGGCAATCCCAAAAAACTGAAGCAGGAACTTTTCCAGCAGATTTTTGGACACGAAACTTCTTAGGTCTGGGAGAACCAGAGTGTCACCATTCCATCGATTGTTGCTTTGTTTCTGGATCGTAGAAATGTAGCCAAGTCTCATCCATAGTAACAATTTGGAATAAAGAAGTCTACATCGTTTTCAAATCGAGCACAGATCGAACGCGATGCTACTACCCTTGCACGCTTTTGGTCAACATTCAAACATTTGGGAATCCATTTTGCAGCAATTTTTCTCATAACCAAATTGACGTGAACTACATGATGAACGCGTTCGTATGAAATATTCAGTGCTTCAGATATCAGTTTTAGCCCAATTCGACGGTCTGTTAAAATCATGTTATGAACTGCATCGATATTTTCGGGGACTGACACAGAAACTGGCCTTCCCGATCGGTCATCATCTTCAATGGAAAATTTACCTCTTTTGAAGCTTGCAGTCCAATTTTTTACGGTCGCATACGAAGGACATTGATCACCAAGGGTATTAAGCATATCTTCGTAAATCTGCTTACCTCTTAACCCTTTTAAATTCAGGTACTTGATGATGGCTCGATACTCCAATTTTTCGATTTTCACAACTTCGGTGGACACATTTTTTCTTTTAATTTATTGCGTAACTCATGTTTACTTTTTTGTCGTCAAAATCTACACTGACATTTCTAATAAGTTATTGTTCGTTGCTATGGTAACGCAATATTTTGTTTATGCAGGGAACTGGTCTAGGCTAACTAGATATCAATACATCCTCGTATATTTGGAACAAACTGTTTAATTTTGTTGTTGTGTTTTACATTGCCCTTTTGTCCCTCTATTGTGTATCTAGTTGATAAGGTCTTGTGTGCACCAGGTTCATTATTTAATATATATATCTTCAAAGTTGGGAAGTGTTTTTGTGACTTGTTTTATTTATTAGAGGGTATCCTGAGTAAGTATCAGATTTCCCCTGGGTCTTGCTGACCTACGTTCCAAGCGAAGGGCTTACAGCTTCCCTATAGAGTCCTATTCGCGACAGTATCTTCAACATTAATTTTGATAGCGATGTGGAAAGTTCGCCCAATAGTAAATCACCAGTTGTGGGTACCGCCACTGAAGCCAAGTTCCTAGGTGAATCAGAAAAAATCGGGTAGAGTCGAAGTTAATTAGGCGAACTTACGTACGCCGGTGATTTGATTTGGAACCCGCCGGCAGAACAAAGCCCGACGCGTGACAACGTCATAGGTCACTGCGTCGATCTCAGCGTCTAACAGCCACCCGGAATACAAATTCCCTCTGTTCAAATTGAACTTAGTTACCTGCCACCGATCACAACTTTGCCCCGATATCTAATTAGTCGTAACAAATTGCCGGCAATTCTGGAAACGTAGCGCTCCGAATTGCGGAGTCCTCGATTAAGACTGCTGTCTCATACGACCGACACTGGTAATGAATATTCAGAATTCATGAACCATTTCTCTCTCGCGCGGGATGAAGAATGTACCGAATGAAATTTCCGCGTGTCACGCTGTACAAGATTCGGTAATATTTCGTGATTTCCAATTCAATTTCGACGCGAATTGGATAGTTCTCGGGCACAAGATGGAGTACTAGTTATAAAGTTAATGTCTTCTGACGAGCTGTGGCTGGAATACGAAATGTCAGTTTCGAGAGTGGCATTTCCGATGCAGCCGAGGAAGTTATTTGCCAACCTCATTATATTGCAACTAGTGTGGAAATGGAGGAGTAGGTGCGAATTTTTGTCTGCATAAATCAAGGCCTGCACCGAAATAGCTAATTGTGTAGTTAGAGCGCAAAAGCGGAGCGCGAGACTCTTGTGCTCAAAAAACATGCAAGCCTTAATACCAATGCAGTTCTTAGACAAAAAACGCTTGGTACTTACTTCATTCAACATGGGCGCACATAATATTACCTATGATAAACTGAACACAAGTGACTATTCAAAATGTATAATAATATATGCTATTCTACATCCTTCCACTCCCATGCATGCAACCCTAACACAAAATACGATTAGCACATACGAGGGTTGCTATTTATGTATTGAGAATGAAGAACTAAAATAATAATTGGGGTGTGGACACTTCTTTATTGTTTTTCAAAATACTCTCCTTTCAAATCTACATATTTTTGCATTCGATTAAACAAATTGGCAAAGCATTTTTTCCACTCCGAAGTAGGTATCTCCAAAACATTGTTTTTGAATGCATAAACAGCGTCTTGTGGCGTCGAAAAGCGTTGACCACGTAATTTGTTCTTCACTTGAGGGAACAAATAGAAATCATTTGGTGCTAAATCAGGGCGCTACGGCGGATGACCCATCAATTCAACGTTTTGAGTGCTCAAATAGCGGGTTGTTTGAGCCGATGTGTGTGAGCTCGCATTGTCATGATGGAGAATTATCCTTCGTCGACGGTTCGTTTTCCTTATTTCATTGATGACTTCTGGCAAACAAATAGTAGTGTACCATTCAGAGTTTACCGTTCTACGTTGCTCTAAAGGCACGGTTGCCACGTGACCGTTCATACCGAAGAAACAGGCCACCATTTGCTTCAAAGTGCTGCGAGCACGAACAACTTTTGTTGGATTTGGTTCATTCTGAAAGACCCAGACAGTCGACTGCTGTTTAGTTTCGGGCTCATAACAATAAATCCAAGATTCGTCACCTGTGTATATGTTATAAACTGCATTTGATGCACCGCGGTCATAATTTGTAATCATTTCCATGCACCAATTTACACGAGTCTTTTTTTTTGATCGATTGGCAAATTGTGCGGAATCCAACGAGAACAAATCTTTCTGACTGCCAAATGTTCATGCAATATCTTACGTATACTTGTCATACTAATGTCCAGGGATGCCTCGATCTCGCGATATGTCACATGACGATCCTGCATTATCAGTTCGGACACAGCATCAATGTTTTCTCTCACAACAACCGATTTTGGACGTCCATCTTTAACTTCGTCCGCCAGCGAAGTACGGCTACGTTTGAATTCACTAAACCACCGATATACTGTGGCCTTGGATGGTGCTTCATCAGCAAAAATCGCAGTAAGTTGATCGGCACACTGCTGTTGAGATAATCCACGTCGAAAATCGTAAAAAATCATGGCACGAAATTGTTCACGATTTAGTTCCATTTTTTGGCCTAGATAAAATTTTCAAATGTCTATTAACAATACAAATAGCGTATGTATGACAAAAAGTTCTGATTACGTATACTGTCAAAAATGTCAAACTTTGCGATAGCGCAGTTGGATTGCGCCTAGCAACACCAGTGTTGCCAATTCTCAATACATAAATAGCAACCCTCGTATGAAAGGGTTAAGTGTGAAAAATTGGAATCTGTTTTCGAGAAAGATCAGTGGACGAATATATTACAGTACAAAGAAACACAAGAATTACATAATGCTTTCATTGAGACACCATTTGTGACTGATCCAAAACAGCAATTTTTGGAAGTGTGAAAAAAACACATTCGAGAATAAACGCAAAAGATACAACCAAAATCTAAATCTGAAAAGATACCAAAATGCACGTAATTTTTCTTTGAAAAAATTTGTTATGGATAAACTATTTATATTATTGTGTAAATACGGTTTAGTTTTTGAATATAATGGAATGAAATTTGAACGATCTGTACACCTAAATTAAATTAAATTTCTATAACTAATTTTCTTCAAATGGCAACACGGTCGCTCGTCGGATTAGAAAAAAAGAGCATTTGATTACGTCGAAATTTGATATTGCAAATTATTAGGTTTCAAACAAGCTTCCGTTGAAAAAACTTCAAACAAAGAATGCATTAAAAGTTTCTTCAAATGGAGGATCTTAAGAGGTTAAAATAAGATTTAATGCATCCAGCAGCTTGAAACCAACAAAACTGATAAAATAAAATCAATAATCCAAAAGCTAATAACATATCTTCTGGCATAAATATTATCATTAACATTTCTTTTAAATAATTACACAATATATCCTAATTTACTTTTGCAGAAGCCAAGTGAACTAAGAAGTCGATGCATTTATATCTTATTTTAATACCAAAAGATTCTTTATTTTATGAAACATCTAACAAACTTTTTCAAGTTTTAAAGAGAAACATTCTCAATTGAAAATTGAATCAATACATTGTACGATGAAAAACAGCTACTAAATTCCAACTTTCAGTCGCAGATGATTCCACAACTGACTTTATGAACATCCTGTTCATATTTTCAATGAAATCAAAGTTTTTCAAGTTTTTCAAAGGAATTTTGTTTGAAACCTATAAGAGAGCGGTATCAAATTAATCGTAGTAAAATTGTATTTTTTTTCTAACCCTACGAGACACCATGTTGCCTTTTGAAAAAAATTAGTAATTTTAATTTTAAAATTGAATTTTACCTAGCACATACATTTTTAGCGAAAACAGTAAAGTTGCATTTTTCCCAACACTTTAGGGCTGTATTAAGTGATTTGAACGTATCCATGATAGCACTCTAGATTATAAAATAAAATCCAAAAAAAAATTGGTTACAAATAGTGACAAATAATAATACATGGTTGTAATTAGAATAACATATGGAGACAAAAGGTGAAAATATAATGGATGTCCAATTTAAAATTCGAAAGTTTAAGTCACTGCTGCTGGAACCGGAAGTTGCATGAACTTGAGTTATTCGTCAAAAAACGTAGTTTATTGTCTTGTGCAGATCTTCCAAATTTCATTCCATAATCTTTACGGATACCCGCTATTTTGACGAAATCACCATGAAAACAAATTCCTCTGCACTCATCCTGTAATGTGAAAAAATTCTAAACAAAAAATAAAATAAAATTTTGATGAGTTATTGTTATTAATGCTGACAGAACGATATAGATCCAAATTTCGAAAATGTACAATTTGGATCTTTCTTATACGATTCGAATAGAGTGAGGTCCATGGATATGAAATAAATCAATTTTTAGCGTTATTTTGTATTTGCTTAAAAAAATAGGTCACCTTCTATCCTCAATTTGACAATTCACAGTTCTACACCCCCACTGAATTATGAGTACCCCCTCAAAAAATTTTGATGAGAAGGGGGATCGTGTGGCACTTTGTTCGAAAGAGATTTTTGAATTCGGTGTAATCATTACAGTGAAAATGGACATTACATTATTTCCTTCAATCTACGTAAAGTATCAAAATTTTACATTTACAATATGAATTGTCTCATTTACTATTGCACCAAATTTGAAAAACCTAATTTCGCTGAACAGAAAATCACTTTCGAACAAGTTGCCACACGAACTTCAATTTTTTTATACATAGATATAATAACGCTAAAAATGAATTTATTCCATACCCATTGTCCGCACTGTATAACAAAGAGCAATGTAGTTGCACATCGAATTCCCTCACCTGGAAACAGCTATTTTCTATACAAAACATAACACAGTTTGGGGATCACCTCCGTTGCAAATTATTGGAATACCGATCATTACGAATATAATAAAAAGAGTTCAACTGAAATATACCATTAAAACTAATTGAAATAATATTTTTTATATGGATAACATCGAAAGTAAAATAATATAGACGCGATTTGAAGTACATCAGCTTTGGATGTGATGGAATTTAACCAAATTAGCTCAATTTCAAATAACAACTCGAAATTGTTGCTAATTTCGAGTTCTATCACGAAATTATAGTAGAACTGGCATTCTATGTTATTTTCTTTATTTCGAAATTACGCTAATCTTGTGAAACGAATCTGCAACGGATTTCTATTCATATTTTTCTTCACCAGATTTTCTAAAACAACTTTTATTTTTCGGAATCATTGACTGAACGATTTATTTGAAGAAACATCTCCTGATGCGACACAAATTATCTTTCCAAATCCCGGTGTCTCCTCAAAACATCTACAAGAATCCAATTTATAGATATCACCAATAGAACTCAGCTTCCTCTCGCAATAAATCTCTGCAAACTATAAACGTCAGACTGCGGCATGCTGCTGTTAAAAGTCATCTCCATGTAATCTATGCAATTCGAGTGTAAACAAATTCGTACTCCGGTGTCACAACTTTCGTGTCACTCAATATTTCTTCGAAAAACAGCCTAAATGACAGGAAAAATTCTAGCTGAAACAATCACTCACGTGATAAATATAGCTCTCTAGATTAGAAACACATGTAAAAAGGTTGATTCTGGTTGAAATATGGCGCTACATTTAGCATTTCGAAACATACATTAATAACACAGCCCCTTTTGGTTTGATACATGTATACGACGGATATATTTCTGCTTCTTTCTTGTTACCATTTGTCTAACGGGATATCGTTATTCTACTGCTGTTGTGAATGTGTAGGTCATTACTGAATTTAAATGAAATACTGAAGTATTAGAATCATTCAGGATTGCTAATTTTGCCAACAAATTTCAACTTGCCAAATTTAATTTGAATACAAATGAGTAATAGTGATGATAATCTTATTCACAAAATTCGATACAGTCATAGTATGATAGGGAATGAAGTAATATACCACGAATCGAAATGTATAATAAAATATAGGGTGTTATTCAAATAAATATCATTTTATAAAATAATTTAAAACGCGAATGTCAATTTTTTTTGTCTTTAGCATCAAAAAATCTACCAGTTTGCCATCTGACCAAATTCGTAGCATAAATAAATAATAACGGACTTGGCAATGGTGCAGACTTAATTTGGAACACCCTGTATGAAAACAAATATAATTATGATTGAACTGAAATTATACGTATATTGAAGTGAGAACAAATATTAGTAGGTACATATAGGTAATCATATTTCATTTCACCTGATATTAAAATATGAATAAAGACAAAAATATAAATGAATTTCATAATATGAAGGTAAAGATATAAAATTTAAAAATTTCGAATAAAAAAAAAAACAAACTTAAAAGTTCAAGAAAATCTGAAATCTGTAACGAAAACGAAACTTTGAAAAGTCAAGGTGTAAATATATCAAAATTTAAAATTTGTTTGAAATTCAAAGAATTAATTTTCTTTGTTTCTAGACAATGGAAGTCTAGAAGAATTCAATTTAAAATTGAAATGTTAAATGTTAAATTATATGTAAAAGTTCAAAAGATAGAAATGTTATTAAGTTGTATTACAGGTATGTCAAAATGCGAAAGTAGTATATTTATAATATTTTTTCCACAAGAAATCACATATCCATTTAAAATTTCAAAAGCTTGAAAATAATTGCAACAGATTAATAATTTTTGTAAGGTTTATGTGATATTCAGATGCTACTTATTTTATCACCAAAGGTAAATGACTATGCTGAAACAATAGTTCAACTGAAACCTAAAAAAATATCCTATTATCTTTCTGGTTATAAACCAAACTGTTTATATAAGATCATTGAAGAACGATTCTATGATGTCTGCTAACGCTATGGACCAATCAGATGTAAGAACGTCAAATCACAGGTATTTATTGAGACAACGTATAACAAATGTCAAACAATTGACAGCAACTTAAGAAAGCAGAAATTTCCAAAATAACTCTTGAAAATGCTAACCACTCGTGTTGGCGAAACGGCGAGACCTTCTCAGAACATACGTCGGCCTTACAACCCGAAGAACCATCATGTAAACTACCTACTAGTGTCTAAAAGCAATTTTATGACAATGTTAACTGTTTACTTTCATAGGAAAAAGTTGTCAAACTTTCCCATATGACTATTTCTACTGTTATTTGGTTTCCGATGTGATATCATGAATTTACTTATCATCAATTATTATACAAATACAACGATAATTACAAAATGTTGTGAAATTTGGTTTAATTTGAAGTTAAAATATGAAATATAGTTACAAACGTGTTTACGTGCTTAAAAATTATGAGAATCTTATAACATCGTTGAAAATATTACAAGAAAATGAAAGAAAATGTATTACCTATAACTCATGAGAAGGAAATGTTTAATGAAACCACTGGCGTCCAATATCACATTTTCTAAGTTGTTCCTAAGCATTCGTAGTATGCGACAGTTGTTGTCTCCAAATTATGTCTCCGACAGTCTATGAATAAATTCGTAACACGCCTGTCTCTATATAACATATTTTATGAAAAACTTTCTGAAGGAGCTCGCACCTCGGACATTATTTTCTGGAAAAAACGATATGAAATATCCAATTCCAACCAACCTCAAAAGATGGCTGTCTCAAAAGATGTACGTATAAAATATTCAGAGAGTCATCTACACTTCACAAGTTCGCTAACAATCCCCACCCTCATAGAACGAGAAAGAAAAGGAAAATTGTTTGAAAGTGAAAATATCGGGATGTGATGAAAATTCCGAATCAAGAGTATCCAAGTTCTCGAATTTCTTTCCTTCCAGACGTTACAATTAGACTAATTGCTTAATTATATTACAGCCCGTGCTTTCTGTTATAATTGGATATTTTATAGTGAATTGGGAACTCGTGAGAAGATATCAATCAAATACGGGTGTAAACATTTCCATTTCCTATAAACAACCATAGTACCACTAAGAAATGCAAGAAGTGCAACAATCAAGTATATTAACAAACATTGGATTTCATTGTGTATGGATAAGTACACAGTTCCGAGCAATAAAAGATATAGAGAAGGCTTTTCTGTCTCTTTTTCGAAAGCAACATACCCGACGTTGTTTACAAACATATCAGCCCGACTCATGTTAAAAAGGGCATTGTCGGAAATATTCGTTTGCACTCGGTGATCAGGTTGGAATTCCGTATTATATTCACTCTTAACTTGGCGATCATGTTTGTTTACGTCCGTTTACGACTTATTTGTCGTCTTGTCAAATCAAACCATGGGCGTCGCAGCATGGTAATCATGGCATAAACCATAGTTGACCTTTTCATTGGTATTAATAAGTTGATTTTTATTGAATTTGCTCATTTTCATCCCGATTTTGAGAAAAAAATACACTATTTGTTGAAATAGCTGTAAAAAAACTATGTTACTATGTAAATCGACTGAACGATCACCTATCAATAATTAGGAAAAAACGTGTTGAAATGTAGTTATACTAAAAAGTAAGTAAGTAAGCAAACTCACTCTTGGAATATTTTGTTGACATACAGGGATTATCAAGTACGTAATCCGTTCATCAAAAGTTTTCGATATTCCCATTTGAATAAAATTTTATCGATCTGGAATGTTGTCGGTGACGTATTGCTTCTAGTAAAACCGGACGTGGACACAAAATTCTTCACTGTGAATGGAACACTGTGAATCATCGCAGGTTTGAAATCTAATTGAGAAGTGTTTTTAATCTCTTGAGGGAGCCCATACTCCTTCCTAATTTCGGGAGATACCTCATTGAATTTCTTCAATCCTTTTGGAGAAGCAGGAAGTTAAATAATAACTACATAAGAAATTATCACAATTCAAACTAACAGCGGTCTAATCAAGCATTGTAAATTACAATATTTCACACACGTGATATAAATGGAGAATATCTGATATATTTCGATACAAATTGCGAAGCTATAATAATAATTCTGTTAGGAATCATTATTTTCCATGAAACTCAAAGCATTTCAGATTTTTTTTATTCTTTGGGATGAAATAAGCTCGAATTAGCTCTTGAAATTTTTATAATTTTATTTCGAATTTATGTCACTGAACTGAAGCTATCGATTATAAATTCATTGAAAGAAACGTTCAAATCAGATGGAAGTAACAATTTTAGAAGGGTGTGTGACCTGCTACAAATGTACTTTCGTCAATAATGTGGCTAAATAAATTATTGATAGATTCAGTTCTGTCCTGCCCACCCTATAAAGAAACGTGTAATTATTTGTATCATGACGAAATGTTTAATTTTCAAAATAGACGAGCAACCTCATTCGGAACAACTTGGTGATATATGATTATCATAAATGTCTTGCCAGTTAACATGAGCTCATTAAAACAGAAGACCTCTTCCTAATTAACTACAACGGCAATGAAAAATAAGGGGAACTTGATATGTGACATCCGCTAGTGTATTCAATTCGGTGGGCGCGGTTGTTTATTGTACTATTTAAAGAAGGGGCATAACCCTATTTCGTATATGTACACATGAGAAAAATTAGCATATGGCCAACGTGCTTATCTCTTGTTCACACTACTGAAATTCTTTATCCGATTATAACAAATTGCCAGCACATAGTAATTGATCATTCAGATGAGAAAATCTTTAGCTGTAGATGGGAAGGTGATGAATTTAGTTTTTTCAATGTTGACACTTGGCAGGTTGTCACCGAGCCAGTTCTGAATTTTTTTCATTCCACTCTCTGTATTTTCGTATGTTGCAGACCAAACTTTCTCATCGAAAACGACAGCAGTATCATCTGCGTAAAAAACTAAATTCTCCTGGGGAACATATTGTTGACATACAACAGAAATAAATACCGGTCCCAGCACTGTCTGTCCCTTGAGGTACGCCCATATTCATTGGTAAATTGTATGATTTATTTCAACATCTGCATTCTATTTGTTGAGTGATCTTTCAGCAAATCTAATACAGTTTCTCTGATACCAAGTACTTCCAATCGTTGAATTAAAATTGAATGATTCACGGTGTCGAATGCCTTTGCTAAATCAAGGAATACTGTTAGACATTTCTTAAGATTTTGAAGATTGTCTAAAATAGCGTTTTTTAACTTGAATACTGCATTTTCGGTAAATAATTTTTCTCTAAATCCAAACTGTGAGTTTCAGAAAATATTATCACAGTCACAATAATTTTGATGCACGTGTAATAGGTCTGTAATTTGTACATTGTTTTTTATGTCCTGATTTGAAAACAGGTTTTGTTAAGGAGTTTTTAAATGCTGTCGGATTTCTGCCTTTCGTGAGAGTAAGATTCAGAATGTAGCATATGAAGAATTCGTGGCATTTTCAGTAGTAATACCACAAGTGATTGAATTTTTGCGATAAGTCTGTCGATTCATTCCTGAACGAAACTGAATTGCTTCGAGAAAACACCACGAGTCCTCAGCACGAGCGGTGTTTTCTCGATACAATTCAGTTGAGTTCAGAAATAAAAGACAGACTTATGAGATAAATTCAATCACGAGTGGAATTTTATTAGACTATTTCACGAAGCATTAAAAGTATGTATTATGAACATGAACAATCAATTCATCATAACCATAATCAATTAAGTACAATCATAAAAAATTTATTATACCTATCAATAATTTTTTATATAGTTACGATGCTACTCATTTCGCCTACAATTATGATCTGTCAAAATGTCAAACTTTGCTTTGTCATCTATGGTTACATTGTTGAAAACACCAACGCTGACAGACCAATCAGAATTGAGAGACAGCTGGTGTTTTCGCGATAATACAAGTTGTCTTTGATTTGTGATTGGTCAGATTACGTGAATATCCTAAGAAGATTAGAATAGTCTTATGAAGTAAACAGTTATTTTATCAGCGCCAGAAAATGCATTATTTTTTCAATGTAGATATAATGGAAATTATTTTTTTTTACATGGTGGTTCTTCGAGTTGTTAGGCCGACGTATGTTTACAGAAGTTCTCGACGTTTCGCCAACACGAGTGGTTAGCATTTTCAAGAGATATTTTTTCAAAGTTTCTGGTTTCTTAAGTCGCTGTCAAATGCTTGACATTTGTTATACGTTGTCTCAATAAATACCTGTGATTTGACGTTCTTACATCTGATTGGTCCATAGCGTTAGCTGACATCATAGAATCGTTCGTACCGTTTTTTTGTGGGTAGGGAGCTAATTGAGAATTTTTGAGAACTGGAAGCCAAACCTTGTTCAATTGTAGTCCTTCTGCGGTTTTGTTATGGTGTTTCTGAATTTCAATTGCTTCCCGGAAGAGTCTTGGGTAATAGGCAGATGTTGAAGAGATGACTTGAGTTTCTTCAAATTTCACTCTATGGTTATCGTTGTTGAGAGTATGTTCTGCGACAGCGGATTTCTGTGTGTGCCCTAACCAACAACAAGCCTTGTGCTCTTTAATTCTTGTTTTAACGGAGCGTTTCGTGGTTCCGATATAAACGCTGCCACAGGAACATGGAATGCGATAAACCCCAGAAGAGCATAGTACGTCACGTTTGTTCATCGCTGATCTGAAGTGGTCTTTCAGTTTTTTTAAAAAGTTTATAAACGGTTTTAATCTCATATTTTCGTAGAATACGGCCAATACGATCTGTAACTCTGGGAACATATGGTAAGAATGCTTTTCTTTTTTCGGTGTTGGTTTGATTACTACTTGGTTCACTGGATGGACAGTCATTTGGTCTACTATTGATTCTTCCCATGTTTTGCATTATATACTTTCTTGAAATTTGAAGAAACTCAAGTCATCTCTTCAACATCTGCCTATTACCTAAGACTCTTCCGGGAAGCAATTGAAATTCAGAAACACCACAACAACTTCAACAGAACCAAAGAAGGACTACAAATGAACAAGGTTTGGCTTCCAGTTCTCAAAAATTCTCAATTAGCTCCCTACCCACAAAATAACGGTACGAACGATTCTATGATGTCAGCTAACGCTATGGACCAATCAGATGTAAGAACGTCAAATCACAGGTATTTATTGAGACAACGTATAACAAATGTCAGCATTTGACAGCGAATTAAGAAACAAGAAACTTTGAAAAAATATCTCTTGAAAATGCTAACCACTCGTGTTGGCGAAACGTCGAGAACTTCTGTAAACATACGTCGGCCTTACAACACGAAGAACCACCATGTAATGACGATGGCCGCGAAAGCCTTTCAAAATTTATTTAATTTTTTGTTATGGGGTGAAAAAATAATGAATTTTTTGCTCTAGATAGTTTCTTAAACCAATACTAGAAAAGAAGTTATTGAACTGATTTGCTATATTTTTTTTAAGTAAATTTTTCATCATTTTCATCTACGATATCATAATTGTTTGATTTTTTGTTGACATAATAAATCTGATCATCATAAATAGTGGAATAGTTCTAGAACGGTTCGGAAAAGTACCAACAAGCTCCCTTTCAAATGTGGAAAAAAGACTACCGACCGATATTATTAACTTCCAGATGAAATACCTAGGAAAACACAGATTTCTTTCAGCCAACCAGTTGGGTTTCAAAAAAATAGTTTCAACACAGGATGCGATGGATATGTGATGCAGTTGATAATTCAACTCTACAGTGTGTCACTTCTCATGGAAACACCCCCGTATCTTCCGTAACAATAGAGGTAAAATGATGAAACTCTCAGGACTGATGGAAATGCTCAAAATGCACCTACCACCTAAATGGGGTTGGCCTAAGTGATATACACTGCCCGCCACTCGCGATGGAACTACCCATTTTTACGGTAAAACATACTAGGGGGCAGAATAGGCTCAAAATTCCTACAGATTCGTGATCAGGACCACCAACTTACTACAGAGACACGTTTTTCCTGAAATAATTTCAGTCCTGAAAAATCCGAATTTGTCTCACTTCTCATGGAAACACCCCCGTATCTTCCGTAATTTTTTACGTAGAACCATGAAATTTCCAGGATCGATAGATACATTGGAAATGAACTCACTGCACGGAAATAGTCAATCTACGTAATATACACTGCACGCCAGCAGCGAAGGAACCACCCATTTTTCCATCGCTGCTGGCGTGCAGTGCACATCATGTAGGATGACCCGTTTTGTGCAGTGAGTTCATTTCTAGTGTATCTATCGATCTTGCAAATTTCAGGGTTATACGTATAAAATTACGGAAAATACGGGGGTGTTTCCATGAGAAGTGAGACAAATTCGGATTTTTCAGGACTGACATTTTTTCAGAAAAAAAGTGTATCTGGAGTAAGTTGGTGGTCCTGATCACAAATCTGAAGGTATTTTTAGCCTATTTTGCCCCCTAGTATGTTTTACCGTAAAAATGTGTTGTTCCATCGCAATTGGCGGGCAGTGTATAGCACGTAGGCCAACCCCATTCAGGTGGTAGGTGCATTTTGAGTATATCCATCAGTTCTTAGAGTTTCATCATTCAACCCCAATTATTACGGAAGATACGGGGGTGTTTCCATGAGAAGTGTGACACACTGTATATGCCTGAGTGTAATTCTTGATCTAGCAGGGGTCTTCAGTACTATGAAACCACTAGATGTTGCATGTCAAACGAAATGATATTGGTTTCAGGGAAGATGTAGAAGTTTTTGTTGATGGCAGAATGAGCCGTGGGAGAACTGTAACTTGTGGAGTACCACAAGGAACACGTTTGGAACCCATGGTCTGCATTATATACTTTCTTGAACGACTCACTCAGAAAGAACACCGCTGGTACTTTCTTATGTTATTTTCTGACGATACAGGTGTATCATACACACTGCTGTCGGAAATGGTCTTCCCACCACAGTTAACTTTTGAACCACTTGGTATATTGTTATAAAATGTTGATGCATTGTGGGAAAAAATGTAATATTTTGCCGCAAATAAGGTAGTTCCAAAGTTCAAGATTGCGCTAAATTCGAAGAACATCCCTTCACTGTTGTGACAAGCACCGAATAAAACGATTTCTAAGTCAAGCAAAGCAAAAGCTGGCAAGTACACAAATGTACCTTTCTCTGTTTTTCCTGATGTACTCTTTATTGCGCTCGATATGATATTTCCCTTTGTATGGAAGATTTCATTCCGGATCTGTTTTTCAAGAAGAAAATCTGAAATTCAAGAGGAGAAGAAATTTCATCTATCGATTTTTTGGGTCTCAATTGTCTCAATTGAAAATGTGGTTTCATAAACTGATAAAACTCAGATAAAATAAAGTTTAAGTATCAATACAATTATCAAAATTGATTTTTATCAAGTACCAGCAGAATATAATCAATACTTGATTGCAGAATATTAGTGCAACACTTCATTTGAAATACTAGGCCACATAATATTTTTTGAAGTTTGGTGAAATCTCCACCGTTGGGATTGAATAACAACTGACTACAAAAGAGCTATATGAAGGTTGAAGTACCCTTTGAAATGTAAAAATCAATCTGCCCAGAGCGGCAAAACAAATAATTTTATCCTCATGGGAAGTCTGCCTTTGAAGATTCTCCCTTCAAATGGAAGAAGGGAGAATTATAAATGTAATTGGTTTCACAATATTACAGATAATTTCGAATTTAGGGTGATACACCCTTCAATACTATAAAGTTATAAGTAACTATAATATGTTTTGGTTTCAAATCCTTCCAACTTCATAAACGTATAGAGCCACCAGGATGTAACCCAGAATGGATCTTATTTCATCCTCGAAACTTTGTTGATGAAGGTTAATATCCAAGTTTCAGTTTTGCTGGTTTCGATAAATCCGATTACAAGATTTTAATGAAGTTTAATCGTGGGAGCATACATTATCGAATGTTCTAATTAGTTTGTTCCTGAAGCAACTTTCGTTCGTCTAGCCCGAAACATATTTCACGGAAAAGTTTCCTTGAGGTCAATTTGTAATTAAACTCAACTATTCCATTATCCTTTCAATGGAAGTTATTCTTCAGAAATTAAAATGAAGCTGGTGAGAGTAAGTGCAATTAGGAAGTTTGGTTCAAGTTAGAAACTTTCAAAAATATCGCCCAACTTTGGTATTGAGATCTGGAAGTTCCGCAAGGTTCAGTATGGAAAGCAGTATTAAACATTTTTCCTTGGTATGTTTTCATGAACCTGCGATTCATGGAACACACTGTTGATTATTCTAGGAAATTCAAAACAAAATATCTTTTTGTTATTTTTGTGGGCTAAGCTTTCTATAGTGGACTGGATTTTCTGTTTCGTTGAATTTTGTCGTTTATCAGAATGTGAATGGAGTTCTTTTTACACAGAAAAAACATGTATTTTTGTTTCAAAATTTCTAATATTTTCGAGATTCAAGTTGAAATTAGTCATTGTACCAAAAACAAATTTGTTAACAAGTTTTTGAAACTGAAACTGAAAATAAAAGCATTATCCCAGTTAACACAAACATCTAGGAGATGTTGCTTTCTTGATTATTATGGTAACAAAATGAGTTGCATTTAGACGTTATTGTTACCACTTAGTGATGCCAAATGTTATGAATTGTTCACAATTCTCTTCTCATTATTGTCACTTTGAGCATAAAATGTGAAGAAAATTGCGAAGCACATTAACATGAATTTTGGTTTAATTGCGATTTTGTCGGTATAAAGGGAATTAGGTTGGTAACAAAATTGATCGTGACATCACCATCACGGCACAAAATGGCCAGCGGCCAGAGGTGTTTATAGAGTCGAGAGTCAAGTAGAATTTGTATTTGGTTGACGCCATTCTTTAAATATTCTATAGGTACTTCTGATAGTGTGTGGTGTTCTGTTTGCTTCTTCTTATTTCAATAGTTGGATCAAATGTGTTCATTAACAATGCCCAATTATTATTTCTACCAAGAACTGTATCTCTTCAAGGACCGGAACATTTTCAGGATAGGTACCTACTGATTTCGCCGCGAAGAAAATGCTGTCCAAAGGATTGGAGTTGAATTATAGATTTTTCTACATTTCTGTAAATGTTTTTTATTCATGATTCATACATAATTGATAATTTTTTGTTTGTGTATATACTACGGAATCAACTCACGCATTTGTTTTCTAGCATTCCAATCCATATGAGCAGTAAGAATAGTAATATTGAGGTATAATTTCTATTTATGTTGAAACATGGTGAGCTTTGTATTATTCTTGATATACAGGTGAATCAGAAAGTGAAGCGCATTTTTAAATAAGTACCATTCCATTCAATTTCACATTGTTACATCGAAAGGGTCTCAATGTGCATTCGATTCCGAAGAATAAATGGAATGTCACATTGGGCTAATTTCGAGTCACATTTTGCATCACATATTGATGTCTCGACATGACCAACGGGGCACCAAATAGACGTTTATGCGATAATAATGGAAGTCACTTTGCGATTCACTGGTGTGTTCTGAAACATGAATGTGTTCTGACCATTCTGTGTTGACTGGGATCAGACGTCAGATCCATGCAAGTATTCTCTTGTTTCGTTATTTATTTCATCTTATTTTTCTCATCATGAAATAGACCAATTAGACACCACCATTTCTTGAATGAATTCTATTTAGATGAGTGACTAAATTAATAAAGTTTAACCGTGGTTATATTTTTGTCTCCACAATGGTTCTCGATTTGTCGTGGTTCTTAAAATTTTTATCAACAATTTATGGAAAACATTTTTTTTTATTGTTTGAATGACCTAATATTAATTTTTATCATTAAAATCTCCATATTTTTAATAGAATTCGTATACAAATATTTTGAAATAAGGCGTTGAAAATGCGTCAGAATTTGAAATATTTACATGCAAACTGTGCCATAAGGGCTACTTCAATGCTTATTGCAGGGAAGCCAAAAAATATTGAATTGGGTATTTATAAGCAGAACCCTTAAAAAATACATTTTATTATCATTTATTTGAAGTTGTTCAAACGTTTATAATAAATTAATGAATGATATTTGCGGGTCCCAAAGATAACAGAATATAACTACGGACTGGACTGTCTTTCATGTGATGTCGGCTTCCTGCTAGTGTTTTTGTTGAAAAATCATTTATTTTATGCTATATTAATATTCAATCATTTTTATTTATATTTTTTTCTATTTCAAAATATTTTGAGAGTTCAATAGATCAAATTCTGATATCTTGTGATATAATATAATATCAATATATTTCCAGTTGATTTGTTCCCTCTGAAAATATTGAATTGCACGCCCCTGTTCCATCGTGCAGATTATCAAGGCGCTATATTTTTCCGACAGATTTTCAGATACCACTAGGGAAAGTCTGATTCAATTCCCCTGAAACAGATGGACAAAATCGTTAAATTATATCTGGCAACGCCTCGACTATTTATATCGCAAAATACCCCAGGGGCAAACCCTCTTTGAATATTCCTTCCTGCAAATGACCTACTTTCCGAGATGGCACAAAATAAAATACAGTTTTCAAAGAGCAGCAGTAACTTGATAGTTAATTAACAACATTCCGTGTTGCTCCCGCCTGCTCCTATGATTCTCCGCTGGAAGTTCGCAACTTTCTGCTAGCCTTTGCGGCCAACCCCCAATCCGATATATTTGTCCAGTCAAAACAAGGTTTAACCTCCTCAGATATCCGTAAGTTTTGATACTCTGCAATTTCATTCAAAGGTACCTCGGGATGAATATAGAAAAAGTCCTCATGATTATGACGCGAGCTCTAGCGGCAATAAGCGAAAACAGGGCACCCGTTTTGTTTTTTTGTTAATATCTCGAGAACCATAGGTCAAAGTTAAAAGTTTATTCCATACATAACTGAAGATTATTAAATTTCCAACAAAAATTATTATCAATATTTTTCTTGTGTTACCAATGGTTACCAAGTTATAGTGTGGTTTTTTGGAAAACCACGTGTTAGCGTGATACAATATGGCATTTATAATAATATTTGACCATGGTTTGCCAATTTTTTTGGATACCAATTATGATTGTATAAAAAGAGTGACACGACATATATTATAAACCATGAAATACACTAACAAAAAAATGCTGAGGATATTCCAAGGAAAATTGTTTACAGAAAGAGCATTCAACTGTTGATTGCTTCTTGGTTGAAGGCCCTTCATCATCTTGGTCAGAACTTGCTGTCTGAAACACAGTAAGAAAAGGTAGCTACGCATAATATGATGTGAGAAAAACATTATACAAATAAAGGTACATGGAAGGTAAAAGAAAGTAAAATAACGAATGAACATGACGACCGATTTATGTATACTATTGAATGTATAACAAGGAAATTTAAATGTGCGATCTCACCTGATTTCTGGATGAGCAAGCAGCACTGTATTTTTTGTTCTGAACGAGAAACCATTAGGTAATACAAACAACCCTGTCTCATTTCATTATATTATAGTAGTCTTAGTAAGTAGTAGTTAGTAGTAGTAGGTGGCTTAATTATTTTTAAAAAATGCTTTAATTGTTATTTCCGTCAACCGATAAGTGTCCTTTACGATGGACACAATTTTACACAGACCTAATCCAGTTATATGAACATTTTATGCGTCAAAGTTGTTCTGTCCTTCTTAAGGGATCTTATATATTGAACCATATATTCATACACCCCACTTGGCAAAATTCTAGTTAACTGATAAATCAAATAGTTTACGTCAAATAACAGAAAGTGGACAAAGTGTGAGCCAGTATAAATACGTTTATAGCGATTATTCTTTTAATTATTGTTTTGATGTGTTTGTTGGTAAGTATAAAGATGCCTTCAATTTGTACTACATTTTAGCTTGCACAATAGAGATGAAATCACATGTACCATACCAAGGACGAACATAGTTGAACTCAGTAATTCACCAAAAAACAGCATACGTTATTTTTGCTGTTATAATGATAATGGTTATAATACCAAAGTATCACAGCAATGATAATTTCGGATGAAGCAGTATGTGTATGGCCTTCCTGGATGGTAATGTCTTCAATTGTCTTTCTTTGCGTATGTCAATTCGTTTAGTTTTTGAAGATTCATAGTAATTTGTACCCCATTTTGAAACACTTGGTTCGACTCTGAAAATACCTTTACGTTTTTACAGATAATATCTAGTATATGAACAGAGAAAGAACCCTATTCGAGAATGACGATAACTCGATCATTGCAGATTTACCATTGCAGATATTCTTGATTTGTTGAATCAGAGTGACCATGGAGTTGTAGAAAATATTGAGGAGCAAGAAAAAATTCAATGCGAAAGTTTGACGGAATTGCACTAACTTCTTTGGCAATTTTGGATACACAAACTTTGTTTGTTCCTTATAAGTTACACTTGGTTATAACGAGTGGGGATGAAACAACATCAATTTGAAAAATAATTTAAAAAAATTTAAAAGGCAGTTTTTGGTTTACTATTGAAAACATAGAATTTTCGTATTTTTTTTGAGTTCCGGATAGTGAAAGGGTTAACAATTTTGGAAAAAAAATGGGAAACTATTGCGCATGCCGAATTGTGAAACATGACAAATGTCATTAATTTTTGAGGTTGTACTTCTTTTGGCGTTTTGAATCTATATTGAAAATGGGATAACATTTCTCCATAATGTGGATAAATGAAGAATGAGAATAATGCAAGACGCTCAATTAAACTTTGTGTCATTGAAAAAACGATTCATTGATCCATTCTAATAATAATATGTCTGTTTGTTACCTGCTCCCGAGTTTCGTGAATCAATTTTCTGCCGAAAGCGGATAAAAACTCAATAAACTGAGGAACTATGGATTGGGTATATGACGGACAAATGTTTGAAAAGGTAAAACTCGTTCCACATCGGCCTCATAACCGCCGAGAAAAATTCTTTGCTGGTAGTGATTATTTTTGCCTCCTGAGCACGGACTCGAAGTAAAACGCGGCGATCTTAATTTCTTTCAGGCAATTATCCATAAATTTATGAAATGTGTATAAATCCCATATACTGCCACCCTCTTATAATTACCACAATCTACACTTGCTCTCAGGGGAGAAATTCGTCATTGGTTAGAATATTTTGTGAAATAAGAAACTAACAACACTCGGAAAGAAATGTAACCATTGTTACCTTATCCAGATCATTCTGTCCTTATTATCCATATTTGTAGTTATTAGATATATGCATATAACTAGGTAACCATAAGGAATGAAAGAAATATGTACATGATCATTTTTTATGTAAATTTTTTGAGCTTCAATCGTGTAATGAATCAAGTTTTACCTCAGACCAGCTGTCCTCGAGATATTAACGAAAACCCAAGAAAAGTGCCATGTTTTCGCTAATTACCGCTAGAGCTCGTTCCATATCCATGAGAATTTTTGGTGTATCGATCCCCAGGTACACATGAATCAATGTTCAAGGTTTCAAAACTTTCTGATTCTTCAGAAGGTTCGGTAATTTTTCGAGAATTTTTGACTGGACTATAAGTTTCAAAGGCACGACACGCGCCTCCGAATGCCCATTATCGACTCCCAGATCGGCGACGATTATTGGTGGTACAAACTGGAAATTTGACGTTTAATCCGCGGGTGATACATGAACGTTTACCAGAGCAGTCCTGTAATTTTCCGGTTGAGCATATTTCGATCCGGTGGGAGTTGTGCGCTTTCCCGATTTCGAATCCTCGGAGAACTTCCGCTGTGGCTGTATGGCTTTCGGTCATGGCTTGTAATTGCCACGGTCATTATGTTAACATTGTGTCGACAGCTTATCGAGTGGCGGACGAATGGTCCGGAATTTTGATTCGGTGCCAACTTCATCGATAATGAGTGTCACTGAAATTCGGGAACTATTTTTGGCCCTTGAGAGACACAATTTTGTCAACTAGACTAATTAGGCCAAGCTTTAAATGAAAATAAGAGGCTCTTCCACACAAAATGAAAGACGCAAAGGGCCTATACTAATTTTTTTAAAATAGTTCGTGAAAACCACGGTTTTCGTCCCAGCAAAATCGCTTTGTGGAATTTTTAAACAAACGAGTAGTGAAAAAAATTACATTTTTTTTTGTTTTTTGCCAATATCTCAAAAAGTATTGAAGGAATCGTTATACATGAGAGAATTATAAAACCTACAAATTTGTTTTATATACGACCAGATCGGTGAATTTTTCACTCAGAAAATCCGGGAAAACCTCGAAGAAGGGACCATATTTTCCAAAATTAAAAATTTTTATAAATCGGAGGCTGGACAAACAATATTGCGGAAAGTAGATTATAACATGTGGTTTAAATGTGCGTAAGATGGTTTCTGTCTGATGTGTAGTTTTTGCACAATCGCATTATAAACAATTCAGATGTAAATCTTTCTTAACACGTTGACTGCCATGTCGGTCTATGAGACCGAGGAAAAATTATTCTGGTGAGCCACCTCGGTCTCATAGACCGAGGTTGAGGTTGATACACCCGGCCAACTCGGTCTATGGGACCGAGCCAATTTAACTGTTCTTGAAGCCATCGGTCTAAATTATTGTCGATAATATCGCGAAAACAGACCGAGACGGCTTCAGTAACAAGTTTGCGTTGCAAATTGTTCTCATTCGACGCACAGACCGAGTCGGCGTGGCAGACAAATCAGCAAAAACAACGAATTTTTGGAAGATGAATGCTGAACTCTCAATTTCCGAAAAATTCAACGATATACTATCTTCTGAAGGCTGTAATGTCCATAATGGTTTTAAGGACAAAATTTTCGATTTTGCTTCGGCTCTGATACCAAAAATGAAAAAATGAGCACGGCAGTCAACGTGTTAATTTGCCGATTTTAGGGAAATCATCTTATTTAAATTCAGTAAACGTCATTTGGAAGTAGAGATCAATGTCTACAATTTGTATAATTTGGATTTCCACATGAGAGGTGAGAAATGTGTTGAAAAAGTCACGTGAAGTTGATCAAAACACGTTAAAGTGCGTCCGAAGTTAACGACGGACGACTTCGGGTGCACTTTGAAGCAAATAGATCAGTGTTTTTCAACCTGTGGGCGACCCCCAGGGGGGTCGCCAAGCCTTACGCGAGGGATCGCTGGTTAAAAAAAGGCAACTGTTTGTAGGTCCTACACTACAAAAAAAACTACAGTTTTGGTGAGAAGGCTGTGCCTGTTTATTCTTTATTGATTTGTCGAAACGTGGTTCTATTTTTGAGACACAAATAATCAAATCATTTTTTAAGTGAAGCCTTTTTCTCTTTTTAGTTTTAATGTCTACCAATGAAGAGAACGTTAATTCACAAAGGTTAGAAGTGGCCAATGGCAATAATAATTTCAAAGCGTCTCTTGCCAATTCTGGATATTCTTGTTTTATCTTTATCTAGAAGACGTCAATATTTTGCGAATTAAATTCCACTTTAAGCATGCCGTCAGCAGATAAATCTATGAGGTTTGCTTCCAATTTCATGGTTAGATTAGACAGTTCTACAGACTTATCCAAGAAAGGATTTAGTTTCCATCCATGTCCATTGTCAGCTTCAGAGTCAAGCTCTATATCATGCAAGGAATATGAGAACCTACTACCAACGATTGGTCCATTGCAGTTTCTTTGACAATTTTCTGAACACAAGGAAAAGACTCATATAATATATATATATATATATATATATATATATATATATATATATATATATATATATATATAGGAAGTTATTCATGACATTCATGACATCTACAGTCACTAGTTGAAACTTAATTTGACACGAACCAAGGAATCCAAAAGTAGAGGTTTGTCCACAAATTGACAGGCAGCCAACAATTCGTTGTTCTGACCAACCCAAGGTTCAATCAAGTTTCTAATACGTTATGAGGAACGCAAGCAGAATCTAAGTGAAAATAGTGACTGTAGATGTCATGAATGTCATGAATAACTTCCTGTTATATTCTGTCTTGCCTCACGGTATTAATTCTTGAGTGGATTCGTTTTGATTTCGAGAGCTCCATAAATCCTTTCTGATGAGTGCGTTAGCACGAAACAGCTGTCAAAGGTTAGAACTCTCGGAATTAAAACGATATATACTCTATTTTCACTTATATATATATATATATATATATATAAGTAGAAAAGTTATTGGGTATAACCCTCAAAATGTTCTGCAACCGTAGACACGTGTTTCGAGCTTAAGCTCTCATCAGTACGGTAAAATCAAGTGCGAAGATGTACAACACTTGGATATAAAAATAGAAACAAAGGAAGTCAACAACAGGAAGCCAACCACACATTTGTGGCTTCGGTTAGAAGACCTTGTGCTTACAAGGAAACAACTAACGTCGCCACGGAGGCAGCTATAGCTACCAGCGTGACAATCCTACTCAGGAAAATACAAATAGGGATGGATTTAGCGAGGGACAATATATGAAAATATGAGTAGAAAAGTTATTGGGTATAACCCTCAAAATGTTGTACATCTTCGCACTTGATTTTACCGTACTGATGAGAGCTTAAGCTCGAAACACGGGTCTACGGTTGCAGAACATTTTGAGGGTTATACCCAATAACTTTTCTACTTATATTTTCATATATTGTCCCTCGCTAAATCCATCCCTATATATATATATATATATATATATATATATATATATATATATATATAGGGATGGATGGATATATATATATATATATATATATATATATATATATATATATATATATATATATATATATATATATATATATATATATATATATATATATATATATATATATATATATATATATATATATATATATATATATATATATATATAGAAAAGTTATTGGGTATAACCCTCAAAATGTTCTGCAACCGTAGACACGTGTTTCGAGCTTAAGCTCTCATCAGTACGGTAAAATCAAGTGCGAAGATGTACAACATTTTGAGGGTTATACCCAATAACTTTTCTACTTATATTTATATTTTTCAAGCAAAGACGTTGACCACAAACGAAGTTTCCCTAAAAATCCTCTGATTTTATCATTAGCTTTTAAAATGTTTTCTTCCCTTCCTTGGAAGTTCTTGTTTAAAATATTTAGGTTGCTAAAAAGATCGGCAAGAAATGCTAATTTCAGAGGCCAAACAGAGTCACATAAATAATTTGCATATTCAGATTTAGAATCTTGTAAATACATTAACAATTCAGCTTGCAGTTCTAGAACTCTTGTTGATACATTTCCTTTGGATAGCCATCTGACCTCTGTGTGATAAAGGAGATTTTGATGGAGCGAACCCATGTCTTCACAAATTATTCTAAACTATCGAGTTTGCAAGGCTTTACCTTTGATAGAGTTCACAATTTTGATGACATTTTTAAGCATGTCATTTAAATCAGAAGGTAAAAACTTGGCTGCCAGAGCTTGTCGATGCAGAGAGCAGTGTGTCCATTTGGCATTATTGATTTCAATTTCGCCACTAGTCTGCTTTTATGTCCAGTTATAGCTTTAGCGCCATCACTACAAATGGCGATACATTTCGTTCAATCAATCTCGTATTTGCGAGTGCTTTCTAAAAACATGTCGTAAATACACTGACCTGTAGTGTTCGCAGGAAGTGCTTTGCAAAATAAAATGTCTCCGATGATACTTTCATCTGCTTCAAAGCGCACAAATACCACAAACTGTGCACAATCTGACACATCAGTAGATTCGTCAAACTGCAAAGCAAAATGTGGGCTCTTCTTCAATTTCTCGACTACTTGTTCTCGAATGTCACTGGCCATGTCGTTTATTCTACGTTCAATCGTATTGTCAGAAAGTGCCATGCTTTTAAGCTTGCTTGCCTCCTGCCTACCAAACATAATTTCAACCATATCTAGGGCTGCTGGCAAAATAAGATTTTCGGCAACTGTATGCGGCTTCCCTGCTTTAGCGACTCGGTGTGCAATTCTGTAGCTAGCTAACAAAGCGTTTTCGTTGACATTGGATACCTAAAAACAAACATAAAATCAAAAAACTTAATAAATGATTGATTGAAAACTTTTGTTTTTCAATCACCGAATAACAATGTTATTTTATTACCTGAATTATAGTATTTTGCTGCTAGTTGAGGGTTTTCAGCTTCAAAGAAATCTAGCGGCGTATAAGCTTTGAAGGTTCCATACTTTCTCGTGATAATACATCCCCGCAAATTATCCATGACAGTAAAGCCGTTTTTCAAGTAATTGTCGTTGTAATGTCTATTTTTTTCGATTTTAATTTGTTTCCGCCACTGCCACACAATCACAATAATTTGAAAAATTAAAAATTCTTATTTTCGAGGTTAAGCATTTATAATATGTGTTTTAGCGAGTATGTAAAATCGATAAAGGAGGTCGAGTACGGTATTTTGGACACATTTAGAGAATGGGGGAAATTTTCAAATCGTTCTGCAACTGGCGTCCAATGAAACAAAAAATTAAATATTGGACTTGAAAAATAATGTTTTGACTTTATCTATGGATCAGTTCACCTATTTATTTCGGTGTGTAATACTCATTACAAACCCAATGATACATGGCCAATCCTTCTAAGTATCTCCGTTCATGGGTTATCCCCAAAAAATTGGAAAAATTACTCATAATTATTTTTCTAATAGGTGAAACATTGGTTTCGTACACTGGTTGAATGCGTATTTCGAATAGTAATCCAACGGTGAATACCTCATCCCTCCAACTCTTACCGTTCTCATGCCGGATTTTGGCCGGATATAATTTTTTTCACGTTTCAAATTTTTTCCCAATTGGTGGAACATCATGTTTTTACACTGGTTGAACGCGTTATATTATTTTCAACTCTGGCCTCAGTCATAGTATTCAAATTATTCGTGACCAATTATAGTTTTGAACGGATTCAATGATAAATAAGAGAACCGTCTGACGAATTCCACTCAAAGTCGTGTATTCATATTATTGGTGTTTAATTACAGTTTTAAACGTATTGAAGTATTAGTATTCAAATTATTGGTTCCCAATCATAGTATTAAACGGATTCAATGTTAAATAAGAGATGACCAGCAGACAAATTCCTCTTAAATTCGTGTATTCATATTATTGGCGTCCAAATATAGTTTTGAACGCATAGTATTGAAAAAATACTTACAAACTCAATAGGTCTTTCAACTTCCGGGCTCTTCGCGAATCCACGCCCTCACTTATTTGTAAGAGCCCTCCTCCTTTGGACTCGTGTTCTTTTGCCAAAATATGAATACGTACTAATGCAATTTCAAGATAACACATTTTCTTGCAATTTTTTTTTTTTTTCATTATTATTTGGCTTCGACTACTGAGGTCATTAGCCTTTTCGTTGCATATCGTATTTCTTTATATTTTGTTGAAAAGATCTGTCGCTTTAAGAAATTTCAAAACATTATTAATATTTTCGGTACTTAGACAGGACTGATATTATTTGGTAGATTATAACGCTGTCGAGCAGCTCCATATTGATGGCATTCTAATAGAAAGTGCTTGGCGGTTATCGGTGTTTGGCAGTCCTCACAGTATGGTTGTCTTTGTCTTCTCAGCATATATGAGGATATTACGTTCGTATGGCCTATTCTAAGTCGTGTTATCACGACTTGTTCTCTTCTCGTCAGTCCTTGAGGAAGTCAAGTGGCTGCAACATCGGGTTCAACTTCTTTCAATTTCGAAACGTTGTTTGTCCATACGTGTTGCCATGTGTTAAATATTTTTTTTTTTGTGAACTTTTTTGTGTCATTCGGACTGACGGGTATATTCACATCAATATCATTTTCAGTTGCGGTCTTTGCTGCAAGAGTCTGCTTTCTCATTTCCTTCAATTCCTATATGGCTAGGAACCCAAACAAATATGACGGTTTTTCCTGTAAACTGAAGATGGATCAACAGTGCTATGATCCTTTGTACCAGAGGGTGTTTACTAAAGGGGTTTTCTATTGCTTGGATGGAACTCAGCGAAACTGAGCAAAGAATGTACAATTGGAAATTATTTGAGTCTATGTATAACATTGCTTGCCAGATTGCATATAATTCTGCTGTGAATACACTTCGTCCCCCTTATCACGTAGGGGCGTAAGTGACAAAAAAGTGCAAAATTGAGTTACGCCGTATTTAGGCTTTTTTGCAATGTACTTTTTATCTCACGAAGTGGCGTAACTGTATCTCTAATAATGCCGTCACAAATAGAACTTATGTTCATAGCGTATCTATAGGGTGATTAAATTGTCATCAATTTTCGTTTTTCCTCTCTCCTGTGAAATATTCAGAAATCAGATACGCCCCTACGTGATAAGGGGGACGACTTGCTTGATCCGGTAAGGTCCAAAAGTGTGATGATTCCAAACATGCGAATGCACTTCCAGTTCCTTGCTCAGTCTTCGACCCATCTGTAGATATAGACTATATGGCTATTCGGGTGAGATTCAATTATTCCTCTGAACTCCTTTCTGATCACTGTTGGATTGGTTTCTACTTTATCGAATATTAAACAGTCCAAGTTGCTGTCAATAGGTTTCAATAGCCACGGCGGGGACTCACAGAATCCTACCTCATTTCTCGTTTCTGGATAGCGGGTATCCATTGAAGACATCAGTTCTTTCAGGCGTACACCAGTTGGGCGGGAGATAGTAGTGCGTCTTTCATATATGGATTCCTCTTCTTCTTTAAACATCAATGAAAAATTGGGGTGCGATAATTTTCATGCACTTGTGCAATTATAACCGAAAATTTCCTTATCCGCATAATATCCTAATCAATTTTTAAAAAATTGAACAATAAGCCAAAGTATGAAGCATGAATGTTCTAGTTTGATTATATCTGCCTTCCAATGAATAATTATCTCATGTACTAGGTACCTTATGCAAAGCGAGAAGCATACAGTTATTATCTTGCAATGAACTTGCATAGCATAGCAAATGCATTATGGCTTTCAGGCTTTCACCCCTAATCAGTAAGATAACCCACCCTGTAATTGCGAACGTTCGTTAACATAGCGTTGACAGCTTATCGCCCCCCGCAGAGCTATCCATTGTTGAACGCAGCGATTGTCATGTGACGACTGGTTAAGACTAATCTGCATCAGCTCCCTCTATTGGCCACATTTTACAATAATGTCAATCCCAAGTCTCATTGCAAGTGAACGAATCGCTTTGTTATTTATTGATGCATTTGGATGCAGCGGAATTGAGAGCTGTGCAATTGTGCATATGAAACAATTAATTTGTTAAATTTGGTGTAGTGTTAATCGTTTCATTGGCCAAATCGAATCAAAGCACTCGAAACGCAGTAGAGCTGATGATTCGGGATTTGGGAATGACTTTGTGCATACGCATTTGAAGTTATTTGATGAACTGCAGTCTCGTTGCTGTAATTCAGTTCTTGAATAACTATCAGATCATCAAAAACAGAATTTAACGGTTTAAAAAAAAATTGTGGAAGGATATCATGAGGATGTACCCCACCCTGTTCATAGTGGTGCGTACGAGTGTCTCGATTCCGAAAGAATCGTATGGTCTCGTCTCGTTTCCGAGACGAGACTCGAGACGATTCTCGGACAAGTCTAGACGAGACTTTTATTGGTCTCGTCTCGAGTCTCGTGCATGAGGTTTCGCGTCTCGTACGAGAGTCTCGCAGGTGAATATTTCTGCGTGCGGACTTGAAAACCTAATAAAAATAAGAACGGAAAAAACTTTAAAAAAACAGTTATCATAATATTGTCGCTACTAGAGCTGCTATAGTAGCACCCTGAGTCGTATAAGGGGTTATTTCCCTCATACGAACGGTGACTTGGGGTGTAGCTAAAGATGGTAGCTATTGAAACTCAAGGAGTAGCAACACAACATAAACATTTATTAAATAACAACTGGGTTACTAGGGGAAAGTGAAATATACATTTGAAATACGGTATACTCAATATTAATATATGGGATACATAAATCTCTTACCCAAAACCATCACTTAACCAATACATACAGCTAAGGCCAAAAGGGCCTTGCCTATGAGGCTAACTGAGCGCTAGGGCTCTCTCCTCTATAGGAGTCAATTACTAACTCTCTTATCATTCCATTTCATCTTGTATTTGTATAAGGAAATGTTTATATCATTCGGTCAACGATTTTTGCTCGTCTCGCGACTTTGCTAATTTCAATGTCGGTCGTATATGACAATGAACTTCTATCGTGATCGAATTAATGAATAACAAGAGTGAATGGATCAATGCAGTCAAACAATTCAAAGGGCATTACTCGATATCTCGATATTCACTATAATATTTTCAAAATTAACTTAGAAGGAATAATTTTTTTTTATTGAAGTCATTATACCTATGAGATTAATTTATTTTTTTTGATAAACAAGTGTGTGTGAAAATTATAATATAATATCGAGAAAACTGTAGGTAAATATCGAAATCGCCTTAATAACGAATCTGCACGATGTTTGTAATACCTTAACAACTGGGTGAAAAACAAAGTCATTGCGACCAAGAGTGCTGAAAGCTGTTTTTTAATTTTATTTTTCTACTTTTTTCGTTTTCAAAATAATGTGAAGTTTTTATTTTGTTTAGATGTATTACTCTCATATATATATATATATATATATATATATATATATATATTATAACGTAATTTTTCAAAAATTGTCATTTTCTCTTACATTACTTATAGCAAGTATTCAAGTATAACTTATTTCACTGAAACAACAAGATAATGCATGACGAGATTTCGATACTTAACGAAACTCTCGTACGAGAAGCGAGACGAGACGAGAGTGGAGGCTGCGAGACGAGACTTGATACGAGACTTATTATTTCATCGGTGAGTCGAGACTACCTGTGTATGAATGTTTATTCATGAATAGTTACATACATGTTTGATTTGCATAATATATCTTCCACATACATAAACAATACAAGCTATCTAGATGTAGTGTTTCTGGACCGAAGTGAAGTACAGTTATAATAAACAAGATGGTTGGGTACCAGACTAAGTTCATCAAATAATTTGACTTCATGTATTGACTGTTTATAGAAAACTATCCGAAATTAATGTGACACAATATTGAGAAATATTAGAAGACCAAACTCAAAACATAATATGTAGGAAAAACGAATATTCTGTGAACATTGTAAGCTTGTCGAAATAATTCACAGATATTTGGACTAGAGAAAGCTTGTGGGTGCTCTCTTCTTCGACCTCACGAAAGTTTTCGATTCCATGAACCTAAACCACACCGAAACTAAATTGTGAGTGAAAAGAATTACATTTCCGAAAATAAATTCAGAAAACTCCTAGTGAGTAAATGTTACTAAATGTTATATAAAGTAAATGAATGTTACTATAAAGAACGTCAGCTGAATCTTGGGATAGTTCACGCAATGTTAATGACGTCCATAAAGCAGAGTCTGGTGATACCCCAATTTAAGAAGAGCTGTATCTGTAACTGTAGCTGTAACTGTTGAAAATGGTTCACCAATTTTTTCAAAGTAACATATTCACTTTGCATATTCTACCATCAATAAATCCAAATAATGTTGTACCAATATCGTTTGATGTTTTGGGGTTGATATTACTTCAATAATTTTCGTCAATATTATTTTGAAAATCTCCAAGTAACATTGGAACCAATAACGAGAAGAGTTGTCACTTTATCCAGCCAATTTTACGTTTGTACATTTCGCTTTTATTGTCATTATATTGTACCAATATCGACCAAATATTGTTTTGCTACTTGGGAGATCTTCATATGTATATTTCAATACTTTGATTTGATTTCCACAAATGTTTATTATATACACATATTCAGCTACATTGTGGCTCTTTCCAGTGGATAAGTTCAACTAATTAATTTTTCGATCTTAATTCTTTCTATCCTGGTGAAAACTAAACATCTGCACGGAAGTCAGGAGAGCAATTTTTTACCAATCAATCAATGTAACCATCGAGACGCATTTCCCCAAGTCAGGCATGCCTTTGGCCGAATCATCTTCTGATTTTTAAAAGGTGTTGATGGTGATTGATATTCGGCTAGCATCGAGACTATTGACCGAAGACACACCTTTTGTGTTGTAACTGAAACTCCGAAGTTCGCCAGGAATGAGAGATGAAGCTCATCCGAAATCTAAACAACCAGGCTGCTGATGCCTGTAATGAATACAAAGACTCCAGAGAAACTTTGTTAATTTTTGAGGGCTGGGGAACGGGCATTATAATATATTCAAAGCGGATTCCGGTAATTTCTGAAAGTTATAATTTGAGCTCGATCTGATACTCAGATGTACAGATTGTCTCTCTGACATTCATGAAAGATATCTTTGTTAGGGTATTTTATTTTCAAGCTTAAACCGATACTAACGTGGCAACAGTACAAGACATTGAAAATATGTGTATAGATAACAAAATAGTGAATTCCATCAACAAACATCCAACAGAAAACCAATACTTTTCCTAAGTACCAATCGGTTAAAAATCTGTTAGACTCTATTGTGCAAGAACTGCAAATTCTCTGCAAGAATAACTTTGCAAGCGATTTCTGTAACGGAAAGCCTGGATTCAGTGGTAGTAGTAGAAGATTTTTATTCAGTAGAGTAACTGGATTCACAAACACAATTACTTAAACAGTAATAAAAATTGACACATGCTATAAACACACAAGTAATGAAGGATAGGATAAGGAAAATATAAAATTCTGTTAAGTGATTAAAAATGAATGAAAATATAAAGTAACCTTAGAACTTGTATCTATAGTACTGAACTACTGAATACTCTATTTATATTGTTAAATACAAGTACATATAGTAAATGATTACTGAAACCTTGACAATTATCAATAAAACCTTAACAGTCAACTGCTTATGTACCCCAAAAGATTCTGTTTGAAATTCTACATGTTATTAGCATTTCTTTGAGTAAACACAAGCTGTATAGGTACAAACGCAGTGGCCACCACATACAAATAAAAAGTGAAATAACTGAGATGCTCTCCACCTCAATTAATGCATAACACCTTCAATATAGTTACATAATATTACAATATATCTTATCAAAAATCATTAAATTCTAACAATTTTTTATTAAAAATGTCTGTCAAATAATAACATAACCTCCAATGTCGTTATTTCTGCTCTTCTTCGTTATCGGTTGGTGACACCAGAATCCAACCAGATTTTGAATTTTATGAATGAAATGGAAATGACAGTTGCTTCAAGGATTCCGATACGATTTTACTATTTCATTCATTAATACCTCATGTGATCTCTCTTGTCTATGACCCCTACTCTTTGGTATAAGAGTACTCTGACAACTGTGTCACATTTGTTATTTGTTTCAAAATTCGAACATTTCAAACTGTAACGAAAAATTTAAAATTATTTGTTCATTCTGCATTTTTGTGATAAAGTAAAATGGATTTCTACAAATTTTTCAAAATTGAAGGTGATAAAATTCTGTTGAAGGATTCACGTGAGTGAAATGAAGTGTTTTGTATTGAAGTAGGTACATAATCTTCAAAAAATCTTTTAGGTGATTCAGTAATAAAACTACCTAAATCCAACGAATATTTAGAGATGTTTGCTCTAGATATTGCTGAGGTGGAAAGCCCCGATAAAACTAGTATGGGCGAAAACTCGGTTCAAGTCGCTCAAAAAGATACAGAAAAAGTGTCTTATTGGAATGATGCAGGTACAAGGTGCTTTGAGTAAGTTTGGTTACGTTAGGAAAAGGAAGAGTTGTTGTTAAGACGATATATAAAGAGATAATCAATTTTTGAAATTTGTTTGACTGTACCTAAAATCTGTAAAATAAAATACGTTTAAAGTAGTAAAATATCGAGTATTCCATCAAGGGGTGGTCCTTCACAAACACGAATCGTTACACGTACCAACAACTATTACGAGCATGAATATCATAATTCATTGTATCAAAATCTTTAAAATATGAAGGTAGTAATTCCTCAACCAGCTTATAAATGAGAAAATCATAGCAGAGAAGAATAGGCGTTTAGAAACTGAAAGCCAGTTCAGTGTATTCAGCATATTTAATATAGGAGCTTATCGGTTATGTTTCAGAATAATTCGCATCCCACGATTTTGTAGTTTTTCCAATTGTGATATTTCGTTTCGATTAAATAAATACGGCAAAGTTGCACTATAATAAAAGTGTGTCTGAACCATACAGATATTATGTAGACGGTAATTTCGACATAAATACTTAAACATTCGAAAATTCTAGAGAAGAAAAAAGTTTCATACTTTTTTTTTTTGTTATATATTGAGTATGTTCATTTAAAGATGAAGATTTGTCAACAATAAATCCCAAATATTTGATTTCTTGTAATCATTCAATCTGTTCACCACTTATGTGAATATTGATTAAATCCAAGTTAGTGCGCAATCGTTTGTATCTGGAAGCGATAACCATCGCTTTGGTTTCATTCACTTTCAGTTTTATTCATTACCTTTCAAAAAGTCTTGGATATGCGCTAGTGAGGTATTAACGTTGTTAATGCAAGCTTCTAAACTTTTGTCGGAATATAATATCATCTGCAGATCTATACCTAAAGAATATATAATGAATTAAAGCGGTCCCAACACGCTTCCCTGCGGGACTCCCATATTGTTTGACAACTTTTTAGATAGAGTATAATTATTTTCCGTCAACTGTGAACGATTGCTCAAATCTCAAACCAACTGAGAACAGTGTCATTTATACCAAAAAATCTCAACTTATCCAACAATATCTTCCGGTCAATAGTCAGTCTAATACAAAACAAGGGCCAACCTGAGTACCGGATTGGTTAAGTGTGGTTAACCCAGTAATTTTTTTTAAATTTTCAACGAGATGCTTCAGAAACTCTAAGAACGAGATACCATTCTGTTATATTTTCATTCATGTTATTGGACTGAATAAATCACTGTTATTTATTTGAGCATTTTGATTTCGAATTTTTTTTATCATCATTTCATCTTTTTCACAACTTGTAATTTTTCAATTTATTGAGTTTTTCGTGTAAGCGACAAAATCATTCTACTGACAGTTCTGAAAATTAAAATCTGCTTTAAAGTATTTCATCAGCATCTACCTGCGATTTCACACACTATACCTCGGAGATATTCGTAATTACCAAGAAGTTTGTAACAAAGTTCGAAGTTTAACTATAATAGCGTATGAGTTACGGAATTTGTGTAAGATAAGAGGTACTTTCTCCTTCGATTGCTTTGGTTAAATTTTGTATTATGATTCGACTACTTATGTTCTGGGAACGTATTCATCCGCAGCTACAAAAAATGTCTCCCCACTCAATCCTCGAAATTTAAAAATTTGTTCTATGCAATAACTTGCAGTATTGGAAACGGTGTTGGGATCTCTAGCCCCACAGTCAGACGCTCTTCCTTTACAAGAAAATGAATGCTAATAATTTTTTTGGAAGAATAAGACAAAGCTGCTTCCATAAATAGTTTAATCTCAAAGTTCTGGGTACAGATAATACTTTAGACATGTTTTGTTGAACATCTATACGTTCATCTTCAGTTGGAAGTACAATATGAAGAAAGGAGATTGAGTGGAGAGGAAAACATTTAAATTTCAATTAAAGTAAATGGTCCCTCTAGGGACTCATAATACATGAAGTTTTGTTTGTGAGTTATGAGTCCCTGGTGGTACCTCTTAGTTTAATTTTAAATATTTTTCTCTCCACTCAATCTTTCTTCTTCATATTGTACTTTAAAGATGAACAGTGATGCGGTGATGACACCGCAGCAGTTCTCCATTCACATTGCCTAGAGGTGAAAGCTCCATAACCAAACTCGCACGTTATTTTATAGCAGCCAATTCCATATGAATCATAATTCATTGGTTAAGATAGTAAAATTGAGGTATAAATTTTATTCATGTTGAAACACGGTGAACTTTGTTTTATCCTTGATGTAGCAGTGATTGAAATCAATAGGGAATTTGATGTATAGTGAGACTGATGTTACATCGGTCCTTTGCAAAGTGAATTGATTGGTACATGCTACCTACATGGTTATGAAGTTCTGAAATAATCTCATTTGGCAAGTGAGTATGTTTCACTAGTGATTTTTTCTGTCAATAACTAGCCCATCTATTTTCCATGCCTATTTTATACCTTACAATGTTAATAAATGTATTAATAAATTGGTTTGTTTCAAATTTACTTTGTTACTCTTGTGTTTTTAATCAAAGTATTCATTACTATGTATATTTCTGTTTACATGAAGATAGATATTTTTCTTTAAACTATTGAAACTATTTATATTAACTGTCGTTAAAGAAAAGCAAAAGTCAATCAGTTGTTTAATCCTTTTTGAACTGAAATTATCGAAAAGTTATGGGCCCAGGTGATGCAAATCAATTAAATAGGTCGCCAAAGAAAGAGAAAAAGTTTGGAATCAAACAATTCCATTGAGACAACCTCAGTATCTAAAAATTAAGAGTAAAACCCATTTTGCAAGAAAATGGTGTTCTTGAATGTTTAGCGGCTGATTCCCCAGCTGATGAAGGAGAAAAGATAATATTTGAGCAACGGGACAACAAAGTCAAATCCACTATTATTCAATGTGTGGCAGACTCACATTTGGAATATGTGAGAGAAGCAAAAGAAAAATGGAATAGATTAACATCGACATTTGAAAGATTAGGAGTTTCAAGTCAACTGTTTTGCTTGAAGAGACTGTTGATAATGAAATACAACGAGGAAGATGAAAGAACTATATTTTGAAAGTCCATGAAAGAGTTCATACCGGGGAAAAACCGCACCAGTGCAAAATCTGCTCAAAGAATTTTAATCAGATCGGTATTTTGAAAAAACACGAGAGCACCCATGGCGGACGGAGACGGGTCGTCATCAAATGCCGAGCTAAAAATGGAGTGCAAACATTGTAAAAAACCAGTAGTTTATGCGGTAAAGTGCAAAAAGTGTAATCATAACTTCCACCCTCGATGCATGGTTCAAGCCGCGCAAGCAAAAAGTGCATTATGCCGACATGAAGTACACGAGGAAACATTGGAAAGTGAACATGAAGAAAGTAAAAAAAGTGAAACTGACAAATCAATAGAAAGGTATGTGGCAGAAAACAAACTTCTTCGCCAATTAGTTAAAGAATTAGAATCAAAGTGCGAAATTCTAAGTGAAAACTGTGGTTTATTAAAGGAGAAGATATCATTCATCGCCGAAAAACAAGCAAATTCCACAAAAAATCAAAGAGACAGCAAAAACCCAAACATTGACAAAGGTCGATCACCTTCACCTTCAACTTCATCCAAACAAAAACAAATAAGCTGTGTACAAACAGTAAACAGCGATAAGCCTACATTCAGCGAGGTTGCCAAATCCACGCACCAGGACACAAAGCTGGGAAAATCTCCACAACAGATGGCCAATTACAATGAAAGACAGAAGAAAATTATCACAACCAAGGAAGTCAATGCCGCGATCTCAACTGCACAATCAACAAACAAAATGAAGGAGCTACAAGACCTAGGAAATGAGGACGAAGACAACTGGAATTTAGTGAAATCAAAAAGATTGCCTTGGAAACACAGACGATTTGTAATAGGTCGTAATGAAAATGACACTGGCATCAGTACGATCGCCAAATACACATCTCTCCACGTCACGAGACTTCACCCCACAACAAAGCCGGAAGACCTGAAGAAAACCTTGATCAATGATTTTCCTGAAGTTTCCTGTGAAAATCACACGTCCAAATTCCCCGATCTCTATGCATCCATGAAGGTGACGATTAAACAAGAAAACTTCAAGAATGCTTGGAGACGCGAAATATGGCCAAGCGGAGCGCTAGTATCCCGTTTTTTAGTGAAAAAGAGGACGATGCCACACACACAAGAGGAGGCAGGTCCACAATCTATCAAGAACAACTAACATTGGAAAACAATTTCAAGATATTTCATGTAAATATTCAATGTCTTGCAAATAAGGTAAACGAACTATGTACTTTCACTGACAATTCTGATTTTGACATTATTTGTCTGTCTGAGCACTGGCAAACCACTAATAACTTGTCCACTATAAATATAAGTAATTTTTATCTTGCCTCACAATTTTGTCGAACACAACGACAACATGGAGGTGTTGCGATTTACTGTAGGAACAATCTGAATTCGAGAAACTTGAATCTGAGCAAATTTAGTGAAGAAATGCAATCTGAATTCTGTGGTATTCACCTACAATCCCTAGATATTCTGGTAATAACAGTCTACAGGTCTTGCACAGGAGATGTTAACCTATTCATTAATAATCTAGAAAATTTAATATCCACTTACCTCAAGCTGAATAAAAAAATTGTCTTGGTTGGGGATTTCAACATAAATTTCATCTCAAACTCGTTACCTCTCTTCAATCTAAAATGTATGCTACAATCTTTTGGATTGGAAATAATGATATCAGATTACACAAGAGTCTCTGCATTATCTGCAACATGTATCGACAATATAATTTCAAATCTGGATATACACACCAGTAAAGCTGGAATCTTAGATCCATGCCTGTCCGATCATAAGGGACAATTTCTATCCATTTCTACCAATAAACCTGTAGATCAGGAAATTGATGATATGCCTAGAATTTGCTACACAAAAAAAGGATTTGAGAAATTTAAAACATCTCTCTCTCATGTAGATTGGGGTATCCTTGATTCACCTGACCAGAATATTAATAATACATGTAATTATTTCATCAGTACTCTTCAAGAGACCCTGAGCCAATCATTTCCTGTAAAGAAAAAAATGAAAATCGACCATAAAACAAAAATACAATGGTACAATGATGAACTCAAAAAAATGAGAAACAACCTGGAAGCTGTCAAAATTATATCTGAGGTGTCTGGATGCAATAAAGATATTGAAATTTATAAACATTTGAAGAAAACTTATCATTTTGAACTATTAAACCAAAAAAAACGAGCATATGATGAATATATAATAAACTCCGCCAATAAGTCGAAAGCTTGCTGGAATATAATCAACTCGGAGAGAAATTCAATAAATAAAAGAAAGATTTTCCATGAATTCTCAGAAAACAAATTTAACGAATTTTTTTGTACCATAGCTGAAAAAACAATTAAATCTCTTCCACAACTAGATGCTGATGGAGAAAACAATTTCAAAAAATTCCCTTCTCCTGTTGAGACCTTCTTTCTAGAACCTGTCTGTCAATATGAAGTTCATAGTGCCATAAATAAATTGAAAAACTCTAGTTCTCGAGATATCCATGACATGAACAGCCACTTAATAAAAGAAATAGTCGAACAAATTGTCATGCCCTTAACTAACCTAATAAATCAGATTTTCAGCAAAGGAATCTTCCCAAATATTCTCAAGATTTCCAGAGTTATACCCATCTTTAAAAAGGGTGACAAATCATCCTTAGACAATTATCGTCCAATTAGTATAATATCCATAATTGGAAAAATTGTGGAAATGATCCTAAAGGATCGTCTTTATTCTTATTTTGAAAATAGGTTCTTCTTCAGCGAATCACAATTCGGTTTTCGCAAGAAAAAATCTACCACTCAGGCAGCTTTCCATATAGTGACTGACATAGTCGAGGGCCTTGATCAGGGCAGACACACGTCACTAACACTATGTGACCTGACCAAGGCTTTTGACTGTGTATCACATGCATTACTTATAGACAAATTGAGTCACTACGGACTGAGAGGTACCATTTTGGACCTTATTAGCTCTTACCTCAACGATAGATATCAGTGTGTGGATTTGAATAACAGGAAATCAGATCTCAAACAAATTGAACATGGTGTACCTCAAGGCTCCATACTTGGACCATTCTTGTTCCTAGTATACATAAACGACTTATGTCAGTCTATTGCACCGATAAAATGTGTCCTATTTGCTGATGACACCACCCTCATATACTCGGGTAAGTCATATGATGCTCTACCTAAAGCTGCCGAACACGATAAGAACGTGGCAAAAAGCTGGTTTACGAGAAATAAATTAAAATTAAATGAAAACAAAACTCAGAATTTGATCGTCTCCTCAAATCCTCTTTATCAAAAAGGACAAAATATTTCACTACTGGGTATTAAAATCGATGATCGATTAAATTGGTCCAGCCATGTGGACTATATGCTTAGCAAGTTATCAAGTGTCTTATTCATATTGAGGCAACTCAAACCTGTCACTAACACGAATGTACTCAAAATCACATATTTTTCTCTATTTCACTCTGTCATATCCTATGGCATTCTTCTTTGGGGTAACTCTAATAATGCAATAAGGGTTTTCAGATCACAGAAAAGGGCAATAAGAATTTTGGCAAATCTTGGCTATAGAGATCATTGTCAACACTATTTCATCAAACTAAGTATAATGCCACTCCCTACCCTTTATATATTTACAGTTCTGCTGGAAATACATAAAAACAGGAGCAATTTTTCTAAGCACTCCGATATACACAATTACAATACCAGATCTGCGGACTTGTTAAATCCTCAAAGACACAGATTAGCTATAAGCTACCAAAACTCTTTAAATCTCACTTCATACAATACTCTCGATAGATCAGTAAAATTACTAGAATTCAAAAAATTTAAAATAACAATCAAAAGATTTCTTCTCGAAAGTTGTTTCTACAGTGTATCGGAATACCTCCAAAAAGCCAACTCTCTTAGAGTCTAGACTTACAAATACTGCAAAGATCCTGCGTTTCGTGTTCTTTCTTTGTTCGTCATATTATAGATACGATGCAAATACTGCAAAGATCCTGCGTTTCGTTTTCTTTCTTTATTCTTCATATTATAGATACGATTATATATATATATATATCCTGTATTATTTTAATGAGTTTTAGTGAATTAACAGCAATGTATCTCACGTTACAATTTTATTACCTATTGATATTTGATATATTTTTTTAATCTTTATATTTTTTAATCTTTTTACCACTACCATTAATATTTTAACATGTAATTGTTTTGTATTGATATTTTAACATGAAATTGTTTTTGTACTGATTCTGACCTGCCGCAAACATACTGTATGTAACGTGGTTAAATAAACTCTATCTATCTATCTATCTATCTATCTATCTATCTATCTATATCCTGTATTTTATTATTCAGTTCAACTAAATCATATAATGTGGTAGCTGCTATTGAGACATTGTCATCCACAAAATTCATTATTAATTTTGTAAAGAGTAGATTATTAGAAGAAACTGAAACAAGTCATTTTTGCGAACATCCCTGGAATGGTGCTGCATTTGGTTCAAGATTACGTGGAAAATCAGAAACTAGATGTTTTGGTTGCAATGAAATAGGACACGTTCAACACAACTGTACCTGTAAGAAATACAAGAAATCGTACACAAGAGACAAACGATTGAATCAAAGTCGAGATGGTGATAAGCAAAACTTCAGTCATGCTGTTACTGCTGGTGAAGCATTCTCGTTCTGGTTCCATCCCTAATTCATTATTGAAAATAGTCTGGTACTTAGAATCATGAGCATCAGACCACTTGAGGGATGATTACCACGTTTTGGAAAACTTAGAGAAGTTAGAGAGGGTTAGAGTGAAAATTGGTATTGCAAAAGCAGGCGGAGAATTAGAAGGAACTCACGTTGATGATATCAAGGTAACCAGTGACATCAATGGAAGAATTATTTTGATATATATTTTGATGAATAGTGATAAAGTTTCGACCATCTATGTTTTATCGAATATGGTTGTATTTTTCAACAGGCCTGATGAAAAATTCTGGTTTTTCTTCAATACAACCTAACGCCAACAACCATATTCAACAATTTTGATGAATGTCATCTACGTGCCAAATCTAAGACAAAATGTAGTGTCCTTCGGCAGAATTGAAAAAAGAGGATTCATGATTCAATTCCATGTTGAGCAGATGTTGATTTTGATGGGTAATGAAATATTCTCTCTAGTAATTATTATTCAATTTTCATTTTGAACAAATAGATTCTGAGTAACTTGTAATCGTCTGGTGAATGATTATACAAATTGATTTTCAAACAATTTTTCTGAGACTTTGTTGGTCTGTACCGAGATGGTACGAGCAGATAAGAATTGCGTGTTCTATAATCATGGATATCCAAATGTCTAGTGAAGTCAGATTTATTTTTATGTATTTCTCAAAGGGTATTAAAAATAAATAAGGAGGGTAACGGTGAAACGCCTATCTTCATCAATAAAGATTTACAATGTTCCCTGAAATCAGCATTCAATAGTATTCTAATGATCTTTTTTTGTAATACTCTGACAGAATTAGGTGAATTTGAATAGTGATAAAGTTTCGACCATCTATGTTTTATCGAATATGGTTGTATTTTTCAACAGGCCTGATGAAAAATACTGGTTTTTCTTCAATACAACCTAACCCCAACAACCATATTCAACAATTTTGATGAATGTCATCTACGTGCCAAATCTAAGACAAAATGTAGTGTCCTTCGGCAGAATTGAAAAAAGAGGATTCATGATTCAATTCCATGTTGAGCAGATGTTGATTTTGATGGGTAATGAAATATTCGGCATCAACCTTAATCGAATCTGTGACGTTGTTAATGAAAAAAAAAAAGTTAAGATAATAAACAAGCGTCGTCACTATGTACCATCAAGGAAATGAAGATCATTTTCATCATTATATATGTTCCACAGCCAACCACCCCACATCGAATAATGTTAATTACAAGTCATGATAAAGATATCCCTCCCCCAATATTGAATCAAACCTAATTATACGACGCTAACTTGTTGGGGAGATACCATCAATCGTCTTGGGGAAACTAAGCAGCTCGTGAAACTCAGGACCATAAAAGCTCATAACTTATTGCGACACCGCATTAAAGAGATACAATTCAATGAATTCGGTGCGTATATCAAGAATACTAAATCTACCCCAGCGAAAAGCATATTATTCTCGGAATGTATTCGGAGAAATATAATCGAATTCGTTCGCAACAATATTACAGAATGAATGATCTGTTATTCAATTTGTATTTGAGCCTGTTCCGCTTTACGACATATTCCATAACAGGTGATTTAATCCTGAATTCGGTGTATCGTTATATTCTGCGTTTTTATTCGTTGCAAAGACGTCAGTCTGAATATCTATTCCAATAATGCTTGAATTTCTGTCACAAATACGAATGAATGAATGAAGTATGAAAATTGAATTATAAAAATTCCCACACATCAAAACATTGTTAGATGAGGAAATAGCAGATACCAAAATTGGGAAAAGTGGAAAAAAGTGCAGAACAAGGAGCATACTAACGCTGTAGACGACAAGCAAGCACTGATACGACATATTATTATAATTGAAATAAACCTACGTATTTGAAATATTAACCATTTAACTCCTAGAGTTGCACATATGCAACAGAAATTAGTACTAGTATGTCATATCTACGATCACGAGGTTAGGTTTATTACATTTCGAAAGACGTTGGCATGAACTCGCGTGTTGCATATATGCAACGCTAGGATATTACACTACAGTATTTCTTTAATTTCAATCAACTTCGGATAGGTCATGCCGTTGATCCCATTGACATTGAACATATTTATGTGGAGCCTTCTGAAGTCATAATCATAACACATGAAGATTCTGGTGACGAAAATGACAATGAGGAACTAAATCATCTTCTAGGATGACAACTTCGGGTACAAGCGGAACTGAAATTGGGCACTAACCGAAGAATTAGGTCATGTGGTGAAATGGTTGGAGTACGCGAAGAAGAGGATCCTTCGCAAGAAACATCTAGAAAGCGACAACAATAGGAAACAAAGGTCCGCATATAACTCTGGATGGAGTGAAATGTTCATTTGGAATTTGTGTCTAATAAAATGAGAAAAATTTGAGGAGATTTTTGCAATATTCGCTGGTACTATACAGTGTGTTTCACTTCTCATGAAAACACCCTCGTATCTTCTGTAATTTTTGACGTAGAACCATGGAATTTCCAGTATAGATGAATTCACTAGAAATGAACTCACTGCAAAGAAGGGTTCATCCTACATGACATAAACTGCACGCCAGCAAGGATAGAATCCTTGTTTTTCGGGAAATTTATATTAGAGGATAAAGTTGGTACGAAACTCCATCGGATTCGTATTTAGGATCTCCAAATTAGCACTAATACACCTGTCTCCTGAAAAAATTTCAGTTATGAAAATTTCTAATTTGTATCACTTCTCATTGAAACTCCCCCGTATATAGTCTATACAACTCCAGGTCAAGCCGCGTCAAAACAAATCATCGATGTCAGAGTGGTGAAATAGGCAGGGCCGTATTCAGAACCGTTCTTGAACAATTCGAAGAAATATAATTTTTGACAACTCAACTGAAGTTATGGTGTAGTGAAATTGGGATGAAAAACGCCAAATTCTGCAATGATTTATTCAATCTGATGTAGATGAACTGCTATCATCGAAATCAATTATAATTGGTTCCATTTCAGCGTGTGCTTCCATAATATTATCCAACTCCCACATCTTTTTTTTCTACCTTGTCAATAACATGTGACACACAATGTGTAAAATTTCAAAATGATGCTGAATGAAAAAGGGACGGAACGCTCGCTTGGTTAATTCGACGCACTTATAGAAGTAGATCAAAATTAAGTTACAATATATGATTAGACAATTTTTCAATACAAACGAAACTTCCTTAACTAAATATCATAAACCCCTTTTTGCGCGCCACTGGTGTTAATTATCTTCACTAGAAATATCCCTTGTTGCAGTTTAGATGGTGGGTGTCATTGTTTAACTGAAAAGGCCACAATTTAAAATAAAATCAGAATTGCATAAAATGGCGATATTGCCATAGCAACGCAATTTTTCAAAAATATTTCAAAGGTATCTCGAGCTATCGGCCCAACAATTCACCCAAGAACTAAAAAAAATTTCTAGGGTCCCTCACATTTCCCAAATTATCGGTCAAAAATTTGAAATGTTTCTGGCTCTAAATTCTCACCCTGTACAAAAATAACGAATGACAAAAAAAGAATTTCGACGACAATGATGCATAGACCAAGAATGACGCTTTCCACCTTTGGTTGAAAATCCAACATCGGTCAAGAAATGTCCAAGTTATAGCTAGTCAAAATTAGGCAATTTTTTGGCTGTCCCATTTCATCTGGCAAGTAGTTTATATTGTTATGATATTACTAATTCAAACTTCACAATACTCAGCATTCAAGAACTGAAGACAAGTCATGTACGTTAAGCAATGTTACTGATACATATATTTATAAGTATACTCACATGTTCGAATATCTTACCCTGAAGTAACTCATAAACAATAAGATTAAATAAATCGATATAAAATATATGTAAAAAGTTCAATCAAATCAACAATCCCAACATGCGTCGAGTATCGGCATAACATGCATTATCGCAGAAAAGTCCGTACCTGTTCGAAATGAACAGTGCGTGTTTCCCACTCAAACCTGTCTGAGAAACATAGACCAATAGCGGCCCTACTTTCCTCGATCACGAGCAAAGCACGCGTTGATCACGTCTTGACCACTATTATTTATTGGCTTGAGTTTAACTTGAATTTACTGTAGGAATGAACTCACTGCACAAAATGGTCATCTTACGTGATATACACTTCACCCCAGCAGCAATAAAAAAATGGGCGGTTCTATCGTTGCTGGCGAGAACTTTGTCAATTTGAAAAGAATGAAATGAAAAACTTTTTTTTTTTTGACAAAGTTCCCGGAATCTGTGATGGTGGCAAATTTTATATGTTTTCTAGGAAATTAATACCTACTTTTCCAACAACTCAATTATTTCATTATTTCAGCAACAATTTTTTTTTGTTCATTTTACACCAAAAAAGTTTGTTTGCAACCTGAGTTGATCATGGAGATTTGGGAATAAAACTTGCTTTATCTCCCCAACTTTATTGTCAAAGGGATTTTCCTGTTCAGACAATATACGTTCTTTGACTGATATCAGGGATGAATAAATGTATTTGTTTATGATATGAAATTTGACAACGATACATTTCATTTTCGTTGCAGGTCATTTAGTGAATAAAAAATCAATAAAAAATAGTATAAAAACAATTACAACAGAAATATGTAAAATACTTATATAAAATTGTATGAGTACAAAAACAACAAAAATATGTGACTGAACAGGTAGTCACAAGTTGATATGATCTACGTAAATATAACTAGTTATTAAAGAAAAATGTACAACATCAGGAAAGAGTCGAATTCAGATATTCCTCAGTACTATAGAAGCAACTCTCTAGTAATTATTATTCAATTTTCATTTTGAACAAATAGAATCTGAGTAACTTGTAATCGTCTGGTGAATGATTATACAAATTGATTTTTCTGAGACTTTGTTGGTCTGTACCGAGATGGTACGAGCAGATAAGAATTGCGTGTTCTATAATCATGGACATCCAAATGTCTAGTGAAGTCAGCAAAGCATACCTACACATTAATATGGTAACATGAATTGGCTTAAGTCATTGAAGTAAATTAAAAAATATTTGACAATTTTGTTGGGAAAAAATTCAACATTCATGAATACCAATTGAGATCTATTACTCAAATATGATTTGAATAGTTCAAGAGGTAGTCCTCTCACCCCATAGGGTTCTATTTACCCGAGAAGTGAAGAATGTGAGACACAGTCAAAAGCTTTGGAGAGGTGGCAAAGGGTTGAAGCCACATGCTCCCCGTTTTCAAGACCTTCAACCACCAGATCAATCACTTTCCTAACAGCGTCAGCTGTTGATCTGTTACTCCTAAATCCATACTGATTTTTGACAAAAATATCATTTTGCACGAACTAATGAACTAATCTATTTTTCAAGATGATTTCAAGAATTTTGCCTGGAACCAGAATAATTTTGAGGTAATTGTCAACTAGGGATTTATCTCCTTTCTTAAAAATGGTAAAAATTTTGCCGATTTGAAACAGTCTCGGAAACGACCTGATGTTATGCAAAAATTCAAGAGTAAAGTAATTGGATCAATTATAATTTCGATTAAACCTTTTATAATATCGCTATTCATGCCATAAGAATCTAAACATTTCGAATTCTTTAGATCATTCACAGCTTCAAGTAATTCTGAACGCAATATTGGTGCCAGTAAAAAAGATTGTCTTGTTGATGAAAGAGGCTGAAGAAAACTGGTTAGTTTTCTTCGTCAAGAGGAAGAGTAGATATGTAGGAGTTAAAGCCAAAATGTTCATGGAAACGGTACACTATTGACAAACAAATATTATCGTTTCAAACAAAACTACAACTGGATGATAACTTTTCATAATGGAAACAGTTCGATGCAGTTTGGTAATCCCAAATCACCCGATTTTACGAAACAGACATTTTTGTCCCTATAATGAATTCATGCACACACACACACTATACGGTCATAAAGTGGAAGCTCTGTACCGACTGGTCCAGCACCTCATGTTTTTCCCAATCCGAGCCAACGCAGTTTGATTCTAATTTCCAGCGCGTTGAATAGCAACAGACCGGATAACAGGCAGGCTTTGAAAGTGGAAAAAACCGTCCCCTCTGTGGATTATCTCCGAAACCCAATTGTCACAGATTAAATCGCATTTTAATGGCCTGTTGAGAACAGTCCACTCGACACTGGCGGATCCAGGGAGTGGTAAAGGGGGTAGTTATTCCCCCCAAGCCTCTGCCGATATGTTCATAGGTCGAGAGCCTAATCAGCTGTCACCAAAGTCATGCTATAGGGGAAAGGGGGGAATATGCATCGTCGGGCAAAATTGACCAGTTTCAAATCTCATAAACTTGGCGCCAACCGACCGAGAGATGTGCCTTATTTATACGATTAGAAGTGCCATATCTCGTCCTCTGTATACCTGTTAACAGCTCTGCTCGTGTTTGACTGTTTTATTGAAATTGTACTGCTGTTATTAAGGTAGGGAACTCTTTATACATTCTAAATGTAAATGAAGCGAAGATTCTGTACATAAGTGTCTTCAGTGCTTACCTGGAAGTAAATACTCTGAAGATAATTAAATTGAAAGTGAAGTTTGAGGTTATGAAAATCGGAAAATTAATAATGAGTACTTACTGGTCAGACAACAGGAAGCATCGAAATTTGCAAAAACTTTGTTTAGATACATAGCTAAAGTAAGCCTAGGGACTAACGAAAAGACATGTCAGGAGCTTGAGACCATGTGTGTATATCAAATGAATGAAAGACAACTTGTGACAGAGGGTGTCACGGAGAATAGTACCAACTTGAAAAGTGATACAAAATGAATTTTGAAGTATTGCCACCATAAAATTTTAATTAAAATTAGTAACCCTATGATGAATTGAAAAATGAAAAAATTAATTCCAGCTGAACCAAGTTTCTAATACTTGAAGAGTCGGCATTCATAGCGAAAGTCTACCATGTCTCAAGAGATATTATCTGGGCTTGCTTTATAACATATTCACATATTACTTGAATCTCTCCACATGCGGAGAATTCTAATAATTTTAAAAATAATTTTCATAACAATCTGTATTGTTTCTCATTTTTACCTGTACCTCACATAACATGCTGTTATTTATATCAATTATTACATCTATAGCAATCATTCTCATCAACACAGTAAGTGCTTCTTTTCAATTAGCTTTCATTCCATTCAATCGTACAAATTTGCTTGTTACTTTTAGCTTCCCTGGCGATGACAGTATTAACTGTTGAAATATCGGAAATAAAGTGTTAAAAGACTACACGTTTTCCTTGCTGCTATACCCAACATTTTTCTGTTTCGTATCCTAACAAGTCAGCAATCAGCATATCAATGTATATAGATTTGGAATGGTAAAAGAAAGAAAACTGGAGTTAAATATATAAAATAGAATCTAAATATTCATCTGATAACATTTTGATAACTCATCACGGAAATGTAGACTGATTTTAATATTGAGGTACATATTTCACTTTTCTTATAGAGTTCCCTACTTTTTTTATTGCATATACATTTTGGGAGTGCGTTTAATTTGAACTTTAGTATATGCGGAATGTTGTTCGTTTCATTTATTATCGTTATGATGACTGAAGAACTTTTTTTCAATTATTTTTATGTTGAACAGATATTGTTGACATCTCATTTTTGTAACAACGAATTTTATTGTTTATTTTCATTATTTCATTCGTCTATTGAAATATACTTACATTTTACTCTTCTAATATGAAAATTTTCAAATTCATTACCACCCCTTAACCCTGGAGCCGCCACTGCCACTCGAACCCTATACATGCATATAAATCCTGCGCAATAAACTTGTCGATGGGACACAGAGTGTCTGTATAAAGAGTACACCATATCCCGATATATGGATATCATTTACATAATATTCATAAATTTCGCATGAGTTTGTGCTAGATTAAGTCAGTTCACATACGATGGTGTAGGGGTGAAAACAATTTAGCGTTCAGTTAGTGGTGGAGTTTGTGAGCTTGAAATTTATACTCGTATAAGCCGATTCAACGATCTTATCTTGGTTGGTGTCAGTCTTATAGGAAGTTTATTTTTAATCAACATAGAGGGTTGACTGTTGACTCATGGCAAAAATCAATGAGGAATTTGAATGATCAATAAAAAATAAATAACAATAAAAAACTTCATTGTTGAAAAGCATAGGATCAGCTGGTTGTGCATAAGAGTTTGCTATGTCCGTTATCGTATACCTCCTATCACTTGATGAATTATATTAATATTTGATGCAAGATTCAAAAATAATGTATCACTATTTGAAACTGAAATATCTCTCCCGAATACTGGTAATTGCAGAAAATGCCTATTAATAGATCATGACATTTAGCTGCGGAAGCTTAATTGATATGGATTTGGGGGAGTCACTATGAACTGGTTCAGATCTCATCTCTCTCATAGAAAGTAGTGTGCAAAATTATCCACTACCTCTGATACAATCGGAATAAGGTGTGGAGTGCCCCAGGGCTCTGTACTGGGTCCTATACTTTTTCCTTTGTATATGAATGACCTTACAAGTCTACCAATTTCGGGAAATTTTATGGTATTTGCAGATGATACAACCATATTAGGGCACCATTGAGATAACGAAAGACTCCACGAAATAATGTGTGATGACATGGTCTTAATCAAAGACTGATGTGATTCTAATTTACTACTGAATACCAGAAAAACAAGTGCCATTTCTTCCAAAACTGTGATACCGGATGTGAATATATGTAGTCAAATATTAGTAAATAAGGACACAGCTAAATTTTTGGGAATTCACTTGGACACGAATCTGAAATTTGAAAAGCACATATGGAACTTGAATAAAAAATTGGCATCTGGCTTTGAGGGTGGTTTCTAATGAGTTGGGATTTGCTGCTGAAAAATCAGTTTATTAAGCACTTGTGGAATCCCATTTGCGTTATAGTATATTATTTTGGGGAGTTTGTAACAACCAATTGTTTCAGTCAGTGTTTATACTACAGAAGCGAGCAATTAGATACCTGTGTAAATAAAATTGAGGGACTCATGTAAACCACTCTTTATTGAACATCTTGTGATCCTGACCATTGTTTCAATTTTTATGTTAGAAACGATTTCATTAATACACAAAAATAGATTGGATAACGAAGTAAATGATGTCCCCTGTTATACTCGTCAAAACGAAAATAGTTCAAAGCTCCCCATTCCTATGACAAATCTAATAAAAGACTCCCTGATCTATACCGGGGTGAAAATGTATAACATATTACCTTGTGAAATTAAGGAAAAAAGGTAGGTACAATATTTTTAGAAACATGACAAAAAAACTACTTAGTGATAAGGCATATTATAGTTTAGCGAGTTTTATGAGTTTTTTGATGTTCTCTTTTGTAATTTTAAAATTATGAACTTCATATTTACCACATGTCTTATTTTTCCATAACATATCTTTATCATGCCTGAAATTGTTATAATTTGGCTATTTTTTAAATTTTAAGAGTTTGTATATTACATGTTATTTTTAATTTTACCTGTGTTTGTCAACAAGAATTCAATCTTATGTACAATAAACATATTTATCATCATCAATATACAGGATCCTGCAACAAAAGGGGGTGCTCTTCCACATCTCTATAATGGTAATAGATAGATGGATGATTTCATGAGCAAAATGATACTTTTTTATGAGCTCTATACGAAATGAAAATGATAGAACTTGCACAGAATGTTCAGTTTTTTCGGGGGGTCCCAACTTTATTTTTTTAAATGGCAACTTGTTCTCTCATCAGTTTTTCGTTTTCTACGTGAGTAACTTTAAGAATATTTTTTTTAGAAAATATCAACGGTTGTCGATAGTTTCAGAATGACAGCTTTAAAAAAAAAATCGTCACTCATATAATATTTGAAAATATAATGTTGTGCCAAGTCCCATTGAAATTTATTTTTAGTCAAGTAGTTTACGTTGGTGAATCAATCAAACGATATATCTGAAATCGACCTGATATACAGGGTGTGAAAAACAGCTGCTGTTTATATCGCCAAAAAAGTACTATTCTTCTCATTAGCAAAGGTATGGGTAATTTACTGTCATTTTACTTATTTGAAACATTACCGTTTTTATATAATTGATTTTCTCAGGTAGAGTTTTTGGTAATTTGTTGAATTAAAGATTCGTTTATTTTTAACGTAGGAATAATCGTTTGCCAGCCGAGTTCAGAGAAATTGAATGAAAAACCTGCTAACTAGGAGACCGTATAATATTTTTTTCTAGAATTTTATGACGATAATTTGTAGATTGAATTAATGTATTATTTCTTTTATTGTATCAGTATACTTTTCTTCATTTCATCATTATTTGTATATTTGCGTTTGCCACTTTTTAAATTTTTTTCAGGCGAGTTATTACCAAAATTTATGAATAAATAATTATTTTACCGTGATGCCAAACTTGGAAATGGTCGCAAAATTGGGGAACAATAAAGGATAATATTTTCTCGCATTTTTTTTTATAAAATAAACAAAATTGTTTATAATTTACATTTTTAACAATTTTGCCGATCTTGTAAGAGGGCACACATTTTTGTTGTTTCATTGAGCACTGAAACATAATATTTGTGAAAATTTTGTATTGTTTTGCTATTTCCCCCATTTTTGCTATTGTTACGAGATTCAATACAAACCTCCTAACGCCGCCCCTGTTTCCCTTGTGACGCTGCAGTGTAACAATTGCATGACAAAGGCCGTTCGCCTCATCGAGAAATTCATCAGCGCGCGCCGCGCTGATGAATGATGATTTTTCTGGATAGATCAATCGATGGAAGTCTAAAATTCGTGAACTGAAGTTTAGCTATAAGGCCGACGCATTTCCCTCGAGAGAAGGAATAAATTTTGATTGTTAAAAGGTTATAAGTTCCAAGTAACAAAAAAGTCGAGGTGTTTTGAATTATTAGTGTGTTGTATTTGTTTTTGTATCGAAGTTAATAAATACAGTTTAGTTTGGATCGGAGTATTATTTAGAAATACGAACCCAGGAAGATCGTAACACTTTTGAAGTATTCTCCTCAAATGAAGGATTGTAGATTCTACTAAAATATTATTAATGATTCTGATGAAGGTCATTTGTTTTTAATTATCGCTGTGATAGACCCGTATCTGAGCCTTTCCGGGCCTCTTACTGTTTCAAATTCTGATGAAATATATTCTTAGTTGCATAAAAATTGCATATAATTAGTTACAATGCGTATTTTTGGTGATACCATCAAATTTCCAGTGTACGTGAGGGATCCCTCTCAAATAAACCAGTGCACGCCACTGGCGGAATCAAGTGAAAACCAAAGAACATCCCTGGAGGCTATAATGACGAAAAAATAGATGTGTTCCCATCTGCCTTCGGGCGACTTTCGCCCGAGAAGCGTGAATCTGACAGGAAAAAATTGAGAATCACTCAGGACGACTCGAGCTCATTACGCTGAAATATTATCAACTTGGCGAGACTCTCTCAGCTTTATTAAAAATGATAAAACAGATGAATGGCTATTCCCACTTCCAGTCATTATTCATCTAATCCGGAGAAAGAAAGTTTTTTGCTGTTACGTTGTGAGAAAGAGAATAAAGGCAATAATTGGGCCAAGATATTGTACGGGGTGAGGTGTGTCTGGAAGTATAATTATTAGGACTAGCAGCTGGAAAAATTTATTCGGGATTATCTATATGTTGGATATAAGATCGCATTAGTTCGATAAGAACCGTTTCCATCGGTGGATTTTTATTATACAACAACCTTTAGGAAGTTGTATAGGTACAGGTCGACAAACGTAAGGATGCCTCCAAGAATTGGCAAGAGCTCAATTGTGGAATACAATGAATAGAGCTTGAGTGGACGAACAAAATATACGCAGACAATTTTTCGAAAATATGATCGGAAAACTGGGAAAACTGAAAATAAAATTTTAATTCTGGAAAATACGAAATATCTCGGAAACTGTTGATATTTGCCCAATTTACCAATTAATCTTTTTTGACTTCATTAAAAAAATCTACAATGTCCGGGAGTTTTTTCCGTTAAATCAATAATCTGGGAAATATGTAGAAAATGGAAAACAGAGAAATTGACAGTTCTAATAAAATTGCTTTGGATATGTCTTCACAAGTCCAGACTCAATCAAAAAGTGGAAAAACGATAAAAAATTCAAAAAAGTGCAATACCCTGAAAAATTCGAAAACGAAACAAAATATCGTGAAACTTCATACCAACAGTTTTGTTGTCCTTAAAAAGATCTTCAAAACTTATTTAACGCATTTTCAATGATTTTTCATAATTATTTTACTGGTATCCAACTGAAGTTTCAAACTTATTAAATGTTATTGGTGTCCAAAATAATTTTTTTTTTGGAAATTACGATATATCTCAGAACTGGATGATATTTCCATAATTTACCAACATATCTGTTTTGACAGCCTTCAAAAACTATGCATAAATTTTACGCGTAAAATCAATATTGCGGAAATATTAGAAAAAAAAAGGAAGATTGGGATAATGACTGTAAATAAATATAAATCTTATTGAAATTGGTTTCGAATACGTCCTTACAAGCCACAACATTATATCTATACCGTTTTTCCCCGACTTTATTAAAAAGTGGAAAAATGTTGAAAAAATAGATAAAAAAGTATAACATTTGTTATTTTTCTCTAATAGTCACCAGAAACTCGAAAACGAAACCAGATATAGAAAAATTTTAGAAGAACAGTTTTATAGTCCCTAAAAAAATCCACAGAAAGTTCAATTAAAAATTCTCCGTTGCATCAACATTTTTTAAAAAACAGTAGCTAAACCTGATGAAACTATCAATTTATCGGATTTTTTCATTATTAACCACCCATTTTCCCACCCCTTCAAATTTTTCCTGGTGTTTCGCGCTCGGATTATATACCCCCCATTTCCCCCTGTCCCAATATTTCAGGGTTTCGCGCTTGTATTTTCTATTATATAACTCACATTTTCCCTCTAATTTCTACCATACTCCCCCTTCCCATTCCCAAACTCCACTCCCTCCCTTCTCACCCTTTCTCACCACCTCAAAATTTTTCGGGGGCTTTGCGCACGGATTTTCGATTATTCACAAGCCATTTCCCCTCCCCCAAACTTTCCGCTGGCTTTGTGTCCGGATTTATAATTATTTTCCTTACATTTCTCCTCCCACTATCCAAAATTTTTCGGGTACGTGGCGCCCGGATTTACGATTATTTACTCCCCATTTTTCCCCTTTTCTTCCCTCCCTCTCCCACAGAGATTTTTTTGTGCGCTTTGCGAGAATATTGATTTTTTTTTCATAAAACCACCAAAAACTCAAAGACTTCGATGGATTTTTCAATTTCACAATAACTTATGAAATAATCATGATATCGAAAAAATTGATGTAGACAGTTTTATTGTCCTCAAACAGATTTAGATCAATGAAATTTTTTTATATATTGAAAAAAAATTGAGATGTGGAAATTTACCGTTTTTTTAAACGTCAAAACCTCGAAAACGAAACTATAAATCGAAAAAAAATGTATCCAACAGTTATATTGTCCTCAAACAGGAGTACAAAAAGTTCCAATGATATATATATATATATATATATATATATATATATATATATATATATATATATATATATATATATATATATATATAATGTTCAAATTAGTGGGAAGCAGTCAATTATAGACCATTAATACGATTTCTTCGTTTTTTTGTCAAGCTTTCGAAAAATTTTATTTTCTTCTTCAAGACTTAACTAAAATTAACTGTATATGAAAATGACAGAATACTTACTAACATGAAATTCAGAGTAAATTGGGGACAAAAAGAAACATGGGTGTCAAAAATTTGAAAGGGCAGGATGACAACAAATTATGATTACTTAATCATATTATCGGAATTCCAAAGAGAGTGATACAGAGTGAGAAAATAAAAATGTATAATAGTAGGTATAAATATATATCAATCACTTCAAGGAGGACGAGGTGAGAAATTTTCTTTATGTTTTTTTAATAGATACGTATATATGGAACTGAGGTCATTGATATCTGTTCTTTTATTCATTGTTTTTTCTGTGTTATTTATATGAACCATTTCAAGAAAGAGACGCTTGTTAAGATTTTGTTCACTATTGAGAATTTTGGCATTATCGTAGTCAATTATATGGTCTTTATCTATTGCATGTTCAACAAGGCTACAAGATCTCACATTCCTTCTGCAGTCTCACCGAACAGCAAAATTACGAAATTCATTACTGAAATATTGACCAACTCATATGACAATGATAACATATATGTTTCTGACTCTTTCTCCTTTAGTGAATTCATTAACGATTTTCAGTTAGCACCACATTATATTCTGATAAGTTTAGATGTCATTTCTCTATTCACTAACTTACCTTTAGAGTTAGTTAAACTGTGCATCGATAAAAAATGGGATAAAATAAACAATGTATGCAACATTGGTAAACAAATGTTTATGAAGATAATCGATTTTATTTTTGACTCTACTTGTCTTGTCTTCAATGATAAATTCTACAAACAAATTTTTGGTACTCCTATGGGATCTAACATCTCTCCAATAATTTCAAGTTACGTTTTAGATGAACTCCTAGAATTTTGCACCGATAAAATAACTTTTAACATTCCTTTCCTGAAAAGATATGTTGATGACCTCATTCTATCTGTACCAGAAAATTGTATTGACGAAACCCTGAACATATTCAACAGTTTTGATCCCAATATCCAGTTCACTGTAGAAAAAGAAACCGCTAGTTCAGTTCCATTCCTGGATATGAAACTAATCAGAACATCCAACAACAAAATTATTACTAGATGGTACAGAAAACCAATAAATAGTAACCGTTTTCTCAATTTCCACTCCCACCATCCCATGAAAATGAAACTCAACTTAATTAATAACCTCAAAAGCAGAGTTGTTAAGGTCACTCATCCATCTTTGAGGAATGATTGTCTGAAAGAACTTCAAAACATTCTTTTAGAAAATTCATATCCAAAATCATTAGTTAATAAAATTTTATTCAGCTCCTCTAATTCTGATTCCAATTTGGATTCAAGCAACCACTCACCAAGAACCAATCAAATTGCAATTTACAAATCTTTACCTCACATAGATGATTTGACTCCAAAATTAATTAATTTATTCAGAAATGTAGACAATATTAAAATAGCTAAAACCAGTTTGAAATCGTTATCACAAGTACATTCAAAATTGAAAACTCCTGTACTAATAAAAAATAGATCCAACATAATTTATGAAATTCCGTGTGGAAGTTGTGATGAAGTATACATTGGTCAGACATGTAGAATGCTCAAATACAGAATAACGTCCCATAAAAGCGACTGCAGAAGGAATGTGAGATCTTGTAGCCTTGTTGAACATGCAATAGATAAAGACCATATAATTGACTACGATAATGCCAAAATTCTCAATAGTGAACAAAATCTTAACAAGCGTCTCTTTCTTGAAATGGTTCATATAAATAACACAGAAAAAACAATGAATAAAAGAACAGATATCAATGACCTCAGTTCCATATATACGTATCTATTAAAAAAACATAAAGAAAATTTCTCACCTCGTCCTCCTTGAAGTGATTTATATATATTTATACCTACTATTATACATTTTTATTTTCTCACTCTGTATCACTCTCTTTGGAATTCCGATAATATGATTAAGTAATCATAATTTGTTGTCATCCTGCCCTTTCAAATTTTTGACACCCATGTTTCTTTTTGTCCCCAATTTACTCTGAATTTCATGTTAGTAAGTATTCTCTATTTGTAACACTATGTCATTTTTATATACAACTAATTTTAGTTAAGTCTTGAAGAAGAAAATAAAAATTTTCGAAAGCTTGACGAAAAAACGAAGAAATCGTATTAATGGTCTACAATTGACTGCTTCCCACTAATTTGAACATTATTTATCGAATCAGTCACGAATATAACCCCTTATATATATATATATATATATATATATATATATATATATATATATATATATATATATATATATATATATAATTAAGGATGGATTTAGCTAGGGGCAATATATGAAAATATAAGTAGAAAAGTTATTGGGTATAACCCTCAATATGTTCTGCAACCGTAGACACGTGTTTCGAGCTTAAGCTCTCATCAGTACGGTAAAATCAAGTGCGAAGATGTACAACACTTGGATGTAAAGATAAAAACAAAGGAAGTCATCAACAGGAAGCCAACCACACATTTGTGGCTTCGGTTAGAAGACCTTGTGCTTACAAGGCAACAACTAACGTCGCCACGGAGGCAGCTATAGCTACCAGCGTGACAATCCTTTGTTTTTATCTTTACATCCAAGTGTTGTACATCTTCGCACTTGATTTTACCGTACTGATGAGAGCTTAAGCTCGAAACACGTGTCTACGGTTGCAGAACATATTGAGGGTTATACCCAATAACTTTTCTACTTATATATATATATATATAATAATGAATTTTTTTAAATAAAATCACCAAGAACTTAAAGAAGGTCACAGATTTTCCTTTTTTTATCGCCTTTCAAAAACCTACAAAAGAAGTGAATGCATTTTTTCTGTGATATCAATATCCTGGGAAATATTTCAAAAAACCGAAAAATTACCATTTTTTTCTAAAAACAACAAAAACTCGAAAACGAAAAAAGATATAAAAAAAAAATATATACAGTCTTTGTGTCCTCGAAAAGGTCTACAAAAAGTTTACAAAAAGTTCCTATGAAGTTTTATCATACCGTGAAAAAATTTTTTTTTCAGATATCGTATTGTTAGTGTTATGTAAATATTGGTGCCCAATTAAGTATTGTCCCGTGTCTGCACTTGTGCGATACAGGATGGACCATTCAACGGGACACTTATAGCTTAAATATTAGGAAAATATAAAATTTAAAAAAAATGGAATAGTGCATATTTTCTTTGAAGGAAATGAAGATTTGCAAATAGAAAAACTATTGAACGTCAAATATAATGAATTGAATACAGGGTAGGTCAAAATGATTAATAACTTTAAATAATTATCTTTTATAAAATTTCATCAAATATTGAAAACCCTATTGGATAATATCATTTGAAAAGCTGTTTTACTATGTCAAAGGTTTCAACCAATTGCAATTTTAGTCATGGTTTAACTACGAATATTTCTTCAATCTCCAGAGAGAAAATGTTGGCATTCTGTTATTGAATCTGACTTCAGAAATGGCACATCCTGTGATGGTCGTGTAGAAAATTATTTCCCAAATTACGTTCAAAGTCAAATAAGCAAGTTAGTTACAAATCAGTCCCTGTCAATTTATATTCCTCCCCTTTCGAGTTCAGACCCTTCACCCCTGCTACGATACTTAGTATCTTATTTTATCAGCTTAGAGCCTACTACGGAGATGAATTTGGGGATGAATGTTTGATATATGACAAACCAATAACCGGCATTCAATGTACAATGAAGCCCTAGGGGAAAGATATTTGAGTTGGATATTACGTAAGCTCATTTAGGAAATATTCCTACTGGAATTGCGAGTATTTGAAATGTGTGTCGTAAAATAATTCCTAATGAATGTACCTCATCAGATATTGGATAAAATTGAAAATGGGACTTTTTCCATATTCTTCATTTGTGATGAAACAGCTTGTCGATATCAATAATAATAAATATAATCAATAATGGCTTTTATTGATAGTTGTGCGTGTAACAATTAAGAGCAATGTGGCACCACACATTGAAAGGTAAAGGCTACGTCTTATATAGCTCGCACAAGTCTCTCGATGACTTCTGAAGGTAGGGGTGCAGCTGAATGATGGAAATAACAATTTAAAAATAACTATTTTTTACAATATCAACGGAAAAATAGAAAATAAATCAATTATTAATACACTTGCTTATGCTTTGAAAAACCTGTCGATAGCCATGGTTCAAAAAGTGTTCCAAGACAAGTTTTGCTCTTCCACTTAAACAAATAATATAAATGGTGGTTCAAAATTCAATACGAGGGCCAAAATTAGACTTTTTTCCCATAAATATGTGGGCTGAAATTCTCCTCCTCCAAGCTAATGACATTCCAAGTTGCGCAAAAAAATCGTAAGTTATGAATTGTGGCTACTATTAATCATCAAATGTTCGGAGAATTTGAAGGCCCTTTGTTTTTTGGACGCTCCATTCATTTCTTGCTTCAGAAAAAAAGGTCATTTTAATTCAAAGGAGTGAATTGAGTGGAAAATTTCCGATTTCCACCAATAAAATTAGGTTTAAGCATCACCATTGAGTTGTTCATAGAAACACCTAGAATTCAAAAGTATTGTTGTATGAGAAAAAATATGATTTTCGTATTTCAAAGAATCATCTAAAATCAATCGAAGAATTTTACTATCCCTAATCTTCGATTTGAATTTCATCCATGGGTTTTACTTTTACTCTAACATGCGTTCTTTTGAATGATGAAGCTTTTGATCTTGTGTAAGACAGTATTTGAAAGATGTAACAGAAAGGAAAGTCAGATAATTTTTTATCAGTGTATAAGCTACCTCTATATTATTTTCAGCGAAACAATGGTATATCTGCGCATCATCTGCAACTTAGGAGTATTTTGAAGACTTGTGAAACTGGGACTGTATATTATGAATAGAAGTGGGCCTAAGATGGATCCTTGATGCACACCATTAGAAACCATAACATAATCAGATTACTTTTCCTCAAGACTCACGGAATTTTATCTTTTTGAAAAGTAGCTTAGTACTAGAGTTGCAGCATTACGAGAAAAGCCAAAATAATGTAGGAGTGACATTAAAATTATATGGCTGAATCTGCCAAAGGCCTTTAAATAGTTCAATGGTGTTATATTATATGTATATAACATATATTTCTACAATTCTGAGGATTCTCTAGTTGACATCTTCCATCACACGACAGGTTATGATCTAGGACTATACATGGTTACCTATGAATAAAAAATGTGCAGAGTGTAGCCTTTTTTGATCAATTTCAATAAACAATTCACAGAAAGAATAAAACGATAAATCATTGCATCTCCATTTTCACTTTATCTATCCTTTGTACATATCAACTCAACACAAACTGAGAAACCTTTGGTATATCGACTTGTTGTCTCTATTACGTCAACGAGAATTTTCTGCACGATAAAATTCCTTATTTTAATATTTACTCTCATCTGGAAAATCAATAGTTATGTATGGAAGCTCTGAGGAAGCCTTTCTATATAAGTACATGGAATTTCATTAAAATATGGCAATCATTTTCTTCTTCTCGCTTCATTTAATGGATCTCAATAAATGAAAAATCAAATATTCATGAAATGAAGCAATCATTAGCTTGTCAGTTGAAACGTTTCAATTTGTCAATTGACTCTTGTACTATTTCCAATATACCTAATGGCATACACTCTATCAAACACATTAATCGAAGTTTGTGTATACATAAAAAACGTTTATGGAATTGTTCCCTCAAAGCAATCAATCATGATACGTAATTATAGCCATAATCGGCTTCTGGTTTTGGAGATATTCAAAGAGAATCATTTGGAACAGGCATTTAAATAAAAAGACCTCGACCAATCAAAGTATTTGAGAAAGACAAGCTGCCAGGACGAAAGAGATTATGATTCGTGTGTAGTGGGAATAAATTCTTGAAGTATGGCACAGAGATTTATAATAAAATGTTTCAGTAATTTCACTGTTCAGTCCCATCGGTGCTAAAAAAAGAAGATACAAGGAAAGATTTCCGGGAATTCTGAAAATTTGTAATTTCATAGATTTCCTCTTTCGAATTTTTACTTTGTCACCTCGTATCTCTGCTTGTCGCTACGCCATATTGGAAAATGGCGTTTAATACTGAAGAAACCTGACTGCTGCAAAATAATTAGATAAACTACAGAACATGTTGGATGAATTCCTATAGAGTATCGTCTTTCCCAATTCATGGATTGAAACAAGAGATCCAGTGGCGTGGCCTCCACATCTCCATATCTGAAATCATTACATTTTTATTTTTTGGGGAGGGGGTCTCAAAACTGAATTGTAAAATGCAAAGATTGAGATTCTTCGCGAAAAGATTAAGATTGTATCGGATGACATCAGCAATACGTAAGAAATTTGTATTTCAGATTCGCCAAATTTATTGAAGAAAATGGTGGATGTCTTAGTAATTAGATAGATTGGAAATATCTACATTACCATGGTTCCTGATGTTTTTTTTGATGAGTTTCCGAAGAATTGACCTCATTTTTCTATCGAGAAGCTCGATTCTAGGTTGATTCAACTGAACATGGCAGAAATTTTTGTGAAATTTGGATTACGGTCCATAATAGGTACACAAAAATCGTTATCGAATGGCATTGTTTGATACATCGCTGTATTCAGAATGTGAAGTCCTTAGGAATAATGTCATAAAATATGCAGACCCGTATTTAAAAAAAACATTGTTCAGTGTCGTTCAGAGGATACGAAACGTCAGATGGAACATCTATGACTGAAGGATAACCAGAAAACCGAAATGATCGAATTTCGTTTCTTCGTCATATATCTAAAATCGGCTCTGATAATTTCGATTAGTTTCCACCGCTTGATGATATTTCTAGATACTCAACTTTTTCTCCATTCAACCCTTTAACGCTCAAGGACCAAAGTTCAAAAATCCTAATATAAATATTTGAATATTTTGGCAACATCGCAGCTGGCTTGGTATGTGTTTGTGTTGACGTTTATAAGCATTATTCAGCATTCGACCACATTTTGCAGCAACTGCATCGATCGTACACGTGTTTTAGGTAAGTGCGATATATTTTTCACTTTTTCATTTTTCAGAGCTATAATACTGAGTGATTTCTATAGAAAGCGACCCCTTACACAACATGAAATAGAGAAAACAGTCGAGAACATGTATCTGGAGTCAGGATAACTACGATAACTACTTCTGCAGAAGACTGTTTTGATACAGAAAATGTTCATATATTGCCACAAAAGCTACTGATGAACCAGCAAATCAGGACAGAAAAGGAGCAAGATGTTTCCAGAGTCCCAGAAGATGTGGCAAAAAGGGGAACACCAGATGCGATCATTAAAAACAGTTTGTATGATAAAATCACTGAAAAGCAAACCAAATATTGAATGTATTGAATGTGCATAGGATTATATCCTTTTTTTATAGTTATTTATGTTACAAGGCCGATATGTGGCAAATAACGGATGAGGTTGAATATTGTATTCCGAGGCGCAGTCGAGGAAATACTCTTAATGAGCATAATAAATAATTCCTGATCTTTGTTAACTTTGTATTTTTGTCCCTAATATTTGATTGGTATATTTGAAATGTATTTTTCCTTTTGTTTTTATAGAAAATTCTGTAAAGTTTTATGTAATATCTAAAGTGTATGTTTTTTTCCAGACCTGATCAATTTAAAAACTGAATTACACTTATTCAAAATCATATGTTTAGTTGGGGTCTCTGAAGGACCCCGCATGGTTTACGTTGACTTTGATAGAATAGGAATTTAAGAATTAACAACCTCTCCAACTAGCATGTTTCGCACGATATCCTTTTAAATAAATTGTACTATTACGGCAATAGAGGCGTGGCACTGGATTTCTTCGCCTCCTATCTGGGCGATAGATCACAATGTGTTAAATAAACTATGTGGTGATCTTTCTAATCGTAAATTTATTTCATATGGTGTCCCGCAAAGCTCGGTTCTGGGTCCCCTCCTTTTCTTAATAAGTATATATATATTAATGACCTATACTATTGTGCATCACCGATTAAGAGTGTCTTTTTCGCGGATGACACAACTTTTATCTGCCAAAGTCCTAACCTAGAAGATGTAGGTACTTCATCTGATGATATTTTAAAGGTGGCCCAATCCTGGTTCACATCAAATAAACTTAAAATTAATTTAGAGAAAAATCAGTCTATTCTCGTTTCTTCTTCGTCAAATATTCCTCATGGTAATGGCGTCAAATTACTCGGCGTGAAACTTGATGACAGACTAAACTGGGCTCCTCATATTGAGTCTTTAGCAAAAAAACTATCTAACATCACCTTTATGATTCGACGTTTGAGAAACAGCGTTAGTTTGCACGTACTCAGATCATGTTATTTTGGATTATTTCAAAGTCACATGGTGTATGGTATCTTGCTGTGGGGTGGCTCGTGTCACGCACAGAAAGTATTTATACTGCAAAAAAGGGTAATTAGAGTCATGGCGGGAGTACATCATCGCGACCATTGTCGCCCCCTTTTTGATAATCTCCAAATTCTGCCACTTCCTACTTTAATTATACTTTCATCTTTAATTGAAATTCATAAAAACAATAGTTCATATACTGTCCAATCAGAAATTCACCCTTACTCCACCCGCAATGGTAACTCTATTACAATACCTAGGTTCAGGCTGCAGATGTCAAAGAATAATTCTCTGAATCTGCACCTGTATAATGAATTGCCATCAAAAATAAAGTGCCTCAACCTATACCAATTTAAAAATAGGATCAGGGCCTTTTTACTAACGAAATGTTTTTATACGATCAAGGAGTACCTTGATATGAGCTTGACTGAACTCAAACTCTTGTGATGGACGCTCCCCAAGTCATTCCTCATATTTTACCCATAGCTGATAGTTTTACCATCGTCCATAGATATACTAATAAGTCTGGTAACTCCTTTGATATGGTCGTTGCGGCTATGCGAACTGATACTGGCTAGCCCACCAGGCCGGCGCTCAAGCCAAACAGACATGGTAAGGGACGCGCGAGGACCGGAGGGGATGATTTGGGTCGCTTGCGATAGTGAGCGGACTTATTAGTATATCTATGGACGATGGTTTTACTTTATTCATGTCTATATACACTTTGTGTTATTTATACATTGTACTTTTTGACGACCTACTAATTCTATGTTTATTAGTTTGGAAATGAATATCTATATATCTATATGTTTTAGAAGTTACCTACCAATAAAATCCCATTGACAAAAGTATTTTCGCTCTATCGCTCTATCTTCCTGCGTTCGAATCAAACTTCCCTCTCAATTATTCTGAGGCTCACCGTGTACACAAAGCCAGATGCGACAAAAACTCCGCATTCAGTCCATATTCCATTACGGTATAAGCTTGTAGAGCACGGCCGGACTGTTTATCAACGATATGAGATACAGTAGTTGTACAAAAAGGTCGATTGGTGGGATCAGCTTCGGAATCCAATCAGTGTTCGGCAATCAGCGGTAATGGGAAGGCATCGGCCGCGAATTCACCGGATGGAGAGAGGCGCTGCCGTCGATACACTGATATCGATATCCTTGAATGGTCGCGCCGTTTAGGACGGCCGTCCGGAGAATCATGAATTACGCCGGCCATTACCCCACCGCAGGATTAAATGAATTCGTTGGTTTCCTGCATTGTCCGGCTAGCTAATGAACCAGGTAGTGTAATTGGGTCGTGATCAGATCGATCTATCGTGTTTACGAATTGAGTGTATTTACTCTTCTGTTTCCCACGAAGAATGGAATCCTGTGCAGTTCAGAAGACATTTTAAACCAAGGGAATGTAGGTAGAGACGTTTTCTTTAGTTACATAACTTTGCTGTTTGTTTTTTTTTTACTATTTCCGTCAACCGATTGCACCCCTACGCGCAACCCTCGGAAGTCTTCGAGAGACTTGTGTAAACTAGGGAAGACGCAGCCATTAACTTTTAACGTGTGATGCCATGCACGAGACCGGTAAATCGGTGGATCGAACCCACGACCCCACGCTTGCGAGGCGTACGCTTTTACCAGCCGACCACCACGGAAAAAACAAATCCTTAAAGCGGCCCACTGACTGGCAAAAATTTCGCACAGAATTTTGAGCACAAATGTTTAACTCATTTCTGTACAAAATATTGAATCACACTACAAAAACAAAACTACTGCACAAAATTTAGTGTCGACTGAACATTTCTTGGTGGAAGCAAGGCGTATCGGGTTGTACTCAGCCATAGCCGCACGTTTCTTTGCTCAGAAGAAACCCGGAGGTTGATAGTAGCGTAGTTGTGTTGTGTGCAGTGTTGAAGGAGTCTTTAAATGATAAGAAGAAAATAGTGTGGGTCAGGAATTATTTGAAGAAGCGACCGACCCATTATGGTCATCGTAACTTACTTCGCAAACTGAACTTGATACCTGCACTTCATCAAAATTTCCTGAAGTAGGGGAACGGTATATAATTTTTTCAAACCTCAACCATTCTCTCGTCACTGCTTAAATATAATCTACAACAAAGACAGTTGAAACATTGTTTTTATTCTTCGAACTAGGTGCTTATAAACAAAAACTAGTATGAATGTTGCTTCAATACATTGGAGCAGAAATTATTTTTTCTCTTCCTTGTTCCCTGCTTTCACTTTCACTTTCACGAGGCTACGGCTCCAGACTGACTGATGAAATATTGCACAATATTTGTCAGCCCCCTCACACTGCGCTCTCATACTACAAAATTTTGACAGATCCGCAAACATTTTCTAAACTTTAAGAAAAGTTTTGAACACCCCACAAAATATTAAACACCCCCTTTTTGCACAATATTTGTCCTCACATTCTCAATATTTTTGTACAAAACCGACATCATCAAAATTTTGTGCAATATTTTGCCAGTTCTGGGACAAGTTCTGCAAGTCTTCAAAATGACGAAAGAAGGGTGTGAAAACTGAACTCGTCCAATTGGTCTCAATGACATGGCAATGTCAAAATATACTTCAGTGTCGTAAGTTTTTCAACAAATCTTCTCACAAAATACAAATGTGAAATGAAATGATTATGTATCAGGTATAAACCATAATTATGAAAGTCTCTTCCACATCCACATAAGTATAGATGACAGACCACCACCATATGCGATCCGGAGCAACTTAACAACATTTGCTATTCCAAATGCAGGAAAAACACGGAAACACCTACAGTACCAAATCAGGACCATGCTACAAATGTTTCTTTTCCTGCAATTCCTTCAAATGGTCCTTATTTTCTACTGCTGTAGTCATAGTTTGTTTTGGTTTGGTACATTTTCGACAAATACCCTTCTCAATTCGAGCCATGTTACGTTTTTGGATGTTATATTTCAAATCTTCATTATAGCAGAACTTCAGTTTGGACCATAACTGGACTCTGATCGCGGATCAAACTGCATACTTAGAACCTCATTGAAACTACTATGATATTGACTGAAATCTTGACCAAAACTTCAAGTTATTCAAGTAGAACATACTAGAATTCATCCTGAACCCTTATGATGGTTCCAAATGGTTGAATGGACTTAAACCAGGACCCTGACTGTACCATATAATAGAAGTTTGATTAGAACTGCAAACAGAACTTAGAACTGGAATTTTGTAACGGAGTGAATTCAACTAAAAGTTGAATCAGAACGTTCCGAAAGTTTAAGTGGAACTATATGTAGTGATGAAGTTTCGACTACTAATGTTGACATTGATGACAGGTTGTTGGGCTCGGGTCGTCTTGAATGAGCAGCATTTGTCAACAGGGCAATGGTTTTAAGTCAAAGTGAACTTTAATGTCAGAAGTTTTTTAACTTATCGACAAAGCTTGTCGACTATAAATAAAAATGTTTATCGAAATTGAAATTATAAATGATTATAGTGATCTAAGAGAGTATCATCACCAAAAACGCTACAGGTGACTTAACAAAAACAGCATTTGCTCTTCCAACTCCATAGGAAAAACCAGAAAAACCTACAGTACCTCCAGATGCGAGAGTGAGCGCTTGCAACTATACGAGAATTCAAATACAAACACTAAAGCTCATCATTACACCAATTACCCATTCATTTCTGCCGTCTTTTACCAATCCAGCTGCAGCACTTGGTGAAAACGGTCCAGTCTATCAGTGATGAGCATGCATATGAAATCATAGCAAAAAAATATAACTCGAAAATGTTCGTTTCATGACTTTCAAAACCTATCATTATAGAACTCTTGCAAACTGTAATGCACTCTTCCTGGCAACAAACACTTCACATCCTTTTTGAACAGAAAAAAGGATTTGACATTTCACAAGGACATATAAAAATGGAATGGATAAAGAGCCCCATTGCGAATATAAATTCAGCCAAAAACTCAAATATCAAATAACAGGACCCATAAATTTTCAACTAACGGTTGTAAGTAAAAAATATATGGAGTAAAGGTATTATTCTGACAGGCAAACCATCTAATCAAAAGTTCTGAATGCAACGAATCTTATGGAAAATTGATTCATTATATTCGACTCGAAATTGCTGACATCATTATTTTTAACCAAGTACTGACAGCATTGTGCAATTTAAAAATTAACGCATTTTAGTCCAATTAACCATAGATAATTAGGGGCGTCCCTATGCCTATCACCTGTAATGATAGGCGGCTCTAATATGAGTTTCCTAATGAGCCATGACTTTAAAAGTCAAAAGGGCCGTATAAAAGTAACGACGCACTTGTATTTTCAGTGGAAAAATTAATTGGTATATGCCACGTTTCAGTCTATTTCCATTATAGTTGGACCAGAATAGTCATCAAATTAGGAAATAATGTTATCTATTCACTTGTATTTGGTACATTGTGGAATAAATTGAAAATTGAGTCAATGCATATCTATAACATATGAGTCAAAAAGCTGAGTTTGGTTCAATTGTGTCAGTAATTTTCAAAAGAGAAAGACGAATGTATTGAAAGTGCGAGAGTGAAAGAGGGAGAGACAAATATACGTCAAATATCTGCTGGAGATCAGATTGATTCATACAAATGGACAAACCTAAAGACACCTATCACTAGAGGGCCTCACAGAGAGTAGAATCCTGTATGTTGAGAAAATGTCGTGGAACAAGAAGATGGAGAAAATAATCTAGGATAATGACAAAACTATGTTGAATGTTGAAATACATTTCGAGGAAGAGTTGAGAGCTGTAAAAGCTATATGATATTTTTCTGTTGTTTATTTCTACATTACAATTTGGTAATCTTAATATGTTCCTTTATAAATGATCACTTCAGTCTACGTGAAAGGAGACAGTCTACCATTATTATTATTTGCCTTGGTAGATTATGAAGATCTGTAGACATCCCATTTTCATACATACTTCAGCAGAACATGAGATTGCTTTTGAAAAAAACATTCCAAACAAAGTTAGTCTCCACGAGAGAAGAATCTCTAGACGCGACACCTCTCAATATCTCATTGTATTCCGGATCATATCATTTGAATATAGACCGGATTCCGAGTTTTTCTGACTCGTTATCCGAAGAAAGAAAATCCACTCGATACGAAGGAGAGGCGAAGGTTCAACAAAGTTTATTCTATTTATGAAACTCGGCTCGAGAATTATTGCTGACGTTTCGGCGTATTGTATTTAATTGCAATCGATTCAAACTTACCTCGAACATTCGACAATGGAGCTTGCCAAACACTCATCTGCGGCACTGCATTGTGTCAACTTCTGGAACTTTCTGATAAGCAATGCCTCTCTGCCCAGACGTATTTCGCTCACATATATACGAAACTTTATCCGAGTTGTATCTTTTACATGAAATATGTTCCAACTCAATAAAAAGTTTTAGTTTCTTTGTGTGAGCAGGAATTACATTTTTTTACGGAATACACACGTGCCTCTAGCTAGGGATGTCGCTCGAGTGATATCTATTGGTTTATCTACGAAATTGGGAGAGGTATTGATCGAGTACTTCCAAAAGAGAGGTGGGAAAACTTTTTTAATACTAATTCCACGAAGAAAGTTATGTATTCATCGGAAATTGAAAATATTGTTATTGGTGTTTTCATCATTGACGGCTTGAAAAGGTCCTATATAGAATAGGAGTAGTATACATTTTTTTATAATACTGAAATATATCGTAGTGTTTTGACTGTTCGAATTTAGGGCACATTACAGAAAACGAAAAGTTTGAAAATGTAAATGTTACAGATAAATATGAAGTTTAAAAACAGAATGAGTAACATAAATGCACAGAAAATATTTTATGTATTTTATTCTGCTGATCGCCAATCATCAGGATGAGGAACCGCTTTAACGAGCGGGGGTGGTGGATAGGGGGGGTGAGCTTTCGAGTACGTACGAGTGCTGGGGTGTTCATCCTTCCGGGCCTCAACCTTAGGGGGTGCATGGTGGTGGCGAATCGATGTATTATTGTTACCTCCCTGTACTTTAAATGAGCCTATTCACTATTTGCTGCAATATCTTTCGAAATAATCACCCTCTTGGGTACAGACCCACTGATTTGTTTATATGGTGATTACTAGTATTTCAACTTCTTCCATTTTCAGGCACGACAGCCGAATTAATTATTCCCACGAAAATTTTCATTCGACATTGTTAGGGTTGCCCGTATTTACATTATCTACTGTTCTGTATTAATCTCCTTGATTACCACCACAAGGAGAAACGGTACGAACTTAGTATAATTAATTATAATTGAGTCATTTGGATGAATAAAATATACGGTATTAATGTTAGTAATCAAGATGAGTTTCCAAATTTGTTTTGGATTGTTGAAACTTGTTTGCAGTTTGGGGCGAGTATGAAACTGTAATTATACGATTTTTTTAAACTTTTTTACTACTAAGGCACCTATTACCAAATAATTAAAAACGATAATGAGCAAGGTTAAAGTTCTTGAAAAAAAATTATCATTTAGTCATAGCTAATTCTTTCGGAAAAGTTAAGTACTAAATGAATTCGTGAAATATTTTCGAACTGGATAATGTCATATACAGTGTGGTCCAACGAAAACTTAACACCTCGATTTGCCGGCGTTAAAATAAAAATGTGGAAAATCGCTCGAACCCGTCAATTTCTGATTCGAGGGGGAACAACTTTTCCGCTGTTTTCATCCCCGTAACTTCAACCCCCTAACGGGGGTGAGCACAACCCCTTGATTTTGAATAGGGATGCGGGGTGTTGCGATACCTCATTTTGAAGATCTCATCGTGTACTATCTGACCGTAAAATTTCGCTCCAAAATATCCATCGATAACGAAATGACAGGTAAAATAGTGGAAGAGTACGTACTTTTGTGATTACTTTATTAAATGCTCGAAATGGGCACCATCCACTTCCATGCAGTAATATAAGTTTTGCTGAAAACGTTCACGTACATTACTCAAGATTTCTGGTGTAATTTGACGGCATTCATTAATGATCCGAGTTCGCAAATCATCCAGTGACTCAGGCTGGGTAGCGTAAATCTTGGATTTCAGGTGCAGCCAGTGGAGCTAGATCAGGTGATCTGGGTGGCCACTCAATATGTCCCCTTCTTCCAATCCAGGCGTGAGGAAAATTGTCATCTAAGAACTGACGCACCGGTTGAACAAAGTGAGGTGGTGCGCCATCTTGTTGGAAAATGATCGTTTGATGGTCTTCTGCATTCTCCAATACTTGCACGAGGGCTGGATAAATAGCGTTCTCCAATAGTTCGAGATAAATTTGGCCTGTGAGATTACCGGGTATAAAAAAAGGGCCGATTATACCCGCCCAAACATTTAATTTTTGGGGGCGCTGTATATACACCTCACGAAATAATCTTGGATTTTCATCTGACCAATACCGACAGTTATGCCGGTTTACAATGCCGTTAAGGTAAAATGAACACTCGTCCGAAAAACAGATATCGAACATGTAGTTTGGATTGCCGTTAATTATTTCACTGATCACTTCACAGAACTGGAGTCGGCGATCGGGATCATCCTCATTCAGTTCCTGAACCAATCGTATCTTATAAGGATGGAATTTATGTCGTTTCAGGATTCTCATGATTGTTGTGCGTGAAACACCAGATACATCGGACAATTTCCTAGTACTAACGGTCGGATCCATTGCTATATGACCTAAGACAGCCACGTCCCTCGCTTCGTCTCTTTCATGCACCCTCTTTTTGTTTCCAACTGAACCAGTAGCGTCAAATTTGGCAACCAGTTGCACAACGTAAGCAGCGGATACATTGTTTCCAGGATGTCGTTCGTTAAATAAAGCTGCTGTTGTGCGCGCAGAGTCGTTATTTCGGAAAAATAATTTTATCATTTCCACCCTTTCTTCTACGGAATACACCATTTTAATTCCACTACAAATTTACAATCGCTTTGACACACTTGTACCGTTCTTAAAAATTCACGATAGACTAAGGTACAAAAACAAGGTCCGTCTACTGTTGTGGACAAAAAATTAACCACTCAATACCTCTGAAATGCGTCGGATACGAATAATATTCTCGAGAGAAATTCCATATTGCCTCTTTCACTATTTTCGCTGTTATTTCATTATCGATGCATATTTTGAAGTGAAATTTTAAGGTCAGATAGTACACGATAAGATCTTCAAAATGAGGTATCTCAACACCCCTCATCCCTATTCAAAATCAAGGGGTTGTGCTCACCCCCGTTAGGGGGTTGAAGTTACGGGGATGAAAACAGCGGAAAAGTTGTTCCCCCTCGTATTAGAAATTGACGGGTCCGAGCGATTTTCCACATTTTCATTTTAAAGCTGGAAAATCGAGGTGTTAAGTTTTTGTTGGACCACACTGTATAAGGAACACAAGGTATACGTTAGATGGAATATGGTTGATTCGGACATCTTTCAAAATTTACTTGGGGTTCCCCAGGGATCCATTTTGGGGTCATTAATATTTCTATTATACAGCATGTATCCTAAAATGCACCCCCTCGGAGCTACAGCCCCTGTAAGTTAGGAAAGAAAACAAGATTATCATCTAAAACTGTGACTATAATAACGAATCGAATCTTCTGAAAATTGGCATACCCCTATTTTTTAGGCACTCTATTCTTTTTTTGCTTCAAAAATTAGGTAAACCCAGTTTTGGGAGAGTGGAGGGGGGTCCACACTTTTATTGGCCCAATTTTTATGTTCAAAAAGAAAAACTCCGATTTCGAATAGCATAATCTTATTGGCCATAAAAAAACTAAGATTTCGGTCTTTTGCATTTTTGTCGTACAACCAACCGTTTGTCGGAAAATTGTAATCAACGAAAGGGGGGTATTTCACAATATCAAACTAACAAAACATGTATTAGCTAATTTATTCAAAATTCGATGTGAATATTTCAAAAACGTATTGTTGGGATCAAAATAAGATTTTTTCTTCAAATCAACATGTGTCCTAAAGTGCACGCCCTCCGAGCTACAGCCCCTGTAATTTAGGAAAAAAAACGAGATTAACTAAAACTGTAGCTCGGAGGGGGTGCATTTTAGGACACGTGTTGATTTGAAGAAAAAGTCTTATTTTGATCCCAACAATACGCCCTAGAAATATTTACATCGAATTCTGAATCACCCTGTATAATAATGACCTGCCAGAGTATGTTGGGACATCTTCGATTGTGCTGCATGCTGATGACACATCAATTCCTCCAGCAGTAGATAGTCTTGATGAGCTCGAAGAAAGGCTGAATATTTTCAGCGATAATTTTACGACATGGTTTCTCAGTATAATATACTTGTCGTTAATGCAGAGAAATCAATATTGGTCGATTACTTTCGTAAAAATGGATTTACTAATCGTATACAAGTTTTACTAAATAATGTTACAATTTTCCCAAGTGAATCAACCAAATTGGCTGCTCACATTGACGGTAATTAATCTTGGAAATTTCACTGAAACCATGTGGTTAGCTTCTATGCACTATATAGTAGCATCTATTAGACCGGGGGATAGTGACAGATTTTGGGACACGATTTTATTCAGTATGCCTTTTGGAGGACTGTTTTGTCCGTATATCCTAATGATAATGATGCATGAATCAAAGAGTCGTCGTAAGTTCTTCATATAAAAAAATAATAATAATATTTTCGAAAAATTATGTGTTTCGGTACGATTCCAATCAGGCTGCCATGTGTTTTGTAATAAAATAATAGACGTAAAATACTCGAAAAATCATTGGCATACCATTAGGATAGGCGAAGAATTCCTTTTTTCAAATACAATTTCACGTGACCATACCAGCCATTCGGATCCACCCTAACGGCCTGCCAATGGTTTTTCGAGTATTTTAGTTTTATTATATCATCACGAAACACATGGCTGCCTGATTAAAATCGTACCCGAATAATAATAATAATTATTATAATTATTATTATTTTTCAATATGAAGAACCTACGACAACCCTTTGATTCATGCATTATTATCATGGGGATATACGGACAATACTGTCCTCCAAAAGGCATACTGACTAAAATCGTGTCCCAAAATCTGTCACTATCCCCCGGTCTATATGCACTATTGCTACTACGATGAAAACTATTCTATGGTTCAATCTACTCTCTCATACATTTTCATCTTGTGGGGAAACTGTACAGAAGTATAACGTTTTTTTTTAGTGGACAAAATATCCCTTCTCCTAATTTTTTATCTAGATAGAACCGAATTCAAACAAAACAAAATTTTTCCTTTCCCAGCGATTTTTATCTATGGTTGGTTGGTCTATACGTGAAAAATATGAATTACTATACGAGTCCAATTCTCAGTGCCATGGTTATCCTACAAGAACAGGAAATTTTATTAAAATAAAAAAATATAGTACCTCAACATAGCCCTTTTTGCCGGAGCAAGACTGTTCAATTGTCTACCTACGAGGATATATTGAAAAATTCTTAGCCTACTTATAGAACCAAACAAAATTTCAATATCAAAATATTTTGTTACTCAACATATTCTCCTCTTAATTGGATACATTTATTACAGCGAACCTGCAACGTCTCTAGACCTTTCAAAAAAAATGTTTCTTCTTTCTCTGCAAACCAGACCTCCACAGCTTTTATTACCTTCTCGTTTGAAGAAAATTTACGACCTTTCAAACTTTTTTTCAGTTGAAGAAAGAGGTGATAGTCGGACGGAGCCAAATCTGGTGAATAAGGGGGGTGTTCTAGTAATTCAAACCCTAAATCACGAATTTTTTGCATGGCAACATGAGATTTGTGTGCAGGGACGATGTCCTGCAAAAACAAAACACCTTTGGATAGCTTTCCACGTCTTTTCTCTTTAATTTTTTCCCGTAGAGTGGTCAGTAATATCGAATAGTAATCTCCAGTTATTGTTCTACCCTTATCCACAAAATCAAGCATGATTACTCCATGGCAATCCCAAAAAATTGAAGCAAGAACTTTTTCAGCAGATTTTTGGACACGAAACTTCTTAGCTCTTAGGAGAACCGGAGTGTCGCCATTCCATCGATTGTTGCTTTGTTTCTGGATCGTAGAAATGTACCCAAGGCTCATCCATAGTAAAAATTCGGTTTAAGAAGTCAAATCGAGCACAGATAGAACGCGATGCTACTACCCTTGCAAGCTTTTGGTCAACATTCAAACATTTGGGGATCCATTTTGCAGCAATTTTTCTCATGTCCAAATTGACGTGAACTTTATGATGAACGCGTTCGTATGAAATATTCAGTGCTTCAGATATCCGTTTTAGCCTATTTCGACGGTTTTTTTAAATTAAAACTGCACCTATATTTTCGAGGACTGACACAGAAACTGGCCTTCCCGATCGGTCATCATCTTCAATAGAAAATTTACCTCTTTTGAAGCTTGCAGTCCAATTTTTCACGGTCGCATACGAAGGACATTGATCACCAAGGGTATTAAGCATATCTTCGTAAATCTGCTCACCTCTTAACCCTTTCAAATACAGGTACTTGATGATGGCTCGATACTCCAATTTTTCGATTTTCACAATTTCGGTGGACATATTTTTTCTTTTAATTTATTGGGTAAATCTGGTTTACTTTTTTGACGTCAAACTTTACACTGACACTTCTAATAAGTTATTGTTCGTTGCCATGGTAACACAATATTTTTTTTATGCAAGGAACTGGTCTAGGCTAACTAGATATCAATACATCCTCGTATACTACTCTAAAGAATCTCTTTGACAAATAGTTCGAAATGAAACTCAAACAGTTTTTAAGTGATTGGACTATTTATTCAGTTGAAGACGTTAATAAATGTGACCGTACATAATGTGTGTTCTATTTATATGTATTTGAATGTATATTTTATACAGTGTGACCGATTCAAATAGAACCACTCGGTAGAAAACGCAGGTTCAATCTATCTCAATTTTATTTCTCAATTTCAATCATCAGAAACTGTATCTTATCACAAATTTTCATAACTTTAGTTTCATTTCTATGGTTTTTTTCTTTGTCAAAAAATGGCAAAAGTTTATTATTGAATTTTTCTACGCAAGTTTGATTTCACCACTGGATTCGTAGTCGTTATAAATAAACAATCATGTGCCACGAACAGAAAGAAAGGACCCAGGATGACGTTCTTCTGCATTCGTCTGGCTGAGATTTCTGCCATTTTATGGTAAGACGATATGATTTCCAAATTCGAGAGCAGTGTATCCATCATTCCATCAAGGAGTCCTTTGATCAGAACCACCATTCGAACAGAATGAATGGATATTCAGTCCGTTTTTCTTTCTCTTTTATGCATTTCAACAGGAATACAAACCAAGTAACCTTAGCAACAAATTTCAGCAATATCAGCAATTTTTTTTCATCCGAAAAACAGTGGAAACAGAACATGAGCTGAAATAGTATTATACCAGGATTATAGCGCTGGTTATAATTTTCCAGGACCGGTATGGCTCAAGCAATATTTTACAATTTCCTTACTATGGACTCCGCCATTCTCATATTCCAGTGTGTCAATCAGAATGGATTGAGAAATGAAACCAGATTGTCGAAATTATTTTTCGATCGTCCAGGGCCGGTTTCACTCCAGCAATATTTCTCAATTTCCTTATTATGTATTTTGTCATCATCATATTTCAGAACGGCAATAGGAAAATATTGAGGAAAAAAAATATGGTCAAAATAATTTCTCCGTGCTTCTAGGGCCGGATTCCAGAACGCTACTGAAATATGATAATAGCAGAGTCCATAATAAGGAAGTTGAGAAATATTGCTGGAGTAAAACCGGCCCTGCCACCCCCCCCCGAAAAATTGTTTCGAATATGTGTTTTTTTTCACAATACCTACTCTGATTACCGTCCTGAAATATGATAATAAGGAAGTTGTGGAATATTGCTGGAATAAAACTGGCCCTGAACAACTGAAAAATATATTTCAACCATGTGATTCCTTTTCTTAACCCCTTCTTATTGACATTCTGCAATATAAAAATGTCCATAATAAGGACCATAATAAGTTGTAAAATGTTGCTTGAGCCATAACGGCCCTAGAAAATGTTCTGTTCTCAACAATTTGGCTGGAAAAAAAAAATTAAAATATCGATGAACTTTATTGCTTTAGAAACTAGGCTGGAGTTAGGGCCGTTCTGGGGAAACCTAATATAAAAAAATTGCAGAAATGAATATTCTTCCCTTTTTTCAAAAAAAATCAAATATGAAACTTGTATGAGAGATTCACTGGATTTGTTAGTTTTGCGACCCATTGTTAAATTAATGACATAACTTCTGATACCCACTCAGTATTTCTTGTTATTCGATTCCAAAGCCATTTTCAAGAAATATACAGGGCTATTCAAATTCGTTTCTGTACATGGGGATCTCGTAAACGATAAGAGTTAGAGTGTCGGTTAGATTGTGGCAAAGTTGCGTATTCCAGAGACCTATTCAATGATGTAAAAAAATCGAATTTATCTGTTTTGGTTCTGGAGATATACAGGAAAAACCAAAAAATCCCAAATTATTTTTTTCGCAAACATATTGAAAATCTGTCACATTTTGCTATTGGCACTTGATGTGGGCTATCAGAATATGTCCATGCATCTTATATACAGGGTGTCATCTGACTTAGGCCACCCCCGTCTTTTAATTTTTAAATTTGGACCTGTATTTTTTGTTGTAGTTTTTGGATCGTCGGCGTTCACTTCATACTGAGAAATTGAATTAAATTTTATATTTCGGGATGTTTCGGTAATATTTTATTATAATTGGGTGAATTATTCCCTTTTAAATTACGGCCCTGGAAATTGGTTGACTGAGTTAAATGAAAACACAATAGCAACTTTCACGTTTCCCCATGAACCATAGTGTTTTTCGAGATTATTTTTTTCATTTTTAGGTACCAATTCATATTTCTTCACATTTTCAATGCTCTTTGAGCGTTTTCTACAATGAATTTCGAATAGCAAACCCTTTTAGGATTATCTGAAACATATCAACAACAAAAATAGATTATATTTTTTTAGATTGTATTTTGATAAGCTGAAAAAGAACACTATAATTGTAATGAAAATTGAAATACTATTCACCAGAAGACGATTGCGGATTCAAGCAATTGAAACGTTGTGAAAAAATTTGAAAAAGATAGAAATCTTTCAACCATTAAGATGATGGACGTCCGAAATATAAGTAATCAAGTTACTACATCGTCTAAAACATTCAAACAAACATGAGAACAATTGTTATTATTATTGTTGTAATTATTGCTATCATTTCTTTTTCAGCTTATCAAAATACATATGATTTATTTTTGTTGAAGATATCTTTCAGATAATCCTAAAAGGTTTTGCTATTCGAAGTTCATTGTAGAAAACGTTCAAAGAGCATTGAAAATGTGAAGAAATATGAATTGGTACCTAAAAATTAAAAACAATACTCTCGAAAAACACTATGGTACATGGGGAGACGTGAAAGTTGCTATTGTCCTTTTATTTAACTCAGTCAACCAATTTCCAGGGCCATAATTTAAAAGGGAATAATTCACCCAATTATAATAAAATTTTACCGAAACATTCAGAAATATAAAATGAAATTGTATAAAGTATAAAAACTGCAATAAAAAATACAGGACCGTATTTAAAAATTCAAAGATGGGGGTGGCCCAAGTCAGATGACACCCTGTATAGAAAATTCATGGACATATTCTGATAGCCCACATCAAGTGCCAATAGCAAAATGTGGACAGATTTTCAATATGTCTGCGAATAAAGAAGATACAGGCAAAAAAATTATTTTTTCCTGTATATCTCCAGAACCAAAGGAGATAAATCCGATTTTTTTACATCATTGAATAGGCCTCTAAAATACGCAACTTTGCCACAATTTAACCGACACTATATCTCTTATCGTTTAAGAGATCCCCATGTACAGAAACGAATTTGAATAGCCCTGTATAACTCATCAATGAACGTGCCACCACCTGAACCTCATCAATTCCAACCAAGTCACTTTCGAAGTGTATCACACAGAACTCCATGAATAATTCAGGCGCGGTCTCGTAAATAAAAGTACAACATAAAAATAAAATATTTTGGAAACTATAAATCATCAACTTGTAGCGAGAAGATGCATCGCGCAAATAAGTTCCAACATTTATGTGTCTGCGCATGTAGCAGAGCTTATATCACACTTTGCCGGAGCTAATTCCCGAATACATAAATTCGTGAGTTTGTACGTATGCATATTTTGAAATGCGGGCTGAGATTTTGGCAACTTTGCAGGTCGAAGCGCGGTTGTAAAATAGGGAACAATAACTATTTCAGGAGGAAGGAGCGTCGAGGTGTGATAGAGATTTACGCGTTTATTTTGGTGGTATGGCTTTAGGTTATTTGAATGCATTTTTAATAATAATGAACACAGTTCCGCATATAACATATTGTAGTATTCCAAAGTGTCTTCTTGGATGGACTTTTCCACGACATATGAGAAAACACTGTAATGAGAAAGTATATACGCTAATATCACTCCTGATTTTTTTCTGTCACGTCACGTTCATCAAAACTAGACTTGGCAACGTTGTAAAAGTTGTGCACCATGGAATCTCAAATTATCATTCAAATATAATGTGTCGTATGACAGTTGTCATTTGATACCAGAATAGATGGGTTCGTTCGTCTGTTTCACTGAGCAAATCAATAAGAATCGTTTGTCTCTGTTTAACTCGTTTGCCTACAATAAAATTGAATACAAGCAAAGCAAGCAAGAAAGCAAGCCAAGAATCTAACAGATATAATTCAATGGTCGTAGGGGGCAGTAGTTGTTTTCTGTTGGAGACTTGCCGACGATTATACCTATTGTATAGGTTGAATGCAGAAGTCTGGATTGCTTAATCCATTTTATTATTAGTTTAATGGGCTTCTGCCAAGTAGTGTCATCAAATATTTTCTTCTGAATTTATTTGGCTTCAGACGAAGTCGACACCATAGTCGGAGTGCTCTTCGAATCTTGGGGTCAAGATATTTTTCGATTGCGTTGGGTGAGCTACCCTGCGCTGATGATTGGCAAGGAACCATGAAACCGGTCCGTAGGTGTTCTCTCGTGTGGGTTGAGACATGTTTTGGCATAGAGATTGGGAGAACATTGCAAAGTAGTTCTTGTAGAATACTTTGCCAAGAATCTAACAGATATAATTCAATGGTCGTAGGGGGCAGTAGTTGTTTTCTGTTGGAGACTTGTCGACGATTATACCTATTGTATAGGTTAAATGCAGAAGTCTGGATTGCTTAATCCATTTTATTATTAGTTTAATGGGCTTCTGCCAAGTAGTGTCATCAAATATTTTCTTCTGAACAAGCAAAGCAGTTCCATCAAATATCTATGCTGCACTCGAACAGGCCTTACTTGACATCTCATTTGAGGTTGATGCGATTTTCAAAGTTTTGAAAGTTTTGGTTGTTTGTATTCTACAACTTTTTTTAATTCCTGTATCTGTATCCTTGCAATAACTGTGAACATGTCGAAGAAGTGCTTTGTATCCGGTTGTCTGAACACCAGTGAAAATTCTAATAAATAATTTTTTATGCACCTAAAGATGAAGCGCGTCGTAAAATGTGTTTCGAAGCAGTGAATAAACCCTGTGTAAAAAGCGGAAATACATTTTATTGTGAAGAACATTTCCAAGTGAGTACTTTACGTTATGTTATTATTGTATTCAAAGCAGATTTCAAAGAAAGATTCAAAATTTCAGTCAGTGCTAAAAAGACCTTGAACTATCAAGCAATTTTAGGTACTAGTAAAGATTCAGAAAAATATACTTGAAAAACCAAATTCAAGGAGATGAAAGTCACAATGAAATCCTAGTCATTGCTTTATCTAATTTGATTTCACCCGATGAATAATGAGCACGTTTTTACGATTTCCGGTGTTGCCAATGCTCGTTTTTCATCAAAAGGAAGGTCCGTTCAGAAAATTTGAAAGCTATAAATACAATAAAAATAGGTGATATGTGGATTCTTTTCTCTGAGTTGATCAAGTGACAAAGCATTCATTATTTCCCAATGGCCTATATCAAGTTTGAAGCTATATTTTTAAGGAGAACGGTATTGCCTGTTTCGAAACGTGGATTATGGTGGGGGTTGTTTCTGAAGAACGTGACGTCAGCGGCACACTTTCAAATCTGATATTTTTCCTAATAAAAAATATGTAGTGGAACTCTTTGTTGAATGGTTTCAGACTAGAAACTATCGATTTTTTTTATTTTTCGTTAATGTAAAGGTCCATTCATCTGGTGATTTCCACATTGCGGGGTCATGTTTATTTTCAACAATTTGTTCTGCATAGTATTTCTTACTTTCATGTCTGATTAATTTAGTTACATCATTTCTGAATATTCTGTACTTGTCCCAGAGAGATTCGGATTTAGTTGCCTTTGCTTATTTATACAGGGTGGGTCACGGTCGATGGTACCTTAGACGTTTACGGGGAACGGGACATAGGATCATTCTGAAAATTTGGTTTCTCAAGTAGTTGCTCTTGGTCTATCGATCTAAAATATTTTCAGCAATGCAGCGTTTCCGCTTATACCAGAAATTAGGAGCATCTTTCTTATTTCAAATGGGCCACCCTGTATATTACCGCATTTTTGAATTTGTTATTCCTTTCCTATCTCCTATCTCCTATCTCCTATCTCCTATCTCCTATCTCCTATCTCCTATCTCCTATCTCCTATCTCCTATCTCCTATCTCCTATCTCCTATCTCCTATCTCCTATCTCCTATCTCCTATCTCCTATCTCCTATCTCCTATCTCCTATCTCCTATCTCCTATCTCCTATCTCCTATCTCCTATCTCCTATCTCCTATCTCCTATCTCCTATCTCCTATCTCCTATCTCCTATCTCCTATCTCCTATCTCCTATCTCCTATCTCCTATCTCCTATCTCCTATCTCCTATCTCCTATCTCCTATCTCCTATCTCCTATCTCCTATCTCCTATCTCCTATCTCCTATCTCCTATCTCCTATCTCCTATCTCCTATCTCATATCTCCTATCTCCTATCTCCTATCTCCTATCTCCTATCTCCTATCTCCTATCTCCTATCTCCTATCTCCTATCTCCTATCTCCTATCTCCTATCTCCTATCTCCTATCTCCTATCTCCTATCTCCTATCTCCTATCTCCTATCTCCTATCTCCTATCTCCTATCTCCTATCTCCTATCTCCTATATCCTATCTCCTATCTCCTATCTCCTATCTCCTATCTCCTATCTCCTATCTCCTATCTCCTATCTCCTATCTCCTATCTCCTATCTCCTATCTCCTATCTCCTATCTCCTATCACCTATCTCCTATCTCCTATCTCCTATCTCCTATCTCCTATCTCCTATCTCCTATCTCCTATCTCCTATCTCCTATCTCCTATCTCCTATCTCCTATCTCCTATCTCCTATCTCCTATCTCCTATCTCCTATCTCCTATCTCCTATCTCCTATCTCCTATCTCCTATCTCCTATCTCCTATCTCCTATCTCCTATCTCCTATCTCCTATCTCCTATCTCCTATCTCCTATCTCCTATCTCCTATCTCCTATCTCCTATCTCCTATCTCCTATCTCCTATCTCCTATCTCCTATCTCCTATCTCCTATCTCCTATCTCCTATCTCCTATCTCCTATCTCCTATCTCCTATCTCCTATCTCCTATCTCCTATCTCCTATCTCCTATCTCCTATCTCCTATCTCCTATCTCCTATCTCCTATCTCCTATCTCCTATCTCCTATCTCCTATCTCCTATCTCCTATCTCCTATCTCCTATCTCCTATCTCCTATCTCCTATCTCCTATCTCCTATCTCCTATCTCCTATCTCCTATCTCCTATCTCCTATCTCCTATCTCCTATCTCCTATCTCCTATCTCCTATCTCCTATCTCCTATCTCCTATCTCCTATCTCCTATCTCCTATCTCCTATCTCCTATCTCCTATCTCCTATCTCCTATCTCCTATCTCCTATCTCCTATCTCCTATCTCCTATCTCCTATCTCCTATCTCCTATCTCCTATCTCCTATCTCCTATCTCCTATCTCCTATCTCCTATCTCCTATCTCCTATCTCCTATCTCCTATCTCCTATCTCCTATCTCCTATCTCCTATCTCCTATCTCCTATCTCCTATCTCCTATCTCCTATCTCCTATCTCCTATCTCCTATCTCCTATCTCCTATCTCCTATCTCCTATCTCCTATCTCCTATCTCCTATCTCCTCTCCTATCTCCTATCTCCTATCTCTAACGGTTTTTGAGATATTGGTTATTTTCTATATTTTTTATCCAAAACATAGCTCGAAATGTTTATTTCTGCGGTATCTGGATTCTTAGGAAGTTGCAATTTTGTGTTTAGTTCATCAAGATCATGTACATTGATTCTGCATAGAGAAGTTTGTTCTGCGTTATACAGGGTCGTTCAAAATTCATGATCTTACTGCTAGATCCGAAAAGGGTTGAAAGTGCGTTTTTTATCTTGTATATTATGAAATATCCTGAAAGATGACTAAATTCCCTTCGAATTGATGTATCATGTTTCTATACCTAAATAGCCAGAATTCCGAGATAATAGCAATTTTCACTTGTAATCTCCCAAGTGCTTGAATTATTGCCGGAAATTTTTTGATTTTCTTTGAGAATTCATGTACGAGATAAATTTACGGCATTTAATTCAAGCACGAGGGGGATTCAGTAAGAAAATTTCACACCGATAAATGAAAATCATCCAACAATTCATAAGAAATAACTAACGATGGTTTCACCTGAACTATTTATAACCACTGATAAAATTATTTGGACAGACGAATCAAAATTTTCCAGAGAAGGAATTTTTAATAGAAGGAACGAGCATTTCTGGGCTGATCAAAATCCAAATTTTGTCAAGGAAATGGGAAATCAGGAAAGGTTTAGTTTCAACGGTTTTTTGCCTTCTAAAGGATAACCGAATAAGTTTTCTTATTTACGATGAACCGTTGAATTCCGCGAAATATCTTCAAATTCTAAAGTCAGTTGTGAACGACTTCTTGGACAATCTGTCATTAGAAGAGTATCGTAGCAGTTGGTTTCAGCTGGATGGAGCACCGGCTCATTGCACTAGGGAAGTAGCAGAGGAGTTGTTCGAGATATTCGACGATCGCTGGTTCAGACGTATGGGTCCGTGGAATTGGCCTGCGAGATCACTCGATCTCACGCCATTTGATTTTTACTTGTGGGGTTATTTGAAGAGAAAAGTATATATGACACCAGTGCACAGTAAACAAGACCTGCGCCAACGAGTGATCAACTGCATTGAAGATTCCAGTGAAATAAGGAGTGCTACAACTGTATCTCCAAAAACCCGGATTTTGAAATGTTTGGAAGCCAATGGTCGGCATTTTGAAAATTTATTGTGAACGTTTTCTAATTTTTGACAGATAATTAATGAAATTATATTGTGATCGTACAAACTTCCTTTTGTTCATTGGTTGTAAATCAGGGTAGGTACGTTTCATTGAATTTTCTGCACGTTCTTGCTATAATTCCCTCACATTTTCCATGAAGAATAAACAATTTCATCAGAACTTCGTTTGAATAGTTATTTCCCTCCATTTCAATTATTTTTGAGTCACTTTCGTTAAGAAACACACAACGGTATTATTAATAGTGCACTAATTGTCACATTTTCATAATGTCATGTACCATCATGGCATTTAATAGCCACCTTATATGAATATGAGAAAAATAAATCGATTTTTTTTTGAAAATTTCACACCTCAATATTGTAGACAATCAAAAAATTCGTTCTTGTTTAGATGCCATGGCAACCCTAAAAATTTCCGGAAACTTTTATCCTCCTGGGTACCCTGGGTAAAATTAATAAGTGGAAATTTTTCTGTCAAACATTTGACATGTGACAAGTTGATATTTTGCTTTAATGTACAAATGGAGGTCTAGTTTTCATATGAAAGGAGATAATTATGTATTTACTAGATATTTGGAATGTGTCTGAAAATATTTTCTCCACGATTATTGCAGAAATTGTCAATTCTGAAATCATATTTCAGAAGAAGTTCAATTCACCATTTGTCACAAGTTTTTATGACAAGTCCCGTAGCTCAGCGGTAGTGTTGCGGCCTATGAGTCGCTAGGTCGATGGTTCAATCCACGATAAGAACATAACTTTTTTTTTGTTCCAAATTTAAACATATTTATTGACGAAAATTTTGTTAAGTATTTTACATATCAATATTTCAGTGGTTATAAATAGTTCAGGTGAAACCATCGTTAGTTATTTCTTATGAATTGTTGGATAATTTTCATTTCTCGGTGTGAAATTTTCTTACCGAATCCCCCTCGTGTTTGAAATAATTGCCGTAAATTTATCTGGTACATAAATTTTCAAAGAAAGTTCATGTAATCGAAAAATTTCCGGCAATAATTGGCAATAAATGGGAGATTACAAGTGAAAATTGCTATTATCTCGGAATTCTGGCTATTTAGGTATGGGAACATGATATATCAAATCGAAGGGAATTTAGTCATCTTTTAGGATAGTTCATAATATACAGGATGTTCCATATAAAAAACGCACTTTCAACCCTTTTCGTATCTAGTAGTAAGATCATGAATTTTAAACGACCCTGTATAACGCAGAACAAACTTTTCTATACAGAATCAATGTACATGATCTTGATGAACTAAACACAAAATTGCAACTTCCTAAGAATCCAAATACCGCAGAAATAAACATTCAATTCAAGCTATGTTTTGGATAAAAAATATGGAAAATAATCAATATCTCAAAAACCGTTAGAGATAGGTATAGGAAAGTGTGGAGCAGAAATAATCAGAAAGGAATGACAACTTCAAAAATGCGGTAATATACAGGGTGACCCATTTGAAATAACAAAGATGCTGCTACTTTCTGGTATAAGCGGCAACGCTGCATTGCTGAAAATATATTAGATCGATAGACCAAGAGCAACAAATTTTCAGAATGATCCTATGTCCCGTTCTCCGTAAACGTCTAAGGTACCATCGACCGTGACCCACCCTGTATAATCTGTCTCTACTCTGGATGTCTCTTATGACTTCATCTGAAAACCATACATTCAATTTGAAGTTGATGAAAGTTTTATATTTTTTTGAAAGTCGCATGCGTATCCAGACAAGTAACTAAAAACCTTTCGGTCATGTTGTCCTAAATTCAGTACACAAGTTGTTATGAATGTGATAAAAACTTCAAAAAAAAATCAACGATTTGATCTGGAAGCACGATAAAAGCTCGTGATTTAATGGACTGTAATTTCGCGGGTGTTGAAAGGAGAATGAAAAAATGGATGAACTAACCCGAAGACCTCAAGATCTTACCTTGGAGTTTCTTCCAGAACAATTCTAGATGACGGAACTGGAGTTTCTTTGGAGAGTCTGGAATGTTGTTAGATAACGCCTGGCCTTCTTTCTTCGGCTAGATATCTCTAGTTAGTTCACTTTTCACTACCGGGGATATTCTTCACCGGGAAGCAAAATATATGAAATATGCGGTTTTACTAATTGTTGAAAATTGCGGGAGATGCTAAGAGAGCTTGTGTGCGCTTCGAACGATATCGAAAATCGCAGTCATTGTCTATCCTTTTCTTCTCGGGCAGAGAGGATCGGATCTTGAGGTTTTTTGTATTGAACGAAATAAATGAATGTACACGGGGAGCAAAATAAAGGTTTCGGTTGCCGGTTAACACCCAATATGTTTGAAATTGTGTGGAAATAAAAGTAAGTGAAGGGTGAATGATTGGTAATAAATTAATTAATCATATAAAGACAAACACATGAACGCGTGGGCGCAACAGAAGTTTCTTGTTTTTTGTGTACATGTAACTGTTTAATTCGATTATTGTTGACATGCTTTTATAGGTTGTTATTTTATTTACCAGCTGACGAGAATGGACGAATTCTATCATCTGGGTCGCCAGTTTTTGAACTTCTCAGTGAGGAATGTATTCGTTGAAAAAATAATGTGTGTTCACATTAGAGTGTTTTACGTACTCGATTCAAAGTATATGAAATTTTTTTCACTATTTGTACTTTTGAACATGAATTTCATTGTACTAAATTTAGTACACTGTGAGCTAGTGGCATTGCATATAAGTTAGACATAACCTCTCTTTATATCATTAAAAAATGCATTTTCTGTTATTTTCACAGTACCATCGATTGACATGGCTATTAGAAGGGCCTAGAGTAATCAGAAATATATTATCAATCATAGAAAACAATTGATCTGATAGAATGTAAGTGAAAACGAAACTGACTTGGGTTAGGGCACTGATTTGGAGGCTTCTGGGGGTAGGTAAACTTCATGAGTACGAATTTGATTCTGGATGCTCGTTTATTTATTTGGACATAGATTCAGAGGAAGAACATGAAAACGGGGAGTTTCATTAGTACAAAAACTTACCAGACTCAATTGAAGACCTACATTGTGATTAAAACATTTACAAAAACCTCAAAATATTACAGAATAAGCTGTGATATTTGTACTTTCGTTTTGGATGTTTTTTAATATGCATGAAACATTTTAACTGAATTGCAATTTCTAATTCACGAAATTTGTGTTCTCATATTATCATTTCCCATATACTGTTTGCTCATTATACCATGAGACAACCCATATTACAAAAATTGGCTGATAAAAAATTTTCAATAGGCTCAAAAATCTTTAAAAAAATCATTTAGGAAAATAGAAATTCGTGAGTGAAAGGGTTTTAAACATGAAAGTAGATTGAGCGTTAAAATATTACCATCTACTATATTGTAATTTCATGAGGAATCTGGTAGGAAGAATTGAAACTCTACGTCATTGCAAGTTTTAAGGTTTCTTTGATAAGAACGTTTTTTTTATTAGGGTGGAGAAATTTATAGTAAGTGTAGGTATGATTTGTTATATTCAAATTGATGATGAAGTCTCAACAATTATTATTAGGGTAATGTAATGAATATGAATGAGCCAAATAATCCTCAAGAACCCATATTTATGAACTGGTCACTTCTTCTTTACGTCAACACATTTCGAAATATCAAATACGTTCTGTGGTCAGGTAAAAAAATCTTCTATGGACAATTAAAAATGGAACCGTGTAGTTTCAAAGAAATATTGCCATTGCCTGCTTGATATGTAAATTTTCAGTTTACATCAGTTTCTCATAGATCAACAATTTGTTATGTATTGGACTTTAATGTGAGATGCAACGTTTTACCGCCCTATAAATACCTTTTACACCCCGGGATGCGACCAGGATAGGGGATGTGGAAGATAAATCTTGTCAGGGAAAGAAAAGTTATGACATGTGTCGAGGGAAAGATTATCTTGAATTTACAAAGCAGGGAAAATATGTAGAATACGTTTGACTCATGGCGCCACAATGGTAAATCATTCCGGACCGGTTTTTTGTCATATATAGGGGTGAATTTACTCGCCCTTGCACATTTCATGTTTGTTTGTTGATTCCATCTTTCCAGATCCATTCCGAATTTGAAATCAAATACTCATGTGAATGATATTCAATCTGTTTTGATAATATTGGGCTTTACTGTTGATTTCTTGTAATCTAAGAAGAGTGAATGATTGAAATGAATGGATTGGGATGATGAAAGAACTGTTTATCACTGTTCAATGGACAATGTGTAGAAACTTGATTTTCATGTCCTAGACTTCAATTCTTACCTGTCCTATATTTCTAGAGAATTCATATTCGACTTCTGCCAATGCATCAGCATCAGCAAGACCTTGCATCATTTTGTATCAATTGTATAAATGACATTTTGTAGAAAAGAAACACAGACAAGCTTTGTGGAAAACCAGTACAGTAAGTACTTAAATCAAGAAATTGAAACAAAAAAAAGTATATAATGTCCAAAAACTTTATATAAATAAATATATATTTATAGGTATAAAGAAAATTGCTTTCATCGGGGATTCGATCTGAGAAAATGAGCATACTCTTTTTTGCTACCCAAGCTTACGCAAATTTTTATTTTCTTTATAATTATATGAAAATAAGAATAGATCTATAATGTGCAATGTAAGGTTTCCTTTAAAATTCAATGAACATAATTAAAATGGAAAAATAGAAACGAAAAACTTTGACACGAACATTTTTGAAGGACTGCCATTTTATGTTGCTGTCAGATAATGTGAGAAATAGTACTCTGTCTAGACAGAGTAATAATATCGGATGAATGATTTTGTGGAAAGTTTTGCCGTTTTTTTTGTTCCTATTATTCGTTTGTAACATTATTTCAGCCATTTCCAAAAAATCTTTAAAAATTTCTTTCACCTGTAATAATTTTGTATCATCATAGTTCATGATATGATCATTATCTGATAAATGTTTATTTAAGGCAAAATAGTTTTCTTTTGAAGTTCTACAATTGCATTTGTGATTTTAAATTATTTTCGTTTGACCCAAATATTTTTTGATAGAATGCAGACAGGGAATTTCATAGACAACATTGGACTTTTCTGTCACTGGATTTTTTTTGTTTCAATTATTGAACAAATTTTCCAAAGGTTTGATTTTCCTTTGTACTTTTTGACACTTTTTTCATGCTTGAACACACCTATAATTTTTCTGGAGAGTTCAGGTATGTATGCTATAGAAGCATATTTATTAATTTGTGAAACTTAATTTTGATGATGATTTGTATTTGTTTCAATAGTACTAGAGTAATACTATATAATAATTCTTTCAAGAAATGAGGTGGATAAGAATTATTCAACAGTATTTCAGACAATTTCCCAATTCTATTATTAAGAGCTAGTAATAATTTGATTTTTTTTTGAGTGGCTGGAAAAGTAGTTCATATATTATCTTTCTGAACTAGCAGGCTTTGTATAGCAATCCAGTATTATAGTATTACTCAGATGTTATTATTCTCCTTTTCAACAGTAAACTGTATGAAAAGAATTTTAGCTGTTGCAAGTAGATTGAATATCATCTATACACTCAAAATAAATAATACTGCACAAATTATGTCATCAATATACTTCTTGAGAAAAGGAAGCCTAAACTGTAATTTGGGTATACTAAAGTCTTACAAATCATCCATTACATACTTGGCCACAATTGGGGACATGTATGAGGTACGAAAGAAGTGGTGTCAAAAATGAATTTTATAAGTTTCATGAAAATAAATTTTGGTTATTTGGTATGAATACTTCTATGTATCTGGTGTTTATCAATACCTGATTGACTTCATTAAATTTTGTGCAATTTTACTAAAAAGTGAAAAAAAGTCTTTGGGTAGTTAAATATGTTGTATATAATTTGAAAATTCGAAAAAGTCTTCAACATGATATTCACTATGACTATTGTAGGAAGAAGTCAAGATATTTGTGACCAACTATGAAATTTGTCACAAACTTTGAAGTAGGTTACTGAATTTTTGGTGAACCATAAAATTTTGGAGTGATGGAATTGTCTATAGTAAATTCCTTTTTGTAAGAGAGACTAATGAGCTTTTTGTCATAATTTTTCTCAATGAGTGCATTTAACTTTTGTTGGATGGTTGAAGTTAGATTACGGATCAATTTTGCATGATAAATGTAATGATGTAATGAAAAATCCAAATATTATGCTTTCGACATGATAACAGTGACATCACCCTTAGCACATTTTATAATAATCGTTGCAGAATGAACCATGAATTTGAAATCCTTTATGTTGAAAACAAAGAAATGAAGCTGAATCTTTTAGAAAGTATGGAGATTAATAAATGCAAAAATTCCGAGGTTTCCGAAGTTATTATATAGGGCTAATTCTCTAATTTCTACTGTATTTTATCCTTTCATTTGTATTTGTGTAATTGATGACTTGTTTATTTTGTGGAAATTCATGATCACTTTATAGTCTTTATACTTGATAATGGGATAAAGCCCGAAACCGGTCGTAAATATAAAAAACTAGTGGAAATAAAACAAAATTGTGTTTCTTTCGTTTCATTAAACTTTTATTTGTACTTTCATTTCAATATTTGCTCTCTTATATTCCCCCTACTTTATTTGATCCGGAAATTTCATCAAGTTTTTCTGTTAAAATATTTTTAGGTTTTGTTTATCTTTCATTATAAGACACATCAACTTTGCCTACTCACTATCAGTCACTTTTGCCGGTTGTCTTAAAATAAATATTTTTATAATATATTATTTTTATAGTCCTTGTCTTGAACACACTGTATATTATATCAAAAAAATAGTTCTATGATAAGATAACATTTCAATGAAAACATTTCAGTTGAAATCATATCAATCATGACAATAATATTGATAAACTATACCCTTTCCTCTACTCAAATTTGATGAAATCCGGACAAGGATTCAAGCCAGCTCCATAAATTCGATACATTTCACTCGGCAACAGCACGGCACAAGCTACGTTCATGGAGTGAATGGATTAAAATTCACGGATGGTTTCTTGTTAATTATCGTTATTTAGTTTCATTGCGATTTCGCACGCATTGTGTTACTCTAAATGGAAATAAATCCTTGGAAATCTACATAATTTGTTGAAATCCACTGTTCCACGTTCACTAGATTTCATACCTCCTACATTCAGATCGCACTTAGTTGAACGATTTTAACGAAATTAATTTTAGAGCTACAGGGAAGCGCGGTTATGGAACATGGTGGTTTTGAAGCACGCCTATATAAAGGGGTAGTAATGCTCTTCTACAATCCAACTGGGTATACACTGATACAGAAACAGATTCTTCAAGAAAATTGAGTCAGAGATATACACGATGGTAGAGGCATGACTGTCAATATTCAAACAGCTGATTTCTTGCAGACAATAAAAAAGTTATATAACCACCAAGTTAACTAACGTGGCTAGTAGTAGCAGTTCTTTGGGGAGGCCTCAAACGCAGCCAGGAAAGTAGGCACTCATGGAGCCTTTTTGCCATCCCCTTTTCTCCACTTATCTACATTCATCCTCTTAGTATTCCTTTCGAAACTTTGTGACCTCCTACTGAAGGTCAGTATGTCAGAATGTCAGACCACTGACGTGGCTAAGTATCTATCTCAGTAATCATAGACAAAGAGAACCTTTCAATGAGTATGTATCACAAGAACTAAATATTTTTGTTGGAGTTCCACAAGAAAGCCTAGTTATTTTAGCAATAAAGTTCAGCAATATTTGCAATTTTTTTTTTCAGCGGTATAGTGGAGAACAGAACATGAACTGAAATTGTCATATTCCAGAATTAAAGGGCTGGTAATAATTTTCCCGGCCCACTTTTTCATTATGAACTCTGCATTTTCATATTCCAGTACGACAATCAGAAAAGGTCATCATCATATTCCAGCACGGTTATCAGAATAGGGTCTGGAGAAAAACCACATGGTCAAAATAATTTCTCCGGACGTCCAGGGCCGGTTTCACTCCAGCAATATTCCTCGACTCTGAAATTATCACATTTCAGCACGGTAATCAGAACAGGGTGTGGAGAAGAACCACAATGTCAAAATAATTTTTCCGGGCGTCCAGAGCACGTTTGACTCCAGCAATATTCCTCAAGTTCGGACTCTGCCATTATCATATTTCAGTACGGCAATGAAAAAAGAGGACGACCTGAAATATTTTTTTACCATGTAATTTTTTTCTACACTCTATTCTGATTACCGTGCTAAATTATGATAAAGGCAGAATCCATAATAAGGAAGTTGAGGAATATTGCTGAAGTGTAACCAGCTCTGGACGCCCGGAAATATTATTTTCCCCATGTATGTGGTTTTTTCCACACCCCATTCTGATAACCGTGCTGAAATATGATGACGGCATAATAAGGAGTTGAGAAATATTGCTGGAGTGAAACAAGCACTGAACGCCTGGAAAAATTATTTTGACCATGTTGTGCCTTTTTTGCGTTACTGAAAAATAAAAATGGCTTAGTCCAAAACAAAGAAGTTGTAAAATGTTGCTTGGGCCATACCGGTCCTGGAAAATTATGACCAGCGTTACAAACCCGGAATAAGACTTTTCCAGATTATGTTCCGTTTTCCACTAGTTCACTGGAAAAAAAATTGAAAAATTGCGAATATTGCTGATTTTCATTGGTAAAGTAACTAGGCTAATCAAGCCAATGTAATAGGCCCTCGAATAGGCCCACTACTATTCATTTTATATTTGAATGATATTCAACTATCCATTGATTGTGGAATAATAAACGTCTTTGCTTACTTACTATCTTTCAATAATCATTTTGGCAATATAATTCAAAAAACTTCTGAAGAAATTATAGGCACTTTTTTTCAGGATTAGCACAAACTTAACTAGAAAAAAAAATAACGGTATACAACCACTTTTTTTCATGGGATCTTAATCAATTGATTTCCTTCACCATCTACAGAATCGTATTTTGAGAATCATTCTGAAGATATATCGATATACTTCCATTGTTGTAGCTTTTGTATGTTACTATGGTTTTTATCTAAAAAATTCTGAATAATCTGAAATCTGAATAATCTAAAATTATGTTTTTCTGACAAGTGAACCCAATTCCATATGTGAAATAATAATTTATTTTATGTGTTGAAATAAAAAAATACAAATTATCAGTAATTCTTATTTTTTGTTTTAATTTTTACAATTTTTCAACAATTTTACCAAAAATTAATGCATAAGTTTATCAGGATGCATAACTAAAATTTTCCAGAAATTTTGTTGAACAAAGTTCAGACCACTGCATTTTAAAAATTATCATCTATTGATCGATTCTCAAACAAATCAGCAGTGCGGTGCTGAATTTCATGACGTAAAAAATTAGACATGTTTAGAGTTTGTCCGAGAAAAACACTACAAGTTTCTGGTTCAATACAAAAAGTATTGGAGGCTTAGCGAAAGAGATGCATTTCACGCATCAATGGAATGAGCGATTTTCTGTGAGTGATACTTCTGAATAACATTCTCCCTTATCTCATTCATAGATAAGATTCTCCAATGGAAACTGGACATTTAATAAATAATCAACTATCTGAATGAAAATGCAAATTTTCACTTGCAGATTTTTTCTCTCAAGTTATATGGGGTCTTTCTCAATATCTATCAGATGTAGTTCAATGTCCAGCGTGGCTTTAGCCGGGGAAGTAGTTGTTTTCTGTTAGATATTACTAAAAAGTAACTTCAATTTTATCGTAGGGTTTTTTCCATTTCCAGAGGAGTCTTGTATTGATTCAATTTTCAATTGAGAATGTTTCTCTTTTAAACATGAATTCCTTCCAAGAGAGGTTATATTGTACGATGAAGAATAGCGACTAAATTCCAACTTTCAGTCGCAGATGATTCTACAACTGACTTTATGAACATCCTGTTCATATTTTCTATGAAATCAACATTTATATGCTGTTGTTTTGCAACTGTAATTTTCCATTTTGTTACAAGGATTTAAATACAAAAAATCGTGTTTTTATTATTTTTTTGTTTTTTTGAAGTCAAAAATTATGGTTACCTTCAAAGTTAAATACAGCACATGATACATTTTATCGATCTAGTGCATTTCTTGTTATTACTTAACACATTTTATAATTTATAGTCGAAATCATTCATTTATGTGAATGTATGGAAATCTCGAACAGAGAAACCTTTCGGGTGAAAATTGAATGAGATTAAAAAATTGTCCAATTGGAACCATAAGACTCTTTTCTCTTTCTTATCAACAAATATCATTTAAAGTGAGTGAGCATTTAAAGCACGAGCCCTACTCTGCGGGTGCTTCAAAGGCAATTGTAAACAAAGACTTTTCTAGCACGACATGTTCTAAGCAGAACTTCCAGAGTTATGACCAACAAGTCTTCAAATGCGTTACTCAAATTTACCACATTTACACTAAATAAAATTTGCATTTTCTACACATTATGAATAATAATCATTGCCCTTATAAAACTAAATGCCTTTATCATTTTCCATAAAAACAACAAGATAATCGAATCAGTATATTATTAGTAAATGACACTATTTAAAAAAATTGTTCAATCATATATTATTATATTTCAATTTCAATTCTTTCTAAGTATGAGTCCATTTTTGAGAGACATTGATTTTCGAAAATTACCTTCGCACTAAGCTGAGCAATTATAATGACATCAATTTGCATAACGAAGAAAAGAAAATTAATAAAAACCTCACAGAATTAGGTATTCGTCGAAGTATATCTGATTGTTTCTCTCTCTCCGGTAATGAGTGTTTTCCGTGCATTGACTCGATATTTCAAAGCAAAGCTCTTGTTTTCCTACTCGCAAAGTAATTTATAAGCCTATAGGTCGGCGCACGTTATTAAAGCGACACGAATACAGAATCATTCAGCTTCTTGAACAAAGAGAACCGACATAATCCGCCATGTGTGATTCATCATTGGAAAAATATTTGAAAATTCTTTTCAGTTGTACCAATTTTGTCAAAAATACTCAATAAAATCCCAATCAACAATCTTAGACGAATTAATTATGAAACAATTTATTCTGTATCGCATATATTGGATCCTTTCTTCCATTGACGAAACAAACCAGTGTCTTGAACCTAACAAACTGCAATAAACCGAAAATTTTACTAGCAAAGGAGAAAACTGTGCAAAATGGATCTTGAAGAAACGTTTGCATATATAGACTAAGAGCTGACGACGCAATTTTGGGAAGGTCCTTTTGGCAAGTTGAAATTGTGAAACAATATAACTTCGTCAATTGGCGAATCCAGTCCCGCAAGTCTGGTAGAGTGTTTGCGGTTATTTCGCTACTGCGCAGCATATAACACTTGCAAGAAAATATCCAAAAAAATATTTTTTTGGCAACTTGATTTTTTTAAAACTTTTAATTTAGTGTATATAGAATTCGAAAACAAAAATCCAAGACGTTTTTGTCGGTTATAAAGTATTACCAGACCTCTTCAAAAATATTTTATTAAATTCCCAAAAAATGTACTTTTGGCAACTTGATTTATTTTATCTTTTAATTTAGTATATATAGAATTCGAAAACAAAAATCCAAGACGTTTTTGTCGGTTATAAAGTATTACCAGACCTATTCAAAAATATTTTATAAAATTCACAAAAAATATGCTTTTGGCAATCTGAAATTTAAATCACGTATTTACTGAGTAATTTCAATATTTCCTGCAAATCGCAAAACATATTTAGCGGTTTTAAACAATTCCCAGACGTGAATAAAGTTTACAAATAAGTACGACAAAAAAGTATTACGCGCAGCCATAACCAATCACATCGCTTGGAGCTGGGCCCCCATCAGCTGCCGGCCATGCCTCGATTAGCTATCTTTGTCGCACCTATGGCTGCGCGTAAGACTTTTTTGTCGTTCTTATTTGTAAACTTTATTCACGTCTGGGAATTGTTTAAAACCGCTAAATATGTTTGGCTTTTTGCAGGAATTATTGAAATTACTCAGTAAATACGTGATTTAAATTTCAGATTGCCAAAAGCATATTTTTTGTGAATTTTATAAAATATTTTTGAAGAGGTCTGGTAATACTTTATAACCGACAAAAACGACTTGGATTTTTGTTTTCGAATTCTGTATACACTAAATTAAAAGTTAAAAAAATCAAGTTGCCAAAAGTACATTTTTTTGGGAATTTTATAAAATATTTTTGAAGAGGTCTGGTAATACTTTATAACCGACAAAAACGTCTTGGATTTTTGTTTTCGAATTCTATATATACTAGATTAAAAGTTAAAAAAAAAAACAAGTTGCCGAAAGTACATTTTTTGGGAATTTTATAAAATATTTTTGAAGAGATCTGGTAATACTTTATAACCGACAAAAACGTCTTGGATTTTTGTTTTCGAATTTTATATATACTAAATTAAAAGTTTAAAAAAAAATCAAGTTGCCAAAAAAATATTTTTTTGGATTTTTTTTGCAAGTGTTATATGCTGCGCAGTAGCGAAATAACCGCAAACACTCTACCAGACTTGCGGGACTGGATTCGCCAATTGACGAAGTTATATTGGTTCACAATTTCAACTTGCCAAAAGGACCTTCCCAAAATTGCGTCGTCAGCTTTTAGTAGACAGATATTATTCAGTAGTCGAAGAGGCCGTTTAGTCTAGTCAACAAGTGCCTTGGTGGTCAACTTTTTTCAGCAGTCTCCGAATATTATGATTGAGGTGTCATTCGATTCAGAATGGCATCTAGATTTCGAAAAACAATGAAGTTCCGTAAACAAAAATTACAAAAGTTATTAACAATTAACTAAAAAAAGGGGGGGGGTTAGTTTTTTGCAAATATCTCGTAAACTAATAAAGACTTTTTTGAATTTGAAAAAAGATTCAAAAAGAGAAGGAAATTTCCTAAAAAAAGTTCTGACTCTCGAAATTGTAGGACTAATATTTATAATTTTCCCAGAGGGTTGAAAATACGCCCGAAAACGGGTACTCCGGCTTGCGCAAGCCACGCTTTCTTCTGACCTTTAATGAATAAATATTATTTAAACGTATTAAATATGAAAATTAAGAATTGAAAAAATTCAGGTGCCTACAGAACAGACCAATGAACAATAATCCGTGGTCAAAAAATGTTTATAGCGATTTTTCAATAAGTTATCCATTAATAAATTAACAATTTTTTGTAGCACGAACATTAACATTGCAAGTGCGATAATTTTTAAAACTATTAACCTAAGAATGTTTTCCTTTCGTGGAGCTATTTTTCAAAGGTCTTAGAATAGATTCCCGTTGAAAAAATTAAAAAATTGTTAATTTTCATTTTGTTATTAACAATTTACTAAGGTGAAAAATTATAAAACTATATTAAACACTGAAAAAAAACTTTTCGTAATATTATTATTGATCCGTTTTCTTATGATCAGAAGCTACTTAAAAATGATTTTTTATAATTTTTATCTACTATTGTTTAAAAAATTGTTATAAACAAATGCGTTGTTTATGAGATAATTTAAAAAAATTTTTTGATTACATAATCTTTGATGATAATTATGATTTAAAAAAACCCGTTTCTTAAAAAAATTAGTTTATTGCTGAAAAACGCATTTGTTGATTAACAATTATTTTCTCCCACTTCTAATCAACATTAAGCAACCATTTTTTTAAAATCATTATTTATTTATTTTTTGATATAAAAAAATTATTTTATTTAAATTTTTCATTGTTTATGTAATAAACAATTTGTTATAAACAAATAAATTTTTACCTTTCATTTTTTTTCTTATTTTACTTATTGTCACAAAAACAGACATCACAGAAACGTCCAAAAAAATAAATATAATGTAAAATTAAATGAAAAAAAAAAAATTATAATATGTTAATACATACTTGTAAATAAATTTTGTTAAATAAAACACAATGTGAAGATCATTCTTCCTTTCTAATACGCTTAGGCTAATGAAATGTGCAAAAATATTTATTTTACAAAGTAATATTCAAAATTTGAAGTATAATTAAGTAAGATTAAAATGTAGAAGATAAAATTGTTTACTAATGAACAATAAATGACAAGATGCTTGAATGAGGTAGTCATATTTTTTATAATTGATAAGATTTTTAAGCATTGAAGCAAGAAAAGAAATTTCCAGAGTATTTTTCATTAACAATTGCTATAAATATAATAAATAAATTAGTAACTACTAAACTTGTCAGCTGAATTTATTCTTCAATTAATAAAGCATAAATAAGTCTTGAGTGTTTTCATCATATCTCCATTAGTTTATAAATTATAATAATTTTAAGGATAAAAAACCAGGCAAGAATGACGAAATTACGGACAACGAATATTTAAAAATAAAAAAAAAATAAATAAAAACTAAATCATGTCTGTTTTTGTGACAATAAGTAAAATAAAAAAAATAAAAGGTAAAAATTTATTTGTTTATAACAAATTGTTTATTACATAAACAATGAAAAATTGAAATAAAACAATTTTTTTATATCAAAAAGAAAAATAAATAATGATTTTAAAAAAATGGTTCCTTAATGTTAATTAAAAGTGGGAGAAAATAATTGTTAATCAACAAATGCGTTTTTCAGCAATAAACAAATTTTGTTAAGAAACGGTTTTTTTAAAATCATAATTGTCATCAGAGATTATGTTATCAAAAAAAAAATTTAAATTATCCCATACAACGCATTTGTTTATAACAATTTTTTAAACAATAGGATATAAAAATTATAAAAAATCATTTTTAAGTAGCTTCTGATCATAAGAAAACGGATCAATAATAATATTATGAAGAAAAAAAATGTGTCAGTGTTTAATAAAGCTTTATAATTTTTCACCTTAGTAAATTGTTAATAACAAAATGAAAATTAACAATTTTTTAATTTTTCCAACGGGAATATATTCTAAGACCTTTGAAAAATAGCTCCACGAAAGGAAAAAATTCTTAGGTTAATAGTTTAACAATTATTGCACTTGCAATGTTAATGTTCGTGCTACAAAAAATTGTCAATTAATTAATGGATAAATTATTGAAAAATCGCGATAAAGATTTTTTGACCACGGATTATTGTTCATTGATCTGTCTTGTAGGCACCTGAATTTTTTCAATTTTTAAATTTCATATTTAATACGTTTAAATAATATTCATTCATTAAAGGTCCGAAGGAAGCGTGGCTTGCGCAAACCGGAGTACCTGTTTTCGGGCGTATTTTCAACTTTCTAGGAAAATTATAAATATTAGTCCTACTATTTCGGGAGTCCGAACTTTTTAGGAAATTTCCTCCTCTTTTCTAATCTTTTTTCAAATTTGAAAAATCTTTATTAGTTTATGAGATATTTGCAAAAAACTAACCCCCCCCCTTTTTTTTAGTTAATTGTTAATAACTTTTGTAATTTTTGTTTGCGAAACTTCATTGTTTTTCGAAAACTATCTAGATGCCATTCTGAATCGAATGACACCTCAATCATAATTTTCGGAGACTGCTGAAAAAAGTTGACCACCAAGGCACTTATTGACTAGACTAGTTGGTACATTTTCTAATCAATGCTTCCCGCCAAAACTCGTACAGTATAGGAAATATGCGAAGGGCTGGATAATTGGTAGAATATCGTATGACGTAAATTGTTTAACAGTTATACAGTGTGTCCATTTACTGCGTAATTCTTCGATATCTCGAAAGCTATAAACTATAGAGAAAAACTTTAAGTGAAAAACTTTTTCAGTTACAAAAGTGGCTCATTTTCAAATCATTTTCAACATTATTTTTGAAATGGGTATTTCCAGTAACGGAAGAAATTAGTTTTCAAAGCTTTTCTCTAGTGGTAATGACTTTCGAGACATCGAAGAATTATGCACTTAATGGACACACTGTATATTTCATTATTCCGCTCTACGAACGTTGTCAACTATAATCACAACAACAATTTGATTTCATTAGACAAAATAATCATTTTCCCAATGTTATTGGTGCGTTTTGTTCTGTCATTCCAGAACTGACTGAATGTGCTGGCACAAGAAAACAGGTTGAAATACTGACATTTGACGAATATCATTATCATACTGCTGTTTTGGTATTTGAACTCATCGCTCAACCTCGAAAATAAACTGAAACCCGTTGTCAGTTTTCCCAAAGGCGACAAAATTGAAAAAATATTTTCATAAACCTTGCTTAAAATATTAAAAACTTACCTTGTGCATTGTACCGAATATATTGACCATCATCAGTTCTAATAATTTTCCAGTTCAGGGGTTCCCGTTCTCGATTCATCGCTGTAGATTGTTATTGTTAATGAAAAAGTTCGAAATTTATGATCTTTTGAAATTTCGTTTTCAGCTGTCACATTCCAGGTTACTGTCATTAGTGTCATTCCAATTTTCAAACCATCTCTTTAGGAGGAATGGAAATAGGAGTGAGAATTGGTTTGGTGCGTAACTGACAGATTGAAGGTACAACAAACTCAATCGTAGAAAAAGAAGAAGAAATAACCTCACTTTTCCATTTGTTTTTGTAATTAAAAAAAGTTTTTCGCAGTTTTTTTCTGTTACTGCCCTGTTTTTACTGTTTCTGATGTGTTTATTTCCGTTTCTGCTGTTTTGTTAAAAATTGGAAATCGGGATAAAAATAAACTATCAGCTACTCTGTGCTATCAGTAATAGACATTGATCCATATCTTCTGGAATGTATCCTGATCTTGTAAATCATTTAGTGGACGTGAATAAAATTTGACAAAGCATGTAGTCTCGAAGTAGGAAATCCCTTTCCAAAGTGAACAAGGCAGTTCTAATACACCTATAAGTTCTTCAATTTCTTCTACCAATTTAGAAAGAAATTTAAAATATTCATCTGTTACTAGGCACACAGATTTTGTAAAATTTTGGATATGAATGTCCCAATAAAGTCAGTTATCTGGAAAAGTATTCAATTTATTGAAATATAACAGTAGGTGAAAAGGTTGACATAACTTAAACAATTAAAGAATTTAAACAATTTAAAATAGCAACTCCTGAGCAATCAAAGTGCAAATCATGGTACAATTATCAGGCAGGAAGAGGCACAGCGTATAATTTCTTTATTCATATAAAGATTCAATACAACAAAACTTCTTGGATTTTAATTTTTCTGCCAAAGACTCTGATTATAGAATGTAGAACTGCCACTTTGGACTTGACCAAGCTCATCAGTAAACTTTGTTTCTCTTCCTCAGAAACAGGAGATATATCTAACAAGTTTGCCTCCCTTTTATAAAGGGGTTCATCTTTAGTGAGGTTCAGACACTTGGGATTTGCTAGATTTTAGTCCAAAACTCTGCCGGGTTCACCTGGCTTATTAGTTGCTTTTTTCTTGTCAACGTAACTTACTCCTGTTTTCTTGTTATTTCCAGCTTCAAGAAGATATGGATCGATGCAGATTACTGATATTTTATCTTTACTGTTGTCGATGAACATCATCTGAACTTTACTAAAAATAATATGTTGTAAAATCCATTATTCCTAAATTTCAACATAACAGCAGAAACAGAAAAACACCAGAAATAGTAATAACACAGCAGAAACAGTAAAAATACGGCAGAAATAGAAAAAAAACTCCGAAAAACGTTATTTATTTACAAGAGCAAACAGAAAAGTGAGGTTCTTTCTTCTTCTTTTGAGTTTGTTGTACCTCCAATCTGTTAGTTACGCACGAAACCAATAGGGTTGAGTGCACAACAAAACGAGTATATAGACCATAACTGGGTTGGGTTATGGCACAACAAAACGCACCTAAAACAGATTGTCATGTTGACAGTAGTACTAATATAATGCCAAAGAATCTTGACTGTTCTGTTACTTGAAAATAACAAAGCCACTTTGTTAGCTGGTAATTTACATCAATCATGAAAAAATGTCAGCAAACGTACAAAATAAAAGAGTTTATTGCTCATTCCAGACTGACATATGAAATCTGACTGCTATGAAGTAAGTATCAATAACATTGCTGACTAGGGTAAGTACAATCTTCTTCAAAAAATACTACATTATTGAAACAACAAACAGTATTTCCCTTCTGCGTATTGTGGACGATGTAAAGTAATCCAAATAAGATAGATATTTCTCATCTAGATTATCACAAACTCTTTTTAATAAGTCGCAAACTGTTATTGATTTTCTATTATACTCAATATTTGAATAATTTTCTTGGACTTGTAATCTTGTTAGCGCATATATACTATGTATATGTAGGTACTCCTGAATTCCTGATCCTGGCGAATATGTCAATCAAATCGATAAATGCTCCTTTGAAAATGAAACTATTCATGCACAATCAGTGACACTCACCTTGTAATAGAAACGCCGGGAATATCATCAACAACGACCACATTTTCTCAGTGTAGCGTACAGCACTTCAAACAACGAGTCTAATGATCACAATGGTTTCGGAGAGACAATCCAAAGACACTTTATGAGGTGAAACCGAAGCACATTTATTTACGCCGACTGCTTCTCAAACTTCGTAGTATCTGCGAGGCAAATTTGGCACATTTTGCAGCGACGCTTTGAGACTCTATATCGAAGTGTTTCTCTTCCAATCTGCGAATAAAAAGAGAAATTTGTGATACAAATTCATGTACAAAAATTACCGGGCATTGAATATATATTGTCAGATGCAAAATGGGTGGCTGAACTCGTGTGGTTCCAGAAGTAAGGATAATAATGTGTTTTCTTTATTCATGCACTGATTACAATAATAATCCCATTCTCAGCAGGGTCCGCGACAATGAAAAAGCAGGGATCGGAGCAAAACGTAAAAAAGAACATTTCCAGAATATCTTCAAGACTTTTGAAATGAGGGTAAATTCCATACGACGCAAGACAGAAGTTCAGTTCATCAATGTACAAAGCGCTGTTCGTCTCAAATTTTCGAACAGAGCAGGCAAGTCGTCGAACTGAGACTTTCGCTATGGTCTTAAAAAAATTTTGGCTGGGCGTTCCACACTTATTATTGATGTCAGTGACGATACTGCCAAATGAATTGAAAGTTTTGTTAACATTTTCTATCCAGAATAGAAATTCCTGGTCCACTTGGAAACTCACACCACAACCTTCATCTGCACTACTTGTACAGGTTTAGTGGTCGTTTCACGAATAATCATGTTCCAATTGAATACCATGTATTCAGTTTAGGTTCAGTTCAAGGGTAACAAGTTCCTAATTGGAAAGTGTTTTCTTATGTCGCAGTGTCCAGTTAGTAAGCCGATATTTGTTCGTATCTAAGATCTGTTCAAGTTAAGGAAGTCAGCCATCAGTTTTTGGCTTAGGTGCCTCACCATAGCTGAGCTGTGCCGATGCTTTACATATTTACTGTTTTTTTCCACTCATTTGTTAGGTATAGGCATCGGAATTTGCTGATACCAAACACTGGTTCTTGGCCTGTGAATGAGGATTCAGATGCTCGTCTTGCAAGTTTGTCTGCTTTTGCGTTATCTTCTTTTCCCTGTGTACATGACCCTAAACAAATTTAACCTTTGCCAACGTTGCCTTATCCTTCAGGAAGATATGATAGAGACTTAGCATACCCAAGCATGCTTGAAGTTCCCAGGTGGTGGAGCTTCAATTATTTTTTGCACTTCCTCGTTTGTGGGCTGAATACCTCTAGAAGAAATTCTGAATTGCAAAATTTTCACTTCATCAACAAATAACAAACATTTGACCATCCTATCTTAATCGAATCAGAATAGTTTCAAAACGATCCAGCAATGCTCCTGGAATATTAACAAATTGTCTATCGATAAACCTTTGAAATTTCTGGGGAGCTGTAGAACTTCCAAATTTGAGACGTTTCACTTTGAAATCACCTTCGTAGGTGATTAAAGTCTGAGTTCCTGTGCTTTTATCAACTGTCAATTGCTGGTAAGCTTGCCTCAAGTCTAATTATGCAAAGATTTTTCTAGCTGTCAAAAAGACACATTTGATCGTATATCGGCGTTGTAATCCTAACTCATTCAAAGAAACGATCATTGCTTTCTGCACGTTTCTAGATTCAACATATTCTGATCAGTTTTCAGAACCTGGATTTTTGAACCAGCCTGCTTGAAAGTGTTAGCACTGGAAAAGTTTCTGCTGGACCAGGGTTTATCAGATGATACTCTTCTTGACTTTTTTGATATATAGGTTTGCATCCCCAGCATTATGATCTCAGAAGTTGTCTTGGTTCATTTCGTTGGATCTCAACAAGAGAAATACACTCTTTCCAAGCAAACACTCCCCTCATGTATGGTCGTAGATTCAAGATCCAGAATCAGTTCGCTGAGGCTGACGAAGATAAAAGCTTCCTGCTTTGGTTCAGATTGAATTTCTGTCGGCGTTGATGAAGATATTTGGGAAAATCCTATCGAAAATAGGTAGCTCTAAGAAATTTGACATCCCCCACAAGCGTAAGGCAACACATATTGGTCAATACTTGTTAGAGGTGACAGTGCAACTAAATTAGCTGAAGTCTCAAGTTCCTCTTGGCAGGCCCTGCATGTGATTCACTGCATACTCATTATTGGACAACTATGACTTCAACCTAACTGTCCTTAGGTAAACCATATTCACACTAGCCAATAAAAATAACACAAGTTCTCATTTTATGTCCTTTGTTCTTTCAACATCATGGAATTATCCTTCTCTTGTGGAAACGAAAAACACTTTTCGATGATTTCACAAGGGGATCCCCGCTCTATTTTCTCTTCAGAAACTAAAGTAACCGATTTATCACGGCGCAACGCTCACCCTAATTCTCACTTCCCCTAATGCACCCCTCGCTCCATCAACTGTTGCATTTCCATCAGGAACTGTTTGCTCATCACCTTTGATATCTCATATTATTGAATATATTCATGATGCACATTCAGAACAATATCGATGCTGATGGGAGTTACACATGCAATCGACTTGGGCTCCATTACGGATTTGATATAAGTGCCAACGGCAATAAATCTAACTGCCATCGGATTGGTATCGCCACACTTAAAGATATCGCGCTCCCTTATTCCAGTTCGGGGTTCATTACCTCGTTTGTTTCTGGCAAATTGTCGGAAATCGATAGCTTGGGCTGTGCCGAGTGTAATGGGTGTGTATTCGTGTCTGGTTCAAGTGGGTTTTTTTTCTTGATACTCGTTTTGACGTCAATTTTTCTGAATAAATCATACCGATACTTTCGGGAGCAAACCAAACGAATTGCACAGTTGGCTTCCAGAACGAAATGCAATGATAACTGAAATAGTTGGTTTACATATCAGTTCAGCTTCTCTACGAGGTATTCCAAAATTATCGGTTTCCCATGTAACCAGATTGAATCCTAGTACTACTATCAAAACTCTCTTGGCCTTCATATTACCACATTTTCCAGAATCCATTTGAGAATCATGGAAATCCAAGTTTCCAGAGAAGTAGGTATTCATTCTTCAAGGTGAAAATATACTAGCAGAATCTTGGAAAAGCTATTCAGGAAGAAAGAAAACTCCTTTTACTGTAGGAGAACCTAAGTCTCCCCAGCTTCGAAGTGAGCTTTTGGCTGAACGGTTTCCAACTCACTGACAGAGTATGGTTTAGTCCGTTCAGTGTCGAATACGAGAAAGAGTTCATCGGCTGGACGGGTTGCTACCTTAAGAAGAAATGCTCCAATCCCTGCTTTTTCATGGTCGCGGACCATGCAGAGAAGAGGATCTGAACTCCTGATAAATTTACAGGCTCTATCCAGTACCATTCTATTATGCAGACACTCCAAACTCAAAAGTCCACAGTTTCGCCGTTGTCTGGGCTAGTTTGAAAACTTCCAAGATTGACAAAATATCTGTTAGGGAGTTGAAAATTTCATCATCATCAAGGTTACCTTAATGCTATTCTTTCAAAATCTTCCGAATTTATTATGCAATTGGATTTCTCTATATAATTATGAGGATAATGATTATGGTGAATGATATATTACACAAAAAAATTTAAAAAAATGTATACAACAAAAGATCATAATATTCATCAATTACATTCACATACATCATGGGATGAAATGGACGTTTCATTAAATTTCTTTCCGTTTTGATTAACAAAGGAAAAATCCAGTAACTATATGAATTAACTCTGTTTTTCAGATTTTCTTGAATACGGGGGTGGTTTCCATGGTGAGAACTGAGATCCAAAATCTGAAACTCAGTAGTTATGCTTTCTCAGCTCGTTCTAAATATACATTGGAAAATCTATTTCCAAAAACAATTAATTAACTCTGTTTTGTAGATTTTTTCATTATGAGGGTAGTTTTCAGGCTGAGTATTGATATACAAAATTTGTAGGTAAATCTGGGGTAGGTATGCTTTAGCAATTCGTTATCAACACACGGTGGAGAAGAACTCTCGGATAATCGTGAAGTTACTCTGTTTTAAATCTTTTTTGATCATGTAGGTAGTTTTCAAGGTGAGTATTGAGGTAGAAATAGTCGAAGAAAATCCAGAAACGATGAATTAACTATGTTTTGTAGATTTACTTTTGAATACGGGGGTAGTTTCTAGGGTTAGTACTGAGATACAAAATCTGAAACTGGTATTCATGCTTTCTCGCTCATTCTGAATATATTGTAATAGTAAAAACTGACTAATATCTCTTGCAACAAACCCAATACTCATGCTTGAGGTTTCCATATGGAGTAAGGAAATATGATCACATATCCGCTAAGATGCGTGCTTCTGGTTGATTGAGGTTAGAATAGTTGAGATAAAATATGTGCATTCACTAACACAAGTGCATGAAGTTCTGACCAACCAATTTTTCAATCGCAGTAGGTCTACTCCGGTCATTCCGAAACAAATACATCGATTATGAAGGGTGTCCGGTAAACCTTGTACAATATTGAAACTGGTGATAGACCAGGTCATGACTGTTCAGAATATCGGAATTTCTCCTCAGTAAAAATATCACCGTTTTCGAGATAATGGGCATTTTTAGAATTTCTTAAAATCGCTACCTTACCTTGGATTTTTGAGTGCCATGTATACAAATTGGGACGAATCCAAATATATTTGCTGCTGAAGATTACTGATGAGTGATGCTTCTAGACGTACAGAACAGTTTTTCATAAAGTGAAAACATTTTTCAAGAAATGAGGGTAAAATGACAGATTTGAGTTACATCAATTTTTTTAAAAAACGTTTGACATTATTATCTGAAAAAAACATAACCAATTGGAAGTGGACATTCATTTCAAAAGAATGCTCATTTTGTCCAGACTCTACTATGATATAAAACAAACTATAATTATTTTTGGAAGAAGCGGTTTTAATCTAGGCTTCTATCAACTTTTATTCAAGAAAAAAAGGAAACTACCCAACACCTAAACTACATCACAATCACACTCGACGCGCGTTTCGCCAACAAAGTTAGCATCTGCAGAAGCTAAAAGTAAGCTTTTAATATTTTAAGATTGTGACGTAGTTTTGGCATTTGGGTATTTTATTTTTTTCTTTCTTTTATTTACACCAAAGGTTCCAAAATATTCATTTATTTGATCAACTTTTATACTTACGCCCAAAAATTATTTTATTAAAATTTTATCAAGATAAAATGTGGAAATAATTATCAATAATGAAGAATAGACTGCTTGGTAGCATTAAATAGTATGTCAATAAAATTAACTTTTAATGTAATTAGGCCTAATAAAATTATCGAAATGAAATGTCGATTATCTGACAAGGAACCGATTAATACGAATTCTTGTGATAAATATCGCAATTTGTCCAACATCCAGATTCCAACGAAGTTTCAGAGACCGACAGATATACAGGGTGTAACCAAATAAGTGCAAACTATTTACACAACATTTATGGTGAATGTGGAGGTAGTGCTACTGCTGCAGCAGCTCTTTATGCAGAACTATATCCGATTGCACAGTGCCGCTCATAGAATCGCTGATTTGGGGGCTATAACCTATAACGCATTTGAAAACGTTCTTCTTGAAAATATGTCGTCTCTGCGTACGAGTGGATGGAAAATAACAGGTTTGTAATATTATTCATTGCGATGTTGAATAATCGTTATTGTGGTTTATAGTGTATGTTGATTAAAAAAAAACGTTGAATAAGTATTTACTTCATTACATCTCATTGAATGCTTCTAAGCAGTTGATTCGTTATTACTCATAATTATTTATTCATTTCATCGTGATAGGATAAAAATAAAAGACATTACTGACAAAGTCTAATGGAGTTGATTTTAGCTCAGAATAACATCACACTATAATATTATCTAAATTCTACTCCTTCCAAAAATAATGATCGTATGTTTTATACCATAGTAAAGCCTAGACAAATTTGGCATTCTTTTGTAATGAATATCCAGTTCCACTTGGTTATGTTTTTTCAAACAATAATGTCAAATTGGTGTAACTCAAATCTGTCATTTTACCCTCATTTCTTGAAAAATTGTATCGTTTTCTAAAAAACTGTTTCGTACGTCTGAAAGCATCACTCATCAGTTTTCTTCAGCAGCAAGATTTTTAAATTCGTCCCAATTTGTATACATGGCATTAAAAAATCCAAGGTGAGGTAGTGATTTTCCAGAAATTAAAAAAATGCTCATTATCTCGAAAACAGTGAGATTTTTACAAAGGTAAAATTCCGATATTCTGAACAGTCATGATCTGGTCTATCACCAGTTTCAATATTGTACAAGGTTTACCGGACACCCTGTATAAGGAGAACTTCAATTCACTTCATATGAAGTTCAGATTGAACAAGAGGTTGAAGATTATCATCAAATGCAGGTATATCTTTATAAATCTCAATTACTCAAACCTTACTTGATACACTTATTTCCAAACACTTATTTACGTCATATTCACTATTGAAGCTTGCGTATTCATCAAATATCTTGATTTTCACTTGAAAAGTTTCAGCAATATTGTTCATTGTAATACCTACTCTATTTGATTTCCATTATAACAATTTTTGGGTTTTGTACGATCACTGATTCACCACTTATTGAGGCACTTCTTTGGGATGACACAAAAAATAGATTTCTACTGATACTCCGCCTATACACTTGCAGATAGTATCAGAATAATGTATTTACTAACCTTATAAAATATTTTTTCTGCAACCGATCAGAAAATACGAATAAGTATTATTATTATTATAATATACTAAGGATTTCCCTCGAGTAACGGCCAAGTCAGTCTAAAATCAGTTTTTAATCTGTAATAACAGGATGAATCAATGTTTGTTTGGCCTAATATCTAGGAATTCAGAAGACAAACATTTCAGGTGGAAGTGACGTATATGCAGAGATCCGTAAGCTTTCTATTTACTTTTTCGGTTTAAAGCGGGAATTGAAGACATGATCTTATCAAAACAAATCAGAGTGTGGTTAATGCTCTGTTTAATTATCTAACATGACATTCGAAAACATACGTTCAACGAGTCAAAATAAAACTGACATTCAGATATCCAATTTTAATTCATTTACGTTGTATTGTTTCAGCACAGTATTATTCAATATATCAATCCATCAATTTATATTTTCGCTGAAAGTATTCCTGAGTCTACATGGGTCAGGAAATATAGAAATGTAAAAACATTGTAATTTGTGTAGAATAAAAATTGAGAGGCGAATAAAAATTGAGAGGCGAATAAAAATATATATAAAATTGAGAATATGGTTAGTTGAATAAAATATGAGTGCAAAAAATGTAAGATTCCTGAAAAAACTGCTTTGTGTATTCTGAAAGGCTGATACCAAATTGGATGAGAAACCTTGGCGTGAGTACATTTTTTTGAAATTCAAATACGAATATTACTTTTTATACAAAAATAATTTGTCCCTCTGCAGTTTTTGGGACCATTCAAGTATCAATTGACTTTAGATACCCCCTCAAGAAAAACTCGAATTGGGTCAAATCAGGCGAGCGAGTTGGCCATTCAAAAAGAACCTGTCCTACTGATCCATCTTTCCGGAAAATGATCATTCAAAAGGTCTGTTACTAACCTGAAAAAATAGGGAGGTGCTCCGTCCTGTTGAAAATTAATATTTTTTATCTCATTTCTAGCCACCTGAATTATTTCCGGAAAAGTGTCTTCTTGTAGCATCCTCAAATATCGTGCTCAGTAAATATTTTCTATAAAAAAATACAGACCAACGATACGGTAACCCATATTATGCCAGCCTGAACATTAACTTTCTGTATGTACTGAGTGTGTGTTTGTTTGAACCCATGACTATTTTCAGGCTCCAATAACAGTGATTATGTCTATTTACATGCAAGTCCATTCAAGAAAAACGTGCTTTCGTCACTGAAATCCCATGAATCCTATTTTGATGAAATTTCTCATTCATCAGGTCACAGAACTGAATTCTACGATCAGAGGTGTGATTCTCAAATGTCTACTAGTCTATGTCGCATGCGACAAAATATCTCCATCTCTTTTCAATGCTTATTCGAGAAAGGCGATGGACATATTTTGTCGCATGCGACATATGATAGTCGACATTTGAGAATAGAGGGCCCCACGATCGTCTTCAGAAAGTTCGTGTAGCATTTTTATTTTATTGAGGTGTATTTTATTCATTTTCAGTATTTTATGTACCTACTGAGGAACGTGGCATATCATTAAGTTTAGTTGTGGCATCTCCATTCAATGCGTTTTCGAGAAAGGCGATGGACATATTTTGTCGCATGCGACATATTATATTCGACATTTGAGAATAGAGGGCCCCACGATCGTCTTCAGAAAGTTCGTGTAGCATTTTTATTTTATTGGGGTGTATTTTATTCATTTTCAGTATTTTATGTACCTACTGACGAACGTGGCATATCATTAAGTTTAGTTGTGGCATCTCTTTTCAATGCTTATTCGAGAAATGCGATGGACATATTTTGTCGCATGCGACATATGATAGTCGACATTTGAGAATAGAGGGCCCCACGATCGTCTTCAGAAAGTTCGTGTAGCATTTTTATTTTATTGGGGTGTTTTTATTCATTTTCAGTATTTTATGTACCCACTGACGAACGTGGCATATCATTAAGTTTAGTTGTGGCATCTCTTTTCAATGCTTATTCGAGAAAGGCGATGGACATATTTTGTCGCATGCGACATATGATATTGGACATTTGAGAATAGAGGGCCCCACGATCGTCTTCAGAAAGTTCGAGAAGCATTTTTATTTTATTGGGGTGTATTTTATTCATTTTCAGTATTTTATGTACCAACTGACGAATGTGGCATATCATTAAGTTTAGTTGTGGCATCTCTTTTCAATGCTTATTCAAGAAAGGCGATGGACATATTTTGTCGCATGCGACATATGATAGTCGACATTTGAGAATAGAGGGCCCCACGATCGTCTTCAGAAAGTTCGTGTAGCATTTTTATTTTATTGGGGTGTATTTTATTCTTTTTCAGCATTTTATGTACCTACTGACGAACGTGGCATATCATTAAGTATAGTTGTGGCATCTCTATTCAATGCGTTTTCGAGAAAGGCGATGGACATATTTTGTCGCATGCGACATATGATATTCGACATTTGAGAATATAGGGCCCCACGATCGTCTTAAGAAAGTTCGTGTAGCATTTTTATTTTATTGGGGTGTATTTTATTCATTTTCAGTATTTTATGTACCTACTGACGAACGTGGCATATCATTAAGTTTAGTTGTGGCATCTCTTTTCAATGCTTATTCGAGAAATGCGATGGACATATTTTGTCGCATGCGACATATGATAGTCGACATTTGAGAATAGAGGGCCCCACGATCGTCTTCAGAAAGTTCGTGTAGCATGTTTATTTTATTGGGGTGTATTTTATTCATTTTCAGTATTTTATGTACCCACTGACGATCGTGGCATATCATTAAGTTTAGTTGTGGCATCTCTTTTCAATGCTTCTTCGAGAAAGGCGATGGACATATTTTGTCGCATGCGACATATGATATTCGACTTTTGAGAATAGAGGGCCCCACGATCGTCTTCAGAAAGTTCGTGTAGCATTTTTATTTTTTTGGGGTGTATTTTATTCATTTTCAGTATTTTAAGTACCCACTGACGAACGTGGCATATCATTAAGTTTAGTTGTGGATCTCTTTTCAATGCTTATTCAAGAAAGGCGATGGACATATTTTGTCGCATGCGACATATGATAGTCGACATTTGAGAATAGAGGGCCCCACGATCGTCTTCAGAAAGTTCGTGTAGCATTTTTATTTTATTGGGGTGTATTTTATTCATTTTCAGTATTTTATGTACCCACTGACGAACGTGGCATATCATTTAGTTTAGTTGTGGATTGCTGAGGGTTTTCTTGAAGATCCATCAAGACATCAATTTGCTTGTTTTGCGAGTCTAACACTTTTTTCGATATTACTCAGATTGTATAGTAGACTATAGTAGGGGGGTTGAACAATTTTCTCAACTTGATGTCAACCTTCTATTAGTAAAAAATTGAAATATATATATATATATATATATATATATATAAATATATATATATATATATATATATATATATATATATATATATATATATATATATATATATATATATATATATATATATATATATATATATATATATATATATATATATATATATAAATTTGATCAACTTCTATTCATTCAAAATAAAAATTGAATAATTATTTCTAGTGAGTTGTATCTATTTATCTAGTACTAAGAAATATCTGAATTCGACTTATTCCTGATGCTATGCACCTGTTCAGTACCATATTTTTGTTCTTTTTTGTATTCATAAAATTTTATATAAGTACTTTACAAATTTCTGTTGTATTTGTTTTTGTACTTTCTTTTATTTTTTTATATTTTTTTACGACAACCTACTTGAAAAATGTACCATTTCGCCATTTCGCAATATAAACTTGCACAGAAAATTTAGTATTTTGCACCAGTGCAAAAATTTTCATTTCGTACTTCTGCAAAATTCAATTTACTTCAGTTCTATGAGTGAAATCTCATAGTACTATTTTTCAGGTTGGTCATCGGAAAAGTGTAGTGTTAAAGTCGTGCGGAAACTGGTTATTTCTCGTTCATCATCTTGTCACACTCACGAAATATCCTATTTTCCGCACTAGCTGCACAATATACCGTTTTAATCACGATATTCAAAATCTTGCCATTCGATTAAAAATGTTTCTGTGGAGATTTATGATCGGTCTTGTTTTCAAATTTGTTTTAAAAATTGTTCTTTACATCATCCCACCTGAACTTTTGATTAGTTATTGGGATAATCAGAATTTTCTTTAATCCGTTTTTCGTGTTATTATTCGATTTTAAATAAACAAATAATGTATTTGATTACCTTCAAATGAAGCGAAAGCTCTGATTCTACCGTTTCCCAATATCATTTTTTTTAGCGTTCATCAGATATTTTTCTGGATAGAATACAGCCTGATGAGAAATTTCGCACCACCCAAACGTTTTTATATCGATTGATGGAAGCGGTGCTGTCATCAATCATCTTCTCTAATGAAAAACGCTGTGTTTTTCCCTTTCAGAAGTATATCGAAGGTCAGGCTATCATTTTGTTAACGATTGGGTGGCGTGTAATAGTCTTATCTTCTTATTGTTCTACAATTAATAATTCAATAGAGTTCATTAGTCGGTAAAACAAGCAAGTTGGAGCGTTGAGGAAAACTGGTCGGAAACTATGCGATAACTCTGATTTGAGTTGTGGTGGTAATTGTTTCAGTACATGGAAAATGGATATTGTAGCTTTGTTGTGGTTTTCAATCGGTCAATGATAGGGAACTTTCTTGAACTAGTTGGTCTCTCTAGTTGTTAACTTCAGATGGAAGCTGTTTAGTAATAAATACTGCTGTAACATAGTTTGTTTATGAAGATATACTTTTATGAATAAATTCAATACAATTGGGGAATTCTTAGACATTAATATAGCGTTATAATGATATTCTTGAATTTTCGTGCACAATTGTCTACGTAAGGTTAGTTCATTCTGGTAAGATCAGACTAAAAAATTAATTCTCGCAAAATTTTTGTGTTCAATTTCCACAGACTCAAATCATCTGACCTGACAACCAGGTCCCTGGTGGGACTCTGTTTATGTAAACCCTAAAAACACAACACAAAAATTACAGAGAATATTTCCATCGTATGTTAAAAATCCCATATGAAGCGGGACATTTTCGATCAATTACAGCGAAAAATTCCCGGCGGGACAGTTTCAGGCTGAAAATTACCCGGTAGGTATCGAAAATTACCCGCTCGGTCCGTGTATCTATAGTAACGATTGTTAAAATGTAAATTTGTCATCCTGACAGGCACATCCATTTTTGTCCGGAAATATTCTACCGAATTACACTCGTGCATCAAAATAAACCTGATAATTTTCCATTCAAGCATGTTGTCAGTAAAAAAACTGCATTCGGTTATTTTCATATTTTGCTAAAAGAGCCCTCCTCTTTCGGAGTCGGGCTCTTTCGACATGAAAAATTATCGGTAATTTTGAAGCACTTGTGTAATTACTGCCGAGTATGAACCCTATCATATCTACATTAATGAAATAACTTCAAAGATTAAGATTCGAATAATCTCTACTTATGAGAGAATCAATTCAACAAATGTGAGTTAATCAAATCAAGTTGGTTCTTGAGCAATATGTTTGAATTTTTAAATCTTTCAATTTCTCATGATTCTAAATGATTCAACTTCAATCCTTCATTTTCTTTAAGTAAAATTTTAAATTATTCTTCAAAAGTGTGATTTCCTTCTAAAATAGTATATTGTGTATCTAGTGCGTGAAGTATACTTTTTTACGCGAGTGTGGAAGTTTGTGGAACGAGCCGCAGGCGAGTTTCACAATCCGCACGAGCGTAAAAAAGTCTTCACGCACGTGGTGCATACTATACTTTTTCTACGACCTTTTACTTAGAGACTGAATTAAAGGAAATTTTTATCGGGTGCCTCTTTGAGAAATTTTAATACGTGTTCCTTTTCCAAAACGCGTGATTTTTTAGGAATGTATCCCTCGTTTATCCGTTTCAAGAACCCGTGAACTTTCGGATAATCACCAATTTGTACGTTGTACTTAATACTAAGGGTGCTTTTGAACATTGAGTAGTGACTCCATAAGGTAGTAGATTTAACCTTTGTTGATAATTCAGATAGGTAGGCTAATATTACCCTTTCGGAGAATGATTGGACGTTGTTTGTATTGCGCCATTGCATAAACTTTTCCAAAGTGTTTTCGTAAATTCCCAACGATTTTTGTGGCAATAACGATAAACTTGCTTCACTGGCTGCTAACGTTATATTTGAAGGAGTTGATGGCAGTACTTCAATGTTGTCCATCAGGAATTTGCGTGAAATACACGGCTAATCGGTTTAAATCAAAATTTCGTCGTACTATTTATTAATTCAGAGGGTAATTAATTACTATTTACGGTCTATTAACTGATGTAACTCTGAACTTCACTCTGCGGGAACTGTCATATTTGTCAATTTCTCTCGCCACCGCTACCTAGACCAGCGACCGGTGTGTGAATTTGTATTGACTCTTATGGCGCGTGAAAAAAATCCCATAAGAAAAGCATGGCACTTCACACACCGATTCGTGAAATGAAGCTTTACACATTTTTATCGATGTGTGACGTTAGTAATTCACATACGGGAGTGAAAAAAATTATTTGGGAATGTTGGATTTGTTTTCCTATTCACATAACTCATACGATGTTCATGAGATCTTTAAATGTTCATTTTAGATCTTGTATTCAGGTATTTTCAATCAGTTGGAGTTTATAGTTGAAAGACTTAATGCAACTATCCAACTATTTAGAAAAATATATAATTGAGAGTGTTTCAGAAGAAACAAAATCAAAATGAACACAGTTTTAAAATTGGATCAATTAAATACGAGAAGTATTTTCCGTAATTAGTAAATTTTAATTTTTTCAGTTTAATTTTTGTATAACGAACCTAGTTAAATTGTTTTAACTCGTGAATAGCTGGTCTGGGACGTACCTGCGATTTTTTAAGCATGATTTTCTGGATCTATTTTTAAACGATATGAATTGGTTGTTAGTTTTTCCTAATTTCACCCCACAATACCATATTTTAAAAAGGATTATACGAAGAATACAAAATAGGTGGTTTTCAGATTAGTGTTTGAAATTCAACTAATTCGAATCTATAAGTCATGCCCTATAATTTGTTCAAAATATTTCGAGCCTGTACGTCCCACCTAGGGAAGGAGTCAATGTAGATACCTAGGAATTTGTAATAATTTGGCAGAAAACGTTTGTAAGAAGTGAATGGTAGGATTTTTGTCTTTGTAGTGTTGACTGTCAATTTGTTTTCATCGAACCAATGCAGCAATACCTATACTTACTTTCTAAAAAATTCTATTCAAGAGCTATTCGCAATGTTATTCCGTCCACAAATAACAGAGAATCAACATTACAAAGCTTTGGGTCTACTTCGGACAGGCAACAAAAAAGGTAGCCGCATTTTCATGTGGAGAAGATATAAAAATCGCATATAAAACTGATAATACGTTTGGGAGGTATATCAATAAAGACAATAAAGACAAAACTTCCAAATTCGATGAATCGGGAGTATATAAGTTTCATTGTGGAACTTTTCCTGAGGTATACATTGGCCAAACTGGTAGAATATTGAAAAATCGCACTCATGAACATCATATTCAATTCATATGAATAAGGGATTGAAGTTGAATCATTTAGAAGTTTATTGACTTAAAACTTCGGACACTTTATTTTTCACTAGAAGTAGAGATTATTAGAATCCTAATCTTTGATGTCGCTTCATTAATGTAGGTACTCTCTGTTATTTTGATGGTTGTCATCAATGTTGCAAAAGGGTATATAAATGATTATTCAGCTTATAAATTCACTTGCATGTCGTAATTGAATGACGTTTCTGAAGATCGAATCGTTTTCGGTGTCGTTTGTACAATTACTATGGATCTTCTTCAAGTTTGCATGTTTGCAAGTTTGCATGTACAACACGAAATGCAAACCAAAAAAATCATAAAGCATTTAGTTTTTATCAAATTAATTTTCTTCAACAACAGGCTAAGAAGTTTTATGTTTCTTTACTGCATGAGAGAAAACCAGCCGTAATGTGAAGACCTTTCAATGTTTACCAGTATCAAAAAAGTGAGGTAATTTTATCTGGAAATATATATGCGGTACGTGCAACCTTGTAATATCAATCGGACAATTTGGCACATAGATTTATTTTCAATCTGTGGTCACCTCTTGGGACGTATCATTATCGTTATCATTATTGTATTTCGTCATACTTTGTGATTTTGCATTTTCTCGGAAATTTCATTGGCATGAAAAAAGCAAATAATTGTTTCTCTCCACTTAATTGTCCACTTTGCACAAGTCATTCCATTAAAATCGTCTCGAAATCCCTCTTCGTGCTGTGTGAATTACACCCTCTATTATATCGTACACTCAATTCCGGTTAACCGACAAACTCGAGCCTCCCAATAAAAATCTCCTAATTATTTCATTTCACTGCCTCGCTTAAATGTTCACTTCTCCCGAGAGACCTATGAAAGCGTCCCATCTGGAAGTCTTCCAGAAATTCATAAGAGAATATTACAGACGGCTGAGGAGGACGAGCATAATACGGTGATTGAAGTCTCTCCCAGAATACTGTGAGATATTAAGCTTGGGTATATGAGCTGATATGTAGTACTAGAATTATTTTTTATGAGCTTTGTCCGGGTGTTTAGAAAATTAAAGTATTGAAATTCGTCTCGTCAAACATTGAACTCCTGAATAAATTAATTAAAGAAGTTTCGGTAATTTATCCCGGCCCGCATTTTCAAAGAGTCATTTTAAATCCAAGAGAGAACAAATGACACTGCACTATGAATTATTATCCAATTTATGGACAGTGAATTGTAGCATATTCTTCCATTGTAATGTTGTTGTTCGGGTGTTTGGAAAATCAAATTAATGAAATTCGTCTCGTGAAACCCAACTTAAGAATAAATCAATTGAAAAAGTTTTAAAGAATATTTTCAAATCCAAGAGAAAATGAATGAGTCTGCAATTTAAATTATTTTTCAATTTCAAGTTTTAATATCTGGACAGTAACTTCTAGCATTCTCATGTATTGAAACGTTTCTAGTTTAACAACGTACGGATAGGAAGACTTCTTGTAGATTAAAAACTGATCTGCTAAAAGAAAAGTGACGGACAAAATTTTAGAGTGTATCGATTATGAAAAAGAGTTTGTAAGAAGATCATCACCGATAAAACGATTTAGATTTTTCTGAAACATGGTTGCCTATGAAATTCTTATGGTCCAATATGTTGCGGTAGGTTGTAATTCGAATCCATTATAAATTTTTATAAATGTTTTTGTTCAGTGTTTTGATATTCACTATGTGTTAGAACAGAAACACACCTAAAGGTGAGAACGCTGACAGCTAGATCAAAATGTTTCAGAGGGCATAAAAAGTAAGAGGATTTTCAAAAAGACTTTTCTCAGACGCTATTAAAACGCTGTTGAAACGCCAGCAAACACTTCCTTGATGAAACGAGAATCATCAGTTTTATGCCTTCAGTTTTATTTTAACAGTTTTTTTTCTTCAATATATGTGAAGAACAGCATAAAAGTAATAGATATTAAAAAAGTAATCATTGAAAAAATGTGCTGGTTGCTTGCTGTGAAGATCATCCATGAAAAAAATACATTTCTTATTGTTTCATTATATAGATCTCCCAATAGTAGCTCTATGAACTTTTTAAACTGTCTTGAGGACTGGGTAGATCACAATGCATGTGATAAAAGGATAATTGTAATAATTGCCGGAGATTTTAATATAGACTGGTTATCAAGAAATACTTATAGTAATAGATTGAAAAACATTATTAGTGACGCTGGATTAGAAAATATTGTAAAGGATTGCACACATATCAGTAGGGATGGTGGTACGCTAATAGATTTAGTTCTTACAAACGGAGGTAAACTCAAAGCAGAAGTCCTTAATACACCTCAAATAACTGATCACAACATTATTGTAGTAAAGTTGATAGGGCTTTCTAGAGAATCAACGGCAGTACAAATTTAAAGCAGGGGAAAAAATATTAACTATGACCTAATAAACCAAAGACTTAGTGAAGTAAATTGGGACTCCAGAATACATGACATTGATGAGAAATTTCAAAAGTTCTTTTTAGTAAAGATCAATATTCTCAATGAAATTGCCCCCAAAAAAGAAATTAAGATATATCCTAAATACAGGGAATGGTGGACAGAGCGTGTGAAAGAGGCAACAAGAAATCGAGATAACAATTATAAAAAGTTCGTAACACACAGAAATTAAGAAAACTGGGAAACTTATAAACAAAATAGGAATATAGCGGTGAAAATCATGAGAGAGGAAAAGCGTAATTATTTTGAAAATAAAATATCAGAAAATATGCTGTAGAAATGTGGAAAATCTTGAAATTATGTGTTCCTAAGAAAATAATTGATAATACCATGAGAGAAATAGAAATTGACGATGATGTAATAATAAAAGACATATATGCAATGCCTAATGCTTTGAATGAGTACTATGTAGAAAGTATACAACAAATCAGTAATAAAATAGACAATGCGGGCCCTGATTTTCCAATTCTGCGTAGATACAGAGAACATGTTCTTGACAGCTTCATGTTAATTGACTATAAAAAATTAGAGACAATTATTCTCTCTCTGCCAAATAAAGGTAGCCCAGATGATGTGGACACCCTTTTCCTCAAGAACTGTTTTTGTAATATTGCCCAACCTCTCTTAAATCTAATCAATTCATCATTTGAAACCTGTAGGGTTCTCAATAATATTAAAGTATCCACAATTGTGCCAATCCCTAAAGTAAAAAACTCTATCAAAGCTAGTGACCTGAGACCAATTAATATGTTACCCATTATAGAAAAAGTCTTAGAGAAGGCTGCATATGAGCAAATTGTGGACTTCATAGAGCAGAACAGAGTGATAAATAGTGTGCAGTCAGGTTTTCGGAGTGGTCACAGTTGTGAGACAGCCATACAATGTGTTCTGGATGATTTTAGAAGAAACTGGGAAGATAATCTTATGACAGGTGTAATCTTTCTAGACCTTCAAAGAGCTTTTGAAACTGTGGATAGGAATAGACTGGTAATGAAATTAGAAAGCATTGGTATTATTGGAAATGCATTAGCATGGCTTGTAGATTACCTAGAGAACAGAAAACAAAAACTTAAATTGAATAATATTTTATCTGATGAAATATTGAATGAACAGGGAGTCCCCCAGGGTAGTGTACTTGGCCCGTTACTATTTCTTATATACATTGACGATGTTGTGAAAAATGTTGGAAGATGATCGGTGCACTTATTTGCAGATGACGCTCTGATTCACTTCTCTAATTCAGATATCTTGGCAGTGGTAGAGACCGTGAATGAAACTTTGGGAAATGTTCACAAATGGTGTTGCGCAAACAAACTTAAGATAAATACAAGCAAAACTAAATTCATGATGATAGGTAATAACAAAGAATATAATAAGTTTCGAGAATATGATTGTGAAATAAAAATAAATGATATTTCAATTGAAGTAGTGGACACTTTTAATTATTTAGGAATCATTATTGATCGAGAATTAAAATTCAAAAATCATGCGAATTATATAATTAAAACAATTTCATTCAAAATTAATTATTTATACAGATGCTCCAGTATTCTCTCGAAATGGTCAAAAACTATTATATACAACACACTGATACTTCCTCACTTCAACTACTGCTCCACCATTCTATATTTGCTACAACAAAATGAAATAGGCCGCCTACAAAAACTACAGAATCGAGCAATGAGAACAATATTATCTTGTTCTAAACGAACACCTATTAATGAAATGTTAAGTTTATTGAAGTGGCTACCAGTAGATAAAATGTTATTCTATCAAACCATGATTTTTATATTCAAAATAAGAACAGGTGATGCCCCAACTTATCTGAGGGAAAAAATATCTTTTGTTTCTGAACACCATGATAATAACACCCGATCGAGAAATAATATATTCATTGAGCCTGTTAAAACAATGAAATCACAAAATTCAGTTTTTTTCAAAGGATTGAGTAATTTTAATGACCTCCCGGATGACCTGAAAAACGCACGGTCGTTACCTATATTTAAAGTAAAATTAAAGAACATCATGCTGAATGAGTGCAAGCCTTGACTTTGATATTTATTTATCGTTCTTTTATTTTATTTGTTGACTGATGTGTTTCTTGCTGTATTAATTTTTATTGTATTTTTATCTAATTAAGTGACTTATATTTTATTTTATTTATTTATACATGTACATTAGTCTCATTAGACTAAATAAAGGATTAATATATAAATGATTCAACGTTTAAGTATGTATAAATTCAGAAGCTTTGGTGATTTTTTGTTATCTTAATAGTTTCAGAAAAAAAATTAAATCACAAGGAATTCTCCTGAGACCGAACTGAATCACCTGAGATTTGATGCTAGATTCAGGAGATGAAGAAGTGGCTATGAATGCGAAAGTCGAATTGATGGATGAAGTCAGTCTTCAATATCATAAATGGAATTGTTACTGTGATCTGTCAGTTAGTCAAGGACAAAGCTCTGAGAAATCAGAATTCACCAGCAAATTGAAGTTCCCATGAATTGAATTTAGGCCGTTAGGACCGAGGTTAGGACACTGTATAAAAAGTTGTCTTGGCTTTTGGAAATAGTTCAGCAGAATCAATGAAGATTCTCATATAGAAAAGGAGAATGAACTATATTATTTGGTCCAAGCTACGACTCCAGGGATTCTTGCAAGACACATCGTTGAAGTTGATCTGCTGCTAAAGGCAACTATGTGAAAGCAGTAGCCAGTTTGAAACAAATGATACACGACCGATTCAGAGTTTCAACATTGAATCCTTATCCGATTTGTTTTAAAAGTTTTCAGGCACCGGTGCTTCTTAATCTTTACTTACCTTTGGTGGAATTTGACAGATGTTATTCTTTAGCTAATGATTGAACCGGAATAAGAAACCTTGGTGCATCAAACCTTTAAAAATAAAGCAGTATTCAGAATCGTTGAATATGAAATTTTTGGCGATATTCCAACCATACCGTTGCTGATATAATTTACAAATCGGCGAGGCAAACGACAGATCCTAAACGTAAAGGTCTACAAAAAATTCCCAAACATTGCAAATGCTTGGAACGAAGAAAAGTCCGATGGTTTGTCAAGAAATATTTTCCACATATTTGCTCAAAAACTGCAAAATGTAGTACATCAGAGATGAAATGGGTGTCGACGGAATTTGAACGGGAAGGATTGAATAAAATCCTATTTTCTCTAAAATAGCTCAAAGGGGTTCAGAGGTGAAAACAGCAAGTGCTCAATCAGAAATAGTGAAAATCTATAGTTTCGTCCTGTTCAGTTGGTAAAAGTGCTTCAGACAGATTGTTTTTAAGCTGTTACTCTAACTGGAAAAATGGGAACTGGTTCAAAGACTTGCCGATTGGTATCAAAATGGACACAAGAGTCAGCAGAAAACATTGGGATAGAACAAACGTTGAAAATAAGTAACTACTCTCATCGCGCATTGGCAGTGTCAGCTTTGGTTGAAAATGGTGTCAGTAAACAACAAGTAGTGGCCATATTCTTGCTACCTCCATCAAATAGTATCTTCAGTTAGATACCGAACATCACTTCAATTTAATACAAAATTTAAGGAATATTGGACCTACTCAACTGTAACTTCTGCTTCAGTTGCAACTGATGATCGTTCATCTGGTTCTGATATTAGTGACATTAATGAGATTGCTACTGGCTACTGGCTCAAGTTATGGAAATTATTGTAATAATGGTATGTTCAATTTTTATGATAAAAGAGCAGTGTATGCTATTTATCTCCGGATTTTTGTGATTGTTGTCTTGTTTATATGTTGTGTAAATTTTTTTTAACATTGTTCTGTTTATGATGAATCAGTTCCTTACAATTAGTTTGGTAATTTTGTTTAAATAACAATAAATGAATTTGTTGGTAAATAGTTCTTGGTTTTTTTATTCATGAAATAGTCTTCCGAATACCATCCGTAGTGAAATTTTTAGATTAATTTGCTTGACTTTGTTGCCAATTTAATTCGCGACATGGATAAAAAATCACTCAACTAACACACCTAAAGATTTTCAAAAAATAGGAGAATTATTTTACCTTTGTTGATATTATACAGAACATGAAAATATTGTTATATCCAAGAACAAGAAATGTTAAAATTTCACAAATTGGGTTATCTACCAATGACCCCAATTGAAGCGAACCAAATGTCTTATTTATAGACGTGAATCAACAATTCAGCTCAAACGATTGTGTCACTTTTAAATGGCTGGACTGATCTGGAAATATCGCAATAAATAATATAAGGTTCGTAAAGAAGTTTCCGATATTCTGCTACTATACACCTTCAAGAAAGCTCTTTCAATTTTTCCAATATTACAAGTGAGGGGGTGGGAACACTCTGAGAAAACATTCTGATTATTGATATTATTTGAGTTTTTTATCGATACAACGTTAAATATCGCACATGACCAAAAACAGCTGATATTTTGTTTTTTATACATGTAGAATAATGTAAGATAAAATTTCTTTATAGGTATATATATTCTTCATTGTTCAGTTCTTTATTATAATCCCATATTATGATTATTATACAAGAGGGATGCTTGTTCGTTGAAAGTTTTTGATTGCATTTATATATTGTTTTAAATACAGAAGGTATCAAGTTTCAGGGGTAACCGTCCCTATGGAATTTTCTATATCGTGAAAAAGATTGATTAATAACATCATTTTAAAATTGAAATTTCTTATCATTCTTTTCTTGAAAACGTTTTCTCCAGCTGAACATTGTTTGTGTTCGGACCCGCCGTCATCAGTAACAAAATAAATATTCTGACGAAAAAAATAGAACACACAGTAATATGAATTAAAATCACTGTGGTTGGAGAAATTTTTCAAATACGTTTGTTTTTCTTTACCGAGTAACATCAAAATGAAATAACTGTTTATATTGGAAAACGAAACGATTTCTTGGAATTGAAAAATGTCAGCCTCAGTAAACCAATTTACATTGTCATGCTTTATTCGAAATGTTTTTAATGAAGTTGAAGTTTCGATATTGTAGGTAGGTGCCTAATCATTCAAAATATTGTGTAAAATCCAATTAAATTTGAAATAAGGATTTTGAAAATAGTTTTCAATGATCACTTTTTCCCATTTCAAGAATGCACTTATAATTCTTCGAATATCGTTAGTTGCAGGAAAGGCGGGTTTACTCAAAAACAAAATTTCGAATTTAGTGATTTATCAAAGTGTTATTCTCAGTGGATTTCATTGGGATTTCATTTTATGGTATTTATAAGTTCTCATGCAAAGCATATTTAAAATTCAACAGAAAATTAAATGATGCCGGATTTGCATTTTTTTAAATTGTCGTCGATATTATGTTTTACTTTTTATTTCGTTTGAGTAGAAATAACAATATTTTACCACATTCAAATCAATAGATGAGTACTGATTCTATTTATTCATCGAGTTTGAACTATGTCATTTCGAAAGGGGGATGTGATCCATCCAAAAATTCCTAAAAAACTTGTTCAAAAATTCTCAAATCGCTTCTGTTAAGCGTATTGTTATTATCCATAGTGGACGACAATAACTATCAAAAAATACAAAAAATGAGAAACCAAAAATTTCAAAAATACAAAAAATCATTCGTGCATTTCCAACTCTCTGTTGAAATGTCACTGATATCACCGAAGCATATATTGAATTTCAATTTCTTTCCAAAAGCTGTTGTAACTTATTATAATATATAATAAATGTTTTTTCAATAACTTTTCGACTTTTATATTCGACTAAACTGGCAATGTCTCGAAATACTCTTTCAACTGACAACAACTCTGTTTCTCTATGAAAATATTATAAATAACATAAACATAATGGTGTTTCAGTGCATCATATCTACATGATTGTAAAACTTCATAAAATCGATGGTAACAGATAATGGTTCCTCACGGAGAAAAATATATGGTGATATATACAAAAAATGCTGGTACCTTATACAATAATAATAATAATAAACGGCTTTATTATTTCGATCATAATACAATGTTAGCATACATTTGATAGTTTTTATTTATCATATTCTTCCACTCAACCTTCAATGGTCTCAATCATCAGATAAGATCCAAGTTTTCTAAATGACGTTGTTTTATTTTTATTTGATCTAGTTTACCATTGTGGTAGGTATTCAGAAATTTTCAGATTTGATAAGTTTCACCAATCTTGAGTTTTCGACTAGTTTTCAATCATGATAGGATTTCATAAAGGTAGGAATTTAATTACCGTAGACGTTGCAAATTTGATAACTGTTGGAGCGTTTGAAAAATTTAAGTTTGATAGAAGGTGGGTGGTGTTAGAATTCCTTTGAACCGTGTTGATTGTGTGTGTGTGTATTTCTAAATCTATTATACAAATATCTGGTGACCTTTATTGACAATAATCTCATGATAGAGTGCAGTATCCATCAATATTCCATTTTTAGCCAGCCAGATTCCATAAGTTTGTGATATATTCTTTCTCGTTTTCCTATGCCATATATGGGAAGCAGACAAGAGATCTGACGGCAATAATGTAATAGGTATACCGACTTCAACCATAAAATATTTTAACTTTTTATCAGTATTTTATCACGATCCAAGTTTTCTGAGTTAACAAAAAATATTAAATATAGTTATTTCCATCATAATTTCTTCAAGATACCAATACGTTCTCTAGATTTTTCTCAAAGTAAAAAACATCCAATATATACACTACAAAAACCTGCCAACTGGTCCCGCGTCTGGACCTCCCCCTACCAACATTCTCACACACATCAAGCATTCCTCTAAAGGGAGCCATAAACTTCACATACTTCCGCAAAAAAATCCGCCACGCCGTCCAAAATTGGCGCAATCCGCTCGTAACGAGACGCACCACTGGGACGAGAACGCGATCTCGCGATGTTCAGGGGGTTGCAGCTCTACAGTCCTGCCTCGGTCGGTAAACGCGGAACAACTGCCGGCCGCACGGCGTTTCGGAGCGATCGCGAAGGGGGCGCACGCGCCACCCTCATTATCTAGTCCGCCGGTCTCCGGGACCGATGAATATTTAAACTTGTCAAATACGTCTTCCTTATTATGAGATGGATTGTGTGACACCCCTCAAAGTTGACGTTTCTGTTCTCTCGTCTGACTCGGCGGTGAGATGGGGCGGAGGGGTTTGAGTGTGTCTCTGGAGCACGTTGAGCAGTATAGTCTTCAAACTCTGTGAACATTTTGAACTATCGATGAATTAAAAATAATCGCTAGTTTTGAACACAAATTTTTCATTAGAATATTGGGAATATGTTTGTAGATATTTTCATAGCCAATGCTTTTCTAGATATCAACCGTTGTTGGAAGTTTCATCAAAATTGACCCGTCTGGTTCAGTCTTGACAACCCTTTGTCATCTCTTTCCTATGGCAACGAACAGCAAAAACAAGATGAGGAGAATCCTGAAACGTTCAGAGAACATTATGAGATCTATGGAAAAAAGATAGAAATTGGTGTTCTCCTTGAATTTCTGCAGGCTGTATGCCTCAGGAAACACCTCCTGAGGCAGTGAGTTCCAAAGTTTTGCAGTTCTGTTAAACGCTATCATCATAAAATTCATTGTATTCTTGTATGTGTTACAGTTTTACACAATTATTTGTCAACGGTTCACTGTTGCATTCCAATTAACAGTGCTGCTCCTAAGGTGGCGTATGAAGTTAGTTACAAGGCCTACCCAGAACACATGGCTAATGACCATAGCAGTCAATGCCAAAACGCCAAAGAAAAAAAATACTTTGTCAACAAGATTTTGTTATAGTATATTTCAAATTCAATTTGATTCCCATCTTCAACTCATTTTCATTTATTAAAAAAATACGTTGAAGCCTGGTTATCCGAGCGTGTAGACCCAGGAAATTAATAATTGACAATTGATTAGTTGTTATGATTTAACGTGGTGGTGCTATAGGTTTTCTATGTTTTTCTATAGTTGGAACAAGAATGACCCTACAAAATAAATCGCTCTGGAGCTCCACGCCAATTGATGACAAAGGCAGTCCTCTACCCGTATAGGTTTTGCCTTCGGGTGAACTTTACGAGTGTTTATGAGGGATTATCATTATTATCATTTTAAAAAAAATTAAAAATAAAATGAAAATGTCTACAATATACCATGGCTACTTTCATTCTTGATGTCTTTGATAACTAACTCCTCATTTTTTTATTATTTTCCACTTCTTCGTTCGTAGATAACACCATACATTGGCTGAAATTTGATTCAATATTGGACTGATACTAAGTAGTAAAATGATATTGTTTCATTGTGGGTAACCAAGAGATCTTCGGGAATTGATTAGGTAATATTGTTTTCAAAGTGAAGATAGTTCAATACATAATCATTGAACAAAATACTTTCCTTGTGAATCTTACATTTTTAACTGATACTTTTCCAACATCTCTGAAGTTGGGAAGGGTCACACCAATTAAAAAGAAATATTAACAATTGATAATTTCAGGCCAGTAACCGTTCCCCCAAGTATCTCAAAAATTTTCGAGAACGCATTTTGAGAATTTTCTTAATTTGCATAATTTTCTGATACATATGCTGCATGATTTTCGAGCAAGAAAGTCAACACAAACTGCCATACTCAAGTTTTTCAATAATCTGATGGATTTATTGACAAGTGTCCGTTGCGATCTTGTTCGACCTGAGCAGAGCATTCGACTGTGTCAATCACAGTAAACTTCTAAATCACTAACTTCGATATGGTCTAAGAGGCAAGTAAGTCACTGACTAGGGTTTCTTCGTTTCTTACTGATCGATGGTGTGAGAAGAGGTCAGAGAATATCACATAAATTAATCGAGACTGGATGGTTAAATATGGAAAATCGCAGAATTCATCATGCTGTCACTTTGTTTCACAAAATTATTTCATCTAAAATTCCTCCATATTTGTTCAACAAAATATCTTTCAGAACAGATATACATAACTTAGATCTACGATTCAAAGGATTATTATCCCCACCTAAATTCAAAACCGAAATGTTCAGACGATCTTACACGTACCAGATTTATCACTTGTATAACTCCGTTCCTGAAAGTTTAAAGAACTACGGCATTACTCGCTTTAGGTCTGAATATAAAAACAAACTATTCAAAACTCAAGTATAGATACTCCTTCCCCGCTGCCCAAATAAGTATTTATTATCGTCCCTATTCTCTCATTATCTATTTTTCAATCAGGTTACATACTAAAATGATTTCATTGACACACTTTATAAGGGTTAAGTGGAAGAACATTTTCGTAGAGAGGTGTTCATTGTTTCTCTGCAGAAAATGAACTTCGCCCTTTATTTTCAGAAATATATATTTTTATTTACATACAAAAAAAAATTCATGTATGATAATTGAAAATAATAAAGACCTTTATTATTTTTATTATTATTATATCAATGTGCATCTCTTTTTGACAACGGTAATTCATTGTTTTTCCGTACATCTGAAATGAAACTGGTTCAGATGGTTGTGACTCGGGGTCTATGCTGGGACCAGTTTTATTTCTTCTGTATATCAATAACATAAATAAGGAAATATGACATCAGCTTCCTGCTTCGATTCGATTTAGTAAAAGTGCTCCAAATTTCATAGTCCCAGAAATATTTGATCCTCTACCATAGGAAATAAAATCAAAAAATTACCTTGTAACATTCAAACGAAGTCTGAAGTATTTTTTGCTTCGTAAATGTTTTTATACACTCGATGAGTTTTTGAAAGATCCACTGGGAATTCACAGAACGAATTGTATTTTATCTCTTGCATCTCTTTGGTATATTTCCATTTTATATTGCGTCGTGTATGTTTGTTATTGTTTCCTAACATGAAGTACTCCTATATAAATTTGTCGTATGTCACTTTGAATGAATAAACTGAATTTAATTGAATTCCTCTTGAGTCGATTCTAGGAATTATAAACAATACTGTATATCCTAGTTGGAATCACTATTTCATCATTAGTAGACAAATAATATTAACATTCAGTGTGTCACTATTAATTGAATAATTTTCACCAATATCGATAAAACAATATTATATAAAAAATTGTTTTCAACATTTCTATCTTACCGATTCTATGAATGAAAAACAATATCGTACATCTAAGTTTGATAGCACATTGGTTGAAGTTTATTTCACCAATATTCAACAAATCATATTGGCATATCTTGGGCCAATATTGGTTGAATAATTTTCGTCAATATCGATAAAACATTATTGTTTCCAATATCTCGAATGAATATTGCAATTCCAACATTCCTATCATATCGATACTAGGAATAAAAATCAATATTGTGGGTCGAAGTTTAATAGAACATTAGTTGAATATTGTTTGACCAATATTGAACAAATCTTATTGGCCCTTATTGGGTCAATATTGGTTGAATAATTTTTATCAATATCTACAAAACAATATTGTCTTCATATTGTTTCCAACTTCGGGAATAAATAATTCAATCCTAATATTTCTCTCACATCAATATTGTATAAGTTTCCTAGTTGAATAGCACATTGATTGGTTGCATATTATTTCACCAATGTTAAAAAATCACTGACCTAAATAATGGATGGTAAAATAGAAGAACTGTAATAATTGTAGAAGTTTCGGGAAATTCGACATTTTTTGAAAATATTCTCCAATTTTTTAAGGCAACATATTCACGACAATATATCAAAATGTTGATTTTATTGAAAATATGAACAGGATGTTCATAAAGTCAGTCGTGGAATCATCTGCGACTGAAGACAAACTAGTCGCTATTTTCTGTCGTACAAGATAACCTCTCTTGGAAGGGATTCATGTTGTAAAGAGAAACATTCTCTATTGAAAATTTAACCAAATCATGACTCCTTTGGAAATGGAAAAAACCTGCGATAAATTGAAGTTACTTTTTTGTAATATCTAACAGAAAACAACTACTTTCCCGGCAATAGCCACGCTGGACATTGAACTACATCTGATAGATATTATGAAAAGAAACCTTACTTGATTGAAAAAATCTGAAATTGAAAATTAGAATTTTCGTTCAGATAGTTGATTATTTATTATGTCCAGTTTCAAATGGAGTATCATATCTATAAATGAGATAGGGAAGAATGTTATTCAGAAGTACCACTCACAGAAAATCGCTCATTTCATTGATGCGTGATTTGCATCTCTTTCGCTAGGCCTCCAACATTTTGGTCGACAAAAATCTATTTCACTCTTCTAAGATCATCAGGGAGGTCGGAAGAATTGGAAAACATACTCTTCAGAAGCAATTTCACACTGTAATGAGGAATTGTTGGACTATTTCTTGTGCGGTGAAACTTTGAAAATATTTTTCTGACATAAAACTTGTCATGGGTATGGCATGTTGATGTCATTAAAAATATGAACAGGATGTTCATAAAGTCAGTTGTGGAATCATCTGCGACTGAAAGTTGGAATTTAGTCGCTTTTTTAATAGCGACTAAATTCCAACCAAAGAATATCTACAATACTGAACAAGAAGCGACAGTGGCAGTGGTGGAGGAAAATCGTTTTCTAGTGCGCATATTTACTGGCAAAATGGCGGATGTTGAACAGCTGATCATTAATAAGGTTATGTCGATGCAGCTGATTCATTGTTGCCATTGTCAACTGTCAGAATTATTATGTTCTGTGTTGTGACATAGTTTTGTTCTGTGGTTGTCTTATAAGAGAGATATTGCAATAACGCCGATCAGTATTTAAGGCAATTTTATTTCGATAGTGACTGCCACTATTCTGTGATTAAGAACAGAGTTATTGCAAGTTTCATCTGTTCGTCTCTTATTTACTCGTGATTGACAGATGCGTTCTTAACCTAAATCAAATTTGTCTCTTGGATTTTTCTCTCTGCATAATCAATTCAGAATTAGAAGGAATTATTCTGATGATAGAATTGCCCAAACAAAGTTCTACATCGACTCACGTTGAAAATCAGTCAGAGCCATGTTTTATTCACTGATCATGTCACGATAATTTACGATCTCACCCGAAATGGAAATAAAGGAATATTAATCCTCGCCTTTAAACGTCTACTAATAAAGGCAGGCAGTATTTTAATAAAGTTGTCCTTATTCCAGATTGACGGTGCGCGTGCGTACATGTCAAAATAACGTCGATTTTATTACTGCCTGGCATTATTTAGTACTGCAATATCTCTCTATTATTTAAGTAATTTTTAATGGTTACAATTTAAATTGAAAAAGTTCAACCCTTTCTCGTATGATAATTAAAGGAATAAATCAGCTAAGCTTAAATCATACCAAATATGTTTCTTTTCATTTTGCAACTTCTCTCGTTCAATAATGAATTTTTTCCTGTGTCCCGACCTTTAGCACCCCAACAAAATGGCTGAGGTCATCAAAAATTACCCACCGAACATCAAAGGCGCCGACAAGAGTGTCGCTTCTTGTTCAGTATTGTAGATATTCTTTGTTCCAACTTTCAGTCGCAGATGATACCACAACTGACTTTATGAACATCCTGTGCATATTTTCAATGAAATCATCAAAATGATATTGTACCATATCGCTAAATGTTTTGAGGCCAATATCGCTTCGAGAATATTTCACTAATATCATTGTTTAAATGTTGAAGTAATAAAAATGGGCCAATTCTGCGAAGTATTCTTTCTTTCTCGCCAATTTTGCGATACAATATTTGACTTTATTTTTTCAATATTGCACCAGTATCATCCCAATAAAAGGATGGTACTTCGGTAGTATTCTTGACAACAACAAATGTGTATACATAATCAATTAGATAATTTTCTTTTTCTTCCTTTATACATATATCTACACCACTTTCTTATTGAACTTGAATTTCTATAGAGAAAATCGTTGATGTTGTTGTCCACGGAACGAACTTATAAAAAGCTGTCTCTGCGATTTCAAGTTCACTTCGAGGCCGTCCGTAAATCTCTACAGGAAAACGGAAAACAGTAAATATTTGATTGTTTGTTATTCGACAGGAAATTATCCTCTTGAAGATGTCTTATTCCCTCCTATCTGGTTGAATACGCATTCGGTAACCGGGAAGAAAAAGCAAACAATTTCAAATAATCGAAGTAGAAACATAAGGATCAGAGAAACCCGTGACTATTCGTTCCGGCCGAGCATCAATTTCAATAAAAATGCCAATGGATAAGCTCCGTACGAGGCCTACTCTAGGTTTATCAGAAAATATGTGGGTAGCTATGCTGAGTGTTGGAGAACCGGCGTTTCTGGTAAAGTGGCACAAATTCGGACATTATACTATTTTCTTAGTTGAAGTCTATTGAACTAAGTTATTAATAATTCCATTCTCATGAATTAGTTTCGATGTGATGAATATAATATCAACTTAGATTCGGAATCATATACCTTTGGAATCAGCGTGAAATTTCACGCATATAGTGCGAATTTCAAATAGATCTACCAATTGTGGCCAGGTAGCCGAGTGGTTAAAGCGACATTGTTTTAATCACTGGCTGCCGGTCGGTGGTGGTTCAAACCACGGCGACTGCAGAACTTTTTCTGATGGCCCAAGAAAGTGCTAGGAATCGCACGTAAAAAGGTAAGACCTCGTTAATCCTTGGCTCGCACAAGTTTCGATTTCTGAGGGCTGCCGTTCGTAAGGGGACGACAGCTGGTTAACGGAAAAAACAATTTTAACAATTTAATTTTGTATTTTTCGTGAATATTAAGGGCTAATCCTTTAAAACTTTTTTCGAGTAATTTGCTTTTTCTTCGATAAACTTGAAATGTTCAGAATGTACTTTTCTGACCATTCTGAGTCGATTGGCGTTAACAGAATTGATCTATCTACAACCGTTCTCGAATTTAAAAACGCAAATCGAGTTGAAGGGTGATTTTTAGTCTCTTTTCCAGCTGAATCTCATGTCTGAGCATATACGAATCATACATTTTCGAAATTTGCTTGAAATTTTACGAATATAGTGCGTATTTCAAAAGATTAACTATTTTTGTAATGATCGTGAATTTAAGTGCTTTACCCCTTTCAACTTTTTACGAGTAATTTGTTTTTGAGTTAAATTACTTAATATTCTCGGAATATACTAATTCGACCATTCTGAACCAATCAACGTGCACAAAATTGCTTTATCTCGAATTGAAAAAATCAAATCGAGTTGAAAGGGGGTTTTAGTCCCTTTTCTGGATGAATCTTATTTCTGAGTGAATACAAATAGCATATTTTCGGTATCAGCATGAAACTTTACGAATATTGTTCAGAATTCACGAAATATACTTTTATTTTTAATTAGCAACTTCATGACTTACCTCGGTATATATTCAATCAATCCATTCTATATCTAGGTGTTCGGGAGTTTACGGCGATTCATCGGTTTAAACATAAATCAGTGCCAATCACTCAGTTCAGTAAAAAGACTCGTAAATGTTACAATCGTTTTTCGGTACATTTTTTCCCGTTCAAAAGAAACACGCAGTTTCTGTTGTTAGGTATTATTGCTTTACCTAGTATCCAACATTGTGTCGGAGGTGACTCTTTGTTCAAATTCAAACTCCAAAGGCCAAAGAAGAACGAAGAAAGAAGAACCGGCAAGAGAGCTCTTGAGAAGAGGCACACACGCCGTTTGGAGTTTTCCACCTTACGCCGCGCCGGTACAATTCCCGTAAGATATATTCGATTATAATTCAATTTAATCAAAATTGCAACCAGACTTGACATCTCTCCACATTTTAATCCCGATCTACCGTCCATTATTCGAAACCACATTGCTATCGAGGAAATCTATTTCATTATTTTCGAATTTTTTGTCTCTTACACGCTCAAATATAGTGCGGATTTTCAATGGATACGCAAATTATGTATCATTCGTAAATTTTAGGGGTCTACCCCTTACAACTTTTTTTGGGTAATTTATTTTTCCTTCTACTGACTTGAAATTTGCAGGATATACCATGGTGTTAACATAATCGATATACCTCTAACCGTTCTCGAATTGAAAAATTCAAATTAAGTTGAAAGGGGGTTTCAGTCCCTTTTTTGGCTGAATCTTATGTCTGAATATAAATTTCACCTATAGTGCGTATTTCAAATAGATTCTCAAATTTTGTATTTTTCGTGAATTTAATGGGTCTATTCCCTACAACTTTCTTCAATGTACTATTTAGACCAATATGAGTCGATTGAAGTTTCCAGAATTGATCTATCTCTAACCGTTCTCGAATTGAAAAATTCAATTCGATTTGAAGGGGGATTTTTAGTCCCTTTTCTGGCTGAATCTCATGTCTGAGCATATCCGAATCATATATTATAGAAAATAGCGTGAAATTTTACGTACTTATATAGTGCGTATTCCAAAAAGATCCACCAATTTTGTATTTTTCGTGAATTTAAGAAGTCTACCCCTTACAAGTTTTCGCGATAGATTTGTGTTTGTTGGATAAACTTGAAATATTCTGAGTCGATTGGCGTTCAGAGAATTGCTTTATCACCAATATACTATTCCGGCCAATCGGAACTGAGTGATGTTCACAGAATTGATCTATCTCCATTCTCCAACCGTTCTCAAATTGAAAAATTGAAATCATGTTGAAAGGTGGTTTTCAGTCCTTTTTCCTACAAATTATTATATCTGAGCATAAACAAATCTCATATACTCGGAATCCACTTGAAATTTTACGTATATGGTGCGAATTTCGAATAGAACTGCTGATTTTGTGTTTTTCGTCAATTTTACAACTTTTTTCGAGTGATATGTTTTTTCTCCGATTAACTTGAAAATCTCAGAATATACTGATTTGACCATTCTGAGTCGATTCTCGTGCACAGAAGTGCCCCATATGCAACCGTTCTCGTATTTAAAAATTCAAATCGAGTTGAAAGGGGGGTTTTAGTCCCTTTTCCTGCAAAAGATTATATCCGAGCATTTACAAATATTACTTGTTGAAGAACTACTTGGAATTTCTCGTATATAGTGCGAATTTTGAATGGAACTGCGAATTTTGTCTTTTTTCGTGAATTTTAGGGGTCTACCCCTCAAACCTTTTTTCCAGTGATATTGTTTTTCTTCGATCAACTTGAAATTCCTAGAATATGCTAATTTGACCATTCTGAGTCGATTGGCGTTCACAGAATGCCTCTATCTCCAACCGTTCTCAAATTAAAAAATTCGAATCGAGTTGAAAGGGGGGTTTTAGTCCCTTTTCCTACAAAATACTATATCTGAGCATGCAAAAATCTTAAATAATTATACGGAATTTACTTGAAATGTCATGTGGTGCAAATTTCAAACAGAACTACGGATTTTGTATTTTTCGTGAATTTTAGGGGTCTATCTTTCGCAATTTTTTTCGAGTGCAATGTTTTTTCTCCGAATGACTTGAAATACTATATAATATAGTAAATAATATACTAATTCGATCATCCTGAGTCGATTATCTTTAACAGAAATGCCCTATCTCCAACCGTTTTTGGATTTAAAAATTCAAATCGAGTTGAAAAGGGGTTTTTAGTCCTTTTTCCTGCGAAAACTCCGTATGAGCATATACAGATCGTATCTATATGTTCGGAATATTCTTTAAATTTCACGTATATAGAGCGTATTTCGAATAGAACTGCAAATTTTGTAAAAGTCGATAATTTTAGGGTTCTACCCCTTACAACTGTTTCGAGTAATTTGTTTTTTCTTCGAATACATAATATACTATTTCCACCATTCTAAGTCTATTGCCGTTAACAGAATTGATCCACCTCTGACCGTTCTTGAATTGCAAAATTCAAATCAAGTTGAAAGGGACTTTTTAGTTCCTTTTCGGGCTAAATCTCTTGTTTGAGATTGTGCTGCGTGAATTCACCTTCCAGATGTTCAGGAAAGTGTTGTACAAGGCTTCGATTTCCAAATAACACCTGTGTTGATTTATTGAAACTTCATACTAGTTGATTTCCATACTAGTTGATTTCCTCAGAAATCATTCCTTGATAACAATAATAAAGATGAATACCTACTGACAAAGTTCTTTACCAGCATCAGGTAAATTACATAGATAGATAGATAGATAGATTTATTGGTCATGATATGTATACAATACATTTACGACAAGTCACAAATTACAAGAAAGTGTATATAATAAAATAAAATGGAAATATTACATTAATCAAGTCATTATAAACATAAATATAAATAATATATAGTTGGTACAATATCAGACATCAATGAAGGTTAGTTTATTGTGAATCAGTGAGTATACCTTTCTTCACACATTCCACATATTTTTCGATGGCATAGAAAGAATTTTCTAGCAAAAATATTTTTATTGTTTTTTTGAAATGAAATGTATTCAAACATCAACAGGGAGAATATTGTAAAGAGTATAATTTAAAGAATTTTTTTGAGATTTTGTGAGCCTAAATCTGGGAACACGTATGCTATTCGAACCCCTGGTGTTATGGTTGTGTATGTTTGAATGTGTAGTCATGGAAGAAGCGTTTTTATGGATTTCAATTACAGTATTCCAAATATAAAGTGAAGGAAGGGTCAAGATATTCAAATTGTTGAAAAGTGGTCGGCAGGTTTCTCGATACTTGACATTGCTCAGGATTCTAATTGCTTTTTTTGTTGTCGAAAAACTCTATATGCTGCAGATGAGTTCCCCCATAAAATAATCCCGTAATTAAGATGGGATTGGAATAGAGAAAAGTATAATGTCCTGAGTGTATTGGTATTAGTGAGGTGTATAAGTCAATCAAAATGCGCATTTTGCCGATTCAAATTTCATCCGATTCGTACCTTTTCAGAATGCATTCTGTACCGATGAAGATAATGTAAGCAGTGCTGGCGTTTTTAACCACTTGGGCACAATTAAATCCACTGAAATATGATACATAACCTTGCATTTTTGAAAAATGTTTAATATGTCGAAAATTGTGTTTTCTAGGTTAAATAAATCTTTTCCAGTATGAGAAAATTTTTTCAAGATAATTCTAAAAATGCATTGATAAATAGGTACACTCTGTGAATTCCAAAAAGTCCCAAGGACTCATTTCGCTATACAATATTTATTATTATTGCTTTAATTCATCCGTGAGAGTTCCAAATAATAACATTCAATACAAAAAACGCGAAATCTCAACCAATGATTTTTTTAAAATTTATTGTTGTAAAATTTGTTTTTAAAAAACTCCCTGGTTTTCGGAGAAAACACCTCAAAGGATCTCCTCTACTCAGTATTGTTTGTGGTATCATGGCGATGGGGTGATTTCGCAGCATCAATATACTTCTATAATTTTTCGATAATTTTATTCCTCTCATAAGAAATTTTATATATGATGGAAATATTCGATTAATTATTTCTATTTGTGCCACAAATGAGGTCATCACTGGATTTCATCAGAAGTTAACGGATAAACGTTAGGCAAGAATTTTAGCACCGAAACGATACAAAAGTTGAATTTCTCGCGAACTTTCAGAACCCCCTCAATATATTCCAGTTTTACACCCATCCAGGCGCGACCTTTATTCATTTAAATCATTAATTCATCCACCCATAAATCAATTCAAACTTCTCCAGCCGCCTGATATATATTGCAAAATGATTAACTGCAAAAAGCAGAGAAAACTTTCGGGAAAAGTTCGGAGAGAAATAAGTGGCCCTGATATCGAGAAAGGTTGGTGCACTGACTGCATCCCACCATTTATTGGAACCGACAGCAAAGCTTCGAGAGTGCGACAAAAAGACAAAACTTTTCAGAGCTGGTTGTTACATACGGTTTTGTGCAATCTTCGGAGAGCATATTTCTCCCAGACATTTTGTGGTATGCTCTGCATTTTCAGGTGCTAATTGAACATCTACCTGAGGTGTGACTCATAGATGACAAAAAGAAACTTGCTATGAGCAATTTTCACTGTGTGAACAAATACGTTCAAGTTTGTACAGTTTCATATCAATCGAAAAAAGCAATACTAATGTTGCGTTTTCGGATTCTGAATGAATTTACAATATATCTATATCAGCATAATATAAAATCAAGACTCAACCTATACTGTGAGATTAAAAAAGTATGCACAATATGGGAAATTTTTTTATTATCCAATTGTCAGAAAATTTTATTCATGATAAAAATTGGTGCACTTCGGGAAACTTGGATTTAAGTTGTCAAAATACGAAATCTTCTAAAGGTGTACAGAGGAAAACAAACAATTAAATAAATTGTGAAAGTCTTTCGCGGCCATCATCACTTACATGGTGGTTCTTCGGGTTGTAAGGCGACGTATGTTTAGAGAAGATCTCATCGTTTCGCCAACACGAGTGGTTAGCATTTTCAAGAGATATTTACAAAGTTTCTGGTTTCTTAAGTCGCTGTCAACTGTCTTTATTTTCGACATTATTGAAAATTTGTATTCAAAAAGTTGTTTGAATTCAGAAACAATACTCAGATTCAAAATCACAATCACCAACGCGACAAAACAAAAAAAATATGGTTCTAGCCTCATAAAGAGTACTAGTAACTCATATACACCTCAGGTGCATCCCTCATATCGCTAGTTACTAGTATTTTGTTACAAATTTCACTCTGTATGTGTGTCCAGAATAACTATCAGTATGATAAATCTTAGTTGTCAAACAGACCACAATGTGTGAGAATAAATAATGTCCAAAGCAAACAAGAGATGATAAAACAAGGAGTACCACAGGGATCAATATTAGGGCCTCTTTTTTTCCTCATTTATGCCACTGACCTGATTTCAATGCTACATAACTTACATTTTGCCCATGTAGTATCATATGCAGATGATACAAATATTCTTATAAAGGTCCCTGAATCGCGTGAACAACTTTTAGAAATGACGAAAATGGTATACACTAAAGTAGGTGAGTGGTCTAAAAAGAACAGCCTAAAACTGAATACGCATAAAACAACTGTAATGAAATTTAATCTCCGTGGAAAACCAGACAATTTCATTATTTTTAGTGACGATGAAAGAAGAGTAGATCAATCTGAGACAACTAAGTTGCTAGGAATAATCTTGGAATGTAAAGTCACTTGGGAGCCCCATATTGTTTCACTTTGTAGTAAACTACGGAAAAATTGTTATGCTTTGAAGTTTATTTCGAGTCACTGTCACTCTGGAGTACTGTTAACTCTTCACTATGCAAATATACACTGTCACCTGAGATATGGCATACTGAACTGGGTTTTATCTACTGGTTTCAATAGATTATTTATTTTGTTCTTCAAAAATTCGCAGTGAGGACTATTGGTGGTTGAGGTGGAAATATTCATGTAGAAATGCTTTCAAAGAGTTTCATATACTAACACTTATAAGTGTATATATCTATGAATTGTGCATATATGTTTACAAAAATCATAATAAATTTAAGAGTAATCCACAATCTCCCTATAACACAAGAAATGGAAGTATTCTTGTACCAGATGCACATCGTACAACATCATATCAGCAGTCGCATCTTTTTATGGGTTGTAAGGTGTATAATTAGATTGACAAGTATATTAAAGAAGCCTCCAATGCCTCCATTTTTAAGTCTCGGTTGAAGAAACACCTTATTGATAAAACGTTTTACACTCTTGATGAGTTTTTTATATAATATTCTATATGTTGAATGTATTTTATTATTATTGGATATTACTGTATTTTTTGTATTTTCCTTCGTGTACGTTTCAGGAATATCTTTTTTGGATAGTAATGTATTGTGCATTTTTGTTTTTTTATCTATACTTTATGATGACGTTTTCTTTGTTACATTTCCATTGTGTAATGTCCTTATACTCTGTGTATGTTTAACAAAGAAATAAATTTATTATTATTATTATTATTATTATTATTATTATTATTATTATTATTATTATTATTATTATTATTATTATTATTATTATTATTATTATTATTATTATTATTATTATTATTATTATTATTCAATGACAAGAATTGCTGAACAATCAAGTAATACAAATCTGTGTGTTTACGATCTCTTTTACCCCCAAGTTTACCGCATTGCGCCAATTCTTATCATGAATAAAATTCTCAGACAAACGGCTAATAAAAAAAGTTTCCCATATGGTGCAAACTTTTTGAAACTCGCTGTATGAGGTGCTATCGGGGATCTTCAGATGCGGTCTGAGTTTATACCAACAGTGGTGCTGCAAGTGTAATATTCCATCCCTCCAACCCCGGCACTGTGCGGGGCATATTAGAAGAGCCGTGGGAAATGAAAAGGGCGGAATTTATTGGAACAACTCATTCCCCACCCTCAGGCAAATGACAGCTAATGAGCCTGATGTAGTCCACGTCAACCGTCAAAGTAGGGCCATTCTCGTAATGGAATTTTCTGCTCCAGGCGAAACTTATATCGCTCGGAAAGATGGAGGGAAATGGACAAAATATTAACGATTTGAACAATGACGTGACGACAACTAATGAAGGACAATCAATTTTATAAGTGATGAATGCTATGAACAAAATGCTACATAACAAACCAAAAGTGACTCTGAAAACTGAGAATCATCACCCAATCAGAATATTCTGTCTGTCTTAGCACCGCTCTTTAGACACTTCCTAACGCCATGGCCAGAGTTTCACCATTATGTTTCAATGCCATATTTGGAAGACATAAGCAAGCAGGTTTATAATTTTTTTCCCAATTTCGATTTTTACGCCTTTCGAAATTTTCGAATTGATGTGCCCCCAGCGCCACCTGTCGATTAATTGCAATGTTTCTTCTCTCAAAAAGTAGTATCGGTAATACCCTTCAAAAAATTGTTGGTTTCATTGTTCCACATCCAACCGTTCAAATTTATCGATGCATGAGTAGTATTCAGATCCGCATTTATATTTGATATTTCGATTTTGAATTACAAAAGAATATTACCGAAATTCAAAAATATTTGGATGGTTGTAAAGAGAATTGAATTCTCTTTTCAACGATGTGACACTTGACCCCACATGCCATTTAAAAATTTTGAGTTGATGGGCCCCCCTGCGCCGCCTATCGTGCAATCACTATTTTTTTTATTTCAAAAAGTAGAATTGGTGAATCCCTCGAAATGGTTTTTTTTTCATGTTTCTACGTCGAACCGTTCAAACGGACTATTAAAAGCCGAACTGTATGCTGGATTTACATGTTATTGAGTAGATGATGCCAGGAAACCCTGCAAATGTATCTGGGCTTCGGAGAAAGTGGAAGATTCATAACGAAAAATGTAATTAATTTATTCACAAATAAATAACATTAGAGATGTAAAGAACTCTCACGATGTTATACGATTCTATTATACAGTGACCTCCCTGAGACTTTATATTCATGAAAATAGCCTAGTTCTGAGAAACACTCCACGAAAACACATTCTCCATAAGAAAGGCCGCTGCTCTCGAGTCTCCTCTCATGATAAATGACAACTCACTTTATTGCACAAAAAAAAAAACGTTTACATCGCGAATATCGTCGAGACCAAATGAAATTCCTCTGCAAATTTCCAATGTAAATATATATGTGAATATGAAATAACGATCTGATGAGAGACTGGAATTTTCTCCGTCTGAACGAGGCGGTGTTTTAGATATTCTTATGCGTGTTCAATCTAATCATCCAGGCAATGGATTCCACTTTCTGAAGAAAGTCTCCCCTAAACGCGGGAAAGTCATTTGAATGCCACAATTTCATTTCCCGATGGTGGGTACTCAAAGCAATATTCGTTTCAGATAGCTTTCCTGAGTAGTGTAATGAAGGCCGCTTTGGTCTGGAGGAAATGAAAAAATCATTATTGTATGCAGAATGCTTGTGAAGCATGATTATGAAATATTGGGTAGAGATTCCACTGAAAATCATCATTACGGAATGTGAATATTCAGTAGATATACATGCCCACTAAGCAAAGTAACATTCATTCAATATTTCAGTAACCTTTCATGGTAATGTGTAATGTTACATCAGTGTTCTCTGCTACCTTAATGCAAAGGTTCAGCAACTACTGAAACGGACGTTCAGCAATATTACAAATGGTATATGTCATTATCAATTATTCCAGCAAGGTTTCTGCAACATTGCATATAATATACAGGAAAATTGCAAATGTGATATTGAAAATGACGTCTTATGACAATGTTGCAGCTACTGAAATGGATTGATGGATGTAATCTTTCATAATTAGTAATTGCAACAAGGTTACCGCAACATATAAATATAATATAAATTAGTGGAAAATAACATATTCAATATTTTTATATAGCAGCAACTTACTACCAATCTTGTCTATTCCTTTCCATAACATACCAGTAAGATTTCATAAATTACGTTCCAGTAGGTTTTGAAGAATTTTTGGATTTTCACTACTTGCTACTAATATTGATAGAAAATGAATACAATATTAATGGGAGACAGATCATTCAGTATTGATGTGTCCTCTATGGAAATCAGATTCATCATTTTCTAGTTTTTAGAAGCAAGCAGTAACAACCCAAAAAATCTTCTGAAATGATACCTATTAATTTCAATGTCCATTTAAATCTTGGAGATCAAAAAGACAAGAATTTGATATTGAAACCTTTAATTAAAATATCACTAAAAAACAAATAAGTACTCATATTGAAATGTCATATTTAAAATAAAAATCTGTTTGGCCTTATCAGGTACCTGAAACAAAATAATCATTGAATTGAATGTGTAGCTTAAATATCGACATCTCGATCTACTACCTAACCCTACAAGTACGTGTTTTTGCGAATTGTAGCCAAGCCATCACATTTATTTGAAATGCGTCATCTCTGATGCATGGAGAAGAATTTCTCACTGCTGCTGGAACAAAAATATTATAAATAAATATATAATTAGTCAACTCAACAATTATGGTCTTATTTCAATAAAGAATGTACAATTGAACTTGTCCTTGATTATGACACTATTGTGCTTATATATTTGCTTTATATTCAAATTGAACTGACTCGAATTTTAAAATTTGTTTAGATTTCAATTCTTTGATTCTGAAATTGTCTTTTTTGTTGATCCAATTGCAAAACATGGCACAATGATTTGTGAAAAAACGTTCAAGACTTGTTCCAACACAAAACTTTTCATTCAAGCCACCAATATATTGAAAAACCTGCACCTAAAATCGAGATGTAAAAGTATTCCACATCATTTACAAATGTAAAAGTACCTTTCAAATTGACACTACTACCAGATTTATTCGCAATATAAGGAGAAAAAAACATTCCCCTAATAAACGCAGAATGAGTATACCAGACCATCCTAACCTAAAATAATATTTGATGTATCGCCTTACCTTACATGAAGATGCCTTAAATTTATTAGCATTATCCATTATCTGCTTCAACACTCTTAATCAAAAAACAAAATTGCATTAGAATATGTACTTACGAAACCAACGCAAAGGCACGACACACAACAACAATATCATTTACAATATCAAAATGGCGCGAGGCGCGTGCTTGTCTGGGATCTCGGTTACTGGGTCGCCCCGTTAGGTGGCATCTCATCAAGACCGGGAAATTCAAAACTGGTTGGATTCCTGATAAATGAAATATTATTTCAAGTATCATTTTGTATATTTCTGCGATGATGCAATCGAAAATTGAAAGTGTATTGTGTTTTCTAAATACTGTCAATATTGTTTGTAGTTAGCTTATGTATGGTTGAACTTGTTCGATAGTTCCAAATGTAACTTGCACTCACATTGTTCGTAGATAGTTTCTGTATTGTTGCATTTACAATGAACTTTCATGGATCATGCAGTAACATTGCACTTGAAACTCAATCAATAGCTTGCTTTATAACTTACAAACAACTTGTCTGTAGTTTATTCTGTTATGTTAAAAACTCAAATATAGCATTGAGCTTTATGCAATATTATATTTTCATTTCACGATGGCAAGCCATACATAATATTGTGGCAATAATTTGTAACATTACATGTTTAGTGGGTGGTGTTTCTAAATGACACAGCCTCTGCCTGTAGATTCCTCTCGTAGAATAGGACAAAATGATACGATGAATGAGAGGTCCAACCTGATTGACTTTTAGAAATACAGGAGGTTGAAGTTGAAAAAATTTATATTTTCAAAAAGGATTAGTATATTAATTTGAAGGTTAGAAGGTCGCTTTTAAAAGTAAGAAAACATATTTTAGTAAAAAATCATGTTCTATACCTAGATCCAGTGATGTGCAGTTAAAAGAGTAAATCCCATTTTCCCACCATTTTCTACGCCAATCTTTGTTATTTACTTCAGTTATTGTTGGGTCTAAAAATGTATCAAATTGTCCTTTTCTGACTGTACTGTCAAATGAATTGAAGGTTGAAGAGAATTAATAAATTTCAAGAATTGATCCAATAGAAACATGTCAGATTGAATAAAGTTCTTGAAGATCGAATCGTTTTCGGAGTACTTTGTACAAAATATGTTTTCCCTTTTCCCTTCTTCTATTTCTATGAATGGAAATGTATCTACCAAATAATTTCAGGAAAGAACCCATGAATAATGTTCAGTTGAGATATTTCTACCAAACAAAAGAATGCCATAATAAATATTTCCATGAAAATGAGTTGTAAACCGCTATCCTTTCCACAGGCACTTGCATACGGGTTTGATATCACTAACAAACTAATGATGCTGAATTTCACCGGGCCGTGGCAGTTTTGCGCCGTAAAATACAGACATAGCCTACTTCGACGTAAACAGGCGAGAGATACGGCCAAGTTTCCAAATAAAAGATAAGAACCCTTCAGCTGTACATATTCTCCGATCTCCATTCAGACTCGAGTCCAACGCTGGAAAGTTGGACACTTTCCCGTTTCTTTCCTGTCAAATATGAAATTTTTTAATAACTTTCCTATGTAAACTTGTCGGACTGAATGAGGGAAGTAGTCAAACAGTGAAATGATGCTGTCGTAGTTTTCGGTCCTGTGAGATTTCGGAAAATAAACATCCGATGGAAATTCAGACGCATAAAATGTGTTTCACTCGCGGAGGCTCCTTGGGGGAAGAATTATCTTGGTGGAATTATTTTATAGAGAATTTCTCGAATACGAGATTTCTCAACTGAACTGATGCTATTTTGATGTTATTTCAAGGGGCCAGCTTCCTCAATAATTAATAGTAGTTGCTGCTTGTTGCTAAGGAAAATGTTCGTTGTGAGATGAAATTGTTTCTGTGGAAAAAGTACTTGCTATTCGTAGTTTATATTTCAATCTTTAAAATCACATATTACTTAAAGGGTATACACGATATAATCATTTTGGAGACCATGAGTATGACGTAATATGGTAAGCATTGCAATGTGCTAAACAGATTGCCGTTTCTGGACCAGTGAAAGTTGTTTCGTCCACCCCATTATCCAGTTTGTCCGCTATTTCACTTCCTCCTAGACCAGTGTGACCTGATGCACTATCAAATTATTTTCTAGCCCATGCCACTGCTCTATGAGTTCCACTATTGCTATGTACGTCCTCTATACAAATTTTGGGAAACCCTTGCTCAATTTTTCCCTGCGAAGTTTCTTCACACCATCAGGGCTTCCTTTTTCAAGATGAGCCGCAGATATTTGTCCTCTGTATTCCTCCTGTTCTCCTGAAGGCTACTGAGGTGTTGATATCAGAAACCACTGGTTGATACCACCCTTGTCGTGGTAGGACTTGTGAGATCAGACAGAACTCATTCAAGCAGCATCTATCAAATGAGTAGGATTGCAAACTCACCATTCTATTGTATCCTATTCGGAGAGGTAGTCAATACACTGCCATTAGGTCAATTGTGTGAATTTCTGCTGTCCACCCATTTAGAATGTCTCAACGACTAGAGTGGTTCCTCCAGTCCTATATAGCTTTTAGAAAGTTCAGGATTTTGGAATGCTCCAGGTTAGGTAGATATTCCTATTCTATTCAATGTTCTCCGAAGTATCGTACCATTGAAATTTTCAGAGTACTGCAATCTGAGGGGATGTAGAAAGAGTTTCATTTCCGCTATCTTTTGTTAGGTACTTAAATTTCAAGTTCATCAAGTATTATGCTGGAACTTATTCCGCAAATGTGTTCAGGTACAAGAAATGGTGTTTCAGCAACTTTTTTGACAGTTCTTCTGCTATTTCTCCACCCTCCCGCAAATCCCGCAAATCAAAGGAGGGTAATTAATGGCTGCTTGGCTGTCCGACATGATGATAATCTCTTGTCATATTTTCCGATGGCGTAGATTTCCTCTTGGAAAATGCGCGGGGATAAGCCTTCGTCTTTGGATTTTTAATACATATGTTCTTGTCCGTAAATTTTCTGCACACCATAAGGGCTTTCGTGTCTTTGTTGGCAACTTCCTTCCCGAAATATTTGACATCTAGCTTCCATTCAATAACTTCCGCGTCTATTCGATGGCTTTGAGGTTGATGCTTCTTTTTCTGTGAAGGCAATTAGAGTAGTCTTGGTGGAGTTGACGGTCAGTTCCGTCGATTGACACCATTCTCTAGTGTTGTCAAGACTTCTTTGAACTAAATCGCACAGAGAACTCTCGAATTCTTCTTGCGATCATTACTGGCATCTGCATATAGCCTTAACACGATAAGCTGATCTCAGTCGATAAATATTCATCTAGTAGTGTTGTCTACTTCTCTGTCTTCTAGTGTTCTTTTGACAGCTTCATGTCATGTGTTATCGAAAGCCCCTCCAATGTCTGGAAAGGAATTTACTACCACCTACTACTACTTACTTACTACTACGCATGCTAGTTGGGATGTAGGAACGCCCGTTCTAGGAATTCTGATCTGATAATTATTAGTGCTTTCTGCAGGGTTTTCAGAACGGACCAAATGATACTCATTGGTCATCGAGATTTGGGATGTGTTGTATTCTTTTTTCCTGCTGTATGGTGACCCTAGCCCTTCTCTATGCGTAAATACGAGCGGAGTGGGGTTGTCGGCCTAAGGGATTCAGGACGTTATATCCTTTTTCTTGATTTAGATATGGAGCCCTCCCCCATATTTTTGATACCCAGTTTTGAGATACTTCGACTTAAGCAGGCTATTTTCTTTTATCTTCTCTGAAGTAGGACAACTAGCATTTAGATGGATTTAAAGATGGCGATGCACCATGTGGCGAGTAATTACTGCTGCTTTCCTGATGACTGTTCTATACTGTTCTTTTGCATTCTGCGAGGAGCTCTTTTCTTTAACGAAAATGATTTTTTTTATCGATAGTAGTGCTTTTTACTCTTGCACAATTTTCTCTCGATCATTTTGTCCTCCCAATAACGCCTTGGACAACATAATCTCCGGTTATTTGCTCTCCGGCAATTTCCTCCCAGATCATTTGCTCTCGTGTGATTTCCTCTCACTAACAATTTTTTAACATTATTCACTTGTAATTTATGCAGTGGATTGTACCTGACGAATTAATAGGAGGTATTGTTGGAGTGGGTGGTATCGTTTTTCGTACACTCGCATTTCGTACACCTCAAAAAATTACCTGAAATATTCTTGATATATTCTTGATATATAAATAATGAATTTTCGGATTCTCGTTTCGTACATCGACCACGCAAATTTCCACGAACTGAAATGTCTAGGTAAGGTTAGTTTATTGTGGTTAGATCATCCTGAAAACTTACTCCTACAAAATGTATTTTCGAAAGTAAAAATGGGTCGGTGTACGAAAGGAGAAGTCAAAAAAGGGTTACTTGATTCAATGTACCAAACAAGAACATATTAGGAACATTTTTGAGCTGTACGAAACGCAAGTGTACGAAACAACGAAACAGGAACAAACATTGGTGAGTGTACAAAAAAATTTACTAAATCATTTGGACAGATGCCATGAAGTTAACAGAATATTGAAGAGAAGTGTATTGACAATGCTACTGAAATTTATTAAGAGTCCTAGAGGTGAATTTAGTTGAACTATTCAGTATTTTAGTGCGAATAACATGAGAACAAATTGAATAAACCTAACTCTTTGAGGTAAAATTTCAATTGTGTGAGAGGGAATAACATAGGCGCAAATTGAATGAGAGCAAATTGGTTGAGAGCAATTTGTGCGAGAGCAACGTGTTTAGGAGGAAATTGTGAGATGAAAATTTGTGAGAGGAAATTTACTGAAAGTAAATAACATGGACCCTAGTGCTCTTGCCTCTCCTAGTAATATCTTACGCAAAATACTGCCTTTATGAAAATGCGCATGGATGAACAGTGTGTAACTTTATTACCAAAATAGGCCTATCAACAGGGCTATCAACCTCAACATAAATTGCTCAGCCGATAATTTTTCTTCAAATTGTAGAACACAGTGTGCACATTACTTCTGAGAAAAATTATCACTTTCAGGGGGGGTGGAACCCCCCAAAAAAGCGTTGAAATTAATATCTCAAAAAATTTACTTTAAATCAAAAAAATAACTTGATATTCAGAAAGAGCACAAATTTTTACAAAAAAACTTTGAGAAATCGCACGGTATTCTTGAAAATAATTGTTGAAGTTATATGCTTTCGCAATGGGGCAGGTATTGTGCCGGCTCCCGCCAACGTGCATTTTTTCAACCAGCGCGTGAAGTAAAGTTCTATAACTCCTCACATAAATGTTCAATTCGGATAAATCTTACGTAATTTTAAAGATAAAGATGGCATCTTTTTATCCTAATATTATTTATATTTATACGCGCAGTTGCCAGCTGCAAAATTGCAATTAATATCTTATGATATTAAAGTTCCTGACTTCGTGAAATAATGCTTGTGATTACTGAAATAATGTCTTATCACTTGTAGCAAGTAAAATTAACAGTTGAGCAATACTTCATTGTCAAATTGCATAACGTTCAACCGGTCCAAATAATGTTGGTATTAAATACGAGTGTTTTCAATTCTTTGCATATTTTAGGTTACAAAATCTTGAGGGAGTTTATAAATTCAAATGCTAATAACTCAGAGATAAAAGCACGTATCAACATGAATGAAAGGCCAGTTTGCAGGAAAACCCGTGCTCTTATTGAAAATATACATACAAATTTGGGTACTTGTACAAATTTTAAATGCAATCCAGGCAATCTTTTAAGTATTCAAAATAGAGGTTACTCGGCATTTGATCGCATTATAGAAAAAAAAAATCAGTCCTTGATGGAATATGGGGATCCAAGACCGAGGAAGACAGTACACCAAAGAAAACTGTCCCGAAGTGTACCTGCTTTAAACTCATTGAGATTCTAAAACCTGAAAAATATCGGCTTGGAGCCGTGTCAATGCGGCAGCTAGCGTGCTGCTATATAGTATACAGCGGCGCGGTTCTGTCTGAGCGCAGTGGGCAGCAGTCAACGTTGCTCTATGTAAACGTCGGATAATATAATAGTTCCTGTGCAGAAAACACTGAATACTGGGATAACATCGCTAGTCGGAGACTAGAAACATCTCTTAGTGCTTTGTCACTGTTATTAATTGAAAATGGTGAAATTATTGTCGAAAAATTTGTTTCATGTTCACGTCAGCTCTGTTTCAAAATATCGCAATGTCAGATATCTGTAGAAACTTGGCAGTGATTGTCCCGGATTGTGAAGATGAAGACGAGGAGACTGAAGATGAAATAATTGATCAGTTTTTTCTAATATTCTTCCCTTCCCTCTCACCCCAATGTTTCCCCGAATGCGGGGGCAGGAAATCGTTTCTAATAATTTATACCTATTATTTCTACAAATTTTTGCTCAGTTTCATTACTCAGGACTGACAATTTTACATATTCATAGAAAATATCCCAAAAAACACGATTTCGGGAAGGGGTTGATGGCCCTGAAGGGGGTTTAATTGTTGAAAATAATTCGCCCCCATTATTAATACCGATTTTCACTAATATTTATTACCCAGAGCTGAAATGTCAAGAAAATACCTTACAGAAAAAAGTTTTTACGATTCTGGGGGGTTGCACCCCCCCAGGGGGTGATAACTTCATTGCTAATTATTCAACCCTCCATGACGACCGAATTGCAATAAAGAAATCGACGAAGCAATTTAAGTTGAACTTTTATGAGAAAAATTGCTCTGTTTAATGGCCTAAAAGTTGATGTTTATACGAACAGTTGATTTTTTTCAACAGTTGTGCTGAAAAGTTTCATTTTACGCACAGCTCGTAAAACATTAGTTTGAGCAATGCCGTAGTTATAAACATGTGCTAGGTGTTAAATTCTCTTGGAATGAAGAATTGGAAAAATCGAAATTTTTAAATTATATGCTTTGTGTTGAAACCTCTAGAAGTGTAGTATTGTATATCAAGAGATATGCATCTCAATCAAATCTTTCGATAATTCTACTCGGATCCATTACCGTTGAGGTTATTTGAAGTGGACGAATTTACTTTGGGATCAGTTATAGCGAATTACTCCGAAAAGATTCATATTGGATAACTTCCTTCCCCAGACTTCTGCCAACATAATATCAATAGAACCGTCGATACTGATTCTCCCAATCGTCTAGCTCGGCGACTTTTATGAATCCAAACTTTTCTAATTAGGACGAGAACACAGAAAATAAATGCCTTTCCTCCGACGTCTTGTATAAACTATCGACCCCTTCCGAAACATCAATTTATCTAACCAAGCGGCCGAATGAGCGCCATTACATCGTCTGGTGCAAACTGCTACAATATTCTTCGAGATAAACGAGAGCCACTGTGACCAACAGTCCGGTTTTCTCGTTTCGCATGCTCTCGACCACGGATCGTTGGATTTTTCATTCTATTTGCGTCTGCATCGCCGGAGTAATTCTGATAAAATTTCGGACCTCTGTAGCCGGAATGTTCGTCGGAATAGTTGAGTGGCTTCGATGAGGAAATCTGGATTGTTTCGCATAATATACTAGACTCATCCATCTATGAGTGTACAGTGAGCACGGATGCAGTCCCAAAAGTACTTTAGAGCTAGAAAAGCAAAATTACTTATACCGAGCAATATTAGTATTCAAACGTGGATGGTTTCGACATCGTTTTTTGTGTGACGTTATAACTTTTTCTGTCATGGAGTCATTACTGTTTCTGCGATGAAGTCATCAACAATCTTCTTGAAGGAGTTGTGCTGATACTCCATATGGTCTCAATTTAACCAATCAGTAAAAAAATAAGATTCAAAATGTTAAAAACTCTTGTTTGAGACTAATATATGGTATAACATAGATGTCAAATCTCGTATATTAACTTCGTGAATCTGGTTGGTTGAATTTGGAACATAGACGAATTCTTCATAGTGCTTGCCTTTACCACCGAATCATTATCAGCAAAACACATCCTAACCTTCACAGAATATAAGATTCAAATGAACTCCCCCCATTTCAGGACAGAATTTCTCATACAATGGTGTTCGGTAGATGAATGCATTTTTGGACCTCCCCAATTTTCACTCTACTGGAGTGAAATAGGTTTTGTCTTCTTTTTCTAATTTCTAATATTTTCTATAGTGGAGAGGATAGGTTTAAAAAATGTCAATAGTTAACAAGATATTTAGAGTTGAATGAGTGCGTACGTAAGTGAAACAGAGGCTCATTGAATTTCTGTTATGTATCATAAGTGCCTCAAATATTTGAATTTATATGGTATAAAATATCTGTTGGTTATTTTACTTTGATTAGTCATCTATTTCTATCAGATATCGGAAGTTTTGGAAGATTTGGAAAATTGGGAAAGTTTTTTGATTCAATTTATACCAAGCTTTTGCTCAATTCCATAAACTGAAATTCTAATCCCTAAGTAATGCTTCCATTTTTCCACCATTTTCTGAAATTCAACGAGTGGTACGACTGTGGACACAATTCACTTGAAATTTTTTATTACTTTCAACCTCAAACCTTATTGGTGACATAACAAAGTATAGTTTTATTAATTGAAATCAATTTCCTTTGTATTCATGATATTTATTAACTTAATTCAGTGCATATTAACTTGAGAGTCCAACTACCTGTAGAGATCACCACTTCGAAGAAATTTTATACAAAAGACCGTCTCCCTGTGCAGATGTCCGGATCTAATCCTTCTTGGATATCTCTAGATGGAAAGGGCATGTTAAACCGTAAGCGAACCGATGGTGGTAACCTCTTGGAAATTTGTTTTGTTTTCATCACCATCCAGCTGCACCCTTTCGAGAACCCGGGGAAGTCTTCGAACTATGAAAGATGTAGCTCTTACCTTTCAACGTGTCGTACTATACACGAGACCGTTAATCATATCGGGAATTGAAACAAATCCAGTAGAGTAAATAAGAGAGAGCAAAAGTATTCAGCATCAGCAAATTCCAAGTAATTTGATATCTGACTCATGCACTCTTCCCATTGCTCTCTCATAGGGTCACGCCTAGAATTCCATTGGTCTCTCATAGGTTTTGACCTCAGAATAAGTCGTTGAATCTGGACCTGTCTGTTACCAAAACTGTTTCATTAGTGAATTCCAGGTACTTTTGATATCTGACAGGTGCAATAATTAATCCTGAAATAGGTCATTGAACTCGGAGTCTTTCATGTGTACAAATTTTTAACCATAAATGTGCGAAAAATTATATCTGACACGTGAACGCCTCCCAAAGCTCTCTCATACGTTTTGACCTTGTATCCCTTTGCTCTTTCATATATCTTTGACCTTGAGGCCTCCTGCTCTCTCATATTTACTCTACTCAAGCCTCTATACTTGAGGAGCGAACGCTCTACCATCACGTATTATTAAGCAAAGTGGTCTCATGGGTTTCGTCCTGAGAGACCATGTAGAGTCAGTGTAGCGAAACTGAAAATATCCAGAGGAAGAACGATACTTTCATTTAATGTATTCTTCAAAGGAAAAATTATTTCACCTGTGCTCTAGTGGCTTTGGGGGTAGCATAGGGAGAACTGAAGGCTGAGATAAACATGGACAGAGGATAGCTATGATAGCTATGATACAATCTGGACTGCAAGAATATAATATGCTAACATCATAAACTGCCTATAAATTTTAGTAATTCAATAAAATACTTCCTGGTTGTGATTGTCTGGTTTGGTGTGAGTTTGGAACTGAACCAAAGATATTCGTCGCACCCAAGTGATTTATTACAAAATACAATAAGGATGTTAATCCAAGAAAGCATAAAATGTTTTTCCATCCTTCGGAGTAACAATAAAAGATCGAACCCGAAAGTAAAAAGGTATGCGACGCCCTGTAAGCTACCAACGTAAAATCCATTAGAGAGTTTTTCAGTTTCACATGGACAAAAGCATACTGAAATTTCAAGACAATGCATCTAAGTGAAAACGTGTGCCATGCATTTGAAATTTTATGCGGTTATCAAACTTTTCGACTCAAAAACTTCAACTGAAACGTCGTGAAATAAAGATATTACTCGGTACACACGTGATGAAAAAGCAAAAGAAACGAAGAATCACTATAAATTATTTCTTTTGAACAGTCAACAACGGAAAACAAGCTTTCCCAATTGTTGTGTCCCTCCGCGCCGTAGACGCAGTGATAAACTGCCGCCTCGTGGCTTCTCTCCGTGCTTTAAAACAAATGACAACAGAATCATTTGATATCCTTCCCGAATCCCCATCAATTATTAGAAGTTCTCAACTCCAGCAGTAGATCCCGATTGCTGTATCAATCTCCTTACTCAGCGGGATCCAGAATTGGACAAATTAGAGCAAAAGGCGACGGAGACCAGTGCAATTTGGCTTCAGTCAGATGTCAGGGCCGCCTGAAATATGATCAAGCTGTTCCAGCACATGTGTCGTTCCTCCGGTCTACATACGCCCTGACATCTTAGTTTATTTCTCGGGAGTGTCGACTTTCGAACTAATCTCGTAGTAGACGTTTGTCACAAAACAATGAGATTATGGAACATATTTCATTTTCCGAACTTCGAATTTGAATAGTTGGAGTGTACGGTGTGCTCAAACTTTTCCTATTTGCGACTGGATTGGAACGTCGCGGATTGGTTTTATTTTCGAACGGATGATTTAACGTGATGAAATTTGAAAGTGGTGACGAATGTTCATGCCGCTCAACCTGAGTCATGAAGTTCACATTACCGAAAATAAGTAGAACGACCTGTTAGGAAGTTGTATTCCTACTGTTTTCCAGACGGACACCAACTTTTTCATTTGAAGTTTTAGACCCATGGTCCTTTGGAGGAAATGGTCCACGTCAAATTTTTTTTTTTCGCGGAATTCTGTATGTCCTCTATCTATCTTTCTGTCTGTCTTAGGCAAGGCGCAAATTGGGACACGTATATCGCGTGTGAGGTGGCGTGACACGAGAGACACGACTCGTACATGCTGCGTGGTGATCCGCAAATTGAGACACGCGGTTTCAAATAGGAAACGGCGGAGTTTGGATTTGATTGGCAGTTCGCGACTAGCCGGCATCAAAAAATATCTGAGATTTTTGACAAACGAACGAAACAATTGTTATTGAACTTATAGATTAAACAGTCGAAAAATTATTAAAAAAATTTAAAAAATTGTAAAATTTATAAATTATTTCCAAAATTGCCAAAAACTTTCAAAACAAAATGAGATCGGAAATTTTTATACTAACAATTTCATTTCCCTTGATCAGTTGTACGAAAAGTTTCCAAGAAGCTTTGCCATATCTTGAAAAAACTAGATATATAGACTTAGAAATATTTTTTGTCTAAAAACACAAAAAACTCGAACACGACACGAGATGTAGGAAAATTTTATTCGATCAGATTTATCGTTTTTGATATGATCTACATAAAGTTCCTATGACATTTTTTCATACGGCACAGAGAAAATTGCGAAATGTCCATTGTTTGAAAACACAGAAACTACAAAAAAATCCGATGAAGTGTTTTCATATCTTCAAAAAAATGAGATGTGGACTTTGAATAATTTTCCTTTTTTTAAACAAAAAACTCAAAAATTAACTGAGAAATCAAAAATTGTATGGAAATAGTTGTATTGTGCCAAATAGATCTAAAAAGGTTCCCATTAAGTTTTTTCATACCTTGAAAATAAATATTTAAGATTCGTACTTGGAAAAATTTTCCGTTTATTTTAAAGATTTCAAAAAATCGAAAGTGAAACGAGTTATCGAAATAATGCATAGACAGTTTTATCAAACTTAAACATATATATACAAAAAGTTAACATTGAATTTTTTCAAATCTTGAAGACTAAACAGAATATTGATTTTATTTAAACTCCAAAAACTCAAATATGGCGACAGATATTCAAATTTCACAATTCACATTTTTTTATCACCTCATGAAAGAATACAAACATTTCAATAGTCTGGGAAATATTTCACAAATATGAAACATTTTTTTTAACACCAAAAACTCGAAAACAAAATGAAATATCGACAAATTATAATTGGATTGTTCAATTATTGTCCTCAAACAGATGTACAAAAAGTTCCTATACACTTATTTCATTTTTGAAAAAAAAAATTGAGATGCGGAAAAATGTAGGTATAGTAACAGTTTTATTGTGCTTGAACAGGTCTACAAAAAGTCACTATGAAACTCTACCATATGTTTGACTAAATTGTCTCCGTCAATCCCCATATTTTTCCAGGCGCTTCGCACCCTGATTTTGAAAATTTTCCTCCTCCATCACCACCTAAAATTTTCCGTGCGCTTCGCACCCAGATTTTTGACAGTTTCCCCCTTCCCTTCGCCCAAATTTTCACAGTTTTTCCCTCCCACCCCCCCCAATTATTCCAAGCGCTTCACGCCCAGATTTCTGACAGTGCCTCTTCACCCATCCCAAATCTTTCCGTGCGCTTCGCGTCTGAATTGTTTACAGTATCTCCTACACCCCCCAAATTTTTCCAAGCATTTCCCTCCCGGATTTTTGACAGCTTTCCTACTCCACCCCACCATATTTTTTTTTCAGGCGTTTCGCTCCCGGATTTTTGAAGGGGGAAGCCCTTCACCTATAACAAGTTTTTTCGGGCGCTTCGCTCCCAGATTTTTGACAGTTTTCCCTGTATGAAATGAAAAAAAAGTAAGTGAGAAAAAAATTTCACACACTGCGCAACAGCAGTGATTGAATATATTGTATATGAAAAAAACATGATCTTCGTTGACTTACAATGAAAAATGTCTATATTACTCCGAACTGACTGAGTGATCACAACATATAGTATACAGAGGCGAGAAAAGAAGTTGATGAAAAGGGCAAGTATACTATAGGTAGGTATATTACGTACAGGTAGCTGGGGCATATGTAAACTCATTTTGGAAAGCGATATGGAAGATCAATTCGCGAGACAAGCATTATGTGCAAAAATAGAATTCCCTAATATTCACGACGATTATACAGAGAGTTGACTTGATATTTCAGGAGCAGTTGATCATGTGATACGCCACGATAAACTGATGTACTTCAGGAATCGCCTCTGAGTAGGTCTGTATCAAGGATTCCATACAACGCTACCACATCCAAGTTTCGATCTCCCAAGTGCATCAAAAAGTAGTAAGTGAGCTTTTTGATGGAACCAAAAATGTTAAAATCGTTTTCAGCAATAGTTCTAACGTGATGTGAAGATGTGAACTTCGCAGTGAAGATTTTTCCTAGATTTTTGAACTCTGCCACTTTCTGCAGATTAGGGCCATTTACGGTTCAGGAGGATTTGATTGGTGATTTTTCATGAGTATAGGTGAAGATACTACACTTTGTTATTTTCAGAGATAATGAAACGACTGTGCACATCCATTCAATATGTTCGTGTAGTTTGAAGACAGCAACACTCATCCAGAGAGGAAATCTGACGAAACAGCTCACAGGTATCTGGACATATCCTTAAGGGACTACAGACCTGAAACTATGGTACTGAACCCTCAAAAGTTTTCCGATCAGATAAGAATGCAGAAAAAAGATTGAAGTTGTTAGCATCGCAACAATGGTGCTTTTATTGGACCAGAAACCACTTTTTGAGTCCTCAGCTAACTTTTCAATGATTTTGGCCATCGTTGGAATTAGAGCTCCTACTCAGTTTTTCCGTTTAATAAATAATAATAATAATTTTTTTCATAAAAAGATTGGTACAGAGTTGAATTTGACACAACCAACATGGTTGTGAATAAAGAACATACTACGAAACAGTAGACACTACTTGTTTGTGGACGTATTCATCGGTGGTTTATATAAAAACTATGCTAGATTGTGCAACTTGATACTATATAGAATATATGATTCGAGAAATATAGATATGTTCATTGATATAAAAATTTCAGGATGCAAAAGTTGCTACAACAGTGAAGTAAAGGAAAATTCGAATACCATACTATTTTTATAAGACTAATGTAGGGTATACTAATATTGGTTGTAAAATGCACTTATGTGAATATCTCAAAGAGAGGGGTATATTAAAAATGTAACAACACAACATGTAAATAACACAAAAGTGCGTAGAATTTAAAAAACGTGAAGATAACAAAATGTAAGATGTAAGATGTGAAAATGAAAAAAAAATGTAAGGGTGAAGTACTGTACAAATGTAAGAATGATGGAGTGTTAAAAACGTGTGTGTGGATATAGATAAAGTGACGGTTTTTATAATAGAATATAAAGACGTACCTATGATCAGTATAGAGATGTAGAGTTTGAATGTTGAAAATTATTACGATAGTCTCAAAATACTTTTTTCTTTTTTTGTTTTCTGCCACGATACGCGTGTTCCGTTTCATGCATTGAGGACATAATGCGCATTTGACCGTTCCGTTTCATACATTGGGAGCGCATTGACACGCCCACTTTTATATTCCCCTTTTTGGCCTTGAGACATCGAAAGTGCATGAACTACTGCCCGTTCGTCTAGCAGCGATGAATGCGATCCAAATAAATTAGATCTGTCAAACTCAAAAGTCAAAACAAAGAGTTTTCAGAAACCGGATTAAAAGTTTACATTTGATATTTGATGAAGTGTCCAGTATCGTGCATTATCACATTTACCTGATTTATCGTACAATGGAAGCAAAAATCGTCAATTCATTAAACATCATATCGTCGGTCTCATGCCAAAACCACGAATATGCAATTTGTCAATTCGAATGAGAAGAGTTTTAAGACTATTCGTGCTTCTTGCTTTGAAAACCTAGGTAAGTTTTCACATTCGCGAATTCACTCTCGTTCACAGTAGACAACCAGAGGGGCTATTCTCGAATCATTCGACTTCCAATTCGTATACGAATAAAAGAGAGAGATATACATATTTCATGTGTATCAGTGTGAAACAGTATCTCGAATTCGCATACGTACAAACTCGAGAATAGGACCCCTGGTAGCTCTTTTGTAAATTGTAAATGTAGTAAATTAGTATCTTACATATTGAAGTCAGAACACTGGGATCAGCATATTCGCAGTTTTGGCGTGGGACACGATATTATCCTCATAACTATCACTTGTATCAGAATCTGAGCTACTCTCATTCAAACAAAGCTCGCTTAATTCCTACTCTTGCCATAAACACTTTCGTTCTATCCATATTATTTCATTTACTAGATCAACAGATTTGTTTTTGTTACATAAGAATTTGATAAAGTGATAAATGTCAACATCTGCGGGAAACGGCATGCACCACGCAAGCAAAAATCGTTCCGATTCAACCCACCAACGTCATTGTTAGTTGAAACGGAACGCTTGATTATGTCTGCAACAGTGATGCGATGAATGCATGAAACGGAACAAATTGATGAAGAAATTCGTCGCAAAGCACAGATATTGAATAATAGCAAATGTCACTTATCGCGAAGTACATTTCACCTCACAGACAAACATAATAACTCCGAAAGTAATAGAGTTTACTGCGATAATATTGTGGAATACAAACCAATGCAAACGTCGGAATTAAATTATCAAGTTGGCGGAGTCTACATTTCCATTAACCTAAGTTTCTGTGGCAGGCGAACTCAGTGTCTATTCTGTTAGTTCGTATAAGTTTCTGTGATCAATTTCCACCATCTGAGTGTTCCTCAAAGGTGAAATCTCTCGGAAAATCTGTCTGTGATTTTTCAACTGTTTCGGTATCTCATGTGGATATCTTGCATTCAGCTGTTCTGAAAGACGTTCGATAATCTACGGGAAATGAGTTAAGCGGAAAAAGATTTGCTAAATCTTGATACAGCGAAGTGGAACGACTAACACGCTAAACATGAATTTTCCCTCCAGTCAAAGGAGCTATATTGGATTGAAGTTATAGTCTGTTTTTATGATGCTGAAGGTAAGCCCTTGCTATAATTTATCCTTAATTTTTACAGGGTGGTCAACTGCACACATTGAGTTTCAAGTCGGATATTGTAGTGACGAGGCGATTTACTATTATTCCAAGCTTGGTATTTAAAGTTTAATGATAGATTTGATACAATTGAGGATTATGATGGCTCCAAATACTGGTGATTGTGGCACCCCTAGAATTTATTGGTTGAACCTAAAATCAAAACAGAAAATAAAAAAAAGTGTACTAGAAATTTTCAACAGTGATGAAGAAGTAGATGTTAACGAAATTTGCAATGATGGATCTGAATACTTTGAAGAGGAAAATCTGTTTGCCATTTGATTACTTATATTTCGGACGTCCATCGTCTTAATGGTTGAAAGATTTCTATCTCTTTCAAATTTTTCCACAACGTTTCAATTGCTTGAATCCGCAATCGTCTTCTGGTGAATAGTGACAAAATCAGATGCTACGCGACCTTTCATAGGTCTATAATTAAGTGTAATTACGAGCGGTCTTGTGGCGCGCGTGGTTTCGCGCATTTTCTCCCTCCAAAACGGTCCATGAGCGGTTTCCATACGTTTTTAATTTCCACGCTTGGTTGACTGAAGGCACCATTGGCTTCTATGTAGGTGGTTTCCATAAATTTCCGTTTGAACCAATTTTCCTTCTATGAAGAACACTAGCTTCGTCCCAGAGAATTCGGTGGTGTTTTGTCCAGGCGTGGTCAGCAATTCCCGATTTTGATGTTTCCCCTCGTTGAGTCCACTTTTTGTGTTCGGCTATTCTTACTGATAATGGCCTCTTGGTCTCTCCGATATAGGAATCTCCACTTTCACATGGGACTTTGTAAATACAGTTTTTGCTGACTTATGATGACAAGTTAGAAGCAGTACTCGAAACAGGAAACTACAAACTCCTACAGAAGGATCCAACATCTTCGATAGAAAGGAAAATCTACAGTACTCTATCAAAGTACAAACCCTTTATTCCAGACAAAGAACGCCACATTACAGTAAACCGCCTCATCTCTACGGTCTTCCGAAAATTCACAAACCCGACATGCCATTAAGACCAATCACCAGCTCCCGTAACTCACCGACCTATAACCTGGCGAAATACCTCCTAACGATACTACAACCCTTACAGGGTACTAGCAGTTCGTTCGTCAAGAATTCTAAACACTTCGTGGACATTATCAAAGATGTTGAACTAGGGCCTGAAGATCGTTTCATCAGCTTTGACGTGGAGAGCCTTTACACCAATGTCCCCATAGAATAATCCCTTAACATCATCAAGAGGAAACTGGAAGAAGACATCCAGCTTCATGAAAGGACTGACCTCTCCGTACAAGCGATATTGGAACTACTGCAGTGCTGCCTACACAACTCATACTTTCAAGAAAAGAGCCGTTTCTTCTCCCAAGTTGATGGACTGCCGATGGGATCTTCTCTCTCTCCAGTAATCGCCAACATATACATGGAGTGGTTCGAGAAATTGGCTATCAGAGAGGCAAAATACAAACCAAAACTATGGTTAAGATACGAAGACGACACCTTTATCATTTGGAACCATGGAGATGAACACCTTGGGGAATTCTTCGCCAGAATGAATAACATGAGGGATTCAATCAAATTCAAAATGGAAAAGGAAACTAACAGTACCCTGTCGTTTCTCGATGTGAAAGCTGAAAGAACAGACACTGGAATCCTCACCTCTGTTTACAGGAAGATGACACACAAGGCAGTACCTCAACTACGGCTCTAATCACCCAAACTCCACAAAGAGGGAATCGTAAGAACGTTGGTGGAGAGAGCATTGTCTATTTGCAACAACCAGGAGTCATTGGAGGCGGAAATTAACCAAATAAAAAAAGGACCTACGCCGAAACGGATACTCCGAGAAGCTCATAGGAGAAGTTCGGAAACAACTCGAAAAGACCAAGACAACCGAAGAAAGACCACAAAACCCCGTTCTCATTCTTCCCTATATCAGGGATATCTCCGAGAAGATCAGAAGGATCGGAAATAAATATAACATCAAGAGTTGCTTTCAATCCGGCAGTACCTTACGAAGCTTCCTCACCAAGACGAAACCAGAGAACACAACAGAATCCAGCAAAAACTGTATTTACAAAGTCCCATGTGAATGTGGAGATTCCTATATCGGAGAGACCAAGAGGCCATTATCAGTAAGAATAGCCGAACAGAAAAAGTGGACTCAACGAGGGGAAACATCAAAATCGGGAATTGCTGACCACGCCTGGACAAAACACCACCGAATTCTTTGGGACGAAGCTAGTGTTCTTCATAGAGAGGAACATTGGTTCAAACGGAAATTTATGGAAACCACCTATATAGAAGGCAATGGTGCCTTCAGTCAACCAAGCGTGGAAATTAAAAACGTATGGAAACCGCTCATGGACCGTTTTGGAGGGAGAAAAAGCGCGAAACCACGCGCGCCACAAGACCGCGCGTAATTACACTTAATCATAGACCTATAAAAGGTCGCGTAGCATCTGATTTTGTCACTATTCACCAGAAGACGATTGCGGATTCAAGCAATTGAAACGTTCTGGAAAAATTTGAAAGAGATAGAAATCTTTCAACCATTAAGATGATGGACGTCCGAAATATAAGTAATCAAGTTACTACATCGTCTAAAACATTCAAACAAATGTTTGCCATTTGTTTATATTGAGACAAAGGCAAATAATTATTATATCGTTGCTGAAGTTGCGAAAACTGGTCACATGGAGAATTTTCTGGCCGTAATAGTCCAGATGATCACAAATGTGACTTTTATTTGAATCCTCAAGACGTTTTGAATTTTTTTTTCTCAATGTAGATTCTTGATTTTATTAACAAATGTCTTTGTTTATTATTGATTACTTTATACGATTTTGTGACTAAGTGATTATTTTATTATTTAACACTTAGGAATATAAGACTAGATTTATTTAAATCTGAAATCTAAGATGAGATTGCTCTAGACTGACTAAAATTTTGATAGCTTCCATGCAACATATGAGACATGGTTTCTGTTTTCCGAAAAATTGTCCCTTTACTTACATCAAACTGTTTCTACATCAAATTTTTGTATATTTATTCAATATATGTTTTTTATGAATTTTTGTGTTCTTGTTCACCTGTCTTCAGAAGGAAATTTCAAATATCTGAATTATATTATCTTATCTTGTTATCTTATCTCATTATCTCATATCAATAAGGAATTTTGTATTTTTTGACCTTTCAATAAACTAAAAAATAATGACGTCCAGCCATTCAAATTCTAAAAATACAATTTTCAACAAACTGGCAGGATAGTCCAAAAAACTAACACCGTTTTCTACTGACTAGCCTGGGTAGTAAAAGCATCGTCCTGATGCCTTATAAAATTCTGAACAATAGTATTTATCTTGGCAAATTTCTTTTCCTTTCCTTCTGAATCAGATAAGCAATAGAACTTTGGTAACTTATTATTAATAATAATAATAATAATAATAATAGGTCTTGTGTCGGGGCGTGGCGCAGTGGTTAGAGCGTCCGAATCTGAGCCCAAGGTCCGGAGTTCGAGTCGGAATTGGAGCTGGGATTTTTAAGTTACTTTAAACGATTTAACTATCAAAATCTCGTGGCTCGACTGTGGTGAGTCCTACACGATTCACTGTTGCGTTCCAATCAACAGTGCTGATCCTAAGGTGGCGTATGTAGTTAGTTACAAGGTCTACCCAGAATACATGGCTAATGAGCATAGCAGTCGATGCCAAAACTCCAAAGAAAAAAATAACAGGTCTTTATTTCCCAATAAATGTCTCAGTGACATAATAAATTCATCTTTTAAATTGCATATTCACCTATCGTATCGAACTAATATTATCTTTTATCGTTCATCTTTGGAATTGCAGTTCTATTTTCTGATTTACTTACTCACAGATTTACACCTATGATGACTATTGAGTCGAAAACGCTCTGCTGAGAATTTAAAAATGAAATATGGTACTCGAAACACAGAACATTTTCTTTAAACTAATTTTGTTGTAACATTCGGACTGGCTTTGCGCGAGGAGTCTTCATTTCCAATTAGTCAGCAGGGGCAATAAATTCCAATTCCTGGGCGCGAATTAGCAATCTAATCCAAATTAGCAACAATTTTCCAACGTCCTCATGCGATTAAACGAAAATGGCGCGGCAACCAGCCGGAGTTCAGCTTAGACCGAGTTGCCGTCATAATTCCATGCAATTTAAATTTGGGAAGTATATTCAGTGTGTAATTGATATTCGGTTGGTAGTCTACGCTCACAGCTAACTTTGTTAGCACGCTTTGTGATACTAAGCTCTAGACCAGCGCCACTTCCGACTCGTACATCAAATATTGTGTTACACTGTTAGTGCTGATGCGTCTCTGCTCTGTGTTACATCAACTCCGTTGAAATATTGTTTTCCGTTATTTCATTCCGGAGTGGAAAGTTTCAAGGTGAATTTCAGTCTCATCAATAAATAGATTGTCGATCTGAAAGCTTTTTTTGTAGTCCGAAGGAGAAATTCCTTTCATGAAAACTTTTCACTTACAAGGTGGTTGCGGACGGCTAGCTCCTTATAGGCCAGTAGAGATAGACATTGAATATTTAACAACTTGGACAATTGAATGGTATATCGAGAAGGCAATAGATCTCAGTTTGCAACCTGTTCCTAACATTGTCAAAATTGCAATCAACGTGAATTTTGCTCTATGGTCGTAGAAAAAAATCCAAAAGTTCTGCAAACTGGGAGTAGTATTCAATATTTTATTTCATATCACGAATCAAGTTTGCAACCAATTTAGGTTACGGAACATTTTTATAGGTTTTCAACCTTCTACGTTGTCCGGAATATGTTTATTCATACATTTTTTTAATTCCTGGTAACTTTTGATCGTTGTCTCGGAATAATTACAAAAGTTTTGAAACTTTGTTGCAAATTTTGAAAACATTTGGATGCATTCACAAATTTGCAACCTTGTACACGATCCGGAACTTCATGCAAATTGGAAAAATAAAGTTTTCTTAACCAGGATGCAAAATTTTATTTGTTTTCAAACCTTTCTCGACCTTTCATTCAAGTTTGAGAACTTTTGGAATTATTGTGAATTGATTTTCTATTTTTACTGGCCTATTATATCAAAAGCCGTTGTTCGTGTTGCAGAAAAATCACATATAATAATTATGTTTATCGATTAGCACTAAGAATGAAGTTCATAATAATGGTGGTAATAGTACGTCATATAAGATCGAGATGAAATAAAGGAGAAAAATCTTTTTGAAAACAAGCTTTTATTTGTAAAGTATTGGACTAAAAAGTAAAAAGCAACAGATATTTTTAAAATTTTAATATTTTCTTAAAACCTTGAAGCTTTATTTCATGTGAACCAGTAGAATAACTCTTATTACACTTATTTCACTTATATACCCATATTAATAATATTAATGAAACAGAAAAATAATTACATAAATGGCATAGGAACTAAACATCAAGAATAATCCGCAATTACTTGCCTTTAGGTTGTGTATTCTATAAACATTTATGAATAAAATGTTAGTTCATAACATTATTATAAAACATATTGAGAATGTTTAGCACTCAGTTGCAAAAATTGAAATGCCAAAAGGACTGTCTGCGTTGAAATTTTGCATTTTGTATGGAACCTCATTGAGAGAATGGAATAAAAAATTGGTTATAGTACGTTATATTTTTTCAAAGTAAGTGTATACCTATTCGTAATGAGTTAACAAAGCCTGGAGGCTTCCTGCTAAAAAAATGTTACGTATACGGATTTCACTTAGAGTGTCAATTTTCTGTTTCAATATCAATGAGGATGTGATCAACAAACAAATGAAAGTAACATAGAAAATGTTTGATTCTGTCAATGCGTTTAGTTTATTCTCTACTATAGTGCATTTTTCTTTGATTTAAAGAAGTAATGGTGAGTCATATTTTACTGCTGGGGCATCAGATAGTTAAATAATCTGGGAGCAAAAGTTTAATTTGATTTTGCTTCAGCAAGAATTTATTTTTGTTTTTTGACAATACAGCTAGTGCTACTTTATAGAAATACATCTGACGTGGATCCAGTATTCTGCATTCTTCATAAAGAGCAACCGTTGAAATCTAACGGTCCTCTTTCTAGAAAATTTTCAGAAGAAATGATTGCAATATGATGATCATTTCCAGATATCTTGATATAACTCATCCTAGAGTCAACAAGTGCCAAATAGACCATTTTCAGTTGCTTATTTCATTATTTTGGCAAGACCTTTGAATTTATATGTCCGAAGCTTATAACTGACTTGATCGATGTGAATATTCCATCTCAGATGGCGATCTATTTTAACACCTGAATATTTAAATTTTACATGTCAATTCAATTATTTGGTTTTTATACGAATTACCTATAGTGTATCGAAGTCTGATAATCCATTCATGTAGCTGAAAAGTGGAAGGCCAAGTTTTTTTTTCAAATTGGTCAAAAATTTATCATTTGAACAGTCCGTGAATTTGGTGAAATCCCCAGCATTCCGTTTCAGATCATTTCAGGTGTCATTAGCAAAGCTGAAGATTTTTCCTCTAGTATTAATACTGAGTAAGAGATTTATGTAGATTATGAATGGAAGTGGGTCTAATACGCTACCCTGTGGTACTCTATATTCAACTCTTTCAGTATTACTAATATTATTCATGTTTTTCCAAATTTGATGGCGGTTTGAGAGAAAATTTTCAAGAAGCTCATGAACACGTTACCTACAACCCGTATTATGCAAGGCTCCCAATAATTGAATGTGGCCTACGGTGTCGAATGCAACTCACTCTACATCCTAGCTACTCTGAATTCAACTCAGGATTTAGCTATAGTCATGGCATTTGTATTTATATCCACGAAGATCTCCACGAAAATTTCTTTCTCTTTTAACTTTTGTTAGGAATACCTAAGACAAACACTGGGGTATGTATCCAGCGCCATCTCTAGGTTCCGGACAAAGCTTGTGTCAACGTCAAATTGAAGCTTTACACAATTAACCGTTAACTCAGATGTGAACAGATTTGCATGGTGGTGTGATAAATGATTAGAATATAAATTAGTGAATTTTCTAAAAAATCTAAAATATAAATGTTTTCCACATGTATCCAACTATCCAACAATTGACCAGTGGTGAAAACTCCTTGAAACATTAGTTCTCTCGTGTAAACCATATTGAATTGAAATGTATACCGAAATATTTTACTCAAATAAGAGAAGTTATTGAAACAAACTAAGTAGTTTTTCTTGTATTATCATTACAAACTACCAAAATTAGTTGTGGCCAATCATGCTTGGTACGAAAAAAACAGGATTCTGCTCACATGAAGAGTGTATCGTATGATAATAGTAATAAGATGACACCCACAAATTCCGTTCAGAAACGGAATAATGACTTTCCAAAACTACCGTAACTCATAAGAACTTGATGCAATTTCACTTGTATGCAGTATATCACTACTCCAAGGAAGAACCCAAATATATTTCCTGGTGGAAATTTCACCCGTTATTCAAGCTTGAAACCCAGTGCATTTCCGATTAAAACTTATCTCAGTAGTTTCCAAGATTCTCTCCACTGGTGATTCTGATAAATAAATCATGGGAGATTTAAAATATTGAATTTCTTTTCGGAGCTGCTCGAATGTGCAAGCGTTAGAGATCGTTTGGAGCAGGTGGAGCTGCAAGCTGATGTCCCATACGAGGTCCGGATTCATATTTTATCAACCTTGTCAACTATGGATCAATCTATATTTTATGGCCGCGGTGTCATTACGCTAGGAAAGGCGAGGTCTTAGGATGATGCATTCTGGTATATTTCGTGTCGAGTAAGTACGGAACGTTAGTCTATGCGTCTGTGAAGAATAAAGCACGCAGCAGAAAATACAGAAAGTACATTCATTTAATTATTATTTCATTTAATAATAATAATTTTAATAATTCGTTTAATCCAGTATGACCATAATAACATGTCAAAAAGAGAGAATATAATATCATTACCACATATTGAATACAACTATTTTCTACTATTATTTATAGAATAAAAAGTTCCCTACAAAATATTTCTTTTACTTTCAGTTTGAACGAAGGAAGTTCTGAAATATGTCTTATGGCTGATGGTAAACAATTGAAGAATATTGTGCCTGCTACAGAAGGTGAATTTGGAAACAGCGAAGTTCGGTGTTGTAATTTCAGTAGATTTCCGTTTCTAGTCGGATATATGTGACACTTTGAATTAGTTTCTAACCCGTATTCGTGTTTTTTTCACATATACTAGATAACTGTAAATGTAGGTGGAGGGTAGTTTTTTCTTTGGTAATTTGTGTAACGGAGACCATATGGCACGCGAATAATACTTTTCTGAGCTACAGAAGCTCCTTCTATATTTGTTACATCACCCCATATGAATACATTATAAGATAAAACCAAATTGAGCATGGCATAATAGACATCCTTCGAACAGTTTTCATCCAAAACCATTTTCAGTGTTAGCATAAATAGTTTATATGAAACTTCCAAATTAGTGCAGAATACGAGTGTAATCCTAAAAATTTGGTTGTCTCTGATGGACATATTTTCGTGCAAGTAATTTCAATATTCAGAGGTTCGTAGGTATATACATTTTCTGCCAGAAAATTCATTCAAAACTGTCTACTCTGCGACAACAATCTGTAAATCGTTCTCTGATAATATTGAGTTTAGTTTGAAGTTCCACAGGAGTATCGGCTTCTTCTGAAATTGAATTATCACCCGCAAATGGTGGTATCGAACTTGTACCAAAATATTGTGGGAAATCATTTATGTAAAGTTAAAATATTAATGGCCCCAGAACTGAGCCCTGTGGAACTCCCATGTTCACCCCACATATATCAGAATCAGTATTGGTATATGGTAGAGTACCCAAGCTAGACATTTTCTACGAGTACCTATTATTATTATTAAAGTCTATGGAATCGAAGGCTTCAAATAGGTCGAATAAAAGTGCGATACCACTATAAATGGTTTATAAGAAAGCTGCAGTAGCACTTTCCGTCGATCTCCCTGGGCAAAATCTATTTTGATACTCGCTGATAATATTGTTTTCAACCAAAAATGTAAATTATTTATTGTAAATACACCCTTTTATCACCTTACTCAAAACATTGGGAATGGTCACAGTTCGATAATTTTCAGTATCAAGAAGGTAACCTTTCTTGAGTAAGAGAATTACTTTTCATATTATCAAAAAGTCTGGACACGATTCGTCTTCAACAGATTTGTGTATAATGAATGCTAAAGATTCAACGATATATTTGGATACCAATTCGATTATATTCGTAGAGAGGCAATCCATTCCAGTGGGTTTTTTTTTGAGATCAACAATAACATTGAAGACTTCAGAAAAGGAAACATGGTGAAAAAAGAGGCTATTCATGGTTGAAGTCAAGTCAGTGGTACTTGATGGTGGTCATCTCCAGCCAAATTAAGGCTATTCTTTTGTTTGTCTACAATAAGCACTTGCAACTGAGTCTTCTTGGAAGAACGTTGAACAAATATCTGTCAAATGTAGTTCAATATCCGTCGTGGAATTAGCCGGGAAAGTAGTTGTTAGTCAGAGTTTTGCCTTATATTTCCCACTTTGTGGAAATATTTGGAGACAGGGGTACTTCGACTCTGTTGATTTTATTCTTATCATTTATTTATTTATATATCAACTACGGTACACCCAATACGAGGTAGATAGAGAATAATTATAGGGAATTTCAAATTATATATAAAAAAATATAATATTGGAAAGAGAAAAAGTATTTGTATCTATGCATAAACAATAATTGCAAAAGATGAAATTTTATAATTTTAAATGATAGGATTTTCAGATATGATATATATTTTTCATGTCAATCATTTAGTGAGTTTGAATCAGAGATGCCACGAATATCCGTTTACTATTCGGTATTCGGCCTTTTCGGCCACTTTATTCAATATTTGGTATTCAGCCGAATATTGCGAATTATTCGGACGAATACCGAATACCATACGGTCATTTTAAACCTTTATCAATCATGAAAAAAAAGTCACAAATATTACTTAAAATTTGATACATTTTAACAGAAAAACATTACAAGTAATACTTAGAATTTATCAGAGGTAAGTTTATTTGTTGATAGCAATCGCTTGCGCTTTTCCTCCTTTTTGCGAATTTTGTCAGTTTTGGATAAAGTTGTACGTTTGCTGACCACCACTTGCAAGGGTCGTCGTAAATTGTTGCTGTATCGAATATTCGGATGCCGAATATTCTGCGCTTCGGCCAAGAGCGTAGCCTGATATTTGGTATTTGTCAAAATCACTATTCGTGGCATCTCTAGTATGAATCCTATTATTGCTTGATAGCCATTTCTATACATTGAATCTGAACATCTTTATGGAGTTGATTTGTTTTATCTCAAGTGGCATCATTTTATAAATTCGAGGTCTTAGAAAGGAGAAACATCTTTGGGAGAGTTTTTTTCACTGCTGTTATTTGCAATGAGTTGTTTTCCGCTGGTTACACTGAGAAAAACCCTAAGGACTTGGATTGTAAATGGTAAAATAACGAATACAAGTTAGAATATTTCATGTTTGAAGTTGATATATATTTTCATATATTGCCTCTCGCTAAATCCATCCATAATTGCTGTCATATATAGTACCAGAAATTATTGTAAATATCATCACACATTTTTCTTCGTGTAGCAGAACATATAGCCAAAACTCTATTTTTGTTAATGGTGTAACCATGTACAACAATATTCCTATTTATGTGAAAAGTTCTGCTAGTCTAAACATTTTCAAAGTTAGACTGATACAAATATATTGTAGCAACATACTTTTTTATATATGTTCTGTGTTAGGTTATATATTTTTATATGTTTGTATGTAAGTATACCTATACACAAGTGTATGAGTCATCTTTTTTTTTAATATTTTGTATATTGTTCACAATGTTTTCATTAGTTCATGACTAGATAAAGGATTTATACAGGGTGTTTCATAATAAATGCGCAGGACTTCAGGATGTGATAGCTCGTCCAAAAATATGAAAAAAAAATTCATTAACTTACCCTCTAAAAGAAGTCAACGTTTGGTTTTGTTACTTGTTCTAACGTTTAAATAAATTTTGTGTGATTGGGAAAAAAAATATTTAAAAAAATGTACCATGTTTTTCAACATGAAAGTTGATTTTTCTTGAAAACGATCAACTTTAGAGCTTATGACCAAGAGTACCTTTTTTGTGTAGAAAACATTGGCGTTTCAAGTAGGCTGATCAAAATCATACTTTTTCCAGTGGCGTAGAAGTTGGATAAAAAAACACCCACTACCCCTTCAAAATCTTCACCAATTACGAATTTAAAAAAATAAAAATCTGCACAAAACATAGCTTATTATGAGTAGAAAATGCTTTCAAAATCTGTTTTTTGTGCGATAAACGGTTCCAGAGATATTTGCAAAAACCTATATTTTTTTTTTTAATTTCAACACCCTGTATCTCTAAAATGTTGAAATTTAGACGGTAAGTTAATAGAAACTTTTTTTTATATTTTTGAACGAGCTATCACATCCGGAAATCCTGCGCATTTATTATGAAACACCCTGTATATCTTGTAGGATATGCATGATATAATAATGACAGTTGCGAATGCACTAAGGACAACTACGTACTGTCGATGTGATGGCACAGTCCATTTCATACTAGTATTTTTGTTACGAAAAAATCCTCTATTGATTGACCTATTATGCGTCTTTCATTTCTGTCCCTTATTGACATATATCACGACTGATTCGACCTAATTCATAATGTTGCATCGACAACGATACTGAACCTCATGCAACACAGTCAGTCACAATAAAACGTGACTACATAAAAAGGCACTAATTGGACGAACCACGTGTTTTCAGAAAGAGCTTTCTTGCATTCAAGATTGAATGAAGTAACTAATGAACAAGAAAATTAATTTGAACTTACACCGTTGACGCAGCTCGCAGCTCGAATTCCATTCGCGAAACCATACTCCAGTGTCCCAAAGAAAATATTTCCATTGGTCATTGTTCGCTAAAACGTGATCGACTTCAATAAGGGCTTTCTAATATCTCGATGAAATTTTCCCGGCGACTAATTGTTTTACGCCGTCTTTTTTCATTCGTATATTCCGGGAGAGTCCGGAGAAGGCATCCGATTTAATATCTAGTGGAGTTTAGGTGTGTGTCGGGGTAGTAATGAGTAAATACCATGATGCCCCCATTATGCCAGGTATGCGGGATGCCATGCCAGTTTTATCTTTTCTTCTTTACCGCACATACTTCATGCGCTCGGATTGGGTCTAACTGCAGCTGAGTTTCCTGGAAAATATTCAGACGAAGTGTGTTGTTCAGTTGGGGAATTTTCCGGATGAGGGTTTTATGTGAGGTGGAAATGAACTTTGTGAGATGATTTCGTTCGGTCCAATATGGAGTAGAAACTTCATTTTGAATTCAAAACTTCTTGACAACGATAGCAGAACAACCTCTAATATACAATTGATATATTATACAGGGTGGGGCACCGAAAACGAAACAGATCGAATATCTTCAAAACGCTTGTACTGTGAATAAAATGCAGAAACTGGTAGATTTTTAATGCAAGGGGGACAACTTCCTATCATAACCTCAACTGTCATACCTCTCCCGCCACCCCTTGGGCACAATCACTCAAACATTTTGATTAGGGAAAGTAGTAAGTGTGACTCTTAAAAAGAAAATTTCATGAGGAATTCAGCCATGTCAAATTTTGCCACCAAACTTTTTATTTTGGCGCCCTCTTGCGGGAAAAATAACTGTTTCGTATTCCAAATTATAATACTGCATTTGCAAGCTATTTTGATATAAATTCGGTGACAGTGCATTATGGAATTTTTCTAAGAGAAAAAACAAAATGGTGGCTCCAAAATGGCGGACATGATTTGCAATTATGGTCCGATACAATTCAAAATTGATATGTGGTGGTTTTCAAGGTCGGAAATTATGATTTGTTCATCAATGCAAAAAAAAAAAAAATGGTGGCTCCAAGATGGCGGACGAAATTTGTAATTCTGGTCCGATTTGAATCAAAATTAGTATGTGAAGATTTTCAGGGATTTTTAGACGCGGTAAGATTCTGATTCTGTTACGCACTGAATAACCTACGTCACACATCTAAATAAAATATCATTTCCTGATTTGTATAAAATCTTTTTTCATCAATTCAATTAATTCACTGTAGTCATACTGGAAACTTGTAAAACCTTCATATCGAATCGAACCACAATTACCAATTTCGTCCGCCATATTGTTTTCTTGCATTGACAAAAATATCATAATTTTTCAGCCTGAAAATCCCCACATATCAGTTTTGATTCGAATCGGACCAGAATTACAAATTTCGTCCGCCATCCTGGAGCCACCATCTTGTTTTTTTGCACCACATATCAATTTTGAATCTAATCGGACCTAAATTGAAAATCATGTCCGCCATTTTGGAGCCGCCATTTTGTTTTTTCTCTTAGAAAAATTCCACAATGCACTCTCACCGAATTTATGTCAAAATAGCTTGCAAATGCAGTATTATAATTTGGAATACGGAACAGTAATTTTTCCCGCAAGAGGGCGCCAAAATAAAAAGTTAGGTGGCACAAATTGACATGGCTGAATTCCTTATGAAATTACCTTTTTAATGATGTGTCACACTTACTACAAGGGGTGGGGGTAGAGGTATGACAGTTGAGGTTATGATAGGAAGATGTCTTCCTTGCATTAAAAATCGACCTGTTTTTGCATTTTTTTCACAACACATGCGTTTTGAAGAGATTCGATCTGTTTCGTTTTCGGTGCCCCACCCTGTAAACGAGGTCATACGTTGGAATTTTTTGATAGTAGTCTGTACTCATCAATGAACTGAAGTAACTCATCAATCAACAACTTCTGTCCAGTCAATACTGATGATATTAACAAAGATCTCTATTATGCAGTGATATTATATGGTGACATTAAAAAATTACCCAATAAATAGAAAAAACATTTATTTCTGATTTTTCAAAAAAAAATATTGTAATCAATTTCTTGAAAAATTGCATTTTTCAAAACTAACAAAATCTTATGAGTTATATTTTTCGGAAAATAATTAACATTTACATAAAATTTTTCAATAAATATATCAAAACAATAGATTATGTGAAATCTTAAAATAAATAAGGTAATAAAATTTATCAAACGAATAGTAATGAACAAAATAAGAATAAATTTCAACGTGTCCAACATTTCAACATTTCCCATGAAGCATTCCTCAACATTACTGGTGGAACTTGGGCAGCACATTCCAATTGTTTGATGAGCTGCAACAAAGAACTCTTTGAGAAATTTCATAAAAATGTATTTTTCGAAAAATATAACTTTTGAGATTTTGCTGATTTTGAAAATTGCGTTTTTTGAAGAAAATAAAAATCACTCAGTATGTCTGAGAAGTTTTCAAGACGAGCCTTAGTTAATGACAATTTTTTTTTGAAATATCACCATTGAAGATTTTTTTTTCCATTCATTGCATATTTTTTCAATGTCACTGTACAGCATGTGGGTTGAAGTAACACATCGTTGAGAGTATAATTCTTTTTAATTTTTTCTCATTTCTTGTATACGTTCTTTCACAATTTTGATTTATATGCCTGTCGAAATTTTCAAGTTGATGTTCCATCAGCGCCATCTGTCGAGTAATTGCAATTTATCTATTCTCAAAAAGTAATTTTGGTAATTTTATACAAGAAATTGTCTATCCCATTGTTCCAAATCAAATCTTTCAAATTTATCGAGGTAGGGGTAACATTCACAGATCCACACTCATACTTGATTGATATTTCTAATGAATACCTATTTAAAAAAATTTATTAATAAAATTTGATGGTTGAATAGAGAATTGAGTTTTCCTCTCAACGATGTGAGACTGGACCCCCATGCTATTTGAAGTTTCTATGTTGATGTGCCCGATCTGTCATTTCAAAAAGTACTATCGGAGATACTTTTCTGAACTGTTTTTGAACCATGTTTCAACATCAAATCAATCGAAAGTTAACAGGGGTGGAGGACTTCCCAGGTAACCAGACCAGAATACTAATTATAGAGATCAGATCACTCTATGTTTATCACTTAGTCCGTGAGTTTCTATTTCATGCGAACATAACCGAAAAAATTGGCAAAGTTGCGAAAAGCGGTTTTTTGTTGATAATTAAAAAACTACAGCTCCGATAAAAAAAATTGAATCAGGAAATTGTAGTTATTGAAAAGATCTTTCAATTGAAAATGTTATAATTTTTTGATATCATTGATACTTATCGAGTTATATCGGAAAAACCGTGAAATATCGCGTTTTCTATAACTCGTTAATTATAAGGTATTGAAAATTGTTACTTACAGTTTTGTGAAGCCTATGGCAAAGCCAAAAAAGTTTTTTTTTAATTGATAAATTTTGATTAGTTTTCAAAATACTTATATGAAGTTTTCTCAAAACAGATGCTCTCTCAATATGGCTTCTCTTGCTTGGGAATGATACTACAGTAACGATTCAGGGATCATTTTTTTCTGTAAGAGTTGTACTTTCATATTGTCGAATAAGTATATTGATTTTTTTCAATTTTAAGTGTCAAAAAATTTCTTATAAAAAATTGCACATATTTTTACTTGTTTTTTCTCAATAAGTTTCTTAATTTTGATTTTATAGAAATGACTTATGAAAATAGATTTCTAGCACGATTCACGTGTTAAAAAAATGTGAAACCCTACGATCACTAGGAAGCGAAATAATTTTTTTATTTCAAAAGTATCTGGAAGGCGCATTAATTATGGTTCAGCAGTCACCTTCATGGATATTGAGGTTAAATACCTATATTTTCAATAAAAAAATACTAGGATATGTCTAGTTCATGTCCAGTATTAATAATTGATGAACAAACTGAGGTGTGCAGGCGCGGAGCAATGCAATTCTAGCGGGTGGCGCAATGGGGATACAAATTCTGTTGACATTAAAGACACTTTCGTCCTGACAGTGTTATTGAAAAGTCGTTATTGATTCAATTTCAAGTACTAATATATATTGCAAAAGAAAACATACGTGAACAATAAGTTACAAGTTTTTATATTGCCTCTGGTGAGTACTCATTTTATTAAACATAACGGTTTCATCCAAACAGATGAAGACTTGCCCAACTTCATGGATAGTCTGCTCACACACAATATGGAAGAAGGAGATGAAGAAAAAGAAGAAGAGCCAAATGATTCAGCGGACAATCCTACAATTAAAAAAAGGAAAATTTGTGAATCTGTATCAATATAACATATGAATATTTTTTCTGTAATAATTTCATAAATTCTCATTCTCATTCTCATAGCCTTGATTCATTTTGTGTGGATGTATGTTATATTAGGAAGTTCTTGTGAGATGTTTGTGCTTAAGAATCTATCCGCTTAGTGTTTTGTTATTTTGAAACCAATCCTAGTATTTTACTGTTTTCATTCAATTTTAGTGTGTATGAATAAGTAGAGTGGTAGCTTGTGAATCTCAATTTCATCTTGCTTATTTTCTGTGATTCGATGTGTATTGGTTTATCCAGTGGAAATAAGTAAATAACTAAACGTTGTTGATATATTTCAGAACTCAGTGAACGAACCCCCAATAATTTATTGATAAACTATTCATCAGAAAAGTTGCAGAATTCTAGAAGTCACTTCCGTTTCTTTCATTTCCGGGCTACTTCCAGCTGTATAAAATCGCTCATTGACATAACTCAAGGCCACCCAACATCTTTTTAATATATGGACCCCCACAAAAACCGTCACGATCACTGACTTGCTAAATTCATGCGGGACTGTTTATGAAAGTTCGCGACAGAAACTGAAAGTTTTACGATAATCCAGAAAATTTATAGAAAGCGTCCATGTATCGGAAGCTTTTTTTTCTTTACGATGACTATATAATAGAGAGGCATATCAGACCGCTTGCTGGAAGTAAATATATGACTTTATTATACTAATGTGAAGAGAGTGGTGGGGTTGAATACGGATTCTGACGTTTATTACCAATAACGATTGATATATTTTCTATGGCATGACTTTATTCATGCCGAGGGAGTTTGAGCGCGGCTAATTTGATATAATGACGCTCTGGTGCTTTGACAAATCGCATGGTCGTATTGATGTGTTTTCGATGGACTGCTCTGCAGCGATTTATTTTCGGTTTCATTCGTTATTGACAACCTGCGATACGGTTTCGTCTTGATCGTTTTGTTTGTCATCAAGTCAATAGATTTCTGAAAAGATTCGATGATTGATTGTTATGACACTTGATAACACTTATTTCACATGTCGGCATCCTTATGAATGGTCTCATTTGGTGTATCTTTACCGATTACATTTTTCGAATATAAAAAGAACATCTGCAAAAAATTAAATTTTTACTAGGACTACTACTACCTTGAACTGATGTGTTGAAACCAGGATTTCAAAAAGGTTCGTGGCCACACGTGACGTAGCAGATTCAAGTCTCCATATTATCCAGTGTGCTTTGATTCTCAATGAAAGTCACTAATTAGAGAGGAGAAACTAACATGCTTTACTTCGTAATTTGAAAACTAAATGCAAAGATTTTATCATCATGTTATGACAACTATAAAGAGTTATGAAAACATTGTTTCATAAAAGAGTTGTGCAATTAAAAATTTCAAAATCAATTAAAATCTTAAGAAACCCCAAGATAATACTATACCTACATTTTGAAGAATCTTGCAAAACAATCAACATACCAAAGTTTCATCAGAAAGCAGCCAAAAGTCAGCATTTCCAATTTTGGACCATAACAGTAGATAGAGTAATAATAATAATAATAATAATAAATATACTTTATTGTCAAAAAAATTATCAATTTTGTAGACAAAGCATCGTAGGTAGACAATAATTGCGATATGACGATATACACGTCAGTCAAAATTTAAAAGATATAAAAATATGGACAATAAAAATAAAAATATATATATATATATATATGAAAATGTAACGGTGTACATAACAGTAAAAAAAAAATTATAATAAGTATAAAAACATGGAAATATCTATATACACATACATATATATATATATACACAGATACACATACATACATACATACATTGTATACACATATAAAAATGTACGGTGCACATATTTGTCAAAAACTAAATGTAAAAAACATGAAAACATTAAATTAAAAAAATGTGTATATATAAAAATTATTTAAAATGAATAAATGTAAATATAAAAAGCAATGAACGTTTATCAATAATAGTATAGTTATCAAAACTCCTCCTCAAAAAACTCCTGTATATTATAGTATGGTCTGGAAGAGAACAAATCTTTTAGGGCATGTCTGAAGTGATCATATTGAGCAATCTCTCTTATATGTTTTGGTATATGATTGTACATTTTACGTCAATTATAGAAAATTGAATCTTTTACCAGTTTCGATTTTGGAATTGGAAGATTCAGTTGGTTATTACTGGTTTGACGTGTAACATGATGACCCGGATTACTACAGAACTTACACTTATGTTTGTGTATGAGAGACACAGTTTCCATTATAAAAATTGAAATAACTGTGAGTATTTTGTTTATTCTAAAAAGCTCTCTACACGAATCTCTAGGGTGAACTTTGCATATGTTTCTCACAGCTCGTTTTTGTATGATTAAGACTGAACTCATCAATCTATTATTACATGCGCCCCAAAATGGTATACCATACCTAAGGTGGGCGTCCACTAAGGCATAATATGCCATTTTTGCGGGCTGAAATCCCAGTTCTCTTGCAATCACTCTAACTGCGTAACATCCAGATGATAATTTATTATTCAAATTATGAATGTGACCTTCAAATTTCAATTTGTTATCCAGGAGGAGTCCTAAAAACTTCGTACACTCCTTATTTTCAACCATATAGTTGTTCAATGATATGTTGTCTAAGGTACATTTGAAAGATATAACATTCGTTTTTTTTATATTAAAGGAGAGCGAGTTAGCATCACACCAATCTTTGATTCTATTGAGATCTATTGTCATTACATTATTCAAATTTTTTTCCGTTTTGCTATGCCACATGATAGTTATATCGTCCGCAAAAAGAGTGAGTTTTCCTGTTAAACCAAGGACATTAATATCATTTACATATAAGAGGAACAATAATGGACCTAATACAGATCCTTGCGGAACTCCAAAGTTCACCTTCATTTCTTGCGAGTGTGATGTTGTTTTCACTATCTGTTTTCTATCAGCTAAATATGATTGGAACCAGCAAAGTGTTTTTCCCCTGAAGCCATAAACATGGAGTTTTTTTAATACGAGTCCAGTCTACGCTGCATACTCAAATACTTCTAATAACAACTTAATTTTCTAAAAATAATTTTATATAAATAAATGATATGAATTGAGCTAGAAGTAATGAAAAAACTGTGTACAAGATATGACAAAGGAAGAGGAATTAAATGCTAAAGAAAAATTGGAATGGAAATGCAAATAAAAATGTAACACACGGAAAAGGAAGGTTGGTATCCAGTCAAGGAAATTACCCTTTGATGAGTATCATCAGTTCCGAATGTGTATGAAAAAATGTGCAACAGAAGTTGCATCACGGTGAATGCCTGTGCCATATCTTTAGATCAGAAATTCACCAGGAACGCTTTTAAAATTTTCAATCCTATAAATATCGTGAAAAAGCTACTCATATTATAGAGATCCGTCATATTTCATGTAATTCCCTTCTGGGAATAGAGACTCATGAGTTTTCTATAATAATGAGTGGACAGTTCAAAATTGAAGCTCATTGAAAATTTAATCAACATTTATTAAGGGAAATAAAATCTAGTGATTTTTATATTTCAGAATATTTGAAATATACTGAAATGTAAACTATTTCCAGTGACCACGGAGTTGACAAGAGGAAAGAGTCTTCATATTTTACAATAAATCAGTACCTAATCTGAAACGTAACGACGTTCAAAAACTATTTTATTTCATGCTCAAGAATGATTGATAAAAAGATTCAATGGAGTGTTTCATAACAATTCTTTCATGAATTTTCATCCGGAGGTTTGAAAATATATACTTCTTTGCAGTCCGTGTAAGTAGTAGGTTCACTATTTTTCTTACGGAACTTCAAAATGACTACCCACGTTGCTAAAATTCTATAGAACATTATAATATTTTAAAAATGAAGAGCTAAATCCAGGCTTTTGAAAGATTATGTATTTAATAAATTCTTTGTTATACCTAGATGAATTTCCTATGAGTAACGTTCTTCTTCGATCCCAAGTTGTACCCATGGAATTAAAATTAACACTTTTATTCACAGCTGCTATGTCATAAAACATTGAACAATGCCTGATTTTTCAATATATAATAAAACAATACATGATCATTTGTCATACATAGGTACCATATCGTAACCTTCTCGAACATCATATTTTATAAATTTTCTGCCATCGTCATAAACATCAAAGAACTTTCAATTTAAGAACATTGTTTGTGTTTATAACATACCAGCTGTGGGTGAAATGTTGAATAACATTCTGTCTTATCAGCATATAAAACACTTTCACAATGAATAACTAAAATAATTTTAATTGAAAATAGAGAATATTTCGTTTTAATTCCGAGAGCTCCAACCTTTGACAGCTGTTTCGTACTAACGCACTCATCAGAAAGGTTAGAGCTCTCGGAAATGAAACGAAATATACTATATTTTCACTTAGATTCTGCTTGCGTTCCTCATAACGTACTAGAAAATTGATTGAAACTTGGGTTGGTCAGAACAACGAAGTGTTGGCTGCCTGTCAATTTGTAGACAAACCTCTACTTTGGATTCCTTGGTTCGTGTCAAATTGAGTTTCAACTAGTGACTGTAGATGTCATAAGTAACTTTCTGTTATAAATTTAATACTATTGAACCAGCCAAGGTTTTGAATGTGGCAAAATATGTGGCAACCCTAACCTACAAGAAATTGACAGATATTAAAAATGTTGATTTTATTCAATTGTCAAATTTCAGGAAAGTAACAGATGAAAAACTAAACTCAGTTTCTCATACGAAAAAATGATTTGCTCTCTACTTCAGCAATGATAGAACACTCTTTTTGGAAAAAAAATTGTTCGGTGCCTAAAAAATCATATTTTCATTCAATTCTAGCCCTCACTATCAACATTTTTCGATCTAATTGATTTATCTGAAATAAGAATACACCACCTCTCATTGTCACCCAGTACTCATTTGTTTTATTTCAAGCACCCACAAGTAATAACAATGGATAAAATCATTTCAAATAACTGCTCGACACACACACACTTGGGTAAGTACTTACAGATATTTCTGGTTTCTAGAAACAAACCATATACAAAGCCTATTTGAGTTCTAATTCTGCAATTGCACAACACAACCAAACCTAGACGTGAACTGATTGACAATAATAATTGAAATGACGCAGTTCATTTGCAAATTTACAATGGTTTCTAACGGTGAGTGAAATAAATCATCATAGGAAACACGTGTGGGACAAAGACGGTGTATGATAAGAGGTGGTGCATTGAACGGTTATGTTTCCAGAACTAAAGAACACCTGTTTACGGGTTACAAAGTACCGTTCAACAGTAAAAATGAAAATAATAGTAGCAACATATTTTTATTCAATTCCATCGGTTGTGGTTGATCGTGTCTTTTATTAAATCTAAAAGTGACCTTTGTGAAACATATGAGTGAATCACATAACATTTAGTGGCTGAAAAAATTTATTTAGCAGCTATAAGAACTAAATTTCTCTTGGTGTGCATTGCGGGAATATCACATACTTCTGAGACCTCATGCATATTTTGCCAGAATCTGTTTTTGAATAATTGTACCCTTCTGAATCCCAAGTCGTCAAAACAAGTATCTCATCAACTGGCGGTAAACAATAATCGCTCACGAGAATCGTAATGGATTTTTGCACTCGCTACGTCGGCTGCAGCAATGGGGAAACGAGAATTTAGCCGAACCACTCAAGATGAAATTTATAACTGAATATTAAGGATGTTGGTAATAGGCGTCGTAGCTTAATAAGCAGAAGAGGTCGGAAATGATAGCCTGTAGGGGTCTAATTATTTCCGGGCGCTCTTGCTCCGCGTTGGTGCATCGTTCTCGCTCTCTAATTTATCAAAAACTAATCCCATCTTCTGAATAGGAGAATTTTATTGCTACAACCTATTATTCCTGGAAAATGAGATCGTAATTGAAAATTCCCATCTAGGTATTCGCTGTTCTTTGGAAGTGAAAAAAGATGTTATGTCTATTTGCTGTGGTAGAAATGAAAGGATTGAAATTTGTCCTAACATCAAATCTACGTCAAGATTCCTAGAAGGCAGCGAATTGCCAGGAAAGTTAATGTCATCAGATGATATATTTTATATTTTAAAATCTAAGAACTCCATATAGTACTTACTTCCCCTTTCCAGTAGCTTACTGTCTCCTTTTCAAAAAACGATCCTACTCACAAGACCCATTTTGAAATCTGTTTATAAACATAGTAATTTTTTGGTGAAAATGACAATTTTTCAGCAACTGTGATTTCCCAAGTACCTGGTAGATTCTAGTTTTTTCAATATAACACATTTGGCAGTCAAATACCTTAAATTTCGAGAGAAATAAAATCAATTTAAACCCTACAATCGAATTATCATGTGATGAGATTAATAACTTTTTCAGCAACATAGCGGATAACATCATAAATTCGCTCCCGAATGTTACAAACGAAGACCTTTTAACTTTTAAAAAATTTCCTGCTCCTTGTAAGTCTTTTTTCTTTCGACCAGTTCACGAGGTAGAAGTTTTGGAAGCGATTAATTCGTTGAAGGACTCCAAATGTTCGGATACCCATGAACTCAATAGCCAAATACTAAAGGAAACTTCATCTATAATAATACAACCTCTCACTATACTGATTAATTTGATTTTATGTACTGGTATATTCCCAGACATCTTCAAATTCTCTAAAGTATTGCCCCTTTTTAAAAAAGGAGATGCAGCAGTCATTGATAATTACAGACCAATAAGTATTATTTCAGTATTCAGTAAAGTGGTTGAAATAATAATTAAAATTCAGCTTTATGCCTACTTTGAGGATAATAATTTTTTCAGTAACTCACAATATGGGTTCAGAAAGTCGCGTTCAACAATACATGCAGTGTTTGACGTCGTGTCTGGTGTGGTTGAAGAACTTGAGAAGGGCAATCAGACTGCGTTGATGCTTTGTGACCTGTCTAAAGCAAACGACTGCGTCTCACACGAAATTCTCTTGGAAAAATTGAACTTTTACGGGGTTAGGGGTATTCCGCTTCAATTAATAAAAACGTATCTTACTAATCGTCAACAAGCAGTAATGATAAACGGTAACTTATCAAACTTTCAAACCATACAGCATGGTGTTCCGCAGGGGTCCGTTTTGGGCCCGCTCTTATTTGTTATTTATGTAAATGACTTGTGCAATAATATGATGCCGTTCAAATCAGTGCTCTTTGCGGACGACACCACTTTTATTCTGTCGGATAAAAGTAATGATATGTTACAGTTTCAACTCAACGAGGTAACTAATAGCGCTAATGAGTGGTTTTTATCTAATAAGTTGAAACTAAATGGTGAGAAAACACAATACATCCAGATATCTGCTAATAATCAGATTTTGTCTAATTGTGAAACTAATGAAGTTAAATTACTTGGCATTACATTAGATAATAGACTCAACTGGTCTGCACATATCTCCCTACTGAAGAAAAAACTCTCAGGTTCTCTATTTGTCCTTCGCCAATTGAGGTACATCACTAACACAAATATATTAAAAACTTCATATTTTTCACTATTCCATTCCCATATTAGTTACGGTGTACAACTTTGGAGAAATTCATGTCACTCCATTCAAATATTTAGGATGCAAAAGAAGGCATTGAGAGTACTGGCTAATATTGGATACAGAGATCACTGTCAAGAAACTTTCAAAAAACTTAGAATTATGCCACTGCCAACTTTATTCTTATATTTCGTTTTGATCGAGATACATAAGAAGAAATCATCCTTGACGAAACAATCTCATATTCACGGACACAATACACGAAACTCCCATCACATTAGAATAAATCGATTTCGTCTGCACGTATCGCAAAAAAATTCACTAGATTATTCTCTGTACAATATCCTGCCTCAAGATTTCAAGGAGCTCAGTTTGAAAACTTTCAAGAGGAAATTGAAAAATTATTTGTTGAGGTATTGCTTCTATTCTGTCAATGAATTCAGAACACATTTTTGTGGTAACACACATGTCACTGCTTCTCTTTAATTTAAGAAGAAATATAATTACAGAGTTCTTGTGTTTGTAAAGTTGTGTTGTAACGCTGTTTACTTGTAAATTTTAATTTTAATTCTGTTTTACAATTTTAAATTTTTACATTTTTATATATTTTTCATACATAAACCAAACATGACTTGCTACACACATTTCATAACATGTAACGTAGTTAAATAAAATATTCTATTCTATTCTATTCTATTAAAAAATGTGTACTTTGGGAACATATGAAGTATGCAGATGCCCCAATACACTGCCTTGCGGTACTCCACTGAACCCCTTCAATTTTGCTGAATATTCTTCACCAATTTTTATATTTTGTAATCTAATTTTCAAACATGGTTGAGACCACGCGTAGATTGACTCATCAAAACCAGAATATGATTCAATTTCAAATGTTTCTATTTACCACTTCACATGCTCTTTCAAAGTCTAGAAACGTTAGTACGGTGAAAAGATCCGTATCTATTGAAATTTACATAATCTGATCTGATATTGAATATATTTGTGAAAATTTTAATATCTGTTTTACCCAATTTATTCTTGATTCCCATTACCACCTACTCATTGTGAGCAGTTGGGATTAATGTACTTACAATATTTAGAGGCTTTATCAATAAGAATCCTATTCTTTAGATAATAAAGCATGCTTTGACTTTGGCTTTAAAATGACTAATAATGATGCTGGACTGGTGCCTAACAGCTTACTTCACAGTTTGTTGAAACAATCAAGCTTTGGCTTGAACTCTTTGTACCACAAAGAGTTCAAGGCATGAATTTTATAGAATGCAAATTTCAATATTGTAAAACCAACAACTATAATATATCATACAAATATAATGGAAACACTATAGTTTTATGTGAAGACCAATACAATAGTCTCAATACCCTGACTCGTGATTCAGTCACCAAGTTAGCATTGTTTTGAGGAACATTTAACTGAACTAAATACTTTGACTTATTTATACCAGTCCGGTCCAGTCTAGGGATAAAATAGTATTTCCATTTTTAAAAGAGATACATTCTCAATTGAAAATTGAATCAATACATGACTCCTTTGGAAATGGAAAAACCCTACGATAAAATTGAAGTTACTTTTTTGTAATATCTAACAGAAAACAACTACTTCCCCGGCAAAAGCCACGCTGGACATTGAACAACATCTGATATATATTGAGAAAGACCCTATATAACTTGAAGAAAAAGTCTGAAAGTGAAAATTTGCATTTTCATTCAGATAGTTGATTATTTATTAAATGTCCAGTTTCCATTGGAAATTCTTATCTATGAATGAGATAAGGGAGAATGTTATTCAGAAGTATCACTCACAGAAAATTGCTCATTTCATTGACGCGTGGATTGCATCACTTTCGCTAGGCTTCCAATACATTTTGGTCGACAAAAATCTATTTCACTCTTCTAAGATCATCAGGGAGGTCGGAAGAATTGGAAAACATACTCTTCAGAAGCAATTTCACACTGTAATGAGGAATTGTTGGACTATTTCTTGTGCGGTGAAACTTTGAAAATATTTTTCTGACATAAAACCTGTCATGGGTATGGCAAGTTGATTTCATTGAAAATATGAACAGGATTTCCAGTGGAGTCATGTATTGATTCAATTTTCAAATGAGAATGTTTCTCTTTAAAACATGAATCCCTTCCAAGAGAGGTTATCTTGTACGATGGAAAACAGCGACTAAATTCCAACTTTCAGTCGCAGATGATTCCACAACTGAATTTATGAACATCCTGTTCATATTTTCAATGAAATCAGTATTTCCATTATTTCACCAACGGTACAGTGCAAGAAGAGAAATATCATAATATTATTATAATTGTAAGTTAATTTTGTTTGTTTGGCAAAACTGATATCAGCCATCTATGAAATTCATGCCTTGAACTCTTTAGCGAATGTTTTCCACTGTTCATTATTAGAAACTACAAATGATAAGCGAACGGAAGAAAATGAATTGAGTTGATTGGCTATTTTAATTACATCTTTTTACTTCTGAAAATACCAAGCACATTCCTGGAAGTTATGTTTCTGGCACAAAGTTGAGTGTTTCCATTTCCGTATAATCTAAATATGCACCATAAGTAAAAAACAACAGCAGCACTGTTTCTGAGACTTATTTTTCCAATCGCAATTAAAATATATTATTAAATGAAGGCGTTTCAAATACTGCACTTTGGAGCCTCACGATTTTATTGTAGACAAATTAGTCGAATTTTAATACAAATAATAATATAAACAAGAATTAGAATGTTTCTGTTGGTACCTATCTTCTGTTGAAAAAACAGAACCAAAAATAAATAATCTGAAGTTATCTTCCTTCTCAAATTCTACATTATTCCTGTACCCAACAACATATACAGAAGTACAAGATATCATCATAAAAACAACAAAAACACCATCACCCGGCATAGATGAAATCCATGGTAAGGCTTTAAGAATTGTTCGTGATCTAATATGCAATCCACTATCTCACATAATAGATAAATCGTTTGTTGATGGGTCATACCCGGAAGTACTGAAAGTTTCAAAATCGATACCTATATATAAGAAAAAGGGATCCAAAAGTGAGGTGGCCAACTACCGAAATGTATGCCTACAATCACAGGTAGCAAAAATTATAGATTTTAGCTACTACCAGAGACTAGTTAATTTTGTTGAACATCACAAACCCATTCCCAACTGCCAACATGGCTTTAGACAACAAAGATCAACTTCAACCGCAATAGAAGAACTATGCAATGACTTATATTTGCACCTCAATAACAAACAATTTCCTGTTGTTCTGTTTTTTGACCTAACTAGAGCTTTCGATACAGTGAACCATAGTTTACTTCTGGAAAAACTTAACCGAATTGGAATCAGAGGGGTTGCAAACGATTGGGTGGCCTCATATCTAAAAAATAGGTCGCAGGTAGTAGTTATTGATTCTATCAAATCTAAACCTGCTTCTGTATCAATGGGGGTTCCACAAGGTTCAACCTTGGCTCCACTTTTTTTTATAATATTTATGAGTGACATAGAACTTTCTAGTGTGGTCCAGCAGAGAACAATCATCTATGCAGATGATACAAGTAAAATATTGGCACAGAATGAGCTCCCGCTCTCCATAACAGCAGCAAACTCAGCTGCGGAAGAATTCGCCAGATGGTGTGAAAATAATGGCTTAGTAATAAATATCAGTAAAACAGTCTTCATGGTTTTCCAACAAAAAAACATTTCTTACGATCACTGTCCCCTAATAAAAGTTAATCACAAATCCATAGAGCAAGTGAGTGAGTTCAAGTATGTAGGTCTGACTATAGATAACAAATTAACATGGGAAATACACATAGAAAACCTTGTATCAAAAATGAGCAGTATATGTTTTGTAATAAAGCAACTACGAGGAACAGTCTCGCTACATGTACTTAAGCTGACCTACTATGGACTGGTACAATCCATTTTATCTTATGGACTGCAGTTCTGGGGTAACTCGGCCCATGCAATAAAAGTTTTTAGAGTGCAAAAAAAAGTGATAAGATGCATAGCTGGATTACAGTATAAAGAATCATGTAGGAGTACATTCACCGAGTTAGCCATATTGAGTCTACCCAGCCTCTACATTTATATAATAACTATCAACATAAAAAAAAATGAAACACACCACACCAAAAATAATATGATTCACAGCTACAATACTAGAAGAGGTAATGAATTACGACTACCCTACTCTCGTTTAGCTCTAGGACAGGACTCTGCGAGTTATCAAGGTATCATCTGCTACAACCATGCTCTCAAACTATTTGGATACACATGTACGTTAGGAAGCTTTAAATCAGCCCTATACAATCACCTCGTAAAAAATGCATTTTATTCTGTTGAAGAATTTCTGCAATCTAAAAGACTTTAAAGTATTTATGCACAATTCTTGTATTTTATATTTTATATACATTTTAAACTGTTTGTGTTTGTACATATGTTAGTATTTTTGTCCTTGACTAGTCTGATAAAATTTTATAAATGTAGTAATACAATTGTAGAATTTTCAATGATGAATAAATTCTATTCTATTCTATTCTATTCTGTTCGAATTTCAATATAATACAGGGTGTCCCTGGACTTCCTCTTTTCCTCTCGGGAATGTATAGATGGAATGAAAATATCACCAGTACTTCATATAACTTTTTTTTTACTCGTGTGGAAAATTGATCGGTGCAACGATTTTTGATAAAAATGCACTTTTGTTCGACGACATCCAACATGAGATGTCTACCATTATTCGAAAATATTAATTTTTAAGGAAAATGGAAATGATAGGTAAAATGTTCATAACGAATTTTTATAATGCAAACACGTTTACCTAACGAAACTCAAGAGCCTCAAGAGCAAACAGAAATGAAAAATCCGCTACAGAAACTGCTCGATATGACCACCTTCTCTCTCTATACATTTTCTTAGTCTGCGAAGACACCCTCTCTGTACTTGAAATAGCATTCCAGGGTCGTTTCGTATGGCTTCACAATGTAATGTTATTCTATTCAACAAAGCATCTCTTGTGTGAATAGGTGTAGCGTAAACAAGGCTTTTTAGATACCCCCACAGAAAGAAATCCAATGGATTTAAATCCGAAGACCGCGATGGCCATGAATATGGCCCACCTCTACCAATCCATCTATTGTGGAAAATATGGTTCAGATGGTCACGCACAATCAAACTAAAATGAGGAGGACCGCCATCATTCATAAACCACATATCTCTTCGGGTTTGCAATGGAACATGTTCCAAAAGTCCATTCAAATCGTTCTGAATGAACTCCAAATAACGTTCTCCATTCAATCGGTCATGTAGAACGAATGGTCCTATAAGATGGTTTCCTATGATACCAGCCCAAACATTCACGTTGAATTTCCGTTGGTGTTTGGTTTGCAATATCCCATGGGGATATTCTTCGGCCCATATATGGAGATTATGAGAGTTGATAACTCCATCTCTACTGAAACCTGCTTCATCAGTGAATAAAACTCGATTAATAAAAGTCATATCCTCTCTTTGCTTATCAATGAACCAATTGGCATATTTCAGTCGTGCTGGAAAATCTTGAGGTGTCATGGCATGTACCTTCTGGATGTGAAATGGGTGGAGCAGTTGTTCCCTAATTATTCTATGAATAGTGGACTTGGATGTATGGAACTGTTCTGATAGATTTCTGATGCTCATTGAAGGATCATCAGCGACGGCTTCCAAAATATTTTCCTCCAATACAACGGTACGTACAGTCCTAGGAGCGCCCTCACCACCTCGTTTTGGCAAAACTGTACCTACAATAATATCGAAATAAAACAACGTGCTCAAATTAATTATCAATTATTACATACCTATCTCCCTCAAGCTGCGATCGACACGCTCGAACGTTTCTCTTGACGGTACCGTTCGATTGGGAAAATGCTCGGAATACAGACGACGAGCTTCTGCAGCATTACAAAATGCTCGTCCATAAAATACATGCATATCTGCATATCAATTGAATGTAAACTGTTCGGCCATATCAAAAAAATTCTAAATATCCTATAGAATATTGACAATACAATGATAGTCATATGACAACGCACCACTCAACAAAACAAAATCGCATTCCAGTTTCTCATTTTTTATCAAAACTTTCTAAAAGGTTTTTTTGTCAACATCTGTGAAAGAAATTGAACATAATTATTCCCTGGATATTTTTCACCTGATCATGTGCAGCCGTTTTTGTAGTTTATTCGTTTGCTTTTTATTAGTATAAGTAAATATTTTTTCCGATGTGCGTTTTTTCAGCTAAATTTAGATTCGGGTTAAAGAATTTCTCCCATAAAATTATTATCAGTGAAACTCCTCAACAGTTAAGCTGTGAAGAAGAAATTGAAACATTCAAATGTTGAGTTTCATGAGATTCAGATAACTGATCAACACGAAACGTGATTATTCCACACGTATACTTACAAAATATGGAATGAATTCGATATTTCATAGTAGAGTAGCTTGTTAGTTTAAAAACACCACGGATCTACAGAACTTGATATTTCTTTTGAAAAAATATCTGCTTTCACAATTGTGAATTAAACTTCCATATAGGTACTGTACTTTTTGTTTACGACTTTATTTTAGCATACTTTGTATTATTCCTGTTATAAATGTTGTTGAATTAACTTTATCATTATTATTTCTGCTTTGAAAATTATTCATTTCAAATAATGGTGGACGAGCGGGTTTGATGTCGAGTAAAACTACATTTTTATCAAGACTCGTTGCTCCGATCGACTTTCCACACGAGTACTTCTGTTCATAAAATTGTAACCTTATTTTGTTGAAAAATATTGAAAAATATCTGTCATTTCAAAGTTTTGGGGTGTGGACCATCGGGGGTAGTCCGTTCCTGACTTTGTAGCAAAACAACTGACTCCTGCATGAAAGCTCATCGAAGGAATTCATTTGTTTAGTCAATTACCAAAATTTGGATGATTTTGAATATTCACTTGAAAAGTTATCAAAGAAAAACATTTTTCATTTTGTAACTTCGAGGGCCCGTAACTTGATTACGAAGACTTTTAGGACAAAAAGTTATATGAAGTACTGGTGATATTTTGACCCCATCTATACATTCCCGAGAGGAAAAGAGGAAGTCCAGGGACACCCTGTATAATACAAATAAGAACTGAAATGTTCGAAATATTCAAATTTGGAATCGTTTCATCCGGTTAACAGATGGATGAAAGTCGACCTCTCTTCGTCTCTTAGACTAAATGCGTCTCATTGATTTGTTATTCTACATGGTTGGTTGCCGAAAAAATAGTGTACGCAACACGCTCGAAAACAGTTTTTTTGGACTCGTAGACTTCCAGGACTCGCTAACGCTCGTCCTAGAATTTGGTCTACTCGTCCAAAAAAACAGTATTTTCTGGACTTCTTACGTAAATTACTATTTTAATCATTTCAAATCTTTTTATGTGTGTAAAATTTCAATTTACTAGGGTTGTGAAAAACCGCATAGTAGAAACAAGTGAATATTGTCGTGATATATTATGTTTTGGAATAACAAGATTTGATTTGTTACGGGTGACAATCTATTCATATTATCAAAAAATCTTAAAGAAAATTTCGGGATCATATGCACCATTGCAATGATGATCCTCTTGAGGAAATCTGGAAATTATTTTGATTTGAGTTTTGATTTTGTAGATAATAAATGCCAGTTCAATTGTCTCAGCCCATTTTATGAAGCTGGACTAGGGTATGAATTCGAACAAAGGTCGAAAAGTGTGCTGCAGAGTTCAAAATTAATGGAATTAATAGTTTCGACAAAGTCGAAATATCTACCTTTAATTCCCACTACACATTTTCACAATTATATGAGGCAAATATCTGACAAGACACAACTATTTCCCCTCAAGGACATTGAATTACATCTGTCATCTATAGATAGCAACATAAATGGCAGAAAAATTAAATAGATAGATATATAGATGACAGATGTAATTCAATGTAGTAGTCGTTCTCTGTCAGATATTCTAGTCATACTTTCCAATTTGTGGGAATGTGTGGAGTGGACGGTATGACGACTTTTTCGAAATTATTCATTTATTTATTTGAGACTCTCCGGCACACTTTTCGAACTTGAGCTGTTGATCTCCGATAGTTATCGTACGTTGGGTGGAAAAGGATGACTCTTGATGTCTGACCTATTCTAGCACTGGTGACAGGTAAAAACCTTGAAATATGTCATGTATTCAGGTGAACATTTCCATCCACTTGTTGGACAATATCCAATGCTTGAATCAGTTAACACTTGCAATAGTTTCCTACTTGATGACAGATGTAATTCAGTTTCCGAAAGTGAAAGTTATTGTTTTCTGTTGAATGTATGCCTCATATTCACTACTTTGTGGGAATATGTGAAGACAAGGGTATTTCAACTTTGTTGGAATCATTTATTTCATTTGATAAAGGTAACTAGTTGACATTTTTTGTGAAACTCAGATTAGCACTCAGCAGGTGATCAATTCGGATTTGAGGTGAGTTCACGCGATCTTTCAGGACCAAACTCAATCTCGACTTATATTTTTCGAGTTGAACTTCAATTAATGAACTGTAAGAACATAAAATAGATTGGAGTTCACTATTGATCTATAGCAGAATCATTGGTGAACATCCCCAAAAATAGAACCTTGTGGTTCTCCTCTGGTAATACACCAAAAATTTACCTTTCGTGCAATCACACGCGAAGTCAGTATTTCGCGTTCTCAGCACAGTCCGCGAAATTTAATTTCGCGGCCGTTACCCATAGCAACGGCCGCGAAACCAAACGTCACTTTCAAATTTGACATTTCTAAAATACTACAAAGACAAGGACTATTTTTCAGACATCGTCTTAACATTCTGTTTGTCACACCAATCTTTAAACTCGCCGTAACATTTTTCGTACTGCCGTTTAGATTTTTCGGGTATTAAAACCGAAAGCGCCGAATTTACAACGCTTTTGAGTTCAGGAGGAGTGGAAGGTACTGAAATATCGCTATCAGTATCAGACATTTTGCGTTTTGACAAGAACTGTCAAAATATTTTGTATATATTGAAACATATCATTTCCATAGCACACGGTGATATTGTTAAATAAATTGAACTGCTGTTGATTTTAGAGCAATAATATATTTATTTACAACTATCTATTTCAATAATTTTAACGATTGCACGAAAAATAGTGTGTATGCCATGGCCGCGAAACTTTTTAACGACCTCAAGATTATCTTGCCTCGGCCGCAAGCGGCCTCGGCGATAACTGTTCTTTCGGTACGTTAAAAAGGTATTTCGCGGCCTTAGCATACAAATAACTATTCCGAGTACAGTCAGAAAGAGTGTTTTTCTTTTTCTACATATACACTCAGTCAATATATTCTATGATTTGGTGAACACATTTTCATAATAATTATCATCATTAGATTTTCTAATTCGGAACTATTTTATAATCCACTGTAAGAAAAAACAGTCCAGTCGAAAAATGAGGTACTATTATTGCTCTCTAACGTTAAATTTTTTCAAATTAAGACAATGTAAAAAATCCATTACTGCTTCTCCTCAACATTACCAAATTTACGGCAACTCATTTAGTATAATTTGATTTGGCTTGATGAAATTCCAGCAATAAAGAATATTTCCATTGATGTAAACGACCAGACTGGGGATAATGACATAACTTGGCATTTTCATTACGTTGAATTTCCAAGTGGAAATTCTTCTGCCATCTGCTAATTTAGAGCGGCTGTTAATCAACCAATATTACCTTTCATCGATTTGTAGTGTATAACTGACATTCGCAGGGCCATTATTTCTTCTCGCCCCTTTTTTATTTGAGGTTAATGAGCGAACGAAGTCTATCCTTCTCGAAGTACGTTTCGTTGCAGTCCTGTTCTTTATTAAATTGTCTCCTCTTAATTATTTCCTTGGTCTGCTTTTCACCAGTTCGAGAAATTTTATCCTCTCTTTGTGGAAATGTCGAACAGGTAGAAATAGTTCAAAGGAGTTCTTCCTGGAATTCGGAGAATTGTTCCTTCCATGTTACGGTACAATGTACAGTGTAGTGTATATTGAGCAGTCTATGTTACTTATGCAGGGAGGGATATTAGTAATGAGAAACTCTCTATAAGCATTTTTTTGCTCTTAGACAACTCAAACAAATGAGTCGAAGTAGCCTTCTCTCCATATATTTCCACAAAGTGGAAAATATGAGGCAAAAATCTGACAGAAAACAACTACTTCCCTGGCTAATGCCACGACGGAAATTGAACTACATCTTACAGATATTTGTGCAACGTTCTTCCAAGAGGACTCAATTGCAAGTGCTTATTGTAGACAAACAAAAGATTATCCTTTATTTGGCTGGGGATGACCACCTGCAGACATGTTTCGACATGTAGGTTCGACAACTTTGAGTTGTATTATCCTTGCCAAATCAGTTATTATCTGTTATATATCTAATAATTCCCTACGGATGAAGCAGCGACTTACAGTAAAGTCAATCGCAGCGCCACCTGCCAGGAAAATCTATAAGCACTCATCTAGACAGCAAAAGACTCCCAGGAAGAGTAAATGTGAAAATTCGAACAAGTTCAAATGTTTTGCCGAAGAGTATGAATAATGGATCTTCATGCTTTAAAGTGAGAATTTTTCCTTTCGACTGTACAAATTCATGGGGTAATTTTTCTGATTCCATTTGTTACATGTATATGAATATTTATATTCCATTTATTTGTGCCACAGGGTATAAGTATTGGTCTTTCATTGTAAACAGAAGTAAACTGATAAAAAACTGCCATAGGTTTTTGATACTTTCAGGTCGATTGAATACGAGCATTGTTTTACTGAATGGAAGAGAATAAAGTTGGCTTATTCAGAATCGTGTTTCTTTTTGGTTGTTTCAGCACCCTCACATTAGGGTGTAATATGTTACAAGTTGGCGACGAGGAAAATTAGTACACATATAATTGTGAAGTGAAAAGTAGTGAAAATTTTGTGTTCACCATGGCGACCATACAGTATACCGGTCATGTTCAAGAGTTTTGCCCAATTTCGTCAGATTGGTCAATCTACAAAAAACGCCTGGGAAATTATTTTGTGGCCAATGAAATTGTAGCTGATGGACGAAAACGTGCAATACTACTGAGCCTTCTGAATGAGGAGGCTTATAAACTTTTACATAACATGTGTATTCCGGAGGAACCGGAAAGCATATCATATGAGGACATTATTAAACGCATGGATGATTATTTCAAACCGGTAGTGTCAGTGTTCGCGAATCGTGAAAAATTGTATGATGCTCGAAAAGCACCCCACGAGTCCGTTTAAGAGTGGGCGGCGCGACTTCAAAGTTTGGTAGCAGTGTGTAGTTTTTCTGGAAAAGTTGAAATTGAACGAGCGCTAGTTGACCGTTTCATTTGCGGTTAAGATGATGGGTCAGTAAAAGATCGCCTGTTCGAAGAGAAGTCGGATGTGACTTTTTCCAAGGTGGTAGAAATTGCTTCTTCGAAATCAGCTAACCGTCAGCCATTTTGCCCAGAGACGGTTAAGCGGGAACCGGAAACTTACTTCGCAAACTCAAGGAGCTCGGCGCAGACAGCTCGTCCTCAGTCACAATCTTTTCAGTCGAAAAACCACAATGGCAACACCGGCAGCAGGACCTTTCCATCCTCTTCTAGAGCAAGTACTCCGTCACAAAGTAAGTGTGCATGTTGTGGCCGTAAAAATCATTCTATAAGAGTACTCTGGGCTAGATATTGGAATATAAAAAAAAAAACATAAATCACGCATAAATAAAAAATTGAAGGAAATGCATATATGGAATAATATCAATGAAATTTTTGGTGCTTGCAAATCTAATTATATACAGTGCGACTTTTTTTAGTCCCCCCCCATGTTAACTTTTGAACGGTTCGACGTAGAAACATGAATAAAAAACAGTTTGGAGGGTTTCACCGAAACTACTTTTTGAAATATAAAATATAGTTATTGCTCGACAGGGGGCGCTGGGGGGCACATCAACTCAAAAATTGCCAAATTGTTGTTGGGTCGGGAACTGCGGACACGTTTCAATGTCTTGTTACCAGATTATGAGTATGATAATGAGTTGAGAGATCGACTCTCAAAAAGGCAGGCAAAGCAAAAAGAATATCATGGTGGAAAACGCAATATTTGTTTTATACCGGGTGAAAGTGTAACAGTGCGGAACTATCGGAAAGTGAACTCGAAATCGTGGGTTAAAGGAGTTATTTTTAGAAAAATCGGGAGATCTGTATATATTGTGATCATTCCAGAACTTAACGTTAAATGGAAGCGTCGTTTGAACCAAATAAAAAAATATCATTTTACTGAATCAAGAATTTTAGAAAAAAGGGAGATAACAAATGATGAAAGCGAAACAGAAAACGGGGATTCAAATGACGTTCCCACTGAAATTGTATTCACCGATAAAAAAATTGGTACTTATGAAGACAGGGTTTGCAATGACAGACCAAAGAGAATGGTCAAACCCCCAGAACGGTGGGCATATGATTAGCTATTTTTTGTTTATATATTTTCAAATATTTTTTAGGGGGGAGATGTTACATGTGTATGAATATTTATATTCCATTTATTTGTGCCACAGGGTATAAGTATTGGTCTTTCATTGTAAACAGAAGTAAACTGATAAAAAACTGCCATAGGTTTTTGATACTTTCAGGTCGATTGAATACGAGCATTGTTTTACTGAATCGAAGAGAATAAAGTTGGCTTATTCAGAATCGTGTTTCTTTTTGGTTGTTTCAGCACCCTCACATTAGGGTGTAATATGTTACACCATTAAAATATCCAGACAACAGAAAAAGGCCCTGAGAATAAGAATGAATCCTTTGTAGAGCTGATTGTCCAGCTCATGGTTGACTAGTATATCAAAATAATACCTCACTAAAATTCTGATAGTTTTTTAATTTTTTGAGAATCGATTATTTTATTTTGGTTTTTTGAATGCCACAGCTACATGACTCCGTTTCTCTACATTGTAAATTCAATACCAAACCCAGATCAGAGTCCAATATAAAAGTATTAGTGCCACAGCTTTGAAGAAGAAAAAATATGTATTTATCGCATTCAGAATTAAATTTTTTAAAAAGTGGATAACCAATTCTTTAATTCGGTCTGTTTATGAAAGGAATCACATTTATAATAAACTAAAAAAAAATCCCCAAAATGAAGAACTACAACTTGAATACATATAAGAGTACTCTAGGCAAGATATTGGAATATAAAAAAAATATTATAAATCACGCATAAATAAAAAATGAAAGAAATGCATATATGGAATAATATCAATGAAATTTTTGGTGCTTACAAAACTAATTATATACAGTGCGGCTTTTTTTAGTACCCCCCACCCATTTTAACTTTTGAACGGTTCAACGTAGAAATATGAATAAAAAACTGTTTGGAGGGTTTCACCGATACTACTTTTTGAAATATAAAATATAGTTATTGCTCGACAGGGGGCGCTGGGGGGCACATCAACTCAAAAATTTTAAATGGCATGGGGGGTCAAGTATCACATCGTTGAAAAGAAAATTCAATTCTCTTCACAACCATCTAATTTTTTTAAAATTAATTCAGTTGAAATTTTATTCACAATCCAAATTCAAAATATCAAAAATAAATGCGGATCTGAAAACTTCTCATACCTCGATAAATTTGAACGGTTTGTTGTGGAATAATGAAACCAAAAATATTTTGAAGGGTATTACCGATACTACTTTTTGAGAGAAGAAACATTGAAATTACTCGACAGATGGCGCTAGGGATAGATCAACTTGAAAATTTCGAAAGGCATTTAAATCGATTTTGAGAAAAAATTTCTCAACAAAATTCAAAAATATTCAGATGGTTGTGAAGAGAATTGAATTCTCTTTTCAACGATGTGACACTTGACCCCCCATGCCATTTAAAATTTTTTAGTTGATGTGCCCACCTGCGCTCCCTTTCGAGCAATCACCATATTTTTTGTCTCAAATAGTAGTATCGGTGAAACCCTCCAAATAGTTTTTTATTCATGTTTCTACGTCGAACCGTTCAAAAGTTAACAGGGGGGGGCTAAAAAGAGCCGCACTGTATATACAGGGTGTTATTTAGGTACGTGGCCAAACTTAAAGGGGTGATTCTTTGAGTGATTCTAAGACGAAAAGTTTATATAAACATAGGTCCGGTAATGCTTCGTTTTCAAGATACAGGGTGTCAAAATTTTTAAAAGAAATCGTTTTTGTCGTGAATATCTTAATAACCCTTCAACCGATTTTATTGAACTTTGGTAGTGTTATTGAAGGTCGTAAAGGTCGAATTTAACCCTAACTATATCAAAATTATCATGTCCAGTGGCGTCCCGGAAGGCACTGTAACCAATATTTTTGACAGAAAACATGTGCGCCACTGATTTTTTTGCAATTCTTGTATTTGTTTCACATTAAGCAACTGAAATTACAACTTTTTTATATCTCGAATTTTTTTCGTATCTTGCTTTGTTTTTGAGAAAAAACATAAAAATCACTTCATTGCACGTCCCTGGCACAACACAATAAAAAAATGTTTTTATAGGGTTTTTAATGATTACAGGTGAATAATCTGTTATGCTTAAAAATTGTTCGTTTCATTTGGCCAGTGCGTGCATAGTGGTAACGCCGGAAATGCCAAAGCAACATCAAACAAGAAACACCCTTTATTAAAACCACACTGAAACAAAAATGGTACCTAGGCAATTTGTTTCTGTAAGAATACATTCAATAATAACTAACACAAAACTTACAATAGTTGCTCAAAATGTCCTCCTTCAACTTCAATGCAAGCAATAACATCGATTCCCGAACACGTTGAAATATTTCCGGCGTATGTCTTATCTGATCACATGAATCCCGTATTCGTTGGATTAATTCTTCTTCAGTGTTGACTGGAGTTTTATAAACGAGGGACTTCAAATGTCCCCAAAGGAAAAAATCCGAGGGATTTAAATCCGGTGACCTGGGCGGCCATGACTGTGGACCTGCGCGACCGATCCAGTTTTCTCCATAAGTTTCATCCAGAAATTGACGTGCTACTATGCTGAAGTGAGGTGGAGCCCCATCGTGCATGAACCACATTGCTCCTCTTACTGCCAGTGGGACATTTTCTAGTAGTACAGGTAATACAAATTCCAAAAAAATGACGATACTCTTGACCATTTAATCTCGGGAGTAAAAAAATGAGGTCCAATGGAATAATCGCCAACAATACCAACCCAGACATTCACGAAAAACTGCTGTTGATAATTATTTTCTATAACCACATGGGGATTTTCTTCTGCTCAGATATGGTTGTTATGAAAGTTCATAATTGAATTATGGGAAAAACACGCTTCATCGGTAAATAATATACTGGATAAAAATGTCGGAGATGCAACCTGTTGTTGCAAAAGCCGTAGTATAAACAACTCGCTTGGGAAAATCCGCAGGAAATAACGCTTGAACACGCTGTATGTGGTAAGGATACAGTTGGTCTCTTTCAAAATCTTCCATACAGTAAAGTGAGAAATGTTTAATTGTTGTGCAAGTTTGCTTGTGCTTGTATCGGAGCAACGCTCAACTTCATGTAAAACTTCTTCCTCCAGCGCCACTGTTCTTACCGTTGCAGGTCTCCCAATAAGAGCAGCCGACCTTTGAAAGGTGCCTGATTCGCACAGCCTTTCATATATTCTCACAAATGTTTGCCTATTTGGAACATTTCGATGAGGATATCTTTCTTGATAAATGCGTCTAGCCGCTCTGGAATTGCCTTGGGCCATTCCATAGACAAAATGCATATCGGCCATTTCCGAGTTGTAAACCGAACCATTTTCAGATATCAGTAACAAATTTTATATCTCAAAACTCTTGAAAACACTTCAAATAATTACTATCAAATAATTACGTACCGTTTCAATTTGTGACAGTTATGAAGTTAAATTTGTTTGAACATTTGTTGTTCCATCCATGGCCCTCTTACTTTAGTTTCAAAACACTGCAGTAATACATAACAACATTATTTGTTTCATCGAAAACAGGTAATATGAGCGAAAAAAATTAAAAGATGACTTCCTTGTAATATTAATTGTTCAATCATAAATAAAAATGTCTTTATTGCATGTCTATGGACAACAATGAGCCCATTTTGCAGCTCGAGCCGAAGCCAAGAGCCGAAAGCTAGTGCTGCAATTCATACATACATTTTTTTTTCATTGCATTAATTTTGATAGAAAATTATAAGACAATACAAAAATTGCAAAAAAATCAGTGGCGCACATGTTTTCTGCCAAAAATATTGGTTACAGTGCCTTCCGGGACGCCACTGGAAATGATAATTTTGATATAGTTAGGGGAAAAAAAATCTTGATCTTAATTTTTTGTTTACATGAATTTTAATAATACTACCTACTTTTACATGTTATTTTTCACATATTTGTTAATTAACTAGTTGTGGTTGTAAGTTTTCATTTTATTTTAATATATTTACATAAATAAGAATTCATTTGTTCTTGGTGACAATGATGGATATTGATTGATTGATTAAAGAGAATTGCAAGAGCTTCTCACCTCGAACTTTTTTGCCACTGAAATATTACGGAGTGAATCATACCCTTCCTTGAAGATTGAGGTGGTGCAGTTGAAAATACTGGAAACGTGTCATCCTTTGAAAACAAATGGACGATTCAATATTGTATCAAAATTTAATCAAACTGCTATTTTCCGAAATCTATATAAACCGTTCCCGTAGTCTCGCAACCCCTTGTTGATTCTGGACAATTACCGTGTAGGAATCGGAAGTCTCATGGAAGCCACAGCTCCCCGATTATGTTCCGGTGTTTCTGCGTTCATTACCTAATTATGCCCTCACCCTAGCGTGGATTATCCGACAATCTGAATCAAGATTCGAAGCTGCCACTATTATGATTGACTGGTATTTATAACCTCAATGATTACTTTGCACCACATTTTGGATTTTATAAATTTCTTTCGACTTTGATAATCCATGTCATCACATAAAATTATTTAAACCCATGACTTATTTTATTTATTCACCTTCACAACTTTTATTAACTGGACTTTTAATAAAAAATATGTTTTGATGTGTTCATAATTTCATGTTCGTATGATTATTTGTACTGTAATGCAATTACCAGAACCATCTGATGATTGTTTGTAGTTTTGTTATGCCCATTCTGACTTCCAATATTTTTTGTTCTAAATGTATGTAGGCACCACATTTTAATTCTTATTTAAACATTTATTCTTTCAATTTTGTGACTATCACATTAGCTTTGTCCACGAGACCTTGTTCTTCTGACGATAAAGTATATCTTGATTGATTGATAGTCTGTAATGTATTTGTAATGTTTTTGAAGTCAGTCCGAGAAAAGAATATCACCCTTGGAGATATCAGAAACTGTAATATAGATACAGTATTGGATTGATGGAAAAAAAGTTGCGTCATAGAATGGCCATTCATATTGCACTATTACATTTAATTTTTTTTCTTCAGTGTCAACATTTTTCGAAATGAATAGATTCTCTGTTAATGAAAAAACTGACATATATTGTATACAGTGTCTGTCAAGAATTTGTCATCATATGTAAAAAAATAATATATAATTTTGAAATTTGACTAGGGCGTTGAATTTTACTTTAAAAAATATTATAAATGACCTATTTCGACGAAATCACGTCACTTTACCTGTCAAATGCATTTTTTTTCAAAATAATCGCCTAAAATGGGCTGATTTGTTTGAATTTTGAAACATTTTAAAGAGGAAAGTTTATAGTTCGATTTTACATATTTAAACGTTCTACCGCAACTTCTATTTCTGCAATTTTTTTGAATTCACGAAATTATTTTATGATGTAGTAAAAAATTGTTACTTCGACAAAATTGCTACTTTGACAAAACTATTTCATACCTAGGGCTTCACCATAATACTAACTTTTGATTACTGAGTATCGATAAAAGTTTTCTTTAAGAAAATGACAAAGCCGTTTCAAATTTCTGTTGTGTTTGATGTGAAGTAAAGCATTTAGGACAGACATTTATTTTAATTGATGATTGTCAGTACCAAAAAATAGTGCCAAACTCGATAATTCGAAGTGCTTTCAAGTTTAAGACTTTTCCACAATAAATTTTAAGCTAGTAAAATACCAATTTTTCAATTTCTTTGTATATGTAAACAGTTGTTACTGTTGTTGCAGATTCTGTCTGTTTTCACCATATTCCAATAGTGTGTTATTTTTTGTTTTGTTCATTTTAATATTAGGATATTTATGTTCCTCTCATCATTTCAAATTTTGAATGTTGGTTCGACACAGCCATCTTAGAATTTCTATAATTACATGTCGTTAGTTCTTTGAAATTTGACGAACATTCTTTTTAATTTTATTTGTTTATATTGAATACATTGATTTGATCTAATTATCTTTTAATATCCAGTCCTGATTAGGCGAATACAGTAAATACATTTTTCTACAACCACACTTCAAAACATGCTTTTCTGCATAGTTTTACGTTCACAAACATGATTATTTCTCACAATAATTGAAATTTGACATTAGTGTGCCGCAAAGTGACATTTCTGTGCAAAAATTTTCAGTACCTAATGTCTAAGCAATACAGTTTTCATGACAGCAAGGTGAAAGTACATTTTGAAAATTCTGCATTTCGAAGTGATATTCGATCAGGCAACTTCAAGAATGAATAGACAAAGTCTATTGGTTTATATAATATGAGGGAAATTGTCGTACAAATTAATAATATTCTGAACAAAAATCATAGATATCACTACTGCTGTCTCAAATACCCACATACACACTATCCATTGCTAGGCAACGGAGCAACATCTATCGAATCATTTGAATGTCAACAAACGTCAAGCATAAAATATTCGTAAAATATTCTTGTCCCGTCATTTTTTAATGAGATTGAACTAAAATGGATAGCGACAGTTCTGAAATTGAAAATACTCCGCCAGAACTAAGAGAACAAGTTAATTCATTGTCATTGAATTTACTACCTACAACTTCAAGAGGAAAATATAAGAATGAGTCACTGACATTTCATTCCGTCTTATAGTATAGTATTATTTTTAGCAAAAAGGGTGTTGTAGAAAAAGTATAGTGTGTAACACGAGCAGAAATGCAATTTCTCACTCGTTTGAATTGCAGCACTCGCTTATAGTTCGATTTCACATATTTAAACGTTCTATCGCAACTTCTGTTTCTGCAATTTTTTTGAATTCACGAAATTATTTTATGATGTTTTAAAAAATTGTTACTTCGACAAAATTGTTGCAGCACTCGCTTGCGCTCGTGCCGCAATTTTTTCAAACTCATGAGTAATTAGCACTTTTCTGCACTTGTTGCACAATATACTATTTCCGTGTTGCACGACTTCCCGTGTTCGGCTTCGTCTCCCACGGGAACATGTCGCACACGCACGGAAAAATCCTATTTTCTGAACTCGTAATGAAATATACTATTTTGAAACATCCACAGCTTTGCTAAAACACCAAAACGAACGGTATCCCGTGACATCTTTCAAGGATACTATCTCCCCCTGCATATTTTTATATTCCCTGCCTACTCTGCTATGATCAGACAGACCCAAGATTTTCACCTGAAGCCTAGCCAAATTTTCCACCCTCATGGTTTTTTTCGTCCTTTATAAGAGTTTCAAAACATTTTATTGACTAAGGGCCGGTATTATAAAACTATTTTGACAGACGTAATGAGACTTTTATAAAACTGCCATTTCAAAGCTGAAGTCAACTTGAATGTTAAAATTAAAGTTAACTTCGGGAGATTTTTATAATACCGACCCTTATAAGTATGAGTTTTTAATCAATTTTCACAAATTAATTCGATACAGTAATCCAACTGAATTAAAATGAAGGAACGAGGTGAAAACATTTCTGTTTTTCACCTATTTCCACGCAACCCCTACACACGATCGCTTTCCGTCCGATTCGATGGGTCAGATTAGTCTGGGCTTATATCAGTAATCTTGAATAATGAGGAATACGTTGGTATTACTCCCCAATTGCCGGAGGATATTCCAGATCCGTAAATGAGAAAGGTCCACTTCAGAGAGGGTGTTGTGGGTATTCGGTTCGATTAAAACGGGATATTTCAAAAGAGAACTATATTCATCGAAAACTTCGATTCGCGGAATTGCTATCAGTTCAGAAAACGCCTGGATATTTTCAAGTACAGTGTTCCACTTTTCAATAGATGATATTGAGCTAGGAAATGATTCGTGTTCCATTGAGAAGATAAAATATACAGGGATGAGATATTACTTCAACCCTACTTGAGAGAGTTCAATTTTTCAGAGTATAGTGGTGTCATCTTCAAATAGGGTTAGCTTCCTTGAATTACATACAATAAGAAAAGGGTGTGACCGAACACAAATCCTCGTGAAACAATACTCACAGAGAAATGATGATGATGACACTATTTCGAACTGAACGTGAACTATTACAGGGACGTGGTTGGGCTCCAGTCAGGACACTGCCACCTGGCAAAACATCTGCGTCTGCTGGGTATACACCAAGACTCCACACAGATTCTGTGAGGACGAAACAGCAACCCACAAACTGTTTGAATGCGATGCTCTGGCTACCGATGGACATCTTCAGACAACTAGTACAGAAGATATCATTGCACAGAAAAATCTTGTGATACATGTTGGCGAAAAGCCTAAATGATCCTGACATATTTAATTCTTTCAGGTCATTTACATGAAGCAAAAACAAAATTGGGCCAAGAACTGGGCCTTGTGGTACGCCTCAACGTATATTGGCAATTCTGGATATTGTTTTCAAACCTGTGCTCGACCTGACTTCAGTCTCGAATTTTCTTATAATAGTCTAGAATTTCATGGATTTTCTAGAACTTATGTTTCACTATTTGAAGAACACAATATGGAGCTTTGAAAGAATAGTTATTTATGTACCAAGGACGAAATACTGTCTATTATAGTCGAGCCTGCAAATTGATAGCCGAGGCGCAGCCGAGGATAGCAAGCAGGCGAGACAGTAGACAGTTTTTCGCCGAGGTGCATATTACATTTTATCGTCGACCTCTACATACCTTTATGAGTAAGTACTCGCATGTTTGCTGACCTCAGCTACGTCCAACTCTTCGAACTGCAGACTCGATCATAATTTTAATGAATATAAACAAAATGTATTTGAAGTGTAACAACTCTCTATTTCAATTATACTACAAAATTAAATCAATCTCGAAGATGAATATTGAACGTACAGTTTGTGCAATTATTGATATTAATTCCAGCTGTCGAAGAAGATGCAAGAGACAAGTTTTGATCTTGGGTTTTGATTTCGTAAATAATTTGACAACAGCAAATGACAGTTATTGTCACAGGCGCCTATGTATTAATTAAAACGTGGATTTACGAAAATGACTCAATCGTCGCTCTCGTACCGTGCCGTATCATAGTGACCACAGGGGACGAAAAGAGTTTGCGGACGAAAAGTGTTTGCGGACAAAAAGTACTTGCCTTCAAAAATAGTCGATTTTTCGTCCGGAAATTAGTACGTAAAATGTCATTTTTTGCAGAGGTCGACGAACAAATAACTTAAGATATTTGTTGAACATTTCAAACAATGAAAGTGTCAAGTGAGCTGTGAGGTTAACAATGTAAAGCTGATTATTGTCCAGAGCTAGTAAATGCCGTTATCCAAGAACAAGCATTTATTTGAGAATCTGCAAATGTCCCATTCCAAATCTTTAGTCACCTTGAAACCGTTACAGATTTCATTTCCTATTTCCTAAACTGGTTTCTGTATTGCTCGATTTTCCTCCTGAGTGTGTCGTTTTATTTCCTTTGAGGGGCGAATTCGAAAGTCTTTGGAAAATAATGAGTTGCTACCGAGTGGAAATTCGAATGAAAGGGATTATAGAATTTTCCAACTTTTAACATAATTCTAATTCAACTTCAGTAGATTATTTCGCTTATACGACTACCTTGGTTTAATTAATTTAGTTTAAATTAACTTCATAATGCGGATTAGGGCCTTCATAAATAGGGATGGAAGAGATTTTTTGAATTATCGCAATATAGGATTGAGATTGGGTCCAGTGATTTCAAATGGACTCATGAATGGAATGAAAGTGGAAGTTGGAACAACTCGTCACCTTTTGGTGGTAATAGAATGAAAGGACTGGTTCTATCTCTCTCTCTCTTTCTCTCTATTTCGTAAACGTTTTCTGTTACGGATGCATTAATGAAGCAATAAAGACTGAGCGGGTGAGGAAAAAAGTGTTCAATGTCTAAGAAGTAAATCTCAATAACAAGAAACATGTCTATATCAATAGGAAAAAAGTTCATAGTTGTATACTGATACATATATAGGCAAACATATCTGCAAATACATACAGACAGATATACAGGGTATATCTTGACGAGTTAGCAAAAAATCTCAACTTTTTCAAATAGGAACTTCCTTTTTTTTCAACGTTCAATTCTATTATAAAAATAAACCCTAGTTATAATACAGTTCCCTATACCAAAAACTGTTGATTTTGGAGATATTCTACAATTTAAGTTATATTTACGCGAGGACCCAATTACAGAAAAATCTTGTATTCAAGACACAAATCTTCATTAGAATAAAAAATTTCAAATTTATTTTCAGTGTCAAACAAGAACGTTTTAATTTTTTTTCCATTCCAACAAATGTTAAAACACATTGCCTTCAACTTCCAAGCATTCTTCACATCTCCGTATGACGTCTCCTGCAACTGGTCTTATCATGTCTTATCATCTCTGCTGAAAATATTCCTATGTTGTTGCCGTTTGAGAATACACCTCGTTTTTCACTCAACCTCAAATACAAAAATCTATTAGGGTGAAATCGGGCGATCGCACTGGCCATAATTGAATACCGTCAGTTCCAAACCATTGGTTTCATCATATTGATAACAATTTTTTTTATGGTCAGCTAGCGTCAGTCGTTCCAAATGATCCGTATCGAATTTTCTCAAATTATTCTGATATGGTTCACCTGAAAATCGAATAAGCTGTAGGTCTGTTATGTATTTGCTGTATACTATGAATGCGTATTGCATAGCTACTGGCACAGTATTTTCAAAGATTTCTATTTTTGAACTGCTAAAAACAAATCATCCAGAGCTTGCGTATGCGCAGTGCCGTTCAGAATTCAGTGAAAAAAAAATAAATTTTTTTAACAATTTGTCACGGAGTAAAATCTTATAAACTACATAGTTGCCTATTTGAAATCAAAATACTAAAGCTTATGCCACTAGAAAGTCTCTCGAGGAAAAGTTCAGTGTGATTGACAATTTGTTGCCCTATTCAATAAAATGTGATTTTTCTGAGAGTTTGTGAATGTTTCAAGTTCAAGCGATGATAAATGGTTTGAAAAATACCTATGATGACGTTGTTTGAGATTGCTTGGCGGTAAATTGGATTGGAACACTTTTTACTCCGCTTTTCAATTCATGAGTTTTTTTACTGTCCTTTCTAGGTTCTGGTATTTATATTTGTTTCGATCATTTCTCAATTTTTAGTATTTCAACATGTAATAACTTTTAAAATTAATTTTGTATCAAAATTTCACCTTCGGCTTGTCTCCATGTTAATCAGCCTCTCTTGTAAAGAACATGGCAATGGGTTAGTCGCTTAATTCTAACTTCGCTTCGTCTCGCCAAAATAAAGACTACTGTGTTATTATGTACCAGGAGATTATTAAATTCTAACAATTGCAATCATGAATATGGTTAAAAAAAATAGTCATCAAAGTTACCATTTAATATTTCCATCAGTGTGCTAATAAACAATTTACTGGGAGTTCCTTCGATAAGAAATGTTTTCAATTAGTTAAAAGTTTTGTCGGTTATGGTGTTAACTATTGATTTTTTTTTTATTTTTTATATTCATTTGTAATGGAAATCTGGAAATAAATACAGTATGATGAAATAGGCTACCATATTGAGGAACCGAACTACAAACTAGATTTCACGTTGTCATTAAACACTGTCATACGGCTGTCTTCGTTATGTTATGTTTTCCAATTATGATATATGACACCAAGAATTTGTTTGGCTGCACATGTCATTGTACTGTATTGGATTTAGTTTTCCTTCCTCGGATGCTGGTCCTTTCACCAGCTATATCTCAGCCTCTTGGGCTTTTTGTGTTTTCCGTGTTGGTTTTACAGCACCCACTCCGTAACTCTGGTCCCCTGTACCAGTCTGTACAGGTTCTTCACCGGTTGGCTGTTGTATTCTTCGGGAGTTAAATTGGGTTTCCCAAAAATTGCCTGTCTCTTGCGGTCTAATGCCTCACATTCTGACAGTATATGTTTGGCTGTTTCTGTCCCTTTACCACATTGTCTGCAGGAAAGTTCTCCGTTGTACAGACCCATTTTGTGCAGGTGTTTTCTCATTGGACTGTGACCAGTGAGAAGACCCGTTATTGTTCTAACTTGATTCCTGCTCAGCTTGAGTAGTTCTTCAGTTTTGTGTTTGACGGTTCTTCAATGTATGTTTTCCCGTGGTGCATGAGGGGGGCTTCGTGCCACCTCTCCTTTTGTTTTCGCTTGACCCAGTCCCGAATGCATCCTCGAATGTCGGATTTATTAATCCCGAGTGCGGGTTCTGGGCCAATATATGGAGTTGATGAGCCCTTTCTAGCTAGCTCATCAGCTTTTTCATTGCCCTCGATACCGCAGTGTCCTGGAACCCACATTAAAGTTAATTTGTTGTGTTCTGTGAGAACACTGAGTTCTTCTCGGCATTCCCATACCAGTTTCGATGTCACCTTCGGGTTCATAAGAGCCTTCAGTGACGCCTGGCTATCGGTGCATATTGGTGTATTGGATAGAAAAGCTTGATTTTGAGCCACCAAACAATGTTCGAAAATTTTGTCAGAGACTTTCAAATGAATGATTTGAATGAAATCGACAAAGTAGGAGCACCTGGTCTCTCCAAATATTTCCACAAGTGGAAAAAAGAGGCAAACATCTGTCAGAAAACAACTACTTTCCTGGCAATACCACGACGGATATTGAACTACATTTGCTAGATTTGTGCAACGTTCTTCCAAAAGAACCCAATTGCAATTCTTATTGTAATCAAGCAAAGTGGTGTCTCGACTGTGTTGATTTCAATTAAATCAGTCAATTTTTATCCAAAATTGACACATGGATCCATTGTAGTACTGCTTTTTTTAGATGAGTGTTATTTATATGGTAGCCGTGTTCTGTAACTTAATTTTTTAGTGTATATTGAGTTTTTACACTTATTTGTGTTGAGAGGGAGATTATTTTCGACTCGAAAAACATGCGACAATTCAAGATATTTTTGTAGAAGTAGGTATTACATTATAAAAATTAAAATTTTAAAAGAAATCTTCAAATAATGATTTCTTACGTAATTTTCTAACTTTCCGCCTAGTGCAAATTTCAGCATGCTCTAGTAAATTTTCTATTTTGAACTTCCTTCTGACTTATCAGTATAACGATAATAATAATGTTTGTTCTTCAAATAGTAGGTTATATAAGTTATTACAAAATTACAGAGAAATTACAATAGAATTATGGATTGACGTGGCAGTTGATGGAAATTCATAGTATATGACACTAAAGTAAAGAAGAAAATTTCTGCAAAGAATTAAATATCATAAAACAGATAGCTGTTAACAATGGATATCAAGTCAAATCAATAGAGAACATTCTTGCTAAAGAATTACAAAGAAAGGCTATCCAAGAAGTGTACCCCACTGTGAGGAACCTTGACAATAATTACAAAACTTTAACTTATTCAAGACCCGTTTCAGAAAAAATAGTATCATTTCTGAAAAAACAAAATTCAAGAGAAGCATTCAGAACAGATAACACGTTGGGAAGGTTTATCAAAAATAATGAAGATAAAACACAAAAATCTGAAAAATCAGGAGTTTATACATTGAATTGTGGATCTTGTTCCAAGGTATATGTAAGCCAGACTGGTCGACCATTCAAATGCCGCGTACGTGAACACCGTAAGAATTATGTAGAGAATAAAACACATTCAACATAATATGCCAATCATGTTTTGGAAGAAGACCATGACTTCGATGAAAACTTTGAAATCCTTCATGTTGAAAATAAGGGTATTAGACTTAATTATTTAGAATTCTTGGAAATTGATAAACTGAAAAATTCGAATTGTTTACTAAATGATAAATTGGACCTTGTTCAACGAAGAATAGTTTAATGTATTACATTCGCTTGAGAAAGATACTAAGCGTGTTCCGTTTCATGCATTCATCGCATCACTGTTGCAGACATAATCAAGCGTTCCGTTTCAACTAACATTGACGTTGGTGGGTTGAATCGGAACGATTTTTGCTTGCGTGGTGCATGCCGTTTCCCGCAGATGTTGACATTTATCACTTTATCAGTCAACCAAATTCTTATGTAACAAAAACAAATCTGTTGATCTAGTAAATGAAATAATATGGGTAGAACGAAAGTGTTTATGACAAGAGTAGGAATTAAGCGAGCTTTGTATGAATGAGAGTAGCTCAGATTCTGATACAAGTGATAGTTATGAGGATAATATCGTCTGTCCCACGCCAAAACCGCTAAAATATGCTGATTCCAGTGTTCTGACTTCAATATGTAAAATACTAATTTACTACCAAAATTTTCAATGCCAAGCTTACAAAAGTGCTACCAGGTGAACGAGAGTGAAATGTGAAAACTTACCTAGGTTTTCAAAGCAAGAAGCACTAATATTCTTAAAACTCTTCTCATTCGAAATGACAAATTGCATATTCGTGATTTTGGCATGAGACCGAAGATATGATGTTGAATGAATTAACGATTTTTGCTTCCATTGTACGGTAAATCAGGTAAATGTGATAATGCACGATACTGGACACTTCATCAAATATCAAATGTAAACTCTTTGTTTTGACTTTTGAGTTTGACAGATCTAACTTGGATCGCATTCATCGCTGCTAGACGAACGGGCAGTAGTTCATGCACTTTCGATGTCTCAAGGCCAAAGAGGGGAATATAAAAGTGGGCGTGTCAATGCGCTCCCAATGTAGGAAACGGAACGGTCTAATGCGCATTATGTCCTCAATGCATGAAACGGAACACGCCTACTGTGTATCGAAACATGCGTAGACAATAAATCTGTGAAAATTTAATCATGTTTACCTTAATGTCATACAATAGAATTGGTTTTTACTATAGTAATAGTAGTAAAAGTTGTGAGGAATTGAATAATCAGTGGATAACACAGAAGCTTTCATTCCAAGGAAGCCATCGCTCGTACAAAACTTAATATAATTTTGTGTACATGTGGTTTTGAATATAAAAACAAGAAATAGAAAAACTATGAAATAATTTGTAACAACAACACATATCTATTAACATTATATCCCTAGGGATTCCTTCTTTACCTTAACTTAACTTAACTATATTGTACTCAATTAACAAATAAAATGTATTTTCATTCAAACCCGCCGTACGAAAATTAACGTGAGTCACTCCGCCGAAAAAACAATGTTACTGTGCAAACATATTCATTAAAAGCAAATAACAATCTGAAAGAACGAAATTCCCGAGCGCAGATTGTATCGCCTTTGTTAAATTCAACATGAAATTGGTCGAGCGCCGTATCCTGTCCGAATTATCTGGGACATATGAATTTCCATATACAGCATAATGCAGAGCATCTGTATGTACAACGAAATCATTTTCAGATGCTGCCCGATAACTGTGTATATTCTATTTTCCATTGTTGGAACGACTATATTCCACGGGATGGATTGTTGAACGTGATCGAATCGATTCAAAATTCATTATTTCAGAGTTAATATTGAACCCGTCTGTCAGGAGCACTCCTAGGTTTTCAGCAAATGCTGTTTATTCCAGCGACCTGTTCATAATAAATGGTTGATTTGTATGACCTGTGTTAATATCACTTTTGTGAATGCATGAAGACCAATGACGCCTCAGTTATGAATAATCCATTAGTACTTTGTGTGTCTGGAACATTTCAATTCAAATCCATAGTTTGAAAGGTTGTGCAAATACCCACAGATTTTGAACTGTCTCACAGTAATAATACGAGTAATAATAAATTATTGCAATAAATATATATATAAATAAATTACAATGTTTATATATTATACCTGAAATACCTTGAGTTTGTTAATATATATATATATATATATATATATATATATATATATATATATATATATATATATATATATATATATATATATATATATATATATATATATATATATATATATATATATATATATATTATCAAACTCAAGGTATTTCAGGTATAATATATAAACATTGTGATTTATATATATATATATATATAAGGATGGATTTAGCGAGGGGCAATATATGAAAATATAAGTAGAAAAGTTATTGGGTATAACCCTCAAAATGTTCTGCAACCGTAGACACGTGTTTCGAGTGTTGTACATCTTCGCACTTGATTTTACCGTACTGATGAGAGCTTAAGCTCGAAACACGTGTCTACGGTTTATGTTTCTGAATCTTCTGTTTCGATTGTGAATTGTATGTATGGGTCATAACTATTGAAAGTATCCAAAGTTTCAGTTATACCATTTTTAGGTAATGCTAAAATTATATCATCCACATATATCAGATCTCTCAGTACCTTTCCTGGATGCAAAACTTATACGATCGATTGATAACACAATATTAATTGATATAGAAAACCATGCAGTTCAGGAAGGTATTTGAATTTCTTTTCTTATCATAAATTTTCGATGAAAGTGAATTTGTTGAAACAAATGAAAGACAGAGTACTCAAAATTTCTGATATATCTTTTCATAATAAAAATTTGAAAATACTTCAAGAACTTTTCATGCAAAATTCTTATCCACCATCTTTAGTTAATAACATCTTGTTTAGCTCATTTTTAACAGAAGTTGATAATAGTGTAAGACAAAATATGAATTCTCATAATGAACAACCTGTTGCAGATTTGAATCAAAATTCAATTTTCTATGCTTCATTACCTTATATCAAGGAAATAACACCCAAACTAACCAGAATTTTACAACCATTTGATAATATCAAAATTGCAAATAGAACAGTTACTTCAATAAGACAAATATATTCAAAAGTAAAGGACAAAAATGTTATTTTCTCACTTTCAAATGTTGTTTATAGTATCCTTTGTCTTGATTGTAAAAAAAATTACATTGGCCAAACAAAAAGATTACTAAATTACAGAATCACTTCTCATAAAAGTGATAGTAGACTACATCCTGAATGATGTGCTTTAGCAAAACATGTCAATGACCTTGACCACCGAATGAACTACCCTTCAACAACAGTTCTTGCAAGAGAATCACATCTTTCAAAATGATCTTTCTTAGATATGGCCTTTATCTCTCTAGAGAATAACTCCATCAATAAAGGAACAGATATAAGCCATTTTAGTGAAATTTATTCTTTTTTACTTTCTCTTGACATTAAACACCATGAAATCAGAGTAACCGAACGCAGAAATTCTAACCTACACTGAAGTTTATTTGTCTCGGAACAAAATAATGTCACTTGTCAAATTAATAACTGTCACATTTGAAAATAAAAAAATGAACTGTGTCTCTATGTACAACTAATTTGTCATTTCGTCCAGTTCTGTATTTTTTAAAAAAAGAACTGAAAATACTGCATTTCTGATATGTATAATTAGCAGAAACTTAATCTTTTTTAAAAAAATGTTTCTTATAAATAACTGTTATGAACATATATGTAAGCATCCTCAAATAAGATGTGAGTACTTATAATTTTGAATTTACAATCTTATATGACATTTCCAATTGTAGTCTCCCTGATGATGGAATAAAAGATTCCGAAAGCTTGGAAAAACTTAAAAGAGTTTCCTTTTACATCGCTGTAGGCCCTACAATTAGTTTTACTATATATATATATATATATATCGCGTGAATTGAAATATCTACATATAATTTCATTGCAATAAACAATAACCCAAAGAAACCATGGACGGTTGTATATGGGGTAGTTAGTACATTTTACAATTTTTATTTTTCCTAGTTGAAGTAGCAGTGATCAGGTAAATGTTGACAAAATTCATTAATATTCACAAGACAATTAGATAATATATATACAGGGTGCTTCACAACAAATGCGCAGGACTTCGGGATGTGACAGCTTGCTGAAAAACACGAAAAAAAGTTTCTATCAACTTACCCTCCAAAACTCAACATTCTCGAAACACAGGGTGTTGAAATAAAAAAAAAACATTGTTCCTTGCGAATATCTCTGGAACCGTCCATCGCACAAAAAACAGACTTTGAATGCACCCTCTACTCACAAAAAGCCATGTTTTGTGCAAATTCTTCACTTTTAAAAATTCATAATTGGTGAAGATTCTGAAGGGGCAGTGGGCGTTCTCTTCCCCAACTTCCACGCCACTGGAAAAAGCACGATCCCGAGCCGCCTACCCAGTGACATATATCACCATCGGAATTGTCTCTCATAGAATGAAATTCTTGCCACTTCTAGGTAGGATCTAGTGCAAGAAAAAGCTGGACAAGAATGTATCAAAAACATAAAAGTGTAGAAACAGGAAAATTACTAGAAGAAGAAGAATTTGGAATCGCCAATGAATTCAATAATTGTTTCAGCAAAATTGGTTAACCACTAGCTAATCAAATGAAAAGGAATAAAAACTATAAAATGAAAAGTAAAAATAAAAAATGAAAAGCAATAATTGGAAGAAGAAATATTTAGCGAGAAAACAACCCCTTTCAACTCAATTGGAACATTTCAATTCGAGAACGGTGAGAGATAGAGCAATTCTGCGTACATCAATCGTTTTATATTGGTCGAAGTGTACGCACAGTGTACACGACACTGTAGATTTCAAGTTGATCGAACGAAAAAGAAAAAATATCATTTCCATTTTGAAATTCACACAATATACGTAAAATTTCAAGTTAATTTCGAAAATACACTAATTTATGCTCAGATACAAGATTTAGCTGGAAAAGGGAATTAAAGATAGAAAATTCGAAATTGCAGAGGTTTCGTAAAAATCATTATGAAATTTAGTTGATTCGCAATCGACTTAGAATTTGGAATGCTTATAAATAATATATTGAATTTTATGAAGAATGAGACAAATGATTAGGAAAAAAATTGCCAAGAAAAAACTACTTTCAACTCGATTTAATTTTTTCAATTCAGGAATGGTAATTCTGCCCACGCCAATCGATTCAAAATGGTCGAATTAGTATATGCTGTAGAATTCAAGTTGATCGAAAGGAAACAAAATTTACCCCTAAAAATCACGAAAAATACAAAATTGTCATATCTTTTCGAAAATTGCACTATATACGTGAAATTTCATGCTTATTCCGAAAATATATGATTTGTATATGCTCAGGTATAATATTTAGCCAGAAAAAGGAATGAACGGTCCAAAATTCAAAATTGCAGATATTCCCAAAAAGTCAATGGAATATATAATTGAATCAGAATCGCCTTGAAATTTAGTAAGGGAATTCAGCAAATATATAAAAAAAAAACTTGGTGTGAAAAGAACTCTTTCAAGTCAATTTGAACTTTTGAAATCGATAATGGTTAGAGATAGAGCAATTCTGCCTACGCTAATTGATTCAGAATGGTCAAATTAGTATATTTTGAAATTTTCACATTGATCGAGAAAATAAAAAATTACTCGTAAAAAGTATATTCAAAATTAGCACTATAAACGTGAAATTTCACGCTGATGCCAGAAATAAATGATTTGTATATGCTCAGAAGAATAAAATTTTGCTGGAAAAGGGAATAAATGGTTCAAAATTCGAAATTGCAGAGATTCCTAAAAAGCCAATGAAATCTGTAACTGAATCGGAATCGCCTTGAAATTTGGTGAGCAAATTCAGAAAAGTTAGAGATTGAGGAAACTGAGGCAACAAATATATAATATAAAAAGTTGGAGTGGAAAAAAATTCTTTCAAGCAATTCTGCGAACGTCTATCGATTCAGAATGGCCAAATTAGTATACTCCGAAAATTTCAAATTTTTTTAGGAAATACGATCTCTTAAAAAACCTTTTTTTCAGTTGGGGAAAGGAATGATAGTCGGACGGAGCCAAATCTGGTGAATAAGTGGGGTGTTCTAGTAATTCAAACCCTAAATTTTTTGCATGGCAACATGAGATTTTGTGTGCAGGGGCGTTGTCCTACAAAAAAAACACCTTTGAATAGCTTTCCGCGTCTTTTCTCTTTAATTTTTCCCTGTAGAGTGGTCAGTAATGTCGAATAGTAATCTCCAGTTATTGTTCTACCCTTATCCAAAAAATCAATCATGATTACTCCATGGCAATCCCATAATACTGAAGCAAGAACTTTTCCAGCAGATTTTTGGACACGAAACTTCTTAGGTCTTGGAGAACCGGAGTGTCGCCATTTCATCGATTGTTGCTTTGTTTCTGGATCGTAGAAATGTACCCAAGTCTCATCCATAGTAACAATTCGGTTTAAGAAGTCTACATCGTTTTCAAATCGAGCACAGATCGAACGCGATGCTACTACCCTTGCACACTTTTGGTCAACATTCAGACATTTGGGGATCCATTTTGCAGCAAGTTTTCTCATGTCCAAATTGACGTGAACTATATGATAAACGCGTTTGTATGAAATATTCAGTGCTTCAGATATCCGTTTTAGCCCAATTCGACGGTCTGTTAAAATCATGTCATGAACTGCATCAATATTTTCTGGGACTGACACAGAAACTGGCCTTCCCGATCGGTTCAATGGAAAATTGACCTCTTTTGAAGTTTGCTGTCCAATTTTTCACGGTGGCATACGAAGGACATTGATCACCAAGGGTATTAAACATATCTTCTTAAATCTGTTTACCTCTTAACCCTCTTAAATACAAGTACTTGAAGATGGCTCGATACTCCAATTTTTCGATTTTCACATTTTCGGTGGACACATTTTGTCTTTTAATTTATTGCGTAACTCTGGTTTACTTTTTTGACGTCAAACTTTACACTGACACTTCTAATGAGTTATTTTTCGTTGCTATGGTAACGCAATATTTTGTTTATGCAGGGAACGGGTTTAGGCTAACTAGATATCAATACATCCTCGTATGATCAGGTATAAGATTTAGCCGGAAAAGGAAATAAACTGTCCAAAATTCGAAATTGCAGAGATTCCGTAAAAAATCAATGAAATCTTTAACTGAATCGGAAGCGCCTTGAAATTTGGTGAGCATATTCAGAAAATTTTGAGGAAACTGAGTCGGCAGATATGAAAAAAGTTGGAGTGGAAGAAACTCTTTTAAGTCTATTTGAACTTTTCAATTCGAGAATGGTTAGAGATAGAGCAATTCTGCGAACGGCAATCGATTCAGAATGGTCAAATTAGTATACCTACTTCAAAAATGTCAAATTTTTCCAGAGAATAAAAATTATTTGAAAAAAGTTATAAGGGGTGGACCCCTAAAAATCGCGAAAAATACAAAATTTTCAGATATATTCAAAATTGAAATTTGGTGAGAGTATTCAGAAAAGTTTGAGATTGAGGAAACTGAGTCAGCAAATATAAAAAAAGGAAAGAAAAAACTCTGTCAAGTCGATGAACTTTTGCTCGTATATGACTTTTTCTAGTTTTGAAATAGAAAGTGAAATATTAATGGGTCTGAGATGAATAAAGCTGTTTCTCTAATTTAGTGATTGGGTGCATGATTTGTTTCTACATCACATTGTTGGGAAATAATTCGTTACGATACATTCATCGATGGTGAATGCAACAACAGGTGTCAGATATGGAATGCATAGATCCAGCATTCTCGTAGATATTCCGTCACTGCCAGTGGCACTTGACCTAATTTTTGACAAAATACTCCTAGTTGCATAGAATAGAATAGAACTTTATTAATCCATAATAACCACATAAATGGTGTTGGACAGGTCCAAGAGTTAAAAACTAGCATTTTAAAACCACTATAAAAGATATAAAACAAATGTTCTAAGGATATATATACACATGAAATACTCTATTTTCACTTATATTATACATATACATAAGCACAAACAATTGATTGTTTAAAAGTAGATATATGAATAATTGAGTTAAATAATATAATATATCCAATAAACAGGCTGTCCGGTAAACCTTGTACAATATTGAAACTGGTGATAGACCAGATCATGACTGTTCAGAATATAGTAATTTTACCTTATTGAAAATCTCACTGTTTTTGAGATAATGAGCATTTTTTAATTTCTGGAAAATCCTTACCTCACCTTGGAATTTTTAATGCCATGTATACAAATTGAGAAGAATTCAAATATTTTGGCTGCTGAAGATTACTGATGAGTGATGCTTTCAGACGCACGGAACCGTTTTTCAGAACACAATACAATTTTTCAAGAAATGAGGGTAAAATGACAGATTTGAGTTACACCAATTTTTTTAACAACAGTTTACATTATTGTTTGAAAAAACATAACCAAGTGGAACTGGATATTCATTACGAAAGAATGCCCATTTTGTCCAGGCTTTACTATGGTATAAAACATACGATCATTATTTTTGGAAGGAGTAGAATTTCGATAATATTAGAGTGTGATGTTATTCTGAGCTAAAATCAACTCCATTAAACTTTGACAGTAATGTCATTTACTTTTATCCTATCAAGATGAAATGATTAAATAATTATGAGTAATAACGAATCAACTTCTCAGAAGCATTCAATGAGATGTAATGAAGTAAATACTAATTCAACGTTTTTTTTTAATCAACATACACTATAAACCACAATAACGATTATTCAACATCCCACTGAATAATATTACAAAAATGTTATTTTTCATCCACTCGTACGCAGAGACGACATATTTTCAAGAAGAACCTTTTAGAATGCGTTATAGGTTATAGCCCCCAAATCAGCGATTTTATGAACGGCATTGTGCAATCGGATATAGTTCTGCATAAAGCGCTGCTGCAGCAGTTGCACCACCTCCACATTCTCCATAAATGTTGTGCATATGCGCATATTTTTGGGGAGTATAACGTATGTACGGCATGACAAAGAAATAAATACCACTGAATGAAACAAGCGGAATAATTTCAAAAAACTACGATAGAGGTCAGAAGTTGTTTGAACAAAAGTTTTTAATTTTCGACAAGGATTCATCTCTTAAAAAAGTTTGCACTTATTTGGTTATACCCTGTATACCTGTCTGTCTCTGAAACTTGGTTGGAATCTGGAAGTTGTACAATTGCGACATTTATCACAAGAATTCGTATTAATCGGTGCCATGTCGGATAATCGACATTTCATTTCGATAATTTTATTAGGCCTAATTACATGAAACGTCAATTTTATTGACATACTATTTAATGCTACCAAAGCAGTATATTCTTTATTATTAACAATTATTTCCACATTTTATCTTGACAAAATCTAACTAAAATAATTTTTGGGCGTAAGTATAAAAGTTGATCAAATAAATGAATATTTTGAAACCTTTGGTGTAAATACAATTCAAGAAAAAAATAAAATACTCAAACACCAAAACTACGTCACAATCTTGAAATCTTAAAAGCTTACTTTTAGCTCCTGAAGATGCTAACTTTGTTGGCGAAACGCGCGTCGAGTGTGATTGTGGCGCAGTTTTGGTGTTGGGTAGTTTCCTTTTTTTTTCTTGAATAAAAGTTGATAGAAGCCTAGATGAAAACCACGCCTAATTCAATGGAAACCACTCCTTTCAAAAATAATTATAGTTTGTTTTATACCATGGTAGAGTCTGGACAAAATGAGCATTCTTTTGAAATGAATGTCGACTTCCAATTGGTTATGTTTCTTTCAGATAATAATGTCAAACTTTTTTTAAAAAAATTGATGAAACTCAAATCTGTCATTTTACCTTCATTTCTTGAAAAATGTTTTCACTTTCTGAAAAACTGTTCTGTATGTCTAGAAGCATCACTCATCAGTAATCTTCAGCAGCAAAGATATTTGGATTCGTCCCAATTTGTATACATGACACTCAAAAATCCAAGGTTAGGTAGCGATTTTCCAGAAATTCTTAAAATGCCCATTATCTCGAAATCGGTGATATTTTTACTGAGGTAAAATTCCGATATTCTGAACAGTCATGACCTGGTCTATCACCAGTTTCAATATTGTACAAGGTTTACCGGACACCCTGTATAAATGTCGAGTTATTAAACATGATAGTATATAATACATTAAAATAAGTATAAGAATATGTATAAGAGTAATGAAGAAAAAATTCATAGTATGGGTTCTGCCATGTGAGCATCATCAAAATATTCTGATAATGAATAATAAGCTTTCGAATAAAGCAGATATTTCAGTTTTTTTTTTTAAATGTATTGATAGTACGGCAACTTTTAATATAGTTAGGAAGCTTGTTGTATATTTTACTGCTCGCATATGAAGGAGATTTTTCAAATGAGGTTGTTCTGTGAGCAGTGGTCATTAAATTACGTATTCCCTGTTCTAGTTTTGTATTGATGATGGGTATTGCAGTGCTTTATACCGCCGACACATGGAATGAACTGAAATGGCAAGCTGAGAATGATTTCACTAAATTCATAGACTGGTTTAATCACAAGTTGTTGATAATCAATTTTTAAAAAACCATGGCAGTTCCACTTTCAAGCTACGTGAATGGATTACCTGACTTCGATACACTAGATATTCCATATGACAACCAAATCATTGAAATTAAACTGACAGATAAAATGAAATATTTAGGTGTCACAATAGATCGCCACTTGAGATGGAATATTCACATTGAACAAGTCAGTAATACGCTTCGGACAATGATATATAAATTCAAATGTCTTACTAAAGTAATGAAACTACCGCAATTGAAAATGCTCTATTTTGCCCTTGTTGACTCTAGGATAAGTTATGGTATATTAGGATGGGGAGGACTCGCTCCATCAAATCTGGAAAGGATCAATATACTGCAAAAAAATTTTCTGAAAATTATTTTGAAAAAAGACCGTAACTTTTCAAGTGATGCTCTCTATGAAGAATTTATCAGATTTATTTCTATAAAATAGCATTGCATTGTCAAAAAAACAAGAATAAGTTCTTGCTTGTTTCCCATTTCCATGAGACCAGAAATAAAACCAATAGAAAATTAGTTCTTTCAACTTCAAATAAAACTGTTGGTCAAAAATGTTACACATTTCTTGCCCCTAGAGTATTCAACTACCTTCCCCAACACTTGAAAAGTATAGTTAATTATAATTTATTCAAATCTAAGCTTAATCAATTCATTTTGATAGAAGAAAGAAGAAAAATACATCGTATAATAGAGAATAAACTGAACGCATAGAGTAGCACTTGAAATTTCATATTTGACCTTCTGCTTATGTTTATTCATTGCCTTTTTATTGGTATTGAAATTGAAAATTGGAATCTGATGTTCATATTACTCCAAGTGGAATCCGTACTAGTAACAATTTTTTAGCGGACAGCCTCCAGGCTTTGTCAATTTGTTGCTGATAGGCACGCACTTACTGTTAGTTGAGAAAAGCATAATGTACTACACCGAATTTGTTGCCAATTCTTGAATGAGTTTATAACTTTCATGACAGTAGTATCCGACTACTAGAATCATACCTATCCAACAGGTACCAATCAGTGAGGGTGGATGGAGTGTCCTCGGCGGAGAGTCTGCTACATGCTGGTGTACCACAGGGGTCTGTTTTAGGGCCAGTACTCTTTCTGATCTACATTAATGATCTGCCTCTGTGTGACACCCGAGTGGGGCATACTCTCTTTGCGGATGACACTACCATCTCCCTAGCTGCTTCATCTCTTGATAGTGTTGTTCAGGATACACAGAAGGCACTGTCAAGGGCTGAAACTTGGTTCACCTCAAACAAATTAATAATAAATAATGATAAAACAAACAACATTATCTTTTCACTGAGAGATATAGGGGATAATATACCACAATGCGAAAAAGTTAAGTTTCTAGGGGTATACCTTGATCCCAAACTGCAATGGGACGCTCATGTAGATTACATTTGCGGTCGACTTCGTAGTAGCGTCTTTGTACTCCGGAGTCTATCTAGCAGTGTATCTTCAAGCACACTGAAAACGGCTTACCACGCTTTATTCCACTCAGTTCTGTCCTATGGACTGATCTCATGGGGTGGAGCATCACAGTCTGCGAGGGTCTTCGGATTACAAAGGAGAGCCATAAGAATTGTAAGCGGACTGGGGTATAGAGATAACTGTAGACTAGCTTTTAAACTTCTTGGAATTATGACATTACCATTCCAATACATTTATGAAAATCTCCTGTATATTAGACAAACAAAGGATAACTATTTGAGAAACAGTGACACTCACACACACAACACCAGAAACAAAAATAATCTAGTGGTTCCATACTATAGGCTTGGGAAGTGCCAAAAAAGACCAGAATACATAGGATTGAAATTATTCAATAAACTACCTGAAAACTTGAAAGATCTTCCAATTATAACTTTTAAAAAAGAGATTCGAAACATCCTGATTGGAAATGCACTTTTCAGTGTTGATGAATTTTACGAGATATTTAATCAATAGCCCCAACAATGTACTATTCATTTTTATTCCCCATGATTTTTTATTTATATATAATGTTAGTACCAGTTCTTATGTGCTTATCTGTATATGTGTGTATGTGTACATTTTGTGTTCGTGTGTGTGTGTATGTATGTATGTCTATAGGCATTTATAGCTGTACAATCTTAATTTTATCTTTATTTAGACTTGACTTGTGGAAATATTTATGTGATACCACCAATTATGAATAAATAAATAAAATTAAAAAATGATGTTCCGCATAGTTCGCAAAAATCCAACGCAGACAGCCTCTTGGCTTTGCGATTTTGCGAATTTGTGCTGAACATTCTTGATATGTTTTAGAATAATATTCAATTGTAAATAATTTTTTATTGTATACATTATCCGCAGACAGCCAATTAGGCTTTGCGGTTTCTTTTTGTTTATTTGTCCGATCTTTCATGTAATTATTTTTCTATATTGTACAAATAAACATTATTATTATTATTATTATTATTTTCGAATTTTTGCTCATTTTTTCTAATATATAAGCAACACTTTAAAATAAAAATGCAGCAAACAAGTATTTTCTTGGTTTTAAATATATCTCTGCATGAGTCACGTGGCTTCATATTGAACATCAATGATTCGCTTCTGGGCTACGAATATATGTGAACAGTATGGAAATAGTTTAGAAAAGCTCGGATCTGATCCTTGTAAATCATAATTACTTGACGGGAAACGTCTAATTGTATTTTCAGTAATGAAAAACGAATTCATTAATCCAATCTTCCGCATGAACCTACACAATAGACATTTTCATCTGCAAGTTCCCAGCAGAAAATAACTAATGCCCCAAGTATCCGTTGAATTACATCTATTAACAGTTGAATCGAAAAACTACTTCTGCATAAGTTTGGAATTCCTAAGAGAAACATTGACATTGCTTCTAGACCATTGTGAAGAAGTTCGAAGACCACTAATAACTTGAAAATCTTCACTTGTAATAGCCTACTCCCACTAACGCATATACAAACTTACCAGAGCTGATTTCTGATCATACATCCTCGAGCGCCAAAAGAAACCCAAATGGCCCAAAATTAATGTATCGTTATAAAAGATCGCCTACGCTGTATATAAGCGATACATAAAACTCCCCTGTTTTTTTATGCGGAACATCCTTCCATAAATTCATGAATGTAAAACGTAAAACGCCAGAGAAAACCAACACCAAACGAGTAGCCCCATCCCGGGAAATTTATAAGACTTTCAGTTTCGCTCAAGTCCGCATATTGACAAGCTCCTACTCTACTCATAGCGACGTTCTTTTGTTCCGCTTAACCCACTCCGTCTTGCTTTTGTCACCCGGCTCGATCTGGATGCCTATATCCCTACCGGTGGTGATAGAGACCTTTTCATATGGAAATTTGAATTTTATATCTGAATTTATATTAATTCCCGCTTACTCGAAAGATATTGCCCATCGGGGTGTGGAAGGAAATGATAAATCGGTTGTTTTCTTTCGGAGATCTTGGCGTATTTGTAGAGAAGATTACTTGGAATGGCTTCCTGTCTGATTCATTCCGCGGAAGGGACGAGTTCGGGATGTCCTGTTCCTGTAGGGCGGCTTAATGAGGAGGACAAACATGAGGAAGTGTTGTTTTCAGAGTGTAGTCCAGGAAAGACGCGGGAAAACGACCAAAGAATAAAGAACCTGATAAACAAAATGTAAAGCTTTTGACGGTATGTGCGGGAATACTTTACTGAATGAATTGGTCCAACATGTACTACGAGGCAAAACCCTAAGGGACAGTCTTTTCAGTTCCAGTTGAACTCCAGATTAATTACCTAATGGTTAGAATGTGATCCTCCAAACGTTATTTAAAGAATGTCATTCACCGTCTAAACTATTAGTTAGATAACTGGAGTTCAACTGGAACTGAAAAGACTGGCCCTAAGACTATTATCATCATTTCTATCTGGCAATGCAGTGTGTATTTGACAGTTTGCGAAAATCACTTCCTATTACTTTTAGATTATGTAAAAAATATGTCTAACAACTATCCTAGCCAGGAAAGTAGTTGTTTTCTGATGGATTTTCGACCCAACTTTCCTATTGTATAGGATATTAGCAGTGAGCAGTCCTCCGGACATCTTATGCCTCTTAACAACTATTTGTCCATCATGTTCGTTAATTCCAGTGGCTACAGTGCCACTATTAGAAATGGATGACCGAGTTGAACAAATTTATTAGATTGTTTCATTGAACATCTTTTTGGATCAATAAGTGTGTGTTTTGTAGGAAAAAATGCCCCTCCACCAGTAATGGTAATGGTAATGGGTGGGGGACGCAAGCGTCAGCGACTAGGCCCCAGTGGGCCCTTTTCGCAATCCCCGGCATCTTCACTCATCCCATGTCGGATACCTGCTCGAACCTCTTCGACCTTCTTATGAAAGTCGAAATGTCCTTCCATTGCAACGAGTGCAATTCTTCCTCCTTAATAGTGGCAGCTCCGAAGACGTTTTGTCTGAGCCAGCCATAAATACCACATTCGCACAGGAAGTGGAAGGAGTCCTCCTCTTCCCCACATTCCGTGCATAGTGGGTCTGTCACAGCTCTGATGAGAGCCTCCTGAGGCCGCAGTGGCCGGTTAGAACTCCCACCAACAGTCGGAGTTCTTTGCGGCTTAGCTTCAATATCTTGGCCGTCCTTGCCATGTCGGGCCACGATATCATCTGCTTTGACTGCCTGCATCCGTCTATCCTTCTCCACCCTTTTACTAATGTATCAACGGCCCACTCATTCAGTGCCGTTGTTACTTGTCTCCTTGTTATGCCGAGTGCGGGTTCGGGCCCGTAGTAGGGTTTTCCGGCTCCTTGCTTGGCTAGCTGGTCCGCCTGCTCGTTTCCTTCAATCCCTGCATGGCCCGGGACCCACATCAGCGTTATTTCCTTTTCAGTCGCAAGACTCTCCAGGGCATCTCTGCACTCCTGAACCAGTACTGATCTGGTTCTGGTTGCATTCAGAGCTCTGATGGCGGCCTGACTGTCCGAGCAGACATGTACATGTCTCTCTGGGCCGGACCTCACCTCTTCCATTCTGGTTGCCTCCAGGATGGCATACACCTCTGCTTGGAAAACTGTTGTCAGAGATCCTAGCGCATATTCTCTTTTCTCTTCGTTTTCCAGGTAAACTCCTGCTCCGGCTTGCCCTTCCTCCAGTTTGGACCCGTCTGTAAATCAGACCAGGCTTTCTGGGGGAAATATCACCCTTTCCTCTTCCCACTCTCTCCTGTCTGGGATCTCTAGTGAGATCGTCCTTTTCCACCTAATTTTATCCTCTGCCTATATCACTTTGATAGCGGATAGTGGGATTTCTTTCTCCGCTACCACAGCGATTTTGGTATGCCCTGTGTACCCCTCTCCTCGCCAGCTCCCTGAGTCACGCATTCTCAGATAGGACACCATCGCTTCCTTCTTTATACAAGTTGGAAGCGACGGCAGACCCAGCAGGGCGTCTAGAACTGCCGACGGGGTCGTCCTCATCGCGCCGGTTATTCCCCTACAAGCTAATCTTTGAATTTTTCCCAGCTTGTTGGTTGTGGTTATCTGGTCCACTCTCGGCCACCAGACCACTGCTCCATATATGATTCTGGGTCTGATTACCGCCGTGTAGATCCAGTGAAGGATGTGATGTTTGAGTCCCTACCTCCCTCCCACTGCCCGGCGCAGACTCCATATAGCGACCACCGCCTTCTCGACTACTCGATGGACAAGAAGTGGCCCCAAGCTTCGAGTTCAGAATCACCCCAAGGTATTTTACCTCTCCAGCCAGCTCTAGGGATTTTCCACCCATTACTGGTGATCTGAACCCATCTACCTTCCTTCTCTTGGTGAAGAGAATCATCTCCGTTTTAGTCGGATTGACTGCGAGGCCGACTTCCTCGCACCACCTTTCTATTTTCCTGCACGCCAACTGCATCCGGCCACAGACCACATCTAGGAACACCAGTAACATTACTATACGAAAATGATAGTGATATAGATGTCATTGAGGTAGACTGGACTAATGCGTGCTGTGATTGTGGCAAAGTCTACAGGTCCCAGGTACAGATAATATTGGAAATTTTGCAACTACAAGCTAAGTAAAATAAAGTCTAAAATTCACAAAGAATATAGTTTAGGCAATGACCAAGAAAACACAGAAACAACAACAAAAGGTGGAAAAACTTCAGGTGATGTAGATGGAAAAAAATTGCTTCATTCTGGTTTGTCAAAGCGGACACCAAAAACAATAATGACTGTCCAGAATGTAAACATTGGAGTCAATGTAACTGTCAATGAATATGAAGAACTATTAACAATGTGTGGTTCAGTGATTTAGTCTAACCAGCATCAACTGTTCTATACTTGAATTCTTCAGTTAAGTGAGAACAAGTGTCATTTAAATTTCAATGTTTACACAAATGCAATTATATAGCTTATATAGCTAATTGCAGATCTGGTTTTTGGCAACCTATTATTTATATTTGAAGTGAAAAGTGGAATAATGAGTAACATCAATCCATATTAAAATCAAAATCTCTTTCACAAGAAGCCACATACTTTCAAACAAAAACTACTCGTGAAAATCAGATACCAATGCCAGTGCAATAAAATTTGGAGAGGTCAATTAAATTAGATCTTCGAATATTATTTATTAATATTAAATCCAATTTTTCTCAATAAAAAACTACAAAAAATGCCTATTAGAAAAAATAGAATATGGAACACGTTTTAGAAGACACATTGTTGCACTTGTACTAATTTTGAATGTTGTGAATGTGAATGTTGTGAATCTAGATAATCCTGATTCCTATTATATCTGCATAATATGCTTCAAAATTTATCACAAAAGTTTTGTCCAAAAGGAAAAAACATCCTCAACAGCAATAACTTGTTGCAATCGTGATCAGAATAATTTTGGGAGGATTATCTTGGAGCAAACTGTTAGTGAATTGAAAAGAAGCAGTATCATGAAATATGCTCAAATATAAATAGGTTACAAAAAAAATGTTTGTGAAAGAAGTAACACAAAGGGAAGATGAATTGAATGAAGTTAATAGTCAACAAGTAGAACTGACTAGTGCTAATAATGAGATCTATTCGCTGAAGATTTTACTGGAGAAAACTCAAAAATATAGTGGAACAAACGATTAGAAATTTGAAAACTTTTTCGGCCCACTCAACTTCAAAATCACGGGAAACAACAGTGCAAACGTTTGTAATATTTGATAACTGTAATATTACGGAATATCCAGCTGAAACCAAGAAGAAGGAAACACTGAAGAAGGTTGGAAATAATTCAAGATCCACTCCAGAAATGAACAGCACTGAGTCCATTCCAAGCCCAAAAATTCTTATTTCATGTGATGAGGTAGGCCATGGTTTAATCTATCGCCAAGTTTATTAGTAATAAGTTCATTAACTCAGTGGCCTATTTCGTGAATGTGATCGAAGATATTATCAACCTATCGATCAATTTGGGCCTCAATGACTACACAATAGTTTTTGCTGGCTCTAATATAATTTCAAAGCAAAGGTGTCCGTTATTCATTAAAATCAACAGTAGGATTAAAAAATATATGTAGTCATACATAATGTGATGTAATGAACGTGAATAAATAATACATTCATAAGAAAGACACATAAAATATAAAATATAAAACTCTTAAAGTGTGAATAATGTAAAATGTAGAAGCATACAGAAGTGGAAAAGTGTAAATAAATAAAATGTTACAATATAAAGTACAGATAAGTGTTTGAAATATTTGAAAAGCTAGAATGTAGGTAGGAATGGTAAAATATATTTATGCATTTACATCCAACAGGTTAAACCCATTTAGTGGAAGTACATAATTTATACAAGAAAGGTGAAATACTTAATTAGGTAATGTCACATGTTGATTGATGTAGATTGATTCATGTTCACGAAAAACATGTCTACATTACATAATTCATCAGCTTGTCTACATATTGCATTAATAAGAGAGTGAAAGTAATAATGATAATAATCGTCTTTATTAACTGAATGACAGATTTACAAAAAATACATTTTAATTTTGGTCGTTACCGAGCGAGGTTTGGCTTAAGCTACTCTGACACTGAACTCCAAAGCGATCATTATATGTAAGAGAGAGTGGTAAAATTAAAATTATCAAATATAACAATCGTAAGAATGTCGTAATCGAAAATACAGCAGATGATGAGGTATAGAGGATGCGTAGATATGGGCCTATACCGGGTGATTCTCCAAGGTGGCTCACCCCTATAACTTTTTTATTATTGAAGATAGAAAAACGAAATTTGGGGGTTGTGTATTATAGTTCAATTTACATTTTTTGACATATTAACTTGCTTTATCGTACTTCCGGTTCGACCGGAAATGAGCATAACTTTCGATTTTTAAATGGGACATCCTATATATTTTTACTTATTTCGATCGAGAATGACATTCTAAATCCAACAACACCTCACTTGTCAATATTTGACAAATGAAGTAATTTTTATTTCAATTTTTATTTTTCGATCTAGAATGCCATGGATCGTGTGAATCGCCTCATTCTTGATCAAGTAACATGGGAAAAGTACGACTTTGAGGCTTTTGAATTCACAGTCGCTGTAAGAATTATTCAAAAGTCTCAAATATGAATTTTTCCAGTTAACGTGAATTTTTCAAATGGAAAGGGGGTGGCTCGTCGGCTTTTTGTGAAAGATCATTTTCTTACGAATAATTTGATACCCCACACTTTCACTTTATTTTCACTATATCTGTGAACGATTGCAAGAAGCGATCATACCCAATAACAAATAATACGTATTCGGTATACTTATGCACTAAGTCCTGTTATTCTAGTTATTCGTGACAAACAACTGAATTCACAGTCGTTTTAAGAATTGTTTAAAAGACGCAAATATCACCATTAGTCCATTAAGTTTCTAAATTTTCAAAATGACCCCCTCCTTGATCACGGCAAAGTTCAACTTTATCAATTGTTGCGCGCACCACATTGTTTAGCTGTTCCGCAGTAACGTTCTGGAATGCCACCCTTACTTTATACTCCAGTTCTTCACGAGTAGCTGATGTTGTATTATAAACCTGATTTTTAATTGTTCCCCAGAGAAAAAAATCTAGTGGAGTGAGATCTGGTGATCTAGAATATGAAAAAGAAATAATACATTATAAAAAAATATGACATCTCAAGAATGTACCTCGCAGGCCACTGAATAGGTCCATTGGTGCCAATCCACTTTTCTGGGAAGGTGTCATTCAGATGTTCTCTTACGATTTGGGAATTGTGAGGTGGCGCTCCATCTTGTTGAAAATAGATATCAACTTGGGTAGCTAGTGGCAAATCTTCAATGAAATCATTTATTTGATTTCTAAGGAACTGCAGATATTTTTCCCCAGTAAGTTGTCCGTCGAAAATTATTGGGCCTAAAAGTTTTCCTCCGATAATACCCATCCAGCAATTGAAACCAAATCGCTCTTGAAAATTTCCTTCTTGCATGAGATGTAAATTTGTTTGTGACCAGTACCTTTTATTATTCCGATTAAACAGACCCAAGTTGGTGAATCGAGTTTCATCTGAATAAATAATTTTAAATGGAAAACGTACATCTTCTCTGTATTTAGTCAAAAACCAGTTGCAATAAGTTAATCTTCGGTTGTGATCGTTATCGTAAAGATGTTGGTGTAGTTGGTACTTGAATGATCGATAATTATATTTGTGGAGAATTCTCCAAACGGACGAATAACTTATATCACACTCAGAAACAATTTGGCGAATTGACGCCGTACAATTCACTTCAACATAGGCCAACACGTCTACTTCTTTTTCTTCACTGACGATGAATTTATTGGCATTTTCTTCTGGTTCATTTCGCATTTTCTTTTCCAGTTTTGGAAAATAGTGCCGAGTGGGATGGCGACGATTAGGGAATCTCTGAGCATAAATTCGAGCTGCATCAGATGCATTCTTTTTTGCTTCTCCGTAAATTAGCAACATGTCAATTTTCTCGTTTCTAGTATAATTTTCCATATCAAATTATGAACTATGCAACAAAAGAATTTTTGAAAGTGACAGCATATTCATTGGCATATTTGTTTAGGTATAGTCCTAGCAACAGCTTCAATTGTTTGTCACGAATAACTAGAATAACAGGACTCAGTGCATACCGAATACGTATTATTTGTAATTGGGTATGGTCGCTTCTTGCAATCGCTCACAGAAATAGTGAAAATAAAGTGAAAGTGTGTGGTATCAAATTATTCGTAAGAAAATGATCTTTCACAAAAAGCCGACGAGCCACCCCCTTTCCATTTGAAAAATTCACGTTAACTGGAAAAATTCATATTTGAGACTTTTGAATAATTCTTTCAACGACTGTGAAGTCAAAAGCCTCAAAGTCGTATTTTTCCCATGTTACTTGATCAAGAATGAAGCGATTTACACGATCCATGGCATTCTAGATCAAAAAATGAAAATTGAAATAAAAATTACTTCATTTGTCAAATATTGACAAGTGAGGTGTTGTTGGATTTAGAATGTCATTCTCGATCGAAATAAGTAAAAATATATAGGATGTCCCATTTAAAAATCGAAAGTTATGCTCATTTCCGGTCGAACCGGAAGTACGATAAAGCAAGTTAATATGTCAAAAAATGTAAATTGAACTATAATACACAACCCCCAAATTTCGTTTTTCTATCTTCAATAATAAAAAAGTTATAGGGGTGAGCCACCTTGGAGAATCACCCGGTAGGTCATTTGGTGAATATTGGTAGACCAATTCAGTAGAATTTATTCGTTTGAGAAAAATGCCGTCTAAGATCTACCTAGATCTTCCAGAACCTCAGGTATACATTGGCAAGAGTTCTTTGGCTACTTTCTGGCAGATTTTGGGGAAGATATCATTAATATAAAATGGCTACGAGGCTGGAAGTCGACCTCTGTGGGGAAAAGGTTCTTTGGAAATTCGTAAATTAAGAAAAGAGGTATACGAAATAAAATATGTTCATTATGTGATAATATGGAAGAGGATGCGGGCAACAGTGCAACTATAGGATGTACATTCAATAAAATAGTGACAATCCGCAATAACACAGAAGAGGATGCCGGCAGCATTGAGGTTTCTGCATGCTCTTCATCAAAAATACCAACAATTAACATTAGCAATATAGATATAAATAATGAATTAATTTTTCCCTGAACTCCGCTTCGAGTCATTCTGACCTCGGCAGGCGCCAGCAGGAATGTATAAATTTTCATACTAGTTAGGATTATAACTATATTCTACCTGGGACTCCCTTCTATGCATACCTTACCCATTTTGCCATATTCCCTTGAAAAGTATTATCAGGAATTTTGGTATAATAAACTTCAATCCAACAACAATCTACCAGGGCGTTCGACGACTATATGTAGATTATTTAGATAATAAGTCACTTTTGTTGTTGAGCGTCAGGCCCAGGTCAGTTCACATGAGCGCCATTTGAGGGACTAGATAAAACATAGATAGATAGCTTCGGCATGCGAAAAACAACAGCGTCTGCCGGAAGTTTACGATCGGGCGGCAAATAAATATATCACCTATTTAAAAGCTTCTCTTTCTATAAAAAGTCCACAAAAAACTGTGATGCGCTTTTAGAACCGCATCAATGAATGACTCGGATTCGACACAACTGAATTATTTGATATCGATCAATTTGTCATTTCCAAAAAGAACAATAGTTTCAATCGTGTTCGGGAGACAATGAAATATGTAGCGTTCGTGAAATGTTGTTGGTACTATCATTCAAATATTGATTGGTGGAATCACATAATGACAGAGAGTGAAATAGGAGGTGGAATAGAGCTTTTAGGTTGAAATGAATGATTTCGACAATGTAGAAATACTCCTCTCGATAAACATTTACTCAAAGGGAAGCTACCACTAACTTATTGAATAATTACTTTGTAGTTGAACAATTATTACGACCAGTGAACATGCTACCGTTTTATAAAACGAACCAGTTGTCTCTAAACAAATCACTGAAAACTTCAACTCAAATAATAAATATTTGTATCACAAGGTATGAGACTGTATATAAATAATATGCTTGCCGTCCCGATCCTACTCTACTCCTTTGGAGTGATGAAGTGGACTGAGGCCCGGTTTTTTGAAGTCTTGTCAAAGTGTCTGTTAGAAACCGACGTGTTAAAAAAAATATCTGTTAGTTAACTTCGATTTGGGTGTTTCGACTAAATTTTACATGGATGTTATTCAACAGTAGCTTTAGTGTAAAATGGCCTGATTGATTGTTTTCCTTTTTATGGTCAAATCAAGTTTTGTAACATTTTGAGAGAAAATTGATTTGTGTTTTGTGCTGGAATTCCATAATGACAAAAGTATAGTTAATTTTTTTTCGTTGTTCATTGTTATTTAGTGCGAATCTGGGTTCCGTAAACCTAAAACATGGAAAATCTAGATAGAAAGAGGTAGGAAAGTATCAACTTTGCAGTTTTTGAAAGCCTCTGTTAGAAACCGACGCCGAAGTGTTAAAAATTATTTGGTTACTTTGATTCGAGTTTTTCGAACAAATTTTATATGGTTGTTACCTAACAAAAGGTTTCGTGTGAAATGACCTGAATAATTGTTTTCTTTTCTATGGTCAAATCTAGTTTGGTGACATTTTAACAGAGAATTGGTCATGTTTAGTACTAATCTGGGTCCCGTAAATCTTAAACATGGAAAAACTAGGAAAGTATCAACTTTGTAGCTGAAGATGTGGAAAAATTATGCAATTTATTATGTGAATATAAAAAATATAATTTAAATTCAAAGGTATCGAGTGCAAGAAGACTGATGATCAAACTTGGAACACAAAAGAGGAGAAATGGAATGAATCAGAATTTGATTTACAGAGTCCTCCATAAACCCAGAAGAGTTTGTTGACACATTTTGAAAAGGTTTGAGAAAAAACAGTGCAATACGAAAATAAAAACAAAACACTGGTGGTGGGAAATCAGAATATTTACCGAAGAAAAAATATACAGTATCATCTATTTGGATATTGAAGGCTTGCAATACTTTTCAAGCAATCTTGAAAATCGATCATTTTCAAACAAGAATTTTTCAGTAAACATTGGACAAAATACTTTCTTGATTGTGTCGACACTTTCATTTGACGCTTATGAAATCATAAACATCATTAACAACTATTTACAATTTATTACAATTTTAACTCTGTCAGAAAATTTAGATGTGTTTACTTCTATTTAAAAAAAACCTTTTGTTTTTCCCATTGACAGAGAATATGATTTTGATTGGAAAATTTGGGCAGATCTTGAAAAAATAATTCAAAATTATTGACAAATCCAATAATAAACACAAAACAGTATGGTCTATCGTGAACAACGTTAAGGATAAATGAGATATAACAAAATCGCAGAAATCAAGTATAAAAGTAAAGTAATTAATGATACTCCTAGAAAAGTTTGGAAATAGTTTGAGTACTTCATGCTTGATACAAGAAACAAAAATAATTTTTTGCTCAAAAAAGTTAACCACAATTTCTATAAAAAATCACATTTTATCGCTTCAATAGGCTTTCCAGCTAAAATCTGTCATTCATACGAAGTTTTCAAAGGTAGGTTGAAAATACTGTCAGCAAATAATTGTTTTTATAATTTGGGGGAACTTGATGCTCCTCTCTCCATCAGTTGATTGAAATGTTTTTCTCATTCATTCTGATTGATGAAATGAATATATTTGTTCTGTTCCATTTCTTCTGTTCCCGGGCATGGTTATACAGTGTCCGACAAAATCTTGGAACCATATGTGAACATTTTTTAATAATAGTGTTATAGATTTATAGTCCAATTACCTCTAAAATAATTTATTTTACGAAATAAAATGATACAATAACACAATACTCTAATTTACATAACAATCACGGGACTACGTATTTATATTCGACTTTCACTTCACTGACCGTTCGTCTGTCCGCTTCGTAGTTCTTTTTATATCCGACGTTGACTTCTCTGAATGCTCCAGAATTTTCCATCGAATTGCCCAGACTCATCGAACCGTCGAGATTCTTCTCGGTGCAAGCGCATCGACAGTCTCCCGCGGTTGGTCGCTAGCTATACGTGAGAGTTCAGGTCCGGCATCGCCCGCAGCTTCGCCACAATAGTTTCTCAGATATATTCATTATTCATGAAAGTTGATGCGTGCAATTGAACTGAATGCGCGCTCATTATTTATTATCAGTGGCGTGCGTCTAAGAGGGAATCGGCTGATATTCTAATTTTACTATAGAGTAAAGTGACATTTCGAAAAAAAAATTTGAAAGAAGTTGTCTGCAATTGAATGATATTTGTAGTTATTCAGTTTAGTCTACAAGTAGGCAATATAATTTTTTTGAGGATTCTGGCTTAATTCAATTATCTTGCCATTACTGTTTTTTTTGTAACTCATATTCAAGATTCTTTTGAGATCAGCTAATTGCTTTGAAACCTAATTTATGCTATTAAGTTATTTACTGAATACTATCATTATCTATTATTATATCTATTATTATCCCATTAAAAATTGAGGCGAACTCATTCAAGCAGTTATTAAATTCAGTAATTCGTCGACTCAACTGGATATCTGGAAATATCATTCAACTGCAAACAACTCTTTCCAATAACAATTTTTGATATTTTGCATAGTAATGTCACTTCACTCGGAAGTGAATTTAAAATATCGGACGATTTTAATTTAGCCGCACTCCTATGATAATCACGGCTATGCGCGTATTTAGTCTCATTGAACTTTTATGGAGAATGAAATTTTCTGATAAACTATTGATAGAAAAGTTTCCCATATAATAATAATATAATAATAATAATGTTTTTTCATAAATATAACAATACAGTGCTACACATACAAAAGAAATACAAAAATAATAAACATTTACATCATCCACAGAAGTAGTATCCATACTTGTATGTGGTGAATACGAGGATATATTGAAAAATTCTTAGCCTTCTATAGAACCAAACATAATTTTAATGTCAGAATATTTGATTACTCAACATATTCTCCTCTTAATTGGATACATTTATTACAGCGAACCTGCAACGTCTCTAGACCTTTAAAAAAAATGCTTCTTCTTGTTCTGCAAACCAGACCTCCACAGCTTTTATTACCTCCTCGTGAAGAAAATTTACGACCTTTTGAACTTTTTTTCAGTTGAGGAAAGAGATGATAGTCGGATGGAGCCAAATCTGGTGAATAAGGGGGGTGTTCTAGTAATTCAAACCCTAAATCACGAAATTTTTGCATGGCAGCATGAGATGTGTGTCCCGTAGAGTGATCAGTAATATCAAATAGTAATCTCCAGTTATTGTTCTACCCTCATCCAAAAAATCAATCATGATTACTCCATGGCAATCCCAAAAACCTGAAGCAAGAACTTTTCCAGCAGATTTTTGGACACGAAACTTCTTAGGTCTTGGAGAACAGGAGTGTCGCCATTCCATCGATTGTTGCCGTGTTTCTGGATCGTAGAAATGTACCCAAGTCTCATCCATAGTAACAATTCGGTTTAAAAAGTTTACATCGTTTTCAAATCAAGCACAGATCGAACGCGATGCGACTACCCTTGCACGCTTTTGGTCTACATTCAAACATTTGGGAATCCATTTTGCAGCAATTTTTCTCATGTCCAATTTGACGAGAACTATATGATGAACTCGTTTGTATGAAATATTTAGTGCTTCAGATATCCGTTTTAGCCCAATTCGACGGTCTGTTAAAATCATTTCATGAACTGCATCGATATTTTCGGGGACTGACACAGAAACTGGCCTTCCCGATCGGCCATCGTGTTCAATGGAAAATGTACCTCTTTTGAAGCTTGCAGTCCAATTTTTCACGGTCGCATACGAAGGACATTGATCACCAAGGGTATTAAGCATATCTTCGTGAATCTGCTTACCTCTTAACCCTTTTAAATACAGGTACTTGATGATGGCTCGATACTCCAATTTTTCGATTTTCACAATTTCGGTGGACATATTTTTTCTTTTAATTTATTGCGAAACTCTGGTTTACTTTTTTGACGTCAAACTTTACACTGACACTTCTAATAAGTTATTGTTCGTTACTATGGTAAAGCAAAATTTTGTTTATGCAGGGGACTGGTCTAGGCTAACTAGATATCAATACATCCTCGTATATGCGGGTTATGCATATTAAAAAGAATATTCAAAAATAGATAAAAATATAAATATGAATAGATGAATAAAAATAAAATAAATATAAATAATAACTGAATTCAACAAAAAAAATATAATAGAAAATCTTAATTTATGAAGTTTATTATTTTTTTTTGTTGAATTCAGTTATTATTTATATTAAAAGAATATAAATAATTTAAATTAAAATAATACATAACAGTGTTTAAAATATATATACACGTCTCAGATAATTTTTTTTTGTTTTTTCTATACTTATTTGAAGTTGGGCCTTTCTCTGTATTCATTCAGCCATCTATCATTTTATGTATTATTTTTTTTTCTGTTATTTTAACAAATGATATGAGTTTGGTTTTAAAGCATTTGAAGGAAGTTCCATCTATCATTATTTGTGGTAGTTGTCTGAATAATTTTGGTGCCAAGTAGGAGTAACATTTTTGACCCACTGTTTTAGAAACTATTGTTATACAATACTGATTGTTCGATCTTGTCGCGTATCTAAGGTTTTGAGTGAAATGTTATTTCTTATTGCTACACTGCTGGCATCCTATTTGAATAATATATACAGGGTGATTCAAAAGTACTTTGACAAACTTCAGAAGGTGATTCCTCACAATATTCTAATATGAATTGCCCGAATAAATATATGTCCGGAAACGCTTCGTTTCCAAGATACAGGGTGTTGATGTTTTATTTTTATTTTGTTTTTTTTTCAAATAAATCTTGAAATACTAAACTTAATTAAACGAAACTTGGTAATAAGAGGTTTTTGAGGTATCGAATTCGAACCTGATGTTATTATTTCTCTTACTCGTAGGGGGCGCCACCTACACGTCTTTTTCTTTTTTGAAGATTAATAACTTTTTTGAGCGTACTTCTAGCACATTTTTCAGTAAAAAAATTGATTCTTCTATCATATCTACGTAAAAAAGCTACCCTTGTTAAAAGTCGCTGTAAGCAACCGTTTTCTAAATATTTGGACTTGAAAATTTCAAGTCAATTATTTGTTAATCGATGCATGTTGAAGTTATTACCAATATTTTGCATTTTTAACAAGAATGCTTTGGAAAAGAATTTGACGTTTAAGTAAGTAGTTTTGGTAATTACATATTTTGTGACAGTATTTCAAAAGTTATTTGAATCAAACGAAAATAAAAATAATACTTCAACACCCTATATCTTGGAAACGAAGCGTTTCCGGACATATATTTATTTAGACAATTCATATTAGAATTTTGTGAGGAATCACCTCTTGAAGTTTGTCAAAGTACTTTTGAATCACCCTGTATAATATCCAGTATTTGTGTTTCAGTATAGAGTAGAGAGCTTGGATATCTTAAAGGTTTGTTGAGGATCATTCGGAGAAATCGTTTCTAAGAGATTTCGAGGGCATGTAGGTAGTTTCTTGATACTCCTCCCCAGCCAATAATGCCATAATTAAGGTGAGACTCAACCAAACTGTGGTACAGTATTGTTTTGCATTTGAAGCTCAAAAATGGTCCAACTTGTTTGAAACGAAATAGTATACTACGAAGTTTTTTTGTTAAATATCCCATATGGTGGTTCCAACGTAAATGATTGTCAATGTATATACCCAAGTATTTCATCTTTTCAGCAGGTTAAATTGACAAATTTCGTTGGATATTTAAACTGTATTTTGGCAAAGATGTTTCATGACTACTAAAGGGTAATTATATAGTTTTTTCGTAGTTATTCGAAAGTAATCTACTGTCGAACCAGTCTTTGAGTTTTCCAAGATCTTTTTCAATACAATTTGCGATTGTACCAGTAAGGTATGGTTCTAAGATTTTGGCGAACAGTGTACTTGGATAAAAAAGGAAATATTTAAATTTGGTAAAATATAACATTACAATAAAATTGTTAATTTGAATTTTTAATCCCAATTGATAATTTCTATTGATCACATGATGTTTATTACCGTTTGGTGCCTTTACATTACAAAAGACATGTGTCTTCGGACCATGTAATTTTTTATCAAACTTAAATATTTTCTTTTTTATCTAACTATAACCGTGCATGGGCATAGGACATAGTATCGATGTTGTTTTAAAGTTACGTCAATTTTCCACATTCATTTGAAGAATGTCGTTTTTTCTTCTCCTTTGAAACTTGTTTATAATCTAAAGTTGTGCACTGAGGAAAATCGTGCTATCAAAGTTTTTGCTAAGATATTTCTTGCTATCATAATAAGAAATACTATTACTATGACAAAGTGTCGAATAGTACCAGCACATTGAAATCCTACGGCAGCGAAAACGATTTTGCTGGAGGTGATTTTTCTGCCACAGAAAAGTATACTGCTGTCGCTCTTAGGCAGTCGGTCTGGGACAGAAAGTTTTTTTATTAGAACATTTTAATCTTATAACTGAATAATCACTAGCGAGTTAAATGCCTGTGGCTGTAAGGTTTCTGCTTACTATAAGTGGAAAATCGCATAGATTTTCATCCACTTACAATACAGTTGTCAACCAGCCACTAAAATATTACTGGATGAACCCGCTCACCATTATTCTATGCCTTGCTATGACTATTCGATGTTTTGCTGATATTTCAACGGAAATTACCCCATCCACGAACACAACAAATATTTTTAGGTCGTTTAGTGCGAATGAAAACGAAGAAACAGAATCATTCTCTGGCTGGTGGTCGTTTGGACAAGACAAAGATTAGGTTATTGTTCTTGGCTTCGTGTTTGTGCACGTGTATGCTTTTGTTTCCGGTTAATTCATATTTCATAGTCTATGAGTACTGATTGGGAATAACGCCGCTGTGTGGTAATCAAGTTTAGTTTTGTGTGTAAGGCCTCTTTATGCAGGTGTGGTTGTGTAGTTTGCGGTCTCACGGCAAAACATTGAGCGTTTCCGTGTGGTGCCTTGTACCTTTTTATGCAAGTTGCAACGGTTCGAGAAGCTTTAGTGCAGTATGCTATCAGAGAAGTGAAACAAGTATTTTGTATTATTTATTAAAATTTCGCAAGAAGCGTTTCGTGCGTTCGACTGCAAACCATACAACCACAAGTGCATAAATGAGGTCTCAGAGAGTAGGTACCTTTCTACCTAATGGCTAACAAGATTATTTTAGAAGAATGGGAGCTAGCGGAATTAGAATGTTTGCTCTTTATGAATTCTATACAAGTGGTTGAAATTGATGAATCTATTTTTGGGACATCCTGGAGCAAAAAATATTGCAACCATTGCTAGCAGGTAGCAAACTTGCAAATCTACAATTGAAACTATTACTTATAGTCTAGGTAGATGCACTCGTTAGTAGTAGCTGGAACAGTACCCCATTAGTTCTAGGTGGATGCATTCACTAGCAGTAGCAAAGTCAGATACCTACGACTGAGACAACCTTGTAGTCATAAGTAGGTGCAATCGCTAGCGGTACTAAAGTCAGATACCTACGACTGCAACAATGCATCATAGTCATAACTAGGTGCACTCACTTGCGGTAGCAAAGTTCGAGAAAATAAGTTATTCGACAAAATCTAGTAATCCCAAGCGAGTTGTAATCAGCAAAGTTGACTTTATAACCACAGGTGAGAACTCGCTTGTCCCCTATGCTATTAGAGTTTCTTGCTGGGGTTATTCGATTTCTAGCTGGGGTTAGTAAAATTTTTCCTCAGTGTGGAGATGACTTCGTGATGCTTCTTCCCGATTCATCTATACCACCACACTTTGAGCTGAAATGAACTTCTATAAGAGATTGTATCATTTGTTTTATGTTCTATTTTTGAGAAATTTTATACCTGTGCTGACTAGTCCAATCTATTGTTCTGAAGGATTTCGGATCCGATAAATTTGAACATGAATCTGAAATAATAATAGTGACTTGGTGTTGGCATGAAATTCCATCTTTTTCAGGACTGTTGAAAATTGAGTCTCCCATTTTCAGTTACTGCTTTTATTGTACTGGAAATAATGAAATTGCTCGACACTATTATTGCTGTAATTTCAGCAACTTGCAAGTTCACACCCTGATCGCAGTGGAATCAGACCCCGTTCGTGTTTTCTCCGGTAACGGACTCGGTCTCATAAGCCGATTATATTAAATATTAGATACAATTTGTCCCGGATTAGGGGGACGCTATACTAACCCGACGCCAACAGCGCTGTCAGGGCTAGTCGCCTTCAATTTGTCTCTGATCCTAGTAATAATCACTTTCCTATGTCGGTGCCTGCGACACACCTGCCCTAGATATTGTTATTAATTCGCGTTCTATCCTCATCACACCGAACACAGACCCAGTTCTGAGCCCCTGGAAATTTGGTCTGCGGAATCCATGAATACGTTTATAGTTGTGTGATTGGGTATAATTGAACTGTTGCGGTATAGTTGTATAGTCGTTGCAAAATAGCGCAAAATATCTTTGCATAACAGTTGATTGTCATCTTCGGTGGGATAACCAACTCGTCGTTCGCTCTTTTACAAGTTCAAACACTTTCAGCACATACTGGATTTTAAATATCTCAAAATTCTTTATCAAACATTGGTTGAAATAAGATTCACCTACAGTTTTCTGGCTTGAGGGCAGCAACGGATGCACACTTGCATAATCTCAAAATCAAACAAAAAAGATTTTAAAAAATTATATCATCTAAACCAATCAAATACTCATTCGAACTCACATTAACAGAAACGGAAGTCCTTGATTTACGTCAGCAGTATTTCCATACAATTGTGATAAGACAATTCAAAGGCAGATTTAATCTACCTCTTATCAGTCTTGTCTAGAGCTTGTGGATTTTCTTAAGGGCTATGACTCATACCGTCGCATAGTACACATTTACGTTTTGGCTGTCGTCTACTAAAAGTTTTAAAAACATCCGCATTCGAGTCCTACGAGCGTTTGGTAAAGATCGACGATGCACGTGTTCATACCAATTAACGATATAGTACAGACAAATTGCGTTTTAGTTTTTGAAAATGTAAGTTACTTACTTAGTATATTCACCTGTTTTCAATGTAGCCCGTCCACATTGTCGACCATGAACACACTTTCAGTTAAAAATGATATAGGTAATTTACGTAGATGTAGATATTGTTATTTTTATTAGGGGTTTAATTTTCAGTATTAATGAATAAGAAAGACCTGGTATAAAAGGCAAGTGTATTGGTATATTCAAGTATTATTTTGAAATATAGTTAATATAGTTTGATAATGTCCATATAGGACGAAACTGCAGTAACGAAAGTGTTACAAATATAAATTGGAATAAAAACATAGGAATATTTATTTCTCATTTTCATTAAGTTACTAAGTTTATTTTATTTGGACGTTATTATTGCCGAAGACCTGCCAAGCTATAAGTGAAGTTTTTTATCCACAAGGTAAGTAAGTTGAAAAATAATTATTTTTCGCAGTTACAAAAAAGTGCTAAATGCGTTTTCTTATCAACATTAAAATAGATTTTGTGAAAAAGAACATTTGAAACAGAATTATTTAAACAAAAACGCATTACGGGTAGCGACCGTAACTGGGAGGAATACGTTTTTTCTGTTGAGAACTTCCTTACTTTCAAGACACACTTTGGTTTTTTGCAACCAATTTGTAATTTAGTTATTGTTATATTTTGAATTCAAGCAGCTGTTTACTGTATAGTAGAAATACCTGTCCTGTATACTTTAAAGAATGCGTTTTAAATGCATCCTCTTTCGTTAACATAATATCCAAATTAAATTCAACCAAATGTTAAAAAACTCACAGCATGTTTGACAATAATTTGTTAGCCCCTTTGTTGCAGATACCATAATGCAAGCATGAGCAGTTCCAAGAAAATAATTCACAGTCAAGGTCGAGAAATTATCTATAATGTTTATAAGTTTATGCAAAGCGAGAAAGAACAACAAGCTCTAACAATTCCTCTGAGCAATCTACAAGAGAGAGTAGCTAAAGCTTGTGGAGTTGGCATCAATACTGTCAAAAGAATAATTAATGAAGGTAAGGAAAAATCACCTGCTACTCCCTTTAAATCACCAAGGAAGACCATAAACAAACCCTCAACTTCCAAGGGATCAGTTGATGAATTTGAGGAAGAAATAATTAGGAAAATCATTTACAACTATACAGCTATTCAGAAAAGGAGGCCTACTATGAAAAGGATATCCGAAGCTGTTAAAAATGAAGAAGGGTATCAATTTTACAGGCAAGATTGATTCGTTTAGAAAATTAGTTAAAAAAATGGGATTCAGGTGGAGAAAAGCACAAGACAATAGAAAAGTGTTGATTGAGAAATTTGACATTCAATCTAAACGGATTGAATATTCAAGAAACCATAATATATTGCGATGAAACTTACATCCACAGTTCCCATATGGTACCAAAGATGTGGGATTCGTACCTAATGCTTTACTCATATTCACATCGGGAAGTAAAACAGGCGAATACCATGACGAAATTAATTCTACAAATTTCACGCAATAGTTAAAAGATAAATGTATCACTAATGCTCCATAAAAATGCGTTTTAGTGATAGATAATGCGTCCTACCACAATGTACAGGTGGATCCTATTCCAAATTTTTCGTGGAAAAAAGCAGCGATGCAGCAATGGCTAACGGAACGAGGTATTACATATGGTGCTAATTCCTTTAAAGCTGAATTATTTGCATTAATTTAAACGCATAAACCAACTTATAAGTATATTGTTGATACGCTTCTAGCGGAACATGACATGTTAACACTACGTTTACCACCATACCATCCGGAGCTAAACCCTATTGAAAAAATTTGGGCACTGATAAAGAATGAAGTAGCAGCCTGTAATGTCTCAATTAAACTAGGTGATGTGCGACAGCTCACAGAAGAAAAATTTCAGCAAGTGACAATTCAAAACTGGCAAAACATTTGCGCCCATGTAGAGGCGCAAGGTTGAAGAAGCATATATGGCAAGAGAGCACATTATGGATGAGTTGCAAGAAATAGTAATACATCTTGGAGAAGATACTAGTGGGATTGAATCAGATCTGTCTGACAGTGAAACCGATAACGATAATTTAGGTTGCCAACCATTACCATAATATTTTAAATGACGTATTAAAAAAAATTATTTCATTTTAACTTTTTGTGTAAGTACCTACTTGTAAGTTTTCTTATTTACCAGTGTGAACTTTGACTAGGCTATTATAGTGAAGTAGTTGAGTCAATGTTTTCGGTTTTCACTTCAATAATTTTGTGAATTGTTGCCTGAAAGCGACGCGCAGATTTTTTCAAGGTCATAGCCCATAAGAAAATCCACAAGCTCTACCAGACTCATCTGAAAACGAATAACGTTCTTGAAATGGAATCATCCAGAACGAGAATAGGACAGAGGAGTCATACCTTTTTGGCTAGTAGTTTATATAATTTTCTCCCGGCTGAAATCAAAAATGTTTCAAACATATACTCTTTCAATAAAGGACCAAATATTATCTGCTCTTTCTAGAACGTATGGTTATCCATTCACTGTTTAATAATTAGAATATTTTAACACTCACCAATGAAGATGAAGTATTTTCTACCTTGCTATCCATCAAATCGAAAGCAATTGGTGCTGATGAATTAACATGTTGTTACATAGCTGTCCTTTTATATTACCATGCATCACACACATTTTTAATTTCTGCATAGAACATAATGAATATCCAACTTTATGGAAGCAAACTCATGTTATTCCACTACCTAAAGTTAATGATCCAGAAGAATTTAAAGACCTGAGACCCTGAGACCTATAAGCATACTGTGTACGATATCGAAAGCTTTTGAGAAAATTTTGAACTGTCAAATTTAAAAACACTTATTTATTTTCAACATATTACCGGAGTGCCAGTCAGGATTCAGACCTTCACATAGTTGCACTGCTCAAAGTCACAGATGACATTCACACCGCCCTCGATGAAAATAAATTGTGCATATTAGTCTTGTTAGATTACTGCAAAGCCTTGATCGTATCAATCACCAGCTGCTCTCTTCTATCTTGCATTACATAGGTTTTGCTGATAACGCAGTTGACTTGATGAAGAAGTATCTGCTCAGACGTGTGCAGGCAGTGGCGTATGACAAACAATTATCAAAATACATGCGTGTAGAGAATGGTGTTCCACAAGGATCTATCCTGGGACCGCTAGTCTTCATTCTTTATACACATGAATTCCACAATAGTCTACGACACTGCTCTTCACATTTCTATGCAGATGATACTCAAGTCCATTACAGTTTTGAGGAAAAGGATACCGTAAATGCTTGCTCTCTTATCAATGATGACCTCGCATCCTTACTATCCATTTCTAAAAACGTTTGTCTTTCCATTAGTGCTTCAAAATCAAAGGCACTTCTCTTTGGCAGATCGGCAGCAAGAAAAAGATGCAACGACTTAGTTCATATTGCAGTTAATCAAGACACAATTGAACTGAAAGATAGCGCAAAAAACCTTGGGTGTCCTTTTGGACAGTGAATTAAGATACTCGTTACACGTGACCATGGTACTGCGTAGAGCATTTTGTAATTTAAAACTAATTTACAGCAATAGATCACTACTTAATAGACAATTTAAAATAAATATTTGCGAAACACTGGTCCTATCTCATCTAAACTTCGCAGATACAGTTTATGGGCCAAGTCTACTGAAGAAAGATTGGTTGAGAATACAACGAGTACAAAACTGTTGCACGCGGTTGATTTTTGGACTGAAGAGAGGTACTCCTACGACCCAATTCATCAAAAACATTGGATGGCTGAATATGGAGAGTACCAGACTCATACATGCGTGCACACTTTTCCACAAAATTATAGTCACCGGAAAGCCTTCATATCTATACAATTAAATCCGATTCAGAACTGATGTACATAACTTGAACGTTCGTTTTGAGAATCGACTCACTCCTCCTCAGCACAAAACTTCACTATACGAGTGCTCCTTTTCATATCACCTGACAAAGCTCTACAACTGGTCAGAACAACGAATTGTTGGCTGCCTGTCAATTTGTGGACAAACCTCTACTTTTGGATTCCTTGGTTCGTGTCAAATTAAGTTTCAACTAGTGACTGTAGATGTCATGAATAACTTCCTGTTATATTTTGTCTTGCCTCACGGTATTAATTCTTGAGTGGATTCGTTTTGATTTCGAGAGCTCCATAAATCCTTTCTGATGAGTGCGTTAGCACGAAACAGCTGTCAAAGGTTAGAACTCTCGGAATTAAAACGAAATATACTCTATTTTCACTTAGATTCTGCTTGCGTTCCTCATAACGTATTAGAAACTTGATTGAACCTTGGGTTGTTCAGAACAACGAATTGTTGCCTGCCTGTCAATTTGTGGACAAACCTCTACTTTTGGATTCCTTGGTTCGTGTCAAATTAAGTTTCAACTAGTGACTGTAGATGTCATGAATAACTTCCTGTTATATATATATATATATATATATATATATACAGGGTGTTCCTAAACATCATGTACATCCGAAAGGAGGTAATTCCTCAGACCATTTTAAGACTAAAAGTTCATATAAACTCAGGTCCGAAAACGCTTCGTTACCGATCTACGGGGTGTTGAAATTTCAATTTTTTTTTTGGTTTTTCTTTATAGATTCTGCAGTTTTTGAGATATGTGGCTCAAATTTGAAACATAAATTACGTTATGGGGCTTACATCGATGGACAACTCAAATGTTTGTGAGAATCTACAGGGTGATATTTTTTTATGGGTCATGCCCCCTTTTCTCCCCCTGAACTTTTTTGCGGTGCGCTGTTGGTAAATTCTAAGGTACAAATTGAATTTTTTGGTTTGTTTACAAACTTTTTTGCATCCTGTAGTTTTTTCGTATCTAAGACCGTTATCGAGAAAAAAAAAATTTAAATTTTTTTGTAATTCGCTAAAATTATTTTGTTCGCCGCTGTTTGCTAAAGGCTTTTTTTTGCAATAACGATTTATTATACAAAACATCCAAATAAAAGACATAACAAGGAAATAACGTTATAACAATTGTTGAAAGTGACCTCCTCCAATCCTTATACATGCGTCCGCTCTTCTTCTCATTGATGCCCGTACTCTGCCAAACACCCCCGGAGTATTTCTTACAGTTTCAAATGCATTTAATATTCGATTTCGTAAGTCATCGATGGTATTTATTGGTGTTGTATACACGAGAGATTTGAGATGCCCCCATAGAAAAAAATCTAGGCTATTTAAATCAGGGGACCTAGGGGGCCATAACTGAGGTCCACCCCGTCCTATCCACTTGTCCCCAAACACTTCATTTAAATATTGCCGAGCCAAAACAGAAAAATGTGCTGGTGCGCCATCGTGCATATACCACATTTGATGTCTGAGCAAAAGAGGTAAGCCTTCAAGTAATAAAGGTAATTCGTATTGCAAAAAATGCCTGTATGAGTTTCCAGTAAGCCGACCAGGCAAAAAGAAAGGACCAATCAAATGATCCCCAACTATACCACCCCATACATTCAATGAGAACTGCTCTTGAAAATGAGTTTCGACAATTCCATGTGGATTTTCTTCGGCCCATATGTGGTTGTTATGAAAATTTATAATTTGATTCCTGGAAAAATTGGCTTCGTCGGTAAAAAGGATTTTACAGTCAAAATTGGGGTTTACTGCTATCCTATTAAGGTACCACTGGCAGAAATTAACTCTTGAAGGGAAATCTCGAGGAAGGAGCGCTTGCACCCTTTGAATGTGATATGGATATAGTAGAGATTCACGCAATATACGCCAAACAACTTGGTGACTGATATTTAAATTTTTAGCGATTTTTCTGGTGCTAGTGTCTGGCTGTTCTTCTATTTCATGTAGAACAGCTTCTTCGATCTGTGGTGTTCTAACGGTACGTGGTTTACCTCCATCATTAGTGTTTTTATTAAATGTTCCAGTTTCTGCAAGACGCCTATGAATATCTGAGAATATTCGTTGATCAGGTATTATTCTATTGGGATAACGCTCCATGTATAGACGTCTGGCTTCTCTTGCATTTCCATTCGCAAGGCCATAAATAAAATGCATATCAGCCAAATCGCCATTTGAATAATTTGGCATTGTTACGAGGCTATAACGAGTATTTATAACAAATTTACACCTTACAATTAACAATTTAAACACATGTAAAGACACCTAACGACTCCACATACGAACTGTCAAAAAACGCTCGCTCTCCACTGCATTTGTTTGAAAACAAATCTATTCTTTCATGATGGAAAGTATAGACAATACACTCATAGCCATCTGAGAATCTGCGTTGGAGCTAAGCTTATCGTTGGTCGGTTTAAATCCAGGTCCCGGGAACAGATCCCGGCATCGGATTTTTTTAAAGCAATGATTTCACTTTTTTCTTCTGTTTGAGATTTGAATTATTGGATACTTGGATAGCTTATACATTACGAATTTCTACTGAGTATTCATTTTCTCATACTATTATAATATTATGTGCCTATTTGAATGAAGTGTCGATCTTTTTTTGTCTGAAAGATGCGTTTGTAGAAAAAATAATGTGTGTATTTCAAGCACAAAGTGTCATTGTTGCTCTCCAAAGATTACCGCGCTCCGCTTCGCGTTGCACGGTAACTCTCTTTGTCGAGCGACAATCAATTACTTTGCGCTCGAAATACACAAATTGCTATTTCCATTTTTTCTCGACAACGGTTTTAGATACGGAAAAACTACAAGACACAAAAAAGTTTGTAAATGAATGAAAAAATTCATTTTGTATATTATAATTTATCAACGGCGCACCGCAAAAAAGTTCAGGGGGAGAAAAGGGGGCATGACCCAAAAAAAATTATCACCCTATAGATTCTCACAAACATTTGAGATGTCCATCGATGTAAGCCCTATAACATAATCTATGTTTCAAATTTGAGCCACATATCTCAAAAACTGCAGGATCTATAAAGAAAAAACAAAAAAAATCTTGAAATTTCAACACCCCGTAGATCGGTAACAAAGCGTTTGCGGACCAATGTTTATATGAACTTTTAGTCTTAAAATGAGCTGAGGAATTACCCCCTTTCGGATGTACATGATGTTTAGGAACACCCTGTATATATATATATATATATATATGTTCGGAAAGGTTTCCGCGGTCAGAAATATGTACATTACTAAGTTCATGGGTTGAACCGCGTTGAGAGTTTATAACTCGACGTTTCGGCTCCTGCTTTGGAGCCATTTTCAAGAGTGTGACTGCGAGGCCTCTATCTGCCTACTCCTCGAGTCGTGGTCTTGAGAGATATCAAGGTCTCAACCTGCCTACTCCTTGATCTCAAAAGACGATCCGATGTTGGTTGCACTGTAGTATTTATAGGTGGTTGGCTACCTGGAGGTGGGCGGGTCTTACGGGTTTTCTCGTTTGTCTTGTCTGCTGGTGCCTGCTGTGTAGTTGGAGTTAATGGGATAATAATTGATTGCGGATAAGTTTCACGTGGCCTGGTAATTACGGTTGGAAGAAGGGGCTTCCAAATGGGGTTCAATTTACGGCTATCATCTTTAATGTTCAGGCAATCAGGCCGTTTTTCGATTTCGATGGCTTCTCTGATAAAACGAGAAGTTCTTGAACGTACTGGGGCGATGGTTTTCGTTTTCTCGAAATCTATGGGGTGACCCGTTTGGATGAAATGAAGAGCTAATGGAGCGAAATATCAGAGTATTTACGACTGAGTTGAGAGATACCCTGGATTCTTTCCTGACCCATCTGAACGAAGTACACCCTTACATTCGCTTCACGATGGAGATAGAAAGCAATTCAACTCTGCCATTCTTAGATGTACAAATCACTAAAAATCCTCAACAAGGTTTCTCGTACACGGTTTATAGAAAACCCACCCACACCAACCGATATCTCAACTCCAAGTCCCACCATCATCCCTCACAACTCAACTCAGTCGTAAATACTCTGATATTTCGCTCCATCCGACTAACCGACGACCACAACAGACAATCCGAACTTCACAACGTAAAACAAGCTCTCCTACAAAACGGATACAGACCAGACCACATAGACAGAAACATCAAAAAACAGCTTCAGAAACCATTAGTAACCAAAAACGAACCACAAGTTGAAGACCGTCCATCCAAAGTCTTCTTCCCTTACATCAAAGGGGTGACGGACAAAATCAGTCGACTTTTCAGAAAAGCAAATATCAAAACCATCTTTACCACAGAACAAAAACTATCACACCTCATCAGACCAACAAAAGACAAAATTCCCAACGAAGACCATGGTATTTACGAAATTCCCTGTTCTATCTGCCCCCACTCTTATATAGGAGAAACTTCGAAACAGATCCATTTTCGATCCTATCAACACTCCCTTTCAGTTAGAAATCGAGACACCAGCTCCGCATTAGCTCTTCATTTCATCCAAACGGGTCACCCCATAGATTTCGAGAAAACGAAAACCATCGCCCCAGTACGTTCAAGAACTTCTCGTTTTATCAGAGAAGCCATCGAAATCGAAAAACGGCCTGATTGCCTGAACATTAAAGATGATAGCCGTAAATTGAACCCCATTTGGAAGCCCCTTCTTCCAACCGTAATTACCAGGCCACGTGAAACTTATCCGCAATCAATTATTATCCCATTAACTCCAACTACACAGCAGGCACCAGCAGACAAGACAAACGAGAAAACCCGTAAGACCCGCCCACCTCCAGGTAGCCAACCACCTATAAATACTACAGTGCAACCAACATCGGATCGTCTTTTGAGATCAAGGAGTAGGCAGGTTGAGACCTTGATATCTCTCAAGACCACGACTCGAGGAGTAGGCAGATAGAGGCCTCGCAGTCACACTCTTGAAAATGGCTCCAAAGCAGGAGCCGAAACGTCGAGTTATAAACTCTCAACGCGGTTCAACCCATGAACTTAGTAATGTACATATATATATATATATATATATATATATATATATATGTTCGGAAAGGTTTCCGCGGTCAGAAATATGTACATTACTAAGTTCATGGGTTGAACCGCGTTGAGAGTTTATAACTCGACGTTTCGGCTCCTGCTTTGGAGCCATTTTCAAGAGTGTGACTGCGAGGCCTCTATCTGCCTACTCCTCGAGTCGTGGTATTGAGAGATATCAAGGTCTCAACCTGCCTACTCCTTGATCTCAAAAGACGATCCGATGTTGGTTGCACTATAGTATTTATAGGTGGTTGGCTACCTGGAGGTGGGCGGGTCTTACGGGTTTTCTCGTTTGTCTTGTCTGCTGGTGCCTGCTGTGTAGTTGGAGCCACTCTTCAACCTTCCTGCTGGTTACGATACGTTGATGACACTTTTGTCATCTGGCCCCACGGGAGAGATACCCTGGATTCTTTCCTGACCCATCTGAACGAAGTACACCCTTACATTCGCTTCACGATGGAGATAGAAAGCAATTCAACTCTGCCATTCTTAGATGTACAAATCACTAAAAATCCTCAACAAGGTTTCTCGTACACGGTTTATAGAAAACCCACCCACACCAACCGATATCTCAACTCCAAGTCCCACCATCATCCCTCACAACTCAACTCAGTCGTAAATACTCTGATATCTCGCTCCATCCGACTAACCGACGACCACAACAGACAATCCGAACTTCACAACGTAAAACAAGCTCTCCTACAAAACGGATACAGACCAGACCACATAGACAGAAACATCCAAAAACAGCTTCAGAAACCATTAGTAACCAAAAACGAACCACAAGTTGAAGACCGTCCATCCAAAGTCTTCTTCCCTTACATCAAAGGGGTGACGGACAAAATCAGTCGACTTTTCAGAAAAGCAAATATCAAAACCATCTTTACCACAGAACAAAAACTATCACACCTCATCAGACCAACAAAAGACAAAATTCCCAACGAAGACCATGGTATTTACGAAATTCCCTGTTCTATCTGCCCCCACTCTTATATAGGAGAAACTTCGAAACAGATCCATTTTCGATCCTATCAACACTCCCTTTCAGTTAGAAATCGAGACACCAGCTCCGCATTAGCTCTTCATTTCATCCAAACGGGTCACCCCATAGATTTCGAGAAAACGAAAACCATCGCCCCAGTACGTTCAAGAACTTCTCGTTTTATCAGAGAAGCCATCGAAATCGAAAAACGGCCTGATTGCCTGAACATTAAAGATGATAGCCGTAAATTGAACCCCATTTGGAAGCCCCTTCTTCCAACCGTAATTACCAGGCCACGTGAAACTTATCCGCAATCAATTATTATCCCATTAACTCCAACTACACAGCAGGCACCAGCAGACAAGACAAACGAGAAAACCCGTAAGACCCGCCCACCTCCAGGTAGCCAACCACCTATAAATACTACAGTGCAACCAACATCGGATCGTCTTTTGAGATCAAGGAGTAGGCAGGTTGAGACCTTGATATCTCTCAAGACCACGACTCGAGGAGTAGGCAGATAGAGGCCTCGCAGTCACACTCTTGAAAATGGCTCCAAAGCAGGAGCCGAAACGTCGAGTTATAAACTCTCAACGCGGTTCAACCCATGAACTTAGTAATGTACATATATATATATATATATATATATATATATATATATATATATATATATATATATATATGGCAATGTCAAACATGAGAAAAAGAATTAAACATGATCTTCTGGATTGCGTAAAACAATCACACTATTACTGAAATATCTGTAAATTAAAACTTTTCAATATTTGTATGTAAACATGAATATGTTTTTTTTGTGAATATTTCTTCTATTATTAGTTATTTCATATTCTTCACCCGGACTCGTTCTTTTGCAAGTCGAGCGACCGGGTCTTTCACGGTTGAAACTCAGTTCAGTATGAGTTTTGGTCAGATGTACATTGAAAGGTACAGCTAAAAATATTTCCATCTGCAGGGTGATTCACGAATGATGCACAATACGTTTTCGTCGTTTTCCCAATACTCAATAATTCAACATTTGCGCCACAGACAACTTATTTCTCAAAGTAAATATTACGCGCTCACAATTTCGAGGCTAAAAGATTTCACTTATATTACATTCGAGATTGTTATCGTGCACCCTATCTCGCACAAGTTCCTCAATGACTCTATTTTTTCGTCCTATGAACAGTTTTTAAAGATATTTATGGTTAATTTCATAACCTTCACGAGAACATCCATTTGATTTCCTCACTGATGTAGTTCAATCGATATATATGTAAAATAAAACCTAGAGAGTCTTGTAGAGAGCTATTCAAAAGACACAGAATTCTAACTGTTGTCTCCTTTCACATTCTGGAATCTGTCAGTCTGATTCACAAAAATAATACTACTTTAGATAGAGTCGACTAAAATACAACACGCGTCAGAACAACTTCCTCAAACTACCAATACCTAGCAACACAGCTGTGAAGGATTCTATAATTTACAATGGTATTAAAATGTTCAGTAACCTGCCAAGCAATATAAGGAATAAAACATGTATCAGACAGTTCTACAAAAATCTACAAAACATATTGATTCAGCAAGCTTTCTACGATATTGAAGATTACTTCACCACCACTTTATAGATTTATTTTTATAGTATGTGTAGCTATTATTGTATTTGTATGTATATATATATATATATATATATATATATATATATATATATTTTTAACGCTTATTTTTAATCCAGAATTAGGTACCACACCTTAGATATTTTTTATTTTTGATTATCTACTATATAAATTCTTTTATGTATGGAATTTCATATTTAAGATGTTTGTACTGCAATTTATATATTTTTTATCTTTTATCCTTCATACACTTATACACTTTTACCCTTGTATCAACTAAGCTTTGTCTATGAGAATGATATTCATCGATAATAAAGTATATCTTGATTGATTGATTGAATCAAGTGTCTACTGGGCTGATTGGAACTTTACCGCCATGAAGTAGGTGAATGAGATTCAGGGAGTTGCTCCCGATGATTATATAGACAATATGAATCAAAACAGTTTTTCAGTAATATACATATTATTGCCTACCTGAATCTCAAGCGCTTGGAATGAAAACAATGGAAGTTCAAGATATACATCCATTCGAGCAACGTCATTTCCCCAAACAACCCCTTTCATCCTTATCACGTATTCACTCAATCGAGTCTCGACGACCCACATATTTCCCTTCCCCGGTTAAATCTACCATGTTTCCATGACAAAGCTCCATACACATGTTTTTATTGCCACAATTCTTACTCAAACTTAAGTCATTCAAATACCCACATTTCGAACGAATAGGTATTTCCGTATAGAGAAGTCTTAGGAGCCGCGATATATCATGGTTTTATTGCGGAGCTGATCGATAAAAAAGCCACAATAAAACAAATTTTGCGGAAGGGCATTTCGGAATTATCGAATCATGTTTCAGGACGGTTCGTTGCCTTCCAGAAACGTGTATCTGAACATCCTTAAGAGGTGGATTTATACATTTTATTGGCACTTAGGCGGATGCTGGGTGAAGTAAATCGCGAGGAAGTTGTTACATTCGGTACGAATTTTCTTGTACAGCTGTAATAAAAATTGGAAATTCGGGACTTCAAAAGTATCGACTACACTTGAAGTGGGTTCACAATATCACTCGCTGCATGTTACGTGAAATACAGTGGATAAATATGTGAAACCTAGTGCCCTATTTCTCTTTCCCCTCTTCCCTCCGTATCCTGTTTCAATTGTCTCTCAAAAGAGAAAAACTGTATTCACGATGAAAAGAAATTATTTTACAACTATTTTTGGAATTAGAAGTATCATTCTCACCAATTGTTGATTTGGTTTTCAGTAAGCAAAAGATAGCAGTGACGCAATTCCTTTCTCTTTGGAGATTCGTGTAAACCGGATCTCCCAGAGATTTCAGGCCAGCAGAAATGTCAGTTATTTAACAAGAGAAAGATTCAAAAGACCATGTGTTTAACTATTCTCAATCATGATCGAAAAATAGTGGTGGCAGGACCTCTTATAGAAAAATTGCTATGTCCAACTCGCCCCCAGTGCTCGGTAATATTTTTCTGTTGGTGGAATCTTCCATTATTTTCAATCATAAACGCTCTGACGAATAATGGTGGTGGCATGACCTCAAATAAAAAAAATTTCAGAGACCAGTTCACCTCCGAAACGCTCGTTGATTTTTTATCTCCATTGAATCTCTCATTATCCTCAGTCATGAATGCTCTGACGAAATATGGTGGTGGCAGGACCTCTAATGAGAAAAGTGCAGAGCCCAACTCTCCCCCAACAACTGGTAATTTTTTTGTGTCGATGGAATTTTTCTTATTTCCAGTTATGAACGTTCAGACGATAAATCGTGGCAGCAGGACGTCTAATACAAAATTTGCAAAGCCTAACTCTTCTCAACTCTAGGTAATTTAGAGGCTAAGTAAATCTCGAAGTCGTCTTCACAATATACAGTGAGGACCAATAGTCCGTCGCCCCCCCCGTAACTTCTTTATTGTTCATATTACAAAAAAATGTTGAAGGAATAAGTTGTAGGGTTTCATTCGATCACTTTAATAGTTTGCGTTTCATTTATACAGAGTGTCTCAAAAAAGCGCAGCGACTTGGAAGTTTATTTTTTCAAATGAGACACCCTGTATGTCAGTGCATGATCGGTTAGAGATAATCATAAGGAATCCAACGATACCAAGTTTGATGCTGTTATCTCCATAAACTACGGAGATATTGCCTATTATTCTGTCCAGAAGCCCAATGAGTAGGAGAGAGAAACTTTTTTCTGGCGGGTCAATAAATTCTCTCTCACACTCATTGAGCTTATGGATGAAATAAATGGTGATATCTCCGTAGTCTATAGAGATAAGAGCATCAAACTTGGTATCGTTGGATTCCTTATGGTTATCTCTAACCGATCATGCACTGACATACAGGGTGTCCCATTTGAAAAAATAAACTTCCAAGTCGCTGCGCTTTTTTGAGACACTCTGTATAAATGAAACGCAAACTATTAAAGTGATCGAATGAAACCCTACAAATTATTCCTTCAACATTTTTTTGTAATATGAACAATAAAGAAGTTACGGGGGGGGGGGCGACAGACTATTGGTCCTCACTGTATATTTGACCACTAGGGTAGGAAAGGGTGTGATGTTGTCAACACAGCTTTGGCCATAAATTGTCAAAAGTGTGCTTGTATCAACATAATACCATCGAAAACATGTTTTCGAGCATAGAAATGCTCATCAGTTGATATTACAGGTCAAACTGAAATAAGCAAATACAAAAATTACAATTTTGAAAATGAGTATATGAAAAAATTTTGAATGGACTTGGAAATCAAAATGGATACTCACATGGCATGGAGGCGTAGTAAATTTAAATTAAAATTATTGACTAAACATTAAAACTAGGCGCAGTAAGGCCTACCACCTGTATTAAGGTGGAATGGTGGGCGACCATTCAGTTATGTGAGAGACCCACATTGAAAAGGTTTAAAATTTTTATAAGAATTTACATCAACAGTGTGCAATGGCAATGGCTGTCGAAAGACAAAGAAAGCTGAGCTATTCTGATTGTTGAATAAGAAGTATATCGGTAATTGCACACTGTTGATGTAAATTCTTATAAAATTTTTAAACCTTTTCAATGTGGGTTTCTCACATAACTGAATGGTCACCCATCATTCCACCTTAATATAGGTGGTAGGCCTTACTGCGCCTAGTTCTAATGTCTTGAAAATGTTTCGTCAATAATTTTAATTTAAATTTACTACGCCTCCATGCAATATGAGTATCCATTTTGGTTTCCAAAATTTTTTCATAAACCCATTTTCAAAATTGTAATTTTTGTATTTGCTTATTTCAGTTTGACCTGTAATTTCAACTGATGATGAGCATTTCTATGCTAGAAAACATGTTTTCGATGGTGGACTACTTCATTCATATTTCTAGGTAATTGTTTTCTGTCGACGGAATCTTTCATTATTCTCAATCATGAACGCTCTGACGAAACATGGTGGTGGCAGGACCTCTAACAAAAAAAATTGCCAAGCCCAACTCTCCCCCAATGCTCGGTTATATTTTTCTGTCAATGGAATCTTTCATTATTCTTAATCATGAACGCTTTGACGAAAAATAGTAGTGGCATAACCTGTAATAAAGAAAATTCATAGACCAGCTTTCCCCAAACGCTGGTTGATATAATAGTTAATTTATTTTATATACATTCATTATAGAACATTGACATACCATATGTACATATCGTACCACATTGGCAAATAAAATTTATTATTATTATTATGGTGGCAGCAGGACCTCTAATGAAAAAATTGCATGGCACAACTCTTCCCCAACGCTCGGTGATTTTTTTCTGTCGATGTTATCTTCCATTGTTCCCAATCATGAACGCTCTGACGAAATATGGTGGTAGCCTAACCTCTAATAAAAAAAATTCAGATACCAACTCTCTCCCCCAACGCTTGTTTATTATTTCATGTCATTGCATTTTTTAGTCATTCCTAATTGTGAATGATTTGACCTGATATGGTGGTGGCATGACCTCTAATAAAAAAATTGCAGAGCCCAACTACTCTTGCAAAGTGTAATGTTTCAGAAGGTAGTTACGTATGTTGGAATCACAAAAATCTAAATTACTGTAAACAATCATTTTGTTACACCAATTACAAATAAAGCAATTATTAAAAAGAGTTTTTTTTCTAAAATCAGTTCTCGCGATTTTGAAAAAATATGAATTAAGGGGTTTTTGGGACGCTGATTCTGAATCTGATAATTTTTTTCATTTCTCCTGACTGTCTACAAAGGTATATTCACTGCATAATGTTGACAATAAACTATTCATCCTTATAACTTTTGTTTAGGATATTAGATTATTGGTTAGATATTGTTATTAGAAAAGAACCTTCCATTCAGATATTGTAGTTCATCAATCTTATTTGGATCACGCCTTCACTTCAAAATTGTATTAGAGAGAGAGAGAGAGAATATACTTTATTATCAAAAGAATTTGAATTCTTGTTGACAAAGTTTGGTTAAGCTGTATTTTCATACATATTTGTCAATAATTAAAATAAAATAAATTATACTACGATAAAAATATCGAATTCGTCTTAGACTAGACAATACATAAAGTAATGTAAAATCATCTAATCAATATAATACACAAAAGCAACAAACAACACATTTAAAATGGTTTCCATATAAAATTCTTGTATGTAAATCAAATAACAATTATAAAAATCTTGGCGTAACCTTGTCTTTTCATGAACATGTGAAAAACATTTATAAAGTATCATTTTTCAAACTCAAATCGCTGTATAAGTTCAGGTATCAGTTATCTGAAGAAATGAAACTCAGGCTAGTTAAAACCCTTATTTACCCCCATATCGAGTACTGTTGTCCGGTGTATTACAATTTTTTGCCACAATATAACAAATTGAAGTTACAACGAATACAAAATGCTTGCATGCGATTCGTATGCTGCATACCATATGGTGAACATGTCACACCATTTTTGTTAAAAATAAAGGAGTTGAATATGAGGTACAGGGTCCAATATTTGATAACAATTTTCTTGTTTAAGTTGCTCCAAACTAAAACTCATTCAACATACCTAGGCACCGTACTTCCAAATTTGAAGGATGTTTTTCTTATATTGCCCCCAGTTATCTGAATGAAATTTTACCCATTTTACATCATAATATTCATCAATTCAAGAGAGAAATTAAATCACAGCTGCTTACTGCTCAGTGCTAATATCAGATTCAATGAATATGATATTGTAATGAAATTGACCAATAGTATCTTAGACTAAAAATATTAATGGCAATTAGTACCTATACGTTTGTATCCTTTTCAATTTTTCTCATCCTTTTCTTTTTCTCTATCATTGTTCTGATAGTAAATAAGTATTATAATTATACAGTGTCCGGCATAAAGTTCGCAGCATATGGAAAACTTTTTTATTATTGATTTGTCAAAAAAAATTATTCTTGATGAAAACCTCTGCTTCATCCCAAACTTAAATTGCAAATACCAAAATCGAATTTTATACTACCATATACGAGCGATATTGAAAAACAATTCAGTTTTATTTACTATTTGCAGCAAGATTTTGTGAAATACCGTCACATATTTCAATTAACGTGATTTTCCGATGGGAGGGAGAAAGGAGGGAACATCCAGAGAGTGATGTGATCATATCTAACAAATACCATCCATTTCATTAGCATAGTTTTCCTCATATCGTACAGGGCGATGAGGAGAAAAATGGAAAAAAAAAGTGGCAAAATTAAACTGATCATAGGTGGCTGTGATTTGAATTTCTGAATCAACAGTCGATTCTGAACAATATTTTCCCCATACTTTTAATTCTACCGTGGAACAAGGCATGTTTTTCAATATCGCTCGTATATGGTAGTATATGATTCAATTTTGGTATTTGCAATTTAGGTTTGGGATGAAGCAGAGGTTTTCATCAAGAATAATTTTTTTTGAGAAATCAATAATAAAAAAGTTTTCCATATGCTGCGAACTTTATGCCGGACACTGTATTATTACACACACTATATAATTTATGGGAGGGGTGGAAGATAGCCTTTGGCTAACCTTTTCCCTTTATGTATAAAATGTACCTTTTTATGCATAATAAACCATATTATTATTAGTATAAATAAGTGTAAAAATAGATAAATAACAAACGCAATATAATAACACAGACCAACAAACTAACATATTTTAAAAGTAAGAACAGATAATAAGGGTAACATGGAAATTTCAAAATGTTTCAGCATAAAATTCTTCTAAATTATAGTAAGGCTTCTGTAATAGCAAACTTTTTACGGATTTTCTAAAGTTTTTAGAATTTGTAGTAGTTTTGAGATACTTTGGAAGATGATTGTACATCTTGCATCCGTTGTAAATAACAGAATCCTTAACAAGTGTTGATTTAGGGAGTGGCAGACTTATGTTTATAGCTTGTCGAGTGACGTATTGTGAAGGAAGTCTGCCAAACGAGTTTGAGTGCTTCCTAATCAAACAGTTTCCAATGTAAAGATAGCTATTATCGTGAGTATTTTATATTTAATAAATAGTGGCTTCCATGAATCACGAAATTTAGCTTTGCACATATATCTCAGCCCTCGTTTTTGCAGAATAAGTATGCTGTTCAGGCAGTTATCGTTACATGCATCCCAGAATAGGATGCAGTACCTAAGGTGGGACTCAATTAGAGAACAATAAACCACTCTAGCTGCACATAGTCCCAACTCCTTAGAAACAACCTTCACTGCGAAACACTCAGATGATTTTTTTTCTCAAATCCAGTATGTGTTCCTCGAATCTCAGCCTGTAGTCAATATACACTCCCAAGAATTTCGCGTTGAATTTATTTTCTATAATATTTTCCCCAATGGGTATGTCGTCAAGTGAGCAACGGAAACTTACTAGGTTGGTTTTTGAGATATTGAGGACAAGTCGATTCGAGTCACACCAAACTTTGATACTGCTAACATCATTATGTATCATTATGTATCATCCCCTTTAGTTCACTGTTCTTGGCATGCCAGAATATTGGAGTGTCATCTGCAAATAATGTAAACTTTCCAGATACATTGATATTCGACATATCATTTATATACAACAAAAATAGAACTGGGCCCAGTACTGAACCCTGAGGCACTCCATATTTTATATTGGATGTAGATGACCTTGACGAGGTTTGTACTGGCTGCGATTTGATAAGTAAGATTTTACCCAGTTCATCGTAATTCCTCTGAAACCATAACACCAAAGTTTCTGCAGCAGTATTTCATGATTTACAGAATCGAAAGCTTTAGATAAATCACAAAATACCGCTGCCGCAACATCAACCTTGTTGAGTTCAGTATAAACTTCGTGGAGGAAGGAAAAAATATCATTAATTTCCTGATTGAAACCCAAATTATTTGCTGATAATACCATTTATTATCAAGAATTCTGTTACTCTTCTTTTGACTAATTTCTCTATAATCTTAGCCATTGTGGGGATTATAGAAATTGGCCGAAAATTTGCTGGATCTTCAATGTCTTTTCATTTGTTTCATCCTAAAATCGAATAACTGTATTGATGCGATACAAAAATGCTGTAAAACCATCGTAAACCACACAAAACGAGTTCAATCTACAACAACTTTCAATACGCGTGATACTACACAGCAGACAAACATGCAAATAGTATGCAAATGGCTAAAAATCGAGCTGTATTTACGACATTAGAACACCCAATTTCCAATTGTGCATCATAAAATCAACAGCACTTCCGAACAGTGGATCAACGTCGGAAAAACTGACTGAACCCCGTTGTTGCGCGCTCGGGAAACCGAGTATACCGCTGGGCTACAAGCACCTGGTAAAAGCTTTGTGATTTAGCAATTTGTGTTGAGAGGATTGGGGTGTTACCAATATATACACAAAAGATGCCTTGAACCGCCCAACATGTTTCTATCAGAGCTGCTTTTTCTGTTCGGAAAATGAAAAACCCGATACGCGATTTATGATTTATAAAGTTCGTGGGCGAGTTGTGAGTATCTGCGAGAAGATTGAATGTGCTTGTTTTTATGCTGAGAATCGATATGAGAGTTTCATGGCAGCTTCCTTGATAACGTGTACAGTGCATGCCGTAAAATGCTGCAGTGTGTGAAAACAAGTTTGATTATTCATTTTCAACAAATCACTTCATTTGCCTCTTCACAAAATAGAATGAACGAAAGGATATAAGATTTGAAACGTCAAATCCTATTGAATAGAAAATTCAGTAACTTGTATCAAATAAAAAAATTACTGTTTTCGCTATAATTCAACAAATATAATTACATGTATCAAATACCAGAGCTAGTCTGCTACACTTGTAACAAATATAAAACACTTCCCATAGGTTTGTCATCCTTGGCCAGAAATTCTAAAATAAAATTTCACTCGGAGAGTATATCTGGGAGCGGAGCTCCAATAGGCTCCGCCCACCAGCGACTTTGTTTCGGCATTGGCCGAAGTAAATGTGCCAATTTCCTATTTAAGAAGCCCGTTTTGGCTGTTTTAGTCTGGCCTAGATAGATGAAACGTCGTTGGTTAACACCAAAGAAAGAATTCGTACTGTTCCTGACTGATCCTGAAAGAAGAGTTCCGGAGTTGCTGGATAATTGCGACGATGCTGCACATGGAGATGCTTGAGCTAGCCGGATGAGGCGAAACATCCTCCGATTTCCGATTCAAGTGCACGCATTTGTTGACATGGCGCCGAACGTGGGGCCAGTAAACGGGAGTTTACGGCCGTTTCCAGTGGGAGACGGGGCCCTCGAAGAATTTAACAACTTTTCCAGTAACACGGACTTGAAGATACTTATCGGAAAGTTTTCTTGGATGTACTTTCGGAACGATTCTGAAGCGAGTTATGCCAGTCGAATCAAGGATGTCCATATCCTTCGTGGGTTTGATGGTAGTGTTCCATTTCCGCAGCCGGCCAGTTGTTCACATGTCAGGAGGCTGGGGTAATTCGACACAACGGAAGTTGCCTCACCAACGGTTGGTTGTCCTGAACCAGTGGGCCAGGGCGAAGTAAATATGGCGCCTCTTTGGAAGCTGGATAATGAGCGTATGTGGAAATATGGCATATTCCATAAAAGTTTCGTAAAGGAGTAACCTGGAATTCCTACGATAAGCCAGATGTTGCAACAACATCTGCAAGATTTGGATAACCAGTAGCTGTAACATAGTTCTCTTTTAGGTTTTATTTTCAGGTACATGTTCGTAGAACTGGTCCTTTTCAGGACATATCTAACGACGTTCCATCCGCATGCCAAGCGATCCCTTAAAGGGATGCCGTGTCATAATTGGCCAGAAATACTATAAAATGATTTTTGAAAAATACCCAGTGGAGTATATCTGGAGGCGAGAGTTCTAATAGGCTCCGCCTACCAGCGTTTTGCAATACCATTGGCCGACTTAAATGTTCGGCCATGGTATAAATACAAGCTGTTTTTGCTGAAATCATTAGTCATCCAGGAGCCGCCCGAGGGCTCGGACAATTCCCAGGATAGAAGCTCTCACTTCTGGATGGCTCAGTAGTGTAAAGTTTTTATAGTGTAAATAGTATTTCTGGTATTTAGGGATCTACGGCCTGGCAAGCGAATTAATGGAACCTCGTTGGTTGGCAACACCAACAATATACAGAAAGAATTCGTATGTCAGAAACGTTCCTGCTGGTTATTCCAAATAAATGAACAGCTTCGGAGTTGCTGAGTTTCTGCGACTATGTTGTACTGTTGTACTGTTCCTGACTGATCCTGAAAGAGGAGTTCCGGAGTTGCTGGATAATTACGACGATGCTGCACTTGGAGATGCTTGAGCTAGCCGGATGAGGCAAAACATCCCCCGATTTCCGATCCAAGTGCACGCATTTGTTTACAGGTTACATACTCAGGGCTTCATAGCCGAGCGGCGAATTTGGCCCCGGCCAGTGGTGCACCAGAGCGCCGGTGGGCGGGGCCTATTGGACTTTTCGAGCTGGATATAGTCCAGCTCGAAATTATTTTATTCTCATTTTGAGAGTATTGATGGGAGAAGTTAACGCGGGCTCATTAAATAGAAGAACTGCAAATTCTGCTCGTCCAATGACGGAGCAAAGCTGATGGTGGGCGGAGCCTATTAGGACGTCTGCCCCAGATATACTCGACCGAGTATATCGTTTTCACATCATATTTATGTATTTCTGGGTAAGGATGACAGTAAATTGAAAGAATAAGCAGGAGCGACTCTTAAAATGAATCTTTTTATCCTATTGTAAAGCGGCGCAGCCTGGTGGTGTGGGACTCACTCAGAAAGAGGCATCCACGTATCCAAGCCGGTCCTCAAAACGAGAGTTCAATAGAGTGTTAAAGGCGGCGTTCTAATAAGTTGGATATTCAAACCTAATTGTTCATCGCGAATAGGCGCACAAAGCGTGTGTCGAATATAAAGAAACCGACTAAAGTTCGCTAGGTTATGGACGGAGTGCATCGGAGCGAGAGAAATTCCGCCCTAGCCAGTTCGGCGGAATGTCGAGATTGGACCCTTTGAACTTCCACTACACATTATCAAATCAAAACAGGCCCGCGTATTGAAATTACTTATCGACAAATGTCAGCAATACTCGTCTACGAGGGTCGGATTCGTTCGGATTCAATGCTCCGTGGAATTATCTGGTTGTTTCAACTTTGGGGACCGCGTTCGGTCCCTTTACTTTTTGTTGAGTCGTGAATAATTGCTTTGATTGAATTTACCCAACAGTAAGTATTTACGTTGCCGGTTAAGCTACTTCGTTAGCAGAGCGCAGATATCCAGGAAAGAATCGAGTTAGTTCTCTAGTTGGCTAAAATAACTGTTACTTGCAGGGTTTTCCAGAATGGATCCGAAAAATATCAGTAGAAAATTCATCGTGTATAATAATAATGTGGCTTTTTCGGGTTCTAAATAAGTGATACGCTACGGTATACAGTGTGGTCCACTAAGTGTGCAACAAATGGGAAACTTGTTTATTATCGATTTCTCAGAAAATTTTATTCTTGACAAAAGTTGATGCATGTTCCAAAACTATACCATGAGTACCTGAAATGGCTTTATGACCAATACCATACAGGATAGGCCAAAAAATATAAAGTTCGTTCAAGAGTAAAGTACCCTTATTTAAAAAAATATAGAAATATGTTGAAAAAAAAAGTTGCTTAGAATTTAAAGTTATGTTCAGATACGAAGTCATGGCCTGCTATTCGAATTTTTTTTCGTTTGGAGAATATTGAATTACCCCCGTATGGTACATGTTTTTACTATTTTGATTTAATATGTATGTGATTTAGCCACAATCAAATCAGGTTGGAGTATTTCTTATCAAATTAAAGTGTATTTGTAAAATTTACTTGGATTTGCATTTTTTTAGGTGCAGTTCATGACGTGATTTTAACAGACCGTCGAATTGGGCTAAAGCGGATATCTGAAGCACTGAATATTTCATTCGAACGCGTTTATCATATAGTTCACGTCAATTTGGACATGAGAAAAATTACTGCAAAATGGGTCCCCAAATGTTAGAATGTTGACCAAAAGCGTGCAAGGGTAGTAGCATCGCGTTCGATCTGTGCTCAATTTGAAAACGATGTAGACTTTTTGAATCAAATTGTTACTATGGATGAGACTTGGGTACATTTCTACGATCCAGAAACAAAGCAACAATCGATGGAATGGCGACACTCCGGTTCTCCAAGACCTAAGAAGTTTCGTGTTCAAAAATCTGCTGGAAAAGTTCTTGCTTCAGTTTTTTGGGAATGCCATGGAGTAATGATGATTGCTTTTTTGGATAAGGGTAGAACAATAACTGGAGATTACTATTGGACATTACTGACCACTCTACGGGAAAAAAATTGAAGAGAAAAGACGCGGAAAGTTATCCAAGGGTGTTTTGTTTTTGCAGGACAACGCCCCTGCACACAAATCTCATGTTGCCATGCAAAAAATTCGTGATTTAGGGTTTGAATTACTAGAACATCCCCCTTATTCAACAGATTTGGCTCCTTCCGACTATCATCTCTTTCCTCAACTGAAAAAAAGTTTAAAAGGTCTTAAATTTTCTTCCAACGAGGAGGTAATGAAAGCTGCGGAGGTCTGGTTTGCAGAGCAATAAGAAACACTTTTTTTGAAAGGTCTAGAGACGTTGCAGGTGCGCGGTAATAAATGTATCCAATTAACCCATCTGATCCTGAAACTATTTTTTTCCGATTTTGTATATTTCTTTCTTAAAAACTGTTAATAGAAGGTCCCATAAGTCGAGAAAAAATTTTCGATTTGCAGTTTTGGAAAAAACAGCGGTCCTTTTAAAAGGACGGTAGGATAAAGGGCTACTATTAGAAAAATAAATAAAGATTCAAAAATATGTTTATATTATATCTCACAAAATGCTTAGCAAAATACAAAAACTTTTAAAAACTACTTAGTATGATGGGCCACAAAACAGTTTTTTGGGTGAAGACCAACGTCACATTTTTGGCACACAAAATTTGCTTTTTTGTGGCACACAGCACATTTTCGCTGACTCTCGTGATATGTAACTAAATGATCTAGTCTATCGTAACGTGAGAATTGGAGCGCGGTTTTTGGCAATTTCGAAGGTCCTTTCTTAGTTGTTTTCCTGTACGTTTCGAGCAGCTGTGTCCCTAGGTCCCTCCTAAACTGAAGTTGGTCAAGCGTACCACCATCATTCCTATGGAGGTGCCACGAGTTTTGTGAGGCCATGTCGACACAGTGGGAAAATAACGGAAAATACCACTTTTTACCTCGTATTGAAACTCTATATTGGCTTATGTTTTGGTCACTACGGTCTACACCTCCCATATTTTCGTTGTATTTCTTGATCAATTGAGGCTGATCTATATAAACATGCTTTTTTTCAGCCTGTGAAAATCGTTTGACCTTATTTACTGGCAAAACCGAACACGCATTGGTGGCTGAAGTAACAACGCTGTTGTCATTCCATTAGCATAAAGCGATTTCATTATCGGCAACACACCATTCAAATGTACCTCGTGTCTTCTTCTTCAGAACTGCAGCATTGCTAAATGGAGATTGAGGGATCCGGTTTTCACGTATAGTACCAGTTGCCTTGATGTTCCTCAATTTTAGCTCCTTTAGAAGTGACAAAGATGTAAAAAAATTGTCAAAAAATAAGTGAAAGGGCTGGTAAGGCATTTTCTCTAAAACATCTGCATATTGGAGAACAAGTGACGCTCCCAAACCCATGTGTTTATATTTGTCCGGAATTGTTGTCGACGCACCTTGGTAGGGATCAAAATAAACAATGTATTCAAGGCGTAGGGTACCTACCCAAAATGTATACCCCCACCTTATAGGCTTGCCTCTGATAAATTGCTTACAGCTATGTCTCCCAAAATACGGTATCATAGCCTCATCAAAGCTGTGATTCTCTTCAACTGGGGCATAATCAAAAAACTTTTCATTTAGGCTGTTGAAAAGAGGACGCAGTTTAGTCATTTTTAGTAAGAGAAGTATTATCATTGCAATGAAGATTACTCATTATGAATTGAAATCTATCTCTGGAAATAGCGGCTGATATAAGTTTATTCTGGGTATCGTTGCAATTTTGCCAATACATATGTCGCCTTGGAACAGTTGTATATCCACTGACAAGTAACACCCCTATGAAGCAGTACATTTCGTCTGCAGTAACGTTACCGGGGCGGTTTTTTTGCTGTGCATAAATATTGGTAAAATTGACAATTTCTCCTACCAAGTTTTCATCAAAAAACAGCTTGAAAATATTTCCAGGGGAACGATTGCTTTGTGCAGTTTGAACTGGTTGCCATTGCATAAACGTAGAATCTAAATCTTCATTGAGAGTATAGTCAAACGTCTTTTTGAGTTTAGGTCGCCTTTCAACAAAAGTGGACAGTGGTAGATCGTCATCACTGTCCCAGTCGTCATCACCTTCCACGTCAAATTCAATTTCCGCCGGGGCCCTTAGTTGCACTCCGGGTCAATTATTCGGAACTACATCGTCTTCGGCCCCAGAATCTTCATCGGTATCGCAGTTTTCGTTGGCACTTTCGGGTGGAAAAATTATAATGCTTGTAGGAATGTCCGGCGTAGAGTCATTCTCCAATTCCTCTAAGAGCTCTGCCATGGTTAGTGGCTTTTTCCAATACCTGCAAAAAAAACGCATAGTAGCATATAATCCTACCGTCCTTTTAAAAGGACTCGTTCAATAGAACTCCCCTGGATTGATCGAGAAGTGTGAAACATAATCACAAATATAAAAAAAAGTAAGTATATTATGTTATTTGTTAAAAATAATCAAAACAACATCGGAAAAATAAACGAGTTTCAACATGTCTTACCTTGAGTCACTCATTGCAAAATCACTAGAAACACAGCGTTTTTTAACCGTCACTATAGATCCAAAACTTAACAGAATCCTAACGATCGCGATTGACCTTGTTTAAGATGTCAACTAAATAAATGTGACACTGGCGACATCTTCAAACCGTCAGCTGAATCAGAAAAATACAGGTTTCGTTTTGAACTCCTTTTAAAAGGACGGTAGGTGTAAATGGGTTAAGAGGAGAGTATGTTGAGTAATAAAATATTTTGACATTGATATTTTCTTGGTTCTACAGTAGGCTAAGAATTTTTCAATATTTCCTCGTATATCGATGCTTCAAATTTAACAAGGCTACCCCATACATTAACTGAAATATTCCGTAGGCAGTTATTCCGTAGCCACCTGGTATACTGTCTGCGTCCTCTCTGTAATTTCATCTGGGTATCTATCAATTCTTCTCTATAAAATTCACTAAAGGCTCTGATTCGAAATATATAATAATATATTGGCCTCTAAGATGATGAAAAATAATAAGTCTTATAATTTTCCATAAGGTTCCCAGTAGGTACACCTGAAAAATTCTAAAATTAGTTATTGTACATTGTACTCGATTCCATTGCACCCACTCCGTATAATTGCCCATCGAAGATTTTCCCCACATCCCTGAATAATTTACATTCCACGTCCTGAACTTGGAATTGCTCCCCAGTCTACGAAGGGTAAAAGCGTGAGAGCGACGACAAGCCCAAAACGACCAACATTAATTCAAGAATGCTAATATAGTGTGACATTTCCTTGCAGTCGCCGTGAAGGCGATATACAAATACAAAAGGCGTTAAAACTTGGCCTATGTCTCATTATTTTTTGTCGTGCCTTCGAGAAAAATGATAATGTTTGTTTTTTATTTCGGGCTAGGAAGGAGGACCGTAAATATTTGCATTTTTATGTGAGTTGTTATTCTTTGTGGTTTTTTCTATACGGTTATTCAGAATTAAGATAGATACGCCAAGTTTTATTGCTCGAGATTCTGCTACTTTACGAGAATCGGCTTTCTTGTCTCCATGTAATCATTCATTATATAAATTTCATTCGGCATTGCCTGTTGAATCAATATGTGTGATGTACGAGGATGTATTGATATCTAGTTAGCCTAGACCAGTTCCCTGCATAAACAAAATATTGCGTTACCATAGCAACGAACAATAACTTAGAAGTGTCAGTGTAAAGTTTGACGTCAAAAAAGTAAACCAGAGTTACGCAATAAATTAAGAGAAAAAATATGTTCACCGAAATTGTGAAAATCTAAAAATTGGAGTATCGAGCCATCATCAAGTACCTGTATTTGAAAGGGTTGAGAGGTAAGCAGATTTACGAAGATATGCTTAATACCCTTGGTGATCAATGTCCTTCGTATGCGACCGTGAAAAATTGGACTGCAAGCTTCAAAAGATGTAAATTTTCCATTGAAGATGATGACCGATCGGGAAGGCCAGTTTCTGTGTCAGTCCCCGTAAATATCGATGCAGTTCATGACATGATTTTAACAGACCGTTGAATTGGGCTAAAACGGATATCTGAAGAACTGAATATTTCATACGAACGCGTTCATCATATAGTTCACGTCAATTTGGACATGAGAAAAATTGCTGCAAAATGGATCACCAAATATTTTAATGTTGACCAAAAGCGTGCAAGGGTATCAGCATCGCGTTCGATCTGTGCTCGATTTGAAAACGATGTAGACTTCTCAAACCGAATTGTAATGTGTAATGTCAAAATAGCAAATAAAACTATTTTACTAATTAGATCAATTTATTCAGAAGTAAAAGATAAAATTCCATTAACTTCCACTTCAAATGTAGTATATAGCATTCTTTGTCAGGACTGTGATAAAAATTATATTGGCCAGACTTCTAGATGCCTAAAAAGTAGAATTTCCTCACATAAAAGTGATTGTAGACTTCATCCTGAAAGATGTGCTCTTGCTGATCATGTAAACAAATTTGACCATCTAATAAATTATAACTCAACTAAAATATTAGCTAAAGAGTCACATATGAATAAGAGAACTTTTTTGGAAATGGCCTTCATATCTCAAGACAAAAAATGTATGAATAAAAGAACTGATATAAATCATTTGAGTGAGATTTATTCCTTCTTATTGTCGTTAGACCACACTCTCCCTATGAATAATAATATCTCCACAACTACTCAATTGGAAATGTAATTTTTTCCTAACTTACAAAACAACAGTCGTATATTCAATTTTCAACAGTTGGTACAAGATTACAGTTGGTAACATTGACTTGAAAATTACAGATTTCTTTTCTATTGACAACTGATTTGTGTCCCTTGGATACAATCAACAAGTCTTCTGTTTTTCGACTGAAATTTCAAAATTTTCTGTTATTTATATTCGTAAAGTCTTTATTCCATATTATTTACAATTTTAAGCTGTAATGTCACTATCCAAAGAACTAAGAACATGTCAACTAACCTCACTATAGTTGTAAGTAAAATTTTAATAACATAAAAATGTATAATTGACATAATAATTCTTTGTAGTTCCCTGAAGATGTAAATAAAATTTACGAAAGCTTGGAATAAACTCTATAAAAGACTACACTTTTGACTTTGCTGCAATCCCCAATATTAACTGGTTTCATTCTTAACTAGTCAGCAACGACTACCCTTTCTATATATATATATATATATATATATAAGTAAAAAAGTTATTGGGTATAGCCCTCAAAATGTTGTGCAACCGTAGACACGTGTTTCGAGCTTAAGCTCTCTTCAGTACGGTAAAATCAAGTGCGAAGATGTTGTGAGTACAAGGTCTTCTAACCGATGCCACAAATGTGTGGTTGGCTTCCTGTTGTTGACTTCCTTTGTTTCAATTTTTACATCCAAGTGTTAAACATCTTCGCACTTGATTTTACCATACTGAAGAGAGCTTAAGCTCGAAACACGTGTCTACGGTTGCACAACATTTTGAGGGTTATATCCAATAACTTTTTTACTTATATTTTCATATATTGCCCCTCGCTAAATCCATCCTTATATATATATATATATATATATATATATATATATATATATATATATATATATATATATAAAAACTGAGTTTTGGAAAGTATCATAAAAAGAAACTTTTCCTTGAGGTTGCAGTCAATTGGGAACGGCCAGTGGATAGAGAAACTCTTTGTTAAATTGTCTAGCTTTCGAAAATTTTATTTTCTTTATCAAGACATCTGTAAAACACAAAAAAGTCCAATTTGTAAAAAATGTGACTTTAAGTTATAAAAAACAACTTACTAACTCGAGGTTGCTATTAAGAAGATCACAGTGCACTTCATTATTAAAATATCTTACACAACAGTTTGTACAAACAAATTAAAATATACTATGAGCAATATTCGAAAATCAATCATGATTCAAATATATTTTAGTCGGCACCATTTTGACCAAGAGCATGCAGCTCCACTCACATCATGTCACACAAAACACGTGGTACATGGAACACGCGGACGAACTGACAAGCAGCTGTCAACCAATTGACGTGGACATTTGACAGCTCTTGGTCAAAATGGTGCTGACTAAAATATATTTGAATCATGATTGATTTTCGAATATTGCTCATAGTATATTTTAATTTGTTTGTACAAACTGTTGTGTAAGATATTTTAATAATGAAGTGCACTGTGATCTTCTTAATAGCAACCTCGAGTTAGTAAGTTGTTTTTTATAACTCAAAGTCACATTTTTTACAAATTGGACTTTTTTGTGTTTTACAGATGTCTTGATAAAGAAAATAAAATTTTCGTAAGCTAGACAATTTAACAAAGAGTTTCTCTATCCACTGGCCGTTCCCAATTGACTGCAACCTCAAGGAAAAGTTTATTTTTATGATACTTTCCAAAACTCAGTTTTTTTCAACTAGTCCAGTCAAGAGACTACCCGTCTTCTAATATATATATATATATATATATATATATATATATATATATATATATATATATATATATATCAAATTAATTGTGTTTTTTAATGATGTACTCAGACGAAATCTAGGATTGATGAGCTGATAGTTATTTCTGGTTGAAGAGCTTTGTAAATCTTTGTGTCTGTTATAGCAATGGATGTGGTTATGTATTTCAATCAAACAATAATAAACCTATCGTGAAGTACATACTTCAACACAATACTATAATTTATATAACAATCACTGGACTATTTATGTTCGACTTTCGCGTCACTGACTGTCCTCTGCTGCGTGGTTCTTTTTATATACACCATTCATTTTCCTAGAATGCTCCTGATATTTCTCGAAAAGCCTTAGGAACGTTCTCCGATTAGACCAGATTCTTCTCGAAGCAAAGCGCCTCGGAAGTAATTCGCGGTCACGCGCTGACTACGTGAGCGTTCAGGCCCGGCATCGCCCGCAGCTTCGCCACAATATAGTGCAGGAAGTGTCAATATTTCAAATTCTCTGAATAATGGTTTACAGGATTCTCTGTGGGCAGCTTTGGCGATTACCATGACTGCTTCCTTTTGCTGTATGAAGGCTTGATTTCCGTGGCTAGAGTTACCCCATAAAATTATTCCATAACTCAGATGAGAGTGAAAAGGTGAAAAGTACGTCATTCTTAGGACGTTCGCGTTAACAGTGTTCCGCAATTGCCTAAGAATGAAGATTTGGGTCGACAACTTCCTACATAGAATGTCAAAGTGTTCAGCCCATTTAAGTTTACTATCTAGGTTGATGCCCAACAGTTTAAATGGGACGTCTGTTGAAAGGAGCGTCTCATTTTGAACGAGGTTGTGGCGGTGAGCCACTCACTGATTCTGTTGGATGATTCAACATTCATCTGATTGAGCTCTGTTGTATTCGAAGCGGAATTGTAAAAAGTTATGTCGTCTGCGAACAAGACAAACTGGGTTGGTTTTATATGATAAAACCCAGTCAACACAGAATGGTCTCAGAGATGGTAGTGGGATTCACATTCATGTTTCAGATCACACCAGTGAATCGCAAAGAGACTTCCATTATTATCACCTAAACATCTACTAGGTGCCCCGTTGGTCATGTCGAGACATCAAAATGTGATGCAAAATGTGACTCGAAATTAGCCCAATGTGACATTCCATTTATACTTCGGAATCGAATGCACATTGAGACCCTTTCGATGTAACTATGTGAAATTGAATGGACTGGTACTTATTAAAAATGCGCTTCACTTTCTGATTCATCTGTATGTCAAGAATAAAACAAAGCTCACCATGTTTCAACATAAATAAAAAATTTACCTCAATATTACTATTCTTACTAATGAATTACTGTTCATATGGATTGGAATGCTAGAAAACAAATGCGTTAGTTGATTCCGTAGTATATACTTCTCACAAACAAAAAAATTATCAAACTATGTCTGAATCATGAAAAAAAAAACTTTTACAGAAATGTAGAAAAATCTATAATTCAACTCCAATCCTCTGGACAGCATTTTTTTCGCGGCGAAATCAGTAGGTACCTATCCTGAATATGCCAATTTCTGTAAATCACTGAATTTACCTTTCTGTTTCTACTCACCGTTCTGGTCCTTGAAGATATACAGTTCTTGGTAGAAATAATAATTGGACATTGTTAATAAACACATTTGATTCAACTATTGAAATAAGAAGAAGCAAACAGAACACTACACACTATCAGAAGTACCTATAGAATATTTAAAGAAAGGCGTCAACCAAATACAAATTCTACTTGACTCTCGACTCGACAAACACCTCTGGCCGCTGGACATTTTGTGCCGTGATGGTGATGTCACGATCAATTTTGTTACTAACCTAATTTCTTTTATATCGACAAAATCACAATTAAACCAAAATTCATGTTAATGTGCTTCGCAATTTTCTTCACATTTTATGCTCAAACTGACACTAATGAGAAGAGAATTGTGAATAATTCATAACATTTGGCGTCACTAAGTGGTAACAATGACGTCTAAATGCAACTCATTTTGTTACCATTATAATCAAGAAAGCAACATCTCCTAGATGTTTGTGTTAACTGGGAATATATCGTTAATGAATATTATGAACCGAAGTGGCCCAAGAACTGATCCTTGGGGCTCTCCTGGAGATATAGATTTACAATTCGACGAATTGTTATTGTGCAATACGTAATAAAAGCAAAATGTCAACTATCTCATGTCAAATATTTTACAGAAAAATTTCCACGTATCAATTCCGCCCAGGATATCCTGAAGGATAAAAATTTCCGATATTTATTTTTGGGTTGTCATGGCAACTAAACAATAATTTGATATGATTGATGAACTAACGTCTTAGTCACATGATCACTCTCACAAGCCAGCTTCAGCCAAGGAAATTGAATCCCCGTGCGAGAACACACAAAAGGCCAGCCGATGTACGGAGTAATAAAGACTTTTCACGATGCAGAATGACAATGGGGCTGCTGAAAATACGTCATAGAATAATTCCTCGAAGCGCGGCGAGGCTGCGAGATAAAGAGGCGCCTTTTTCGGCGCGTCTTAGTCCTCGGATGGTCGGATTGCTGGATATGAGTTTTATTCATGAATTCTGAAGATACCTGGTCTTGCATTATGTATTTAAATGTTCCGAGTCACTCCGGGAAGGAGAGTCTAACGCCGTTGAGGCACTTTGCATGGAAAATATCACCTGTCGTTACCTGGCTTTTTAAGCTGATATTTCGCAAATGCCTTCAGATTGCACTTTGTGGGATACGCATTCATCCTCATGAAGAACTGGTGATAAATACGTTAATATTAGAGTTGGTTTTGAACAGCAACATACATGTATTGTCTTCAGGACATAAAGCAAAGTACTCAAAAATAATAATATTCATTTGAGGCATAAGATGTCCGGAGGACTGCTCATTGCTAATATCTTATACAATAGGAAAAGTTTGGTCGAAAATCCATCAGAAAACAACTACTTTCCTGGCTAATACCACGACGAACATTGAATTACATCTGATGAAATTTCCGTGCAGAGTTCCTACAAGGTTATCTCTGCAATTGCTTGTTGCATGGAAATGTTCATCGAAACATTCGGACCACCTATATATCAATTTCGGGGTGTTGCCCCTCATCAGTATAGGGTAGGTCTAGTAGTCAATAATTAATGACTGCAACGAATGAATCGATAACCAAATCCATTATCCATTATGCCTCAAGTCATAAGCTCATTGTTTGTGAACTACAGTTTTCTTCTTCGTTTAATACGGTCTTAATAATATTCATAGGTATTCATTTCAATCAATTGAAATTATTGGTTCTTTTCTTATCAATTACCTATATATTCATTCAACTCTCAATCACTTTCACGAATGAGAAATCCTTAATACTATCGAAATAGTAAGTTTCATGCTCATAATAGGTTCCAAGAAAATTTTGTATTGAGCTCGACTGGGAAAGTATTATGCGTCTTACTGATACTTTCGTCGTTTTCTACAATAAACTTTTAGAATTATTCAATAGACATTCTCCCATTAAAAAAATTGAAATGAGTCAAAGAAATCCTGGATAACTCAGGGGATATAAACGTCGTCAAGAAATTTGTGATCCTTACATTATAAAAGAAAATTCACTGACAATCCTTATTTTCATGACTACTTCAACAAATACCGCAGAACGTTGTCAAGCTCGCTAAAGGAAACTACTTCAAAATAGAAAAGTTACTTCAAATAATAAAATGAAGGAAACGTGTTCCATAATAAATGACCTGAGGGATGAACCCAAAAAAATAACAAGTTACTCAGAAATGCCAATGAATACAAATGAAATGAATCATTTCTAACTGCTCTAGGGCCAAAAAGCTTAAAGAAAATACTGTAGTACCATATGACCCGTTATTATATTTTGAAGAACATGTAAATGACAATATTTTGGTACTGCATGAAACAAATACTAACGAACTAATGGATATAGTGGACCGTGGTGGCCGTGCTGGTAGAGCGTTCTCCTTTGGAGCGAAGGGTCGAGGGTTCAGATCCCCGCATGGTCATCGGTCTCGTGCATGGCATCACAAGTTGAAAGGTAAGGGATGCGACTTCCCTAGCTCACACAAGTCTCTCGAATACTTCCGATGGCTGCGCGTAGGGGTGCAATCGGTTGACGGAAATAACAATTTTGAAAACATATTGAAAGAGATAAAAAATGATCAAGCAGCTCGCGTTTACGATATTCCCATAAACATTTTTGAAAACTTTCTAGTATTTGCCCCAAATACTTTTGTCTCATTTATAAATTTATCGTTTCGTTAAGGTCGGAAAGGTCTTTTCTTGAGATGACTCTGAATGAACTGATTCTTATAGAAATATTCTTCACATAAAACATGTTGATATACCTCCATTATTTGGAAAAAAATATAAAAATAAATTAATAAAAATTCTTCATGAAAGTTTGAAACCAATTCAATATTATTTGACCTCTACGTGTCACTCAGGTACTTCCCCGACATCAATCATACTGTACGAACCAACAAAAATGTAAAAAAAATACTGAAGTTTGTAATTACTTCCATGCACGGGACGGAACGTCTTTATAAATATGAACGTCCCAATCATTTCCGAATACAACAACCCCCTCAGGTACCACGATTCAAGAAAACTATTTCAAATATCAATTATATTATTAATATAGCATTTATTGACCAACAGAAACCTTTCACAGGGAGAGCTAATAAATAACAAATAGTAGCAGTAACAACAAAAAATATTGCATAGTGACAATATAATAATAAAACTTAAAAACAGTTCATCTGTAATTTATACCTAAATTACTCATGTGCTCGAAATTTATTTCTTGATTCACACTTACTACACTTGAACATATCACATATATTTAATAGTTTGTTACAACACATCATATTAATCGGTGCTTTTTGCACTTGAAAGTGGTAGGTGTTTCATCTAGACTCTGATCTCGGAACATGAAAGTCAATATGAGATAATAGTACCTCTTCACCTTTCAACAGCTTATGCACAAATATAATTGATGCTCGATTTCTGAGTTTCTCTGAACATACAAAATCGAATCTACGCAGTAAATTCATATAATCACATTATCTGGAAGGATTAACTCTTTCAAATTCAAAGCATAGAAACTTCAAAGCCTTTTTCTGAACTGTCTCAATCAATGTTGAGAATTGGATATAAATGGAATTCTGTATTAATGATCTATATTCTAGTTTAGACCCTACCAAACTGAAGTAAAGAGATGAGAGTGCAGAAATATCATTGAAGTTTCTACAATTTCTAAAATTGAAACCATTTATAAGATACGCTGATTTGGTTTATGTGAGAGGTTATTGTAGGTTGATTGTCAAAGTCCACTCCTAAATCTCTAATATTATCAACATGCTCTTCAATTGTAGTGTCAATTATGGGCAATATATAGTATTGGATTTCTTAGTGCAAGTCAATACTTTACATTAGAAATATTAAGGAGAAGATGATTTTTTAATTTGTTCCTCCAGAATAGAACAATCTTTCGAATTAAAAGAAATGGAAGCAAATAAATTCAGATCATCCGCAAACATTAACTTATTACAAAGATCATTAATAAATATTAAGAAAAACAATGGCCCCTAGTTGGAACCTTGAGGGACACCACTGGTTGCAATATAATTATGTGAACGAAATCCGTTACAAGAGACATACTATATTCTGTTATTGAAATGAATTCAAGAGATGCAGAAAAATATTATTGAATCCCAAACAAGTAGTTTTCTTTACAAATATATCGAATTATGTTCACTTCAGAATCACATATCCTGTTTCCACCCTTGCTAAAATAAATCAATTCATTTTATTCCATTCAGTACTATACATAAATACGTATTGGCATCATCATTGAACGACGATATTTCCCCTTGCGGATGCATCATGTCGAGTAATAAAACCATTAGGTCCGATAGATTTCCAGCAACGGAGGTCTCATTACATCAATGTAAAAGGCAATCTGCAATATTTACGTCTCTCAGGGTGACGGCATCCCCTTTATAGGGCTGCAACGATGCTTTTAGGAATCCCAACAAGCGTTCATATGTATTTTATGAAGTGGAGACAAGCACCTTCACTTCAGATAGAACCAAGAGTATATTTTAACAACCTTATGATTTTTCGTCATGCCAAGGAATTTTTGCAAAGAAGTTGAAACGACCTACAATAAATTTTATGAAAGTTATTGTGAAGTTCGCCGACATTTCTGTATTATAGAATAATAAAATTAATGAAAACAATTTTTGAACACGTTTTATTCAATGGTCAGATAATTTTCACTATTTTTACGGATTCTATTTCGTGGGTTTTTCTAATTTTTTTAGTTACAGAAAAGGGGTGCGGACCACTCGATCGATTTTTTTAACTGTTGAAACCATTTCCAAATTCCTTTGCGTTTTCTATCTTCAAAATTCAATGGTCAGATATTTTTCACCATTTTCAGAGATTTTTCCGATTTTAATTTCGCTGGTTTACCAAATTCTTTTTTCGCTGTAATTTTTGACGTCCAACTCCTTCAAGAATACTTCCGAAACCCTACGCGTTCTCTATCTAGCTTTCGGGGGGCAGGGGCGACAATTCCTTCGACATCAATTTATTGTCATCGGAACTGAACCAATATGTAAAATTTCAATTAAATTAATTTTCAAAGGCTTTGAATTTAATTAAAATAGCTATTTCTAGAATTTTATATTCGCGAAAAAGGAGTTTGCATGAATGGCGATGTTTGGAATTACTCATCTGATTGAAGTATTAGGATAGACTGCAAATGGTTTTTGTTCGCACTCCAAAAAGCAATTCCATATCTCAGGTGCCAACTAGTGATATACCACCTTGGCCGTGGATACGCATAATTCATATGAAATTACTCGGACCACACACCAACCAGAAGCTAACTCACTCTTTAAGTGAGTGATGTGACTATCGAACTTGAGTTTGGTGTCAATTTGTAGTCCAAGAAATCTTGCTCCACATCTCTTTCCCATGACATAATTTCCTAGGGACAGACTATCGATTTCACATCTGAATCCAATGACGCTGGTTTTTGACACATTGAAAGATAGTTGATTAGAGTCGCAACATTTTTTATTTTGCTTATATCCACACAAATTGATAAATTCAGCCGAGTGGTTAAAGCGACATTGTTTTAATCACTTTTGGCTGCCAGTCAAAGGTTCGAACCCTAGCGACTGCAGAACTTTTTCTGATGGCCCGAGAAAGTGCTAGGAATCGCACGTAAAAAGGTAAGACCTCGTTAATCCTTAGCTCGCACAAGTTTCGACTTTTGAGGGCTGCCGTTCGTAAGGGGACGACAGCTGGTTAACGGAAAAAACAATTTTAACAACAACAACAACAACAACAACAACAACAACAATTACTGTTCTGGTTGTTCCATACTATGGTGGTAATCATCGGCATACGGTTTGAATTTTCCTGGTAGATCGTTATTATATGTATATCAAGAAAAGAAGAGGGCCAAGTATCGACCCTTAGGGAACCCCAGTGTTTATGTCTAGTTCATTTTGAGGTCATCAGGCGATGCCCAAATGAGTATGACCAATCCAAGTCTACCAACTACCCTGATACCATAATGTTGAAGTTTATGCAAAAGTATTTCATGATTAACACAGTCAACTAGTCAATCAATATATCCAAATAACATTGCATTGATATTTAGTGAAAATTGCGAAATATTCTTATTTTTTCTCGCCAAAATTTGTCTGAATGGGTTGCCAATATTTTCACAAAATTGTACCAATATTATCCCAATATAACAACTGTGTCATAGATAATTTGTACCAAAATCGAGAAATGTTTTCATTTTTTTCGTCACCAATGTTACCTTTGAATATTTTTCCAATATTTTCATAATATTGTGTCAGTATTTTCGCAAAATATGTGTACTACATCGGATTTTTGGTAGCTGCACTTCTCTCTGGTTCTCACTGTATTCTCAAAATGCTTCCACTCGGTAATCTACTTCATAGAGTATTTCCCCTATTTTGATTATACTAATAACCGTGTTTCATACTCCGTGTCAGGATCTGTGTTCATAAAGAAATAAAACGAAGGTAAAGCCAACAGCTCGGAATATTATCACATGCCATAATTTTCTGAGAAAATTGAGAACAAAATCCTCACAACAAATAAACTGAATACATTCCGCATGCAGTCATGACAATAAACTGCATATATGATGAAAGCTATGAGGAGTACTTTTATAGTCCAGTTGTACGACAAGGTCTAAGATCGTGTCTTCAAGTATAATAGTATTATGTTTGCATCAGAAAATTTAAATAAATAAGGATGATGACAATGTTAGTAAATTAAAAAACAGGAAACTACCCCAATACCAAAACCAAAACTTTCGAGCACGTTTCACCAACTAAGTTTGCATCATGGGAAGAAAGCTTAAAATGCCTGATGATGCTAATTTTGTTGGCGAAATGCGCGTCCAGTGAAACTGACAAAGTTTAAGTTTATTCTATTCACATGAGAGGTTGATGAGGATCAGATTAGTGTTCTAACGATAAAACAATACTAACCAAGGGTTTTTCAACGATTAATTGAAATTTACTGCTATACAATACTAAGTATAAGTTGATATAGGCAGAATTGTATTTATTGTGTAGTACTGTAGTTAATTTAAAGTTCAGAATGAATGAAATGTGAGTTAATAGCTTTTACATCTGCTATTTTTGCAGAACTTTCCATAATTTTTTCCTTACTGTAAATATTAGTTTTGGTTTTCCCAAGTACTCAATGAACTATTTCAGTTTTGAGAAATAACCCTCTTTTTCTACAAGCACGTCTTCTCTGGTGCAGGATCATCAATCAGAGTTTCAATATTTGTATTGTATCAAGATTGTATCAATATTTGTGTTGTATCAAATATATTTACGATCTGACATTGTCCGACAAAATTATTTTTGCTGCATTGTATTTGTCGGACCACCCTTAGAGCTGCGGAGGTTTTTAAAAAAATGCCCTGCTACCGAGAATTTTTGCCAATAGCATGTTGTCCAATTCAACATGGAAGATAGTTAGTTATACGAAGTCTAAACGTTAAGGTAATTGTTTTCCTGTTATTGGGCCCTAGGCCTGTGGAGGTAATCTTTGCTCTCATCCAGAATGGAATTCGCAGTATATTGGCCAGAGTGGTCGTACGATCCAAACTAGTGTTAAGGAACATGCTACAATTACTGAAAGATCTAGAAACTCTGAACTCTAATCTTATAACATCAAGAGCTCCTTTGCCAGTTGTATTCCAAATCCCTGTTACCATTTTGACATCAATCGAGCAATTTCACAGATCTGTCTAATGGCACCGCGTTGAATCCACTTGAAATCTTTGAAATAAATCATTCTTCGATAGAAACCAGTATGAAGTCTTTAAATGAGCAGAATTACTTCGTATGCATAGAATGTTTCAATTCCTCAAATTTCAAAATGTATCCACAGTTTGTTTGCTTCAACTCACCACAGAAAATTGTGAGTGGTTATTGTGTCCTATCCTCTAATTTTGTTCTCTGACTTGTGATGCGATGTGACAGCTGACACGTGAAGTTTCACTTATCACCTTCCAACCTAACTTCAGTACCACGTGTTGAACGCTTGATAATTCCTTTAATAATGATCGAACAAAAGGCAAGGGATCTTTCGTACTCTCAAACGTTTCTTAACTTTCAGCACTCATTAATATCATAAGCCATGCTTGATGAGTAGTCATTTTTAATTTACTACACTACCACTGCACTTCACTGTACTGCAGCACTGCACTGTCACTCTACTGTCACTCCACTGTCACTCCACTGCTGCTGCTCTGCCACTGCACTACCACTGCACTGCCACTGCACTGCTACTGCCACTGGGGCTGTCAATACACTGCGACTTACAAGATCTGTCTCAACAACTAGTCCTATGGCTTCCAAGAAGTTCGGGATATCAGATGGTCAGGTAATGTATATCTCCCTCTTCTATTTGGTGTTTTGTGTATCCTACTTTTGGGTTTTGCAGGTTATTGCATTCTGAGATAATGTGGACAGAGGTTTCGCCATCTTCCACACAAAATCTTCATTCTTCTTCTTCTACCAATCCAAGTTTCCCCAAATGTCATCTCAACTGACGGTGCCCTGTTATGATTCCCGTTAGTATTCTGTGCATATTTCTTTTCTTGCTGGTTGATCTCTTCTGGTTGTAGTATCTTGGCCTGCCTCATTTCTTTCGATTCTATCTAGTATCGGGATCTTTTGTTATGTACTTCTTTCTCAAGTTCATAAAGTTTTATGCTGGTACTCATTCCGCAGAGATGGAGATTTGCCAAGACTTTCTTACCTAATCTTAGCTAACAAAACTAAGATGGCAAATCATATGGTGATAAAAATAATCCTAGCTACTGAACTTGATCGACTACTTCAGAGAAATCTAATGCTATGGCCTGAGTTCAGACATATTTGTCTTTGGTAAATTTGAATAAACAAATAGTTGCCACATATGTAAGCAAGAAGAAAGGTGACACTTCATTTGAGTACTAGCCAAAGATACTTCATTCTTGCTAAACCTGCTATCTTCATACAAGTTGTTATCACTACGAGAGAGATATGAAAACCAGAACATAGACAACAGTTCAGCGATTGCCAGTTTGGGTATATTTTCAACAGAACCGGGAGTCGGATGGAAAGAACATTTATCCATCATACAAATCTCATTTACAAAGGGCTTCAAAACTACTGAACCCAACTGAAAAAATCTGTTTCAAAAAATCTATTGGCCATGAATTCATTTTGACTCTGATTCCAGACGTAAAATCCACCCAATCAATTTTCCTTCGACTCACTTCTGGTATCATCATTTCATAAAATAATCTCCATGTAGACTTTTCTCTGGCTCCATTCACTGGCCTAGAACGAGGGGACGCTCTGGAGATATCGTTAAGTCGGTATTTACTTCGGGGAAAGCTTTTCATATTGGTAAGCTTCGATCGTTCTTCCGAGATACGGGACATTCTTTTATTTCAAGGATGTGAAATATTCCCGATGGCTCGGCACTTCTCAAGATATTATGAATAATTGCAAAGGAGTTCTTTGAATACGAATTTACTTTCCGGTCTTTCAATCCACTTTCCAGCGGAGTTTTCTGTTGATTAAACAAGTCTGTATCTACATCGGCTGGAGTGGATTTTTGCATCGAAGCAATTTCAGGGGAGTTTCTTATCAATTTATTCTTAGAACAAATGGAGGATTTCACTGGGTTGGGCTGAATTTAATGCTCTCAAAGAATATACAAGAGAAAAGTTTACGTAGCAGTTTGTAACGATAATTGAAGGATCACATTCTCAAAGGACACTTTGTGGAGCTTCAATCATTTCCTAGATTTTTTAAAGAAATAATTTTTTGTTGCAAATGTTTTGCTTCGCAGCGAGTTTTGAACGGGGTAATTCTTCAGTAGAATAAAATGGTATAATGAATACAAGACAATTATCATTTTTGTTTATTCTTTTCCAGGACTAAACTGATTTTAAATACCCGAATTCATGAAAATTCAGAAAATTTGTGGTGGGTTATAAGTGAACTAAGAAAAATCAAGACGACTCAGTAAAAGTTCTGGAAGGTTGGCTTTTTTTTTTCGATTTTTGGCTGAAATTCTGGCCCTATCAAAGAAGTGAATGCAAATGGAATGCTTACAACCTCAAACTTAACAAGAAAAACGATAAAAATTGTTTTGTTTGTGTTTTAACTTTTATCTTCCCCAAAAAATATTTTCTATGAAACTTGCTGAAAACACTAGATACCACGTGGGAATTTGTGAAAAATTTCGACAGCCAAATTTTGCAAAAATAAAAGGATTTCAGGTCAGAGGGTCTGGGTGCCCCCCCCCCCCCCAGAAAAAAAAAATAAAAAAATAGAAAAACATTTTTTTTAATGGTGAAAATATTGGGGACCCCTTCAGATACTTTTGCTTTCCAGGAGGGAGGTGGGACTTGAAATATTTGGTTTCAAGGGGTTGATAAAAATGTTTGTGATTTTTTTCAAATCGCCATTTGTACATCCTCGTCTAATTCTAGAGAGTATGGAAAATACCCCGTTTCGGTGCAAACACCCGTTCAGGCTGTGCGCGTGTCCACGTATTTTTGAAAACGGAATAAGGTATTTGCGGGTGTCGTGGAATACTTTGGATGATTTCCTGAATTTACAGTTTATTTTTATTTTTTTAACCTCATTTACAATTTGGGGGAAGGAAGAAATTCTAGAAAATATCAAAATAATAAGTAGAAAAAAAATTAAAGAAAAACAAATAAATCAGCGATCAACGAAAAATACGTTACCGTGTCGATCTACCTCTAACTGCTCATTCAGAATTTGAAGGGGTGGGGGATATACTAGAAAAAATCAAAACAATGGAAAGAAATACTAAAAAAATTTAAAAATATCAGAAATAATCAATGAGAAATATGATGACGTATTGATTGATTTCAAGAGCACGATCAAAGAGGAATTTTGTGAAATTTTTATAAAATGCCTCTCTTTTCGAGTTTTTTTGGCGTCTATATGTTTTTTCTTCATTTCCTAGACTATCCCTATCCCTATCCTTTGAGGTATAGTATGTTTACGTTAAGAAGAGAATGACGTCATGTTTGGTGATTTTATATATCCGACATAACAACTTTTAAGTTCCAAATGAAATACGTTCAATAGTTATGAAACTAGTAAAATTTTGTTAGTTGCTCAGCTGATAAAATTTCAGACATTTCCGAAGGGAAAAAACTAACCTGTCATCTTGTGGCGTCATTCTCATCTTATCGTAAACAGACTATATTACCACCAATAATCAGAAAATTTTCATACAGTTCGCAGTGATCTTCAGACTAAGATAATTGATTGAACGAGATTTCCAAACACGGAAACAACGATAATTCAAACAAGCTGAAAAGCGACCAAAACAAGCCAAATACACCCTTTTCGAACCGAATAAATCTGCGCGATGAAATTTTTTGACTATGTCTATAAAAACGTTATAAGTCGCGCACAATTTCTGAGAAATCGCCAAATAACGACCAGGGGAATGCCAGAACGACTTTCTAGTTTATTGCCCCGGCTGATTCACTAACAGCCCAATAAAATAATAATGGCAATCGACTTGGTCGACAACCGCTATTGATTTCCTATCAATCCCTATTCAGCCTTCGGATTATGACCACCCACATTGTTATTGACTTGTTTGTTTTGACAGACAAGAATTATTCGGGATGGATATTCTACTGGAACGATTGAGTTGTTCGAAAGAGTGTGTGTAAAAGTAGTCCGGTAGATAAGCTCAAAATTGTGGTATCGGATAGATATATAATTAATTTACTCATCACTAAAATTTTCACACATACATAATAATTGAATACATGGGACTTATCAGAGAAGAAAACACAAATATTTGGTAGTGTAAAAATTATATGTTTAAAACACATTACACATATATAAAAGAAAGATCTGAAAGAACACATGGTTGAATTTAACATTTTTCGCTAATGTCACGCACATTGCACATGCTTGGAGAAAAGATATAGTTAAAATTGTCGATGATAACACATTTTCAGAGTTTCAAAAATAGTTCTAAACACTGAAAGCAAGAAATTCATCCATACTGTGGAAACAAGTATCCAAAAAGTACCCATATTTCTCAACACAGTCCTACTTTCATTGATGCATATAAATGATTTTATCTCTGACAGAGATATTAGAAAAATTGATCCAAAAAGACTCAATGGATTCCTCACTTCCATAACATCATCAAAAAAATTCAATTCAGATTCCACACTAAAAAGAACATTCAAGATGCAATTTTTTCTTTCTTGTTTGAGATATATTCTAATCTAAATTCCAGAGATGAAGCAACAGCAGTTTTTTGTGATCTCAAAAAAGTTTTCGACTGCGTAGACCACAAAATATTTTTGAGTGAACTGGATCGATACGGCTGCGAAGGAGTTGCTCTGGAATGGTTTGAGTCCTATCTAACTGGCCACAGTTAAATAGTTGAAAGCGATAAGAATTCAAAACATAATAATATTGGTTCTGGAGTGCCACAAGGATCGGTTTCAGGACCGACCCTTTTTCTTGTGTATATTAACTAGTAACTGAGTCTATAAACATCTTGAAAAAATACTTTATTTGCAGACACCACAATTTTATGGCATAGTTATACCCAGTAACTTTTCTATTTATATCTTTATATATTGCCCCTCGATAAATCCATCCTGATTGATATATATATATATATATATATATATATATATATATATATATATATATATATAAGGATGGATTTAGCGAGGGGCAATAGATGAAAATATACGTAGAAAAGCTATTGGGTATAACCCTCAAAATGTTCTGCAACACATATATATATATATATATATATATATATATATATATATATATATATATATATATATGTAGAGTGTGTCCCACTTTGAGCAGCTACACCCTCATATTTCGTTGAGCATGAAATAATTCGAAATTTTCTTTGACTCAAGTTGTAGTACTCGGAAATACCTACCTTTATGTTTACGTAACCTTTGTATATCCATTTTCCACGGCTAACTACGACCAAATGAAAAGTGAAAAATTGGGAAAAACATACTAGGCATTTTTTTATCGCAAAAATAACACCAGATTCTATTTCAGAACATCTTAAAACCCCCAAATCTCAATGCTTGAATCATTTGAATATACAGGTATCATTCATTCTGATCAGAGTTAGCCTTGGAAAAGTGATATTTGGCTATTTTTCAAAGTATTAATTGAATATTTATGGGAATTCTGTGACAAGAGAAGACATTTTGGAAATTTTCCAAGCATTATTTATGGATTAGAGTTGATAATGCTACCAGCTACAGATGATACCCTGTATATTCAAATGATTCAAGCATTGAGATTTGGGGGTTTTAAGGTGTTCTGAAACAGAATCTGTTATTATTTTTGCGATAAAATAATGCCTAGTATGTTTTTCCCAATTTTTCACTTTTCATTTGGTCGTAGTTAGCCGTGGAAAATGGATATACAAAGGTTCCGTAAACATAAAGGTAGGTATTTCCGAGTACTACAACTTGAGTCAAAGAAAATTTCGAATTATTTCATGCTCAACGAAATATGAGGGTGTGGCTGCTCAAAGTGGGACACACTGTATATATATAATATATATGTATATATATATATATATATATATATATATATATATATCATCAAATCTTGGTGCGACTAAAATCTTCCTTCATTCAATATGAGAAAAACAAATATAGTAGCATCTCTTGATGATGTACCTCTTGAGTGATGTTTATTTCAGTATACATATAGTAAAAATGCAATATCACTCATTTATTTGCACTTAAGTTATCTGTTCTTTTTCCTTTTCTTTCCTAGAAGTAGGAACGGGAAAGTGGAAGCAAGATTGTTACGGGTATTACAATTTTTTCCGAAACGCAGATTGTTCTGTTCGTCGGTTGTAGATTCTCATAACCATAAAATAATAAGATAATAATAATAATCTTGATTTTCCTTTTTTGACAGTAATAAAATTTGTAAAAGAATAAAAAAAAGAGGGAGATCGGCTATAAGAATAGTTTCTGAAAAAGATCACAAAACTGCCTACTCATACACATAAATTTTGCCAAACTATAGTAACAACTGTCAACAAGAAAATCCTTAAGTTTTCGTTTGAATATAGACATGGTATTGGATTTTTTTATAACATCTGCTAGCAAATTATAAACACTTGGGGACGATCAGAACGTCGAAAAGCTAATTTGGTTTTTACAAATTATTCAAAAACATTGTTTTTGTCCTGTATCGATATTATGTTCACATTTGTATGCTAAATATAATGTATTCCTATTCTCATAAACAGATAAGCACAAGTCAAAAATCAAAGGACTAGGAATAGTTTAAATTCTGATTTTTTTATCGCAGATAACTCCAAAGAGGATTTCGAGAATATCAGAAAATATCGGGAGCTTGGCAGCAAGCTTGTCGTGGCAGGGTATTTTGCTAGTTTGAATGTTCCTCACTGCGGATTTCTCGTGGGAGGCGTGGCCTAATATAATTCAAGTAAAGGTTTATCGCTACTCGTGAGCATTTTGGGTGATTTGAAGACAACGACATCCCTGAAGAAGTACGGCGGAGGCGAGACCTTCGGCGACGCCAACGTCTACTTCAACAGGCACCAAATCACGATTAATCATGCTTTTATGTTTCAGATACCAAGTAGAACCGACCAAGTAGTAATTTCAATTTCAGCTAACTCAGTACACAGCACTCGGCCCTCAGCCGAGAGTTTTTTCAGGCCTTCAGCCAGTTTCAGGGGGGCACCATGCACATAAAGTAAAGTCATTGTTTTAAAAGTCAACTTATGTCAGATATAAGGGAGCTTCAAGCCGAGAATGGGCTGGAAACTCCATATCAAACGGTCAGATTTTATTCTGCTGATCGCCAGTCATCAGGATGAGGAACCGCTTTAACGAGCGGGGATGGTGGATAGGAGGGGTGAGCTTTCGAGTACGTACGAGAGCTGGAGAGTTCATCCTTCCGGGCCTCAACCTTAGGGGGTGCATGGTGGTGAGTGATTCGACGGAGATTGTCCAGTGTTCAGGTCTAGCCCGTGACCATAGTTGGACTACAATTCTACGGTATTTTTTTTTGAAATATCAAAAAAGGATTATCAGAAACATTAATTTTATAGCTTTCTCCAATCTGAAATAGGATGAAATTAAATTCATCCAATTGAGGGAACATAACAAAACTGCATGTAACTACTGATACAATTTTCAATGACATGGCAACCATCCTTTTTATTGCTCCTCGTGAAATGATTCATAAACAGATTTGTATTTTTGTTTTCTTTCGGGCATTCTAATCAACCCAAACAACGACAATGTGACCCCAGGTAATGCGCTAACGACAAATTAATTGAGTCGTGAAACTAATTGCCCATTGTCATGTCAAAAAGAAACCAAAGACGCGCCTACAGCGGATAAAATATACATCGAGCCCGAATACCCCATCACCATTTTCAATTTCCAGCCAGAAACACCGAAGACTAAAGATGAGATTTCATTATACGACACCGACATGAAGGGGGCGCACTCGCAAACTCACAAAAGATGTAATTTATACACTTTTCTCATGTAAATCCAAGGAGACACTCCGGAGTATCTGTTCCATTCAATACGTATTTCGGAAGTAATTTTATGGATATGCAAATCGCAGGAATCCCTGGAGTATTGTCGAATCAGTATTTTTTTCTTGTCGAGCCACCTCAATTCCCAATTAAATTTCGAAGGAACGTTTTCTTCATCCAGATATGGAAGTGTCTGGGGCTTGACGAATTACTTTTGCATTTGGGGTCATGCACGAAGATTTTGTTTCAATAGGTTGTGATGAATTTTTGTTGGAGAGCAGTGAACTAAACTTAATTTGTTGTTTTATTTACTTCTTCCAAAAAACATGAACAATTGAATACCTAGTAATGGTCATAGATGTACCTTCTGTCATTTACAATTATTGACAACTTTATTTCTAACTTTATTCTTCCTTGGAATGAGCTGTTTACATGCTTCCTTTTCGACATGATGGATTTCTGAATCATGGTCCACAGTATGGTTTTCTGTTGATAAATTAGTAGTAAAAATTGCATCTGTTATTCCTTTACCTGTTCCTAACTGGTTCTGCATGTTTGCCAGAAGTAAAACTTGGGACAAGAACCACAATTTAACTCATAGACTAGAAAAACCTGCCGCACCACATCATCTGAATTTATAATGAGACATCGCACGAGGGTATAACATTACGGATGAAATAATTGGCGCAGTCGGTAGGATTGTTTTACATATCTTTTTTCTTTTGTGAGTTTCAACTCAAAGCGGATTATAAACTTAAAGTAGCCATATGCCATGCAGTTCTAAGAAAACGAAGAATCGTGCCACGAAGATTGGACAAGACCAGAAAGACCAGAAATATTTCAAATGTATTATGTGGCAAAAGTAACCAAATTGAAGCAGTGCATATGAGAAAAACCGATGCGGACTAGGATGTCTCGCATTACTTATAGCTTTCTCCGTGGTGAAGTTGATGCTTTGGAATGCGGGGTCTGATAACTGAAACTACAACTATAAATGAGCGACTTGATCCTTGTTTGTTGTTTCTGAGTTCAACTACGTGTTGCTCATCTTTACGCTTGGCTACACCGTAGTGATGAGAGCCGAAAGCTCGAAATACGAATTTTGGGTGTACACTTCTCCTTGAGGGATGGGTACGATAATTTGTCGTATTTCGTTTTCTTAGTTTCCCTAGAAATTCCATCCTTGCTTTCAAAAAGCACGCCGATTTTTGTCAAATTCAGTATGAATTGAAAACTTTTTTAATCGAGGGTGTTGTTCATAATCTAGCTATTATTATTATTTTTTTTATTATGATCTTCAGTCAAGAAATGTCTAACTCCTCTAACACGAAATATTTTCACTTCATATTCACAATAGTTGGTGTAATTTTTTGTACCAAGAGTAGGCGATGTATTTATTATTCAATATTTTATTATTATTATTATTAGTTTCTATCACAATTCCACTCAACCTTTTGATTCAGTTGGATGAGATAGTCTCCCCTGATGATCATCGTTACCATGAAACTAATACGTAGGTGCTTCTCCATTTTTGATAGAAAAGTTCTACGATTCCACATCTTCTCAAACACGTCTACAGAAACTCCAAAATAGATCCTTCGCAAAATTTTGAATCACTAATGGCCGATTTCACCAACTAATTTCTAAAGTTAGGAAATACCTAATTCGAATTTAGGAATGCCCAAGTGCAATTTACGTTTCACCAAGCCTTAAGTTATGCTTAAAATTGATTGGAAATACCTAACGTGGGTATTTCCTATCACTCTTAAGCATCACTTGACATGTGGTGAAACGCAAGTTGCGCTTGGGTATTCCTAAATCCGATATAGGTATTTCCCAACTTTATGAATCAGTTGGTGAAATCGGCCATAACACCAATATCAGATATGTTAAAACAGCTAGAACGGTTACCAATTGAATGATGTTTCTTATAACAAACATATTTTCAAGAAGAAGTAAGGTACCATGACCAAATTCATGGATACAATACTAGATCCAGATCTGACTCTCATATTCAACAATGCCTAAGGTAATCTCTGGTTGAAGTCCATTTCAGCTCAAAGTAGAATGGTATAGAATAATCGGAAAAAATTAAACCTAAGGTGGTTGGGTGTACGAATTATCTTGGGTGCTAGCCAAACCCTAGAAAGTATTTTTCATATCATTCAAATGGCAGGTCATGATGAAAGGTTATCTTTTACTGATCACCAGTGTAAATTATCTTTTGAATACAATACCTGGAAGTATTTTTTCTTCCTCCGGCTGCTTGTAGTTTCACTGCATTGACCCTGTAGGGTATCTCGGGGTAATGCTCTTGAAACCACTTAGTTTTACAGTACTTGAAGAGTATTGAAAGTAAATTAATTACAAATTGTTGACTTCCGATTATTGTTATTGTTATAACTAAACAAAAAGATTGTTAGAATGTTGCAGGCAGGGGATACCAAGTATCTGTTTGCTTGAGACTTAGCTGGATCTTTTTGCCTCTTATTGTCCAAAATGGTTTAGATCCGGCCTTCTGCACTAGGAGATGGTCTTATGTCTTGTGACGGTATTGGTGATCTTACAAAAAAGTTGAAAATTATTCTACGAGGAATATCATGAACATGTAAAAAATGTAGAATATGAAAATAACCCTATTCGTAAAGGAAAATGAATCGTAATGTACATTTCATCGAAAGAGCTTATACACTCCGCACTTGCAAATGAGCGAAAATATTGTCAATTCATCAAATAAAATGGTCACCCTCTCTTAAAGAAAATCAAAGCTTGCTCTACTGTTATGTAACTGTTTTTAGAACCAGGCAATTTACCAAGATGAAATTCTAATTGTGTTCGTCCATCAGATCTCTCTACTACTTGGAATTTCGATTAAAAAATGTCTTCCTGTTAGCTCTAGATTTATTTTAAAACTCACTCGGTGATAAAACTGAACTCTCCGTATTCGTATTTAAACTTCCATCGCACTGAAATATACTAGTCACGTCCAAAATTTATGATAAAACTATTACTGTTGGTACATCCCCTCAACCAAGTCATTGCAACGTCTTGAAACATGTAAATTAGCCTATTACTAAGTGAAGGATTCCTACGTCCTTCAGGATATATTGGATACCATATATGAATGGTGTGAGAGGGAGGAAATGTCCACTAACCCCCACAAAATGGTCATAGTACCATTCAACAGGAAAAATAAGCTGGAACATTCAATACCTCCTTCCATCAATGGTGTAACAATTCCTTTTGCGAGCGAAGCAAAATATCTGGGAATAACCCTGGATATGAAACTTAATTGGAACTCGCACTTGGAAAAGACTATCCGGAAGGCTAGCCTATCATTATGGACATGCCGCAGAATATGTGGCAAAACATGAGGCATGTCACCAAAACAAGTATATTGGTTGTACGTGACCATCATACGTCCAATGATAACGTATGGTCTGGTGGATCAAGGATCATAAAAAAATGGCCATTGCTAAACTTAACGGACTACAGAGACAAGCGTGCCTGGCGATTACTGGAAGCATTCGCTCCACGCCAACGGCAACAATGGAAGTCGTCCTTGGATTACTTCCTCTCCACATAGTTCTGAAGAGAGAGGCAAGATGGGCAACATACTGACTTTACCAAGCGGCCATTAGTCTACCGCAGGCATGTGTCATGAGAGGCAGCAGCATGCTGGAGGGCATAATAGCTCACAACATTCTAGGAATGCCCTCAGACATCATGCCTAAAACAATCAACCTTCACACGTCCTACACTGTGGTCTTTCCCGAAAGAGAAAACTGGGTCCGGAATGAAACCAACCTATGTAGGGCAAATGAACGCTGGTTCACCGACGGTTCCAAAACTCAGGAAGGCGTCGGAGCTGGAAAATATGGGATGAACCCAGTAGTGAAACGCTCGATCAGTATGGGTAAACCAGCTACGATATTTCAGGCAGAGGTATATGCCATTGAAATGTGTGCCAGGGAGCTGGAAAATCGACACCACACACGAAAAACAATAAAAATATTTTCAGATAATCAAGCAGCACCTAAAGCGCTTGAATCCAACTTCTTTTAATCTAGGGCAGTATGGAACTGCAGAGACACCTTAAACCGACTGGCGCAACGCAACAACGTTACCCTAGTCTGGATACCAGGTCGCACAGGCCTAGAAAGAAACGAAATAGCGGACGCCCTAGCAGAAGGGGGGCCGAAACAACGTTCACTGGACCAGAACCGGTAATCGGTTTAGCATATAGCACTGCCAAGAATGTCATAACAGCTTGGGCAGACAATAAAAGACTCGAGAACTGGCGTAGTCTACCGGACCTAGACCATTCTAAAGCATTTATTGCTTGTACAAGGAAAAAACAGGACTCTGACAAACTGCTAGAACTCAGTAGAGCGCATCTCAGAGTTATAGTAGGTTTGCTTACTGGCCACTGCAAACTCAAAGATCACATGCATAAAATCGGACTTGCACAAGATGCAGAGTGCCGGCTATGCATGGAGGATGATGAAACGGCTAAACACATTCTATGTACATGCCCTGCAGCGGCCAGAACCAGATTTTCAATATTTGGCGATACGACAGTAAGGCCAGAAAACCTGGTAAATTGTTCTCCCAAAATATTCCTCAATTTCGTCAAGAGATTGGATATACTGGAAGAAATATAACCATAGGGTGAGCCACACTAGGCCATTGCCTGATACGGGCCTACTCACGTTCAAACCTAACCTAACCTTAGTGAAGGATTTATATATCAATACCTTAATCATTACATTTTTGTATTTATTCATATTTATTTGTCTGTATGTCAACTATAAGTTGTAAATCGAAGTGATCATCGAAACAAGTGTGAAAACACCTATCATGTATTAATTTAATTACACTCAACTTTTCAACGTTTACCCACCCTGCGTAAATAAATGTTATTATTATCATATTCATTACACTATCCTATCAGGTAAGCATGCTTCATAAGCTTCAGTGTTTACTGCCTAGTTTAATGTGTCATAGGTTTTATGGGCATCGAAAACCTAACCATAGTGGTCTTTCGATAACACTCACAAATGAAAATCATGGATATTAAGAGCTTTTCCAGCTGCAAATACAAAACGAATGCTACGAAATGAAAGCTTCATAAACATTATTGAATTTTCAAGCGATAAGTCAGCTGCATTATATACGTGTCATTTCGAAATTCTGATGAAACTCTCCGGAAGATGAATTGCCTTCGGAATAATCGCATTTCTCCATCAGATAACCTAATAATACGTAATAAGGGAACAATTCGTCATTAATCCGGTAGCTACAACATAAGATGGCGCTCGCAGACGCCTCCGAGATGGAAATATGCAAATGCCTAACGATGATATAATTCCGGAGACAAGCGCGCTTGATTTGGACACTGTCGGAGCTGCGCATTTTCACACATTGCTCTAATTTCATCAGAGCAGAAATATGATATTTACGGGTAATTCACTTGGAGCTTTCGAGACGGAAAATCCGCCTGGAAAACGGCTTGGAATGAAACTATTTTGTACGGCTGAAACAAATCTGCTAAGATGGGACTCGGAGTGAAATGAAGAAAATTGTATTTGTTGGATCGACGTGAAGGAGAAGTGGACAATAAAACAAGCTTTCCTTTGGTACTTCAAATTTCATAATGAGCCTCATCATTGGGATCTCGGAAACCAGAAGAGATACGAGGTAGGTTAAATGGAGGCAAAGTTGCGCAATTTGGTGCTCATTGTAACGCCGCTTTCATATTTGAAAAATTCCGAATTCTTCCGAAGAGTTTTGGAAAAAACCGATTATTCGCGATTTCATTTTTATTTTTTTGTGACTATTCGAATAGATATAACAAAACAAATTCCACATTCTCATTGCTACTTTTCTGTTCTACAAGATGGTGTTATCAGATTTTCAAACAGACGTTTCGTATTTGAGCTGCCATCATCAACTTTGTTTTTTTAAATACGGCCCTGGATTTTTTATTATAGATTTTAAAAGTTTCTAATGTCTCAAAACAAATGATGTATTTCACTTATTCTAAAAGTTTTTAATAATAGTATTTTTCATATGAACTCATGAGTTAGAGAGAGACAAAAATTAGATTTTTAATAGAGTTAAAACAAACTTTTTTGCAATAACGCACTGCATAAAACTCAAAAATTAACATAAAAGTGGGTGGTTAATAAATAATATAATTGAAGTGTCATCCCTCAAACTGTAGGCTATATTTACAAAAATAATTACATTTTATCAAAGTTGCATCGTGCATTCTGGCTATCTTAGTTCATTTGTTAATGTTTAAATTATCCAATATTTTGACAGTTATTAAACGCTTATTAAACGAAAATGACTTTTTCTAACGAAGAAAAACGAGACATGATAAGGATTTGTTATAATATTTCGAATCGAATTTCAAAAACGGCTTGTGAGCGCTATTTGTTGGAATATCCAGAAAGACGGCAGCCGCTTTATAGTTATTTTGCTAATATTGATAATAATTTAGCTCAGTACGGAAGTTTTGTTAAGCCAAGGGTTGAATATGGAACACGAATCGATCCAGAAGAGGAACAAATTATCTTGAACACTGTAAGTTTGAAAACTGTTACAAAGTAGAAAGTAAAATGAATAATTTTAAATTATTTTTTAAGGCCAATAATAATCCTCGAGCTTCAGTTAGAGTTTTCTCAGAAGAAGTAGGATTACCGCGAATGAGGGTTTGGAGAACTTTAAATAAGCGTGGATATAAACCTTACAAAATCCATATTAGTCAAACACTAAGACCTGGCGATGCTGAGAGACGATTAGAATTTTTTAACTGATGGTTGCAAAATAAAATTAATGAAAATGATGACTTCCTAAATAAAACTATATGGACAGATGAATGCAGTTTTTCAACAGATGGACTATTGTTGACTAAAGTTGATGATGGCAGCTCAAATACGAAACGTCTGTTTGAAAATCTGATAACACCATCTTGTAGAACAGAAAAAGTAACAGTAAGAATGTGAAATTTGTTTTGTTATATCTATTCAAATAGAGTCACAAAAAATAAAAATGAAATCGCGAATAATCAGTTTTTACCTAAACTCTTCGGAAGTATTCGGAATTTTTCAAATATGAAAGCGGCGTTTCAATGAGCACCAAATTGCGCAACTTTGCCTCCATTTAACTGACCTCGTATCTCTTCTGGTTTCCGAGATACCAATGATGAGGCTCGAATTTGGGACACCCTGTACAATGGAGTTATGATGAAATGAAACTTATTCTATTCAAAATCAGTATTTTAAATGGAATTCATTCTTTCGTAAATTACTGGAAAATGATATTCAACGACCACCAGGGCCTGGCTCTTCAATCGACTGGAAGGTTCGTATTATACTGTGTATTTTTCTATTCACGGGGTAAAATGGAATGAGTAAAGTTATTCTGGACTTTCATTGTCTAAAAAAGAACAAAGAAAAATTCAATTCTCTGCAATTTTTAATCACGACGTTTCAACTGTTAAAATCTACAGTCGTTATCAAGTGTATATACACTTGATAACGACAGATACGCATTCCTTTTGTGGCAGTGTGTTGAAAATATGTGTCTAACAGAAAAAAAGTGGAAAGGGCTTTGTTGGATGAAACATAAAAGCTCTTTACAAGTCTACTATACGGTCCAAATTACAGACCACTGAACCGCTTCAAATAATCCAGCGGAAAAAGCATTTTTTATGATGATTGTTCACATTTTTTCCTAGTTTTTCATCAACAAGTTTACACAATGTTTTCATTTTATTGGTTGGAGACACAATTTTATCCCCATGGTGTCATACTATCATTGTTATTCAATGTTTTTTTTCTACAACCGCTTATCAAAGTAGCCTTTGACGCTTTTAGATCTCGACGTTGACGTCTTCAGTGATATGTTATTTCGTGACAGCTTTTTCGCTCTAGAACGAAAATATTGAAAACCAGTCCATCTCCAATTGGCGAAAGAAAATAAGATCGCAGCGCCACCTATAGCAAGACTTTGAACTACGAATATGTTTATATGGCGTTTTGACGATCTGTACTCCTATTTTCAAACAATTTGTGAAAATTTGTGATTTCTCTAACTAAAAAGTGATTGTGTTTCTATTGAAAGAATCTAAAGAACGTTTCAGTCAGGTGATTTAAAGGAATTTCATCTCCGATTAGTTTTGAATGCTTCTGCAATTCAAGGTTGCATGGCGTTTTGATGATCTGTTCTCCTATTTTCAAACAATTTGTGAAAATTTGTGATTTCTTTAACTGAAAAGTTATTGTTTCTATTGAAAGACTTGAACGATAGTTTCAGTGTAGTTAACGAATATTTTACGTGTTTTTTGAAGTCATGATCTTATTCATTCTGTTGATTAAGGATATTTCCATACTCGATTTCTGTTTCTGTTCGTATTTTTTTGGTTTATACTGTTGATAGACTGCCAAATATGGGAAAATACAATCCTAGTTATTCAGTCCCAGGAAGCAGGACATATGGCAAGAAGGAAAATGTGGGATATCAAACCAAAACCAAAAATTAAAGAAAGGTTAAAAAATCACCAATTGGTTCGACCAGATTGAAGAAATTGACCAAAGAAAAGCATGGATTTTGAAACTGAAAATTGGCAAGCTAAATAATATCGAAGTATATGCTTGTTTGACAAACAGACTTGATCGCAAATCATGACCTCCAAAAACAAGTAAAATATTTGTAAACTACACTGAAACTATCGTTCAAGTCTTTTAATAGAAACACAATAACTTTTCAGTTAAAGAAATCACAAATTTTCACAAATTGTTTGAAAATAGATCATCAAAACGCCATACAACCTTGAATTGCAGAAGCATTCAAAACTAATCGGAGATGAAATACCTTTGAATCACCTTACTGAAACGTTCTTTAGAGTCTTTCAATGGAAACACAATCACTTTTTAGTTATAGAAATCACAAATTTTCACAAATTGTTTGAAAATAGGAGTACAGATCGTCAAAACGCCATATAAACACATGTAAAGTCAAAAACCTTTATCCGTGATTCGTAGTTCCAAGTCTTGCTATAGGTGGCGCTGCGATCTTATTTTATTTCGCCAATTTGCTTCTGTTGAAAACGATCCCATTCTTGCATGATGGAAAGTATAGTCAATGAATTCATAAGTAACTGTGATGATGCTGAGGTTAGCGGAGTGTCTAGTAAACCGAAGGCCAAGGGTTCGATCTTGGCAATTGGAACTTTTTTTCTTGAGCAAGTAATTACCTTTTTTTCTTTTGAATAAATGCGTGAAGCTGAATACACATGTTTAAATAAATGAAGCGAAGTTTTGTTTAGAAGTGTATAAATTCTCTTTATTGCAAAGCGCTTTCGACTTTCGTCATCTTCAGTGCTTCCTGAAAGTAAATACTCAGTTGAGAGTACCGAAATTGAATTTTAAAAAGAGGTTATGAAATTTGGAAAATTACGAAAAATACTTACATGTCAGGCAACAGGAAGTCTCGAAATATGTAAAAAACATTGTTTAAAATTACAATATCATATTATTCTGCATAAGAACTAACGAAAAGCATGTTAGAACTCAGACCATGTGGTTTTTGTAAAAGCGGTGAGGACAAGACAGAATGTGTAAAGTCAAATGTCAAATGTCAAAGTGAAAATACCAGTACCAACTTGAATAGTGGTCTAGTAAATATTAATTAGGAAGTGTTACCAACGTTATATTAATTATATTTAATCCTCTGATGGAGGGGAAGGAAATCTCTGTCCAGGTTTACTTGCGTATTCAAACAGAGCTGATTTTTGGTGAGTTCTTTGGAGATCTCCAGTTCCTCGAACAAATCCAATCTAAGAAAATTTTTATTACCAATTTTGTGTAAATTTTTTTAATTTCTGTTAGGGCTAAATTTGTGGTTATTAAATTTATGATGATTACCAAATATAGATTTATCTGGTCTCTTCCAATGTTCGTTAATACGAGTGAGAAGTGGTCTACAGGTTCTACCAATGTAGGAGGCAAAACAATCAGCACAATCAAGCTTATACACACCGCTACTTTTCAATTTACTAATTTTATCTTTAGAATTGACTAAATAATTGTTGTAAGCTTTAAAGGAAACTTTAGTACCAGGTACTGTATCTTCAATGAAATTGGAAAAGTCACTACACAAGTTTTGATCAAAAAATGACAAGGAAAAGTATTTCACTGAAGGTGAATTGACTATAGGAGAGGTGCTGAAGGCAAGTCTTCTGTCTGTTCTATGTTTAAATTTATTAATCAATTTATGAATAATATGAGGTTGATAGCCATTGTTGAAAGCAATCTGTTTTAATATATTGATTTCAATATTGTAATTTGAATGAGAAAGAGGGATTATAAAATTTTTCATTGAATACAAAAAAATCTTGCGAAATTCAAAAATTTAACAAAGTTAAAATATCCATCTTTGTAGAATCAGAAACTGAGCGTAGGGAGAGTAAATTAGATACTAAAGGTAGAGTTTCTGATTTAGGTATTGAAGTAAACAGGTTGCTGACATCAAAAGATATCATAAGTATATTGCTGTCAGCTTGAAATTTTTTAATTTTATTAATTAAATCTATAGTGTTACTTACCGAATTAGCCGGTTTGTAGTTGAAGATGTTTTTTATCACTTGCAAAATGAATGTTGATAAAGTCGAGACTGGAGTATTTACTTTCAGGAAGCACTGAAGATGATGAAAGTCGAAAGCGCTTTGCAATAAAGAGAATTTATACACTTCTATACAAAACTTCGCTTCATTTATTTTTTTCTTTTGTTATAGGTATAAATTATTGAATATTTGGATAGCACATAGGTACATTTGGGATTGCTATTGAGTGCTAATTTTGTCATATGTAATATCGTGTGCCTATGTTTCATGAAGTTATTCTATAACATTGAACCAAATTGGGAATTGCTTTCTCATCCGGTGGAATTCTAAATAATCTAGTTCTATCCCTAGGTCAACTGATAAGGTAACATAATGTGAACTATTTACAGTTTCATTTTATTTTTGGGAAACAAACTTCAAAACGCCATTTTATGTCTTCTATGAAATCAATTTTTCTGGTAATTTCAGTAATGTCATTCCAATATTCATCAGTTATACAAATACAATTATTTTAATGTACATTTTCAAGTAACAAGAATATTGAACATGATTATAAGCCATAATGGAGATTCCGTGTCACGTGGAAAATGAAACAAAGCAGCGTAACCGAAATGAATGTTCAATGCGATTCAACAAGGGAAATTCCATTATAATTATCAATAATTACCAAACCATCATTTCCCATTTGAATTATTGAAAATATCAATAAAAGACACTTTATTGATTGGACCGAGCAATACATTTATTGAAAACAATTCCATCGAGATTCTGACAGATTTGATGAATAAATAAATAGTAAGCGAGTTGTAAATGAATCCTATCAGAATTTTATATTCATTACTTTTCGTTCAGTAAAGTTATGTCATTGTTTTCTTTTGAATATTCTCCTCTCTCGTGCTACTTAGAGAATTTATATTTCATGTAATGTTCTATATCAGAATTTCCATTGAGAAAATATTTTGAGTTGGTAAATTATCAAATAATTGACAATTAAAAATATCTGAAATGAATAAAACGTTGAATCTTTATTTTGGGTTCAATGAAAAATCGGCACCTCTACTAGTTCTGATAATCGTAATTGATAAAATTTGTTAATTTGGGATGAAACAGATCGATATTAGGCACGTTTGTTCTTGATTTTCTTCTTTCCATTCTTCACCTCTCGGTACAGAAGCGTATTGATAGATTTCCCTTCGATTTCGATGATAGAACTAACACCAACAGCATCCTCTACTTCGAAAGATATATTTTCGATTCCACTAAAATGTTTTACAAATATTAGTCATTTCTTCATCATAAAAGATTCTATAAATAACTATAAATAGATACAATACCCTGCGTTCTCTCTAAGGCATTCGAGTGCGTCAATAAAAAAAACACTCCTAGAGAAATTTCAGTAACATGGAATGAGAGGTTTGTCTAACGATTAGTTCAATTCATGTCTCTCACAGCGAATAATGTGTCAGAGTCAAACATGAAACGTTAAGTAATGTGTTATGTCAAGATTCAGAATATACTCATTTGCAGGTTGGTGTCCCATAGGGATCAGTGTTAGGCCCAACGTCAGTATTTATGTTAACGACATTGTCGGTAGCTTTCCAACAGTTGCCTTTATACTTTGTTGACGACACAATGAGAAAAATACTAACTTCCCTACTACATCATCCAAAGAAGCAAGTGTCAGACTGGTTTCTGGCAAATGAAATGACTTCAAACTATTCTAAATCGAATAACTTTCAATATGGATTATATATACTGTGACTGTACACCTTATTTCACATTTTTCCATAGTGTATTACAGTATGACATAGAATTTTTGGGCACATTTAAATATGTGTCAGATGTATTTGGAATCCAGAAGAGAGCTATCCGTGTTATATCTGGTTTGAGATATAGAGACTTTTGCAGAACTCCTTTGAAAGATCACAAAATATGCACTTTAGCAAGCACTTACACATCCAAAATAAGTACATTTGCTAATACATGAAATGCTATACTAGCCTCAAAAAAATAAACTTTGCCAATAAGAAATCAACAGTACACTTTTCTAGGCTATAGAACAGAATTAGAAATGGACCATTGTATTCTGGAAGCAAAGTATACAACCACCTACCATTCAGTATGAAAGCAAAACAACACAACGAAACAACAACAAAATTATTGCATCAGCGTGTTTATTATCACTTGGATGAATAAATTCTCTTCGGAGAAATGAATTTATCTTATCTCATATTTACTTCTCAGTTCGTGAATGGGTTGATCTGTGATCTACTCTGGGGTCTAGTCTTCAATCTCTTTACGCGATTTGTTAACCACCACCAAATTATTTATTTATTCATTATAAGGGAAGGTGACACTTTTTAACATTAATATAAAACACCAAGAAAAAATATACAGTGCGGCTTTTTTTAGCCCCCCCCCTGGTAACTTTTGAACGGTTCGACGTAGAAACATGAATGAAAAACCGTTTGGAGGGTTTCACCGATACTACTTTTTGAAATGAAAAATATGGTGGTTGCTCGAAAGGGGCGCGGGGGGGGGCACATCAACTCAAAAATTTTAAATGGCATGGGGGGTCAAGTGTCATATTTTATTTTTTTATTTTATTTTATTTTATTGAGTAACCAACAGAAAAAATCCAAATACAGGTTACAATTATTCACCTAATATTCATCTTACAAGTGCGCATTCACTTGCATTATTCTATATAAAATGCTACCTACCACAAAAAGAAAAAGAAACATATCAAATCGTGAAAAGTGTAAGTATAGATGACAAAATGATTAGTATGAAACTAAATTTACCCTTGAAGTAAAGAGAAAAAAAAGGAAATAATATAATATATAATATACACTATATATATATATATATATATATATATATATATATATATATATATATATATATATATATATGTACCTTACTAAGTTCATGGGTTGAACCGCGTTGAGAGTTTATAACTCGACGTTTCGGCTCCTGCTTTGGAGCCATTTTCAAGAGTGTGACTGCGAGGCCTCTATCTGCCTACTCCTCGAGTCGTGGTCTTGAGAGATATCAAGGTCTCAACCTGCCTACTCCTTGATCTCAAAAGACGATCCGATGTTGGTTGCACAGGAGCCGAAACGTCGAGTTATAAACTCTCAACGCGGTTCAACCCATGAACTTAGTAAGGTACATATTTCTGACCGCGGAAACCTTTCCGAACATATATATATATATATATATATATATATATAAACGCAACAAAACAAGTCATACAAGACCTAATATTGTTAAAGTCCAATTTATATTGGGAATAAATCAAATATTTTATTTCTAAAACTTGAAAATTTTTCAAAGAAAATGTCTACGTTTTGCAAACAGTTATTAGCTATGAGACAAAGTCTGTATAGAGGAGAATTCTGACCAAGATTTGAATGTGGAGCATTTAACGAGAACATTGTATTCTTATTTCTTCTATTATGTTGGGGAACATGGAATGAAATCATTTTTAGAAGTTGTATGGATTGAATTTGATCACTGACTAATTTATTTATGAATAGAAGACTGGAGATTACTCTTCTCGTTTCTAGTTTTTTTAATTTAAATTCGCTTAGTAATACATTATAGGGAATATCAATGCGATATATGCCATATTTCTTATAATACAGATATCTCAGGAATTTTTTTTGTACTTTTTCAATGTTATTTTTTTGCTCTGTATCGTTGAAAAGAGAATTCAATTCTCTTCACAACCATCTGAATATTTTCAAATTTTGTTGAGAAATTTTTTCTCAATATCGATTTATAATTATGAAATTTTCAAGTTGATCTGTCCCAAGCGCCATCTGTCGAGTAATTTCAATGTTTCTTCTCTCAAAGAGTAGTATCGGTAATACCCTTCAAAATATTTTTGGTTTCATTATTCCACAACAAACCGTTCAAATTTATCGACGTTTGAGTAGTCAAATCCGCATTTATTTTTGATATTTCGAATTTGGATTGTGAAAAAAAATGCAACTACATTAAAAAAAATTAGATGGTTGTAAAGAGAATTGAACTCTCTTTTCAACGATGTGACACTTGACCCCCCATGCCATTCAAAATTTTTGAGTTGATGTGCCCCCCCCCGCGCCCCCTGTCGAGCAATCACCATATTTTTTATTTCAAAAAGTAGTATCGGTGAAACCCTCCAAACAGTTTTTTATTCATGTTTCTACGTCGAACCGTTCAGAAGTTTACATGGGGGGGACTAAAAAAAGCCGCACTGTATAACCAACTATCTAATGATAGTTTTATACACTAACTGTACAAAAACAAAACAAAACGACGAATTGAAAACTTGAGCTACATCGTAGCTCTCTTCATTTGTCAAAACGAGGCGGATGAAATATATATAGCCCTTGAGAGAACATTTGTCTGTCGCAGTAATCTATCCCTATATTAATACCATAATTTGATCGATGTGCAGTCAAGGAAAAGGTGTAAAAATTCACGCAGTGCCATAGGAGGGACATATATTTAGAATTCTTCAAATGATGCAGGAGCATCTATCCATACCGTTCAGACTTGTATAAATAAAAAAGGTGTCAAACTCTTTCCTTCTGCGTATCAGGGGACTCAAATTCATTACTGCCGTTATGTTGGTATAACAGTAGGAAATGATCAGCCTAAATAAGCAGTATATAAGAAATCTGTTTTGTATCACATACATTATTTTGATATCATCGGCATACATAAGAAATTTACAATCAGATGTTTCTTTGACGATGTCATCAAAAAATATACTGAACAGTAAAGGCCCCAAGTGGGAGCCCTGTGGCACACCCGAAGTAGCAGTGTTTTCATTCTCTCTAGCCAATTCAACAAAGTTGGTATAGATCGTCCTTCTTGAAACCCATATTGACCAACACTTATTTCGTTAGATGAAATCGAACTGAGAAATCTAGTAATCAACCACTCAATCACCTTGGAAATAGCAGAGAGAATAGTGATAGGTCTATAATTTTCAATACGAGCAGGATTTGAGAAGAGGTTTGACTTTTTACAATAGAAAAGAAAAATTCCATTTGTCCAACAAATGGGCATTGTGAATTGATTATCTGATTTTTTGACGATATAGGTAGGATAAGATCATCAAAACTTGAAATTTCAATTTCATATACAGATGGGAAATAATAAGCAAAGGATCCAACAATGCTCATTTTAAAATGATGTCATTGCGGCTATTAATAGTTTAAAAAATACAAACTCAGTAGGAATAGATTGCTTGACAACAGAAATTATAAAAACAATTGGCATGTTTATTGCAGAACCACTGAGTCATATAATTAATTTGTCAGTTCATCTTGGGGATTTTCCAAAAGATTTAAAAATTGGCACTGTTACTCCCGTGTACAAAGGCAAAGACTCCACTGATATCCAGAACTATAGACCCATTACTGTACCACCAGTAATGAGCAAAGTAATAGAAAAAATTGTTTACAATAAAATTCTATTATTTCTATCGAAATATGATATGATCACAAAACACCAGAATGATCTACGGAGATCTACGGAGAGTGCTTCCTGTGACTTTTTTGAGTATGTTTATACAAATATCGAGAAGAAAAGGTATGTTGGAGCACTCTTCTTCGATCTATCGAAAGCATTCGACACCTTGAATCTTTACATTATGAAAGAAAAATTATACAATCTGGGCTTTAGAGATAATTTCTTATCCTGGCTACTGTCCTATCTTGAAAACAGACAAATATATGTGAAAGTTGCAAATGAGCGATCAAGTTTTTATGATATTGACCTAGGAGTCCCCCAAGGTTCCATACTTGGCCCATTGATTTTCCTGTTATTTATAAATGACATGCCTGCATACATGAGCACAGAATGTACTGTTATATTTGCTGATGACTGTTCTTTTGCTGTGAACGCTGAAAAGCCTGAGGGTATGGAAGAAAAACTCAGTACTGTATCATTGGAATTCACAAACTGGTGCTCCAAAAACCTTATGATTGTAAACCCAAATAAAACTGTATTCATGCTTTTCCACTCGAGGTTGAAAATCGATTTTCCAATTCATGTCAATGTAAATGGTAATCTTATTGAAAAGTCTGACGCAACAAAATTCTTAGGCACCTACATCAACTCTGACATGACTTGGAAACTCCATATTGATCATGTTTGTAAAAAAATCAATAGTGGTTACTATGCACTTCTTCAACTAAAAAACGTACTAAGTCTACATCAACTAATGAATGTATATTATGCAATTGTGTATTCCCACTTATCATATAATATAATTTTATGGGGTTGTGCCACTAATGTAAACCGAATTTTTATCTCTCAAAAGAGAATTATAAGACTGATTTTCAACTTGAAACCTTCTGAAACATGTAGGCCTTACTTCTTACAAAATGATATCATGACACTCTACTCGATCTATATATACCACTGTGTTCTCTATGTGAGAAAAAATATCAGTAAATTTTCTAAGAATTGTGATAACCACGATTACCTCACTAGACACGGTGATATGCTACAGATACCAAAGCATACCTCTAAATTGTATGAGAAAAACCCCAATTATATGGGAATTAAGTTTTATAACAATCTACCGATAATTATAAAAAATGAAAATAATGTTAATACGTTCAAAAGAAAACTGAGGATGTTTCTTGTTGAAGGTTGTTTCTATAATCTAGATGAATATATGTCTCGATAATACCCCAAATAATTTTAACATGTTGATGTGATGTAAATGTCCCACTCATTTATGGCCTCTGTCCTTTTGACTTGTCTTATATCACTATTGTGATCCTAAAGATGAATAAAGTATTATTATTATTATTATTATTATTATATCATCTAGAGTAGAATTACTATATTTTATGTACTTGGTATATCACAGTTCTTCCTTTAGTAGTTTGACCAGTAGTTTGACCAATTCGGAATTCAGTATTGTCAATTCAATTATGATAGCATAGTAGAGATAACAATCGGCATTGTGATCTAAAAATTTTTAATGCCGTATAATGAGTATCAGAGAGTTACTGCTTATATTTGATGTGGACATGTTTTTTTCAATTCACTATAATAAAACAAATTAAAAATTTTGGGCAAGTATTGTTGGTCATTTTAGGAACATACGTCTCCAAAACCCTGTACATAACATCATAAATTACTGACACACATTATATAGAAATTGATTCAAACTTTCTGCAAATTAGCAAATGAAGTAAGGGCCGATATTCATCAAAACCATTCTGAAAACTTTGAAACACCTTCATTCATCTCGAAACAAAACCTAGGGTCATACCTACTGCTATACATCTCGAGTAATATCCAACTTACTGATTCAGTACAACAATAGCTATCAATCCATCGGGTCTTGAAAAAGCCATTGCTTCAAAAATATCTCTTTCTCTGAAATTCCACTCGATACCTATTCTTCTGGAACCAGGAACTACGAATTTTGAAAAATGTCCCATGGCGTAGAACATTGGCTGTTTATAAAACTCTCCTGCGGTTTTGTTGACTATTATGGGACTGTCCGCAACGTAGTCAATATAAGTTGGTCCGCCATCGGGATTGAGAGCCATATTCCATTCTACCCATCCAGTGGAACCATATTCCAGATACTGGAAAATGCTATATTATAAATTATTACGACAGTTGTGTTTTCAGGATATAAACTGAACGGCTTTCAGTTGAAGGAAAACCATTCAATATTGATCGGAGAATCCTATTCAACACAAACCTTCAGGCGATAATTCTCTCTTGCTTTCAATAATAATAATAATATTTTATGATAATAATATTATAAACTATTACATATTTCACAATTTAAATATAGAATAGAAATGTGATTTCCACAGAAGGATATACCTGTGCATTGGTTCAATAAACACAAATCAAACACCAATGATTTGAATAATACTGAGAACGAATATAACAGAGAGATTATAAATAAATAATGAAATCATGAAAGTAGTAGAGATAATGTTACCATGGGATCAGAATAGAACTTTTACTCAAGTGAGAATGAGTGTACCCATTACATATTATATTAAAATAATATATCCATCAATTATAATATTAATATTCATAAATATCTGATTAGATCCTGTACATAACACTATGATAATTAGGATAATTTTTTCTCCCACAAATTGGAGCATCTCTAGTCTTGGCAACCTCAAGATCCAGGTTTTGAGTTCATTTTTGAATGAGTTGTTATTTCTGATACTTTTGATGGGTATCAGCTAGGTTATAGTAAGATCTTCGAAAGGTATTTTTGTGTGAATTTGGAACGTTAGAATTTTTTTTCTAGCGAATGTCATAATAATGTTCTATTTTTTATAGTTCTCATAGTTGTCTTATTGTAGATTTGAAGAAGTACAGTTCTCTTTCGTCTACAATCAATATTTCTTCATATACTGAGTCTGTCGGGAAAGTTCTTTTTTTGAGATGGAATGATTTTAATATAAATTTTTGTACTCGTTCCAGATGTTTTATAGAACTTTGTGTTTACTGCTTCCCAAACAACAATCCCTTATGTAACGTGGGTTTCGAACAAGGTATAATATTATAGCATAGCATTATTATGGTAAGAAAATTAGTCACATATACAGGGTATATCTTGATGAGCTATCGCGATCTATATATAGAAAACTGGACGTAGGGTGATTCTGAAGATTGGTAGGATTGATGCATTCAATTCAAATATTTTTGTTATTGTGACGTTTCCGATTTCACAGGAAGTGACGTCATCTTTGTTATTTTTAATAGCACGCCCCTACACTACCTCGTACATCATACCCCATACCCAAAATCAACCGTTTTGGAGTCATTCGAGTTTTCTTATGAAAAGTGACAGTTGCAGCCTTTTGAACACACAATTTTATGGAAATTTTCATTTAAAAAAATATGCAGACCATGAATCATGGATATTGAAGGTTGAACGGATCAAGCACCATTTTCACATCCACTGAATAATTCACAAGATGCGCAAATATGTGGGTCCAATAAATGAATGAACTTTTTTAAATAGGAACCCTTTTTTTTCCTCAAAATTCAATTCTTTTATGAAAATAAGCCCTATTTATAATCACGATTTCGTTAATTTACTAGTGAAAAATATCGTTTGAAATGGTTCTATGAAATACTATTCATTTTCGATCAGCTTCCTGCCACTGGGAAAATAATCAACAGCCACGAAGGTTTCCATCTACCCATTTTACCCGTTACTTTCGAGATCTTGACTGTTTATAGCTACATGAATAATGTATGAACGTATACATCATATCATACTCTCAAATACATTGTTGCAACTTCGTACAGGCACATATGAATAATGAAATTGTCGTGAATGTAGTTCTAATACCCACAGTTCATAAAGCAAGAAGAACCGATCAGATATCAATGCTAAGCAAACGTTGTAGAAAGGTTATGTTTATTATTATTCAAAAATGAGGATAAAACTTCTGCCGTTCCTCAAGAAAGTCTGAATTCTAGATTACATGAGAAAGTTCCAAGCGTAGCTCTGTGAAATGTGCAAGAATATTTACTAAACTATTATACTGAAACCAATTGACAACATGGTATTTGAGAAAACAAGAAACACAGACATTAGAGAACTTCATGAGGTCAGCGAAGTTTAAATCAGCTCCCGATGACTTGGATGGCAAAGAAATCTTTGCAGTTTTCGTGGTAAAAAAACATTTTTCTCATTCAATGGGGACTGAAGAACCAAGTGTTCCATGAGGAGTGATACCAATATTGGTTTCAAGCATAGCAGTTTAAAATTACTAACCTCAATAATACTTCTTGCGTAACTTGCACCTCTGTTCCAATCTCCCAATGATACTCCCTGTAGGAAATGACCTGAAGAAATGTTTTATGGTTTGATTTTATTCAACAGAAAAAAAATGTCATACTCACATGCTTCAGTGGACAGAAGGAAAACATCTTTCTTATCTGTTCTGGCCAGCTCTAGAACTTCTGGTGGTACCGTGGTATCCCAGTACCAGTGTACACCGACGCCTGATATATATTTCAGAGTTTCATTGTTGTTGAGAAGCTGAATTAAAAAAAAGAACCTTTGAGAGACAACAGGATATTTCGTGAAAGATGTACTCGACTAAGAAAGTATAATTACTTTACTTTTTCAGATATATAAATCAAATGAATTCAACGATTTCCACAGATTTCTAAGAACTACACTTTATGGAAACCAAATCCTTTCAAAGCCTTGTAGCAATGAATTATATTTCATATAGCTGTTTCTGTTTGGAATTATTCGAATATTAACAGTCAGTACTTACTAGTGGCACTACATAAGGTATGGTCAAACGATCATCATCATGCACAATGATTTTCACACCTTTGTGAGCCGAATTCTGTAGAGACGGTCCCAAATTATCGCGTATCCATCTACTCTGAAAGAGAAGAATCAAAGTTATTATTACGAGTATATAATTATCTCATAATGTTCCATTGAGACCTAAATCGATTTTCGATATCCACATATTTACCATAGAAATTTGGTCTATATGAAGATTGGCTTCATTACACATCTAGTAAAGTAATTACTGTCAACTCTAAATTGAAACCTTGAGAATGCCCCTTGGCTAGACCTGACTTCTTCATTTTTCATTTCCGCTACCAAGAAGAGGCAACAATCCTTTTGCCTAGAAGAGGAGTATGACAGAAATGATCAAGTGCTCAGAATACCTTTCTGAAGATGTGGGTGAGAACAATCTCTTCCAGCTGTCGTGCGAGAATGAATTGCCTAGAGCAAGAAAAACACCACCCATCTCGTGATGACTCATATTATTATACAGGGTGTCAATTTGAAAACTTCCCACCCTTAATATCTTCCTTCCAGTAAACAATATGAGTAATCGAAAAAACAAGTCAATTTTATTGTCAAGGGGGACACTTTCAAGGACTATTTGTAGGCCTCGTGGTTCAACCCCCTAGGAGGGGTAGATGTTACCCTTCGAATTTTAAATGGGAAGGGGGGTCAAGTGGCACATCATTTTGATGGGCGTTCAATTCTTGTTCCAATGGTACCCTGACTTATTATTTTTTGATGAGCATTTTCCGAAAAATTGCGTTCTAAACTAACAGAAGTAATTATTAGAACGTCTATACTGAGATGCATGGTTTGGCCAGAACTGGTTGGAATATTAGGTGGTACCGTTCCAACCCTGTATTAGGGGTAACATTATCCATTAGCTCCAAACACTTCACATAAAAAAGTAGTCTAATAGTAAAACGTAGATGGTAGTAAAGTTGTGTTTATTAAATGCTGAATTTTTAAGTGTCATCGCAGAAATTGTACAGTTAGCCTTCCTTTTTTGCTACTTCTGCTTTAAAAAGTTTCTGTTTTCCGGCAAAAAATTGGTTAGCAAATTTGATCTATGTGGTAGTATTGTGAATACTGTTGTACCTGTTGGGCTGTTTAGGAATTACTTTAATAAATGTATAAAAGTGTAAAAATGGTTTACATTCTTCAAGACAGAATTGAAATGATTGTAATTTATGGAGAAGTTGGAAAGTGCGCACGAAGGGCGGCATGTCTTTTTAACGAAAGACATCCAAATTGTAATGTAAGTCACCGGTATGTGCTTGATTTGGTGAATAAGTTTTACGAAACTGGTTCAGTGACAAATAAAAAAAGAAATAACCCCAGAGTACTAAATGAAGCAGCTCAAATTGAAGTTTTGGGAACATTTGCTGCAGAGCCCACGAGCTCCTTACGATCAGTATCAGAACAGACGGGAATGTCACGCGAGACTATAAGAAAAGCATTGAAAATGCATAAATTTCATCCATATAAAATGCAGATTCTTCAAGAGCTCCACGAGGATGATTATGATAGAAGAATAGAGTTTTGTGAAATCATGTCTCATCCATCGAGTCAATACCATCCCTAATCATCTGTTAAACATCTGTTTCAGCGATGAGTGTTCATTTTTTCTGAATGGCAATGTTAATAGACAAAATTGTCGCTATTGGAGTGACGAAAACCCACATATTTTTCGGAAAGGGCATACACAACACCCACAAAAAGTTAATGTTTGGGCTGGTATTCTTGGAAATGCCATTCTTGGTCCATTATTTCTGGAAGAAAACTTGACTGGCAATCTGTACCTTGATATGCTTGAAGAGACTATCGATCCTCTTATAACTCACGAGCTAGAAACTCAAATTGATGCAGAAGGTAATGAACTTTTGCAGGAGGATCTGTTACATTACCAGCAGGACGGTGCTCCACCTCATTATTTTCTTCCCGTCCGACAGTGGTTAAACGAGAGATTTCCGGGTAGATGGATTGGCAGAAGGGGAGCAGTTGAATGGCCTCCGAGATCACCGGATTTAACACCCTTAGATTTCTTTCTTTGGGGGCATCTTAAATCCGTTGTTTATAAAACACAACCTTCTGATATTGACGAACTTATAAGACGAATTACAGCAGCATGCCAGTCAATTCCTAGTGAAGTTTTCCGTAATGTTAGAGGGGAGTTCGAAAACAGACTGTATTACTGTTTGGAGCAAAATGGACAACATTTCGAACAGCTAATAAGATAAGCGTAAGTAGATTTTATGTTGGAAATGTCTTTCTCGCAAATTAAATTTTATTGTGTAGAAGGAAAATAACCACCAAATAAAAAATCCCATGCGTAATAAATGTATTCCTGTCATTCAAGGGTTGGAGCGGTGCCACCTACTCTTCTAACCATTTTTATTAAAGGGAGTCAGTACAATAATGCATCTCAGTATAGGCGTTCTAATAATTACTTCTGTTAGTTTAGAACGCAATTTTTCGGAAAATGCTCATCACAAAATAATAAGTCAGGGTACCATTGGAACAAGAATTGAACGCCCATCAAAATGATGTGCCACTTGACCCCCCTTCCCATTTAAAATTCTAAGGGTAACATCTACCCCTCCTAGGGGGTTGAACCACTAGGGCTACAAATAGTCCGTGAAAGTGTCCCCCTTGACAATAAAATTGACCTATTTTTTCGATTACTCATATTGTTTACTGGAAGGAAGATATTAAGGGTGGGAAGTTTTCAAATTGACACCCTGTATATCTCACCAAAAAAGTATATTGTACTTGACCGTCATACGACTGAGAATCACGTATGGATCTGTAGTCTGGTGGAAACGTGATCAACATTAAATGGCACAGGCTAACCCCAACGGGCTACATAGACATAGATCCATTCGCTCCACGCCAACGGCAGCAATGGGGCTATTCTGAAATTACTCAACCCCTACAGATTTCTGGAGATAGAAGCGAGATGACTAACATCCAGACTCTATCAAGCGGCCACCAGCTAACTGCAGGCAAGTGTAATTGTAAGCACCAGCACGCTGGAGGGCCAAATTGCTCAAAAAATTTTGGGAATGCACTCAGAAATCATGCGAAAAACAACAATGTGCTAGTATGTCGTTCTCTGAGACAGAAGACTGAATTCGGACGGTATCTGATCTGTGTAGGGCAAACGAACGTTGGTTCACCGATGACTTTAAAACTTTGGAAAGCCTCGAAATACAGAATGTATGGGAAAATAGCGTTAGTAAAAATTCGTTGATGGAGAAGTAGAAATAGTGTTGGCGCAAGAATGGATTCCTGCGGAGCATCAGTATCTATATATGCAGAGTATCAGAAGAAACTCCATGGACCACCACTTGGAGAGATCTGTCTCAGAGGAAGATGAATACTAATGCCCACACCAAAGAGGGATACGGCGGATGCTTGGAGAGTCGCACTTGCCATAGTCATTAAAGACACTAATACTTTCTCACCTGGTCTTCTGGAATCCAGCCCATAGAGTTGATCCTCATCTCAGAAGTTGTACGGAATCCGTTCATTGGCTCGTTTCCTGTGGTGATCGCCCAGAAATAGATTCCCTGTTTCCGATACTCATCCAAAAATTTGATTATGTAATCAACAAAGGGTTGATAGTTCTCTGGTTTGAGCATGGAGTAACCTGACCAAACTTCAACTGTTTTCATCCAAGGAGGTGCAGTCCACGGAGATGAAATCAAATCCAATTGCTTCCGTCCCCTCAACGACTTTGCTGCTTTTATCAGTGGAATCTACAAAGGGAGTCAACGATAGATGGATGATTGTATCAAAGAGTACACACAAAAAAGTAATAATTAATATAGATCCTGGAACCTGAATTGCATACCAATGAATAATAATATAAAGAGGCCAGTATTACAGTCGTTTCTCTAATATTATGTTCGATCACACATGAGTCTACAGGATTCTGAGTTTGTTTCTGTAGACTGCAAATGATGAAGTTTCTGAAAGATCTTGTAAATGTCTCCCTTCTCAGTCTTCACACCACTTCGTCGTCACTGGAGACTTTCCTTTTGAATATACCTAGCGAAAATATTGAGTAGCAAAAAGTGAAAACCTCAACCAGAATAGATTGTCAATGCATGTTCAAAATGCCAACCACTCACTTCAATACAAACATAAAATCAGCGAATCCAGTTTTGGATTTGGCATTAGGATGAAGATAATGATCAGCAGCCATATCCAGTATTTCTCTGGATTGCATCACTGCAATTGGTAGGATTGCAAAAAAAAGGCTCAACCATACCCAGCAATTTTTCGAAACAAAGTCGGTGTAGTGTATCCATTATCCAAAATAATAATCAACTCACTTTGTAAGAGAAGTCTTCCAGTTGCAACTCAAAGTACCTCAGCTCGTTTTCGCCATCTTTGTCGTGATATGAATATGGCCTAGGAGAAAAGTCGGTACCACCTATGGGTACCCTGCATAAGCTGTATTCTATGCCTTCATCACCGAAATAGCTTTCCAATAGTTTTTTTTGTGCCGCTTTGGGTAAACTGTTGATATTTATGCCAGTAGCGTCAGTGAATGCTCCTCCAAAACCAAAGATTTCCTGAAATTTCCTTTTGTCTACTCTTATAACGTTTGACGTAGAAGACGTTCGCTTATTGAAACTCGTTTTTCTCAAATTGAAACCTGGGTTTTTCTTGCTGGTTGATACAATGGCGATTTCCTCCGGATGTAAAATTTTTACTTTTGGTACCGTATCACAGTAGGTGGAATTGCAGACACAAACAGTACCAAACTGCACAATTCTTTTACTGCAATCATAGGCTAGAGCAGTTTCCACAGCGAATATACCGCACAGAAACACTGAAACCAGCATGGTTTCAATTGTTTGAATGACCTATAAGATTCGTGTAATACTTCATATGGTTTATACGAGCTATTAAATAATTTTTATATAGATAGTGTTTCATATTCAACATCATCGTGTTCGAAATGCATCGTAATCACGTTGCTTTGAGTAGTTATCGTCCATCAACCTACGTTTTTATTATCAACCAGCCTAATTTATGTATGATAATGCAGCCATTATTTGCACAATATTCATGAATTGCAAAAAACCGAAAAAATCGAAAAACATTCAGGAAATTTTGACGTCTCTGCCTGAGTCCTCTATTGGAATATTAATACGGATACAAGTTATTTATAGAAAGTAACTTATGACATCTACAGTCACTAGTTGAAACTTAATTTGAAACAAACCATGGAATCCGAAGTTAAATGATCATCTACTCATTGACATGCAGCCAACAATTTTGTTGTTCTGACCAATCCGAAGTTCAATCGAGTAGTTTCTAGTACGTTATGAGGAACGCAAACAGAATCTAAGTCAAAGGAGAGTATTCTTATCCTTAAAATCGATATGGAATGAATATTCATTCCACATGATGAAAACATTATGTAGAAAATATTGTTTTATCCATATTGCCCCATATTGCTACCAGGGCCATCTCCAAAACTTTCTGGCAGACTCCAACTAAATCAGAAAGACCATTACGTACTGTAAGGTTGAAGTTTGGAGTCGTTCTAGATCCAGAGTGGAATTCCTATCAAATATTAGGGTTCATAGAAAGTGTTCTATCATTTTCGATAAAAAAATAACCTATTAATAATTCCATAGCTTAAGCAAAAGACCAAATTAAATGATCCTATCCTTATCATCCAACAAATATCGACATGTGGTTATTGTGAGTCTCTTCCTAGGTTTCGATTATCTTCTTGGATATGGCTTCGGATATCTCCAAGATATTTTATCGCATTCTGCTTTAGCATTCCACTTTTTCCTCTAAATTCAACATATTTACACAGCTCAGCTATGGAAACAGTTATGCATTGTACCCTTCGAGAGAACCCCCATTACACTGTCAAAATACATCGTTAGTAGCAGTAGTTCAAGTACTCTCTCTTGAGGACCTCCGCTTCGAAATCAAACCCCAACCTAGACCGAGTCAAATAATTTTGTAAGTTCACCATCAATTGAGGAAGATAATTGTTGAAATTCCCGATCACTTATTGAAAATTTATACGGTCCAATAATTAGTCAGTTTTGTGATGATTTTAGAGTTGATTCTGATTTTTTATGATTTTTTTTTATCAATTTTATGGCAACTTTAGCTCTGTTATGGCATAACACAGATTTTGAGTTTGTGGTATCAACCGAATTTAAAATACAAGACGAACAATTGATGTACAAAAGAATGACCAATTTGTTATTGTTGTGTTCATAATATATCAATAATTTACTCTGCTTTATATTCGGAGCACAGGATTTCTTAACAATTTTATATAATTTCTTTATTTACTTGTATAAACTAACACATTTGAAAACTACGCATTGAAAATTCAGTTTCAAAGACTAATAAATGTAATCCACTATTATTAATTTTGGTCATATGAAACAATAAAATTTAAATTTTTGCCTCAAACTACATTCTCAGAAGAGCGAAGAAAAAGTTTCAAATTGTATTTAAATTTGATCAAGGAATATGAGGATTTAATCTAGGGGCAGCTGGTTGAATCTGTTCAAGCCTGCGAAGGAACACAGATGCTTGTGTCTGTCTCTTTGGAACCAGTGGGATTTGGAAATCATTTCGTGAACTTGTATTGTTGGCATGAACATCAGAGTTATAATTAACAATATTCCTCAAATAACTTGGAGCAGTACCTGATTTCATTTTGAATATGAACATCAGAGTAGTTTACTGAAAAAACGCATATGTGGATAACCACTGCATTTCCTCCAACATATAAATACTCAATAGATGTTTTCCTTGAGCATGTCAATATTATTCTCATAGCTCCATTTTGAAAATTTATGAATCGGAGTTCATTATATTGATGTTACTGAGGCAGATTAACACCACAATTGTTATGAACGTGCCCCATTGGTGTATAGGGTGGTCAATAATTGTTTTACTTGGCTAGCGAGATGTTGAAACATTGTGCAACTGGAATTGTGACCACCCTGGTGGACTGAAATTATTTACTTTATTAAAAATATGAAGTAAACCATGTGGGCAAATAAAACAAAGTGAAATAAAACTCAAGCGAAGTGATCGAATGAATTGAAAAGTGGAAACACATAAAGGATTTGTACAAAAAAAATTACTCACATTATAACCATCACCAAGGGGATGAAGTACGTCAAGTTGCCCATGATAGAAACTGTAAAACTCTTTCGTCATGTATTCTACCACTCAGGAGTATAAAAATAAGGAAATTTGTGTGAAAAATATCGCTGACTATTGCCTAATCAATATCCTTGCTTTTGAGTGATAATAATAATAATTTTAATAAAAATAATTATAATTATGTAATTCACTAAAACGAAATATTTAACAATGGACATACATATTCTAATGTGATTCTAATAAATGAATGTTTTACTATAGGCTAATTCATATCCTAATGTTTTCCAGGTTTGGTAAATTCATTTCGAATTTTCAAAAATGATTATGTTAGGTGCTATTTCTCATACTTGATACTATTGACCAATTAGTTGTCCTGTGTTGATTTAACTAATATTGGTAAATTGTATTCTTCAGTTTATTCATCATTTCCATCAAACCAGGTGAGTTTGCAGTGTATCAATCATTGATTGTAGTTTTCTGCAATATTAAAGGTTGTTGTTATTTCCAATTTCAGTTGTGTTTCGGGAGTATACAAATTATCACTGAATTTGCATTTCATTTTTGTTTCCATCTTAATGCACCCAATTATAAAGATAAGATATCAGAATTTCCATAAATTTCATGATTCCATGAATTGTGAGTGTTTTCCACAGTGGAATCATTCATATTCAAAACACAAAATTTCGTGAAATATTTATTGAACAACATAACCATACCACAAAGAAAAGTGAAAGCATACATTTCCGATAAACCATTAAAAATATTACATCCCTGTTGAGCACACAAAACTAAATCATTTTCGATGCTTTGATTGAATTTCATGAAATCGCCAAAAATAGATATTTAAAACCATGTTTATGATTTTGTACCTTTAAAATAAAAAAAAATTCTGTAGCAAACGGTTTATTTCAATGCCAAACAGACACACACACACACACCTATAAACCATCTTCCTACATTTTGCTATCGTTCAGAAGTTACGAAAAGCAATCGAACATCAAATTAATACCGTCTTTTACCCAAAAAACACATCATATGGGAACACTCCAAGCTTCCGACAGGATCAGAGAGATAGTCACTTGCTGCTTCCGTTTCCTCTTTTCTCTCACTTCCTGACAATTATATCTTGTTCTTTTGTTTGGTCGACGATCCCTCTCTGTAGTCTCTCGGTTATAATGGCAACAGATTCCTTGTAGGACAAAATAATAATGAACAGAGAGCCATCAAGCGGTATAGAGTACATTTTCGCATTAGTATGTCTATAAAGGCGTGCCATTATTTATGGATGTTGTTCGGCTGAATCGGGATTTTTTCAGGAACCGGGAGTAGCTCTCGACAGTTATCTAGTGATATATATTTTTTGCTAATGGCGGTAGTCAGCTTCAACTGATACATTTGGCTTACACATATAAATGGGGGCGACTTTTTTGTCGCTTAGGATGAATCAAGGTCGGTAAATAGTCTGCTACTATCCCGGCGTTCGAATACTTTCGAACTTTCCGCTACATCCTATCTTTCTATTTCGTCATCAGTGGCATCATAAATAGATGGAAGTTTTTAAAAACAACAAAGCAAACAAATATCAATGTTAACGGTTCTTATTTCCGAAAGTTTTTTTTCCAATGGTAAACATTTAACTTTATTTATAAACTATTATACAAAATAATTAAATTTAATTTCGCGAGTTTTCCAACTATTTTCGAGAAAAGGGGGAAGGCAAGCCTCCTACCTAATTTTTTTTTCGCTACAATTTTTGACGTCCACATCCGCCAGAAAACTTTCGAAACCATACGCTTTCTCTGTCTAGCTTTCGGAGGACAAGGGGGGAAATTCCTTGGACCTAATGTATTGTCATCGGAACTGAACCAACATGTCAAATTTCAATTCCATAGGACAAGAGGAAGTGGTTCTCCGAAACTGATGAAACTTTTTCCGAATTCTTTTGCGTTCTCTATCTAGCTTTTGAGGAGGGATAGGAGAGGGGGAGATTTTTTTTGGAGTCATAGTAGTAATATTATGTATTAAAATATTGACTATTATTATTTTTTTTAAATGGCCTGCATGATTCGCATGATTCACGCATTTTCATTCTTTCATTTTCATTCATTTTCAAGATAAATTTTAAAGCTCCTTTCTGGAGGACGAAACTACTTTGACATAAAATTTGACTGCAGGAACCCCAGAATGATTGCATACCGTAGGTGGGACTCAATAAATGAATATCATACAGTTAAGGTATGTGACATTCCAAGTTGCAAGATATAAATTGAGAACGTAACAACCAGAGAACAACTTTTTTTAGAGTCGTTATATGAGACTCAAACATCAGATTGTAATTAGAAATTAGTAAATGGCATCCATTTTGCTTTACTACTTCATAAATATATTTCAAATTTGAAAATAAACATTCCCATGATATACAGGGTGTTTCATAATAAATGCGCAGGACTTGCGCAGGATGTGATAGCTCGTCCAAAAATATGAAAAAAGTTTTTATTAACTTACCCTCTAAAATGCACCGTTTTCGAGATACAGGGTGTTGAAATTTCAAAATAATAATCGTTTTTTGCGAATATCTCTGGAACCGTTCATCGCACAGAAAACAGATTTCGTAGGCATTTTCTACTCATAATGAGCTACGTTTTATGCGGATTTTTTATTTTTTTAAATTCATATTTGGTGTAGATTTTGAAGAGGTAGTGGGTGTTTTTTTCTCCAACTTCTACGCCACTGGAAGAAGTACAGTTTTGAGCCTCTTACATGAACCGCCAATGTTTTCTACACAAAAAAGGTATTTCTGGTCATAAGCTTTAAAGTTGACCGTTTTCAAGAAAAATCAACTTTCATGTTGTTTAAATAATGTTATTTCCTCGAAAAATTGCTGCGTGCATTGAAGCTAACGGCGGACATTTCCAACAATTCAACTGAGTATGATTGTAATTGTTTTTTTTTTAAATTTTGCAATTAAGAAGTCAACGTTTGGTTTTGTTACTTGTTTTAACGTTTAAATAAATTTTGTATAATTAAGAAAAAAATTATTTAAAAAAATTTACCATGTTTTTCAACATGAAAGTTGATTTTTCTTGAAAACGGTCAACTTTAGAGACCCAGAGTACCATTTTTGTGTGAAAAACATTGGCGGTTCAAGTAGGTGGCTCAAAATCATACTTATTCCAGTGGCGCAGAAGTTGGAGAAAAAAACACCCACTACCCCTTCAAAATTTTCACCAATTATGAATTTGAAAAATTAAAAAGTACGCACAAAACATAGCTTATTATGAGTAAAAAATGCCTACGAAATCTGTTTTTTGTGCGATGAACGGTTCCAGAGATATTCGCAAAAAATTATTATTTTTTTTTAATTTCAACATCCTATATCTCGAAAATGGTGCATTTTAGAGGGTAAGTTAATGGAAACTTTTTTTCATATTTTTGGACAAACTATTATATCCTGAAGTCCTGCGCATTTATTATGAAACACCCTGTAGAATACAATCACGAGATTCCAGATGTTTGTTATCCCATGTTTTTCTTTATTGTTCTTCTTCATATATGAGCATAAATAATTGATATTCCCAAACCGACGACCTAATATTGAGGGAATAAATTTACTTTGTTTCCACATCTCTTTCACCTAAACTATGATATCTTACTAAAACCTCCACTTCCGCATCCTGAACAAAAACCATCGAAAACACAATGGTAAATTCCACTTTCATAAACTCCATCGAGTCCTGTATCAAAATAACAAAGGAAAATCCCACATCCTTTCATTTATCATTCGATGCAGTGCACCCTATGGATTTATTTATGAAACGAATGGAGCCCGTAATAAAATTTAGTGTAGCGCGAATAATGTTACAAGCTGAAGAAGGATAGAAAAGAATGAAATGTTAACATGTTCCAGACAAACCGTTAAATACATCACGTCCCTCTATCTCGAGTTTACGCTGAAACAGTTCATAAAACTTTAGTTGGGAGAAAAGTGTCGATACACATTCTCCGTTTCATCACTTAATAAACGACGTTCGGGATCACATTTCAACTCGATTTGTGGATAAATTGAGGTTATGAACAAGAATGAGATGGTGTATGTTCGATATTACTTCAATTTGTGTATGGAAACAAGTGATTCAAGGAGTAAGAGACTACGAGGATGTATTGATATCTAGTTAGCCTAGACCAGTTCCCTGCATAAACAAAATATTGCGTTACCATAGCAGCGAACGGTGGATTTATGCAGTTTTAAGTCATAAAGAAGAATATTCGTCAATGATTGGTTGAGACGTTTATTCCAACCAATCATTTACGAATATTCTTCTTTATGACTTAAAACTTATGACTTATGACTGCTGCATAAATCCACCATAAGTGAATCAATAGAAACCGTCAACAGTGGAAAAATTGCGATTTTTTTAATTTGATAGAATCGCTATACATAAATGTACTCCCATGTACAATTTTATCAGAGTAAACAGATTGTGTTTGCCAAATTTTCAATATTGTTTGTTGTGAATGGCAAGTTTTGTTACCTACCAGTGCAAAAAACAACTTTTGTTAACAATTTTGGTAATGTTGAAGCAAAAATATTCAGCGAGAAAAATTTATTTTATTAAAGGAAAACGGTACCTAATATGAAATAAAAACGCAATATTGTTGTAAAATATCTCTCGTTCTTGTATAATTTCACAAAAAGCAGGAAATCGAAAATTACAGGCAGATATCTTTATTAACATCGCTATCTAATTTTGTTTTCCTGTTTTAAAGTAAATAATCTATTATGTGATAGTCAACATGGTTTAAGGAAAGAAAGATCAACATGACCATGAACGGATCCTGCAAATTTTCTCCTATTTCCTTTATTCCGACTTTGGGAAAACTTATATTGAGAAACTGGTTAAAAATAGATTGATGAAGTTTTTATCCGCTCGAAAGGTTCTGAATCCCCAACAATTTGGTTTCCAACCACAGAAAAGTACAGGAGACGCTGTTTTTTCCTTTCTGAAAGAATTATACGGTAGAGTCAACCTCAAAGAGGTTTGCGCGGCTGTGTTTTGTGATCTATCGAAAGCTTTCGATTGTGTGTAATACTCCTGCGCAAGCTTCAACTTTATGGCTTCAGAAATCAGAGCCTTAGTTGGATTGAATCCTATCTGAGTGAACGTACACAATGCGTCAGAACAAACACCAATTCACACACTAGATCGGTCAAACATGGTGTGCCTCAGGGATCTGTACTGGGACCCATTCTTTTCTTATTGTATTTCAACGGTTTGGTTGATCTCAAGATTGATAGCAATTTTACTATATTTGCAGATGACACGACCATCTTGTGGCATGCAGCCTACATCAACAGCCTACATTCCAGTATTATCATTAATATATCCAGCGTAAAAAGGTGGTTCAACTCCAATTTGCTGTTGTTAAATATAGATAAAACGAAGCTCCTATCATTTAAGTGTAATTTACAAGATATCCCTTTAAGTAACGAAGTTGTCATTGAGCAAAGGTATACAAGTAAATTCCGTGGAATCCATCTGGATAACAACCTTAATTTTGAGAATCATGTGAAGTCTTTGAATGGAAAACTAGCATCTCGGTGTTATGCTGTGCGAATGGTCTCAAGAGAACTAGGAACAGCCACTGCGAAGGTGGTATACCACGCTCTGATAGAATCACATATCAGATTTGGTATACCATTTTGTGATATCTGCAGCCAACAGAATTTCTATAGTATATTTGTTCTACAAAAACGTGCAGTTCGATACCTTTGCAAAGTTGGACACAGAGAATCTTGTAAACCACTGTTCGGTCAAATAAAAATCCTCACCCTTCCGTCATTATTCATTCTGGAAACGGCATGTCTAGTACACAAAAACAAAGCATCATACGATGCAAATGTGGGTATCACTCGCCAAAATAACAATTTTAGAATTCCAATTCCGTCTTCAAATATGACGAATGATTCCCTGATCTATGGTGCAATTAAATTATATAATCATCTCCCTCCTAACTCCAAAGACATCGTTTCGCTTTCTCATATTAGGAGATCTGTCAAAAGATTACTTGTTGATGAGGTGTTTTATATTGTCCAAGAGTTTCTTGAGAAAGATTGGAATAGGTAATATATATATATATATATATATATATATATATATATATATATATATATATATGTATATATATGTTCGGATAGGTTTCCGCGGTCAGATATTTGAAAACTAGAAGTTCGGGTTGAACCGCGTCTGGAATTTGTTGAAATTCGACGTTTCGGCTCCGATTTTGGATCCATTTTCAAGAAAAAGAAGGATAGGTATCGAGAGAACTTCAGTTCTCTCGAAGGAGTAGGCAGATTGAGACCTTAGAGAGAGCCAGTGACGAGACTTGGGGAGTAGGCAGATTGAGACCCCGACGTCAAGTCACAAAATCCTAACGCGATAATACCTGAGGAGTAGGCAGACTGAGACCTCAGTGTAGAATCACGTTTCCTCACTATACCTATCCTTCTTATTCTTGAAAATGGCTCCAAAATCGGAGCCGAAACGTCGAATTTCAACAAATTCCAGACGCGGTTCAACCCGAACTTCTAGTTTTCATATATATATATATATATATATATATATATATATATATATATATATATAAATATATAAGTAAAAAAGGTTTTTGGGTATAACCCTCAAAATGTTGTGCAACCGTAGACACGTGTTTCGAGCTTAAGCTCTCTTCAGTACGGTAAAATCCTGTTGTTGACTTCCTTTGTTTCTATTTTTACATCCAAGTGTTGTACATCTTCGCACTTGATTTTACCTTACTGAAGAGAGCTTAAGCTCGAAACACGTGTCTACGGTTGCACAACATTTTGAGGGTTATACCCAATAACTTTTTTACTTATATTTTCATATATTGCCCCTCGCTAAATCCATCCTTATTTATATATATATAATATATATATATATATATATATATATATATATATATATATATATATATATTTATATTTTAAGTCTCAATGAGATTCGAATTTTTCGATAATAAAGTATATTTTGATTGATTGATTGATTTGAACAGCTTCTTACTACCTATCAACTTTACTTCGTTCTGGAAGAGATTGTTGATGGAGATTATGTTGTATCTTTTCTGTTTGATTTTTCAACTTTTGATACCGTAGATCCTAGTAAATAAGTTCCTAAATTTTAAAACATGACATACATGCATACATGACAGCACAATATATGATAGTGGGATGTGATGATGGTAATTCCATGAAATATACTGTGAAACTGGGAGTTCCCCAGGGTTCAGTGCTAGGACCCCTTCTTTTCACTATTCTTATTAATAACCTACCTGAGCACATGAAGGCTCACATAACTATGTGTGCTAACAATACGAAATAATATTCAACTTAAGTGCACTCAAACTTGAATATACAATATAGTTTTTCATTCCTAGAATTGAAATGAGAGGAATATCGGAATTGCAATATTTATTCTAGATGTTGTAAAAAATGTGTATTTTATCGATATTGGTGAATATTATTAAACCACTATTGACCCAATATAAGTTTAATTAATTTGTTAAATATAGTTGAAATAATATTCAACCAATGCGCTATCCAACTTGGATGTACAATATAGTTTTTCATACCTAGAATCGGTATGAATGGTACTATAGGTATGAAGAATACTATATCATCAGCAAAGCAATGCACTGGTCATAAGGTTGCTCCCAAAAATTCAATGACGTGAAGAAGGAACAGCGGTGGTGCTAAAATGGATCCCTGCGGAACACCAGCTTTCAAACGTCAGTTTGGTGAGCAGTTGTAGAAAAAAAATAGTGAACATGTTGAATTCGAAGTTGTAGAGGAACTGAATGATGTTGTTAGGACATAAATTGAAATAAAGTGAAATTAACTGAATTTAGGTTAATTGTATGCAATATTTGTCTAAATCTGGATATATAAACTTTATTTACCTTCATTCTTCTAGGGACGGCCATATGCATCGTGGTGGAAGAACATAGTTGCCGCCTTAGATAATAATAATAATCTTCCGAGTGGACAGTTTAAAAAATTTCCTAATGTCGACTGTCACCTCGAAACCCCGCAGAAATAAATGTCTCAGTGAAGAAAACGGAGCCGCAATCAATAAATCTTCTCGAATTTCCATAATTTCCAGCCGTCCATAATTTTTAATAATGAAATTAAACGAAAGCCGGAAGAGAATGCACATCCAGCAGAAAAATAATTAAAAATAAAATTGTAAACGGTGCTTTACTGTAATCCTGATAACGAACCGTAATGCAATGAGAGAAACGGGTTAGGTTTATCACGAAGAAATAAATTTCATTTAAATACCCAAGGTAAATTGCAACAGCACAGAAATTGATTCATTGCCGGTCATTCGGGGAAATGGGATATATGTCCGGGCCGATGATGGATTGTGCTGGGTGATATTCGTGTCGAAGCAGACGAAATGATAGGGATTTTATTTTTTGGGTTTTCTGCATAGATTCAGGTCTCAAAATTATATTTAGACAAAATTATTACTTAATCCCATTCGATTCCGAAATTTTAGGATTTGAAATTGCCTTTCGATTTAAACACAATTTCATCTTGATGTTGAATAACTTCCCCCAAACACTAGAACTCCTTGTGGTAGTTTCGGGAACATCAAGTAATTTCGACAGTTTTCTTCTTCTGACAAACGGTTTTAGAGAAATATTACATAGCCTTCAAGAGCCCTCCATCGGGGAAAGTTTGAACTGTGTGAAGTAACGATGCATTTGTCCGTCAGAGTCGCTAGGAGTACGTTCTCAAATGGGATGAAGAAATGGGCATTTTCGATTGAAAATTAGAAAAATTTAAACATAATATTAGCTTTGAAATTTGAAAAGTTTCAATACGTCGAGGAGAGTATTTATCAGTTTGATTTTTTTTTTGGGATCAGTGGATCTGGAAAAAATTTTACTAGGTTTTTCTTTTCTTTGCTCTTCTTTCTTCAGGTTCAGGAATTGATTCAATCCATACAATATTTTCTGAAGATATACTGTGATACAGAGGTGTATAGTTTTTGTGAACAGTCGGGAAATGCTAATAGGGTTTTTACGGTGATTTTCCGAAACATGTTGATTTTTTGAAAAATTCAAATACGCCAAACCATTCATTTAAACTGAATTTCTAAAAATGCGACGGGTAGAACTCTAACAGACAAACAAATCCTTCATAACCAATTTTTTATGAAAGCGATCGAAAAACCGGGAACACTTGAAAAAATTGGTTTTTAATTAGTTTTCGACATTCCCTCCAAAATTCAGAAATTTTCACTATCATAGGTGGAAGGAGTATATAATTTTACATATTCTTTTTAAATTATGTGGTGGTACCATCCCTTGTTCCTGAGATAAACGCCTTGAAAATGTCAAAAACAGCGTAAAAACTGGTTTTCAATTACTTTTTGATATTTCCCCCGAATTTTTAGAATTTTCACTTTCGTAGATGGAAAGAGTATATAATTATCCATATTTATGTTGAATTCTATGTTCTAAACGCCTTGAAAATGTCAAAAACAGAATAAAAACGGGTTTTTAATCAGTTTTCGATATTCCCCCCTAATTTTTAAAATTTTCACCATCATAGATGGAAAAAGTATTTAATATTTCATATTTCCGTTGAATTCTGTGGTGGCACCATTCCTTGTTCTCGAAATAAACACCTTGAAAATGTCAAAAACAGCATGAAAACTGGTTTTTAATTACTGTTCGACATTCCCCCCAATTTTTTTAAATTTTCACTATTGTAGATGCAAAGAGTATATAATTTTCCATATTTCTGTTGAATTCTATGGTGACACCATTCCTTGTTCTCGAAATAAACGCTTTGAAAATGTCAAAAGCAGCATAAAAACTGGTTTTTAATTATTTTTAAAATTTTCACTATCGTAGATGGAAGGAATAAATAATTTTCCATATTTCTATTGAATTCTGTGGTGGCACCATTCCTTATTCCCGAGGTAAACGCCTTGAAAATGTCAAAAACAGCATAATTTTTTTCCGTAAATTCTATACAGGGTGTAACATAAGTACGTTAGAATATTCAAGTTACGTATTCCTGAAACAATTTTAAGAAAAAAGTCTGTTCTCAGCAACTTCACTTGGCGCCCTAGGAGCTAAGTAACATGTATCGATATAGAAAATTGTAAATATCTCGAAAACGATCACTTCCAGCGTTGTTAAGGAAGTGTACCTTTTTTACTTGGAAAAGGTGTGGGAATTAAGTTTTTCCATGAAAAGTACCAAAAGTTTACAGTAAAAAATGTTAGGGCAATTTGAAAAAAATAAAGACAGCGTACGCAGCGCCCTCTAGATGTTACCTAAAAATGAATAGGAAATTATGATTTCTCACGTCAAAAAAACCCTGGCTACCAAATTTTGTGCAAATAACTAATTTTTTGCAAAAGTTACTTTTAAAAAACGAACAAAAAAATTCAATTTCAACACCCTGTATCTCCGAAAAGAAGCATTTTTCGGACACAAGTTTATATAGACTTTTTTTCTTAAAATTGTCTCAGGAATACGTCACTTGAATATTTTAACGTACTTATGTTACACCCCGTATAGTCCGAGAAATATTTTTAAAAAATGGGAAATCGGGATATTGACCTTACTAATGAAATTATGTAAAATCTTGAAATTGCTCCGTATACGGCTTCACATGCCTTATCGAATTTATTATTGCTGTCCAATTATAGTTTTAAATGAATTGAAGTCGTTGTATTATTATTATTGGTGTCCAATTATAGTTTTTAACGGATCGAACTCGTTATATTCACAACTCTCCAACTTCTAGGCCCTTCAACTACCGAGATCTTCGACTTCCGAGCCTTCAATTGTCTCATTGATGAATCTTTATGGGTATTAGTGAAACTGTATATTATGTTCTGATGAATAAATATTATTTTTATCATTTTAGAAAGTGCTCACATCAGCTTACGCCGTTCGATTTCTCTGAGCTCCAAGTAGATGTCGCATGCTCTGAGATTTTCAAAGTAGTAGCATTGTTTATATAGAAGATAGTCAACCTTATGGGATTACAATTGGATCAAAATGGATGCGACATGTAGATGGCGATAGTGAGCTCGCATCCAAGTCATGTCGTAACTTCAGTGATCTGGCCTCCAAGTCATGTCGTAACTTGATTAAAACAATGGAAAAGCATTAAAATCAGGGTTTTTTGAAGAAACCTGCATTAAAATGACGTCAAATATTCATGTTTGTAACTAATCACGCTAGATGACACTCGCGTTTGTGTCCAATACCTTTTCCACATGCATTGACTATGTTCTATTTAAACAATGGTAGTAGCAAGCGCATTATATACCAAAATAAAATTTCCTAACAAGGAAAGAAAGCTCCCATCAGCGTCGTTTCCAATTATACGATCGACTCTTCCCTTCTCACATTCGGCTCATAACTGAACCAATAAATGTCACCGAAAATAAAAAAATATAATATCGGTGAGTCGCTCTTAATTGTGCCGAAACTCCTAATGGCGGGTGGCGAATTTCGGTGTCCTCGGCGTTCGCAGCCATTATCTGGTCCCGCGTGCAAGAACGCCATTAAGGCTCCTTCAGCCGTCCTTATTCCCTGAATTTACAGCCAAATTAGGAAAATTACTGAGTCTGGCTAGGTTATTAACATTGCTTGCAGAATGCGTCACTGAGTTATTGTTGCCTCAATTGAAATGGTTACTTATTGTTCCATATTTTATTATTTCGTTCTGTGCCAGGTGGTCTTTCCTTCGATAGTTTCCTGAAACTCCCGGAGACCGGCAAGGGGGAGATTTTCTGCAGTTGGCATCTTTTCACTTTTCTTCAATTAATATTGAACATTTTCCACTTTAAGTGACTACTGGAAATATTTCAATCACTACTATAATAAAACAAAGCATTTCTTATCTTAGTGTTTTCAAATATATATTATTACTTCGTTTAGCCATAAACTAATTTTCATTTTTCAGGTAATAGGTTCAGTGAAAAAAATCAGATAAACTACCATTAGGCAGTACTAGTACTACACATCCTCATATTTCGTTCGTACCCTCATCACAGATAAACATATATATATATATATATATATATATATATATATATATATATATATATATATATGTACATTACTAAGTTCATGGGTTGAACCGCGTTGAGAGTTTATAACTCGACGTTTCGGCTCCTGCTTTGGAGCCATTTTCAAGAGTGTGACTGCGAGGCCTCTTTCTGCCTACTCCTCGAGTCGTGGTCTTGAGAGATATCAAGGTCTCAACCTGCCTACTCCTTGATCTCAAAAGACGATCCGATGTTGGTTGCACTGTAGTATTTATAGGTGGTTGGCTACCTGGAGGTGGGCGGGTCTTACGGGTTTTCTCGTTTGTCTTGTCTGCTGGTGCCTGCTGTGTAGTTGGAGTTAATGGGATAATAATTGATTGCGGATAAGTTTCACGTGGCCTGGTAATTACGGTTGGAAGAAGGGGCTTCCAAATGGGGTTCAATTTACGGCTATCATCTTTAATGTTCAGGCAATCAGGCCGTTTTTCGATTTCGATGGCTTCTCTGATAAAACGAGAAGTTCTTGAACGTACTGGGGCGATGGTTTTCGTTTTCTCGAAATCTATGGGGTGACCCGTTTGGATGAAATGAAGAGCTAATGCGGAGCTGGTGTCTCGATTTCTAACTGAAAGGGAGTGTTGATAGGATCGAAAATGGATCTGTTTCGAAGTTTCTCCTATATAAGAGTGGGTGCAGATCCTATCAACACTCCCTTTCAGTTAGAAATCGAGACACCAGCTCCGCATTAGCTCTTCATTTCATCCAAACGGGTCACCCCATAGATTTCGAGAAAACGAAAACCATCGCCCCAGTACGTTCAAGAACTTCTCGTTTTATCAGAGAAGCCATCGAAATCGAAAAACGGCCTGATTGCCTGAACATTAAAGATGATAGCCGTAAATTGAACCCCATTTGGAAGCCCCTTCTTCCAACCGTAATTACCAGGCCACGTGAAACTTATCCGCAATCAATTATTATCCCATTAACTCCAACTACACAGCAGGCACCAGCAGACAAGACAAACGAGAAAACCCGTAAGACCCGCCCACCTCCAGGTAGCCAACCACCTATAAATACTACAGTGCAACCAACATCGGATCGTCTTTTGAGATCAAGGAGTAGGCAGGTTGAGACCTTGATATCTCTCAAGACCACGACTCGAGGAGTAGGCAGATAGAGGCCTCGCAGTCACACTCTTGAAAATGGCTCCAAAGCAGGAGCCGAAACGTCGAGTTATAAACTCTCAACGCGGTTCAACCCATGAACTTAGTAATGTACATATTTCTGACCGCGGAAACCTTTCCGAACATATATATATATATATATATATATATATATATATATATATATATATATATATATATATATATATATATATAAAATATATATATATATACAGGGTGGGTCACGGTCGATGGTACCTTAGACGTTTACGAAGAACGGGAAATAGGATCGATCTAAAATATTTTCAGCAATGCAGCGTTGCCGCTTATAGCAGAAAGTAGCAGCATCTTTGTTATTTTAAATGAGTCACCCTGTTTATTACCGCATTTTTTAACTTGTCATTCCTTTCTGATTATTTCTGCCTCTTACTCCCATATACCTATCTCTAACGGTTTTTGAAATATTGGTTATTTTCCATATTTTTTATCCAAAACATAGCTCGAATTGAATGTTTATTTCTGCGGTGTTTGGATTCTTAGGAAGTTGCAATTTTGTGTTTAGTTCATCAAGATCATGTACATTGATTCTATATAGAGAAGTTTGTTCTTCGTTATATAGGGTCGTTCAAAATTCATGATCTTACTGCTAGATAAGAAAAGGGTTGAAAGTGCGTATTTTTAAATGGAACATCCTTTATATTATGAAATATCCTGAAAGATGGCTATATTCCCTTCGAATTGATATATCATGTTCCTATACCTAAATAGCCAGAATTTCGAGATAATAGCAATTTTCACTTGTAATCTCCCAAGTGCTTGAATTATTGCCGGAAATTTTTCGAGTACATGAATTTTTTTAAAATAACCCGAGTCGCGAAGCGACGAGGGTGATTTTCTTTGAAAATTCATGTACGAGATAAATTTACGGCAATTAATTCAAGCACGAGGGGGATTCGGTAAGAAAATTTCACACCAAGAAATGAAAATCATCCAACAATTCATAAGAAATAACTAACGATGGTTTCACCTGAGCTATTTATAACCACTGAAATATTGATATGTAAAATACTTAACAAAATTTTCATCAATAAACGTGTTTAAATTTGGAACAAAAAAAAATTGAAAAGTTATGTTGTTATCGTGGATTGAACCATCGACCCAGCGATTCATAGGCCGCAACACTACCGCTGAGCTACGGGACTTGTGATAAAAACTTGTGACAAATGTTGTATTGAACTTCTTCTGAAATATGATTTCAGAATTGACAATTTCGGCAATAATCGTGGAGAAAATATTTTCAGACAAATTCCAAATATCTAGTACATACATAATTATCTCCTTTCATATGAAAACTAGACCTCCATTTGTACATTAAAGCAAAATATCAACTTGTCACATGTCAAATGTCACATGTCACATGTCAAACATTTATTGATGAAAATTTTGTTAAGTATTTTACATATCAATATTTCAGTGGTTATAAATAGTTTAGGTGAAACCATCGTTAGTTATTTCTTATGAATTGTTGGATGATTTTCATTTCTCGGTGTGAAATTTTCTTACCGAATCCCCCTCGTGCTTGAATTAATTGGAGTAAATTTATCTCGTACATGAATTTTCAAAGAATATTTCCATCGTATGTTAAAAATCCATATGAAGCGGGACATTTTCGATCAATTACAGCGAAAATTTCCAGGCGGGACATTTTCAGGCTGAAAATTACCCGATAGGTATCGAAAATTACCCGCTCGGTCCGTGTATCTATAGTATCGATTGTTAAAATGTACATTTGTCATCTTGACAGGCATAAATACTGAATTTTAATTTATATGTACATACCTGCTTAATGTAAATTTAATAAAATTTCAAACTCAGCACATACATTTTTGTTTTAACTCCAGAAATATTACCGAATACACTCGTGCATCAAAATAAACCTGAAAATTTTGAAGCACTTGTGTAATTACTCCCGAAAATTAACCTCGTCGCTTCGCGACTCGGGTAATTTTCAAAAAATTCATGTACTCGAAAAATTTCCGGCAATAATTCAAGCACTTGGGAGATTACAGTGAAAATTGCTATTATCTCGGAATTCTGGCTATTTAGGTATAGGAACATGATATATCAATTCGAATGGAATTTAGTCATCTTTCAGGATATTTCATAATATACAGGATGTTCCATTTAAAAAAACGCACTTTCAACCCTTTTCGTATCTAGCAGTAAGATCATGTATTTTGAACGACCCTGTATAACGCAGAATAAACTTCTCTATACAAAATCAATGTACATGATCTTGATGAACTAAACACAAAATTGCAACTTCCTAAGAATCCAAATACCGCACATATAAACATTCAATTCGAGCTATGTTTTGGATAAAAAATATGGAAAATAACCAATATCTCAAAAACCGTTAGAGATAGGTATAGAGGAGTATGAGGCAGAAATAATCAGAAAGGAATGACAAGTTCAAAAATGCGGTAATATACAGGGTGACCCATTTGAAATAACAAAGATGCTGCTACTTTCTGGTATTAGCAGCAACGCTGCATTGCTGAAAATATTTTAGATCGATAAACCAAGAGACTTGAGAAACCAAATTTTCAGAATGATCCTATTTCCCGTTCTCCGTAAACGTCTAAGGTACCATCGACCATGACCCACCCTGTATATACACATAGTATTCTGCTTCACATGTTCAAATATGGATCTTTAATAATAATTTATTCATCTATCAAAAATTATGGTGAAACAATTCAGATAAAAAGGAAGAAAGTTAGGAACAAATATAGAGAAAACCCATAGAAGAGAAAGTCTGCGCATGGGTATTATAGAAAATAGGAAAATTGGGACTATAATGATCGTTTTTCGTAGGCACAAAATATAAATATATAACAATTTCAATAAAATAGCAAAAATACAAAATAAGCTTATATACAAACATACACATACATAAGCTCATATGCACACATATTTTCATAAACATATATACAGCCAACATATCACAATACAATATTTCAGATTCAAGAATTATAAATTTTTGTACCTAGATATAAATATGTTCTTTGGATTATATTTTTTCCTGATCTTATAATAACGAAAATTGAACTGGATTTATATCTTGTATAATGGTCATGGTCCATCTTTTTCGAATCTGATTTATTTTATGTTGCTGTATAATAGTTCATAAAAAATATAACTGCGCTATACCAAGAATTTTTGTTTTCTCATAGATCGTGTATGTTGAGTATAGTATGAGTTTTTTATAAATGGTCTTCAATATATAGCATTGAATTATTTCTGAAACTATTTTATTGTATGTGAAAAATAACTTTCGGCTATTTCTTTGAGGGATGTCCAGTTTTTCGCTTCACTCACTATATGACCTTTTGGATTTGGCCCCAGTACCGTTCCCTGAGGAACATCATATTCAACTATTCAATATTCACTAGTTTACTTTCCTATTCTGACGCATTGTTTTTGGTTTGTGAGGTAGCTATTCATTGGAGAATATGGCATTCCTCTCAACCCAATTTCTTCCAATACAATACAAGATTATTTTTTCAAGGAATTGTTCGAAAATTTTGGCGAAGTCTGATATGGGACGGTAATTATTGGTATAATTTTTTTCCGCTTTTGTAGATAGTAGTCACCACTGCAGTTTTGAAGGTTTCTGTAGGTATATATTCCACTATTTATTGACATGTTGACATATGACAATGGTTTAGCAATCTCATATGAAATATCTTTAAGATGGTCAGATTTGATATTGTCTAGTACGGGATATGTTTTATTTCACAAATCGGTAATTTAAGTTATCATTTCAATGTCTGAAACTTCTTCTATGAGAATAGGTTTCATGGAATTAATTTCAGAAAATCGCTGTTTTGTTTACTTTTCAAGGATTTAACTCGCCAAATTTTCCCAGATATTAAAAAAAAAAGTATTAAGTGCATTTGCAATATCTACTGTACTTTTCATTATATTACCGTCCGCAGTCTTGATTTTTTTTATTATTAGGTAATTTTATGCCTTGTTAGTTGAACTATTTATTGACTTCCAAAGTTTACTCGAATCAGTCTTTTTGGGTCTTTTTTTTCTGGCTTACCAAAAATATTTTTATATCTCTTATATTCCCGACATTTGTTTATGGTAGGATCCCGTTTCATTTCAGCGCACAGTTTCTTCTTTTCAGTTACTGATTTCATTAGTGATTTGGTCATCCAGGAATTTATTCTCATCTCCTCATTTTTCATTTATTTACATATACACACATATACACACCTCTATCCATACATACATATTTAAAAACTATTTGATGAAAACACCAAATACTTTGAAAATACTAAATAAAATTAGGTAGTGGCTACCATGTTATTTATTGATTGAGGAAAAATTATTTCAAACATGTCCGATGGATGTTAAAAATGTTTTTCTAGAAACCTCAAAAAATGACAAGGTTCGCGCATTGACAACAGTATGCGAAGTGGCACTTTTTTTCATTTTCATTCGTTACCATGTCACAAAAAAATCAGTTCTCTATCACCAAAGCATTTCGCGCACTAGATACAAAAATAACTATTTTCTACATTCATGCAAAAAGCAAAACTTTATTGAACTATATACAGTGGAAAAAGAAGTTCTTTATTGCACTAGTTCTAGATTTCAGTTCTAGATCAACTAATGTACCCATGAATTTGGTCATTGTACAAAACTCGTTCTTGTTCAAAGGTTGGAAAACATTTTTTTTATTTTGAATAATTAGTGTTTGGCACCGGAAAAAGGATTCAATTGGTAATCATTCCAGCTTTTATTGGTGTTATTTTTCTTTAATTCGATATTATGCGTCTATTTTCGAGCTTCTGTAAATGTGCTAAGTCATTTTGTTTTAGTAGGTACAGAATTATAAAACGATTTGTGAAATGGGGAAGCACTAATGAATTGTAAAGTACAATGTTTTGCCTTGTATATACCTTAGGCCCCATCGTGATATTTTACTGCAAAATTTGGCACGGTATATTATTTTTACAAGAATATCGACATTTTATTTAAATTTTCACTAGTTTTTTGGTACAAATTTGATATTTCACCCTGTAATTCAACCCATTTCCATCAAACGTCGATATTTTAGTACAAATTATAAAATGGATAGAATTTTGTATTGAAATATGAGAAAGGTGCCTAATGTTTATATGTGATACTATAGTACTCTTTATGAGGATGAAGAACCAATAAAAATAGCAAAAAAAAAATTGTTGCGTAGGTAGAGCTCTGATACCAAATCAGAATATTGTTCTTTACCAAATCTGAAATAATGTTTTGATAATTTTGATAACTCAAATGCAAGTTTTCTGCAATGCACCAATTTTTGTAATCATAATGTTTTTGAACAAATGGATAATAAACAAGTTTACTTTAAGGTGCAAACTTTTCGAAACACTGCAATTGAAGCAAAAAATGCCTGTTTTATTCTTGGTTCGCGTATGGCTACGGCTGTAAATAACCATAGTTACCCACCCGAAGTATATCCTTGGCGGTCTTGGATTTATTTGAGATTACATAATCTCTCCTTGGAGACCTTCCCTGTTTTGATGAGAAATAACTACTCGAATGTAACGTGAATTGGACTTTAACATGTTTGCTTCGTGTTCATATGTCGTTTCGATGTAATTCACTCTTCTACGGGGAAGTATGGCCGATCAATAGTTGTTCACAGATAAAAGTTTCTCCTTGAATGCCCATCTATTTTATTCTATCACATAGTGATTTTCAACTTTCTTGTGTTTCAAAGTTCAATACGAATATTTCAAGGACGTATTTTTGTTAAAATGAGAATTTTTCCCATAAACATGAATCCTAAAATTCACCCCCTCCATCTTCGAAAAAAATTGCTCAATGAATTTTAATTTTCGATTTTAAATAACATACTGTTTCTTTACAAATTTCAGATATTGTTTGTTGTTTGGTATTTATTTTTACGATATAGGTATATGTTCAGTTTTGTTCTATTACAGATTTTATTTTCATTAAATCTATTATTATAAGCCATCTTATGGAAGACGATTATAACCCTTTTAATTATACTCTTCAAAACAATATAGACCACTGGAAACAACTGGGGGGTTTCGAGAAGTTTCCATAACATTCCACATTTTTTAAAAATATTTGCGAAAATTGTTCTTACTGAATTCCAGGCTTAAATATAATATTTTTCAAATTGAAACTCGAGAGCTTCGTATGCCAATCAAATACGATATCAAAGTCATCCCCTCGGTGTATTTGGCCTTGTGAAGGAATTGCCTCGTAGGAAGAAATTCATTAAAAAGTGGCTCGCGTTCTGAAAATCTTGCTCTGAATAATTCTCCGTTTGAATCAAGACTGCAATTGATGGAATTTTAATCTGCTCGCATCCCATCCAATGCGAATATATAATATTTGACTGATCGAATCAAATCACGATTTCAATTTGGTAACGATGCCGCCATGTCAGATGGAATTATTCTCTCGCCATGGTTATGGATAGAATTTCGAGATAAAGTCACGTTCGACCTATTGACACCTTATTTATCGACGCTGCAGAATAACACCGCATCCAGGAAGTTCTGTCAAATTAAATGCCAAAGTTTGGTGTGGCGATCGGATGCTCTTTGTGTGGCATGTAGCACCAGGATACTTCGCAGCTTTTATTGGATTGATTATTGGGATGATATTTTTCGAGAAGTATTAATTGTAATAGTATAAAAACAATAATAATATAGAATTTATTCTCCAACAGAAACCATTTACAAGACATTCAAAGGTTTAAAGGTTCAAAGGTTTATTTATTTTTGGTTGGACAACATACATTGTATTAGAAAAAGTCAGTGTAAAAGTGTATACAGAAACAAATAAAGTTTATGCTCTAAAATTCAATAGAATGTACATTCAGAGTAAGTCAAATGTATGGACCAACCCGTTTTTCTCACTTAATATAAAAGTAATCAAAAAAAGTTCGGATAAAAGTTTAATGGTATTTTACTCTACACCTTTCTATTGATTCAAATATTTTTTTAGATGTGCCATTGGTGAAGTAGTGACGTCATGTTTAGTATCGTTAGAAAGTTTGTTTCTTTCTCATCATATTATTCCAACTTTATTAGTAGGTACTGTGTGTTTCGTATTTTTGTGTCCATCTCTGTAATTCACTTAGCTATTGCTCAATTAGTTCAAATATTTTCTCAATCATGGAAAGTAGCCAGGTAGATATTTTGAGCAATATGACAATTTGATTCAGACAGTGGCGTACGTAAGTTTTTATAAAAAGGTATTTTTATGTGTTACATTGACAATTGTTTCATTAAAAAATTTCACTTACGATGTTTACAATTAACATTAACCTCATAAGATCAGTAATGGTTATATGATATTTTCAAAATTTACCTCAATGGCTCAGCCATTCCAGACATTACATTTTTTTATCTCAGATCACGGGTTCAAATGAACAGGACTAATGAATACGTAAATGAAATAGCCGCTCTACATGTGTTGTCCTTTTCATTAAAAAAATAGTTATATTTTGAACTATTGAAACAAATAACTATATCTGTTTTTTTACTTTCACTTTAGAAAAAATTCAGGGCACTTCAATTATTCTGGAACAAAATTTTCCGTTGACATTTTCATATAGAAAAATAAGTAGAAATGTTCTTCGAAAAATAAGCATCTTGGATACGTATACATACGTTCGCCACTGTCTGAATCAAATTTCCGTATCGCTTAGAATATCCAACTGGCTACAATCCCCGATTGAGAAAATTTTTGAACAAATTAAGCAATATGTAAGTGAATTACAGAGGTGGACACAAAAATATGAAGCACACTGTACCTATCAAGAGAATTATAATAATATTGGTACTTCTGAAATGACAAAAAAAACAATTTATCTAGCGATACCAAACATGACATATGGTTTCCTTTAAAAAAAGTGTCGCTGAAGTCACTTCTTCACCAATGGCACATCTAAAAAATATTTGTTATCCCTTCCATCTGTCTTGAAGATATACGTCAGTTCGTCCCACAGAATTGTATAGTTTTTGAAAATTTGTGAAAAATCTGAAAATCAAAATTTGCATTTTGGAAACTACAAAATATCTCAGATATATTTTTCAAATTTACCAAGGCATCTTTTTTGTCCGACTTCAGAAGATCTTCAAAATATTCCCATTGAATCAATTCTCCAGGAAATATTTCAAAAAATTTAAAATCAGGATATTGACCGTATTAAAAATTGAAAATAAAATGTAAAATTTATACTTCTTTTTCTAAAATCGTCAAAAACTCGAAAACTAAACAATATATCGAAAAATTGTGCGGTAACAATTTCATTGTACTTGAATAATTATGACAAAAAATTTTATAATTAATTCAAAACAATGAAATGAGAGTTGATAATCTTGATGATTTATCAATTTATGATAAAAAAGATACGAAAGCCATTTATTTGATATCAAATGATGAACAATATTGTCGCGACTAGGGCTACTAGGCTAGCATCCTGAGTCGTATAAGGGGTTGTTTCCCTTATACTAAATGCGACTTGGGGTGTAGCTACAGATGGTAGCTATTGAAACTCAAGTGGTAGCAAAGGAATATAAACATTTATTATTCAACAACGGGATACTGGGGGGAAAGTTATATACACATTTAAAATAGGGGACATTCAATAATAAAATATGATATACAAATAAAACTCTTACCTAAACCTATCACTAAACCAATACTTACAGCTAAGGCCAAAAGGGCCTAGCCTATAAGGCTAACTGAGCGCTAGGGCTCTCTCCTCTATAGGAGTCTATTACTAACTAAATCCTCAATCTATTCCTTTTGTATTAATATAAGGAAATATGTTTTGTATTTATGTGGTGTGCACAGTCACGGTCGTACAATTTGCTAGTCATCAAACTCGCACTTGATAATGACCTGCGGTCATGACCTAATCAATTGATAATAAGAAACAATAGATCAGTGCACCAAAACAATTCAAATGGCATTGCTCGATATCACGACAATATATTGACAAAATTGTTGTTGAATTAAAGTTGAGTTTTCCTCCCCAACCTCCGCCAAATTTTTTTCTCCATTCTTTCCCACCTCCAACCACCCAAATTTTTGCGGGCGCTCTGCGCCCGGATTTTTGAATATTCTTTTGACAGTAAATAAAACAAACAGAAATATGTCACGTTATCCCACTCTTATTTCTCTCCTCCATCCCCCCTCCATTTTTCCGGAAGCTTTGAGCCTGGGATTTCGATTATTTGCTCCTTATTTCCCCCCTTTACACCACCACATTTTTTCGAGCGCTTTTCGCCCGGATTTTTGATTATTTGCTCCTCATTTTCCTCCTCAAACCCACCACCAAATATTTCCGCTTCTCTAAATATTTCCGGGTACTTCGCGTCCGAATTTAAAAAAAATGAAACAACTGAAACTCGAAAACAAAACGGAATATCAAAAAAATGTAAATAAACACTTTTATTGTCCTCTAAGGGGTACACAAAAAGTAACCTTGAAATATTTCCATATCTTGGAAAATGAACAAAATATTGATTTATTGTTTCAAACCACCAAATATTCAAAGAAGCCGACAAATTTTCAAATTTTACAATATACCTTTATTGATAACCTCCCAAAAAATGTACAACAAATGTAAATTGAATTGTATTAAACCCAACCTTGATAAGTCACACATTTATCAGACACCCTGTATGTTGGTACTTGGTTTCGGAAAATAGCTTCCATTGCTCTCAACAACTTTAATTTGAGACAATTTTTCCTATCTCAAAATGGGTAGCAGCTATCGTCCACTTACACACACATTGTTGAAACACTCTGTATATACTTGACAGGCACGTTGAATTACTAATGATTGTTCAGTCCTTTTATAATCACTGATTAATTTTCAACTAGTTATTACTATCGGTGAATTCATCAATATAACTAGTAATATTTCAAATTCTAAATCTTATTACCCTTTTCATCCCACCCATGCGATGATAAATATTTTCTGCAGGCATTCATTTTTTATCTGATTTCAGGTCCAGGTGCACAGAAACGACTTCGTTTCATTCCTCGGGGAAATTGAGCCAAGAATTGGGTCCGGCACTTTAAAAACATTTTGTCTTTTTGCCCAGACACATATTTGGAACATGCAGGTCGCTTGGGAGACAATGTTAATCGGAATGTCGGTGATATACATGGTACAATTCATGATTTATGGATAAAAATTCTCAAAACAGGAGTCTATCATGGTTGAGAAATAACTCTGCAGTTGACTGCAGAGCTTTTTTCAGCTATTTACAAAACGAAAATTAGAATTTTGATGTTCATTCAGTGTAAGATATTAATAGTATATTATTCAACAAGCGTATAATGATGGCTATTATCCACGAAGATGAAATTGCAACACGAGCCGGAGTGTTGTAACATCTGAGTGGGTAATTGCCATTATACGCGTGTTGAATACTATACTTTATCCACAACTATATACGACAATACCTTTGTCATTAGATAGGTATGATTTGGCGCTTCTTTTATAAATTTACTGACTTCTTCGGTAGTGAAGGTTTTAGATTTTTTCGGTTGATGGCCCTCAGACTGAAAAATGTCTGCAACTTCATGTAAGTCTCTAGGTCGATACTATGGTAAATATTCAATGTACTGTTCAGCATAGAATAATATGCCCACAATGATGATGACTTGTATTTTTCAGCAAGTTCAACAAAATACACTAGGATAACATTTTCAGAAAAAGACGATGTTTTTTGTGCCAGTTACCAATCCATAAAACTTTTGTACACCGCATCATATTTACCTTGTGACTTGTTAGGTAGGAGATTTTCTGTAGCGCTAGCCGCTAATTTTAAAATGTCTGGCGGTGTACAAGACATATCTTTTAAATCAGATTCACTATTAGACATTTTTCTAATGATACCTGAGATAAGAATGTTCGCAACAAATAACTCACAAACCGACTGACAGTATATCTACAAATACAGTGACAAGTAAATTTACAAATTGTCAAATTTGACGCAACGATTGAGTTCCATCGAACTGTCATTATTAAAAATTGTTAAATTGTTATTTCCGTCAACCGATTGCACCCCTACGCGCAACCCTCGAAAGTCTTCAAGAGACTTGAGTGAGCTAGGGAAGACGCAGCCCTTACCTTTTAACGTGTGATGCCATGTTTGTGATGCCATTCAATTCTATATGGTAATGCATAGCATTACTTGATAAAAATCGCATATTCAACAGATTTATTAATTAATTTTTGTGGATAAAATAATATAAAGGATCATAAGGATGAGACATTGAAATCAAATGAAGATGAAGCTTATGCCTTCGCCAACTTTTTCGAAAGTATACATGAATAAAAAGTATAATCTTATGATTATAAGAGTTCTGAACATTTGGACTTATGTAACAATCCATCGCATAGGTAGACACAAATGTAATTTACGAAAAAGTCAATTCGAATGCCTTTGTACAAAATTACACCAAAAGTCGGTAAGCCAAGATAATATTCCAGCATGTTATATTTTCAAAGGATCTTCTCATCAACTGAAAATGCTCCATCAAATAAAATCTTCGAATTTATGATGGTATTTGAAAAAAAACATATTGTTACAGCTTTTGAATGGTTTACTGGAAGCAATTGAATGACTGATTCAAATTATCCACAATTTGTCCATCTTGTCACCTGTCAAGACATGCTAAACTTTTTTTTTCAAATGAAATGTAACTGTTATTATAGTTGTTATAGAGGCTACCTTTCTGAGTTCAACCTTATGGAGCATTATACAACATAATTTTTACGTCGAGTAGTACGAAAGTTAAATGACCTTCTAGGTCACCATATCTTACCCCACTGGACTTTTTTTCTCATCATATCTCAACTAACGTGTTTACGTAGGATACCTTTCAAATATCGAAGACATCAAGAATAGAATTCGCAATGAGTGTCATCAAACGTTGAAAAGACTCAGTCTCCGAAGAATTAGGTTATTATGAAAAGAAGATGGTTACATTTTAGAAATGATGGACATAACTTCGAACATCTGATGAAGTAATAACTGTTTTTGTTTTTTTTACTTTTTCCTGATTTTCTATTTTTGTAGAAAAAATATGAATAATTTTTTCCTAACATCCGTGTACAGTGATGCATGTTAAGAAGACTGTTGTAGTGTTAAAAATAAATATAATAATGATAATAATGATAAAATCTTTATTTCCATCTTCTCATATAAAAATAAGTATTAGATGAGATCAAAAAATATGTAAAAACACAAGAATAATTGAATACATGCAAAATAGACAATCAGTTGTTAAATCGAAGTAATACCGAGTAGAAGGATCCTTTCATCTTTGCGAAGATTTTTATTTTTCCTTTTTGGAAAAATCGCTAACTTCCCTCAGACAGAACTCGACGAACTGATTCTGAAAATTGAATTTGATGATTTGATGGAGAAGTAACTGGAAAGGGGCAAATTTTTTCTACGAAGAAATGCATCCATCCACAAAATCGACATTTTCTAAATGAATTAGCCTTCTGATTAAAAAAACTAGTAAAATTTTGGATTCAAAAGAAAATTTTCTTTAAGGAGAAGTAATACTCGCGGGGATTCCGCATTTTGAAATATTTCCCGGTGATCAAAGTCGAAAAATGCAATATTCTGCTTAGAAGGAAATCGAACTTTGCGAAAAAAGGGTTTGAATAGTTCAGTTTTCATTATTCTTTTTTGTTATACAAAAACTTCTCTGGCATAATACACAAAAAATGGCCAATTTCTTCAGTACATCATCAACATGAGTAGTCCAATTTAACTCAAGATTCAATAGCACCCTAAGAAACTTTGTACAGCAAGTTTGTTCAATAGACGAATAAAATTTGTATCTTTCAGAGATAAATATATAAATTTGTAGAGTTCATGAAACTGGTAGCAAATAACGACATACCAATCCATTCTGACATTCCTACAAAATTGGTTACTTTGTAGGCATTCCCCATTACTAAAAGCAAATAACACTACAGAAGAATGGATTTGACCTCCAAATTACTAGAGTAGAGAATGGAAAGAAACAGTGCCGCCAGAGCTTTGTCAACCTATTTTCAACATCAACTCTCATCCACCAGGAATATTTCGGAGAGGATGAGAATTTCCTGAATGCAACGAATAAAATACTTGTTTTTGAGACAAGTATGCCTTGTACTATGTTCATGGACACATCTTCTGATGCTGGTGTGTTTTTAGTCTTAACGCTATTTCATTTATATTGTTCACCTAAAACTATTCCTTATTTCAGACAGAGCTGGTAATTCCTAGTGAAAAAGTAATTAATAATTACAATTTCTTAAAGTTATTTGTAATTGTAGTTGCAGTAAAATCTGTCAAGAAATTGGTATTTGTGTTTATGTTATCCAAATAATCCAATTACAATTACTTCTTGTGACTACAATTACTCTTTTAACTACAATAACTTTTTGCAATCACAGTTACATTCATAAGTAGAATTACTTTTTCTAGTCACAATTACTTCTGAATTCGTGATATACGTAATTTTCTTCACGAACTTTCCTCTTAATTCTCGATTGCCATAATGGTCATCATTTCCAAAAGGAATACGCTCTGTGACACTAATTTAAAAAAAGCAACAAAATAAACGTATTGTAGATTATATCCATACCTCGCAATAATCTGCACTCGCTTGATGAAAAGTAAAAAAATATTAATAGTTTTATACCAAACTTTTTTTAGATAATGTGGTCCACTCTCTTTAAAAGGGCTCCCAAAATCAATAGTTTTTGAAAAACGTTGAATGACTTTAATTAAATATCCGTGTTTGAAAACTATTGATTTTTCGACAACAACATATAAAACACTTTTTGGCCAGAGTTGATTAGCAAATCTTAATATAAATTAATTTTTGTGTGAAACATTTAACTATTTCATCTCTTTGACCAAACGGACCTAGACTAAATGTTTCAATGTTTTATTATTATCAAGTTGCCTCTTCCGTTTTTTTTTAAATTACTCTACTTATGGGTTTTTGTTGATTTTGTCCTTACATACAGACATTTTTATTTTATTTCTATTAAATGCAAACGAGAATCAGTTTGATATGTTTGTACTGGGATTCAAACCATTTTTTTAATGTTTTGATGGTTTCATCCAAGAAGTAATTAGCAATTCCTCTTTTTATGACTTTACTTTGTAACCATTATTAGTTCCTTTTTTGAAAACTATTTTGTAATTGTAAGTTCCGTCTTTGGAAAAGTAATTATAATTATTTTTGAGGTGCCTGTAATTACCCAGCTTGATTTCAGAAGTGCTTGAAGTGATTCTGTGATAGGCCGTGTGCTAAATAACTAAATTCATTCATATGTAACAATTTCTCACAAAAACACCTTTCATAAGAATATACGAAAACCCAGAGCAACGTTGTTATTTACTTCCAGAACGAAGGGGTAACTCCAAACTCCCGTATTGAAAGTTCCGTGTTTCGAAATATTGTATTGTAACTTTTTAATACTCCATCACGATGTTGATCTAGAGCCGCGTTTTCCCAATAAATAAGAATTTGACGGAAACGAAATACTCTCTCGAGAATCAAATATAATATATCGAAGGTTTTCGTGGGCTTCGCGTCAGCTCGCTTATCAAATTGTATTGGTTGTCGGTTGTTTCCATGTTTCTGTGTTTTCCTGGTCAAAGGGCGACCAGTCGGCAATTTGCAAGATAATAAATGATTCTTTCGTTTTATATGCAGTGAAAATTTCATCCATTTTACTTATAAATATACAATTCAATGACTCGAAACTTTTTCAGCTGGTAACCTCGTTTAGATATGGATTAGTAGCATTTCCATAGTTGGAATCAATTTATTTATAGAGCCGTAAATACATGACATTCCTCAATATTCCTCTGTTGTGGTGAGCTGCATTAGTCATTTTGGAATATTTGTATAGGTATGTATACATGTGTGTATGTTCGTATATCTTGTTTATTTGTTTTTTCTGAAAACAAGGCTCCAAGTTGTGATGACAAAATTGTTATGATTTTGTATAGCTTTGAGAATATGTTTTTTTCTATTTTCCTTCTTGAAAAAACAAATGCATGAATAGTAACTTCTTTTCCTGTATTTTCCATATAAGTTATCAATTAAAACATTTCTCAATGACTTTGAGTTTTTCTATATCTTAAATTTCTCAAATGTTGTCGACCCAAAGGCTGTAACTGTATACCTATATCTAGAGAAACTAACCTTCATATGGACATTCATCTGGACGCTATTCTATACAGAATTCTTTGAACACATCACAGTTGATAAATATTTCTTTCTTGGACCTACGAATGAAGCAAACAAGCTATAAAATATATAAAACATAAAAAACCGTCCGGATTAGATGTGATCAGCATTTTTTTTAAACCTACCTGATGAAGCTCTAGATTTTCTAGCTGAATTCATCAATATATCATTCACGTCTAAAAATCGGACCTGTCATACCTCTCCATAGCGGACAAAACGTCAAAGGTCCATCAATTTTTCATCCCATCTACTTACTTTCAACTCTAGCAATGATTATAGAAAAGCTTAGACTCGAATTCTAAATTTTGTGATTCGTCTTAGCTCAAATCGAAATACCAGTTTGGATTTCAGAAATGATGCTATCTTTCCTTTTCTAGAACAAGTTTACACCAGCCTGAATGCTGATGAGTTTGTTGCAGCGATATTCTGCGACTTCTCAATAGCTTTCTACAGGGTGTTTCATAATAAATGCGCAGGACTTCAGGATGTGATAGCTCAATTAAGTTGAAAGTTTCAATTAACTACCCTCTAAAATGCACCATTTTCGAGATACAGGGTGTTGAAATTTTAAAAAAAATATCGTTTTTTGCGAATATCTCGGGAACCGTTCATCGCACAGAAAATAGGTTTCGTAGGTATTTTCTACTCATAATAAGCTATGTTTTGTGCGGATTTTTTATTTTTTCAAATTCAAAATTTGTGAAAATTTTGAAGGGGTAGTGGGTGTTTTTTTCTCCAACTTCTACGCCACTGTAATAAGTACAGTTGATTGAGCCTCCTATATGAACCGCCAATGTTTTCTACACAAAAAAGGTATTCTAGGTCATAAGCTCTAAAGTTGACCGTTTTCAAGAAAAATCAACTTTCATGTTGTTTAAATAATGTTTTTTCCTCGAAAAATTGCTGCGTGCATTGAAGCTAACGGCGGACATTTCCAACAATTTAACTGAGTATGATTGTTATTGTTTTTTTTTGCAATTGAGAAGTCAACGTTTGGTTTTGTTCTAACGTTTAAATAAACTTTGTATAATTAGGAAAAAAATTATTTAAAAAATTTTACCATGTTTTTCAACATGAAAGTTGGTTTTTCTTGAAAACGGTCAACTTTAGAGCTTATGACCAATATTATCTTTTTTTGTGTAGAAAACATTGGCGGTTCAAGTAGGTGGCTCAAAATCATACTTTTTTCAGTGGCGTAGAAGTTGGAGAAAAAACAACCACTACCACTTCAAAATCTCCACCAATTATGAATTTTAAAAAATAAAAAATTTGCACAAAACATAGCTTATTATGAGTAGAAAATGCATTCAAAATTCATTTTTTGTGCGATAAACGGTTCCAGAGATATTCGCAAAAAACAATAATTTTTTTTTAATTTCAACACCTCTCCAACAGAAATTAAATGGTTGAAGTGAATGATCAGATATCTAACATACTAGAGAACGCAAATGGGGATCCACAAGGATCTATTCTAGGACCACTACTATTTATGATATTTGAATGATCTAACAAATATTAACCTTATAGGAATATTCACACTCTTGGTTGAGGACACTACACTCCTTTGAGGTGGAAAAAACACTGGAAAATTCACTGTGCTTCAATAAAGCAAAAAAACCTTGTCACCATTGAATTTGACAATCTTGTCTTTATCTTGAAACAAAGCACATCGAAAATAATTCTTTCTACAAGTTCCTCAACCTATATATCAAAAATAAACTAAGGTTTCAAGAACATGTGGCTGTATTGAGAAAAAAACTTGATTCAGGATGCTATATGGTAAAGACCGTAGCTAGAGACCTAATTTTGAGATGGCAAGGGCGCCTTAGTTTTCTTTGATATAATTTCCTTTCAGATATGGAATAGCTTTTAGAGGATTTTCTAAGGTAGTTGTGTAACACAAAGCATAACAAGGTACTGAGATAGGCTAGCTCATTCATTCATACACAAAGTGAATTTAAACATAACCACTTCTGAACCTTTCAATCCCCAAGTCGTCTTTAACTAAGTATTGACTTATTTATAGTTGAACTAGCTGAAAGGGATAAGAGTGACCGGTAAAAATTTCGTACACATGCATGGATAATTGCAATGATATTGAATTTTTTTGACAACGTTACATTTTGAGAAAAAGTTGAATATCTCATAAATGGAGAGAGTTAGGTATAGGGAAACTTTAGCAAAGTCAGCTTATTTTTTCTCAAAGAATTAAAAAATGTAAGAAAATACAGGGTGTTCCATTAAAAAAAAACATAACTTTGATATGTCACGCTTATTTCAAACACCTTGTATAAAAATCATTATTTTTAAAATGTGCTTCAGATCGACATACATGTACTCTCCCAGGCAGTTTACTGAAAAAAAATACCATATGGCCACGAGAGTCCGAGGCGTTCAGATTGACTCACCCTGTATATTACTTGTATATTTCTGTTATAAAATGCTTTGTCTATAAAAGTTTAGTCTTTCAAAAAAGTATATTTCATTTGATTTGATTTTCTACGTTTTTCTATCAAACGTTGAAATGTGATTGGAGCAACTTGATTACAGGTTATGGAAGTGATTCATGGTTTGTATAAAGTGTTGAAAGGTGAGTTGCAAAATCAACCCGTATAACGTATAGGTATATAAACAATAAAAATCACAAAGTCTCCGCTGCATCATTTAATTAAAGTAATATGATCTAGTTGAAGAGCTTATTGAAATCATGTAATAATTTTAAATGCCACTTTCTCTCTAAGTATTAAGGATGATTTCCCTTTCGAATGCTACGGAATATAATAAAGAATTGTGTTCTCGCAATTTCCTCCAGGATATCAGGAAAAACTCCAATTATGGAAATAATGGCTGCTACGGGAGATTAAACAAGGACTCTTTTGTTATTCGACTCGTATTTTTTGTTCTTACTCGTCGGAGACGAACAGTAGTAAAGGAATCGTAATGAAAATACAGGGTTTGTAAGGGACTTAAATGCATTTTGATGTATTTTGGCCTCAAGTTGAAGTGGTTGACATTTGAGCATCATTGTCAATATCCGGTAGTTGGTCAATATTTTCATTTTAGGATATGAAAGTTATTCGGAATGCCAAAAAAGTATGATTGATGTAAACGCGAATTAATTATCGAGCCACTTACCCATCCAGTAAATTTATCTGTATCTCAAGTTTTTCTGTCAAAATTGAAACATGCCAATGTTACTCCGTTACATAAAAAAGGCAATATAGAACAAATGACCAATAACAATCGATAATGCCAGTGGAGAAATAAAATTTAGAGAATTGAAAATGCTATGATATCACAACGAATTAGAACATGACATTCAAATTTGGCAATAGAAACTAGAAAGGAATATAATTTCAAATTTTAAATAAGTCTTGAACAAAATTTAATAAAAACATACCTACTGTGGATACTTGGTAAACAGAAAGTAAATGATGATGGATGACAAAAGTTGTAGAAAATGAAAAAAGGAATTTGGTCACAAACTTCAATAAGGAAATGGTCAAAGCAGACCAAAGCAATAAAAATATCAATTATCACAATAAATTCCACAAATTGTTATGAAAGTGAATTATTTAGCAGTAAGTAATTGCAAAATTAGATACAAGGTGTTGGTAATAAAAATCGTGGTGTGCGGGAGTTAGTGATGAAGGTTTGGTAGCTAAGGGTTGATAGGAGCGGAGGAATCAACAAGAAAATTTGGATGAAGAGAGATTCGAAAAATAAAAATACAAACAAGAATCAAATGCTAGCAAAATAGTAGGAAACAAGACAAATTATACAAATATTATTTCCTGATATAGAATACAAACTTACCTTGAAAAAACAATAATCCAAAGAAGCAGACCCACAGCGACAGAACCCAAAAACAATCCTAAATAGTGTTAGCTTGAACATTTCGTCAAAAATAATTCCTTATTACTCAAGATTTCATTAAAATTTTCAACAAACGTAATGAAGTTAGATTCGAGTTAGCCAGACCGATAATTCGTACTGAACTCATGATAAAATGAGTTAAATATGTAGTTGAAGCGTGGAACCATAGAAATATATATTATATATATATATATATATATATAGTAGAAGGGTAGTCTTTGCTGACTAGTTAGGATACAAAGCAGGAAATTTTTTTGGGTATAGCAGCAAGCAAAACGTGTACTCTTTTAACACTATATTTCCGATATTTCAACAGTGAATACTGTCATCTTCAGGGAAGCTACAAGTAACAAGCAAAATTGTACGATTAATGGAAAGAAAACTTTGAAGAAGAACCACTTACTGTGTTGATGAGAATGATTGCTATGGATGTAATATTAAAAATTATAAACAACATGTCATGTAAGTCACATGTGACAAAGATGAACAAAACACATTAAAATACGTCAAACAATAAAAATATTAATATTAAGTCATTGTTATAAAATTTGTTTAAACATTTATTTGAATTATCTCCACACGTGGAGAGATTCAAATGTAACATAAGAAATTTGGTTAGGATTATTCGACAACAGACAGTCAATAATGTCAATAATGTCAACTGTCTGTTGTCGAATAATCCTAACCAAATTTCTTATGTTACATTTGAATCTCTCCACGTGTGGAGATAATTCAAATAAATGTTTAAACAAATTTTATAACAATGACTTAATATTAATATTTTTATTGTTTGACGTATTTTAATGTGTTTTGTTCATCTTTGTCACATGTGACTTACATGACATGTTGTTTATAATTTTTAATATTACATCCATAGCAATCATTCTCATCAACACAGTAAGTGGTTCTTCTTCAAAGTTTTCTTTCCATTAATCGTACAATTTTGCTTGTTACTTGTAGCTTCCCTGAAGATGACAGTATTCACTGTTGAAATATCGGAAATATAGTGTTAAAAGAGTACACGTTTTGCTTGCTGCTATACCCAAAAAAATTTCCTGCTTTGTATATATATATATATATATATATATATATATATATATATATATATATATATATATTACAGAAAGTTACTTAGGACATCTACAGTCACTAAATAAATAAATCCTTTCTGATGAGTGCGTGAGCACGAAACAGCTGTCAAAGGTTGGAACTCTCGGAATTAAAACGAAATATACTCTATTTTCACTTATATATATATATATATATATATATATATATATATATATATATATATATATATATATATAGTGGAGAGGTAGTCTTGACTGACTAGTTAAAGAAAAACTGGTAAAATTCTTGAGGATGCAGTCAAATCACTGGGCTTAGTCAAAGAAAACTCTTTGTTATATTGTCAAGCTTTCGGAAAAATGTTATTCCTTCATCGGGACAGATAACTTGAGGTTAGAAGTAAAAGTCAACGTGCACAACAAAAAACATTAATATCTTCATAGTCACTTAGACTTGGACACATCGATAAAAATTCATATTAGTATTTATATATATATAAATATTGTTATGATATAATTTGAAATTATTCGAAATAATTTTTTTTTTACGAGTTTTTGAAGAAAATTACTTAAATAAAACTAATAGATATGTTTATTTATGTGTTTGAAACCAGATTTTAAACAACCATACTATAAATTCACTATTTCAGTTGATATAATAATTTTGAAAGGCCAAATGAGAACATATTTCAGGTAGATTATCAAAATTTACAATTTTACTCTCAGAAACCAAATTGAAAAACTTTGAAACATTCAGTATGGAGACTAGGAGAGTTGAGAGTGACAGTTAGAAGTTTTGACATAATGGAATGAATATTGATAGAAAGGCTAAAGTTTGAAGTAAAAATGAAAGTATAGTCAAATAAAATGAAAGGGACACATTCAATGAAAAGAATTGTATGAGTTATCAACAAAAGTCGTTGTGATTTTCTTAGAACTGTCATTTCAGTGTCTTAAAATTATAGGCAGGGACGTATAGATAGATTTCATTTTCTTGAAACTGTTAGGACAATCAATTTTGAATTTATCTAAATTATAGTTATTGATAATATAAGTTGGGTTTCTCGTAGAAAAGGTATTTTATAGGTGAAAGAGATTTTCATTAATATTTGACTAAAAGTTTATATAAAGATTGTATGAATTTGAATTGGAGTTTATAATTAAAAAAAAAATATTTTTTTTTGTAACAGTATTTCATTCTTATATGTTTGAGATTCAAAATTTAGCCTAGAATCCTGATGAGATTGAGAGTTTTTCATGTTGTATGACTGAGTTGTAAAAATTATAGTCCAGAGAATAAATTTATTTGATTTATAAAATGAATTAAATAAAATTTAATTGAATTAATGAATTAAATTAAATGAAATTAAACTAAATTAAATTAAATTAAATAAATTGAATCAAATTAAATAAAATCAAATTAAATGAAATAAAATAAATCAAAGTGGATTAAATAAAATTGAATTAAATTAAATTAAATTGAATTAAATTACATTAAATGAAATTAAATTAAATCAAAATAAATCAAAATATAAATAAAACAATTATTTTTTTTATAATAAAGTAAAATATATAGCAATATATATATATATATATATATATATATATATATTATATATACTGACTCTACCGTAATTATAATGACCGTGCAACAGTGATTTTTTATCAACAGGAAGACTTGTCTATAAGATCTGTCACTCTTGTCAGAGACAGAGACGGTTTTTAAAATTTCAGATTTTTTCTTGTCGTTTTGTGTGGTGTTTGTTGTCGTTGGTTATTCTTTCATCATTCGTGAATTTGCATTAATCCTGTTCCTTTGAAGACAATTTCTAATGAAGCCGTTTCTTCCTAAAAATAAACAATGAACTGTTTAGTGTTGTGTGAAGGAAAAATACCTGAAATAAATCATTTTTGGTAGATAACGAAATTTTTCTTATAGGCTTTGCTCAAAATAGCTTGAATATTATTTTAGCTTGACAAAAAGGCATGATTTTTGGTTATTGTATGAAGATTCGTGTGAAAACGTCAATAGAATAATATGAAACCTAGTGTAGTACCAATACTGTGTCTGCGTAAGCAAGCATGGCGAGTGATACAACTTTCTACCACACCCCTTATATTATGAGTTCTAGATTCCTACAAAAAGTACTAAACATACACAGAATCGCTTCAGAAAATGAATGTCAATATGGAAGTGCTTTTCTTTGATGGTAAGGAAAATGCTTCTGGCCTCACTTTTTCATGCACCCCCATTGTTGTAATTGCACTAAGGTAATACAACCAGAAATACTCGTAGAAATGATATGAATAAATGCAGTTGCGTATTTTGACTTGAATCGTTCTAGAAAAAAAAACCTCGCGCTTCCGAGCATCCAATTTTATAAATCCAATTTGAGTTGAAATTATTCATGATATTAGCTGAAATAAATTTTCATAGTTTTTTGTACTTTCAATTTATTTTCCAATGCGGTACTTCCTTGAAATTCGCACCGACGATTTGGGGTGGTTCCGTAGGTTTTTGTTGGTCAACAACAGCTGAAAAGTGAATGTGATACCAAAAATCAGTCGCTTCAGAGCGATACATAATAATAATAACCGTATACTCTACTTCCTGATGGCCTTCACTGAATATTTGGGATCATAAATATATGAAAATAGTTTACTCAAATCGGCTAAATACAAATAACTGGTATAGCACAATGAGGTTTCCAACCTTATTCTCCGAGATTCAGAATTAATGTTTGTTAATCTTCACAAGTACCATAATATTCTACTAAAACCGGGCCTGTTACAAAAATCACTAATGACGCGCTTGCGCATTGCGGACTAGCCTGAACTTTTTACAACACTTTTGACATGGGGATTAGCATTCTAGAGTAAGTATATAATATATATTTCTATGCGTGGAACTGATAATTTCAATTGTTTAAGGTAGGTTTCTCCTAGAGTAGATAGAGTTCAGCCCAGAGTGATTTATTTTATTGTTTTTGGAGGTAGAAGGTACAAAAGGGTAAGGTGAAAGAAAATTATAGCTTAGATAATAGCGCCGTCTGGAAGCAAGGTACAAGAAGACATAGAGAGAAAATTATAGCCAGGCATATAAAAAACAATAACAACCAAAAATTAATATAAAATGGAATGAAATGAAGAAATCAAAATTGCATTTTCGAATAATATTATAAAGAAAGGTTGGGTAAATCTAGAGAATTTCAATCTTTATCAATATCATGGAAAGGTTAACACACTCATTGAGAATACACCTATTGATAACTTTTGTTTCTGCTTTGTTTATTTGCATAAATATTCATAAATATAAATTTTTAAATGGCAAATAAACATAAATAGTTCACTGAAATGTGTTATCAGCTGCTATACCACTTGTGTGTTACTTCCCATGATATTAAACGCGTAGGTTTATATTAAGTAGTGATATGTATGTTGAACAATATAAATAAAAATGAAGAAGTGTATGGAATCATTAAAAATGTGGTGGAAAAATAGTGTAGAATGGAATGCAGTTCGAAAATACTAATTCGACTGGGCTATACAAGCGAGCGACTAGCAGGAGAGTCTGATTCTCCTCCTTCAGCTCAGGGGACCAGTGTGGCTCGGAGAGACTTCAAACAAGAGCGGACTAGCGACGGAGGGGCATAAAGCGATACGACATTTTCAAGATTTGCACAGGAGCCCTTGAGTACGCAAAATCCATATAAACGTCTTGTTATATCCAAAACTCGAAGGAGCCACTAAGATAAAGGTGATTTTACTTTGCATTCTAACAACATGTGCACTATATAATGCGCGCGAGCGTATCTAATTCCATCTGCATGTAGGAACAAAGGAAGAAAGTTGTAGTCGGTAGTGTCACTAAGGATTTCGCAGAAATGTTAGCATGAGATGAAATAAGTTATTTGGGTATAATTTTGGAAACGAAGTTCTTGTACATAATTACTTATTTCTTTATTTCAACTGAAGATATATAGATATTGTGACCAGTAAAGTCATAAGTCTTATGCGATTTGTTTTACTAATAGCGTTATCCAAACTTTGACTTTGGTTTCAATTCTGGTTCGATCCAAATGAAACATAAACAATAAATAGTAGTCATGTTATTGGCATAATCTGTAAAAAAATGCTTTTATCATAATAAAGTACAAAAGTAGGGTTATTTCTGAAAATATCGAAAATCGTTGTGATAAAAAAAAATCCAAATTCAATTTTTATTCTTTATACAGTAATTTCAGCTACAAAAGCGCAAGATGAATCAATAAAAAGTAAACCTCTCAGAAAAATTGTTGAAATTTTTTATCTGGGCTCCTCAAAGTCTTACCTACAATACTCTCGTACGATTCTGGATATGCTAGAATTTTTCAATTATTCAGTTTTCAATAGTGTATAATGAATATCCTGTATTTCATAAATTCTAAGTGATATCATTTGTTCCCCCATTTTATCCACCTTATCTCTACACACACCCCTTCAATATTTCTGATAGTTTTATACACTCATATATTTATATATTTTATATTTGAAAAATTGATATGCATTCAAATTTTTATATTCTTCGCAAGCTGATTTATATTCAAAATTATTTCAGTATTTTTAATAATTGGATATCAAATGTTTTGTGATTGTTTTACATATATATATAAATATATATATATATATATATATATATATATATATATATATATATATATATATATATATATATATATATATACATATATATATATATATATATATAAGGATGGATTTAGCGAGGGGCAATATATGAAAATATAAGTAGAAAAGCTATTGGGTATAACCCTCAAAATGTTCTGCAACCGTAGACACGTGTTTCGAGCTTAAGCTCTCATCAGTACGGTAAAATCAAGTGCGAAGATGTACAACACTTGGATGTAAAAATAGAAACAAAGGAAGTCAACAACAGGAAGCCAACCACACATTTGTGGCTTCGGTTAGAAGACCTTGTGCTTACAAGGCAACAACTAACGTCGGGTAGGATTGTCACGCTGGTAGCTATAGCTGCCTCCGTGTCGACGTTAGTTGTTAACTTGTAAGCACAAGGTCTTCTAACCGAAGCCACAAATGTGTGGTTGGCTTCCTGTTGTTGACTTCCTTTGTTTCTATTTTTACATCCAAGTGTTGTACATCTTCGCACTTTATTTTACCGTACTGATGAGAGCTTAAGCTCGAAACACGTGTCTACGGTTGCAGAATATTTTGAGGGTTATACCCAATATCTTTATATATATATATATATATATATTTAATTTTTCAATTTTTCTCCACGTACAAGCAGAATCTGTTACTTCTATAGATTTTTCACTTCATTTTCAAAATGTACCAGGTATTTTTATATACAGTGTGTCCCACTTAACATGCTCACCATGGGTATCTTTTTAATGGTAAGAGATACGAGGTCGGTTAAATGACACCAAATGTGGAGTTTATCAAGGCCAACTATAATGTGAAAAAATATTTTGATAAAATCTATTCATTTTTGTTTCATACACAAATAACAGATTATGCTCATTTTCATGTCTCTTGCACGTGAATTTTGGCCCACTTCTGGCGGTCCTAATAACTTGAAATTCGGCAGATGTTCATAATTCCGGTGACAATGCACTATGGAATTTTTATTGAAATAAAAAAATAAAAAATGGCGGCTCCTCCAATATGGCGGACGAGATTTGTGATTATGGTCCAATTCCATTCAAAATTGGTATGTGGGGGTTTTTGAGGTCGGAGATCATGATTTTTCTGTTAAAATTTATAAATTCAAGATGGCGACTTCAAAAAAGTTCTTGTTTTTGTATAAATGACGATAACTCCGTTGTTATCAACAAAAAGCTATTACTGTGACATATCATCTGTAAGAGAAAAAAAAGTTACTCATAACTAAGTCATACTAAGCTATGACCTACATTTGAAAAATAAAAGTTGGTGCTGATATCTCAAATTCTAGAAGAGTTGGTGTGAATTTCATATTTTTTCGAAATCTCATTAAAAAACTGCCATACGAATGTGAAAATTCCTATTCAAATATTTTCATAAATAAAGAAGTTACGGACGAGACATGAAAATGACCAAAATCTGTTTTTTGCGTATAAAACAAAAACGAATAGATTTTATCAAAATATTTTTTCACATTATAGTTGGCCTTGAAAAACTCCACATTTGGTGTCATTTAACCGACCTCGTATCTCTCGCCATTAAAAAGATACCCATGGTGAACATGGTAAGTGGGACACACTGTATTATGTTATTTTATTCTTTGTGAATAAACGATGATGATGGAAGTAGAAGTAGTCTCATTTATTTATTCATCGGAAATCTGGGTTACAAACAGGTTAAAACTGTAACAAAACGTAATCTTGAAATTCATTAAAAGTTCTCGAAGAGGACAACTATTGAATCTACATCCGGAAGCCATTAAATTCAGCATTTAGTTTACGATACCGAGAAGGGAACCAAAACCTTCGCCCATATGGTTGCTATAAAAATCGTTCCAACACAGTTTCGAGAGTTTTACGAGGGGTATTTATAAATTCGAACCAAATATTTTGTGTCCAATAATCAGTTTTCATTATGAATTTAACGTCATATTTCCGTTAATAGAATTGATTCAAACCATAACCGAGTGTTACAGAAAGATCCATGACATAGAATAAGTAAAAATAAGATCAATTGTTTAGATATAAAGAGTTTTTTTCATAATGCGACAAATTTGCATTATGTTTTTTTTTCTCGTAACGTCGGAATATCTGAGTTATAAAATATTTAATACATAAGCCGATTGTAGAAGAAACTGATAAAGAAATTCAATTCACTATTTAATTTTCGAACAACCCTTATATTTACTGCCTAAACGATTTCGAAAACCAAGCTAACTTGAAGGACATATATTTTATGCTTCTAAACGGCAGTCCTGTTTTAAATCTTGAGAGTGTTAGATGTTTGTTAGTAACGTGACCTTTTCTGGTGAATGATCTGTTTCAAAATATCAGTTCAATACTTTAGTAAGAATTATATCTTTTTGAGTAGTTTAAAAACGTAAATGTCATAAAATTTTATTCAATTCACTGGTTTTTAATTGGGTTTGATTTAATAACTTATAAATTTAAAACTTCTTAGTTATTCCGGCGTTCTATTTTTTTTCTTTCGGCATAATAAATGTTTTTGGCCGATTTCTTTGTTTTATTCAGTTAAATTTAATCTTCCACCTGGGCCTTCGGCCCAGATAATATTGATTAACAATTTGAGAAGTATTTGAATAGATTGAAATCCAGAAAAGTGTTGAAAATAATAATAAATAAAGTAACTTAAATAATTAAAACTAGTGTATTTGCAAAGCTGGTAGCAGCTTCCTGATGGTTGCCGGAGATGAGATTTGATAGGTAAGTAAATGTATGATTTTCCTGATGTGTTCCTATATAAACGCTCCTATAAAATATTGAAAAATACACCGCTCGGCCTAACAATTGATAGTATCAGCTGTGATGAAACTCTATTTCAACGGAATAGCGTTTTATTATAAAACCCATACAAACACCCAGAACGGATATTCTTGTCTAATCCAGTACAGACATAGTCCCAGGTACTTCAGAAGTATGAGTATATAAAATATTTGTTTTGAGTTTTGGTTAGTTTAGGTCAAGTTAGATTCGGTAAGGTTAGACTTGGTGATAACTTCAAGATTCCGAATCATTTTTTTTTAAATTCAAATCGCACAAGTTAAGCCTTAAAAACAGGCGTTTTAGGGAGTATGTAGAATCGATAGAGGAGGTCAAAACGGTATTTTGGAGACATTCAGAAAATGGCGCAAGTGCCGTTTTATGAAACTAGCGGTCGAAGATTGGACTGGAAAAAAACGTTTTTCTGACATTATGGATGAAACCATCCGCCTCTCCTCGTCGGTGGTGTAATTTCTCATGATGAACCCGTTGGTACAAGTTATATCCTCCTAAGTGTCTCCGCTCTCGAATTATCCCCGAAAATTGAAAAAATTGCCCATAACACATTTTTTCCTAATCTGTGAAATATGGTGTCGATACACCGACTCAATGCGTATTTTCGATAGAAATCCAACGGTAAAATCTTTTTCACTAGTTTGCGTTTCAGTATTCAAAAAATCCCTGAAACTTCCGAGTCCTTCAACAGCCTCACTTGATTTTTTTTAGGGACGAGAATGTACTTTTCATGGCTCATTATTGAGCAATCCCGGTAGTCTGTCAATTTTCATACAACGGCCATACCACGTTGAAAAATGCCAGTTCTTGTCCGGTTGCGTATTAGATATCATCGAAATGTTTTTTGCACTTTTGTTAATTGGAGAATTTTTTCCTAAATTTAATTTTTCTCCAAATGACATTAAAAGTGGCCTTTTAATGACACTTGGCAGGCTTAGAAGTTGTACTTTTAATGCCTAGGCAGAAAAAGTCCACTTTTACTGCCTAGGCTGAAAAATTCGTTCAATTTCTTTGAAAGATCGGAAAAATAGACAATCAGCACATTTTCAGAGAAAGATCCTATATTTTTCTTCTGTCTATATTCCATGAATCCGCTGTATGTGAGTTCATATACAGTTCTTGATTCTTCTGGTAAAAGGTTAAATTCCACATTTCGCGCCTGGTCTCTTATCTCAGGTGGTGTTAATTGCATCAATTCATCCTCACTTTGCAGTAAATCCATTTCTAACATGACAACTTTTCAAAATTGACAATGACAAAGTAAACAGTAAACAAACATATTCAACAAACGTCATCAGCGGTAAACATAGTAACGCAGGGCCCAGTTACCTTTGATAAAATAATTTAGGTATTTGGGTAATGATAATGAAACGCAATTTAAATATGAAAAAGTCGATTTTGCGTGGAATTGAAACAAATTTGAAGAAAAAATTATATGTTTCACACGGCAGAAAAGCAGATTTAATTCCTTGGCTGGTTTCATAGCCTCGCTACGCTCGGCTATGAAACACCAGCCGCGGCATTAAATCTTGTGCTTTTATGCCTAGTAAAACAAATAACTATTATAATTGGGACGTGCCAAAAATTGTCTATTACTGGTATACCTTCGGGCAACATGATGAAGTATCAGTGACAATAATTTGGGTGGGTCATTACAGTATGTCAATATTTTGTAGGTGATGAGTGAATCGCATATTATTTTTCGTTGTTCGAGAAGTTATATTTTATCGTCGGTACGAATTTCACTAATACCCGTAATTACATATTTGTAAATTTTAAATGTACAGTCCCTAAGAGAGGTTACTTTTCCAAAAGTCTTCAAGTCATCTGCATACAAGAGTATATTGGAATGTTCAAGGCACCGTATCAAATCGAGAACAACAAAGGACCAAGATGTGAACCCTGTGGAACTCTTGAAGTGACCACGAACAGTGCAGATCTATATCTATTAATATTTACAAGTTGGCTCCGATTGTCTGAATAGAATGACAACTATCACAAGAAGTTTTTCTGTAAACCGATTCCAGCAAACTTCGAGATAAGGAAATGTTGTGATCAACTTTATTAAACGCTTTACTGAAATCAGACTACAACGAATCTACTTCTACTGGAGATATATTCTGAATAAGGCATTTAGTTCGTTTCTATTGAACGCTTGGAGAAAAAGCCATGTTGATATTCTGAAATTAAAGACTTGAAACAATGAATTAAACTCCCATAGATAATGCTTCCGAAAAATTTGCCTGATGTGCTCCAATAGGGTAGTAGAACCAACTGGCTGTCAACAGCATATAGATAGACAATGCAGTATTGAAGACATTTGACCAATGGACTGTTACATATCGCATAAAGGACTGGACCCAGGGTGGATTCCTGAGGAACACCCGAGAATAATTTGAATTCTCAAATGAAAGATATTAGATTATTGTACTGAGTCTTATTATTTTGGAAGACTCACGGAAAATCTGTAACAAATGATTAGCTAATCAGCTAAATACCATCATGGCCGCCCGGTATTACATATCTCAACCGGAAAAAGAGATCCAGGAAGCAATTTCGCCCTGGAATATAAAACAAAGATTCTGGATCGAGTCCAATGCATTAGCCGACGTCGATGATCGGTAGAAATCGGCAGGACTCACATCCAATAAGAGTCCTCAGTTGGAAACCAATGAACTCTGATCTTTAACGTCTACAAACAGCGAATGCCGGCGATGAGGAATAATGGATTCCTCATGGTAATAGCCGCTGATACCTTTAATTGTAATTGCCGAATGTCAATCAATATTCATTGTATTCGTTCGACCTCGACGATTGCATCGTTACACCTCACGGTGGAAGACATTTCCTACACTGCTGTTATACAGGGCCTTTCGCGTTCAAGGCTACAACGTAGAAACTGTAGAAAGTTCGTTTGGAAGAGAAAATTGTACAGATTTTTCTAGCCAGTCAATCTGTTAACCTAAGTTATATATAATTCATGAAACAATAAACTTATTTTTAATTGCTGTTATACACGATTTTATGAGAAGTAGTATACTAAGGTTCTCCAGAACAGAAATTCTGACAGTCTGTCTGTCTGAAGCTTCGTCTGAAAATTGTCGATTTAAAAAAAAAAATACGCCGAACCCTTCATTCAATTTGAATTCCGAAAAATGCAACAGGTAGAGCTTGAATAGACGAATAAATCGTACACAGTCTATTTTTCAAAAAAATTATTGGAAAACCGGGAAATTTGTATAATGGAAAATACGAAATATCTTCGGAAACAGTTGATATTTTCACAATTTACCAGGATATCTTCATTGACTATCTTCAGAAAATCTACAAAAAATAACAATACATTTTTCTGTCCAATCAATAGTCCGAGAAATATTTAAAAAATAAATGGAAAATCGAGATATTGCCCGTACTGATGAAACAAATGAAATTTTCAATATTGCTTCGGGTACGTCTTCTACTGTTCAAGTTCAACTGATGTTTCCAAACCGGTTTTCTCTAACTCTTTTAAGAAGTGGAAAAAAGATGAAAAAATTAAATTTAAGAAAGTTTAAAACTTCAAAAAATCGGAAAACATTAGGAGAGCAATTTTAACGTCCTTGAACAGATCTACAGAAAGTATATGGAAAGTTTTTTCATAACTTAGAAAGTTGTGATTTCTGTGGAAAATCTACATAAAATTTTAACACATTTTTTCCGTTATATTAATACAAAAACGAAAATTTATGAAATTTGTTTTTTTTTTTATGAAAATGAACAGAATATTGATTTTTTTTCATAAAACCACCAAAAACTCAAAGATAGCGACCGATATTCAAATTTCTTTTGGTTACCATATAAAAGTCTACAAAAAATGTGGACAAATTTTTTCCGTAATATCAATAAGGACACCAAAAATTCGAAAACGATACCAAATATTGAAAAATGTATATGAACAGTTTTATTGTGATCTATATAGAGTTCAAATGAAATTATTTCATATCTTAAAAAAAAATTGAGATGTGGATGTGGAAAAATTTTCCGTTTTTTAAATCACCAAAACTTCTGAAGAATAGAAAGTATTATTGTACTCGAACACGTCTACAAAAAGTTCCCAAAGGATTTTTTTATATCTTGAAAAACAAAATTGGATGAGGACTTCACCCTCCACCCTTTCCCTCACCCCCCAAATTTTCAAATTCCCTTTCCATCCCCTCCAATTTTTCCAGGTACTTTGCACCTGGATTCTTGATAATTCCTTCCTCTAGCCCCCAAATTTTTAATAACTTTTCTGATTGAAAAATTATTTACTATAGTTATTTATGCAACAAGTGCAAAAAGTGAATGTTTATTGTACTCGACGTGAAATTGTCCGACGAGGCCGTTAGGCCGAGTTAGATAACACGTCGAGTGCAATAAACAATTTTTGAACGAGTTGCATACAACATTTTTTCTACGTTCATGCAAAAAGCAAAAAATGATTTATTGGGGTGCGGCACTAGGTGTAGGAAAATGAAAAGCGCAACTTGAATACTTTATTGAAACAGGAACTAATACGTTACGAACAATTTAACTCAAACTTTATTTTTACCCTCAATGTTGAAAGTGAATGAACAATTGGTGCAATTTTCAATATGAATATTTCGTAGTGAAGTACCTATTGCCAATCTCACAGAATATCTGCTAAATATGTAGTAGGTTTAAACGTTTATGTTTGTCATGATGACAGCACGTTGAAGTAGAATGACAGATGAGTGCAATAAAAACTTTATTGCACTAGTGCAATAAAGAACTTCTTTTTCCACTGAATATAGTTCAATAAAGTTTTGCTTTTTGCATGAATGTAGAAAAAAAATATTAACCTTCTTTTTCTAAAAACTCCAAAATTCGAAAACGAAAGGAGATATCGATAAAAAGTATATGAACAATTTTATTGTTCTCAAACAGGTCTACAAAAGGTTCCCATAAAATTCTTTTATGGCTTGAAACAAAAAATTTCAGATGTGGACTTGGGAAAATTTTCCGTTTTTTTCTTAAACGCCCAAAACTCGAAAACTGTGCGAGATATCGAAAAAATGTATATGAATTGTTTTGTTGTGTTTGAACAACAACAAAACCATTCATATACAACAAAAAGTTCCCATAAAATTCATCTACAGTGTCCGCCAAAAATTTGGAACCAAATGGGAAACTTTTTTATTAATGGTTTTTCAGAAAATTTCATTCTTTATAAAATTTAGAACCTAGTAGTCCCCGAGTGCAAGAAATCATTTCAGTGTCACTAGATTCCACACATCAAGGGGATGCTTTTCCATGTTTTTTTGTTTTGGCAGTCGCTTGAGAAAGTTGTTAAAAAAATCAATTTCAAAAATTCACTTTTCTCTGTGTAGAACCTAGTAGTCCCGGAGTGCAAGGAATTATTTTAGTACTAGATTATACACATCAAAGGGATGCTTTGCTTTATGTTCAATTTTCTTTTTTTCAATTCATCTAAGTTCTCTCTCCACACGATATTGGTCTTGGAAATCGTTTCCAAACGAGAATAAATATAACCCAAACATAAAATTTTTCAAATGTTATTCACATATACAAAATAGGACCAATCGATGAGAATACATGAACTTCATAGCTCCTCAACTTCCGAGTATTTCAACTTCCGAACTTCTCAACTTCTGAGCTCCTCAACTTCCGAACTCCTCAACTTCCGAGCTCCTTAATAACTTCCGAGATCCACAAGTACTGAGCTCTCGCTTGTTTTTATTTTGTAGTCCTTTGTCCATTTCTAAATTAACAGTGTTTCGACAGTTTTCCTCAAGATTTTTCACCATCCAGATCACTAAAAAATTCCACATTTGCCTCCCGCCGAATGAATTCTTTTCTCGTAGCAGAGGAACAGTTCCCAATTTTCCGCTTTAGCTGTCATCAGATACTATATACATATGTCATATTAACCGAAGCTACGAGAATTTCATTTGAAATATCGCATGGTTGAATCATTCCTTTCTCTCTATAAACCCAAGATATTCCTTCACGGAATCCCTTTGATATCGAATATTTGCATTATGGAAATGGAGTATCTTTTGTGCGATTACTTTTTATACGCTCGTACAGACTACCCGCAATTTACGTCCGGGGCCTTCTGCAAATCCGCGGGCGATTACTTTCCTCCTTTCTCATCAGGATAGAACGCATTCTGCGGAAACTTGATTTGATTTTCCCTCAAATATAACGAAACCGCTGACCGACGGACTCCCTTTCGACAAAGTATAAAATTCGATTAATTCGAATAACATTTCACTAACAACGGCATTCGTAGCCTAGCATAAAAGCTCAGGATCTCCGCCAATAAACCAGAAGCAGACTTGGGGCGCCATCGGTTGATTCTTCTGTGAAAACCAAATTAGGATAGTTGATTGACTAATACAGGGTAATTCCATATATCTATTAACTACGAATATTGATAACACGCCATAAAACGCAATGTAATCGAATTGAAGCCAAAAATATCTATCTAACCTTTTCTCAAAAGGGCGCTGGGAAACTATTGCGCATGCCAAATTCTGAATCATGATAAATGTCATAAATTTTTAAGGTTATGCTTCTTTTGACATTTTCAACCGTCCTATATTGGAAATGGGCTAACATTTTTCTTTAATGTGGATAAATGAATGCAAAACGGTTAATTAAAATTTGTGTCATTAAAAAAAACGATTCATTGATTCATTTGCTCTATTAATAAATGCCTGTCTGTTACCTGCTACCAGAGTTTCATCAATCAATTTTCTGCCAAAACCGGATAAAATCTCATTCAACTTGAGGAAATATGGATTGGGTATGTGACGGACAGTTGTTTGAAAAGGTAAATCTCGTTCCACATCAGCCTCATAACCACCAAGAAAAGTAGTTTGCTGGTTGTGATGTATTTTTGGCACCTTAACACGAACTCGAAGTAAAACGCGGCGATCTTAAATTCTTTCAGGCATGAATCCAGAAATTTATAAAATGTTTCATATTTTCAGGAATAATACCCATACTTATAGTGCCGCCATGTCATAATTAGACAATATACACTTGCTCTCTGTAACCTTATCCAGATTATGAGGTTATGTTATAATTTGCCGAATTAGCACCACATAAGATATGCTTCTCATATCTTATGCACGCTAAAAAGAGATGAAAAAACAAAATCGTGTCTTTGAACAGTTATCTCTGGCGCAAGCGCACTAATTCCGCAACGGCCAATTCGAAGTCGATACTCATTTTTTTCGCATCACATAGGCTGTCCTTATTATCCATATTCGTAGTTAATAAATATACGGGTAATTCAAATTCTACTCCCACCATTGGGATCTCCTAAACTACAGGAGATACGACGAAGCTCAAATTGGTGCAGAGTTGCATATTTTGGTGCATGACAAAATACTTTTTTTAAACTTAGAAAATAACCGTATATTTCCGGAAATATTTGAAAACTGAAAATCGGAATTTTCGTTTTTATTTTTTTCTAGCCTTATTCGACAACATAGGTCAAAACCAAAAACACATTTCCATTGCTACTTTTTTTAGCTACACGTTGGTATGATCAGATTTACAATCCGACCTTTCGTCTTCTGGCAATCCTCATCAACTTTTTGTTTCTTTTATGCTCACCATGTTGTTTTTCGAACAGAGAAATAGTGCTTCTCATTCTGATTTCATTTATGTTTAATTTGTTATAATTTAGATTTTCAATTTTTTCATGATATTTCCAGATTTATCCAAGTTGTATTAAAACAGTATTTTTTAGGGACCTAATTTAAACTTCGTCGTATCTCCTGTAGTTTGGGAGATCCCGATGGTGGGGGTTGAATTTGAATACCCCGTATACATATTGTTACGTTTTTGGGTACTGTACAATTGCTTTCATCAGCTCAAATTAACTTGAAAACACTGTACTATACACCAAATATTTATTAATCATAAACTGTCAATCACTGAACTACTACTCAACTGATCTAAATCTCACAATGGCACAACTTATACAGGGTGGGTCACGGTCGATGGTACCTTAGACTTTTACGGAGAACGGGAAATAGGATCATTCTGAAAATTTGGTTTCTCAAGTAGTTGCTCTTGGTCTATGGATCTAAAATATTTTCATCAATGCAGCGTTGCCGTTTATACCAGAAAGTAGCAGCATCTTTGTTATTTTAAATGGGTCACCCTATATATTACCGCATTTTTGAACTTGTCATTCCTTTCTGATTATTTCTGCCTCATACTACCCTATACCTATCTCTAACGGGTTTTGAGATATTGGTTATTTTCCATATTTTTTATCCAAAACATAGCTCGAATTGAGTGTTTATTTCTGCGGTATTTGGATCCTTAGGAAGTTGCAATTTTGTATTTAGTTCTTCAAGATCATGTACATGGATTCTGTATAGAGAAGTTTGTTCTGCGTTATACAGGGTCGTTCAAAATTCATGATCTTACTGCTAGATACTAAAAGGGTTGAAAGTGCGTTTTTTTAAATGGACTATCTTGTATATTATGAAATATCCTGAAAGATGGCTAAATTCCCTTCGAAATGATATATTATGTTCCTATACCTAAATAGCCAGAATTCCGAGATAATAGAAATATTCACTTGTAATATCCCAAGTGCTTGAATTATTGCCGGAAATTTTTCGAGTACATGAATTTTCAAAAAAATGTACGAGATAAATTTACGGCAATTAATTCAAGCACGAGGGGGATTCGGTAAGAAAATTTCACACCGAGAAATGAAAATCATTCAACAATTCATAAGAAATAAATAACTAACGATGGTTTCACCTGAACTATTTATAACCACTGAAATATTGATATGTAATATACTTAACAAAATTTTCATCAATAAAAATGTGTTTAAATTTGGAACAAAAAAAAATAAAAAAGTTATGTTCTAATCGTGGATTGAACCATCGACCTAGCGACTCATAGACCTGCACACTACCAAACAAACAAACAAAAGTATCTCTATTAATGAAATTATGTTGTTATCGTACAAACTTCCTTTTGTTCATTGGTTGTAAATCAGGGTACGTTTCATTGAATTTTCTGCACGTTCTTGCTATAATTCCCTCACATTTTCCATGAAGAATAAACAATTTCATCAGAACTTCGTTTGAATAGTTATTTCCCTCAATTTCAATTATTTTTGAGTCACTTTCGTTAAGAAACACACAACGGCATTATTAATAGTGCACTAATTGTCAAAATATGAGAAAAATAAATAGATTTTTTTGAAAATTTCACACCTCACTTTTGTAGCCAATCAAAAAATTTGTTCTTGTTTAGATAACATGGCAACCCTAAAAATTTCCGGAAATTTTTATTCTCCTGGGTACCCTGGGCGAAATTAATAAGTGGAAATTTTTCTGTCAAACATTTGACATGTGACAAGTTGATATTTTGCTTTGATGTACATATGGAGGTCTAGTTTTCATATGAAAGGAGATAATTATGGAATGTGTCTGAAAACATTTTCTCTACGATTATTGCAGAAATTGTCAATTCTGAAATCATATTTCAGAAGGAGTTCAATACACCATTTGTCACAAGTTTTTATCACAAGTCCCGTAGCTCAGCGGTAGTGTTGCCATCCAGTAATCTCTCAATGAGAGCAAAATGAACATACATGACCCTATGTTTTTTGAATGGTCAAAGTAATCTCCATTCAACCATGTGATGAAATATAGGGTGTTCCATTACAAAAAGCATAAGTTTGGTTTGGCGCACTTTTCTGTGTCACCTTGTATACTTCGGAATATTTTCCAAAAATACTCTCTCAAGAAGGGAAGATGCTTGCATTCGAAAGAAATTTTCAAGTTGCGTCGTTTAGAAGCTATGGACCACCGGAGTGCAGTTGCAGGACCCTGTATAAGCATATAAACAAATTTAGCAAATATGCAGTGGGGCACAAAGCGACGTTGAAAGTTGTATTTATATATCTGCCACCATGTGAAAATTACGTAACCATCGTATTGATCGAAAATATGGCGAACTCGCCAGTAACGCAAGTTTTCAAGAATTGTATATTTAGCTCTGAAATATTAAAATATAGGTATACTGATTTCTACACAAAAATTATTCATTGAAATAATAGGTGGTTCATCGATTGTGTTAATATCTAGGAAATATCTCAAATATTCATCATAACGTAAAATGACATTTGTTTCTGAATCATTTAAGCTTTTAATAAACCATGTTTTGGTGAAGTTTTGCAGAAAGATATAAAATATGTTTGTTCACCTAACGAAAACCATAACTGATCCAGAGACGAATTAATTCACTTTGCATTTTTATGAATATTTGAAACGATCTGCTGCAATAATGCAATGAATATTCTTTGTGGAAAAATCAATATATTCGGTCATTCATAGCCAATGGCGAATTCACCAAAATTTTGAATGAATATTTATTGGCGAGTTCGCCATATTCTCGGACAATAAACAATCAAATAGATCAATTTACTCCCTACCAGGCCAGTTAATAACATATATCTTCGTAGCAAAATAACTAGTAGAAAACCGACTGAGCCATAACATGAAATACGGTCCGTAGTTATAGTTTGTTATGAATTAAACTCGCAACTGTAATTTATTAATTTGTTATGAACAGTTGAATGAAAGAAATGTATTTTTTCCAGGGTTTCGCTTATAGAATTGTAGAGAATTGAATTGGGAACAAAATAAAATTATTTACGACCTGAACAGATGATTAATAACGGAGAAAAAAAGGAAAAACCCGAAAATTTTGAGATTTTTTCATAACTCCGCCATTTTTTAAGTTGTACGGTTAGACTTTATGTGTGCACAAAACAGGCGCTGACGAATCATTGGTTTTGGCACAATTGTAAATTGATTTTTTTGCAGCGTGTCTGGATAATCTGATTTCAATTTTGTATTTGAAAGTGGAAGTATAGTACCACAAAATGTATATTTTAATTTTTCGCTACAATGCTGGGAAATTACTAAAAAATGCTCGCAAACATGACTGAAACCGGCCGTGAATGCCATTAGCAATTCCAATTCATAACAGAATATAACTATGGACTGTGTTTCATGTGATAGCTCAGTCGGTTTTCTATTAGTATTTTTGTTATAAAAAAATCACCTATTGATTGGTGTTTATTTCATCTCTCTTCTCGTCGACCTTTTGAACTGATTACATGTGTTCAAGTGTTGAGCGTCACCACGATCTGGTGTACAAATCGAATAATTTTCTATTTTTAATGTTGATTTTTGCATTAAATCTGAAAACACTCAATAGTTCCAAAAGAGTCGTAGATGGGTATATGAAATATGTTGGAATTGGCCACTGTTACATGACACACCCTATAAAGAATGTTTTGGTTGAAAAAAACGGACTTTCAAAAATACCAAACGATGTTACTGAGCGTTCTCTCAAACAAGTCCCCGTTCATTCATTATACCGACCATTGTAAACGTTTATTTATAAAACACAAATTTTTGACACCAACCTCTATTTTTATAGCTGTTTGGAGCATAAGCACAAGTATGAGAGTAAAATATATATATATATATATATATATATATATATATATATATATATATATATATATATATATATATATATATATATATATATATATATATATATATATATATATATATAATAATTTGAGCCCGAGTTTGCGAGAAATCTACAGACAACAAATGTTTTGAAAAAAAAAGTCGTAGTCTTGCTCAAATGGTATTATGTCTTACAGGAATTTTACGATGATGCTCATTTTCTTGTATTGTGATATAACTGTGATAAAAATGTTGTATTTGTCAATTTGTTTCATGTACTAGAATACTGTTTGTCAAATTCCAATATATACTCACTAGGTTATGGAACGGTTTCTCGATAAGAATATTTTTCTCCACGATCATCACAGAATTTTCCATTTCTGAAGTCAAATTTGATTACAGAATTCTGGAATTCTCTCTCTTGAGATTGAAGAAATATTCTGCAACACCTCTGCCCTCATGCAATTTAAATGTATTTACATTCTCTCTCTTGTGATAGAATAATATTCTCACACTGGTTAGCAATAATAACATTAGCCTTGACGCAGTTGATTGTCATCGTAGTGGCAAAATTTGAGTAAGTGTCAAAATTATTGCTGTCACGTTTCCTATCTTTGATCGTGAAGAAAGTATAGTCTGCTACTCGGTTAGAATGACAATTCGTGATGCTCGTGGTTCCTCACGCTCGCCTTCGGCTCGCGCTCGGAACTTTCCACTCGCATCGAATTTTCATTCTAACCTTGTTACAGAATATACTATTCTTGGACATTAACGTATGTTGATTGATTATTGAATTAAATCCATTTAGCTGATACTCACTGTATACGAACAGATATGGAAAAGTTACCAATACTTTCGTTGGGCTCTCTTGACTCCATGCCAACACTGCAATAACACTACTTATGCCGTGGCAAGCTCCATCTCGCTTATTCCAAAGCCACCTTCCACTTAACCCAATTAAATTAATGAATACTCAAAATCTCTACCTGTGTAGTATTCCGAAAACCTTCACCGACCTTTCTTTGAGTCTGGTGTCTACGCTTCGGTTTTTTAGTTCTGTTCCAGTCAATCCAATTTCAGAGATTGATTAAAAGGTGAACTTGCACGAGTACACTGCTCGACAAGATGTTAAGTTGAGCTCTGGACGAAAACGAAGCGATTAACTATTTGAGTTATAAATTAAATGGAAGCTGTTTGATGTTTTGAGGTTATTTGTTGTATACTGTATTACCACCACAGGGATCAGTTCTGGGACCATTGATATTTCTCCTCTTCATAAATGATATGCCATCACATATAAGTTCTAAATGCCTAGTCTTATTTGCAGACGATACAACTATAGCCGAGGAAGCTGATAACCCATCAGATTTACAGATCAAACTACCATCAATAGCAGACCAGTTTACAGCACGGTGTAGAACTAATAGATTAGTGGTTAATGTCAAAAAAACAATACTTATGCAATTCTTTGGCAGAAAGACTCATATTGGTCCGATGAACGTGCGCGTCGAAAATAATATCATCGAATCCTCAGATACCTCAAAATTTCTAGGTATACATATAGATCAAGAATTGAACTGGAAAAATCAAATCGGCTATGTATGCAAGATACTTTCCAGTGGGTACTATGCTATTCTCCAGTTGAAAAATGAACTTGATCGACCAACTCTTTCAAATGTTTACTACGCTCTCATTCACTCTCATTTGTCGTACAATATAATTCTGTGGGGGGGCGCTTCAGAAATCAATAGAGTATTTGTGGCTCAAAAAAGAGTAATGAGGCTTATATTCAACATGAAGAGATTAGACTCCTGCATACCTTATTTTCGGGAAAACCATATTTTAACAGTACCCTGTATATATATATATATATATATATATATATATATATATATATATATATATATATATATATTTATATATATATATATATATATATACGGTTGCATTTGCCATATTAAACGCAATTTGAGAGATTCAGCGAAGAACTCTTACATACATCGATATCCAACCAGATACGGTGATTCAATTAGAATCGAAAAACACTCCACAAGTTTATATGAAAAAACCCCTTCCCTGGCAGGAGCAAAATTTTTCAACCACCTACCTTCTGACATTAAAGATACCCAGCCTTTAAAGTTATTCAAAAAAAAACTCAGGTTATTTTTAACGAACAATTGTTTTTATTCCACTACCGAATACCTCAATTTCAGGTGAACTAAAAATTGCAGATATCATTTTACTTGTGTGTGCTTGGATTTTTGTATTTTTACCTCTATTTATATTTTAATGTGTATTCCTAGGTCGCTAAGATGTACTGTTATATTTATAGATTTTATTTACCTATGTGCATAATATGTTTGTATGTATATGTATGTGTATGGGTGTATGTATATATGTGTATATGTGTATATATCCTAATATATATATATATATATATATATATATATATATATATGTGGTTCACTATCATTGTACCTCCGAACAATATACTTGGATATATTGTAAATTTATTTGTATAGTTCTGTCTGACCATTGTGACCTATCCTATATCATGTATTTGATCATAAAGGACGAATAAATATTCTATTCTATTCTATTTGTTGTTCATTATCTTGCAACCCTATTTTTTTTCTAAAAAGTTGAATAAAAAGGAGCAATGCAGATGGCAGCTCTTCGTCGGTTGGCGCTATGGGTTCGTCTATAATAGAATTATATCATTGGACAGTAGCAAAATGGTCTAAAAATAAGAGGGGGCGACACAGCATTTTTTAATATGTCATTGTCAAAGAGTACTTACTTGGAAAGTTGAGCAACTGAGTAATGACTATTTAGACTTTATACTCAAAACTATAAAAGACTTTACCATACGAAGTATCTTATTCCTGAACATAATAAACATAAATCCCCAGAAGACAAAGAAGGATACTTTGTCTTTGTGATACGCCCATCAAAATTATTATTTCCTCAGAGATATATTTACTTTGAATCCCATATCAAATTGGATTGTTCAAGCAATGTAATTTCATCCATCTGTATCAGCTGTTCAAATAAATATTCAAATCCATCAATAATATGGAATTTCATAACAGTGATTTCTAATAGTCCCTATTCTAGACATTAGGTACATTTAATTCGTTCGTCCGAAATTGGAAAATCAGACCGGGAGGAAAGTTATGATTGAGTCTTATTTACATAGGATTTTCTACTCGACCTTATCCAAATGTGGTTGGTAAATAGAGATTGTTTATTTTGGACCACGTCATATTTCGTTTGGGTTGGGGATTATTCCAAACACTGACTCTTGAGGTCTGAAATCATTCGCGAAGTTGTACTTCTGTATATATGAAATTGATGAAGCCAGGTGTATGTTTTACTCCATAAAAACCCATGAGAAAGCATGGGGTCAGAAACATTTTAATTTCTACACCTCAGTCGCACCATCAGATATTTATATAACTATCTCTTGGTTTTCACGATGTGGCTTGATCATCACATAATTTTCATAACCAGAAAAATATTTATCATCTTCCAAAATATTTAAGACACAGTTCTAGTTTTCAGAGCCAATGGAAAATCAAAACTGAGGAAATTTTTATCACATAAAAGCTGTAGAGAGAGCAACCATTATACAGTGTGTCCCACTTGGAGCAGCCACACCCTCATATTTCGTTGAGCATGAAATAATTCGAAATTTTCTTTGACTCAAGTTGTAGTACTCGGAAATACCTACCTTTATGTTTACGTAACCTTTGTATATCCATTTTCCACGGCTAACTACGACCAAATGAAAAGTGAAAAATTGGGAAAAACATACTAGGCATTTTTTAAATCGCAAAAATAACACCAGATTCTGCTTCAGAACATCTTAAAACCCCCAAATCTCAATGCTTGAATCATTTGAATATACAGGGTATCATTCATTCTGATCAGAGTTAGCCTTGGAAAAGTGATATTTGGCTATTTTTCAAAGTATTAATTAAATATTTTTGGGAATTCTGTGACAAGAGAAGACATTTTGGAAATTTTCCAAGCATTATTTATTGATTAGAGTTGATAATGCTACCAGCTACAGATGATACCCTGTATATTCAAATGATTCAAGCATTGAGATTTGGGGGTTTTAAGGTGTTCTGAAACAGAATCTGGTGTTATTTTTGCGATAAAAAATGCCTAGTATGTTTTTCCCAATTTTTTTTTCATTTGGTCGTAGTTAACCGTGGAAAATGGATATACAAAGGTTCCGTAAACATAAAGGTAGGTATTTCCGAGTACTACAACTTGAGTCAAAGAAAATTTCGAATTATTTCATGCTCAACGAAATATGAGGGTGTGGCTGCTCAAAGTGGGACACACTGTATGTATAAGCTCCACTATCAAAAATAATACCAGAAAAGTGAAATCCAAAGGCAGGAAAGAGTAACTCTATATGAAGGACCTGGTTAACTCAGAAAAAGTACGAAAATTAGTTCAAATAGACAACACAAAGGAAATGTTTAGGATCAGACACCTTCAAGATCCGTTAGTTGAAGATTCACACGTGAAAGCAAGAAATGATTACACCTATCGAAAGTTAGTTGAACACATGCGAAAAGGTTTTCGCGGTTCAAAACAGGATCAGGATGTCGTCCTGAAGTCTTACTGGAAAGTTAGTACAGTCTATAATTGCTACATTTGAAATGATTAATATAATGTATTTAAAAATTCTATAGTTACTTAGGAAAAATAGTCCTGATGATAATGGAATTGACCTTTGTATAGTTAGGATAGCTTTTCAGGCAATTGGAAACTACTTCTTGGATGTTATAAACACTTCGTCGAGAACTGTTACTTTTCCAGGTGCCTGAAAACTATCAACAGTCATACCAATTCAAAAAGTGATCATTACTCCAAACTTTTGTGACTTTCAACAAATGAATATCCTTCCTATATATGACAAACTATTGGGAACAGTGTATAAAGATCTGCTGCTTGAATTCACTGAATACATACATCATCAAACAACGACCAGGATTTCGACAATTTCATATATGTAGGACGTCCCTACAATTTTTAATAACCCAGTGGAAAACAAATATTAGCAAAAACCATGTAATAGCCGTTGTTTTTTTATTCAAATCGTGCTTTCCAAAATGTTGAAATTAATTATTTCATTAATCAGAAACTCAGTAGGTATGGAGTTCTCCAAGGTTGCATTTTGGGGCCAATACTATTTATTTTGTTGATCAACGATATATTATCATAAAGTGAGTAAATAATGCCAATTGGAATTATTTGGTGATGATGTATTTCGCAGGTGAACCAGACAGAATTGAATCCTCCTTGAATGAGGGCTCATATTTCCACATGATTGTGTGACAATGGACTACTGTTGAATCTTGAAAATATCAAATATATGTTGATTTCGAACAGAATTAAACCCAAAAGGTTGTATATAAAAAAATTACGAAAATATTCAGGTGTCTTCGTTTCGAATGACATGATAATAATAATTATAAAATTAATTCACCAAGAGAAGAATTACAAAAGTTTGTATATGATCAAAGTACTTTCAGCAAATATACAACGGATAGTGACAGAAAAAGCTTTAGTTCTAACAGAACTATCGCTAGTACGTGGCTACATGTTGTTGTATGTAGGCGTGATTATTACAACACTTAATTAAAATGATTCCCTATGAAATAATCTGAAATTATAAAAATGTAAAAATATAAAATATACAAAGGTGAATATGTAAAATTGTAAAAATGTAAAAATGGTAAAATATAAAATTACAGAAGTTTAAAAATGTAAAATGTAAAAATTCATAAATATAAAAATGTAATAGGTATGTAGAAATGTAAAATTGTTAAAATACAAAATATAGAAATGTCTAGTAGAAAGAATAAATAACGAAACCACGCCACATAATTCAATTTTAGTTTCATTCGATGTGAAAAGTATGTTCTCCAACATACCATATAACGAGTGTAAGTCTCTCATTTTAAATATATTAGATCAGGCCAAAATAGACCATATCACTTCTTTTGAAATTTCGACAGCTTTTGATGTATGCCTAGATCAAAATTATTTGCAATTCAATAACAAATTTTATAAACAGGATTCAGGTTTACCAATAGGTTCCCCCCTAGCCCACTTTTAGCAGATATATTTTTTGAACAACTTGGAGACCACTATACTATATTCCGAACTTGGTAAAAAACATATTCATTTTTGGTATAGATATGTTGACGATATTCTTACCTGTTTCATAGGTACCACACGACTGCTGAACCAGTTTGTGACATTTATAAATAATCTAAATAGTAACATACAATTCACACTTGAGACAGAGATAGAGAGACCAATTAATTTCTTAGACCTAACCATCACACATAATCATAACAAATAAGAGTTCAATGTATTCAGAAAAACGAGCTACACGGACATTACAATCCCAAGTGATTATTTCCATCCCGATAGTCAATAATTAGCAGCATATAATTAAATGTTTGTCTGCTTATAATCTAGATAGAGAAATTAAAACAATTATACAGATAGGACAAAGTAATGGTTTCAAAGCGGTCACAATGCAAAAGTTAATCAGAAAACATCGTCTTAAATTTTCGCACAAATTAATATACCCCCAGGTCAAACAATCAGAAACTAAGAAATTTGTAACCTTAACGTACTTCGGGAGAAGAACAGAGGCTATTGCGGGATTCTTTAGAAAGAATAATGTAGAAGTAGCATACAGTAGCATACGTGCCAGGTTGTCTAATTTTCTTTTCAATGCCAGAGTTAGAATAGCAAAAATGGAAAAATATGGAGTTTATAAGCTGAAGTGTCCGAGTGTAACGGTGTTTATGTGGGACAATATGGACGTAATTTTCCAAATAGATACGCTGAACATGAAAGGTCCTTCAGACTAGGAAAAAATTATTCGACGTTTTCAAACCATTCCTTGGAATGCAACCTCAAGTTTCCGAGTCTGACCGATACGGAAATTTTACACTATGCAAGCAAGGGTTGGAAACTGAATTATTTAGAATCCCTAGAAATTCATAAACACAAATATTGTGGATGTAACCTACTGAATGATCAACAGGATTTGGTCTATTCACCGGGTTTTAAGGCAGCTCAGTCACATTTTCGCAAATAAACAAGGTCCAGGTAAAAGTTATTAATGACCGTTAGTCACTAAGACAGGCCTTGGGTAGAATTAAGGGTATTTAAGTAGTGTTATTTATTAATTCAGATTATTGTATTGTTTGATAATGTCCATATAGGACGAAACTGTAGTAACGTTGGTTACAAATAGAAGTGGTATAAAAACATAGAAAGTTTTATTTCTCATTTTCGTGATGATTTCCTACCACGTAGTAACGGCTATACCATCAATTTAATGTGAGGATTATTTCTATTACATGGGTGTAATAGAAATGATGAGTAGGCCATTCTTTGTTTTGGTTGAAGAGTATAAAATACTTAAACATATATCAAATGAGTTTTGATTGACAAAATCGTTTAGTTTGATATTTCCAAAGGCCATAATCCTTTTTTTGTTTTTTTCCCGATTCCTCATCAAAGAATCTCAGTGCTCCACCTCATATAATTCTTAACGTCGATTTTTAAATAACTTTTGAGTTTCCTAGGAGCGCATCATTCAACCCGTCCTCCCCCAGCCCACAATACCGTAAGTTAAATGTGATTGAACAAGTGTTTTGTGACAAGGTAAGCTTTCAAATGTTTAAATCCAGAAAACATATGAGGATACATTGTACAATTGGATTTTTTCTTCAATTCTTCGAAAAAAATTCAACCCAATCTCCCTTTCTCGGTTTTTACAGTATTCAATCTGAAGCATATTACATGGTGTAAACAAGATAAACTATTCCGAGTATCAAATCCACAGCCCACGGTGGAATTGGTCCGTGTTTCAGACATAAATAATTGCGAAGATTGAACGAATTCGATTCGATCAAGGCACTCGTGATTTACATCGTCGATACTGAAAGACATTTGTCATGTGTTTGGCCACGTGATGCCTGAAAGCGTGACCGGCATTGCAGCTGCGAACGCCGGAAAAACAAAAACTGAGCACGGCGAGACGATCTCTCTTCAACGAAATCTAGATGGCATGCCACATCGATTTCCATATCGGTAAACAAAGACAGGTAACAAATAATTTGGGTGGGGAACGGACAAAAATAATGTCACGTTGAATCTGTTCTCAAAGCGCCAATGCAGTGACGGACTGAAGGGTAAATTTGTGAAGAGAAGCGAAGTGTGGGTTAGTCCTTATCTATAATTATCGACAAATACCATTATTGGAAAGTCTGAATATCATACTACTCCTCAAAAAAGTGACAATAGGATTTCACCTTCCTTATTATAATTGTCTTTTTTTTCAATGCTATAATTGAAAAATTAAAGAATCTCTCATTAAGGTTAGGCATGCTTGATTTTTATTGAATAACTTGGTGAGGTACAGGTGAATTTTTTTTTTCAGAATCAGAATACAAAAATGACCTTTTGAATTTATTATCATCATTCGAAATGCCACAAACGATTTTTGAACCGACTCGGATATGTAATTCCTCTTCATCTTGTATCGATAATAATTTTATTATTTTCTTGAATTCCGAAGTGATGAATGTAGACAACGGTTTTGTAGTCCATTGTACTCAATACGTTCATTTTGATCTCATAGTTATGAAACCATCAGTATTGAATTCACTATGGATTTTTTTTCACGCCAAAACAGAATAAGATTTCAAAATCACTTCTGAACTATCTTTTCATGAATATCATTCAATGAGAATGTAGATCTAAAATTCGGAAATCTCCAGTAAAATGTATGAAGGACAATTTCCCTAAAAAAACAAACACAAAACGAATCGATGCTGGATGACAACAGGCCTCAGAATATTTTACAAACATAAAAGACTTCTCTGACGGAAAATTTTCAAAATGAGGTTCTAGAGAAGTATAAAAAACAATTTTGATTAAAATCTTATGTTGGCAGCCGAATTTGTGAAATTAGGTTGAGGAGAATAAGAGTAAAAGAATCTGACAACTTGTAAATTCTGAACTGGGTAAAAGTTCCTTTCAAAACGATCCTAATCTCTTTAATGGTAATCCGGATAAACTATGTACGGAACTGAATAACTTTTTCTAAATGTGATTTCTATACCAACTTCAATATTGATATAACTGAAGTTACTGAATATCTCAATCAACAGTGCCACATCAATTTTCTTTTTCCATACTGATAAGAAAGACATATTAGATACTCTTAATGATATGAAATCTAAACATGTATTTTCAAAATCATTGAAAAAGCTTATTCAGGTTTTCTTGCCTCATATCGTTGAACTTTTCAATGAAACCTTAGCTCAGGAAATCGTTTCAGCTTCTCTAGAAAATTTGCATGTGATACCGCTTTATAAAAAAGGCAATAAACAAGATTTCAACAATTATAGACATATTTCGTTACTTCTTTCACTATCAAAACTATTGGAAAAATTGTTCACAAAAGATTTTTGTCTCTTCTGAATGCCAACATAATTATCACGCCAACTCCACAAGGTTTCATGAATAATAAATGCACTTCATCAGCTATCAACCCAAGTAGCACACCTATATTGGTAAAATATTGTGAACATATTGGCAAAATATTTTAAATGCAATATTGGCAAGAAAAAAAATGTGAACATTCGGCGATATTGGTCCAATATTACTTGAATAATATTGTCGAAATATTCTCGAACTAAAATTGGCCTCAAAATATTCGGCGATATTGGTACAACGCTGATACAATATTCTGACAATATTGGCACAATATTCAAAAGTTATATTTTCGAGAAGTAAAATGTGAACATTTTGCGATATTGGTCGAATATTGTTTAAATATTTCAAAAATAGTTTTGGTAAAATATTCTTGAAGCAATAATGGCCTCAAAATATTTATCGATATTGGTACAATATCATTTGGATATAATGGAGAATGTCAATATACCATGGTAAATTATTAAATGACCTTCAGTTGATGAAGGTGACATCAGAGTCTGCCTTTTGATCGCCATAACCACTGAGTGAGCTGTATTCTGTATTGAAAACAAGTTATGGAAAGTATTTATATACTTTAGTAGGTTTTAGAAGATGTTCTATATGTAGAGCCACCTAGCGCATTTTCATCCAGGTTTGATCATGATATAATTTTAATATGTTTCATCGAATATTCGGCCAATATTCAAATTTCATCTCAATCTAGATGTAGGAAACAATATGAAGACAATATTGTTTTAACGATATCGATAAATATTATTGAACCAATATTGACCCAATATTAATTAATAAGATTTGTTGAATATTGGCAAAATGATATTCAACCAATGTGTAATCACACTTGGAGATACAATATAGTTTTTATTCATAGAACTGATTTGAGGGAAATATTGGGATTGCAATATTAATTCTAGATGTTGAAACGATGTGAAGACAATATTGTTTTATCGATGTTGGTAAATATAATTCAACCAATATTGACCCAATATGAGTTACTACAATTTGTCAAATGAAGTGAAAATGATATTCAGCCAATATGCTATCAAACTTGGAAATACAATATAGTTTTTTTCGCTATAATCGATATGAGTGGAATATTTGGATTGCAATATTTATTCTAGATGTGGAAAACAATATACAGTGCGGATTTTTTTAGTCCCCCCCCCTGTTAACTTTTGAACGGTTCGACGTACAAACATGAATGAAAAACCGTTTAGAGGGTTTCACCGATACTACTTTTTGAAACAAAAAATATGGTGATTGCTCGACAGGGGGCGCGGGGGGCACATCAATTCAAAATTTTCAAATGGCATGGGGGTCGAGTGTCACATCGTTGAAAAGAGAATTCAAAAAAAAATTCCAACGCTCCAGGCGTCTTTTGAACTTGCCAAAATCTCCCGAAGAGCAACGGCCATAAACTCCAGTTCGCACTTTTTACGATGGGCTCATCCATGTTGCACTTCCTCAGTAAAGACTCAATAGAAAATAACAAAGTAGCGAAACTATTTACACGAAGACAAGGATTTTCACTCCAACAAGTAGAAGCTGGACTTTCTCACGCCTCTTCTCTCTATACTTCTCAACAGGAATTCAGGCACTTTCCAGGGAACTTTATTGGGTGTCAATCAATTAAATGGGCGACTTCGACGATCTCAAGTTTCCGGTAACGTTTCAATAGTCAAGTCATTCGAAAGATAATAATAGTCGAAAGATTCGATATCGAACTTGAGATTTCAAGGAGAATAATTGGCCAGGGCTTTGGAAAACTAAAAAGTAAATCCAGCCTTTTCTATAATAGGCCAGCTGTAGATGAAATAAGAGACTCTTTTCACACAAAATAGAAGTAAAAAACGGCATATACTACTTTTTATAAGCTAATTCGTGAATAAAAACCCCGGTTTTCGCCACAGCCTAATCGCTTTGAGGAATTTTTAATCAAGAAATTACAACTTTTTTGTTTTTTAGCAGAAATTGACTTTCCAATTGCATCTAATTCAAATCTGGGGGTCACTTATGATTCAATAGAAAACTTCTCACTACTAGATTTCAGAGAATTGGAAGACATTGTTTTTTCGTTGAAAAATAAGGGAAGTCCAGATGAATTGAATGTTGCCTTTTTTTAAATTGTTTCACTAACTAACCTCATTAATACCTCATTACTAACAGGGGAGGTACCTGATGACCTGAAAATTTCTACAATCATTCCTGTTCCGGAAAAAACAAACTCAAATAAAGCCTCAGATTTAAGACCAGTGAACATGTTGAATTCAATTGAAAAAATAATGGAAAAAGCAGTCCATAACCAATTAGTAGATTATATTGAAAATAATAAACTGTTAAGTAATTAGCAATCAGGGTTCAGAAATAAACATAGTTGTGAAACAGCAGTTCAGTGTGAAAATTAGCCTAGAAAAAAATGTGACTACTGTTGCAGTATTTTTGGATCTTCAAAGAGCTTTTGAGACAAAACACAGAGATAGATTATTACAAAAATTAGTTGCACTAGGAATAGATGGAATAGTCCTGAAATGGTTGAAAAGCTTTCTGAAGAACAGAAAACAAAAGCTTAAGATAAACAATAAAATAATAGAATGTGATCAGGAAGTACCACAGGGAAGTGTGCTGGAACCCCTATTATTTTTTATGTATATCAATGATTCGCCAGGGTTGGTAGGTGAGAGCTCAGTTCATCTCTTTGCAGATGATACACTAATTTATTTCTCATGTAATGATCACACGAAACTGACAGAAACCATTAACAGATGCTTCACTCATTGAAAATCATCGTCCGATATCCATCATTTGCATTTTTTCCAAAATCGTAGAAAAAATTCTCAAACAAAGACTATCAGATCATTTTGAACTCAACAAATATTTTAGTGACTCGCAATTTGGTTTTAGGGCTGGTAGCTCTACCACAGCAGCAGCTATACGATGTATACGATGTATAAAAACTTAAAGTCATCTCCACAATATTAATCTTAACCCTAAAATTTATGCATCAGGTGGAACAGCGACAGTTCTGATGCATAACTTTTAACGTTGAGATTAAAATTGTGGAGATGACTTTGAGTTTTTCTACATCGTAAATCCACACTACTCCACTTCGAGATACAATGTACTTCTACCACAGGTTAGTTATGGATATATTCAGTGGCATAGTCGAGGGCCTTGAGCAGCTAAATCATACAGCTATCACATTGTGCGACCTGTCGAAGGCTTTCGACTGTGTCGCTCATGACATTCTACTAGAAAAATTACATTTTTATGGAATTAGAGGTGTTGCACTCTCCCTTTTTGAATCCTACCTGAGAAATCGATTCCAGGCTGTTTCTTACAGTAATAGTACATCGGATGTTGATGAAATGAATCATGGTGTACCTCAAGGCTCTGTCTTGGGGCCACTTTTATTCATTATTTATGTTAACGAGCTGAGCAACTTCATGACCCCCTTCAAATCTGTCATTTTTGCCGATGACGCCTCATTTATATGTTCGAGTCCAGATTACCACATTTTATTGGATCAATCTAAAGAAATTGAAGAAAAAGTAGAGACATGGTTCAGAGCTCACAATCTGAAACTAAATAATGACAAGTCTCAGAGGCTACTTGTAACTCTCCGTCAGAGTGAACAAAGAGAACAGAAGGTGAAGTTACTCGGGGTAACCTTGGACCATAAATTAAATTGGAATGCTCATATAGAACAATTAAAACATAAACTGTCAATCATACTGTTTCTTCTGAGACAGCTTAGGTATATTTCAAATTGCGACACTATGAGAACAGTGTATTTCTCACTTTTTCATTCTCACATGGCCTATGCCATTTTACTGTGGGGTAATTCCTCAGCTGCAAATGTTATTTTTATCCAACAAAAAAAGGCAATAATAATATTAGGAAATTCAGGGTACAGAGATACGTGTGGACCCTTATTTATTAAATTAAGAATTATGACTCTTTCGTCCTTATGTATTTACCATTCACTTCTTGAAATACATAAAAACATCGTCTAACCTTACCACACATGCTGACATCCACCATCATAACACTAGGAACTCTGATAATATCAGAATTCCTAGATATATGATTTCTATTGCACAAAAAAATCTCTCAATATTAATATTTATGATGCACTACCTCATCAAATTAAAATGTTAAGTGTGAATAAGTTCAAACTAACTATCAAATCGTATTTGGTAAATAACAGTTTTTATTCTGTCGACGAGTACCTCGAAGGAATTCCAGGTGCGACTTTTTGCCTTTGAGAAATATTTACCGTTTTTATGTATACCTATATATTTATATTTTATATTATAATGTTTTTTTTTTATTTGTTGTACCTAATTGTGAAATGTTGATTTGTATTACTTTTTAATTATATTTCTATTTTTCTATTGAAAAACAAATGACCTGCTATAAATGTACAGTGCATCCCATTTTGGGTGAGACAGCCAGGTTTCTCGCTTGTTATTTAAGATAGAGCCTTGCGGTTTTCACGTTCCTGTCATACTTTTTTGTGAAACTCAAGTTGGCCTAATCAGATTTTGCATAACTGTTTCCGTTTATGAGATACAGGGCGATTTTGGAAATTGATACTTTTCGGACCCCTTCTTTATCTCCGAAGTTATTAGAAATAATGCTGAGCTAAAAACTACATCTGATACAGAATTCTGCGTAGAATCCAGTGGCGTACTTATTTTTTTTTCGGGGTATGGTTTTGAAGATACGACGCAAACCTATATTTTTTTCAATGGAACACCCTGTATTTTATTACTTCGTTGAATTCGCTATTTTTTTCCCTTCAAAATTATGTATAACACTATATAGGTAGGATGTTCAAAAATGCTATAAAACACTAAAACATCACTTAATGATAATGTTTTGTTAGTGGGCCATGGATTTCCTATATAAAAGAAGAATTAATTGAATAATTTTCGTTTGTGTTTTTTTTTTATAGGAGAGTAAGCAAATGAAGATAATGCACTAACACGAAAAACAAAACGTAGGTACCTACCTAATAGCAAAAAATAAATAATATAACAATTCGTAATACAAATTAGATACAAAAGAAATACCCAATAAAATATTTATCATTAATAAAAATTTTCAACATTACATAATATCTTACTGATTAAACTGTTCAAATTGCTGTCCATTTTCCCTAATACATAATTGACAAACTTTTTCAATTCGCCTGAGTGCATTTAATATTATAAAAGGGCGGTTTTGTAAATTTCGGAAAGCTGCCGCTGTTGATGCACGAAGTTCTTCGGGACTGTTGTGTCTGTTACTGTATATTTTATATTTCAAATAGCCCCACAAGAAAAAGTCTAATATAGACAGATCAGGTGACCTTGGAGGCCACCTGATGGGTCCATGAGTTCCAATCCAACAACCCTGAAAATTATTTTCTAAAAACCGCCCGATCAATCTTGAATTATGGGCAGGGGCGCCGTTGGAAATGTATGGAATGAAGAAAGGCGAGGGGAACATCTTCCAGTAGTTCCGGTAACACGTCTTCTAAAATTGTCAAGTACCTAGTTGCGGTAAGAGATCCTTCAAAAATGCGGTATATGATTTTTGTCCCCAATATGAAACATGCCACATTAAAACCAAATCTACCCTGTTGTTGTCGTTCAAAAATCAAGTACTGGTTTTCATCATACCAATGCCTTGTATTTTACCTGTTAAATATACCAGCACTGCTTATATGTGATTCGTCTGACCAAATAACTTTTTTTGCGAAATCAACGTCTCTCCGAGCATGGTTCAAAAACCAATTGCAGAAATTCACACGTCTTGCTGCATCACCAGGATATAAGTGTTGGACAATATTGACTTTGTAGGGTTTTAACTTATACTTTTTTAAAATTCTGTATACCCGTGATCTGGAAATAGCAGTATCATTCTCTAATTTTGCACAAGAAGTCTGATGATAGGCATGAACGCTAGCTAACACATTTATTTCATCTACTTCTTGATTCTCTTTATTATATACCTTGGGTCGAGGTTTAGAATATGCACCATAATTCAGTAAATTATACTTTAGTCTGAATATAGTTGCTCGACTAGGTTGATGCCTCTCAGGATATCTGAAAGTTTTTAAATCACGATGTAAGGAAATGTCTTGTGGTAAAATTCTCGACGTCATACCTGGTCAAATAAAGTTCCAAAGCTTCGCCAACGTTTTCATTGGATTGATTCAAACATTGTATAATGTCATATTTTTCATTGTTTTGAAAAACCAAATCTCTTCCAGCCATTATCAGTTCTCAATCAACAAATTCACAAACAATTATTTCTACAATACTCAATATTCCTTCAAACCCAAACACGATGAAACACAATAATAATTCGTAGCGATGACAGCTAGATCAGATTCGTTTTTTTTTCTCTTCAATGCCTATTTGATAAAACAATGCTTCCAAATGCATAGTAGCCATAATAATAACAAGGATGTTCGTATCATCCATGACCTACTAATGTTAATAATCAAAAGTAATAATCCTCTTATTGAAACTTGGAAAATCCATGGCTTACTAACGAAAAATTATCATTATGTGATGTTTTAGTGTTTTTTAGCATTTCTGAACATCCTACCTATATAGTGTTATACATAATTTTGAAGGGAAAAAAATAGCGAATTCAACGAAGTAATAAAATACAGGGTGTTCCATTGAAAAAAATATAGGTTTGCGTCGTATCTTCAAAACCATACCCCGAAAAAAAAAAAGTACGCCACTGGATTCTACGCAGAATTCTGTATCAGATGTAGTTTTTAGCTCAGCATTATTTCTAATAACTTCGGAGATAAAGAAGGGGTCCGAAAAGTATCAATTTCCAAAATCGTCCTGTATCTCATAAACGGAAACAGTTATGCAAAATCTGATTAGGCCAACTTGAGTTTCACAGAAAAAAAGGACAGGAACGTGAAAACCGCAAGGCTCTATCTTAAATAACAAGCGATAAACCTGGCTGTCTCACCCAAAATGGGATGCACTGTACATATGTATAAGAAATACTCAAATAAACTATCTATGTATATATCTATCTATAGGGCAAAGAATTGAAAAATGTATCCAGGAAGCTTCAGATGAAGAAAATTTAATGATGAAGGTAATTAACAAGTTTTAATTTCCATTTAGATTACACATTTATTTATTTTTTAGGTGGCTTTGATATTTGGCATTTCTGGGGCCTGTAGAATGGATGAGTAAGTCTGAATGACTCTACACGATATAGAAGACATATAATCTAAGCTTTCAATTAGCATACCTGATTCGAAGACCAAGAAACCAAGATCAATTATTTTGTAATTAATCAGATGTGCTTGAATGTTTATCTAAAGTATGTTTCGTTAAGACCAGAAAATATGAAGTGGCCGATTTTTCTTCAAATATCGAAGCGAAAAGGCTGTAGACAAGTGGTAGGAATTCATTCATTTAGAAAAATGCCTGAAATAGTTGCTACTTATAATAATAATCCTCCAATGTCCAATAATTGTACTGACTCTCAAATAACTGTAAATGTAACAAATTATTATCAAAATGCAATGTATTGATGTTTTCAAAATATAAATTAATTTCTTATAAACAATGTGTTTTCAATCATTTTTGTAGAACGCAAACAACTGTAAGGAAATATCATTTCCTCGCAGTAAGGAAAGATCATTTTCTTTACAGTTAAACACTTGCAACTGTAAGGAAGTCTTGACTTTTTCTTTAAGAAATTTTGTCTGGAATGTCAAAATTACCTAGCGATTTGCGGAAAAATTATTTTTCTGCATCACGGTACAGTAACTAGCCCTAACTTTTTCATTGTGAGGGTCTGTCAATAAAAGAGTTGAAGAAAACCATAGAAACGTATCTTTCCATTACACTCAAGGACACTCCATCAGATGTGAAACAATATCCGTTTCATAATTCAGGATTGCGTGTTGCAAATCTAATTAAAACAGCTTTACAGCCATTATTGGGATTTATTTATGATAACATCTAATTGAATAGCATGGCTATAAATAATCCATTGCTCGGATATTTATGACCGAATTTACTTAATAGAATGTCTGAACCCATAATTAATTTACCACAACAATAATGGTGACATAATCATAATAGAGTGCCAATGGAAAAATAATTGAAGGTAATGGAGATTCAGTATTTCCTCCTCTGATATAGATGAGCCTAATGAAGCGGAAGACATTCATTGAGCGGATTATATTGCTTGAAGGGAAGTTTATAAGCATTTTCTGAAGGTTTCTGTTTAAATGACAGAATTGGTTTATCTTTGAATACCATTCCATGCTTCAATAAATTTCAGAGTATTGTTCCTCAAGGACCAGTTTGTATGCCTTCACTGATGTTATGTTGTTCAATACACAGTTTTTCGTTCTAGGACTTCTCTGTTCATTTCATACCTGAAAATTACAGGATTTTTCAGCCGAGTTATAAATAGTTAGGACAGCATATTTATTTATATTGAAAAATAATTTGTTTTCGGTACTCCATTTATACTCACTGTTCGTACTTTTTCGAAAATTTTCAAGTCGTCTACAAAAAGTAGGCAATCTGAGTTCCTAAGAACGGCTGGAAGTTCGTTGATGAAAGTAATAGAATGGTCGAATTAGTTTGAACATTTCAAATCGAGAACGGTTAAAGATAGAGCAATTCTGTGATCGCCAATCGATTCAGACTGGTCTAATTAGTATATTCTGAAAATTTCAAGTTGACGAAGAAAAAATAATTCACTAGAAAAATTATGTAAAGGGTTAACCCCTAAAAATCATGAAAAATAGAAAACCAGCAGATCTATTTGAAATTTGCACTATATTCGTGAAACTTTTCTCTGATTCCAAAAATGTTTGTTTTATATATGCTCTGGTATAACATTTAGCCGGAAAACGGTATGAAAGGTCGAAAATCGGCGGAAAAAATCCGCTTTTAACTATACAGTGTGTTACACTTCTCATGGAAACACCCTCGTATCTTCCGTAATTTTTGACGTAGAATCATAAAATTTTCAGGATCGATAGATACACTAGAAATGAACTCACTGCACAAAAAGGGTCAACCTACGTGATATACACTGCACGCCAGCAGCGTTGGAACCACCCATTTTCCATCGCTTCTGGCGTGCAGTGTATATCACGTAGGTTGACCCTTTTTGTGCAGTGAGTTCATTTCTAGTGTATCTATCGATCCTGCAAATTTCATGATTCTGCGTCAAAAATTACGGAAGATACGAGGGTGTTTCCATGAGAAGTGAAACAAATTTGAATTTTTCAGGAAACAGGTGTATTTATAGTAATTTGGGGGTGCTGATCACGAATCTGAAAGAATTTTGAGCGAATTTTGCCCCCTAGTATGTTTTACCGTAAAAATGGGTGGTTCCATCGCTGCTGGCGTGCAGTGTATATCACGTAGGTTGACCCTTTTTGTGCAGTGAGTTCATTTCTAGTGTATCTATCGATCCTGAAAATTTCATGATTCTGCGTCAAAAATTACGGAAGATACGAAGGTGTTTCCATGAGAAGTGTAACACACTGTATTTGAAATTTTGAAATCAAGAACGGTTGAAGATAGAGCAATTTTATGATCGCCAGTCGATTCAGACTGGTCGATTTGTATCCTGAAAATTTCAAGTTGACGAAAAACTAAATCTCTAGAAAAAAGATGTATTGGGTGGACCCCTAAAAATCATGAAAAATATCAAATCGGGAGATCTGTATTTGAAATTTGCAATATATTCGTGAAATTATACGCTGATTCCGAAAAAGTTCTATTTATATATGCTCTGGTGTAAACATTTATCCGGAAAACGCAATGGAAGGTCGAAAATTGGCAGAAAAAAAACTTTTGAAATCGAGAACGGTTCAAGATAGAGCAATTCTGTTATCGTCATTCCATTGAGACTGGTCGAATTAGTAATGCTGTGGTAGTCGATCAAATTAGCATAAAAATGTTATTGCACTGTTGTCCTGCGATAATTCCGTATATCACACATATTTACAATCACTGTATAGAAAATTGTGTTTTTCCAACAACATGGAAACAATCGTACGTACTCCCACTTCCTAAAATCCGATCCCAACGGATCTCAAAGATATGAGGCCTATCAGCATACTATGCGCATTGTCGAAAGGCTTTGAAAAAGTTATCAACCAGAAATCACTTATCAGTTTCCAATATTATACCACAAAACCAGTCAGGTTTTCGTCAAGGACATAGCTGTACTACTGCTTTGGTCAAAGTCACAGATGATATTTATCGCACCATTGATGAAAATAAGTTATGCTTATTAGTGTTGCTCGAATATTCGAAAGCTTTCGATAGGATCAACCATACCCTACTCTTAGCTCTTCTTCATTACATATAAATGTCACCGTATGTAATAAGTCTCACTGAAAGCTATTTACTTGATAGAACCCAATCAGTTCTCATTCCAAATCACGATATATCTCAGCCACTTCGTGTCACTTCTGGGGTGCCTCAGGGCTCCATTTTGGGACCACTGTTGTTCACTGTATATACCTCGCAGTTTTACAAATATCTGCAACATGCAAATTCCCATTTTTATGCCGACGACACCCAGTTGTATATGTCATTCGAAGAAAGTGATGTACATAATGCATGTTTTATATTAAATAATGATCTGCAAACACTATCGACAATGTCACAGAAGTATTGCCTGAGCATCAATCCCTCAAAATCCAAAGCTATGCTTTTCGGCAGGAAAATAACACGGAACAGGGTACACAATCAAATTGCTCTTCAAGTTGAGAACGTGGATTTGCCTCTCAGCGAATGCGAGAAGAATCTAGGAGTTTTTCTAGACACTGACATGAAATTCACCAAGCACGTTTCATCTGTAATCAAAAATGCGTTCTGTAGCTTGAAACTCATCTATAGTCACAGACAAATTCTTAGTAAACAAAGTAAAATTAATCTCTGCGAATCGTTGGTCCTCTCAAAGCTCAATTATGGTGACTGCGTTTTTGGACCTGACCTATTAAAGTCTGACTGCCGGCGGAATCAGTTAATTCAGAATTCTTGCATTAGGCTGGTTTGTGGGTTGCGGAAGGGTGCGCACATTTCAAAGGTTTTTTCAGATGTACGTTGGTTAAGGATGGAAAAAAGGAGATTACTTCAATATTGCCTTTTTTTACCATAGAATAATAACTGCCAAAAAACCTCCTTATCTCTTTGATAAATTAAGTTTTCTTTCGGATGTGCATAATATTAACATACGCAGGAAAGATAGCTTATCTCTTCCTAAACATAAAACTACAGTTTTCAGATCCTCTTTTTCGTTCCATGTAGCAAAAATTTTAACTCGATTCCTGCCAATATGAAATATTTATCCGTAAGTAATTTTAAAAAACAATGAAAACAAAACTCTTGACTGAACATTGTTAGCAGTTGAATATACGATATGGCTTATTCTTTATACTGATTTTCTATATTTCTATATTTTCATCGATCGATTGATATTATAATCGTTTATTATTTATTCTCATCATCTATCTATAATAGTTCTCGAGGGAATTGTTTCTTTTTGTTGTTTTTTATATATCTTTCTTTTTTATATTATGTTTTTTTATTTTCATTATATTGATTCGGTGTAACATAAAATATTTCGTTATAGGTTGAGTGTAAGAGCGCCGCTTATTGACTTCACAGTTGTAGAAGTGCGAACTCTGCCTTTTGCAATGGTTGTCGTGTTCATGTTATATACATATCATGTACTGGCATATACATACATATTCATTAGTACATAATCCAATTATTTTTTATATATGTATATAATCACCATGTACTTATCTATCTATTGCAATAAAATCATTTATTATTATTATTATTATTATTATTATTATTATTATTATTATTATTATTATTATTATTATTATTATTATTATTATTATTATATACTGAAAATTTCTAATTGACGAAAAAAAATAATTCACTTGAATAAAGATGTAAGGGGTGGACCCCTAAAAATCATGAAAAATACAAAACCAGCAGATCTATTTGACATTTGCACTATTTATGTGAGATTTTACGCTGATTCCGAAATTCTTTGATTTAAAATGCTCTGGTATAAGATTTATCCGGAAAAGGAAATAAAAGGTCGTAAATTTGCGGAAAAAAATCACATTTTAATTCGATTTGAACTTTTCAAATCGAGATCGGTTAAAGATACAGCAATTCTGCGCTCTCCAATCGATTCAGAACGGTCGAATTAGTATATACTGAAAATTTCAAGTTGAGTTAAAAGAATTATTCACTCGAAAAAGGATGTAATATCATGAAAAATACAAAACCGGTAGATCTATTTGGAATTCGCACTATTTACGTGAAATATCACGCTGATTCCGAAATTGTTTAATTCATAATGCTCTGGTATAAGATTTATGCGGAAAAGGGAGTAAAAGGTCGAAGATTGGCGGGAAAAATCTCCTCTTTACTCGATTTGAACTTTTCAAATCGAGAACGGTTAGAGATAGATCAATCCTACGAACGCCAATCGATTCAGAGTGGTCGAATTAGTATATTCTGAAATTTCGAATTAACGAAAAAAAATTATTCACTAGATAAAAGTTGTAATGGGTAGACCCCTAAATCAGCCATAAACCTACTTGACGCATTACCATTATATTTGACAAAAAAAATCTATTTTCCAAATAGTTTTCCACTAGTTCCTCGCTTACCTTAAATTATTAATGAATTCAAGAAATCTTCATTACTGTAACCTAATCTTGACATTTTTTCATTATAATTGGTATCACAATCAGTCAAAACCACCAACAAAAGTTTGACGTTTCAAAATTGGATCACTTATTTTTCCAAAGCACACTATTAAAAAAATACTAATTTGCAATATTGAACGGTAGAAATATTCAATACCAAAATGCATACAAATTGTAACTATCTCTAGGAAACATTTGAATTTCGAATTGACTGATTTGTGTCTGTTGAAATACCGAATCGAAAAGAAATATAACGTAGTATAAAATAGATGATAAATCTCAAAAGTAATTGATGAGTACAAGGATCACGTCAGTTTCAGTATGAAACAGTTTATCTCGGAAACGGTTCGAAACAGAAATAGAATTATCTCAACAAAGTCAATCTGAAATTGGATGTAGATCTCAAAAATGTGGATATGTACAGGGTGTTCCATCTGACAAAATTTACTTCCACTCATTTTATCATGTGAACATAGGATCAGCGTTATCTAACGACCCTGTATGAGGCAAATACATTTTTTTTCTCCGAAGTGAGGATCCACATGGCATCACTCCGATTTGATCGTCTTAGTACCAGAGAGTTCAAGAGTATCAGCATTTATAAAAGTATGTTTGATGAAAAAAATCGAAATTAATTTATATTTCTTAAACAATAACGGTATAAGAAAATAATTAATGAAGTTGTTTATAAAGTGATAAGAAATCATAATATGATATTATATACAGGGTGTTCCATTTGAAAAATCAAAGTAGCCTCTACTTTATAGTAAAAGCGGCAACGCCGCATCGTCTAATATATTTTAAGCGTGTAGATCATGTTAATTTATGCATACCGTACAATTTTCAGGTTGATCCGTAGTCTAGTTTGCCAGAAACGTCTAATTAACGCTCTTAATAACGAAATAATCTCATCAATATTATAATTTTACAGAAACTCATCTGTCCTTACAACTCCACCAAACTTCGGATTCGACAAAGATACCCTGTACAGCAAGGCGGAAAAGAAAATTTCTCGGAGCGTTGGCGTTGTGTGGAACAGACGTTTGCTAACTCCTCGCCTGGAGCTCTGATCGAAATTGAATTCCGAATATGTACCGACAGTCTTGCCAGTTCCTTCCTTTTGCCTCACCTATATTTAATTCCCGCCGATTCGTGTCCCCAAGCTACAACACGTCAGCAAATAATAGGTTTTATTATTTTTGTTCGCGAGAAAGATGAAAGAAGGTTTAACCGTTCATTGGATGCGAGATCCTCGGGCGTACTCTTGAAGTAAAAACGTTGCTGTCAAAATTATGTTTAGGGGGAAAATATGCATTATTATGCTGCCGAAATCATTACAATGGATTCGTTGTACAAGGTTGACTATAAGACTCTTCCGAATCGCAGAATGTCACGCCCGTGGCCATATGTCAATATAATATTCGTAAAATTCAGCCATTGTTTGTACTATACTGTAACACTATGTTCGTCACTTCATTAATTTCAAATCACTTATTAAAAACTTCTATCGAATTTAGACAACATGAATTCACCAATGAATGTAGTTGGATGCAAGTAGATCGATAACTATAATTGTCTACAGTACACTTTACTGACCTACTGACCTTGAATGGCAGTCCACTATGTTTGCCTCTTTTACAAGGAATTTACGGTCAGATGTCGTCAAATTTTTGTCAAGTCCTGTTGATGTGAACCAACAAATTACCAACGATGCCACAGATTGCTTGAGGGCAGTCCAACACAAGAATATACCTTGTTTTCTATGGGATGCATCTCTAATTGATAAATTCCATTTGATTCTGATCCTGTTGCTACTGTTTTGTTTATGGATTCAATAATTTTTGCACCAGTTTTGTCAAAAAATACCTCTGACAATTTTCCACAATTTTACTAATTGATACTAAGTTTATAGCTGCGTCAGGTGCATACATAACCTCATTCGCTGAAATCAGCTTTTTACATCTCCTACTACAACACTCATATTTGCTGTTCCTGCTGTTCCTGCTGTTCCTGCTGTTAGGTAATTCTAGTTTGCAGTCTTGATTTCAGCGTTCATATCAACAGCACTTTCATCCAACAAATCTCTGTTCATTGTTGAATGAGTGAATGCATAAGAGTTCAAATACCAACCGTTTTCGTTCAGTTTTTTAGTAGTTGAACAAGCTAAAAATATGGTGTCTAGTCTTTGTGTCTTTGTCTGTCTTGTCTTTGTGTCTTTGTCTGTCTTGTCTTCAGTCTGCACACTATATCTCATCTTGCTTCTACAATCTGTTTTGTAGTGTCCAATCTTCCCACAGTTGTAACACTTCGGTCCCTCTTCTGAAAACTTATTTTCAAATTTTTTAATAATCAACAAATTAGTTGAAGCAGAATGGCTCAACTTGGCTAACAAGGAATCTTCTCACTAGCCGTCCTTAACAAAAAATTCTAAAAAATATATCAACTCCCTATCTATACGAAAAACTGTGTTCCAGATCTGCAGTCCACAGGTTGAATATTCGTTCTTGTTCTTATATCTAATATCCTGCCCAAATCACTTTCCCAGAATCTTTCAAAAATTCCTTCATATTTCAAATTATGAAAATACATAATGGCTTCTCAAAGAGAATCAAATGTATACCAATACCAAAATTCAAAAAGGATATGAAAAAATATTACTTCCAAACCAAACCAATCCAATTTTCATGAAATTATATTTTTCAAGATGAAAACCAGCAATTGGGCAAAATAAATATTTTCTTCGCAAACATAAAATCGCTTTTTCTTAAAACGCTACATACAACAGATTCAAATTTTGGAGTGGTATACAGATTCAAATTTTTTAGTTATATACAGGAAGAAATGTCTCCCAAGATTTCATACAGGGCGAAATTAATAGTTTCCTTTCAAATGTAGAATCGATTTTTTCTTAAAACGCCACATACTAACAGATTCATTGTTTAGAGTAATATACAGGCAGAAATAATCGAAATAATAGAGAGAACGAGAGTGTCTCCCAAGATTTCATACAGGGCAAAACAAAAAATTTCCTTTCAAATGTAGAATCGATTTTTTCTTAAAACGCTACATACTAACAGATTAAAATTTAAGAGTCATATACAGAAAGCAATCATCGAAATAATAGAGTGAACGACAATGTCTTCCAAGATTTCATACAGGGCGAAATAAAAATTTTCATTTCAAATGTAGAATCGATTTTTTCTTAAAACGCTACATACTAACAGATTCAAATTTTGGAGTGATATACAGATAGAAATGGTCGAAATAATGATGTGAACAAGAATGTCTCCCAAGATTTCGTACAGGGCGAAATAAAAATTTTCCTTTCAAATGTAGAATCGATTTTTTCTTAAAACGCTACATACTAACAGATTCAAATTTTTGGGTAATATACAGGAAGAAATGGTTGAAATAATGGAGTGAAGGAGAATGTCCTCCATGATTTCATACGAGGCAAAATAAAAAAATTCCTCTTCAATGTAGAATCGATTTTTTCTTAAAACGCTATATACTAACAGATTCAAATTTTTGAGTAATATACAGGAAGAAATGGTTGAAATAATGGAGTGAACGAAAATGTCCTCCAAGATTTCATACAAGGCAAAATAAAAAATTTCCTCTTTAATGTAGAATCGATTTTTTCTTAAAACGCTACATACTAACAGATTCAAATTTTATAGAAATGTACAGATAGAAATGGTCGAAATAATGGAGTGAACGAGAATATCTCCCAAGATTTCGTACAGAGCGAAATAAAAATTTTCCTTTCAAATGTAGAATCGATTTTTTCTTTAAACGCTACATACTAACAGATTCAAATTTTAGAGTAATATACAAGAAGAAATGGTGGAAATAATGGAGTTAACGAGAATGTGTCTTAAGATTTTATACAGGGCGAAATAAATATTTTCTTCTCAAACTTAAAATCGCTTTTTCTTAAAACGCTACATACTAACAGAATAAAATTTTGGAGTGATGTACAGATAGTAATGGTTTCAATAATGAAGTGAACTAGAATGTCTCCCAGGATTTCATACAGGGCGAAATGAATATTTTCCTTTCAAATATAGAATCGCTTTTTCTTAAAACGCTACATACTAACAGATCCAAATTTTGGAGTTATATACAGATATAAATGGTCGAAATAATGGAGTGTTCGAGAATATCTCCCAAGATTTCATACAGGGCGAAATAAAAGTTTTCCTTTCAAATGTAGATTCAATTTTTTTCTCAAAACGCTACATATCAACAGATTCAAATTTTGTAGAAATGTACAGATAGAAATTGTCGAAATAATGGAGTGAACGAGAATGTCTCCCAAGATTTCATACAGGGCGAAATAAAAATTTTACTCTCCAATGTAGATACAACCAATACCGCTGATCCTTGGCTTTTTCATCATCAATATGTCTCTGAATTCTTTTTGTCCACTTTTTTTTGTAACATACATGATGATGAAATACAGTAATTATTTTTTTTATTAGGAATGTTCCTGTCAGGTCCTGTCTCCGGATCTCCGACATATCCGGAGGGCGCGCTGGTAATGTTTACCCCCCAATAACCATTCCCTACATCCATAGGGTAGTGACTATTGGGTCCGAGAGTCATGTGCCCTGAGCAGACCAACTAAACCAAGGATGACGGTCTCCAACATTCATGCGGCAAATATTTCTGACATATAACGCATGCCGGTATTATCTTCATAATCGAGAGCAGTCTGTCCATCATTCCACCAGTAACTCCTATGATCAGAACCACCATTTTAACAGATTTATTTGGTTAGAGCCTGCTTAGTTCGAAGAGATGATCTTGTATTTAGTCTGTTTTTCCCCCTCTTTTCGGACGATATTTGTTTCGCCTGGAGCGGCAAACTAAATGACGAAAATCGTTCTAATTTGGTGGTCGAGAAGTATTATTATTATTATTATTATATATCGAGTCGTTCCCGGTTTAATACACTACTAAATACTCAAAATGTATTCCAACCGTCATCGATTACTGTACCTTCCACTATGATAAGTAATCAATTATAAGTGGTTAGAAAGTAATTGGTAACCTGTAATTAATCACTTTCTTGAGAAATTCACTCTGCTCAGCTTTATTTCTCTGCCAACTAATTGAAACAATAAATCTTGAAACGTAGAAGAGAACGAAATAACGAAATTTTCTCATGCAAATATGTACACAATCGTAGTTTTTCAGCGATGTTCCTGAAATTTCCCTTACTCCGAATAAAATAGGCATTCTTCTATATTGAACAAGAAATAATTTCTTCTTTCTGGTACTTTGTAAAATTGTCATACAATTTTCCAATGTTTCCAATTAATTTTTATTTTCTATTTTTTCATTTTCATTTGGGTTACCTCAACGCCGTACAAAGATGTGTAAAGTCAAAAACCTTTGTCCGTGATTCGTAGTTCAAAGTCTTGTTATAGGTGGCGCTGCGATTTTATTTTCTTTCGCCAATTGTTGAAAAAAGGTAAAATTTCTTTATAAAAAACGGTTTTCAATGAAAAAAAAGTATAAAACTGGAGAATTAGGGTATGTATAATGTGCTGGTGAAAATAAGGAGGCATTTGAGTGTGTTTTTCAAAGAAGAAACGTGTGCTAGAAAATGCCAGTTCTCATTAAAAAAAAGGCCGGTATCTCCGAAATTACTTGAGACCGCCAAAAATTTCAATTGGATTTTTTATGAAGAAAGTAGTCCATCCTCGAAGTGGAGTTCCAGTATATAGAGGCTAAGTAAAACTCGAAGTGGTCTTCACAATATATATTTGACCCCTAGGGTAGGGAAGGGTGGACTGTTGTCAACACAGCTTTGGCAATAAATTGTCAAAAGTGTGGTTGTATCAACATGATACCACCAAAAACATGTTTTCAAGCATAGAAAATTCATTTTCAAAATTGTAATTTTTGTATTTGCTATTACAGTTTGACCTGTAATTTCAACTGATGATGAGCATTTCTATGCCCGAAAACATGTTTTTGGTGGTATCATGTTGATACAACCACACTTTTGACAATTTATTACCAAAGCTGTGTTGACAACAGCCCACCCTTCCCTACCCTAGGGGTCAAATATATATTGTGGAGACGACTTCGAGTTTTACTTAGCCTCTATAATTATATTTTTTGTTCAGGAGGTCAAAATACGTAAGTCAAATTTTTTTTGAAATTCAGATGCTCAATGTAACGGAAGTTTTACCCGCGAATTCTTTCGGTTTCTATCTGGACTTTACAGTTTGTCTCGAAGCTTTGGTGACTGAAAAATGAAATAAGTACAAAATAAAAGTGTATGTGAAAATGCGGAGTTTTGAAATGTCTGACGTGACATTTGAATTGCTAGTGGAATCCATAGAAATAATTATATTATATACTTACTCTAGAATGCTAATCCCCATGTCAAAAGTGTTGTAAAAGGTTCAGGCTAGTCCGCAATGCGCAAGCGCGTCGTTAGTGATTTTTGTAACAGGCCCGGTTTGAGTAAAATATTATGGTACTTGTGAAGATTAACAAACGTTAATTCTGAATCTCGGAGAATAAGGTTGGGAACCTCATTGTGCTTATTATACCTGTTATTTGTATTTAGCCGATTTGAATACATATTTTCACATATTTATGATCCAGAATATTCAGCAAATGCCATCAGAGAGTAGAGTACGGTTATTATTATTATTTACCCCGCTCTGAAGCGATTGATTTTTGGTATCACATTCACTTTTCAGCAGAAGTTAACCAACAAAAACCTACGGAACCACCCTAAATCGTCGGTGCGAATTTCAAGGAAGCACTGGATTGGAAAATGAATTGAAATTACAAAAAACCATGAAAATTTATTTCAGCTAATATCATGAATAATTTCAACTCAAATTAGATTTATAAAATTGGATTCTTGGAAGCTCGAGTTTTTTTTTTCTAGAAAGATTCATATCAAGATACGCAACTGCATTTAATTTAAATCATTTCAAGAGATTAAAATGCTATTTCTACGAGTATTTCTGGTTGTATTACCTTAGTGCAATTTCCACAATGGGGGTGCATGAAAAAGTGAGGCCAGAAGCATTTTCCTTACCATCAAAGAAAAGCACTTTCATATTGACATTAATTTTCTGAGGCGATTCTTTGTATGTTTAGCACTTTTTGTAAGAATCTTGAACTCATAAAGCGGTGTGGTAGAAAGTTGTATCATTCGCCATGCATGCTTACGCAGATACAGTATTGGTACTGCACTAGGTTTCAAATTTTCGTTTTCACATGAATCTTCAGCAGGAAAATGTCTGCCACAAATAAGAATTTTCTCACTCAAATGTTCTGCTGGGGTCTCTTCTTTAAAACAATAACCAAAAATCATGCCTTTTTTGTCAAGCTAATATAATATTTAAGCTATTTTGAGCAAAGCATATAGGTACATAAAAATTTTTATAATCTACCAAAAATGATTTATTTCATGTTTTTCCCTTTACACAACACTAAACAGTTCATTGTTTATTTTTAGGAAGAAACGGCTTTATTAGAAATTGTCTTTAAAGGAACAAGATTAATGCAAATTCACGAAAAATGAAAGAATAAGCAATGACAACAAACACCACACAAAACGACAAGAGAAAATCTGAAATTTTAAAAACCGACTCTGTCTCTGACAAGAGTGGCAGATCTTAGTGACAAGTCTTCCTGTTGATGAAAAAGCACTGTTGCACGGTCATTATAATTACAGTAGCATAGGGTACACTATTGTTTTAAATAAGTTTCTTTCGCACCTAAAATTCGGAGTAATCTATGTCTAAAAGGTTCTTTTCGGTTTTAAAAAGTCCTAAATGCGCTGTCAAATTTCTCTCCTTCAAATGACATGTGTTTTATTGCCTCATAACAAAAAACTCTGAATTAGAACACCAAATTATTTTCAAACTTGGCAACGATCTACCCAAACTATACTGATGACGCGCATGCGCACATCGTAAACGGGTCGCATACGCGGCATGCTTTTCGTCGTGAAAATTGGCGGGATTAGCATTCTCAAGTAAATAATAATATTTCTATGGTGGAATCACATACTTGACAGGTCATTCGACAGTAAAATGACAAACTCCAAGAGCGTATTTCTGCTAGTAACTACCGTAACTGTGATCATCACTGCTGGGCTGATGGCGTTACTGGTTGGATTGGTTTTGCCAGAAAACTATCTTAAAGAAGTCCAACCTGTCAGAAAATATATGTTACGACACTCTGACCTAGTGAAAAGTCTTGCTGATACCAACCCCTACATCAGAGAGAAGAATATAGAAAGACAGTATGGCAACATCTCAGACTTCACCTGGTTGGTATCTGTAAGCATACCTCCTTATTTTGACGATACATTCGCAAACTTTGCCTGCACAGGAATTGTTATATCCCATGATGAAGTATTGACAGGAAATGACTGTATACGTTCTCCTTACACGGAAAAGGACTTCTATGTTAGTACAGTGAGGTCCGAAAGTGAAGATTTCTGGAACGGCGGCATAGTGCATCATGTCGTAGATTTTCGGAACGCAAAAGAAGTATTAAAACGCTCATATGGTGGACTATATATACTGAAAGTTATCCCTGAGTTTTCCAAGAACGTGAAACATCTAGCGCTTTTTTCTCCGGGCGTTGAATGGAATGTATGTATGGAAGTTGGATGGGGCGGGGATAAAATTCCTTATCTTGATATCAAGAAGCATGAACCATTTCATTACGTAACATGGTATAAATCCAAGAAGGGCTGTTGCGTTGATCTAACAAAATGCTCTGATACTAACCTAAATACACCTGATGAATTTTGTACTCAAAGTGCTGTAGTGGAAGACCATCCCAGTGGAACCATAATAAACGGTAGGCCTCTGGTGCTTGTTCAAGGTGAAAATAGATATCTTCTTGGCATTCGAATAAATCAAGAACTGAGGACAGATCTCGTAACCTTCCTCGATTTGGGATTTAAGGATTTCTTGGATTGGGCTCGTGGAAAAATAGTTTCGATAGGAGTCAATAGTACACCTGGAAAGAAATTGATTATTTTTCGAAACGTTAGTATTTCTTCATATCGTCGTGAGTTGATAAATGATGTGAAATTGTATGAACCAGAAGATTAGTAACGCGAAACTTCATCACTGGTGAAAGTTTCACGAAGAACTTTGGTTATTTCAAAAATGAACAGGACGAGATGTTTATGCTTCGTTGAATTATTCAATTTGTCAATTCACTTGGGAGCTCTGTACTAGTTCTAAATAATATATGATGGAAAATAAAAAAGTTTTTACCTACTAGTTATAGTGACATTCAAAAAGTACGCAACGAATGGAGAAAATCTTTTGTGATGTTTCAAAAATAAAAATTGTCATCAACTTAGCTCGCCTTGAAACCTACTTAGCCTCTATCAGATATACTAAAGGCGTATTACAAAATTAGCAAAATCTCAAGTCATATTTCGAGAAACAAGTAATATTTGGATGAATTGTTTCAAATAATTCATAAAAACAACATATGATATGAATTCTAAAAATAAATCAACCAACAAAATGAATCAAATAAACAGTAATAAACAAAATTAAATCTCAACGTGTCGTCCGCTCCTTTCAATGCACAAGATGACCGTTAGCGTGTGAATTCTAGTGAAATAATAAGTTTTGTTCTATTCTGTCCAAAATACTCTCATTTAATACATAACTTCACAGAATAAAACTTTTGTGGAGATTAATTCAGCTATAAATCCCTCATATGTGATCCCAATCATAACAGTGATTTTACTCACCGAAATGATCTGTCTCCTTCGTCTTTTCGGCAGGTTCGACGAATATACACATACGCGAGGATACCCATATGTACTGGTTCACTAATATTCTCAATGACTATGATAATTTTGGTTGCTTGGACTTGACTCAAATTTTACTATATTATGAGGAAACTCAATTAGCTTTGGTTGTTTTAAAATTTATTGGCTAGGAAAAGTCAAATGTGAAATAGAATAAATATTTGTAAAAATAATAATGATAATAATAATATGGTCTTTATTTTCGATAACACAAAACAATCACAGAAATATTATATTCCTCCTATTCAACCACAAGGAGGCGAGACTTATCGTAGGGCTGTTCTTACACCTAACCTCATATATATATTCGAAGACCGTAAATAAAGCGTACGCAGAAGTTTTGTACCCTCTGTATCTTGTATTTATACACATTATCAAGGCCTATATAAAAAATCACAGTATGTAAACTGAGAAAGGACAAGAGTTTCGCAAAGAGTCTTACGTAAGTTGAAATTCAGCACAAATCTGTTACTATACAGGGTGTTTCTTAAGTCCGTGTAGAGAATTTAGGAGCGTGTTGCTGACATCAAAATAAGAAGAAAAGTTTCTATAAACTTATGTCAGCAAGTTATTCGTTTCTGAGATACAGAGTGTCAAAGTTGAATTATTGTTTTTATTTTTTGTGAATAATTTCAAAATAATTTTTATACTTGGGTAAAGTTTGGTATCTGGGAATATTCATAATTTAGTTTGTGTAAAAAATATATTCCTGGTAGAGGTCACTGCAAGCAACTGTTTTCGAGTTATTGAGATTTGAAATAATCGATGCAAGTGATTTTGAATGACAAGATTTTAAAATTTAAAATAAATTCAATTAGAAATTAGTTTTTTCACAATTAACATGAAATTTGATTTTTTCATTGAATTATCATCTCAGATACCAAACTTTACTGGAATATCACAAATATTTTGGAATTTATTCACAAAAAACAAATATAAGAATTTAACTTTGAAACGAATAACTTACGGATATGTGTTTATGGGAACTTGTTTTCTTATTTCGACGTCAGCAACATGCTCCTGAAGTTTCTACACGTACTTAAGAAATACCCTGTATAGAGTCCTAAGGGAAATGTAAGTTTTTTTTAGTATACTATTGATGTGGCTTTCGAAGCGTAGGTTCTTATCAATTATCAGACCCAAATTTTTGTAGCATCGACTTTAGTTAGAGGTGATTTATTCAATGTTAAAATAAGACTGCGACGAGTAAATTCGTACAGGTTATTAGGGGAAAAAATAATCATTTTTATCATAGATGAGTTTAGCCTAAGACTATGCGAAGTACTCTTCTTCTGAGTGAGTTCAAGATCCCTGTTGATAGCATCTTGCGCCTCATCAATATGTTCCTTAAGAAAGCTGAGCAACATATGAGTATCGTCAGCATACGCATAAACATTGCACGTTTGGATGGACATACTCATTAACATATTATATCAATCTTGAATATTTGACTTAACAAGAAAAATGTCAAAAAAAAACTTTTTACATTCTTTCGAATGACTCAAATACTATCATCGCCCTTAACCCTATCAACAAATATATTATGCCATATTACATATCGATTCGATTGCGTTGTTTGATCGATTGCGAAATCCCGCATTTTAAGGAGAAACTGTTACAATCTGTGCTGTTTCACTCCTTCGTCCTGCTCGCAGAATAAAAAAAAAATTCTCTTCAGGTTTTTCCAAACAATGTCTATTGTGAAAGTTCGTCTCACTTCAAGCAATTCGTCAACTATTTTAAAAATTGACTTGTATTTTTGGGTATACGAAAGCAATTATCTGCATTTGGCTTATTCCGTTCAAAAAATGCATTGACCAGGGGGGCTAATTCTTCAGAGTAATCTTATTGAAACAACATCCACTAGCAGTGGCGTACTGAAAGAGTTCAACTGCTACACTAGGAAGGCATATAACTTCCAGAAATTCCAGGAAAACATAAATTGCTTCCTTACTCCTCTTCAGTTCATAAGATGTTAATTCAATAATAATCGAATTTTCTTTTGGCTGGAACAAAAAATTTTTAAGAAATATCCCAATGCCGTAGTTCATTTTCAAAAGACCACTCTGTATAAGAGGCATAAGATATCCGGAGGACTGCTCATTGCTAATATCCTATACAATAGGAAAAGTTGGGTCTTGAAATGGATTTGGTTATCGATTCATTCGTTGCAGTCATTAGTTATTGACTGCTAGACCTACCCTATACTGATGAGGGGCAACACCCTGAAAGCAATTGAGGAGATAACCTTGTAGGAACTCTGCACGGAAATTTCATCAGATGTAATTCAATATTCGTCGTGGTATTAGCCAGGAAAGTAGTTGTTTTCTGATGGATTTTCGACCCAACTTTTCCTGTTGTATAGGAAATTAGCAATGAGCAGTCCTCCAGACATCTTATGCCTCAAGTTTGTGAATCACAGTTTTCTTCTCCGTTTTATACGGACTTGACGATCGTGGTTCATGGGTATTGCTTAGTTGGGTTTCCGGCGCTGGGATGGCGCTCGCAGTTTGGAGTTATCCACTGTGCGGGCGCGATTTCAGTTTCGGTCTTGAAATGGATTTGGTTATCGATTCATTCGTTGCAGTCATTAGTTATTGACTGCTAGACCTACCCTATACTGATGAGGAGCAACACTCCGAAATCGATATATAGGTGGTCCGAATGTTTCGAAGAACATTTCCATGCAACAAGCAATTGCGGAGATAACCTTGTAGGAACTCTGCACGGAAATTTCATCAGATGTAATTCAATGTTCGTCGTGGCATTAGCCAGGAAAGTAGTTGTTTTCTGATGGATTTCCGACCCAACTTTTCCTATTGTATAGGATATTAGCAATGAGCATCTTATGCCCCAAGTCATAAGCTCATTGTTTGTGAATTACTGTTTTCTTCTCCACTCTGTATAAAACTTATACAGCATTTTGTGCATTGTAGACGCATAATATTGTAATTTGTGGACGCATTTCTGGCCATGCTCTGTTTTTGATGGATGGATTCCTGAAATGCCTAAATTCTTCGTAGTATTCCTGAAGCCCCCTACTTAAAAATCTGTTTGCTCGTTAGCAACGTAAAAAAATATCTTTTGAGCGGCGAGCGCGCTAATGAAATGCAAAGATTGTACTTTAATGTTTTCATTGCCTTCATAAAGCAGCCTCCCCTTCAAGATTTCGGCCACTTTAATCCACAAATATTATAATTTGTTGTTTTTAACGCATTTTCAAGTAGGAATTAATTATCCAATTAGTTCAGCGTTGTTATTTATCCCTTCAGTCGATCTGGTTTGTCATCTGAATTTGCAAATGGTCGTGAAGTGAAATAAAACTAAGTGAACAACTGTTTTAAAGACAAGCTCTTATTCAAATGCACTGAAAAGTAAGAAATGATTTCTTTATATGTGTGACGTAGGCTATTCTGTGAGTAACAGATTCGGAAGCTTGCCGCGCAAAGTTTTCAGTTTGAAAACAAAAGCAACCGACGTCACAATATCTTCAAAACGCATGTGTTGTGAAAAAAATGCAAAAACAGGTCGATTTCAAATCCAAGGGAGACATCTTCCTTTCATAACCTCAACTGTCATACCTCTCACCCCACCCCTTGGTCACTATCACACAAACAATTTGAATAGGGAAAGTAGTAAGTGTGACCCATCATTAAAAAGGTAATTCTATAAGGAATTCAACCATATCAATTTTTGCTACCTAAATTTTTATTTTAGCGCCCTTTTGCGGGAAAAACAACTATCCCGTATTCCCAATTATGATACTTCATTTACAAGCTGATTTGACATAAATCCGGTGGAAATGCATTATGGGTTATTTCTAAAGTAAAAAACAAAAATGGCAATTGTTTGCAAAAATGGTCCGATTCGATTCAAAATTGATATGTGGTGGTTTACAGAGTCGGAAATTATAGTTTGTTTGTCAATGCAGAAAAAAAAGATGGTGGCTCCAAGATGGCGGACGAAATTTGTGATTATGGTCCGGTTCGAATCAAAATTAGTATGAGAGGATTTTCAGGATCGGAAGTTATGATTTATTTTGTCAATGCAAAACCAAGATGATAGCAGAAATTTGTAATTGTGGTTCGACTCAATTCAAAATTGACATATGGGGGATTTACAGGTATAACTAATAGTTATTTATGCAACAAGTGCAAAAAGTGAATGTTTATTGCACTCGACGTGAAATTGTCCGACGAGGCCGTTAGGCCGAGTTGGACAACACGTCGAGTGCAATAAACAATTTTTGCACGAGTTGCATACAATATTTTTTCTACGTTCATGCAAAAAGCAAAAAATGATTTATTGAGTTGTGGCACTAGGTGTAGGAAAATGAAAAGCGCAACTTGAATACTTTATTATTAATATCGATTTGCATTGAAACAGGAACTAATACGTTACGAACAATTTAACTCAAACTTTATTTTTACCCTCAATGTTGAAAGTGAATGAACAATTGGTGCAATTTTCAATATGAATATTTCGTAGTGAAGTACCTATTGCCAATCTCACAGAATATCTGCTAAATATGTAGTAGGTTTAAACGTTTATGTTTGTCATGATGACAGCACGTTGAAGTAGAATGACAGATGCGTGCAATAAAAACTTTATTGCACTAGTGCAATAAAGAACTTCTTTTTCCACTGAATATAGTTCAATAAAGTTTTGCTTTTTGCATGAATGTAGAAAATATGAATTAATTAAATTGATAAAAAAAATCTTTCACACAAATGCGCTAAAAAGGAAATAATATATATTTTTCAGATGTGTGACGTAGGTTATTCTGTGCGTCACAGAATATTATACCAGAAAATGGGACTACATTTTTAACCGCGCAAGTATACCTATTTTGTACTCGCGGCAAGCGTTTGGATCTGTTACGAACACAATAACGTACGTCACACATCTACAATTTTTTTTCTTTTCATCGCATTTGTATAAAAGCTTTTTTATCAATTTTATTCATTTTCTTTTAGTCTGTACCTAAAACCCCCACAATCCAATTTTGAATCGAATCGGAACATAATTACTAATCTCATCCGTCATTCTTTCAACAAAAATTCTATAATGCATTGTTATCTTAATTATGTTTTCGTGAATTGTTCACATTAGCTTTCAAATCAGATATCATAAATCAGAAATCTTTATGGAATTACCTTCTCAATGTTGTGTCACACTCATTACTTTCCCTATTCAAATTGTATGAGTGACCAAGGGGTGGGGAGAGTGGTATGACAGTTGAAGTTATGATAGAAATATGTCCCTATTGGATTTAAAATCTACGTGTTTTTGCATTTTTTTCACAACACATGTGTTTTAAATAATTCGTTTCCGGTGCCGGATCGAATCGAACCATAATTAAAAATTTCGCCCACCATCTTGTTTTTTGAATCGGTAAAAAAAATCATAATCTCCGACCCTGAAACTCCCCACATACTAATTTTGATTCAAATCGGACGATAATTAGAAAATTATGTCCGCCATCTTGGAGCAACTATCTTGTTTTTTTGCATTGACAAACAAACCATAATTTCCGACCCGTAAACCACCACATATCAATTTTTAATCGAATCGGACCATTATTGCAAACAATATCCGCCATTTCTGAGCCGCCATTTTGTTTTTTATTTCAGAAATAACCCATAATGCGGTGCCACCGAGTTTATGTCAAATTAGCTTTCAAATGAAGAATCATAATTTGGAATACGGAAGTGTTTGAATTATTGCCTGAAATTTTTCGAGTACATGAATTTTCTTTAAAAAATTCATGTACTAGATAAATTTCCTGCAATTGATTTAAGCACTCGGGGGATTCGGAAAGAAAATTTCATACCAAAATATATTGAATTGATGCTAATTTCATCTGACTTGGCGATTATTCTAGACGAAACAAGTAACATCAGTAGCCATGAGTTTTTGTTGAAAAAATGACAGATACGCATTCGTATTGTGGCGGTGTGTTGAAAATATGTGTCTATCAGAGAAAAGCAAAAAATGCTTTGCTGGATGAAGCATAAAAGCGCTCTACAAGTCTACTAGACGGTCGAAAATACAGACCACTGAACCGCTTCAACTAAATCTAGCGGAAAATAAAGTGCGTCATTTATCTGTAGCTGCTGGAAGACCTGTCAGCCGTTTATCAAGTGGAGCGTAAAAGCGGACAGACGGCTAGCGATACGCCTGCAACTTTGGACTGGCATGCGCCATACTCGAATTTAAGTGATGTACAACAAAAGGGTCATTAAATGGCGGAGAAGCAAGAAGAGGAAGGAAAAACAAGATTGCAAACCGTGTTGAAAATGCGTGAATTTGTTTTTTCGCTCGCAATTTACACATAAACCTAACCTGAGCAAGCTAACCTAGCTTGCGATTCGAAAATTCGTTGAATTAGTTTTTTGCTCGCAATTTACACACAAACCTATCCTGAGCAAACTAACCTAGCTTGCGAGTCGAAAATTGTTAAAATTGTTACCATATAACGACTATTTATCCAAAATTCAGAGAGAGAGCAGTGATGTGGCAGCCATGGCAGCCATATTTGTCCATTTTTGGAGTCTACGGAGCATGCTCGAGTTTGGCGCATGCTCAGTCCAAAGTTGCAGGCGTATCGCTAGCCGCTTTATAAAAGCGGCTGCAGCCGCTGCTTTCTGTTAGACGCACCCATTGAAGCTTAACCACTAACCAGTAGGCTCAATATTTCTAGTTCGTTTCGTATTGTTGTAAAGTTGTTTTCAAGGTTTCAGGATAATAATATTGCGGAGAATACTTCATAATTAGATAAGAAATAGTGGAAAACAACAAAAATATACATTTATTTATTTATGGCATTAATTTTAATGAAACCTGGCACGGTTATTTGCGGTAATAAGGGCCTTTGTTTGATTCACCAATAATAAAATAACTAATAACAACGGGGGGTAATATAATTAAATTATTGTTCTCCACTGTGTTTTTGTAGATTGATTTTCGAGCAATTAGAGATACAATTTCTTTATGTGTTTAATTTAATTTTTTTTTGTATTCCGCTTGATTTTGAGAAACAATTTAAAAACCATTTCCTTGTACACGAAAAAAGTATTTAAGTGATTGATAATAGGACAAATTTAATAATTTTTCTTTTTAGAAAACAGGAATACAAAATATCATAAAAAATGCTCAAAATGATCTAGATTTTTTTTAATACAAATTTCGCAATTGTGATTCTGCAGCTGCACGGTGTGATCTCTGGTGCTGCTTGAACAATTCTTTTTGCGGAGAGTACCTTGGGCGTTGATGGGCTCAGCATAAACTTTAGTTTTCATTGCACCTTTTATAAAATCCATAGGGGTTAAGTCAGGAGAGCTCGTGGGCCAGGAATCTTTGACGCCCTGTATTTCGAAGACGAGGCAAGTTAGAACACGTGATTATTGGAAATAAAAATCTTATTTTTACCTCGAAAAACGATCCTAAATGTTTGGCGGTTTAATCCTGGGTTACCCCGTATATGTTATTGTGTTAAAATGCCACAAATGATAGATTAAAAAAGAACTACATTTTTCTGCAAACGTCCGATTATTAAATCTTCATTTTTTGACCTTAACACTGACATAATTTTCAGTGATTAAAATACCAGAAAAGGAAAAATCCGTAAGCAAAAAGGAAAGCAAGCGGTTGGTACAATCATTCCAGTAATTGCTAAAAGTAAAATGGTTACATGGAAATCCAAAATTAAACTTTTCGATAGTTTGGCGGTGAGTGTTATGTTTAACTGTGTTGCAATATGAGGCCTTAGATATGCGGAAAAATTGGAGCGTGTGCAGCTGGGTTTTCTGAAAAGAATACTACTTCTTATCATTACCTCACCTGACTACATTGTAAGACTAGAAACCGGACGAGTAAAGCTTCTTTACAATGTATTCAAATCTTGATTGAACTGGTTGACCAAAATTATCAAAATGGATGAAAATCGAATACCCAAAATTTGTTTTAGAAGACAGCTTGATCAATGTGATCAAAAGTTCAACTGGGCATACCACGTAAAAAGCTTTTTTGATTCAAATGATCTTTCCAAGTTGTGGTCGAGGTATGATGCAGGCTTTATTACTAAATATAAAAATCTCATTTGATCTAAGTTTCACGAAAAACTCTTTCAGGAAGATCTGACACTTTCAAGTAGACCGACTTACCTTTCATTCCATTTTTTTTTACCGCAGATTCAACCAGAATTTTCTTGACCTCACGGTTCCAATTCAAATCAAAAGAACAATTGCACAAATTCGTCTAAGTAGCAAATTTACGATATGCAATATGAATACTTTGGAAACAATAGAACACATTATGTTTGAGTGTCCAAACCCTCCATATTGGAAGTATTATTTGTACTTTATTATTTATTTTTCCTAGTTTCTTTCATTTTTCAGGGCATTACTTATGTATTTTCGAACCCTTGCTATGAAACGTAATGTTTTTTGAAGCAATGAATGTATTATTATTTTTTTTTTTTTTTCTTTGGTGTCTTGGCATAAATTCATAGAGACTGATCAAAAGGCAGAGTTCAGTCTAGTTAGAGGTCACACGAAGTGACCTCTAAAAAGCCTGCTCTTCCACTCTATCTCATATGGTGATGAATACAAATCATCACACTTATAAAAATAATATTTTTTTTCCATTAAAAAGAATAAAATAAAAGAAAATATATCAATAATAACTAATACTTAATATTAATTGTATCAAAATAGCGTGAAAAACAAAGTATTTCATGAATCAACTATTCAGGGGGAGTTAGAACACCTCTGTATAAATCGTTTTTTAGTTCTCTGGTAAATCGGTGTTTGCTCATAGATTTATGATTCTCAGGTATCTAATTGTACAGTTTGCTCAGGTTATACGAAAAAGAACCATTGAATAGTTATTTTACAAATAGCCACGTGTTCTGGATCGTCCTTGTTACTAACTACATGCGCCACCTTAGGAGCAGCTCTGTTAATTGGAACGCAACAGTGAATAGTGCAGGACTCACCCCAGTCCAGCCACGAGTATTTAATCGGTCAAATTAAATTAAAAAATCTCAGCCGCAACTGGGGCTCGAACTCCGGACCTTTCGACCCAAAGTCGGACGCTCTAACCACTGCGCCACGCCCCGACATTATTATTATGATTATTATTATTATCAGTCAGCAAAATCTGTCATTATCTGACGACCTATAATTTTAGTCCAATATTAAATACAATAGCACTGATGCGATGGCTACATCTTCATGCTTCACAAGACCAACCAATTGATTAACTAACTGGTAAATATACATCAAGGAAAACATCTCTTGTTTTCAGTGATACTGAACAAACATTCCAAATCTCATGAGGTAGAAAATAATAACGTGAGGTAAACATAATATTACACTCCATCAAGGATCGATACGGTCAAATTTGTGTTTTCCGAGAATAAAACAGGATGCCAAATGACCTCCTGAGGGCATTATATAAACCCAATAATCTAATGTGGACCAATTGCTTGCGAATTTGCCTTGGGGGGACAAAAAGTTTGTTCCTAACATTGTTAAGAGCCATGTCCTAATTGGACGAGTTAATGGAAACATGAAGGAGAGCCGTTTTGGTGACCTACAGGTAAGTGATGTCCGCCTCGTCAGTTTTTCTGAGGGGATTCGACCACAAACTATATTCTGCACATCAGCATTAAATATTCGAATTGAGAGAAATAATAATCGTGAAGGTAGAAATCCTATAAGTGGTGTCTATCAACTATAAACAACTATTTTGGACAGCTAATGAAGATAAAGAAATAAAATGGAAAATGTCTGACTCAATGTTCAAACAAGAAGAGGATAAGAACGAATGAGCAAATGTTTCATCTCACATCAAAGTAGAGAAGATATAGTAGGCTATTGTATTGGGTTGTTGGGGATATTCATAAACATCCTTCAACAGGGGCCGGTTTCAAGTTAATAACAGGTGAATAAGTGACAAAAACTGATTTTCTGATCTCAAAAAACTATGAATCTACGAGTTATAAGTTACAAGTAAAAGTACGATTGTAATACTTTCAAGATTTATATGTGAATGCATCAACCAAATGAGTTGATTTTCATTCAAAACATGTATTCTCAGGAATATATCATGGAGATGGTGTTTATATTAATATTTTGTTCGGTTATATCACTTGACAAAAATTCATCCACCGAGTAAACGCTGTGTTTCAGTAGGAGCTGTTTGACAGCTAGTTCAAATTTATATGAGCTGAGCTTTTCGATTGATTCGGACACCTTATTGTATATATTCAAATTAATTGAGTTTTTTGATGATGTACTGAGCCGAAATCTATGATTGATGAGCTGAGAGTTATTTCTAATAGGATAGCTGTGAAAATATTTGTATCTATCATAGTAATGGATGTGGTTGTGTATTTCAAGTAGACAATAATAAACATACAATGCAAGAAGTGTCTATATTTCCAATTCTTTGAATAACGGTTCACAGGATTCTCTGTAGGCAGCTTTGGCGATCACCCTGACAGCGTTTTTTTGCTGTATGAAGGAACACTTCTGCTTCTGATGAAATACCTCTAAAATAAAGTATATAAAGGAGCATTTTATTGATCATATAAGCCTTCATCATCATCTTGAAGATTTCGATGAATGCTCTCCTGTGGAAAAAATCAAATGAAATTTTATGAAAAGTTAACCAATTGATGACCCCCATGTGAAATAGTACAAGAATCGCCTTGATTTTCTTTTTAAAATCATCAAGAGAGATAAGTGCTATTATGAGCACCACATACAAACAAAAAAATATATATCACAGGAAATTGATGAAAACCTGATCTAAAAACGATATGGAATATTGTGAGAGAGATATTAGAGGTTCTAGTTAATCTAAGACATATATTGTAATGGAAGGCAAAACAGAAAACATAGCTGAAGAGTATAGTACTTATTTAACAGATACCGTGGAAACTTTGAAGAAAATAGATCAATAACGATAAGTCTATGTTCATAGAACCAAAACAAATAGTGGAAATTGGAAAAAAATCAGGAATAAGATGTGCAGTGGAGATGATCAAATACCAACCAGAATTATAAAATCAATTATAATATATGTATATGTTTATAAGTGTTTTATTAAATTTTTTAAATTCCACACTTTTGGACTGGAACTATACATTACATTAATTTAAATTCATTCCTACATAACTGCCATGAATGTACTAGTTATGAAACATGGTTATATTATAAACTATCTATCTATCCATCTATGTATGCATTGTTTTTGCAAGATGGATAAATACGATTTAATATTATTATTTGAATACCTATTGGCAGAAATTATAAACGCTTGATGATTCGTACACATAAAAAACACCCTTGTGCAGGCTCCAATGACACCGAAATTTATTTCAATTTGTTTGACAGTTTGTTGAAAATTTTGCAATGACTTGTTCAATTCCTATATTGGAAGTGTCAATTTTTTTGGTGTAGATTGACAAATATTGTGAACTGTTGCACACGTTTCATTTACTGTCATTTATGTATGACGTTTTTGTACAGAGCAAAATGTTTCTAGATTGAAATTGACTATTAAAGATGTGGTTTTTGATTTTATAAAGAAAAATAATAGTTATTTATGTACCAAGGACGAAAAACTGTCTATTATAGTCGAGCCTGCAAATTGATAGCCGAGGCGCAGCCGAGGATAGCAAGCAGGCGAGACAGTAGACAGTTTTTCGCCGAGGTGCATATTACATTTTTTCGTCGACCTCTACATACCTTTATGAAAGTAAGTACTCGCATGTTTGCTGGCCTCAGCTACGTCCAACTCTTCGAACTGCAGACTCGATCATAATTTTAATGAATATAAACAAAATGTATTTGAAGTGTAACAACTCTCTATTTCAATTATACTACAAAATTAAATCAATCTCGAAGATGAATATTGAACGTACAGTTTGTGCAATTATTGATATTAATTCCTGCTGTCGAAGAAGATGCAAGAGACAAGTTTTGATTTTGGGTTTTGATTTCGTAAATAATTAATTTGACAACAGCAAATGACAGTTATTGTCACAGGCGCCTATGTATTAATTAAAACGTGGATTTACGAAAATGACTCAATCGCCGCTCTCGTACCGTGCCGTATCATAGTGACCACAGCGGACGAAAAGAGTTTGCGGACGAAAAGTGTTTGCGGACGAAAAGTACTTGCCTTCCGGAAATTAGTACGTAAAATGTCATTTTTTGCAGAGGTCGACGAAAAAAGAATTTGTTTCTTTGAACAATAACCACAAATAGCCTATACACATCCTCTACATTCATTTACGTTTGATGATGAAATAAGAAGTATAACCCTTATTTTGTTTCTATGGTTTCAACACTCCCAAATATGAAAACTTTTTAATTACTCTAGAACTTGTAATTACCAAAATTCGACTAGTCTGGTCTCAGTGTTTAGTTACACAGTGCGTTGATATAGTTAGGAAACACCTCAAAATATTCTGTATTAAGTATATATTTTCAAGAGAAACAGGACTGGCTTCGGAAAATTTTCCACGGACAGAAGGTCAGAAGCAAAATATGCCAGGAATGACAAGGAAAGCAGGACCGGTTGCACAAATTCTCGCAAGAACTTTGTGAAATTAAAAGCTACATAATTACTCGATACACTAAAAAATCGGAATAATACAGAATTTGGAGGTATCCCAGTTGAGACAGAAAAACTTTCGTCAATATAACATACTTCAATCACTGGGTTGGATGGAGTTCTTCTTGTAAAGTTATTTCAATGCTCAATGCTCAATGTGAGGTAAAAATGGAATTAGTTGTTCGTATTCTCATGTCATTTTCAAACTTATATTTATTGAAAAGTTCATCAAGAATTGTAAAATGAATGATTTACCCCCAGAAATTGAAAATTTAGCTAATAATGCAGTTGATAGATTAATGCCTGAAAAGTCTAAAAGTGTATACGAAATGCCTTCAAGTTTATGCAATTGTTACTCAATGCTACGAAACACGTTGTTAATTAAAAAAATGTTGACATAAGTAAGTTTAGTCACCTGATTGATTTTTTTAATGAAATACCGATTCTACAAACCCAAAAAGTACAGAATTTTTACTAAAGAGAATATGAATTATTAATGATCTGAATAACTCCCGAGAGCTTTAGCTCGAGGGAGTTATTCTTTGATTATTAATGTTCATTATGGTCGAGTTAATTTTTCATAAAATGCAAGTTACTCGAGATGAATTAAAGAAAATAATAGTAGCAATTTGTCAAGGTAGAGTGATATTCAGGAAGATTATTTCATGAAGAGCTTAAAATCATCCATATACTCGTTCATAAACGTTTCAACATTTAATTCAACCCGTATTTTAACAACCATTCTGTAGTAGAAGATAACTCGAAACGAGTCATTTTAATTTCAAGTGACTGAGTTATGTCAAACTTTGACATTTATACAGACAAAAGAGAGCCGCGAATATTTCTTTGTGTACATGAATAGCCGTGTTTACCTAAATTACCACTTGTTTACCTAAATGGCCGCTATGTGTGAATGGAATAATCGACATAATTGTATTTTTATTTTCTCAAGCTTCCTTCTTCCCAGGTTGAAATGTTACATGTAGGGGAGAACTTTGGGGAAGAACCATATAGGAGCAGGGAATTTAAAGTAATGATATTACCTGCCTGCGTTTCCTTCACATTATACGACAGCAAACTGCCATTGTCCAAACATCCTGCTATTCCAAGACCAACTGCTTGAAATAATATTCACGGAGATAAGGGCATTCAACGCGAAAGTCTCGATGAGCTATTTCTCAAAAGGGTTTACCGAAACCTCTCGAAATGTATTTATTAGACAGTTAAGGTGTCGTTGTAGCAGAGTATGTAAATGGTGTGGTGCAAGTCGAAGCCAAGATAATGGAGTCCCTAATCCCCAGCACAACCGGTCCAGAATAAACACTGCCAGATTTACATTCGCAGAAATCGTCTCGCTGCGAAATTCGTCATCTCCTCGCGATTGGCTGGTTCGGATAATAATATTAAAAAGCAAGAACTTCGAACGAACGTTTCAAGTGAAACACTGAAATACAATAAACAAAGTTTACTTTAATGTGGGGAAGGGCGGGGATGGTTTGGACAACGGGTGGGTATGGACAGCTTTAGATTTCCCGCAAATTCTGCTGTTTACGTGAATACTCGTTCGGCGTGTCGGTTCAATGGTCTCCTCATTGAATACAGCAGGTTATGGTTTGAGTAGCTAAGTTGGAAAAATGTATTTTAGAATAGAAATTTATTTACGTATACTGAGCAACAAACAGAATGATTTTCACTTACATGTTACACAGTTGTTAGGAGTTTCTTAATACATAAAATTCATTGAATACAATGGTACATTTGAAAAATACAATTATAAAGTAAAAGATACAATAAAAATACAATACTACCGATAGAGATAAGTTAATATAGTTAGGAATACCATAAAATTAAATTTGCCAGATTCCGGCACATTTGAGCATTCGAAGGAGTTGTCCCTCAGTAATAATAATAATATCATTCATTGATGGATAAAAAGAACCATATACAATAATGAAAAAGTGTATAAATGATACATACTCGATAAGTAAGTGAACACTTGTTTCGAGATATAAATACAATATTAAGTATAAAAAGTCGGAATAACATTACGAAATATGCAGCACATTTAAAAAAGATAAATAATAATAATTGAGCATAACTTAATAACACAATAATGAAAACACTTTAAAAGTACAATCATTTAGAAATGTAGAAGTTATCCAAGTACGTCTTTATTTTAAAAGAACTGCTACAAACAAGACATTGTGTAAATAGAAATAGTTATGACCAATAACAATTATTGAGCATTACCAAAACAACACAATAATACAAATATTTTTAGAGTACATACAACCGTTTTGAAATGAAAAAATTATCGAAACACGTTTGTTTTTTTATTATATATATATATATATATATATATATATATATGTTCCAGTGACTGTAAAACAGTCGAAAACAATCCTTTAGGAACTCACTATACCTTTGTATAGATTGTATGGCATATGTCCGACAGAAAACAACTACTTCTCTGGCTAATACCTCGACAGATATTGAATTATATCTGTCAAACATATGTGCAAAGATCCTTACTTTGAAGGAACAACTTTGCAAGAGCTCTCAGAGACAGACAGCAGGACACCGCCTGATCCAAACAAGGAACCAACTGCAGACCGGTTTCGGGATGAAATCCCTCATCAGTGCAGTCCAGGTTATCACGGTTGTATACACGCGGGGGCCCGGTGCCCGTCATCGGTCGCCGGGATGAACACTGCAATCGTTTACAGGATCCACCACGGCAACAGATTAGAGAGCGCTCCAGAAGGACATTTCGGATGCGAAATGATATATGCTGAGTACTTGTTTCAAGGAGCAATAAATGTTCCAGTGACTGTAAAACAGTCGAAAACAATCCTTTAGGAACTCACTATACCTTTGTATAGATTGTATGGCATATGTCCGACAGAAAACAACTACTTCTCTGGGTTTTCTGTCGGACATATGCCATACAATCTATACAAAGGTATAGTGAGTTCCTAAAGGATTGTTTTCGACTGTTTTACAGTCACTGGAACATTTATTGCTCCTTGAAACAAGTATTCAGCATATATATATATATATATATATATATATATATATATATATATATATATATATATATAACACGTTGCTTTTATTTGTTATGTTCCTATATATTAATAATTAGATATTTTTACCCACGGACATATTCCTAACTCGCTGATTTGTGTAATGATAGGAATATTCAAAAACATCAATAAAATTCTATTCTATTGCATTAATATATTTTTCACCATCTCACGGATTTGATCAATAGTTGCTCATTCATTCTTTCTAGGTGAGACATTTTATTTGTGAAGAAGACATTTATGCATTGAGTTGTTATTCATATTCACATGTATCAAGTTATTTCATTAAAAAATAAGCTCGTTAATTTTTTTTCAATCTTTGGTGATATAATTTAAATAATCCCTCAATATCTGAAGATGCTAATCCTGAGTACTGTAGTTATTTATATTTGGTACCTCGAAATAATATTATTTTCTGTCAACTCGAACTGAGCTTTATATTAGGGTCTCACTGGGCATGCAGCAATTCAATTCAGTAGGTATAACTGTTCACTACGTCCCCTCGTTTCAATATTGAAGGAGAGAGTACACGAAAGGGGAGGTACAAGGGAGTTTCAATCTGGTTACATCCTTACTAACAACGCCGTTAGTAACTTTGTAAGATTGACTAAGTTTCTCGCCTACACTACCTCATTATGTTCGGTCATTGTCCATGGAACGGCATGTGATAATAAGAGTAACTCATATCGAATATTCTTCATACGGCTTTATCGGTTTTCAAATTGTGGACTAATTGAACATTAGGGAATTATAAATTCATAGTTATCTAACAGGTAGGAAACAGATAGTGAAATTCCCAGAGAATCGATCGCACATTGAGAATAATACAGCTGGCGTACCACAAGGCTCGGTTCTGGGCTCTATTCTTTTTCTGCCCCATCTAAATGATATGGTATCCGTTGACATCAGTGGAAAGTTCACAATGTTTGCAGATGATACACCATCCTTTGGCGTGGGACTAATGAAGACAATCTCAGAGATGACCAATGTTCAGATCTTTGTAACGCTAAACAGTGGTGTGAGTTGAACTCATCATCTTTCAAAACGAATAAAACAAACTTAGTTTGCTTCAAGTTCAGTATTGATGACTTACTTAAAGAAAATAACACTAAGTAAAGATAATAATACCCACACAACGTTTTTAGGAGTAGTCATAGATAATAAATTGAAATTAGACAACCATGTAGTCCTATGCAAAAAAATTGATTCTGGCTGCTATGCTATGATTTGTTTCAGATGAACTCAATCAATTCTAAGCCAGAATGGAGTATTTTTCTTGATCGAGTCTCTTTTGAGATATGGAATTGTCTTCTGAGGTTTAAGCAGTCAGCAACTATTGAATTCAGTATTCGTTTTGCAAAAAAGGCTCTCAGATACATATGTGAGGCAAATGTTCAAGATCTAACTGTAACTTGTTCGTTCCTTTTGGAAACCGTGTGTCTAATACACAGAAATTATTCCAATTCAGCAGTAGTAGACAATGACAAACGATATCATACAAGAGGAAGTTGGAATCTACCTTTGCCAATCCCAAAACTAGCAATAATAAAATTTTCTTTGATATATGAAAGCAAGAAAATATATAACCGATTCGCTAGAGGACAGTAACAAATTTGAAAGAGTTCAGGAGATTAAGTAGTATTTCTGTAAGAAGCCTACTATGACATAAACGAATATTATAATGATACAATTCAACGATTACTGTTTTTGTTGCAAGTATTTCCTTTGTTTACCTATCTGTGAAGTTTTATTTATTTTGTATTCTTGAATTTTCATGAGTCATACAAGTTACATTTACTTTGTCAATAACGATTGCTTCTTGGACATTGACTGACTGAAAATATATCAAATAAAATGTGAAATACTATTCAAAACTGCTTTGCTTCCATTGTCATGGACAATTTATTGTATTGAATAATTTTTGTCCAAAAATATCAAATATATTCATAACCACTCAGATTATAGGAAACCTAGAAGAAACGAAAAGATGAAGTTCATTCAATTCCATCTTGAATATCAGTTTTGGAACACAATTCAAGTTGGTTAGCTAGCGCGAGAGGGGAGTGTGCAAACTTAAACAAACGCCTCATAATTTCTCGAACTCCAGACTGATGTAAGTAATGAAAATTTAATTAAGAATAGAGAATATCAGTCAAAAGTTGATTAAATCTGACTGAATATATTTTCGCCGTAGTTTCGTTTGCTGAGTAAAGATCGTGCGAGATTTTATAATTTAATAATGTTGGGAGGAACAACAGTTTTCCGTTGAATATTTGCTCCTTTGCTGTGAAGGTTAGAGTGCATACAGGGTCCAGAAGCCGTGAAAATATACCCCTGCTCTAACGACATATTGATTAGATGTACAGGGTGTTATTTAAGTACGTGGCCAAACTTAAAGGGGTGATTCTTTGAGTGACTCTAAGACGAAAAGTTCATATAAACATAGGTCCGGTAATGCTTCGTTTTCAAGATACAGGGTGTCAACATTTTTAAAAGAAATCGTTTTTGTCGTAAATATCTTAATAACCCTTCAACCGATTTTATTGAAATTTGGCAGTGTTATTGAAGGTCGTAAAGGGCGAATTTAACCCTAACTATATCAAAATTATCATGTCTAGTGGCGTCCCGGAAGGCACTTTAACAAATATATTTGACAGAAAACATGTGCGCCACTGATTTTTTTGCAATTTTTGTATTTGTTTCACATTGAGCAACTGAAATTACAACTTTTTTATATGAAGAATTTTTTTCGTATCTTGCTTGTTTTTTGAGAAAAAACATAAAAATCACTTCATTGCACGTCCCTGGCACAACACAATAAAAAATTGTTTTTATAGGGTTTTTAATGATTACAGGTGAATCTGTTATGCTTAAAAATTGTTTGTTTCATTTGGCCAATGCGTGCATAGTGGTAACGCCGGAAATGCCAAAGCAACATCAAACAAGAAACACCCTTTATTAAAACCACACTGAAACAAAAATGGTACCTAGGCAATTTGTTTCTGTAAGAATACATTCAATAATAACTAACACAAGACTTACAATGGTTGCTCAAAATGTCCTCCTTCAACTTCAATGCAAGCATTAACTCGTCTTAACATCGATTCCCGAACACGTTGAAATATTTCCGGCGTATGTCTTATCTGATCACATGAATCCCGTATTCGTTGGATTAATTCTTCTTCAGTGTTGACTGGAGTTTTATAACCGAGGGACTTTAAATGTCCCCAAAGGAAAAAATCCAAGTGATTTAAATCCGGTGACCTGGGCGGTCATGACTGTGGACCTGCGCGACCGATCCAGTGTTCTTCATAAGTTTCATCCAGAAGTTGACGTGCTACTATGCTGAAGTGAGGTGGAGCCCCATCGTGCATGAACCACATTGCTCCTCTTACTGCCAGTGGGACATTTTCTAGTAGTACAGGTAATACAAATTCCAAAAAATGACGATACTCTTGACCATTTAATCTCGGGGGTAAAAAATGAGGTCCAATGAGATAATCTCCAACAATACCAACCCAGACATTCACGGAAAACTGCTGTTGATAATTATTTTCTATAACCGCATGGGGATTTTCTTCTGTCCAGATATGGTTGTTATGAAAGTTCATAATTGAATTGTGGGAAAAACACGCTTCATCGGTAAATAATATACTGGATAAAAATGTCGGAGATGCAACCTGTTGTTGCAAAAGCCACGTAGTATAAACAACTCGCTTGGGAAAATCCGCAGGAAATAACGCTTGAACACGCTGTATGTGGTGAGGATACAGTTGGCACTCTTTCAAAATCTTCCATACAGTAAAGTGAGAAATGTTTAATTGTTGTGCAATATTGCGTGTGCTTGTATCGGGGCAACGCTCAACTTCATGTAAAACTTCTTCCTCCAGCGCCACTGTTCTTACCGTGGCAGGTCTCCCATTAAGAGCAGCCGACCTTTGAAAGGTGCCTGATTCGCACAGTCTTTCATGTATTCTCACAAATTTTTGCCTATTTGGAACATTTCGATGAGGATATCTTTCTTGATAAATGCGTCTAGCCGCTCTGGAATTGCCTTGGGCCATTCCATAGACAAAATGCATATCGGCCATTTCCGAGTTTGTAAACTGAACCATTTTCAAATATCAGTAACAAATTTGATATCTCAAAACTCTTGAAAACACTTCAAATAATTACTATCAAATAATTACGTATGTTCCGTTTCAATTTGTGACAGTTATGAAGTTAAATTTGTTTGAACATTTGTTGTTCCTTCCATGGCCCTCTTACTTTAGTTTCAAAACACTGCAGTAATACATAACAACATTATTTGTTTCATCGAAAACAGGTAATATGAGCGAAAAAAATTAAAAGATGACTTCCATGTAATATTAATTGTTTAATCATAAATAAAAATGTCTTTATTGCATGTCCATGGACAACAATGAGCCCACTTTGCAGCACGAGCCGAAGCCAAGAGCCGAAGGCAAGTGCTGCAATTCATACATACATATTTTTTTTTTTTTCATTACATTAATTTTGATAGAAAATTCTAATACTAGAATAGAGTATTGATATGAAAAAATATTAGTAAGACCCCAGTTTTTGATGGTTTAGTAGTTGAAATGTTTTATTGTGTTGTCACAGGGATGTGCAATGAAGTGATTTTTATGGTTTTTCTCAAAAACAAAGCAAGATACGAAAAAAATTCTTGATATAAAAAAGTTGTAATTTCAGTTGTTCAATGTGAAACAAATACAAAAATTGCAAAAAAATCAGTGGCGCGCATGTTTTCTGTCAAAAATATTGGTTACAGTGCCTTCCGGGACGCCACTGGGCATGATAATTCTGATATAGTTGGGATTAAATTCGCCCTTTACGACCTTCAATAACACTGCCAAATTTCAATGAAATCGGTTGAAGGGTTATTAAGATATTTACGACAAAAACGATTTATTTTACAAATGTTGACACCCTGTATCTTGAAAACGAAGCATTACCGGACCTATGATTATATGAACTTTTCGTCTTAGAATCACTCAAAGAATCACCCCTTTAAGTTTGGCCACGAACTTAAATAACACCCTGTATATAAGCGGTTTCGAAATCCTATTAGCCCCCTGATATATAGTTTCTGCTCTAATGTTGTCATATCCAGGAACTTTTTTCTTCTTGAGTTGGGATATAATATTTTTTGTTTTATCTTCCTTTGCTCGTTTCAAAAATATTATGTGGTTGAATTTATGTACTATTTCTGAATAATTTACGTTTCTGTTTATATTATTCGCTAATTCATTACCTAAAGAAATAAATAATTGTTGAAGTTATCTTATATTTTAATTGGATCTTTCATTGTTTAGTCGTTTTTTGTTTCTATCATATTTACAGGTACTGGTTCTTGTTCAGTTATTATTTCATTGATATTTTCCCTGTATTATATTGATTTGGTTTCTTCAATTATCTTTTCAAATTTTTTTTCTTTTAACTTCGATATTGCTTTTTCATCTTTTCTGTTCGATTTTTATTATTATATATTTTGAACACTTTTTCAAGTTGGTTTTTATGATTTGAATAAACTTGTTTACTCCTTGATAAATATTGGTACAGTGATAGACATCACTCCAGTCGACAATCCCTAGTTTCTCTATAAATAATTTCCCGTCTAGTTTCTTATAGTGTTTTCATTATTATTATTTCCAGCGCAATCACTATCTGGTTGATAGTTGTAGATGGCATAATATGAGGAAATACAATTTGAAAAATATGTAAAACGTTTTTCTGACTTTTTTTCGATTGTGGTAAGAAAATTGATACCTATATTAAAAAAAATTACCTTCTGTCTCTAAAAAAATGAGTAATCTGAACGCATTAACTTGAAGCTATAATATTGTTTACATACAGCAAGTGCTTTGAACATTAGATAATTCACTTTGTATAATGTCAGGTCAGTATTTTACTAGCGCTGGAAAAGTGTATATTCATATTTATCTACTTTGTGTTTCTGAAAAGTATATCATAACAACAGAGACACGTGTTACAGGCATAATACAACAGTTTATTTGCAATAGAGCTAGGTGTTCCTACGATAATGAAACTGTTCACCTACTTGTTGATATGCGACCAGATCGGGATCAATCGGTAGTAACCGTTGCACTGATCATCAACGTTTTCGCAAAACTGTCCTCATTCCAATTCCAGCATTTGAGTTAGTAGTTGTATGTGGGCGTGTTACTTCGTGTGCCAGAATTATACTATTATTACTGTTGTGAGTTGTGTGAATAGTATTAGTTTGATTTATGTATTTTACTTGTAGGTATGTAGAATGAGGATTTTTACCTAACATTTCTAGAATATTGACATTTTATGTATAATAGAATCAGGATAATTTTCCCAAAAAACTGAACAACAGTTTTGTTTCAATAAAAATATTAAAAATGTACATATTTTCATTTCATTTCTTCATTAGGCATTTTTTATTTCCAATTTTCAGAACGTTCTAATTCTACATCATGTTATGCATAACTTGGGTTTGTTATGATCATAATGAGGAAAGACATTAGCATTCATACTGATGAATACAAACAGATTCAACAAGGTTCCGAAATTTTTAATTAAGAAACAGGCTATACTGGGTGATGGTACGGTAAGGGTATGGCCAGAGGCGATGATTTGTTTAAAAGAACCGTCAAAATGTTTTATACTTTGTGATATACCCCCAGCCAACCCCCTGTAGAATCATACAATCAACAATAAAAATCCTATCGTAGAACAAACTACAGAAGGAGAAGATCTAACATAAATACTCGTATTCCAGATGCACAAAATGTTCCAATCGATTATTCTTCGGAAGCACAGGTGGCCAAAGATAAAAGTTGTTATTGTCTTAGGAATTCACAGACTATAAAAGTCACGAGGATATATTTATAGATGTAATAAATATAATTCCAACACGCGTTTTTGACTAATGTCACTATTATGTTAGTTTATTATTCATTATATTAAAATATATAGCTTCATGAGTGTATAAAATGACTCGTAAGTGTATGTACTTTCAGTATCCTTTCAGTATCAGTTCAGTATTCTTCGGTATCTAGTTAGTTCCGGGCAGAAGATATGTTTCGCGAATTTTAATCGTCAATTCGCAAGTCAGTTTTCGGAGTTTTAATTCCTAGTCGTAAGAATGAATCGAGAGTATCATCTCAGCATTTTTGCAGCATCCATTCAAGTTTTCGTTCAGTGATGTCCAGAATAAAACGTTTTTATTTCAATATGTAGTTTGAGACAGTTCGTTACGAAATGGCGTATTGTTGAGACAAATCAGAGCCAGCAACAAGTTTAAGTAAAGTAGATACGGCCATATGGATCTGTGTACCCAAGTATATAGTTTTCAATCTGTTAGTTCCTGTGAAGAATAAACGTCGAGTTTTTATATCGAAAACAAAACAAGCGCTCTTCGTACCTAAGTAAAGAAAGGTGAAGTTCTACGATCACAATATTAAGTACAGTATTTCTAAGCCCTTCAATGAAAATTCGCAATCTCTCTGGAATACCTGAAGGCGCCGTCCCATCATAAATCGTGTTGAACCGGGGACACGCGACGTTCCCTCTCACATCTGGTGTATTACGTTCGATGATGGTTATCTTATGTGAGTAGGTCAATGACCATATATTCCCGTGAAGAAATATTTGTCACAGCTGTTTGTACCCATTTTGGCCTATATAATGAACTAAAATATTCTTTTTTATATTTTTGTCTCAGATATTTGTTTTTGTTTTACAATCAATTCTGTTTGCGTATTTCTGACGTTTTGAAAATGACTTTTGCTGTAGACTCTTTTTGTAAGAAATACGTTTTTACCATTTTCTTTTAATAATTGTTTTTGACCTGCACCGGGTGATACAAAACAAGTTTTTACAGTTATTTATCTTTACCAAATGTTTCACTTTAAGATTGATTAAGCCATTCTTTTTCTCGTTTTGAATCTCAGTAAGAGTGGCTAGTGTTTCGTGTTTTTTATGATGTTGTCTTGTGTACCATTCACTCATTTTATAGTTTTTAAACAAATATTGTTTTGATGCACTGTATACCTTTGCAGTGAGATTTGCATGTTGTTCAAACGTTTAACGGTCTGTCTATATACAAAGTGAGATCCTGTGATTTCACACCGAGAATTTAAACCGATATTTTTTGTTTTATCTTTAAATAAATTAATTTTAGTTATATCAATGTTTGACTTTTCTTCCTCCTCTCATATTAACAAGCATTCTATACTACGTGTTGTGACGAACCATAAATAAATCAGTGAAGCTTTCTTCAGCCGCTCGAAGGAGGTTTTCACGGTACGACGACCTAACAGCGCTTCTCTTTTGTTTTCGACACCTGATTAGTCTAGTGCCAAAATAGGAGTGCGCTGTCTCGTCAACGTATCGTTTCGTGTGAAGCACCATATCAGGGTGTTCCACAACTTCTTTCCACATGAACTTATAGTTCACGAAAAAATGTTGTCATGGAACTGCAATCTCTTTATCCAGTTGTTCTTGAGTAGTGTATTTTGCTAGCCTGTATATGCCATGCAGGTACGTTTTTTCATAGTTTAAACTGAATCATTGCTACCTTGTTGCAACCGAACCTTTCATATCATTTCAAATTCAAGAATGAAACGAATGTGTTGAAAATAAGGCTTTATAAAAAACAAATGATCCTTCTTTGAAGAACTAATAACTGTAAACTTAGGGCAAGTGGATATTTCAATTGAGTCCGTTGTATCCTGATACAAAAGATGGAATGAAAGCTATTAAAGGTAAGACAATAATAAACTACCCACAAGTGAGTAATTTGAGGCCAAGTAAACTAAAATTACTGTAATAATCTAAAATGTTGCTGCAGTAGAATACTGTATAGTAGCAACTAATATATTTTTAGTAGATTTAAGTATATGAGTTATTTGAGAGTAAACCATTCTTCATCAATGGTAAATTTACTTGTCACTAGTAGTTATCAAACTGAGCACCTACTGCAAATAAAACGTAGATTGAGGCTAATAAAATAAAAAGTTTGCTTCTAGTAAAGAGTGTAATATCGTTAGGTTACATCAATAACAGCAAGTGATCAAATTCAGGAATCTAATTTTTCTAATAGCTAATAAAGCGTGTACTTGTCCCACATAGTATGAAAATTTTCACTTGGTGGTATGCAAATTTTACTTGCTACTATTAAATTTTTTTTTTCCGTGGGAGTAACATGGACTAGGCCAAATTTTGCTTGTCTCTTTCTGTAGTCCGCTACTGGTAAACAAAGCATTTTTGAATTCGAGATATCTTGGACCGAATCTCCTGGAAAACAAACGCGAAACGGAGCAACAGATTAAAGATCGATTCGGGAATCATAAGTCACACTTCGCAGGCCTGTTTGGGCTCGAGAGGATCCCGTATAAAGCACTCGATGGAGATAAAGCAAACACTATTTTTGTTTCCTAATAGCTAAGAGCTGCTTTATCCCCAAAACGCACCGGTAAGAATGTTCAGGAATAGCAAGAAATGAAATAAATAAACTAACATCTCGAGAAAATGCTCGAACAACCAAAGGAATGGGATAATTGAAACAGTTGGAATATGTTTTGTTGGGGCATATGGGAATTGTTGAATGTTTCTTCTACGGAATCATCAGACATGAGACGGCGTTCACCAAAAGGATATAATTCTTGGATAGTTTGGCAAATATTTCTCGAAAAGACTCGTTCTGTATTTAGATGGAAGTTGATACATAGATCGAAAAAAAGCACAGATATTATAGTCTGAAAATACTGTGAGCTCATACATTATTATTCAAATATATTTGTTGTTCATTTAGTTAGTTAGTTCATTTATTTAACGTTACTTGGTTCATTTTTTTATTCTCCTCACTCTTACCCTCTTAGTGAATGCCCCTTAGCCTTAGCTTAAACCAGGTTTTACCTGATATAGTGTGATCAACAAGTTGAAAACTGTGAAAAATAAAGATAAAGCTCCTAAAAATATGAGCGATAACTCATTGGATTGGGAATGACCAATGGAAAATGGTTTTTAAGGATTTTACCGCACTAAAATTGCGGTTGTTATTAACAAAATAAGTTAAAAAAAGGTCTTTTGTTTTTTGGTAATCACTCAAAAACTATCAATATTTGAGAAATTTTTAAAAAAGTTCCGTTAAGAAGAAGAAATTTTCAATAAAAATGTTCGTACTCCTGAAATTCTATCTACATTATTAATAATTTTAATATAACGCTAAAAATAGTGCTCCGCAAGGCTGTTACAGCACGGGCGCACTGCTGCAAAAGAAGAAGTATATCACAGAAAACTATTTTTCTATAGCATTAAATGTTGATTCGAAATTTTGAATAAATTATGGTATCAAGTTGTAGCGCGACAAAAGACTCTGTGTCTTTTGTTAGCTCTTGAACTGAGATATTCAGTAAATTGTATTGGAACTGTACTCTGTCTGTACCGCCATCTATCATATCATATCTATAACTATTAAAAAGTAGATCTGATCCAAGATGCCTAGATTCAAGGCTAGGCGACCCGTCTGTCCATCGCGTCATTGTAGGGTTGCATACACCACTGGCTGCCGGAGCGGCGGTTGCTACGGTATCTCCTTTAAACTTTTTGCGGCATTCTGCTACTGTTTTTTGTCTTTTGCAAGAAATGAAAGACTTTCTCGAGTTACTGAAAATATGTAATATATTTGCGTGAAAACTTTGAGCATAGAACAACGTTAGAAATATTCACTTGCTAAGTTTGAACCATTGGGTTATTTCAATTCGAGAAATCCTCTGGATTGTCGCCTGGTCATATTTCAGGTAGGGCTATTTAGTTTATGCGCCTTTTGTATCATTTCTTATTCTGGTCATATTTCAGCAAACTGATAATTTACTCTGAAGCTCCTGTTGTCTCATTAAACTCTGCATATCCACTGAATTCCTGAGCTTTATTCTGTTCTACGGGTTACCTACCGAATTGGCCAGAACCCCCTTAACCGAGCTCTGAGAAAGTGTACCTGTGCAAAGTGGACACCTGAAAGAATTAATCACCATTGGAAAAAATGTGTGATACTATTATTCAAAAATGTATACTATTGTTAATTATTTTTTTTTTCCAGTCTCCATTTTCATAAATAACATTTAAAAAATTAACCCAGCGGGGAAATATGCGGTCAATACGCCTCACTCCGCTTCTGGCTTGTACGGAAGGTTGACGCTACCGTAGCACTAGTCACCTGTTATCAAATTGACTTTTACATTCTTCTACATCGGCTAACGTCATTTGGTTTTTCTGTAAATTTAATAAACTTATTTACAACTTATTTATTTGGTAGAAAACAATACGTGGAATACGAAAGCTTTCAGTCCCCTTTGTATACCCCTAGCTTCGGTGTTCCTCAGGGCTCAAATCTAGGACCTCTTTTATTCCTATTATTTATTGATGATTTAGCATATTACATTTCCTGTAATTGGGTGTATACCTGTTGGAAATAAAGAGCTATCTATCTATATATCTATCTATCTATCATTTGTAGAATGCTGTTTTTTGTTTTATTGATACAATTTTGTGAATGGTGCGCCATTAAACCGGTAAGTAAACCTCAGAAAAAAATTTAAACTGAATTTTGGAAGAGATTTTTGGATCAAGTATTGATGATCAGATTTGAATATCATTATTGGGGCAAACAAGGCTTCTGACCTAACTGTTGCCAATTGCTACGTTTGACTCATTTACGTGGGCTTTATGATTTTTAGTTTCAATTATTCTCTCGTACTTTGGGGTAATATGCCTCATAAAATGGTAGTGCGGCTAGTACCTCATTTCATATATTCGATGTAATGGATCGAGTACTTTATAGAATTTTTCATCATTCCAGATTGAAACAAAGCCCGCAAACGATTTGATCTTATTTTGTTTGCCTATAGTCACAGCACTCATTGGCTCCAGCCGCTTGACCGGTCATTTTTCAAGCCCCTGAAAACCTATTGGGCTTAAACTTGTCAAAATTGGGTTTACAAAAATCCGGGCTGGTGTAAGTCAGCAACTATTCAAAATGGATCATCCGGGTTCAGAACATCTGGAATTTTTCCGTTTAATCCCGAACAGATTCCTGATTATGCATTTGTCCTTGACGATATAGCACAAGTTCCAGAGGATCTTCATTCAGAACGACATGTCAATGAGGAGCGAAATGCAAATAACTTTCCAAGTGTCCACAGACAATATGTTATTGCAGCCTGCTGATGTTCATGAAAACAGAAATCCATTCGAAGAAATTCTGCCGGTTCCTCGCATGGAATCAGGACTAAGTAACAATAAGGTCATCGAAAACAACATGCTGAAGTGCTAAATATAAGTGAAAATAGAGTATATTTCGTTTTAATTCCGAGAGCTCCAACCTTTGACAGCTGTTTCGTGATAACGCACTCATCAGAAAGGATTTATGGAGCTCTCGAAATTAAAACGAATCCACTCAAGAATTAGTACAGTGAAGGCAAGACAGATATAACAGAAAGTTACTTATGACATCTACAGTCACTAGTTGAAACTTAATTTGACACGAACCAAGGAATCCAAAGTAGGGGTTTGTCTACAAATTGACAGGCAGCCAAGACTTCGTTGTTCTGACCAACCCAAGGTTCAATCAAGTTTCTAGTACGTTATGAGGAACGCAAGCAGAATCTAAGTGAAAATAGAGTATATTTTGTTTTAATTCCGAGAGCTTCAACCTTTGACAGCTGTTTCGTGCTAACGCACTCATCAGAAAGAATTTATGGAGCTCTCGAAATCAAAACGAATCCACTCAAGAATTAGTACCGTGAAGGCAAGACAGATATAACAGAAAGTTACTTATGACATCTACAGTCACTAGTTGAAACTTAATTTGACACGAACCAAGGAATCCAAAGTAGAGGTTTGTCTAAACACTTCGTTGTTCTGACCAACCCAAGGTTCAATCAAGTTTCTAGTACGTTATGAGGAACGCAAGCAGAATCTAAGTGAAAATAGAGTATATTTCGTTTTAATGTAAAATATATATATATATATTACATCCAAGTGTTGTACATCTTCGCACTTGATTTTACCGTACTGATGAGAGCTTAAGCTCGAAACACGTGTCTACGGTTGCAGAACATTTTGAGGGTTATACCCAATAACTTTTCTACTTATATTTTCGCTAAATCTATCCTTATATATATATATATATATATATTCATTTTGTATCATTTTAGCGAAAAAAAATAATAAAGACGATTATTATTATTATTATTATTATAATCACCACATACAAGTATGTATAAAACTTCTGTGGATGTTTTGAATGTTTATTCTATTTTTGTATTTCTTATGTGTGTGTATCACTGATTTTTTATATTTAAGAATACACGTTATTATCATCATTATATCTCGATGGCTTCTAATCAGTGGCGTAGGGGAGGGACCCAGTCGCCTCCCCCCCCCCCCCCGAAATATTCCAAAGTTTTGACGATTTGGCAATTTGCCATTATAGGCGCGATCGGTAAATGCAGATCTGACAGCTCGATTCAATCTGTCTGCTCCATTTTCCACTATGAGTAGAGGGAAACCACGCCAACAGATTGAATCGAGCTGTCGTAAAATTAAATTTATAATTTGGAATTAGACTTTTTATAGACGATTTCCGGCACGTGACAAAGTGGGCGTGTCTTCTTTGCTTGGAGGATAACCATCCAAACTGATTCCATGCATTTCAAATGGGTGAAATTTGTTTCAAAGGCTTTTTCCAATTTTAATGGGCTATTTTCATTAAAAATTCAGAAGAGCTCATGTGAATCTGGATTATAAGATCTTGGAGAATGTCCATGATCAAAAGTTATTGGAAATGAAACCTAATAAATTAACTAGGGAATTTGTAATCCAATATTGAAGGAATAATTATGTGGCCTAATAAAACTATGTTTCAATTATATCTCTGAAATTAGATTCATGTATAAGTGTGAGATTTCACATAATTATCATTCTAATAATGTCTTCCGCATCAACCTATTCAATAGGTATATTCATCGGCAAGTCTCTAACAGAAAACAACCACTGCACCCTACGACCGTTGAATTATATGTGTTGAATTCTTGGCGAAGTTTTCTACAAGAACTACTTCGCAGTGCTCTTCATCATCATCATCATTCATTTTAAATTTGTGCTGATGGAGTAAAATTGTATTATTTGAAAGTCTGTTTTTCTTAAGTTTTGAGTGTTACATTTTTGTCGTTTCTGAAAGACCAATGGCAAAGGAACATTATATGAACTTGGATAGAGCCCTGGCTCAAAGACATATGGAAAAGTTTCATGTATAGGATATGAAGATCCATATTGTTTGAAAGGAAAATTGATGACCTGCCACCAGTACTGTATCCAGATATTGTCCTTATTTTTTTGGTTTAGTGTCTGACAAATCTGTTCTTATCTTGGCTAGATCATTTTGTTTTTTATTATTGTCATACCCTATCGGAATCCTATAAAATCCTATTTTATCTCTCAGTCCATTACTGCCACTTCACTACCATACAGAGAAATGAGGCATTGTATACCGAAATCAAAAGCTTCAACTACTTTAACTAGAACCAAAACACATACAACCGCCATCAATGTTTATCCTCCAAGCAACTGACCTTGAAAATTGTGACGTCAGCCGCAGATGGTCTATATTAGCCCCCCCCCTCCAAAGAAATATTCTGGCTACGCCACTGCTTCTAATAGTTAGAAGTGGTCAACCGCTAGGTATTTTCCATGTGATTTTCTTATTTTCCACTCTCCAAATTATCTCCTCTTCCGTTTGTGTTTCTTGTCTGTGGATAAATTAATAACATTCATAATAATAATTCCACTGATGACGGTTAACGAAGGCAAATACGCGTCCGTCGGGTCGGTCCATCTTGAAGCGCAGACCCACTCCATATGCCTGGGTTTGAATTAAGTCAATCATGCAAATTTCATGAATTGGGAACGATGGTCACAGAGGACCGTCAGAGTTTTCATTTTTTACCCCGAATTCGCATGTAGGCATATACATATTTTGGGTTCGCCTTCCTAATTCCATTAGAGGGAAGGCCACGCTTAATTTACCTAATTTCTAGGAAATTAACGTTAGGCCTTTCCTACGTTGCGTAAGGAAAGCAGGGCTCTAGCGGACCAAACAACACCGATCGTCAAAAGGACATTGATGTGTAACGAGTGTCCACCATTAGTCTCCCCAGTGCGCTATTCATCCCAAGGGCATGTGTCCGATCCCCCCTGCATTTGAGTACATTTACTTTAGTTATGACATAAATGGAATATTTATTGCCATTCTTGGTAGGGCGGACTTCAGTCACCCTGAAATTATGAGATATGACTTCTTGAAAACATTCTCTATTGAAATTCATTACTGAAGTCCACAAAATAATTAAATACAAGTTGCGTAGTGAGGTAAAAAACCTACGTCTTCGCCAAAAATTTCATATAATGTGATAAATTTAAAAAATAGGCAATCAAAAAAGGTATCTTTTGAAATTTCAAAATCTACCAGTCTTTGAGTATTTGGTGTTTGAAATTTTTTTAAAAAGTTGCTAGGGGCGAAATTTAGGAAAGGAGAGCAGTGAATGTGCAATGATGTGTCACGCCTCTAACATACCCAGCAGCTCAGTAGGCGTGGATTCGACAATAAAAATTGATATCGATAAGATTGAAATATGGGGTTAATTTTCCGGAGCGCCACGGATTTATCACTAGTGAAAAATCCGAAACCACCCTGATGGAATGGGACAACCCACTGCACCAATATTACTAAAATATTAAACAATAGATACCTGTGAATGGTATAATAGTAATATATAAATATGTAGAGGTTTTTTCTTCCCTTACTAACTTACTTGGACCACAATAAAAGAAATAGGCATGTCCCTTACTAATAAAATATATTGATCGTTACACACCCTGTATGTGCACAGTTCAGCTCACCATACAAAAGAAAATGAAATTAATGTAAAAATCAACCACCAAGATGAATTCAAGTGAAGGCTGTGATTGAGAGTATGGTATTTGAATATATCAATATGAAACCTCCAGAGAGGGCTATGCCTGTGACGTCACGATGATAGCTTACAGTTATGGATACTTACGCCTTAGGGGCAGTCTTATTCTAAACTTATCTGATACTATGTAGATATTCTCAAACATGCCAGTTCACCAATTATTGTGGTTGTAGTTCATCGGTGCCTTGGTGAATACAGGTGCACAGTGGGTACGACACAATCAATCAACGTACATGTACAGCTGGGACGAAGAGGTAACAGTAGCAAAGTGGTAGTCGCAGAGGAGCAGTAGCAGAGTGGTAACACCCTAGAATAAACAATACCAGTCTGACTTCTGATTACACTTGTATGGGGCCATAAGTAGAGCCCAAATGCAAATACTAACCTCTATTAAGTGGGAGGGTTCTGATAACAGCTTTGATGGTCTGTTTGCTGTCTGATAGCGAGTTTCTCGTTCCAGTGGTTTCACACAATGATGAAGTGACTTCTAACCTCAAAAATCCGCAAAGCGAACGGAGATTTCTCAAAAATATAAAGCGTCAAAAATCGCAAACAATATGAGAAACTCTCCTGATATGAATTTTTCCAAGATCCATCAACGATGATCAAACTTTAATTGGAAATCTTCAAAATAGGTCATTCACTCATCAATATCAAATAAGGAAGAGGAAAATATCTCTCAGACGTCAAAGTCAAAACTGTCAATATCTGACAAGGCACTTTCTTGTTCATTAGTGTTCGGTGGGAACAGTCCAGGAACTAACTCGAGCTACTAGGAGTTATGAAAAGAACACCTTAAGATTCAGTGTTGCCAACTGAACCAAGACGAAAACGCCAGCCTCTCAATCTCAGAACCAAACACAAACAAACAAACAAAAGGTCAAGTATTCGAATGTGAAGTAGGTAACCTCAATGACACAAGATAGAGATAGAGTAGGAATGTTACGGTTTTGTGTTCTAAGTACAAAACAATAGACTAACCATAAGTATGTTTACAAAAAACGCTGTCATACCAACTGTCATTAGCTTAAGGCCGGTTCATGTCCGCTCGAACTAGTACAGCAAAGGTAAGTAGTACTAACATTCGGAACAAGCTATACATGACAACGATCAAGTTGTCATTTTTATTCAGTGGCGTACAGAGTGGAAAGAGTATATCAATGACAGAGACTTTCTGATGTTATTGCATTGAAACAGAAAGGGTTTTCTAGTGCAAAATAAATCTGTAACAAAGTTTCAAGGTGAATTTTTCAAGATATGAAAAAACTGAATGTTTACATGAGAACCCCGCTAATTATTGAACTGAAACCCTAGTATTTGTTTCACTCAGTGAAGATATTCTTAATAGGCTTACAAATAGATTACCAATGCAAAAACTGTAAAATTTTGATATTTCATTTTTTTATTAACAAAGATAAAAAAATATTAATAATTTTTTGTGTCTGAATGTTCCGAGTTCTAAGGGTTTGAAGCTTCATATTAATTTATGTTTTTTTTTAATACTATTGTTTAAAAAATTGTTATAAAGATATACATTGTTTTTGAGCAAATACATTTTTTTTCGTAATATATTTATTGGTGAAAATTATGGTTTTTAAAGAAAAAATTATTCCCTGAAAAAATGTATTTGTCCCTAAAAGAGTTTTATTTACTTTTTTCTATTTTTTATTTTCAATTGTTAATAAAAAGTGGAAAATCAAAGTTTTACAATTTTTCCAAATGTTATCTTTTTGTAAGCCTATTCAGAATAACTTAACAAAGTGAAATAAATCCTATAGTTTTGTTCAATAATTATTGGGACTTTTATATTGACATTCAGTTTAGAAAAATATGTTAACTGACAAATGCATAATTATGGAGAAATTGGGATGATTTTTTTTTAACCACGGATCATTGTTATATCCCAATAGTACATGAATTCTATTATTCCTCAATATTCATATATAATATGTTAAAATATTTTTTTGTTTTTGTAGCGCAGTGACGCAACGCGTGCGGAAGCCAGACTACCCGTTTTTGCTCTTTTCTCAGGGCTCTGTAAAAATTATGAATATTGGAGATACTGTTTGGAGAATTGGATTTATTTTCAGTAAATTTGCTGATCTTTTCAGATCTTATTTAACATTTCATAAATCTTTAATAGTTTTCGAGATATTAAAAAAAAAAACAAATCCTCACTTTTTTTTACTCAATTATTTATAACTTTTGCATTTTTTTTGTTTTTTTTGGGACCTCAAACTTTCTACATTATATTACAAATCGAATGACACCATGATCATAATTTTTGGTAACTATACAAAATTTAAAAAAAAAAATGTTACATGTTGACATGTGGGTTGGGTAGATACAGTATGAAATCTTCCTGAAAAAAAGCAAAGCGAGTACCTACAGAGTTGCGACAATATGGAAAAATGAGAATTTTTTCTAAATCCGTCCAAAGTCTATCAAAGTTCAAGAGTTTGAAAAAAAAATTAATTTTCAGAGTTTTTTGAAGATATGGAAACATTTCATTCTTGATGGATTATGAAAGCGATACATTGAACGACCTTGACTGGAACGAGGAGACTATAAACGTCAAAAACCAGAAGGAAAAAGTGCCGTAATTTATCAGAATTTTTCGATCGAGTTGAAGTTTTGCCCCGTTTGTTCAATAAAGAGTATGAAATCTGAAACGGCTCCGGAGATATAACGATTTCAATTTTTGGTCCGTACAGACAGACAGACACCAGAATTTTTCAAAAAGTCCTATTTTTGGTACTGAACATTTCCTCCAAAGCAACTAGTGGTCTAAATCCAAAGACAAAAAAGTTAGGCCCCCTCTGGAAAGCCATTGTATTATTATAAAAAGTGTAAGCATCCTTCGTTCATGATTTTTTTTTATTGGAATGAGGTGGTTGAAACCCTTTATGGGCACCTTATCCGGCCTGTTTCACACATCCCATGAGATAGTGTGGAAGTCCCCTGAGTCCGAATTGAATCCCACTGAACACTTCACATGGTAGGCTCATCCAGCCACCTAGGCTGATCCGATGACACGTAGCCAGATGCCCATTGTATCTTGGGCCATCTGGAGCCATCAGAAAAATTCTGCAGTCGCTGTGGTTTCAACCAGCGACCATCAGCCAGATTGATTTAAACATTGACGCTTTAACCACTCGGCTACCTGGCCCTTGATGGTTACTGGTTCCAGGAAAAGCCCATGAATAGCTCACCTATGAGTTTGGGCGAGCAAGATGGATCCGGGATTAATGCTTATGGCGTGTATTCCAAACACCTATAGCTCCGTGGCAGACGCACACTAGACGGTGGGATCCTGGGTGGAGCCAAACGCTCCAGCACCACAACCATCAGATTTCAACAATAAAAAATAAAGCTAATTTTCAAATCCCTCAAGTTAATCTTAGATACTCATTTCTCATTAGCGGAGCCTCTAAAAAGATCGTAGATTAGAGGCATTGTACAACCACTTGTCTACTAGTTTCGCTGTAGAATAAACCCGTTTAATATGTGTCACTTCGTACTCCTTTGAGTTTTCCACGGGTTATAAACGACTTCGGAACGGTCCTGAACCATGCGAATACACTTCCAGCGAGTTAAGTTGATTTAAAATATGCTCGGCTTGCTTCAAATGCTTTTCAGCAGTGTTCCGCCTTTACGCTGGCTGTACACAATTTTCTTTTGATGTGAAGACGAACTTTTCACGAGCAATACTACATGATTCTTTTGATTAACTGCTGGTGATTAGGGAACGTTCCGTGATTGGTAATTTTAGTCCAGCAAGAGTGGAGGAACTGCAATAAAAACGATGGTTCACATAGACTATCAATAAGAAGTTGAATTTAGTTTAATTTCAGTATTTTTTTTAAGTTTTGATTCTCACGAAGAGGAAAATCCTGTTCATCTTCGCACTTGATTTTACCGTACTGATGAGAGCTTAAGCTCGAAACATTAAGAGTAAGATCCAGCATTCTCGTTACTGAGTTGGATGTCACCTCTAGTTGGTTGTCTTCATAGATTTTGAAAGTTTCGGTGGTGATGTGAATTGTAAATTTTACTTCTTTATTAAAAATATATAGACAAACTGTTCCAAATCAAGTTTACGAGCCCGTTCATATTCAATACTTATTATTATACCAATGCACTTAGTCCCACCCCTCACATTGTACTACGTAAATATGTTTTCATCATGTTCAAAACTTTGATACTGTTCTTTCGGCAGAAGCAGATGTTACCGGTAATGTCAAAAAAAGTTGAACAAACAAACAAATATCCGGAAGACTGCTCAAAATACTTCTAGTTTCTGATGTGAAATATGTGGCCAATTCTGCAGTCCTAAGCCCAAAGGGCGTAAGTCAATAATGAATAGAGAAATTGAGGTAGTCACTTATAATTTCAGGTGTATTTTGAAAATACACCTTTTTTCACTGACGTTTTGGATGGCCAAATTATTTGTTCAAGTCTACGGCTCAGTCATAGGGAACATGTAGAGGGTGACATTTAAATTATGGAAAGAACCAAGATTCGTCCTTTGGGCTTGGGAAGGCAGAATTCGTAGATTTTCTTTTATCGAATTTCATTTGAAAATACACTTTTCCAGTTTATTAATTAAGTAGATAAGTTTTGTGCGAGAAGTCATTTCCGTATTTTTCTAGTTTTTTTTTAGCATGATCCACTAATTTCTCCTGTAGATAGTTTTACTAAACAGTCTGGATTTAAAAATGAAAAGTAGCTCATTACTTCGTTCATGCTGATAAATCGTGTACCTACTGAGTTGATTAATTATTATATCGAAAGACTCGTAGAAGACTTTAATTTGGAATCTCTTCAGACCATCTTGTTTTCTATTCTTTGTGATTAAATGTCAATGTTGGCAGAATGTCCTACGATGTCACCAAATTGGAAACTTCTGCTGCATGCAGAAGTTTCGAAATCGTCTCTGAAACTATCAAAATTATCTATTGTGGAGCTCAATATCTCGCATGCTCTGCCCAGATCAGCAGTAGAACTTTGTAGCAGTTTAGACACCAAATTAATATTTTCCAAAATTTTGCTTTGGTTTCAAGCAGCAAAATAAAATCATAATTACTCGTACTCTTTTGCAAGGAATTTGATTCCGCTCTGTCAGCTGGTTTATTGCAAATTAAAGTAACGGTTGACAAACAATTAGAATTAGAAAGTTTTAGAAAAGAGGTCGAAGGGGCCCCTTGTGGAGCTGGAGCCCCACGCACGGCGCGCTCTGCGGCCCTCTTATCGCCGCCACTGATTCGAATTTTGTATCGTGAACAATGTAGCGTCCGTGGGCTCATCCTGAAGCTAGTACTTCAACTAGTGGTCGTTGTACCACTAGTCGACAAATGTTACACCCATATGAAAAAAAAAATTATATCAGATGTTTATACTTCCCTTCTGGAACGTGGAACGTCCAAGGATCAAGCTGTGCAAAAGAGTGCTTGAATATTGTTTTTTATGCCTAGAATCGATACGGGAGAAATATTGTGATTGCAATATTCATTCTAGATGATGGAAACAGTAAGAGGACAATATTGTTCTCATATGAGTGTTCTAGATGTTCTAGATGCCTGTGCGAGTAGAGGGCGGCAATTATCATTACGAGGATGTATTGATATCTAGTTAGTCTAGACCAGTTCCCTGCATAAACAAAATATTGCGTTACCATAGCAACGACCAATAACTTTTTAGAAGTGTCAGTGTAAAGTTTGACGTCAAGAAAGTAAACCAGAGTTACGCAATTAATTAAAAGAAAACATATGTCCATCGACATTGCGAAAATCGAAAAATTGGAGTATCGAGCCATCATCAAGTACCTGCATTCAAAAGGGTTAAGAGGTAAGCAGAATTACGAGGATATGCTTAATACCCTTGATGATCAATGTCTTTCGTATGCGACCGTGAAAAATTGGACTGCAAGCTTCAAAAGAGTAAGTTTTCCATTAAAGATGATGACCGATCGGGAAGGTCAGTTTCTGTGTCAGTCCCCGAAAATATCGATGCAGTTCATGACATGATTTTAACAGACCGTCGAATTGGGCTAGAACGGATATATGAAGCACTGAATATTTCATACGAACGCGTTCATCATATAGTTCACTTCAATTTGGACATGAGAAAAATTGCTGCAAAATGGATCCCCAAATGTTTGAATGTTGACCAAAAGCGTGCAAGGCTAGTAGCATCGCGTTCGATCTGTGCACGATTTGAAAACGACGTAGACTTCTTAAACCGAATTGTTACTATGGATGTGACTTGGGTACATTTCTACGCTCCAGAAACAAAGCAACAATCGATGGAATGGCGACACTCCGGTTCTCCAAGACCTAAGCTGGAAAAGTTCTTGCTTCAGTTTTTTGGGATTGCCATGGAGTAATCATGATTGATTTTTTGGATAAGGGTAGAACAATAACTGGAGATTACTATTCGACATTACTGACCACTCTACGGGAAAAAATTAAAGAGAAAAGACGCGGAAAGCAATCCAAAGGTGTTATGTTTCTGCAGGACCATGCTCCTGCACACAAATCTCATGTTGCCATGCAAAAAATTCGTGATTTAGGGTTTGAATTACTAGAACACCCCCTTATTCACCAGATTTGGCTCCGTCCGACTATCATCTCTTTCTTCAACTGAAAAAAAGTTTGAAAGGTCGTAAATTTTCTTCCAACGAGGAGGTAATAAAAGCTGTGGAGGTCTGGTTTGCAGAGCAAGAGGAAACATTTTCTTTGAAAGGTCTAGAGACGTTGCAGGTTCGCTGTAATGAATGTATCCAATTAAGAGGAGAATATGTTGAGTAATAAAATATTTTGACATTGAAATTTTGTTTGGTTCTATAGTAGGCTATAAAACCTCGTTTTCAATAAAACCTCGTATGAGCACTGGCGCTGCGGTGCGACTTACTGATTTTTGGTGTTGTATTCTCTTTTCAGCTTCAGGGAAATCCGGAAAACCCACAGGGAGTCGGTGCGCATTCCAAGCAAGCATTAGACGTTTGAATGCGTTAGGACTGTGCAATTTATTTGAAAAATGTACATAATTTTCCAGTTCCATCATAAAGCTTCAACTTTTGAAAGTGGAGCACATTTTTCCTTTCTTTGAGTCACATGAAATGTCTGCCCTGGGAATGAAATGAAAATGAAGAACTTGTCTACTCATTAATTGGATTAAACAGACACAACAAAACAGACAACCAAGAGCAAAATCTCTTTTTCCAGTTTTTATATTACATGAAAGAAGTCAAATAACTTATTCACCCCGATTGTCCTCGGTTACCAAAAATTATCATTTCGAATAAAAGTCGAACCGTTTATTAGATGCTGAGTTGAATTGAACCGAAGCGGAATTTTCTGTCAATTTCCAGTGATTAAACAGAGTATTAATGAATCCCGCTTTAAAAGTTTAATTGGAATCAAAATTCAAAGTGGAATAATTAAGAAATAGAAATTTCAGAGCCGCAAGACTCGAAACGTGAAGATGGGAATTGACCGGCAGGCTTATGATAATACTATAGAGATGGACAGGACCGTCTTCCATTATGCTACGAGTGGAGAAAGCATGAGAGAAAAAATAAAAAAGCAGAGATTTCGAATTAAAGTTCAAATCGACAATGAGTTTCTATAGACATTAACTGCTAGAATATACATATTTTGTACTCATGCTTGTAAAGTCAAACTAGTCTTACTGAAATAATGCAATTATGCAATTATAACAAACACTAATCTGCACATCTACACGACATTATTCCATACAAACAATCAACCATGCAGAGTTAATAAAAAATATATGAAATGATCCATATTGTAGTGGTAAGATAATATTTCAATTAAAAACGTGAAAATATTGCTGTGTATAAATAAATAAAATTATTTTACAAATATTTTTGACGAGTAATTTTGAAAGAATTGAGATAGCGTGCACTTTCTATTTCAGATGGTAACTCGATACAAAATTGGAGTTTTGAAAAAAAAATCCGAGAAATTGAGGAGAGGAGAAAATATCTCCTAGGTCTCGTTTCATAGTGGTAAAATTCACAATTATAGTTCACTTTATCTTTCAAGTTGTCATGTACACTTCAATTACTTATTTTAATTACAAAAATGAGTACCTGATAGAATGTGATTTATTTTACTAACAACCACTCTAGTATGCTCAACATTGTTGTAATTGGAGTACGTCAATTGCACAAGAGAATTGTGCGCAATGATCTATAAATCTATAAATTTGATTTTGATCCAGTAAATACAAAATAGTTGAGCAGTCAGTAACATGAGGAAGTATAATAGTGCTGTATATAATCCTATTGATTGAGAAATCTTGAACATGTATATGGATAGTTTACTTCAAAATATTTTGTTTTTTTTCAAATATAGACTACATGTTCTTTGAAAGTTAGTCTATAATCAACTAAAATACCAAGACATTCAATTTTTTTTTCCTGCTCGATCATTTCACTTCTAATTTTTATTTCCATTTCCTTCATAAGAAAATTATAATCCCTTTCATTAGCAAAGAGCATAAATTTAATTTTGTTACCGTTAATTTACAGTAGATTTTCACAGCACTATTCTTGCATTTGATATATCGAATTTTTAAGAGCTTGAACCAAAAGCACTTAGTCTGATGTAGAGAAATAAATTAAAGTGTCATCTGCAAGCAAATGAATTTTACAATTTCCTGGTGCCTCAACAATATCACTAATATATATTGGGAACAGTAAAGGTCCAACAACTTTTCCTTGTAGAACGTCTTGACCATTTTATATTTCCTTAAAGAGTTTATTAGTATATTCTGCAATACGATTTAAATATGGACCTAGCAAAAATTCTAGAATGGGAATCCAACATCTCGGTAGAATTCAATGCGAATAAAATCCAAGCATGTCTTTTCTCTAGGAAGGCCGATCTCACTGTCCAACGTAGTTATGTCAGGAGTCTTCCCGTAACCAAACGTACAGAGGCATTTTATGACCGGAAATAATAATTTAAATTAGTCCCAACCCCGAGTTGAAATATTTGAAATATTCTCTGAAACCATTGAGCACTCATGGTATTCTAGCAAATATTCTCAGAAATACATGTTACCAAGTGTCCTCTTAAAATAGACGATGGTATTGATTATTTTTAAGTGTTTCCGTGTACGATTATTTCCAAATGGGACATTTCAGAATAATAGAGAAACAAACATTCGAATAGTCTCTTCATTTTTCTGATCTTGTAAGAGACCCAGATTTTTATATTTTTTCAGACCACACAAAAGATCTCAGAGAGAGTACGCTGTAGCAGGTCAACTTTGAAATTATATAGAGTGTCAAAAATTAGTTTTTGGTTTCACTCGTTCAAGTTAACATGTTGTCGCGCAGTTATTTTATTGGTTTGCTCAAATTATTGTAATTGTCATAATTGAACTATTTCAATTCAAAATTCAATGAGGGTAATAACGTTAATTTTCATTATTTGAAGCTCGAAACACGTGTCTACGGTTGCACACCATTATGAGGGTTATGATACCCAATAACTTTTCTACTTATATATATATATATATATATATATATATATATATATATATATATATATATACACAACACTTGGATGTAAAAATAGAAACAGGGTTATACCCAATTACTTTTCTATTTATATTTTCATATATTGCCCCTCGCTAAATCCAACCTTATTTATATATATATATATATATATATATATATATATATATATATATATATATATATATATATATATATAATAAGGTTGGATTTAGCGAGGGGCAATATATGAAAATATAAATAGAAAAGTAATTGGGTATAACCCTGTTTCTATTTTTACATCCAAGTGTTGTATATATATATATATATATATATATATATATATATATATATATATATATATATATATATATATATATATATATATATATATATATTGAGGGGATGCGCGAAATAAGAGGCTTCCAGGTATTGGGAAGTCTGCGCATCCCCTCAATTCGCGCCAAATCAATTCCCACGCACACCTCATCCAGTGCCAACCCAGTTCCCGCTAATAGTTCACCTCACGACAACACATTTCCCACGGTCATTACAGCCACTGTGAATACAGTTCCTCAACCCACAATTCCTCAGTTCTCTCGAAGGAGTAGGCAGATTGAGACCTTAGAGAGAGCCAGTGACGAGACTTGGGGAGCAAGCAGATTGAGACCCCGACGTCAAGTCACAAAAAACACAATTTCTTGAAAATGGCTCCAAAATCGGAGCCGAAACGTCGAATTCCAACAAATTCTAGACGCGGTTCAACCCGAACTTTTAGTTTTCAAATATCTGACCGCGGAAGGCAAATCAACAAGACCATCCATATCCAACTAGAGCTAGAGGTTTACTAATACCGAATCCCCACTGAACCTCTCTTTATCAAAAGAGTCATCTCTACCTCGGACCGAAACTATATAACAAGTTAGATACGTCTATTAAGGACTCAGTGAATATTTCCATATTCTAGAGAAAACTAAAAGCATATCTTATAGATAAAAATTGCTACACCGTTGAGCAGCTTTAATAACAATTTTTTATGAAATGTAACTTATCTCCATATGTTTTAGTAAATTTTTTCATGTCAATTTACTGTTTTTATCTATATATTATTTATTTTTACACTGACGTCTTCCTTGTCATTGTACAGAAATATTAATTGTGGTAATTTTATACATTTTAACAAGCGAAATAAATATTATTATTATTATTAATACAAAAACATCGCCGTTTCGGCAATTCAACCCCTAAACTTCATATTCCTCAATCTACGGATGGCTTCACTAGCACCAGACAGATTTTTGCGATGATAAGATTTTATATTCAAATCACCTAGCAAATTATGGCATTTATATTATCCAGAGTGGCAATAAAACCATAATATACGAGAATATTGCAAATATCTGTGGAAAATATTTCAATATAAATAATGTAATATAATGAAAAAGTATATATATATATATATATATATATATATATATATATATATATATAGTGTGACACACTCAAGATGAAGACACCCCTGTATTTTAGTAATTTTTGAAAGCAGAGATTTGATTTTTGGTACAGACATATACCTTCATGGGCCGCACTTTTCGCAATACCCAGCCCGAGTGACAGCCTTAAACCCAGCCTACTGCGATCCCGCGAAAAGGGCAAATTCTCGATATTTTGCGTCACCACGTTGGAGATACCGAAAAATGTTATTCGAAAAAGTTGCTTAGAAATCGATGTTGACCCTACATACCGAATTTCAACGCAAAATTCGAATTTTGAATTTTTTTGTAATTTTCATATTAAAGTCCGATTTTCAATTAATGATTCTGAATAAGAAGCTACAGAAATGATAAAATATTAGGTTTATCTTTCTTATTCCTACATTATGACGAATTTATTGTTTTCGTAGCTTCTTATTCAGAACCATTAATTGTAAATCGGACTTTAATATGAAAATTACAAAAAATTCAAAATTCGAATTTTGCGTTGAAATTCGGTGTGTAAGGTCAAAATCGATTTCTAAGCAACTTTTTCGAATAACTTTTTTCCGTATCTCCAACGCGACGCAAAATATCGAGAATTTGCCCGTTTCGCGGGATCGCAGTAGGCTGGGTTTAAGGCTGTCACTCGGGCTGAGTATTGCGAAAAGTGCGGCCCATGAAGGTCTACGTCTGTACCAAAAATCAAATCTCTGCTTTCAAAAATGACTAAAATACAGGGGTGTCTTCATCTTAAGTGTGTCACACTGTATATATATATATATATATATATATATATATATATATATATATATATATATATATATATCCATAAGTTACAAATATATATATAATAAGTATCCCATTATGCCTGCTATTTTCAGATTTTATTTCCACATACATGTATGAGTATCCTAACAAATTTGTGTGGGGTGGGGGGGGGCGAATCCTTATTGCCGCCACTGAACAGACACAACTGACACAACGAAATATTAGGTAGGTAATGACTGAATGTTGTTTAACATTTCCCCTTTCGTTTCTGAAGTAGACCATTATCGATATAATCTCGTTAATAGTCCATTAGTACTAAAAGTCTAGTGGTTAGGTAAGTAAATTATATTATTTAAACACATTTAAACATATCCTTACTAAGGGTTTTGAATCAACTCAAGAGATTTTTTGTTATCAAATACATTCGAATACAAAACTGTCAACAGAAGCCAAAATAATTAAAATGCCAAACTATTTCTTGAGATATTTGAATCCGGACCTGGGAATATTTTAAGGGACATGCAATTTCATTGCTCATCTGTATTTCAAACAATGGGTAAGAATGAGGGTCGTCGGATAATATTGATTCACGACTTTACTAGATTGTTGGTTCTACTTTACCTCTAGTTTATGTCAACACAATATTCATTTTATGTGACTTACCATATGTACAACTGTACCTCAAAGGTTAATAAATTTCTTATTATATTATTATTATTGATACCTATATTGTCAGGTCATAAAATATAGCAGAAAATATTACAGAAAAAGGAGCAACTCACGACCCCACAATGTCTGAGAACCAATTATGGAATATCATACCGTTCATCCATTACCTCTATTTGATATGAATGAATAATCTATCGACTGAAAAGTGTATCCGAGCCGAATTCCTCCCAGGAGAATATTCTTTCCGACGGCAATAAAGTGGATTAGAAAGGCGGTATGGGACGGGGATATCATATGGGAAGTGAGTAGCTCATCAGAACTTGAAGTCAATGTCAAAGGAACGCATTAATCAAATATTCATTGCGCCGTTAGAGTTGCCTTTTTACGTCGGTGGTGTCGGCGACGCTTGCAGAGGCTGCGCGACGTGCTGGAAAATAATTGAAAAAAAAGTAAGGGCAATATCACACGAAGGAATATTGAAAAATGATTTCCAACGGGGTAATAAGGAGAGCAATTTGACACGTGCATCCGAAACAGTTTAGGAACAGTTTCTCATTAGACTTGAGGCTTGAGACTTGAGACAGAATATATCTTTTTGAAAACTTCCCTTGTCAGAAATTTTAATGTTCATGTAACGTATTTTTCTCCCCTATTCGGACGTTACAATTACGCTTACGGGTACTGGGTGTGTCAGACAACGGTACACTCGGTTTAACACCCAATACCACCCTCGGGCGCCAGTAAGATTATAGTGGTATGCCCCACTCTCTCCCAGATGATACTAATGGGTGGCCCTGGACAGCTACAGCGAAGAAACTGCATTCCAGGGGTCAGCTGTTTTGAAAGCGGCGGGCTTTAATTGCCCTCACCACAGTCAGAATACCGGCTGTATCCTCTCACCTTTCTATAAAAGGTTTTCAGAATATAACCGCACTTTCCCCTGAATGAAAGTATAGGGATTAATAATATAAAATAAATTCATTGAGCACTCGGTATACTAAAGAAAGATAAATTTGACAGGCGCACGGAAAAGCAATCGTATCGGTACAGGTTAATGAATTGAATACAATATGTATACGGCTACTGACAACTGATTTTACGGAATCGTTTTACTAAGCGTTGGAGGTGAATTGGTTTCCGTGTATAACGGTCGCGCTTTGAAACTTATGTACGACGCAGTATATCAATCTTAACGGTTAGTCCCGAATCACTGAGAACAGATTTCAGAGAATTAGCGATATTAGTTTTACCCACTCCTGGCTCACCGACTATTATATATCGAATATAAATGCCAAACGAATTCCGGAGAGACGTATCGGCCTGTCCCTTTGGAATGTGTAATTTAATTATCGCAATCTACGTACTCGTTGTAAACTAAATCTGCCCCTTCTGGTCGTGAGTTCGTTCCTTTCGGGTGAGATTTCGACGTACGTCTTGGGTAGAGATACAGGTTAGTGGATACGTGGAGGTCTGAAGGACCAAACCTTGAATGCACCTCCTCCAACAAATAGGCTCGTTGAGTTCAGCTAGTTCCGATAAGCAGGAAGGCCATACTTTTCGGATAAGTACGAACTTCAATAAACGGTTTCTTGTGCCTGATTTCAAACGAGACAATCTCCACTTCCGTGAAAGCACATTTGTGGATAACTGTATGACGTAGCACTATATTGACTGGGGTGTCCAATGTCCTCAAAACTTTTACTGAACGGACTTTATTCGGTTGACTCGACTCGTAATTCAATTTTCCACTCCAGCAACTTGTTCGATTCCAGTACACAAACTAAATTCCAAAAAGTATTGGCCAGACCCTTTTGCAACCAGTAATTTAACTGCAAGGTTTTGGTACCTCAATTAAAACGCAATTACCCCTTCCGGCTGTAAGACCTAACTTTCTGGGATAAATAACGTTGTTGAATTGCGGTCTCTAAATAAATAAAATAATTGCGGTTCGGAAATTTCAAATCACCTATTCATATACAGTATAAATTGGCCTACCCTCGGAACTTCAATTCGGAACTTTCTATTTCAAATAATAATCGAGATCTGAACTTTTAAATTTGCCGGAACCAAAAGAGGCAGATTATCATGTGCTTCCACTATTTATACCATCGGTTGGCCTTCGTAGTAAAACACATGAAAAACGGTGGCCGTTGTAGCAGAAGGCACAAAAACTATTTAATATCACCAAAAAAATATTCCCTCTCATAAAAAGTGAAATTTAACGAAAATTCCATGTATAAGTAGATATTTTAGGCACAAGAAGCCAAGACGAGCAAGAAGTGGTCGGTATCAAAAATTAGGAAATATGGATGGAATCATCTACTATCTTCTGACTTGAATGATTGCTTTCCGTTTACAGTGAATTTTGAAGTTACAGCGAAATGGTATGGAAAGGCGTACGAATCATTTATTTTCTGTGATACCGGCAAGGACTTAAAAATGAGCATCAGAAATACTTCGTTACATTCAGAAAATTTAGTATTATTATTAACAGTAGTATTTTTATAAACAGTTCAAGGTATAGTGTTCACTATGCTGACAAAAATAAAATTCCCACTGTGTTGAATATTGTGCATGCAACAAAACATTTGTTGTAGTATTAGCATCTCATATTTCTGATGGCCGAAGAAATAATGGGTCTCTTGGTATGGTGGTGCTGAGAAAGAAATTCAAACAAGAACCCAAACGACAATTGGAAATACTTTTTAGTCTCAGCGAAATGCAAAAAGTTGAGAAGTCAACTACAAAAAAGAAACAACCTGTCTGGAGGATTTATTGAACAGATAGCAATTGGATCGAAATTTAACATGAAAATGTAAAGTGTATTTACTGAAACCCAAATTTTTTTCTTCTAGATTCTATTTTCGCTCTTATGTATTATATTGATATTTTTGATACGAATATTTTATTCTATACAAGGGCAGTTTTCATAAAAATACGTACCTATTAAAATTATTGATTCGAAAAAAGTTAGGTATATTCGACCTGCCAAAAAATATGCCTTGGAACAGAATTTCATAGTGTACACAAAACAGTCCAATTTTTCAAAAGTTTAAAGTTCATTATTTAAAATCATCTGCTTCATCACTCTCCTTTTTATCTTCCCAGTGCTAGTTCTGACCATTTCCTTCACTATTCGAACTCCAGCCCGCAACTTTTGACTATCAGAAACTCGCTTTTTGCAAAACAATTCGATATCTTTGGCAGTGACGTCTTCATGACCATCAAACAGAACAACGATTCCCATCGGATGGTCGCCATCGATCTCATGGGGAATTCCCACCACGGCAGCGTCTTTGACTGCTGGATGGGACAGCAAAACATCCTCGAGCACTGCCGGAACTATATGCCACCCTCTATACTTGAACATTTCTTTTATTCTGTCGACGATGTAGAAACATTCGTCTTCGTCGTAGTAGGCTATATCGCCTGTTTTTAGGTAGCCCTCATCGTCAAATACTGACGAGCTGTCCATTTTGTAATAGCCGTTCATGACACTGTCAGTTTTTATTCTGAGCTCTCCTTCTTCGTTTGGCCCGAGAGGTTTCTCAGTCTCGATATCAACCACCTGAAACAAACGTAAGAACCTCATTTTTGATTTGATAGCAGTCACGTAATATAGAAAATAATTTTTTAGGTCCACTTTGTCAACCTTGTCAACCTAAATGAAAATAAAAGTGTTCCTTCTGTAGTAATACCTTTCAGTCCAAGGACTATAACATACAATGACAACTCTGGGCGCTTCAGTAATTACTCTCTCTTCCACATTAATATTCAGGGCCTAGCGAGTAAAGTGAGTTTTTTGAGATATTCTGTAGCATGAATGATCCATCAGTTATTTGTGTTACTGGGCACTGGATAAGAGAGGACAATCTTTGATATATTGTGGCGATGCTGGGGGCGAGTGCGGATCTGTCGCCTTTGCTCATGAACAAGCTTGCGAAGGAATGTTCGGGAATCCTCGTCTTCCGGCATCTAGAAAGTGCGACATGTAGATGCGAATAGAGGCGGTTCGAGAACTTTCTAGTTAGATTCCCTTCGTGTATTTAATCATCGTGGCAAGTACACAAGGGCAGTTTTCGATACACTCACACAGAGTTTCAGTGGAGACAGTGAAAGACAGAGCGCAGCAGTTGAAATAAATAATAGTGATATTATGAATTAGAAGTAAGACTTTATATTTAAAAATTAATTGATTAAGACAATTTAGATTTTAAATTTATTATTATTATATGTATTTGTCGGGTTAGAAACAAATATAAAGCAAATATACTGCAGGAAATCTACATTGTATGGGGTTTAGGTTAAGTGGTGGCGAATAACGTACATTATGAATATAAATAACATCTCACAGATCACAGTATTATTAAAAATGCTGTGTCTTAGGTAAATTATTTATTACTATAAATCAAATAATGTTTCTTTGGTGATGCAGTGGGAAATGAAAGAAGTTTTTTTCTCCTGGCGAGTGTGCCTTTCTACATTGGAATTAAAGAATACTTTTGTAGCAAATTGAATGTCTTCAAAATAAATATTCCGATAAGGATTAATTAGGGACTGGCCAAATGCGCCATATTGGAATCAAAGGCCAAGAAGAAGAGGGAGAGATTGATTAGGGATGATCTTAAGCTTGTATATCAGTCACAGGGCTCATTTCTGTTACACGAACACACTCTGCAATAGAGCTTTCGATATGGAAGGTTCCATGTTGGAGGTGTGTTTAGAAGTTTTTGTTGATGATTATACTAAAACTCCCCCGACATAGGATTATTGCTTAATTCGTGAGTCACAGGTTCATTTTTGAGGAAATCGCATTAAACTGGAGATTACCACTCTGGAGATATTGAGGATATTGAGAATATGTATTATTCAATTTTGGCCATAATTTAGCATGAAATTAAGAAATTGTCTCTAACTCATGTGTCAATCTGACACCAAAAGTAGGTATATCTCAATGAAATCAAGGTTTTGTCAAATTGTCTGATATAGGTAAATTTAGTGTGTTTTGGCGGGCAAAATGAAAATCATATTTTGAATTATTTGCGGCTTTGATTATAGAAAATCCTAGTTTTAGTGATATTCAGAGCTATACTTTCATTCGAAATCAAGTATAAAAAATTAGACTCTTTCTTCAATCAACCGTCTCGAACCTACAAATAAGAAGTTTAACATAGCTATGGAGACGTTGAAAGCTAGGTATGAAAATGTAACAAGTGTTGTCAAAAAAATATAGTTAATATAACTACCGTAGGAAGAAATTTTATAACTGCGTTCTTGCTAGAAATTGTTACCATATTTGAATCAAATGCAGAATCTCTCAAACAACTAGATGTCGATGAATCGAAACTTTATGAATATCTCCTCATATATGTTGCCACTCAAAAATTAGAATATTACGTGAGAAAAGACGTTCAGCAGAAGTGTGACAAAGATTTCTTACCAACTGTGAAAGATTTTCTTTATTTTTTTAAAGAAAAATGCGTTGTTATGGAGAATTCTGCAAGTGGCGATTTACAACCTCGCAGAAAAAATAACAGCAGAGTTTCTCTTCAATCACAAAATACAGCAATGATCCAAGTGAACATTGCGTATTTTGTAATACTCTTGGATATCGTATTCACTCGTATCAAAAGTTCATAAACCTCCTATATTCAGAGAAACAGAAATTCATTAAAAAATGTGTTATAATTGTTTGGGTAGTAAACATGATATTCAGATAATCTCTCTAGTTTGATTACAATAAACACTTGCACTAGTGTACTTCTTAAGAAACGTTGCACAAAGGTCTATTCACAACCAATATCTGGTAATACACTGAGTATATCAGATTGAGCATTTTTAGAGCATTTCATTGATGAAGTCTCTTTCTCTCTCCCTTTCTCTCTCTGGCCCATAAGATTACCTGCTAACTGATCCCACTACTGATATTGTAAATTTTACCTTCCATTTAATTCCCTTAATTATTTTTCCGCAGGAGTGTGGTTTTAACTTCTGCAGCGCAAGTTCTTCTGGATTGGATACATCAAACATGGTTATCGTTCCTGCAGCTTCAGTCTGACCATAGCCATGCAGGATCTTAGTGTGAGGCAGCGCTTCTCTTAAATCTGTCATCACTTTTTCGGAGACATTACAAGCAGCTGTTAGGAATATATCTAGACTAGATACGTCAGTATCATCTGGACGTTGTTCCAAGAACTCCACGGCTTGATAAGGTGGCAGAAACATGAAGGTCACCTGGAAAGAAAACTTCGTTTATGTAATCTGTATTTTTTTTAGTTTCAAGGTATTCATGATTTACAGGCACTAAAATCCAAGCTTTATAATTATTTATTTGGTACATTCTGATTCTAATACGGATGAATCTATGAATGATAATAATAATAAAATGGTAATTCCAAGCAAACATGAAACGTCAGCATTGGTATCTTATGTTTCCACAATCATCAAAGTGATTCGTTAACATCATGTTTCAACCTCTAGTTCTTGAATAGTTCAACAATAATATTCCATTCAATTAACTTTCTGTCACTACATACTAAAATACAGTAACAATTCACTGATTGGACAATGTCGTCAAGTAAAGAAGTAAAAATGATAATGTACATTAATTAAAAAATAATAAATATGGCATGCTAGCGAACAGATGAACTGATTAACAGTGAATCCAAAATAAGGTTGTTCAATATGGGGATAACTGAAACGGTATACAGATTTGGTTAAATTATTTATTATTTATCCCAAGAAACATTTTTGTTTATAGAGGGATTAAGTTTTAAATAATAAATTGTATAACGACAATTGGTACAATTATTTAAAAAAGGAATGATACAGATAATCTGTGAAATATGAGTGAATAAGTCATATAAATCAGAAAGAAACAAAAGAAAAAACAGTCAAAGGGAAATCACCTGTTGAGTATACATTTTCTAAGTTCATTTTAAATTTAGGTTTTGTCCTAATTTCTTTTATTGCCTGTGGTATTTTATTATATATCTCAATTCCCTCGTAAAAAATAGACGCTTTTCCACAGTTTGATTTGAAACGTAAAGCGTTTATTTTATTTACATTTCTTGTTTTATGATAATGGATATTCGAAATATGATCAAAAGTAAGATCTAAATGTTTTTTTTTCCTGTATCAACATAGTGGATGAAAATTGAAATTTTAAATTCATATAATGAACGAAGATTTAGTAAGTTATCAGGTTTATATAATTTTTTTGAGGCTTCTAAAAAGGGCAATTTGTATATGCATTTTATAGCTTTGTTCTGCAAAGTTTGTAGTGGTTTCATAATAGAAATTTTGGCTAATCACCAAACAGAAATTAGGTATTGCAATTTTGAATGAATTAAACTCAAATTAAATGGGAACTTGACTATCTATATGGAATTGTGCAATTTTCAAGCATATTATGTCTATTTATTTTGAAAAAACTGAATTTTTCTGTGTCTTATTTTAAATGATTTCTGCCGTAATCTTTAGAGCTGGAAAATAAATAATACTTATTCAGAGAAACTTTTCGTTAGCTTTCTTGTGATGATTTCAGTGTCCGACGTGTCATCATCGAACAACCACCATCAACTCAATTTTTTCAAGTACAGCCCTGTTCTAAATAATACAGTTTTTATCAAGTATTTTTCTTTCAGAATTCAATAATATCACTGATGATTTCAATAAGTTTCAGATGCTTTTCGGCATTCATCAGAAATTTATTAAGAAATTTTCACGAGTCAACCAAAACTCCTATTTTTCTTGAGATCTAGGATACCTAGTTGCATGTTTTTCCCAATTCAGGCCCGTACTTGAAATTTTGTTTTCTTTTCCAGATGATCTGACACTGAACATAATAATGCCATGTGTGATAAATCGAAACTGGAAAATTATTTTAAATTCTGTATTTATTAATACAGGACCATATTTGAAAATATTAAGTTGATGATGGTTATTCGATTAAGAAACCTTGGACAGAAAAGTCAATATCGTGACAAGAGAGCGTATGAAGAGTTTCTGCGAAGACATATTTTTTGTTTTGCTCTTGCTTGACTATAACACCAGAACAAATAGTTAAGAAAATAATTTGATAATGAAAAGCAATTTTTGGAAATTTCGTTCTTCCAAATAGATGGCCCTTCTGTTACGTCCACTTAACCAAAACTGTATCTAATACCGTTTCAGATATCCCCATATTCGACAACCTCATCTTGAACCTAACCCTCCAAAGTTCATTCAGCTCTTCTTCCGCCCAATCGTCAAGAGCTGAAGAGGATTGGCTTTTTGCGATGCCTAGTACAGGTTCCGGACCATAGAACGGAACCGGTGCTGGCAAATCCATAGAACAAAAAAAATATGTGATTCAGAAAAATACACTTGTGAGTTTCAACCTGAGAATGACCAATTCTGAAGTCAATCACTATATTTTTTATCATTGAGATACACTATATCATTTTCTTGCTATAAACTCTTATTGTCATAAACGTGGTCTGCTTGTGTTGTGTCATCATCAATATCATCGGATCTGAGACGAAAATTAGTATCATAGGCAAAAGCTCATTATATAAGCAAAAATACCATTTGATAAATTCGATTTTACCAGTAATATACTAACCTTATATTTTTGTATTATCTTCCAAGTAGCGGCTGCATCAAACTGATGGCAAACTACCCTTGCAAATCCGCTTTCTGCACTCTTTATCAAGAAACCAATAGCACTGACCCAGTAGATGTTGCTGAAGGCCAGGAATACGCTAGATTTTTTATCACAATTTTCTTTTGGTAAAGAAATAACTCCTGAAACCAAAAACGAATAGTGACTGATGCAGATCCCTTTAGGAAAACCACTAGTGCCGCTACTGAACGAGATAATCGCCGTTTCTTTTTCGTCTCCATCAGACTCCGGCTGGAATTCGTTTTCCTGAGGATGGGGCACAAGATAGTCTGAAAATTGGGAGTATTTCTCATTTTTTCCAAACACCACTATCTCCACTTTCAGATTTGCTTTTTTCAGGCAATCTTCCACAAAACTCAGTGCGTCCTGGGAAACAAACAGTATTTTCGGCTGGATCAAGTTTAGCAGCTGAACAGTATCCAAATGAGGCAAATTCGGATCAAAATTGGCTGTTTTTGCCCCCAAAAACTGTGTTGCAATAGTAGGAACGCAGACATTCTCGTGGTTGGCAGAACATGTGCTTATAATGTCATTTTTGTTGATTCCCTTGTCTTTCAATTTCAAGGCCACTCGTATGCAACGTGTCAGGAGCTCTTCATAAGTGTCAGTTTTTCCGGTTTCAACTATGTACTGAAATAATGAAATAACAATCAATAAAATAATAATAAATAAAAATGATAATGATAAAATTTGTTTTCCAACAAGACATATGACAATGTGTAGGAATACTCAAATAGGAACAGCAATAGCAAAATGTTAGAGCCTAAACTGTGAATATAAAAAGATAAAATATTAAAACATATGAAACATATACCCATACACGCCAAAAAACAAAAATTTATAAATTGAATTGGTTGATATAATCCTAGAGAAATATCTGATGAGTTTTGTAAACAATTTACTGATATTGGTGAAAAAATGGCAAAAAATTTGAACAAAATTTGCCAGACATAAAATAATCCAAATATTTTTTTTTTCGGATACCAACGAGGCAGAAGTTATAGTGATTATATTGAATCTGAAAAATGACGAATCCCCAGAATTGACAAAATAAAATCTGAAATTCTGAAAGACCTCAAGTAAGAAATTGCACCTCCATTAGTTTATATAATAATGAAGTCCATGAATGACGGATAATTTAGAGGTATTTTGAAAATTGCTGTAATAAAACATATCTTCAAAAGCGGGATAAACTCGATGTTACGAACCATTTGAAAAGTTTTCGAAAAAATTTTACAAAAGAGGTTAGCTTCAATTCCCGAAAGTTGTAATATTTTGTCTATTTTTGTATTCATTGATCTGGCAAAAGCATTCGACTCTGTTGACCGTCCAAAATTACTGTCGGTGATCTCAAATATTGGCATTCAAGGAGTTGCCCATAATTAACTTAAGAGTTATTCATGTAATAGGAAACAATGCGTCATTATCAATGAAACTATGAAACTATGAGCAGTTATCGAATGATAAAATATGGAGTGCCTCAAGGTACTGTTTTGGGTCTGAGCCTTCTCAATTAATATACCAATGATCTTTTCGAAGATACGTGTGGGAAAGTTGTGAGTTTCGCGGACGACACTGCCGTTTTTACGAAGGAACTGATTAAAAAACTCTCAAAACTACTATTGAGGTTTATTTTAAAAACATATTTAATTTCTTCGACGATAGAATGCTGACAATCAATTATAAGAAAGATATTGTCGTTTACGTCCTATTCTGCAAATTTACCACCTTACAAAGTACATATTGGAAATTTAAATGTCGATGGAAAACATTTGAAAATATTCAGTCGCTTTCCATCCACCTAAGAAAACAAAACACTAGTATCACATTATCGCGTTGCTTGGCAACTACTAGATGCATGGAAATATAGATTCTTACTCCAAGAAAATCCTGAACAATTTGAGGAAAAGAATATTTTCCAACAATACATTTCAAAAGACAAGTCGATAAAAATAAAAATTGTCACCTGTGCAATGTTCTTTCTGTACCGCTGCATCGATTGAAAAAAGAATTTTCCCAATGTTTTAGCCTTGATCATTCCTGTAAACAATAAAAATAGTGTTAATCATTCTACAAGATGAAAAGAATATATGGAACTATGAATCAAAAATTGTTGGGTAGTGAATTTTGATCCAATGAATAAATTTTTACTGTACTAATTCATTGACAAAACTTGGCACAGTCTCAGGGGTGTTCTCACGCAAACTCGCAGCCATCAATACTTTCTGTTAGTTCAGTAATAGTATAACTATTATTGTTGGTAAAAATTGTTGATTAAGAAAGCTGATTCCAAGGTGATATATGGAGTAAGTAACGAGTCCTACCCAGAACACATAGTCGATGCCACTATAAACAGAAGAAGAAAAAAGTATTTCACATGCAAGGGACCGTGGGTATGACCTCCAAGATCACCGGATCTCAAGCAATTGGATTTTTTTTTATCAGAACAATAGTTTATGCTACTCCAGTCACTACCAACGAAGATCTGGTGAGTAGTCCATTTTAACGTTTATGACAAAACTTCAATGTTCATATTCACAAATTGTCAGTTTAGATTTTCTTGAATTTGTGCAGTCTGATGTCCCAGGGAATAACGCCCGAGGCTGTGAGTTCCACCTTTTTATTGAACCTGCATCGTAATGTTTATCAAATGATAAAGCGTGGGAAATCTCGATATTAAATCACGCTGTGTTTCAAAGGTTGTTGCTATGTAACAACGCCAAGTTCTCAATTTTATTGTATGATATTTCAAATCAGTTCGGAAACAACATTTACCTTCTCCATGTCAACAATACGTGATATCAGGTACAATTTTCCACTGGATAGATTTCTTAAAATTCTAGAATTATTGTCATTATAATTGAAATTAGTTTGCAGCACTGTTTTACAGTCGTAATGAAGGAATAATAAAAATTAGCGGATGATATACGTTATTTAATTAAGAGCCTTCAAAATACTTTCAATATTGAGAGTACTCCGTTCCTGTCGTGCCTCCTCTCTCGTGGAAATTTGATATTACCACCCAAGAGAAAACTGTTACATTCAATACTTGTAGAACAATCTGTCTAATATTTTCTGATCTTAAGCTGATAAAAACCCATCTCAATCGACATTGACATACTTTAAACTTTGTCAATCGAAAAGTAAATTGTTGAAAAGATTTCATCAAATAAATTGTCATTACTTATTTCTTTATCCCTTGTTTTTTTTTACTTTTTGTATGAATTGTATGAATCGTAAAAATCTCGACCAGGGTGCCGTTAGTGCTGGAACTGGTACTGATACCAATAATAGGTCATCTGGATACCATAACAAATACATAATAGGCCAGGTGTTTTAGAATTTGAAATAAAAAAAGAATAGCAAAACTATGAAAACTTTCCTAGAAGACATATGAAATTTGCCACTACCACAGTTTTCGGGGACTTTAAAAAAGAATGAAAAAAATGCAAAATTGTTTTTTACAATGTTCCCGAAATCTGTGATGGTGGCAAATTTCATATGATTTCTTTTTCAAAAAGACTTTATTTATTCTGATGCCAAACTTGGAAATGGACGCAAAATTGGGTAACGATAAAGGATGACACTTTCTTTGTTTTCGTCATTTTGCGACTGTTTTGCATGTTCTCTCTAAAAAATAACCAGAATTGTTTTTAACTTACATTTTTAACAATGTTGCCGATCTTATACGTGGTCGCAAATTTTTATCGTTTCATTGAGCACAAAAAAAAATTTCTTGTGAAAGTTTGCATTCTTTTCCTATTTTTTCCCCATTTTGTGCTAAAGTGATTATCCTTTAATGAATATATACTACATCTCATCCACTTTCATACAACTCTCCCAAACCTGTCGCTTCCACATCGGTGCAAAATTTAATACACTAAACAAACTTAAATCTCACCCACCATTAGATTCCATTTTGTTTAATCTCTTAAAACATTTATACGAAACGACTATAACAGCACTGTTACACAAGAATAATTGATATCTATTGACTTGATGAATAGTATTTTCTTAAACTCGTCAAGGTCATCAAACAAATTTCAAATGATAATTGTGATCATGTGTAGAGATATATTTTCATGAACAGTGGTGGGTTGGAAATTCACAAGCAATCATCCATTCGATATTATGCAACAACGAGACAATATCTAGAAGTAGAGTAGAAGAGTTGTGTATTTCAACATTCTTAAAATTATTTGAGATGACTTCCTTGAGGTATTCCTGAAGTGACGTTGGGCCCGGATTACCTATAAGGCCAACCTAGGCCATGGCCTAGGGCGCACGCTTGCGGGGGGCGTAGCGCAGGATACGGGGAAATCTGACTAACTTTGTACTTGTGACTCACCCGACAAAGACGATCACGAAGACGATAATAACCAAACCAAAACAGATGACTGCTCATTTTTAGACTTCAGTACTCCTAGTACTAGTGTTATCTTCTGCCGGAAATACAAAATTAAATTTTGATGTTGGAGTATATCCATGAGCGGAGCTCGAATAGACTCCGCCCACCAGCTGCTTTGCTTCGGCATTGGCCGGAGCAAATGTACGCTATGGTTATTTAAGAAGCTGAGAAAGTCAGTCATCCGGTGGCCACCGAAGTGCTCAGTTGTTTGAGAGTAGTTCTCAAGTGTGTTAGCCCGGGTGGCTCACACATTTACCCAGTTTGGTAAAAAGTATTTCTGGCCTGGGTCTCCGAAATCTACAGCATGGCATATTGGTATGGAACTTTGTTGGGAACACCAATAAAGTAATAAAAGAATTTGTAATAACATCTACGATGCTGTTCCTGACTGCCATAATCCAATGAAAAGTTCCGGAGTTGCTGGACATTTGCGACGATGCTGCACTTGGAGATGCTTGAGTTAGCCGGATGATGCAATTGTCCTTCGATTTCCGTTATCCAAGTGCACGCATTTGTTGACACTAGTCCTAGCACCTCTGTTCATTAGATGCAGTCTTTCACTTCAGGAGCAGAATCGGAACCAGGCACAAAATTTGAATCTGAACCACAGGAAGGCACTGAGAGCCCCTCCAATATCATTGAAAATCCAACACCAATTCAACAGAGTTTAGAACGTGAACCTGAAAAATTGAGTTTTGATCTCGTCGATCCTGATCCAAATAATCAACTACGTGGTTACGTATCCCAACATGGGTTAATTCAAAAAAAAGAAGTTAATTTTTCGAAGGCAAAGAAGGAGTATGGTAACCGTGTACTCCGAAACTAAATGTGCAGTTTTTTGTGGTCCTTGCCGTCTTTTCCATTCGAAAACACAATCGGAATCATATTTTGTGAAAAACGGTTTTAGTGACTGGAAAAATGTTCATGTACATCAAGGCTCAAGGAACATGAAAACTCACTTTCACATAAAACGACACCATCACTTTAAAAGAGAAAGGGGAGAAACTGGGCAAGGTTAATTCCCACGTAACTAAAACAATAGATCGAGAAATTAGCTACTGGCAAATGTTATTGCAAATAGTTGTCGTGGTGATAAAAGCTCTAGCTTCTCGAGGATTACCATTTAAGGCATTGCTTGATTTTAATTGAATAACGTGATAGAGGTTGAACTTGGGTATAGGAAAAGCTGAAATAACTCATCCTGAAAATCAATTCAATTTTGAATGGTTAAGAAAAAACGGTGTGCGCATTTGAAAAATTTGAGTTTTTGATAATTTTATAATGCGACATTCGAAAAACGCCTGCGCCCATATGGTACAAAATGGAACCGTCGATGGTGTTAGCCTGGACTACCAGCTAAATGCTCTATAAATTTGGTTTCCTAATTTTGAACGGTTTGCGGGCTATACGTGTTTTCGTAAACTACTACAGCGGTATTTTTTTTTAAGAAAAATGGACATATCTCAAGAACTGTAATAGATAAGTTAACACAACTTAGGTTATCTGAAGTCATAATCAGAAGGCCAATCGAACCATGACAAGAAAAATTTGGTTTTCACTTAAAATAAGAAAGTTGGTACCGACTTTTGGGATACCCTGTATAGTTGTAGAACTAAATACATTTGAGGTAGAACGCACATGATCAATTATGTCAGCATACTAAATTTCAAGTTTCTAGTTCAACTGCAATTTGAAAAACTTCTAATGCACGGTCTACGTAAATCACGCTGTAAACAGTGCTGTTTATTAAATAGTGTGAGTGTGTTTTATTTTTCAACATGTTTTTTTGTCATTCTTCAATATCTGCTTACTTAAGTTGCAAATATTTGCTTTTCATACATTTTGGAATTTTAATAAACCCAAAGAAGCTCTAAAACGAGGTTTACAGATAAATATGCCAAAAAAATTCACACCCCCCAGACCTCCTGCAAAGGGGAGTAATTTAGAATTTTGGCCTAGGGCGTAAATAGCTTCTATTCCGAGCCTGAGTGACGTGAATCTCCTCAGATGTGAAACTCTTGACTTCTACATATTGATGTCCCGCATATAGCTTGCGAAACAGTTCAGTGAATTTCCATAAAACCCTGTCGCTTCTAGTTTCAAGACAGTATGATCAAGTATGCCGAATGCTCTCGAAAAAGATTTTGAAGAGAATAATTATTTCTAATTGACTTGTTTGCTTCTTTACATAAATTCTCTTGAAATGAATCTGCTTGCAGTGAAAACATTATACCCTTCATCCTAAAAAACTATTACATTAACACATTATGAAATATAATCCTCTTGACTCAAAATTATAATTCTTTGGAAGACATCAGTACCCATGCCACGTGACACAATCAACCAATAAGAAGCCAAAGCAGGTCGCGTCACTGCGACCCGCGGATGCGACTTCCATTTCATCCTATTTGACCATTTGGGTTGGAGGTTATGCGTTTATGAAAGTTGTTAGTTTTGTGAGTGTTGAACACTGTTTCTATACAATAAATTCAATAAGGAAAATTAACTCTGGTTCAGTTGTAAAGATGAGTGAAATATATTCTGGTTTTCAACAGTTTTGTGTCTTATAGCGACTGTCTTATATATTCGATCTTATTGCTATATGCGTCACTAATATCGGTTTTCATTGAGAAAATAGTTTTTTAAAACTATTTTCATATAACCATTTCTTATCCATGAATTGTTGTCGTTGTGAATCTATGCCTTGTTTCGTTAATTGTAGCTTCTTTTTGATGTAAACTTCTTGCGTTACAACTTACAACAGGTGGTTTACAATATTCACCAATTATCTGTATCCCCAATGCGCAACTACCTATCCAGGCTAATTCCATGCACAAAATAGAAATGCAAAATGTATCTTCTGAAAATGGCTTCCTTTGCATATTTTATGAACAAGTGCAAAGTGCATATTTGAACTCAACCTCAGAGTTGATACAAGAATATAATTCATTACTGAGATTGCAATATTCTTGTCTCAACCGACTCATATCATTCAACAAAAAAGTGATCAGAATAGTGTCCATTATTGAAGCTAAAATATCCTTGCCTCAACCAACTCGAAAAGCAGGTGTTCACTTGTTTCAAAACATTTTCCTTGGTCAAGAGCAATCCGTCAAAAAGTCAAGCTTATTATCTTCTTGAATGAATGAATTGTTCATTATTATTATCACACTTTTCAGAAGTATTGTCTAATATTCATGGGACACCAGACTATGATTTTCAAACAAATAGTAGGTATCATTCGTCTCTTTGGAATATACAATATATTTTCTATATTCAAGAAAATATTTTTTTCCCAATCCAGCCTGTCTGATTAATTCCAAAATTGTCTCATCAAATCGGTTATAGTAATACAAATTTTGTCCTTGACTTTTTCTTCTGTCTTATTATTGGGAGTACGCAGGATTTTCTGCAATTTATGCGAAATTTTGTAGATTGTTTTGAAAAGTATATTTGAATTTAAATACGATTTCCATGAAAAAAAATAAACTGCACGCCTCTGACATAATTGTTATGTCACTTCGAATTTGAACAAATAATATGACTTTTCATCAGTATCATGACTTGCAATATGATTGGAATTTCACAAGTGCTATTCATATCAATGACTTTGCATATTTTTATTATACCAGCATTATTATCTTTGTCAAATCTCCAAGATTAAAACACGCCTAGCAAGAAAGTTTGTTGCTAGGTAACATCGCCAAGTTCAACATATATGAAATGTCAAATAAACCTCATTCATACATTATGTAACATAAGATGTCCAAATTGCCTACTATTATACTAAACCAAATTTTTAAAACCTGCTATTGTTAATTCTTAATTGCTACTTCTTAGTTTAATTGTATTTATAAATCCACCATTAGATGTAATAAAGTATGAGGGACGTATTCTGATTTAAAATTAATTTCCAACATTGTTTCAGACATATCATCTATATTTCACAGAAACTATGGCATTTTCAGGATTCATATTCTTCAGAAACGTTAAAAAAGACTATCTTATTTTTCTTCAAACAATGGTCTCGTGCATGGCATTATATTTCTTATAACACGGAAAAAAGGGTCCAAGTAAAACGTTTTCCTGACTTTTTTTCGATTGTGGTAAGAAAATTGATACCTATATTGAAAAAAATTACGTCTTGTCTCTAAAAGAGTAAGTATTCTGAACGCATGAACTTGTAGCTATAATATTGTTCACATACAGCAAGTGCTTCGAACATTAGATAATTCACTTTGTATAATGTCAGGTCAACATTTTACTAGCGCTGGACAAGTGTATATTCATATTTATCTACTTTGTGTTTCTGAAAAGTATATCATAACAACAGAAACTCGTGTTACAGGCATAATACAACAGTTAATTTGCAGTAGAGCTAGGTGTTCCTACGATAATGAAACTGTTCACCTACTTGTTGATATGCGACCAGTTCGGGATCAATCGGTAGTAACCGTTTCACTGATCATCAATGTTTTTGCAAAACTGGCCTCATTCCAATTCCAGCATTTGAGTTAGTAGTTGTATGTGAAAGTGTTACTTCGTGTGCCGGAATTATAATATTATTACTGTTGTGATTTGTGTGAATAGTTTTAGTTTGATTTATGTATTTTACTTGTTGGTATGTAGAATATGGATTTTGACCTAACATTTCTAGAGTATTGACATTTTATGTACAATAAAATCAGGAGAATTTTCCAAAAGAATGAACAACAGTTTTGTTTCAATAAAAATATTAAAAATTTACATATTTTTATTTCATTTCTTCAATATTTTCAATTTTCAGAACGTTCTAATTCTACATTATGTTATGCATAACTTGGATTTGTTATGATCATAATAAGAAAAGGCATTAGCTTGCCTGCTTGTTCATTCATTCATACTGATGAATACAAACAGATTCAACAAAGTTTCGAATTTTTTATCATGAAACAGGTTGTACTGGGTGATCCAGTAAGAGTATGGCCAGAGGCGATGATTTGTTCAAAAGAACCGTCAAAATGTTTTATACTTCTTTCCACATCAACTTATAGTTCACGAAAAAATATTGTCATAAAACTGCAATCTCTTTCTCCAGTTTTTCTTGAGTAGTGTATTTCACCTGTATATGCCATGTAAGTACGTTTTCTTATAGTACAAACTGAATCATTGCTACCTTGGTGCAACCAAACCTTTCATATCATTTTAAATTCAAGAATGAAATAAATGTATTGAAAATAATGCTTAATAAAAAACAAATGATCCGTTTTTAAAGAACTAATAAATCTAAACTGAGGGCAAGTGAATATTTCAATTCAGTCCGTTGTATCCCGATCCCAAAGATGGAATGAAGCTATTAAAGGTTCAGTCCTCCGGACATCTTATGCCTCAAGTCATAAGCTCATTGTGAACTACAGATTTCTTCTCCATTTCATACGGTCTTGACGATCGTGGTTCATGGGTATTGCTTAGTTGGGTGGCCGGCGCTAGGATGGCGCTCGCATTTTGGAGTTATCCACTGTGTGTGCGCGATCTCAGTTTCGGTCTTGAAATGGATTTGGTTGTCGATTCATTCGTTGCAGTCATTAGTTATTGACTGCTAGACCTACCCTATACTGATGAGGGGAAACACCCCGAAATCGATATATAGGTGATCCGAATGTTTCGATGAACATTTCCATGCAACAAGCAATTGCAGAAATAACCTTGTAGGAACTCTGCACGGAAATTTCATCAGATGTAATTTAATGTTCGTCGTGGCATTAGCCAGGAAAGTAGTTGTTTTCTGACGGATTTTCTACCCAACTTTTCCTATTGTATAGGATATTAGCAATGAGCAGTCCTCCGGACATCTTATGCCACAAATATTAAAGGTAAGACAATAATAAACTACCCAAAAGTGAGTCATTTGATACGGCCAAGTAAATTAAAATTAATGTAATAATCTAAAAATGTTGCTGCAGTAGAATACTGTATAGCAACTAATATATTTTTTAGTAGATTTAAGTATATGAGTTATTTGAGAGTAAATCATTCTTCATCAATGGTGAATTTACTTGTCAAACTGAGGACCTACTGCAAATAAATCGTATATTGAGGCTTATAAAATAAAAAGTTCGCTTCTAGTAAAGAGTTTAATATCGTGTTTAACATTGTGTTCCTGAAATTACATCAATAACAGCAAGTGATCAAATCCAGGAATCTAATTTTTCTTGTGGCTAATAAAGCGTGTACTTGTGCCATATAGTATGCAAATTTTCACTTGGTGGTATGCAAATTTTACTTGCTACTATTAATCTTTTTTTTCGCGTACTTTTCATACCTAACATGTGTATATCTATTCGATTCCAAAAAAGTAAAAGAAACAGGTCATTATAAACTTGATACCGATCGAAGATTCCATACCGTCCTATTCGAAGTAACAATTCAGATGATTGAAGTCCGAAATAAAAGTGATCAATTATTATTATTGTCTATTTTTATTTCACATTAATACTTATATTCAGTACCGTCTTTGTCGATAAAAAATTCTCCTTGTACAATAAAGTATGTATTGATTGATTCATTGATTATTCTTATTTTGATTTTATAGTGGCAGTATTCAGAACTATGTTTACGGAAGTTAATTATCCGAAAAACGTAATATTAGCTACGTATATATGGATAGCGTTTAACTAAAAGGTACCAAGCGCTAAATTATGGTATTGAATAATGACTAAATAAAGTCAAATCATTTTCAAAAATTGTACAATATTTATGGAAATAGCGCTTGGCACTGTCATCAAGAAATCCCTTCCTTATTTTCAAATGAAGTAGGTTCCAGCTTTTGAAGTCGTATGGTACCCTTACCTTGAATAAGACTAGCTGGCGCATGGTACCTTTAAGTTCAACGCTATACATATGTACTTGAAAAAGTTCATGAAAAACAGTCCATTAACAATAGTTTGACATTGTTTATACGAAACACTCCCTTTTTTATTAGTTTAGAGTTCATTATTCAATATCATCTCCTTCAACGCTCTCCTCTTCAACTTCCCAGTGCTGGTTTTGATCAGTTCCTTCACTATTCGAACACCAGCCCGCAGCTTTTGACTCTCAGACACACGTTTTTCGAAAAACAGTTGTATATCGTTGACAGTTACGTCTTCATTGCCATCAAACAGAACAACGAAACCCATCGGATGGTCGCCGTCAATTTCGTGGGGAATTCCTACTACGGCAGCTTCTTTGACTGCTGGATGGGCAAGCAGCAATTCCTCGAGCACCGCTGGAAGTATGTGGCACCCTCTATACTTGAACATTTCCTTTATTCTGTCGACGATGTAGAAACATTCTTCGTCGTCGTAGTAGGCTAGATCGCCTGTTTTTAGGTAGCCCTCTTCGTCAAACGCCGAAGAGCTGTCCATTTTGTGATAGCCGTTCATGACTCTGTCAGTTTTTATTCTAAGCTCTCCTTTTTCGTTTGGTCCTAGAGGTTTTTCAGTATCGATATCAACCACCTAAAAAAATCGTTTACTTGTTAGTATCTCACTTTTTCATACTAGGATAATGTCATAAATATTAGATTATAATGCCAACATAATGCCAACATAAACAGACTTGTGAAACTTAAAGCCAAAAATCGACAAAAATTTAAGATTTCAGATAATGAAAATCACTTGAATTGATTAATTTAATTTTCTTGAAGATGTCCAACATTCAATTCCTAGCGATAGCAAAAAATCGTGGTCTTACATACACTCGAAAAATAGATCGTCCAAGATTCCTGGTCAAATGATATACCATGATAATGTTTTCCTTGATATATAGGATATTGTCAATGTATTTGGTGAATATTTTAACAGCGTCTACTACCGATTTGTAACATATTGAAAACATTTATTTATACCCAGTTAGTGAAAAAGAAATTGAAGTAGCTATAAAAAAACTTAAAGATAAAATGACTGCTGGTCCAGATAATATTCCCTCCTTTTTAGTAAAAGATTGCTCTGGAGCTTTTGTAAAACCATTAATGATAATCTTTAATTTATGTTTCATTAAAAAGGAATACCCTTTGTCTTGGAAGGTAGCTGAAGTATGTCCAGTTCTTAAAAATGGTGAAAGAAAAATTGTAGAAAACAATCGACCTATATCAATTTTATGTAATTTTGAGATCTTGAGATGAGGTCTTTGAGATTGTTTTTTTATAACCTTAATTTGTAATCAGCTGTTGCAATATCAGCATGGATTTTTCACAAACCGTTCAACTGTTACAAACCTCATTATTATAACACAGTTTTTAACTGAAAATCTTGATGCAAATTGTCAAGTAGATGTAATCTATACAGACTTCTCAAAGGCCTTTGATCGCATTGACCATGAAGTTCTACTGAATAAATTAGTTTATTTTGGATTTGGTAGTGACGCAACACTATTTCTAAAATCTTGTCTCTACAAACGACAGCAATATGTGAGCTACAATGGATTCATATCTGGTGCATAGCATGCTACATCCGGGGTCCCCCAAGGTTCAAACCTAGGACCACTACTCTTCTTATTATTTATAAATGACTTATGTGAGGCTATTCAAGGAAGGAAACGTTGCTTTGCTGATGACCTGAAAATATTTTCAACAATTGGTAATATGAATGATTGCATAAGGTTGCAGGAACAACTTGATCTAGTTCAATCTTGGTGTGTAGTTAATTGACTGCACTTGAATGCTAGTAAATGTAAGGTTGTTGGCTCCAATAGAAAAATATCTACCATCTACTTTCCCTACAACATTGAGCAATCCAACCTGATAAAATTTTAATCGGTAGAAGATTTAGGAGTAATCTTTGACTCGAGGTAAACCTTCAAAAATCACATCTGAAGCAATAAAAACCTTTGGCTTTATCGTAAGAAATTGTAGAAATTTTACAAATGTTCTTGCACTGAAAACTGTTCATTTGTTCGCTCTAAACGGGATTATGAATCTATAATTTGGTCACCGTATTACAGTATCCATATTCACATTGTTGAAAACGTGCAACGAAAGTTTTAAAGTGGTTATCATTTAAAATTGATGGAGTTTATCCAGATCGAAGTATTGAATATAGTATTTTATGCGACGGGTTACAATTTTCCAGTATTGAATTACGACGAAAATGTGCATCCATTGTTTTTTGCATACTATTAAACAACAAAATCAATAGTATTGAGATATTCGAACAAATCAACTTCAATTTACCTACTTTAGACTTCCGATAGCCAGAACGAACGTATTGTTTAAAGCACCAATTTATGACATGTGCCAAAATTTTAACAGAATATCAAACTATTGCGATAATCACTTTGCTAAAATAGTAAAATGAGCTAGAGTACATATAGAATAATAAGATTAATCTTTTGTTCTCAGACTTAGAATAATGATTCGGTTTCTTTTCTGCAGTATTGGTAAAATTGTTAAATGTATGTAAATCATATAATGAATTTCAACTCATATTGTTCTATAAATGGGTTAAACTGTTGGGCAATAACGCTATTATCATTATTATTATTATTATCAGTAGTAGTAATTCTTGGGGAAGCAACTGCCGCAGCCAGGCAAGTACGCCCTCATGGACCCTTTTTTTCCACCCCCTGTTTCTCCTCTTAATCTTCCTTTTCGGACCTTCTCGACCTTCTGACCCACTCCAAGTAGATCAGTTCCTCTTGTTGGAGTTTCTCAACTCAGAAGATTCCAAATCTCAGTCTTCCATACGCCTCACACTCGCCAAGGAAGTAAGAAGAAGTTTCTTCTTCTTCTTCAGATTTATGGCAAGTGGGGCTGGCCTCTATACCTATTAGTGATTTGTGTTTGCCTAACTTGTTGTGCCCTGTTAGTATTCCTTAAGGAAGCGTAGTGCTTGGCCAGAGAGCCATGCCGCCCTTGGCTCACTGGAGCCGTCCACAGAGTCTTTCGACTGCCTTTGTCTTGTATTACCCTTCTAAAGTTCATTCAACTCTTTTTCCACCCACTCATCAAGAGCTGATGAAATTTGGCTACTTGCGATACCTAGTACAGGTTCCGGCCCACAGAACAGCGTTCCAGAACCGGTTCTGGCAAGTCCGTCTGCCACCTCGTTTCGGCGCACTCATCTGTTTTCTTTCTTCACCTTGTTCTTGAAATCACTACTTATTTTGTCCCAGATGGCAGGATACCTATCCACCAATTGATTCAACAAATCATCGAAACTTTCCATAACCAACCAATGAATTTCAATAAAGAGTGAACACAAAATAATTTGCAAAAGAATGACTTTTGTGCTCTACACTCCATTACGAATGCTTTTATGAAATTCAATAAGACAAACTTCCACTCAACGGCAATGCTCAGGCACAGCACTGCACCACCACCTATGTGAATGATCCTTATCTCGCTCTATCATTCCCTCTCATAACTGTCAACTGTTCGCATATGGTTTTGCTTACCTTCCATTTATATCCCAGAACCATTTTCCCACACGAAAGCAGTTTTTTCTCCTGCAGCGCGACTTCTTCCGGTTTGGACACATCAAACATGGTTACCACTCCTGCTGCTTCTGTCAGAGCATAGCCGTTCATGATCGCAGTTTGAGGCAGCACTCTTTTCAACTCCATCATCAGTTTTTTCGGTACACTACAGCTTCCTGATATTAAAACTTTGAGGCTGGATGCGTCAGCACCATCTGTACGTTCATTCAAGAAATCCACGGCTAGATAAGGTGGCATGAACATGAAGGTAACCTGAAAATAAGAGATCGTGTCTATACATATCCTTGTTTTCCTAGTTTCAGCTTCACGAAAGATATTGTATGATTCAATAACGGTAAAATCCCCATTTTACTTTACCTAGACTATGATATTTTAATTCTTGATGGTGCTTGTGATAGCATATCAATAGATTAGCTTTCGTCTTTCCTCAGGGTTGCCTCTAAGTATGCAACCGGTTGATGGAATGAACAATTTTTTTGTAAACTCCAATAACATGAAGGTAATTTTTATTTTACCTCAACTATACTGACCTTATATTTGTCTATTATCGTCCATGTAGCAGCTGGATCAAATTGAGGACACACCACCCTGGCATATCCATTCTCCATACTTCTTATCAAAAACCCAATAGCACTAATCCAGTATATATTGCTATAGTACATAAATATGTTCAATTTTCTATTACAGTTTTGTTCCGGTACAAAAGTGACTCGTTCATCACCTGAAACCAAAAGCGAATAGTGACTGAGGCAGATCCCTTTAGGAAAGCCGGTGGTGCCACTACTGAACATTATCATCGCCGTTTCTTTTTCGTCCCCACCAGACTCTGGCTCGAACTGGTCTTCCTGAGGATGGGGCACAAGATAGTCTGAAAATTGATCGAATTTCTCACTTCTTCCAAACACCACTATCTCCACTTTCAGATTTGCTTTTTTCAGGCAATCCTCCATGAAACTCAGTGAGTCTTGAAAAACGAACAGTATTTTTGGCTGGATCAAGTTTAGCAGCTGAACAGTATCCAAATGAGGCAAATTCGGATCGAAGTTGGCTGATTTTGCTCCCAAAAACTGTGACGCAATTGTAGGAACGCATACATTCTCGTGATTGGGCGAACATGTACTGATGATGTCATTTTTGTTGATTCCTTTGTCTTTCAATTTCAAGGCCACTCGTATGCAACGTATTAGGAGTTCCTCGTAAGTGTCAGTTTCACCGGTCTCAGTTATATACTGAAATGAAATTGGAATCATTAGTTCATGTCTCCAATTCAATTTCTACAAGGAGCAATATCCATGAAGACTTAAAAGAGCTATAGTCATACCAATCCTTGAATTTGATACGGGGCAAATGGGATAATCAATTTATCAGGTTTGCAAGTCTGCAGGTTAGCAAAATGTTATCAGTGCAGGAACTCTGCAGTTCGGCCGAAATCCTTGCAGGTTGGACCAATTTGAGATGAAAGAGGACCATATCAATACCTTTTCGTCAAAAAATGCATACCCCCACTCCCAAATAGGAAATACCTATGATTACCATTTGATTAGAGAAAAAAACTTGCAGGTCGACTGAAATCCTGGACTGGACTGATTTGAGATGCAAATTTGAGAAAAAAATGTCTTATATTATCTCCCAAATATTAGATAAGTTTATTGCTGTATTAATATTCAAGTTGGGGGAAAGACCTTGCAGGTCGGTCGAAATTCTTGGAAGTTGGACCTATTCGAGATAAAACTGGAGCATATCAAGTTATTTTTGACAAAAAAATCATATCTCCACTCTTAAAAATGAGATATTGCAATACCAATTTTTGATTTGAGTGAAACCCTTGCAGGTTGGACTGATTTGAGATGAAACCAGACCATATTAATATATTTTTGACGAAAAAAATCAATATACCCACTCCTAAATAGGAGATTTTGCCGTAATAACATTCAAGTTGAGAAATAACCTCACAGGTCGGCGGAAATCCTTGCAGGTTGGATCGATTTTAGATGAAAATAGACCATATCAATCCATTTTTGATAAAAAATTCTTCACCCCCACTCCCAAATGTGCAATATTGTCATAATATTATTTAAGTTGAGAAAAAACCTTGCAGGGTTGCTGAAATCCTCGCAGGTTGGACCGATTTGAAATGAAACTTGACCTTATCAATACATTTTTGCCCAACTATTCTATACACCCACTCCCAAATATGAGATTTTGCCATAATATTTAAGTTGAGAAAAAAACCTTGCAGGTCGGCTGAAATCTTTGCAGGTTTGACCTATTCGGGTTGAAACTATTAATAGAGTCTGGTTTTATCTCAAATCGGTTCAACCTGCAAGAATGTCGTCCGATCTGCAAGGTTTTTCCTCAACCTAATTATAATATAGCATCATCTCATATTTTGCAGTGAGGATGTACATTTTTTGTCAAAAATGTATTGATATGGTCTAGTTTCATTTAGAATCGTTCCAAGTATTTCGGTACCTGCAAGGTATTTCCTCAACTTAAACATTTTTATGACAAAATCACATGTTTGGGAAAGAGGGATGGAGTTTTTTTGGCAAAAATGTATTGATATATCCTAGTTTCATCTCAAATTGATCCAAGGATTTCGGCCGACCTGTAAGATTTCATTATTATAATAGCAATATCTCATATATGAATTTTTTGTTCAAAAATTTTTGATTTGTTCTAGTTTCACCTCGAGTAGGTTCAACCTGCAAGAATTTCAGCCGACCTGCGAAGGGTTTTTCTCATATTCAATATTATTGCGGCAATATCTCACACTTAGAAGTAGTGGTATGATTTTTTTGTAAAAGGATTTCGGTAGATCTGCAAGGTTTTCTGTTGACCTGCAGACCTGTAAAATAGTTAGTTACACCTGGAGCAAATAAAACAGACAGACAGTCAGAAAACAACCATTTCCTTCATTGATGCTACAATTGACACTAAGTGACAGTGACAAATTCAGATGGTTGAAAAGAAAAATAATTCTCTTTTCAACGATGTGTCTCTTGGCCCCATGCTATTTTATTTTTTTGAATTGATGTGATTGTGGATGAAAACTTGTATTGCATTAGCATGTTAGAGGCTTTGCATCACCTTGCCATGGATAAAATAGATCAAACATTCTAACAATGAATAACTATAACAGTTATTCTGCAAGTTGGGTTATGGATTCGTAGATCGAAAATAAAATTTTTCTTTCTCTAATCTGACATAAAAGTTTCGCCCTTGGCCAAGGGCTTCATCAGTATTTTAATTGAACAAAAGGTAACATAATTTGTGCCGAAAATATTAATGGTTCTAATAAAGTTCATAGTTTTTTCAGATGGTTTTTCAATAGTTAGGTTAACCTTTTCGTTTACGTACCGTGGTGATAAACTTTTTCTTTCATTGAAAACAACATCTTTGTTTCGTTGTTGTTGTTGGCCAATGGCTGATTGAAGGAATAAAAATTTTATTTTTGATATACGAGTCCAAAACCCAGGAAACCCAACTTGCAAAATATATAATAGGATTCAAGAAACCTCAATAATAATAATAATAATTTATTCACCAAAGCGAAGATACAGAGTTGACAACAACGCATACATTATGGTTATGAATAAAGAATATACCACGAAGTAGTTAATACTGCTTGTTTGTGGACGTATTCAACAGAGGTTCATATGTAAACTATGTGTAAAATATGTGATGAACCAATATTAGGATATAAAAATATAAATATATAATAAATACAGGATGTGATAATATCACAATCAAGTAGAACAAAGAAAAAAAACTAAATATTATACTATACCTACTTATGTATAAATTTAGGATGATATTGGATATGAAATGAAATATACCTATGTAAAGATTTAAAAATATTTAAATGCTGAAATATTTAAATTTTCAGATGTTTGTTGAAGTGTTTATATTCAAAAATGTAGATATAGATATGATTCATATAATAAGAGTTATAATTTTAAAATATACACAATACAGATAAAATATGAAAAAAAAACATGAGTACACGAAAAATATAGAAATATAAAGTTGAAAGATTTAAAAAGTATAGAAGTTTGGAAATATGATATTTCTGTTATTTTATGTTTCTATCATTTCATGAATTTTTTGTCTAGGGTTTTCGAGGATGTATTTTTTTATTTGACTTTTGAATTTTATCAGTTGCTTCTCGTCTCTCAGATTTTCTGGTAATTCGATAAAGGTTGTGACCTCTGGTATTTTGTTGATGATTTTTTCTAATCAATTCTTGTTTATTCACGAACTGATGTGTTGCCAGGCTCAAAAAGTATAGTTGTTTTATGTCCATCAATTTTATTTCTTGATATAGAAGTTCTGTAGAGTAACGTGGCTGTTTTTTTATATATTATTTTTATTATTCGTTTCTGTATGATTTCTATTTTTTGAGGTGTACATTCATTCCAGCTCCCCATCCAACAATTCCATATTTCAAATGGGGTTCGAAAAGTGTATAGTATAACGTTTTCAATTGATGTTCTTCGAGTATTCTTATACACCACACATCTTAGTTTATTTGGGAGAAAGTTAATTTGAGTTAAATTGAGAAAATAAAATATAACTGTTTTATTTCATTTCCTGGCAACAACATTATACATTGAAATATAAACTGTTTCTTCAAGACATTTTCTGAACAATTTGTGGAAAAAGTAACTTTTCAAAAATACGTATATCAAAAGGCAAGTTGATGAAATATTACAAAAAATAAATAGTCACCTGTGCAATGTTCTTTCTGTAGCACTGCATCGATTGGAAGAAGAATTGTCCCAAAGTTTTAGCCTTGATCATTCCTGTAAAAGAAAAATTAAAATTGTTATCATTGCACCTTGGAAAAAATTTAAAAAGACCTCGCACCGTTTCAATGATAAATTGGATTTTGGTAAATTTGCTCGAATTTTTCATATATTGGAGAACTTGTGATTCTGATCAAATGTCTCAATTGCTCTACAGCTCTGAATTCAACGATTCAGTTCATACAGGGTGCTGAAGTTAATTTTTCCAAAATTTCGAATGGCCACTATGAAGAAATTTTTTCAAATTATATACACCAAATCAACTATTCCTCATTTATTCATATGGTCAATACAAATTCACTATAAAATATACTGATTCCTGTACATACCCACGATATACAGGGTGAGTCCAAAGCTAGCAAGTTTTCTAAAAAATTAATGTTTTTTCATTTAAAGATAATAGTCCCAATTTTAGCCGTTTTGATGGTACTTGTTCAGCATCCATAATACTTTAATCATATTTTATATACACAAGCTGAACACAGAAGCACACAAATAATTTACAGGAAATACTATATACCAGCGATACCGAGTACCTACTACTACAATTCTTGCTTGTAACCAATTCTTGTACCCTTCTTTTAGTACCTGTAGTTATAAAAAGGGCTGGTCTTCAAAAGATTATGGGTTTCGTTCGTATACCCACCCGGTCCAAGAAATTACGGTACTTCTATATTACTCCATGATTTTATTTTACGGACTATAGCTGTTTTTTTTTCCTTATTTTGGGACTGGTTGTAGTCTTGCAATTTTCTAGTTGGACAGAAATACGAAATGCCAAATCATAAGATTGGTTGAATAACGTGCATAGTTAGTTCTGAAGAACGATCGGCGGAATTATTAGAAAATAATTAATTCAAATAATTGGCCATTTATTTTTCCCTTGCTTCTTTCTTTAATTAAAAGATTTTATTTAACTTGCTCTGTATGTGTAAGATGTCTACAAATCTTGCAAGCTGAATTAGAAACACTTCCTCTTATCCTATGGAATTGAAATTTCACATGTTGGTTCAGTTCCTATGACAATACATTTATGTCGAAGAAATTGCCCCCCCCCCCCTGCTCCCCGAAAGGTAGATAAAGAACGCGTGGGTTCCGGAAGTTTCCTTGACGGATTTGGATGTCCAAAATTATAGCGTAAAAAAATTGAGTGGGGGGGAGCTGGTCTCTCAAAAAAAGTTGGAAAACTCACAAAATTGAAATCGGAAAAATCCGTAAAAATAGTGAAAAATATCTGACCGTCGAATATTATGTTTTGAAAATGTTCACGTCTCCTCGATCGGGGTGCTCGCCCCCCTTTCTTGTCACGAAAAAAATTAGGAAAACTTGCGAAAAATAAATCGAAAAAATTCGTATAAATAGTGAAAATCATCTGACCATTGAATAATACGGTTTCAAAAAAATGTACCCCTTTTCCACCCTCGAAAGATAGATAGAGATAAAAATTATTTTTTAAGTTTATTTTTTCAAAGTGATAATTGGAGATCGAAAAGGGGAACTTCGTAAAAATCTTGCCCAGGATTCTGTTAAACTGAAACCTGCACTTATACCAACACATCTGGGTATCATAACAATTGCATAATAAATAGGTATCCTACATTTTATCCACTTTTACACAATCACACAACTCTCCCAAGCTATGTTGCCAACACTTCGTTCCGAAATTTAATACACTGAGTCAAACTCAAATCTCACCATTGGTTTCCATTTTGTTCAATCTCACAAAAACGTAAAGTGGAACGACTGCACGAAACTGCACTCGTACTTGATCTGATGAATAGTCAAGGTCTACAAACAAATTTAAATTGATAACGGTTTAATCATGTATGGAGATACATTTTCATGAACAGTGGTGGGTTAGGTACAAAAGTACAAAAGTAGTGGATTTCAACATCCTCATTCGATAGAAATACTGCGGTTGGTATTTTTCATCGATTTCCTGAATATTCTTCAAGGTAAGTTGGGGCAGTGCGACAAAAAATTACGCTGGTTCATTTTAAGTCATTTGAAAAAAATACTATAAATTCTTGAAGCTATTATTTTTTACAGCAAATTGGGTATATCTATATGAAAGCTTTTAGCTCCTGAAGATGCTCACTTTGTTGGCGAAACGCGTGTCGAGTGTGATTGTGACGTAGTTTTGGTGTTTGGGTAGTTTCCTTTTTTCTTGAATTTAATTCTGTTGGAAATTTACCATATTCAACACTCATATTAATCAAATATACAAGAGGACTTGCAACAATGAGTCCTATAGTTTTTATGATTTTTGTAGAGAGACAGTCAATACCCACATATATGGCGTTCTTTAAAGAACAGATCACATCTGCCACTTCATGGCCATTCAAAAGTGCAAAGTAAAATGTTTTATCAATGATCATGGAAGTGAAGTTATTGAAACAAATGCCATCAAAATATGAGATAACAGCATTTTTTGCGTAAGTTGAAAAAAATTCAGCAAATGCGTCTCTTATTCTCCGCTTATTCTTAGTATGAATTGCTTGCACTATAATCTCATAAATTGATTTGATTGTAGTTTTATCTGTTCTTTCTGTGACTATACTCCAAATATATTTCTGTTTCTGTTGAAATTTTTTTTCTCAAGATAATTTTGATAATAGTTTTTTTTGCTTCAGCTGTTCTGCCTATATATTCTTTTTTCAAATTGTTATACCTGACAAAAACATCATCATGCGAGTAATTTTTCTTCAGCCTGAACAGATTTCTCAATTCAACCCCCATTTTGATAATATCATTACTGATCCATCCTGGGGTGGAAACATTATTCAGTTTTTTCTTCAGAGGACAAGTCAAATCTACATAATATATTATTGTGCCAATAAACGCCACATCAACATCATCACAACAAAAAACACACTGAAAATCGTCGTTACCTAGCCAATGTTGTAAGTTAAACTAATTTTGATCAGATAGGTTTCTGAAAGTAACAACATTATTTTCAGCACTGGAATTCAATCATTCTATTTCGATATTCTTCAAATCAATATCAAGACCCAAATGGTCACCAAGGACCAAGTCTATTACATTTTCTGTTTAATCAGGAGAACAAAGTTTTGATATTTCAACCCAAAACGGTCCATGATAACAATTAATAAAAAGGGCATGGCACTGGATACATGTATTCCTGGGGCTCGACAGTTTTTTTTTTGATGTATCAATCTAGAGGTAAAAAGAAGCAACTTTCTTCATTAGACCTTTTTCTGGCCCTACAGGGTGAGCTAAAAAGTTGGGTTGAATGTCTAATGTCAATTGAAAGTCCGCCCCCTAGAGGCCAACTCCTTGTGGAGAGGCGACAAGCTGCCTTGACGGGGCTACCTTACCCCTTAAGTACCCATGTTAGTCAGATTCCTCCAACTCCGTTAGATGGGTCGCTGTTTGCAGTCATTTTCACACATTCTGCATACCCATGTCAGACTGGATCCCTCCAGTCTACATTGGATGGGTAATCGTTCGTGGCTACGTAGCCGCTACCTGGACTAGAACCAGCGGCTTTCAACCAAAGGTGTTTGGAATCACTGCGGGCATTCCCCGCCTGACGATCAGGTAAGAACAGCATGTTTGTTTCAGATACCTAGAAGAACCAACCAGGTAGTAAACCAGTAAATTCATCGCACAACTTGGGATTTATAGGCCTTCAGCCAGTTTTAGTGGAGCGCCATGCACATTGTTTTTATGAAAGTCAACTCATTTTGTTCTGATCATCGCCAGTCAACAGGATGAGGAATCGTTCTAATAATCGGGGTTGGGGGAATGGGGGGTGAGCTTTCGAGTGCGTAGAGTGTTGGGGAATTCATCCTTACGAAATAAAAGTAATCAATTTACATCATTGTTTATTTTTATTTTACCAATATCTATACCAAAAGTATTCACTATTTATGTATTGTTTCAACCTTGTCAATAGGAAACCTCTTCTAAAATTTGTTTTTGTACAATAACGTATTTACTGACTCATTATTCCAACTCTGATTTTGAAAGGCAGTATCGATAACTTTGTTTATGGAAATTAATAATTCGAAAAAAGTAATTATATTCAGCTTGGTGAGCTACGAAAATATGTGCTTGGAAAATTTCATGAGAAACAGGCCAGTAAGAAAAGTTTGAACTTCAAATAAAACCACTTTTCCATAAGGTTAGAGTTCATTGTTCAATATCATCTGTCTCATCTCTCTCCTCTTTAACTTCCCAGTGCTAGTTCTGATCAGTTCCTTCACTATTCGAACTCCAGCCCGCAGCTTTAGACTCGCAGACACTCGCTTTTCGACAAACAATTCAATATCGTTGGTAGTAACGTCTTCATAACCATCAAATAGAACAACGAGACCCATCGGATGGTAGCCTTCGAGCTCGTGGGGAATTCCTACCACGGCAGCTTCTTTGACTGCTGGATGAGCCATCAGTACTTCTTCCAGCACTGCTGGTAGTATTTGCCACCCTCTACACTTGAAAGCTTCCTTTATTCTATCGACGACGAAGAAACATTCGTCTTCGTCGTAGAAAGCAATATCGCCTGTTTTTAGGTAGCCCTCTTCGTCAAATGCCGACGATCTGTCCATTTTATAGTAGCCGTTCATGACACTGTTAGATTTTATTCTGAGCTCTCCTTCTTCGTTTGGTCCGAGACGTTTTTCTGTATTGATATCAACCACCTAAAACAAACTTTCACTTATTAGTATCACATTTTTATAACTACTCAACAATAATTTCGTCTCACCCCAAAATTTTGCCCCTGTTGAAATCTGAATAACTTTGTTCCGCTTTGCACAATTTGAATTCTGTTTATGCTGTTCGCTAGCCCAGTCATTCAGCTATAATCTCGTATATTCACATAAAATCGCTACAGGGTATCACCTGAAACAGTGCAAAATTTCGGAATCGTCATAAGGATCCCAAATGAAGAAAAACTTTTTTTTTCAAATTTGACATCAGAGGTATGAAGGAAGATGATCTCATCACCTTGAGAAATCTTCCGAATAGTCTTCTAATCTGTTTTATTTACAGTGTGATCTCAAAAAATTTACTTTTTGGTTTTGCAGTCAACTTTTTTCCTCGTCAACTGATTTTCAAAATCTCAGGATCATTTTGAAGCTGAAACTTCAGATAAAGAGGTATAAAGATCAGAATTGACTCAAGATAAAGATCAAAGATTTCCTCAAACGTGACCCAAATCTAAAACATGAGAATTAAATAAAAATCAACTTTTCGGAAGGATCATTCATTCTGGATACGTCCAAATCTTTCTTGCTTTCAGTAGTCAAGAATTGTGCTAGAGAAAACACAATTGAAATGGCATGTTTTTGAAAAAAAAAATTGCTCATTATTCGCCTGAAATGCATGGCCCGCAACCAACGTAACCAAGAATCACAATAAGTGACTGACAAGCCGGACCAGCTGAGGCTCACCACAATATCGGTTTTTTTCCTCAATGGTGAACCATTTGTCCTTTAAGTAAGCAAGAACAAGAAAACAAGAGAATGTGGGAAGCTGAATACACTTTTTGTAATAAATGAAGCGATGGTTTGGTATGTAAGTGTATACAGTATTTACTGCAAAGCGCTTTCGACTTTCGTCATCATCAGTGCTTACCTGAAAGTGAATACTCTGATTGAAGATAATTGAATTGAAACATTGAAAATAAAGTTTGAGGCCACGAAATTTGGAAAATTGAAAATGAGTGCTTATGGTTGATTTATGCACGCCTTCCTAAGAACTAAACTTAAGACTAAGAACTAAACCTAAGAATTATGTAGTCAAAGAATAGGAGTTATGAACTCTTAGTTCTTAGTACTAGTTTCAGTTCCATAAACTTTCGCGTTGTTTCCCTATTCATGAACTCTAAGTTCTTAATTTTTGGTTTAGGTTTAGTTCTTAGGTACGGGTGCATACATATGAGTACAGTGAAAATCTTATTCCTTTCATTGGTTAGATCTTATCTTGAAAATGCTTCGATTATTTGGAGCCCTTATGCTCAAGTCCACATCGAAAAATGTGAAAGAGTTCAACGCAGAGTTTTTATGTACTGCTCCTTTAGGCTGAACATTCCTTACACTCACACCAACATGCTGTCAGTAATGAATTTGAGTCCTCTGATCCACAGAAGGCAAGGGTTTGACACCTTGTTTATTTATAAAATTTTGAACGGTCTGATAGATGCTCCTGAATTATTAGAAGAAGTGAAAATATATGTACCTCCTAGGGCACTGCGTGAATATAGCACATTTCCCTTGGTTGCACATCGATCGAATTGTGGTGCAAACATAGGGATGATTAGATTACTGCGACAGGCAAATGTTCACTCAAGGGCTATAGATATTTTCTCATTTTCGCTTTGGAAAATGAAGAGAGCTACTATGTAGTTCAAGTTCCATAGCTTTGGTTGCTCATTTCATTTTAATTTGTTTTGTTTTTGTCAAGTTACTGTGCAAAACTGTTAGATATAGGTAGGTATAATTTTTTTAATGTTTTTACATATTTTTCTTAGTGTTTTATCTTGTATTGTATTGTAAATGGGTATTTCTTTCCATGTAATAAATAAAATAAATAAATTTACTAGTCAGTATCGAAATTTGTAAAAACATTGTTTGTTCAAATACATAGCTTATTAAGCATAAGTACTAACGAAAAGACATGTTAGAGCCTGATTTTTATTTTATTTTCAAACATATGCCGTTTAATTTGTGTTTTCTCGAGCAAAGATCTGGATGAATCCAGATTCCGATTGATTTTGATTTAATTCTCCTCCCAACCGGGGTTTCGAGGGTGTTTCAGATTTGGCTCACATTTGAGGAAACTCTTGATCTTCAATCTGTGTTTTGAGTCAATTTTGATTTCCATACCTCTTCATTTGAAGTTTCAGCTTCAAAATGAGAATGAGATTTTGAAAATCGGTTGACGAGGAAAAAAGTTATGACTGCAAAACCAAAAAGCTAAATTTTTTAGATCATCCTGTAAATAAAAGAGATAAGAAGACAATTCGCTTTGCTGTCAAATTTGAAAAAAAATGTTTTGCTTCATTTGGGACCCTTTTGAAAATTCCGATATTTTACACAGTTTCAGTTAACACCCTGTATCGATTTTATGTGAAGAACCTTATGTTTTGAAGAAGTACGAAATCATAGGTGAAGGACTGGCCTAGCGAATAGTGTAAAAATAATTCAAATTGCTCAAAGCAGAAAACTCTTATTCAGATTTCAACGGTTGCAAAATTTCGAGGTGTGACGAAATTAATGTTGAGTAGTTTAGTAGGGTAAAGGTGGTGAATACCGGCTGTGAGGGTAATACCGGCCTCCAGATATTTTCTATTGCAAACTAATATTTTACGGCAAAAACACTGGTACAGCATGTTGGAATGTATGTGCCCGAAATTTTGTCAGCATACACAAACACAAATAGGTTTGTTACATTGCTTAACACTATTTGACATTTGTTCATGTAGCCGGAAGAAATTTTTAGAAGTACGTACGACAGGTATTTATCTTTTTCTCTCTGTCTCTCTATCTCTGTCCCTCGCTCTATCTCTCCCTTTCCCAACTGTTCTCTTGTGGTCATGCTTACCTTCCATGTATTTCCTAGAAGCATTTTGCCACACGAAAGCGGATTTTTCTCCTGCAGCGCGACTTCTTCTGGTTTGGACAAATCAAACAAAGTTACCATTCCTGCTGCTTCAGTCAGAGCATAGCCATTAGTGATCGAAGTTTGAGGCAGCGCTCTTTTTAAATCTTTCATTAGTTTTTCCGGTACATTACAGCTTCCCGTTATTAGTAAATTCAGGCTGGATGTGTCAGCACCATCTGGACGTTCATTCAAGAAATCCACGGCTACATAGGGTGCCATGAACATGAAGGTCACCTGGAAATGAGACAATTTTGAGTTTGAGTTTGGTCACAAACTGACTGGTTTTTAAACGCCCCTCCTCCTTGACCTTGACCTGGAGAAATTCGAAAACTACATCCAGGCGACTTGGGGCAACACCAAGAATTATATTTCCTGCCCGTACCTCTCAGGTAATCATAATAATATAGGCAGCTCTCCAACTATTTTGGATGGACCTGTGGTAGAAGTCCATTGTATCTCGAAGTGGAGTGGTGTGAATTTACGATGCAGAAAAACACAAAGTCATCTCCACAATCTCAACCTTAAAGGTTATGTATGCATCAGGTGGAACAGCGACAACTATCTATCAGTTGAGCGGTATTATTGAGAGTAGGTAGTACATGTTTCGAACCTAAATAGGTTCATCTTCAGCTAATTTAAATTCTACAATAAAGGAAGAAATTATCACTAAAGGCAATCTAGTACAATATAGTAGGTATACATGGAGAAGAAAAAATTGTTATATTAGATTATATGTAGAAAGAGTAAAAAAGAGTAAAAAAGTATATGTGTCACCACATCGTACATTTTACATAGTTTACATAGTGAACAACATACTTGTTTTTAATTTAATTAAACATGAGTAGGAAGTTGTGGCTTAGAGCCTATATGCCCCTTTTTACGAAAAGGGGGAAGAAATGAAGGATTCAACATGTGAACGAAAAGGTCTACAATATTTAGTAAGTGACTACTGACTGTTCGAGACTTCGAGTACTCAACACCAAAATGAGAAATGACAATGAAATTAACATGAGGAGGGGAGATCATCTGTCAGTCAAACTTCAATTCGACATTGACATAGAACAACGACTCGAGAACCAACATCACAGAAAACAATGAGAGAAGAACATCTATCCATGCCAATAACGTGTTACAAATCTTAAGATTAATAAAACAATTTATATTTGTTTTGTAGAGGATCAAGGTAGGAAATAGAGTATTTATTGAAAATAAAATTAAGAGAGTTATAGAACTTTTTGAAGTCAAACTGTACTTGTTCATTAAGAGAAATAACCTTGGGGTTATTAATGGCAGAGTTGATTTCAAAAATTTCAAGAAGATTAAGTAAAGTGCCTTTTTGGCAAACATGTAAAATATCTAGATCGGTATCAATATCAAATCTATGATTGTAATTAATATTATGGTTTGCGAACGAACTTTTAGTGTTATATTCATCTATGTGTGGGTTTAACGTGTTTCAAAACTCTAGTTTTAATTTTCCTGCCACTTTGTCCAACATATTGAGCAGGACAATCTGGCTCTGAACAAGAAATTCTATAAACACCCGATTTATGGGAAATAGGTACTTTATCTTTAGTGTTGACTAACAATTTTGAAGTGTAATCCATAGTGTAGAAAGAGACATAAATATCGTTACCGAACCGTCTAAAAATATTTGAGATATCAAGTGATACTTTGCCTAAGTAAGGAATAGAGCAATATTTATTGGAATTGTTAACAGGGATTAAATTGCGATTAAGAGATTTGGTTCTATGTTTATGATAGATTCTATTAATTAAATACGATGGATTACCATTATTGTGGCCTATTTGCCTTATAATGTTCAACTCTTTGTTGAAATTTTCTGGTGACATTGGAATATTAAATAGTGAATTAACGCTGCAAATTTGTGTGAATAAGGATGGCAGGAAGAAAACGGGATTACTGAATCTGTGTGAGCGGGTTTTCTGTAAATTGAAAATTCAAGTGTAGAGTCATTAAATCCAGGAAAGGAAGAGAGTTGTCTATCGCTAACTCCATTGTAAATCGTATAAACGGGTGAAAGGAATTCAAGAAATCTAATAGAAGGTTTACTTCTTGGTGATTGCCATTGAAAAGTGGATGGGTGACTGGATCTACTTAGACGATGATACTTTAAAAATCTCGATAGTGCTAGGGATCGCAAGTATGCAGCCAGTTGATGGAATGAACAAAACTGTAATAACAATGGGGTATTTTCTATTTCACCTCAACAATATCGACCTTGTACTTCTCTATTCTCGTCCATGTGGCGGCTGCATCAAATTGAGGACACACCACCCTGGCATATCCTCTCTCCATACTTTTTATCAATATCACGATTGCACTGACCCAGTTTACTTTACTATGGGACAGAATCACACTCAATTTTCCTTCACAATTTTGTTTCGAAACAAAAATATCTCGGTCATCAGCTGAAACCAAAAACGAATGGTGACTAAGGCAGATCCCTTTTGGAGAACCGGTAGTGCCACTACTGAACAGTATCATCGCCGTTTCTTTTTCGTCCCCACCAGACTCTGGCTCGAACTGGTCTTCCTGAGGATGGGGCACAAGATAATCTGAGAATTGGTCGTAATTTTTACTTTTTCCAAACACCACAATCTCTACTTTCAGATTTGCTTTCTCCAGGCAATCTTCCATGAAACTCAGTGAGTCCTGGAAAACGAAGATTATTTTTGGCTGTATCAAGTTTAGCAGATGAACGGTATCCAAGTGGGACAAATTCGGATCAAAATTGGCTGATTTTGCTCCCAAAAACTGAGTCGCAATGGTAGGAACGCAGACGTTCTCGTGGTTGGGCGAACATGTGCTGATGATGTCATTTTTGTCGATTCCCTTGTCTCTCAATTTCAAGGCCACTCGTATGCAACGTATTAGGAGGTCCTCATATGTGTCAGTTTCGCCAGTCTCAGTTATATACTGAAAAAAAAAAAATAGAATCATTGTTTCATGTTTTTAATGTGAGGAATTAAGGTTCCGTCAAACCAAAGCGGGAACGCGGGAGCAGGAGCGAGAACGGAAAATGATAACCGTGCAAATTGTCTGCATTTCGGAATACGGATAATCACTCCGGTATGTATTTTTACATATCCCACTATCAAATTTAGTCTCGCATTCATCCCGCTCACGTCCCGCGTTTCCGCGTTGGTTTGGGGAAACCTTTATCCCTCTTGTATTTTATACTTGATACATGTAAATAATTGATTAGGTCAATATCTTCAAAGCACTGTACCAATATGTTGATGACACTCAAATTTATTACTCTTTTTATGGGGGACAGTACGGCAGCATCGAGGATTAATTTCTTCTTTCCCAATTTCCGATAAATTCATCCATAGTAATTACAGGTGACTTAAATATAAACTATTTGGACAAATTATCTCCAAACACACAAATGCTATCAAACCTATTGGACTCATTCAACCTAGTTATGCATATAGAATCGCCAACAAGATTTTCAAGCTCTTCCGCCACAATGATTGATTATATATGTTCAAATGTTGACAAAATTAACTGTTCAGTTATAAACTCTGGTTTATCTGATCATGAAGCCATATTCTGTAATCTAATATTTGATAAAAAAATTGAAAATAACCCGACACGACGTGGTAGGATATTCAGTAAATTCAACTATAATAGGTTTTTGCAACTTTGTACAGATGCGAACTGGTGTAACGTTATTGAAACGGAAAATCCCTTGAATGAATTCCAAAAATTAGTTTCAAATAATTTTTACAAAGCATTCCCCGTTAGAAACCTAAAGAACAAAAAAAGGAAACCTTGGCTAACCAAAGGATTAAAAGTATTGGCAACAAATATGCGTTCTCTCCACCAGATAAGAAAACATCTTAGCTGTAATAATCCCCATTTTATTCAATACTACAACAAATACAGAAATACTTACCGGAAAGTAATAAAAACAGCAAAAAACATATATTACTCAGACAGAATAGCCCAAGGTGACAACAATCAGAAGGAAACATGAGCAATTATCAACAAGCTGAGAGGAAAAAACAAGGTTGATTCAGTGAAAACTGAGTTAAGCTCCGACGAACTAAATACATTCTATTCCTCGATAGCAGCTGAACTTGCGGAAAAAATTACGGTCAGAACGGATCCAATGGAATATCTGAAAGCGACTTCCATTCAAGAAACCTTTTTTTTCATACCAACTGACATATACGAAATAAAAGACATGTTCAGAGAAATAAGGAATAAAACTTCCTCTGGTTGGGATGACATTTCTCTGAAAGTCCTTGAAAAATTGCCGGATATTGCTTTGAATGTCTTGGCAGAGGCTATTAATACATCGTTAGCTAGAGGATCCTTTCCATCATATTTAAAAATAGCCACAATTATTCCAATACACAAAGGAGGAGACCATAACACTCCTGCTAATTTCAGACCAATTTCCTTGCTACCGATCCTCTCAAAAATCATAGAAAAACTAGTGAAAAAAAGAGTAACTTCCTTCCTTAAGAAGTTTAATATACTGAGTTCACAACAGTTTGGATTTCAGGACTCAAAAAGCACCCAGGATGCCATCTTTGAATTCCTCGAAAACCTTTACCTCAACCTAAATGAAAGACAAGCAGCTGCGGCGGTGTTCTGTGATCTTTCCAAGGCTTTCGATTGTGTGAGTCACGAAATACTGCTACAGAAGCTTGAAGTCTATGGATTCAGAGGTTCGGCACTTAATTGGTTCAAATCATACCTATCAGAACGTCGCCAAAGCGTCTTACTCAATAAGGTGGAATCCAAAGAATGTAAAATCAACTGTGGTGTGCCACAAGGCTCAGTTTTAGGACCTATCCTATTTCTGTTATATGTCAATGATTTGGCCAAAGTGGATATCCAGGGCAAATTCACTATTTTTGCGGATGACACCACAATCCTCTGGCACAACAAAAACATTACTGATCTGCATGACCACGTCAGTGTGGACTTAAACAAGGTAAAGAAGTGGTGTGATGCCAATCTCCTTTCTTTCAATATAAGCAAAACAAACATTGTCTCATTCAAATGTGATATCAATGAAATCCCATTGGAGAATGGTACAATTACAAATGTTTCAGAGAACAAGTTTTTAGGGTTGCATACTGACAAAAAATTATGATTTGAAAGTCATATAACTCAATTGTGCAAACGGCTGGCTTCAGGCTGCTATGCTGTACGAGTTGTCTCTAACGAGCTAGATATTGCTAATGCTAGAAAGGTTTACTATTCATTGGTTGAAGCCCATCTGAGATATGGTATTTGCTTTTGGGGAATGTGTTCACAATATCTCTTTGATAGGGTCTTTATTTTGCAGAAAAGGGCTATAAGGTATTTATGCAAAGTCAATCGTGACTCGTGCCGTGCATTATTTTTGGAACAGAAAATTTTAACACTTTCATGTCTTCTCATTCTAGAGACAGTATGTGTCATACACAAAAAGTATAAAGACAAAGTAAAATCTAACGCAATACATAAAACACGATTATCACTACATATCCCACTTCCAACGCCTATATCCTCCCTAACACAAAATTCAATAATCTACAGAAGCAGAAAATTATTCAATCATCTTCCTAGCACCATAAAAGAGTTACAAAATGGTACTCACTTCAGAAAAAAAGTTAAAAATCTCTTGGTTGTGAAAGCCTATTATACGTTGGATGAATTCTATCAGGACCCATTTACCTGATCTCAAACTAGAAATGTATATATGTGTGTGTATAATAATATATATGTGTGTGTGTGAGTATAAATAACAAAAGGTTACTAATGACATCTACAGTTATAATATATATTTATCTAACCCCTTATCATAATGAATAACTGGGAACTCCTTAATAATTTTATTTTTTTGGTATATTTAGATATCATTATCATTCGTTGACGGATCGTTTTTATGAATATCCGCATAAACTTATTTATTTATTTGTAATGTTCAATTGACTCAGCCTTTGCTGTAATCGAGTCCTCATCTAGTATTTTTGTTAGATTTGGCAACTTATTTTTATTCTTTTTTGTATTGTATATGTTCTTCAAATTACCTATTGTAGTGATATTAAGCTTTGTCAACGAGAATTGTATTTCTTCCGATATTAAAGCATATTTTGATTGATTGATTGATTGATTGAATTCTGATTTACAATCCATTCTGGAAATATCTGATGCTCACGGTTTGATTCTTAACGGTAACAAACCCGAAATGCTAATATTTGGAAATCAAAGGGAGAGTATATCGAACAATTAATTTTCTATTAGGTTGGATGGTCAGACTATGACAATAAAGCATATTTTGAATTGAATTGAATTGAATATTTCTAGTTCGGATTGTTGTAAGAATTTGGGCCTTTGGTGTGATTACAAACTGCGATTTGCTAGGCATTCGAGTCACTTGGTTAAACCTTCGTTAAAACCACTTCATCTACATAAAAATAATGGGAGTGAAGAGGTTGAATTGAAATGGTGCGAATCAGTCATCATGTCTGATATATAATAATAATAATAATAATAATAATAATAACTCGTCTTTATTCATCAGATGCAGGAACAAATAAAAAATTTATATATAATAACAAATAAATAAATATATAAAAAGATAATATGAAATTACCTTAATACCTAATCTGCAAATATGAAAGGCGGAGTATCAGCAGAATGCTGTTTTTCAACTCAACCCGAAAAGTACCTAAATAATGGTGGATCAGTGATCGTACATAAAAAGAAAACAACAAAAAATTTAGTTTCAATAATAAATAAATAAATATAGCATGAAAATATGACAATAGTGTTTGGAGCAGTGGTCAGGTGGCAGTGCTAGTTTCAGAAATGAAATGTTATAAAGATCTACCTGGATAGAATGATAATCTTCAATCTCTTCTGTATATCATACTGTAACATTGTTCATTGGCCTGCTCTATTGAGTAAGGACAAGGAATGTCTCCAGAGAATCCAAAACGCTTGTTCTGGTATGATCTGAAGAAATACGATCATGTTTCGGTTCCCTTTCAGGATTCTGGTTAGCTCTCTCTGAATGAAAGGTATATACTACAAATAGCGCGGTTTGTTTATAAATTGAGGGAATATAAAACACCCCTGTATTTGTCATGCAAACTTGTGGAACGCTGTCTCTCATAGCCGTAATACAAGGTTTGCGGATCTGTTCAGTGTTCTCAGAAATTGTACCAGTCAGTTTCAACGATCTTCCAGCTATAATGCGGTCAAAATTTTCAATTCCTTACCTATATCAGTGTGGGGTACTTCGGCAAACAGTTCAAATCACATTTATTGGCAAAAAGAGCATTAGAATTAAGATATCTCTTGTCGATTATTTCTTCTTTCTATCGTACAGAATTGTTAAACCAATAACTTAAATAATGAATTGTGTTGCATCTCTTGGGGTGGTTATATGAAAGAGCGTGTAATGCGAATATCGCCACCCGTCATCCTTATATTATTCCTTAATTGTTTTTTCCTAATAAAGGCACATTATTATTATTATTATTATTATTATTATTAATTCACACATCTTGATTTCAACTATTAGTTTGTATCTCCTGTATATATTTCAATTTAATCCAGCAGAGGTATTCTGTCTTACAAAAAAAACGGGAATTTCCAACTCATAAAACAAACCGGGAATTTCTAACTCATAACATTTTACCATTAAACAAATTGCTTTCCTATAATCCGATTTACCAAATACGTACGCTTACCTAGCCTGGCCGGCTTTTCCCAATTTGTAATTGATTAAAAATTCCTAGGATAATCTTTCGGCAGTTTTATTTACGGGTTTCAAGACGAAACAACGCCTTTTTTTCTGATAAGGTTTGGTCTGGGATTTTTCAGTTTGAAACAGTAACAGCCGTATGCATAGTCAATCGCCAGCGAGTCGCCAGAGTTTCGCCGTTCGCTACACAAGGATTATAATGCACAGTCGAGGTCCAAAAAAGTGACAACTACGCGATAAGTCACATTTTGGAGAAACGCTGACGATGTACCACTTTTTTGGAGCTCGACTTTGCATTATAGTACTTGTGTAGCGAGCGGCGAAACTCTGGCGAGTCGCTGGAATTGACTATGCATTCGGCTGTCAGTCACAATCAGGCAACTGACAGTCACAGTTCATTCTCCGACTTCAAAACGTTTGGTAATCTTTCAACTGAAACCTCACATCTATACCGGGTGATTCTTCAAGGTGGCTTGAGTAAGATCTAGTGATCTAGAATATGAAAAAGAAATAATACGTTATGAATAAACTCAAGAATGTACCTTGCAGGCAAATTATTCGTAAGAAAATGATCTTTCACAAAGAGCCGACGAGCCACTCCCTTTCCATTTGAAAAAATCGTGTAAAAATTCATATTTTTGATTTATTTTTCCCATGCTAACTTGATCAAGAATAAAGCGATATACACGATCCATGGAATTCTAGATGGAAAAATAAAAATTTGTATATAAATTACCTTATTTCTCAAATATTGACAAGTGAGGTGTTGCTGGATTCAGAATGTTATTCTCGATCAAAATAAGTGAAAATATAATATAGGATGTCCCATTCAAATATCAGAAGTGGGGGTCATTTCCGGTCAAACCAGAAGTACGGCAAAAAAAGTAAATATGTCAAAAAATGTGAATTGAACTATAATACATAAACCCCAAATTTCGTTTCTCTATCTTCAATAATAAAAAAGTTATAGGGGTGAGCCCCCTTGGAGAATCACCCGGTATAGTTTTTAAACGTTACCTCAAGTGTTCGGCTTTGCCACAGCAGTTAAAAGTTACCCACGAAAAGTACAAAATAGGTGATACGGTCCTAAAAGGCCGATTTCGCCAAATTAATTTAATTCTTGCAAGGTTCAATAACCCTGAAGACTTAGTGTGATACCAATCTTTAAATTAGATAGCTGGATTGGTTTTTAACCTTAGGCCTATCAGCATAATTACGACTATTGTCAAATTGCTGGAGAATGTTTAACGTACAGATAACACATTATCTCGAGAATATTATCATTCCATTAGTAGAAATTACGCAATATTTCATTCAGTAAATCATATCAAGAAAAAAAATTACAGACGACTTATAGACTTAGCCAAGGCTTTCTACAGAAAAGGTCCATCAAGTATATATGCGACGCTAAACATTGTGATTCCTGTCGATCACTATTTACATAACAAAATATTCCAACACTTGCAAGCCTTTTCATTCTAGAAAAGTGGAATTGTATCCTCACGTGGAATAATTATTTTTTCTAATAAAAAAAATACAATGTTGATAGTTTTTCGATAAAAATAAATATTAACATTGGCCTTAGCAACGATCATTCTGTCAACGCTTGCGCGACTCGGGTTGATTTGGAAGGTTGGAATTCCTTTCCTCTTCCGACTAGCTCGATCAGCACAAGTACGCAATGTTGCAAAAATCCAGCAACTCCGAATACCGTCTCCATTTACTTGTAGCAGCAACAGAATAATAACTCCAACATGCACTGTGAGTCTTGAAAAAGACTCAGGCATAAGTGTCGTTCCGAATTCTTTTATGATATTTGTTGGGTTTTCCAACGATTTCCCATCAACCGCAGGCCGTAGATTTCTCAGTGGTTGAAATGCTCCATTATTTCCATATACAATCGCAATTTGGATTAAAAGCCATTTAAAGGCAAAACAAGCCATTCGAAGTCTTATTGAGCCACTCGGAGAGTGTGCTCTCAAATCGGACACTTTCGCCGGTGCTAGCGAGCAACTCGCTGCCAGAGCTAGCAGGTGACTGGCGAACGACTGACTATTTCACCACCATGCACCCCCTAAGGTTGAGGCCCGGAAGGATGAACTCCCCAGCACTCGTATGTACTCGAAAGCTCACCCCCCCTATCCACCACCCCCGCTCGTTAAAGCGGTTCCTCATCCTGATGACTGGCGATCAGCAGAATAAAATCTGACCGTTTGATATGGAGTGCCCAGCCAATTCTCGGCTTGAAGCTCCCTTATATCTGACATGAGTTGACTTTTAAACAATGACTTTACTTTACTTTACTGTGCATGGTGCCCCCCTGAAACTGGCTGAAGGCCTGAAAAAACTCTCGGCTGAGGGCCGAGTGCTGTGTGCTGAGTTAATTGAAATTGAAATTCTACTTGGTCGGTTCTTCGTGGATCTGAAACATAAAAGCATGATTAATCGTGATTTGGTGCCTGTTGAAGTAGACGTTGGCGTCGCCGAAGGTCTCGCCTCCGCCGTACTTCTTCAGGGGTGTCGTTGTCTCCTTGGTTTACTGGACGTCTGTATTTGTCTCTGTCAATGTCGTCTTGCTCACGTCTGTTCTCGTGGAGCTCCGTGAGCAGCGGGTTCGTGTGGGTCTCTACTCTGTCTAGAGTAGTCCCCACATGTTGTCTGATCAGTCTGTCGATATAGTCCGGGTGGATGTCTAAGTCTCGATATATGAACCTGTTGGGCATATATTGTGGTGCGTCTGTTGCCGTCCTCAGGCAGACGTTGAAGAAGGCCTGTATCTTCTGCCTATAACTGTTCGCGCACTGCCCCCAAGCAGTGGATGCGTACAATATGATAGGCAGAAGAATTGTCTTGATGAGGCGTAGTTTCAACTCGAGTGCCATGTTGCTCCTACGTCCGATGAGTGGGTACAGCTTATGCCTTGCGGCTTTCGCTATAGCTAATCTGTGGGAGACGTGCCTCTGAAACGTGAGTTTCTTGTCCAGGGTTACTCCTAGGTAAACGGCTTCGTCTACCCATGGAATTCTCTCGTCGTTCATAGTAACATGGCCCTCGGGTGTCCTACGTCGCCTCGTGAACAGTATGGCCTTGCTTTTGTCTGCATAGTCTATTTCATTTAAAACGGGCTTCTTAAATAGCCAAACTAGACATTTACTCCGGCCAATGCCGAAGCAAAGTTGCTAGTGGGCGGGGCCTATTGGAGCTCCGCTCTTGGATATACTCCAACTTCAAAATTTCATTTGGCATTTCATTTTTTTTCAGGAGCATTTCCGGGAGATTATAACACTTTTAGAAATCGCTTGCAGTGTGATAGAAAATCGTTGGAATGTCCTGAAAAGGACCCTTTGTTTTTTTCTTCATATATTTACATGGGCTCTCGGCCTTTATTTCAAACATCTTCCTTAACACCTAAAAGAGAAAACCTAAAAATAAAATATTCACAATTAACCTAGATATATACATGGGCTCTAGGCCTGTATCTACAAGTTCCTGAAAAAGAAAGTATTGATTACTGGAACACTCTTCTTTCCGCCTGCTCATCGTAGGAATTTCGAGATACTACTTTGCGAGACTTTTATGCAACAAAAAGTCGCATATTTCCACATGCGCTCGTTGTCCAGCTTCTACAGAGGCACCACATATTTACAGGACGTTAGCCTTTTGCGCGAGAGGAACTTTTTTTTATTTTCATTTTTAATATCTGATCTGTGACTGCCTTCCGGGCTAACGTCCCGACATTGTCCTCTCTTTCAGGCGTCGATTCAGGAGCGCACCAAAACTTACAAACAAACAAAAGAATTCGCAACGCATCGGTGTGCGCCCTGGGTAGACGTAAAACTTTACAACTTTCTTGACCACACTGTATATTCTTATTACTATTCTTTTGAGAAAACTTTAAGTATTTTTAACAAGTTAATAATTGTATATCAGTCAGGCATCTCTCTGAACAGAGGCGTATGCAACCGTTCTAGAGGGCATTTTATAACGTGGCCCGTACATTTATCAGTGCGACCCGCATCAAGAAGTATGGATACCACTATTACCGAGTACTTTGAGCGTATTGGCGGTAACGACCGAGCTAGCCGTGGTATGGTCGAAAATTTCGAGAGAAATTTTTACCACCACAAAACACCGCCTCTACGACAATTCCGCGTCACAGCTTCCTGAGATTTATCAAGTTTTCTTTTTACCAAATTGTACTTATTTGGTATTGTGATTGTGGATGAAAGGTTGTATTTCATTCTCGTTTTATAGATTTTTCATCAACTTGCCTACAGATACAACGCTTTTTGAAACATTTCTACAATGAATGACTATTATAACAGTTATGTTCTGTTTTTTGGCAACAAGTAGATACATTGAAATATAGGTTCTATCTTCAAGACGCTTCCTGATCATTTCGCGTAAAAAGTTGTTTTTCATCAATACATTTATCAGAAAGCAAATTAATAAAATATTAAAAAATTAAAAAGTCACCTGTGCAATGTTCTTTCTGTAGCGCCGCATCGATTGGAAAAAGAATGGTCCCAAAGTGTTAGCCTTGATTGTTCCTGTAAACAAAACAAATTGGATAATCATTGTACAGTAGAAAAAAGAATGAATGAATTTGCAAACGAAGAACATTAAATTATGATCAAATATATATAATGAAAACATTTTAACTGAACTGAGTTGTTGAAAGGAAACCTGGCATATTTTCTGAGGTGTTTCCACGCAAACTCGCAGTATTAGTCTTATTATTATTTTTTCTTTTTGTCTTAGCATCGACTGCTATGGTCATTAGCCATCTTATTATTATTATTGGTAAAAATGTTTGACAATAAGTGCTGCTGCTAAGGAGTCGTATGGAGTTAGTACCAAAGCCAACTTAGAACACACAGTGGCTGATGACGTTATCAATCAATGCCATCATAAATAAAAAAATAAAAAGTACTTCGCATGCAAGAAACCGTGGATATGGCCTCCGCGATCACCGAACCTTAACCCCTTAGATTTTCATCTGTCGAATAAATAGTTCATGCTGCTGAGTCACCACCAAAGAAGATGTGGTAAACAGACTGAGAAGGTCATTTTATCTGCAGAAATGCCAGAAAATACAAAATGGCATTTAACTTTCTGTATATTCGTGAATTCTTATTTGCCTAAAATATAATGAACAACATTTCGAACAGTTATTGCACTGATCGTTAATTTCTCTTGTTGATTTATAATATTTGATTTTCAAAAGTTTTGTAGGCTGTACTAAATTCTCATATTATGTTCTGGTTCCCACGAGAAAGAACATCCTGTAATGTTCATTCAGAGCACATCGTGAGGGCCTAGGGGCAGTAGGTAACAACTGGTGCTCTTCTTGAATTTAAAATCCTCTCGATTGGAGAGTTTTCCGATTGAAAGATTAGAAAAGTTAAATTTTATTGGAAAACAATTTATTCAAATACACAGTTACAACTTTTTTATTCTTTTTTTCTTTCTCACTCGGAAGAAAAAAATCTAAGAGAGTGGCAAACGCAAAGAAATTTTTCTCTCTATGTCATAAGTCTTGCCGAAACTTTGCCACCTCTGCCGATGACGGCAACATATTTTTTTGTTTATTTTCTAATAAAAAAAATTGTTTGCAACCTGAATTGATTATGGATATAATGAAAAAGTTTTTTGAGCTGGTCGGAAACGTAGTTAGTAATTTAATAATAATAATAATAATAATATAACTTTATTCATTGAATATAAATAGATAAATATACAGCATAAAACAGAGATGATTATGAACAAAGTAAAAAAGCGATAAGTGCAAGCACTTGTTTCGCAAGCAAATAAATTCTTAAGTAAGATACATTTAAATAAAGTAATTGACCTATGTTCTAGTATATAGTGCAAGTATAAAGTACCTCCTATATAAAATTAAATATAGTAGTTTGTCTAATAATAGATTTACCACTCGACAGTACAAATTCAAGTTTCATGAGTAATAGTGCCTTTATTTTGAAAAACAATTGATTAAATATTTTATTAATGTTCGAGCAGCATATCTACTGTGTTGGGATCCATGTCAAGTATGAATTTTTTGAATATTTTTTTCAACAGCGACAAAGAATTTAAGGAGTGTAAGTATATTTTGTACATCTCTGGTAGGAAATTATAGATTATGCCTGCTTCGTACGTAAAACACCTCTGGCCTACAGATTTTTTTACTCGGTTTAATCTTACGGAGTCATTAGATTTCGCTCGCGTTGAGTAGTCGTGTCCTATTTTTGTCATTTTGTTTTTGTTTTTATAAAGGTATGTGATTAGGCTATATATGTATAACTTTTTGATGCTCAATAGGCTTGCCTCTTGAAATAGGCTATTTGTTGGGTACGTAAATTTTTTATTGAACATTACTTTGATAATTTCTTTTTGTATGATATACAGTTTTTTCAGGTGAGTAGGTAAGATTCCACCCCAGCTGAGGATTGCATATTGAATTCGAGATTCAACAAGAGCATAGTAAACAGTTCTTAAATGGTGAATGTCTAAGTAGGTTCTGATGTTTTTGAATTTGTAAAGCGTACATCTCAGAGTTTTTGTTATGATGCTGACATGTTCGTCCCATCGTAAGTGTCTGTCAATCGTTACGCCCAGATACTTAATGTATTTTGCCGATCTCACGTCTATCATAACTCCCTGATTGTCAATTGTCAATGTTTGGTATGTTGGTAATGACGATGTGTAACTTGCAAAAGGCATAAAGTACGTTTTATCATAGTTCACAGTAAGTTGCATGTGATTGAACCATGTGATAATTTGGGAAATATCATTTTCACTTTTATATTTCAGGTCTTCCCATGAAGTTGATGAATAAACGACTGCGGTATCATCAGCGTAACTATAGACTTTTCCACAGGATTCAAGAGTAAGTAGACTATTGATATAGATGGAGAACAACAATGGCCCTAGTACGGTACCCTGTGGTACTCCATATTTAAGTGTTTGTTCTTTACTTATTTGTTGGTCAATTTTAACTACCTGTAGACGATCCAATAGATAGCTTCTCATCAACTCGAGCGAGTTTCCACGTATCACTGCGTCCTCCAAGACTTCCAACAGCTGCGGATGATGCACCGTGTCGAAAGCCTTGGCCAGGTCTAGAAATACACAAAGGGTGGGTTTGCTGTCATCAATATTTTTATAAATATTGGATATTATAGCGGAGATAGCATCGTTTGTGGAGACTCCTTCTTTGAATCCAAATTGTTGTTCCGATATTATAGTATATTTTTTTATAAATTTTGTTAGTCGATTTTTAAACGCTCTTTCGAAAATTTTGCAAAAGCTCGTTATTAGGGAAATAGGTCGGTAATTGCTGATGTTTTTCCGGTCGCCTTTTTTATGGATCGGTGTAACTATTGCTCTCTTGAATCCAACGGGGCATATCCCACTGATGAAAATGCAGTTTATTAAGTGCGAGAGGGGTAAGGCTATCACAGCGTTGATTTTTTTCAATAGCTCGGCGGTTATCCCATCCCATCCTGGGGCTTTACCGGACTTCATTTCACTTATTAGAGTAATTATTTCATTTGAACAGGTAGGAGTAAGGTAAAATGAGTTACATACTTTTTCCCTAGATGGTGCGTTTGTGACAGGTTTTTTAATTCTATTTGCCAAATTTTCACCAACACCAATGAAATGGTTGTTGAACTCATTCGCGATTTCGTTCTCGTTTGTGATTATTAGATTACTTGTATTGTATACACTATCAATTTTTTGTTTAGGTTTCTTTGCCATGATTCCGTTGACTACTTCCCAAAGTTTTTTTGGATCACCATTATTTTTGTAAATTTGTGATCGATAGTAGTTTGCTTTTCTAATCCTTATCAGTTTGTTTACCTGTCTTCGAAATACTAGATAATCATTTTTCAACTGTTCATTGTCTGGATCTGCTTTATGTTTAGTGTAAAGAAGGTTTTTTCTGTTTATTGAGTTTATTAGCCCATTTGTTATCCATTCTTTTTTTTATTGTTTTTACAGTTGGTTTTGATAGTTCTCGTGTTTTTTTCAGTTATTTTAGTGGTAAGTTCTGTGAGGTATTTCAGCAGTGCATCTGGATCTTGCGTCTGGTAGAAATTAGAAAAGTCATGCGAAGTGAAGTCAGTAAATATTTTATCATAGTTTATAAACGTTTTTAGATTATCTCTCGTGCGTTCTTTATCTAATTTAATCGGGATGGTCGCTATTGTTGCCTTATGATCAGTTATATTTGTATCCAGGATGACTGACAGACACTTTTTTTCGAACTCGATTTCTCTGCTCTTGATAAATATGTGGTCTATGCAACTTTTTGATGTGCCCTGTGTACGCGTGTGGTCGTTTATAAGAGATACGAAACCGAATTCACCTAGGGTATCAAGATATTCGTTGACAGTGTCACTGTCTTCTTTCAAGTTTATATTTATATCGCCAGCCAAGAAGTGATGTTCGAGTTTAAGTTTTTTGGATTTTTCTAGGTAAGTTCTGAGTTCGTGTATGAAATTATCGACATCGGTAGAAGGTGGCCTATAGATTGGAGTGAGCAGGATATTTTGTTTTTTATTAGTTTGAATCTTAATTTCTGTTACTTTACATTGAGAGATTGTGACATTTTCACAGGTATATTGTAATGATTTCCTAATATATGTAACAACACCGTCATTTTTATTTATTTCTCCTTCATTGTAGATGAAGTCAAAGTTCTCTAATTGGATATAAGTTGAATCTTCCACTTTGAACGTTTCAGTTAATATTATGATATCAAACTCATATTTTATTTGGCTGATGAGAACTTTTAGTTCATCAAAATTTTTGTTTATACTTCTGATGTTTTGATGAAATACTTTGAATGATTCAGGGTACTCAAGAGATTCAACGATTTTATTGTAACTGGTAACATCAGATAGTTCCTTAGCTTTTACAGGTTGGTACTGAAAATTTCGGACAAAATGGTTCATAGTTGTGTAAAATTGTTTAAGAAGTGCAACAGACGATCAATAAGACAAAGACATATATATTTTTCAGAAGTGAAAGTTGATTTCAGTGCGGGCAATTAGGGGTTTGTAAAAGTTCTTACATATCTGTGTCGGATTTCTAAGGATGGCTTCTTCGTTTGGGATATAACAGGTGATGTTAGACCTTTGGTTAGTACAGATATCTATGACTAGTATAAATATGGAATAGAAAGTAATACAAATGGAATAGAAAATAAATATAAGTAATAAAGATTTATCTTTGTGAATTTGTGCGAGATCTAGTGACTTTCCCTAGTATGGGATTTGATTGTTTGGGTTCCTTCTTGGTAGCACCACTATTGATAAACCTTGGTGTATTGAGTTCTTGATTGTTTGTGTTGGTGGATGGTCGGGTCGTTTGAGTGTTTCTTTCCTGTTCTGGGCGGTTTATATTATCCCTTAGGTATTCAGATTCGAGTTGTGGAGTGAATAGGTTCGTTGGTGTTGCGGGAGTACTGTTCGGCTTGTTGCGTAGCTGAGTTTCCAGTTCTTCCAGATCTTGAAGGGAGAGTTCCTTATTCTCGACAACAAGTTTATTGCCTTTGATGTGACAAGTTTTGTTTTTCTGGCGCTCCTGGAGTAAGTATCCCCTCAATCGTTGATTTTCGTAGCGTTGACGTTCCGTTAGGTCGTGGGCTATTGATATCTTACTTCCTCTGAGTTTCTTGCAATTTTGGAATATTTCCAATTTCTTGAGGTACGAAACGAATTCTATCTTAACTGGTCGATTTTCGGATTTCCCTAGACAGTAGAAGTTATTTATGTCAGTATCTTTGACTGCGACGCCTAAGAGATTATTGAGCTCGGTACAGATATATCTCAAAGTTATATTCTCGTTTGGCAATATCCATCCAAATACAATGATATTATTCAGCTTATCGTTTTTATCCAACTGCTCAATTTTTTCTTGCAAAGCCTGATTTTCTTGTTCAAGGTGATTCACTCTAAATTTCAGATCCTCTATTTTTAGTAAAATATTTGCCTCACTAGCTTCAATGCAATTTTTTAGTTCCACCTTACTATTCCTGATTTCATCCAGTATTTGTTTGATTACGGTACCATCCATCTCTTTTACTGCACTTCAATAATTATAATAGGTACTTGAAGTTATTTTTGTGCCGTGGTGGAATAGGACTTAAACCGAATATCTTATCAGTGTGATTGACAGAGGCGATTTGTAAACAATGCAAGTATTCAAGTATATATGATGTTAGATAACTTTTACTCACAGTAGCTACGGAATTCGAAAGGAGAGTAACTTCACTGAGCTGCCTGCACTTGATTACAAAATTGTTTTTTGCTTGAACACTGGATTTGAACAGGTGATTGATGCAGAGCGTTTAACTATTGCTGCACTATTCCACCAACGAATTTCCTAGAGAACACATTCAATTTGCCACCACTACAGATTTCGGGAACTTTGTCACATAATTTTTTTTTTCATTCTTCTAAAATTTTTCTCTACAAAGTAACCAGAATTGTATAAAGCTTACACTTTTAATAATGTTGTTGATCTTGTAAAGGGCGCAAATTTTCATAGTTTCGTTTCGCCCTAAAATAGAACTTTTGTGAAAGTTTGCATTCATATTGACATGGAATTCGCATATTGAACATCAGTCAAAAAAACTTTCTTCTACACCTTTTTCAATTGTAATTCAGAAAGTGTAACTTGAAATTCAGATTAGTAACATGTAAATCAGAAACTGTAACTTGTTATTCAGAATTGTTAACTGTAATTCAGAAACCGTAACATGTAATTCAGATCAATTAATTGTATTTCAGAAACGGTAACATGTAATTCAGATTAGTAAATTGTATTTCAGAAAGCGTCAATTGTAATTCTGAAACCATCACTTGTAATTCAGAAACCACCAAGGATTTGATTAGTAAGAGTAGGGAATATGAGAACAACTAATTATTTATTAGTGGACATTATTATGAATAATAATATTTATCGCCCAACGGGCATGTCTTGAAATGCTAAAGCTTTAGCATGGTGAATGGTGGTGTGTTGTGCAGCCCTACCACAATCGCCTTCAACTATAGTATAATTTGTCTGGTCAATGATTTGCTCAAGATACACAAGCCACTGTTCTCCAACACCCGGACCTTGAACTTGGGGAACTCGAAGATTCTCTATTACATAGGAGTTTATTTTCGACCATATTGTTTCGACTGGGTTCAACATTGGGGGAGTGTGGACTCAAACGAAGAAGACTTGCCTCAGTTCCATCCAGAAAATATGTACATACGGGTTGTTCTTGGTTTCTGAATTACAGCTAGTTGATACTTTCTGAATAACAACTAACGCCTTCTGAATTACATTTTACACCTTCTGAAATACAAGTAACTAATCTGAATTACATGTTACGGTTTCTGAAATACAATTTTCTAATCTGAATTACACGTTACGGTTTCTGAATTACAATTTATTACTCTGAATTACAAATTATACTTTCTGAAATACATCTTATACTTTCTGAATTACAATTGAAAAAGGTGTAGTTTGTTTTTGCTTCGTCGATTGAGAATGTCTGTGTCTCATAGTATGATGAGAATGGCGAATTTTGCATTCATAAATAGTCACCTACAATACGGAATTTTGATCTGGGTCCACAATGCCAACATGAAAACCCTTTTCACACTGCAAAAACAAGCAATACGAATTATATCCGGTGTTGGTCCAAGGATACATTGTAAAGACTTATATATCGAATATAATTTTCTTACCCTACCTAGCATGTATACAGGGTGTCAATTTGAAAACTTCCCACCCTTAATATCTTTCTTCCAGTAAACAATATGAGTAATCGAAAAAACAGGTCAATTATATTGTCAAGGGGGACACTTTCAAGGACTATTTGTAGCCCTCGTGGTTCAACCCCCTAGGAGGGGTAGATGTTACCCTTAGAATTTTAAATGGGAAGGGGGGTCAAGTGGCACATCATTTTGATGGGCGTTCAATTCTTGTTCCAATGGTACCCTGACTTACTATTTTTTGATGAGCATTTTCCGAAAAATTGCGTTCTAAACTAACAGAAGTAATTATTAGAACGCCTATACTGAGATGCATGGTTTGGCCAGAACTGGTTAGAATATTAGGTGGTACCGATCCAACCCTTTATTAGGGGTAACATTAGCCATTAGCTCCAAATACTTTACATAAAAAAGTAGTCTAATAGTAAAACGTAGATGGTAGTAAAGTTGTGTTTATTAAATGCTGAATTTTTAAGTGTCATCGCAGAAATTGTACAGATAGCCTTCCTTTTTTGCTACTTCTGCTGTAAAAAGTTTCTGTTTTCCGGCAAAAAATTGGTTAGCAAATTTGAACTATGTGGTAGTATTGTGAATACCGTTGTACCTGTTGGGCTGTTTAGGAATTACTTTAATAAGTGTATAAAAGTGTAAAAATGGTTTACATTCTTCAAGACAGAATTGAAATGATTGTAATTTATGGAGAAGTTGGAAAGTGCGCACGAAGGGCGGCATGTCTTTTCAACGAAAGACATCCAAATTGTAATGTAAGTCACCGGTATGTGCTTGATTTGGTGAATAAGTTTTACGAAACTGGTTCAGTGACAAATAAAAAAAGAAATAACCCCAGAGTACTAAATGAAGCAGCTCAAATTGAAGTTTTGGGAACATTTGCTGCAGAGCCCACGAGCTCCTTACGATCAGTATCAGAACAGACGGGAATGTCACGCGAGACTATAAGAAAAGCATTGAAAATGCATAAATTTCATCCATATAAAATGCAGATTCTTCAAGAGCTCCACGAGGATGATTATGATAGAAGAATAGAATTTTGTGAATTGATGTCTCATCGAGTCAATACCATCCCTAATCTTCTGTTAAACATCTGTTTCAGCGATGAGTGTTCATTTTTTCTGAATGGCAATGTTAATAGACAAAATTGTCGCTATTGGAGTGACGAAAACCCAAATATTTTTCGGGAAGGGCATACACAACACCCACAAAAAGTTAATGTTTGGGCTGGTATTCTTGGAAATGCCATTCTTGGTCCATTATTTCTGGAAGAAAACTTGACTGGCAATCTGTACCTTGATATGCTTGAAGAGACTATCGATCCTCTTATAACTCACGAGCTAGAAACTCAAATTGATGCAGAAGGTAATGAACTTTTGCAGGAGGATCTGTTACATTTCCAGCAGGACGGTGCTCCACCTCATTATTTTCTTCCCGTCCGACAGTGGTTAAACGAGAGATTTCCGGGTAGATGGATTGGCAGAAGGGGAGCAGTTGAATGGCCTCCGAGATCACCGGATTTAACACCCTTAGATTTCTTTCTTTGGGGGCATCTTAAATCCGTTGTTTATAAAACACAACCTTCTGATATTGACGAACTTAAAAGACGAATTACAGCAGCATGCCGGTAAATTTCTAGTGAAGTTTTCCGTAATGTTAGAGGGGAGTTCGAAAACAGACTGTATTACTGTTTAGAGCAAAATGGACAACATTTCGAAAAGCTAATAAGATAAGCGTAAGTAGATTTTATGTTGGAAATGTCTTTCTCGCAAATTAAATTTTATTGTGTAGAAGGAAAATAACCACCAAATAAAAAATCCCATGCGTAATAAATTTATTCCTGTCATTCAAGGGTTGGAGCGGTGCCACCTACTCTTCTTACCATTTTTATTAAAGGGAGTCAATACAATAATGCATCTCAGTATAGGCGTTCTAATAATTACTTCTGTTAGTTTAGAACGCAATTTTTCGGAAAATGCTCATCACAAAATAATAAGTCATGGTACCATTGGAACAAGAATTGAACGCCCATCAAAATGATGTGCCACTTGACCCCCCTTCCCATTCAAAATTCTAAGGGTAACATCTACCCCTCCTAGGGGGTTGAACCACGAGGGCAACAAATAGTCCGTGAAAGTGTCCCCCTTGACAATAAAATTGACCTGTTTTTTCGATTACTCATATTGTTTACTGGAAGGAAGATATTTAGGGTGGGAAGTTTTCAAATTGACACCCTGTATATATATATATATATATATATATATATATATATATATATCAATGTTTGATCTATGTAAAAGAGCACTTGGATAACTATAAACAAAACAGTGAGTTTCATGATTATAATACAAGAAATAAAAGTAATATTGCTATTTCTGCCAATCGACTCCAAAAATCACAACAAGGTATAAACTATTATGGCCCAAATTTTTTCAACAAACTACCGATGATGTAAAAACATTGAATATAAGAGTATTCAAGTATAAATTGAAACAATATTTAATTTAAAAATGTTTCTACTCCATTCAAGAGTTTACAAATACTTCGATACATGATTTATAGATTTTAATTTCCTGCAACTGCCCTACATTATACAATTGTGAAATGTGTTTTTATTTTTATATATAAATGTGTATTAATGTATGTATACGTTTCCTGTTTATAGTCATATATTTTTTATTCATAGTTATTTATGATTTTTCTAACTTTTTATTTCTACTCCTAGTTATTTAAGTTGTTTTATCTTTATCTTTTATTATTGTACATACCATTTGACGAGTGTAAACATTGTACAATGTAGTAACACAATAAACTGAACTGAACTGAACTGAATTGTTTTGCTATTTTTTTCTCCAATTTTTTATTTTAAATGCTAAAATTATTATCCCATATATCACTAAAACTTCGTTCCGAAATTTAATGCACGAGCCAAACTTAAATCTCACCATCAGATTCCATTTTGTCTAATCTCTCAAAACAGTAACACGGAACGACAATAGCATCACTCTCACACAAGAATAATTTTTTACTACTGATATGATAAATAATTAGTAATATATAATTCGCCAAGGTCACCAAATTCAACTGATAACTGTTTTAATAATTATGTATGGAGATAAAGGCTGGTATCAAAACGATTTCTAAACGCCTAAAATAAGAAAAAAGTAACAGGCAAAGGCCAGGTGGAGAATGTTGTTGAAATTCCTACTTTGAGAAAAAAAATTGAACACGAAAACACTCAAACTGGTGAAATGGGGAAGCAGTTTAGGGGTGAAAACGGTTTTTTGTGATTTGCGGCGAAATGTGACCTAGCAAAAAATGACGAAAAAGTTGTAAATAATCGAAAACTTTTGTATTCAACACTTTTCGGCATAACCTCAGATTAACCGTCAAAATGGCGAAAACCCGATTTTTCAGTATTACATTTTTTTCTCTCGTAAAAATTATTTAATTTCCATAAAAATTTGTAAGCATATGTCAGAAAACGACTAGTTTTCGAATTTTGTACATTTTTCGAAAAAAATACCCCTTAATTCCGCGAACAAATGTCTTTTTGTATTTCGAATGTATATACTTAAGTGATAATTTTATTTTAAAATGGTGAAAACCGATTTTGAGCTTTTTTTTCTCGCGTATAAAAAATGATTCACTTCAGATGAAAATTTGTAGGAACATGTCATTTTTTGTGACGAATATGCATGAGTTTTTCGCAAATCAGAAGACTACTAGTTTTCGACTTATTTACATTTTTCGAAAAAAAAAATAACCGTATCTTCCACGAACTTGAAATTTTTTTGGATTTCAAAAGTCTATAAGTGACCATTTCAATTGTTGAAATGTTATTTTGAAATGGTCATTGTAACCAGATGGTTTATTATTTGTTAAACCACTTAAAATTGATGATATTGCATGTACGATTTGAAAACTTCCGACCCATTGATATATCTCCCTTTCAGTAAATAGTAAGAAAAATGTTTTCACGTAAGTTATAATATTTTTGAATTGAACGAACAATTATACATTGAAAGTGACATTACTTTACGAATAAAAGTATATTAAATTAGCTAAGCCACAATTTCAAAATAATTCGTTATTTTGAATAATTTTTGTAGGAATAGCGATACATACCCGTTTTTTGTAGGACACTGTATTATTCAGGTGAAGAATACACTAACCTTTCATATGTTATCATTGTCCTACAGTTATTAATAATTTTTTTTTACCATGGAATTCACAATTTCGGAGCGTAGGACTGGGAACACCTACCATTCAATTTGTAGGACAATATGACCATTCAATTATACAAATATTAACCAAGCAACGGTAAAAAATCCTCTGTTATTAATGAATTTGTATGACCACGTTATTGGTACATGTTGGGAGTGGGGGACTCTTCAGTCTGTAGCAAAACAGCTGTATATTAAGCTGTGCTCGACATTTCTTTTGTTCTTTTATAATTGGTTCGAGAGAAACATTCATGAATTTCATGGTCATAAAGTTTCTTGATTTATTTATATATTCTGTGTTATTACAATTAGGTACCTGTAGGTTGACCGCTTGGAGATTCAACTACTGAATCATAGGTGGCGCTAATAGGCCCATTCAGTTATTTATTCCCAATTTAAATTTTACCTGTTTTTTGTGATGTTGGAAAAACAACTGAGTTTCTTGTTTTTCGTGGTTTTGAAATGTAGATACGTTGAGCATTTTATTAACGATTGCTGTTTGGAAAGAGACGTTCCACGAGTTAAAAGTGCCGTGGTCCCTATTTCTTAGAGAATTCCTCTGGAATGCGCCTGCCTTTTAGCATTGTTTAAATAGAACATAGTCAATGCCTGTGGAAATGGTATTGGACACAAACGCAAGTGTCATCTAGCGTGTTTAGTTACAAACATGAATATTTGACGTCATTTTAATGCAGGTTTCTTCAAAAAACCCTGATTTTAATGCTTTTCCATTGTTTCAATCAAGTTACGACATGACTTGGAGGCCAGATCACTGAAGTTACGACATGACTTGGATGCGAGCTCACTATCGCCATCTACATGTCGCATCCATTTTGATCCAATTATAATCCCATAAGGTTGACTAACTATCTTCTATATAAACAATGCTTTTAGGTATGTATTTTCTCTAGTGCCTTTTTGTATTAATTCCAGAAATACTAATAATTGCTACACAATCGTTTGACCCTACTCTTCATTTTCTGTCAATTTAAGAAAACAGTGCTTGTGTAACTGTGAAGTCATTTTATTCATGTTTAAGGGAAACTATAATTATAACGAATGTCAAATTCTCCCTAAACAATTTGTAAGCCTTTCATGTCCTTTTAGCTCGACCTTGAAGTCGTCACCTTGGAATAAAGTACTGTTCGCTTTGGTGGTCCCACAAATTGTTGGAGTTTTATTTCATCAACCATCACTACAACACCAGGTTACATCCCGCACGATAAAATTTGCCCTAAGAGTCTCGCTTCAAGTCCTACCATCCATTTTGTAGGACCAAAGTTTTTTCGAGTACTTCATCGAATTATTTGGAAATTCGACTGAAAAGCTAACTGTTATTCATGACTTTTTTGCACTAACCAAATCGACATAATTGACGCTTGCGCATTTTATTAGCTCCACTATCGAGAATTTTCGTAGTGGAAAAAGTTGGGCGTCTCGGCAAAATGAAGCTACTTAGGAAGATTCAGCCTATTATTAATCATTTTTACCAATATACCTACTTTCAAGAATTGTTCGTGACCCCTCTTCGCAATTAGGAAACAATGTATCTGTTGATTGCTACTCAAGAACCATAAATGTTTGTCATTACCTCGAAACAAGTAATTATACACTTCATAATGATCGGAGACACCATATCGATTCAAAAGTCGTGTTTAAAGTAGCAATTCAGACAATAGAAATCAGAAATAAAAGTAATCAATTTACATCATTGTTTAATTTTTTTTATTGTTTCATCTTTGTCAGAAAGAAAACTCTTCTATAATTTGTTCTTGGACAATAAAGTGGTTGATTACTTCAATTTTGATTTTATAACGGCAGTATCCAAAACTTTGTTAATGGAAAATTGATAATTCGAAACAACTTATCATATCCAGCTTGGTGAGCTACGTCTATATGTGCTTGGAAAAGTTCATGAAAAACAAGCCAGTCAAAAAAGTTTGACATAGTATACAAAACAGTCACTTTTTCATAAGTTTAGAGTTCATTATTCAGTATCATCTGCTTCAACGCTCTCCTCTTTATCTTCCCAGTGCTAGTTCTGACCATTTCCTTTATTATTCGAACTCCATCCCGCAGCTTTTGACTCTCAGACACTCGTTTTTCGAAAAACAATTTGATGTCGTTGGCAGTAACGTCTTCATGACCATCAAACAAAACAACTAGACCCATCGGATGGTCGCCATCGATCTCATGGGGAATTCCTACCACAGCAGCTTCTTTGACAGCTGGATGGGCAAGCAGCACTTCTTCCAGCACTGCCGGGAGTATATGCCACCCTCTATACTTGAACATTTCCTTTATCCTGTCGACGACGTAGAAACATTCGTCTTCGTCGTAGTAAGCCAGATCGCCTGTTTTTAGGTAGCCCTCTTCGTCAAAAGCTGACGAACTGTCCATTTTATAATAGCCGTTCATGACACAGTCAGTTTTTATTCTGAGCTCTCCTTCTTCGTTTGGTCCGAGAGGTTTTTCAGTGTTGATATCCACCACCTGAAACAAACGTTTACATATTTGTATCACATTACAAATTATTCATAATATATGGACGAAACTAATGATAAAAGTTCATTTAGCACCAGCAGGAATTAATACCAATTACAATCAATGCAAACGTTAATACAAACACCCCTACACATTTCTGAACTGAAAAATAATTGGTACGAGTTCTCCCTTGAAGAGAAAGCACGCAAATCATGAGAAATTTATAATTTTTTCAACAATCACCTTATAATTGAAGTTTTATCCACACATATGAACCGTATAAGTACCACTTTATCCACTAGTGGAACAATGAAATTACTTTACTCCACTAGTGTAATAATGAAAAATACAATCTTGAATATCAATCACATTTTACTTAATTTCACCAACTTCACAAATTTTTACAAATGGAGTCGATAAACAATCGAAAATACATAGCAACCATTCAACACCTCCCGATATTTTTGTATGTTATTTCAATGATTTTTGAGGAGGTGACAGCCGCTGTCAGAGCAAAACGTCAAATCATTTTGTGATGAAAAATTTCCGCGATTCTGATTCTAAATGAATGTGATTGTAAATAAAACGTTGTATTGCATGCGTGTTTTAGATACATTTTATTTGCTTAATAAATTTAAACGCTCGAGCTTCGCTCTCGCGTTTAAACATTCTTGCGCAAATAAAATGATATCTAAAACACTTATACAATAAATAACTATTTTTCAAACTCTATGAAACAGTGGAATTATTGTTGATATAATAGATGTAGCAATACAATTCCGATTTGGAAAAAAGTGGAAAAAATTATTAAAGAAACCAAAACAAAATACTACATCAGGGATCCAATTGAGACCAGCAGAAATATCTCTAAAACACTTTGGCAAACTGTCAATGAAATTTAAATTAAAAAATGTGATATTTCAACTCAGGAACAGAAAAGAGCTTGGCTATAGAGCAGAAACTCTAAAACTAGTTATTTATAGCATTTCAAAACCGCTCACTAATCTAATCAGCCTTCAAAACGGCAATAATAACACATATCCACAAAAGAGGACAAAAAACTAACTATAAAACTCAAAACAAGTCTTGCTAAAATATTAGCAAAGGTAATTCAAGAGAGATTGAAAACGTTTCTTGAAAAACACCACCTGTTGTCAGAATCACAATACGGCTTCAGAAGGAATAAATCCACCCAAGATCCAATATAAATACTAACACAGCAAATTCATAAATGCTTGGATAAATCTTAAGAAAAGCCTTTGTCACCGTCGACCACAGTATATTGATGAATCTCTTAGAAGATCTCGGATTAAGAGGCATAACTCTTCCTGACTTATCTACTGAATAGGGAACAAAGGGTAAAAACAGAATATCATGAAAGTGGAGAGAAAGCGATCATTGTGGTGTTATGTTGTTATGTTGCTATATTTCATGAACATCATTGCTGTTCAATTCAAAAATGAAAATGAACTCATCACGTTAACCCATCAATACATTTCTCGTAAAAATGATGGAATTGCCATCCCACTGATGCACAAAACAGTCAAGGAGACTAAAAACAAGGAGGGTTTAATAAGCTCTAGCCAATCAGAAACTTGTAGCATCAACGCGTCATAGTGACGTACTTGGGTATGAGTACAGAGTCGAACTCGAACCAAGCAACAAAACTGTCAGCAGTAACTCTCATATACCAAGGCTAGTCCGTCACTGTCTATAGAGAACGGCGGCCATGACATGTATAACTACGTCACATTTCGTCACAAATGTTCCTTCATCTCTTTCTACTAGTATCCCCATTGTCTTATGGGAATCAAACACTCCTTGTTTTTAATTTAGTCTCCTTGCAAAACAGTTGCACCAAAAAATTACTCCTATCTAGGGCCAGAACTACACAGTATTAAATATTTATTTTAATTCATTTATTAATTTAAGAACTCTACTTATAAACAGTTCCATACAATATTTAATTCTATTATGTCCTATTCATTGTGTATCAGTGATAGTTCTTACTAAGGTTAACAATAAATTGATATGTGTTTCCTAATATACTGTAATATAAGTAAGCTTAATGAAAATTACTGCATACTATTTAGTGATCACTTCACGGGTGATACCTACGGCTATGTTGTTTTCCATAAATATTCACCTAAGTGATTTAACACTTGTCTTGTGCAGAACGTATTTATTATACTATTCCATATTAAACTATATTAAATTACATCATTTCAATTTTAAACAATTTAATAAATATAAATAAATAGTAAGTTAAGATTAATCGATTAGTTTTTTTAATGAAATATAGTTGTCATTTATAAACATCCTACATTGAACATTGAACAATTTTTGTGGTTTTTAATATTATTTCTAATAGTCAAAGGTAATAAATTGCAAGCATGCAAATCTTGCATGTACATTTTTTTTAGAGTAAGACATTTTCAGTAATTTGTATGTTATACTACGAGTCACCGTATTATATGAGATATGATTTTTCAAATGCTATTTTTTATGCATAAATGTTGCCAGTGTCTGATGTATCTTATGTTACATATATCCTTTCCATAACGTAGTCTGGTTGGGTATCGTCTATATATCATTTTGGATTGTAGACAAGGCTTTCAATGAATATTTATATAATGCTCCCCAAACTGGTATTCCATATCGTAAGAGTGATTCCACTGGGGATTTGTATACCAAAATCAAGATATCCAAGAATTTTATGTATATATATTTCCACTACTAATATCGTTATGCTTACCTTCCATGTGATTCCTTTAGCCATTTTTCCACACGAGAGTGGTTTTTTCTCCTGCAGCGCGACTTCTTCCGGTTTGGACATATCAAATATGGTTACCATTCCTGCTGCTTCAGTTTGACCATAGCCATGCGCTATCGAAGTTTGAGGCAGCGCTCTTTTTAAATCTCTCATCAGTTTTTCCGGGACATTACAGCTTCCTGTTACAAATGTTTCTAGGCTGGATGTGTCAGCACCATCTGGACGTTCATTCAAGAAATCTACGGCTTGATAAGGTGGCAGGAAGATGAAGTTCACCTGGAAATAAGAGTTTGCGTCAATGCAGTCCTTGTTTCTTCTCGTTTCAGCTTCACTAATGAAATCACATCAACAGTTTTAAGTCGAAGTTCATAATAAAGAGCCAATTTATGCATCATTGTCATTATCATGATCCTAATCACAGTCGCTGGCTTAATCATATAATCAGATTAAAACTGTCCAGTTCAGTAGGGGCATTTATGCAATTTCTTTAGTTTTAGTCCCAATCATAATCATAAGAATTTGACCTTCAAAGTTGGCAATTTTAAAGCTTATGATTAGATCGACATGCACATCGCGCATGCGCGTCGATACCTATTTGACAAATTCTAAAATTGTTAAAATTGTTTTTTCCGTTAACCAGCTAAGGATCAACGAGGTCTTACCTTTTTACGTGCGATTCCTAGCACTTTCTCGGGCCATCAGAAAAAGTTCTGCAGTCGCTAGGGTTTGAACCTTTGACTGGCAGCCAAAAGTGATTGAAACAATGTCGCTTTAACCACTCGGCTACCTGGCATGAATAATTATTCGTTTTGACTTTCTATCCTTGTTATTGTTCATTGTGTTTCGGAAAAAAACGAGCCAGGAAGAAGATACTCTTATTGAAATGATTGATAAATGTCCCCTCCTTTGGGATAAAAAGACACCAATGACACTGTTGACATCTGTCAATTTTTTATTTTCGAACTAATGACTGTGATGCATGAATACAATTTTTTTTCAAGACAACGACTAAGGGTGGATTTAGTCAACCTCATAAACATAACGGTAACATCAAAGATTTTTAGCATAAACTTAACTGTTGTATAAATGGCGCCATTAAATATAACAGATTCAACTTTCGCTTTTAACATATATTTAAGCACAATCTTAAAATGATGTTGACCAAATGCACCTTAAGACTACCACTGTGATAAATATTATGACTATGATAATATGTTTCATAAATTTGCCATTACTTTTCAGAAATCTAATTGTTTGCAATAATTTTTTTTCTGTACACTCTTCTCCAGCAGCATCGAGTGGGCAGGGGCAATGGGACAATTTAACACCAATCAATACAGCATAAAATCAGTGATTCTTTAACAAAAACGCTAGCAGGAAACTAACCGTGCCATCACATAAAAGACAGTAGGTATTATGTCATTGATCAATTTCTTTTCATATTTTCAGACTCAGTTTTGTTAATATCGTCATAATCAGCTAGAAATTTTACGTATATAGTCCGAATTTCAAGTGACTCGGACGATTTTGTATTTTTCGTGATTTTTAAGGGTCTGCCCCTTACAAGTTTTTTCTTCTTTGATCAACTCAAAATTCACAATACATACTAATTCTAATATTCTGAATCGATTGGCGTTCGTAGAATTGGTCTATCTCCAACCGTTCTCGAATTGAAAATTTCAAATTGAGTTGAGGGGATCGTTTTTCCGCCATTAACTTTTTATTTATATTTTCAGACTCAGTTTTGTTAATATTATCGGAATTAGCTTGAAATTTCACTATCCAGTCCAAATTTCAAGTGACTCTGACGATTTTGTATTTTTCGTAATTTCTAGGGGTCTACCCCTTACAACTTCTTTCGAGTAAGTTTCTTTCTCTTCGATCACCTTGAAATTCACAGTACATACCAATTCGACCATTCTGAATCGATTGGCGTTTGCAGAATTGCTATATCTCTAACCATTCTCGAATTGAAAATTTCAATTTGAGTTGAAAGGATCGTTTTTCAACCATTCATTTTTCTTTTTCAAATTTTCAGACTCAGTTTCGTTAATATTATCGGAATCAGCTTGAAATAACACGTATCTAGTCAAAATTTTAAGTGACTCTGACGATTTTGTATTTTTCGTAATTTCTAGGGTTCTACCCCTTACAATTTTTTTCTAACCGTTCCCGAGTTGAAAATTTGAAATCGAGTTGAAAGGATCGTTTTTCAGCCATTAGTTTTTTTATATCTCCAGACTCAGTTTCGTTGATATTCGCGGAACCAGCTTGAAATTTTTTTTGAAAAATGTTACATCTTTCCAAAAATGTAATCTACAGGGTGTTCCATTTGAAAAACCTTAGTTTTAGTCATTTTCATGAATATCCGGATGAAACTTATTTCTGAGCCTCCCTGTATACTGAAACTGAGAACAGAATATTCAATGGTCTCATGCATCTATTACCCCAATTACAATATTTTGTAAATTTGCATTGGGAAAAAATTATTATTTTTCAATGGTCAGGTTTTGCACAAAAATTGAACAAAATAATTTTTATTTCGAAAACCGTCACAGATAGGTAGAGAAAATCACCAGTAAAAGTTATGAGGAATAGTATAAGGATTTCAAAAGTTATATAATTTATGGGGTGTCCCATTGGAAATAACAAAGTAGGCACTACTTTCTGAGACAAGCAGCAACAATATATTGATGAAAATATTTTAAACAAATAGAGCATGTTTGATTATCCACGCCTACAAATTTTCGAAATGATGTATCGTTCCATCCACTGTGAAACACCCGGTATACTATTATAATCTAAAATAACAGTATTTTTCTTTTCACCTAAAATATACCGACCTTATATTTGTCTATTATCGTCCAGGCAGCGGCTGCATCAAAATGAGGGCACACCACCCTGGCATGTCCATTCTCCATACTTTTTATTATCATCATAATAGCACTGAACCAGTACATATTGCTATAGGCCAGAAGTACGCTCAAATTGTCCTCACCATTTTCTTTTGGTGCAAAAATAACCCGGTCATTACTCAAAACCAAAAACGAATAATGACTAATGCAGATCCCTTTAGGAAAACCAGTGGTGCCGCTACTGAACAGTATCAGCGCCGTTTCTTTTTCGTCCTCACCAGACTCTGGCTCGAACTCGTCTTCCTGAGGATGGGGTTCAAGATAATCTGAAAATTGGGCGTATTTCTCACTTTTTCCAAACACCACAATCTCCACTTCCAGATTTGTTTTTTTCAGGCAATCTTCCATAAAACTCAGCGAGTCCTGGTTAACGAACATTATTTGCGGCCGTATCAAGTTCAGCAGATGAACGGTATCCAAAGGAGACGAACTCGGATCAAAGTTGGCTGATTTTGCTCCCAAAAACTGTGACGCAATCGTAGGAACGCAAACGTTCTCGTGGTTGGTCGAACATGTGCTGATGATGTCATTTTTGTTGATTCCCTTGTCTCTCAATTTCAAGGACACTCGTATGCAACGTTTTAGCAGCTCTTCATAAGTGTCAGTTTTGTCGGTTTCAACTATGTACTGAAATCATAAAAAAAATAATGATAATAATTCGTCTTTATTCATAACATAAAATAAGTAAAAAAATAAAGATTTTTCAGAAGACAAATAAACAAATGAAATAGTTGTCTGCTTCTTCAGTCGGTTCCAGAGATGACGCCCTTATAGAATTTTAGTCTTGTCAATATTCCAGGGATATGATTGATGACTATTGTCAATTTTATGGAATTTCAACTAACTTTAAATACAATTCAAAAGTGAATGCTTGTGATGGAATCTAAATTTGATTGTGCAATTTCCTTGTATTGATGTGTTTCTTCATTTTGCTGTATATTTTCTTAGACATTCATCCAATATTAATTTAATTTTTCTGATTGACTCGGCATTTACTTGATGAAGATCCATAGTAATTGTACAAACTACAATGAAATCGATTCGATCTCCACAAACTTTATTTAATCAGACTGTGAAAAAGCTAGTGTGCAGGCGGAACATGTCTCATCAAATAAGATTTGTGAATATCTAAACGTTTCCTGTGTAGTTTGTACAATAATAATTAGATCGTGTTCCGTGTTTGTATCATTTGTGAGCAATCCAGAGAGACGAACAAAATGATTTATCTATATCCAGTTCCGAAAGTGAGTTGTTAGTACCACCATATTATGAAGATTATCACATTAATGAAAATCATGGCACGAATATATCACACACGGAATCCTTCCATTCCCGCTTATATTATATAAGCACAACTAGCACAAGATTCACAGGTTCTAATGGTGAATTTTCATGAAGCTTAATTTCAATATTTCTAAATGAAATGCGTAGTAATCATTGTAGTTAATTGCATTTCCGTAAAATAATTATATAATAAGTTGAAAATGTAACAAATAAAACTGATTGGTGATAATGATTCAGTAAAATTCCAGTAATTACGTTTCTTTATTAATTTCATTCGTTGGCAATACTTGAAAACTTCTGTTTTTGTAAATTTACCCTAACAAGAAAACCGACCGTGGCGGTACACGCAAATGCGGAATATTTGGGAAACGGACCACGATTTCAGTTGTTTTCTCTTTTAATCAAGCTGGCGAATTGTCTCCCGTCTCCACAGCTTCGCAGGTATGAGTGGGCACACCAGGGTTTTTAGACATCTCAGGCACGGATATAATAATATGGTCGTATTCACGAACACCGGAAGAAAACTTCAGTTAATTATTTTGTCCGTATTCGAAGACCATTTTTAGCTTTTATGGCTGATACTTGATAACAAATTAAGTTTTGCTCTTCAAATTGAGGATTTATCTAAACGCCTTGCGAAAGGCAGCTACACTGTCAGGCAACTATAGCTTTAGATTCAGATCATCTGAGAATAGCATATTTTGCTATGTGCCATAGCATAATGATGTGTGCCTTGATAACCTGGTGAAACGCAGTAACAAAATATTCATCGCGCAAAAAATGCCATTGGAATAATACAACCAGCAAATTTGATGATCACTGTGAACCATTGTTCAAAAAATTAAACATCTTGCCACTACCATGTTGTTACATTTTGGAGTGCCTTCTTCATAAAAAAATATAGTGTGTGAAATAATTCAGCACAATTATATTCATTCTTATAACACAAGGAAAAAACGATCTCTGACCTCCAATATTCAGAATTCCTATATAGTCCAGGACAAAAAATTATTCCTGGGTATAAAATTGTATAACGCTGTGCCAGAACAATTCAATGATAACAATATTGTGCATCATTAAAAATTAAGATCCGTAAATATTTAATACAGCACTGGTTTCACTCTGTAGAACATGCAGTACATGTACATGTGAGTAGGAAATCAATTTTTTCAATTGTATGACAACTTTTTTTCCTCTTCTGTAACATGTTCATACTCCTTGTCTTAAATTATGTGTATTTTACTCAATTTTATCTTATGTGATTTATATCACTATCTAGGACAAATGCATACATGTGTAATTGTTTACATGAAATAAATATTCCATTCTATTCTATTCTATTCTATGCATTTTGCGGTGGCGGTCATTTTGGCGTGAAGGTAATCTATAACTGTCGCGGTAGGAGATTTCATAAAAGATTCTGCTTTAATTTAGAAGAGTAAGTCAAGTTCCAAGTTTGGATAAAACTGCCTCAAAAGTGAATCCATGATCTAGCCATATTCCAACATTTTTGAAATATTTCACAATTGGAAGTAAGTCAATGCAGATTTGTATGGTGTTCATTGGGAGACCCGTATAACACAATAACAGACTTTTTTGGATTGAGCTAGTTTATGTACAGAAGAAATGTCGAACTTGGTTTGGTGATCAGTATTTATCTAAGTTAGTTCCAAATCTAGATCGCGAGTGAAGAGAAATAGATCTGGATGTCGTCGATATATAGTGGAGTATGGTGCAAGTGTAAACAAAATAATAGCAGTCAGATTTATATAAACTTAATATTAAGGGTCTGAATATAGACTCCTGCGGTTTTTAGTTTTAGTTTTAGTAACGGTACAAAACAGTCTCCAAATGTTATTAGGCAAACCGGAAGGCGAAATTCCAACTTCAGATAAATCAGGAATTCACGAAATTAGCTATGAATATAATTGTGATTTTTTTTTATGATTCAGATATATATTTGTTGATACAATATAAAAACAATAAACATACAAATGAAACATAGAATAAGACTAACAATGATCTGAAAGCGGCGATTTAGTGCTTTCCAGCTCATAAAAAAGAACATAGGTACATCTACGCTCGCCAGGGATCTGGATGAAATTGGGTTCACACGTGAATCATCATATTGATGCCACGTGTTCGCATACGGATGTCTACAGTAGGCTGTGTAGTGTCCGCTATAGATAGTCCCACTATGATTAGATAATGCATTCAGTCTATATCGAGAAGGGGTTACGTTTTCTGCTGTATAATTACTCATATCCAATCCCAATAAAGGAAAATCAATGGTTATATTAAATTTTTTTCGGAATCTTTCTGTTGAAGAAAACCGTTTCAAATGGATCACTAAAATTTTGTGGATTTTGTGAATTGATAGGGATTTCGTGCACTTCCTTCTCTCTTTGCACTTCGCACATGTCGGCTTCTCGTCGCCATCCATTTTGAATGAATCATTGTGACAAATTTAGTTGGCCTGCTCTTCGTGGTATTGAGAGAAAAAGATCCCAAAACGGATCGAAAGAGACTGAACAGTGACCACAATAAGTACATTTCAATGTAGATTTTATTTGGCCAACGAAGTTGTCTACAATTTTGGAATTGTTCGTCCTTAAGTATATTGACCATGACTCTTGAGCCTTCTCACTGTCACTCAAATTCTTATCTATATCTCTCATTGAGGGTATCAACTTTTCCGTTGCTCTATTGACGTCTTCATGTAGACCCTCTAACAGGAATCGTAAGAACTTTTGAGCATCTTCCTGGGCAAAACCGATGAAACGAGGAGCGATTCTTTCGGTTTGACTTTTCAAGGAGACTGTATTAACAACTCTACCAGACGAGTGATCTAATATTATGGCCAAACGAAGAGATTTACTAACCCATGCCAACTATTCGCGAGAAAATAAATCTAGTGTTGTAGGCCATTTATCAGAAGCACTCGAGATAAAATCAACTTTCAAAATTGGTGAAAACACCTAATAATTAGACAAAATGCGATTCATTTGAGAGTATTGCTATTTACAAAAACGCCCTGTAGTCCTTGATAACTAATAATAACGGTTCATTAAATACGACACACCAAGAATTGGATAATTACCTATTATCAACATGTACTTGATCACATCATCCTTCAAATTCTAATATAAATTCCACTGTTGCTTAATTACGAATTAAGTACAAAATATGAAATATAAAAAAATATGTAAAATACTTTTTTCAACAATATATTACAAAAGGATTGAAGATAAAAAAATAATAGAGTTACCTGTGCAATGTTCTTTCGATATCTCTTCATCGACTGGTAAAAGAATTGTCCCAAAGTTTTAGCCTTGTTACCTGTATATCCTGTAGAAAAACCTTGATTATATATAATTGTACAGCGGATAAAAAGAATATCTGAATTGATATGAAATTGCAAAAGAAACAACTTTTTTAATCGACATATTTCGAACTTCATTAAAAAACGCCATTTCCTTACTTTTTTCTGCAAAAATGTTAATTTTGACAGAATAACAGTGTCAAATGTTCATGTTACCGACCGATGATGAACCCTTTACTCCCATAAACACCTAACTATGTAGGCTTATTATGGCAAGAACCTGTCAGAAAACAACTACTCCCCTGGCTAAGACCACGACGGGTATTGAATTAGCTGTTAGATTTAATTCTATACCCGTCGTAGTCTTAGCCAGGGGAGTAGTTGTTTTCTGACAGGTTCTTGCCATAATAAGCCTACATAGTTAGGTGTTTATGGGAGTAAAGGGTTCATCATCGGTCGGTAACGACTGTTCGTTAGCAAACGATCTCCCAAAGATTTCTGTCTTCTTCGATTAAATCTCTCAACCCGGAGATTCGGAGTGTCTTCCTCTGCTCGCTAGGTGGAGCGGCCTAGAAACTGCTTTCATCTCGTGAACCAGAATTGACTAATCGGCGGAGTGTGTATTGGTTTGGACGGGGAACAGATGGCTTCAGTGCTGTCTGTGTTGACCTGCCCTTGCACTGATGAGAGGCAACAACCTCGAAACTAGTCTGCAGGTGGTCAGCCCGTCCAAATCAAAACATAATTCTGCTGGTTGGTCATAGAGGGCACTTGCAATTGCGTCCTCTGATGTTTTGAGGAACGTTGCACAAGTGGCTGTTAGATTTAATTCAATACTCGTCGTGGTCTTAGCCAGAGGAGTAGTTGTTTTCTGACAGGTTATTAGGTGTTTATGGGAGTAAAGGGTTCATCATCGGTCGGTAACGACTATTCGTTAAATCTCATGTTAATTAAATTAATTTAAAAAAATTCCCATATGTTGCTGACTGTATAGTCTCCAAAGCTTTCAGCTTATTACCTTTAAATTATCTAAAATGACTGCTTTCCTCATTTTCTCACTCTGTGTCCTCATAATATTCTTCGAACAATATAGGGTGTTTCTCTATATGTCAACCCGAAAATTAAAACGATGAACTGATAGCTCTTAAAACATTGTCTTCTACATATGAACAACAATTGCATAATGAATATCACAAATCTCAGCCACTTTCAAACAACAATCCTAAACCTCTAACACTTAAAATTCAATACTAGAAGTAATAATAAGTCAAAATTGACTCTCACCATTAGTTTCCATCTTGTTTATCCTCTTATTTTACGTAACGCTCATGGACAATCACAACACTCACGCAATACCAAATTGTATCTGCTTATTGAGAATTTTCTATGATTAAGGTCATCAAACAAATTATATATAGTTGATAACAGACGTAATGATCATGTATGGGGATATATTTATAAGAACAGTGGTGGGTAAGAAACTCACATCGAATCGTCCATCAGTAACAAGGTTACAATACAACAAATCGACGATAACTGAATTTAAACACCCGTATTGGTACTCAGTAATCACATTGAGAAAAATTGTTGTTTTTGTTAAAATTGTCATTTCTGTCAACCTGTTGCACCCCTACGCGCAACCCTCAGAAATAACAAATGGGTATTCGATTTTTTTCTGAAAAAAACGATCTGCGGAATTACGTCAGGTCCACTTGCGTTGTTACTATCAACACCCAGCAAAATGCATGTCAGTTTGGTAACGCAAGGTAATTCGAAATATCAAGAGCGTTCGGCGAAATGAACTGTGTGCATAAAAAGAACCACGCAGAGACAGAACTGGAGAGTTGGAGAGTTAGTGAGGAAGTCGAACATAAATAGTCCAGTGATTGTGATATAAATTAGAGTATTGTGTTGAAATTATGGAAGCATTGTATTTAGTCAAATGAATTATTTTAGAGTGAATTTGTGCTACTTTACTACAGTATATTACATATCGAACATACAAACACCTTAGGTTACACAGTACAATGTCAACAACTAAACAGATAATATGGATTTTTCTACTTCAATATCTACTGTAAATGTAGGTATATCAAATGTTTCATCAACTCATGTTTGAAATTTGGTAGGGATGTGTGTCAGGAAGATGATTGTATTCTAATATTAATAAACCCTTGTGAAACAAAGAGTTCATCGATCTCCAATGATCGTACATTTTGAATATTTATTGTAGAATAATTGTCAACTGCATGATACAATACTATAAATGGAGCAAAGTATGATGGTGCAAATCCTGAAAATATTTTCGAAATGAAAATAAATTCTCTGAGAAAATTCTGTCAATTTCTTGGCAAAGTTCCAAAAAAATGTTTTATCATCTGGTTTCGCAGTTCACTGATATTTTCCATATTACGTCCTGTCACGGTCGCCAAATGTTGTGTTTGAGAAAGAATTTTACTTTAAGTAATATGAGATTTTTACTACTTATTTAAAACTGACCTTTAATGACAATTACTTTTTTCTGTCTTTTTTACAATTCCGCAATTTTTTTGCAAGTTGAGAAACATTTATTTCACAATCTGCAAACGACTAGAAGAGGCGGCAGACCCATTGGTACCTTTATATCCTTTGAGAAGAGAAATAGAGGAGTGCTTAAAAGTACTGAAATTGAGCAGTGAAGAGAATATAGACAAAGGAACAGCAAGGTCTCTCAGACAACAGTTCCAACAAAGAGAATTTGATGAGTGGTGTTGTCTGCCAACAAGACGAAGGGGTGTTTTTCCATTTGATTTCTTTAAACCAGCAAGTCATTGGCTCTCTAATAGAGATGGGATAACCTTCACCGAGTACCAGGACCTGCTGAAGATGAACGGAGGAGTAACAGCTGTTCGAGCAACGCCTGGGAGAAGTAGAACAGGAAACCAGTGTATACGGTGTTCTACAACTGAGAGTTATGTCATTGAAACCCTGCCCCACATCCTTGGTGTTTGCCCGTATAGCTCAAACTTGAGAAAGAAATCATACTATACGTTCAGCTTTGGCAGATTCCTTGAGATCTAATGAAATAGAGGTTCATGAAGAAGTTTCTTGTTTGTCTGACGATGGATCCACTAGGAGAGTCGACATTTTTACATACGAATTTTTAAAAAAGAATGCACTTATAGTGGATCCAACTATCAGATTTGAAACTGAGGAAAATCAAGAAGAACTCGTCGACGATGAACAGAGGCTAATTTATGAACCTACCATTCCATATTTTTTTGGAAAAGTACAATGTGAACAAAATAGAAGTCATTGGATTACTCGTAGGTGCTCGAGGAACATTCCCACCTCCAATCCAAAATTTTTGTAAATTACATAAAATTAAAAAGCAAGTGGTAAAAGATATATGGACAATATGTGTACAGTTTTTGGTTATGATTTTTAGAAACCATTTATACGGGATGAATAATACGAAATGCTCCTAGTTTATATATACGTCCAAGGAGAAGCAAGGTCTGTGACACACAGACTAATGCAGGGTCAAGCTCCAATAAGCCAGACGCACGGAGCTGATTACCGGAAGCTACATGAGGAACTGAGGGCAGACCCAGTAATGGGAATGCCTACGGACGCGATGGTTCCCAAATATAGCTTCAAAAAGAACTTCAAAATACTGATACCAGACAGAAAGGACTGGGAGAAAGGGCTGCCCGTGATTGCAAGATCGGTCTGGTACACAGACGGGTCAAAGACAGATAACGGAGTTGGTGCTGGAGTTTACGGGGCAAAGCCAAGGATTAACATCCAGCTTAGCCTTGGAAAACACGCCATAGTGTTTCAGGCAGAGGTAACGGCTATACAACACTGTGTCGGAGAAATACTGAGACGAGAGATAAGGAATAAAACAGTGGCCATCTACTCCGACAGTCAAGCTGCGCTCAAGGCAATCGGTTCCCACCAAGTCAAATCAAGACTGGTGTGGGACTGTTTGCGTGATCTGACCGAGCTGGGTAGTCGTAACAATGTGACCCTAGCTTGGGTGCCGGGCCACGAGGGACACCTGGGCAATGAGCGGGCCGATACACTAGCCAGAGAAGGCTCTTCGACAGCGCTCATTGGACCGGAACCCTTCTGCGGCGTAGCTAAATCCACCACAAAAGCCCACACTAAACAGTGGGTACAAAACAAATATCAAAAGTGGTGGGAAACCCGACCAGGATTGAGACAGGCCAAGGAGTTCATCAAAAGACGCTCGCCAAAATTCACGACGGACCTCCTCAGCTACAAAAGGAGGATCATCAGACAAATAGTAAGTCTGCTGACAGGCCACTGTAGGCTTAACAGACATATGAATATTATAGGTCTGGCGGAAGAAGCAATCTGCAGGAAGAAGAGGAAACCGCAATACATGTAATGTGCCAGTGCGAAGGACTAGCAAGGGTGCGGTTTCTACAACTTGGAGATGAAAAACCAAGAGCGGAAAGCTATCTCGAGAGGCCATTATCAAATTTGCTCAGTCTGATAAAATGGACGAAGCTAGATGATGTGCTATAAGCAATTGGAGCCTCCACAATAGATCTGAAAAGATCGCAGTGGATTAGGCCAAGGGGCCAGCTCCCCCCCCCCCCCTCCTAACCCCCTAACCTAGTTTATATTATATTTTATACATTTTTATTCTTCTACATACCATTTTAAACGAGCTTATTTATATTTTTTTATTATTTATTATCGAATGATTCTTTGTTTTGTAAGCTATTTTGTATAGTAAGATGTTTTATAAATCTATATATATATATATATATATATATTTTCCCATTTTAACTCATATACAGTAAGAACATAAATGAAGAACGTAAATACAAATCATGTCCAACAAATGTTATATTTCTATATTTTCTGACTGTGGAATGATAGAACACCCAGTAGACCACGTCGAAAAGTGAACATCATGTTTATGCTTCCAATTTCGTTTATAAACTTTTTTAGGTCTCTGAATAATCAAGCAGAGTTTTCGATTACCGAATAAATTGCTTTCCACACTATAAGCATAACACACACCGCTTTTGAATTCGTTTTTCCGAATGTTATCACACTCGTCCAATGAAGATGGGGCAATTAAACCAGAAGTCTCTGTGGAAGAGCTACTTCATAAAAGCAAATTATACAGTCGGCAGAACCATATTTAGGAAAGCTGTTATATGAGCTCGAAAACGGCATTCAAAGTCATATACACGTTCTTGGCTCGAATGGGTTTAATCAATTGCTTGATCATTCCTAATAAACTCATCCCGGGTGGCTCAAACTACAAAGTTAGTCGACGAACTGAATTAAATAGGATGATGAAAATGTGCTTTCCGCGCCGATAACGGAAACCGGATCGACGACGCTGAGTTTTGCTCGTGTTCATCCCGTATTGATTTCTTTTTGAGGTTTGTGAAATTTTCCATGGAGAAATAAGCCTTTGAAAGGTACGAAAACGTATAAGGGCCACAAAGCTTTTTTTCATTTTTCCTAAATCAAACTCGAAATATCCGACATTGAAGTCGGAATTTGATTTTTCCTACTTCAAAGTCGGAAGTTCTGATTTTAAAATTGAAATTTTGTTTTCACGACTTTTCATTCGGAATATCCGACTTCAAAGTCGGAATTTTGGGTACTATAGCAGTTTAAGGTAGTAACCCCGATTTTGACGAATTTTATTTTAGGGGGGTCATTTCGAGTTCCCTGAACACAAATCTAAAGTCAAAGCTCTAACTTATTTTTTGATTTATGGCCCATCAAATGTTGGATAAAGGATATTTTCTCGAATTTCTTGGTGTTTTTTTTTTATATCAGCACAACCTACACACTCTTATTTTAGCATTTTTGGTTCGTTTTTTTTTGGAGAAAAAAGATAAAATAGTAGTAGAAAAGCGCGCGCTCTCGTACTTCTTGCTATGGATCTTGACCAAGAAATAAGGTATGAACCTTTCTAAAAAAGTGGAGAAAATAAAATAAAATAGTAGTAGAAGAGCGCGCGCTCGGCCGACATTTCGCAATTCCGCGCGCGCGGAATTGCGAAATGTCGCTGGCGTGTTTCTTGCTATGGATCTTCACCAGAAAAAAAAGATGAAAAAGTAGTAGATAAATAGTAGTAGAAAAGCTTCGCTCACGTGTAGTTCTTCAAAGAATACTGCCATGATAAGTCCATTGGCGGTAACTGACATTAGTCTTTATAGTAGGAAAAAGAGTTTTGAATTTTTATTTCGATATTTTAGTACATGTTGAATCTGTACCTTCATTTAGGTTGCTTTAATTTATTAACAATTGAAGCATCCCAAGAAAGGTACAAATTCAAAATATATTAAAATATCAAAATAAAAATTCAACACTCTTTTTGCCACAATATACCTAGTCAAATGTCAGTTACCTCTGAAGAACGTTTGTTTCCACTTGATGTCAGTAAATTTTTAGCTTCCAACAGGGTTTCATAAGAGGTAGTGCAAAAACTGTCTAGTGAATTTCAGTAAAATCGGAAAGACCATATCTACTGGGCTCTGGGCAGTAATATACGGGAGTATCGGAACACGACAGTTTGTTATCCATATCTGTCATACTGCCATTACTTATTGCCAATAAACGAAATCCATCGAATGTATTGTTCTGTTAATTCAAATCTTACATTTTCAATACATGTCTAGGCGCGTTCGGTAAATGCAGATCTGACAGTGACCACGCCTACAGATTGAATCGAGCTGTCAGATTTGCATTTACCGAACTCTCGGAAAGTTGGAAATACTGCAAACTGTGCAAAAATGCGTGAAATAATGTGTCCAGATTGTGCTGATATAAAGCAAACGCAAATTGGTTGCTTTTTGTGGAAGAAATTTGATCTTGAAAATACCCTTTTTCTGATATTTGATTGGTCGTAAATCAAAAAGTAAGGGAGAGCGAGGCAGATTTGTGTTCAAGGACCTCGAAATCATTTTATTTTGCTCCTTGTATACCAAAGCAAATTTTTGGAAAATATCAATTCGGTGTCTAAACTGCTACAAAGTTCTACTGTTGATCTGCGCCGAGCACGCGAGATAGTGAGCTCCACAATAGATAATTTTAATAGTTTTAAAGATGATTTCGAAACATTACATTCAGAAGCTTCCAATTTGGTGACATCGTGGGAAATTCAGCCAACATTGACATCTAAGCGTCAAAGAATAGAATAGAAGATGGTCTAAAGAGATTCCAAATTAAAGTCTTCTACGAGTCTCTCGATATAATAATTAAGCAACTTAGTACACGATTTATCAGCATGAACGAAGTAATGAACTACTTTTCATTTTTAAGTCCAGACTGTTTCGTTAAACTATCTACATGAGAAATTATGGATCACGCTAAAAAACACTGAAAAAATACGGAATTGACTTCTCATATAACTTATCTACGCAATTAATACACTGGAAAAGTGTATTTTCAAATGAAATTCGAAAAAAGAAAATCTATGAATTCTGCCTTCCTAAGCCCAAAGGACGGATCCTGTTTCTTTCCATAATTTAAATTTCACTCTCTACATGTTCCCTATGACTGAGCCGTTGACTTGAACAACAAATTTGGCGCAAAATCTCAATGTTCTTTGCCATTCAAAACGTCAGTAAAAAAAGATGGATATTCAAAATACACCTGAAATTATGAGCTTTATAGGCATGAGTGACTGCCTCAATATCTCTGGTCATTATTGACTTACGCCCTTTGGGCTCAGGACTGCAGAATTGGCCACATATTTTAAATCAGAAACTAGATGTATTTTGAGCAGACTTCCGGATATTTGTTCGTTGTTTCAACTTTTTTTGACATTACCGGTAACATCTGCTTCTGCCGAAAGAACATTTTCAAAGTTGAAGTTGATAAAATAGTTATTTATGTACCAAGGACGAAAAACTGTCTATTATAGTCGAGCCTGCAAATGGATAGCCGAGGCTCAGCCGAGGATAGCAAGCAGGCGAGACAGTAGACAGTTTTTCGCCGAGGTGCATATTACATTTTTTCGTCGACCTCTACATACCTTTATGAAAGTAAGTACTCGCATGTTTGCTGGCCTCAGCTACGTCCAACTCTTCGAACTGCAGACTCGATCAATTCTTGATTATTATGAACACTAATATTCACACCACGGTCTAAATTCACACGAAAAATCTAGCGGATTTCGTAAATAATTAATTTGACAACAGCAAATGACAGTTATTGTCACAGGCGCCTATGTATTAATTAAAACGTGGATTTACGAAAATGACTCAATAGCCGCTCTCGTACCGTGCCCTATCATAGTGACCACAGCGGACGAAAAGAGTTTGCGGACGAAAAGTACTTGCCTTCAAAAATAGTCGATTTTTCGTCCGGAAATTAGTACGTAAAATGTCATTTTTTGCAGAGGTCGACGAAAAACATATTTACGTAGTACAATGTGAGAGGTGAAACTTAGTGCATTGGGTATAATGATAAGTATTGAACATGAACGTGCTCGTAAACTTGATTTGGAACAGTTGGTCTATATATTTTTAATACAAAAACATCGCCGTTTCGGCAATTCAACTGTGCTCCCCTAAACTTCATATTCCTCAATCTACGGATGGCTTCACTGGCAACAATCAGATTTTTGCGATGGTAAGATTTTATATCCAAATCACCTAGCAAATTATGGCTTTAATATTATCCAGATTGGCAATAAAATCATTTACCGGAATATTGCCAATTTCTTTGGAAAATATTTCAATATAAATAATTTAATATAATAAATAAGTATACTGTGTGTTATGTGGAATTATGTCCCATTATGTCTGGTATTTTCAGATTTTATTGCCACATGTATGAATATCCTAACAATATTTGGCGAGGGGGGGCAGAATCCTTATCGCCGCCACTGATTCCTATACCGCAGGTATATGATCAGCTGCGCGTCTGCTGGAAGCATTTGCTGATACCTCTAGTACGCCTTAGCATTAGATTAAGAAACAGGAGGAGGAGAACATAATCAACTTCACAGCCTGCCAATTTCCCCTGATATCCCTACTCCTGAGGAATGACAATCAAATCGTTTATCCCCTATAACGTACCTGCTTCGAATTATGTGATTACCTGAAAAAGTTTGTCTTTTTGAGGTTATGTTCAGTTTGGAGTGAAATTATGTTCACCATTAAGTTTTATTTTGTGTTTATCGTGAACTGTTTTAATAAAGAATGTCACGGTGAGTTTTCAATCAATGCAAATATTCCTGCAGTGCAGTTTATGAAATCTGTTCATCTATTCCCGTAAGTTTGTTATGGATTTAGGGGGAGTGTCAGGGTACCAGGGGAGTGGTAAGGTACCAGGGCCGTATTTCTCTCACTGTCGAAGTTATCAATTGATATTTACGTATCCTAATAAATGACCCAAAAGATTTTGAGCAGTAAGGTCAAAAAATAAACCTACAAGTTTCTTACCTTTGAGTAAGGTTATTCTGGACTTTCATTGTCTAAAAAAGAACAAAGAAAAATTCAATTCTCTGCAATTTTTAATCACGACGTTTCAACTGTTGAAATCTACAGTCGTTATCAAGTGTATAATGCGACAATCTCAAGGATACTTCTTATATATGCTGTGGATAATTAGCCTAGGGGTAATTTGGCGGTATTCAGGTAAGCTTGTTAATTACTGTGCCAGGTCCCTCCGGTACAGCATTGTTAATTCTTATCGCAATTTCAATTGATCCATGCCACTAATTAAGGGTTTCCACACGTTACGGATTTCTATGCTGGCCTGACTAAAGACTTTGTTGTTCATAATATATGCACTCTCTTTAAACTTCCTTCTATACCAGCCCTCTTCTTTATGGATGACTTCGGCTTCAGTCCATTTTATGTTGTGTTGGGTCGTCCAGACATGATCCGCTATTCCTGACTTTGATGTTTCTCCTCGTTGAGTGTTTCTCTTGTGTTCAGCGAGTCTAACGCTAAGTGGTCTCTTAGTTTCTCCAAGATAAGCTTCGCTGCATTCACAAGGGATGCGGTAGATGCAGTTTTTGGAGTCAATGTCAGCGTTACGTGGTCTGGTCTTTGTGAGATGGCTGCGAATAGTGTTACCTGCCGTGAAACATGTCCGTATTTTGTATTTCGACCCAATTCGCTTTATTCTTTCCGATAGACCTCTAACATACGGAACGCACAGGGTGGTTTGTGTCGGCTCATCTGGTTTCTTGTTCTTATCCCCCCTGCGAGCTAGAACCTCTTCTATATGTTTTTTGGGGTACCCATTTCGTCGCAGATCATTCTTGATATTGTCCAATTCGATGGTAAGACTTTTATCTGTGTTACATAGGTTGTAGGCACGGTCCACCAGCGATCGAACAATCCCTCTCTTTGTAGCACCATGATGGTTCGATTCGAAGTTCAGGTATTGTCCGGTATGAGTCGGCTTTCTGTATACTGATGTTTGGCACTTATCATTGTTCCTTTGAACTTTCACGTCTAGAAAAGGTAAACCGTCTTGCGTCTCCTTTTCCATCGTGAAGTTTATGGACTTTCTGATGTTATTCAGATGTTCCAAATAGACGTCAAGGTCCTCGTCTCCGTGGTTCCATATGACAAACGTGTCGTCAACATATCTCAACCACATCTGAGGTTTCTTATGGGCTGTCTCTGTAGCAAAAGTTTCAAACCACTCCATATAGATGTTTGCTACCAAGGGTGATAATGGGGATCCCATCGGTAGTCCGTCTTCCTGGGAGAAAAAGCGGTCTTTTTCTTGAAAATAACAATTTCGCACAAACAAACGTCAAACAAAAGTTTCCTACCCTCGTCTGGACATGAATATATTTATTGTGTGAATTTGAGTGTTGCTAATTCAGTTGACTTTTTTGAACTATGACCTTGCATATTTGCAGTTGGCAGATATTCTATTTTCTTGTATAAAAGAATACATTCTAGTTGTTGCAAAAAGACTTCTCAGCTATTTTCGGTAGACAACTTAAGAGTACGAAGGGTCTATAGTTTCCAACAGTATATTGATCTCCTTTTTAATAGACTGGGATCACTTTTCCCAATTTTAGACGATCAGAAAATTGCCCGACTTCAAAAGAGTAATTAATTAATGTCATCAAATCCGGTAGAATTCTTGTTTTTCAAACTATCTATAATTTCTATGACTTCTTCTTATCAATTCACCCATCAAATATATTCAAGCACGCCACTGTATCGAATTTCGGATTAATAATTCAGTAAACAATGGGCAATTGACGTTCGAGCAAAAGGATGTGTTGTCGTTTGAGCCACAAATTCGGGAACTGTAAAGATTGCCTTGGGCATCTAATCACTAAAACAAAAGCTGTGTCAGACAACGTCGGAAAGAAGACGTCTGCAGGAGACTCGGAGGGTTCTCCATCAATAATCTCATTTACTATTGTTCAGGTTATTCTATTTTCCGCGAAACACAAAAGCAGCTAGGCTAGGGTTTTATCGATGTTGGTAAATGTTGACACGACGAGTGAGAACAGTTCAGATTGTGATATTGCAAGTCATTGATAATAATTATCACCAGCTGAAGATGATTATTGCAGGAAAGGTCAAGATTGGGTTCATTGAAAGACCCCTTGAAATTGCCCAGTCTTCACCGTCATTGAATAAATCGATGATTCGAATTGTGGGTCAAAATTTTGTAACTATGTTGTTATCTGTATCATGAAAACTGTAAAGATTTGTACCGTTGCGGCTGAATTTTATATCAGTTTTACCTAATTGTTTATTGTTGAGCTAAATAGGAATTATATACGGATTATTCTAAATTTTCGATTTTTCGAGTTTTAGACGTGTTTTGGAAAAAAGCGTCATCAGTAAATATTTAAAAACTTTTTTCTTGAAAACAAATTGTTGGAATGGGTAAAGCTGCCAACTGAATTCACCAATTTCAAAGAAACTATCGCTTTCAATAGTATCAGCAGTAAAATAATTGGATCTGATCAATGGTTTCTATTTATGCTGACAAAGTTAGAATTACTACTGCCAATGTATTTGAACTGAAGGCCAATAAGCAAATATGGTAATTACAGTTGCAACATAATCTATTAAACTGTCTTCCTGATGTTTTTGTGACGTTTATGGTTAGTAATTTGCTATTGAACCATTTTTGAATAATAGCAAGATCTTTTTCTGCTAATATTTTGACTTTTCCCCAATTTTCTTCTTCGTAGAAGATACAAGTATCATCAGCGTATGCTATGATTTCACCGGCCGAAGGAATTGAAAAATATCATTCAAATAAATGTTGAAAAGGACTGGTCCCAGCACGGATCCTTGTGGTACACCATAGGTAACTTCCTTTTGCTCGCTTCTGATACTGTTAATTTGTACAAATTGGTATCTTTTTGTGAGGTACGTTTTAAATAACTGTAGCCCAACGCCTCTGATACCCACATCTTCCAGAGATTTTAATAATAATGGATGGCTTACAGTGTCGAAGGCATTTGAGAGGTCTATGAAGACACTCAAAGCCATTTTATTAGTATCCATTGCGTTATACATTTTAGTCGTTAGGTGTAATATAGCATCCTGTGTCGATACACCACTTCGAAATCCATATTGTCTGTTCGATTAGATATTGAATTTGTCTAGGTAGGAGCATAACCTGTTTTTCAAAAGTTTTTCGAATATATTGGCAAATGTAGTTATAAGTAGTAATAATAATAACTCGTCTTTATTCATCAGATGCAGGAACAAATAAAAAAAAATATATTAATAACAAATAAATAAATATATAAAATGATAATATGAAATTACCTTAATACCTAATCTGCAAATATGAAAGGCGGAGTATCAGTGAGATAGGTTTGTAGTTAATAGCCTCTAGGGGATCACCAGATTTGAATATTGGTTTTACCAGATATTTTAAACAACCCAGTTAACACAAACATCTAGGAGATGTTGCTTTCATGATCATTATGGTAACAAAATGAGTTGCATTTTGACATCACTGTTACCACTTAGTGATGCCAAATGTTATGAATTGTTCACAATTTTCATCTCGTTAGTGTCGCTTTGAGCACAAAATGTGAAGAAAATTGCAAAGCACATCGACATGAATTTTGGTTTCATTGCGATTTTGTCGGTATAGAAGGAATTAGGTCGGTAACAAAATTGAGCATAACATCACCATCATGACACAAAATGGCCAGAGGTATTTGTCGACTCGAGAGTCAAGTAGAATCTGATTTGGTTGACGCCATCCTTTAAATGTTCTATAGGTACTTCTGATAGTGTGTTTTATTTCAATACTTAAATCAAATGTGTTTATTAACATTGCCTAATTATTATTTCTACCAAGAACAGTATCCCGTGAAGAACTGGAACGGTGAGAAGAAAGGTAAATTCAGTGATTTACAGAATTTGGCTTTTTCAGGATAAGTACTGATTTCGCCGCAAAGAAAATGCAGTCCAGAGGATTTTTTACATTTCTGTATATTGTTTTTTATGATTTAGACAGAGTTTGATCATTTTTTATTGTTGGTGAAAAGTATATACTACGGAATCAACATACGCATTTATTTTCTGGCATTCCATTCCATATGAACCGTAATCCATTCGTGAGAATAATAACATTGGTGTATAATTTCTATTTATGTTGAAACATGTTGAGCTTTGTTTTATTCTTGACATACAGGGGAATCAGAAAGTGAAGCGCATTTTTGAATAAGTACCAGTCCTTTCAATTTCACATTGTTACATCGAAAGGGTCTCAACGTGCATTCGATTCCAAAGTATAAATGGAATGTCACATTGGACTAATTTTGAATAACATTTTGCATTACATTTTGATGTCCCGACATGACCAACGGGGCACCGAATAGACGTTTATGCGATAATAATGGATGTAACTTTGCGATTCACTGGTGTGATATGAAACATGAATGTGAATCCCACTACCATCTCTGAGACCATTCTGTGTTGACTGCGAAGGAAGGCATACACACCCCTTACACCCTGTATATTTTGTCTCAACATTGTTCATGAGCGTTTTGCCTAGTAAATATTTTCCAACCGTTGACATTAGTTACACTGGTGATCAAACGTAAACAAAATTTCGTTAAAAAACGATGCCAAAATTTTCACTCTGGAGGTCTATGTTTACCGATCCTGAACAGGCGCTAATGAGCGAGGTGTCCGGTAGCAGTCGCTGCAAGCCAAGCGGGTCACTTGATGCATTGGAGTGATAACGTGCCTGTCGAGAAGGGTCGTTAATCGCGACCATGGCATACTTGACCGCGCTGCTCGAGCCCTTCCGGTCTGACTTCCTGAAACCCCCGACTGCCGTGAGGGATTTCTGCAATATCAGCCCCGTCTTGTTTACAAACTCTCCAGCATGTAACCAGTCTAATTTATATTGTCTTGGAAATTGCATAGCTCTCAAGGCCAATATTTTACTTTATATAATTCTAGAGGGTAGGTTATGCAAAAACAAACAAAAAGTGCTCTGGCCCAGATGAAATACCATTATTTTTACTAAAGAAAATGCTTCATACGATAATATACACAACAACAATTCTAATTAACATTTCATTCTCTGAAGGTAATTTTCCTAAGAGCATTAAAAAGGGTAAGGTTGTTCCGATAATCCAAAGATGATGAAAAATTGTAGGCCAGTACCGTCCCATACTCGTTTTCCAAGATATTTGAATACGCATTTTTAGACAGGCTAATGAATTTCATAGACAGAAACGACATCTTAAGTAAAAACCAACAAGGATTCCGAAGAAATAAATCAACCAATACGGCTTTAGTATTCATTTATTTTTATTTTATTTATTTGTGTAAATACCTTCCAGTCAGAACAAGTTCTGGTATAAGGAAGTTGTACAAATATAAAATTAACAAAAATGAATAACAATTTCAACAAATCTTTCATAAATCACTGATAAAAAATTATAAAAAGGATTAACATATTCAATATAGATATAATATAGATATAAAAATCATAATCAATATAGATAAAAAATCATAATCAATATAGATAAAATCATAATTTTATTTAGTCATTTATTCAGTCTTCTTAAGTACATATACATGAAATACAAATTTAAAATAAAATAAAATATGATAATGATGATAATGGTAAATGAAACATTGGTAGTACTTAAGACAGCTGAAAAGGGTTATAGTTAGTTCCATTGTATCAGATACAATGAACCCAATCTTCCCTATAATCATAATCAATATATATAAAATCATAAGTTAGTGAACAAAGATCTACTCCGTAAGGACAAAATGTTTCTTTACAGAAATTTTGAGTTTTGAAAATTTGTTGCAGTTTTTTATATTACTAGGTAAATTGTTAAATTCACTTAGAGCAGTGTGAGTGAATCTTTTTTGACCAACTGAAGAGGCAGCAGAATCGAGGTGAACAAGTTACTTTGTTTAGTGTGATGACTATGAATTTCAGAGTTTTTTATCAAAATGAAATTTGATTTTAATTTTTTATTTATAATTTTGAATTAAATTTTTAGGGTAGTTATTTTATACAATTCATCTAAAGAAAATTTGTCTGTAATTGCATATAGTTCATTAGTTGGTTTATCAAATGGGTACTTTCAAAGATTTCCTATATAAAGCAGATAATTTATTAAAATTATTTTTTGAACAAGCTCCCCAAATGTTTATTAAATAAGTAATGCGACTGAGAATGTGAGAATGTAGAATCAAATTTATAATTGTTTTATCAAGTTTAGGATATCTTCTCACAGCACCAATGATTGGAGATATTTTTTTTATTAAGACCTCAATATGTTTGTCCCATTTCAGTTTTTGATCAATCCAAATACCAAGATACTTCACTTGTTCAGTTCGTTTCAATACTTCATTTCTGATATTGAGGTTGAGGGAAATATTCTGTTTATTTTTTTGCTGGAAAATGATATACTCAGTTTTATCAGTATTAATTGATAAAAGGTTACAATAAAGCCATTTTTCAAATTTTTTCAAGTCTTCATTAATAGTGTTTTCTAGAATGAGTGAGTTTTTGTGTTCATATAAAAGTACTGTATGATTGTTTAATTCAATAATTGACTCTTTTGAGGCAGGCGAGTGCTCTTCTGTAATGTTTTGTGATTCAAGCAGGGCATATTCGACTGCGTCAATCATATTAAACTCCACTCATCTCTGGAAAATTATGGTGTTGAATTGGATTTCATCTTTTTTAAAAGAACGTGAACAATATGTCTCTTTGCAACACTGCCGTATTAATGGAATTACTATCAATACAGGTGTACTACAAGGGTCTATATTTGGGACCAATTTTATTTTTACTGCGCAGATGACTTTTCATTGATTGTGTCTGCTCCTGATCAAGTTACCATGGTTGAAAAATGTAGCAATTCAATTGCATTTGCATCCGATTACTTCAATAACAATTATGTTTTGTTTGAAAGTGGTTGACAATGCATTAGTGTAAGTAGAATTCTTCTGAACTTCCATTGTCACATAGGGAAGACATAGGGTAGGCTGTGAGAGGTTTATCGGATGAGATAAGGCGAATTGGATCGAGATATAACATCCGAACATGCTTCAGATCAAGTAATACCATTCGTAGCCAACTCACAAAAACGAGACCACCCAACGAGAATATTGACTCCAAAAGCTGCATTTCCCGTGTTCCGTGTGAATGTGGGATGGATTATGTTGGAGAAACTAAGAGGCCACTAAATGTGAGAATCGGTGAACACAAGAGAAATACTCAGCGAGCAGAGACAGCGAAGTCGGGTATAGCAGATCACGTATGGACTAATCAGCACAGCATCGCATGGTTGGAAGCCGAAGTTATCCACAAAGAACAACATTGGTATAGGAGAAAGTTCTTCAGAGAGTCGGTTTATATACAGAATAATGACGTGTTCAGTCAGCCGAGCATAGAGATTCGGAATGTGTGGAAGTCACTCAGCTAGATCGATTGAGATTTCAATAAAACTCTGTGTCAAGACCTGTCAAGATCGGTCATAACACTCACCAAAAAAGGTCGTTATATCACGTTAATTAACATTTATGACCTGAGAGAGACCCCACGAAGATCATAATTACCTTTATAACAGGTACATCAGTTGCAGGCTATATAATAAGTATCCAAAATATCTTGTTGCATTCACACACTTGATAACGACAGTAGATGTTTGTTGAAACGTCGTGACTCAAACAGATGCAGATAATTTATTTTATTTGTTTCTAGACAATGGAAGTCCAGAAGAATTCTAATAACAATAATCTATTCTTCAATGTCGATAAGACCCAAATCATTCAATTTCACCATCGCCAGAATAAAATACCACGACTAAAGTTGTATTTTAATAATCATATTTTACAGAGCAGTCCCGAACAGATAAAATTTTTGAGCATTCATTTTGACGAGTTTTTGGACTGGAAAGCTCACTGTAAACAGCTAGTTTCGAAATTAAATTCTTTGACGTACCTATTTGTGAATTTACCTATTGTGTTGGAAGTAAATCATTTGTATCATGCTCAGGTGGACTCAAGACTGAGGTACGGTGTATGTCTCTGGGGCGACTCTACAATGACCAAAAACGTATTCATTTCACAGAAACGTATTGTTCGATGTATAGCAAGAATATCCAAGAACTTCTCATGCTGAGAATTTGTTTGTCAAATATGAACTTTTACCATTGCCGAGCGTATTTATATTTGAAATGTGTGTATTTGTATTCCAGAACAAACATCATTTCTCACTGAATAGTAATACCCATAGCGTCAATACAAGAAACAGAGATTTGTTCCAGATCCCTTACGCCAGATTCAAAACATCGTCCTCCTCTCCAAATTATCTTTGACTGAAAATGTTCAATCATTTGCCTGATATATTCAAGAAAGGTTGTAGTATTTCTGTGTTCAAATGTAGGTTAAGAAATTTTTTACTTGAGAAATGTTTTTATATTATAGGAAAGTTCTTCTAAATTTATGACTATTATTATTATATATATGACTATTCCTATAATTTTTTGTAAATTAATGATGGAAAATAAATGATTATTATTATTATTATTATTATTATTATTATTATTATTATTATTATTATTATTATTATTATTATTATTATGCATTACATATTGTGTCTATGTCAGTATCGATAGATTCATTACTCGATTCTATACTGAGAGAAAACGAAGGCTATGATTTTTTTATTGAAAATTTCCTGTGTTTTATGGCTCCAGATAATAAGGATATCCTATGGATATTCTTTTCATGTCCAATTCTGGTCGGGATCCATGAGATATTCATCGAAGAGTATTTAAAATAGATATCCTACAGATGTCCACAGCAATTATTATGAATGTGTTTAAATTGCAAGATTGATTTGAGTTTCTGAGTTTCTTCCATGATTGTACACGAATTGAAGCATTTAAAAAATCCTCGTATCTTTCGTTTTGTTTCTGGATTTAAAATGGGCATCCATAAGATCCCGTCGATTGATTTGAAATACATATCCCTCAGAAGATATCCTATCGATGGCCATAAGATATCTAAAACCTTAAACATGTTGACAGTTTTGATCACGATAAATCTTCATTTTAGCGCGAAGTCCATGTAACCGCCAAAAGCCACAATTATTTTCTGATATAAGTTTTTGAGATGTATATTGTGCCATTATTGAGGATTTTGCGTTGATACTGAATTTAATTCGTCTGTGAAGGAGAGAGGTAAATAGTTTTATAATAATAATAATTCTTTTCCCACTAAAATCCCAATTCAAGAAACAAAACATTGATTCCGCGCGAGCAGTATTATATATATATATATATATATATATATATATATATATATATATATATATATATATATATATTCGAAGATTAGATATAGGCGGGAATGGTTCAAGTGCATTAATAAACTTATCAATATGTGAATACCTTGAATGATTTTCACTCTGAAAACTGTTTCAGAATGTAAAAATTATTGTGAAGAAGTGATTCCTAAACCTTCACACGTTCCACCTTCGAGTCAGCTTTGAGTGAATTAGGAAATATCCATATTTGTATATTTGTTCAACAGAGGTTTTCAATGAATTGAGAATCAATCTGAACTCACCTTCTTTATTATATAAATAAAATTCGTTGTACAACCTATACGTATTTAAACATTTTCATCTATTAGTTTACTCACGTCCATAACACTCATATTTTATTACCAAAATCGTTTTAATGTGAGTAAATGAAGTTTTTTGAGCTTCAAAATACAACCTAACTGAAATAAACAAAAATTAAGTCCATAGTTTCAATGTCAATAGTGTCAATTTCTTCTACGATGTAGAAATTTTACTTCTTCAAGCAATTATCTACTTTTGCTACCCTCAAATTCGATCGTAACGAAAGTAGAGAAAGTAGATATGCTGAGTGTCAAAAAAACATTTATGTCAAATTCTACTTCTAAGAGTAGAACATTTATGCCTACAATAAAACGCTCTAATAATAATGTATTTAAGCCCCAAGAACACAGTCATCAAAAATGATACATTAGAGCACTAAAACTAAAAAAACATTAAGTATAGTCTGTGTCCAAAGTAATACGTATAAATCAACTAGAGCTAACGAATGTAAAACTACTTCCACGATACAAAATAACATAGAAAACAACAGAATAATTATATTATTGGAATATTACAAGAAGGCATCAAACCGTTCTTATTGTTTGGTGCGCACAGTATTATTCCCAGCCATTATTATGGCGTGCACTGATAATTTCTGGAAAATATTTTTGGTTTGGGTTTTCATTTAATTCAACTCTCAGCTCATAGACTTTTATTAGATATCATACATTAGTTTTGGAGATTATTAAATATTTTCGGTGTACAGTTGTGTGCATAAAAAAGTCGTACACGGTACGACACTAATTGGGGCATTGCACTAATTGTACTGAAAAATGTTAAAAGCACGTTACTAACAAAAATAGTTTGAATTTCGATGCTACTTGTCAAAAGTCGATAAGAAGTTTAATGAGATTGACGAGCCTGACTCACAATATTCTATAACTGCTGTACGACTTATTTATGCACACAACTGTACATATATTACTCTAGGGCTTTGATATTCATGCTAACTTTGTTAACATTTCAGGTGCTCATAAAATCTATATCTCGTTGAGGTTTTTTGGTGCTCGTTTATTACTTTTGGTAGGCAAATATTATTTTGGAGACATAGTATAAAACTTGGCAAGTAATGTTGAGGATACTTGATTATTTTGAGCTCATTTGATAGTTATTTATTGTATATAAGTGTTTTAGATATCATTTTATTTGTGCAAGAATGTTTAAACGCGAGAGCGAAGCTCGAGCGTTTAAATTTCTTAAGCATCTAAAATGTATCTAAAACACGCATGCAATACAACGTTTTATTCACAATCACATTCATTTATATAAAGTGGTACTTTATACGGTTCATAAGTGTGGATAAAACTTCAATTATAAGGTGATTGTGGATAAAACGTTTTATTCACAATCACATTCATTTAGAATCAGAATCGCGGAAATTTTTCATCACAAAATGATTTGACGTTTTGCTCTGACAGCGGCTGTCACCTCCTCAAAAATCATTGAAATAACATACAAAAATATCGGGAGGTGTTGAATGGTTGCTATGTATTTTCGATTGTTTATCGACTCCTTTTGTAAAAATTTGTGAAGTTGGTGAAAATAAGTAAAATGTGATTGATATTCAAGATTGTATTTTTCATTATTCCACTAGTGGAATAAAGTAATTTCATTATTCCACTAGTGGATAAAGTGGGACTTTATACGGTTCATAAGTGTGGATAAAACTTCAATTATAAGGTGATTGTGGATAAAATATATTATATTGTCGGAATACCAGAAGGTGTTGATTATTAGTATAACAGACAAAATTTAACCAATCAAAAACAAAATGTCACTTAACTCAACAGTTACTCGTAGTGGTAGACAAATAACTGAACCTCGTAAATTTACATTTTCTGAAAATGACTATGTTTTCGGAATTGAAAATGATTCTTCTTATAAAAAAAGGGGCATGTTCTGATATTAATTACATGGCTCACTGAATCTAGTAGATATATGTCAGAGAGAGCTAATGTAATTGCAAGTGCCAAACTTTGTATCTTATAAATGTTCCTTCAGTTCTTTAAGTAGTTATTCATTACTTATACTAATAATACTTATTATATAACAAATGAAAATACGAGCAGTCACCAATACTTGTAAACTGAGAAAAAAATTTGACGTCATCGGCATAGGCAATACAATTACATAATTTGAAGCAGTAGTATACGTCATTCCAAATATTATGAAAAGTAGTGGGCCCAATACGGAGCCCTGGGGTCGCTCAAAAGTCACAACGTGAGGCGCTGATCTGACACCAAGGATGTTTTCCAATTATTTAGGCATTCACACTCACGAAAAGCAGAATTGAATAGTTGACAGAGAGGCGAGTTGCATAGTTTTTCAGGAAAATTGATGGAATCCCGTCGGGAGCTTCATCATCTGGAAGAAAAATTTTTGCTTTTACGGCTGCCAACACTGCTGAAGTAGTTTGCGAAAAGTTCTGTGACATTTCCATATGACGACTTCAATTCGGTTACGTAGTCACTCTCCTTGGCCGTTTTTACTGGAGATGAGAGCGCTAGGTCCAAAGATTGTTCATTTTATCTCAGTGATGAAATTGTACTTTGCACACAAATAGGCAACTATTTGCCACGTACTGAGGCTATTTCCAGAGAAATGAGGTCTGTCAACTTTATACCTACCTAGTTGAAATGCCCTCAATGAGTTTTATCTGAGAAATGAAGTATATATCTGGGGCGTATGTGGCAAACAACGATTTCAGTCAATATTTGTTCTACAGAAGCGGGTAAACAGCTAGGTACCTTTGAAAAGCAAAGAAACGAGAATCGTGTCAACGACTCTTTACTGAATATAAATTATTACTGTTAGGATCAGTATGGATATGAATAATTCTCAGAAATAAATTTAATGAGGAAATAAATGAAGCTTTCTGGCACTCAGCGAAAAACAACTCAAAACATCTTTATTCACATGAACAATAATATGTAAGCTTTACGACCTTTGTTATTATGACTGATTTTGTTTTTTGGGGATTTTAAATCAAAAATTAAAGGATAATAATTAAAGTTGATTATGATAGAAGGGCTAAAGGAGGTGAACGTTTGGTGGTACAAATGGTTTCTCACGATTTTCAACGCAAAAAGTTGTTGGCAATAAAAAGTTCTAGAACTTTTGGATTCAACATTTTTCCACATAACCTCAAATTTTCCGGGAAAATCGGAAAAATCATTTTAATTTGGTTTTAATTTTTTTCTTGTGTTAAAATTGTATGTTTGTCTCAAAATTTGGTGGAAATATAAATCTGTATGCTCTAAATTTGACGTTTTTTTTGCAGCCAAATATTTATTTTACTCGAGCCTCTTTGAAGTACTCGGAGAGGGTGCGACTCCTAGGATCTACTTCCCAGGCATGAAATCTTATTATAGCGGAGCTGAAAAATGTTAGATATAAAAGTTGTAGATCTTTTTATTGCCAACAAATTTTTTCTTTGGCTTTTTTTGTAGGAGGGTAATTTTCGCAGCAAATCTTGAGAAACCATTTTTACCCCCAAAAGTTCACCTCCTATCGCCCTTCTACCATAATCAAATCCTTATTTATGTCCTTCTTCATTATTTATACTTATAAAGATAACATGGAATCAACATTTTTGAAAAGTTTCAACTGTTAATTTCAATAATTTCAATGAATAAATATGAGTTAAGAACAAAAGTAAAAAAAATTGATTTTTGAAAATATGTTTTTTTTATTTTTTCGCGTTTTCTGGAAAAATTTTCCATAGTAGTGCTACTCTTTTATTACATAATCTAAAAGAAAATGCTTCAACGAAAAAAATGGCGGCTGACGAGCTTGAAAGGACGAATTTTACCGATGAAACTTTTCAGTTGAAACTAAGGTCGTTTTTTCGGAATTTGTCGAAAAAAAAATAGAAAAATCTGTATTTCGCTACAAAAAAATTACAGCTCACTTGAAACCTAGTAAGTTATATTTCCTCATTTCCATCAAATTTCGTGAAAATAAAATAATTTTGGGCGAGAAAAAAATAAAAATTAGAAAAATCGGTATCTTTGATTTTCCCGGAAAATTTGAGGTAATGTAGAAAAATGTTAGGAACAAACGTTCTAGATATTTTCATAATCAACAACTTTTTTCGATAGGAGGTCAACTTTCCTTGCCAATCGCAAAAGCCGTGAAATACCACTTTCAACCCCTAAAATTCACCCTGTTCCACCCTTCTCTATTTTAATCCTCTTCCAAAATGTAAATATCACAAACACCTAGGGTAGAAACACAAAAACTGAGCATTAAATGTATTCCGCAAACAACAAAATCTTTTCTCGAATATACAGTCTTGATGAGAGCTAATAATGAGATTCTGATATTCCAAATTTTCATATCTCAAGTCAAATTAATTTTTGTAAATACGTCTGATTAGCCAGCAGCAAGAATTACGTGGTCGTGATGGTAGAGCGTACGCCTCTCAATCGTAGGGTCGTGGGTTCGATTCCAAGCATTGGCACCAGTCTCGTGCATGTCATCACACGTTAAAAGGTAAGGCCTACGTCTTTCCTAGAAACCATTTTATTTTTTCTTCAACTAAAATACACGTCTGACACCAAATAACATATAATTGAAACAAGATTTTTTTTATGAATAAGTCAAGATTAATAATGAGAAATGGATTGAGTAATGTAATCTTGTCCTTTAACCTATCCAGTAGGTATATTCGTCTACTAGTATTCAACAGAGAACAACTACTACCTCCTACGACCATTGAAAAAAGAATATGGTCAATTCATATTTGAAAGAATGAAATATTCTGTTTACTCAGGCTCGAATAAATAAACTCTATATGGAACAGTGATTATTATCAATCCCACGTTGTTGGCAAATAAAAAATAGCAATCAATATCGAACGCTTATATCGTCGTCCGCTCTGGTATTCCCTTTCAGTTCATTGCCGAAAAAAAACATATTGACTCTGTGATCCTGCGTATATGAAAAATATGGGAATCAAAAGGGGATATTATATAATTATCTTTAATTGGGAGTTCAAAACGCTAATGGATTCGCATTTGGAATCCGCGCTGGCATTACAAATTCGAAAAAAATTGATACGAGTTGACGTTTTAAAATCCAGCTACAAATGGCATATATTAGTATATTTCCATTGGAAAGGGTTGATAACAGCACTGCAACCTGCTTTTTATTCACCCGTATTAAAGCCAAATTATTTGCACTGACTGAATTGACTGGACGAATACTTAATGAGTATCCATTACTGACACATTCAAAATCACTAAAAGTTCAGAAAAAATATTGTTGGATGGTAATGATTATCACTACCTAGTTGAGTTTACCAAATCAAGGCCAGACTTCGAAGTGAAAATAAACTGAATCACTTTGCAATTGAGTTGGGTAAATACCTGTGAATATACGTTTTCTGAAAGGGATAATGTAATTCTAATTGAATTTTTGGAAAACATAAATTCGAATAATGCGACCGGCTTACGCAGCAACACAAATCAGAACACATTATTGTCAGTTCAGCACCTGGTGGCAAAGAAATAAGCTTATCCTAAATACATCTTAATCGGTAAGTGTACATTTTCACTTCAGGTGAAATATTTTTCTATGTGTACGCAATGGTATTGATGAGTATGATGTGTGTGATGTGTGATTTCGAAGTGACTCGCGCCGTAATAACCAAAATAATTTTTTTTCATATGTTTTTGCGATAGAATAGAATAGAATAGAATAGAATATTTTATTTAACTACGTTACATGTTATAAAATGTGTGTAGCAAGTCATGTTTGGTTTATGTATGAAAAATATATAAAAATATAAAAATTTAAAATTGTAAAACAGAATTAAAATTAAAATTAACAATTAAACAGCGTTACAACACAACTTTACAAACACAAGAACTCTGTAATTATATTTCTTCTTAAATTAAAGAGAAGCAGTGACATGTGTGTTACCACAAAAATGTGTTCTGAATTCATCGACAGAATAGAAGCAATACCTCAACAAATAATTTTTCAATTTCCTCTTGAAAGTATTCAAACTGAGCTCCTTGAAATCCTGAGGCAGGATATTGTACAGAGAATAATCTAGTGAATTTTTTTGCGATACGTGCAGACGAAATCGATTTATTCTAATGTAATGGGAGTTTCGTGTATTGTGTCCGTGAATATGAGATTGTTTCGTCAAGGATGATTTCTTCTTATGTATCTCGATCAAAACGAAATATAAAAATAAAGTTGGCAGTGGCATAATTCTAAGTTTTTTGAAAGTTTCTTGACAGTGATCTCTGTATCCAATATTAGCCAGTACTCTCAATGCCTTCTTTTGCATCCTAAATATTTGAATGGAATGACATGAATTTCCCCAAAGTTGTACACCGTAACTAATATGGGAATGGAATAGTGAAAAATATGAAGTTTTTAATATATTTGTGTTAGTGATGTACCTCAATTGGCGAAGGACAAATAGAGAACCTGAGAGTTTTTTCTTCAGTAGGGAGATATGTGCAGACCAGTTGAGTCTATTATCTAATGTAATGCCAAGTAATTTAACTTCATTAGTTTCACAATTAGACAATATATATATATATATATATATATATATATGTGTGTACGCAATGGTTTTGATGTGTATAATAGCCTCTGTGTGATTTCGAAGATACTCACGCCGTAATAACCACAAAAAATTTATTTTTCATATGTTTTTACGATTTCCATCTCCCCTATGATTTGTTACAGATATTTTTCTATGTGTGCGCAATGGTATTGATGTGTATAATAGCCTCTGTGTGATTTCGAGGTGACTCGCGCCGTAATAACCAAAAAAAATTCTTTTTTCATATGTTTTTGCGATTTCCATCTCCCCTACGGTTTGGTACAGATATTTTACTATATGTACGCAATGGTATTGATATGTATAATAGCCTCTGTGTGATTTCAAATTGACTCGCGCCGTAATGACCGAAAAAAAATTTTTTTCATATGTTTTTGCGATTTCCATCTCCCCTACGGTTTGGTACAGACATTTTTCTATGTGTAGGCATTGGTATTTATGTGTTTAATAGCCTCTGTTTTATTTCGAAGTGACTCGCGCCGTAATAACCAAAAAAAAATTATTTTTCATATGTTTTTACGATTTCCATCTCCCCTACGATTTGTTACAGATATTTTTCTATGTGTACGCAATGGTATTGATGTGTATAATAGCCTCTGTGTGATTTAGAGGTGACTCGCGCCGTAATAACCAAAAAAAAATTTTTTTCATATGTTTTTGCGATTTCCATCTACCCTACGGTTAGGTACAGATATTTTTCTATGTGTACGCAATGGTATTGATGTGTATAATAGCCTCTGTGTGATTTCAAAGTGACTCGTGCCGTAATGACCAAAAAAAATTTTTTTTTCATATGTTTTTGCGATTTCCATCTCCCCTACGGTTTGGTACAGATATTTTTCTATGTGTACTCATTGGTATTTATGTGTTCAATAGACTCTGTGTGATTTCGAAGTGACTCGCGCCGTAATAACCAAAAAAAATTTATTTTTCATATGTTTTTACGATTTCCATCTCCCCTACGATTTGTTACAGATATTTTTCTATGTGTACGCATTGGTATTGATGTGTTTGATAACCTCTGTGTGATTTCGAGGTGACTGGCGCCGTAATAACCAAAAAAAAATTTTTTTCATATGTTTTTGCGATTTCCATCTTCCCTACGGTTTGGTATATACAGTACGATGAAAATGTATGGAATAAATTTATTATTTCTGAATATAAATATATATTAGAAAATTCCTCGTTCACGTCGATTTTCTTTTCCGATTGGCCAATTTTGGAACCCCACCCCAAATATATAGAGTTATCCGCTTCGAGTAAAAATTACTTTAGTGATATTTTTAAATGGGACACCCAGTGTATATTTCCATATTAAGTTAGGGATCGTCTTTACAAATCCAGTCATACCAGGTTTGATGGGATTATGTCAAACGGCTGCAGAGATATGAGCACAAAACTTCTCCATATGCCCAATGAGTGCGACAGAGACTTTTGACCTTTCGAATCTTGTGAAGTCTCAGTCATACTCATTGGACATACGAGGAAGTTTTTTGCCCATATCTCCGCAGCCGTTTGACATATACCCATCAAACCTGGTATCACTAGATTTGTAATGACGATCCCTAACCAAATATTGAAAAATACACTGGGTGTTCCATTTTAAAAATATCACTAAAGTAATTTTTTCTCGAATGCGGATAACCCTATATATTCAAGGTGGGGTTCAAAAATTGTCCAATCGGAAAAGAAAGTCGATGTGTTCGAGGAATTTTCCAAAATATGTTTATATTCTCAAATAATGAATTTATTCCATACATTTGCATCGTACTGTATATTTTTCTATGTGTACGCATTGGTATTGATGTGTTCAGTAGCCTCTGTGTGATTTCGAAGTGACTCGCGCCGTAATAACCAAAAAAAAATATTTTTCACATGTTTTTGCGATTTCCATCTCCCCTACGATTTGTTACAGATATTTTTCTATGTGTACGCAATGGTATTGATGTGTATGATAGCCGCTGTGTGATTTCGAGGTGACTCGAGCCGTAATAACCAAAAAAAAATGTTTTTCATGTTTTTGCGATTTCCATCTCCCCTACGGTTTGGTACAGATATTTTTCTATGTACGCAATGGTATTGATGTGTTCAATAGCCTCTGTGTGATTTAGAGGTGACTCAATCGCGCCGTAATAACCAAAAAAAAATCATTTTTCATATGTTTTTGCGATTTCCATCTCCCCTACGGTTTGGTACAGATATTTTTCTGTGTACGCATTGGTATTGATGTGTTCAATAGCCTCTGTGTTATTTGGAGGTGACTCGCGCCGTAAATAATATAGTCCCTATATGGTCCCTAGTCCTAATTACGAGAATGTTACGAGTGGCCAGTTTGCTTCTTCATTTCTTTCTATAAGACTAATTAATATTTTTCAGATATTAGGTAGGTATCAGTTCATCGAATTTGGAGCAGTGGTCATTTCATTTTAAATAAACCATATCAAAACAGCGATTATTTTCCACGAAATTCAATTGTTCAATCTTCAACACCGTAGCCCTCTATCTGTCAGTAGCAACACGTTGCAAAATTAGAAGAATATTGAATGCTGAATAAAGTTCTCTATAAAAAACCATGCTGACGACAAACTAGTGGTGACATCTATCACGATATCGAATAACTACCGCCAGTTACCAGAATAACTTTATTTTGCTAGTAATTTGCAGTGTTGCCATGTTCTAAGAATTATCCGCTTTTCGGAGAACATGTAGCTAGGCGGAGAATTTAGCGGAAAATGAATTACACAAAGCGAAGAATTTGTGGAGAATAAATCACTCGTAGAGAGGTCTCGTCTTTTGGCTTGTCAAAGAATGCATTTCAGTGCAATTGGTATCTTACATTACCATATTAACTTACCCATTCCATTGTTATGACAAGTTTTTATGTTTTATTTTGATCGCGGTTCGCGGAGAATATAGGCTACGTGCGTGAAAACCTGACAACACTGGTTTGATTATTTGTAAGGATTAAGATGTCTATCTTAGTAAGGACATTGTTTATATAGAAGATAGTTAGTCAACCTTAAGGGATTATAATTGGATCAAAATGGATGCGACATGTAGATGGCGATAGTGAGCTCGCATCCAAGTCATGTCGTAACTTCAGTGATCTGGCCTCCAAGTCATATCGTAACTTGATTGAAACAATGGGACAGCATTAAAATCAGGGTTTTTTAAGGAACCTGCATTAAAATGACGTCAAATATTCATGTTTGTCACTAATCACGCTAGATGACACTCGCGTTTGCGTGTTAGGCATTGACTATCTTACTTCTATCATTGTTTATATAGGAATAAGATAGTCAATGTCTGTGTAATTGGTGTTGGACGCAAACGCGAGTGTCATCTAGCGTGATTAGTTACAAACATGAATATTTGACGTCATTTTAATGCTGTCCCATTGTTTCAATCAAGTTACGACATGACTTGGAGGCCACATCACTGAAGTTACGACATGACTTGGATGCGAGCTCACTATCGCCATCTACATGTCGCATCCATTTCGATCCAATTATAATCCCATAAGGTTGACTAACTATATTCTATATAAACAATGCTTCTATATAAACAATGGTAAGGATAAAGTTTATGTGACATGTGACCACAGACACAAATGTGTTTTGTGACCACAGAAAGTGTGTTTTCTGTGCATAACACACATAACACATCACATAACCACAGAATACTAAACTACAGTATTCTGTGACATAACCTTATACCTTTGTTATCAGAATCTAAAATCTTATTTGTATATATTATGATTTATGTGGCCGGGATACTGCCAAAGTTTTAAGTATGAAATAACGCCATTACCAAAACTGGAAATGATTTAAGAGTTGTGTTTGCATTTTTTTTCATCAGAATATATTCATTATGGAACGTTCAAACATATCAACGTTTAAAATATGCAGATTATGTCTTGGGATGAACACAAAAATGTGCATTTTCGATCCATTTATAGTCCCAAAGTTGAAACAATGTGCCTCAATAGAAGTAAGTGAATTTATTCTTTGTAATGAGTAAATTTCCAAGAAATGCCTTTTGCACTATTTTCTGAACACAAGAAAGTAATGCATTTACTTGCTTCTGTGGAAAATATTACCTTCATTGTTATGAAATTACCATGTTATTATAAGCAAATAGTTCTTTTTAATCTTGAATCAAAAAATATATTATTTCAGCTTGAGATTGGGGACGGGCTCCCAGATCAGATTTGTGATTGTTGTCTGAATAAAATGTATGACGCCTTGTCTTTCAGACAACTTTGTGAAAGCAATGACAAACTACTCAGAGAATCCCTTGAAAATACAAAAGATGATAAATCTGATGTACATGAAAAAGATAATTTAATTTTGGATGACCACGAGGTCAAACATTCAGAAGAATGTGACTCTGTAGATTGTGGGGGTTTGTAAATCAAGAACAAAAATCGATAGTTTGAATCTAGTAATTTTTAGTAAACTATTGTTATTTTAGATGAAAGTGGTTCAGAACAAAATAAAGATGAGAACTGCCAGATATGTGGCCCCATATCAGATATTGAATCTCTTAATACACACAGTACAGCTCGACATCCATCAAAAAATAGTCATTATTGTTATATTTGCAACAAACACTTTGAGTGTGTCAAAAGCCTGAAACGGCATATAAAATTTCACAGGTAAACTTCATTTCATGTTTAGTGTTATCATCATCATTTATTTACCTAATCTTCATACCAGACATTCCTCATCAAGAAAACTGTGTTTCCAGCAATCAAATTTTAACTGTTATGAAACGAAATAAACAATGACAAAATTTAAAAGAACTCATCAATGCTTTAGAGAATATAACTAATTCTGAAGCCAAAGAAATCTCAGAATATATCTGGAACATTCTCAAGTTACGTCATTTGTATTGAGTGAATGATGTTTATTTTACTTTTATGATTGTACAATCCACTGGTAGAAAATTGTTATTTGATTTATTTTTTATGAATTTTTATTTTTTTATTCTCGCACACATACTTCTTGCTGTAAACCCGTTTTTAGAAGCAATACTATTATTATATCATTATTATAAATTCTTCAGGTATGAATTTTGGCAAAATCTAATCTGTATCTGATTTTCAAGGCGAAAAAGACAACACGAGTGTTCTTTTTGTGGCAAAACATATCACAATCCAAACTACTTGAAAATCCACGAGAGAGTGCATAAAGGAGAGAAACCTATTACTTGCGCCATATGTTCCAAATCGTTTTCATATCCGGGAAGCCTTAAAAAACACCTCAGAGTACACACGGGTAAAAAACTGCATATTCATCATCTCCTTTCGCATTCACTACATTATTTTCAGGTGAAAAGTCTTACCAATGTAAGATATGCAACAAAAACTTTTCATGCTCTTTCACTCTTAAAAACCATAACAAAATCCATTTGAATGAAAAGACCTTGGTATGTCAGCAATGTGGAAAGGCCTTCAGATACCTTCCAAATCTGATCAGACATAATAGGTCACATACAGGAGAGAGGCCTTATTATTGTAGCAGTTGTCCAAAATCATTCAGGACCAGCTCGGATCTGAAAGCCCATATGTTGATACACACAAATGAAAGGAGGTAATAATGATTTATATCTACCCTCATAAAGCTACCAGAGCCACATTGGAATTTTCAAAAAAAAATTAGGCCATAATTTTAGGCTAATTTATTACCCTATTCCCGATTTTTTTTTCTGTTCAATTGTGGGAGATATCGCGGGTTCCGCTAATTTAAACTTGAGCTGGCAGAACCAACAAAAAAATTGAAAATTTGATCATTTCTTCATAGTGCCGAATGCTGATATTTGATGTGTTGATAGTTTTGAAGTAATTAACAACAAAAATATAAATGAAGAAATCTTGAAAATCTGTACAACTCTAGTATTCAATTGCTTAGAGAAGTTTGTTTGAAAGTGGTTGACAATGTTTCACTTTGAGTAAGATTATTCTGGACTTTCATTGTCTAAAAAAGAAAAATTCAATTCTCTGCAATTTTTAATCACGACGTTTAAACTGTTAAAATCTACAGTCGTTATCAAGTGTATAATGCGACAATCTCAAGGATACTTCTTATATAAGCTGTGGATAATTTTGTGTCATTAGTCTTCAGGTAAGCTTGTTAATTACAGTGCCAGGCCCCTCCGGTACAGCATTGTTAATTCTTATCGCAATTTCAATTGATCCATGCCACCAATTAAGGGTTTCCACACATTACGGATTTCTATGCTAGCTTGACTGAAGACTTTGTTGTTCCTAATATATGCACTCTCTTTAAACTTCCTTCTATACCAGCCCTCCTCTTTATGGATGACTTCAGTCCATTTTATGTTGTGTTGGGTCGTCCAGACATGATCCGCTATCCCTGACTTTGATGTTTCTCCTCGTTGAGTATTTCTCTTGTGTTCAGCGAGTCTAACGCTAAGTGGTCTCTTAGTTTCTCCAAGATAAGCTTCACCGCATTCACAAGGGATGCGGTAGATGCAGTTTTTGGAGTCAATGTCAGCGTTACGTGGACTCGTCTTTGTGAGATGGCTGCGAATAGTGTTACCTGACTTGAAACATGTCCGTATTTTGTATTTCGACCCAATTCGCTTTATTCTTTCCGATAGACCTCTAACATACGGAACGCACAGGGTGGCTTGTGTCGGCTCGTCTGGTTTCTTGTTCTTATCCCCCCTGCGGGCTAGAACCTCTTCTATATGTTTTTTGGGGTACCCATTTCGTCGCAGATCTTTCTTGATATTGTCCAATTCGATGGTAAGACTTTTATCTGTGTTACATAGGTTGTAGGCACGGTCCACAAGCGATCGAACATTCCCTCTCTTTGTAGCACCATGATGGTTCGATTCGAAGTTCAGGTATTGTCCGGTTATGAGTCGGCTTTCTGTATACTGTTTGGCACTTATCATCGTTCTTTTGAACTTTCACGTCTAGAAAAGGTAAATGTGAAAGTAATCTGTGGAAACCCTTAATTAGTGGCACGAATCAATTGAAATTGCGATAGAATAGAATATTTATTCGTCCTTTATGATCAAATACATGATATAGGATAGGTCACAATGGTCAGACAGAACTATACAAATGATAGAACTATACAAATAAATTTACAATATATCCAAGTATATTGTTCGGAGGTACAATGATAGTGAACCACATATATGCATATATATATACACATATATATATATATATATATATATATATATATATATATACATCAGGATATATACACATATACACACATACAAACACCCATACACATACATATACATACTAACATATTATACACATAGGTAAATAAAATCTATAAATATAACAGTACATCTTAGCGACTTAAGAATACACATTAAAATATAAATAGAGGTTAAAAATACAAAAATCCAAGCACACACAAGTAAAATGATATCTGCAATTTTTAGTTCACCTGAAATTGAGGTATTCAGTAGTGGAATAAAAACAATTGTTCGTTAAAAATAACCTGAGTTTTTTTTTGAATAACTTTAAAGGCTGGGTATCTTTAATGTCAGAAGGTAGGTGGTTGAAAAATTTTGCTCCTGCCAGGGAAGGGGTTTTTTCATATAAACTTGTGGAGTGTTTTTCGATTCTAATTGAATCACCGTATCTGGTTGGATAAGAATTAACAAGTATCCTTGAGATTGTCGCATTATACACTTGATAACGACTGTAGATTTTAACAGTTGAAACGTCGTGATTAAAAATTGCAGAGAATTGAATTTTTCTTTTTTAGACAATGAAAGTCCAGAATAACCTTGCTAAGAGAAGCATCACAGTTACCCTGTGTGCTATATTTCAAGTGTTTTTAGTTGGTTAAATATAAAGAACACTGATTTTGAAGTTTGTCTATAGAAATTTAGATTCAATCTAATTTCTCTTTCAGATTCAACCTCCTATAATTATTTTTTTCTATGTAGTGATGGGTAAATAAATAAATAAATGAATACTTACCAATAGCAAGCACTAGTAAGGCCTCACAATATTGAGATGATGATGTAACACAGAAATTTTTACAGGTTTGTGTGCAACGTTTGTGGAAAAACAGCATCCAGATCGGGCGATTTAAATATTCATATGCGAATTCATACTGGCGAGAAGAACTTTTCTTGTAAAGTGTGTTTTAAACTCTTCAGGACGTCTTCAAATCTCAAGAGTCACATGAAGTCACACGCTCGAGAATAGAAAAATATCAAAATTATTGGACTGAGAGTAGTCACATTGTTAGCATTTTTTTCAAAAAAAAAAGGAACTGAACATTTGTTCATTTTCATCTGGATATACGGAGATCTAGTCCTTGAATTGACTTGGAAAATGACATTGTGAAACTAGGAAAATGGCATTATCCAGAGATGATGGCCATAAGAGACTGAAATAGTTTAATAGAAACGTGCCTTGAATGCCTTTTGCAACCTATTTAGTAAAATGAGAAAATTCAATTATAAACTGGAAGAATATTCTGCATTCTTTAATGAGCATTCCCCTTCCCATATAAAGTGAACAAATTTGACTGATGAAAATGATAGTGCATATATTATTTTCATCAATCTGAAAACATTTTTCCTAAATTAATTCTCAAATAAAAAGAAATGAAACAGAAACTTGTTGTCAATTTGCTGGAATCCGAATATGGAGTTATTAACCACCAAATAGATTATTTTGTTTCTGAGTATATATTCCTTGAGATTGTAGGAATCCTAGGATAATTTCTCAACAGAAATTCAACAAATCTTGAAAATTTAGAGCCAACTATGAAAAGTACCTGCTTAAATCCCAAATTTACACCTTGTAGGTATTTAGTCGATACAATAAGATTTGAGCATTGTTTATATAGAAGTATAGTTAGTCAATGCCTGTGTAATTGGTGTTGGACGCAAACGCGAGTGTCATCTAGCGTGATTAGTTACAAACATGAATATTTGACGTCATTTTAATGCAGGTTCCTTCAAAAAACCCTTATTTTAATGCTTTTCCATTGTTTTAATCAAGTTACGACATGACTTGGAGGCCAGATCACTGAAGTTACGACATGACTTGGATGCGAGCTCACTATCGCCATCTACATGTCGCATCCATTTTGATCCAGGTTGACTATCTTCTATATAAACAATGATTTGAGTAATAAAGTATTTTGAACACTTGTTCATTGTTACATATTTTATACAAGATTACCAAATCCCAAAAGAGAAAAAATATACTACCTCTAAGGTATGTTTCAATGCCTTTCCAACCGATCGCAAAAGTAATTCATAGAGTCTGAATAAATTTCAGAAAGAAATCAAGAAAATTCTGAATAAAAATAGTTTTTATTTATTTGAAGGGTTTTTTATTTTTTTTTTCTAGCCTTAATCACCTAAAATGTTATACTATATTTTTGGATATATGCTGAAATATATCTAGTTTGAAATTATGGGACATGCATCTTAATTTTGAGTTTTAATTAATATTGACATGTTTACCATTGAAATTATGGGACACGTTCACAAATATTACATCTTAATTTTGAATTTAAATATTGAATGTTTACCATTGTTTTTGAATGCACCTTATATCCATTTTGATGCATAAATATCATGAATAACTATCCATCAGTACAGGATACTAAATTGAAATAAACCAAAATATATTGGAGTTAACTTTACTCACTTCAATATAAAAATTTTAAACCCAAATCATTGTCCAAAGATATATAGTAGTCATCCTAACGAGTGTGTAGATGGCGCCACTCCGTTGGTGATCAACAAAAAAGAAAAACCTCGACGTTGAAATGACATGAAGCAAGGTGGGAAAAAGAAAACAGTTAGACATTAGTAGAGTAAATATGAGAGAGCAAAAGGATTCAAGGTTTTCAAATTACTTTGTAAAAACTGAATTTTTCGATTTTATATATATTTTTTTGGTGTTATCGTCAGTGCTTCACAAGATAACAAAAACTTTTTAAAAAAGTTTTCTTGTGACAATATATCTCCTTGCTTAACAACCAATCAGTTTATTTAAAATTTTGAAATTCAGCCAATAGAATCGGAATTACAGTGAAAATATAGCTTGTCGATGTATTTTCACGGTGATAAACCTGCTTAGTTTTTGTTTTACTAGCTGTCGAGTGAAAATAATAATTTAAATTATAAACGTCAAATCTTTGTGTTTTGACTAGTTATATTTCTTAATCAATATGAGCGATCGTTGGGGACAAATTGCTATTGGTATCATAGATGAAGCAGTGGAAAAGAGTATTCCGTTGAATACGGCCAGAAATAAAGAATCAATTACCAGGCAATTCAACAATTTTTGCACAAACAGGGGTTATATTGTCAATGCGAATACCGCAATTGTCGAGCTGGCCGATATTTTGAAAGATTATGCCTGTAATATGACCCCAAGTTTTCTCTTTAGTGTTCACGTTGTTAGATTTTGATTTCTGTGAATTACTTCAAATTAAAACGGTGACACGATTTTTCTTTATTTCAAATCGATATATTGTCGTCCTAAATATAATTCGTGGTATGATTAATAACCTATAATTTTTTGGAATATCAATTCATTGGCAATCCCAATGCAGCTTTGGGATTGCAATTCATTAATATTCCAAAAAATTATCGGTAATAATCATACCACTTATTATATTACCCCTGATAATATCAGTTTGACTGCCCCGATGTTTCTTTATCGAACGACCATCAGCTTATTTTTTTAAAAACCGCCCTGTATTAGTAAATAGATTCTTGAAGTATTTTTCATTCTAAATTCGATGATGTACCACACAAGGCAGTTTCATTGCGTGTCAGATCATCTCGAATTTATGAGGAAATTTTCTAGTACGGGTCAGAATTAAAAAAAAAATGGTACAATTAGATATCCTAACGAAAATGGGATATTGGTGCCTGTGGTGAGAACAAGAGTATTTTACCCCTTCACCACACAAGTAATTTAATTCCTGGATGCGCATTTCCATAACAAAGTTATCTTCATCAATAGGGATTAATAAACGTAAATCGGCATATCAAATAACTACCATGAGGTAATCTGTGTTCTAGTAAGTGACCCTACCTAATGGACAGGTACAACCCCACCCAATAAACAATACAACAAAGGCACTTAATTATTCCTTTACTGGTATCAAGTCAAATAGTTTGGAATTTAATGGACCATTATCATTATTAAGCAAGGATTTCGAGCCCCTTTTTCGAATAGCAAATACTTTCATAACAATCTATTTTCTGTAACCATCAACAGGTTTTATTAATTTAAAATTTTGGATATGAATTTTGTGATGAGTTTCTAATAAATGATCAGATATCCTAAAATATTTGAAAATAAAATAAAAGTTTGAATTGACTTGAATTAACATGTTAGATTATTGATCTCTTAAAACATTCTGATGGTGGCCGATGAAACCGTCACAAGTGCTACATCATTAAATTCTGAAAGAAAAATACGTTCAAAAACTATTTTTAGAAACAGGGTGTTTATTAAAAAAATTAAGGTGGTGATTGTTGTTAGACTATGAAACGTCGGACAGTGAAACTGATATCATCACAAGGCTTTTAAAAAGTTTCCATGAAGAAGTACTTTTTATCTAGTTCCAGTTCTGTCGATAACTCCAAAAAATATAAGAAATCGAAAAATTAAATTTTTCCAAAATATCTTGAAAATGAAAAATGTTTTTTGAAATTTCATACTTCCGGATGTCCTTTCCGTTACGCAACTTTTTCCCATTTAACCAAAACTGTATCAATTACACCGTGTCAGATATCCCCGTGGTGCACAACCTCATCTTCGACTCACTCTATATAGTGAGTATCTTTGGATTGGCCCAACTCTTCTTCTTTTAACATTCAAACGTGGTATCCCTGCGCAACTCTAGCCGATAATCCAAAAAATATACAGGGTAATCCTTTTGAAATTGAAAAATTGGCCGTTACATCTCAGAAAATGTAAACCTGGCAACACCTCCAAAACAAAATTCAAGTTCGTAGTTACCCAAATGAAATGCAAAAAAAATGCAAAAATCATATCGTGGATTTTATTTCCTTCTTAATCCCCTCCTAACAAATTCTATAAAAAAAAGAGACACATATACAAAAAATCATCAGAAGAACACGCCATATCACATAAGATCAAACAAACCTGCAACGATGAGAATTATTTAAGTCACTTCTACATTACTTTGATAAAATGCGCTTATGTCTACTTCAAATAAGAATAAATATTTATATTCAGTAGGCTTCCCCTTCTTCGAACTCCTCTTCGAATCTCCTACTACCGTTAGCGTTATCCGGTTGATACTTTTGCTCGTCTTCTTCATACTTAACCTTTGTTGGATCGAATGCCGATACCGGGAAATTCGTGTAGTTGTAATCTGAGAAAAAAGAAAGATAGCATTGGTCAGAGCTGCTGAAAATATTTTCCCTGGCTTGTATCGGCTGCCATTAAGCTTCAATGGTCCTGAACAGGGTTCGAAATTATCATTTATATAAATATCTCATGTGATATTTATCCGATATATATATTTAATATATATATATATATATATATATATATATTATATCGGATATTAATAATAATAATTATAATTTATTTTAACTTACAAAAAACACATGTTTTCTTATAACATTGATATTGGCATATCCTCATCTGATGTAATATCAAAATAAACATCAAGGTTGCACTTGTTTTCATCCACATTTTGATTCACGCAGGAAGTATACTCTTATAACACTTATATATCATGATATATATCCTCTGAACCCTTGTCCTGAATATGTGGTTTATAGAAAAGAGAAATATTGAGATACTCTTCAAACGAAAATTAACTACATCAAACCAAAATGAGCTGTTTGAGACATATACTACCAAACAGTCAATACTCGAAGACAACAGGCCCTTGTGTCTCATGAAATAATTTAGCATACAGTTTGAACTGAACCATATCGATAACGGTCAATCACCTATAAGAATCAAACTGATATGCGAACAGCCTAAAATAGAAACAAAATTTAAATGGAACTTACCGTCAAGGGGCTCTTCTTTAACCCTAACCATTTCGGTACCATCGTCGGTTTTGATGTATTCGAGTTTCTCGCCCTTCTCGCCCCTTTCTCGTTCTCTACGCTCCCTTCTTTCCCGTTTTCTCGCATCGCGATCTTTATCTCTGGATTTTGAACGCTTTCGTTTTCTGTCCTTGTCACGATCCCTATGAAAAAGTTTATACAGTAAGATTCTTTCACACTGACTCATTTTTGAATATATAATTTATTTCAAGAAAAGCTGTGCTAATGATACTGAAGCTATTTATTACTTTCTGAAGGAAATAGAATAAATTCCGTAAGAGAACATTCTTTTCGATTTTTTAAAAAATAGTTACTGAAATACAAATAATTCGTTTAGTCTACGTCCGGAAGCCATTAATTTCAACACTGAGTTTAATAATTCTGACAGAGGTCCAGCCCCCATATTCGCGAACGATAAATCTTCGTTTCCATATACCCTCGAGAATTATACAAGATGAGTGTAATAATTATCCAAATGAAATATTTTGTATCAACTATTAATTCAACTATGAATTCAACGACATATTTTTATTTATAGAAGTGATTCAAATCAATAAAAGATAAACTTCATAAAACCAAACGTCTACTATAATAAGTTGTTATATCAGATGATTTACTTTGTTTTAATTTAAAAACAAAACTATTATCACTGATATTTTTCTCTTCCTGAGTTTACATACATATATACTAATTATTCAGTATGCATGTGAACAGCTCAGGTAGAACAATATCAACATCGGATGAATCCTGAATTTTTTATTGATATTTTTCATGTCTATCTTACTATATTTCCTGCTCATAAAAAAGTAACACTTTATTCACTTAAAATATGAAGTGTGCGAGAACACAGAGAATACAGTGAATAATAATTATTATTATTATTTCTTTGGTTGAAAAGTACAGTTGAAAAAGTCAATGCACAATAAACAAAGAAAAATAACTCAAGTATACTTCACGCACGATATTGAGCAGCAAAATATTTGGCAATTGTAGTAGGATGGTCGGGAGATCACAATAAACACTCCGTTTAATAATAGTTCAATATATTCCGCACTTACACGTCTTACTTTTACAAGTTTCAGTTATTCGGACTAATCATAAGACACATCATGATAAGCGGGTACTGCACAATGATGAAACTATTATAAAATACTATTATTCAAGTATAATGGAACAAAACATGTCTTCACAACCAACAGTAGTCAAATAAACTGATAATAAAATGATCGTCAATCACAGGTAACAAGAGAAATAAATAAAAAATGTAAAATTATAATAAAGTATCAACTGTCTGTCATAATGATATAGAGCGGTTTTGCCAGATCACTTTCCAATTAACACCCTTAAGCCTTAATCTGATTTGAATATGTCTGCATATGAGAATACTCAACTTTCCATACCATTATGTCACTTATCATTATCATGAGAGAATCAAGAACTTATCATCAAACTGACTTTATATTTATTTTATGATATTCAATTGTGTGGCATTTACCGGTGAATTGAGAACGCTCTCAATGATTGGCCAAGTATATATGACGTAAATTCCCGTGTCTTTCATCGTGTTCAAATTAAAGCATTTCTTTGGTATTTTTTACTTTTTTTGAAAAAATACTAATAATAAAAAAATTGAAAGTGTTCTGCGACTTTATTCGTCGTATTGAAAGTCGTGATTTAAAAAAAAAATTTGTTCTCGTCTATTTCATTCAATAAATAGATTTTAGTTGGGTTGAATAATTGATGATTTGGAGTACATTATAAATGTATATCAAGTCAAATAATGTCTTCTTTGTGGGCCATAAGTCCAGATATCAATTAATAACAATTTGATAAGTTTATTTGAAAAGATTGCAATCCAGGAAAGTGTTGATTATAATAATAAATATATCAACTTTTTTTTAACCCTCCCCCCTTGGCATCAAACCGGAGTTTATTTTGCCATAGAGATTTTGTAATATGTCAGGTTCTAATAAGTACTATATTGATATTTTAGATTTTATTACGACAGAACAATATTATAAATCTCTTCGTTAAGAGTAACCAACAAGACAGTTGTTGGTGGGAAGGGGAGTCTTAGTGGAAAGTAAACCATGTAAAAATTCAGGCTGGTGGTTTAATTAAAAACTAGTGTCTCGATACAGCATTGGTTTGCCGAGGATTGAGGGAACCATATAAGTATACTATAACATTTCCTACTGTGTTCCACTATACCTGCTTCTAAAAAAAACTGTTGAAGGCATGGCTCAACCATTTAATTAGGTAATGGGTTGATGATAATTAAAAGTAAGGTAAATTACTATAAAGTCCGCCCGTTACCTACCTGGTATTGAAACGGGGTGTTTAAAACGATAAAACCCATTTTATTCTGTTGGGTTCAGATTTATTACAATGGGATCATCTGCGATGAAATTTTGCGAGAATAGGTAATATTCGAAAGTAGTAGGGAACCATCCTTATATTACGACCCACGTTAATGGTCGGAGGGGATCGACGAAATGTGAACTATTAACGAAAAACAAGAAAATATTTACAACTCTATCTGTGTTAACATAAGGTTTAAAATGTTGGCGAGTTTACAGTCGCTCTACTAGTGTCACGCGCCGACCGCCTAAGAACCCTTTGATAAATGCCGCCAGCCTTGCCGTGATATCATTGTTTCTATTTCATTTGACAATTGACTATGGCCAAGTCGTTTCTTAGTTCTGCTATTTTGGTTTTAGCTCATGAAAAAAATTCAAAATGGACAAAAAGAGTGATTTAGGTAATCTTTACTGTGAACTATTTTTAAAAAAGTACAACAAAAGTTAATTGAGATTCCAGTTATAAATAATTTAAAGGATTTGATTCAGAGTCCGTTGACTCAAGATGATTAAATTTGTATCTTTCATTAATATAATTATTGTTTTGTTGATTTTTTCAAATGTTTGATTTGATTTTATTAAAAAATAATTTAAATGAAAATAAAACTAATTTCGGATCTGCTGTTTTGATTTGATAATTTCAAAGTGTAAAATTGCAAAACATGTGAAGTCACACTAGGGAGGGGGAAGTGACCAACTGTGACAAGGACGGGGGGTCAAAAAAATCATGAAATTCGGGTGACGTAATTTAAGGATGGCCCCTGGACTGTAAATTATTATGATCCATTTCCTACCGTTCTCTCTCCCTGTCTCTCGGCCGCCCCTCGAAATCGTCCTCGATGGTAATCTCGTCGCGAATCTTCTCCTTGCTGCGCCGCCTCTTGTCCCTCCTCGGCGATCTAGACCGACTCCTTCTCCTTCTGTCCCGCGATCTCGACCGACGTCTCTCGAAACCGTCCCTCTCCCTCGGTCGATCGCGTTCCCTGTCTCGATCCCGACCGCCCCCGCCCGCTCCCCCGGCGCCGCCGCCCAACGCCAAGCCCCTCTCCTCCCGCTCGCGTTCCAACCTGTAACGTTCCCTCTCCCTCTCGTTATCCTCGCGACCCGAATGCTTTATGTTCACGTCGGGGCCGCCTCTTCTCGTGCCGCCCAAGCCGCCACCTAGAAAATGAAAGAAAAATATACAGGGTGTTCCGTTTGCCGTTTGATGGCAGTTCAATCAAGTGAATAAATTAATTACTTCAGTTTTGTATTATGAATTTTTTTCAAAAAATTTAAAACTACCCAAATATATTGTTTATCTCCTTATTTTACAATCAGTTAAATTTCCCCATTTGTTTGATAACTGAATCTCAAATCAATAATAGATAAACATTTATAAAACTAACAATATACTATAACATTATTTTTTTAATGTTATCTCAACAAAAATAAACTACCCAAATACATCGTATATCTCCTAATTTTACATTAATCAGTTGAATTGCCCTATTTTTATGATAATGGACTTTCAAATCACTAATAGATAAACCTTTATAAAACTAACAATATACATATGTATAAAAATCATTCGAGATGACAACATATTATGTTAATCAGTTAAATAAATTGCCCTATTTTTTTATGGACTTTCAAATCACTCATAGATAAACCTTTACAAAACTAACAATATACTACAAGTTGTCATCTCAAATGATTTTTTTTTATTTCAATAAAAAAACTACCTAAATACGTTGATTATCTCCCAATTTTATCTTAAACAGTTGAATTGCCCTATTTATAACGTATAACATATAAAACATATACATATACTATAAGTTGTCATCTCAAATGATTTTTTTTAAATGTTATTATACCAAAAAAAAAATCAATCATCGAGATATTTTTCTCTTCCTGAGTTTACATACATACATACTAATTATTCAGTAAGGATGTGAACAGCTCAGGTAGAATAATATCATCTGACATGAACCTGTATTGGTTTAATTATATTTTTACGGCTATCGTACGTCAATATTTATTGCTTGTAAAAAAAGTATCACTATACTGACTTAAAATAATGAAGTGCGAGAGAATTCAAAATAATATTTTCTAAATGCATTATTAAAGTTATCGAAAAAAAGGATACTAAAACCGAAAATTATTCAATGAAATTTCAATATTTTCCTATAAGAACCTGTTGTTTCATCTATTTATTTCAACAAAGTTGCCAATTACTAAAATCAGAAGACGATTCGATGAATAGTAATAAAGAACTTGATCTGGTCAATTATAGATCCTTTATTTAGTCAGCAACTAATAAATAAGTGATGAAGTAAATGGTTTTTAAAATAAAATAATAACATATCAAAATATCTAAACAGCTTCCTCTAGTCATAAAAAATGTTCTACACTTGTATCTTTCAAGAGTAATTTGAAAATATATCGATTATCGAGTGACAATCCCCAACTACGCAATTATTTCTGAATCTCTTTATCTGATAAGCAATCATAGACTTTTTTGTTTTAGCTGTTTTGTTTTATATCAGAGTGTTTTATCTTATTTTATTCATTCACTATGTGACAAGTCAATAAACAAAAAGTTTATTTTATATGTTGTGTTATATTTTATATTATATTATATGTTATGTTATATGTTATGTTATATGTTATGCTATATGTTATTTATGTTACATGTTATTTTATGTGGTTTGTATGTTGTTATATTATGTTTTTCATTTGTTGCATACTTTTTGGAAAACGCTGAATATGGGAAATCAATGTTGAAAAATTTAATCCTGACAACATTATTTGCATGTTCCTTCACCTTCAATCTTGTTACTGTTTAATTATCACAGGAAAAATATGAATAATTATTACAATATCGGTACAATTAAATAAATGACTCACCTAATCTCCTAGGCAGCCACCCTTTCACCGTCCTTGCCCGTTCCACATCTACTAAAACCCGCCTGCCATCTATTTTCTTACCGTCAGCATGTTTGTAAGCAGCTGTAATGTTAATTCATACATGACAGTAAAAAACGCCGGTGCGTATCGCTAACTTTCCAAGTTGTTACGACCATGCACCGAAACAATCACCTATTCGACCAAAAAAATCGAACGTAGGTCAGACAGCGTGGAAAGTTTACGTGTCAAGACATACCAAATTCTCACCTAGCATGAAAAAATAACTCGACAATTCACTGTACTTTCCCTCAAGCGAAAATAAAATGTACAAACTGGAAATTGATTTATGCTGATTTAGGGATGGTTTTGAAAAGTACAGTACAATTGTACCGCTGACTTTGTGGCTCAAAATTATAGGTATAAATGAAATATACCTACCCAGTTACTTACGTAAGAGAAAACGTCTTAATAAAAAGGTTGTGAAATGAATAGAGATTCGTCACGAACTGGTGTGGATCCATTTTATTGTTTTATTTACCTGGTGCGCAATTACTTACGGAGCGCTAACCCAATTAAAATTAAATTAAAAACTAGCAATTAAACTGATCGATTCAAAAACTAATTCTCAACTGTATGAAGAACCGAAATTCTATTGGAATTTTCAAGAAAAAAAAAATTACTTGTGCTATCGTTTGTAATTAAAATTTCAACCCCCGCCAAACAATTTGAATTCATTTGTATGCAGGGTTCTTACCACACATACAAACCTATATAGCCAGCAAAAAGCGGAAGTTTGGGACAAATCGGCATAACTTAGTTGCCTGCAGCACGACTGTGTAAAAAAATAGAAAAAAATTAATTTTAGTTTGACAATTTTAGGAGGCACAAGTTGTGGAGTTGCTGGCTACATAAAACTAGGGATTTCGTTCAATATACCACTTTGTATGATGCCTCACAAAATACTAGTAAGTTGCTCAAAATGTGTATGATTCAATGAGTGATGTAAAAAGTTTTGGACAACAAAACCTCAACAGTGAATAGACAAAGGGGAATTTAAAAAAAATTATCATTTGGCTGAATCTAAAACTGTATCAACTATTTTAAGTACCTTCTTAAGCGCTGTACATTGTTTTTAATGTCATAATGCTTTGTCAATAAACATTATATTTACAATTCAAATATAGCAGATTTTCAGGGAATTTTCTATTCACACCATTCCATGAAATCGAATCACAAATGTAAATAATACTAATTATCTATATTGTCTATATTTGTTGTAGTTTCAAGTATATAATATAATTAAGATCTTTGTAATTTGAGAAAAAATGTATATCAGGACTTCCTATTTCCAAATAAATTTGTTAAAATGCATTTTTTAGCAAATAACAGATTTGTTCAATTATTATATCGTATTAAGAGAAATGATAAATGCAAATATCAAAAAGCTTAAAATTTTATTAACTAGGCCAAGTTTCCTATGTGGTATATGATGCCATTGCTTCTGTCAGACAGATATTACATTAGCCATTAGAATCATTTGTACAGAGATATCCTGTACAAGCGCAATATTGATCAGTAATAGTGTTTTGTTTTTTTATCTCCATCAATACTTTGATAAATATATCTTTGTAAACAAAGTAACTGATATCTGACTCAAATTAGAGATTGTTGGTGCTAATGGCATTCAATATTACCTACCAGGTCATCATTAAATTAAGTTTTCATTTCAAAAGAAATTTAGGTAAATGATAAGTTAATCTTTTTATATTTACTATATTTATTGTTTTTGAAGGGAACGAGTTGTGATTAAGTTAAATAAGGTATACCTTAATCTACCTGTTTCTTATTATATATTTATTGTTTTTAAATATCAACTTAGAATGAGGTATAATTAGTAATTTTATTATTAGATTTTCGTTTGAAAAAAATTGTAATTTACCAATATACCGAATATAGGTACATATACACCTATAAAATCGCACAAAATTTAAAACAATTATTCTATCAGTAAAACTCCTCCGATAAAATGAACGCATAAAAAATGGAAATAATATTTCTTGCGTCATTCTTCACTACATTTAAAATTAATGCATACATCAAACCATTTCTATTTTATATTATTGAATAAATTGATAGGGACGCAGGTTTTGAAAGATTTAGGAAATGTGTTACGGCAAATTATACCCTCAATCAACAATGCGTTTTCCGTCCTTTTCTCTTTTTTTGAACGTGTTTGTCATTTTGTGAATGTGGTTGTGGATGTTATTGTTAAATACCTGTCAAGATAACAAAAATGTGAAGGAACTGGAGATATTCTCAGACTGTGTATAAAACCCAAAGCTTGATATTCTAAATAGTATTCTACTGTCAACTAATTTTAAATAAATTATATATATATATATATATATATATATATATATATATATTATACTAAGGCTTTATTTATTTGGTCCAAAGATAAATAAATGGCATATCTGTGCTGTATTTATGTTTTACCTGTGCAATGTTATTTTTGGATGGGTGAACTTTACTATACTATTGTTACAACAGTATAAGTAACTTTTGTTGGGCCTTGTCAACAGAATAAATGTTATATTTTCGACACTTTATTAAACTCAAGTTTCAAGTTTTTGAAACTTTGTCTGAAATATTCTTTCTTGATCAATAAGATTGTTAGTGAGGTGAAATAGAAAATAATCATCCAGATCAATTTCTTTGGAATTTCACTAAAATAATATCGCATCAAATTTTGACACAAAAGACATGAGCTCTAATGTGGGGTTTGTAGATGCATATGTTCAAATTTCTGAATTATTAGGAAAACTTTATCAACTTGGTGTGAAGTGATGGAAGATTCATAAATTGCAGTAGCTTATTAATTTTGTAATAAAAAGTATATCTTTTCTTAATCTGATGTCTCAGTAAAGTTGCTTTAAGTATATCTTTATCCCTTATGGCAAGCAAAAAGAAACTAAGTGTTGAGAAAACAAAAAAAAGTACCTACCAAATATGAATAAGTTGAAATAAGGTCAAAACAGTTACAAAACAATTTAAATAATCTGGATTGTTCACATATACCTATTGATTTTGATAATTACCAACATATTTATTGACAGAATAGAAGCAAGATCCCAATTACTCTATAAAGAACTTTTTAATCAAAACAGGCAGAAACCATTAAAATAATCTGGTAAAGATTGAAATCCAAGGTATTTCTCAGATTTACTCAGGGTAGTGATTTGTACAAATATTATTCATAAATCAGCCACTAACCACACACATCATGAAATTTGGTAAAAGGCATCAATATTTTCATTCAAAATAAAATGATTGGCCAAAAGTGGTATTATTGAAGTATGTAAAGCAGCACTAAATGTACTTACAATGCATGTCTCTTTCATGTTCATATTCTATAAAAGCATACCCCCTTGGTTTTCCATTTACACTATTGTGAATGAGTACAATCTGAAAACAACAAAAGTTAATAATATCAAACTTATATGTGGAGAAAGAAAATGTTTGTGAGGTGAAATAGAAAGAGATAATTCAAAAATCAATTTCGTTGGATATTCACAAAATATACTCTGGCACCTAACTATGACACAAAAGATACAACATCTAGTGTGGGATTTGAAGATGCATAACAGATTTAACAATTCAGATGAAGGGTAGGAAACATACCTTTTTAATGGGTCCATAAACTTCGAATTCCCTCCGAAGCTTTGATTCTGAGGAATCATAATTCTGAAAAAAAAATCATCATGAATGAAGAAGTCTCATATGGAAAATTAAATATGAATCTTACAATTCTGGCTATGAACAGAGTTTTGAAAGGGTCAGCAGTAATGTTTGCAGCAGTTGCAGGGTCCCATATGGCTATTTCTTGTTCTAATTTATATGCTACTTGTTCAGCCCTTTCACGGCGCCTCCTCTCTAATCTTTCCTCCCTTGTTTCAACTCTGGTTGGCGGAGGAGTGTCCTTGGGGTCCTAGAATGAATTTCATAGAATTTAAGCTAATTAAATTATTCATCAGCATCAATAAAGAATAAATACATTCCCAGACATGAGATAAAATGGAAAGCTTATTTTTTCTCACTCCTGACGACGAAAAACAATATTTTAATATATTACTGTTATTTGAAGAATAAAAATAAGGTTTCACAAGGCAGGAACCAAAATGGAGTCCGTGCCATTGTCATTTCGACTCAAAATTATCGTAACACAAAAAAATCGAATACCTTCTGCTGTTGTAGTACTCACCTCAAAATTATCTAAATACTGTCCGATTCCCAAATAACCCCTGTTCTTTTTTTCGTGGGGTAATTTGGCAACCGGTGGCAGATAAGGGATTGGATCGCGTGGGGCGAATAATGCCAACAAATTGGGTGGCAAAAACTGTGTCATTTTTTAGTGTAATGTTCACTTCACTATAACAGTCTGTTGGTTTATAACATGTTTCACTAGAACACGTTGGGAAAACTATATTTTACACCATCTCAATTTATTACACTTATTAACAAGATGGCTACTAATCCGTTCTATAAGCTAAAAGAATTTGACTACGTATACGTAGACGTGGTGACGTAGACTCGTAGACGTACTGACACTACGTCTACGTACTACGTTCCTCAAAACCGTAGACGACAGTAAAGTGCACGCAATGAGCGCTCTGTGATTGGTCACTATAATTGCGAGAAGTTTGACTGACAAGAAAAGAAGAAGGCAAACTGAGTTGAAAATGCGTGAATATACCCATACATCTATCATAGATAAATGATCTATCCATCCAAATATTATTTTAATCCAGCTTGACCAATCCGCAGAATGCGTGATGCACGACGTGAAAAGCAAATTCGATGTGTTAGAAACTCAGCTTTATTTTTTGTTCTCCTGTGAATGTGACCATAGAACTTATGTGTGTTTTGTGGTTCTTACCACAGAAAATGTGTGATTTGTGGTTGTGACACAGGACACTTGTTCATAGGTTATGTTCGATTATTGACTTTTTTTTATTTTGTGTTTAAATGGTTTTTGGAGGATTTCCAAATAATGTCTGATTTATTGAAGAAATTAACAAAAGCAACTGAAGACCTCAATGAACAAGAAATAATTGACAACCTTAAAATCATATTAGCTCAAAATACCAACATCGAATTGAATAATGTGGATGTACTGAGTGCTTTATTAAAAATTGACAAAAATGGGATTCTCAAGTTGACTGCTGAAGTAATAGCTGAATGGGCTAAAACCGAGCAGAACCGAAAAGTTCTCAGCAATGAGGAAGTGATCAGTAAACTCTTAGCACATTTGGAAAATTCTGATCCTGATGTTGTGATACATGTAATAAGAGCAATCGGAAATATTTGTTTTGAAAATGAAGAGTCTTGCAACACCATCAGTAAATTTGGTGTTGATAAATTCTTATCTATCCTTAAAACAGACTGTGAAAGACCAGATAATGCACTTACCACTAAAACTGCTGGATTATTTGTCAATCTATTCAACTTACATGATGGATTGATAAGAGCAGCTCTGAAGAATGACCTAATAACAATTTTAGAACAACTACTTCACAAATATTCCAAAAGCCTTGAGGAAAATGAAACTGTCTTGACTTTTCTTTTATCTATACTGGCAAATATTGAAAACTATTTAGACGAACAAGATATACCATTTACAGAAAGCCTGTGCCAAGTTGTTGTTGAAATATTCCAAACCACTTCAAATCCTGAAATGTCAGTTTTGGCTTTGGAAATTTTCCATGGCCAGTCTGAGAAGGGTGAGAATACTTCTTAGTTTGTTTTTTTCAATAGTTATTACTGTGAAATTATCCATACTTTTCCTTATATTACAGACCAAACAACTACTCCAACTAGAAAACAATTATTTCAAGTGTTTACATTCTATAGAAAATATTTCAGATTTCCCTGCTTTTTACTTCCATTTCTTTCAAACAAGAAAGGGAATGTTTATGATAAGTTAGCTATTAGACTCAACAAATATTTCAATGCATCTTTTTGCAGATGACATAAAATCTTTACTAGCAAAAGAAGGAGTGTGTGAACTTCTATTTGAACTCATAGAAAAATACAGACATCAAGTCAATGATGAAGATAGCAGATCTCTTTTGAAAATGGCTTGCGACCTCATTGTAGTTATATTGACTGGAGGTAAATATTTTTAGTTGTAAATATCATGATTGTTGCATTTCTCCATTGAACAATAATTTTCAGATGACTGTATGTTCATGTTGTACAACAATGGACAAGGGAAAGTATATAAGAATATGACTGTCTGGTTGGATAGTGAAGATCTAGACTTGCTGAGCACTGGAGTTCTTGCTATAGGAAATTTTGCCAGAAAAGATCTCCATTGCATTCAAATGGTTAATGATGGTATTTCCAAAAAACTTCTTGGTGAGTTTTGTAATATTTTTCAGCTATGAATTTCAATAAGTTTCTTCTACTCACATAACTGAAATTTTAATTCCTTCATTTTAGTTGTAAAAACTGATACAAATACTCATTTTAAAAAAATACACATTATAATTCAGTCTTATGAACTGATACAAATGTAAATCACTTATTGAAATTTGATCTTTTTAAACTAATATGTCACTGTCACTGTACTTGTTTAAAAACTAGACATTAAAATCAGTTGAAGCAGATGGCATTTTGCACACCGAAATGTTGCTGGATTAGCAGAAGAGGTCCTACAGAATGGCCACCAAGGTCACCGGATCTCACTCCTGAAGATTTCTTTCTATGGGGTCATTTAAAGTCTGAAGTGTGCAAGATAGAATCAACAACATTGAAAGATTTGAAAAATAATATCAAGAGGCATGCAGATAAATAACCCCCAAGGTTATTAACCATGTAAGGGCGGCAATGAGAGCTCGTTTGTACCATTGTATGGAAGTTTTTGAACATTTACTATAGAAATTATTTTTTCTTCTCATTGTCAACTCATCAGATTTCGATTAAAGAATTTAACAAAAATTCTTTTTATCTTATTTATAGCTTCCACGTTTGTCCCTAGAACGAATATGTGTATCATACTCTGTTGAAATCTGCTCCATCTGATAATCCACAAAATTTAAAAAAATTGGTGACATGCTCTGGGGGGCGATAGGGAAAGTTACATCAAATGTGAATATGTCAAAATGTGTCTCCCTATAAACTAATGTTGACGTGTTTTTTATTTTTCCTGCAAATCATTGTTTCAAAAGTTATTCAGGGTGGCTCATTTTAAATGGAATTCACTGTATAAATATATTTTTAAAAATGGATATATCAATGAAATTGATATTAATTGGGCCTCAAATATCCTTAAGTTATAATAATAAAGGATACATATTAAATAAGGATATATATCTTCCAACCCTGTTTTAAATATTCCTGGTCCGTCTCTGTGAATGTTTATTTTATGAATACTTCCACACTCGTACACAATAATTAAATGCCTTTTTTTCTGTTTCTATTTTCAGGCATACTCTCGAAATATAATACGAGTACGGACATTGCAAATGTGAAAATTCAACACGCTTTACTGAGTACTTTGAAAAACCTAGTCATACCAGCAGAAAATAAAGCTAAAGTTTTGAAAGAAGGGCTCATTGAAGTTCTCTACCCCATGATGAAAATTGATCAGTATTTAGTTGTTTTCAAGTTGCTGGGAACATTCAGGATGGTCATAGATGGACAAGGTAACAATGGCGGATATTGATATTGGAAATTTGAAAGTGCATAGAAATTACCTATAATTTTGCAAGAAAATTTTAAATTTTCTGGTAATTTTTATGCATGAATTATACTAATTCCAAGTTGTAAAGTCGGAATTTAATTTTTTATTCTGTGTGGTCCTTCTATGCTTTTGTAATAATCGTTTATTTGTACCTATCTTGTTTGATTGACGTCCTTTTTCCAGAAAATGCTGCTTTGAATCTCATATCAAGAGTGGATTTCATTGAAAGATTGGTGTACTGGTGTTACAATTCAGACCATCTTGGAGTCAGAGGGGAAGTCCCGAGACTTCTCTCGTGGCTCGTGAAACATTGCCATTCTTTCAAACCGTTTCCAGGATTTTTGGGAGTTGTAGATAGTGTCAAGTGCATAATAGAGATGATTTCCTCAAATCATGCAGTGATGCAAAACGAGGCATTGTATGCTTTGAATTTATTATGTACTGGATGTTCTTGTTCTAATTCTAGTCATATAGGAGAGATGAATAATGTTAATTTAGAAAAAAAGCTAATGGATGCCCTCATTGAAGCAGATATAGGTCAAAATATCAACTTCGTGCTGACCAAATATGGAGAGAAAATGGACAGGGCCACTATTGACAACTTGCTGACGTTACTAGAGCAGATTGTGAAGTCACAAGCTGTTTGTGACCATTTGAGTCTGACTAAAGTTCGAGCACCGCTTTCCAAATTGTATACTAACACCAACGCACAAAATGTCATCGATAAATTAAATAAAATCTCTTTGAAAATATCCGACTAATCGTAGAGAAGCGTTATTCAATTGTTTCAGAAATGATCTTGTAAAGATACTCTACTGTAACTTTTAGTATTTATTGTTGTTTATTCATACCATTTTAGTTGTGTATAGCTTTAATAGGATTAAGATAGTGTTTTCAGCCTCGATGGGGTTGAAATGGGCAGGTTCGAAAATATAAATCTTAAAATTTCACAATGGAAATGGGTGGTAAGCTCCCTAGGAGGTGCATGGAAAGACTGACATATGATTGAAAATTTTCCAAACACTTATAACAAGTTTCTTAGCCAGCAGGTATGTTTGAGATGTGTAATTTATTGAGAGATATCTGAGAACTATTGCTGGAGAGCCCTGAAAGTTATGTATAATAATTTAAAGATTTATATTTTTGATCTTTGCCCCTTAAAAGCACACTTCAGTAATTTATTCAAGTAAATGTTGTTTTCATTGAATAATTCCAGTATCAAAGTTTAGAAAGATAGTCACAAATAGCTGCCTTTCACAAATAGATGTTTTTTATAAAACATTTTTAACTTTTTACCATTTAGTGTTCCTGTTCACAAATTTAGCATTAGGTGTTATAAAGAGTTGAGAAGAAGGGCTACATCCCTTCTGACTTCTCTTAGAAAAATACAGTTTTCGATTTAGAAATATTTTTATTCCATAGTATGCACGAAATTGCAATAACAGCAAGGTTATCTAATACGTTTGCTGCTGAAAGTTTTAAGTATAACATTTTAAAATTAATAGTTTCTCAATCCAAAATATAAAAAACTACCTGAACACGTAAGCATCTTTTGTGTTTAGGCAACGTGCTTGGGATGGCACGTTAAAAGGTAAGACCCTCGTTATTCCTAGCTCGCATAAGTTTCCTGAAGACTTCTGAGGGTTGCTCATAAGGATGCAGCCGGATGACGGCAAGAACAAAAAAAATATAACCAGGAGTTGTTGATTTCAAGAGAAAATGCGCTACTAAATGTACAGAGCGCCAAGGAAAATAATAAAAATAGACTTCCTGGGGGAGAATTTATTCAGCAATTATCTGTTATCGGTTATAATGATTGGTCTTGTGACTATTATACACAAGTAGATTTTCAAACTTCCATCCTGTTTCAATATATGATTGAAATCTATAATATTTTCCCTAACAAAGAGGGTCCCTCACAGAGATATTAAGCAAATTTTTGAGAGGCTTTTTTCGCTTTTGGTTTCACAATCTTGAATTTGATAAATTCTAAATAGTGTTCTTTTTCCTTAATTTTTTTCCGTCTTTTCTTCTTCTTATTTCCGACTCGTGTCACTATTTTCCATAATGCAAGATTAGGTTCGTTTTCAACAGAAATGGTGGAGATTGAGCTTTTTCTTTCAATATTGCCGTTCTAGAGCCGAAATTCTGACGCAATAGCTATTTGTGTATTTAGAGCGCAAAGTGATTGATGATCTAGAGCGAAAAGATCTGAGAGCGTCAAAGCTTACTTTGGTAAGCCGTTGTAGAAAAACTGATACAAGGAGATCTGAAAACGTCAAAGGCTACTTTGGTAAGCTGTTGCAGAAAAAATGTTTTAACTAGTAGTGACTCCTTGACAGACTCCCTGAATTTATTATGTGTTACCATTTACCAATGATGAAATATATGAAGGTTTTCTTGGCATTATAAATTAATGTTTTTATTGATGAACTTTTGGGAATTGGTAGTGATACCAAGAAATTATTATTCTTTGTTTAATATAGAGACATAATTAATGTTATTTCAATATTTTTTGTGGATCAAACACACTTTCCATATGTAAGGATACTCCAATTTTAAATTACCACGCCAAAAGATCTATGATAGCCTAACGCTAGTTTAGTTCACAGGTTAACTCTGTGGGTATTGCTAAAACGTGTTTCGGTAGTTTTTTATGTTCTGATGGACGATCCAATATATACGTAAGAGAGTTTCTCAGGCACAAGGCATAGTCCATTCTTGATTTATATTATATTATTGATAGATGATGTGGAAGAAGGGGGTAAAGCACCCCATATTCTACTCGTATGGCCGTCTGTAGACGGAGGGGAAGTAGCAGTGACTCGATAACTCTTATCTTTTTAATAATCTACTTAATAGTACCAAATTGCACTTTTTTATATTAGTCCATTGAGATAAAAATAGTGCTTTCTGAAATAGCGTATTTGAAATATTCATAGTGACATTCCAATAAAAATTGCTTTTCTATGGAGATACTTCAGTTGTTTTGGTGTAAAGATACATTTTTTGACTTGCGTAATTTTATATTGGAAACATATCCGCTATTTTGAAACATCGTCACTGGTTATAGTGGAATTCATAATACACAAATTATAAAAAAAAAGATTACAGATTTCATCGAACTTAGGAGCTTTTTGAAAATAATATTACACCATATAGAAGTATTATATTTTTATTCAAATGTTTTTGCACAGTGTTGTATTGTTTTACTGTTGTACTGTTGCATTTTTACTGCATGACAACAATAAAATCACTACAAAATTTGCTCTAGATTTATTATGTATATCATTTTCATCTATTTTTTATACATCCCCTCATTAGCCCACTTTCATTGACTAATAATCTACAATAAACAATAACAACAATTCTTTATAATTTGTTCTTTAATTTTATGCTACAAGGATATTAAATGAATTAAATTATACTGCATACAAAATTAATGATAATTTTACGTGTTATAAAAACATATATAAAGTAGGCTGTGCAATGACAAGTTCCTGGTGGTTAATCGCCTTCTTGACGTTTTGGGTAGTGTAAAAAACGGAGCTAATTGAATATTTATTTAAAAAAAATTATAAAAAACTGTTTTTACGAATCTCTAAACCACCTTAGCTTCGTGGCAGTTGGTGAGAGTCTAACCCGGGTCGTATGTTGCTACGTGAAGCAACATAATTTGTTTCGAAAAAGAGTAGGAATTTTTAATAATATTGGATAATCCTGAAAAGCCCTTTCATTCATATTGACGTTCAATTGAGATTATTCAGGTTGGGTTGACTAATAATTTGCGTACTTTCAACTCAGTTCGAGTGCAGCTGCTTTGTCATTTTAAACTACCCGCCATTACAGTACCAATCACAGAGCGCGCCTTTCGTGCATTTTACTCAAGGAGACTGAAATTTAACAAGGAGGGTTTAATAAGCTCTAGCCAATCAGAATCTTGTAGCATCAACGCGTCATAGTGACGTACTTGGATATGAGTACAGAGTCGAATTCGAACCAAGCAACAAAACTGTCAGCAGTAAGGCTGAATTCCCACAGATCCGACGTCCGATGATACGATGGTACGAAAATGTTCTGATTGGTTGGAAAAATTTCCTGATTGGTTGATTTGTTGTCACACCTACTAATTCAACTAATCAGAACATTTTCGTATCATCGGACATCGGATCTGTGGGAATCCAGCCTAACTCTCATATACCAAGAGCTAGTCCGTCACTGTCTATAGAGAACGGCGGCCATGACACGTCACATTTCGTCACAAATGTTCTTTCATCTCTTTCTACTAGCGTCCCCATTGTCTTATGGGAATTAAACACTCCTTGTTAAATTTTAGTCTCCTTGCATTTTACTGTTATCACGCTATCAAAATTTCCATCATTTTAGGTTAGGTAATCCATAAAGAAGCCGAACTATAAAATCAAAAACACATCATAGGTATCCAAGTCAATCAAGGGCAGAACTGCAAAATCAAAAACATGATGTTTTCAATTATCATTACAGAAATTTCAACAAATCGAAAACGTAAATTTTAGCATGAGTGGAATAATCAAATAAAGTAATTTTTTCCAATTATATTAAACAAATCTGCCAGTTCATGTACAATACTGCATTCAATTACAAACAATGTGAAAATAGTCCTAAAAATAATCTCACAATTCATTTCTTCTTGAAGACACAGGAAGTTACCACACTCCCTACTTTCCCGCCAAACTTGAATTGAGGCGTAGGGATGACAGCTAACCGTCCAAATTTTTCAGCAAATTGTTCATCTAGTTCACTTTGAGTCCAGTTACATGACGTTATTATGAGAACTCCGTCAAGATTCAGATTCTTGCACACATTCTCTATGTATTTTCTCCTATTTTCCTTGGCATTTTCACTCAAACTGACTGCATCATATGTGCCTTTATCATGGATTATATCGTAGCTATCCGGCAATCCTTCCAAAATATCACACGTCGAGTACAGTATATTCAACTTGTGTCTTTCTGCTATTTTTCTTGCTAGTATTACAGCATTCACTGAATAATCCAGACCTGCTAGATTTGTATATCCCTCGTTGGCTAGTTCGATCAGTAACATTCCATTACCACAACCAATATCGACGATTTTTGAGTTTTTGTTCACGGAATCTGAAGTCTCCATCCAGCGGATGATCCGATTCAAGATATCTTCGCCAAACCAAATATCTCCTGGGTCGCCATGACTTGAGAAATTCTCTATTTCGTCTTTGTAACGTCCTTCCCAATAATCTTGGGTGCCCAGTTCTGATGCGTCAAGCTCCTCCATAACTGTAAAATTTCGATTACTTTCATTCCACTGAACAAAAATTTGAGCCAGAATTTATTTTTAACTCTTTATCGGTTTATGTCACTATATGGCTACATAATTTGTTTATGTCACCATATGGCTACATAATTTTTTGTATCCCTTATAGAGCAAGACATCAAAATGGCCTAACAAAATTAGCATACTTTCACAGCGTATTCAGAATAACCAATATTAACATGTAATAACTTCAGGGTATTATAAATCCATAATCCCAGGAATTGGTACACCCGACACTTATTTTCTGTGACATGATTCTGAAAACTTATATGTTTCCATTAGCAAATAATGTAACAGAAATTAGGTTAGTTTTCTTGGCCTTGTAACATAAAGAATTATGTACATAAATCAGCTTCGATTATATTTTTCAAAGAGTCTATTTAATTCATTTCCGTGCCCAAGTAAAGGTTGATGTATCGTCTGCAAATAACGTAACCTTTCCTTGTATGTCGATTTATGAGAGCTCATTCACATAGAGAAGGAACAAAAACTGGGCCAAGCACTGATCCATGTGGAGCTCCACATGTTATTTTCGAGAGACTACGAGGCCAAGCACTAATCCTTGTGGAACTCCACATGTAATTTTCGAGAGTAACTTTACCATTTGACGTGTGCTCGACAGATAAGATTGGAACAAATCTAGGGTTGTTACTTTGAAACCATAAGAGAATAATTTTTCCAACAGCAATGTGATATGTGATCAAAAGGCAATCGAATGTCTTAAGGCTCGTTCCTAACCTTGCGAATATTGGCAATTTTTTTGCGATTCGTCTCATACAGCGAAAAAAATGCGGTGAAAGATGAATTATGACATGTCATTCTTCAATATTTGGAGTTACATATTACTATCATTGATCATCATTCACATTTTTTTCGCTGTGAGTCTAATCGCAAAAAAAATGCGAATATTCGCAAGGGTATGAACACGCCTTTAGAAGTCACAAAATATAAGTCAAAGATGGCATTATATTATGTACTCTTAGATCTTTGAGAGGTAAACTGTGAACCACTCGGTATATTTTTAGTTTTTCATTGTCTTGTTTAAGTTGCCAGAACCGTACTTGTTTATATTGTTTTTATAGTTGAAGACACGAAAACTTCCAAAAATAAAAAACTCGGAGTGGTTCCATCTATTAGCTTTCGATCGAAACTCTTATTATGAGTTTTCAGAAAGAGATGGCGACACACGGACTGACAAAGTGTAGAAAATCAAATGTCAGTTCAAGTTTTAGGTTATGTGTTTGAATTGAAACCAAAACAATGGGGGAATTAAAAATTGAGGATTTGGACTTGTACGAACTATTAGACGTAGATATAGAGAGTTCAGTAATAGAAGTGGGTTGAATTTGCTAAGCATGAAATTATACTTCATAAATATTTTGCTGTGTTTTCAGATAAAAAAAGCCTATAGGAAGAAAGCTCTACAATGCCATCCTGATAAAAATCCCGACGATCCAAATGCCTCCAAAAAATTTCACGAACTTTCTAAAGTCCTAGAGGTCCTGACAGATGTAGCAGCCAGAGCTGCATACGATAAAGTATTAAAAGGTAAGAAAGAAGCTGCATTGAGACACAAGCAGCTAGACAGCAAAAGAAGAAAATTAAAAGAAGACTTGGAAAGTAGAGAAAGACAAGCTGGAAAAACCTCCAATAAAAAAACTGCTGATCAACTACTGAAGGTAAAATTAAACACTTAACACATTCTATAAAAGACCAGTATTTATTTTCTAGGAAGAAATTGACAGGTTACGAAAAGAAGGTTCCAAACAAGTGGAGGAGGAAGTTGAATATGTTAAACGTCAGTTAAGAGAAGAACTGAATTCAAGAAGAGAACAATGGGATGGCTCGAAGTTTAGGATCAAAATCAAGTGGGAAGCTAGTAAAAATGATCCTACAAACAGTGGATATACACAAGACATGCTCTTCAGGTTTCTTTCTAAAGTAATAAAATAAATTAATGTGGATTTGAACTGAACATTTATTTTTTCAGTATGGTGATATACAAGCCTTAGTAATGTCTCCAAAGAAACGAGGAAGTGCACTAGTTGAATTCAAAGATAAGAAATCTGCAGTGAGTTTTTACTAATGCATACCTGCAGTGGTTTTATAACAATGTGATTCTCTTCTAGGAAATGGCTGTTGATTTCGAAATTGGATTATCTACAAATCCCCTGAAGCTAGAGTGGGTAGATGGGCCCCCTAGAAGCACCAGACCAGCTGGTTCCTTGATAAAAGATTCTGATTTTGAAAGTGTTACATTAACTAAATTAAAGCAAGCTGAGGAAAGAAAGCGGCTCATAGAAAAAATGATGGCTGAAGATGCAGAAACATAAAGTAGTTCAATTAATTGTGTTTTAATACTTACTGTTTTCAGTGCATAAATAAAGATGATTGTGTTGAAAATTGAATTTACGAGCCGGCTTATTTCTTCTTAAACTCGACACTAACGGTTTTGTTTTCTGTTTTCAATATATTAAAAACAAAGAAAGTTTGGTTAGAATAGTTTGATTCAAATATAATGGCGCTTTAATGACAATTGACTAGCAAGTAGCATTCACTGAAATGAAATTATAATTTCAAATTTTAGTCTTTTGCATTATTTTTGAGAAAGTATCAATTTATTACTTTTGCTCTATCATTACAAACATTTTCATTAACGTGTTTGGAGAAATTGTGGCAATTTATATTTTATATTCATTTTTGTAGCTGTTGGGACCAATCAATACTATTTTAATTTTACGCTTTAATTCTTAAATCCTGTTGGACGTATCCACACTATACACTAAAATGCACGATAAAGCGCTCCGAAGGACACTGAACAATATTTTTAGAGAGGATAGCCATTCCTTATGTTGCAGTGTAGTCTCTCATATGACGTCACCGCGATACCATGCGTATGTTTATGTATGTCTGATTTTAGAGAAGTATAAATTGTTGGTATATGAATTCGTTTGGAAGTAGAAAATTTAAAATTGAATTGAAAAAAAAATCGGAGAGTTACTTAATTATTTGATATTGAATAAATGTTGATAATTTAGTGAAGTACTTGAGAAATTTATTTAAATGAGCGTATAATGTATAATATTTTGGTGAATATCTTGTAAATTTTATGAAAACTAAGTATTTTTGAAAGAAATCAAGATTTACAACTCTTGAATGAAATTGAGGTCAATTTTGAGTAGTGATTCATTAGTAAAATAAAACAACTTGTGGTTAGCTATTTTCCTTTTTTTTACTTACCTACTCCAGTTTATTTTATTCATTTGGCTATCATTGTATATATAGCTATTTCTGTCAGGGGATTCTAAGAGAACGGAAATAATTATTTGAAAATGAAACTTCATTTGATTTTTTATATTTGAGTATGCCATATGGTTGTTCTGATTTATTCTAACTGACCCAGGTAGCCGTTAAGCATTTTTCAAAATCTATGTTCACCTCAAATATTTCCAATAAATCGAAAAATAGTCGAATAAACAAGTTTCCTATCACGAAGTGTGATATTCAACACGCTCTTAACAGTCGATTCAATGTTCACTTTTTCACTACAAACTAAGATGATTACATTACCAGAAAACCATTGAACGGAAAGTCAATTAATTCACAAAACACAATCACTAATGAAATTGACGAGAAAAGTTTACTAACAATTAGAAAAATTACTGTCAAAAAGTATTAAAATATACGGGCTCTTTTGGCATTCGAACAGTTTTGTAGGCCTGATGACGTCAATGACGATGCACCCACGCTGAAATTTGGCCAGTACGGAGATTGGAAATCAGAATCGTTGGGAAAATGATACATACGTCGATGCAAACGAAAGAACAGAAAGTGTCACTAGCGTAAAATCTTTAGGTAAAGTCCGTCTAATGAGAATTTTTTTTGCACATGCTTTTAGAACGTGAGTTCCTTCAGTTCTTGCATTTTTTATTTGTGAACAATGAAAAAAAAATTACTGAAAATAATGTTTTCAATAATTTACATTTGTCAACTTTAGCAACACCGTTTTTTATCTTTCAGCAAATTGGTAGTGGCAACGTCTTGTCACGTGATGCTGACGTTGCTGACATTTTTCATGGATATGTCAGAAAAGTTTCTATCCTTTCTCCTTTCCTTTCATTTGTAAATTGGACCACGATGACGACCCCGCAACAAACTGCACCACAGGCCAAACGAGGGATAGTCAAACAGGTAAGTACCCGAATAAATCGTTTCAAAAGCCAGTACTTTTATTCATTAAAGCAGGTTTATACTAGTTATTTCACCAAATTTCATCAAGAGGAACGACCCAAAAATAGGTTGAATTTGTGCTCTGTTGGCATTCGATTCCTACATATGGACCCTTGAAACCAACAAAATATTTATTTTCTGTATGTTCAAACACTCCTTTAATTATCTTCTGTTGTATCAATTCAGCATTTTCAGTAATCCTTTATTGAAAGAAAAGGTGTTTTTAGGTTATAAAATTAATTATTATGAGTTGGCATTAAGTGTTTAGGAATATTGGCCCACACTGAAGGTTTATTTCTGTTTAGATTCTCTCCGGGGATTCTGTGATCATCCGAGCCTCTGCTGGAGCACCCCCACCTGAGAAGCAACTCAACTTTTCTGGAATAACTGCGCCAAAATTAGCCAGGAGGGCAGGATCAGGAGATCAGTAAGTATATTTTATTTTTATTAGTTGCTTTTCTATTTCTTGTTTTTTATTATAGGGCAGACACGAAAGATGAACCCTGGGCATGGGAAGCTAGGGAGTTTCTGCGTAAGAAACTTGTTGGAGAAGAGGTTCTTTTTACTGCTGAAAAGCCTCCAAATGCAATGCGTGAATATGGAGTTGTTTACTTGGGAAAAGGTATAACTATATTTCAAGTGGACTCTGCAATATTAAATTAACATTTATTAATTTATGACAGATATCAACACTGCAGAAAATATCACAGAATCACTGGTATCTGAAGGTCTTGTTTCCGTTAGACGTGAAAATGTGAGGTCCACTCCAGAACTGACCCGTCTAATTGAGCTGGAAGACGCTGCCAAGTCTGCTGGCAAAGGAAAATGGGGTCCAAATCCTGCTGTGAGTTTGATTATTTGTCAAAGTCATCGTTCGATTTATAACCAATGAATTTTAGGAGCATGTGCGTGACATCAAGTGGTCAGTGGAAAATATGAGAGCCTTTGTGGAACAGCACCAATTTAAACCTATCAAGGCTGTCATTGAACATGTTCGAGATGGATCTACAGTTCGTGCCTTTTTACTACCCGAGTTCTATCATATAACCTTAATGATATCTGGAATCAGAGTAAGCAAATATTTTTATTTCCATGTTCTGTATTTCATACTGTGAAAAAAAGTATTATTTGGTACATTTGTTGTTTGTCAATGGCAGTGATAATTTCATATAGAAGCTTAATTACTGATAAATCAGAAGCATTACTCATAATTTGTTTACACTTTTCAAGTCCTTGTTATTCATCTTCTGTATTCAATTTGTAACACAGATAAGATGTCAAGTTAACTGTTTTTATGATCTTAAGACATGTTCTGAAAAACTTTTCTAGATGGTGTAATGTTAATAATGAATTCAAATTCAGTTTGTTATTCATATAATAAACATTTCTACTGATAGAATAAAATATCTTTATTCATCTACATTTTACATTATATAAAACTGTACATTTGTAGCAAGTCAGAATTAACAGTAGCATGTAAATTTTTTAAAATATTTGAAACGGCCCCAATATTGAAGAATAAGTACCACAATTTCACAAAACAGGTTTTTCTTTCCAGTAGTGATAAGATATAAATAGATCAAGATAGATATATTTTTCGTTGGCATACTCTAAATTTCAATATTTGATTTCAGTTTGGGGCACTGCTTCGACCTATTTGCTTAAACCTTTGAAATCATTACAAATAAAATTATTAAATGTATTTTTAAACTTGATTACCAAGAACCAACTGTAAACTTGTACAAACCAAGAAAGCTACTGGATATACATTCCCTATACAAATTGAAAATTTGCACGTTCATTCATCTTGTTAAGAATAACATGAAACATTCCACTTTAATTTTCAAAATTAATAATGATCAACACAATCACCTGACCCGACAAGCCCAAAATTTATATGTCAACAAAATTAAAACAATTATTGGAGAGAAATCAATTTATTTTGATGGTGTGAAGTTTTACAATGAACTTCCAAATTGTTTAAAAACGTATGGTAAATTGCGATTTAAAAATAATTTAAAGAAGTACTTGCTCCATTGAATCTATTCTAATTCTGATTTCATGATTTTTATTCATTAATTTATTCTTACTGTTGTATTTACCTTCATGTTATTTGCATTATGTGATATTTTTCTCTCTTATAAACTGCATGTTTCTTGTGAAAATAAATTGAATTGAATTGAAGTAGGAATCCTAATATACATATGTCTGTATTCAAAAATATACTTTTATATACAAATAATGTCCATTTGAATACATATCCACATAATGTATTGGACAAGTTATAACAAGTAATGGTGATTGTTAACTGTAACAGGCTCAGGCACAAAAATAGAAATTGAAAATATCAGTATAATTCAGTGCTGTCTTCAAGTATTGTTTTACTTTCTATTTGAATTTTTTCACTGAATATGATTTTAATTATTTTGGTATCAAGTTTAGATACATATTTTCTTAGTAAATATTCAGTCTTTTACATGGTTACTAAAATTCTATAATATTGATAAATTTCTCTGTTTCTAGTATCGTGTTTGTAGTATTTTCTTTATTTTTATGAAACTGCAAGAAAATGTTGGAATTCTTGTCTCAACAAAAACTCTGAATATAGTATCTAGAGCTGTAGGTGATAATCAAGACACATCATTCTTCATCCTTTAATACTGTTTCTCCTATTACTTATCCTATCCACTTCATCAATGTCCCCATTACCAACAATGAAAATGTAATCATCTGCATATACAAAAACATGCAGTGACAATGAATTTTGATATATTGTATATTATAAATGACAGAGGGCTTAACATTGACCCCTGAGGTGTACTCCATATCTAATCAAACAATCAGTCAACTTTATTTCCCCAAGAAACATTACATGTTCATAGAAGGGATAACATTTTTTTTTAAATAACATGAATAAAATAAAACCATACAAAGATGTGATCAATAAATATAAAATAATAATAATAATAATCTGACAATATTTGCTCAAAATACAACATATAAAGTGGTGAATATAAACACAATAATAAACTTTGAAATATACATAATTTTATCAGTTTTCAACTTATATCGAAACTATTTCAAAGTTCTAGTGGTCAAATTCATTGAATAAATCAACTCGAAATTTCTTTTTTCAATTTGTTTTTGAATTTTTTAACGAATTATGAGATTTTATTTCATCAGGTATAGAATTGTAATTGAATATTTCATTATGAAAAACATATTTTTTTCCAAAATGTGTTCTAAAATTACTAGCAGCAAACAATTTTGTTTGTCTGGTATTATGTAAAAACTAAATTTGAGGTTTTCACTTTTTTTCTGAGTGGATGAAACTACAAATTTTCAGCTTGTAAAGGGATTTCAGATCTAGCAAACCATTTGGTTTGTATAAATTATTTGTTGGTTCCATGTTATAATTCAATTTATAGATACATTTGATTGTTTTATTTTAAAGTTTCCTTAAATAATTTAAAAAGCAAACACATGCAGTACCCCATATAGAAACCAGGTATTGAAGATGTGAATAGATCATCAAACCATTTGGTTTGTATAAATTATTTGTTGGTTCCATGTTATAATTCAATTTATAGATACATTTGATTGTTTTATTTTAAAGTTTCCTTAAATAATTTAAAAAGCAAACACATGCAGTACCCCATATAGAAACCAGGTATTGAAGATGTGAATAGATCATCTGCATATACAAAAACAAATGGAGTGTCAATGAATATTGATATATTGTATATTATAAATGGCACAGGGCCTAACATTGACCTCTGAGGTGTACTTCATATCTAACAACTCTGCATAATAATAAATTATTTAATAATAACATCTTCATTTGAAATAGGAAAACTTTATGCCAATATATCTATAAATAAATAAGACAAACACGAATTAAATATAAAAATAGTAAGAAAATAAGTAAGTATTTAGATAGATGAATCAGCTAAATTGTGCAATTATCACAGTACAAATATTTGGTTTGATTACAGATTGTTCACAATCAAATAGTGAAATCACATGATTGAAAACAAAAAATATTATAGTAATTATTACTATCCTTATCTTTGTAGATAACATTTATTGTATTCGTTTTTATTGGTTTATTTATTTTTTAAACCCCTTTAAATACATCTTTGGTATTTACTAAGGTGGATAACTTCTTAATGGATTTAGATAATTTATTCAAACCTTTAAAAAACGAGTTTATAGATCTACAATATCCTTCCAATAGCCGTTAAAAATTCTCCAATCAGTTATGTCTTCAAAAGTCAGCAGTAAAAAATGTTACTACAAGAAGTCACTGATCAATTAATTTGATATCTTCAACTTTAACATATTTTAATTTTACAGTTTTGTTTCAATTTACAGAATATTCTGGGTTCTTGCATTGACAAATGTGTGCAGTTTATAATTTCAACTTTCGGATGATTACATGCAGGTTTTACTTATTTTGGAAATATGAACTTAATCTTCAGCCAGCCGAATGCAGAAGGCCGTCTTTCTTGGTTCACTTCTTCTGCTCAGGGCACATGATTTTCGAACCCAATAGTCACTTCACGGATGTGGGGAATGGTTATTTGGATAAATCATCCATTGAGACCTACAGATGAGTCAGGGTTCCAGAGACAGGGTCTGACTGGAATATCCTAAACAAAATAATAATACCACAGCCGTCTACTATTTCATTCAAGCTGATTGTTATATGATTGTTAAATTTCAATGTGGGGTGATATCTTTTTTAGTGTCCAGGATTCAAACTCGACAGCAACGGCAAGCCTGATCCTACCATAAAGGTAGAATACGCCGAAGAAGCCCGTTACTTTGTCGAGGTACGACTCCTTCAGCGAGACATCGAAATTGTTCTCGAATCCGTCAACAACAACAACTTCATCGGCACCATCGTTCATCCCAAAGGCAACATTGCCGAGATTCTTCTGAAGGAAGGGTTTGCCAGGTGCGTTGATTGGTCGATTGCCTTCATGACGTCGGGTGCTGATCGGCTCAGAGCGGCTGAGCGGCAAGCCAAGGAGGCGCGACGAAGATTGTGGAAAGACTTTGTTCCCAGTGCACCCAGGATAACAGGTTAGATCTATAATAATAATAATAAAGTTTATTCATTATAAATAACAATTTTTCCTCACGAATTAGAACTTGTAGTGAGGTGACAAATTCAAATGAATACATATATTTATACATGAATAAAAAACATTAAAATGAACAATTTTTCAAAACAAAGTTATTGAAATGAAACTATTGGAAAGTTTTATACATTTATTATGTTTTGAAAAAAAATCACGATCTTTTTTAAATATCCAATCCTTTAATTTTGTATGAATAAAATGATTTTGATTTTTTTATTTCTTCTGGAGTTAAATCAAAAACTTTTTTTATAATATTTGTATGATTCCTAGTAGATTTATTTTCATTGAGTTAATTTTTTAAAGTTATATTATTTTTATATCTTGTGTCATATGACTGATTACTGAAGTTAATTCATTTTTTGTTTTTGAAAATATAAATCAATTGAACAATATCAAATTTTCCACTTTTTTTATAAAATTTGGATTATATATTATTTTAATATTTGTCTTTGTATCTCTTCTAAATGATATACTAAATTTTGTTTTACTCCACCCTTTCCAAGAAGACCATAGGTCAACTGAGACTGTATTAATGAAAAATATAACATCTCAAGATGTTTCAGTGCCAGAAATTGTTTAAAAAATTTGAATTTGGAATAAGACATTTAAATTTTTCAACAAGGAAGGAAATTTCTATCAAATTCAATTTTTAAAAATAGAATAAAAACCCATTTTCTTCGTCAATTAGTCTAAAATGATTTTTTCCATAATTTATTTTATTTTTCCGTCCAACTATTTTGAATTGACATGGATAACTTTTCCTTTTTTTTTAAGTTTTTTTAATGAATTGTATTTATATCAATTGTATATTATTTTTTCTGTACCTTTGTAAGGCATTGTTATTATTTGTTTGAAAGTGGTTGACAATGTTTCACTTTGAGTAAGGTTATTCTGGACTTTCATTGTCTAAAAAGAACAAAGAAAAATTCAATTCTCTGCAATTTTTAATCACGACGTTTCAACTGTTGAAATCTACAGTCGTTATCAAGTGTATAATGCGACAATCTCAAGGATACTTCTTATATATGCTGTGGATAATTAGCCTAGGGGTAATTTGGCGGTATTCAGGTAAGCTTGTTAATTACTGTGCCAGGTCCCTCCGGTACAGCATTGTTAATTCTTATCGCAATTTCAATTGATCCATGCCACTAATTAAGGGTTTCCACACATTACGGATTTCTATGCTGGCCTGACTAAAGACTTTGTTGTTCATAATATATGCACTCTCTTTAAACTTCCTTCTATACCAGCCCTCTTCTTTATGGATGACTTCGGCTTCAGTCCATTTTGTTGTGTTGGGTCGTCCAGACATGATCCGCTATTCCTGACTTTGATGTTTCTCCTCGTTGAGTGTTTCTCTTGTGTTCAGCGAGTCTAACGCTAAGTGGTCTCTTAGTTTCTCCAAGATAAGCTTCGCCGCATTCACAAGGGATGCGGTAGATGCAGTTTTTGGAGTCAATGTCAGCGTTACGTGGTCTGGTCTTTGTGAGATGGCTGCGAATAGTGTTACCTGCCTTGAAACATGTCCGTATTTTGTATTTCGACCCAATTCGCTTTATTCTTTCCGATTGACCTCTAACATACGGAACGCACAGGGTGACATTGACTCCAAAAACTGCATCTACCGCATCCCTTGTGAATGCGGCGAAGCTTATCTTGGAGAAACTAAGAGACCACTTAGCGTTAGACTCGCTGAACACAAGAGAAACACTCAACGAGGAGAAACATCAAAGTCAGGAATAGCGGATCATGTCTGGACGACCCAACATAAAATGGACTGAAGCCGAAGTCATCCATAAAGAAGAGGGCTGGTATAGAAGGAAGTTTAAAGAGAGTGCATATATTATGAACAACAAAGTCTTTAGTCAGGCCAGCATAGAAATCCGTAATGTGTGGAAACCCTTAATTAGTGGCATGGATCAATTGAAATTGCGATAAGAATTAACAATGCTGTACCGGAGGGACCTGGCACAGTAATTAACAAGCTTACCTGAATACCGCCAAATTACCCCTAGGCTAATTATCCACAGCATATATAAGAAGTATCCTTGAGATTGTCGCATTATACACTTAATAACGACTGTAGATTTCAACAGTTGAAACGTCGTGATTAAAAATTGCAGAGAATTGAATTTTTCTTTGTTCTTTTTTAGACAATGAAAGTCCAGAATAACCTTACTCATTGTTATTATTATCATTATTTTGTATCCCTACCATAAACAAACCTGTTTCTTGGGATATTATGAATAAATCATTATTAAAATGTACGTAGATATTTTATAGATTCGGTTTCATGAATTTTGGAAGTAACTGTCAATTTCAAGTGGGCCTAAATTTGGTAAAGAATTTTCAAAGCAAGTGAATGGAAGATAATACGTTTTTATCAAATTTTATAGTAAGTACATTTATGTCAAACCAGCTTTTTATTTTCCTTAAATCTTGAACAGTTGTTTCAATGCAGTCCATGTAGAAGCACTATAAAAATAACAGTATCATCTGTAAACGCATGAATTGTTCCACTACATTTCAATTTAAAATGTTCATTGAAAAATATATTGAATAGTAATGGAACTTAAATACTGCCATAGTAACAGTATTGTTATTCCACGGAAGTCAAGAAATATACTGAGGTTTGGTGTGTTATTTTCCAATGAGTTATAGATATGAGAATTGAGGTAACAAATTATATGATCAGTGGAAACATTTTGCCGAATTCCGAAATGTTCTAGAGACAAAAAATTTATGCAAATTAGATATTTTTCAATTCCCACTTTTAATATTTTTTCAAACATTTTTGCTATGCTTGATACCAAAGTGATAGGCCTATAATTTTCCATTTTATTTTTATAACTTTTATATATTGGTTTTATAATACCAATTTTGAGAGAACTGGGTCATATTCCAGTTTTGAAAATAACATTTATAAGGTATACTAAGGGATAAGAAATGAAATCAATTATTGTTAGCAAGACCTCAGTTGTAATACCATCTGCACCTGGTGATTTCCTTTTTTTCAACGTTTTTATTGTATTTTCAACTTCAATTCTGTTTGTTTCCTCAATATTTATGGTTTTTAGGTAACTTGTTGATGTTTGTGATTCATTAGTATTGTTTATTATTTGTTCTGCTAAATTTTCACCAACACCACTATAATAGTTTATAAATTCAGTAGATATTTCATCAGTTATTGTCCAATTCCTTAACTCAGTTGACTTTATATATTATATATATATATATATATATATATATATATATATATATATATATATATATATATATATATATATATTTGTGTTTCATTACATAATTTGTTAATATTGTCCCATCATTTTTAAGAAGAATGACAACTATTAAATTAGAATAAAATAGAAGTTTATTTATACATAAACCAAATGAAATATATATAATTTTCTGACTAAATAATATTGAAAAACAGTAAATGAAACAAAAGTCGGAAACAGTGATGGGTATGTTTCTAAATGTATAAGGTCCATCTGAAACCCCCGTTTTAAAACAAAGTTATCCTCATAAAAGCTACGGTAAAAAGTTCTCAATCTCACTCATCAACGCCAAAAAAGTCAGTTGAAATAGTTTACAAATAGTTGATTTGAGAAAATTAAAATTCTGCATCAACAAACCTCACAACAGGGCTCATGTCTTTTGTGTCAAAGTTTGATGCTATATAATTTTGGTGAAAATCCAAAGAATTTGATTTTTATAATGGTCATTTTCTATTTCACCTCACTGACAATGTTGCATTTAAATGAAGAATACTTTAGAGTTTGTAACTAGCAAAAAATTCGTGAATAAAATTATTTATTGAAAAACTCAATAATTTTTAGTATTCTTCATCGCAGATTTGGATGTTACAATTTTTTTCATGTGAATTAACAGGTAAAGAGAAGGAATTTACTGCAACCGTCTTGGAAGTCAACAACGGCGACGCTCTAGTACTCAAGATGGCTAACGGCGATTCGAAAAAAGTATTTTTGGCCAGTATCCGTCCACCCAAAGAGGCTGGTAGAACCAACGACGATGATGGCAAGCCCATGCCGAGACCTAAGGGATTCCGTCCTCTCTACGACATTCCTTACATGTTCGAAGCAAGGGAGTACATGAGGAAGAAACTGGCCGGCAAAAAGGTGCACGTCGTCATAGACTATATCCAGGAGGCGAGAGATGGATTTCCTGAGAAAGTCTGCGCTACTGTTTCTATTGCAGGAAAGTGAGTATTTCAATTAAAATTAAAATGGAAGGTGATAAAGAAAATATTGAAAATTACTGTAAAGTTTAATGTTCCTCCAGAGGATGGTCGCTTGGTAACCGAAACACTTGGCTTGGTGTTTGGGTACAACTCCAGTGTATTAATTACTACACTAAAGGTTTGAAAATGTGCAGTGCAATTTAGATATCTTGAAACTTCGGTTGAATTATTATTTCCACAGAAACAAGCTGCTGAGTTCAAATTAATTCGGTTTCAAGAACTCATCATCTTCAATACAAATATAAAAGAGAGTAGTGTATAAAATCATAAAGGAATTTGAGAAGGGGGAAAACTCTCTCTCTCTCTCTGGATTTATTGAACCTTGCTTCCTATTGACGCACTTGTCCAGCTATCCCTCCACTACGTAGGAATCCGCCTCTTCCCCCACTACGCAGGAATCCGCCTCTTCCCCCACTACGCAGGGATCCTGTCAAATATTGAACTTTGCCTTTTGTCATCAAATTATTTCTATAAGCAAATTTCAGTCTTATACGAGGGCTGACAATAAAGTAAGGTCTCCAATTTTTTTTTTCATAGAAAATGACATTTATTTACAAAAAGCGATACACCGTTGGAAAGGCCAAGGTCTTGGCTACTTTTCTACATAATCGCCATTTTTTTCCAACACCTTGCGCATCCGCACGATGAACTTGTCTATGCCGGCAGAATACCACTCTCCGTCCGCCTCGCGCAGCCAGGTGTTGACCTCTTTCTGAACCTCCGCGTCACTATCAAACTTCTTCCCTCCGAGATGTTTTTTCAGGGCGGGGAACATGTGGTAGTCACTGGGGGCCACGTCGGGACTATAGGGAGGGTGATCGATGATTTCCCAGCCAAATGTCTTGAGCAGGTCAAGGGTAACGTTGGCTGTGTGCGGGCGCGCGTTGTCGTGGTGAATTTCACTCCTTTGCTCAGCAATCCCGGGCGTTTGTTTTTTATGGCACGACGAAGCTTTTCCAGGGTCTCACAGTACCTTGCTGCATTGATAGTGGTTCCCCTTGGCATGAAATCCACCAACAATACCCCGTGGCGATCCCAAAACACCGTAGCCATCACCTTGCCGGCTGACAGTGTCGCCTTAAACTTTTTGGGTTTCGGAGAATCGCTATGGCGCCATTGTTTGGACGACTCCTTTGTTTCGGGTGTGTAGTGATGAGCCCACGTTTCATCCCCCGTAACAAACCCTTCCAAAAAATCATCGCCTTCCTCTTCAAAACGGGCCACAACTTTGGTCGCACATTCCACGCGCCGCTTCATGTGGTCTTCGGTCAGCTGTTTCGGCACCCATCGGGCAGAAACTTTGTGGTACTGCAACTTGTTCACAAGGATATGACGGATTGTTTCGCTGCTACACACTCCTCCAAGCTTCTCTTCCAAGTCCCTAATTGTCGCACGGCGGTTTTTGAGCATTTCTGCCTCCACTGCTTGAACAATCGCATCCGAGACCGACGGTCGGCCACTTCTCTCCTCGTCGTGAACATTAGTGCGCCCGGAATTGAACTCGCGGCTCCACTTACGCACGTTTTTTATGTCCATACACTTTTCCCCGTAAACTTCAACTAGTTGACGATGGATTTCAATAGGTGTCACCTTTTTCGCACTCAAAAAACGTATTACAGAACGCAATTCGCACTTGGACGCTGACGCGAGTGGTACCTCCATCGTTGACGGCTGCTCAGCCAAGACTGAGCGGTCGGGAAAGCCTCACCCAGCAGCAAAGTGGTAGTGGGGGAACCAAGGAACACGGCGGTGTTGCCAGATTTCGCCTAGCGCGTGATCCGGCGAAGTTGCAGCGTTGGAGACCTTACTTTATTGTCAGCCCTCGTATATGGTGATAATAAAGACGTTTATTATTATTATTATATAGACGGCGGATATCACTAACACATATTGTAACATTCACACAGATTTACTTGACTTTAGTAGACCGATACCGAGGTCTGTCCACTATTGCCGTAAGTCGATTGAGAGGGAACACTGCAGCTATTTTGTGTGACCTTACCAAAGCTTATTATTTCAAATCTCATTCTAGCCTCAACTTGAGTATGGATTTAGAGGAGTGCCTCCCTTCCTTTTATTTTGCTATTTGTCCAACAGACAACAAGTGTACTGGATTTAAGTAACGCGTCGGATTTTGAAGTTGTCTAAGTTGGGTTCCTCAAGGCTCCGTACTAGGCCCACTCCTGTTCATCATCTATATTAATGGCCTTTTCACATATTGGCTGTATTGCTTTTGTTGGCTCCATTGATAATATGTTGACCTGTTGACCAATATAAATATCGTTTAGAACAAAATTGAAATAGGTAGTTGAAAAAAATTAATACCTGCATCAACAAACCCCACATCAGAGCTTATGTCTTTTGTGTCAAAGTTTGATGCTAAATTATTTTGGTGAAAATCCAAAGAAATTGATTTTCATACTGGTCATTTTCTATTTCACCTCACGAACAATCTTACATTTAAATATGAATACTATAGAGTTTTGTACCTAGCACAAAATATAAAAAAGTGTTTTAGATTTGACAGAACTAGTATTCAAGTGGTTTATTCAAGTAGGCAAGTCTTACAATACCTACAAAATAGTGAAATATCAATAGAAGTTTTGAATGTTTTTGAGAAATGTATGGTGAAAGTGTCAAGTAGGTATCACATTAGGTGACAAACTTAAGTCGTCAACTCAAATTATGTAATGATAATAATAAATGAACTTGATAGTTATTGGTTTGAATTTAAATTCAATTCAGCAAGCATTGACCGAAGTCCTTTATGTTTGGCTGACTGAAGATGCCATTGATTTTCTGTGGGATGATACGTATTCTATATAGATAGGAACATTGTTTCAAATGGAAATTCAAAGAGGCTGCATAGATCAAAGCCAATACAGCCAACTTTGGGCAGCAGTAATGAATAGTAATTACACTCATCACTGGCCAATTACTTTTTTGTTCCACAACAATAAAAATAAATTTTGTCTGCATTCTGAAAAATGTTGGGTTTGCAGGAACATCGCTGAAGCTCTAGTCCAGAAGGGCCTAGCGACAGTCGTTAAGTACAGAGCTGACGATGACCAGCGTAGCTCCAAATACGACAGTTTGCTAGCTGCCGAAACCAAGGCTATGAAAGAACAAGTTGGGATTCACTCAAAGAAAGAAGCTCCTCCTCTAAGAGTCACCGAAATTGTAAGTAGATGGAAATCGATCAATTTTTCATTTGAATAACAATTTATTCACAAATTTTGCAGTAAAATATTCAATGAATCTCGGCAAATACTCAACACTTTTTGTATTTAGGATGCTGGTAGAGCGAAATTGGAACTGTCTTCTTTCCAAAGAGCACAACGAATTGAAGCCATCGTCGAGTTTGTTGCAAGCGGGTCTAGGTTGAGGCTGTACATCCCAAAATCCAACAGTTTGTGTACATTCCTGTTAGGTAAGAGATACTAAAAGTTATCTACCATATTTAGTGACCATTTAAGTTAAAAAGCAATTGCGTTGGGGTACCTCAAGGTTCAGAGATAGGGCCCCGTGTATATCTGATTTATGAATTGTTTGAGTGATTTCATGAAGTTATCACAACTGTCACTAAAATTGTATACTTAGTGTGCAATGGGGCTGTTACTATGACATTTATTATTATGTGCCATACAGGAGGAATAAGTTGCCCGAGAGCGACCCGTCAAGCTACCGAAACCGCCGGCGAACCCTACGGAGACGAAGCCCTTCAGTTCACTAAAGAAAGGTGCATGCAACGCGAAGTTTCCTTCCAAGTCGACACCCACGATAAAGTGGGCAACTTTATCGGCTGGCTGTGGGTCGACAACTTGAACATGTCCATAGAGCTGGTCAAGGAGGGATTCGCCTCTGTTCACTTCACCGGAGAGAAGTCTCAGTACGCCACTCAGTTGAAGAGCGCCGAAGAAAGTGCCAAAGCCCAGAAGTTGAGGATATGGAAGGACTATGTCGAGGTTGAAAAGGAGGACAAGAAAGAAGAAGAGAAAGTGGTGAGTGTGTTCATCAGCCTGTTCTTTATTTATTTTTTATTGGCTTTGGCTACCAGGACAATCAACCAATTCGTTTTAAAAATTTTCCAGCCAGTTGAACGCAAAGTGAACTTTGAGGAAGTTGTTGTTACGGAAATATCGCCCGAAGGAACTTTCTACGCACAGAAAATCTCGGAGGGTCCCAAAGCTGAGGCTCTCTTTGCTAAGCTGCGTCAAGAATTCCAAGCCAACCCGCCTTTAGGCGGTGCTTTTACTCCCAGACGTGGTGATCTGTGCGCTGCCAAATTCACAGTGGACGATGAATGGTACAGGGTGAAAGTAGAAAAAGTCCAAGGTGAGTAAAAATTTACTAAAGCGTAGAAATGCTACAAAAATTTCGAGAAAAAAGTCGAATTTTCAGAAAAAAACTCGAAATTTCGACATTAAAGTCTCTATTCCGACATAAAAGTCGAAATTGCGACATTAAAGTTGAAATTTCAAGAAAAGAGTTGAATTTCGAGGAAAAAGTCGAATTTTCCACATTAATCTCTAAATTTTGAGAAAGAAGTCCAACTTTTGACATTAAAGTCGAAATTTCAAGGTGGTTTTCGCAACAAATTTAGCTGGTAAGTGAATAATTTATAACCATAATTTCGACTTTTTTTTTTAAATTTTGACATTAAAGTTAAAATGACAAAATGATAAAAAAAACTTGCGCTTTCGTAAAAAACGGATATTACAAGAGAAAAATATTCTTTCAATGAAAGTGGAAATACTACAAATCTGTTGTTGTTTTTTCAATTCTTCAACGAATTGTTGGCAGATATTGTTGATGAAATCTATTTGAAGGCTATGTTGACAAAGGTAGTTGGAAAATCCAAATTTTAAGTACAACTTACAAGGGAAAAAGAAATCAGTATTAGGGTGGTCCTTATTTGTCAAAGTGAAAAATATCAACGGGGCACCCTCTAATTATGTTCTCTGTGCTTTACTATAAATACAGATTTTTTATTTGATTTTTTAAATGACGTTTAGGGGTCGCGACCGAGGTCGAGTAAAGTTGGCGGATAGTCATTTAGCTTCAAGTCTTGACGCCGCCAAATTGAGTGACAGAAAAGCTACGATTGTAATGACATCTACACTGAAAAGTACAGGCTCTGACCCATGGAATTTACTGTCAACAGGTCGTCCATTCGTCGTCAGCGTCAAAAGCATCGTAAAGATATGGCAGAGTCTTTAAAACGTGAATTCAAAACTAAGTTGCATTTTACTGTTCACTGGGATGGAAAGCTACTCGAAGATATCACTGGGCATGAAACCGTGGATCGTCTTCCTATTTTGGTGTCAGGGCAAGGAATTGATCAACTACTATTGGTCCCAAAACTGGACTGTGGAACAGGAGAGGCATGTGCGTCAGCTGTCTATGGTAAAATACTGCAATGGGGATTGAGCGACAAAGTAAAGTGCATGCGCTTTGATACGACCGCAGTCAACTCGGAACTAAGGAATGGAGCATGCACACTACTGGAGCAAAAAATGGAGAAAGATATGCTTTGGCTTGCATGACGCCATCATATACTGGAGATAATGTTGGAAGCTGTCGTGAGCACAGCACTAGGTCCTTCAAGTGGGCCTGATATTTTAATTTTCAAAAGATTTAAGAACTAATGGAGCAAAATTGACCAGACTGACTACAAAACAGTAACATCTGATTCTCATTCGCTGGAATTAGTTCAATACGTGGCTCAGGATATGATTTTCTTCGCTCTTAAACAACTTAACCAGTATCAGCCTCGAGATGATTATAAAGAGCTACTCAACCTCACTATTATCATTGTTTATATAGAAGATAGTTAGTCAACCTTATGGGATTATAATTGGATCAAAATGGATGCGACATGTAGATGGCGATAGTGAGCTCGCATCCAAGTCATGTCGTAACTTCAGTGATCTGGCCTCCAAGTCATGTCGTAGCTTGATTAAAACAATGGAAAAGCTTAAAAATCATGGTTTTTTGAAGAAACCTGCATTAAAATGACGTCAAATATTCATGTTTGTAACTAATCACGCTAGATGACACTCGCGTTTGTGTCCAATACCTTTTCTACAGGCATTGACTAACTATGGTCTATTTAAACAATGCTATTATTTACCTAGGAGGAGTTCCTGAGAAACGAACATCGTTCAGAATGCCAGCAGGACTGCACAGGGCTCGCTGGATGGCAAAAGCTATATATTGCTTGAAAATATTCTTATTTAGACACCAGTTCAAAATGACCAAAAGAGAAGAAAAAAGAATTAAAGATGTTTGCATTTTTTCAGTCATGTTTTACGTTAAATACTGGTATCAAGCTTCTGTTGCTTCATCAGCGCCCAGAAATGACTTGCAGCTATTAAAAGACCTGATTATATTCGAGAATATAAATCCAGCACTATCCAAAGTTGCTTTAAAAAAAATTATGGGACATTTGTTGTACTTGTCAGAGGAGCTCGTATCATTTGCATTTTATGATGACGAAATTGCTTCAGATACCAAACAAAAAATGGTACAGGCATTAGATAACGATAGTCACGATTTCTTTCCAAAGCGAATAAGTCTGGTTCTGGGTACCAAAGATATTGCAAAAAAAATATCGAGGACTTTGTGTCTAGTGATTCATTCCGTTTCTTCAAGATACTTGGAATATCATCCAATTAAAAAAAAGATGTTGCAGACTGGTCAGCTGATGAGGAATATGAAGCTGGAAGAGACATAGTGCGGTCTGTGAGAGTAGTCAATGATATTGCAGAACGTGGTGTTGCATTAATGGAAGAATTTAATAAGTTGATCAACATGAATGAAGAGCAAAAGCAGTATCTACTTTTGATTGTCAAAGAATTTAGAAAAAAATATCCCTACTCTAAAAAATCAACCCTTGTTAAGTAATTTTTCAATTGGCTTGTGTATTTTATGTTTAAACTTGACTATTAACATAATTTGACATTTAATTTCTTTTTGTTTTCACTGCTATGAACAAAATGTGATTTATAAAAAAAGTCTTCATTTTTCAATTTACCGTTTTTAAAAGTCCCGTCGCGACCCCTAATCATTAATAATTAATTCTAAAAAAAATATCATGTTTCTTTCTAAGCCTATATATCATTTCGCAAGGGTGCCCCAACAATATTTCAAAAAAAAAAATTGTGAGCAAATAAGGACCACCCTAATCAGTATACAATATTAGTCTTGACAAATGAACTATTGAATTTCCACAATTTTGTGGAAAATAATGATGAGCCCAATGAGTTGTATGATAAATTACTGGATATTGTTCATTCGTGAGCCCATTCAAGAACTATCAGAATAAAAAGATACTAAAGTCTGGTTCACAAGTGAAATAGCGAAATTGATAAAAGTGCGAGACAAATACTTGTTAAAAACGCAAAGAAGAAATATGAAGAACATTTTTCGGATTTTACACCAAAAGATAAAGTGAAAACAATTAATAATATATTGCATAACAGTCCCAAGAATAAAAATTCAATACAATTCATCCAAATCAATGATAAAAAAATTGAGAACCCAGTAGAAATTTGTGAAGAAATCATCGAACGTTTTATAACTGCTGGGGAAAGGATAGCATCTAAAATACCTTTATCAACTCAAGACTTAAAAAAAACGACGGCATCATCGATATTTTTAGCACCCAAGTGAAAAAGAAATTTAGACAATAGTCAAATCCGCAAGCTTTCCGAGGGTTACCTTGCGGATTTGACGAGAATGATGTTAAAATTATAAATATATTCGAATCTGAAATTGCACCAATTTTAACACACATATTATATTCAAAATCATTTGAACTGGCCCTAGTATCAGATCTAGGGAATGTAATCCCGGGATCCGGGATCCCGGGATATCGGGATCCCAGAATAAAAAATTCTCGGGATTGTGTGAAGTCAATCCCGGGATTTTCGGGATCTAAAAAAAGGCTATTTTTCAAAGGTGAGAACACCATTCAGTGGAGCTGCAGAAGAATCCTTAATCAGAAGAATAAAAGAACGTCGATCAATCACATCTGGTGTCTTTTCGTATTTAAATAATCGTAATATTCCTGATGAAGACATCTTTGAACTACGTAAAAAGGCAACTCATCGTCGAATTCCTTAGGCAGTTAAAAAACAAAATGTCGAAAATTAAACCGAGAATCGAGATGGCAATATACCTCTATCAGAATTAAAGAATAATGAGGTTTCTAACTCATTGAAACAAAGATTAGATGAGGAATTGGAGAAGAACACCCAGCTGCGAAATGAAAAAGATGGTCCCGGCGGCATCGGTTCAGTCAATATGATTAAAAAAGAAATGGTTCTTTATGAGAATGGAGGAAAGGGGAAAATCTATTGACGACATTCAATCTCCTATCAAAAATTCGACCAACTAGTGTCGAATCAGAAAGAGCATTTTCTGTTGCTGGCAAATTGTGCACTAAAGTATGGAGCAGATTGAGTGATGATTCTCTGGATACGCTTCTATTCCTGAGGAGTTACTGCCAGAACCAGGACTAAATATAAATTTCACCAAGAGAATTTCTAGATTCTTTGTTTACATTTCTTTTTTAGCAAACCAGAAATTTGCATTTCATTTTATTAAGTTTCAAGTTTTATTTTTCATTTACATACGGATTGTTATTCAATTTTATTCATATTTTGATTAAAACCAAATTTTTCATATGAAGTTTCAACAGTTTTTCCACTGGAGAATGGATCCCGGAATCAATCCCGGGATCCCGGGATCGAAAAATGTTGATCCCGAAATCCCGATACACTGATCCCGATCCGGGATTACATTTTCTAATCAGATCAAATGAAAATTGCTCTAGTATCACCCATATTAAAAAATGTCAAAAAACCGATTTTAATAATTTTAGGCCAATATCTATTCTTCCAATTTTTTCCAAAATTTTAGAAAATGTCGATAATTGTAAGCTGTATGAGTATTTAGAACAGAAAATTTCGTAGATCCAGAGATACAAATTGAGCAAAACAAGTATGGTTTGTTCAAAAAAAAAAGTTGATGGTAGTCAAAAATGTGCCCTATTGTCTCTTGATTCATGTAAAGCTTTTGAAAAACAATAACTTATGAATTTATTGTATATAATTCCTTTATTTAGTTTCATAAACTATTGGTACATTTGAAAACTACACATTAAAAATTCAGTGTGATTGTGACGTAGTTTTGGTGTTTGGGTAGTTTCTTTTTTCTTGAATTGTATTCACACTAAAGGTTCCAAAATATTCATTTATTTGTTTGCATAACTTGTTGATGCTGTCCCAAAAATATTTTTATGAATTACTTACTTTCTATTTCTTGTTTGCAGTATTTTGTTTTGGCTTCATGTATTATTCGGATTAAGGTATTTTTGTATGTTTTGTATTCTTTCAGCAAATTCAAATTATCAGTTTTTTTTCATTTTTGATATACCTAACTCATTTTTTTTATTGACTGAATTTATTAATAACAACTTTATTCCCAAGAAACATAGGCTGCTTATATCAGGGAAATATTTAAAATGAAAAATAGTAAATAGATGAACAAATCAAAATAATAATAATAATATAATAAATTGTCAAATCGGATTAATTTTTTAAAATACTGTTTCAATTTATACTTGAATTTTAAGTAACATTTCATATTTTTCAATGTGCTGGTAGTTTATTATAAATAAGTATACCATTATGCATTATATATTTTCTTCCAATTTCAGTCCTGATTCTATCAGTCTGCGATTCATGAATGTTTCTTGTTCCATGATTATGAATTGGAATGTCATGAAGATTTAAACTTGTATATTTCTTTTTTATTCTGCTAAGATGAATAAATGAACATACTCCCAATTCATAAAGATAATCCAAATTTAATAAATTTTTTGGTCTATATAAATTTTCAATAGGTTCTAGATGAGGTAATTTGTATATACATTTGATTGATTATTCCTCTCGTAATCCGATTTTTTTTTCACCAATTTATTTTTTATTTTAAACACGGGTTGTACTCCTTATCCACTGATTGCATTTATGAGGTAATTTGTTTGTTCATCTATTTACGATTTTCATTTTTGATATTTTCCTAATATAAATAAAGTTTTTTTTTGTCATGGTTGTATTAGAAAAACCTACACCTGGTTCAATAAACTTGGAAAATGTTCGAGATATCTTTGTATGAAAGTGTCTTGACTTGAATATATTTTTTTTATTTTTTTGCAACTGCATTCATGCCACGTTTTTCTCGACCCTAATTTTTCAAAAACTGATTTCATCTGCGTACAGGTGGCAAAGCGACCGTCCACTACATCGACTACGGGAACAAAGAAACCTTGCCTTCCACCCGCCTCGCCAGCCTGCCCGCCGCCTACACCAGCGACAGGCCGTTCGCCACGGAGTACAGCATGCCTTACGTCACCCTGCCCAAAGACGAGGAGTTCTCCTCCGTCGCAATCAAATACCTGAAGGAGGACACCGCCGTCAGCAAGGTGTACCTCAACGTGGAGTACCGAGTGCCGGGCGCTCCGGCCGCCGCTTCGCTTCACACCGACAAGACGACCGATTCGGACATCATCAAAAATCTGGTCAAGGAAGGCTTGCTCATCGTCGACGTCAAGGCGAGGCGACAGAACAAATTGGTGAGTTTGAGAAAGAAATGTTCTTTATTACGAAAAATGAGAAATAAAACTTTCTATGTTTTTATATAACTTCTATTTGTAACCAACGTTACTGCAGTTTTGTCCTATATGCACATTATCAAACAAAACTATAAACTGAGTTGATGAATAACACTCCTTAAATGGCTTAAATACTCTTGAATCTACCCGGGGCCTGTCATTAGTGCTAACTGTCATTACTTACGTTTACCTGAACCTTGTTTATTTGGGAGTGACTACGTTTATCTGGACGATCTCTATCCGCTTCAAATTCAATAACATTGAGTCGAGTGAAACCACCCTTCAGTTTATATCGCAATATTTAAGTGGATCGAAGAATCCTATTCTTCAATCCGATTGAAAAACGCTAACTTCACAACAAAATGTCGAATTTCGTAACCTTAAATTTCTTGTGTTCTGCGAATTAAATCACGAATCGTTGTTCTGTGGATCTGATCTCTTCTTTGGGCCATACGTTTCTTTTCTTAATTATTATTTTGCTCTCCATTTTGAATTGTCAATATAAACACTAATCTGAATTTGGCTACTTTTACCTGTCATTTGTCAATTTCAAACTCGTTTATCTCATAATTTCACTTCTCTTCAAGGCGATCGGTTGGGTCCAATCCTATATTTTATGGAAATGACTTGAGTGATTCAATCCAATCCGAACACTGTATATATCGATTAGGTGTATCGGATCCAGTCAAGTCAAACCCATTTTGAGCGGATCCAAAGTTGTGAGATAAATGTAGTCATTGTGAGTGAGTTGCCTTAAAACCCGGCGAATATACTAAATCCAATTGATCACTCAATACATGCAAAGTTTTTTTTTAATGAATTTGTAAGGATTCTAAATAATTCAGTTTCCAACCCTTGCTTGCCTAATGAAAAATTTCCGTATCGTTTAGATTCGGAAAGTTGTGGTTGCATTCCAAGGAATGGTTTGAAAACCTCGAATCATGTTTCCTATTCTGAAGAAGCCTTCATGTTCAGTATCTATTTGAAAAATTACGTCCACATTGTCTCTGTCACATAAACACCGTTACACTCTGGACACTTAGCTTACTGAACTGAATTATTTTTAATTCTCCTAAATTCATAATCACAAACATTGTTACCTACTGAATGATCAACTGGATTTGGTCTATTCACCGGTTTTTAAGGAATCTCACTCACATTGTCACAAATAAACAAGGTTCAGGTAAAAGTCATTAATGGCCGTAGTCACTAATGTCAAACAAGCCTGGAATAGATTTAAGGGTATTTAAGCCTTTTTTAAGGACAACTCAGTTTATAGTATTCCTTTAATAATATCCATGTAGGAGAAACTGCAATAATATTGGTTAAAAATAGAAGTGGTATAAAAACGTAGAAAGTTTTATTTCTCATTTTCATGATGATTTCCTACCACATAGTAACGGATCCATCAATTTATATGCTTTAATGTATGAAAAAGTTATTTTTATTGGCGGTATCTGATTGTGTTTGAAGTTATGAGGAGTGAAAAGGGGAAGTTAGGGGTAGACAAGAGGGGGGGGGGGTCAAGGAAGAGGGGGTGATAAAAAAGGATGGGAGTAATAGTTAGGGAGAGATGTGTTCTGAATAGAGAAAAGAAGGGAGAAAAACACATTTTCTTTGGAGGAGCATTGTGCAAAGTATCTTACATTAACAATAAAATGATGAAATCTAATTTTCCATTAACCAAAAATTCAGGAATTCACAATTATCATACACAACAACATAACTTGCTCCATCTAGATTCGGCAAACTCTGTAATTGGCCTGAAAAGATTCACTCATGAAAAAGATCTTTAAAAATTCAATGAATTACTCGAAAACAACAAAATTGTAGACAAATCACTGAATTTAAAATCAAAATAAAAAAATATTTTCTCTAAAAAGGAAATTGGCATTAAATGGATTCTTTCCTTGTTTTGGAGTTTTTTTGTAAAGATATGAAGATAGATCATGTAAACATATTCATGATCAGTCTCATACCAGTTTGATACAGTTTTACACTGTTCATACTATTCTTTCATAGTCGAAGTAAAATATGCTTTATTGTCGGAAGTTAATAAAGGACCCCGCAAACTCCTTATGGAATTTGGGTCCCGGTGGATTTTTTTGAATTTTTGGTATGATGTAGTCCATGTAATTCTCAACCATTGTTACCATTGCGCCAACCCAAAAAAATGAACGGTTTTGCTGCTAGGGGGCGTTGAAATCACCCCTTGCGCAGATTAGACTATTTATTTTTGAACCCGGTAACAATAGTTCGACTTGTTTTATTTTTGCTAATGTTGCACAATAATGTGCTGTTTTATAAAAAAAATTCTTACCCCCTCCCCTTTTTCCCCCAACTCCTATTACGAAACGCAAAAAAAATATTTCTCGAGTGCCTTCAAATGTATCGTCGAATGTTTAAATATGCCTCAATAAGGAAATTAGCAGTTTTATGTGATTATCCCCCCACCCCCAAAATGACACAAAACGAAAAAAAATTTATTTATGCCGAACAATTGTGTAAATTTTTAAAAATTGAAAATCTAAAACCTCCCCCTTACCCTCAACCCTTATTTCAAAACACGAAAAAAATTCATTCAGGCACCACCTCAAATTCAAATTGTGGATGTCTCATTTTTATTTATTTTCGTGTTTTGAAATAAGGGTTGAGGGTAAGGGGGAGGTTTTAGATTTTCAATTTTTAAAAATTTACACAATTGTTCGGCATAAATAAATTTTTTTTCGTTTTGTGTCATTTTGGGGGTGGGGGGATAATCACATAAAACTGCTAATTTCCTTATTGAGGCATATTTAAACATTCGACGATACATTTGAAGGCACTCGAGAAATATTTTTTTGCGTTTCGTAATAGGAGTTGGGGGAAAAAGGGGAGGGGGTAAGAATTTTTTTTATAAAACAGCACAATATTGTGCAACATTAGCAACAATGAAACAAGTGAAAATATTGTTACCGGGTTCAAAAATAAATAGTCTAATCTGCGCAAGGGGTGATTTCAACGCCCCCTAGCAGCAAAACTGTTAATTTTTTTGGGTTGGCGCAATGGTAACATTCGTTGAGAATAACATGGACAACATCATACCAAAAATTAAAAAAAATCCACCGGGACCCAAATTCCATAAGGCGTTTGCGGGGTCCTTTATTGGCAAAGCTTCATTGTATTGAAGATGATGTTGAAAAATTTATGGAATTAAATTAATACTTTAAAAGTATAATGGTGATGCCCCCTACCATCGGCACGTCATTCCTGATGAGAGGGAACACCACCACTAAATGAGCTCCGGGTCAACTTGACAAATAAAAAAGAAAAATGCTATTTCAACTGCAGGGAAAAACCCGGAAAAAAACCTACAGTACCACCATATGGGCCTTGGTGAATAAGGGAATACATACATTCATCAAGGACTTCTCCATCTCTGCCATTCCAGCCCGATCACTTGAAATCAGAAAAAAAAATTTAATCAAAGTGTGAATAACATAAAAATGTTACAACTCTAACCAAGCTCGAATCATGATCCACAATGATGACTTTTAAAAACTATCATCATAAAACTCTTGCAGACTATAATATACTCTCTCTGATAACAAACTTTTCACATATTTTCTTAAACGAAAAAGTGATGTGATACTTTTAATATTTATTGGAAGGTGATTAAACATCTTACATCCATTATAAAATATCGAGTTTTTGATAAGTGTATTTTTTGGAATTGGAAGTTTTAAATCATTACTCTGTCTGGTACTACGATCAGAAGAACTGTTTCCAATAGAGAACTTTGTTTTGTGTTTGTATATCAAACAGTTTCAAGTTTAAAAATTGCAATAACTGTAAGAATTTTATGTTTAAGGAAGAGAGGTCGGCATGAATCCCTATATTTTACTTTGCATAAATACCGCAGAGCACACTTTTGCAAAATTAGGACAGTCTGTAATAGATGACTACAGCAAACTCCCCAAAATGCAATATTATATAATAATAATAATAAATGCTTTTATTGTTAGGATACTCGGTACAGAATAGATACCTAACCTAACAAAAGGCAGGATTCAATCTCCGCACCAAAAATCATTATATCTTAGATGCGGTTCAATAAGAGAATGATAAACTGGTTTTGAAACTGAAAACCCTAATTCATTCGAGACAACTCTCAATGCGTAGCAATCCGAAGAGAGCTTTTTACATAAAATTTCAACATGCTGTTCAAATTTCAACGAATTATCTAGATAAAGTCCAAGGTATTTTAATTCCATTTTATTTTCGATGATGCTATTGTCTAATGGAATGTTTTCGAAACGACATCTAAAAGATGTTTTTCATGTTGAATGATAGTAAATTCGAATCACACCAATCTTTCACTTTTTTCAGATCAAAACGTATCATTTGTTCAAGATCGTGCTTGTTTTCATGATGCCAAAATATAGTTCAAAAGTCAACGGGGGGGCTATTAAAAGCCGCACTGTATAGCAGTATGTGTCATCAGTATGCGAATAATTAACCCACCATGAGGTAATTATTCGTTAGGCCTGTCTGGCCATTAATCTTGATGGGTGGGATAATTTACCCGCTAGGAGATAACAATGCTCGCTCAATCCATTTCGGAGAATTTCAGGTATACCAATCTTAAGTGGTTCATTCAATAGACGGCCCTTGATACAGAACTTTATTGAATTGAAAAATGGATAGATGAAATATAACTATTAATTTAGAAAAAACATGATTTTCTAACAATAGAATTTAGACCAAATGAAATTATAGGTAAAAAAATAAAAATAAAAGTTGAAGAACACAAATATTTAGACCTGATGAATGATGAGAATTTTTATTTTGAATGTAATGTGAATAAAATTAGGGAATCAGCTATTATTCCTTTAATTGGAGCTATTCAATAAACAATCTCATTTATAATGTCCAAATTGTTTGGCATATTAAAGATTCAATAACAATGGTCATCAACCTAAAAAGGTATTATATATCGTTTGATAAATAAAGCAATAAGAAGAAATAAAAAAAAAACATTCTTCAGAATATTCCAATAATTTTACATTGGACAAACTAACGAAATTTCAAAGTAATAGCCATCAAATCAGAAATGCAAATAACTTCCATTTAAATTACATTTATTCGAACAATAGCAGTCCTGTATCTTATTGTATAGAAACTTACAACATACTTTCAGACGGTATAAAAAAATCAAAGTCAATAAATATATTCTTGAAAAAATTGTCCGTAGTTGTTAAATTTCCTATTTTTTATTAATTTTGAAATTCTTGAAATTTATATTCAATGAATAAAATATTGACTGTACTTTTTTGCAGCTGGAAAGTTACAGAGAAGCACAAGAGGTGGCCAAAAAGCAGCATGCTAACATTTGGGAGTATGGAGACATCACAGAGGACGATGCTAAGGAATTCGGGCTTGGCAAATGTATGTAAATTTTGACAATTTCTGTGAATAATACTGATTTGGTTACTAAGTTCCTCTACGAACTAACCACTTCAATAAATCTAATGTTTGATTTTACTTTCAGAAACATGATATTGGGACCACTTCACCAGAGCAAACAGACTACTATGCTACTCTAAGTTAACCACACATAGTAGACTTCCAAATCATATTGATTAGTAGACTTCCATTTACATTTTATGATCATATGTATAAATAGAATCTGATGTATACATAATAAGATATATTTTTATCAACAGTGGTACTTTGTAACGAAATATGTTCCGGTGTACTTTTGTTGTTTTTGATGTATTGTGTCTAGAACTACGGATTATATTTATTCTGTAAGATTAGCGCGACCTTTATACTGAATTCTATGTCGGCAGTTTGAAAAGTACCTAAATAGAGACGTAATTGTTTTTACTTACATAATTTTATGTATATTCTGATTTGTTTTCCTGGGTGTTCATATTTTGTTGTTCACTTGCTCACAAGAATTATTTATTGAATGATATTTGATGTAATTTTTAATGTTTTTTATTATTATTTAGATGCGTCATCTTTTTACACTGAACTGAAGCTTTTTGAAGACTCTGGTTATGACAGCATGCTCTATATATTTTGTTATTGATTTGTGTACATTTTGACTTTCTATTTGAGGGAATCATATAAGGACTGTAAGGGACGGGCTCTGTTTCCATAATAAAACAATTTATTGTTTGCTACTTGTGTTTTTCTTTGCCTTCATCAATATATTACTTCTTATTGGTCTGCATATGAACACATACTTTTGAAATATTTAGAAAGTATTTCAATGAATCGTTGGCGTAGAATAAACAAGTCTGGGCGTGGGATCCGCCTACGCTAGGATCCACCTAACGCTCAGACTTGGCCTCCGGCGGTTAACTCTCGCGCAAGCGCTCGACCTCGCGCTTCGCGCGAGCACTTCTCGAAAGCTCGGAAGTTGAAATGCCTAGAAGTTGTGGAAATTTTTTAATACAACGACCTCAATGAGTAGTCTTATTTTTTACCTATAATTGGACACCAATAATATGAATACAACGACCTTAATGCCTTTAAAACTATAATTGGGTACCAATGATATGAATACAACGACCTTAATGCCTTCGAAACTTTAATTGGACACCAATAATATGAATACAACGACTTTAATGCGTTCAGAACTATAATTGAATACCAATAATATGAATACAACTACTATAATTTGAAACTATAATTGGACACCAATAATTTGAATACAACGACTAATGCGAGACCTGAGAAAAAAGCCAAGTATATTTTTCAAGACATGACTGATTTTCCACAAATATACGTGTTTTCAATACATGGCTGTCTTGAATAATTTCCCTCAAAAATACGTGTTTTCAATACATGACTGTTTACTAATTTCCCACAAAAATATGTGTTTTCAATGCATGACTGTTGACTAATTTTTCACAAATATACGTGTTTTCAATACATGACTGTCTTGAATAATTTCCCACAAAAATACGCGTTTTCAATACAGACTGTCTTGAATAATTTCCCACAAAAATATGCGTTTTCAATACATGACTGTCTTGAATAATTTCCCACAAAAATACGCGTTTTCAATACAGACTGTCTTGAATAATTTCCCACAAAAATACGCGTTTTCAATACATGACTGTCTTGAATAATTTCCCACAAAAAAGGCGTTTTCAAAACAGGACTGTTTGGGCTAATTTCTCACAAAAAACGCGTTTTCAAAACATGACTGTCTTGACTTATTTCCCACAAAAATACGCGTTTTCAATACATGACTCTTGACTGATTTCCCACAAAAATACGTGTTTTCAATACATGACTGTCTTGAATAATTTTCCACAAAATTACGCGTTTTCAATACATGACTGTTTTCAATAATTTCCTACAAAAAAGGCGTTTTCTTGACTAATTTCTCACAAAAAAAAACGCGTTTTCAAAACATGACTGTCTTGACTAATTTCCCACAAAAATACGCGTTTTCAATACATGACTGTCTTGAATAATTTCCCATAAAAATACGTGTTTTCAATACATGACTCTCTTGAATAATATCCCACAAAAATACGCGTTTTCAATACCTACATGACTGTCTTGAATAATTTCCCACAAAAATACATGTTTTCAATACATGAATGTCTTGAATAATTTCCCACAAAAATACGCGTTTTCAATACATGACTCTTGACTGATTTCCCACAAAAATACGCGTTTTCAAGACATGACTGTCTTGAATAATTTTCCACAAAATTACGCGTTTTCAATACATGACTGTTTTCAATAATTTCCTACAAAAAAGGCGTTTTCTTGACTAATTTCTCACAAAAAAAAACGCGTTTTCAAAACATGACTGTCTTGACTAATTTCCCACAAAAATACGCGTTTTCAATACATGACTGTCTTGAATAATTTCCCATAAAAATACGTGTTTTCAATACATGACTCTCTTGAATAATTTCCCACAAAAATACGCGTTTTCAATACATGAATGTCTTGAATAATTTCCCACAAAACTACGCGTTTTCAATACATGACTGTCTTGACTAATTTCCCACAAAAATACGCGTTTTCAATACATGACTGTCTTGAATAATTTCCCATAAAAATACGTGTTTTCAATACATGACTCTCTTCAATAATATCCCACAAAAATACGCGTTTTCAATACCTACATGACTGTCTTGAATAATTTCCCACAAAAATACATGTTTTCAATACATGAATGTCTTGAATAATTTCCCACAAAAATACGCGTTTTCAATACATGACTCTTGACTGATTTCCCACAAAAATACGCGTTTTCAAGACATGACTGTCTTGAATAATTTTCCACAAAATTACGCGTTTTCAATACATGACTGTTTTCAATAATTTCCTACAAAAAAGGCGTTTTCTTGACTAATTTCTCACAAAAAAAACGCGTTTTCAAAACATGACTGTCTTGACTAATTTCCCACAAAAATACGCGTTTTCAATACATGACTGTCTTGAATAATTTCCCATAAAAATACGTGTTTTCAATACATGACTCTCTTGAATAATTTCCCACAAAAATACGCGTTTTCAATACCTACATGACTGTCTTGAATAATTTCCCACAAAAATACATGTTTTCAATACATGAATGTCTTGAATAATTTCCCACAAAAATACGCGTTTTCAATACATGACTGTCTTGACTAATTTCCCACAAAAATACGCGTTTTCAATACATGACTGTCTTGACTAATTTCCCACAAAAATACGTGTTTTCAATACACGACTGTCTTGAATAATTTCCCACAAAAATACGAGTCAAATTTTTTTTGTTTTTGTCAGATATTTCCCAGACTATAGATTTTACAGAAACAGTGTGTTAATTTTTTTGTAGACTTTTATGAGATGATAAAAAAAGGTTCATTGTGTGAAAATCTGTCGTTTTTGGTGTTTTTTTAAAGAAAATCAAATACCTATTTGGTTTAATTTCCAAAATTTGCAAAAATATGTAAACTATTTGTAGACATATTCAAGTTCAATAAAAATGTTCGTAAACATTCTTTCGATATTTCGTTTAGTTTTCGAGTTATTGGTGATTTCAGAAAAAAATCCCAAATTCCCAAATTTTTCCAAATCGCAATTTTATTTTCAAGATATGAAAAAATGTTATCTGAACTTTTTGTTAATCTATTCAAGGAAAATGAAATTGTTCTGATAAATTTTTTGATATCTTGAAATTTTTTACTTTTGGTCGAATTTTTTTCTAAGTCAAAAAATGCTCATCTTTTTAGGTTCATTCGATTTTAACGAGCTTATTTATCAAGATATAGAAAAAGTCGATGAAACTTTTTTGTAGAACTATCAAAGGGCAATAAAACTGTTGGTACACACTTTTGTGATATCCAGTTTAGTTTTCGAGTTTTTGACGATTTTGGACACAAAAAACACATTTTGTAATTTTTTTTCAGTTTTTTCATAATTTTTCCACCCTATTATGGAGTTGGAAAAGAATGGTTTGGAACATCGGTGGAACTTGTGAAGACGTATACGGAGCGATATGAAAAAAATTTATTTTGTCATTAGTACGGTCAATATTTCAATTTTTACGTTTTTTTCAAATATTTCCTGGACTATTGATTTTATTGAAAAAACTTTTAAACATTTTTTATAGAGTTTTTCAAGGCGGTCAAAAAAGATCTGTTGGTAAATTGTGATGGTATCAACCGTTCGTAAGATATTGTGTTTTTAAAAAAACTGAAGTTTTTTTTTTCAGTTTTCTCAAGTTTTCTCAGTTTTCCGATTATTTTTTCGAAAATATCAAGGTATGATTTGTTTGTATATTATAGCTCTATCCATTGCAACCTTCGAAATTAATTAAAAAAAATCAGCGCGGTTTTTATTCGACTTTATTACTTTTCGGGAAATCACCCGGAAAACCCGGATTCATTTTCCAATCCCTCCCAAAAACTATACACTTGTGTAGAGGATATAGGCGCATATTTTAAGAAAATATTGAAGAAAAAAAATAATCTAAACCGCTATCGAGGAAAGTATGAAAAACCGGAAAAACATCATAAAAATTTTCCAGGTTTTCCGATTATGAAAAAATTAAAATTTACAGGTATTGTTTTTGAGTTATTGATGTAGTTAAAATTTGAAAGCGATATCTCGAAGGGTTTAGAAATTACAAGCGTGTTTATGTGACACGACAGACAGACGGACAGACATTTTCGGTTTTTTTTTTTCCAAAATTTTCCTTCAACTGTATGTAGTTTTTGATGGTGCTCATTTTCCTTCGTATGACTTTTTCTGTATCTCTCCAAATAAAAAAGTTAGATTCTGCTTTAGATGGATTTATTATTATTATTATCATTATTTTTCTTGTTTTGATCTAAACTTTTGATAAGGATCATTTTCATCTTTGAATCATGGCTCTATCTCTTCAAATTAAAAAATTGACCCCACTGTGTAAAGTGGCTTTTTGGACGAAAAAATATAATTTTTCCCACAAAATCGTGGTTTTCTCGTTTGTTTTACTAGTATCGAAAAATTGTATACATGACTTTTTTGTAGGTCTTTCCAAGGAGCATAAAATTGTTCCTATAAAATTTTCTCAAATCTCCCTCGATTTTCCAGTTTTTGGCGATTTAGAGAGTACAAATTTTTCATTTATTTTTTTACATTTTTTTGTCATTTTCCCACTTTATAATCAAGTTGGAGAAAAACCGTTTGGACGCATCGAGAGGGCTTGTAGTGCGAACTCGATGCGACTCAAAATTTTTCATTACCTCCGTTGGTACGGTCAATATTTTGATTTTCCGATTTTTTCAAATATCTCCCGAACTATTGATATAAGAGGCAAATTATTCAATTTTTTTTGTAGATTTCCTAAAGGCGGTCAGAAAAGATATCTTGATGAATTTGGAAAATATTGAGCGTTTCCGAGATATTTCGTATTTTCCAAAATTCAAATTTTTTGTTTTAACTTTTTTGAGTTTTCTCAGTTTTCCGGTCATTTTAGTGGAAATTCAGAAGACATATGATTTTTTGGTTTACTTGAGCTCTACCAATTGCATTATTTGAAATTCAGTTTCAATCAATGATTCGATTGTTTTTTGTGTTACAATATATCGACATTTTTCGGAAAATTGCACGGAAAGCCTGGTTATCATTTTCCGATCATTCTCAAAAACTACAATCTTCTGTAAGACATATTGAAGTATATCTTCAAAGAATATGAAATGAATCAAATCAATTCCTGAACCTGTGTGAAGAGAGAAGTAGAATCTTGAAAAAAAAAGTTAAAAAACCTGTAAAAATTTTCCGATTTCCGATCGCCAAATAAAAACAACTGACAAATACCGTCTTTGAGTCATTAAAATGATTCAAATTTCAAAGCGATATCTCCTATGGTTTTGAAAATATAGCGTTTTGAACTATCACGACAGAGGTCCGGACATTTTTTTTTCATTATTATTATTATTATTATTTTGTTTTTTCTATTTTTATATGGAGATAATTTATCTTCAGGAACCATTTCTCTATCTCTTGAGATAAAAAAGTTAGGGCCCTCCAGTAGATGAAGATATTATTATTATTATCATTCTTTTTTCGTTTTTTTCTAAATTTTTGATAAGGAACATTGTCCCGTTGGATTCATCACTCTATCTCTTCAAATAAAAAATTTAGGTCCGCTGTGTATTTCGATTTCTGGGCAATCGTAGGAAATACAACTTCCTAAGAGGTCGTTGTATAAAAAGGAAGTGGTCTGAGTATGGATCCCTGTGGAACACCTTGTTTAATTTGTGAGGACCCTGAATTTATACTTTTTGGACATGTCCTGCAGGATTTGTCATGTTTCACTTTGTTATGAAACAACTAATTTTGTTGAGCTGTTACGCCTTCCAATCTAAACGCAGAAATAAAACCACCGAATAAATGCTGAAAACGTTGAAAACCATTTAATACATCCACATATATGTATAGTAGTTACAAATACTTGAAAATTTCTTAAAAATACCTGATATTTTACAGTTCTAATTAAATATCTTCTATACACTATAAATCATCTTACACTCTAAAATCAAATGCAATTCTCCCAAATCAAGCAGAATTAATTAACAAAAATAATAAAAAGAATCTGTCACAATTTTCATATTTATATAATCGTTATGTACAAATCACAAAAAAGTTTATCACTCTTGTTGTATTTCTCCTTCCTGTGTTTGACCTGTTGACTTTACCATACAAGATCTTGCAACTGACTCGAAAAGCCTGCAAAAAAAATTGTTATTAGGGGGTTATTTTCACACACACACAATTTTCTAGGTGCCAGTTGGACTTAAATGACATTTGTTATAGAAAAGAAAACTGTAGGTCACAATGAGCTTATGACAAGAGGCATAAGATGTCCGGAGGACTGCTCACTGCTAATATCCTATACAATAGGAAAGTTGGGTCGAAAATCCATCAGAAAACAACTACTTTCCTGGCTAATGCCACGACGAACATTGAATTACATCTGATGAAATTTCCGTGCAGAGTTCCTACAAGGTTCTCTCTGCAATTGCTTGGTTGCATGGGAATGTTCATCGAAACATTCGGACCACCTATATATCGATTTCGGAGTGTTGCTCCTCATCAGTATAGGGTAGGTCTAGCAGTCAATAACTAATGGGTTTGGTCGTCGATTCATTCGTTGCAGTCATTAGTTATTGACTGCTAGACCTACCCTATACTGATGAGGAGCAACACTCCGAAATCGATATATAGGTGGTCCGAATGTTTCGATGAACATTCCCATGCAACCAAGCAATTGCAGAGAGAACCTTGTAGGAACTCTGCACGGAAATTTCATCAGATGTAATTCAATGTTCGTCGTGGCATTAGCCAGGAAAGTAGTTGTTTTCTGATGGATTTTCGACCCAACTTTCCTATTGTATAGGATATTAGCAGTGAGCAGTCCTCCGGACATCTTATGCCACATTTGTTATATTTCCATTGTGGCGGATTTACCAGCAGGCTGAGTAGGCTGGAGCCTAGGGCGGCAAATTTTAAGGGGCGGCAAATTTAGTTCATAAATTTATTATTTCGGTTTACAAATAAAAAAAAAAATTATTATACACACACATAATACGAATTTCGAAAATTGGAGAGAAATTGAAATATTTAACAAAAATCGAAATATTCTCATATACAGTGCTAATTAATAAATATTTCAACATCTCTGCATGAACAATTCCTAAACGCTTTACTAATTATACATTAATGATTATCAATTCCTAAACGCTTTACTAATTATACATTAATGATTATGAACTTTTAGAATATCGCGATTCGATATTATAATCGAAATTTAGTAATTTTTACATATATTCTTCACTGATAACTGCTTTCTCCTTGTACCTAATAATTATGAGATCTGCTTACCCAATTCAATCGATATAATATCGATGGTCTAATAAAAATACTGACTAAAATTGACTAATTTTTATTAAATAAAAAACTAGTTCAATATCTTATAGAGATCATATTAATCAAATAACTGATAGTTAAACGACTGTGACTTGACAATAAAAAAATTCCCTCCACAAAATATGAAGTGAGACAATTTGCTCATTAGAAAATTGATACATTTTATCAGTTAATTATTTTATTTGCAGTAAGAAAAAGTTTGGAAAATCCAAATGAGCATGCCTTAAGCGCTCATGTCGTACACGAATTATTTAAATTAAATGTTTACATCAGTATATTTGATAACTTTTTCGCAAAGCCAACTTTTTCAGAAAATGCTAATCGGAATGAATTAATTATAATAAGATAAAACAATACTCAGCTGCAATTTTTTATTCAACGGCTTCTCTCCAGTTAAACAAGTATATTAAAAAAAAATTGAAGTGTCAGAGAAGAGCAGAGAAGAGTCAGAGCTAATGAACAAGATTTCGTACGACGATATAATAAATGATTTTGCGAATTCAAAGTCTCGCAAAAAAGTATTGTAATGCTTTTATAATTTAACTTAAATCATAATGCTAACAAATAATAAAGAAAAGATATATTTATTGTATTGTTTTTAAACTGTGAGTGTAATAATAAATGTTAATCAACGTTCGCCAAATGTATGTTTTTTTACGTAAGCTTAATTCATATTTTGTAAGTATTGTATAGTTTTAAGACATACCTTACCTTACTTTAAAAGTGGTATACGATTGAGATATTTTTCTTTAAAATAATGTTTTTTGATAATTCTTTGCTGTAAAAATAATCAAGGATCTAACACGGTACCATAGTTCTCAATAATAATAATAACTATATGGGAAAATTTGATGTAACGAGGATGATGGAGCACAAATTATAAAGTTGGAATTTTATTGATAGAAAATTGATATGATTGTGGACTAAGATATCAAAATTTAGAGGCCGCAAAAATTGAATAGCCTACGGGCGGCAAATCTATAAATCCGCCACTGAATTTTCCAATAATAAAGATCAATTTATCAAAAGATCAGAAATTTCATGATAAAAACACTATAGGTACAAAGATAATTTTCATATTCCGCAAACTAGACATTCAATCGCATACCGATCTCCTGAAAGTGCTGGTTTGAATTTTTTCAACAAATTTCCAAATGAGTTAAAATGTTGTTCAACTCTCCAAAACTTTAGGAAAAACTTGATATTGCTGCTCATTAATAAACATTTTTATTCAGTCAATGACTTTTAATGTATGAATGTATATTGTTGTGATTGTGACATTTATATAATTTTTTATGTATATGGTTATGTAAGATTGTACTATTTTTTGATGCTACTTATGACTAATTCCTATACGGGTTTATATTTGGTTTAAAGGAAAATTAAGATTATTATTATTATTAATGTAATGGGGACCATACGTCAACAAGGCACATTTCAGTCGTTGAAAATTAAGGATTCTTACACCAAAGTACAAAACACTTCATTTTAACAATATCTATTTACTCAAAGTAACGCCAATGAACAAATTAACAATATGGCTCCCCAGATTGTCAAATATCAATTATTCTTTGGTGGCTCTTGCGCATTGCGCAGACACGACTTCAGGGTGTTCAATTGGATGAGTTTTTCGAGTGGCGGGCATATGAGTACTAGCAGTCTAGTTTAAAGGTTAAGTCGGTGATACCAACCCCACACCTGACACCAATGTTGTAGTTCGAGAGGTTCGTATTTAAAATAAAGATGTTTTGTTAACTTCACTTGGTTTCTATCAATAATTCAACCACTTGGTTACAAAAATGCCGTCAGGCACAATCAACAGAAGTACATTAATGTTTGAACAAATATTCTCTACTTTATAGGCGTCGCGGCGCCGTAGCACGATAATAATTGACCAATAGCAAAGTGACATGGATAATGGTGTATGTGGAGCAATACTTAGCAAAAACCGAGTCTCAGCTAGAAGTAGAAAATGATTGATTCGCAATATGACATCATAATGGATTATATAAATATACTTAAAACAGTGGCACATCTTAGAGGGTGTGAAGGGTGCTTCACAACAACAACAGAAAACACAATCACTTACTTTTCAATTTCCGGAGCGCAGTGCACAAACTCGTGCTGCCAAAACCTGTATATGGGATTCTTGATGAGCTCGATGAACGTAATCAGCAGACCCCACGGATGCGGCCTGTTGACGATCAGCCTCTCCAGCAGCACCCTCGTGATCTGCTCCTGGATGGCCTCGGTGTTGGCCTCGGCGAACAGGTACAGCAGCGTGCAAGAGAAGTAGTGCGTGTGGCTGTTCGGGTAGCGCAGCTGGTTCGCGATGGCGTTCAGGAAGAGGTACCTGCCCTCGGTGTCGAGATCCACGGCCAGATTCTGGAAGATGTCCATGTGCGCGCCGTGCGCGATCGTCGTCATGTTGGGGCTGTGGCCCCTGTTTCGGATGGAGGCGATGGCCTGCGTGCCCACGTAGAGGATGAGCGCGTTCATTATTTGGGTGTTGTAGCGGACTCCTGGATTGTTAGAAATCTGAAAGTTTGTTTCGCATGGGCTCAATCAAATATTTATTGAAGATTTTTCTCTCACAAATACAGCCAGGAGTATTTACATATAAGAGATAGTGCTTCAAAACACATAGGCTTAGAGATAACTTAAAAACCGAACTTAAAAACTAGGCAGAGATGAATACTGCCGATTTAATTATTTTTTTGCAGTTGAGAAAGTCAATATTGCACTTTTCTGTAAGTATATTACACGATCTTCATAGTTATCGAAAAACACCGGTTTTTGTGACAGAAATACTTTATTTGAAACATATGTCTCAGCTGGTAACACAAAGATTTCTAGAAAAAGAACCAAAATTGCATGAAAGTCGTCCTCAAAATAGAATTTCTTCAAATTTTATTTGTCATGAAACTCGCCACAAACTTGCACTTAATTAATTCACGGTGGAAATGGAAGTGATAGTTGCCATTTTAAGACACTGGTAATCAGGAATGGGGAACGTGTAGAAATAGACATTTATAGAAAGCCAACCGTCACTAACAGATTTATACCCGTTGATTCAAACCACCACATTCAGCACAAGATAGCAAGTTTCAATTTCTTGGTTCACAGGGCGTTAAACTTTCCACTCAGTACTGAACGGTTTCAACGAGAAATAAAAACTGTTAAGTAATAGGTATTCGACGAAAAAGGTAGATAATTTGTAGAAAAAGAAAAAGTTCAGAACGTCCTTAAGACAAATAACCACAGTAGAACAACTTAAAGACAGGAAAAAGTTCGTTATAATTACACACGATACACGGCTTACGAGAGGTCTCAACTCTATTTTCCGAGGCGCAAACCTTCAGCTGGTTCATAGCGATACGAACAATCTCCAAATATTGTTAGGTAATCCGAAAGATAAAATTCCAACTTTAGAGAGATCAGGAATCTATGAAATTAGCTGTCAAAATTGCGATAGTGTTTATTAAGGCCAAACCAAAAGATCTACGAATGTTCGTTTTCGCGAACATTTGGCACATGCTAAATATTCGCGAGAGAGTAAATCGAGTGTTGCGAATAGAAACTCAGCACAAAATTAATATCCAAAATTTTAAATTAATAAAACCCGTTGATGATTACAGAAAATTAGATTATTATGAAAGTATTGCTATATGAAAAAGGGGCTCGAAATCCTTGCTTAATAATGATAATGGTCCATTAAATTCCAAACTATTTGATTTGATACCAGTAAAGGAATAATTAAGTGCCTTTGTTGGATTGTTTATTGGGTGGGGTTGTACCTGTCCATCAGGTAGGGCCACTTCCTAGTACACAGATTACCTCATGGTAATTAATTTTGTGATATAAATAAGACTGTTATGCCGATTAACAGTTAGTTCAGTAATCCCTACTGATGAAGATAACTTTGTTATCAAAATGCACATCTAGGAATTGAATTACTTGTGCGGTGAAGGGGTAAAATACGTTTTAGTCTCACTGAGTGACACCACAGGCGTCCAATATCCCATTTTCATGAAAATGGCAAAGTCATTTTGCTATTTTGTGTTAATGGAATGGATTTCTTTCTTAGTGCTAAAAGAGTTTAAGGTAGAAAATATGAAAACACACACTTCAAATATATACAACCATAGTAAAGAAATTTCATAGGTTTAAATAAAATCTCGACAATTAGTGGTACGAGAGACGCCAGCGATACGACTAATTAATTTTTTTTGCAAGATAAACACATCATTTAAACAAATGGATGGACCCCCAAAAACATTCCGTATCTCAGTCAGGATTCTGCCTGAGCAAAATATAGCATGATTAAATGTGTCTCCGACAAAACTGATTTCATGTTTCGTAATACGAGGGCTGACAATAAAGTAAGGTCTCCAATTTTTTTTTTTATAGAAAATGACATTTATTTACAAAAAGCGATACACCGTTGGAAAGGCCAAGGTCTTGGCTACTTTTCTACATAATCGCCATTTTTTTCCAACACCTTGCGCATCCGCACGATGAACTTGTCTATGCCGGCAGAATACCACTCTCCGTCCGCCTCGCGCAGCCAGGTGTTGACCTCTTTCTGAACCTCCGCGTCACTATCAAACTTCTTCCCTCCGAGATGTATTTTCAGGGCGGGGAACATGTGGTAGTCACTGGGGGCCACGTCGGGACTATAGGGAGGGTGATCGATGATTTCCCAGCCAAATGTCTTGAGCAGGTCAAGGGTAACGTTGGCTGTGTGCGGGCGCGCGTTGTCGTGGTGAAATTTCACTCCTTTGCTCAGCAATCCCGGGCGTTTGTTTTTTATGGCACGACGAAGCTTTTCCAGGGTCTCACAGTACCTTGCTGCATTGATAGTGGTTCCCCTTGACATGAAATCCACCAACAATACCCCGTGGTGATCCCAAAACACCGTAGCCATCACCTTGCCGGCTGACAGTGTCGCCTTAAACTTTTTGGGTTTCGGAGAATCGCTATGGCGCCATTGTTTGGACGACTCCTTTGTTTCGGGTGTGTAGTGATGAGCCCACGTTTCATCCCCCGTAACAAACCCTTCCAAAAAATCATCGCCTTCCTCTTCAAAACGGGCCACAACTTTGGTCGCACATTCCACGCGCCGCTTCATGTGGTCTTCGGTCAGCTGTTTCGGCACCCATCGGGCAGAAACTTTGTGGTACTGCAACTTGTTCACAAGGATATGACGTATTGTTTCGCTGCTACACACTCCTCCAAGCTTCTCTTCCAAGTCCCTAATTGTCGCACGGCGGTTTTTGAGCATTTCTGCCTCCACTGCTTGAACAATCGCATCCGAGACCGACGGTCGGCCACTTCTCTCCTCGTCGTGAACATTAGTGCGCCCGGAATTGAACTCGCGGCTCCACTTACGCACGTTTTTTATGTCCATACACTTTTCCCCGTAAACTTCAACTAGTTGACGATGGATTTCAATAGGTGTCACCTTTTTCGCACTCAAAAAACGTATTACAGAACGCAATTCGCACTTGGACGCTGACGCGAGTGGTACCTCCATCGTTGACGGCTGCTCAGCCAAGACTGAGCGGTCGGGGAAGCCTCACCCAGCAGCAAAGTGGTAGTGGGGGAACCAAGGAACACGGCGGTGTTGCCAGATTTCGCCTAGCGCGTGATCCGGCGAAGTTGCAGCGTTGGAGACCTTACTTTATTGTCAGCCCTCGTAGGTAGCTGACAGAGTTAAGTTTTACAAGTCAAGTCAAAAGTGTTGTAAAAAGTTCAGGCTAGTACGCAATGCGCATGTGCGTCATCAGTGATTTTTGTAACAGGCCCGGTTTTAGTAAAATATTATGGTACTTGTGAAGACTAACAAACGTTAATTCTGAATCTCGGAGAATAAGGTTGGAAACCTTGTACTTATACCTGTTATTAGTATTTATCCAATTTGAATACATATTTTCACATATTTATGATCCCAAATATTCAGCAAATGCCATCAGAAAGTAGAGTACGGTTATTATTATTCTTTATCGCTCTGAAGCGACTGATTTCTGGTATCACATTCACTTTTCAGCTGTAGTTAATCAACAAAAACCTACGGAACCACCCCAAATCGTCGGTGCGAATTTCAAGGAAGCACTGGACTGGAAAATAAATTGAAATGACAAAAAACTATGAAAATTTATTTCAGCTATCATGAATAATTTCAACTCAAATTGGATTTATAAAATTGGATGCTTGGAAGCTCGAGGTTTTTTTCAAAATATGCAACTGCATTTAATTTAAATCATTTGAAGAGATTAACATGCTATTTCTACGAGTATTTCTGGTTGTATTACCTTAGTGCAATTTCCACAATGGGGGGTGCATGAAAAAGTGAGGCCAGAAGCATTTTCCTTACCATCAAAGAAAAGCACTTCCATACTGAGATTAATTTTCTGAGGCGATTCTATGAAAAAGTGAGGCCAGAAGCATTTTCTTTACCATCAAAGAAAAGCACTTCAATATTGACATTAATTTTCTGAGGCGATTCTATGTGTGTTTAGTACTTTTTGTAGGAATCTAGAACTCATAATACAAGCGGTGTGGCAGAAAGTTGTATCACTCGCCATGCATGCTTACGCAGACACAGTATTGGTACTGCACTAGGTTTCAAATTATTCTATTGTCGTTTTCACATGAATCTTCATGAGGAAAATGTATGCCACAAATTACAATTTTCTCACTCAAATGTTCTGCTGGGGTCTCTTCTTAAGAACAATAACCAAAAATCATGCCTTTTTTGTCAAGCTAAAATAATATTTCAGCTATTTTGAGCAAAGTACATAAAAAATTTCATTATCTACCAAAAATGATTTATTTCAGGTATTTTTTCTTTACACAACACTAAACAGTTCATTGTTTATTTGTAGGAAGAAACGGCTTTATTAGAAATTGTCTTTAAAGGAACAAGATTAATGCAAATTCACGAATGATGAAAGAATAACCAACGACGACAAACACAACACAAAACGACAAGAGAAAATCTGAAATTTAAAAAACCGTCTCTGATTTCTGACAAGAGTGACAGATCTTAGTGACAAGTCTTCCTGTTGATGAAAAAGCAGTTGCACGGTCATTATAATTACAGTGGCATAGGGTACATTATTGTTTTGAATAAGTTTCTTTCGCGCCTAAAATTCGGAGTAATCTATCTCTAAAAGGTTCTTTTCGGTTTTAAAAAGTCCTAAATGCGCTGTCAACTTTCTCTCTTTCAAATGACATGTGTTTTATTGCCTCATAACAAAAAACTCAGGATTGGAACACCAAATTATTTTCAAACTTGGCAACGATCTACCCAAACTACACTGATCGTAAACGGATCGCATATACACGGCATGCTTTTCGCCGTGAAAATTGGCGGGATTAGCATTCTAGAGTAAAAGAGCGCACACACCTTTAAAACCGGTGCCGTGTCGGTGCTGGTACCGGTTCCGGTACCGGACAACAGCGTATTTCACACAGCCCGGCATATCGGTGCCGTTATTTTTTTCAGTATACCGGGTGGCTACGGAAGTATTGCCTACGGAATATCTCAGTTATTGTATGAAGTAGGTTTGTGAAATTTGGAGCGTCGATATAATGACATAAGAGCTAGAATTTGAGCATATTGACATGTCGAAGTTAACTTCCGGTCTGACCGGAAGTAACATCAACTTTCTTATTTTAAATGAAAACCCTATTTTTTTTTCTTTTCGCTTTATTCAGCATTCAATTCCCTTTCTAATGACATATCACAAGTTGGTATCTAACCAGAAACTAGATCAGAAAAAAATTATTATTGAAATTCACCGAGTAGGCCGTGGAAGCAAAAAATGAAAGCTAAAAATTGAAAAGTTGGCTATGGAAACCATACGTCACTTGATAACAGTTGCTACTACTGTGATATTTTATTTTCATTCGTCGGCGTTATAAAAAGCCGCCAAAAAAAATATTGGAAAAATTGGGAAAAAAACAATACTCTGTAGGTCCATAACTTAAATAGGAACATACAACTTTTTCTTGCCTGTACTATTCAGCATAACCATTCCTTTCTAATGATATAATAGAAAATAATTTTTTTAACTGAGATACCTAAAAATCCAATTATTATTCTTCAAATAACAAAACAGATTATCGCCATACGCAAAAATAACATTAAAAATAATGTGGAATGATAAATTATATCCTGTAGGTTCTAGGTTAAATAGGAACATAAACGTACTTGGTCTGTGCCATCGTCCATAGATATTCTAATATCTACCTATGGACGATGTTTGTGCTATTCAGAATAATCATTCCATTGCAATAATCATTCGAACCAAAATATTGACAAGTAGGCTGATTAAGATGTATTTTGGAATGAAACAAAAAAGAAATGAGAGCTGTCACGAACGCTGCTATCCATATTATTTTGACGTTCGAAGTAGTGTTTTTGATTCTGCCATTTTAAAAGGGTTGGGAAATCGAAATTAGTTAGTGGAATATTCAAAAAATGCCCCGTTATTCACGAACCGAACAAATTGACATGCTTCTCATTTATGGTGAATGTTTAAAAAATTATTATGCCGCTGAACGATTTTATTTAGAGCGATATCCAGGGAGGCAGCAACCGTCAAGAAGATATTTCCAGTGGCTTGAAGAAAAATTAAGAACTGAGCCTGATATTCACGATGACCAAGAAGCATTTGTTATTAATGAGGAAACTGAAATTAATGTATTAGCTTTAGTACAATATGATAGCACAATTTCCTCAAGGCAGATTGGCGCCGAATTAGCTATAAGTAAGGACTCTGCTAGGAAAATTTTGAAAAAACATCGATTGAAATCCTTCAAGTATCAGTTGCATCAACATTTGTATGAAAATGACGGTGAAAGGCGCCTGGAATATTGTAATTGGTTTCTTCGACAAAATGCCGAGAATCACGTATTTAACTATTATATCTTGTTTATGGACGAGTCAAGATTTACCAACAATGGATTATTTAACAGGAATAATACAAGGTAGGTACTGTACTTTATTTGGATTATTATCGATAGTCGAAGTGTAAAGTGCTAAAAGTGTGAACGGTCTTTTGTTCCAGGTACTGGGCGATAGCAAACGAGCACCGGTTTCGACAAGGCGGCTTCCAGGAGAGATTTGGTGTGAATGTTTGGGCAGGAATAGTTGGAACTCATATTGTTGGCCCCATTCTTTTTCAAGGCCAACTAACCGGAGAGAGATACTTTAATTTTTTAACGAATGAAATTTCGGAATTCATTAACAACCTACCAGCGGAAATAACTGAGCAAGATGGCGCCCCTCCGCATAATTCAAGAATAGCGAGAAATTATCTTCAAAATCGCTTTCAAGAGAGACTTATAACAACCCATGGTCCAGTCAGGTGGCCACCAAGGTCACCTGATCTTACTCCGTGCGACTTTTTTCTATGAGGGCATCTTAAAAATAGGATGTATTCCACACAGCCTACAACTCTACATGAGCTAGAAGTAAAAATTCGTAGAGCTTTCCAAGATATCACGCCCCAAATGTTAAAAATTGTTACAATTGTTTTATCCGTTAACCAGCTGTCGTCCCCTTACGAACGGCAGCCCTCAGAAGTCGAAACTTGTGCGAGCCAAGGAACGAGGTCTTACCTTTTTACGTGCGATTCCTAGCACTTTCTCGGGCTATCAGAAAAATTTCTGCAGTCGCCATGGATTGAACCAAGATATCACGCCCCAAATGTTGAGAAACGTTTTACATGAAAATATCACCAGAGTCAATAAATGTATTGACGCTGAGGGAATGCATTTCGAACATTTGTTTTGAATTTATTTTATCTTTAATCCTATCAATTTGAATTTTTTTTTCTATAAATCTCTTTTTTCGTTATTTGAAGAATAATAATTGGATTTTTTGGTATTTCATTTCAAAAAATTACTTTCTATTATATCATTAGAAAGGAATGGTTATGCTGAATAGTACAGGCAAGAAAAAGTTGTATGTTCCTATTTAAGTTATGGACCTACAGAGTATTGTTTTTTTCCCAATTTTTCCATAATTATTTTTGGCGGCTTTTTATAACGCCGACGAATAAAAATAAAATATCACAGTAGTAGCAACTGTTATCAAGTGACGTATGGTTTCCATAGCCAACTTTTCAATTTTTGGCTTTCATTTTGCTTCCACGGCCTACTAGGTGAATTTCAATAATAATTTTTTTCTGATCTAGTTTCTGGTTAGATACCAACTTGTGATAGGTCATTAGAAAGGGAATTGAATGCGGAATAAAGCGAAAAGAAAAAAATAGGGTTTCCATTTAAAATAAGAAAGTTGATGTTTCTTCCGGTCAGACCGGAAGTTAACTTCGACATGTCAATATGCTCAAATTCTAGCTCTTATGTCATTATATCGACGCTCCAAATTTCACAAACCTACTTCATACAATAACTGAGATATTCCGTAGGCAATACTTCCGTAGCCACCCGGTATGTTGAACAGTGCAGGAAGAAAGATGTATGCTGCAACTGCTGTCAACAGACGTCAACTCCTAGGTTTATTGTATCTTAGGAGAAAATACCGAAAAACCAAATATGAAAGACAATACTGGGTACATCCCCTACTGACAGTGAGATACTTAGAAGGCTCTTTTACACGCTCTATGAAAAACTAAGAGAGGATAATTTCAAATTCTTCAATTACTTCAGAATGAGTACAGATACATTTGATTTTCTGGTGGAACGACTAGAAAATAAAATTAAGCATCAGGATACTTCAATGAAATTACTTGTCAAAATACTATCCGTCACCGACACGTCAGAATGTGTGTGGACAAAAGTACATAAGAAATCATAAAGCGTGTTCCGTGTCATGCATTCATCGCATCACTGTTGCAGACATATTCAAGCGTTCCGTTTCAACTAACATTGACGTTGGTGGGTTGAATCGGAACGATTTTTGCTTGCGTGGTGCATGCCGTTTCCCGCAGATGTTGACATTTATCACTTTACCAGTTAACCAAATTCTTATGTAACAAAAACAAATCTGTTAATATAGTAAATAAATTAAATTAATTAATATGGGTAGGGCGAAAGTGTTAAGAGCAAGAGTAGGAAGCGATCTCTGTGAAAATGAGAGTAGCTCAGATTCTGATACAAGTGATAGTTATGAGGATAATATCGTCTGTCCCACGCCAAAACCGCGAATATGCTAATTCCAGGGTTCTGACTTCAATATGTAAAATACCAATTTTCTACACAAATTTTCAATGCCAAACTCACGAAAGTGCTGTCAGGTTGTCTACTGTGAACGAGAGTGAATTCGCGAATGTGAAAACTTACCTAGATTTCCAAAACAAGAAGCACGAATATTCTTAAAACTCTTCTCATTCGAAATGACAAATTGCACATTCGTGGTTTTAGCACGAGACCGACGAATTATGATGTTGAATGAAATGACGATTTTTTTTCTCCATTGTACGGTAAATCAGGTAAATGTGATAATGCACGATACTGGACACTTCATCGAATATCAAATTTAAACTTTTAATTCGGTTTCTGACGTTTCTGTTTGAACGTGAAACCACAATCAAGAAACTCTTTGTTTTTACTTTTGAGTTTGACAGATCTAACTTGGATCGCATTCATCGCTGCTAGACGAACGGGCAGCAGTTCATGCACTTTCGATGTCTCAAGGCCAAAGAGGGGAATATAAAAGTGGGCGTGTCAATGCGCTCCCAATGTAGGAAACGGAACGGTCAAATGCGCATTATGTCCTCAATGCATGAAACGGAACACGGCTATAGAAACCGACTAATCGGATTGTCGAGATCCCCGCCGGCTGCATAAATCGGAATCGGCGGCGGTACCGGCAAATAAGTCGGACCGGGCTAAGTGTGAAAACTATAATTTGATTACATTGCATTCGGTGCCGGCACCGGCACCGGCTTTACCGATGTGTGTGAAAACGCTCTAGTATATAATATATATTTCTATGGAATTTACACATATGCACAGACGTCCTGTGATTTTTAGACATATGTAGTTATTTGATATATTTGTCAATTCATCGATGACTGTTAAAACACTTTTGTGTATAATGACGAATGACCTAAATACAAATTCAAAATACTAACCTGCATATTGCCTCTGAGTTCCGACAGGAACGTAACAGGCGCCCTCGCCTTCAAGTACGAATCCAGATCCTTCTTGAACTGCGGAGGAGTGATCAGCACGGCGATGTTGGTCAATATCCTGGGCCCGAACGATATCTCTTGCAGCATGTCCACTTTCAGGTTGGGAGTGAACGGATCCGGCAGTCTCATGTTTCTCGGAAAGGCCGACAGGATCAAGTTCCTCATTTGAATACAGTTGGGCGGGATGGCGTCGCAGAAGCCGTAGTGGTAGTCGCAGAGGAATTCCGGGAAGTCGTGGAGGAGCACCAACAGGACGCGTAAAGTACCTAATAATAATAATAATAAAATTCGAAAATAAGTTTATGGCAATCAGACAGGTTAATGAAAATCAGAACTGAATTAAAAAAATGTGGATCAACCAGGAATCGAACCCAGGTCTCATTGTCTACGGCAATGTGCGTTGCAACGCACATTATTTAAATTCAGTTCTGATTTTCATTTTCCCGTCTGATATGCCATAAACTTATTTTCGAATTTAATTTAAACTACAGACGTAAAACTACTTCATTAATAATAATAAAGTTTATTCAAAATTCAATAAAAAATAATAACTTCAATTTGTATAATAAGGTGAATAAACGGTTTAATTATACCCGCGAAGTTAAAAACTTGTTGCGAGAAATTTCAGGTAAAACTTACGTGTAGGTATATGTTTTGTAAACTTTAAAAATCCAACAAAATGATAATAATAAATAAACTACCCGAGTAAATTGAAGTGAAAGATGTCATGAAATAAATTTCGACGAGACTCTTGAATCCATTTTTTCAATTTTTTTAAAAATGAGAATAATGACTTATTGCTTTTATATGATTTGGAATAGTAAAATGGCAATAACTGTTTGAAATTCTTCCGAGACCTTGTTTTTTTAACTTTACTTTTCACTGTTACACTATTTTTATTTCTTGTATTTATAAATACGACTATTGAAGTTTATATACGTTTTATGTTTGTAGATACAAATCATTATGCTGTATCCAAATAATTCTCTTATATCCATTTTCTTTGATTCTTTGTACAGTTTTTCACTTGGATATAAATAACTTCTACTATATATAATTTTCAAAAACCATTTCTGAAGACCATCAAGATTTCTGAGGTGCGATTTCATAACTTCTCCTCAATACACCATCCCATAATTCAATTGAGACTGTATTAATGAAAAATAAATAATGTCAAGGGTTTTTATGTCCATGAATGTTTTGAGATACTCGAATTTTTATAATAAACTTCGCAATTTCCTCAATAGGAATTCTCGAGGGAATTCTATTTGTTTGTACTATTGAAGATTTCTGTCAAGCATAATCCCTAACTATCTGATATCTGTTTTTTGTATTCTAGTATTATTATCAATTATTAGTGGCCCTATGGCCGAGACTGGCGGGAGAGCATTATTTTAAAATGTGAATGGCATATATTTCGTTTTTTCAAAGTTAATTGTGAATAGATTATAATCCTGGAATTTAATATGAGAGGCTTCATTCACAAGTATAGTATTCACTAAATCAATATTATATTATTATTGTCCCTTTTTTCTGGTTCCCAGTATGTTATTTATTATATTCATCTTGTGAATAAAGGGGGTTTCCGTAAAAAAAAAAAAAAATTGAGGTTTGTGTCTGTTTAGCTTCAGATGATTTCCAGTGAACCACTTTTCCGTTTGATTTTATAAATGTTTTATTGTTGCTGTTAAATTTTGACAGTCTTTGTCGGAGCATATGATTGTAGTATCATCTGTATAGGCGACACATTCATCAGGTAACATGTGATAGAAGTCGTGAATATATATAATAAAAAGTAGAGGCCCCAGGACAGAGCCCTGTGGCACTCTTGTTTTCACCAATTCGAATCCAGATGTTTCGCTGATAGATAGATGTTTTTCCAATGATATTACCCAAATATTCAATATCTTATTAACACTCTGTGAAGCATCCACACTAACCTTTGTACAGCATCGTCACGGGCTTGGCCAACTCGGCGTTTCTCAAAAACGGCGCCAAATACTTGAACAAATCGATCAACAGCTGCGCGTACAGCGGCCAACACTTTTGCTGCGGACTCGTCGCCAGCATGCGGCCCATGAAAACGCGATGAGACACGAGCTCCAGCCAGGCGTAACAAAAGCCCGCGGCTTTCGTGGGACGCAAGATGTGCAGCGTGTGGCAGTAGGCGGTGAGCACGTGGAAATTGATGGCTTCCAGGACGGGTTCGGGAGCGTTCAGTTCCAGGAAGAGCATGGTGAATATGCGCTGGTAGGGCAGTTGTTGGAACTCCGTGGTGCGGGTGTCGTGGTCTTGGAGGAGGCAGCCGGCAACAATGCCCAAAACCTTGGAAGTAAATTGTATTTTAATATTCATTCATTTACAGCTAAACATTTTTTTGCAATATTTTTTCCTTTTTAGTCAGTTATCAGATGATTCCTCATTCTGGTATCATATTATTGCATTATTATCAGGTCTGTATGTTTCTGTATGCATATAAGATACAGCTTGATTGAATAAAAATATGTCAAAATTCCCGGTCTCCGACCCCAAAAACCCATTCATATTAATTTTGACTGGAATCGGACCATAAAACATAACCCATTCGCCATCTTGGAGTTGGTATGATGAATTCATGAATTTTGATGAAAAAATCATAACCTCCGATCCCGAAAACTCCTACATAACAAATTTGGATAGAATTGGAACATAATCACAAAAGTCAACCGACATCTTGAAACCACGAATTTCAAATAAAATCAGACCAAAACCACAAAACTGGTAAGCCATCTCCAATTCATTAATGTTGACAAAAAACTCATTATCTCCAACCCAGAAAACTCCCCAATGTCAATTTTAAATTGAATTGGACCATAATTACAAAACTCATGAATTCATGAATTTTAAGTGAAAATTCATAATCTCCAATCTCAAAAACCCCTATATACCAATTTTGAATAGAATCTGACCATATTCACAAAACTCGTCCAACATTTTTAATTCACGTATTTTGATAAAAAAAATAACAATCTCGAACCCCAAAAGCCCCGACATACCAATTTTAAATGAAAATCTGAATATAGGTAATCACAAAACTCGTCCGCTTTCTCGAATTCATGAATTTTGACAAACAATTCATAATATCCTATACCGAAATTTTGAAGGAATCGGACTATTAATCACAAAACTATAATAATTTGTAATAAAGATTATACTTGAAGGAAGCTTAATTTTCAATGATACGATAATATTCATCTCCGATATCGAAATCTTCAATACATCAATTTGAATGGAATCGGATTACAAACACAAAATTCACTCTCGCACACATAATAAAACTTGTCCGCCACCTTGAATTCATAAATTTTAGTAAAAATTCATAATCTCCGACCTCGAAAAACCCAACGTATCAATTTTGAAGAGAATAGGGTCATAATCGCAAAACTCGTCCGCTATCATGATTTTTGATTAAAAAATTCCTAATCTCCGATCCTGAACACCAATTTTGAATAGAATCGAACCACAATAATGAAACTAGCCCGCCATCTTGAATTCACTTATTTTTACAAACTTCCACATAACAATTTTGAATTAAATTGAAACACGACCACAAAACTCGACCAATGTCTTGAATTCATGTATTTTACAACAAATTCCGACCCCAAAAATCCCCACAAACACAAAACTCGTAAGTAATCTTGGAGCCGCCTTTTTTTTGTTTTACTTTATTGCCACCGGAATTATGAACACCTGCCAAATTTGCACCCGAAAAGTGTCGCCCTATACCTATAATTGTTGCTCTTACGTCTTAACTGTCGCCCTATACCTATAAGTGTCGTCTTATACCTGTAGTTGTCGCTCTATACATCTCAAGTGTCGCCCTATACCTATAAGTGTCATCCTATACCTAATAATTGTCGCCATATGCCTATAATTGTTGCTTTTTACGTCTGAAGTGTCGTGTCCTATACCTATAAGGGAGGGTTGTACAAAACAAGTTCAACAACAGTTTTAGTAAACTCGCCTCAGTTGCTATGGATAAGCCAATGAAATTTCTAGTTCCTTAGCAACTGAACTTGGTTCAGTTGAACTGTTGGTGAACTTTGTACAACCCGCCCTTATACCTTATACCTGTTATTGTCGCTCTATACCTATCAAATGTCGCTCTATACCTATCAAGTGTCGCTCTATACCTATCAAGTGTCGCTCTATACCTATCAATTGTCGCTCTATTCCTATCAAGTGTCGCTCTGTACTTAAAGTGTCGCCTTGTACCTAAAATTGTTACTCTTTACGTCTTCAGTGACGCCCTATTCTTAAAAGGGTCGTCTCATACCTATAATTCTCGCTCAATACCTCTCAAGTGTCGCGCTATACCTACAAGTGTCCTATACTGGCTATACCCCTTACCTATAATCGTTGCTCTTTACGCCTTAAGTGTCGCCGTACATCTATAAATGTAGCCTATACCTCTTAACTGTCTGCCTAAATCTATAAGTGTTGCCCTAAACCTATAAGTGAGCCAAAATTATTATCTCAAAGAAACGTATAGAAAAGAGTGAGGATTAAGGTTCATGATCATTCCTATTACCTTATCCAACAGATGGATATTCGTCGTGGTTTAAACGCATCACCAGTTGTATTGAACGCGTCACCAGAATGCTTAACCAGTAACGACACAAGCCTCTCGAAAGCGTCTAACAGATGGTTGAAGTCGGTCAAAATTCACTTGCAAGTTTAACCCGAAAAGTGCCGCCCTACATCTATTAGTGTCGCCTTATATCTATAAGTGTCGCCTTATACCAATAATTGTTACTCTATACCTCTTTAGTGTCGCCCTACACCTATAATTGTTGCTCTATACCTCTGAAGTGTCGCTCTATACCTCTAGGGTATCGTTCTACATTTACAAATGTTGCCGTATACCTATAATTGTTGTTCTATACCTCTTAAGTGTCGCCCTATACCTATAAGTGTCGTCTTATAGCTATAGTTGTCGCTCTATACCTCTCAAGTGTCGCCCTATACCTGTAAGTGTTGCCCTATGCCTATAATTGTTGCTTATTACGACTGAAGTGTCGTACTATACCTATAAGTGTCGTCTTATACCTGTTATTGTCGCTTTATACCTACACGAGCCTCACGAAAGCGTCTAACAGATGGTAGAAGTAGGCCAAAATTCGGGTCGCCTTATACCAATAATTGTTGCTATATACCTCGCTCTATATATGTTAAGTGTCGCTCTATACCTCCTCAGTGTCGCCCTAAACCCATAATTGTCGCCCAATACCTATAACTGTCGCTCTATACCTGTTAAATATCGCTCTAAATGTCGTCCTATACCTGTTAGTGTTGCTCTATGCCTCTTAAGTGTCGCCCTATACCTATAATAAATGTTGCTCTATACTTCTTAAGTGTCGCGCTATACCTATAAGTGTCGCCCCATACCTATGATTGTTGCCAAAATTCAGAGCAATATCTCAAAGGAAAGTACAGGAAAGGAGTGAGATGGATTATGGTTAATAATTATACCTATTCTTACCTTATTCAACAGATGGATCTTCGTCGTGGTATTATTCGCGTCGCCGGAATGCTTAACCAGTAGCGCCACCAGCCTCACGAAAGCGTCCAACGTGTGGTAGCACTTCGGCCTGAGGAGCGACGCGTTCGGGTTCGTCTTCTCGGCCAGCACCCTGTAAACGGTTTCGACGCACAGCTGCGTCGACAAGCGGAAAAACCTGGTGATCAGGTCGTCCGTCTTCAGGATGCCGTAGATGTTCATCTGGTGGACGAACATGCTGAACGCCTTGGTGGAATCGCGGCCTTGCTGGTGCGAGTGGTAGATGGTGATCCAGTCGCGCAGAAGCTGATCCGTCTTGTCGACCAGGCCGGGCGGGTCCTCGTAGCTGGGGGCCCTTACCTGAATGCAAAAGTGGACTGATATTTTGTCAGGCGTTGAACGGAGACTACTGGTAAAATTGTGTCAGATTCAAGTAAAAGTAATTCGTTGATATTATTCTTTTCATCATTAAAGGAAATTCACATCGGTATGGACTTTTACATTTACGAAAAATAAATTGCAAAACTCGTTCAAGTCGATAGTTTCTAGTCTGAAACGTTCATTTAACTACATTTTTTTCATTTTGAAAAAATATCACATTTGAAAGTGTGCCGCTGACGTCACGTTCATCGGAAACACCACCCACCATAATACACGTTCCGAAACAGGCATTACCGTTCTCCTTAAATATATGGCTTCTAGCTGATACAAGCTTAGCAATAATTAAAACTTTGTCACTTTTTCAACTCAGAAATAAATCCACATATTACCTATTTATATTGTATTTATAGCTTTAAAATTTTCTGAACGGACCTTCCTTTTGATGAAAAACGAGCATTGGCAATACCGCAAATCGTAATAACGTGCTCATTATCCATCGGGTGAAATCAAATCAGATAAAGCGATGTCTAGGATTTCATTGTGACTTTCATCTCTTTGAATTTAGTTTTCAAGTATATTTTTCTGAATCTTTACTAGTACCTGAAACTGTTGTGTGCAACATAGATAATTGATGGAACTGCTTTACGTGTATCCAATTTTAATGGAGGCAAACGAGTTAAACAGAGTCAAACGATTCTTATTGGTATGCTCCGTGAAACAGACGAACGAACCCATTTGGTATCAACTGACTACTTATATTTGAAAGAGAATTTGAGATTCCATGGTGCAAAACTTTTAAAACGTTGTCAAGTCTAGTTTAGATGAACGTGAAGTCACGAATCACTTTTCTTCTGATTATAGAGAGAAACTAGCGTGCAGAAAATAAAATAGAAAAATTCCGAGTGGTATTAGCTTATATACTCTCTCATTAAAGTATTTTCTCATATCTCGTGGAAAGGTCCATTGTTAAAATGTTGTTATAACAATTTGAAATGATACACCCAGAATTTCCTTCTATGACTATTCAGTTTTGGTTGTTGACTAAGATTTTTTTGAGCTGAAATAAAAAAATTTCACATTATACCTTTGAATATTTTCCTGATATACAGGGAAATATTTTATATGTCGTTCCACTATTGGCATCTCGAAAACGGTAAATAATACGTTGATTAAATTAGAAAAAAGTTGCCTATTTTAGTGAACAATGGAACTGTGTTTCCATATCGGAAGTATCAAAGAATACGGGGAAAACCAAAATGGCCCGTTTCCTTTTTTTGCGCTGGCGCCTCTATTTTTAGGAATATGGAAATATTTTCAGGAAACTTTCCTCTCTGTTTCAAATTTTCTTCCATGTCCTGTACTTCGATTTTCAATATGACGTTTCGTTCTTCGGGGGCCACCCTCAATTTTTTTCTAACACGGACCAGTATTTTTTTATGAATTCAAGTAGTCCCCATCTTACCGACCTCAGATATGTATCTTAACTGGTATTTGTTTCTATGTGTCTTCCATAAATTCCATCATCAATGTCCGAAGAATGAAAATCGTCTCCTCCAAAGTACGGTCCTGATTTTATTTTTATTCGTGTTTGCGAAGGAAGGTGAACAAACTTTCAGTGTAACTCCACCAAAAATAACATTTATTGTAGATACCATGTAGTCAGCAGACTAGCATCAAGTAACCAACCCCCATTTTGCTGAAGATGAAGGATTAATCCTCAGAAACACATCCTTGATGAAAGTCTTCCGACTACATGGGATCTACAATAAAGATAATTTTTGGTGGAGTTACATTGAAAGTTTGTTCACCTCTACTGTAAGTGATGGATCGTCTGATGGTTGAGTATCTTTTCAAACACGAATAAAAATAAAATCAGGACCGTACTCCGGAAGAGGTTACTTTTCAAAATTGCAAAACAAATGCCTACAAATTATTCTTTATTTTCACAATGTACTGAAACTTCTTTATTGTTTTATTTTGAATGAAAAAAGGCAAAATAATTCCAGTCTTCACTTAGGCTCAGAAGTAAAACCAATAGGAAAATGATAGGAAGTGGTTTTCACTGATAACCAGTAGTCTTCAAAGGGTTAAACAACATTGCTATTTGTTTACATGATGGTTCTTCGGGTTGTAAGGCCGACGTATGTTCTGAGAAGGTCTCGACGTTTCGCCAACACGAGTGGTTAGCATTTTCAAGAGTTATTTTGCAAATTTCTGCTAACCACTCGTGTTGGCGAAACGTCGAGACCTTCTCAGAACAAACGTCGGCCTTACAACCCGAAGAACCATCATGTAAGTGACGATGGCCGCGAAAGCCTTTCACAATTTATTGCTATTTGTTTTTTATTTATAGAAAGTTGCACCAATTGCAATTTCTTTGATCAAATGACACGATGAAGGCAGACATAACTCGCAAACAAAAACAAAAAAAGATCAAAAAAATACAAATTTCATAAAGGCATAGTAAATTAGAAGATTATTTTGATACCTGCTGAAGAACAATGAATTCAGTCAAGCAACCATAGAAATCCGTAATGTGTGGAAACCCTTAATTAGTGGCATGGATCAATTGAAATTGCGATAAGAATTAACAATGCTGTACCGGAGGGCACTGTTATTAACAAGCTTACCTGAACACAGGCAAATTACTCCTAGGCTAATGACACAAAATTAGCCATATCATATAATAAACAAGTATCCTTAAAAGTGTCGCATTTATACACTTGATAACGACTGTAGATTTTAACAGTTGAAACGTCGTGAATAAAAATTGCGAATAATTGAATGTTTCTTTGTTCTTTTTTAGACAATGAAGGTGCAGAATAACCATGCACTTACCTGCAAAATACCATTATGGATGTGCACGGTGGGTCCCATGGGAGCCCTATCTCCAAAAAACGAACTAGGTTCGCTCTGTCTCAGAATATCAATGATGGTCCCTAGTCCTTCTGGTGGCTGCCTCGTGTGTGTATGAATCTTCGCCAACATTTCAATGGTATTACAAAGATCGCTTTCGGCAACAAATTGCCCTGAACGGTCGTCGATCAAATACAGTTGAACCTGTGGAGTTTTTGTCAGTCATATAAAATACAGTGTTTAAAAAAAAGTAAGCAGGATAATTAGAAGTTCGTCTTCACTGAATGTTCGGTACATACCAGTTGCATGGCGAAATTGACACCTATGTAATTCAAGCCATTCTCCATGCACTGCGCCAGGGTTAGATCGTACTGTGGCACATTCACCAAGCCAGACTTGATCAACGTATCGACAGCGTCGATGTTGTAGCGCAGCTGCTCGTCGCGACAGTCTGTCAGATATCTAGTAACCAACTTGTTGGTCCATTGCTGGCCGTAGACTCGTGGGTCCTGCATTGTCTTCAGGATGCGTAAGACAACATCCTTGAAGCGGTGAGCAACGGGATCACCTTCGTTCAGAGGAGGGACCAGGCAATCTTGTAAACTTTCCACGGACTGAAATGAAGTAATAAATGAAGGTTTGGTAATCACAATGGCACAGAGATAGATTTCCTTCTTTGAATGCAAATACCTTAAAGATGAGAGAAAATAAAAAGATGAGTGCAAAGAAAAAGATGAGTACACATAAAAAGGTGAGAGCAAAGAGAAAGAAGAGAAGAAAGAGAAAGAAGAGAGGAAATAGAAAGGGGGGAGTAAAGAGAAAAAAGAGAGGAAAGAAAAAGATGAATGCAAAAAAATATGATCACAAAGAAAAAGATTTGCGTAAAGAAACAAAATAATGAAAAGAAAAAAATGAGTGGAGAGAAAAAGATGGGCGCAAAATAAAGATGCGTGTAAAGAAAAAGATGAGTACACATAAAAAGGTGAGAGCAAAGAAAAATAAGAGAACAAAGAGAAAGAAGAGAGGAAAGAGAAAGAAGAGAGGAAATAGAAAGGAGAGAGTAAAGAGAAAAAAGAGAGGAAAGAAAAAGATGAATGCAAAAAAAATATGATCACAAAGAAAAAGATTTGCGTAAAGAAACAAAAGAATGAGAAGAAAAAAAAATAGTGGAGAGAAAAAGATGAGCGCAAAATAAAGATGCGTGCAAAGAAAAAGATGTAAGCAAAGAAAAGTGCAAAGAAAAATATAAGAATCGAGAAAAAGATAAATTCAAAGAAAAAGATGTTTTCAAACAAAAAGATGAGCATAAGAAAAAGATGAGTACAAAAAAAATTGATGCAAAGAAAAAGATGAGTACAAAAAAAATTGATGCAAAGAAAAAGATGAGTACAAAAAAAATTGATGCAAAGAAAAAGGTGAGTGCAAAGAAAAATAAAAGAGGAAAGAGAAAGAAGAGAGGAAAGACAAAGATGAGTCCAAAGTAAAATATGACCGCCAAGAAAAATATAAGGGCAAAGAAAAAGAAGAGAGGAAAGAAAAAAATGAATGCAAAGAAGAATATGACCACAATGAAAAATATGTGCACAAAGAAACAAAAGGATGAAAAGTAAAAGGTGAGTGGAGACAAAAAGATGAGTGGAGAGAAAAAGATGAGTGGAGAGAAAAAGATGAGTGGAGAGAAAAAGGTGAGTGGAGAGAAAAAGGTGAGTGGAGAGAAAAAGATGAGTGGAGAGAAAAAGATGAGTGGAAAGAAAAAGACGATTGAAGAGAAAAAGATAAGCGCAAAAAAGATTATTGTAAAGAAAAAGATGCGTGCAAAGAAAAAGAAGAAAAATATGACCGCAACGAAAAATATAAGGGCAAAGAAAAAGTTTTGTGAAAAGAAAAAGTTGAGAAAAAGAAAAAAATTAGTGGAGAGAATAAGAAATAAAAAGATGAGTGTAAGAAAAATAAGTGTGAAAAGAAAAATAAGTGTGAAAAGAAAAGGGCGAGTGGAAAGAAAAAGGCGAGTGGAAAGAAAAAGGCGAGTGGAAAGAAAAAGGTCAGTGGAAAGAAATGGATCAATAGAAAGAAAAAGATGAGCACAAAGAAAAAGATGAGTGCAAAGAAAAAGATGAGTGCAAAGAAAAAGATGAGTGCAAAGAAAAGAATGAGTGCAAAGAAAAAAATTTGTGAGAAGATGTGTGCAAAGAAAAAGATGTGTAAGAAAAAGATGAGTTGAAAGAAAGAGGTGACGGAAATAAAAAGGTGAGTGGAAAGAAAAAAATGAGTAGAAAGGAAAAGATAAGCGCAAAGAAAAATATGAGTGTACAGAAAAAGAAGAGTGCAAAGAAAAATATGAGATAAAACAAAAAATTAGTGCAAAGATAAAGATGGGCGTAAAGAAAAAGATAAGTGTAAAAAATAGATGAGTGCAAAGAAAAAGACAAGTCAAAGAAACACATGAGTGCAAAGAAAAAGATGAGTTGAAAGAAAGAGATGACGGAAATGAAAAAGTGAGTAGAAAGAAAAAGATAAGCGTAAAAACAAAAAATGAGTGTGAAGAAAAAGAAGAGTGCAAATGAAATGATGGGTAAAAAGAAAAACATTAGCGCTAAGAAAAAGATTAGAGAAAAGAAAAAGATGAGCACATACAAAAAATGAGTTCAAAGAAAGAGATGATTGCAAATAAAAAGACGAGTCGAAGAAAAAGATGAGTGCAAAGAAGAAAACAAGTGCTAAGAAAAAGATGAATGCAAAAAAAAGATGTGTTAGAAGAAAAAGATAAGTGCAAAGAAAAAGATAAGTTCAAAAAAATATAAGTGTAAAGAAAACGACGAATGGAAAGAAAAAGATGAGTGAGTGCAAAGAAAAATATGAGAATAGAGAAGATGGGTTCAAAAAGAAAATATGAGAGGAAATAAAAATATGACTGCAAAGAAAACGACGAGACGAAAGAAAAAGATGAGCGCAAAGAAAAAGATAAGAGGAAAGAAAAAGATGAGCGGAGTAGAAATGATAGTAAAAAAAGAGAAGAGGGTCGAAGTTACCTTTTGTACGATGGCTTGCGGCGGCGCCATATCCCTACTCCTCAACATAAGCATCAGACAATCCCTGATCATCAGCATGTTCGTGTTCATGGGCGAGTACTGCGCCTGAGCGGCCGTCAGCTGCACGAACTGCTCCACGTCCACGACCAGCTTCTCGTACAGCAAGGCGAGATCGTCGTTGGCCAGACCCGTCTGCGGTACGGGAAACGGCGTCGACGGATGCGACTGCTGCTGCGCCTCGATCGGAGTCAGGTTCTGTTTCTGGATCAGAATGGTCGCGTCGCGTTCGTTGGGAAGGAAGCCGGGAATGTTGCGCGCGAATTCTTCGTACACGGCCATCTGGCTGGATGATATGCCGCCGACTTTCAGCCTGACCGTTTCCGGCATCCGTTCGGCTTGGTAGGTGAGAGCTATGGGGTCGCAATATCGTCTGTGGTATACGGAAGACAAATGAAAGTTTCGTCAGAATGAATGTGTTTATTATGATACACTATGTATATCAAATATACTTTATTGTCAGAGATTGAAATCTCATGGGAAATATATCAATGTTTGTACATTAGTACTTCAATGAAATGTAATTTCAATTATTGGCAATCTCAACATATAACAATATAATAACAATATAACTTTATTCACTCAAACATTAATACAAATATATGGATGATGAAAGTGAATAAACATGTTTAGCGATAAGTGCCAAGCACACAAGAAGATATCTTGTGTGAAAAAAAACTATTAATTATAAAATGTACAATGTCGGATCTACAAAAAATTTTATTGGAATTTTTCCATATCTCGAGAAAAAAGATTTGACATGGGGACTTAGAAGAATTATCCGTTTTTTTTTTATTTTCAAACAAAAAAAATTCGAAAACCAAACGAGATATCGAAAAAGTGTATATGAACACTTTTATTGTACTCGAATAGATCTACAAAAATTCCAATGAAATTTTTTCATATCAGGGAAAAAAAATTTGAGACGTGAAACTCGAATACGTCGAGTGCCGTAACCGGTCGTAGTATCCAATTATTGATGGCCATCAATGATAGTTTTAATCATGCCTAATAATTAGAGTAATTAGTTGACAGGAAACATAAAGTCGTAGTATTCACGATCCGGTCGTAGTATCGACATTTGAGTCGTAGTATTTTCAACTTCCGAACTCTAGTCGATGCGAGCACTCACTTGTTAATCCTATAAGTACCTAAATAAATTCCGAGTAAATCCCATGAAGAGATTAAATATCAAATCTCACTAGATTTAATAATCGAATTACAGTCTAGGCCGGAATATTTTGCATTCTCATACCGATGGAAAGATCCTTTGATGTTCAATCTCCGACATATAAATATAAAAGCTGATAAATCGTAGCACTGACCTTCCCTCCTGCCTGGCCATCTTCCTCATCTCGTATTCGCTCACCAGGCGCTTGTCGATTTCTGGAATGGCCTTCTCGACCGCCGTCTTCTGCACGAAGGCGCAGGCGAGCTCCATGTTATCGTTGGCGATGACGCTGGCCGCCTGTTCGATCATGTCCTTCTGCTGCACGGTAGGCGATACGAGATTCGTCAGCAGAGCTTGCTTGAGGTGCGTGTTGATGGCGGAAAGTAGCTGCTCTCTGCACGTGATCATCGCCATGCCGGCCGTCAGGTTGCGGACCATGTAGTGCGCGGCGAGACGCATGTGGTTTTCGTCCGGATCGAGGGCGAAGTCCTTCCTGATGATCTGTTCGCAAGTTTGCAGGGCGATTTTGATGGATCTGCAAAAAAAACATAATTGGTAATAATGGAAACACCCTATATATGATAACTACTACATATCTTCGAGCGTTGAGTTTATGACAAGTAGCACTCTGATGCAACACCCTAACTCAACTTCACATCAGTCACCTACTTGGTAAGTTATTATCTCTATACAATAAAATTTTATTCATCACTTGAAACTTTTGTACAGAACATATCGGACTAGTCAAAATCAGAAAATGTGTATATAATACACATACAAAAAGATGTGGAATATATATATATATATATATATATATATATATATATATATATATATATATATATATATATATATATATATATATATATATATATATATATATATATATATATATATATATATATATATATATATATATATATATATATATATATATATATATATATATATATATATATATATATATATATATATATATATATATATATATATATATATATATATATTATGATATAACTATATCAAGTCACATTTTTAAAAATTCGCCTATGGAATAAAATGCGTTGTTCAAAATTATTTTCACTTTCTACATTACCTAGAATATTTACAAATTTGTTGTAGAATTTTAATTGTTGGTAAGTATAGAGCATCATTTAGTTATTGAGAGTGATTCCCAAGAATTTAGTGGAATTAACTTCTTTTATTGAGTGTCCATTCAATCTCACCAAATTATTATAATCTTGGCAAGAGTTTTTTGTAAAGAAAGACATGAAGACAGGTTTACTGTTCTTGATTATAAGGCCATTGCTCAGACAATACTGATGAAATTCTTCTGCACTCGAATTTGCTTTAGAGACAGAGTTCTGGGAATTTCCATTGACACAAAAATTTGTGTCATCTGCATATGCTACTGCAAGATTTGGAGTCTTACAAGTTTCCTCTATATCATTCATGAATAATATAAAGAGTAAGGGCCCTAGAATGGATCCCTGAGGCACTCCAACTCTCACATGAGCTTCTTCCAATTTACAATGAATGATTACTACTATTTGTTTTCTCTCATTCAAATATGATTCAATCAACCTGTTAGCGTTATTTTGTATTTCTAATCTTTGAAGTTTATCAAGTTAGAAGTAAGGGAGTGATCAATGGTACAATGGTATTGAAAGCCCTACTGAGGTCAAAAAATATATTTATCGGTGATGTCTTTTTGCTCAGTGAATCATATATGAATGAGGACAACTCACTAATCGCCGTTGTTGTTGATTTTTTCTTCCTGAAGCCATGTTGGTTAGAAGAAATGAGATTAAATGTTTCCAAAAAATTTACTGCCTTGCATTAAAGCATGTTTCAAAATGTTTGAAAATTGACTCTGCAAACATTTTTTATTTCTATAGTTTTCAATTTCATTTCTAGGTCCCTTATTCTTATATACTGGTATTGACTTCGATAGTTTTATACTGTTGGGTATTCTCCTTCAATGAATAATATGTTTATAAGGTAGGATAGCTGCATGTTCACAATATCTGATACTGGTTGAAAAATGCGACCTCCCATCTCATCAATACCTGCTGCAGGTTTGGAAGATGTTTTCTGAATCAATGTTACTATTTCATCAGGTGTTGTGGGATACAGAAATAATGTTTTTGCCTTGTAATCCGTAAGCTTCAGATTCACATAGTTTGGACTGGCACAATCAACATCCATAAAATTATCACTAAAAGCGTTAACAATATTATGAGTACTATGTATGGTGTGTCCATTTTGAAGAATAATTTCATTTGGCATTACATTGTTTATATGATGTTTTCCTCTCATTTCCCAATTATTTTCCATGATTCTTTCGAAATTATTCTGTTGTTATTATATGTGTTTTTTAGTTTGCTTGACTTTTTCATTATATATTTTTTTGAAACTCATTTATCTATTTTTTATTATTTTATTTCCTGATGATTTATAATTTTTCCACAATCCACATAAGGTACTATGCATCAACTTCAATTCTTGAGTATACCAAACATTTTTCTCGTTTGCTCTAATTGTATATGGAAATGCATTTAGGAAATGATAGAGGAATGTGTTATGAAAAGCGTCAAATTTATCACTGAATTGTTGGGCCTCGTACATTTTCGCCCACTGTTCATTTTTCAGAAAATGGATGCACGTCAGGAGATTACTTACAGAGAAATTTCTTTGAAGAATACTTTTTTCAGTTTAATTTTTATCTATATCTAACTGCAAAGAACAAATCTGAAATGTGTGATCAGATAGGTGGGTATCTTGTACAACTGTATGTTTTGCTGTCAAATTTGTAAATATATCAATAAGTGGCTTTGAAGTAGTTGTGATACGAGTGGGCTCTGTCACTGAATTAGTCATGTTCAATTCATAAAAAATATTTGAAATTTGTATCCTCCAATCATATATTTACTTCATTTTCACATTACCTTATACGAATACCCCCGTGCTATGGCTTACGTCGTGGGCTACCGAACAATAAATCGCCACCATTTGAAATATTTTTTCTTTCATTAGTACATGACATCAAGGGTCCAAAGTTCATGAGGTATCAAAATTGCCAGAATCGACCTTAGCATTTTCTCGTGTTATTTCCCATAAGGAATGGCGGGGATCTCTCATAGTTACTCTACTTCTCAGATAATGTGAAAAATGTTAAAGGCAGTAATCAAACCTCATTCAACCAGATGCAATTTAATTATGATAATGAATTATACACAGAAGGAAGAGACATCCTTGGAGAAATATTTTAATAATTATTTGTTAATAGTATCATCCAGGTAATCAAGTGCAAACATAATACAAAAATATGGTCGAATTGTGATTCTAACTTTTACATGACCATAACTAAATTCAAAATGTTTTTTTTATCCAAGTATGACGTCATATGGTTGCCTTGCTAGATAATATATATTAAATTCAATACCCGTGAAATTTTAAATGAAGAAATACTGAAAAAAAAATTTAAACTGGACATGCTATTTTGAATTTTGACCTTTCTTTAAATAGGAAAAGTACCTGAAAACTGGACATGCTATTTTGAATTTTGACCTTTCTTTAAATAGGAAAAGTACCTGATCTACTAAAACCCAGTAATATTCCAATATCAAAGGTAAATGAAACATTCAAAGCTGAGGATTTCCAAGGTATTAATACTTCAGCCCTTAGAGAATTAATGAGACTATTTCAAATGAAATCTTAAACGACAAAGGAGTACCTCAGGGAAGTGTTTTAGGTCCTCATTACCCATTTTATATTTGAATGATATCAATTTACCTGTTGACTGTGGTGAATTTATCAACTTATTTGCTGATGATACACTTCTAGCTTGTTGCAGCACAAATCTAGACTCTGCTATGCAGAAAATGAACATGATACTGAAGTAAATGTTAATATTATCAACTTCTATGCTATATTTGCAACTAAATCCACTTACCTATCTACAACTGGGGCTATCCACTCCTGCACAGCTCTCTCGATCGATGTTTTTACAAGGGCTTTGAGCTGCGGCTGGGTCTGAAATAGTAAAATCGTAGGCGACACTACCGTGTGTGTCTGGAATGCTTGCATGCCAGCAATTTGAATGTCTGAATACCCGAAACGCGGTTCTGGGGGAGTAGACAATGCCGAAGTTGGAGTTGTGCTGTTGTTCTGTATGATCGGAGAACTTGTTTGCTGACTTGGAAGGATGTTGGCTAGTTCTTGGTCGGTTAAGTTACCGCCAGGATTTCCTGAAAAAAAAAATATATTGAAGATATCCGCTGACAAAAAAGCAAAAATTGATTTTGACAAACTGGCTCTAAAGTGTTCAATTTTCATTCACAAAACTGAAAACATCTCATTTTCATCTACCACCCCACTCACCTCTGTTATGATGCATCAAAGACTCCTTCTTCAGAGGCTGCGACAGCTGATATTCAATTTTCCTGATCCTCTCCGGATCTTTCAAAAACACAGCGGGTTTCAGCTGGTTAACCTCCAAGTCCAGGTGTTTACAAAGTACCTCGATCTCAAACTTCAGCGTCAACTTCAAGTCCGATTCTTGGTGCAACTCCGCCAGGACGCTCATCAGAGCTATCGTCCAAGGATTGGGCGGTTTGAAAACCTTGCTTTTGGCGCAAGACTCGAGGACTTTCGCGACGAACGGCACCACGTAAAGCAGGTCCTGTTCTCCTTTAGCGTGAGCTTCGGCAAGGAGAGATTTCAAGTCCAAGTCGATCTGAAGGATCGGCTTGTTCCTTGCCAGAGTCAGTATTCCCAGCCAGTGTCCCAGGTTTTTGAGGAGCGACCTTAAATCCAAGGATACTAGGTTAGTTTACTCAAATAGACAAACCTAATGTAGAAGACAATACAATATCACGATACTTGTTTTGTAGTAAACACTAGTAATAAAAAATAAATAATAAAAAAAAACTTTCGAAAATTGTTAAATTGCTTTAAATCAAATTGGCTTTATAATAATAACACTGCGAGAATACGATATTTTGAAAAATTCCGTTCGATAACTGTTTACCTTGGAAGAAAAAAGGCCAATGCCCAATGAGCAAAAATAATTTAATATTGAAGGCTGATGTCCATTTTGCTAAATAAACCGAGGGACATTGGCCATTATTGTTACATTGGCTGTGAAATGAAATGGCCAATGTCCTCTTAACGATGTATTCCTCACAGCCAAAGTCCGATATCAGAGGCCAATGTCCTATTGAATGATATATTACTCACGGCCAATGTCCAATGTCTTCCACAAATTAGGAAAACAGCTAATACATATTTAATTATTTGTAAAATAATACAAAAGACTCATGTTATACAGTTCTTCAAGACGAGCATTATTCTATACTGAAAATCTATTTTTTCTCGAAACAGCGAAATTTGACATCGGCCCTTTTTCTTTCAAGGTACAGAACTAGAATGCCCCGAAAATTTAGAACAATGGCAATTTTCTACATTTTTATCAAACAATTCTGAATAAATCAGTTCTAAGTTGCTAAATTTGATAACGTCATAACCTGTATGTCCCCCTGTAGGTTTTATAGCAACAACCGTCAAGAAAGTAATTCCAGTGGCTTGAAGAAAAATTAAGAACTGAGCCTGATGTTCAAGAAACCAAGAAGCATTTGTTATTATTGAGGAAACTAGCTTTACAGTATGATAGCACAATTTCCTCAAGACAGACTGGCGCCCAATTAGCAAAAAGTAAGGACTCTGCTAGGAAAAAAATAGATTCAAATCCTTTGTGTATCAGTTGTATCAACATTTGTATGAAAATGATGGTGAAAGGCGCCTGGAATATTGCAATTGGTTTGTTCATAGAAAAAGATATCAGCCCCAAATGTTGAGAAACGTTTTACATGAAAATATCATCAGAGTCAATAAAAGTAATGACGCTGAGGAAATGTATTTTGAACGTTTGTTTCGAATTTATTTTATCTTTAATCCAATCAATTTGAATATTTATTTCGATGAATCGTTTTTTTTTTGTTATTTGAAGAATAATAAGGGGATTTTTCGGTATTTCATTTCAAAAAATTACTTTCTATTATATCATTAGAAAAGACAAGAAAAAGATGTATGTTCCTATTTGAGTTTTGGACCTACAGATTATTTCCCAACGTATCCAATATTTTTTTGGCGGCTTTTTATAACGCTGATGAATGAAAATAAAATATTAGTAGTAGCAATTGATCAAGTGACATATGGCTTCCATGACCAACTTTTCAATTTTTGGTTTTCATTTTGCTTGCATAGCCTACATAGTAAATTTTAATAATTATTTTTTTCTGATCTAGTTTCTAGTTAGATACCAACTTGTGATGTCATTAGAAAGGGAATTGAATGCCGAATAACGTGAAATGAAAACAACAATAGGGTTACAAATTTAGAATAATAAAGTTGATGTTACTTTCGGCCAGAACGGAAGTTATCTTCGTCATGTTAAAATTCTAGCTCCAAATTTCACAAGCCTACCTCATACAATAACTGAGATATTCCGTAGGCAATAACTCAGTAGCCACCCGGTATATCCGCTAAAGAATTAGGTTCCGCATTCATACCGTTCCCGCATCGATTTGGGGAGACCATAATACTGCTAACAAAAATAATTGACACTTTTCGCAATATCGAATCACAGTTATAATCACTGTTTCTTTATACTTTCTGAATTTTACTCAAATGTCTCAGTAAGGCATACCAAAAACTCAACCACTTCAAGCCAAACCACCGTAAATAGGTAAACAAAAGTATGTGTACTCGCCGCCATATTTGCAATATTTCTGAGTAGCTAAAAGGTGATAAGTTTAGAACTTGGCACAAATACACCGCGATCAGGACGGCAATGTGCAAACACTCTGCTCGCCTACAACTCATCTGGACAGCCATCTGTTCTCTTCCTTCAACACTCCAGTAATCATTTTCCCAGAAGACCAACTGTCTCACTTTTGTATTTTCGTATACCTACCCCTCCTGTCGCGGCGTCTAAGTTTGTGATAACGATCACACCAAATCAAATCCCTAATTGAATAAGCCCACAATATTTTATAGCCAAATTATTGTGTGAGACGGGATGTCCAGCCCTTCAGGCCTAAGGATAATCATTCTACGGCAATAAATAACAAATCTTACTAGATTTAATAATAAAATTACAGTCTAGGCCGCAATATTTAACATTCTCTTGATATTCTTCTTTTTGATAATCAATCTCCGACAAATATATCATCTTTTCAATTTTATCTTGTGAAATTGTAATAATTTGCATTAGTTTAGCTATAAGTAGGTTAAGTTCGTAGGGTAAAGGTTTCCCCAAACCAACGCGGGAACGCAGGAGCAGGAACAGAAATTGGGAACTGTGCAAATTGCTAAAAAAACAGTGCACGTAGCAAATAAAACATATTTCGCTGTTTGCCTGCATTTCGAAATACGAATAATCGTACCGGTATGCATTTTTACACATCCTGCTATAGAATATAGTCTTGCGTTCATCCCGCTCCCGCTCCCGTCCCGCGTTCCCGCGTTGGTTTGAGGAAACCTTAACTGTTGTCATGCCAATTTGTAAAATGTGGTTCACATAGATTATTACCCAAAAAAAATTGTATTAACACAAAGCATGGCATTCTTGATTTCCTTACCTATCGGAAAAATTCGCAATTGCCTTGTCAGACCTCAGAAGGACCCTGATGTTCCTGAACGTCTCCCTGGTGACCAGTTTGAGGATTTCATTCAAACCGAGAGTGTCCAAAAAGTTAGAATACAACCCGTGAAAGTTGAACTCGATCGACGCTCTTTTCATCACCAAATACTGCGACAACCATGGGTAGTATTCTTCGATCACCAATTCCCGCAGTTCGTCGCACTTCTGCTTCAGGTTCAACTGGCTGAGGTTGTTGAATATAAAGGCTGTTTTGTCCTGCAAGGGCTCAGGCGGAGCGATGGCTTTCTCTTCTTTTTCCGTTGCTACCAGGAGAGTGTCGATGTTTGTGGCGTTCGCTATCGAAGGTCTGCTTGACATGGTGCTTACCTGAGTCGGATTTCAATCAGTCAGTCAAGCAATCAATGAAAATATGTTTTTCTGTCAGAATAATACGATTCTTCTGGACAAAGATATTAGTAAAAAAAAGGAAAAAAGTAGGAAATACTAAATAAAAGGTTGTGTGATGTACGTGACGAGTACATTGAGTTAATTACGAAAATTACAGTCTCTATCATTAACGAAAAAAAAATTATTTATATTCCTTGTTTGGTCAACAAGTTCAAATCGGTGTAAATTGGAATGACGTGTAGAAAAATGTTTTTCAATAATTTTACAGCACATGAAAAATTGCAAATTAATTAATCAATTAATAATTCAAAAGCTAACAATAGTTTAGAAATTTTAAAAATAGATTTTTAAAGAGGAGCAATTTTTCAATAAAAAAGACCTAACTCCCGGAACTCTCTCTCTCAGATTTCTTGGCCTTTGCTTCCAGTATGGCGCATTTGGTCAAACCCCCCGGAACTCTATCTTCTTTATTTATAGTTATAATTAAATGCCGAAAACAGGACTCCACTCGACCTATACGGCTTGGGAGCATATATATATATATATATATATATATATATATATATATATATATATATATATATATATATATATATATATATATTAAATATTAATTTCTACATTTGAAAAAATTATGTTGGCATCTAAACACTTGAAAGAATAAAGTCCGGTTGGAAAGCTATTCTTATGTTGACTTTCAAAAAGTTATGCAATTATTAACTAACAAATTTTTTCCGACTTCCGTTTTCACAAATGGACATAGAAGTTGAAATAATTGACTTATAAAAGTTTTTGCTTCTTAGAGACCTTCTCATACAGAGTGGGCCATTGAAAACGAAACAGCTGCTCTGTAGGTCGGCAGAACCGAGATTTAGTTCTGTCGATTCGTTTTCGAGATATAGGAACTTGAAGTTGGGAAATCACTTTTAATTCACTCAATCAATAAAAATAAGATCTAACAATGCAAATGTTTAAAGATAATTATCATTGTCAAGGAATTAAATGATCTAACTGTTTACCAACAAATAACATGCAGTTCCGTTTCAAATTTTTATTTCCTCCTCACTTACTTGATTGAAAAAATGTTAAGGGTCTTGAGAATCGATAAAAAGACGTTTTCTCGAATTCGACTCCAATGCGCGTATAACAAAAACATGTATGAGATATTTTTTTTGCCAAATCGCAATTGTGGACGTCTATCAGTGTCAAACTGATCGTTGATTGAACGACATTAGAGTGAATTTACTTGATTAAAGCTGCTGAATATCATTCCTCAATGATGGTGTATACGATCGCGGAAAGAGTTGAAATAATAACAATTTTTTTAAGAATGATGAGTGTGGTAACCGTACAGCTAATTTGTTCATTGAAACGCATCCAGATAAACTTGTTGTTAGAAAATACGTTCTCGAATTAGTGCAAAAATTTCGTCAAACTGGATAAGTAGCCAACAAGAAACGAGACCCAGAACGTGAATTTCCGTGAAAATAAATAGGTCTGGTTCTATTTTTTCCCCCTGAAACGAGGGGATTTCAAGGTCATTTGTGAAAATGTCCTCGCCAACACATTATTTGTCCGACGTGACATAACCAACAAATGAATAGAGATTTCTAATGGCTTCGGACATCCTGATAAAAAGAGACAAAAGTTCTTAATTTTTTTCATCCTTGTTGCCAGTAGGCGTACTCTGTGATTGGTCAGTATAAATAATGACAGGGAGTTTGAATGTCATTTCCAAATGTAGCTGTCTCGTCATTCAAATTCCCCTCCATTTTAGTGAACAATCACAGAGCACATCACCTGTCAACAAGGATGGACAAATTAAAAACTTCTGCCTCTTTTTATTAGTGTGTCCAAAGCCATTAGAAATCTCTATTGAAAAGAATCAGTTTTTGTTATGGCAGAAAAGAAAAAAATCCAGTACTGGCAAGGAAAACGTTGAACCAATATTTCAGGCATACTAAATTACTTATTACTATAAAAGTAAACGTAAATCACTTAGGTAAATGTCAATAATTTTACTACGTTTGCAGCTCTGAAATTCTGCCTCAACCATTTGAAAAGGCACGGAGTAATAGTGCCAGTAGTTTGGGGAAATTTCACCAACAAACAGCCCTGAAAAAGGACACAAAAATAGGCACGAAAAAAGGCATAGTGTAATTAATAAGGGTTTTACGGTTTAAATTATATACGTGTTTTAAGTAATATTCATTCAACTCGCGTTCCGTTTCATGATATTTCAATTCCTTATTGCATGACTTATTTATATTTTGCTATAATTTTACTTTCTCAATATTATAATGATTTACAGAAGCTTCTGAAAGTACTGCTATTGTTTTACTCCATTTTTTTTCTACCCTGTATCTTAAAATTGTTTATACATTAACTATAGTTTATCCGAAAAGTAATTAGAAAAAAGTAATTAGCAAATCCTATTTTTATTTCATGGAGTTTGTACCTGTAATTAACTCCTTTGTTGAAAAAGTACTTTGTTATTGTAATTACTTTTAAAGTACCTGTAATTACCCAGCTCTGGCATATTCTGCAAACAAATTTACCTTTGTTGGAGCTGTAGTAGACGTGCTGCTGGTTTTATAAGGCGCTGACGTAGTCGTAGGGGGCGCCAGCATAGCGGCCAAGCTGGCCGGCAAAACGGGCCCGTCCGGTTTGTGCGGGGGCTCCAGACTCTGCAACCCGTACTCGACGTACTCCTGCAGGTGTTGAGGAAACTCGGTAAAGTGCGGAATGGCCCTGACGTGCTCGCAATACTTGTGGTACTCCTTCAAGCGGCTCTTGAACCTGTCGAGAGCCGCTATTCCGAAATAGTACATTTTGGAACCCTCCGGTTTTTTGAGGGCTTCCAAGACGAATCTGAGCGCCAAGCCGAGAGCCACATAAGAAGCTACTATGCCTCTTTCGATGATACCTCCAAACAGTTGAGCGGTCACGTGTAGTTCTTTGTCGGGGTATTGCGGGAAGAACTTGTACTCTTCGAACAAGCTTCTCAACATGCAGTTGAACACCTGAAAAGTTAATTCATTCACACTGGCTGTCTGACGTCCTCTTCTTCCAATAAATACAAAATTTACAGAGAAAACATTTTGATACCCAGAACTATACAGATTATCGATATTTTTCTAACCTAAGAGTGGTTGTAAAGCATTTTGTTCAACATGGCAAATAAACTTTAATATTGAATAAAATGTGTACAGATATTGTAAAACTAAACCATAAATGGGGGCATTATAGACCTATTTCAAGTTTAGCTAAAGTTTTTGAGAACATTTTGAAATATAGAATAGAAACATTTTTGGAAAAAAAAACATCTGACTTCAGAAAAACAGTTCGGATTTAGAAAAAACGTTTCAACCCAGGATGCTATCTGTCATCTGACTAAAGGCGTGTTCCGTTTCATGCATTGAGGACATAATGCGCATATACCGTTCCGTTTCCTACATTGGGAGCGCATTAACACGCCCACTTTCATATTCCCCTCTTTGGCCTTGAGACATCGAAAGTGCATGAACTACTGCCCGTTCGTCTAGCAGCGATGAATGCGATCCAAGTTAGATCTGTCAAACTCAAAAGTCAAAACAAAGAGTTTCTTGTCTGTGGTTTCACGTTCAAACAGAAACCGCGAATTAAACGTTTAATTTGATATTTGATGGTGTCAAGTATCGTCCATTATCACATTTACCGTACAATGGAAGAAAAACTCGTTAATTCATTCAAAAGCATATCGTCGGTCTCGTGCCAAACCCACGAATGTGCAATTTGTCATTTCAAATGGGATGAGTTTTAAGAATATTCGTGCTTTGAAAACCTAGGTAAGTTTTCACATTCGCGAATTCACTTTCGTTCACAGTAGACAACCTGATAGCACTTTCGTAAGTTTATCAATGAACATTTTGGTAGAAAATTAGTATTTTACAAATTGAAGTCAGAACCCTGGAATTAGCATATTCGCGGTTTTGGCGTGGGACATACGATATTATTATCACTTGTATCAGAATCTGAGCTACTCTCATTTTCACAAATCTCGCTTCCTGCTCTTGCCATTGACACTCGTTCTACCCATATCAATTTATTTACCAGATTAACAGATTTGTTTTTGTTACATAAGAATTTGGTTAACTGATAAAGTGATAAATGTCAACATCTGTGGGAAACGGCATGCTCCACGCAAGCAAAATTCGTTCCGATTCAACCTACCAACGTCAATGTTAGTTGAAATGGAACGCTTGATTATGACTGCAACAGTGATGCGAAGAATGCATGAAACGGAACACGCTTTAATAATATACGTTAACATCTTGATTGTCAAAATTCAAATATGTCTATTTTTTGGATCTAGCTAAAGTTTTTGATACAATTGACCATAAGACTATTAATGAAATTAGAGAATATTGGATTTCGCGGCAAAGTTTATGATCTTCTCAAAAATTACTTAGAAAATAGAACTCAATATGTTGATATTGATGAAGCTAGGAGTGAACAAAAAATCTTTCAATTTGATGTGCCACAGGGGACAGTTTTGGGATCACTGCTATTTACTATCTATCTCAATGACCTTTTTTATATTAATACCATAGGTGAAATTCATACTTTTGTAGATGATACAGTTATATTAAATGGATGAAAAAACTGGCTTGAATTACAGACTAAGACCACATTAGGTTTTAAAAAGATTAAAAAATTGGTTTGATTATAACCTACTCACAATAAACGAAATATATGCCATTCACATTTTATAATAATCTCTCCCAGACTTAGGGCCTCTAATAATTGATAATAATAATACAATAGAAGAAACAGATAGTATCAAGTACTTAGGGATTATGCTTGACAGGCATCTTAAATGGGACAAACAAATAGAATTCCTATTGAGGAAATTGCGAAGTTTATTATCAAAATTCAAGTATTTCAAAACATTCATGGACATAAAAACTCTTGATATTCTTTATTTTTCATAATACAGTCTCAATTGAATTATGGGATTCTGGCTTGGCATGAAATCCCACCTCAGAAATCTTGATGTTCTTCACAAATGGTTTTTGGAAATCATATATAGTAGAGCTTATTTATATCCAAGTGAAAAACTATACAACGAATCAAAGAAAATGGATATAAGACAATGATTTGGATACAACATAATGATTTGTATCTACAAACATAAAACGAATAATAAAAAGAAAAATAAAGTTAAAAAAACAAGGTCTCAGAAAAATTTCAAATATTTATTTCCATTTTACTATGATTTCATTCCAAATCATACAAAAGTGATCAAGTCAATATGCTCATTCAAAAAACAAATGAAAAAATGGATAGAAGAGTCTCATCGAAATTTACTTCATGATATCTTTCACTTCAATTAACTCAGGTAGTTTATTTTTATTATCATTTTGTTGAATTTTAAGTTTACAAAACATATACCTACCTACATGTAATTCTTACCTGAAATTTCTCTATTTCTTTTTTATTGAATTTTGAATAAACTTTGTTATTATTATGTGGTGTTTGTGGTAATTTTGTTGAAAAAGCTACATTTCAAGCAGTAAAACTAAGAAAAGTTAAACTGATACCCGCACAATTTCAACACATTCGAATGAGAGTGAAAAAATAAACCTCAATACAATTGATGAATGAATATGAAAACAAAAACGCAAAAAACGTCTCGCCGACCTTGCACACCAATCAAAAACCAACAACAAAAACTTCCATACAGTCATATGTTTGGATCTACTTGTGATAAATAGAAAGCAAAGAAATAAAAACAAACCAGTGGCGTCCCCATCAAAAAAGAAAGCAGTTTTGTTTTGAGTTCTTGAAAAATATCCATCTGATGAGGCAAACAGTAACTAGAAAGTTCAGAGGTACAAAGGCTTTGATGTGTTTGTATAATGATGGGCTAGCTAGATAACATGATTGATGACAAATATGGAAAAAATTATCTCAGTTTCATTGAGCCAAAAATAACTGCTTTATGGCTTCTGCTGGGTTCAAGTACAATAAATAGCAAAAATTGGGAAAAAATAGTAAAACAATGCAAACTATCACAAAAGATGCAAAAGAGTCATCACATCCTATATCCATCCCCCGTTTTGTGACCACTTCCAAGTTTGGCATCAGAGTAAATAAATTATTTATTCATGCTTTTGTTAATAACTCGTACGAAAAAAATCTAAAAGAGTGTCAAACACAAAACAACGTTTCTCTCTATGTCAGAAGTCTCACCGAAACTTTGCCACCTCCGCATGACGGCAACATATGTTTTTGGTTTATTCTACACTAGCAAAATTTATTTGCAACCTTATTGATTGTGGAAAAAATGCAAAAGTTTTTCAAGTTGATCGGGTCCATTTTTCTGGATCATGCACTTTGAGAATTATTGCAGAAGTGTAGTTGAAAACTTCAAACAAATTTGTCAAATCAAAGGATATTCACAACGGATAGGATGATTTAATTTGTTCTCCTTACCACAGATTGTCTCATACTGCTGAAGTAACAATGTATGTTCTACCAATAAAAATTATTATCGTTTCCCTTACTCAATGAAATGTATTTGAAGTGATGAAAGTGTTAAAAACTATTGACTAAATCTGTTTAATCTCCAGATAAGTTTTTATGGCATTGAAGGCTTGTCTTCTATTCCAGAAACTACAGGAATGAGGTGACTAATGCTAAAAGAAAGAATGAACGCAGCAAATTATTGGAGCTAATGGAATTAAGAAAAAGTTCATTTTCATTTCATTTTATGGTAGCTCTCAAGACGAAACTCATGTACTGTATTAATTGTTCTAAAAAAGTGATAAATGGATGGTTTGATGTGATAGGGATGTTTTTGTAACAATGTTGCATTTTTTTCTTGTTCTGTTACCAATGTTCCGCCAGGTTTGCAGAGGGAAAAATGTGGTTTATTTATTAAAATAAAGCATTCCAAAAATAATTTAAAAACTCAAGAAATGAGAAAAGCAAAAAATTTTATTAAAATATAAATATTGTTGTGCCATATGCAGTAACTAAATATGAAAATAGACATTCACTTTGCATTCTTTCAACACTTATAAAATAAATATATTTATAGTTTTTATGATAAAGGTAAAGTAAACCTGAAATTCGCAAATAAACTATTTGTGTTGTGAGTAACAACTATTACATTTTCATATTAACAGGATTTATGAAAAATGTTAAGATGCTCAGGACAAGAGATTAAAAAAAGCAAATGTATTCTCATTTGCACAGGTTATGTCTTTACTCATGTATTGGTAAAGTTGAAAAACAGCTTTCAGCTGACACTTCACCATTTCATTTCATATGAATAAAGGCGATTTATTATTATTATTATTATTATTATGAGAGTATATGAAGGTTATAGAATTATTAATCACTGTGATATGTGAGTGGTTTATGCATGTTGCAAAAATTGTCAATAAAGGAAAGAAAGTAGTTATTTCAATAACTCACAAAGAAAAATAAAATTTATAGAGTTGAACAAAACTTTGTCTATATCAAGGAAAAACTGAAAGTTATCATACTGTTTTACACACAACTACTTGCATATTTTTTCTTAATGTTTTTATTATGATAATCAACAGATCTCTTCCATATTTTTCATTTGATAAATTGAATGAAATACCCGATATACCCCCGCTACCGATAGTGGGTCTCTTTTGCAGCGGGGGTATATCGCATACCATGAACTTGCGGAAAGGTATACACCGGAACCACAAAAAGATCGATGGGAACAAGGCTGAAGGAACATCAGAGGAACTGCAGATTAGGCCAAACGGACAAGTCGGCAGTGGCAGAACACGCGCTCAGTGAAGGAAACCACAAGATTCTGTTTGAGGACGTAAAACTTCTTGTCCCCAACCAGGGATACCATAGCCGACTTTAACCTCAACCGAATATGGAATCCCATTCTCAGAAATTCCAAAATAACAAATGAAAACTACGACGTTAAGACAGCAGGCAAAAAGGTGTCAATTAATGTTATCGAAAATATGCGTAATATGCGTAAGGATGCCTCTGAGATGCGCAAACGATAGAAAGCGACAAAGATCGAGTACTGTTTAATAAGGCAGAGCGATTGAGCTCCTGCCCCACCCAGGGTTTTGTCTACTGCGCAACCAATTCTCAGAGGCATTCTTACACTTGTCGATCAGTACCTGAGATTATTCATGATATATTAGCCACTCGCGAACGTTAGGAAGAAATTCCAAAAAAACGACGGCCTTCAAACCCGAGTGAAAATTGTGACACCGAAAACTCCGGCCGCGAAAGCCTTAACCATTTTGTCAATATATTAGATGTTGCGATATCCTCAACTAGTATAAGAATTGTACAGACTATGAAATATATTTGTTTACTCTTCTTTATTCATTAGTCCTACCGAACAAGCTATGAATCTCCTTCAGAGCATACTCTATACCTATTACTAAACTCACCTCTTTCTCTCTTTTATTATGGGAATCTTGGAATCGTTTCAACATGGCCAAAACCTCATCTATGGACAACGTGGGATTAGGAGGATGATTATATATCCTCTGGAAGTAGTTGTTGGCCTCATCTTCTATCTCTTTCGAAATGTGAGGTGATATGTCTGGAAACAAATTGTACTCTGGTGGCAACCTGGACTTGTCCATGGTTGGATTGGGACCCATCCTGCCCATATTGCTCATCTGGTTGACGCCCAAAACGAGAGATGAACTAGTACCCACCGGCCCTTGATGCTGCATCGGTATGATGGGAAAGGGACTATTAGAAGGTCCAGGGTTCAAAATCCTAGACGGAGATCCCGGAGACTGCACCAGAGGCCCCAACCCGCCTTGCAAGTTGAATGCAGAGCTGGAAGGGCCTGCTAAATTAATGCTGGCCAGGTTGTTGCTGAGACCAGGCACAGAATCGACACCTGAATGATTGTAAAGTTGACTCGCGAAAACGGAAGGATTTAGGCCACTGTCCATGCCTCGTGAGCGTAGAATAGTGGGTTGTTGTTGCTGCTGCTGTTGTTGCTGCTGCTGCTGTTGTTGTTGCCTAGATTTGACGATCAGAGTACAGGTACTTACTATTGTTAAAATGGCTTCCTGGCAGTCAGGAGAGACAGAGTTCATGGATTTCTGCAGACAGACAATCATCGTTGAGAGGGTTTCTATAGGTAATGGTGCAACCTGAAAAATACATTTTACAGAATGATTCAATAATGAGATAAAGATAGGAAATAATTTGTGTTTAAATGAATTCTCGTATACTCGTTTCAAACTATGATAAGACTATTTTTGACAACTCTGAAATTGATAAATTTGGCTGTTGGTAATTACATAAAGTTTTGCCTTCATATAAATTATAATAAAAAAACTAGTACTGAAAAATACTTTGACTGAATGCCTGAAAATTACCATAATATAACAAAAACAATTAATGACCTGGCTTTAACCTCCTAGCCCATTGAATTATATTGTATTAGAATAAAAATGGAGGACCACCTGAGATCCAGTTTCAAGGATACAAACCCTTCATCAGTACAAGTCACACACAAGAAATAGGAAATTGTTTCACAATAGATAGGCTTAAGGAAATAAAATGGATATTTGTAAAAGACTATATATTATACAGTGCGGCTTTTTTTAGTCCCCCCCCTGTTAACTTTTGAACAGTTCGACGTACAGATTTGAAAAAAAACCCGTTTGGAGGGTTTCACCAATACTACTTTTTGGTACAAAAAATATAGTGATTGCTCAACAGGGGGCGCGGGGGGGCACATCAACTCAAAAATTTTAAATGGCATGGGGGTCAAGTGTCACATCATTGAAAAGAGAATTCAATTCTCTTCACAACCATCTAATTTTTTTTGAATTTGGTTAATGAAATTCGAAATATCAAACATAAATGCGGATCTGAAAACTACTCATACCGCGATAAATTTGAACGGTTTGTTGTGGAATAATGAAACCAAAAACATTTCGAAGGGTATTACCGATACTACTTTTTGAGAGAAGAAATATTGCAATTACTCGACAGATGGCGCTGGGGGCACATCAATTCGAAAATTTCGAAAGGCATAAAAATCTAAATTGGGAAAAAATTTCTCAACAAAATTCAAAAACATTTAGATGGTTGTGAAGAGAATTGAATTCTCTTTTCAGCGATGTGACACTTGACCCCCCATGCCATTTAAAATTTTTGAGTTGATGTGTCTCCCCGCGCCCCCTGTCGTGCAATCACCATATTTTTTATTTTAAAAAGTATTATCGGTGAAACCCTCCAAACGGTTTTTTTTTTCATGTTTGTACGTCAATTCGTTCAAAAGTTAACAGGGTAAAAAAAGCCGCACTCTATATTATCATACCATGATACTACAAAATGTATCACAATCTGTCACCGGAATACCTGAGTGAAAAAATTGAATGTAATGAAAACTATCACCAATATAATACGAGAACTAGACATAATATTCATTTTGGAGTCAAAAATAAAAAAGACTGAAAAATCTATAAATCATGCAGGAATGTTAGCCTTCAACAGCCTGGACAGAAACCTCAAAGAATGTACTTCTCTAGGTTTATTTTAAAAGAAATAAAGAAATCACTTGCTGGGGGAATGACTAAAAACAATTTTTCCAAGATGTTTGAGGGCTGGAAGAGTATTAGCACAGAAATTTCTCAAGCATTAGATATTTTAAATAAGAATTTAGAGTAAAGTACTTTGTAGTAATTTATTTCTCCAACTGTAATTGGATGACGCAGTATTTTAATTAATCAAACCATCATTTATAAATGCAATTTCCATAAAATAATTACACCTCACATAATTCATTACCTTTACCTTGGTTATGCTATCATCGGCTTTCCCAATCTGAGGGCACCGTCGATGCAAAAACTTGATGCAAGCCAACACAAATGCATCTCCATGTTCGAGTATCTTATCAGACAACCATTTCTCTAATTTCAAGTACTCCCTTCTTGACGCCAGACAGGCCAGATCGATGATGAACGGATAAGATTGGGCAGACTGGGCATTCAACAGCATGGAGAGTGCTTTCAGATCCTGAGCAACATCCAGTATTCTAGAAAGCCTTGTTTGGTCACAATCTCCTCTGACATACCATTCAGCCATTGCGTGCATGATAATGGGTTTGATGTTGATGTTTTGTGTATGCCAAGCATGGTGCAAGATTATCGCAGAGTTTGGGTGATTTCCCAGGAAAATAGGTATCAAGTTTGTGAGGAGTTCTTGTCTCAGAAGAGTGACTGGTCCAGAAATTTGAAGTAAGGCTAGAACCAGAACATCTGGACAGCTGTGAACAGGTACTTTAAACAGGTCTTGGATATGGGTATACAAACCACATTCTGATAAACTGAGCAAAAGCTCCACGAGATTCAATGATCGCCAGCTAGCCAACTCTTTGCCGTCCTGTTCAGGGGGAGTTTTGAGAACATCAACAGCTACAGGTACACAAGAATAATCAGCAAAACAAAAAACGTCAGAGTTCTTCAAGATGTTTTGTACTAAACTGAACTGACCCTCAACATTTTGCCACCTCTTGTAGAATTGGTCAATGGGAAAGGTATCTGGGTGGAAGCCAAATGTCTGCAAGCCTTGTCTGATTGCACTTATCAATAAACACAATCCTTGTCTGTCTTTAATGACGAATTCTGGGTGGTCAAGCTCCGCCACAACACTGTTCCACTGAAAATTCGAAACAATCTCTTTGAGTGCTTGTATAAAAATGTCCATGTTCCATGTGCACCTTCCTTCAGATCCCTTGTTGAACGAACCAGGTGTTTGAATGCTGAGGGATTCTTCAAGGCCACTGTGTGTTCGGCACATCACTGAAAGGGCTCTGGCTACATTTCCAGGAGAGAGATCTCTGCCACCAAGTTTTATAAGATTGCTTCTGCATTCCTCTAGAGATGATGTCAGGTTATACCCAATTTCAGTAACCAAATCGGCCAAAGATGTGTCTAACATACCCCCGGATAAACCGGGGCCCTCGGATGACATTTCGGGGGCCAATTCACTCTGTTCTGGGTATACTAGTGGCGCAAGCACTACCGGTACAAGGTCTTTAGGAAAATCTCGTTGTAGAGTTTTAAGAAATGTTGTATGTATGTCGTTTGTAAGCCCCAACTCTTTGGGATTCTTGAGAACAGCTGATAGAATAAGATGAAGAACTTCAGGTGTGGTTTCGTGAAGGCCTCCTTCGTGTTGTCGGCTACTTCCTTCTGTATCAATGTATGACTGGACCAGAGCAGGTACACTCACTCGTAAATGAGCTTGAGAAAGATTTGCAACTTCGGGAACTGATGAATGGCGGAATGCTAGAGCAAAAACAACCTCTTGGACAGCTGAGAGGCGAAGGCACTTGCTCAACTGACTGAAGAACTGAGGTCCAACTTTGATGGTCTGAAACATACAGGTACTCACTAGTAATCAATAATAATAATAACAACAAAAACTCACCTTGTGGTTGGTCAAAGGGTTGTCAGTAATGTAACAAACAGCTGTTAACAGTGATGGTTTGTTTAACAAACTGGAACACTGTTCTAGTAGTGCTTGATTTTGGGGAGATGGGGCTGATATTTTAGAAGTAGACTCAGAAAAGTCCACTGATGAAAATAGACATCGGAGCAAGTGACGGTCCGCCTCCAGACCATGCAAAGAAACGAGCTGTCAAAAAAATGCACTGATTAAAATTGATTTTTCGAAAAACTTCCAAAAACTGCAGCATTATATGGGAATTTCAAATGGTTAAGTTACATTTTAACGGGATTCTAAACAAAAAAAACAATGGTCAAAACACCTTTGTTCCGCTTTCGTTACCAGTCGGTAATAAAGTGTTCTAACGTGACGTGACTTTCAGAAGAATATGGCGGATGTTCTAGTTTGTAATTTTTTCAGTCTCATTCCCTAGAAACATATTGCGGACTTTTTCTAAATACTTTTTTTGACTCACCTTCGTTAGGTCTCCAACTACTTGCTTGTAGTTTTTTTTAGTTAATGTGGCAACTAAATAACTTATTTGTGACAAAGTGAAAGACAACGAGTCTAGGTTCATAGTTCCATGAACACGGCCTCGAAAGCTTCAAATACGTTTGAAGCTTTCTTACGTATGCACGGGACTTCAATCCGCAAAGTCTTATTTGTTTTTGAGAAATAACTAAATTTTATATGGCCCAAGACCATCATCGAGTCTTTAATAAACTTTCTCCACTTCAATTTATCACAATCATCGTAGAACTCACGCAACACACAACACATGCACAAAATAAAACATAGTACACTGCGCAGAAGCCATTCATTTGTCGAATGTCGAAAAATCTGTCTGTGCTGTTGCCAACTTCCAAAGAGGTCAAGATAGTACCGGCGCAGGGTTGTCGTTTTTTGGGCCTTTTCAGGGTTCTGTGATAGGAAGAACCCTGGACAAAGAGACTAATGGTGGATTTATGTAGCAGTGCATAAGTTTCAAGTCATAAGGCAGAAAATTCGTCAATGATAGGTTGATCCGTTTATTCCAACCAATCATTGGCGAATATTCTTCCTTATGACTTAAAACTAATGACTTATGACTGCTGCAGAAATCCACCATAAACGTTATCTGACTAGAAGAGTGTATTCCCCATATGTCAATGGTGACACAAATAGGAAAAGATGAAAGACAATTTGTGAGTCAGAGTGACGTAGATGGAAACGTCATGGCCACCCACAGAACTATATCCAGAGATCTGGATATAGGTAGTTCTGTGTGGCCACCATTCTCTATAGACAGTGGCGGACTAGTGCACTCCGCACTCTTCGTACATGAGAGTTTTGGTGACAGTATTGTTCCTTGGTTCGAAGTTCGACTCTGTACCCATGTCCAAGTATGTCACTATGACGCGTTGATGCTACAAGATTCTGATTGGCTAGAGCTAATTAAACCCTTCTGTTAATTTACTCTTTTTGGATGGACATGTCATGGGCAGTACCCGAGGAGAATAAACATTATCTAATAGTTAGTTTAGTCTCTTTGGGCAGTACCCACCATTTTCTCTTGACAGTGACAGACTAGCACACTCCGTACTCTTGAAGCATATTTTCGCGAGTTCCTTTTTGATACCAAAAATAATAGGATTTTGCTGCTGCACAGATTAGAGTGCTAGTCTTTGGAAAAAAAGAGAAAATCGCAAGAAGAATAAACCATAGTTTATTCTTCTTGGAAAAGGTTATTCTTCTTGGAAAAATCAAACTGTACCCACAGACCTCTTTTATAAGGTCTGTGACTCGGCCTCAAGATCAAACGTGAAGTTTGTATTGTCAGCTGTCACTTGTCAATCTTGTCAGTTGAATTCCAATTTTCAAACGTATTTTAGATTTCAAATTATGATACAGGTTTTTATCAGTTGATGATGTTGATAGTAAATCAACGGAAACTATACTGCTGTGATAAAAAACAATGAATATAATTGAGAACAAATTGAACAGATCGCGTTCAGAATCGGACATTTTCAACATATCTTCTGACAACAATACTTTTCAAAACTCTAGTGCTTACAATTCTCCAGCTGCTATAAGAAGAACGGTAATAATTGAAGAAATATTTACAAGTAGCCATTTGACGAAGTACACATCATGTACAGAGGTTCTTGGTATGAATAGTTTTGACACAATAGCTATTAGAAATGAGAACTTGTTTCTTCTTTTGTAGGTAATAACTCATCTGGAATTGGTCCCTTACAAAACTCATTCAATCATATCAGATTAGACAACATTGATAATAAACGACAAATGAAGTCGAGAAGGTCATATCAAACAAAATTAGTTTCACAGTCAACACCCCATTTAGACAGTTCTAGTGGTGTAGTGCCAATGGACGTGGACAGTTCTTTTGATTGGGATGAGCGTTACCCCAAGTTAATGGGAACCGATTTTGAATCGTCATTCAACAGATCCAAAATAACAAGTGATGCAGGGCCTAAAGCTTTAGATAAAGTACTGAAACATAGGACTCTTACACCGAGGTCTACTAGATCTGTAGAAGAACACGTAGCCACACCAAGGCCTGCTAGAATTGCAGAAGAACACATACCTGACAGAGAATTTAATTTTATTAGTGAAAGACAGAGACAACAAGAGCTAACCACGCACATTCCTGTTCAGAAGAAAGAGTCTTCAAATAAACTGCTGGCTACATTTTTAGTTATGGCTGTGATAGTTGCAAGTTATGTGTTTGTGAAAAATGAAAACAGATTCATTTCAGTCAACAGTGATATTAAGATTGAAAATCTGCAGAAAGATTTATCAGAAAACGTTCATGAACAACCCGTTCCTATTGAAGCTGTAGTTCGCAGTTTGGAACAACTGAAAAACTGGCCAGGAAAAGTTAAAGTTCTGGGATTTATTGGTTCTCAAGGAGTTGGCAAAACTTTTGTTGCAAATATCGTCAAGAAACACTTTGTTTCTAATCTAGTTCATGACCTATTTGGAGTCCACTTGTCGTACAAAAGTCAGCAAAAAAAGATTATTGACTCTATAAATGATTGTTGTGTGAATTTGGTTGTGGTTGATGATTTGACTAGGAAAGATGATGTGGAACTCTTTGCTTTTGTGCATTCTCTTCCTAGGAACCACTTCATTTTGGTGATTTCAATATTCAATATCCAGTATACAAGTAATGATTTAGAGTCTGAGATTAGACATGAGGATATTATTGAAATTCGTGATGCATTTGATCAGTCAGGATTGCATCATGAATTGGTTCTATTCCAAGAGTTTACTCCTGAGCAAGTTGAAGGCTGGCTGAAAAAACAGCTCAGTATCCAAAATGCCACCACCCATATACAGGATGTAGTAACAAAAACTCTTTTGAATGACCATGAAAGCAATAAGCGAGGATTGAAGGGTCTGCATTCCAAAATGTTGATGGAGATGGGGAGATATAAAAAATAGTTTTTTTCCTATGTAGTTGACTAAATAATTTTTGTTGTTTTGTATTGAAATAGCAAGACTGATTTTTGTAAATCATTTTATTATGAATAAAACAGAACATTTATTAAAATATATCTACTATATCTACATATACAAAAACATAAAAGTAACAAGAAGATCAATCTATAGATTAAGAAGTAGCTAATCAGTTCTGATAGAGATACAATGGAAAGGTGAAAATGTAGATGGATGAAATGATTGTTTTTGTTATTGGGTGCTTTTTAATCTACTTCTAGTCTCCTAAAGTTTCCACTGATCCCACATAAGGAATCGCCTTCTGATCCACATGAAACCGTGTTTCTCTTGAGAGCAGAGACAGCTCCTTCTTTTGCTTTGGCACTGAATAGATCCTCGTTGACCGCCATTTTGTCGTGAGATATCAGAGCTGGGTGGGCGGCGGTCAGTTCTTTTTTCCATAGTTCTATAAAGAAAATAAATGAATAAAGTCAAATATATATACCTAACAGTCAGATCAAAATGAAAATATGTTCGTCTACCGAAGTTTCCTTCTCAAATATTCAGTATTTGATGACATTCAAAGTCATCAAATGTCCTCATTACAATTCAAATTTTTGGTCAGAATGGAAAAAGAATGATAGGGGAAAATTGTTCATTTGCCGAGTTCTGACAGATGGACACATACATCAATCAAATGGCTGTAATTCTGGACCTACAACGCGCATTTGAAAAGTATGGTATTTCAGGGCGGTGTACCTCAAGGTAGCCCACTAGGTCCACTGTTGTTTTCGTTACATGTAAATGATATCTTTTTGCTCACCTATCATCTCCGACATGGGCATACTTCCTCCGTATTCTTTGGGGAGGATGTCTTCTTCCATGTTTCTGCTATTCAGAAATTCCTCCAAATTGCTGTAAAGTGTGACTCTGCTCTTAATTTTATCGGATATGAGGGACATTCCGAAATCAAGGGCGAATTTCATCGATGGATGGACGTTGATACCGTGAACTTCTTTGTGTCGCATTGGCAAAGTTCTCTGGAGAAATAATAAAAATATTAATATATTTATTTACATTCCATACAAATATGGAGAGTCAAAGGATTAGATGAAAAGTATAGCTATGAAATGAATATATTAAAATATAGAATCGAATTGGTTACACATAAAAATAATAAACAAAAATACCTCTAACTATTACATAACAGTTAGATAGGTACATTTTTTAGACATAAATAAGACATAGAAACACATTTTTTTTTGTAATTCAGATAATGGGGTTTACATATTCTTTTACAATTTTTTTATTTCTTTCCCTTCAATTTAAAAACAGTTTAAGGTGACACTGCCTTTTCACCTACACCTTTATTGTCGTGTTCATTTAATTTTATCGTGACGAATTATTTATTATTATATGGAAATATATACTTTACAGTAAAATCTCATCATTACAGTATAATTATATAGGTATGGGCAGATTTGAGAAATTGTTATCAAAGTTATTCTTATAAATTAGCTGAAAGTTTGACAGTTTTTTAATTAATCAGAAAGTGCATATAGGTATATTGTATGAATAACTCCCGTAGAAAAATCAGTTATTTTTTAGCAGAACATGTGGCTAATGACCATAGCAGTCGATGCCAGAACACCAAAGAAGAAAAAACTAACTAATAATTTAGATGGTGAATGACGTTTGAAGGATCACATTCTAACCATTAGTTGATTAATCTGGAGTTTAACTGGAACTGAAAAGACTGGCCCTTAGCATTGTTTATATAGAAGATAGTCAACCTTATGGGATTATAATTAGATCAAAATGGATGCGACATGTAGATGGCGATAGTGAGCTCGCATCCAAGTCATGTCGTAACTTCAGTGATCTGGCCTCCAAGTCATGTCGTAACTTGATTAAAACAATGGAAAAGCATTAAAATCAGGGTTTTTTGAAGAAACCTGCATTAAAATGACGTCAAATATTCATGTTTGTAACTAATCACGCTAGATGACACTCGCGTTTGTATCCAATACCTTTTCCACAGGCATTGACTATGTCATTGTCTAAAGAAGTATAGTCGGTCAACCTTATGGGATTATTATTGGATGACGATGGGGTTTATTAGTAGATGGCGCCAGCACGATTGCCCCCAAAAAGGAGACAAACGAATGAGATGGAAAGTGTCGTAGTAATCGCGTAAAGTGAATAATGAATGGACATTATTTCGTGTTTTTGATTGGCTCAGTGTCCGTTCCACCTGCCATTTGCAATTTGCATGTAATCGAGAGAGCAAAGTAGCGAACTTTCGTGGTGTTTGGCATTTCATTGTTTTTGTCTTGTTAGGTCTCAGTCAGTTTTCGAATTCACATAAGTAGATATTTTCAGGGTGATTTCTCTTGACTAATGTTTGGGGGAAGATGTCCAACGTTCTTGATGACAACCGATGATTGGTTTCAAGTTATGAAGGTGATAATGCCATTTCCGACAGTTACCATATTATTTTCTGTTTTTATTGAGAGCTTTTATTTAACTTGCTCTGTGTGTGTTAGATGGGTATACAAATCTTGCAAGCTGAATTAGAACCACTTCCTCTCATTCTATGGAATTGAAATTTGTCGTGTTGGTTCAGTTCCGATGACAAAACATTAATGTCGAAGAAATTGTCCCCCCTGCCCCCCGAAAGTTAGATAGATAACGCGTAGGGTTTCGGAAGTTTTATTGACGGATTTGGACGTCAGAAATAACAACGAAAAAAAATAAAGTAGGGAGGGGGGATGCCCCCCCTTCTCTCGAAGAAAAGTTGGAAAACTAACTCGTGAAATTAAAATCGGAAAAATCTCTAAAAATCGTGAAAAACTTCTGACAGTCGAATGTTATGGTTTATTAAAAGGAATTGTCCCCCCCCCGTCCTCCGAAAGCTAGATAGAGAACGCGAAGGTTTTCGGACGTTTTTTTGACGGATTTGGACGTCAAAAATTGCAGCAAGAAAAAATGAATTAGGGTGGTACTCGCCTCCCTCTTTTCTCGAAAAAAAAATGGAAAAAACGCGAAATTATAATCGGAAAAATCTGTAAAAGTAGTGAAAAATATCTGACCGTCGGAAATTATGTTTTAAATAATTTCGCCTCCCCTTTCCCCCCTCAAAAGCTAGGTAGAGAACGCAAAGGAATTCGGAAAATGTTTCAACAGTTTCGGACATGGAAAATAATGATGAAAACAAAAATAGATCGGGGGGTTCGCCCTCCTTTCCTGTCACAAAAAAATAGGAAAACTCGCGGAATAGAAATTAAAAAAATCCGTAAAAATAGTGAAAAATATCTGGCCATTGAACAAAACGGTTTTAAAAAAATTCACCCCTCTGCCGCCCTCTAAAGCTATTTAGAGAACACGTAGAAATTAGGAAAAATTTCCAACGGTAAATTAACAGGCAAGCGACCGTGCAACAATGGCGCATTGATTGAAATGAACAGACTAAGAAACATATTCACAGAAAACTAAAATAAGAAATAAATAAACCTAAAAAACCTTTTGAGATAAAAGCTTTTATTTAAATGCACTAAAGCGAAAAACCCATAATTTTGTTACATTATAATATTTTAAATGATATAAAAGCTTGTCGTGTGAATAAATCTTGAGGTGATTTTTGAATTTTATATACTATAAGAATTACATATATACTTCTCGCGACAAACTTTTATATCATTTAAAATTTTATAATGTAACAAAATGATGGGTTTATTCACTTTAAAATTTATTTTCTTCTTTTTAGTACATTTAAATAGAAACTTTTCTCTAAAATGTTTTTTTTAAGTTTATTTATTTACCAAGTTGTAAAACCTAATAAGAGTTTTTTTTTCGAAATTAGGTACTGATATAATGGCATTATCTGCGACTGAATTTGAAGTTTCAGTCGATCGTTCGAAATAACCTCTATAAGTGGATATCCTTATCAAAAATGAAACTTTATGACTTCATGACCAATACGCACAGAAAACTCATATAAAGAAGATGAAATAGTTATTTATATATGATACAAAAATTCGTAAATTAGGACTTTTTTTATGAACGTGGAAACACGTGAGTACAAAAAAGCTCTATATGAAAATGTAAATTTTATTTCTACGCCTGTTATTATATTGGCAAATTGTAGCAATTGTTGAGTATATTTTATTCTATGAAGTTTTCATTTGATGACTTTCGAGTAAAATCTGACGCAAAATACTGTCTTTTGGAATTATATGAACGATGCGTAAAACATAACTTTACGCACATTTGATTTTTTCACTTACGTGTCCTGAAAAGTATCACTTTAGGCACTGTACGTGGACACTGCGTAAAACCATAAATATTTCCATCTCCCCGATGATCGTGCATGGTCAGTAAACTATATTTTTTTCTACAACCGCTTACCAAAGTAGTTAGCCTTTGACGCTTTTAGATCTCAACGCAAAGCTGATGTTTTTTCAGAAATGTTTTGTGACAGCTTTTTCGCTCTAGTGCGAAAATATTGAGGAAACGGTCGATCTCTCGATCTCTTTCGTTGAAAACGAACCTATTCTTGCATGATGTTTAGTATAGACAATAAATTCATAACACTCTTAGGAACTGTGGTGGTGTTGAGAGCGTAGCTGCTATCAAGCTGAAGGCCTGTGATTCGATCTCAACATACTTTTTTTTTCAAGCTAGTTATCTTGTTTTGTTAGAGATGTGAATTATTGGAGATTTGGATAGCTTATTCATTTGGGATTACTATTGAGTGTTTATTTTCTCATGGGTAATGTTAGGTGCCTATGTTGAATGAATTGTCAATCGTTTCTAAGTTTAAAAGCTGCGTTTGAAGAAAAAAAGCATGTGTATATTTCGAGACCAAAGTGCCATTGCCGCACTCCAAAGATTACCGCGCTCCTCGCGCTCTAAATACACAAATAACTATATTGTACAACAAAAAATGTATTTTAGGCCCGTGTAGGAGATGAATGATTTCTGGTGACAACCTCCTTTGAAACTCTCCTTATATGTCCATATACATTGTTGATAACATCGAACCATCAATTAAAGAACACCTGTCCACCAACACTTGAATTTTCCTTGAATTGTCCTTGAACTGTCCTACCCAAATAATTCTAGATCTATCGCATGGACGGATTCGGACATGAATCACAAAATTTGTCCTCCATCTTGAATGTTCGTATTGGTCTCCAACACAACAAGCCCTTGTATAGGTACCAATTTTTAAAGAATCTAATCAAAAATCGTATTCGCCATTTCGAATTTTGAAAAAATACAAAATCTACTCGAGATTCGCATTATGAATAGTTGGACAATGAATCATAAAAACTGTTCGCTATCTTGTTTTTTTCTCTTGTGAAAGTCGTAACGAACCTGAATGAATTTAATGGACACCGGCCAAATTTAAAGATGATTGGATCAGTGGAATTGGCTCAAAATTTCCACTGAAGTTTTGACCCCGTTATACCTAGACAGTAGATACTATACCTGTTACGTGTGAGTGAAACTAAACAAAAGCTTGTACAAATAATACTGATATATTATTATTTACCTACTTTATTGGGTGCCTTCAAGCACTAATGAATATTCTTTATGTGTTTTCAAAACATACCTATCAACTGCGATATAATATCGTAATAGAACATTTTTTTGTACCTATACTAAGGGATCATTTTTCAGTAAGAATATTGCTACATTACGTGTTTCATTATATTAGGTTTAATTGCAGCAATATAAAATTTTACCACTGATCATCATCTGATATTCGAAACATCCGAATGCAAACTTCGACTCGTCTTTTATTCTGCTAAACATCTCACCAATGACAATATTCTGCACATTTCTGAATGAAGTGAATGAAAACTGGCGTTCTATTTTAAAAAGAGACAGAAGTATAGTTTTGCGTGCCATCCGATAACGGCGCCACATTACTGGATACATTTTCAATGTTTCCAGTAAAATAGTATAGATGTCTCAGGTGACGGCCATCCAATGCATTTTGCACAGGGATTGTCTGACTATTCTTCTTTAGACAATGACTATGTTCTATTTAAACAATGCCCTTAGTGTTGTGGAATGATTTACTGTTTGTAAATCACGTAGATTTTATACCTATAATTATGATGACAGATTTTCTCCACAAAAAATGCGGTTTCATATTCGTATTATATATTCAGGAGAAGGAAAATATTCAAATTTTCAAATAGTCTCGACATAAATAGGCCTGAATTATGATAGCATTTTTTGCAAAAAAAAACTCGTTCGTAACCCCATTAGTGCGAATAATCTCGCATTTAACTTAGATGGCTGTGAAAGTTGACAAAAAAGAACGCCTTAGATTTGACAGATCAGATAGAATTTTGCTCGGTTGATTTATGTATTCCTCCCGAATTACATTTTTATTTAGATCATTTTCAAGTGATTTTGGTGATGTTACAAATTTATAGAAGTTTATTGCGTATAGTAATACTTCAGTGTCAAACTGTTGATATTCAGGTAGCTGAACACCATATAAATGCAGTTTTAGACTGGTTAATGGTAAGTGTGTTTTGAACATCCGTCATTTTTGTGTTATTTGTGTAAATTTCGATCATGCCATCATGAACCTATTTTGTAACGAATATTTGTTTTACCGCAGGAAAAATACTGAAAAGTTAATCAGATCATTTTTATACAACAAGAAAAGTAGTGCTAGTGAAAAGCATACCTAGGTATGGATTTTGAATAGGAACACCTTGCATACCAACATTTATTATGCATTTTTTTCACATCATTTCAATGACAGTTTTCGATTTTTTCGAAATATAGTAAAAAATTTAAGAAAAATTTGCTGATCATCCAAAATAGGATATAGTTTCAATATTGGACGCATATGCAATGAATCTTCCCAATTTAAATTTAAAATATCAACATGGAATGAACTTAAAAATTGGAAAATGTTGCATACATTGCTCAAAAACGACAGACAGCGTTTCGAGACTAACTCATACTCATGTTTGGCAGTTCATGGCGAACACTTTGAGCATCTACTCTGAATTAGTGCAGTTTGGAATGATCGAATTTGAATTTATTCAAGGTTTTTCAATTTTTAATTTTCTTCAATGTCCAATTTTTTTATTTTTCAAAAGCTTTTATTCAACTTGCCCTGTTAGTGTATGTATGCGAGGGAAAAATCTTTCAGCTGGCTTTTGTCCTACTTCTAGTTGTCCGATCAACTTAAACTCTGGTAGGTATTCATAATTGCGATGACAATGTATTATGGAATTTTTATTGGAAAAATAGCAGCTTCAGGATGGCGGATGAGATTTGTAATATTATGGTCCGATTCGATTCAGAATTCGATTGTGGGTGTTTTAGATACCTACAGATTTTCAGCATGACTAAAAAGAATTGAATGAAATTAATGAAAAAGCTTTTATACAAATGCGATGTGAAGAAAAAAGTATTTTTTTTCAGATGTGTGACGTAGGTTATTCTAAGGGTGACAGATTCGACAAAAGCTTGCCGCGAGTACAAAATAGGTATTCTTGCGCGGTAGAATTTTTATTCTGTTACGCACAGAATACTTACGTCACACATCTGAAAAAAAAAAATTCCGACCCTGAAAATCCACACATATACTAATTTTGATTTGAATCGGAGCATAATTACAAATTTTGTCCGACATCTCGGAGCCACCATCTTGTTTTTTTTGCATTATTTCTTACCCTGAAAACCACCGCATATCAATTTTGAATCGAATCTGACCATAATTGCAAATATTGTCCGCTGTTTTGGAGCCGCCATTTTGTTTTTTCCCTCAGAAAAATTCCATATTGCATTGTCACCGAATTTATGTCATATTAGCTTGCAAATGGAGGATCATAATTTGGAATAAGGAACACTTGTTTTTCCGCCAAAATAAAAAGTTAGGTAGCGAAAATTGAAATGGCTGAATTCCATATGAAATTATCTTTTTAATGATGTGTCACACTTATTACTACTTTCCCTATTCAAATTGTTTGGGTGATGGGTGACCAAGGGGTGGGGGAGAGTTATGACAGTTGAGGTGTTGTGATAGGAAGATGCCCCCCTTGGATTAAAAATCGACGTGTTTTTGTATTTTGTTCACAACACATGCGTTTTGTAGATATTCAATCTGTATATTTTAAAACTATAAAGAAGTATATTGGAAGTCATTAATTTTCGCATCTACAATATATGAGTCCCCTGTTTGTTTCATGAAGTCACTCCTTTTATTCCATACCTACCATAACTTTCTCGGGAACTGCAATAAATATCAAATGAGCTCTCAATTCAGGAAAAATGGTCGTGGTAAGCTGGTAGAGGTAGTTATGGAAAAAATGTATTTTACTTATGCCTCATTAGCATTAAAAACACTCCAGTTGCGCTCTCGTATTGTTCCTGACATGCTTTAATAATAATTCTTATACCTACTCTCATCAATTAAGTCTAATGTATCTACTTAATTTTCGTATTGAGATGGGTTTCAAAATAAAACTGTGAATTTTTTATTTTTGATAATGTGTGCCCTGTTACTTTATCAATAAGATTTACTATTTAGACAATGAAACATATTTATTTTCATTATTATTATGTGGCTAATAAAACACAAATACAGTAATTACTATTATAGTTATTGTCATTGTGTATTTATCAAATTTATATATATGGCAGTCGTGGCCGAGCGGTTAAGGCGTCTGACTAGAAATCAGATTCCCTCTGGGAGCGTAGGTTCGAATCCTACCGACTGCGAATTTTTTTTACATTAATAACTGATTTTTTTAAATCAAAAACCACATAGTAATAGGCTGGTCCTGTTTTTTGTTGTGAAAAAAGAAAGAAGTTTGGCATGGTTTGTCAAAGTTAATGTGATCGTTGAGCTTAAAATAAAAATTAGTTGCCTAGGAGCTCTGACAATTTTAGTTTTTCTGTATATTGTTTTTTCTAGTTTCATTTTGTTAAAATAGTATATTATGATACAAGTGTACAAGCAACCTTTAGTGCTTTGAATGCACTTTTACACAGATATCATATTCTATACTTTATTATACCTAATATACTTTCAACAGAATATATTTTATTACAATATATAATCAAGTAGATGATGGACTATTTCCAGTACGGTTTTTTATGTAGAAGATTGCAGGTATAAAAAAAACTATTTAAAGTTATATGGAAATGAATGAAGCTTCATCAAGCTTTTGTATTCCAAGTCTTGTTACATGGAGTGAAACTGGTTTCATAATTTTTATGCAGGTCATAGAATACGTTAACAACCATGAATATTCAAGATGAAGTTCATTATCGTTTCTTTTAAAAATTGAGGTCATAACCCAAAATTGTTCTATAGTAAGTAGAAACAAAAATGTATATTTGAAAGTATGGAATTCAAACTTCATATTCCTTGGATAATAAATCTATTTAGTTTGTTTTCCGGTCAGTCAAATATTTCCCACCTTAAAGATACGCACATTTTGGTCTGAAAAATCACATTCCCATGCATATTAGTGTTTTGGTTATAAAATGAAAACTAATAAAGCTATCTGGTTGTTCCAATGAGAAAAATTGTAGAGAATTGAAATAGGAATGAAATGAAATTTTTGCAACCCGATCAGATCATTAGTAACAGAGAAAAATTGGAAAACCCGGAAAATTTTGCGATTTTCTTTAATTATATATATATATATATATATATATATATATATATATATATATATATATATATATATATATATATATGAAAACTAGAAGTTCGGGTTGAACCGCGTCTGGAATTTGTTGAAATTCGACGTTTCGGCTCCGATTTTGGAGCCATTTTCAAGAATAAGAAGGATAGGTATAGTGAGGAAACGTGATTCTACATTGAGGTCTCAGTCTGCCTACTCCTCAGGTATTATCGCGTTAGGATTTTGTGACTTTACGTCGGGGTCTCAATCTGCCTACTCCCCAAGTCTCGTCACTGGCTCTCTCTAAGGTCTCAATCTGCCTACTCCTTCGAGAGAACTGAGGATTTGCGGGTTGTGGACCTATATTTATATCAAGTCACAAAATCCTAACGCGATAATACCTGAGGAGTAGGCAGACTGAGACCTCAATGTAGAATCACGTTTCCTCACTATACCTATTCTTCTTATTCTTGAAAATGGCTCCAAAATCGGAGCCGAAACGTCGAATTTCAACAAATTCCAGAAGCGGTTCAACCCGAACTTCTAGTTTTCAAATATCTAACCGCGGAAACCTATCCGAACATATATATATATATATATATATATATATATATATATATATATATATATATATATATATATAAATATATATATATATATCATTAAAATATAATCAAAAATGTTTCTCTGTAACTGTCCAATATTTAAATTCTCAAAAAATAGGGAGTAGGTATGTGGAAATAATGCTGCTATCAGAAGAGACTCTAACCAATGTTATATTTAAAAAAATGGCTTGTTAAAAGATATAAGTGTAAATTTTTATCCAAGGTACAACAGTATATCCTGTAAATGTCATAATTAAAGTGAATTTCGACCAGCTTTTATAGATTTTTCAGTTACTCTCACCAGAAACCGTGTTAAAATCCATGTATTCAACTAATATCTCACCTCCCCATTTTTGACAATGCGCACAGCCTCCTTGATGGTGAATAACGTCAGGTACGCAAATCCTACTCCTTGACCGTCTGCGAAATGGACATATCCTCGCACTTGGTTCTCCTCGTCTTCCATAAGAGACTCGTACACGATTCCGTGGATTCGACACATGTCCGCGTTCGTAAATTTGTCCAGATCAAAAACACCTTGACAAAATACAAAAATTAGTCAAATCATTTCCCAACCGCAAAAAAAAAATTCAAACGTGGAATTTGAACTATTTCAAAACTCCTGCTGTTGCAAATTCGACGAAAAATTCTTCAAAATACTTATGAGTAATATTAGTATTGAAGTATTGAAGGGAAAAATCACTTTTACTTCGTTTTGATAAATGTTATTTTTTCATCAACTTCAAAAATCAAAACGGCCTAGAGATGTTAATATTATTTTTATTGTTATATCTTAGTACTGAATGTGTTTTCTAACTACGGTACGAAAATGCAGAGGGTGATTCGTTAGGTCATTTTAAGAAAAAAAAGTTCCTATGAACATATAATTGTCCGGAGTACTTTTTCTTTTTGGTCTCTTGTGTTTTCTTCATATCTAGCTTCGTTTTCGAGAAAAAAATGAAGCTACTCTATTGCATATCATGTACACCTGCTTTGGAGGCCAGAAGAATCTGTTGAGGTTGTTGTGGTGTTTCTGAATTTCAATTGCTTCCCGGAAGAGTCTTGGGTAATAGGCAGATGTTGAAGAGATGACTTGGGTTTCTTCAAATTTCACTCTATGGTTATCGTTGTTGAGAGTATGTTCTGCGACAGCGGATTTCTGCGTGTGCCCTAATCGACAGCAAGCCTTGTGCTCTTTGATTATTGTTTTAAAGGAGCGTTTCGTGGTTCCAACAGAACCGAAGAAGGACTACAATCGAACAAGGTTTGGCTTCCAGTTCTCAAAAATTCTCAATTAGCTCCCTACCCACAAAATAACGGTACGAACGATTCTATGATGGCAGCTAACGCTATGGACCAATCAGATGAAAGAACGTCAAATCACAGGTATTTATTGAGACAACGTATAACAAATGTCAAGCATTTGACAGCGAATTAAGAAATCAGAAACTTGAAAATATCTGTTGAAAATGCTAACCACTCGTGTTGGCGAAACGTCGAGATCTTCTATAAACATACGTCGGCCTTACAACCCGAAGAACCACCATGTAAGTGACGATGGCCGCGAAAGCCTTTCACAATTTATCTGTTCAAAAATATTTATAATATTTTACAAAAACCGTTTTTTCTTTAAACTTCAACGCCCTGTATCTCAGAATCGAGGCAACTCAGGACATATTATGTTCATGGAAACTATTTTTCTTGAAAACGACCTAACAAGTCACCCAATGCAGTTTTGTACCGTAGTCAGTATCTTGTTTTTCAACAGTTTAGTATTTTGTGATTACTGTTTTGTAGTCCTGGGAAAAGTAATAAATAAATGTTATAATAAATGTGAATTAATTGAAGTTCTAATGAAATATTCATACTTTATTGTGTGTTGTCTCTTCATAACTTAGGTAACTAATTACAATAATGCACGTGATATAATGTATTATTTGCAATTTTTTAATTAAAATGGGATGTATAATAATAAGGAAAACGTTTAGTCTTTTTAATTGATTCAATTTTACCGATAAGAGTGTTATATGGTCATTAGTCCCACGTATGATGTTATTCATTCGTAAAACAAATGAATACTATATACCTAATAATATACCTAATATTGGATACCTTGAAAATATAATTGCGAGAGCGTATGAAACGAATAATAGTTTATACAATCTGGTTTATTTCGAATACAGTAATTTTTCTTATCAAAGCAAAATTTAATGGATACTCTTTACAAGATACGACATTGCTGCTAAGTTCTCGTCTTTTGGAGTTTAGATGCTCAACAGTCAACACCTAATTATTTTTAATTTTCTCAGTGATAACGAAATTTTAGTGGCGCTCTCGTTGATTTCAAAGTCATTGATGTCTCTCGTGCTATCTGCGAGGTCTTTTTGGGAAAAATAATCTGGAGAACAAAGTAATGGCCAATAAGTCAATAAGGTATTTTCACATTTTTTAAAGTGCGTATCTATAAGAGTCCCTGAAAAGCGGCGTGAAAGGCAAACACCAGAGACCTAGTATAGAATAGACCTCTGTTTTGGTATATGTATTTATCTAATTAATTAATATTTCTACTTAATTGAAAACCATTCTAGAATAAATATAATTCTTCACTGTATTTCACTTCACTGTATATTCTTTCTGTGAAATGTGGATTGTGATAAAATTCGGGTTGCTGGGATTCACTGATCGCCAAAGTACTGTTCTAGTATTTATCGGTCCTGGGGCCCTATTCTCAAATGTCGACCATCATAATATATGTCGCATGACAGAAAATATGTCCATCGCCTTTCTCGAATATGTATTGAAAAGAGATGGAGATATTTTGTTGCATGCGACATAGGCTAATAGACATTTGAGAATCGTACCCCTGGTCGTGCATGTGTATGTTTCCAGAGTTTTATTTATCTGCTAATAAAGACGTTTATATTATCCATCCAAACACGTAGAATGTTCATTAATGTAATAAGCTAGAAGCAATAATTTTCATAAATTGCAATTAATAACTATATCATGTAACGCCTTTTTTGCCCTAACAAGACAAAAGGAACAGACGTTACTATGGCGCGGCGGTTGTTGGGCTCAATCGATTCTCTCTAACGAGAACGACTCAAAACTCAACAGTGTTTCGGGCGCCAGTTTATTAAAGTGGTATGCTCCACTCTCCCTTATTCACTTCGGAGGGAGGCCCAGGGCAGCTTCAGATGGAGATACGGTACTCCAGGGGTCAAATAAGGTGACTAAAGACCAAGAGCGGTCAAGTGGTTGCAGGCTTTAATTGCAACACTTGAATTTCATGAAATACCGGCTGCTATGCTTACTTTCAGAATTCTAGTAGTAAGAATAAAAGAAGGAAATAGGTAACAATGTCAGTATTTATTGTTGATTCCTTGAAATGAACATTAAACTAAAATATACTTGAAATAATAAAATTCACTACGCAGGGAAGCAAGTTCTGCACGGTAAGCGGGTGTCGGGTACTATTCGGTTTGATCGGTCTAAGAATTTAGGTTGTACGGGTGTTAAAAGCAGGTTGATTTGTATCCAGAGTGAGGTACTCAAGTTATGGAAAACGCGGTATATCTCTGGGGGTTCGGAGTATCTGTAACAGGAGCTAATGTGTTCGGACTAGACAATTTGACAAATACACAGTATATTTGTTTTCTATTCTGGCTTATTTCACGGCTCCCGGCAAGCTAGCCACTTCGTATATTCCCGAATTAAATTGACAAATCCAGTTTTAATCAGAAGTATTTTCTCGAACAGAATGATTCCTTCTCCGTTTTCGTAAATTTCTGCGGTCAATGTCCGGCCAGCAGGCGATACAACACCTTAGGGACACTGAAGAAAACAGCCCTCTATAACCAACTCTTCCTGCCAGCGGGCAAAACAACACCTTAGGGAAGAGACGGAGTGGGTTTGATTTAACACGACGGTAGGAGGAATCTACTCTGATGGTGTGCAACGGATTCGTTAGAAAAAGAAAATACACAGATACCCCAAATACACTAATAATTCAACGATCCTATCATTCCTGATTGAAACACGATAAAAATCTCAAGCGATCAAAACAATATGAAAAATTATTTCTAAATTGCTTACGGTTTTTATGGGTACGGCTTGAAGGTCGATTCACTATCTGGATTTAACGCAATATTTCTCGGATTTCTACAGGATCACAAACGCGACAAGTGTGAGAAGCGCGAAGAGAAGAGAAGCGAAGACGGGCAGACGTATTTATAAGGAACCGGTGGCCTTCGGAATATGACGTAGAAAATTGAATGAAAAACGAAAAAAAAAGTCTGCTCTGACTTTTTAAGGTATCAAAAACATGAGCTACAAGAAACCGGAGTTGGAAAACTATGTAAAAGTTAAAATTTTTAACTCACCACAAAAACTAATCAGGTCGCGAAAAAAACAATGGGACGGGGATTCTTGGTGAAGCCAAGAGGCAATGTTTTGTACAGAAAAGAATTGAATTGAACGGAGATTTTTAAATAAATCTACAGGGCGGGTAGAGATTGTACGAGTGACGGTTTCAGAACTTGTCACCCTGTCAACAATGTTTTCTAACTTACTCTTAATAATAGCAATAATAGCGATAACAATAATAATATCAATAATAATAATAATATGTTAACGTGAATAAATCTAGGAAGGTTACAGGGTGATCCAACGAAGCATCTCAGCTGAAGGCCTGGTCTTCAATGCGGATAATAAATCATCCCATACAGGGTGTAAAAATATGCTTCGTTACAATCATAAGGAGTGTTAATGCCATTGTGATGAATGTAATGATCATATTTCTTTCTTCTAGGTATAAGCAACTTTTTTTAGCTGAAAGCATTGTACTTATTGATAACATTGTCACGGTGACATGAATATATCTGTTTACCGTTCATAATCTTAGAAGAGCACCACATACATTTAATATTAGCCATTAGCTCCCTGTTTCAGAAAAAGTGCAAACAGCTTCCTTTTTTTTCGTCTTACCTGGTCTGGTGACAATAACCCTTCTACCTTTGCTGTCCCTCTTGGGACAGGCGAACATGTAGCCTAGGTTGGTGAGGTCTTGCATCATGGGTATCGTGATGTCCAAGCAGTTGAAGGCGATTCCAAATGTCTGCCGCAATAGAATGTACCGCTCCAGAGCTTCTTGAGCGAGAGTTACGTGGAATTTCTTAAAACGCAAAAATCGCAATAAGTAGTTGGAGTCTGAAAATTAACGTGAAATTACTGTCATTATTTCGAAAGTACAACTGACTCCCATCCCTATTCACAACACAGTAATACTTTTGTGTCCCCAACAATCTCCTCCCATATGAAAGTACTTCGTGATTGGTATTTAACGAGCCGGAGCCGGCCCTGGCCATCTCACCGCAGATTGTTTTCTCCTGCAGCGCCTACTGATTGGAATGTATCACATCACCGCTCCCGGCAATTCGAGAAACTACCTAGACGTGAGTCATCGACGAGTCTAGGCTGTTCTAACTGATGATAGGCAGATATACCCAACTAAATACGTGCGAGTTGTGTATACCGGGTGACAAGGAAATCAGTGGCCAGAGCGCCATTCAATTGTTTTAAAATTTAGACTTTCGACATTTGGAATATCCGAAACTACTCAACTCCATCTCCCCAGCTCTAAAATAATTCGAAGGATTTTTGGAAAGTTCCAATAGATAGATAGATAGATAGATAAATGAGCTTCATTGTCTAAAATGTATTACATTTTGTCGACAAAGTATATCATGTCTAAAATTATTTGTATACCAGTAAAATAATAAAATTATAACAAGTTTTTTATCACTCCGAGTCTGTCTTTCGGTATGATTCAAAAACTTGTCTTTGTGTTTGTGAAGCAAGCAGACAATCTCTACACGAGTCTCGCATCTTCAGTTTGAAAATTATTCTCAAAGCTCTCTTCTGAATAACGAAAATACTTTGCATCAGAACCTGGCTGCTAGAGCCCCAGAAAGGAAATCCATACCGGAAATGACTCTTCCATAATTGAATAGTATGTATTTATTGAAGCTGCCTATAGATTTAAGATCTAGGCAATCTGATAATACTGGAATGAATCTTTCCAGTTCGAAAAACTGTTGCTCTAGCTCTATGCTCCGATTGCCTAAAAAACTATTGGTTCTGCAAAATATTCAGGTATCAATCATCACCTCATCAGAGTTCTCAACTTATGGTTTGATGGCGAATTTGTAACTTTCAATTTTATTTTTTTAAGCGGAACCAAAAGAACTAGACGTTTTTAATTAGGACGTTCTTGAGTCACTTTTTTTACAAGGAATCTAAATATGTCATCGTATTTTCCAAAGCGTTCTTGATGCCAGAGTTACAACACTCAACTTTGGCTTTTCTTATTTTTTCCTAATTTTGATCAGCATCTAAAATTCGATGATATTGTCAAGTATAAAATAATCATAAAATAAGTCAAATCTATTTAATCAAATTCCAAGTTTCAAGATACCTCAACTTCTAAATTTTAAAATCAAAACACTCTGTATTCATAATTCCATAGTTTAATTCTTCAAGTTCATAGACATCAAAATTGATATAATTACCGGATACAGAAATATAAACTAGCTCGAAATTCACAGACTTGCAGACGTACAGCGACCTGACGAAAAATGCAAGCTCATCATATTGTTTCCTTATAAATACACCTTTTGGGCAGGTCAAGATTCATTCATGATTTCATTTCTTTATCAGTGATTTTAGTCACTCGTCAACTGAGTTGAAGTCAACACAAAATTAATTATTATTTAAAAATGTTTGGCATCTCCCCATCTCTGGTTTTGCTGGTCACCAGAACATTGTAAGTAATATTTATATTTATATTAGAAATATAATAGAAAAGTTATTCCTTAAATTGTTGTGCAACCATAGCCACGTGTTTCGAGCTTAAGCTCTCATCAGTACGGTAAAATCAAGTGCGAAGATGTACAACACTTGGATGTAAAAATAGAAACAAAGGAAGTCAACAACAGGAAACCAACCACACATTTGTGGCTTCGGTTAGAGGACCTTAAGCTTTCAAAGCAACAACTAACGTCGCCATGGAGGCAGATATAGCTACCAGCTTGACAATCCTACCCAGGAAAATACAAATCAGGATGGATTTATCGAGGGGCAATATATAAAAATATAATAGAAAAGTTATTGGTTATAAGCCCTCAAATTGTTGTGCAACCGTAGACACGTGTTTCGAGCTTAAGCTCTCATCTAACCGAAGCCCAAATGTGTGGTTGGTTTCCTGTTGTTGACTTCCTTTGTGTCTATTTTTACATCCAAGTGTTGTACATCTTCGCACTTGATTTTACCGTACTGATGAGAGTTCAAGCTCGAAACACGTGTCTACGGTTGCACAACAATTTGAGGGCTATACCCAATAACTTTTCTATTATATTTTTATATATTGCTCCTCGATAAATCCATCCTGATTTATATTTATATATTTGTTCATAATTCATTTGTTTAGTTTTTGTCCTGCTATTGTAGCAGTTTCGTTCTTTTATTTCATGTTTGTTTTTCTCAATAAATATTAATTTGTTTTAAAAAATGAGTTCTTTCATTATTTGGATGAATGTGGGTTGGATGAATACAGCTAAAAATCCTCTCGAAAAGCCAAGCGAGTTCTGAGTTGCGACAATATCGTGTGATCGTTGCAACCAGGAAAAAAATGCTTTTCAGAAATGGAAAAATCCAATATGGCGCTCTTAAGAAAAACCAAAGTTTAGTGTTGTAACTCAAGAACGCATTAAAAAATACGATGGCAGATTTAGATTCCTTGAGAAAAATGCCTTAGAGCTTCCTAGTTAAAAACGTATAGATCTTTTGGTTTTCGCTTGAAAAAATAAAAACGAAAATTATGAATTTCCGTTTTTTTCAATAATTCAAAAACTAAAAACGACATATCAAATTTTCTTTCAGACAATTGTTGAAATTGTTTAGCATAAAAACGCGCAACTTTCCCCATGGTGGAGCTCGAATTACGGACACCCGGTATATGTTGGTTTGTGGAGGGTTGAACCGTATTTATTCCAAAGAAATGGAGATTTGTCAACCCTAAAGATTTACGGGCCGGTAGCATGCTTGAATGAGATATTCAGACGGATGTAATAAATTCAAATTTTCTCCGTATTTGACCGGGTGTCTGAACGGATGTAAGAACAGGGAGGGTAAAAGAAAGGGGTCGCTGGTTCATGAAGAATTTCAAACATATCTGTATTTTATTTGACTCACCCATCCGGACATTTTTTATTTTGGGATTCTGCATGATCCATTCTCGCATGGAGGCCAGCGCAGTCTGACGGCTATTTTCGTCTTCGCGCAGCTCCTCCTTAGCGATGGCCTGGGTTTCTGCAGACAGGGTACATACGTACTCGTCCGGGTCGGTAATCCATTGCCGGTCAGACATTGTAGCTGAAATGAAACAGAGAAATATCAATAAATAGCTTTTTTCTACTACCTCACTAGAAAACTTTATTTTCGACCCCTAAAGAAGGTAGGAAAATGGTACTTTTTCTCCCGCCGGGAGGAAAATAGTATACTTTTCCTTCCGCCTGGAGGAAAATAGTACTTTTCCTCTCGATTTATCAGGAAAAAGATGCATTGAAATCAATTTTGTCTCTTCAGCGAGATCTTTTGGCAGGTCGTATTCGCTAGAACTCATTTTCAAAACTTAGAAGCAACTTAAAAGGGTAAACAACGTGACAGCTTATGACAACTGTTATGTTTGTATTACCAACCAACGCCATAGCAACAAATCGTTGTCAACACGATGACGACGACGCAACGCTTACTAAATATTTTGTCATATAGCCGCATTATATAGTTCTACAACTTTCTGCAGTTGTTCTTATAAGTATGCACGCATTATAATTTTTAGGACGTTATAAAAATGACGACCTTAAAGGTAGTAGAAAAAACTATAAACATACCTCAGGAGGAAAATGCTTTTCCTCCCGCGGATAGTTTGATGCCCGACGTGAGATTTTCCTCCCTTGGTATGTAAATAGCTATTTACCTACAAACCAAGGGAGGAAAATAGTGCTTTTCTTCCCGTGGATAGTTTGGTGCCCGACGCGAAGTGAAGGACATTAAGAGCAAACACTACCTTGGTAAAATGTAAATTCGTTTTAAGCCCACAGTTTTTGTTTGAAAATTTTTTAATTTTTTTTGCATTACTCAATGTTTTTGTGTAAATTCCGGAACCTCAGTGATTTTTGGTTATGATAATCTTACAGAAAAAAAATTTAAATGACATGATGAATTGAAAAAATTTAGAGTTTCCGGAATTCTTATGGGACCACTGAGCCCATACAAAAAATATCTCTTTCTTGAAATTAATGGTTTTTGCAAGAAACGGATTCTACGATCGGGAAATTTATACCTGATTGGCGCTGTAATCGAGAACGGACAGGTGCTGTGTTGCCAATGTTCATCGAGTTCATTATCTCCACCCCCACTCTTGATAAGTATGCCAACAAACCTGAGCTGGAAGGGACGAGGAAGAAATTTGACTTTTCGGTGATGGTGGCTCTTAAGAAATCAATTGTTCAAATATCTTTTTCAAAACTTTATTTTGCTTACAACAACAATAATCATAATATTAACTATTTATAAATTTGAAAAGTTATTTGACAATTGCTATTATTTGAAATTTCTATTCCATGGATGAGAGATTTACCATCTATAAATAGCACCAGTGTTTGAACTTGTTGTCGGTGTGGCCTCATTACTACGAAATAGTTGTCTCGTTATCTTCATTCTCTTTGAAACTGAATTTTCAATATACGACTCCGCCACAGCAGAGGAGTTCCAACCTCCTAGTTCTTTTACCAACAGTAGATCGCCACCATTTTCTACAAGCGTGTAGTAGCCGAGATCTGCGAAACGAGTGTCCTGTGTAGAGCTGAGGATTTTGCAATTTTAAGAATGCTGCAATTTTCTTTGGAACAGCTCCAATAGTATGAATGCCCACAACTTGTTTTACAAATTTACTATTCCTGTAACCAATGAAGAATCGCCGATTTTCCAAATTTCCAAATTTTTAGTACAAACCATAGGCATCAGAAGGAAGTCCTTCTTTGGGATTGACAAATACCCTGTTCTTTTTATTTTTAGTATAGCTCAATGTAATCAAAACTCTGGTACTGGTGCTTTCAAAATCAGCCACAATCTCACGTCTACAGGCGCCAAAAATACCACACTATAATACAACCTTTTCAAGCAACTATGTATGATCATCTGCCTCCAACAAAAACTTAGTTACTTCTTCTTCAGATAAAATTTTTGCTTTCTTTGGTGTGTATCCATCAGACTTTCGTTTCATGAACAGAAATAATTTTCCAAATCTGAAAATACCACTTCTGTAGCTAATATTCTAATATGGTGTACGATTTAAAATAACTAACCTTGAAATGTCAATGTTGTCATAAACTTTCAAAGCAAGTTTCAACATTGAAATCTTGGTCCACAGCGAGTTGGGAGAATAATCCTCTGATTTTCCTTTTGTATAGGCTAATAATACATCTTCATTAACCATCTTTACATTCTTGCTTTTAAGCCTCTCTTCAAAATTTTCATATTCTTTTTGATATCGCTCTTGAGTTATTTTCTGCAGTAAATCAACACTCGCTGCACATGATTCTCCCAATATTTCTAAAGAAACTTGATTTTGTTCCTCAATTTCTTCAATTTCATCCATGGTCGTTTTTAAAACGAACTCGCTAACACAAAAATCTGACGTTGATTATGATGTTTTTGTGATATTGTTAAGCTGTTCCATGATAACACGATAATAATGTTCAAAGTCTACAAATTGTTGAAAAATATACCAAGTCCACAAATATCGAAAAAAGACAGAAATTGTTGAAAAATACTCCGCAGTCCGCAGTTATAAGATATGCGGCTCTATACAAAATTTAAGTGTTGCGTCGTCGTCATCGTGTTGAGAACGCTTTGCTGTCACATTGTTTACTCTTTTAAGTTGCTTTTAAGTTTTGAATGGATTCATCGAAAAACCCAAATGTTACTTATTTTCCGAAAATATACTTAAGTGAAATTTACTCATATTTACTCCTCATCGACAATAATATTACACATAACTTAAATAATTCTCCCTTAGGGAACACTTCATCTCTTTTGAGTTGAGACAAGCGGCCAATTCGTGGTTTCGTGTCACACTTCAAAAGTGTCTGACATCTAATGTCAATAATGTCAACTGTCTGTTGTCTAATAATCCTAACCAAATTTCTTACATTACATTTGAATCTCTCCACGTGTGGAGATAATTCAAATAAATGTTTAAACAAAATTTTATAACAATGACTTAATATTTTTATTGTTTGACGTATTTTAATGTGTTGTGTTCATCTTTGTCACATGTGACTTACATGACATGTTGTTTATAATTTTAAATATTACATCCATAGCAATCATTCTCATCAACACAATAAGTGGTTCTTCTTCAAAGTTTTCTTTCCATTAATCGTACAATTTTGCTTGTTACTTGTAGCTTCCCTGAAGATGACAGTATTCACTGTTGAAATATCGGAAATATAGTGTTAAAAGAGGACACGTTTTGCTTGCTGCTATACCCAAAAAAATTTCTGTTTCGTATATAAATATATATATATATATATATATATATATATATATATATATATATATATATATACAGTGTGTATATTCAAATGATTCAAGCATTGAGATTTGGGGGTTTTAAGGTGTTCTGAAACAGAATCTGGTGTTATTTTTGCGATAAAAAAATGCCTAGTATGTTTTCCCAATTTTTCACTTTTCATTTAGTCATAGTTAGCCGTGGAAAATGGATATACAAAGGTTACGTAAACATAAAGGTAGGTATTTCCGAGTACTACAACTTGAGTCAAAGAAAATTTCGAATTATTTCATGCTCAACGAAATATGAGGGTGTGGCTGCTCAAAGTGGGACACACACACATATATATATATATATATATATATATATATATATATATAATTTTAAAAAATGCGTTTTTTGAAGAAACTGAATCAGTCAGTATATCTGATAGGGACTAAGTAGTTTTCAAGATGAGCCTAAGTTGTTGACAAATTTATTATTTTTGAAAAACCACAAATGAAGAATTTTTTCCTTTTTGAATGTAACTGTATATCCTACCCAATTTCATATAAATTTTGAGTCTTCAATTTATCTGATTCGAAAGTTAGGAGGAGACTTTTGATACTAAACACTTTTTCATAATCAATTTTATATGAAGAATTATCGAAATATTTTTTTCAGAACTTTGGTGACTTGTTACAAATATGTGAGTGGACCCAAATTTAAAGAAATAACCAAACGTGTTTAAAACAATCCGTTCGTTTATCGAAACCACAGTGTGGCTATTGACTGCAAAACACTCATTAATTTTCATTATTATCTCATTCATTTCAATGATTCAGGTCAAAAGTTTATAAACCTATACAACGAAGAATTGATATTTTCCTCTCAGAGAAAGTCCGTATACAGATATGCTGTCGAGCAATAATTATTATATAAGCCACATCTGAATACGCAATGTTACATCACTGTGGCCCATTTATTCATATCAGCTGCGTAAAAGAGACCACCTAGCACTGACGACTTTCTGATAACCAATTTGGGTGTATAATTTGTGGCATAATACAGACCGGTTCTCTTGTTCATCTGTAGGCGTTACTAATATTTTGACTCCAACTTTGTACTTCCCAAAAACGCAATGATATAACAATCTTCCTCGAAGATCGTTGGAGACAACTCGTGCATGGCATCACACGTTAAAAGGTAAGGGCTACGTCTTACCTAGCTCGCACAAGTCTCTCGAGGACTTCTGAGGGTTGCGCGTAGAGGTACAGCAGGTTGACGGATTGGTGCAAATCTTGCAAGATGAATTAGAACCACTTCCTCTTATCCCATGGAATTGAAATTTTACATGTTGGTTCAGTTCCGATAACAATACATTAATATCAAAGAAATTGCCCCCCTCTGACCCCCGAAAGCTAGATAGAGAACGCATAGGATTTCGGAAGTTCTCTTGACAGATTTGGACTTTAAAAATTAAAGCGAAAAAAAATATGTTTGGGGGAGCTCGCCCTCCCTTTTCTCGAAGCAAATTGGAAAACTGGCGAAATTAAAATCGGAAAAATCCGTAAAAATAGTGAAAAATATCTGACCGTCGAATATTATGGTTTAAAAAAAGGAATTGCCCCCCTCTTCCCCCCGAAAGACAGATAGAGATCGCGTAGGGTTTCAGAAGTTTTCTTGACAGATTTGGACGTCAAAAATTACAGTGAAAAAAAAATAGGCAAGAGGGGCTCACCCCCCCTCCATTTTCTCGAAAAACGTTGGAAAACTCGCGAAATTAAAATCAGAAAAATCCGTAAAAATAGTGAAAAATATCTGACCGTCGAATATTATGGTTTAAAAAAATGAATTGCCCCCCTCTTCCCCCCGAAAGAAAGACAGAGAACGCGTATGGTTTCAGAAGTTTTCTTGACAGATTTGGACGTCAAAAATTACAGTGAAAAAAAAAATAGGCAAGAGGGGCTCACCCCCTTCCCTTTTCTCGAAAAACGTTGGGAAACTCGCGAAATTAAAATCAGAAAAATCCGTAAAAATAGTGAAAAATATCTGACCGTCGAATATTATGGTTTAAAAGAATGAATTACCCCCCTCTTCCCCCCGAAATATAGACAGAGAACGCGTAGGGTTTCAGAAGTTTTCTTGACAGATTTGGACGTCAAAAATTACAGTGAAAAAAAATAGGCAAGAGGGGCTCACCCCCTTCCATTTTCTCGAAAAACGTTGGAAAACTCGCGAAATTAAAATCAGAAAAATCCGTAAAAATAGTGAAAAATATCTGACCGTCAAATTTTATGGTTTAAAAAAATGTCCGCTTCCCCATCATTTTGTTACATTATAAAATTTTAAATGATATAAAAGCTTGTCGCGAGAATAAATCTTGAGGTAATTTTAAATTTAATTTACAATAAGAAACAGATAGATACTTTTCGTGACAAGCTTTTATATCATTTAAAATTATTTAATGTAACAAAATGGTGGGTTTGATTCACTTTAAAATTTATTTTCTTCTTTTTAGTGCATTCAAATAAAAGCTTGTATCTAAAAAGTTTTTTAAAAGTTTATGTATTACTTTCTTTTACTGTAACACCACTAGCAACCAGAGGCGTAAAGTAACCCACTAGTTATGGATACGATGACCTTAATATTTATGCCTCGGTACAAAAGACCTATGTAGGTCCTTGAAAGTGGTCGAAGAGTACAGCTGAAGCGAATTCGGAATAGTCGAATGAGTATTCTTCGGTTTGTCTTGAAAAAATAAGAGTAAACATTAAATTAAATGAATATTTCGGAACCTTTCGTGTGAATACAATTCAAGAAAAAGAAAATACCAAGAGTCCAAAACTACACCACAATCACACTCGACGCGTGTTTCGCCAACAAAGTTAGCATCTTCAGGAGCTAAAAGCTTACTGAGTAAGCTTCTTGAAAGAGTAAGCATTGTTTTTCAAAACAAACTTTTTTAAATGAAAGGTAAAAAATAATGAAAACGTGGAACTTTAAAAAATTTAAATATTTTCTTACAAGCTTTAGGCTTTATTTAGAGTGTGATGACATTTCACTTTTTGGCTTTTGACGAAAATATTCATTGAGGTGGTATATGTGCTGAGAAGCTAGATGGCAGATAATTATTAAACAAATTCTACTGCAAAAAAGTACAAAATACTTTTTTTTTATCACGACTGGTTTCGAGTTTCATCCCATTATCAAGTATAAAAACTAACTAATACAATTGAACTCTAAAACCTAGTTATATAGTTTTATTTTATAGTTTATTTTATAGTATTTTATAGTTATATTTTATAGTTATATTTTATAGTTATATATAGGTTTGCAGGTAAACTGGATGGAGAGGTAATTAAATGAAATTAAATGAACAAGGGTGAAACGATATAAATTCAATACTGAAGGTTATGGAAATTACCTGGGTTGTCAAAATTATCAATTAAAAACTTCGGTTTTTAAATTGATTTATCAATTTCCATGGCTTCCAACAGATTCAGTTTCTTCCCTTTATTACATGTATGTAGGATTCTGAGATTATCTTTACTTATCTTGTGTTTGGAAATAAGAAACTAGTGGAAATAAGACAAAAGTGTGTTTCTTTCGTTTCATCAAAGTGTTAATGAATTTCCACAAAATAAACAAGTCATCAATTACACAAATTCATTTATATACTATTGAACTAAAAATATGAAAACAAATTGTTGTATTCAGTAAATCATATGGAGAAAAAAGAAGTGAAAATATACCGGGTGTCTCATTTGAAAATCGAAATTACATATCTCTTCTGGTGCAATGGAAAGTGCATGAAGCTAAGTTATTTGTCAAAAGATGCAGTTTTGAGTTTCATACAGATCCTCCAAATTTTATTCCATTATCTTCAAAAATAAAAAAAGTTAAAGGGGACAACCGGTATGTATCTCTACTAATGTTTCAAGACCCTATGTTTATTTGAAGAAGGTGGCATTGTCTTGAAATATTTTCACTCTTTTAGCAAACTGTTTTGAAGCATTTCATTTATAAAAGGAATGCAATTATGATCAATAGTTATTTATGCTAGATTTGATTTCAAATTATCTATTAACAAGAACCCAAAGAGTAGAGGTGGGAGATACAATGAGTTTAGCTCTGAATGTGACAACTGGGGAACCACAGGGAACAGTGTTGGGGCTAATATTGTTTCTAGCATATATTAGTAGTATATTACGCATAAGAAACTTCTCAGGACACAAAATATGCCATGCTGATGATACAGCAATAACTTGGAAAACTTGGAATGAAGCGCATCGGATAGCTGAAGATTCAATGCAAAAAATCCAGTTATGGTTGAACAACAATTTACTGAGTCTCAATACAGGGTGTTTCATAATAAATGCGCTGGACTTCAGGATATGATAGCTCGTCCAAAAATATGAAAAAAAGTTTCTATTAACTTACCCTCTAAAATGCACCATTTTCGAGATACAGGGTGTTGAAATTTAAAAAAAATAATCGTTTTTTGCGAATATCTCTGGAACCGTACATCGCACAGAAAATAGATTTCGTAGGCATTTTCTACTCATAATAAGCTATGTTTTGTGCCGATTTTTTATTTTTTCAAATTCATAATTGGTTAAGATTTTGAAGGGGTAGTGGGTGTTTTTTTCTCCAACTTCTACTCCACTGGAAAAAGTCTGATTTTGAGCTGCCAACTTGAACCGCCAATGTTTTCTACACAAAAAAGGTACTCTTGGTCATAAGCTCTAAAGTTGACCGTTTTCAAGAAAAATTCACATTCATGTTGTAAAACATGGTAATTTTTTTTAAATAATTTTTTTCCTTATTATACAAAATTTATTTAAACGTTAGAACAAGTAGCAAAAACAAACGTTGACTTCCTAATTGCAAAATAAAAAAAAACAATTACAATCATAATCAGTTGAATTGTTGGAAATGTCCGCCGTTAGCTTCAATGCACGCAGCAATTTTTCGAGGAAAAATCATTATTTAAACAACATGAAAGTTGATTTTTCTTGAAAACGGTCAACTTTAGAGCTTATGACTAGGAATACCTTTTTTGTGTAGAAAACATTGGCGGTTCATATAGGAAGCTCAAAACTGTACTTTTTCCAGTGGCGTAGAAGTTGAAAAAAAAACACCCACTACCCCTTCAAAATCTTCACCAATTATAAATTTAAAAAAATAAAAAATCTGCACAAAACATAGCTTATCATGAGTAGAAAATGCCTACGAAATATGTTTTCTGTGCGATAAACGGTTCCAGAGATATTCGCAAAAAACGATTCTTTTTTTTAAATTTCAACACCCTTTATCTCGAAAATGGTGCATTTTAGAGGGTAAGTTAATGGTAACTTTTTTCAAATTCTTGAACGAGCTATCACATCCTGAAGTCCAGCGCATTTATTATGAAACACCCTGTATAAGCAAAACAAAATATATTAGGTACTCTCCCACAATATGTAATCAACCTCAAATCAGTAGTTTGAGATTGCATATCACTACCTGGGGTCCTATTCTCGAGTTTAATACACAATATATTTTCGTCTCTTTTATTCGTATACGAATTGGATGTCGAATGATTCGAGAATAGCCCACCAATACTGATCAAAAAACTGTAAATGCCCAATTATAGAAAAACATTTTCTCAACACTTGCGATGGAGTGAACATATAGCCCATATAAAGAAGAGAGTCAGGTCACTTACGAATAGATTTTACATATTAAGAGACAGACTCACTCGAAAAAATTCAACTTTACTTTACAATGCTCTAGTAGAATCTTTAATAAGATATTGTACCCTAGCATGGGGAGGGACTTTTAACACCACGTTGAATATCCTTCAAAGCACACAGAACGCCATTGCAAAAATAATCTTCAAAAAGAGGAGACTAGACTCGATCAGACTATATTATGAATTTAAGATCCATATACACATATCAGTGTACAACATGGGCTCACAAAAACCGAGATAAATTAACTCTACAAAATCCCAGATTCACTAGAAGTACAACAAATCAGCAATTCCAAATCCCTTTGTTACATAAAACACTAACACAAAAATCCATTATGGGCCAAAACTATACAATCTACTACCAAACAAAATAAAACAAATACGTAGTATCAAGAAATTTCAAGAAGAGGTGAAAACGTATCTAAAAACAACTCCACAATTTTTCATATATTTTGAATAAACGAATATTAAAACTAATCCTATATTATTGTTCCTATACTCAAACTCTCTACCTACCTACTTGCTTCAAACAAAACTCTACTCTTTTGTGCTCATTTAATTCATCACTTTCATATAACAAGTATTTGTATAAACTCGATCTTCATATGTACTTATGAACCTCTTCAAAAGAGAGGGCTCAAAAAACAAGCATTTGGTTGCTTAGCTGAGCCGATCTGCGAAGAGATTTGCAAAAAAAAATGTATATGTAAAACGTATGTACCGAACAATTATAATAATTATGAATTATAATAATATAATATAATAAATTGAATTGAATTGAATTGAAATGCAACAAAGGTAAAAAGTTACAGGCTGAGTTGGACAACACGTCGAGTGCAATAAACAATTTTTGCACGAGTTGCATACCATATTTTTTTCTACGTTTGTGCAAAAACCAAAAACTGTTTCATTCAGGTGGTACTAAAGTGGAAGGAATAAGAAATTCTTTGTTCAAACCTAGCTGCTAACAGTAATATAATAATATTCAAAGAAACAAATTTTATTTTTATTAAATTGTATTTTCTAGTAATGTTGTAATCCCAGTGTGTAATAAATATGATTGACAAAAATATAAAATATGCAACTGTTTGAAAGGTAATACAATCTCATAGAAAATGGCTAAATATGGCGTCGATTTGACTTTTATTTTTGTCATAATGACAGAACGCTGTAGCACAATGACAGATGAGTGCAATAAAGACTTTATTTTAGTGCAATAATAGATATTTATGATATAAGGATCATTGATTTATGATCCGAATTTCATACAAATTTTTATATTCCGATTTCTTTAAAAATAGATTTCTTGTTGCATGCATTACAGTAAGTAATGTGAACGTAGCTTAGTTTCAGTAATGTGCGTAGAAACGTAAGGTAACTATGGAATTTTTGGTTGTATTCTCATGCCAATGTCAAAGTTACATTTATTGAAAAGTTCATCAAGCATTTTTTTTAAATTCATAAGTTTAACGTTTCAAATGTGTCTATATTTTTTTCATTATAGTCCGCAGTACTCTAATGAATCATTATAGTACTCAGTCCTATATAGTATGTCATTTTGACACTAAAAATTAAATCCATAATAATGTCATTATGACACGTCGGAATATAAAGACTTTATTGCACTCAGTGCAATAAATAACCAGTTTTTCCACTAAATAGAGTTCAATGAAGTTTTGTTTTTTGAATAAACGTAGAAAAAAATATTTGCAGCACTTTTTCGCCGTGATCACAATGAAACAAAAATGTCGCACTTTCCTGGTAAATTTTTCGCGCCACTTAAAAGATTTTCTTCACTCACCAAAATTTCGATAATCCGCTCACAAATTCTGCTGGAGTGAATGGCGAACTGCCGCGAAAACAAGGAGGAAATGTATTTTAAATTATCGGGACTTGTTCGTACCCCACCTGAGCCCATTGAATTGTGCAAGGCGTCTTTCCTTCTCTCGCGCGTTACAACCCCGTTTACTTTCTCCTTCTTCGCGTCTCAATGCAGATGATCGGTTACACACCGGTGCGAAATTCGTGAAAAGTTTTCGGTCCGCTCGATTTGAAATTTTTTTTGAGATGTTTTTGTTCTCGCGTCAGTGCGTTCGCAGCGATTGGGCGAAATGTTGAAATTGAAGGTTAATAATTTTTTTTGTTGGTTACTATATATACAGGGTGTTCCAAATTGAATCGGCACCATGGCGTAAAAACAATGTTGCGACGCTGTTTTGAAAACAAAGGGATTGCTACAAATGGTCCTGTTGAGTGGCCCCCTCGTTCACCAAACATGACACCTCTCGATTTTTATTTTTGGGGATTTCTTAAAAAGGAGGTGTACTAAATGAAACATAATAATTTAGATGAATTTTCAAAAAAAAAATCTTGTAACATTCTTCATTACAAAAAATTCCAATGGAATTTTTGACGGACGCGACTATTTTCGAAGGTCTAATTTCTTGTCAATCTTCATGATTTTACAAATCGAATTTGTCCTTCTTTCAATAAATACTCCACACACATCCTTATTTACTTGTTTTCATCATTATTTAGCGAAACGCTTCCTGTTTTTTCAAAAAATTTACTCTTCTTCAAAACGTGAACACAGACAATTATTTGGATATACAACATAATGATTTATATCTATAAACATAAAAAGAATATAAACTTCAATAATCATATTTATCAACAATCACCTTATAATTGAAGTTTTATCCACACTTATGAACCGTATAAAGTACCACTTTATCCACTAGTGGAATAATGAAATTACTTTATTCCACTAGTGTAATAATGAAAAATACAATCTTGAACATCAATCACATTTTACTTATTTTCACCAACTTCACAAATTTTTATAAATGGAGTCGATAAACAATCGAAAATGCATAGCAACCATCAAGATGCATATAACTCCTGGTGGAATTACTTATAGCTGTGAAATTGTCATCCAAAACTGTTGATGTACGGCCTGCTTGATTCATGACATTTTTATTGCGTCAAGAGAGTTTACTCAATTTTAACATAGATGGCAGGCAAATCATTAACGATCATGATGACTTGACATGTCGTTTTGACAAACGCATGTTGCGTCATCGACATAACCTCAAATTGAACCATGTCATGATTGTCATGTCGAAGTCAAGACTCACAAAAAAATGCTATACACTACCCTAACTTTTACGAATGACAGAAAAACACAAGAACAAATAAATAACAATAACCCAACAACTAAAAACGTCGCAAAACTACCGAACTGAGCGAAAAGTATTAAAAGAACAGAAAAATCACACGATAAATACCAATATGCAATGTAATTGACATATAACCTCAAAATAATGTTAACGTTCAAAAACTCAAAAAATTTATCTAGTAGGCACTTTGGATTGTTGGAAACTCCACTATATTCGACAGCGTCATCCATTGACGAATGGAACAAACTCTATTGACGCAATTACAGGATCAAGAACTTTAGTTGAAACAAAAGCGAATCAGTAAACGCACCAGGAGTTATATGCATCTTGGCAACCATTCAACACGTCCCGATATTTTTGTATGTTATTTCAATGATTTTTGAGGAGGTGACAGCCGCTGTCAGAGAAAAACGTCAAATCATTTTGTGATGAAAAATTTCCGCGATTCTGATTCTAAATGAATGTGATTGTGAATAAAACGTTGTATTGTATGCGTGTTTTAGATACATTTTATTTGCTTAAGAAATTTTAACGCTCGAGCTTCGCTCTCGCGTTTAAACATTCTTGCGCAAATAAAATGATATCTAAAACACTTATACAATAAATAAATATTATAATACAAGAAATAAAAATAGTGTTACAATAAAAAGTAAAGTTAAAAAACATGGTCTCAGAACAATTTGAAATATTCATTGCCCTTTTACTATGATTTGGTTCCATATCATATAAAAACGATCAATTTATTGTTCTCTTTCAAAAAACAAAAAAAAGGATTCATGATTTCCTTCACTTCAATTGATTCAGATAATTCATTTTTCATTATCATTTCGTTCTATTTCAAAAAATTTACAAAACATGAATGAATGAATACCAATATGTAATTATTCTTACCTGTAATTTTCTCGCAATAAGTTTTAAACTTCGTTGGTATAATTACACCGTTTATTCACCTTTTTATACAAAATTTATATAATGCTTGTTTATCGAATTTTGAATAAACTTATATTATTAGATAATAACATTATATTATTCTGAATTTAGTTTTGTTAATTTTAGGTAGGTTCGAATATCTTTCGTTGACAAGGACTTTTATCAATAATAATATCAGGACTCACTCCATGAATGCAAATTTAAATTAAAATATCACTATTTGCATAATTATTGTTTCATTCATTCTGAATAATTATATCTCATTAATATCTGACAGATAAATTTCTTGTTTGCATCGCTTGTAAATGTTTTTGAATATACCTAATATATTGATACATTGCCATCACTCATGCAATTGAAATTCCCATGCATGGCGTTTTTAGAAACAGTCTGAGCAAAATTCAATTTTGTTATAGTCAGTTATATGAAATACAGGGCGTTCCATTTGAAAAATATTACTTTCAGTGTTTTCAAAAACTTCCAAATGACAAGAGATTTTTATCACTCTGATTAAATTGATTATTTGATTTCGAAAAATGAAGAGGAAATAAATATTTTCAATTTACCCAAAATATACAGCGTGTCCACTCGAGTTTGAAAACTTTTTAATTTTTTGTTTTAGGGAAAAAACTCAATCTTCGTGAAAAGTCATGTTCTAAATCTGACTTGGGATAATCGATGCACAAAATTAATCAGTCGTATACGAGGTTTGGTAAAAAATTTGCATTTGGTACAAGAGAGTATATTTACTTTTATTTTATGACAATATCGAAAACTGTTGATATGAAAAGTTTTTCAGAATTGAAAATCATTTTCAAATACGCTATTTTAAATCGATTGTTTATGATGACGCTTGCTAAAGATTTGGTAAGTTAGGAAAAATCTGAGATCCTTTACTCCACTGGGTCTTAAAGATAGATATTTTCTGACCAACCTCAAAGGTTTTAGTTGCGGGTATTTTAACGAGTAAACAACCACCCTTAACGTCTATGTCGTTTATAGTCATTTTAAAAAGTTTATCTCTTCTTGGTCACCCGAAAGCACCCATTTTTAAAACTACTTTATGTAATGAGTAAATTTCATCTAAAGCTTCTCTAATAAATGTAAGAATATGATCTGTTGTCGAAACCTTGGATTTTTTTGGAATATATTCTCTGTATTCCATTTTAAAAAATGGTATTTGCTGTGAAAAATGGGAAATGTTGGTATTTTCTTTGACTGTTAGTATGTATAGACTTTAAAATAGAATATTGCGTCCACAATGAATTTGGAAAAAAATTCGGGCTAAAATAAAAAAAAAAACATAAACTAAACAAAAGAAAACTCAAATAACATACCCATTCCTGAAAGTACGCCAATAACACTATCTCATCTATGGCAATAATTTCAGTTTTCAATTTCCATTGAATAAATAGTAAACCTTGTCGTACAAAGGTCTGGATTGTTCCAGCAATACATTTTCATTTTGGAATATATTCTCTGGATTCCATTTTAAAAAATGGTATTTGCTGTGAAAAATGGGAAATGTTAGTATTTTCATTGACTGTCAGTGTATAGATTTTAAAATAGAATATTGCGTCCAGAATGAATTTGGAAAAAAAAATTCGGACTAAAATAAAAAAAAAACATAAACTAAACAAAAGAAAACTCAAATAAAATACCCATTCCTGAAAGTACGCCAATAACACTGTCTCATCTATAGCAATAATTTCAGTTGTCAATTTCCATTGAATAAATAGTAAGCCTTGTCGTACAAAGGTCTGGATTGTTCGAGCAATACATTCTCTTTGCCATTTTTTAGTACATCGGTATTTATTTGCATTACTTTTACAATACGCATATAACACAAATCAGCAATGACAGTTTATTAAATATAATGAAACAATGACAACAATATTCAACAAACGCCATGCCTACTGTATATAAGAAAAAAAGTAGAAAGAAAATGCTAGGAGGAATGAACCGATTTGAAAATCGGGTTTTCATTGAAATAAAAATAAATTTTTCTTGAAAAATAAAATCTTGTATGTACCACGAGCTTTACTAGATCCTAACGATCATCAGGCATTATTCACGCCTCAGGCCAGAGGCTATCGGGCTGAATCGTGTTACCCTCCGGGCATTAGGATCTATATAACACACTTGATGCATAAATAAGTATTACTTCTTTCACGAGTAAACTGATGAAGATCCAGAAATAGAATTCGGGGAAAACATGCTGAACAGCAAACTCTTGCTTTGTTCTGAGATCAAGCAACATTTTGTTTGAGTGGTGAGCTCAGTAGATATCTATCGAATTTGTTCTAGAAGCAATCCCTGTTGGACGCAAAGACCATACCAGTAACTGGACCATTCTTCGTTGGAGGTACTTTTACTAGACCTCGGTATATGGATGCTAGACTTGGTAAGTCGGATTTTAGAAATATTAGTCTGAATTTCGAGATAATATGTTGGAATGGTGAAATTTTGAATTATTAAGTACGTTGAAATTACCACGTAGCATGGTTGCGTCCAAATGACGTCCTAATTTGGCCATAGAATGACCAAACTAACGTAAAAAAGGACGTTATGAGACTCTGTGAAGACATCAAAATATCACAACCAAACGACGTCAATTTATAGGGCGTCACTTTGATTTCTGGATAATGACCAAATTAGGACCTGTTTTTGAAGCCCTACAGGTTCATCAGAAGTTAGTCGTATGACCAATATGAGCCTTTTTTTTCAACATTCTATGTTTATGTAAAATGTAAAAAATAAAGAGAAAAACGAAATATGTCAGTAATACTTCTGAGCTTATGTTGATGATGATATCACATTTTGGTCTGTGATCTTTGTTTTTTCATTTTGTGAGACTGATAATAGAAGGGAGTTCAGATATCATTTAGAAATGCACGTACTGAAACAACATTTCCTGAAGACGTAAATTTATAATAATAAATTTGACTTTGTAGGGACGTTGTTTTGACTTACAGCAATAATCGGCATTATGACGTCATAAGTAGGTCCCATTTTGGTCGTGGACGTCATGGACCAATAGTGACTCGAATAATACGTCATTTGAGTAACCTGTGCTACCTGGGAAATGAAATTTGAAAAAATTCAAATTGATAAGGCTCTCGTAGTTTTTTTCTACAATATTTTGCTCCAATTTCAGGTTGGATTTTAACCCCAGCGATATTATGTTGGTAGTTTGGATGTGACGACTTAAGGATACAATCTGCAGTGAACAATATTATATCAGATATTCTTCTTGTCGTGTTTGATATACCTGTCTCCATTATAGAAATGCCTTGGAATAGGATGATGATATATTGAAAATGTTTGATACAATTTTGAGAATCATTGTCAGAATAATGGATTTTCATGGAGTACCAGCTGTTTCTATTCAAGAATTTAGAAGGTTAGTCTTTTTGCAGAGCAATTGAACATTCGAAACAACCGCCGAGTTATTCAACATTAAGCCAAATAGCATTTTGATAGCATTTCGATACTATCAATGACAGTTTATGAAATTACAAAATATTGTTGAACTTTTGGCGAAATGTGACCACTCTCAAGTATTTCAATGAACTAAATCACAATTTTTCTTCTGAATCGTTGCCTGATGAATTACAATTGTCATTGGTTATCATAAATACGATTGCAATGAATGAAGATTTTAAAGGTAATCAGTGCATTGCTTTTATGTGAAAAGAGTAATGTCTTGACGCTGTTTATTATGACAGCAGGAGTAAATTATAGCTCTTGTGCAGGAGATGCAAAAAATAATTGATGATTACGTAAATGGTTAGAAATTTGTAGGTGATTTGATATTATTTCATAATTATTTATAACAACTACATCACTTTTTTGAAATATACGCTAATCTTTACCGTTCTTTATCAGCAAAAAATGTGTTTCACAATTTGAATACCTACTATATCATGTTGAATGTTCAAATGTCAAACAATCACCAGAAATCATGAAATAATTAAAACAATATGTTTTTTTTTCTATTTACGTTCCTTAAAATGTAATAAACATTCTATATTTTCACAGAGACAATAAAAATTGTTTCAGAATTTTCAGTAATTCAAAAGAGAATAGAAAATGGAAAGGATACAGTTTTGAATTTTTTTTCAAATTTTTTGAACCCAATGGGATGTTATGCTCCAATCAAATCCGAAGAAATATTATTAAAATGTTTGGTCCAATGTAATATAATTCATTTTCAACCTTGCAAATAATATTAACAATAATACAATTTTTCATGCGGTACAGCTGAGCAAATCTAGCTATGCCTCTGAATATTGGACCAGCCGGTGGAGTGGGGCGAAAGGTCATGAAAGTTATTAGTGGAATGTTACCCCATCCCCTAAGTTTATCGTTCGCGTATCTCATTCTCATTTATTAATGAACTTAGTATATTTCTCGTCATTATTTTTACGATTTGTTTTCCAAAATAAATTAACTTAAAAAAATATTTTTTGAGAAAATCTTTTATCTAAATGCACCAAAAAGAAAAAAAAATAAAGTGAATTAAACCCACCATTTTGTTACATTATAAAATTTTAAATGATATAAAAGATTTTTGCGAGAAGTATCTATGTATTTCTTATTGTAAATTAAATTTAAAATTACCTCATGAAATTTTTCCGAATTTTTATGCTTTCTCTATCTAGCTTTAGAGGGAGGAAGAGGGGTACATTTTTCTGGAAACGTATTATTCAATGGTCAGATAATTTTCACTATTTTTACGGATTTTTTCGATTTCTATTTCGCGAGTTTTCCTAATTTTATTCGTGACAGGAAATAAGGGCGAGCCCCCTGATCGATTTTTTTCATAATTATTTTCCATATCCGAAACTGTTCAAACATTTTCCAAATTCCTTTGCGTTCTCTATCTAGCTTTTGAGGGGACAGGGGGGGGGTGAAATTTTTTGTATCCATAATATTCGACGGCCAGATATTTTTCACTATTTCACGGATTTTTTCGATTTCTATTTCGCTAGTTTTCCTAATTTTTTTCGTGACAGGAAAGAAGGGCCAGCCCCCTGATCGATTTTTTTCATAATTATTTTCCATATCCGAAACTGTTGAAACATTTTCCAAATTCCTTTGCGTTCTCTATCTAGCTTTTGAGGGGACAGGGGGGGGGGGTGAAATTTTTTGTATCCATAATATTCGACGGCCAGATATTTTTCACTATTTTACGGATTTTTTCGATTTCTGTTTTGCGAGTTTTCCTAATTTTATTCGTGACAGGAAAGAAGAGCCCCCCGATCGATTTTTTTCATAATTATTTTCCATATCTGAAACTGTTCAAACATTTTCCAAATTCCTTTGCGTTCGCTATCTAGCTTTTGAGGGGGACAAGGGGGTGGTACTTTTTGGATCATAATATTCGACGGTCAGATATTTTTCACTATTTTTACGGATTTTTTCGATTTTAATTAAGCGAGTTTTCAACTTTTTAGAGAAAAAAGGGGGGGCGAGCCAACCGTACCTTATTTTTTTTCGCTGTAATTTTTGACATCCAAATCTTATGTTTTATGTTCAATATCAAGAAGGCTTGTATCAAAAACTTGAGAACTATATTTTCGTTTGTCATAATTCTGTTCGTTTTATGCAGAAACATATTCAGTTACGATACAGATGGTAATATTATTTAGAAATGAGAAATTGAACTTCAACATGTTAGCTACCGTGGATCTTTTTTGATACACTTAGTTAAAACATTGTGTTTCTAAAAAGATACAACGACTAAATTTCGTTGACTCACATACTCAATGTACATTTTAGATGAGGATTTATATACAATTTCCTTCTGAAACTATTTCTAAAATTGAATGCTCTGTATGAGGGAGTAAATACTTTGAGTAAAAAAGAGATCAAAACAAAAGGAAAATTATAATAATTGAGAATATTGGTTCAGCAAAGATCACTGAAAGTTGACTGAGAAAATTTATCAAGATCATAAAAAACATGTTGATGTAGTAAGTTTTTTAATTATTTTTTTCAACGTATTCAACGAGAAGAGTTAGGAAGATGATTACAGATTTTTGGTCCCCTATACTACTATACTATATGCGCATTCGGTTGTATCTATAATTTGGTAGGATGACTAATTGATTTCTTGTTGGATAATGGTGTCTATCTGCGGGTCGATCCAGAGTTTCTGTTTTTATGGATCAAGAGAGATATGTTGTAGATATACAGATTTGAAAGGACGAATATTTTGTGGTCATTAAAATAGTTCCTACATGAGTCCCTGAAGTCGAGTCCAAAAAGCGTTTGAATAGCTCTATTTTGAATTACAAAAGTTTTATGCGAGATATTTCCGAACCCCAAAATTCGATACTATATTGCAAGAGACTGTGGAAGATGACAGTTGTATACATTGGTAGATTATTATGTGCTTTATTTTCATAAGAGTTGTTTTGTCATTATCGAAAACAAACATGAATGCCTCAAGCACAACCATTAACCAGAAACAAGACTGAATAATCAGAATATTCACGAACGATGACCCAGTTAAGAATCCATAATGACTCACTTGCTAGACCATTGAAAATCTATTACCAATTACATAATACCTTACTCAATATCAACGCAAAAATGTGAGAGATACTGTTCGTTATTTACGTAGAAATGAGAAAGTATTCAACGCACAAGAGGGAACTCAGGTGATACGACTGTCGATCGTCTTTTAGTCTGGTGAATTTAGGTAACTATGAAAATATATAATTAATATAGTTGTGATTTTCATACAAAATATAGATTGTTAGAAAATTGAGAATGAGTCATTCCGTGAAAATGCTTCTGCTCTGACTTCGGCATTGTGACTGAAATCATATTATTCTTAGCAAAGTAGCCATTGAGCCTCTGGGAAATGTCATTTTGTGACAGTATTTTCGCTCTAGAGCAGGACATCCTGTAGTGCTTAGATAACTTTGTTTGATGGAAAATAGCGACTAAATTCCAACTTTCAGTCGCAGATGATTCCACAACTGAATTTATGAACATCCTGTTCATATTTTCAATGAAATCAACATGCCATGCCCATGACAGGTTTTACAACAAAAAATATTTTCAAAGTTTCACCGCACAAGAAGTAGTCCAACAATTCCTCATTACTGTGTGAAATTGCTTCTGAAGAGTATGTTTTCCAATTCTTCCGACCTCAATTATCTGAATGAAAATGCAAATTTTCACTTTCAGATTTTTTCTCTCAAGTTATACAGGGTGTATCTAAATAACACCGAAAAAATTAAAGGAGTGATTCTGTGATGAAAATTAATGTGAGTGTTTGGTATAAATTTTTTTGAAAAACCCTTCCCGGAAAAGTTACACCCCTTCGAAAATTAAAAAAAATGGTTTTTCTTTTTTATTTTCCCTGTATATCAAGCTAAAGACACGAAACTTGGTAAACATTATCTTTCAATAAGAGTACACTTTTTGAAATTTTTTCAACCCTGAAGTATGCTTAGAAGGGGTTGATTATTTCAACCCCTAAGATATTTTTTCTTACAACTTTTTTTTTGGTGAAATTTTTTTCTTTAAAAAAGTATAACTGAAAAGCCCAATTCATTGACTAACTTTTTTAACTCTACAAGTTTTTTATAAAACTTGAGCATTTACGAGAAAAAAAAATCTAATGCAATGCATTTTCAAAAAGATGAGCTAACGCGAGTACTTTTGCGTCAAGTCTAGTGGCCTGTGCTTTGTATAAAAACATTAATACTGACACTAGGATTGTGTAGTGTCATTTTCTGTCACCCATCTTATTGTTTCACAAGTTTTATGATTGTGTATTGTAGGAAATATTAGTTGATTGAAAATATGAATGCATATTCGAATTTGGAAATGACAGATGTGCATTTTACATACGGTCGTGCTAACGGTAATTCATTGGAAGCGCAAAGACTTTATGCTGAACAGTACCCACAGCGTAGACTACCCCATCATACTACGTTCACAACTATTCACCGACGCTTGCGGGAACGTGGTAATTTTGAAAAAAGAAGTTATGATTCTGGTCGTACCAGAGAAGTTAGAACTGCAGCTGTAGAAGAAGCCGTACTTAATTCAATTGAATAATTCCCAAAAACTAGTACCAGGAGAATAGCTCGTGTCCTACATGTAAGCCATTCCGTTGTTTTTAGAATTTTAAAAGAACAAATGTTGTATCCCTATCATCTTCAACGGGTGCAGGCCAAGCACCACAGTTCTTAGGTAATATTTTATTTACTGACGAGGCGAGTTTCTCAAGAGACTGTATTAGAAATTTTCCCAACAATCACCTTTGTGCTGACGAAAATCCTCATGGCTTTTTTGAAGGAAATCATCAGTATCAATTTTCATCAAACGTGTGGCTCGGAATTATTGATAATCATTTAATTGGTCCCCATTTTCTTCCGCTACGATTAAATGGTGAAGCATATTGTCATCTCCTTGAAGAATTACCTGTTCTTCTTGAAGTGGTTCCCATTCAAATTAGGCAACATTCATGGTTTATGCACGATGGTGCACCAGCTCATTTTAGTATACGTGCAAGAACTCACCTGGATGAGGTGTATGCCTATCAATGGATAGGTCGAGGAGGACCTGTAAACTGGCCAGCCCGCTCCCCTGACCTTAATCCTTTGGATTTTTGCATATGGGGATATCTGAAAATATCGATGATCTGCGAAACCGCATTGTAGCAGGGTGTGAAACTATAAGAAATTCTCCAGGAATATTTTCATCGTATACGCAATTCTATGAGGAAAAGGGTAGATGCTTGTATTGAAGCTGAAGGCGGTCATTTTCAACATTTATTATAATTGTATTGTCGATATTCGACAGGTTTTTGTTCATTGTTTGTTCACTTTTGTTTTTAGTTGTAGAAGTCTCATAATCATAATCATAATTTGGTTGGCTGTTGTTTTATAAAATGCTATTTTACATGAGCTTATTTATTTTTTTCTCATAAATGCTTAAGTTTTCAAAAAAACTTGTAGAGTTAAAAAAGTTAGTCAATGATTTGGGCTTTTCAGTCATACTTTTTTAAAGAAAAAATTTTCATCTAAAAAAAAGTTGTAAGAAAAAATATCTTAGGGGTTGAAATAATCAACCCCTTCTAAGGATACTTCAGGGTTGAAAAAATTTCAAAAAGTGTACTCTTATTGACAGATAATGTTTACCAAGTTTCGTGTCTTTAGCTTGATATACAGGGAAAATAAAAAAGAAAAACCATTTTTTTTTTAATTTTCGAAGGGGTGTAACTTTTCCGGGGAGGGTTTTTTTCAAAAAATTTTATACCAAACACTCACATTAATTTTCATCACAGAATCACCCCTTTAATTTTTTCGGTGTTATTTAGATACACCCTGTATAGGGTCTTTCTCAATATCTATCAGATGTAGTTCAATGTCTAGCGTGGCTTTAGCCGGTTAAGTAGTTGTTTTCTGTTAGATATTACAAAAAAGTAACTTCAATTTTATCGAAGGGTTTTTCCATTTCCAGAGGAGTCATGTATTGATTCAATTTTCAATTGAGAATATTTCTCTTTAAACCTTTGTTTTCATTCAACCAATTCCAACAACACATATGATGTGTTTGTTGGTTTTTCTGCAGCTGTAAAAGCAAATGCGCCATCGAATCCATTTGAAAAGTCTCGGAGCGGCGATTTAATTGTTACTTTATTGTTATTGTTTTATTTTATATTTTCGACGAGCGGTAATCTATCACTTTGCGTTCTAAATAGATAGATAGAATTTTATTTTCCAAAAAAAAACATCTTTACAATATTTCTGTAGGTAGCAAATACCCATACAGTTAGCTATAATCAATAATTAATTACCTTATATCTATTATATACATCTATGTATTTCAGTCGCATAGAGCTTAGGGAAAATGGCTATAACCAATTCACATAATGTAAATGATTACATCAATTGATTAAATATATATATATATATATATATATATATATATATATATATATATATATATATATATATATATATATATATATATGTATTACAATACAATGCATTTGTCATCGGTATGAGGCATTGTGAAACTATTTTAGATCAAGCAATTGAAACGTTGCGAAAAAATTTGAAAGAGATAGAAATCTTTCAACCATGCACAAATAGCTATAGTCCGAATTAAATCAGGTAAGAAAGTGAACCTATTGATCATCTAAACATCAGGTTCTTTCACAAATTTGCTGATCTGAAAGAAGTAAATATTATTTTGCTTCGAATAATATTATAAATAAAACAACTTCATAACGCAAGAAGAAAATTGCAGAATTGCCAAGACGTAAATATTAATTAGTATGTAATGGGGTTTTTATGTAATAATTACAAGAAAAACTTTATAAATATATAATAATCTCTAATCACGTGCCAACTAATTTTCATAATTTTAAAAACAAGCAATTTTCAAGATAATTGAAATATCGTTTGAACAATATTTATTAGTATGATAATTAGTATACCGGGTGATTCTCCAAGGTGGCTCACCCCTATAACTTTTTTATTATTGAAGATAGAAAAACGAAATTTGGGGGTTGTGTATTATAGTTCAATTTACATTTTTTGACATATTAACTTGCTTTATCGTACTTCCGGTTCGACCGGAAATGAGCATAACTTTCGATTTTTAAATGGGACATCCTATATATTTTTACTTATTTCGATCGAGAATGACATTCTAAATCCAACAACACCTCACTTGTCAATATTTGACAAATGAAGTAATTTTTATTTCAATTTTCATTTTTTGATCTAGAATGCCATGGATCGTGTAAATCGCTTCATTCTTGATCAAGTAACATGGGAAAAATACGACTTTGAGGCTTTTGACTTCACAGTCGTTGAAAGAATTATTCAAAAGTCTCAAATATGAATTTTTCCAGTTAACGTGAATTTTTCAAATGGAAAGGGGGTGGCTCGTCGGCTTTTTGTGAAAGATCATTTTCTTACGAATAATTTGATACCACACACTTTCACTTTATTTTCACTATTTCTGTGAGCGATTGCAAGAAGCGACCATACCCAATTACAAATAATACGTATTCGGTATGCACTGAGTCCTGTTATTCTAGTTATTCGTGACAAACAATTGAAGCTGTTGCTAGGACTATACCTAAACAAATAGACCAATGAATATGCTGTCACTTTCAAAAATTCTTTTGTTGCATAGTTCATAATTTGATATGGAAAATTATACTAGAAACGAGAAAATTGACATGTTGCTAATTTACGGAGAAGCAAAAAAGAATGCATCTGATGCAGCTCGAATTAGTGAAAATAAAGTGAAAGTGTGGGGTATCAAATTATTCGTAAGAAAATGATCTTTCACAAAAAGCCGACGAGCCACCCCCTTTCCATTTGAAAAATTCACGTTAACTGGAAAAATTCATATTTGAGACTTTTGAATAATTCTTACAGCGACTGTGAATTCAAAAGCCTCAAAGTCGTACTTTTCCCATGTTACTTGATCAAGAATGAGGCGATTCACACGATCCATGGCATTCTAGATCGAAAAATAAAAATTGAAATAAAAATTACTTCATTTGTCAAATATTGACAAGTGAGGTGTTGTTGGATTTAGAATGTCATTCTCGATCGAAATAAGTAAAAATATATAGGATGTCCCATTTAAAAATCGAAAGTTATGCTCATTTCCGGTCGAACCGGAAGTACGATAAAGCAAGTTAATATGTCAAAAAATGTAAATTGAACTATAATACACAACCCCTAAATTTCGTTTTTCTATCTTCAATAATAAAAAAGTTATAGGGGTGAGCCACCTTGGAGAATCACCCGGTATAGTTCACCTGAAATAAATATTGAAATTTTTGAGATAGTTTCAAATGATAATCCATATTATTCCTCTTCCGTTTTGGATATTGCTGACAGCTCATGCAGTTTGTGCAAAAAAACCAAGAACGTTCAGAAGTTAATAAGAGAGGAGATTATGTATTTTACCTCATTATATAAATAATTTTAAGATTTAATTAGTTGTCCAAAGGTTATTTCTTATTATAAAATATTAAGTATGAAGAACACCTAGTTTACTAATGCTTAAACAATTTTTTTCATTATTCCTACGACCATTTTACGCAGACAACATTTTTGCTTTGGGTACGTTTATTGTCTTGTACTTAGTTATAACAAACAACAGTGATTTAATTGAGCTGTTATGGATATGTTTGTAATTAAATTTCTTCATATCACGTATTTGTTAAACTAGCGTTCATGACAAGCTGTTGAAAATTATCTTTTGCTAATAAATCTATGAGGGATTCTGAGAGCCAAGAAAACGAAATAAACATTGAAAAGTCTTGGGAAAATATAATATAATAAATCGTAGTTCTTTTAGATGTGCTTACCGTTATAAATGGTAACTTAATCAAAATAGCATGGTCGTACAGAAATAGTTATTTATGATACATACAAGTTCGTAAAGTAGGACTTTTTTGTATGAGCGTGAAGTTTGTTGATTGAGGCAAAGCCGAATTCAACAAAACACGCGAGTACCTACAAAAAAGTTCTTTACGAAAATGTATCATACAGTTTTTTTCTCTACGGCAGTAGATAGTGATTATTTTTCGACATATCTTGCAACCAATAAAAACCATCAATTTAAAGCTATGGTATAATTTCAAACCAATCACAACATTATTATAGTGGGAATTATTGCCTCGGGAATATTCGTGGTATTTTGTTTTTATTGTGTGACAACAACTGATACTTTTGATTTGACGTCTGTCATCAGTTTGCATGCAAATTGAAAAATGAATTTAGATAACAGTAATGAATAAAAATGTTATATAGATGATGATTGTGGGCATCAAAATGATCTAACGAATACCACACGAGAGTTCAATAAAGTAGAAAATAATTCTCCACATTTTTTCTCAAACTTGTTGCCTGGCAACAAGTTTTCGAAAAATCTGTCGAATAATTTTCACTTTATTCTCACTCTCTTGTGGTATTACAACTGAAAAATTAATTAATTTATTTATATTGAAAAGATTACAAACAGGTTACCGAAACCTAATTACATGTAACTTCAACTTATAAGTACCTACACATCTAATTATTTCACTACCAAAAGTCATGATAGACCAAATAACTAATGTAAGATTCTTAGTTTAAGAAACAAAAATAGCATTTGAAAAGAAAACCTTATAATGATAATTGAATGGAGTTGATAATGAATTAATATTTTTTTTCATAGCTAGCAGTAGAGTCAAAGTTCTAACATCACCTTGTGTAAGCCAATTTTGAAAGAGGTTAAGCTCATACTAAAAATATCCATGTGTCTTTCAGAGAATTTATTAAATAGTGCACACATATTGTTGATAAAATCTTCTTTATATTTCCTTGTATGATAAAATATGTGTTTAGGGCGTAAATTTGGGTTAGGGGCATGTATTTTGATTTTGGACAGTAACAATTCACTTTCTTTGTCATTATTTAATATTTTGAATATGAACAACATCTTCTGAGTGAGTCTTCTATTTTCCAATTTTGGAATATTGAATTCTTTACGAAGGATGAACGATCAGGACATCTTCGATATTTTTTAAAGTGCAGAAAAAAAAACCATTTGCTTTGTACCGTTTTGAGACACTTGATGAGGTGGAGCTTTCCTGGCTCCCAGATGATGGAGGCAAATTTAAGCTTGCTTCGGATGAGTGTTTCATATAGCAACGATATAGTTTTTATATTTTGGAAATCAACTGTTGTTCCTTTCATGAAACCCAGCATTCTATTTGCTCTGTGTGTTACGTTGTTAATATGTTTGTCGAATTTTAATGTATTTTGGAAAGTTACTCCTAATTCTTCGACATATGTGAGCTTTTCTAAGTAACTGTTATCTAAGGAGTAGTTGAAAGTTTTGATATGATTTGATCCACTGAAAGTAGTATCGAAACATTTATCGACATTTATCAGTAGTTTATTCTCGACAGTCCACTCTTGTAATATATTCAAATCATTGTGTAAGATGTCGTTATCACTGTTGTTCTCGATCTTCCTAAATATTTTGCAGTCGTCAGCGTATAGTAAACATTCAGATGATAATCAATTTGGAAGATCGTTGATGAATAGAAGAAAGAGAAGAGGGCCCAGGTTAGACCCTTGCGGTACACCAGACCTCGCCAAAATAATGTCTGAATTATGCCCACGATATATTACAAATTGTGGCCGTTCATTCAGATAATTTGACATAAAAAAAAACAAGCATATTGCTGAAACCATTATTCGATAATTTTTTGAGGAGTATGTCGTGGCTGACTTTATCAAAAGCTTTATCGAAGTCCATGTAAATGATGTCAACCTCACAACCTATTTCTATAGTATCACTTACCTGGGTGAGGAAACTTGCTAAATTTGTTTCGATCGACCTTTTCCGACAAAAACCATGCTGTGTTTTGGAGATTCAATTATTTACATGCAAATTGTTTCTATTGTTGAATGTTTCATTTTATGATGTTTTCAATTATCGTCATATTATCATGAGATGACTTCCGAGTACAATCTGACGCAAAATACAACATTTTGAAAAATGTACGAACAGTGCGTTAAACATTACTTCACGCACAGTTGATGATTCAATGCACAGTTCATTTTTTACGCTCTGTGATCAGTTCGTAATACCTTAGTTTACGCACTTTCGTAGAATAAAATCATTATAATTTTTTAGCGATTCACAAATTTACAAAAAATAATTGACACGTTAAAAAATTGCTTAATTTACCTGTATTATTTGTCTGAGGTAACTTCAGTTAGTGGGTCACATCGGAAAGTGTTACACCACACTCTTCAACAATGTGCTTTCGTGCCCACTATCTTTGGTGAAGCAAGTCGCGTTTTAGTGTTTTGGTATCAATTAAAGAAAGCAGCAGAGCAACAGAAAAAATTATTAAAAATTTGTGTAATTGTAAACCAGGAAATTAGCAACGATTGTCGGTTCGACTTCATAATAAAAAAATGTAATGAATAAATATACACTAAAATTTTATAAATTCATCTCTGAGTTTACCAAAAATGAAAATTCTTTAATGATCAAAAAAAAATCGTGGGAATCAAGACAAAAGAGGGTAGAAACTTTATAGGGAATTGTTTCTGCATATCGAAAAACCTAAAAAAATCGAATTTCACATATTATTATATATTTCGAAAAATTCATTACGAATGGGCAAGAAGTGGGGTTAATTTCTAGTTTAATTTTTTGAATAATTTCTTAAATATAAAGAGTAGCAATATACCAATTTCATCGACACCAATCAAGTTTTATGGAAAAAGAAGGAATATGTATTCCGCAGTACAACGTGAAAACTTGAGATTTTCAACTTTATCTACTCCATTTTCATTATTTCCTCAAAAAAGATTGATCTTATTTTTAAAAATAAAGTAAAAAACGAAATAAACAATTTTTTATTTTAGGAACCAGAAGAAGGAACAAAATGAATATTAACAAAAATAAATATGAACATGATATCTATTCGACTGCCGAGGGCTAGAATCATGTACTAATAAGCAAATCAAAATCATTTAATCTTCAAATAACTTAATTTCAATTGCGCTCCATACATAATAATATTGTCCTGGACGAAATGTATCTTTTTTAAAATAAAGACAAATTAACAAATTGGGTTACCTGTACATGAGAATGATTTGATTTGCTAATTAGGGTAGGATTGTTTATTTTTAATTTTCCTAATATTTGCTTTTAGGCCGACATTTCAGCAAAAATAGGAAAACAATGCAAACTTTCACAAAAATAGCATTTTAGTGCTCAACACAAGGTAGACAATATTGTTAAAAGTGTAAACATTTCTGGTTGTTTTGTAGAGAAAATATGTAAATTATTTATTTATACTTTTGTTAATAACTCGACCGAAAGCGAAACGCTAAAAAACGTTTCTCTCTATGTAATAAGTCATGCCAAAATTTTTTATTTTTGAGTTGGTCGAAAACGTAGGTAGTAATTTCCAAAATAAAAAGAATATGCCACCACCACTACAGATTTCGGGAACTGTGTCGAATTAAAAAAATAACAATTTTGAATTTTTTCAAATTTGACAAAGTTCCGACCAATACAAAAAACTTTTGCATAATTTCCATAATCAATTCAGGTTGCAAACAAATTTTTTTAGTATAAAATAAACAAAAAAAAATATGTTCAAAAATTAAGTTACGTTTTTTTACTTAGTTATTTTTTTTTGGTGTTTTGGCATCGACTGCTATGGTCATTAGCCACGTGTTCTGGATAGGCCTTGTTACTAACTCCATGCGCCACCTCAGGAGCAGCACTGTTAATTGGAACGCAACAGTTCAGCCACGAGATTTGCATAATTTAATACGTTAAATTAAATTAAAAAATCCCAGCCGCAACTGGGGCTCGAACTCCGGACCTTTCGACCCAAAGTCGGACGCTCTAACCACTGCGCCACGCCCCGACATTTACTTAGTTATTATACCATAATTTATTCAGCGGAAATAAAAAGGTATTTTTTGGGAAAATAAGTATCTAAGTACAGTTTCCGCATTTTGTACTACGGAATACATATTATTTTCCTTTTTTTTCCATAAAACTTCATTGCCGTCGGGAAAATTGGTCTAGAGAGACTATTTGCTTGTTTGTTGTACCGCTTGCAACCTAAGGTTACACATCCTTACACTTCCTTTTGTAGATCCCTCCACTAAACATGTTTTTGTTAAAATTTTGTTTTTCAAAATTTTTCATTTCGTCAACCGGCTGCACCCTTGAGAATATTTTTATTTATAGTTGAAAAGCTTTGTCGATAAGTTGAAAAATATATAATTAAAAAATTTCAAATGCTACAGTGATATTCAAATAGTAGGCAACAAATGGAAAAAATCTTTATTTGTGATTTTTCGAAACAAAAAAAATTGTCATCAACTTAGGCCCTATCAAATATACTGGAGTGATTTTCAGTTCTTTAAAAAAAATGCATTTTTCAAAATTAGCAAAATCTCAAAAGTTAACGAATTTTATGACGATAAACAATATGAGATATAGTCTTTTAACGTCCATATTTTTATTGAATTAATTTCAAAGCATAAAGTAATCAAGGCATTATCAAAATGAATGGTGATGCTCAAAATTTGACAGCACCTGATATTATATTGTAGCAATTAATTTCAAAGAAGATCGGAGATTAGGTAGGAGTGGAGGCATGTTGCAGTAGATTGAGGGTTCAAATCCTGAGATTTAATTTTTTAAATTAATCTTTGACAGTACCTACTTACTGTTCGATTTTTATTATATTTTTTAATATTTGTATTTTCAATGATGGCATGAAACTTTATGATACAAACTGTTATGGAAAAAAGATAGATTTCGTATGATATAATTCAAATAGTCGTAGAAAAACTAAAGTGTAAAATGAGCAAATGAGCGTTTCCAATTCAAAGGTATATGAAATTTTGTATTACGAGCTATATGTAGACACATAATGCTATTTCCCCAGATTTCCATTTCAATTTTCTGTTCTACTTAACTATAAATCATCTTATTGAAATGCAAAATATACTAATGTATTCAATAGGTATGGTCCAAGAACTGACCCATAAGGTTATCCGTGCTGCAAAAAAATGTAACACTCATCTTTTCACTCTAACTCCCCTATTTTTAATTAGGATACGACTAGATAGATACTCCCTGTAGATAGTTATATATGCGTATCCACTCAACAGTTGACCTTAAAACATTCTATTGTAAGTATTGGTAATTACTGAATTCTGGAGTTTTTTTTTATAATTCACTTTTGCCCAATGTCGTTACGAGCATTATTCGACATTTGAGTCGGTGAAAGTTAATAATATTGTATAACTGGAAACGCCTGCAGCCGTTCGTAAAACAAGTTACGTTGAATGGCACTCATTATTTTTCGTGGTATGGGCGGTATGGCACCGTTCGCACTTATGTGGATTCAGTGAAAGTATTTTGGTTGAGTACATTAATTGATGTTCCCGAATTTGCGGCCAAGTGCACTTTGGCGGAACACTATACATTTAAGCAGGTACAAGTAGAAGCAATTTATTTCAACATGTGAAATAATTATTTATGCGTAATTGAGAATACTTGGCGAAAGGCCATAATTTCATCAACTGAAAATTGCTTATTGAAAATCCAGCCTTTCACAAATTTCCTATGGTATGGGAATTTTCGTCGACCATTATCGAACAGAAAATAATCCGCAACAGCACCGTACGACTGCCGAATCGTCTTTGCCCAACCTCTGGCAAAGTTTCTTTACAAGAATACACTTTGCAATGTTTCCTGTATATAACTTCGACATTTGTGATCTTCAAAAACAATAAGTTTTATGATTTGGGTATTGTGGCAGTAGAATTTCACCTCAAAAACCTCTTATCACCAAGTTTTGTTTAATTAAGTTCAGTATTTCAAGAGTTATTTGAAAAAAACCAAAATAAAAATAAAACTTCAACACCCTGCATCTTGGAAACGAAGCGTTTCCAGACATATATTTATTTGGGCAATTCATATTAGAATATTGTGAGGAATCACCTCCTGAAGTTTGTCAAAGTACTTTTGAATCACCCTGTATACCTTAGCGGGGTTGATTCCATGAAGTGATGATAGAAATTTGAATTATTATTCAGAACTGGATTTTTTTTTCACAAAAATTGTAAGTGAAATGGTTGTTCTGAATACGAATCCAACGAGATTTTCAACCTATTTTGCCTCCTACACAATAATTTTTCGGAATTGTCGTTAGCTCCATCGCTGCTGGCGTGCAGTGTATATCACTTGAAATTACCACTTCTGGGTAATTTTGTTAATTTTTCTTTATCTATTGTTTCTGCAAATTTCAGAATCTCACGTCAAAAATTGAGAAATATCCTGGTTAGCACAGGTGGGGATACCTTGTGGCACAGTGCTTACGAGCACAAAAGGGAATAGTACTCAGACAAGCACTAATCACAGTGCTTGTTACAGATCTGGGTCGGCATCGTGTAGCAAGACCACTCTACACTTAGTTTTCTTCTCGATATTCCCATATACCTAAATAAAGACTTCCGTAAAATACACTGAAATAAAATTATAATTTCATTTCAGTGGTAAAATATGATCTCGACTACCGTCAACGGTACGGCAACTTGCAATTCTCTCAAGAGTATAATTGGTTGTCTACCTTAGAGACTTGTTTTCAATTTGGAACTGCCGTCACTGCCTTTTTATGAAATGTGAGAAAAAACCGGCCCTTTTGGTTATTACCTTATTCCAAATATTTTTGAGAATTGGTGCCTGGAAAATTTTACGTGTTTTTTTGTTGTTTAATCTTGTTCTCTTCAAGAAATGTGGAAATTTTATTTTAGAACGAAGTTATAACTATTGTGACGACTATTTCCAATTGTACCGGTATTATTGCAAGTCTACGAAGGCGTGGAAGGGCAACGAGCAATTTTTTTTTGAAATCCCGACTTTAATCTCGGACCCCCGACTTTAATCTCGGACCCCCGACTTTAATTACGGACCCCCGACTTTAATCTCGTATAGTTGTCGTCAAACATATAAGATAAATAAAAAAAGCCGCAAAAAATGGTCTTATCTTTTCCTGGAACGTGCCACATAATGTGGGGGCAAGTGGTGCAAGAGTTTGAAATAGCTAGTGCATTATAGGTAACTTCGCCATGGGTAAAGAATTTTTCAATTGCATCAAATTCATTATTGACAGAGGATTAATTTATCCAATTTTATTTAGATTAATGAGTATACTAGAGATCGATACTAAGTACATAGATACGAGTAATTCAAAAAATATATGCAGTATAATGATTCAATTTATCATTAATGTAAAAGTTATTCAACAAAGAAATTACAAATAAAAGACATTCTTGTATATACAGGGTGTTCATTCAGTACTGCATTCTTCACGACTCAACATCTGGATTGTCAGGAATTCAGATATTTTTGTTCAGATAATTTAAAATTGATCTAGAGAAGGGAATTCTCAAATAAGTGCATATACCAACATGGTCTTCCATGAAAATAAAAAGGGCCAGCTTCACGTGCAGTTATTTTTCGATTCCCGACTCGCACTCCCTTCGCGTCACTCTCGGAGCGAAGTTGCATGCCAAACTACACGCACATTCAAATATAGTACGCCAACTTCATTCCTCGAAGCTTCTCTATAGCTAGTGGGTCTTTTTTTGCGATGTGTTCTTTACATTCAAAGAGAAAAATTGCATGTATAAAATTATAAAATGAAGATTCCAGAAGAAAGACACAGAATATTGGTCCAAAAATGGTACTTGCGCCGAAATCACTTTAAGACTACTCGAAGCAACTATACCTGTCTTCTCGTTACAATTCAATTCGACTGTTCTTCTCTACAGTCGAAGCGGCGCGGGAATTGTCCCATCACTTTCATTTTTGGATGACTCCTCTGTTCGAATCGCGCTAGAAGTTTAAGAAGGTTGGAACGTCTCGCGCCGCGTCAGATGCGAGAAGCGCCAGGCGCATGTTGACACTTCACGTTCGAATTTGGAGTGGAGCGATGGAGTGTCACTTTGGAAGTCACGAAAAACTGCACGTGAAGGGCCCACTTAATTTCAACTTTCCAATTGATCGCTCTGTGTTTCATTTATATGAACTCTCTGTAATTCTATGTTTTCAGATTGAATAGTGCGTTGCCACGCTATCATTATTTATACAGATTTTATTGCGAAAAATCACTTCACTTTGAACTGGAATAATACTTTCGTGTTTGAAGATTTTCTAATAGATGATATGCACAATGTGTGATTTTTTTCTGATTGAAGCTCTCAGTGTGGTATGTCAATGATCAATTGTGCTAAAATTCCAAAATTATATTTATCATATGGGTGTCTTGAACGGACTTTTCATCCGACACAATTACATTAAATTTTGGTGCCAAATATAGTTTTCTCGATTTTTATCGGTGATTTCTATCAAGTTTTAGTGCAATCATATATTTATTTCTTACATAAAATTTAATGTACTTTCATATCCTAAAATCAAATTTGGGAATATAATCAATATTGGACACTGGCATTCTGTTTCGTACAATTATATTTTTATTCATCTGCTCTTGGGTATTTTGTGACTCCCTAAAATATTCTGAATAGCTGGGTGGGTGAAAAACATACAGTCTAACTCCCACCATCTGGTTATATCTCATTTCCACTGGATGTAATGGATCGCCTTCGTTGGATATCTTGAATAGTATGTGATTGGTGATCCTTCAGTAATTAAAGTAAATTCAATTTTTCATTTTCAACTTTAACGCCGTGCATCTCAAAAACGAATTGTTGTCTTTTACATGTTCACCTATAGCCATTATTTTCTGTGCAATGTGAGAAATTAATGAAAGGACCGGTCCACCTTAGGAATCATCCTGTATGAGCAAATATTGTGCTAGTCCTCACATTTCCTCCAAAAAAAAACAATCACAAAATATATATTTCTGCCAAAGATGCATAGTACCACGCCATACACACCTTATATGGTAATCACATGAGAATATTGGCTAAAATCAGTGTGAGTCAATATCAATACTTACATAACTTCAGGAAATTACCAGGAAATTAATTCCTATTTTGTCAATAACCAAACAGTTTTTCAGACTAAAATCGCACTAAATCAATAAATAAAATTATTGACATCTCTACCTTTATTCAAATTATTCCACCTATCGCCCCCACGTAACACTTAGCGCGGAAGATGTAAAGGCCCGCACAGCAATTAGGAATGTTTTTTCCATGCAGGGTCGGGCGTAGTTATAATAGAAATCACAGCTGTTTGCGGTACGCCCAGCTATTAGCAAATTAGATTTCGACGGGGCAGTTGTTTACCCAATCTAAGGATACTAATAATTATAAAAATGGATTATTCTGAATACAAAAGTTACAGTGCTTTTGTTAAATTAACTTGAATAATCTGCACGCATCACAATATTTAGCGGCATATGTACAAGTCCGACCCTGGTTGGCGGCATGGGAGTCAATTTCAAGCTAATCGACCATTTTTTGCGCCTTTTTTTATTTATCTTATATGTTTGACGACAACTATACCCCCGACTTTAATCTCGGGGGACCGACTTTAATCTCGAACCCCCGACTTTAATCTCGGGGGTCGGGGGTCCGACTTTAATCTCGGACCCCCGACTTTAATCTCGGACCCCCGACTTTAATCTCGGACCCCCGACTTTAATCTCGGAACCCCGACTTTATTCTCTGAGTCGAATCCCGAGAATAAAGTCGGACCCCCGAGATTAAAGTAGGGGGTCCGAGATTAAAGTCGGGATTCCAAAAAAAAAATGTTCGTGGCCCTTCTACGCCTTCGTACAAGTCTCTAGAAGACTTCCGAGCACTTTCTCGGGCAGTCATAAAAATTTCTGCAATCGCCACAGTTTGAACCATCGCCGACTGGCAGGCAAAGTGATTGAAACAATGTCGCTTCAACCACTCGGCTGGTTGTCATCATCATTGTCTACAACTAATGTGCAGTGTGGAATTACCCTGTACATATTCATTTCATTTAGGGTTAGGTACGAGCAGGTACCGCTCCCTGGTTTACTTGCGTAAACAGATAAAAGAGTGACTAAACTATTATTCATAGCTTGAATCTGACTATGTGAATAATTGTAAAAGACAGTATAGAATAAATCGTTGAACTATTCGCATGTGCATTATTTTCGAGTCGTAACGCTATATTCAATAATTTTAGTTATTGTGGAACACCAATATAAGCACTTCTGATATCCTAGCCATTTTATATAAAAATAAGCTAATCCATAAATTTGCCATGAGAGTTTCGGCACAAACGACTTTCGTTTCTAAACGATCTCCCAAAAGAAATCTTAAGCTTTGTGCTCAATTTTTGAATGTGCGAGGTAAGTTTATATGATTTATTCTTCAAATAAGAATGTTACAGGGCTGCGAATATCTGGGTGAATTACCCGGTTTATTTGTTACTGATATTGATGCACGGTTCTAGAAAATTATTCTTTGAATATCTTTCCAATTTTTACTACAATAATTAAAAGACACCAAGAAAAAACATTTATTCAAATTTGAAAATCAAATCAAACTATATTATAATCCTATTTGCATTCTTCATGGTAGGGCTCCAAAGTCCTCAAATCTCTCCAAGTCGGGGGTAAATTGGTGTGCAAATGATTCCCACATCTCTTACAGGGTGCACTAAAAAGTGTGTTGTAACTGTGGAACCAATGCTGAAAAAAACACGATCTTTCTTTACTTTTTTGTTGATGCTAATTAGACAACTGACATTCAAATTATTTTTAACAAATTAATTTGAAATATAGGTAATCAATCGATTACAAGTTGAGAACAGTACTATTTTAAATGAATTCAGACATATATTAAAGGAATAAAAATTATGAACCTATTTGTTGAAAACTTAATTGAACTTTAAAACGGGTTTTCTTATCTTCAAGTTAGCCGATTCCCAATAATAATATATTCAAAAACAATACCACGTTTTCAATAACAATAGCAGCAAACTACAAAGATTTACCTACTCTTGGTGAAGATGTCATTTGGTTGGACAAAACAAAAATTAAGATACTGTTGAAAAATAATGATAACATAGTTAGATTGTATATAATCCCTCTATCTCCTCTGGTTGAAACTTTAGAAAGACTGCTATTCATAATCTCACTGTATTATCAAATATTAATGTGTGTGATAGCTAGACATGAAAATTTGTATATATCACATTTTTACTGTTAGAATATAATATAATAATATGATCAGAGTGTACAAGTTTCTGCCAGTTTTGTCACTGCATACAGTGCGTTCTCAATCCCCAGTGCCCCTTAAAATGTGTTGAAAATGCATAGTTGCTATATATTACTTATGATCAGAAGATTAACACAGTTGATTTTATTGGAAATATTACTTAAAGTCAGAGGAGTCATATATTGGTTCAATTTTCAATTGAGAATGTTTCTCTTTACAACATTCACACATTATTTTGACAACGACTCTTCTGGTTATTGGAAATGCTCTTGAATACCTACGAGTAATTTTGTATGGGAGAATATTTAGACTCATGTTACAAAACAAAATTACCAAGTTTATACTTAGATTGTTCACACCCCTGACCAATACCAGATGAGGTTTTTATTAAAATATTGGAACAAGATGAAAACCCTGTTCATTTCAAGAATATTAATTTGAAAAAAGTTTAAGCAATGGACAAATCATTTAAACTCATGACTGCTTTTCACACTGACGAATTTTTGTAAAACGTTTGCTTCAAGATCAAATATTTTTTACCATAAAAGACCTGACTGCTAGCTCCGGCATTGTTGGAGAATGGAAGTGACACATGGCAGCATGACTGTTCTCGGTGACTTTCCTGAATACCTTATATCGAGATTCGGCCCATAAATCGTTCGATTCAGCATGAGCTTTTATGACTACCCACTCAACCATGAGTCCTTTGAATGCTATTATGCCTTTCATAACTCTTCCCAAAGACACCTATTAGAAAATTAAGGATTTTCACTAATTGTTATCAACATTTTTTAAAGTTAGTAGTGATTAAATTCTGTACCTGTATGAGTGGATTTGGTAGTAATGGTCTGCTTGTTGTGAATGTGACATCAGGAAAGAGTCGATCTATACTAGTTATCAAATTTTCTATAATCCTAAAACACCAATGGGTAATCATTAACAATATACAAAAAGTACTTTCCTTACTCTGGAGGGACATTGTGACTGCTAGTTTGTGTCTTTCTTCGTTTTGTGGTACTCAATGTCTTGTAGGTTTTATTGAAGGTGTTGGCAGCAAGAATATTTCCAGCTACTGCACTGTACTCTCGAATCTAGAAAGATAAAGTTTGATAGATTCTGTGTCAGGAAAACGCTTTATTATAATACCTTATCTGTCCATTTGTAACTATTGACCAATTGTCCGTAGAGAGCCTGTCTTTCTTGGGTGGTTTCTTGACTTAGGTATGTTGTATTTCCTAAGCTGAAAGCTCCTGGAGGTGGGGTGAGGTTAGAAACAGAATTTTCTACATCTCTGTAATGGAAACAACGTGAAAGGTGAATTTCGAAAACAGTTTTGTTTGGGTCACCTCAAATTGTTATTCACTATCGTTAAGAGCTCTTGAAGTTCCAGGGTGAATTTACCATCTTCCCCGTGGTCTGCTCTCAAACCATTGCTGACGGATTCGAAAACGCTCCTTACATTGGATCTCAAGACCTTTATGGAATTTAGAGCGGTATTTAACTGTTCAATATCCCTCTCCATGATGATTGTCGAAATAAATTGATTAAAAATACATTCACTACCTCTATAATTGGAACACCATTTAAAAAAGTTCACCTTTCAAAAAAATGCTAATTACTTTATGAATATTACAATTACAAAACAATTATTAGTATTATTTTATTTCCCAAAAACAAAGCAAAGAACACAGTTTTCTGTCAGTATGACAATTGTCAATTGTCAGTTGTCACGTCACGAATTTCTTCTTCTTCCTCTGTGTTCATGGCCTGTTCTCATTGAGACATTAGCCAGGTCTTTTCATTTCAATAATTCAAGACTTGTTCATACCCTCCCGAATTTCGCAATTTTCTGCGAATTAAATAGCTGCCAGTCATGCTGGACCAATCGTTGATATAGAACCATGTCTGCAGCAATTTTATTCGCAGAAAAATTGCGAAATTTGCGAGGAGATGAACGAGACTTTTTGATGTCAACCGTGATCCGTGAGGTGACTGAGTCTGATATTAATTTCATACCCTCTACAAAAAATTTGGGGTTAGGACACAGATTAAGTTCAATCTGTGGTTAGGAGTTAATGAAACAAAGAATACAGAAAACATTCAGACTCGAAATATTGCCTTGGAAAAGAAATACCCAAGTTGTTGAACATGGGATTTTTAATGGAAAAATATTTTTATAAATTAATTTTGTTGTAGCTGAGATATTTTATAAGTAACTGATGACCAGGTAGGTTAATTCTGTTTTTCACTAGCAAGTTTTATAGCAAAATGAATCTCAATTTTGTAGAAGACTTGCTTGCGAATCGACCCAAATGAGTGTATACTAATATTTGTAAGAACCATATCTTTATACTGAATAAAGTACTGGAGCCCATATTTCTGATTTCTCCATAAAAGTCAGCAGTTGGAATTTGATTGATTCGTCACTTAAAAAAAATGAACAATATTTTCGATTTGTCCACATTCGTATTGTGGTTTTTTTTTCATCCCATTCTGAATAGGTGTTCTGCTATCAGACAATGTCACGTTATATATGAAGTGAAGTTTACAACCAAACTTTCTACGTTTTGTTTTTACGTTTCGTATTCTAATTAATCAGATAAGGAAACGAAACGTGAAAGGCAAAACGTATAAAGTTTGGTTGTGAACGGCTCTTATGTCTTCGATCCATTCGTATTTGATTGAACTGGTATACAGTAAATTAGGTCTTTGATGCCATATAATAAGTGGCAGTGTGTATCTTTTCGCATTCTGCTCAAAAAGGAGCGCCATCTATAATTATTTGGTTGAACTGATATAAAGTATTACATGTGTTTCTTGCCATGAGCAGTGGTGTATCTCTTTTAACTGTTTTCACATTATTGATCAACTTTTGGACAACAAATTGAGTTTAGTGATATTCTCTAGTGTTCATAGTTTCAAAATCAGATAACTTGTCATACAAAGTTCCGTTACATGACTTTCAAAGAGTTGTACAAAAAGTGGTAATGCCCGCGTAGATGAAAATAAACTTATTTCAACTTTCGACATCTTCAGCAGTTTATTGAAATTTGAATAGTGTTTCACGCCTAATTTCCAAACGCCACCTAGAGGATACGCATTTTGCGAATAAAGGGGAATTTTTGGTACACACCAATAAGGTTTATCCGGAAAATGGTTTTGGATATCAATGCACCGATGCCTTTCAATTTACAGTTTTTTCAATTCTCGCTGTGCTCTCTCATTTGATTTTTGATTTTATGCTAGGTAGTATGTATAAATTGCGTTTATCAATTTTCAGGGCTATGGGAATGTTAAGGTTCCGGCCCACGTTTACAGACGTAGATCTGCTTGTTCATTTCCTGGAATTTTGGAATGGCCAGGAAAGCCAGGCAAGTATTCAATATGTTTGTGTTACTGTCGTTTACTTCAAGTATCAATCTTTTTATCCTTGGGCAGGTATATAAACAGTTTTCCCATCGCTTTGTGTGTGAAACCTAAGTTTTGATTTTAATTTTTACCTATAGTAATCACATATGTAAATATTTTCCATTAAAACGACAAACTACAAAAAAATTCCGACGATTAAAAAGATAATTGAATTCTCTTTTCAATGATATGAAACTTGACCCCCACCCCCATGCCTTTTGAAATTTTTTAAATTGATGTGACCCTCGCGCCCTCTTTCAAGCAATCACAATATGTCTTCAAAAGCGAATTGAAGGTCCCTTATCCTTTATATTGACAGAGTTGGACATTGAACATTGTGTTCAGTGTCTTTGTATCTACCTGCCTTCGTTCTGGGGATATGGTAGGAAAGAAAAAACAAAAGAAGTCTTATAGAGATAGAATCTTATTGCGTTCAGGAAACTTTACATATTTCGTAATTTCCATATTTTATAACATAATTCTAATTCTAAAATTCGTCTCTCAGGCATCATTTTCCCATCAACCATTCGTCCGTGGATACAAATTCCAAGTTTACCGAAAAACATAAACTCATCGAATCGATTTACACAAATATACCAAAAACGTTTTTCAGAGAGGAACGTAATCCGTACTCTGGCGAAATTTTGAATACTCAGAATAATTTTAAAAATATCTACATCTCGATTGAAGGTGTAGGTATCTTCTACGTCTAGAAATCATGTGCGCATTTACTCATTTGTTCCATAAACGCCGTCGAAACAAAAACAAAACGTCAACACTGCACCCAATATCTCATGTAATGGTAATATGATTACTTTATTTATTAATATGTAACAATATTTACATTTAGAATAATCATTTTGCTCCATAGTATCGGAACACAGCTCTGCTAGTACTAGTAGTCCATGAGCCAACACGATATTGGCCAACCACGACCAACAACGCCACCCTTATCAATGAGATTTTTTTTTGGAAAACGAATATTCATCATCAGGATTCAAAATGCTAGTGTTCAGGGCCAGTTTTTCAAGTTCAAGTTAAACTACAGATTAATTACCTAATGGTTGGAATGTGATCATTCCAACTTCATTCAAAAAACGTCGTTCATCTAAACTATTAGTTAGTTATATGTAGTTTAACTCGAACCCAAAACTCTGGCCCTTTAAAAGAATAAAAAAATCTGGTGGTGAATATTTTTCAAACTGATGTCATGTTTTGGTTTTCAAAATATGCAAAAACAAAACATTATCGGTTTAAGTATACTTAGAGGATGTTCTGCCAATAATTACAAAAATGGGCTTTTGTGGCGACCGCTATACAGGGTCCTGCTACAAGGGCGAGGTCTCCCAGCGAGCACAAACATCTCTAGGAGGTTTTGAGATGTTTCAAAAATGTAGTCACGCCGATGTTTCTTTGAGACGTAATATGTACTTCCCAAAGAGGTCCCTGAAGGATATTCAATGTTCTGTTTTTGTTCTTCTGTGGCGTTTTTTAAAATTTCTATAGGAATGTATCGGAGATGTGCACAAAATGTTATCTTGTGGATGTTTTCACTTGGCGTAATATAGTTCACCCTTGAGACGTTCACCGAGAATATATCTAGCGTATTATTGAGAGTGTATTCACAGTTTTGTTCAAATTCAGTTGAACCAGACAACAAACAGTGTTAGAGTGATAATTACATTTTTGAAAAATTGTTCAATTTGTATAACCAGAAAATATTTTAGGTTTACATTTGTATGTGTTTTCTTTTGTTCCTATTAAAATGAGGAGAAAAAGGAGAATAATCGATATTATTCTCCTTTGAATCGGCCCAGAGTTCTCTTCATATTTTGACTATTGTCGATTTGTACAATCAATGACAAAAAAACGAGCCAAAAAATGCACTTTTATGCATTTTGTGATAGGAACATCTCAAACAATGTTTTATATACAGTGATTTAATTTAGGCGAAAAGATTTGAAAATGTTATGTTGTGTCTTTACAAAGGCTTTGAAAAAAACGTAAAAGAAACGCTTTTTGTGATGTTCTAGGAACATCCTAAAAATAGCCGCGTGCGGCGGACATTTGCACCTACATCAACAGAACATCGCAGTGGAGGTTTGATGTCTCAAAAACTCTTACTTTTAACATCTCTGAGATGTTTTTGTGCTCGCTGGACTTCCATTTCTCCATAATGGTAATGGATAGATGGATATGATGTTATGAGCAAAATGATAATATTTTCTGAGCTCTACCAAACAAAAACTTACACAGGTTGTTCAGTTTTTTCTGGGCTAGTCCAAACTTTGTGTTTTTGAATAGCAACCTATATTTTTTATAAGTTTTTGGGTTTCTAAACGAGAAATAAAAGGTACTTTACACAATTATTTTTTTCAAAAATATTGATGGTTTTTGTGATTTTTAGCATGACAGCTTTTTTTTTCCAAAATTCGTCACTCATAATATTTGAAATTATAAAGTTTTGCCAAGTCCAATTTGAAATTAATTTTTGGTCAAATAGTGTACGCTGGTGACTCTCAAAAGATAAATCTAAAATCGACCTATGATACACAGGGTGCGAAAAACACTTCTAATGGTGTAACAGAAAAGAAAAAAACTGGAGAATTTGTTACTTTTCTGTTTTGTTGTTTATTTCAAGGTCTCACAAGAGAATGATGCAATTCGTATAAATTGAAGATATCGTTAAAAAATACCACCAAGGAAATGTATTCCATGTATTGCCTTTTCTGTTGAAGTGACTTATGATGTGCTCAGATGTCTACTTTATTTAAGTGATATATTAGAGGAACTTCATCATGAAATCTGGTTTTTCTAAATTGATTTTGTTCAAAAATGAATAAATCGGAAAGCAAAATAAAAAATATTGCTACATGCAACTTATAAATATACCGACACAAAATTTTACATATTTGATAAAAAACACTTTACACCCAAACGGCGCCCAATAATTGTAGATAGTAACAATTGGAAAGTGCGATTCAAACTTGCATTTATCTTCTAGTAGAAGTTCAGAACCATTTCACTAAAACTGAAAATTTGTCGAACACTTTCAAACAAAATATAAATCTCTCGATCGATATAAAATCATTGAGAGGAAAACCTCCAAGGGAGGAGTTGAAAAATTGAAAGGAACATAACTTGGAAGACTATGACACTTGGTATGCAATAAAGTGACTATTCTATATACAGGGAATATGATGATACCAAGAATACAAAAAGTTGAACTAACACTACCTTTTTTGTTTACCCCCTTAAGGGACCAATTAATATTTTCTCATTCATATCATCAACTCCATATTTTTTTACTACTTGTCTTTCTTGCTTTTTATTGATTCTGGCACTTTATCAGTCTTTTGCGTCTTTCCATTTTACTTTTGATTCCCTTGTAATATTTTGTAAAGTGCTGTTGTTCACCCCGCTCTGCATGTTAGGTAACCATTCAACTCTGTGTTGGTTAATTTCTTCAAGATCTATTTCTAGTAGGAGTTCTCATTATCTAATTTCTTCTTGCATTGAATGTTATTCAGTTTTACTACGTCTAGTATTTTTTTTATTATTTATTCATGGTTATTTATCGTCTTTCTTATACAAACTCATTGTTTCGGCTGCGAGTGCTGATGAGTGCTGAATTTTTTTTGAAAAATTTCGTTTTGAAATAAAGATCTTATGCATAATCGAGCAATTGGAATAGCAAGTGACTGATCAGGAAAAAAGTTTAATTTTAGGTTTCGAACTTATCAACTAAGCTCAAAGCATTTTTAAAATAGGTATATTTCAGAGAAATGAAAGAAATATTTTGTACATACAGTAGTATAACAACAAAAGTACATCAATTTATTTGTGATCTATTGCATTCTGTTATGTTTATATATAATTGTCAGTTTGTTTCATCAAGCCACTTCTTTTCTATTTCATAACCTTGGCAACAGTGATAAACATTAAATAAGACCTCAATTCAGAAAAAAATCTTCGTGTTTATGCCATATAAGTTATGGATAGAATGTTGTATTGCATTTCATCAAATCTTGGTTTAGCATTCTTATAAAGATAATTCAGATCATGAAAATCTGAAAATCTGGGTGTCATCACACGTGAACTTTTTCTAAATGTTGGATCACTAATGAAGTAATAAAGTATAGTAAATAATACAATGGTTTAAATTTTTTTCAAATAAATTAAATTTTAATATCTGAGGTTTTTCTATAAAATTGAAATATGTTCCCCTCTATTCTGAAGAACACAAACTTTCTGTATTTAAATTTATTGTGCAATTTATGAATGTATCCGATTAATTCCGATAGCATTGAAATAATCTCAGAGATAAGTGGTTGGTCGTGGTAAGCCAAAGTAGCAAGAAACTTCGAAATTGGCCGATGGACTAGGGTTTGTTGTTTAGGCCAACCGTATTTCCAACTTTTTTTTAATGAAATGCAGCTCCAAACTTTCGCGCTATTTCTAATTGACTAGAAGTATGGACATACTGGGCAAATAGCGTATGATGGGGCTGCATAGTCTACTGTGAGGAAAACCTTTATTTTTGATTATAGGGTGCGAATTTTAAGCCAAACTTTAGTTAACATAAGCGGGGTGGTATAAGGGAGAAGAGCGTGAGCCAGATAACACAGCATCTTCTTCAAGTTTCTCTTATTTTTTTGACTTGAGTCAATGAGATAATGATTTTAAGACCTCTCTATGACATATACAGACACTTGTGACAGTTCGTAAGGCTTCCATAGCACACATGGCATGGCAACTTTCTTCACTGAAAATAAGGAAAGGTTTCCGCTTATGGCAATAGTATATTGTACAACTAGTGTGGAAAATAGGATATTTCATACGACTGTGACGAGATACTCATAGAACATTACAAAATAAATTAAATTTTGCGTGACTCCCATTATACTCGCCTATGGCTCGTAGTTTATCATGTTGTCACTCTAGTGTGCAATATCTAGTTTCCGCACGAGTTTTACTCTATACCTACCTACTTTACCAACGACCGACGTGAAAAACAAAATACTACGATATTTTACTCATAGAACATTAACAAATGAGTAAATTAAATTTTGCGTGACTACCAACACACATTTTTTACAGAAAAACCTAGCTTTTTAAATTTTTCATTTGGTACCAGTGTGAAATGAAATATTTCGCACTAGTGCGAAATGAAATATTTCTCACTAGTGCGAAATTTTCTGTGCAGTGCGAAATGATAAGTTTTTCAAGTATAGGTCGTCGGAAAAATTCATTTCTTGCAGTCACAATATAAACTTATTCGGTAGATTTAACCTTCACTACTGAAATGTAGAACATCTAGATACACATTTTTTGGTGAAGAGAATACTTTCGTTATTTTCATTAAATTTTCATTCAACTATACGTGCATATACATGTATCATATTCGAACACTTGTCATAGATTTATGCACATCATTCGGAAGCAACAAAGAATATATACAAATATCGAAAACTTTTTTCATATTTAACATTTTCGAAATAGCAATATTAGCTCATGGTATATGGACTAGTCTATATGAAACCCTTAAAATAGAGTGGTCTGTGGAAATTATATTTTTCAAATAGATTTTTGCAATTTTAAGATCGCATTGATGAACTTTTGTTAAATGAAAGGACTTTCTTAGTCAATTTTAGAGAAATCATTATTTTTGAAAAATGTTCTCTCTTTCCTTCCCATGCAACTATAATGGGGTAATGGAACGTTGAAAGGTACTTTTGTTTCGATTTTGATAATATACAAGGTGATGAAAAAAACAAAATTCCAAAAATTACAATGTTTTAAGTTCAATACTTGGGAAAATCTACATTTGCTATGAAATGGACAAATGTTTTGAGTATGTCTATGTTGTAATATAACAATAGTTCATTTATTTTAACTCCAGTTTAAATCGAGTCAATACTAAAGACATCAGAAAATTACCATATCCGCAAGGAATTTTTTCCGTGCTTACTTCAATAGATTTACAATTTGAAAATTTGTGTGCTCAAATTAATCTTGAAGTGATGCTTGTGCTAGCTGACTGACATATTAATAACTATCGACTGACATCCTTCGATTTTTTAAAAATGTTTCTGGCACAGTTAGCTTCTTAACAAAATAATTTTTGTAACAACCACTTCTTTCAGATTTGTCAGGTTCAATTATCAAAAATATTATAAGTGGAGACTGTTTGAAATCATCAAAAGATCAGAAAAATTCATATTTTGGCTTTTACTTATGTAGTAACTGATTTTGTTAACTTTAATATTAATTTATAATTTAGCGTTTCGGAGACCAGTTAAAAAATTCGAAAGATATATAGCTATTTCACGACTTCCTCCCGTATTTACGTCGATGTTTGATTTTTTTTTAAATCCAGTACTAACAGAAACATTTCCAGTGTGGCGCTACTTAGTAAATACTCCTGCAATTGTTTTCGATATACTGATTATTTTTTATATTTAGGTATCGTCAACGTATATATCTATCTACTCAGATCTATGTTGAATCACTAAAACTAGATGGTTTCAATATTCAATACCATAGCCATAACTCAGTAACGAATGGGTATTTTGCTAGATTCAAACTATATAGAATGAAGGTATATCTATCAAATCTACCAAGAAAAGTGTTAATGTTGTTTAGTCAAAATGTTTCGTTGTTTTGGGTTTTTTTTTGCTTATGAAAGGCGTACTCACATAAATCAGATGATGCATTTGTGTGGCCGACATTTTTTTCAGTATTAAAATTCGATAAGCAGGTTGAAAATTGAAAACTCTAGCTTATTTGAAAGTTTATCAGAGATTGATAACTAATTCTCTGGAAAAAAGTTCTTTCAGTGTAGATTTGCATTTTTTCAATGTTCATAATTCATAAAGATAGTCACTTTCGCCACAAACAGATTAATATAGATGTTTTTTGAATGATCAACATTTAAAAATTTAAATCCTGAGTCTGAACAAAAGATACGAAAATAAACCTGTTGACTGAAAATGTTTGATCAACTTTTTGGACACAAGTATCAATATAACTTTAAACATTTTCTTATAGTCTTGAAAAATCACCACACGAATAAAGAGGAGTGGTGAAACTCTGTTCAGGACAACCTGGTTATTTAAACATTATATACCTCTCAGTTTGTTGATGTTTCTTGTTACTTGATTCTGAAAAAATTTCGGTTTCTTTAAACATATCCTGTAGCACTCTTCCAGACCTGTCTGTATAGAATTGGTAGAATTGGTTATGAGCTGTGCATATTGAATCGAAAGTGTACCCAAACTTGAAAGTGATATTTTCAGGGGTAATATTATAAGTAGTATGATTATTAACGATATTTTTTTGGCACATTAATGAATTGCAATCCCAAAGCTTCAAAAATGTATAGGTTATGAATCATACCACGAACTACATTTAGGACGACAATATTTCGATTTGATAACATAACCTCTGTTCGGGACAAAATTCCCCTCAAAAATCCTCTGGTATTTGATGTTATATTCATATGATCGACTGAATGTTCTTCTTGAGTTATTCTCAGAAATATGTTCCCCTCACAGGTAGTAAAAGCTTAACATGTTCGCCGCCATTGAAAAATACAGTAAATGTACACGTTGCTTAGATAGTATGTCAGCAAATTTAATGATACTTTTGTGCAAAAGGAGCTTAATTTTGGTTGAGAACAGTCGTCGCGCGCAATACTGAAATTTTTCGCCAACGCTTACTCACAAACACCCTGTGTGCATGTCGAACGAATACCAAAGTTTGGCATGCTCGAAAGCTGGTGCAGGTATTGAGCGTCGTGCGCAATACTGAAAGAGAGGACATGACGGTAGAAACCGTCATGAGCCGTGAACGTGTTAATAGCGCATCGTTTCTACTGGCTGACATTCAAATTCAATACCCACTCAATGGTTGGTAAGCAAGGATAAATGTTGTCTCCATGATGTAATATCACCATATATTTCTCAGCTTTATTGAATTCAGAGATTTTTTTTATGGAATAAAAAACAATGGGGAAAAATCTGCAATTTCTAAAGAAAGCTGAATATGGATTTAATAAAAAATACTTTGTTTCATGTGATCCACAATAATGAATCTTTCAATATTGAATTTGGAGCACTCTTATTGATGCAATAAACGAGCAGCATTTAAAAATCTCTTTAATTATTAACAATATTATATAATAGTGTTTGATATTACTAGTAATAGTTATTTTTTCCTTTTTTTGGTTTCCACGAGAAAGAAAATTCTATATTGTCTAGAGAACATCGTGAAAACCAATGTTTTTATTCTATTCAGTGAATATTTGGATTCAATGAACAAACAATATGAACAAATTTTCAACTCCAAACCATATTGAATGAAAGAGTGTCACGTAACATGAAAATGTTTTAAATCACAAACTTTCACTCAGTTATATCGAATTCAGATTACTTCTCAAAACGGTATTGACTAACTCCCGTATTTCAAACTATAAAAGATCTAACAAATATTAGTGAAAATCCATTTATTCAGGCAAGAATAATGAAAAACAAGAAAATGACTTAATGTATTCTGAAGGAAGAAATATTGTATACTTACAGTACAATTTACAGTCAGAAGGTTTATTTCTTGACCACCAAAGATTGAACGTGAAATGAGTTTAAAAGTGTCTGTGTTGATAAAGTACTGTGAATATAGGAAACAAATTGAATCTGATTTAATAGATATACCTTCTCGCGAAATCTTGTAGCCATCGAAATGACTTTCAATAATTATGGTAGAGTAGAATTTCATTTAAAAAATAACGTTAAAATACTAAGCAACAGACGCATTGTGTTATTTACATGTAATATTACAAAATATGTGATAGAATCAATGGTGGAGACATCATCGCTCAAAATATTTTGAGCATATCATTTTAAATATTATACTTTATAAAAAACAAACAGTTGTACCCATACATTTTAGAATTAATCGCGGGTTTCAAAGATTTTGCAAAGTTACGTACTAATATCACAAAGAATAGGTTCACGCAGACAACTGAAACATATTTTTGAAAAAACACCCAAAGCACAATTCATAATGTGTGTTTTTATCGTGAACTGAAGAGCTTTACGTCTACTTTAAATATGCTTAGGTTGTTGGGCAGTGTATTTTCATTCAATACATAAATTTCGTGTAATAGCTTTTGAACGTAATAGACAATAAGTTTTTCAAATCGCGAGGCGATTTTGAATTATTTTCAATCAATTTGTGTCACTTTTCATTTGATGAGCTATCATGGCAGTGAATCCTTAAAATTCATATTTACACACGAAACGAACAAGAGAAATATAGGCTGGTCTCTATATTTTTTATGAAAAAGAAATGAAAACAATAGGCCATGACCAGATGGGAAATATTAAACACGGAAACAAAATGATGAAATGATGAAGCAGTTTAAGGGTTGAATCGTGAGCTCTTAGCGGAAACTGTTCTATAGGTACAAAAGTTGTAGATCATAAAGAAATCGAAAACTTTTGTATTGAACACTTTTTGATATAATCTCAAATTAACCGTCAAAATGGCAAAAAACCGATTTTTCAGTATTTATTTTTATTCTCGCGTATAAATGATTTTATTTACAACCATACAGGCCGTTTCTTTTATCACGTGGTAACATTGCTATATTCTAAACCGTAACAGATACGAAGACGATTAAATGGGAGAAAAGGTAACTATTGTGGAGAACAGTACAATGGTCAGAGAAAATTTACAGGGAGTCTCGCCCTTCCCGAGTTATACAGGGAAAACCAAAAATGCTGTTATTTGTTTTTTACGACTAGAACTGTTATTTCTGAAAATATAAAAAAATTTATAAGGAAAGTTTTAATGTATTTAAAATATACTATAAAAATGTAATAATGAATCTTTGATTAAACGTTTCGTGTCAACACGGCCACCATCAACATTTTTTTTTCAAATACGGACCTGTCTATTTTAGTACAAATATTGATAAAGCGATAAAATCACAATTCAGTGGTATATCACACTTGATATTTTTATAACGTTTCATTTAAAATAACTAGCATCCTCAGTGATAACAATTTTTAATTACGGTCCTGTCGTTAGTTCTTTTGTAAATTATTTTGATTTCTTCAAAACCTATTCAACTATTGGCATACTTCAGACTTCACCCAATAATTTCGATAAGAAGATACCCCGACACAACGAACATTCGTATTTTTCCTTCTTGGGCATTTTTGTATTACAGAAATCCTTGTTTTAAGGCTGATTCCTTCTGAATCAATTATCATACTGAATATTTCTATAATTTTCAATCCTGGAAGTAACGAAAATATTAGTTTTTGGTCAAAATACGACTATTGTGTGATATGGTACAATTAAATAGCATCTCACTTCATTTACCATTTATAAACAAGTAGGCTTTGCTTGGTTTCTATGGTAGGACAAATAAATGAGTTGTTGATACGTGTTAAGAACTGTCAGTCGTTTATACACTCAGTCATATCAAAGATGTATTCAAATGACGAAAGGACTGATATGCTATTTGCTTATGCAAAATCAAATAGAAATCCTCTTTTGGCAAAAAATATGTATGGTGAGCTATACCCAAATCGTCGTATTCCAAACATTCAAATGTTTAGACGATTAGAAAGAAATTTGAGAGACTGTGGTGCATTTGATAGAAATAAAACTAGAAAATGTGTTGTTACTGGAAGTATGCGGAACCAAATAAATGTTTTAGGTAAGCAAATATTACTTCATAAAGATTAACAAAGTGACGAAAATATTTTTTTTCAATTTAGGATTGATCGGTTACAAAAATATTTCTAATCAAGATTGTTCTTTACGAGAAATTGCCCACGAACTAGGGATTTCTGTAAAATCTAACAGAAATATTTTGAAAAAGAACAATACAAATGCTACAGGATACGCAAAGTTCATCACCTCAATGAAAGGAGAGTACGATTTGCGATGTGGTTGAGACGTAGAAATAGGGAAGTTGGAAATATTTGTAATAAAATAATATGGACGGACGAATCAAAATTCACCAACAATGGTTGGTTTAACAGAAACATCCATTATAGGTGGAATAATACAAATGAATATTCACATAGAGAAACCAATTTCCAGGAAAGGTTCGGAATAAATGTTTGGTTTGGAATTTTGGGAACAAACATACTAGGTCCTTTCTTTTACGACGAGCATTTGAATGGTGGAATGTATTTACATATTTTATCCAATGAGTTTGATTGCTACTTAGATGAATTGCCACTGAACTTCCGCCGTGAAATACAATATTTTCAACAAGACGGTGCCCCTCCCCATAATGCAGCAATAGTAAGGGAACATTTAGATGCAACATTCCCAAGAAAATGGATTGGAAACAATGGACCAATTGCCTGGCCAGCATGATCCCCAGACCTGACTCCTTTAGATTTTTTTGTCTGGGGATACATAAAGGATAAAGTTTTTTCGACAACTAGTACAGATATCGACCATCTCAAACAAAAAATAAGAGATGCATGTAATAGCATTACACCCATCATGCTACAAAATTGCCACAGAAATTGTATGGACAGACAACTTATGTGCATTCAACAAAGAGGTCGGCAATTCGAGCATTTAATGTAGGTTATCATGAAGAATTAATTTTCTGTATTGGTTTTATTTTCACTCAAAAATTCAATATGAAATAAATTGTTTTCTGTTTGTTTGATTTCTTCTACTCTTAAGTAAGTTTATTTCCGAGGTAAATTGCTATCGTTCGTCTCTGAAACTACAGATATCTTTTATTATAGTGTAAACATAATTTTAATAGATACATTTATTCAAAGCGTCACTGATAATTTTTATATAGGACAGTTAGGTTTTGTGGAATCCATAAACGACCTAACGACAGGACCGTAATTAAAAATTGTTGTCACTGATGATGTTAGTTATTTTAAATGAAACGTTATAAAAATATCAAGTGTGATGTACCACTGAATTGTGATTTTATCGCTTTATCAATATTTGTACTAAAACAGACAGGTCCGTATTTGAAAAGAAATGTTGATGGTGGCCGTGTTGACAAGAAACGTGTAATCAAAGATTCATTGTTACATTTTTATAGTACATTTAGAATACATTAAAACTTCCTTTTTCCATTTTTTTATATTTTCAGAAATAACAATTCTATTCGTAAAAAACAAATAACAGCATTTTTAGTGTTCCCTGTATAACTCGGGAAGGGCGAGACTCCCTGTAAATTTTCTTTGACCATTGTACTGTTCTCCACAATAGTTACCTTTTCTCCCATTTAATCGTCTTTGTATCTGTTACGGTTTAGAATATAGCAATGTTACCACATGATAAAAGAAACGGTCTGTATATGTAATACTGTCATTACTAACGTCATTGAATGTTGAGAAGTGTCACATTACACACCTCTACTTCCCGACCTCTCTTCCCGCCCTCACTTCCCGCCCTCATTTCATCTATTCTAGATGAATATTTTTTATATTTAAAAAAATAACACATTTTTTTGACAAATTTTAAAATACCTATTTAATTGCAAACAATAAAAAACAACATTGAACTAAAATACCACAAACTACTTATTGATATTAATCGTTAAATTAGAATTATTGTAAGCCTTTATTGAAATATTTAGGCCTATACCAGCGCTGGACCCTCCAACAGTTGTCTCTTTGGGCGACAAATTAATTTCATGTTGAATGACTGAGGTTAGTTAACTACTTGCAATAGCTACAGAAGAAATGGCACATTGGGACAGCATAGTGGCAGTTTTCGTTATATTCTCTATTGAGCCATTCACACAACTTTCTACCACAGTACTAGATTTCCATCCTCCCAGCCTTTTTAATTGGAGTACACTTGCACCACTGTTCAGCCTTTTTAATTGGAGTACACTTGCACCACTGTTGGCAAGCAACGTAGCGGCGGTTCTTCTGAGTGCGTGTCCTGTGAAGCCTTCCCAGTTCTCTTAATTAAAAAAAGTAGCAATTTTTTGGGGAAAATTAGCCATTGTATTGTGTCCAATTGGTTGATTTCTTGCTATTCCTCCTCTGAGCTGAACAAGAAACCTATCGATTTCAATGTTTTTTCTCAAATTTATGGAGTCTCGAATGATCTTCACCCATACTGGATCAGTAATGAGAAATGATCTATTTGTATGTGTTTTAGAATCTGGAATTTCAACCGATTTTTTTTCTCCAAAAAAAGCCACATCCAACATTTTCATTTTCACTAATTCGTCCGTCTAACAAGCTCCAGATACGCCTATTATTAATGCTACCTAAAACAATAAGAAAAAATAATACCATAATACCAGTATACTTATTTAAAGAATCACAAATAACTTACCTTTTTCGGTAGAAGATTATTTGGAGTTTTATTTAAAAAGTCCTCTATATTCTTCCTCGAAAATACGTCCGATTTCTTGGGACTAACCCATATTTTGTCATTTCAGGAAGGCAAGCAGTTTCCCATGTTTCGAAATATCAGTTTTTTCTACAATTTCTAGCATCGTTCGTATCATATTGTACATTGCCCACAAAGTAGACGGCTGATGTGTTCTCCAAAATATGCTCGGAGTACACTTTCGGAACAGATATTTTTAACCTTTTTTTCTTTGCACCACTTCCTATATAATTCAATAGATACCGATGCCTACATTTCTCTGGCACCAAGCCGTGGACTGCTGCGTGAGCAGCAGCCTGTTGTACTTCTGGTGGGGTACAATTCATAAATTCTTCGTCGGAAGACATGTTTTTCAATTTATTATTCGCGAATTTAATATATAGTCCAGGAGCCCGGTAAAAATTTGGTCAGTCATTTCCTCTCAAGCGATATTTAGTGGAATGCATCAGAGAGTCGTATTATAAAGATTCGTGAACGTCAGCTGCGATTCCGTTGGTGGGGGGGGATGATCAGCACAGTAGCTTCCTACGCACGAAGAAAAAAAATATTTTCAATTATGTCCTCCTTCTCAGAAACATGTTAAATTGACGCAATCCGAATATAAGGTAAAAGTTTATTTGAGAGGAAATTATAGAAGGTACAATTTTTTTTGTGTTCGACCAACTAGCTGTCGTATAATACACCATGCTATAGTCAGCTGATTTTTTCTTTCTTCAAGATATTGCTTCAGCGATAATTTAACATGTATTCAGGTAGGAAAACAAAATTGAATACATTTCTTTTTCTTTGTGCGTGGGAGGCTACCACCGCTCATCCCCCCCACGGAACCGCAGCTGACGTTCGCGAAGCTTTATAATAAAACACTCTGATGCATTCCACTAATTTTCTTGGTCATGGAAATCTGTCACTGGCTCCCGGACTAATACTACTTTATCTGATATTTATTGACTTTATCTGACATTTATTTATATTGGTGACAATTCTATACCCCGTAGTCACCCCGTATCTACTTAATTATTCTGAGAAAACCGCGTTCTTGGTTATTTGTCGTTAAATGTAATATTTTAGGTATGTTCAGAACGAACCAGAGATTTATTTTGATCGAAATATGATGTTTGTAAATAAAATAGTATGCAAACCTCGGTAGGAAGTTTCATTCCTGTATCGAGATCATAGCTAACCTCGACGCTTTGCGTCTCGGTTAACTAACTAATCTCACGACAGGAATTAATCTCTTCCCACCTCGGTGTGTAATATATTAAAATTCAAATAAAAATGTGTAAAAAATATCTGTTTTCACTTTCAATACTAACAAGGCTTGATGAAGTTGTAATGCTCAATAACGATTTTACTACTGTTTTTTCCTATTCCAGCAAAACCTTCAGAAGTAGAACCACAACCCGAAAAAGAGTGAAGAAATCATTTTATATTTTTTTCTACATTCATGCAAAAAGCAAAACTTTATTGAACTATATTCAGTGGAAAAAGAAGTTCTTTATTGCACTAGTGCAATAAAGTTTTTATTGCACTCATCTGTCATTCTACTTCAACGTGCTGTCATCATGACAAAAATAAACGTTTAAACCTACTACATATTTAGCAGATATTCTGTGAGATTGGCAATAGGTTTCAAACAGTTACATATTTTATATTATTTTGTATTATTGTTAGCAGCAAGAGTTAAACAAACAATGACTTCCCGAGAATAACTCCATAATCAAATCCGCTTTGTCCTAAACCGTCTACCTGCATAGAGCACACTGTCTGTACTATGACCACACCTAGTGATAACATACGCGCTCACGGCTACTATGATTTTGAATTTTATAATGCAATTGTGGTTATAGAAACGTCAGTCAAAAAGTACTTCACTACGAAATATTCATATTGAAAATTGCACCAATTGTTCATTTACTTTCAACATTGAGGGTAAAAATAAAGTTTCAGTTAAATTGTTCGTAACGTATTAGTTCCTGTTTCAATGCAAATCGATATTAATAATAAAGTATTCAAGTTGCGCTTTTCATTTTCCTACACCTAGTGCCGCACCTCAATAAATAATTTTTTGCTTTTTGCATGAACGTAGAAAAAATGTTGTATGCAACTCGTGCAAAAATTGTTTATTGCACTCGACGTGTTGTCCAACTCGGCCTAACGGCCTCGTCGGACAATTTCACGTCGAGTGCAATAAACATTCACTTTTTGCACTTGTTGCATAAATAACTATTAAACGATTCTTGATTGAAACAATTAGATGTATAAAATCAATCCATCTCATTGCTAGAACCTGGTTTGTGGAAAAAAATACCGAACCCATTTGAATTTAGTTGGTGCAAAAGTAGTAACAAATCTATCCTGACCTATTCTCAATTTTAAGCGGTTAACGATCAATAAACCACCAAGTTACATAGATCATTAATTAAAAGTAGCTATTTCAACAATCAAAATGATCACTTATAAACCTTAGAAATACAAAAAATATCAAGACAATTGTTTGTGTAAGATAAGGTTATTTTTTTTCTATAAAAGTATGCATAATTCGAAACCTAGTCGTCTGAATTGCGAAAAAATCAAGCTCATTTGACACCAAAAAAGACATATTTTCCTGAATTTTCACGTGAATTAAATCATTTATACTCGAGAAAAACATTATACTCAAAAATCGGTTTTTTGCCATTTTGGCGGTTAATTTGAGGTTATGTCAAGAAGTGTTGGATACAAAAGTTTTTGATGTTTTTATTGCCTACAACTTTTTCTAGGAGTTCACGTTTCGCCGTAAATTGCAAAAAAACGTTTTCAACCCCTAAACTGCATCCCCACTTCACCATTTTGTGTGTTTTCGTGTTATAATATATTTTTCCTCAAAGTTGGAACCTCAACAATATTTTCCACCTGGTCCTTGCCTGTTAATTATTTTCTTACTTTTAGCGTTCGAAATTTTGGCACCAGCCTAATCCTGTAGTTTCTGTCTCGAAAAATTATATTTTTCTTCATCTATAACTTTGCAAATCTTTTCTATTCCTCAGTTTTAATCAAGGGATTCTTTAATTTACTACCGCCCGAAAACACTTTTCGATTTTTAATAATAGTCATTTGATTTTTTTTTGTTCAAGCACTATGTTTTTAATGAGTCCATTATGATGTCTCTCGAGGAGGGAACTTCCATTTTCCTCTGACGTCATAGCCTGCGTCAGATCTGCCAAAAATTCACGTTTTATTTCAACTTCATCGAAGGTGTGTCAGTATATACAAGACAATTTAGAATATTTTATGTGCATGAACGAGAACATTCGGAGAAATGAAAATACAGGGCGATTCAGCTTTCTCATTCCAAGTTGACACTTGAGAAGCGGATATCGCCCTGTGTAATTGCGATTTTGTATATAATGCACTGCCTATTGTATATATAAAACATTATACAAACAATAAATAATGATGGCCGCACTATTTTAAAATTGAGCACCTGATTTCATCAGTCACCTAAAACGTCAAATCAATATAGAAAAATATCAAAATCACCCACTTATTATACAAATATTCAAATTGTTTTTGAACGTAAAAATCACAAATTCAGCTATATGTTATCACTTAACATTACATAATGTGATAAATAAGTGATCCTGAAATTTGTGCTGAATACGATTTTTATAAAAAATCAAAGTTTCAGCCATGTTTGTCCTTATGGTTTTCGGGTTGGCAGTGGATTTTTTAGAATATATGCCGAGTCATAGGGACGAACATGAACTGTGAGTGGCGCAGGTCAGTTTTGGAAAGGTGATGGAATATTAAAGAAAAAAATATCATTTTATTGGTGTTTTCGAATATTTCTTTCATTATATCAAGGAAATTGGTCCATGCCCGTAGAAAAATATCTAATTACAGAAAATATAGACACATAACAAATAAAAGCAAAGTGTATAAGTACACACATATAATATTAACTTTTTCTACAACCGCTTACCAAAATAACTTTTGGCGCTTTCAGATGTCAAGGCAAAGTTGACGTTTTCCCAGAAATGTCATTTTGTGACAGCTTCTTCGCTCTAGATCGAAAATATTGAAAAACGCTCTCCACAGCTTTGTTGAAAATGAACCTATTCTGGCATGATAAAAAGTATAGACAATAAATTCAAAGCTCCTGAATGAGGATTGGCAGGATTTTCTGTAAACTGATTATTTTTGCTGAATGAAGTCTCGATTTGCGTGGGTGGAGTTATCCCTTAAAATTATACCATAACTCAGACGAGAGTGAAACAATGAAAATAATGTCATCCTCAGAATGATCACATCAACAGTGTTTTCCAAATGGTCTCGGAAAGAAATTGATTTGATTGACAGAATGAAAGCCTAATTGGCACGTCTGAGGAAAGTTGCCAATTAGAAAAAAATATGATTGTGTTTTGGTGTAATTTTTAATCAGGTTAGTACGTGTGAGTCACTCACTGATTCTGTTAGATACTTCAAAGTTCATCAGAAGGACTTTGACTTTGCTATTGCATTCAAAGTGGAGCTATAAAAATTATGTCGTCTCCGAAGAAGATACGGGGAAGTTTTATGTGATAGAATATATCATTTATGCAGATAGTGAACAGGAGTGGCCCAAGAACTGATCCTTGGGACACTTCAGAAGATCGGTTTACACATAGACGTATTGTTATTGTGTAATGAATTTTGAGGTTTTCCTGCATATATATATATATATATATATATATATATATATATATATATATATATATATATATATATATATATATATATATATATGTATATATATATATATATATATCACTCGAAAATTACTGAGCTCTTATTTGTCTCCAAATATGCCATTTATCTCTCCTGCATTTTCGACTTTTTCTCAAGAACTCGATATTTTTTTCATTGATTGAATGAGATTCATTCTGGTGATTCCAGTTTTATAGGATAATTGTAGAACTATAAACATTGTTATTTATTAGACGACAAATAATGTTTATACTTAGGATGTCACCTAAGCATTGCTTGTATTGTGAACATCCTAGGATAGATACATGTTTAGTTTGAACCCTTTTTGATTAAATTTTGATTGAATAAATGAAGAATAATACTCTCTCAGTTTTACTCAGTTATACATGTTAGGATTTGGAGAAATTGTTTCTGATGAAGAAAGGTCCAAATAGTTGTTGGAATGTTTCACAATTCTGATTAATATATTTTTTCATCTCTGTTTTCAATTTATTTTTATTTTGCAGAGTTTTAAGATGTATGGTGATTTATTTACCAATTTCATCCCATAGTAGGATACAAATATAATTTTTGTATATAAATGAATTGTTTTTGTATATTCATTCTGCATATCATGATTTCTTACTCCGAATTCAAAATCAATCTGCATAGACTAGGAGTTGGAAAAAGTGTATCACGAAAAAAAAAACGTCAAAGCATCGTAAAATGGAACAAGAGAATAAGACAAATTGTAGAAAGAAGAGCTAGATAAAAAATATCTGAAAATATCGAAAATTATTCTAAAATTTGGAAAAAATTGTAGTTTTTTTGTGGCAGACATGTACCGTTCTTTAACATAGCCGAAAATCAATTTCTCTCTCTATGTTGGCTTTGTGTATAAGTAGAGTTCACTGACAGAGGAGTGACTCACTTTTTAAAGATGTAACTGGAATTGAATTTGTCTTATTTTTTATGTATTTGTGTATTTTCATAGCGGTATATCAGACACTGACTGAAAGCCAATTCGGACTTACACTTTATCATGGTTTCAAATTTCATATCTCTTTAGTTATATATACTGAGCACTCAAATAAAATCACCAGTTATGAATTGAAAATATTAAATCATTTGTGAATTACATTTTTTTACCAGAAAGTAAAACACTCAGATAGTTTCCGAGCAACAGATATACGAATATCTCTTGCAGTAGTGACCTTTCCAAAACTGACCTGCCATCTTTTTTATACAGGAGTGATCGAAAGTGCGTTGCGAGCAAGTGCTTCTACAAAATCAATACACGCCCGTAGCACGTCATTTATGAGTTTTTTCACTATGTACATGCGCAAGTACACCTACACGCGTTTTATTAGGACCAAAACCAAAAATGAATTATAGGTGCTTGTGAATATTGTTCGTAGGTTTTAAACAACATCAGGATTGAGGCAACGATGTTTCAGAACAATGAAGTTGGAATTCATTGAGGATTCAGTTGGTCAGTAGTTTGACGTTAACTTTACCCACTTTTGATGATTAATGCCATTTGATTTCGAAAATGTACCTGCTTTATCGTTGAAACAAATGTTGGCCCAATCCATCAACAAAACAATTCAGTCTACGTAACGGTCAAACACATAACAAAGCTACAGACTGCTACAGAGTTTCAAAAATGTAGGTGCATGCTGATAGTTAGGAAAAATCAAAGCTAGAACGTCCTATCACCAATTTTCACGAGTTTTATGAGTCTTTGGGCTGAACAGTTCGACTAAAACACGATTGGCAATTTACTGAATTGGTTTAAACCCATCTAGACGAAATTCTCAATTTCCCCCGATTCCGTACCATTCCATGATATATTGATGGTAGTAAAGGCTTCTTCGAGTTCATATATGAAGTATTCACGTCTAGAGGAATTAAAACCTGTGATTTCTCCTTTAAATAGGCAAGCGACTTCGGGCCACCTTACGTGTTAGTCTGCGATAAATTCATGACGGCACTGACGGCATTCATTTCATTTTAATCCGAAATAAACTGAGCATTTTAAGGCCATTTTGAAACCTTGGAAGATGGGTTATGAAGTTCAGAACTTTTTATTGTGAGGGCGCACAATTCGTTCATGCGTCTGGTGTAGCAGGAGAACTTTTCAACATCCCCCTGTAGGCTTTCTTCGAAACAAACTATAAAATGGTTCGCTACGTTGTTTTGCATGTTCATGGTCTCTACAGTACGGTGCTAGCCTTATTGGTGATTTGAATTTAGAAAAAAATCGTCATATGTGCAAGTTTTATTATCAAAGTGGTGAATACATTTCCATGGCTGGTTGCACAGATGACAGTTTTCGAGACTTAGACCATTATCCTACTACACTGAGGTGCATCAAAAACGGACAATAAAGAAACTGTCAAATACTTTTCCTACAACAGCAAAAATTTAAAAAATACAAGTAAAATACCTCAATATTTATCCTTTCCTACAACTGCACAACTACAATAACATTAAACCTCTTGACACATAAATAATTTTTTCGTATGCCAATTCATACTTTTTTTTTTTTATTTCCGGCAGCAAATCCAACGTTACTTTCGCAGCCTTTTCCAATATATCTGGCGGAGTATTGTTATTAAAATCGTCACTATTGTCAGTATCCATCTTATTTATCATGAGTAAGTATGTCTTATTGAAATAATATTCAATAGAAATTGCGATTTTTATGAAAGCAGGAATGAAAACTATATGAAGAGTTTAAAAAACTTCTATAATCTGACAGTTCTGAGAACGATCTAAAAATGAACAGCAGCCAACTACCTAGCCAACTAGTTTTTGTCGATTTTTGTTGATTGTGGTCAAAGGGCCGTGAGAAAAAATATTTCTCACAGTATGATCAATTCATCGTTTTGAAATTAAGTAAGCTATGAGAAATACGCTACTTTTCATAGCAGTTCTAGAAAAAATGCATTGCTTTATTCAATAATTCATAAATTTGAAACGAATCGTGACATCAAAATGAGTGAAGAAGAAATATAAAGGGAATGAACCAAGCTTGAATACAGGATGGTTTTGAGTGTCATCCAACAGCTATATTTCACCATAGGGTGACTTAAACTTAGATGATTGAAACATAATTTTGTTTTCCCTCGTATAATGTGTATAATTCAGACCTTACTAGGAAATTTGTTTGATGTGAATTAATCTAGGATAAATTATCTTACATTTAATAGAAAATATATCAAAATCGGACCGAAAATAAAAAAGTTATTCAAGATCAAAATTTGTTAAAATTCCAAGGTGGCCGTTTTTTATGCACCTGAGTAGTTATGCTGGAAATGAAGTTCTCACCAATTTTCAGCTAATCATGAGTAATATGATAATTGCGCTCAACTAGGCCTCTAACCGGACCGCTAATAAATTTCTATACGTTTCGCAAAAATGTTACGAGGGTCGGCCAAAAATTTAGGCTACAGGGGGCGTTCGAAAACTTTCCTCTACCGCAAACCCGCTTCCACTGTCCGACAGCGAATCCAACCGACCGAATCGTTCGTACTGTTCCGTTTCAGTCGGGCAGTGGCTCTAATGGCGGTGCGGCGGCCTCTTGAAGCTGTGTCGGAGATAACTTGCGCACGCTTTGCTGCGCTGCGCGATCATCTCGACGAGATGGTCTTCCAGGACGAGAAGGGGCGTCATTGGCAGGCTGAAGGTGGTGGCGATGTGGAGACTATCCCATTGTCAAACGGCACTGTTTGGAAATCTCGGAGGCGGCAGTGGGGGCGGAGGGCGGCTACCCGACGTGTTGTCGCCGGCACGGGAAGAGCGCTCTGAACCAGCTACATGGGACAGAAAAGTATTTGGTTATTTATATAACTTCAGGGCAGTGGTTGGAGGGCACACATATTGTCATTAGAAAAAGCGCAGAAGCGGCCAAATGTTTGTTGAAATGAAACAGAAATTTTTATCAGTTCTTACGATACACTAAAGGAACAGACTGAATCCTAACTATGCGATTTTAAAACGTATTCCTTCAGAGCGCCCCATATCATGATTGACATAATCACCAAATAGGGAATCATTAGATCTAATCAATAGAACAGTAAATAGTCATAGGGTTATTACAACAGTATGCGATCTCGGCAATATGTTAAACTAACATAATCTCAAAAAATTAAAAAGTAAGTATTTTCAAAAGGCAACACCGAAGAAATTAAAACTGTAGAATCGTGATACCGTACAGTAATAATGGAATCGGACCATAATTGCAAATCATATCCGCCATTTTGGATCCGCCATTTTGTTTTTTACCTCGGAAAAATTCCATAATGCATTGTCACCGAATTAATGTCAAAATAGCGTGCAAATGAAGTATCATAATTTGGAATACGGAACAGTTAGGTGACGAAAATTTACATGGTTGAATTCCTTGTGGAATTACCTTCTTAATGATCTGTCACACTTACTACTTTCCCTATTCAAATTGTTTGGGTGATGGTGCCCAAGGGGTGGGGGGAGAGGTATGACAGTTGAGGTTATGTTTGAATGTTTTAGACGATGTAGTAACTTGATTACTTATATTTCGGACGTCCATCATCTTAATGGTTGAAAGATTTCTCTCTTTCAAATTTTTCACAACGTTTCAATTGCTTGAATCCGCAATCGTCTTCTGGTGAATAATGACAAAATAAGATGCTACGCGACCTTTTATAGGTCTATAATTAAAGTGTAATTACGCGCGGTCTTGTGGCGCGCGTGGTATCGCGCTTTTTCTCCCTCCAAAACGGTCCATGAGCGGTTTCCATACGTTTTTAATTTCCACGCTTGGTTGACTGAAGGCACTATTGGCTTGTATATAGGTGGTTTCCATAAATTGTTGTTGAGGTGGTTTCCATAAATTGTTGTTGAGGTTATGATAGGAAGGTGTCCCTCTTGGATTAAAAATCGACGTGTTTTTGCATTTTTTTTCACAACACATTTGTTTTGAAGATATTCGATCTGTTTCGTTTTCGGTGCCCCACCCTGTATATTTCGAAACTTTATGCTTTTCAAATTAATGCTGCAAAAACATTGAAATTTGCAACAGCAGTTTTGAAAATGAATGTTGGACCATTGTCGAATCAAGTTTTGTCATTGGCTAGAGCGAGAGGTTCGCAAGCCATTGGATCAGCACAAAAAATGATAGATTACGACGTTCCATTGCATGCGAGAAAATATTTGCTGTCATGAATGTTACAAATAATTTCTCTTATTTGCCATAATTGACAACAAAAGATAACTTTGAGATTAAGAAACTAAAAATGACTGCATTCTAAAAAGACAATACACTTTACGAATCTACTGTAATAAAGTTTCAAATAAACCAACTTTTGATGCCGTCTCTGTAAGACAGAGATAACATATAAGTGGGGGAGCAATTAGCTCTCAGGAGGAGGGGGAATTAGCTAGAGTTGAATTTTGAAGTGTCTGACAAAGACTGACGTCTGACGTAAGACTCGTAGGAGGAAGACGTGTCAATGTTGCTCTCAAGAGGGAGCAATTGCCACATTACCCCCACCACCTCTGGATCCGCCAGTGATATGGCATGATTTTGGCACACAGTTGGAAAAATTGTTCATTTAATTCATAAGGATTTGTAGCTCTCTCTCAAATTCGGGTCGATAAGCTTTCTCTTTCAGATATACCCACAGAAAAAAGTCATTCACAAAATTCAATGCGTTTTTGTAGACATTGGGAAAACATTTATCAGTTTTGTTTGCACATTATAATAACAATATCTATTCATTCTTTCTACAGTGGTCTAGATGTATATTTCATTATCCATCGCGTATATCTGTTATATTGTGTGCTGGTCCACTGGACTTGCGCACTTCTCGCTCTAGCCCATTGTGAAACCTATAATCCTATGATCAAATTTTTTAATAGTTTTGATGAAGGTTTCAAATTTAGTATCCTCCTATACCACTCGAATGCGTTTATTTTGGTGCCACAAGTGAGAATCTACTACTTCCGGTTTAAGCGGAGGTGACACCAATTTTTTATTTTCAAATGACATCCTGTAGATTTTTTCTCATTTTTCGAATGAGCTTTGAGTTTGTGGTAGGAATGTTTTCTAAAATTGAAAATCAGTTGCAAAATAGCGGATATAGAGTTGATTATTTAATCTAACAAGGGTGGCAATGAAAATCAAAATTAAATCATCTCTGAAATTAAACCATCTCTACTGTCGAACCACGTTGATAGTTACCAGAGGTAAGATGCACTCGATAATTGGAATCTTCATGTAATTACATGATTACATATCATATATTTTTCAACAGTTATTGAAAGATGATTCAAAACGGAAAGGTACCCTTGAAGAAACGCTGTCAACTATCATTTCTCAAATAGTAACAAGCTCTTTTCACATCGTCATATCGAGAATTGATGAATGATCAGATTACTCGTATGAAAAGTTTTGGAGAATTCCTAAAAGAACCAAAGATACAATCAGGTTTTATTATAAGTGTTCTCAAAATTGACTGTTCTTTAACGAAGGCAGCTTTGACCAGGGCGTTTTTATTACAGGGGGAGCAAGGACGATTGCCCCCCCTCCCTAGGAGTGAAAAAAAACAGCTCAAATTAGAGCAAAAAAAATAAAAGAAATCCGCGTGCGTCTGATGCTGTAGAACAAAAAAGCATGTTTTAACAATAAAGTGAGAAGAGCGATGCAGCAAGAAAACACAAAGTCGTCTCCACAATTTAATATTACCAACTGGGTATTGTAATGGTGTACGGCAAGTATTATCAATCAGCTAAACCGTAGTGTTAAAAGGACATGTTTCGAACCTATATAGGCTCATCATCAGCTTATAATAATTCTACAATAAAGGAAACACAATATAACTTAATGTAACAAGGTATTTTGTAATTACTTACATGGAGAGGAAAAATTGTTGCAAAAAAAATATTGAAGAATAAAAATTGTATTTCTACATGTTGCCTAATAGGCCATCATGTGAAATTTCCATTATGAGATCCAAAAACAGAGAAGAGGGCGGCTATAGAGCCTTAGTGCCCTTTTCTTCCGCACGTTTGTTTATGAGCACAATGTCATTGGCCTGGATATGTGACATGGAGTTCTTGTTGCTCCGAGCCTTGATTGGATAGGAGTTGTCTTCTTTCAATTTCGTTCCGAGGGGGGGGTTCTCCTGTCACTGTTCCATGTCATCAATGACGTTAAGTGTTTTCTGACAGTTCAAACTGCTAAAGGTCCTTTTGGCCTTCATCCTTTCGTTGCTTGGCTTTTCTGATGAGCACGTCTTACTTTAATTTTATATTCCGCCCCATGTGGCCCATAATTTACGTTTCTTCTTACTTTCCTTTCGGAAGAAAAGTGCACTAAGGCTCTATAGCCGCCCTCTTTTCTGTTTTTGGATCTCATAATGGAAATTTCACATGATGGCCTATTAGGCAACATGTAGAAATACAATTTTTAATCTTCAATATTTTTATTGCAACAATTTTTCCTCTCCATGTAAGTAATTACAACATACCTTGTTACATTAAGTTATATTGTGTTTCCTTTATTGTAGAATTATTATAAGCTGAAGATGAGCCTATATAGGTTCGAAACATGTCCTTTTAACACTACGGTACTTGCAGTACACCATTACAATACCCAGTTGGTAATATTAAATTGTGGAGACGACTTTGTGTTTTCTTGCTGCATCGCTTAACTATACTACTCCACTTCGAGATACAATGGACTTCTACCACAGATTAATAAAGTGAGAGTTTTCTTTCAGTTTCTTGATTGAAGCTGCTTTTTGTGTTCGCTCTCTTATGTGGAAGAACATCCAATTTTGAAAATACTTGCATCTTCGGTTCTTTTTGGAAATATCCAAAACTTATCACATGAAAATTCATCAGTTTTCAACATGACAAGTTAAGAGAGCTTGTTGATATTTGAGAAATGGTATTTGTGAGTATTTATATATGGGTACTATTCCTTCATGAGAAACTTTTTGATAATTATTGTTGGAAGCTATGGGAGGTGCAATTCTATGAGAACCAAATTTTATTTTACTCAGTTCATGATCTCTCAACGCGAAAAAGAATACTCAGTCCAATGGTAACGATTCGTAACAGTATGTTTACCATTTAATTATTTCGATGATAATTGGGATCGCACATTAAAAACTAAAGCCGTCGTCTCCCCTTGCTCTAGGGCTTCTGAAGGTTGCTCATAGGAATGTATCTGGTTGACGGTAATTACAGATTTTCAAGACAAAATAATCATGCAACTTACCTTCCTCATGCTAAAATAAAAAATAAATCAGATAATTAACTCTAGATGTTAGTAAATGTAACATCGTCATTACTTAATAATGCTGTTTTGATTACGTGTTTGTTTAGATATTATTTAAGGCTCGTGGATGTGAGAATCACTAGAGCAAAGGACCACGCACGTTTCTTATGGAATTTGCTTTCCGTGAATTTGTCCAAATTTTTGGTATGGTGTAGATCTGGATGCACTGATCAAAAGTGTTCATTGCCATAAACTCCAAAAATGGACAGTTTTCGAGATATGGCTCTATCAATGTATTTTTTTTTGCATTTTTTGGATTTTGACACATAATATTATATCTCATACTTAGGAAAAACCGAGTTTCGAAGATTTCACTGCAGGAATCGATTGAAAAATTATTCTTTCTTCGTTTCAGATACTGATATTTGAAGAAATTATTATACACTGCTCGTCACTGACGATGTAACTGGACTATTATTTTCATTTTCTATAGTCCAGTTTTTGTAGAAACAAACTTCTGAATTGCTCACGGTATCACAGAGTCACATTATATTCAACATCTTTCGATAGGGGCACTAGCAAAATAATATTCGATACACACTATAGGAACTGAATCTGAGATACTTTTTTTTTAAATAGTTTCCTAGTCGTCAAAGAAATTGTGGTAAATGCAAAATGAGCATATAGAAAATCGTTCATAATGTAGGCTGACGACATAAATACTCGTATCGAATGCAGTTTGTTTATACCGAGTGTTAAATATCAATAGAAACAAGGGAATAGATACCCAATAATCATTTCTAATCGCTAATCGAACCGTTAAGGCAAACGGATCCGTGAAAATGTCTGAATATTTGATATGATGTGGATTTTGATGTACTGATCAAGTGTCTATTGCTACAGACTACAAAAATGGACAGTTTTCAAGATATGGCCGTATCAATTTCAGATTTTTTTCGTTTTCTAGATTGTGACCCTTAATCGCTCAGCTCTTATACCCAACAAAAACGGAATTCTATCGTTTTCTGCACAGGAATTGACTGAAAAACAGTTGTATTTCATTTCAGATACATTCATTTGAAGAAATTAGCATACACTGATCGTCACTGTTGATGTAGCTGGGCTATTATTTTCAACTTTTGTATTTCCGTGATGATCACTGTCAGATTTTTGTGCCTTGACTCTGTCTGTACTCTTCAAAAATTTTTTTCGTCGTTTTGGTGTTTCAGCTACTGCGAAGACAGACATAGAACTGAGATTCAATAACGTTATCTTATTTGCCCCATGTATAATTTTGCAATAGTTCGAGTGAATACAATAATATTTGGTTGGTTGAACAATTGACCCTCGTTAAATGTTACGCATAGATGATTTGATGAACGTTTGGACCAACTTTCTTTTACGTACTATTATTCTTGCTACTATCATCATCACTTTGGTGGAGAATTGATAATTTTCATGAAATAAATATTGTTACTGTTTTACAATTTTCCAATTATTAGTTATATATTCTTCCCATGAAAACTCATTTATTTCAAAATTCAATGTTGTCTAGAGTTGATGGCCGTGAACGTTAAACATCTGAGAACACAGCACTCCTCACCGGTGGTCTCAGTTTTTAAGTCCATATAGGCTTTCGGCTGAGAAAAATCTGGCCGCTAGGCCCGACAACATTGAATATATTGACTCCGGCCGTGAAAGCCTACATTCTCTCATTAGTTATCGGTTCAATTAACAATTAGAAATGATTTTTCAGTATGTATATTTAACACTCGGTATAAAAAATATTCATTCGATACGAGTCTTCATCTCGTCAGCGTACATTATAAATACGATTTTCTAGTTTCTCATTTTGCATTTTCCACTATTTTCCTGATGGCTAGGAGAATATTTCAAAAACATTGAAATCACATTTAGAGTGTGTATCGCATATTATTTTTTCAAATGCCACAATTGAATTGTGTTGGATATAAGTATGTTTGTTAGAACTAGAACAATTCAAGAGTTTTTGTTTCTACGAACACGGAAATACAAAAGTTGAAAATAATAGCCCAGATACATCGCCAGTGACGAGTAGTGTATGCTAATATCTCCAAATGAATGTATCTGAAATGAAATTCAACTGTTTTTCAGTCAATTCCCGCGCAGAAATCGATATAATTCCGTTTTTGTTGGGTATAAGAGCAAAACGATTTTGGGCCACAATCTAAAAAACGAAGAAGATCAGATATTAATACGGCCATATCTTGAAAACTGTCCATTTTTGTAGTCTGTAGCAATAGACACTTGATCAGTGCATCGAAATCCACATCATATCAAATATTCAGACATTTTCACGGATCCGTTTGCCTTAACGGTTCGATTGGCGATTAGAAATGATTATTGGGTATGTATTCCCTTGTTTCTATTGATATTTAACACTCGGTATAAACAAACTGCATTCGAAACGAGTATTTATGTCGTCAGCCTACATTATGAACGATTTTCTATATGCTCATTTTGCATTTACCACTATTTCTTTGACGACTAGGAAACTATTTAAAAAAAAAAAGTATCTCAGATTCAGTTCCTATAGTGTGTATCGAATATTATTTTTCTAGTGCTCCTATCGAAAGGTGTTGAATATATGTGACTCTGTGATACCTTGAGCAATTCAGAAGTTTTTGTTTATACAAAAACTGGACTATAGAAATTGAAAATAATAGTCCAGTTTCATCGTCAGTGACGAGCAGTGTATAATAATTTCTTCAAATGGCAGTATCTGAAACGAAGAAAGAATTATTTTTCAATCGATTCCTGGAGTGAAATCATTGAAACTCGGTTTTTCCTAAGTATGAGAGTGAACTGATTATGTGTCAAAATCCAAAAAATGCAAAAAAAAATTACATTGATATTATTGATATCTCGAAAACTGTCCATTTTTGAAGTTTTTGGCAATGGACACTTTTGATCGGTGCATCCAGATCTACACCATACCAAAAATTCGGACAAATTCACGGAAAGCCGTTTTCCATAAGAAACGTGCGTGGTCCTTACTGATCGAGTGATTGTGATTCATTTAGGAAGTAGAGTTTGAATACCAGTGTGCAATTGAGTCTTAAAATACGCGCACGTTGCAGATGCTCTGAATGCATTTGTATACGTCTATCATTCGCTATTTTTAATTATGCCTGCATTGTGACTTCAAAAACAATGCTGGAAATGAGAATGATAATGTCTCTTGTATTTTATTACATATTCAAGTAGTAGGGCGTGTTTTAATCTTGGAGATTTCACACGCTTTTTAGAGCATTTGACAAGGATTATGATATAGCTTAACTGGTTACGAAGTATACAACTTCCAATCTGCTTGGTGCTCTGGTGTGAAATGCTGGTGCGCTATTTGGATTTTATGTTAGGCGAAATGAACCATGCAAAAATGTTTGGACACAATGAGTGTACTGGAAATGGGTTCAGTTCCTGACGGATAATAACTGGATGATGTCTAAGATATAACAATTAGTCTTGATCTTGAAAACAAACAATAAGATAGCAGCCATATGTGCATATAACTTCGGGCATTCATCCACAAAATAGATATAGAATTGTTTATATCAATACTGATCTAAGGAAAATATTTGTATTTCAGATTTGAACAGATCTCGTATTGTATCAGAAATGTTTAACGCTATTATAATAATACATTACTTTCCATAAATCAAATTATCTGGAAAAATATCTGCTATGTTGTTGAAAGACTATACTGTCCATGTGTATAATCGTAATATTATTATTTAGAATGATAAGATTGTTTGCATTGGGTTCTCATTGAACATATTACATCAGAAACAACTTTGATACGATCGCTTCTTTCTGGTAGATTATAGACCATGGCATATGAAAGACCAGAAAAATAAATAAAGTTAGATCGGAACATCTTGTTGGCCATATCGTTCATCATTCTAAATTCTTCGTGTAAAATAGTTTTGCATGATTCATTTCGATTAATTAGTTGAATGTTTGTGCACTTTTTATATACATCGTGTTTTTGTCTATTGTGCTCTGTTCTGGGGTGTGATATATTTTGTTATACCTGGTACAGTGGCGTATGCTGAATGTCTTCGGGGGTTATATGTTGTTTTGTACATTCGTCTCTCGAAAGGATTTGGAACTAATCGAAATAATCTATTAACAATCCAGAAATTCGATTAAAACACTGTTATTCGTGCCGAGAAGATAGCCGGTTTGGAAAAAGTTATAACAAAACTCTTGTGAATGTTGAAGAAATCGGAAAATGATAACCAAATGAACTAATTGATATGAATTCCACCAAGAGTGTTTCAGATTTCATAAGGAAGTAGTTTAGAGTGAAAGTTGACTATAATAATATGTTCAACTTTTTATTGTTTGTGAAAAAATTTCAAGTATCATGAACGAACATCAAAATAAGCTGAATGTTTTTTTTTTAGATAATGAAGTAATATTTTAATATGTTGTGGGAAATTGGGGGAATATCTCTACAATTCCATTGGATGATATCAATGGGTACCAAACAATGTTCCAACATGAATTATTTTCATAATTTCCAAACAGAATTTCCTCTCGATTCATGCACAACTTTGACTACACTGACGAAGTTCCTCGTGTTTACTTCATCTCATTTATTTCTTACTAATACAAATGGTTTTTCTGATTTCTATAGTTGATTTACAAAAATACTTCTTCGCAGAGATGTTATTTTTTATTGAATGCCGTAAGTACTAGGAACATCGTTTTAACACCAATGCATTCCACCCAGTGGACTGAAACCCCAACAAAAAATAATTTATTCTTGCTCCACTAGTTATAATCTATTCTCTTGCAAATTTTCAGATTTCATTCAAATAAAAGAAGATTCACTAATGTATCTTCCGAACTTGGATATGATGAAAGTTTCTTGAATAAAAAATGTTCAATTGAAAATTTTGATATTTATTTGATATATCTGCAAGCTTTTAATTCAATTCAATACATTCGTTAAAAATTCACCACATGAATGAAATCAACGCAACAATGTTTGGAATGAGTTTTCAACCTCCATCAATAATTAGTAACCAATTTGAAATGAAGAAGTACTGCTTCACAGTATTTCACCAGGCTTTCTTATTTTGGAAATCTCATAGAAAAACTTTAACTATTCCTGACTAAAAATTTGTTACATGATTTTAATTTTATTCACCTAATCAATACATAAATTACTACGAACATTTCAATCTGGTTTTCAACTTCAGGATTTGTTATGGGTATATTTCATGAGAACGGCCAAAGTTATAACAATTTCTTTGAAAATCAATACCAAGGGAAGCTTATTGGTCAATTTAATTACTTGGAGCGAAGGAAACTGGAAAATTTGGTGGATATCTGAAAACTCATTCCTGCATCAAATCGTTACAAAAAATTCTGTAATAGATAATCAGAATCATGCATATATTTAAACAAGAACGAAATTTCCAATGTAATAGGATCAATACAAAATCGTTTTTGTTTTCTACGCAAAATATCTGAAAAGTTGTTGTTTCGGAATTTAATATACTCAATGCACCACCCATTGCTTTCCTAAAATAAAGTCAGATGACTCAAACACATGAAGTAATTCAGCTAAAAAATATAATAAGAATATACGACAAAAAAGGCCTCAAAAATAAGTGATGGTGTAGTCAGTAGTAATAGTTCTAAAATTTGGAAATTCCCAGCATCATAATGTTAAGCGTTTTTTTTTAATAACTATCAACAACATAATAGAAAAATTGTAGAACATGAACTGTGTTAGATATGTTTCAAGGGCATTCTTTGAAAATACCAAGTTTGCTGTATTAGTGAGGTAGTTACACAAATTTCGTAGTCGGTATATAACCCTTCAACTATGTATTGTAAGTTTAGAAGAGAGCTGGTAATCCTGTGAAATATTCTTTATCATTCGAAACCTGGCTTGAATGTGAGTGTAAGTATTCCAAAACAACATCTTTCTATTCTCGAACATAACCATGACTTTTGGTGCACACTACTCGATAAAAAACGTTTCAATTCCGTTATCACACAAACAACATTTTTAACTGTCATTAACCATTCGTCGCTCTAGAAAGATCTATTGATGAAATGAGGTGTAAAATTTCAAATGTGTTATGCACCAAACAATTCCTATTGAGAAAGTTGATAATGTTGAATTCAATTACTCAAAGGTGAAAGGGATCATTTCTAAGATAGTTGGAAAGATACACTTCAAGAGTAATTTTCCGCCAATAAAACCGTTGTTGCTCACCGGAACTGAAACGTTTTCAGAATAATTCGAGTGAACAAAATGCTCTACTTGGAATTTTATTCAACCCTTACATGAATCTTGTTGCGTCTTTTCTTCAGCTACAACCAACCCCGCTTGTTCTGTCACCGGCAGATGTTGCTCAAGCGCATTCACGCAGTTCAACATACTCCTGCAACATAATCCAAACTGTCATCTGTCATCAGAACGGACAGCTCGGTCGAACGTTTCAACATTTTTAGATCCAGTAACTATTCGACTGGTTACCTAATATTCAATCCCCAATTGTACATATATCAAAAGTTCGGAACAACATCAATAATTCAGGGTAATAATAATGAATATGTTCCCCTTAACACACATATCCACCTAATTCCTGGATGTGCATTTTGATAACACCTTAGTAACTGTGTGGTCTCATATGTGTCTCAAACGAGAGAACACTTTGGATTTATTCTGGAAAATGGATAATTTAATCCAGACTTACGCATAAATCTATACAATAGGTATTTTCATCGGTTTCAGGGCAGTTCTTCGAATGACAACTATTCGAACGACAGTTATTCGAACGACAGTTCCTCGAATGAACAGTTTTTCGAACAGACAATTCATCGAATAGTCAATTCTTCGAAAAAAGTTGGTTTTATTTTATATAATAAGTGTTAAGATTGAATGCCAGAAGCAGGTAATTGGTAATAAAGTATAGGCAATTTAAACAAAATTTATTTTATCTATGTATTTATCGGACATTTATACTTTTTACATGCTATATTTGAGAAAATAAACGATAAGACAAAGAGAAAGACGGAGAAAAAACAAAGAACTTTATTAGCATTTCGAAATTCCTAGGACAATCATTAGATGGGTATACATACGACAACCAAATAATAAAAAAAAGAATCAATAATAAAAATAAAAAAATCTACACAGTTATAGACCGGGAGGCGAGAGGGGTTTTGCATGTATCATAGGCCCCACGCTGAGACTCTGGGGGCTGATAGACAACGTTATTCCCCAATGTGAAATCCCGGTATGGCACCTCTGAAGTGTAGCTTTTAGGGGGGGTGAATTTTCAAACGTGTAATTAATATCCATGCCCATGGATCATAGGCCCTACTTTGATCCTTGTTTTATGTCGCCAAGGAGGTCGCCAAAGTCCGCGAACTCAATATACCATACTAATATGGCGTCACTTGAGGCCCACCATACCTACCGAAACGTGTAATTTTTTCACTGTGGACATGGATCATGGGCCCCACGCTGTTGTTTCGTGATTCTTGTTAACAATGAACTGTAGAACAAAGATTTCGAAACGCCATACCGCTGGGGCGTCGCCAAGTGGCCGCCATACTGGACCAAATATGTCGTTTTTAGCAATGAACATGTCTAATAGGCTCCACCATGGAAATGTGTTTTCTTTGTTCATTTTGATGTCCTGAACAAAGTGCCATACCGATGTGAAGTCGCCAACGTCAGATATTGGCTTCCAAAGTTGTCACATTTTTATAGGTTAAGTGTATGAAAGGCCCCACTGCCATACTGGCATTTTTATATGTATTTTGAAGTATACAGTACGAATATATCACTGCCATACCGATGCGATGTCGCTAACGTCAGATATTGGCTTGCAAAGTTGTCACATTTTTATAGGATACGTGTATTAAAGGCCCCACTGCCATACCGGCATTTGTATGTGTATTTTGAAGTATAAGGCACGAATACATCACTGCAATAGCCATGGCATGTCGGTAACGTGCTCAATCAATCGTATATACAGGGTCCTGCAACTGCGCTCCGGTGGTACATAGCTTCTAAACGGCGCAACTTAAAAATTTCTTTCGAATGCAAGCAAGTTTCCTTCGTGAGAGAGTATCTTTGGAAAATATTTCGAAGTATACAAGGTGATCCAGAAAAATGCACCAAACCAAACTTATGTTTTTTGTATTGGAACACCCTGTATTTCATTACATGGTTGAATAAAGATTACTTTGACCATTCAAAAAATATAGGGTTTTGTATATCCATCAACGTTATTTTCGGAGATATATCGATATTACTTCAAAAAACAACGTATTCAACACTCTGTAACTATTCGTGGAAAAATAATTCTAAAACTTTATGGGAGGCGAAATGACTCCAATATGGTCTAGGTTCTGTAACATAACACACAGTTGAAATTTCATTAATTTTTGTGTACCAGATAGATGGAAACGCAAATTGAAAGATATCTTGTTTTTTTTCAAATGGAAACCCATACATTCAATTTCAGTATTGGAAAGGCCAAAAAATTTCCTTTCGAATGATATATCACACTTGGTATTTACTTCACCTTGTAAATAACGTAAATTTCCAATTGAAAAAAACCAAGATATCTTTCAATTTGCGTTTCGATCTATCCGGTACATAAAAAGTAATGAAATTTCAACTCTGTGTCATGTTACAGAAACTAGACCATATTGGAGTCATTTCGCCTCCCATAAAGTATTAGAAATATGTTTCCACGAAGAGTTACAGAGTGTTGAATAAGTTATGTTTTTTGAAGTAATATCGATATATCTCCGGAAATAACGTTGATGGACATACATGACCCTATATTTTTTGAATGGTGAAAGTAATCTCTATTCAACCATGTGATGAAATACAGGGTGTTCCATTACAAAAAACATAAGATTGGCAATTCTGCCAGGCCATTCCGGAGCGTCGGTAAAAAAAAATAGTTTTTTTCGGTATGGCACCCCTTTAGCGACACGCTATCGGTGTGGCAGTGTAATCCCCGCTAAAGTGATCCAACAGAGCATCTTACAACCAAAATGCCATACCGGTACCTATTAGACATGTTCATTGCTAAAAATGACATATTTGGTCCAGTATGACGGCCACTTGGCGACGCCCCAGCGGTATGGCGTTTCGAAATCTTTGTTCTACAGTTCTTTGTTAACAAGGATCACGAAACAACAGCGTGGGGCCAATGATCCATGTCCACAGTGAAAAAATTACACGTTTCGGTAAGTATGGTGGGCCTTAAGTGATGCCATATTAGTATGGCATATTAAGTTCGCGGACTTTGGCGACCTTCTTGACGACCTCCTTGACGACTTCCTTGACGACATAAAACAAGAATCAAAGTGGGGCCTATGGCCATGGGCATGGATATTAATTACACGTTTGAAAATTCACCCCCCCTAAAAGCTACACTTCAGAGGTGCCGAACCGGGATTTCACATTGGGGAATAACGTTGTCTATCAGCCCCCAGAGTCTCAGCGTGGGGCCTATGATACATGCAAAACCCCTCTCGCCTCCAGGTCTATTAACACAGTTAACATATTAAAGTGATTCTACATAAATGGCATATTCACAGAGTGCATATATAAAATGACCCAACTCACATGATGCATTCATAGAGAGATTCTAGTTTCAGAAGTGAATTATTTAACAGAGTAATAGCATTTTTGGAGTAGCATTTTTTTCACTGTCGATTTAAACCGTCTGAAGTTTTTGAATATAAGTTGGTCTGTTCTAACTAGAACGAACTGACCTTACGTAGAAATTTGAGTGCATGGAAATTGAACACAAAGAATGTATGAGGAGTACTTATTTAGTCTGTTCTAATCAGAACGAACTACCCTCACGTAGACATTTGAGTGCATGGATATTAAACATAAAAATCTTGTAAGGAGTAATTTTTTATGAAAATATGAAATGAAACCAACTTAATTCGAAGAATTGTCCATTTGAAAATTGTCAGCGAAGAATTGTCCTTTCGAATAACTGTCTTTCGAAGAATTGTCGATGAACTGTCCAAATAACATTTTCATCGACAAGTCTCCAACATAAAAAAAAACTACTACCCTCCACGGCTGTTGGTGCATATCCAGAGGGATCCTGTAAATCTAAGTTTTGTTCAAGGTTCTCAGATGAATAGCTGTTCGTTCTAAATTACACAAATCGCCAAACTTCTTGGACCCCCTCGTAAAGTTAACAACGAAATATTTATCATGGCTGGTTTTTTGTACATTCAATTGTTATTTCTTTCACCGTTGCTAGGCATCCAAAAATGTTTACAAAAACAATTTTAGATACCTTCCAATGTTTAAAAAGTGATTCAAATCGATTTAACGTTGTCAAGTGATTGTTGAGTTCTTTGCAATTATGCCTGGAAATAGAATTTCAGTATTCAATAGAGCAAGAATAGTGGCTTTGCATGACGAGGGTGTGTCGAATCATCAAATCGCGGATAGACTAACGATTCCACGCGCTTCAGTTATCCGAATAGTGCATTTGTACCAGGAAACTAACAGCGTTGACTATAGACGTGGAACTGGACGTCATAGGGTAACTAATGCCATAGAAGATTGGTATCTAGCAGGATATGTACGTCGGAATCGAACCATAACAGTCTCAGCTGTCCGAACTCATTTGCGAAGAACGTTCGATCGATTAATTTCCAATACCACCATACGGCGGAGACTTGCTAGAGCCAATTTGCGATCCAGGAGGCCATTAAGAGTACCCAGGTTACTTCCCAGACACATAGCCGCTCGTCTACAGTGGGCACAAGAACACAGAGACAGGCTTTTAGCTCAGTGGCAAAATGTCCTTTTTTCGGACGAAACCAGAATTGGTTTGGTTAGTGATAATCGGCGACACAAAGTTTGGAGAGGGCCAGGGCGACAAGAAAGACTATCTTTTGCCAGAGAAGTCGTTCCATACCAAGGAGGATCAGTAATGTTTTGGGGAGGCATAATGCATGGTCGTCGTACACAGCTTATTCCCATTCCAGACACTATGACAGGGGATAGATATCTTCGAAACATTATTGAACCCATTATTCATCCTCTCCGACATGGAATTGGAGCCAATTTTATTTTATGGATGACAATGCTAGGCCCCATCGCACGAGAAGAGTACAAAATGCACTGGAGATTGAGAATATTCAAAGATTACCGTGGCCAGCAATTTCGCCAGACATGAATCCTATCGAGCACATGTGGGATTTCGTCAAACGAGCAATATCAAACAGAATTAATCCCCCTAGTACCCTCCAGGAACTTACCCTCGCGGCCCAAGAAGAATGGAACAACATACCAATGGATACCATTTACGCCCTCTGAAGTGATTTTCTACTAGATTTCAGATTATTGTAATCATTTTCTTATGCACTATATTTCGTTTGTATTTTTTTTTGCTGCAGTTCAAATTAAATTCAGCCACTTTACATTGGTTGCTTAACCGAATTAAATGCATTTTGACATACACTTCTTGACTTTAATAATAGCGTCTCATTTCGACAAACATAATGGGGTCCAATAATTTTGGCGATGTGTGTATTTGAAAATCAGTAAGTGATTATTTTTCCTAGTTCTTTCGTTTATTGTCACCCTTGTACTTTAATGGTGTTTTATGATAGTGAGATGTCGGTTAATAATACAACAGAACCTAATAATTGCCTATATATCGAACATCTGAAGTGAGATAATTGGAGAAAATGAGAATCAATACTTAGAGATGCAGTGTTTGGAACTTTTCGAAAGATATTTGATTATACCAAGATTTAAGGGTGGCATTATTCGGATAAACACCTCGTTTGCTAGTTCTTCCAATGAGTCAAGAAGTACAGCAATATTCAACAAACTGGTGAATGTTAGAAAATCATGCGTCATCTGCCGTGGTGTTTTCAAGTGAGACCCTCTGTCTCGTCAAATACTAAATAAATATTATATTTTCTACGAGCGTACGTGATGCAACCTATACCCGTTCGCAATTTATTTTGGGAAGTGTAATTTTTCCGCACTTGTGCGGGATTTTTTTCCTGCACGCTAAGGTTTTTTTAAGTAAGCTTTTTCCCCAATAGTATACAAAAAAATGGACTTGAAGCAAAACTCTTGATCCAAACTAATACAGAATAGTAGTTTCCTGCACTCGACTGCTTACCCGAACGACGTAAATTGGATTTCGGTAATGGCAGTCGCATGCGGGAAAGGAACTCTTTCCGTACTTGTAAGGATAAATCTACAGCGAACTGAGGCTACTCATAATTTTTCAAATTGAAGACAAAATCAAAATTTTCCGAATTTTTATTCATAACAGATTTTAATATATTTGTTGATTTGAAATAACAATATATACATGGTGGGAATATGGAGCTTATAAACTATGGCTAATATGAACAAATATCAAAGTAGGCGATTTTTACAAAATGGCTTCTGTAGATGAGGAAGTTGCTTCATTTCCTTTTCCGTTTGTTATTTGAGTATCGTCAGTCGAACTGAAAGAAAAAAAATAAAATAAAAATATTAAATAAAAAAATAAAATAAAAAAATAAACCAAGGAATGAGTTAGTTAATGTCAAATCGAATTGAAATACTATTCATGGTACACATATCAAAAAGGAAGCTCGAATCAAGTAGACGTTTGTGTTTATCACAAGGAAATATTCATTGGGTCACATACAGAGAATTTCGAAAATTCCCTATTATGTGTATAAATACTCGAAACGTGAAAATGAAAATATATCAATGAAAGATAAATTAATTAAAAAAAATCTCATTTACTGAAGCACACGGGCTATTAATTGTGTGAACCACTGCACCAACGGAATTCCGCTCAGTTCTACTCAAACAGTAATAATAAGGATAATAATAATGATAATAATAATTCATTTGCAGCTCTTCATTACATTATATTACATTCCAAATAGTTGAAACATGTACAACTTATGGTGCCGCAACTTATATGTGACGTTTATATGACATAAAAGTCGCTTTTTTTGCATCATGGCTGGAATTGAAGTGGAGGGAGGGAGCCCAAGTGCCCCACTATCTACTGATACGCATAAATTATGATCATTATATATATCATATATTTCGTCTAGATGATGTATGCCATTTTACCATATACCGAAATGAAAAAAATAATAGTAAGTTAAGCTAAGTAACGTTGACCCACCGTCAGGGATTTGTCTCCGCCGCGGGCCAGGTCCATGAGACAGCCGTGAGGGGCGGCGGAGGAGGGGGCTCCTGCGAGGAGGGGGACGACCGCCTCCACCCTGCCCCCTGTTGCTGCGTCTCCGCCTGATGGTTTCTGCGGCACACGCGCGACCGCCATATCAGCAAAACTTTCGTTCATAGACTAGAAGACAGACTGATCGTACTGTGAGGGTGTGAACAAACCTCGTGAGAGAGAAAAGTAAGTGGAGCTTGTTCGTTGTTCGTGACCGTGCTGGGATTTGAACCCACGCCGTTATGGTTGAGAAGCGAACGTTGTACCATCACGACCAACACGGCCTAGGACTCTGCTAAATTAGGGCATGCACTCTATTCAAAGTTCAATGTATCAGTTCATTTCAAGTTAATCATATTCTACAAGATAAAAACTAGGGAAAATGTTTTTCAGGACTTTGCCACTTTCAAGGCTAATTCTGCAATGAACATTGACTTGACTATTATTCGTACATTCAAAATAATAAAATCTTCCATCTAGAGGTTGTAGCTTCAAACGTTCACTAGAGATTAAATGGTGGGAGTGCCCAGAATGGCTTAAGAATGATGTAGAACATTGGCGTCTTGAAACGCAAGTTTATTCAAAAGAAAAAGATTTTGATGACGATAGGAAAAATTTCCTCATCATTTCTAACCAATCTCGAATACAAAACCACAGACAGTCAGAACTATTTTTCTAAATTTGTGAAAATTCTAATTCTGATTGCATGGATGATCAAATTCTTTGAAAGAACCCATTAAAAGGTAATAATGATAATAATCAATAGACATGTCGAGGCGTAGCGCAGTGGTTAGAGCGTCCGAGTTCGAACCCTAGTTAGAGCTGGGGTTTTTTTATTTAATCTCACTGATTGAATCGTTATAATCTCGTGGCTCGACTAGGATGAGTCCTGCACTATTCACTGTTGCGTTCCAATTAACAGTGTTGCTCCTAAGGTGGCGTATGGAATCAGTATCAAGGCCTACCCAGAACACGTGGCTAATGACCATAGTAGTCGATGCCAAAACACCATTCGGAATGAGAGTTTTGCGAAAACAAACTTGAATGATTTTATGATTTTCAGAAAATGCATGTTTTCTAATGGGGAAAACGAAGTTTTTATGTTCAGATGAATCTGAAGCCTTCAAATAAACAATCATATTGCCGTATTTACATAAAATTATTGAGAAGTCAATTGATGAAACCATCGATTTGCTTGCCAAGTCAAACATTGTTAGGAAATATCCGAGAAAAGTACTGGATAATGAAATGTCGAAAAATAGTAAAAGTTGTAATTGGAAAATGTGTCGTGTGTAAAAGATTCAAAGCTAAAGCTCTGGAGACACCTCTCGCACCGCTTCCCAAAGATATAGTTAAAAAAAATTCTGCAGTTTTTCAAGTCACTGCTCTGGCAGGTCCTCGTCATTTAAGACATGGTGATGAATCCTGGATAGTGATATTTACTTGTGCAGTAAGTATATCGAGCGTGTCATTTTGAACTGATAAAATGAGATGCAAAATCTTGAAACTAGTCTGCGGGTGGTCACCCTGTCCAAATCAAAACATAATTCTGCTAGTTGGTTACAGGGAACACTTGCAATTGTGTTCTCTACTCTGAGGAACGTTGGACAAGTATCTGTCGGATATAATTCAATACCCGTCGAGGTCTTAGCCAGGGGAGTAATTGTTTTCTGTTAGGTACTTGCCACAATAAGCCTACGTTTCAGGTGTATATGGGAGCAGTGGGTGAAACATCTACAGAAGGATTCGTTGAGGCTTTGAGAAGGTTTATTGCCAGAAGAGGAAGGGTTTGGATTATTTATTCAAATTTCAAAATACTCTACAATTCAACGGATCATCTGGAAATTCAATCCATCCACTGCTACATGGTGGGAGAGAATAGTAAGGATGATCAAAGAGCTCTTGCGGAGAAATTTGGGAAAAAGGACTCTGGACTACGAGGAGCTAATGACATTGCATATTTCTGACGATCCTGAAGAGATGAGCCCTTTAACACCTGCAATGTTCTTACAAGGAATTCCAAGAACAGATGTAACAGACTTAGATTTCATGGGCACAACAAATTTCAACAAAAAAGTGAGATATTTACAAAAAATAACAGAAAATCTTCGATGTCGCCTCAGAAAAAAATATCTTGCAAATTTGTTGCACAATGGACGAAGAAGAGCTGGGAGTCTGAATGTTGGAGATGTCGTGATAGTAGGAGCTGATAATACTAAGAGAATAACTTGGCCTATTGGTTGAATTCTCCAGATATATCCAGAAAGAGATGTTATTATATTATATTACATCATTTACAATAAAAGTAAAAGTTCCGTAGAATTTGCATTTTTAAGTTAAATCAACACTCGAAGCACAGCGAAGTGGTCGAGGTGTTAGAGCGTTTGGCTTCCACCCAGACGGTCCGGGTTCGATCCCCGGTCGTGTGTCACTGAGCTGAAGTGGTTCGGATTCCACTTTTATTTAAACTGTAGGTCCCGGATCTCCCTTGCTCGCACAAGCTCTGCTTTTGAGGGGTTTTCTCCGAAAACCTGGGAGTTTCGTAAAAACAAATTTTACAAATTTTACAAATTTTTTACCGAAGAAACTCTATTGCGTTTTCTGTCTCACCAGTCTTGGTCACAAAATCTCACAGAGAGCGCTGTCTCTTCTCTACGATTCTCTACTTACGCTCAACGGTTAGAATCAATGAACGGTCACGTCACTCGTTGACATTTTGTATGACACGTGATGACGATTGGTCAAGGCTGGCCCGAAGACTGTCTAGGTGCAAGGGACAGCAAGCGAACACAGAACACAGTACGTCTGCGGATGAGGTGCTCGAAATTAGAAATACTCAAGATCTACATTATCTACGAGAAAGTTTTACGAATTTGATTGTTATGACGAGAATGAGAAGACTACTGCCAAATAAAGGGTATAAATATATAGTACTCATATTTAATATGAAATAGTCAAACAATAAGCGAAACATACTTATTGAAAAGCAGTTGAGATGATGTTAATCTTCCAAAACTCAAATTACAAATAGTTTTCAATGGTTGGTTGACTTTTGGAGAATTCTGAAACAAAATTGTACCCTTTTCTTATCTCTGACCACTTTTAATATATCTCGTAGTATGTAATTTATTTATTTTTGTTATTCGATTTTTCTTATCAACAGACGTAATGTTTGAATCATGCGATGAAACGTTTAGGAACGAGAGAAATGTTGTGAGAGGCGTTGTGGTTGGACCCGGCCCACTAGTTGATGAAGGAGCTTCAATCTCCAATAAAGAGATTGGGCGATATTTACTAGGATCGACATATACTTCGAATGAAATCTGTAGCCCTCTAAACTATATGCATTCAATGTTCTTATGTTACTTCATAGGAATTACAGTATTTGTAAAACTCAAAAGTGCTTTCCCAGTTGCTTCTGGTTGGCAGTTAATGTTGGTCTAGGCTAGTACAAAAAATTGTGATTTTTTTAAACTAACAAAAGTTAATTGCTCAATGAAATTGAACTAAAACTTCATCTGTATTCGATATGATCGTTCTGTATATAAAACAAGGGAATTTATTTCCATAAACTACAATAATTCAAAGGAACTGGAAACAATGTATTCAATATTTCCACAGGGCTACAATTTCATTTCTATATCAGGTATACGAGGAGAGCATGCAAGTTGACTAGGATAAGGTTTCGAACAATATCGAGTGCTGAAATTATTTCAGTTGTGTATTTCGGTCTATGTAAATAATCAAAAATTACCGATTTAATATTGTTATCCTCCTAATGGCATTGTGTGTATGGTAAACATTTTAGAGAATTTGGCCGATACTTGATTAAAAGCAACACAAACAAACAACAAACTCCCATGAAATATTTCTATCACAACAGTAGAAGCAGTAGTACTTGTGGGGAGGCCTTTACTGCACTTGGCAAATGGGCACTTTTTGCCATCCCCTGCTCTCCTCATATCTGCGCATCTTCACCTAAACTTCCCCTTGCAACCTTCATGACCTTTTAGTGAAGGTCAGGATGTTCATCGATTAGCTTCTCCTGATGGAGCTTCTCAACTCCAAAGATTTCAAATCTTAGCCTTCAGTACGTCTCACAGTGAAGTTACACATCTTCTTTCTGCGCCCTTCTATGCAAGGATTGGATATCTTCGTAATTTGTGATGCCCTGATGCGAAACAAATAATTTGGATTGTCAGCCACGTGAAAACCAAATGGCCGGCCTCCAGACTCATTTTTGAAATTTACCACTCCATTCATGTTATTTGAATTCGACGACTCAAATAACTCAATTATTTACATGTTTTTTGGGTGTGTTTTACCCTACCATATTCAGAAGCGACTTTCCTCCATAAAATGAAACTTTCAAATAAATTTATCAAATTTCAAGACGGCCCTCAGAAGATACCATTAAAAAAAAACTTTTTCACTGCTAATGGTAAAGGGTGATGAATGGCAGTCGAGGTGTGACAGATAACTGTCGATAAGTGACTGATGACTATTATAGGTGACGGCTCACATGTGACAAGAGATAGGTGACTGCTAACAGGTGACAAGTGACATGGGTGGTGGTGTCATGTGACAGCTTGGCGCACTTTGATTGGTTGAAAGCGGAAGGGGACGGGGATAAAAGTGGGAGTGATGGGGGTGATCTCAAGCGGCGCCATAGTTAATAATAATCACAGGTGCTGTCTTGAAACTGCACAGCTTTGATACTTCTTTGAGACAGGGTTTACGAAGATCATAGACATTTTTTTAGAGCAGCCACCATCCTATCCTTCGCTAAATACAACCCTCCTTTGATGTAGAACTTGTTCTATGATGTCATTTAAAAATTCATCATTTGTGATCACAGAGAGCCAAGGAATGGGACGCAATGCAGGTAAAATTGATGGCAAACGATTTCCCTCTCCAAAATAATGTTGACGTATCTGTGCAGTTTTTTTCAATCTATTTATACTACTCAGACACTTTCCTGTATGTTTTCCAATTAGCCATCTCCTATTCTTAACAAGACAGTGGTGAGCTTTTTTTGTCCAGGATGAATAGTCCTAGAAATATTTGTTAAGCAGCAAATTAGTCACACCTACGTGGTAGCATATCGAAGAATGCGCATTTTGTGGATTGGCCCGCCTGCAAACTACCTTTAAGCTTTACAGCAACGACCTACCCTCGTATACACCTAATTAATGTATCTGTGGTATACTTATTGAAACTGTTCGCTAATCAGCTCTAATTTCCTTAAACGAAAGTATAGTTACGTAACGCGACTGTGAATGTAAATGTAAACAAACGGAATGAAAAAAGTAAAGTGAGTCAAACAGCCGTATGCATAGTCAATTCCAGCGACTCGCCAGAGTTTCGCCGCTCGCTACACAAGAACTATAATGCACAGTCGAGCTCCAAAAAAGTGGTACATCGCCAGAGTTTCGCCAAAATGTGACTCATCACCTAGTTGTCACTTTTTTGGAGCTCGACTGTGCATTATAATCCTTGTGTAGCGAACGGCGAAACTCTGGCGAGTCGCTGGCGATTGACTCTGCATACGGCTAAAAGTATAATGGAACATAAATATCGCGTGAGTGGCAGGAATGTGTGTCGGTGGCGGAGGAGAGGGATGACGGAAAAGAAGAATGCACTCGAAGAAATGCGAATGCGGTTGAAGACGAACACACTGCGTGCTTCATGCTTTTAGACCTAAGCTCATGCTACTCACTCACCCGTAAAGTCGACTATCTCGAAAACTAGCCCTGGATAAAAAAAATTGCCATGAATTTCATAACTATTTTGATTATTTTGGTAGTAGTATTATTAAATAGTAACAATAATAAAAAGTAAGTCTGAAGATTGTAGACGATGTAGTAGGTAAAGGTGCATACACAGTTACACACTGCTCCAACGAAGGTCAGAATGACAACAAATTTAATGAAACGAAGGTTGATCGCCAATAAGTTGGTGTTCGGCCGTTCATCCACATCAAATCAAAGGGTTGGGGCCAAGGGATTCGGCCAAGTGAATGACAGTTGGCTCCGAAAGTAGCCACCATTTTCTCTTAACAATGTTAATACAGTTCCATTGTTCCTCTTCATACTTCAGCAATTGCTAGCACAATACGAAATTGAATACGTCTAGACACCTCTTGAAGAACCATGGCAAAAACAATTGAATAAGTGAACCCACGAACAATTATACTGTCTGCACTAGAAGAGGAGACCCAATGCAAACCCAACGCCAACCCTTTTGATTTTACCGCCAGAAGTCCGAACCTAAAGCTAGCCAACCAGTTCGTTGGCTCTAATTTACACACTTCTCTCGGCCAACGTTGGCCCAGTGTGTACGCGCCTTAACTTGATGAGTCAAGTTTTGTAATTCCGTCGTCTCATGGAGAATGTGATCTGAGTATAGCACAACAATAGTTTCCCAGGGTTACTCGGATATTGTCAGACAGTAATCACACATTATGTCTGCCATATACAGTGACCGCCAAAAAGTATGTACCATATGGAAAAAAAAGTTATTATCAGAGTATTGGAAAAACATTTCTAGGGAAAAGTTTGTGCATTTCCGATAACCTAAAAATTGATTTTGATACATGTCACATGACCACTAGTATGGCGGCAAATTGGAAAAAATACGACGAAAAGGCGAAAAATGGGGTAAGATAGAAAGATATCAAAAAAAGTAATTTGAAAAAGTTGCTTAGAATTCAATTTTATACTCAGATACAGAGTTTCAAGCAATGGATCCAAAAAATTTCAAATTGCAATTTTTTTAAAATAATTTCCGATCTCTTTACAAATATCAAAGTTTTTTTTCTGAATGTCTTGACTGTTGTGGAACATTTGTATTTTGATGATAATGACAAAACTTTCTCATTTTTTTCTCCCCAAGTGGCACTAAATTGAAAATTATGGTTTTTGCCAGAACCCTCGCTGTTACATTGGTTCGTATCTAACAGTTATATCAGAATTCCAAGACTATTGAAGTGATATTGCAATCTAGAAACATTCTGGTTGCCTGATTATAATCAAGTTTCGATGATAATCGTGCATGAGCACATACACTAATAATAATATAATAATGCGTAAAATTAAAGAGGTTTAAGTGCAAAGTGAAACGTTATCATCAAAACTTGATTATAACCAGGAAACATGATGTTTCTAGATAGCCATATCATCACAATAGAATTCTGATATAACTGTTAGATACGAACCAATGTAACAGCGAGGGTTCTGGCAAAAACCAATTTTTTCAATTTAGTATCATCTGGTAAGGAACAAATGGGAGAGTTTTGTCATTATTTTAAAAATACAAATGTTCCATTCGGTAAAAAAATCTTGATGTTTGTAAACACATCAGAAAATATTTAAATAAAATTGCAATTTAAAATTGTTTGAGTGAGTAAACAAATTTTCAAATAACTTTTTTCGACATCTTATCCCACTTTTGGCCTCTTCATGGTATTTTTTTCCAATTTGCCACCATACTAGTAGTCACGTGACATGTGTCAAAATCGATTTTTAGGTTTTCGGACATACACAAACTTTTCTCCAGGAAAGTTTTTTCGATAATCTTACAATAAACTTTTTTCCCATTTGGTACATACTTTTTGGCGGTCACTGTACCATCTGAGGCTCACAGAAGTGTCGAAGATGCAGTTACTGATCGACAAGCGTAAGGATGCCTCCGAGAATAGTTGCGCAGTAGACTAAACCCTGGAGTGGGGCAGGAGCTCAATCGCTCTGCCTTATTAAACAGTAGTCGATCTTTGTCGCACATCTACTCACGCTCTCTATCATTGCGTATCTCAGAGGCATCCTTACTCTTGTCGATCTGTACATGAAACGTTAACTGATATACCGGATGATTCTCCAATGTGGCTCACTCCTATAACTATTTTATTATTGAAGATAAGAAAACCTTTACCTTCTGAGGTAGAGATAAATAAGAAGTTGTGGAATCTACCGAAACGCAGTTTGCTGATTGATTTTATTGCAAACCGTTTGAAAGTTTTACTAGAAAAAAAAAGTTATCGCAGGGACAACTGCATAATTCCGCAGTAATGTTACTAAAGTTTTTGATATGAAGATATGAAGAATTAATGACGAACGAATGGATACAAAAAATAGTCAAGCATTTCCAATATCCCATTCAAAAGAATTTTCACTGATTTTCATTATTGCTTGTATGAGACCTAACCTGTACTGACGACGGACAATGACCCTAAAACTGGTACATTTGCAACTATGATCTTGTAAAACTTTGCATTAATATTTGACAACAGTAATTTATGTTAATATTGAAATGCCTATTGCACTGGACATTGAAAGAGGAGTATTTTCACGCTCTTTCTTTCCTCTGTATGTGAAAAGTCAACATTCACTTTTCTCACCTTCCATTTCCGTGCCTGAATAAAGCTGCGATTTCTTCGAATGTCTTGTTTTTCGTTTCTGGAACTTTCTTGTACGTGAAAATCCAGAAGATGGCTAGAAAAACGCTGAATGGCAGGAAGGTGTAGTTATCTAGGAATTTCTGAAACAAAACAAAGCATTGATTGACGATATGATGATTGGGGTTCGATTTTCAGAGTTTCATTACAATTTCCACGCAAAGCCAGTAATATGGAGATCAAAGAAAATAAAAATAACTTCAGTATTTAGATATAGAGATGACAATAATTTGAACAAATAGCTTGAATCATGAATCAAAGCACCCGCTCTTCTGTAAATATTGTATTTTATTATATCTTATTTTTGGTGTCACGGAAATTGTATTTGACGTAGTAAGCTCTTTTTATTGAATTGTTTTGCAACAATTCATTTTGCAATGTTGACAGAACTGAGGCACCTCATAATCTGACTAAAATGGAGTATGAACAATATCAGCTCTATCTTTATTATATCATATATATATATATATATATATATATATATATATATATATATATATTCAATTCAATTCAATTTCTTTATTCAAAACAATTCAAATAATCAATTACAGAATAACCAATTTATGTGCTTTTCTACAATTCATCAAATGTAGAGAATTACACCTAAGCATAGAATATGCTTGTATTGTGCCTATTCTCTCCATTTGAATGAATACCTACGACTATAAAAAACAAAAATATAGATGCGGTTAATGGAATGAACAAAAATTTATGAGTAGAGGGGAGATGAGGAGCAAGAGTACGTCAGCGGGTTTGATTAGCAAGATACATAACATTTTTAAATATATTATATTATATAATTGGAGTGAGAAGGTAAATGCAGTTAAAAAGGAAGGAGAGAGGATAATCCAGGATAAATGATCTTATCGTATTCTTGTATGATATAATAATTATTTTGTGACAGTTTTGTAATGAGGACTCAAAAGATATTGTTAATCACCGTTGCATTTTCAGTGAGGTATAATTTTAAACTTTTTTTGAATTTAGGAAGAGTATTTATATTTTTCATTTGTGATGGGAGCATATTATAAAGTTTTGGACCATAAAAGAAAACGAATCTCTGAGTGTGTGTCTTGTGAAACAATGGAAGTTGTATTTTTTCAGTGAATCTACTTACTTTGGATTTGCATTGGTCATATTTTTCCATATTCGAATAAATCCATGTCAGACTTTGGAAAGTATATAAAGATCTGATATTGAGTAATTTGGTGTCTCTGTATAGAGATTCACTTGAATGCAATCTGTGTTTCTTAAATATTATTTTTAATAAGGAGTTTTGCACTGTTTGCATGCAATTTAATATACTATAAAATGTACCACCCCACGCTATTATACAATACCGTATCACCGACTCAGCCAGAGATGTATAACAGATCATCAAATTCTTCCTATCCAGAATATCTCGTAGATTATAAAAGGTGTAAATAAGCTTTCTCAATCTTTTGGTGACATGACTTATGTGTTCGTCCCATCTGAAATGCTGGTCCAGCATAACACCCAAATATTTGATAGTTGTGGTCTTTTCTATTGTTTCACATATACATGGTTGATGTGTATCGGTGCACCTCGAACTATTTATCTTTAATTTAATTCCTTGAGGCTGATCAGTGTTTTGCAGAGAAAATGTCATGAATTTCGTCTTACTAACATTCAGGGTCAGTAAATTATAATCAAGCCATATCTTAATTTTTCGGAGCCCGTCATCAGCAAGTTTATAGACATTTTCCCATGAATCACCTGTATAAACAATAGCTGTGTCATCAGCATAGCAGATGAGGTGACCACAAAAGTCAGTCATTTCTGAGATACTGTTTATGTAAATGAGAAAGAGAAGTGGTCCAAGCACCGTTCCCTGAGGAACGCCAATAGTAACTTCTTGTGGAGTACTCAACTGTTCGGCAATTTTAACTCTTTGCAATCTATTTGCTAAATAACTCTGCAAGACTTCTAGCGTCTTATCTCGCACACCATATGTATATAATTTTTCTATCAGGAGACTATGGGATACGGTGTCAAATGCCTTGGCCAAATCAAGGAATATGGTTAAACACTTCCTTGACTTGTCCAGAGCATCGACAGTTTTTTCCACAAGATCCATAATAGCATTTTCAGTGCTTAATTTATTCAGAAAGCCGTACTGATGTTTAGTTATGACGGAGTGTTTCTCAAAGAATGATAATAACCTTTTTTTAATGCTTTGTTCGAAAATCTTTGCAAAATTATTTATTACAGAGATAGGCCTGTAGTTGTTTAATTGATTTTTTTTACCTGTTTTATAAACTGGTGTTACAACTGATTCTTTCCATTGCTGGGGCACGGCCCCTGTACGAAACGATAAATTTATAATATGTACTAAGGGTCCTATGAGATGTGTGTGAGTATGTTTAATCATTTTAGCAGTTATTCCATCAGGTCCTGGTGAACAGTTATTTTTGAGGTTTGAAATCAGGATAATTACTTCATTCCCATTCGTAGGTTCTAAGTACATAGTTGATTTTATAGATTTATTTTTAAGAAAACCGTTTGGCAAATCTCCTCTAGATATTTTTTTCACCATGTCCTGCCCAATATTTATGAAATAGTCATTAAACAAATTTATTTTCTCATCATTATTACTCATTTTTTCACCATTTGATTTTGTAATTGTTATGTTTTGTACGTTATTTTTAGTGCTGTTTTTATTTGAAATATCTTTAATAATTTTCCATGTCTTTTTACAGTCACCATTTGCTTCATTCAATTCATTTCTGTAGTATTGATTTTTTGTTTGCCTTATTAACCCGGTCAATTTGTTTCTATAATTCTTATATTTAATTTCTGCTTCTATTGTTTTGGTGTTATTCCAAGTTTTCTTAAGATAATCCCGAAACTTTATAGAATCTACGAGATCAGTGGTGATCCAAGGTTTTATATGCTTGTTCTTGTTTTTACAAAATGTTGTTACCTTAGTTGCCCTAGCTGAGTATTGCTTGAATTTGTTAATGAAAAGATCATATGCAAGTTGTACATCTTCGCAGTTCAGAATACTCAACCAATCTTCTTGTTGTAAGAGTAAATTTAGCTTTACATAATCAGTTCTCTTGATGATGATGTCTCTTTTTTGGTTTATTGTAGCATTACTTTTTTTTCTTTCGTTTATCGTTACAAGCACTGGGTAATGATCTGTCATATCAACTTGAATTATTTTTGGTTTTATTAAAATTTCATTTCTATTAAAGTTTTCTTTCCTAATGAAAATATGATCAATGATAGTACTTGATCCTTTCGTTATTCTAGTAGGCTCATTAATATATGATATGAAACCGTGTTCAGTTAGGATATTTAAATATCGTACTGTATTTTGAGTAAGAGTATCCTTCAGATTAATGTTAATATCACCCATGAAAATCTCAAGATTATTTTTGTTAGAGTTTACAAAAAACTGTTCTAAATTGTCCAAATATGTTTGCACGTTTATAGAAGGGGGTCTGTAAGATGCAGTTACGCAAATTGAGACACCACTGGTTTCGAAGGTCAGACTCAATAGTTTAGTTTCAGATAGTGGGACGATCTCAGCATTTACATCGATATTGTTTTTCACATAGATAATGATTCCATCATTTTGATTGACTTTAGAGTCATTATAATATATATTGTAATTTGGAATGTTGAATGTACTCACATCATCAATATTCCATGTTTCCGACAAGACTACCACATCGAGATTATGTTTTCCTGAGTCTAGATACACTAGCAACTCATCATAGTGTTTTTTAATACTTCTTATGTTAAAATGAATTATTCCAATACCTCTCACTCCTTCCTCTTCAGTTTCAAAACATTCCTGTAAACTCGCAACAATTTCTGTTTTGATTTCCTCCTCCTCATCTAAAATCTCTAAAAAATCTATCATAAGAATGTGTTCGTATAAACTTATGGTGCGTACACCTAGTAGATGTATAGGAATCAGATCAATAGTAGTAGTGATCGTATGAAATAACAACAAGTTTATGAAACATTTTAATTTATCTGAACAATTTTGGGATAGAAAAATTATAAAGAATATAAAGTTAACGAAAATAACAAAGTAACAAAAATGAATGCGAAGATTTTACAGCTTAGGAGTTTATAGAAAAAAGTTTATCAAAATCATCCCTAGATTTTATTATAGCCAATTTGTTCTGAACATTAACATAAATTTTACCAGCATTAGTCCACACATTTTGCAGAGATGTCTTTTCAATTGCACGAGCTAGTAAGTCGACTCTAATACTTGTTAGATCTTCACGGATTACTACACTAGTACCTTTTAGTAATTTTTTCTTTCTGTATATCTCCTGCTTCATTTCAAAATCTTTCAATTTTAAAAATATTCCTCTTGGTTTGCCTCTTTCTTCTTTTTTACCCACCCTATAGCACAGAACTATATCATTTGAGGAAATGTTGATTGCCATTTTGGTTTCCAATAGTTTGACGATGTCTTCTCTTGTATTTTCTTTATCCTTTTCTTCAACATTGAAAATTCTCAAATTCTTCCTTCGTTTTTCCTGATCTATGTTGTCAATTTTTTTCTCTAGCAAACCATTTTGTTGTATAAGTTTCGCAATCTCATTCTCACTTTTGTTTATCATGTTTTCCATTGCTTTATTCGTACTGTTTAATTCATCCTGTAGGTAGGTGATTTTTTGTTCAATTTGGTTGAACTTCTTTTCGATGCTTTTTATCACAGCGTTTGATACATTGTCCACCATCGTTTTTATGAAATTCGGGTCTTTTAAACATCGGGTTAATGAGGAATTCACTGCCGTTTCAATTTCATCACGAATTTCTCTCGTAATAACCATTTTTGTAGTAGTTGAGACTATTTTATCACCAGGTAGAACCAACAATTTTGCTATTTCAGAAAGTTTTCGTTAATTTCCCACCGTTTTCACTGTTTTATTTAAGACTTTACTAGGAGTACACATGCACACATCTATACGGTACGCGCCATTGCATATATATATATAATGTATATGTGCATAACTTACTTTTGTAAACAGATGAATAATTTTGAAGGCAAACATAATTATGGATATCGTTTTTGAGGACATAATATAAAATGAAGATGAAGATCAATGCGAATGAAATATCTGGGTACAAACTTTCCTTAAAAATAATCGGACTTGCCATGTAACGAATGAAGATATGTATTGATTAAAACAAATGCAAGGCTTTTCGGAAAATCAAATGTTTGATCGGGTATTTCAGGTAATCAATTTCAGCAGCAACAATTTTTGTATTTTTTTTTGTCTTGTGGAAGAGTACCCCACAACGTTAGTGGAAAAACGCAGTAAAAGCCCAAAGAAAGCAGATATATTGAGTACAGACATTAAATTAAAACGTTAGAATTTTGCTGGAGAGATTGAAGAAAGATGGTTTACCAAAGATGAGCGTGCAGCTGCGGGAAAGTGGAATCAATTCACTGATTACTCACATTGTGGAGAACAATGTGAACGATTTTTTGATGATTTTCCCCGTCATTGCTGAATTTTACCAATTCTAGAATTTTTGCCAAGTCTGTATTTAAATCGTTCACGTTGGTTGAAGGTGGTTAAACAGCTTGACAGAATGGCCTGCTAAATCGGCCAATCTCAACCCAATTGACTTTCGAAGAGTAAATAAGTCGAAGAGTTATCGTTTGTCTGCGCCATGAGGAATCAGAAAAGTCCTTTCTTTCTGAGGGTATGAAAGAGTCTTTTCACGTGCTTGTAAAAGAAGAAAAATTGACCCAGTTTTTTTAATATCATCAAGCACTAGTCAATAAATATTCCGAGTTATCTGCTGTTTCGTCAATTGATTCAATCTCAGACATCTAAATATTGTATTTGTTACTTTGCAATGTGCTATATACCCAAGGAGACTAAAATTTAACAAGGAGAGTTTAATCCCCATAAGACAATGGGGACACTGGTAGAAAGAGATGAAAGAACATTTGTGACGAAATGTGACGTAGTTGGACGTGTCATGGCCGCCGTTCTCTATAGACAGTGACGGACTAGCTCTTGGTATATGAGAGTTACTGCTGACAGTTTTGTTTCTTGGTTCGAGTTCGACTCTGTACACATATCCAAGTATGTCACTATGACGCGTTGATGCTACAAGATTCTGATTGGTTAGAGCTTATTAAACCCTCTTTGTTAGTTTAGTCTCTTTGCTATATACCTACTGATTGTACCAAGGTTAACTTTCAACTAGGATAAAAGGGCTTGTACATTTCAGCCTTTTGCTAGCAATACCATTGTCAGCCTTTTTCTCGTGACCACTGCGCATGCTCTCAGACTTTTGACTGCAACAAAAATTATAGGAACAAGTCTATATTTCTAGGTCAACTCCGCGCAATTTGGTTTTAATCACAAAGATTTGACCAAAAACCGTAAAATTTATGTTGGTAGCAGTAACTTATTAAATAATGTAACTTCTTCCATTCTGAGGAATTTTATATAAGCTAGCATTTCATAATTAGCATTACATTCTTTCTCGTTGGTGATATTTGAATTACATAATTTTGTATTGAGCCATCCAACAACTCTTTTTTTTACGATTTGCTATTTTAATATTTTAATATGTGTGTGGCTAAAGGTTAAAACCAAAGCCAAAAAAAAATATTTTAATATACTTAATCATTGTTATTTTTGAAACACCCTCAGTATCCACCAAATCCATTTTGGTAATGAGAAATACGTATTTCATAATTTTCAAAACTAAACTTTACAAATTGCAAATGTCTTTTGCTAGCAATAGATTTGCAGTGGAAAATCTGAAATGTACTAGCCCTTCAAAACACTTTTATGTTCGGGAAAGAAAAAACAGCAATTGTCAGAAGAGTTAATTCCAAGTCGAGGGCTTTTGGAAATATATCACCGTACAAACATTGTGCATACATAGGTGCATATATGATTGAAATTGATCATTAAATCGAACCAATTACCGCTAATTTGAAAATGCAGCCGTTTTTCGTCGCGACAATTAGCTCAAGTTCAGGTACATGTTATACGGAGAAATCTGACATATCGATATCCACATATGAACATTTGAATAATAAATTAATATTTTAAACGTATTTGTGTTAAACGATTTTTATCATTAAATAGTGTCCTTTCACAAAATTACTACTATATATTGGGGGTTTGTCACTGTTAATTTCGTCAGTTGTTCGACCAAGTCAATACAGTCACATACAGCAACAACTATGAACACCATCATCGTAAGTATAGAAGAAATCACTAAGATTCTCATTACACTGAGAAGACGAACTCAATTAATATTTCCAATATAGTAATATTCACAAAAATTTAGAACTTTGCTAATGATCAAACTATGAAAATTTGCCTTCATATTATTTTACCTACTATTTTTACCGTTTTTATGAACTCTTCTTAAATTCAGCTACACGCAGAAAAAAACATGGTTGAATCAACAAAATAAATAAATGTGACAGTATCCCACAATTAGATATTGATCCGAGTGAATCAAATACTGTCATTGATTTGCATCTCTGCAATCCTTTTAGATTGAATGCAATTTGCTTCCCATTGATTATATGTTTTGTTCATAGAAAAACTCGTTTTGTCTTCTTGGAAACATCAGATGTTTTAGTCGATTATAATCTGATTTGATATTTCAATATTACCTTCCAGTATTTTGATTACAGTTTGATTCCAATCAACAAAATATTTAGTTAACTTATTCAGTGCATCTTCGTACCGAATTCACAAAGTACTGAAACAATTATTTTGTTCAACCAATTCATTAAATTTTGAGGTAAAACACAAGTTAGTTCGTTGAACATATCTTTCAAACGAAATAAAATGTCTGACACACAAAAAAGTATTCGACCGAAGTATACATTTTCTCACAATAACAAAATATGTATTGTTATTGTTATTGTTATTTGAGAATAATATTTTGCTTGTTTTTGCTGCAGCAGCAAGTCAATTTCTTCAATCGACAATAAACAAACGAAAAGAGATTGTAACAACAAAATTGTTTCTACCGTGTACAATAAGAATAATTTTCTGTTCGTGTTTTCAACAAATAGAATTTCTGAGAAAACAAAATATAGAAAGTGCAATGCATAAAAAAGCAATAACTAAAATCGATCCTAGACAAACAAATGAATCGCAATAATTTCTTCCCTAGATCTTCATCTCTTTCGCCGTTTTGGCCTCAGCCGCTCCCCAGTACGGAGGCGGTTCAGCGGGAGGTCTTTTGGGCCATCATCAACCTCTAGAACACCAGATTATCGGCCTCAGTCGCGGTGGTGAGGAAGAAGAACACGGTGGGGAGGAGGGAGGACATGGGGGATACGGCATCTCTCTAGGAGGTGGCGGAGGAGGAGGAGGTGAAGGCGGTGAAAAACACGAAGAACAAGGCGGCCACAAAGAAGAATCGATCGGTTTCACCGGCTCAGACTTCAAAACTCCAGTAGATATCCACCACGAGAAGGAAATCCACCTCAAGGTGAGGAAGAGCACTACTTATTGATAGCTAACTAATCACTGGTTGAATAATCAGTGCCGATAATATTAACATCGTCATTTCATAATTAGCTTCCATAAACAGCTTCACTTTCTTCTTCAGTGATCCATGTGTGATCAAATTCAGGAGAAGAAGATGATACAGTTTTTTAATTTCGAAGGTAGTCCTATTACCCAGAAACATTCAAGTAAACATCAGAATTCGTATTAGAATTTCCAGAAGCTCACAACTTTGTTGAATTTGAAAAAAAAATCTCCCTCAAACGCTACTTTTCTACTTCTACTCTTCTTGTTTCCAATTCGAACAATTAACACGTTGACTGCCGTGATAATTTTTTCATTTTTGGTATCATAGGCGAAGCAAAATCGAAATTTTTTCCCAGAAACCATTATCGACTCTATGTAGGTACAGCCTACAGAAGATAGTAGTATATCGTTGAATTTTTCGGAAATTAAGACTCTGAGTTCAGTATTCATAAATTCGTTGTTTTTACTGATTTGTCTGCCACGCCGACTCGGTCTGTGCGTCTAATGAGAACAATTTGCAACGCAAACTTGTTACTGAAGCCGTCTCGGTCTGTTTTCGCGATATTATCGACAATAATTTAGACCGATGGCTTCAAGAAGAGTTCAATTGGCTCGGTCCTATAGACCGAGTTGGCCTGGTGTATCAACCTCAACCTCGGTCTATGAGACCGAGGTGGCTCACCAGAATAATTTTTCCTCGGTCTCATAGACCGACATGGCAGTCAACGTGTTAACAACCTTTTGGAACGATCAGTTTTTTCTCAATCATCATCGGTAATTTTATGTTGATTTTTCAGAATAGGATTATTTTTATATTATCTCATAATTAGCTTCACTTTCTTCTTCAGTGATCCATGTGTGATCAAATTCAGGAGAAGAAGATGATACAGTTTTTTTAATTTCGAAGGTAGTCCTATTACCCAGAAACATTCAAGTAAACATCAGAATTCGTATTAGAATTTCCAGAAGCTCACAACTTTGTTGAATTTGAAAAAAAAATCTCCCTCAAACGCTACTTTTCTACTTCTACTCTTCTTGTTTCCAATTCGAACAATTAACACGTTGACTGCGGTGCTCATTTTTTCATTTTTGGTATCATAGGCGAAGCAAAATCGAAATTTTTTCCCAGAAACCATTATCGACTCTATGTAGGTACAGCCTACAGAAGATAGTAGTATATCGTTGAATTTTTCGGAAATTGAGACTCTGAGTTCAGTATTCATAAATTCGTTGTTTTTACTGATTTGTCTGCCACGCCGACTCGGTCTGTGCGTCTAATGAGAACAATTTGCAACGCAAACTTGTTACTGAAGCCGTCTCGGTCTGTTTTCGCGATATTATCGACAATAATTTAGACCGATGGCTTCAAGAAGAGTTCAATTGGCTCGGTCCTATAGACCGAGTTGGCCTGGTGTATCAACCTCAACCTCGGTCTATGAGACCGAGGTGGCTCATCAGAATAATTTTTCCTCGGTCTCATAGACCGACATGGCAGTCAACGTGTTAACAACCTTTTGGAACGATCAGTTCTTTCTCAATCATCATCGGTAATCTTATGTGGATATTTCAGAATAGGATTATTTTTATATTATCTCATAATTAGTTTCATTTTCTTCTTCAGTGATCCATGTGTGATCAAATTCAGGATAAGAGATTGATGAAGTATTTGCATTTCCAATGTAATCAGCCCTTTTGCCTAGAAACTGTCAAGTCAACTTCAGAATTCGACTTAGAATTTTCTGAAACTTTTTTACATATAAAAAACAAAAACTCACCATCAAACGCTACTATTCTATTTCTGATGTTCATATTTCCATTTCGAACAATTGATAACTTTTTAGAACGATCAAGTTTTTCCCTTCAATCGTCATCGATAATTTTATGTGTATTTTTCAGAAAAGTATTATTTTCATGAGTCTGGAAAATAACTGTTCTTGAGTAGTAGGATATTTTTAGAAAATTCATCAAAATAAAAGTTATGTTTTGACTTTGTTGACTGAGCTGTGAATCGAAGCCAGAGAGTTTGTCAACATTTCTAGAGTAGAGATTAAGGTTGCATCAGCAAATCTTTTATTCGCTCTTCGATAACGTACAATATACTTTTTGAAGTAGGAGTCTGAAAAGGCAGTCAATAAATAACACAGTATTTTAAATCAAGTACTTACTTTCACTCAATTCGGTGCATTACTCTAGGAAAGGTTCTAATTACGCTGTACCAATTATATAAATATGAATTAATTTTCACAGTTACTGAGGCGCGAAATCCAATATTCCGAGTTATACACATTACCTATGGCTTCTCAAACAGAATTTACAGTGTCTATAACAATTTGATGGCAAATATTTTCTACCATGAAGTAACATTATATTTTTGAGATAAAAGTGTACAATTACGCTCCGAAAAAATGTAAAACAAGTAGGCGTGGTGGAATTGGTTATACACTGAGTTCAACAACGAAATTACTAGTTTGTCAGTGGCTTGATTCTGACGTCACTAATTTCCAGTTGTATGAAAAATTCTCTTCTACTCTGCCTCTAGCCAGCGTAGTCACCTAAAGCCCCTCAGTGTTAATTTTCATCGCTGTTTCTTCGATTTTGTCACCAAAACTGAGCTTGTTTTTCTTTCTTCCAGGCCCATCCTGAATACCACTACGACTACCACGTAGCAGACCACAAGCACAAGGACTACAAGAGCAAACATGAAACCCGTGACGGCTACAAAGTAAAAGGTACCTACAGTCTTCTAGAACCCGACCACAAGACCATCAGGGTGGTAGACTACGTTTCGGACAAGAAACTAGGTTTCATCGCCAAGGTATCTTACAAGAAACACCAGTAAGGAGTGACTGATGATATGTAGATTGTTAACCTGTTGTATATTGTTTTAGTTTTATGGTTTTTATTTGTTTTCATCTAAGTTAACTCGTTTTATTGCGGAAATAAATATGTTGTATATTTACTTCTTTGTTTTTGTGTTAATTAACTTATCCGAAGGTATACTGTGACTGACAGTCACTAAAAAATCGCATGAGGTGTATCCATCAAGTTTTGAACCTGTGTTCTTCGGAAATAAGTTCTTCATCAGTTGAAGAGTAAGCACATGAAATCATAGAAAAATGTTATTCAAAGTTTGTATGATATAGAAACGGTAAGTAGCCAAGAAAAATTAAATATCTATAAGAATGCTTGATTCTTTTTCTAAATCTCTTACTTTTGAAAACTATCATCATCAAATAATATACCGGGTGACACAGCAGACATGTAGCAGCCTGTAGTTTTTTTATTTGGATAGATAAAAATTTGAAATTTGCAGAAGTTACGTAATCAATGATAGCGCTTCATTTGAATCTAACGACAACTTTTTTCAACTACCTGTTTGATCGGCAGTAACTCCAACTTCTTTTTTTTTAATGACACCCTGTATATTTATCTAGCCCATCTTATTTATCTTGAAATTCTCTATTCAACCGTGTATCATAAAGTGGCATTCGTTTCTCAATTCGCAGATGAACTGCATTTTATTGAAAAACATCAAGTTGGCTGTTACCCGAATTCGACAATCTTTCGATGCTTGTTAGGCTTGGAAATCCAAAGAGTATCAGTTAAACGATTTAATTTCAGTTTTTTCCATACCTGATCGCATCCTACAAATTGTCAATAATTTCTTTAATAAAAAGAAAAAACATCTGAAAATAATTCACGATATTGCAAAAACTGAGATAGGAACATGTTTTTTTCAATTTGTCTACTTGTGAAGAAACTATCTGTCTTTCTCTTTGGCCATGTAGCCATATCATGATCTTTCCATTTGGAAACATAAAATTAAAATTGTTCCCCTGGTTCACCAATTCACAAGTCTATTAGTCTAGATATTTGCAATAATATTTTGCCTAGTAGGCGGTGTACACAGAATGTTTTGTGTTTGACAGGTAAACATCATTTGATTGTACTGATTATCTCCGTCAGTTTTATGCTGATTAAAATTGCATCGTTTAATTAGATACTAAATATGTATTCAAAGAATGAAAAGGTCGATATGTTGTTGATATTCGGACAGTGCAAGAGAAATTGTATGTCGAAAGATTTGCGGAAAGACGCCATCCGCCTAATAATTATTTCGCTAGAGTAGAAGAGCAGTTCAGAAGAGAACCGGAAATTCAAAACAATCTCCAATACATTTTCGACGAGGAAATGGAAGTAAACGTTTTGGCCATATTACATGCAGATCCGACGATATCACTGAGACAAATTGAGGACGAAATCGGCGTGAATCCAGAGATCTCTAGAAGAGGTTTGAAAAGAACTGCTCTGAACTGCTCTTTTACTCTAGCGAAATAATTATCAGGTGGGTGTCATTCCGGAAATCTTTCGACGTACAATTGTTCAGCCTGTCTACAATTTCTCTTTCACTTTCCGAATATCAACAACATATCGACCTTTTCGTTCTTTGAATACATATTTAGTATCTAATTAAACGATGCAATTTCAATCAGCATAAAACTGACGGAGATAATCATTGCAATTAAATGATGTTTACCTGTCAAACACAAAACATTTTGTGTACACCGCCTACTAGGCAGAATATTATTGTAAATATCTAGACTAATAGACTTGTGAATTGGTGGATCAGGGGAACAATTTTAATTTTATGTTTCCAAATGGAAAGATCATGATATGGCTACATGGCCAAAGAGAAAGACAGATAGTTTCTTCACAAGTAGCCCAATTGAAAAAAATATGTTCCTATCATCGTTTTCGCAATATCGTGAGTTATTTTCAGATGTTTTTTCTTTTTATTACAGAAATTATTGCCAATCTGTAGGAAGTGATCAGGTATGGAAAAAACTGAAATTATATCGTTTAACTGATACTCTTTGGATTTCCAAGCCTACCAAGCATCGAAGGATTATCGAATTCGGGTAACAGCCAACTTGATGTTTTTCAATAAAATGCAATTCATCTGCGAATTTAGAAACGAATGCCACTTTGTGATACACGGTTGAATAGAGAATTTTAAGACAAATAAGATAGGCTAGATAAATATACAGGGTGTCATTAAAAAAAAAGAAGTTGGAGTTACTGCCGATCAAACAGGTAGTTGAAAAAAGTTGTCGTTGGATTCAAATGAAGCGCTATCATTGATTACGTAACTTCTGCAAATTTCAAATTTTTATTTATTCAAATAAAAAAACTACTGGCTGCTACATGTCTGCTGTGTCACCCGGTATAGACAGTAAATAACACACATCTTCTGATAACAAACGTTTCACATCTTTCCTGAAACTACAAAGTGATGGGGTAGTTTTTATAGTTATTTGGAAGTGATTAAACTTCTTAATTATAAATTATCAAGTCTTTGAGAAGTATAAAAGTCGCAATATATTTTAGAATTTTATCTTTAAGAAAGAGAGGTCGGCATGAATCATAAAATTAAGACGTCTGCAAACGACGACTACAGCAAACTTCTCAAAATGGTATACTATTTCGCAGATGTGATTCAGTCTGGAAACTGAAAATTCATTTGATATAACTCTTAACACGAATAGAGCTTTTACCTAGAATTTCAACATGCTATTCAAATTTCAACGAATTTTCCAGATGAAGGTATAAGCCATATAATGTTCAACGATATTGTCTTCAAGATGACATCTGAAATATATCATGTTAGTTTTCAAATTGTATCATTGTTTTTGTGATGCAAAAATATAGTACTGTCATCAGCATAAAAAGTACACAACCTGATATTTCGATGTTCAACATGTCATTTATGTATAATTGGTCCAAGTACAGAACCTTGAGGAACTCCTGTATTAATATTCTTCATTTCTGAATATCCTGAATTCGATTTCGTTCGGACGAATATGATTCGAACCATTTCAACATACATTCATTTAATTTTTTCTCTAATTTAGATAAGGTGGAAGGTTTTCGATTCGAAAAAATGAAATGTATTCATTTGCTTGAACATACGAGGGCTGTTTGGTAACTCCGTGACTATTTGAATAAAGAAAAAAAAAATTGGCAAATAAGCGTTTTATTTTTCAACATAATCTCCTTTTAGATCAATACATTTAGTCCAGCGTTTTTCCAGTTTTTTTATTCCTTCCAAATAATAGGTTTTCTCAAGGCCCTCAAAATAGGCGTTTGTTTCGGTTATAACCTCTTCATTCGACCCAAATCTCTTACCACCCAGCCATTTCTTCAGGTTTGGGAAAAGAAAATAGTCGCAAGGGGCTAAATCTGGAGAATATGCTGGATGGGGTAGTAGTTCGTAGCCCAATTTATGAATTTTTGCCATAGTGACTACACACGTGTGCACTCGTGCATTGTCTTGATGAAGCAGCACTTTTTTTTTCGCTAAATGTGGTCGTTTTTGCCTCAAATCAATATCGAATCTGTCTAAAAGCTCTGAATAATATTCGCCGTTGATCGTTCTACCCTTCTCTAAGTAATCTATATGAATGACACCGCGTGCATCCCAAAAAACTGTGGCCATAACCTTGTTGGCTGACAGACGCACCTTAGCCTTCTTTGGTGCACGTTCACCAGTTGACACCCACTGTTTTGATTGTTCCTTGGTCTCTGGGGTATTGTGATGGATCCATGTTTCGTCTACGGTTATATAACGGCGTAAAAACTCGCCCGGATTGCGATTGAACTTTGCCAAACACTCCTTTGAAGTGGTCACACGGTTGCGCTTGTGGTCGAGTGTGAGCAATCGCGGCACCCATCTCGCGGATAGCTTCTTCATGTCCAAATATTCATGTAAAATGTGATGTACTCGCTCAGTTGAGATGCCTACAGCCTCAGCTACCTCACGTACTTTTATTCTCCGATCGTCCAATATCATTCCATGGATTTTATCGACGATTTCTGGCGTGATGACCTCTTTTGGGCGACCTGAACGTACGGCGTCACTTGTGCTGGTACGACCACAACGGAACTCAGTAAACCACTTCTTAACCATTGAAATTGATGGTGCAGAGTTCCCATAGTGTTTATCAAGTCTTTCCTTGGTTTCAGTTATGGTTTTTTTACGCAAAAAATAATGCTTAATCAACACACGAAATTCACTTTTTTCCATTTTTGTTAAAATTCACGAGGTTGTCTGCTTCTAATTGCTGTCAAACACAAACCAAATGTCGCAGCTTACTCAAAATTTGACAGTAGTCTATTGAAAGATGGTGGTTGACAGCAGCAGTGTTGCATTTAAAGTTACTGCGCGGGAAATTTAAAAAGTCACGGACTTACCAAACAAGCCTCGTATATGCGATTTTTTCTCTTACTCTCAATTTCACAATATGTGGTAAACAAAGCATCTAGGTAAAAAATGTATGATTGTATATTGACTATCATTCAATTTCAGTAATAAGTACGCATCACAATACATTTTTAAATTAAAAAAAAACTATTTGAAACAAAAGAAACCAAAATTTAATCCACTGTTCATAATGCCCACCTCACAGGAAACTATTACGCGGTTTTGCAATTCTTCCTCAGTCTTGAGATATCCCCGAAGAAAATTATCAATACTGTTCAGGTCTGGGGATCTAGCTGGCCACGACTTTGTTCCTCCATGACCTTTGCAGCGATTAATACAGTTTTGGTGTTCCAGTACCCTAAAATGAACAGGTGCACCGTCGTGCATAAACCAAATGCAATTTCGCATCATAATAGGAACATCTTCCAACAGAATTGGTAAATTATCGTCAAGAAACCGGCGATAAATACAGGGTGTCCGGTAAACCTTGTACAATATTGAAACTGGTGATAGACCAGGTCATGACTGTTCAGAATATCGGAATTTCACCTCAGTAAAAATATCACCGTTTTCGAGATAATAAGCATTTTTTTTACTTCTGGAAAATCACTACCTCATCTTGTATTTTTGAGCGCCATGTCTACAAATTGGGACGAATTCAAATATCTTTGCTGCTGCAGATTACTGATGAGTGATGCTTTCAGATGTACGAAACAGTTTTTCAGAAACCGATACAATTTTTCAAGAAATGAGGGTAAAATGCCAGATTCGAGTTTCACCAATTTTTTTAACAACAGTTTGACAGTTCATTACAAAAGAATGCCCATTTTGTCCAGACTCTACCATGGTATAAAACATACGATAATTATTTTTGGAAGGAGTAGAATTTCGATTATATTGGAGTGTGATGTTATTTTGAGCTAAAATCAACTCTATTAGACTTTGTCAGTAATGTCTTTTATTTTTATCCTATCAAGATGAAATGATTAAATAATACTAATTCAACGTTTTTTTTGAATCAACATGCACTATAAACCACAATAACGTATATTCAACATCGCACTGAATAATATTACACACATGTTATTTTCCATCCACTCGTACGCAGAGACGACATCTTTCCAAGAAGAACCTTTTCAAATGCAAAATGGGTTAGCCCCCAAATTAGCGATTCTCTGAGCGGCATTGTGCAATCGGATATCGTTCTGCATAAAGCGCTGATGCAGCAATAGCACTACCTCCACATTCACCATAAATGTAGTGCATATGCGCATATTCTCGGGGAGCATAACGTGTGGACGGCATGACAAAGAAATAAATACCACTGAATGAAACAAGCGGAATAATTTCAAAAAACTACGAATAGTTGTTCAAACAAAATGTGACAGCCACCTACTAGATTTTTTCAATTCTATTTACAGAAGATCCGATCATGCACAATGCTGTATTTTATTTTTTCATTAGGAAACTATTGCTCCTACGGACAGAACACAGGAGTTAGAAAAGTTTTTAATTTTCGACAAGGATTCACCTCCTAAAAAATTTTGCACTTATTTGGTTACATCTCGAAAACGGTGATATTTTTACTGAGGTGAAATTCCGATATTCTGAACAGTCATGACCTGGCCTATCACCAGTTTCAATATTGTACAAGGTTTACCAGACACCCTGTATATCCATGATGGAAAAAGAATAGCTGACTGATACTGTTTTTAATGAAACTAGCTTTATCTGTTGATGAAATTTCCCTGGCTAATTGATAAAGGAGGTTCGTCAACTTTTGGGGGAAACCATTGATCATTTTGAGTCACGTGACTTTGACAGAGCGGCCATTTTGTCGGTAGGGCACACAAGGACGGGTCTGCCATTGAGATTTCATTGTTTTCTGCAAGTTTGTCCTGTTTATTCCGAGTTTTCAGTGCGTGTAGTGCATATTTTATCAACTTTATTTACAATATGGCTAGGAGTGAATACTACTTATCTCTCAATGGAGACGTGAAATCGCGTTACGACTCCAAACTTCAAATTATAGACAATGTTGATCCCTATTCTCTCGGTGCAAGTGAACTGACCAGCAAGTTAAGTTCTTTGAAGGGACCCAATCAGGGCTATCCCTATCTTCCAGTTTGGCTGGTTCTAGGTACTACAAAGTTGAAAAAAAAAACGTTTAGTTCAACACCATATTTAACTAAAAATTCAAACATTTTGGATCATAACTTTTGTTTTTCTCATGTATTAATATTATTTACCTACATGATACAAAATGATCTGCACAAACTCGTGCATGTTTAAGGAATGTATCTCTCAAATTGCCCCGTTTCAAAGCCCCAACCCATCATTCTCGACGTTCTTTTGATAAAGCGTCCAGCATTTCTCCTAGGTTTTGTAAGGCTTTCAGGATTATGAAATGACGAATTTTATACCTTTCTGCCATTTTAGAACACCCCACAACAGAACAAAACGCTGGCATATTAAATTATTCACACGTTAAAAATCGATCTTTCCTATTGTTTACAATGACGCGAACGGTTTGTATGCCCTACCGGCAATATGGCGGACCTGTCGTGACGTCACCTCAAAACGATCAATTGCCAAAAACTCACACGTAATGAATTTCCGTGACGAATGAAGGATTTCCGTCAACTTTTAGAAGAAACCATTGGCAAAAACTCAAGCGTAGTTGAAGTTCTCGAGAAAGTAGAGCCTGAACCTGTTGAATGTGAAAGAATAATAATGAATAATCATGAAGAATTCCCCATGCTAGAACATGGGCGATATTAAAATTATTGGCAACTTTCAAAAAATTTAAATCAAATTATGATAGAAACGCACTCCTCCATAGTTTGAAATCCTTCTTGTTGTTAGTTTTTGAGAGTTATAATAAGAAAGTCGATAAGTTTTACATAATATTTTAGCATCATGCCAATTTGGTTTTCAGAATTCTAAAAATACAAATGATGCTCTTTTCACGTTTCTCGAAAATCTTTATTTGAAGCTTAACACTGAGGATGCAGCAGCAGCAGTCTTTTGTGATTTTTCAAAAGCATTTGATTGCGTCTATCATGAACTGCTTTTGAAAAAAATGAACAAGTATGGTTTCAGAGGAATTGCTTGGGATTGGTTCAATTCATATTTGTCAGGACGTCATCAAATTGTGCGAAGCAATGGGAAATATTCAGAGACTGGAAGTATAATCCATGGTGTACCTCAGGGTTCTGTTTTGGGTCCACTATTGTTTTTGCTAATCATAAATGATTTATCCACTATAAATATTCATGGAAATTTTACTATTTTTGCAGACGACACTACGCTTTTGTGGAGCGGGAAGGATGAAGACATTTTGAAGAATTATATTTCCCTTGACATCGATAAAGTAAAGCAATGGTGTGATGCCAACTTTATGTGTTTTAATATATCTAAAACCAAAATATTATCTTTCAGATTTTGCTTTGATGATCTGACCCTGGGTAACCAGGCAATAATAAATAGTGAATGTAGTAAATATCTAGGATTACTAATTGATCATAAATTGAAATACATGGACCACATTTCAAATCTGAACAAAAAATTATCATCAGGCTGTTTTGCTATTCGAGTGGTATTTCATGAACTAGGTCAAGATTTAGCAAGAATAACATATTCGGCACTTGCTGAGTCCCATATAAGATATGGTATTGCATTTTGGGGATTCTGTAGCTCTCAGTTGTTAAATTCAGCATTTATTCTACAAAAAAGAGCAGTCCGTCTTATGTGTGGTGCAAAACCGAGGGATCACTGTAGATCATTGTTCAAGGATCAACGAATACTGACAGTTACTTGCTTTTTTATACTGGAGACTGCTTGTTTGGTCCATAAAAAATATAAAAATACAGTGAATGTTAATAGGTACAATACACGAAATGGTTCTCATCTACGTCTACCTATCCCAAGAACATCACTTATGAAAAATTCTCTAATATATGAAAACTTGAAAATATATAATCACCTACCTGTAAAAATAAAAAATGTCTGTGACAACTAACAATTCAGGCAAGCCCTGAAAAGTATACTTGCCACTAAAGCGTATAATAATTTAAGAGAATTTTACTGTGACCACTTATAGCTTCTTTTTGATTTTTATATTAGCATTGTTGGCTTTGACAATAATTTTTTTGACTTTTCAGTGATTTGCATCAAATTGTTATTTTTATTATAAATTATATTTAATTGTGTGACGGTGTATATACCAACTTCTATGTTATATATATATATATATATATATATATATATATATATATATATATATATATATATATATATATATATATATATATATATATGTTTTTATTTTTTATTGTGTGAATAATTTTATCAATTTAATTGTGACCGTAACTGCTTAACCTACTTGTATATTTATTTATTTCTATATTTATTTATACTGGCTTTGTCAATGAGAATTATGTTCCTGGATAATAAAGCATATTTGATTTGATTTGATTTGATTTGATTTTACATGTATACGTATACACGTATACAATGAACTGCTGTTAGACTGATTAGAAAAATGGAACACTTATTTTTTACTAAAAAAATTATACCGTTATCAAAAATTTGATCAATAGACGAGGATACGAAAAAATATTATCGCTCCAAATATGCTTTAAAATACACACGCATGTACGGTGTGTTTCACTCATGAAAACACCCGAATTTTTCGTAATTTTTGACATAGAACCAAGCAATTTTCAGGATCCATAGATATACTAAAATTGAACTCTGTGTACAAAAGGGGTTTTTCTAAGTATGCTCGTCAGCAGCGATAGAGCCACCAATTTTTCCGGAAACTTATATTAGGGGCAAAATTGATCCGAAATTCCTTTGGATTCGTGTTTAGGATCTCGAAATCACTACTATTACACCTGTTTACTGAAAAATGTTCAAAAATGTTCAAATTATAATTTGTTTCACTTCTCATTGAACGCCCCCGTATCTTCCGTAATTTTCAACGTAGAACCATGAAATTCTCTATAACGATAGATACACTAGAACTGAACTGACTGCTTGAACTGGGTCATCCTACGTGTTATAAACTGCACGACAGCAGCGATGGAACAACCTATTTTTCCATCACCGCTGGCGTGCAGTGTATATCACGTACTCCGTAGTGCAGTGAGTTTATTTCTAGTGTATTTATCGATCCTGGAAATTTCATGGTTCTACGTCGAAAATTACGGAAGATACGGGGTCGTTTCCATGAGAAGTGAAACAAATTAGAATTTTTCAAAACTGAAAATGTTTCAGGAGACAGGTGTATTAGAAGTAATTTGGAGATCCTGAATACGAATCTGAAGGAATTTCGGTCCAATTTTGCACCCTAATACGAGGATGTATTGATATCTAGTTAGCCTAGACCAGTACCCTGCAAAAACAAAATATTGCGTTGCCATAGCAACGAACAATAACTTATTAGAAGTGTCAGTGTAAAATTTGACGTCAAAAAAGTAAACCAGAGTAACGAAATAAATTAAAAGAAAAAATATGTCCACCGAAATTGTGAAAATCGAAAAATTGTAGTATCGAGCATCATCAAGTACCTGTATTTAAAAGGGTTAAGAGGTTAGCAGATTTACGAAGATATACTTAATACCCTTGATGATCAATGTCCTTCGTATGAGACCGTGAAAAATTGGACTGCAAGCTTCAAAAGAGGTAAATTTTCCATTGAAGATGATGACCGATTGGGAACGCCAGTTTCTGTGTCAGTCCCCGAAAATATCGATGCAGTTCATGACATGATTTTAACAGACCATCGAATTGGGCTAAAACGGATATCTGAAGCACTGAATATTTCATACGAACGCGTTCGTTATATAGTTCACGTCAATTTGGACATGAGAAAAATTGCTGCAAAATGGATCCCCAAATGTTTGAATGTTGACCAAAAGCGTGCAAGGGTAGTAGCATCGCGTTCGATCTGTGCTCGATTTGAAAACGATATAGACCGAATTGTTACTATGGATGAGACTTGGGTACATTTCCACGATCCAGAAACAAAGCAAAAATCGATGGAATGGCGACACTCCGGTTCTCCAAGACCTAAGAAGTTTCGTGTCCAAAAATCTGCTGGAAAAGTTCTTGCTTCAGTTTTTTGGGATTGCCATGGAGTAATCATGATTGATTTTTTGGATAAGGGTAGAACAATAACTGGAGATTACTATTCGACATTACTGACCAATCTACGGGAAAAAATTAAAGAGAAAAGACGCGGAAAGCTATCCAAAGGAGTTTTGTTTTTGCAGGACAACGCCCCTGCACACAAATCTCATGTTGCCATGCAAAAAATTCGTGATTTAGGGTTTGAATTACTAGAACACTCCCCTTATTCACCAGATTTGGCTCCGTCCGAGTATCATCTCTTTCCTCAACTGAAAAAAAGATTAAAAGGTCGTAAATTTTCTTCCAACGAGGAGGTAATAAAAGCTGTGGAGGTCTGGTTTGCAGAGCAAGAAGAAATATATTCTTTTGAAAGGTCTAGAGACGTTGCAGGTTCGCTGTAATAAATGTATCCAATTAGGGGGAGAATATGTTGGGTAATAAAATATTTTGACATTGAAATTTTGTTTGGTTGTAATTTTTCAATATGTCCTCGTATAACTTTCCGGAAATATGTCTTAGTCTATCTATCGATCCTGGAAAATTCATGGTTCTACGTCAAAAATTACGGAAGATACGAGGGTGTTTCCATCTGAAGTTAAACACACTGTATAATTAAACCCAGAAAAAATATTTTGAATCAAATGTCAATTACAGCCGTTCCCATTCGTATCTGAAAATCAGCAAATTTCAAAACTACTAGTTTTGGCGCTCTTTGTGACGTACTTTCCCGAGCCCAATCAGCAAAAGAGCGTATTCTAATCGGGTTGATTTCGACGTGAAACGGCAATGCTATTGGTTGCTCGGGATTCTCGGGATGGTACGTCACAGCAATTTGCAATTGCGCGAAAAAGAAGCAATTTGAATTTTGTCGACTTTAAATACATTTCTTGATTGAAAAAAATTCCAAAAAAAAAAGAAAATTGCCATTAGAGTTTTCACAAGCTGCAGAATCCTTTGAAAATATTTTTAAAATTTCGTGTTCTCGCCTATTCTTGCTTTTTGTTAACAAGTTATTCTGTACGACATTTGAAATATTTGTCGATCTCTCTTGAAATATTTGGTGATCGCACGTACGTGAGTCCAGTCTGAGTAGAAACGACTCACTCTTCCGATGGAGACATATTAGCATTTCCATTTGGTTCAATTTCGAATTCAAATCAGTTTCTGATGCAAAATAATTCCGTTTTAAAGGTTGTCATCTACAGAGTAGGTACCAATTAGTACCTCATTAAAAACAAATTGAAACTAATACAAATATACAGCCGTGCTTCAGAGTAATAATTATATCTAATAATTAGTATAGAACGATAATTATTCCGCGAAATAATAAGAGTAGAGTCCAAAACGCCGGCATACTTCGTTTCCCAACAGCTGTTGGTAAAGAATTGTAATTCGCTCGGGCTGCTACGCCACTAATGACAGCCTTTCAAAAATTCAGCCGAGATAAGCATAAAGGGACCTTTCTGTCTCTGTGCAATATTATTATGTCGCTATTACAACATTTCCTGGACATGCGAAGCGTAATTGTAACAGTGAACGGTACAAACGAAGGCACTGGGGTTATTCATTGGACGTTTGACAAAATTATGCACTCGAAGCACAAGTATAGGTGATTCTGAGAAAAGTCTCAAAGGTCGCAGACATACTTTGTTTTCTAAGAGAGTATATCGATTCCAACATATTTTTTTGATAAAAAGGGAAACATTCCCAATTGAAAAATTGAACCAAACGTGACTGCTCTGGAAATGGAGAAAAAACCAGAGGACTGTCAAGTGCCAAATTCATATTTTTTCAGTTTCAATTTATAGAAAAAATATTCGCAAAAAATGTCATGGGTTAAAAATCGAGCCTGTTCGAAATGTTGTGATCTATATTGCGGTTCCATAGTAGGATCAAACGAAAAAACTTAAATTTCACAGATTCCCGAAAACTAAAGAACTTGCGCAAAATTGATTGTTCCATTTAAATCTTCTTACCGACGAACTAGAATTATTTTATGTTAAACGAATTTGTGAAGATCATTTCCTGAAGTTGCGGAAGATACCGTTTATGTCAAAACTCTGTGATTTTGGTGAGTTCCATTCTAATGTCAAAATTCGAATAAGCCAGTGGAATAAAAAATTCGAGAAAATTCTTTCATTGTGTTTCCTTTCCAATCCCCATTATCTGAAAATGATACCGACACTTCGAATAAAGATGAAAAAGTAACTGATAATTCTGTTCATAGTGATTCTGAAGTTGGTAAGATTCACTTTGGTAACTCTGATGTTAGTGAGTTGACTAAATTTGGGGAATTTTCTGTTAGGCCCAATCACTAAAGGAAATTATACCTGCTGTTGGCTATGTAGATGAAGATAGCCCATATCAAACTGAACGCATGGATGAGTCTGTTGATAGTTGTTATGTAAATAGATTGTTTCTTTTTCGAATTGGACCCATAAATCCTATTTCACCGAAAATCAGGCAGACAACTTTAGGAGTTTTTATTCAATTAATTCAAACTCTTCAAATGACGCGTTGCAGGTTTTTCAGGGTTTTCCTGCAGCGAATATGCCATCGAATCAATTTAGGCTGCCACGGAGATCCGATTTTTTCATTGATGCTCTGTTGTGATATTTTAATAAAAGTTGTAATTGTCAATATTGATGGAAATGACATTATCCTTTCTGAATAGCCTGGACTCTATTTGTAAATTTTTAATTTTCCAAGAAGACATGATTCGATCCATTTGAGAACAACCCCTCTAAATCCATAATGGTATAGTTTGCAACTATACCTCGCCCTCATTCAGACTGAAATGAACATTTTCCAGAAACGAAAAAATTGCATTTATGATTTTTTAATTTTGAAATGCGAATTGACACTGTGACAATACTTTTGTAGGTGCTCCATCATTTTCTTTTCAACAAGTTTCTCTATAATTATCGAAGGGTTATTGGACGATAATTTGAAGGATCGCCCATTTCACCATCCTGTGAAGTAGAATTATGACGTTTTTTTTTTCAAAAAGAAGAAAATGTACAAGACACAAAAATTGTACATTCTGCAAGGACATTTAAGAAAGTGCTATCAGGAATCAACAGTGTCGTTATTTGTAGATTAATTTCAGAGTCGAATATTCATTATTATTTATTTTTGTTTCATTGATAGAAATCAATAAGAAAAGTCGCCCTAGAGGTCAATACAGATGTCCATAACTATTTGACCAGGAATGCTGATTTTCTGGAACAATAACAAAGTTATCGACAACAATTTTGAATTGTATGTATTTTTCCACTTTATATTGTGTACACTTTGAATGTACATATACACTATAGTGTATATTGCAGTATGACTTGCTGAAAACCATTTTTTTTGGTAACTTTGTTAAATGAAGATTTTATTCTATTCAGGGCCCGTTTTTCATGTTTGAGGTAACCTCAAGATAACTAACTAATAGTTTAGAATGTGATCCTTCAAACGTCATTCAAATAATGTCGTTCACCATCTAAACTATTAGTTATTTATCTGGAGGTTAACTCGAACATGAAAAATGGACCCTCAGTAATATGTAGTTATAGTAGAGATAAAAGAACCCACTACCGCTCTTCAGGTGAATTGTTCTCTGATCACCGTGTGAAGAACATTACATGCACCAATTAATTCAACGACAATCTCGAATAAAATTTGAATAAACAGACCAATCAATATTTTCTGTTACTCATTTTGCCAATTACGTGTTGCATATACTGCAAGAATAGAGTTACGTATGGAACTGATAAGTAAAAGGTAGGTGCCACACATTTTACGGTAGTTGGACATGTAGACTGTGCTTTTTGGGATATTTTCCATGAAAACGATAACGAAAACAATCCTTCAAATAACAAATATTTTATTTTTAATAAAATCCTTTAAGTAATACGCCTTTTCAACTTTGCTAAATCCCTTTTGATACTATAGTTCTTTCATTAATAACACTTCAGTACTATCATTAAATTCAAGCTAAGGCGTTCTATATTCTTACAAGGATGTGACTCCAGGTAGATAATAGATTGATTTTCTCCGGTCCACATTATTTATTTCGTTATACCTGAAATTCTTGTGAAAACAGTATTCCACCGAAAAAGATTACGTAAATGCATCCCTAGAACATAAAAGTAAAAGGTGAATACCCACATTATACGCTAGTTAATCGTGTTGATGGCCACCTGGATCATTTTACGAATGATATGATTCACACAACAAATAATATGTTCTCAAAGATACCAATTATCGGAAGATGATATATTTAGCTGTTAATAAACAGCGGACTTATTGGATTTTCCAGATTGATAAAATTGTCCAGCTTGAGGATATTGGTTTTCCGTTTCTAAAAATAATGCTCAACGATACCCTTCCATTATTTTGCGGAAGTTGTAAAATAAGATAAAATCCAAATTATATATGTTTCCATTGCTAGATGTTTTTAAATCGATTGGAACTTGGTCTTATTTTCAATGGATGATTCTTATTGGCCCATCTGATGAGTTTTCTACTTCAATGGGTGAAAAATTTCAAGAATGAAAATAGTATTCCAAAGTGAATCATCCCTGACATGAGGTTGTCCCCAACAAATCATTAATATATTATATAAATTATATATTATCATTGTTTAAATAGAAGATAGTTTGTCAATGCCCGTAGAAAATGAATTGGACCAAAACGCGAGTGTCATCTAGCGTGATTAGTTACAAACATGAATATTTAACGTCATTTTAATGCAGGTTTCTGCAAAAAACCCTGATTTCAATGCTGTCCCATTGTTTGAATCAAGTTACGACATGAAATGGAGGCCAGATCAATGAAGTAAGGATATGACTTGGATGCGAGATCACTGTCGCCATCTACATGTCGCATCCATTTGAATCCAATATCAATCCCATAAGGTTGGCTAACTATCTTACTTCTGTATAAACAATGACATTATTGTTGAACACTGGCATAAGATACCAAAAAAAAGCAAGCATATTATTGATTTACGACATTTCCAATTGAGCACGATGAAAAAATTCTTTACTGAACGTTAATCTTCCACTCCATATCTAGCCTCAAGACCGGTATTCTCTTCTTCACTGAACTGAAAACAAAAGCAACAAAACCACATTGAGACAACATACCAGGATTGGAAAGAATAAACGAACCTATTTGAAATTCATGAACAATTTTCTGAAATACAGATACCTCAGATTCAGAAGCCATCTCGCAGTATCATCTCCAAACGTATCCAACCGGCCTCAAAAAGCAGAATAGGTTTCCCATCTTTCGAAAAATTGGTACCTCATTACGAATAATATCAAATTCACGATGCTTCTCAAAAACTCCTTCCTGACTAATTCTAAAATCCCCCTGTATATATTTTCTTAACGCGTTTTGATTTAATGTCCCTTTCGGAATTGATACGAATTAACGAAATACCTATTATTGCTTCAGTAGCTAAATATCCGTGAAAACAACTTCTTCGATTTCTAAAAGAATTTATAGTTTGAATGACTAGAATATTTCTTAAATTGATTACAATTGTTTTCTTCATGTAATATTGCAATAAATTGTTTATATTTCAGTTTATTATTTCCTGCATCATTACAAGGACTTTGTTTTGTTCAAAATTGCGCAACTCATCGAACATAAAATCACAATAGATAATTGATAATCAAATATGGTACTCTGAAATATCTGTAAATAAACAACTTATGTAGCTTATACCTATTACAACAGGGACAACAAATAAATCAGTTATGAAATTTTTATGGAAGTCGTGCAGTCACGACAAAATTGCAACACTTCTCAACAATCTGATATTTTATTGGAATTTTACGGTGTTTACCAAGACAAAGCGGTGCCGATCAAAGCAGCTTTTACGTATTTCGTTTCATAAATACGGAATAGTAAGAAAAAATAAAAATAAATGGTTTGACGGTCAGTTGAAGAAGAAACCGTATACACGTATTTCAGCCATGTTAGCCATCATCACTACGGTGTAGCCAAATGAAAGGATATGGAATAATCTCCGAGCAATAAAAGATATAGAGAGGCCTTTTCTGTCCCTTTCTTGAAAGCAACAAACCCGACGTTGTTTACAAACATCTCAGCCCGAATCATGTTAAAAATGGACATTGTCGGATATATCCGTTTGTACTCGGTGATCAGACTGGAATTCCAAATTATATTTACTCTTCAGTTGGCGATCATGTTTGTTTACGCCCGTTTACGACTCATTTGTCGTCTTGTCAAATTAAACCATGGGCGTCGCAGCATGGTAATCATGGCAACAAAATTACACTATTTGTTGAAATAGTCGACCTTAAAAACGATTACTTATCAATAATAATTAGGAAAAAACTTTTTGCAGTGTAGGTACACTAAAAAGTAAGTAAGCAAACTCAACTCTTCTATCTTGTAATGTCTTTAGAGTACTTAAAACATAGCGTCGTTGACACTGCAATACGAGCTATGTCACGAAACATTCATTTCAAAGGAGACTGTAAAATGATAATAAGTACTACATAAAAATTTCTACGCGCGATTATTTTGTAATTGATACTTTAAATTCCAAAATAATGATTCTTATGTAGTACTTATTATCATTTTGCAGTTTTCTGTGAAATGATTGTTTCTGGATATAGCTCGTTTGCAGTATTGACGACGATAGGTAGTTTAGTGATTTTTTTTTGCTTTGAATTTGTTGGACATTGGAATTTACTTCACTGTTCTGCAACTATAACAATATAATAACTCGGCAGTTATGTGTATGTGTTTGAAATGTATGATATTTCAGAGGAATTCGTGATTGTGAAACCGATGATATGGACACAGAAGAAAGTGTTTAAAAGTAGCAACGAAAACTATAATCTGTCAGATACAGAAAATTAGACTACTTTAGCAAAGGAATAGAAATCCAAATTATAATTTGTTTCAAGCTGGACAGACGATTTACAATAAGCAAGTCATCGCTTCACCCTGTGAGCAAATCAAGACTACATCAAAATAGAGCTGTTATTTGGAATGTCTGCAGAGACGTCTACAGAGATACATGTCGGCCCATATTTAACTCATAAACTATAATGACTCTCACATCAATATTTATACTAGAGACTGTTTAATGTTTAAGAAACAGAAGTAAAATAATAACCACATGAGAAATTCTCGTTTTAATACCAGACAGACTTGTAATATCGATCGCTCCCTGAGCCTAACTCTACACGAGTTAAGACATTACTTTTTGACAACTCCAAAACTTTTTAATTATCTGCCTCAGGATACCAATTATCTAAATTCAGAAAAAAATATAAAAAAGTGCTACTAAGGCTTTTACTATACTTTGGATGAGTATTTCAATGATACACATTCAACATAAACTTGAATGTAATCTCTTATGTTAAATATTTTAAAATTTTAACACTCTTATATTTGTTGACAAAGTGTCTCTTGTGCTTGTTATTTCTTTTTTGTATTTCTTCAAATAAATAGATTATTATTATTTTTATATTATTGTACGATGATCAAATATCATCCCATTATACTTATAAGATTGTATTTACTGCATGCATTATATTGTTTTCTTACAAACAAGCAACTCCTTTGCTTCGTAAGTATTCCAATTTATTCACCAACTATATTATTCAAAATTGTTGTACTGTATTTTAAATTTGAAAGTGAATAAATTATCATTATCATTATCATTATGTGTATTATAGTTTATGTGTATTATAATGTATGTATAGCATATTTATAGTGTATAGTCTAGTTCACTGATGTTATTCACCAATTCGAATATTTTTACTTTTTTACTTCAGCACTTTAATATATTTTTTCAGTATTTATGACCTTATTCTATGCCTTGTCAGCAAGAATCTAATTTTTCCCACAATAAACTATTTTTGATTGACATCTGGATAGCACACGTGCTTTTCAACCACACATGTGGTAGTCTGTAGATAAAAATATAACATGAAAAAAATTAATCAGCACGCCGCCACTGGCTCTAAGCTTACATCCGAATATCATAACAATAACAAATCTTTCCCTCCGAACGCGGAGATTACCCCTCACCCACAAACTATCACAAAGGCTATTTAAACAACGTGTTCTGTGTATATAGAAACGGCACCACTATATATTTTATTGCTCGGAGGGAATAATCGGATTGCAGACAGAAATTGACAGAATTCGCTGATTTCCTAAATTTCAAAATGTGTAACATTGAGATCTTCATATCTCAAATGTATCGAAATATATATTTGTTTCATTTTCACATATCGTTTTTCGCCTGTATTTAGTTATGAAAATTCGAATTTCAGAAGTGTTCTCCCACAGACATTTCACGTCACTGACACAATCCGACAACGTTGGAATCGTGGAGGTATTTGTCGATTGACTATTGTCAAGTCACTAATGTCATTTAATGTACGATCTGTCAGAGCTCTTACTGTTGATGAAAAAGGCTGCTGATATTATATTTACTATAGATTCTTGAATAACCGTTCACCGATAAGGGACTCTTTTTATCGGTTCGACGGAGCAACCAGTATGAAAAAGTGGCAGCAAAAATTACCAAAATAGTAGCTACAGCAAATTATGGTTTGCTTAATAATAATTATTATTATTGGGTATGAAAAATACAACGAAAACTACAGTGGGACACCATAGTTTTTGTGCTTCGTACTTTGTGCTCAGGAACTATTCGGCACTTGATACAAGTAGAACCCTACCTTTTCAGCAGCATATAAACCACATCATCATCATAGCCTGATCAAGCAGCCCTATAAAGGATATTCATGCCATCAGAATGAATTCCGAATAAACAGAACTTTCTTCAACGTTTTCATACCTTTAATCTCCACTCTCGAATAGTTTGGATTGCGAGATAAAAATGCGTGAATCATTATATAATTTACGGGTGGCAACTTTCCACTGCTAGTTTTAAAAAAGTTTTTCTCCATTTTCACAAGTTGTAAAAGTGATCTTCCAATAACAATTTCACGACAAGAACAACATAAACAATGTCAGCGGGTCCATTGTTGTCAGATTCATATCAGTACCATTAACTTAAGTCAACAAAAAATACTAGAATCTAGTGAAGACATTCTACGTCACAAGAGTATACATATTCTAATTTTTCCTATGTTTCAAAGGCTCTAATTTTTTTATAACTGAATGTTGAGTTGAATCTTTCACAAGGTGGGGAGCTAATGCAAAATGGTTTAAAAAAATAACATTCATTTCGATTTTGGAGTTTTAGGAAAATAGCGAATTGACGCAAGGCATCTGATCATGCATGATATGTTCACGCGATGATTTTATCGTATCCGTGGTTAGTGGATACAGAAATACTGGTTTAATTTCAAATCGTCTGTCTACAACTCCACAATAATTAACAATAAACTCAGCTAAAATTCACTGCGAAGGTACCCTGCATACTTCATTGGATTCTCTGAAGTGAACCTGAACTTGACTTCTGTACTACTTTTTCCTAGACTCCAGAGTTTTTACATGTTTGTATGAGTCTATGTGCCCTCATCCTCACCTCTACGATGACTTTGATATCTGAAAGTGGAAGGTTTTGGATGATTTCCTTAGCAGCTGTCTCTGTTTTATTTTGGGCCACCACAAAAGTGAGACATATGCAATTCTGGGCCTTATGAAAGCGCTGTATAGCTAGTTCATGACTTTCAATCCCTATGTTTTTCCAAAAGCTCTTCGGCGCTTTTTCACAGTGCCCAGCGTAATTATGTTAATCCATACCAATGAAATCGTCCATGTCGATGCCCGGTATTATCAACACATACTCTTTGTTGAGACAACAAAGCAAGGTCCATTGTCAAAAACTTGGGATTCTCGTTGGTGTCAAAGAATCATGATCTATAGGGCTCATAATCGCACCAGTCCTGGAACACTGAGATATATTCGGTCTCAAATACACCATTCGTCTCGTAAGTGATGAATCACTCACAAACTCTCTTACTTTCCTGGAACATCGTAGAAAAGTGTTGCAGATCAGTCTCTTTTCTATGGATATTTCCATTAGCGTTGCTCTTCTGAAATATCACTAATTGTTCCACCATTAGCAGTGTTACTCAGTACATTCGTTTGCCGTCACTTTGGATACTTGCCGAGAGCAGGTTTTATAGAGGATTTTCAGCATTTTTCCATTGATTTTATAATTTTTTTATGACATTTCCTAACATTCCATTGAAATTGATACTTGTGTATTTTTAACGTCACGCTTAATATTTCTCCATATATTATAATTTTTATTATTGTGTTTGTTCATCGGGTTATACTATTAAGTACCTCCACATGTATTCGATACAATTTTCACTTGAAATCTCCAAAGTGCTTTAATTTCTTGGCAAAATTTTTCGAGTATAAGAATTTTCTTAAAAAATGTGTGCACGAGAAAAATTTCCTGCAATTAATTCAAGAACACGGGGGATTCGGTAAGAAAATTTCACACCTGAATGAAATGAATGAATGTTAATTTCATCTGACATTGAGATTATTCTAAGATGAATGGTTTTTGGTGACAAAATAACAGATACGCCTTGGTATTGTATTACTAGCGTTTTGTTGAAAATCTTAGTTATAGTATACTCGTATATAATATGAATTATTTGAAAATGTTACATTTTGGAAACGAAAGTAACAGATTATCAGACAGAATTCCAAAATAGTAGTGCGACGTCCTGATCATGCGTAGTTGATGATAAGTTTTCTAGCGTATCATTTTTGTTTCAGAAGAAAAATATTGGGGAGAATAATTTATAATTAGATGAGAAATACTGGAAAAACAACAGAAACAGTGTACATATTGCGAAGATCTTAGTGCAGTTGTAAATAAAGTAACCCATAATTGAAATACTTTTTATTATTAGTTTTTAGTTGGTGTTAAAGAATCATCGACTGCTCTGGTTATTAGCCACTGAAATACTTATGTCCTTTTTGACCAAAAAGAGCAATGTGGAAATGAATAAAAAAAAGAGAAATAATTTAGTGTATACAAAGAGAGTGACTGGAAGTTTCAACAAAGTTTTCACGGAAAGATAAGTTGAATAAAGTTGTTACGAAGATTAAATACATGTACTCAAACATAAGTAGACATTTGTTTAATACAGAATATTTATTGATACTATTGAAATTTCTAAAAACATTTTCAAACACATTCAAAATGTAAATATTATGTAATAATTATGAACTAAATATTATCTCGTTTCATATGAAAAATAAAAATTCCAGTTTTACATAAAAGCAAAATGTCAACTATTATATGTCAAATATGTGACAGACAAATTTCCACTTGATGATTTCACCCATGGAATACTAGAGAATGAGAATTTCCGAATTTTTTTAGGATTGCCATGACAACGAAACAATAACCAACTTTCTGATTGGCTAGAAAAGTTGAATGATACGAGACAGGTCAAGTAGTTCAAGACTTTGAAGAGAAATATGCCAAAAAAGAACCATTGAAAGTATTGAGAATAAAGACACTCGAGAAGAAATATATTGTTGATGATTTAACAGCAGCAAAATTACCACCGAATCATTCTGTATTTAATCACATCTAAATGATGTGGGGCCAACTCAACCATATTGCTTCAAAATTCAGTGAGAGAATAATATCAGTTCCATTAAAAATTAACGAAAAAACCGCAGTCGACGAAAAGAAAACAATTACAAATACAATAAGCAATGAACAAAATTACTCGAAATAATACGAATTCCATTAAGATGAAAATTATAGAATTGCAATAAATTTTGACCAATATAAAAATGTTGTTAGATCCCAGTGAAGGTAAAAGTTAGTTAGATTATAAAAAGTGCCTATAAAAGCTTTTAATAAGAATATTAATTATTATTTGATGAAAGTTTGTTTTTGTGGAGGAGATCGTTTCTTGACATACCTTTTGGGGACTGTGGAAGGCAACAATGTAGAATGTAGAATGTAGAGGGGACAATGATGAATGTGTCCCGATCAGTTACTGCCTTAAGAAGACTGCAGTCTTGAAAACAGTTATTTAATTTCGTCAGTAACGTCTCTTATTCTAAACGCAGTAACTGATCGGGACAAATTGATCATTGCCCCTCCACCTCTACACTTGTACAGATTTCTTTGAATTAACATCTTATCATTTTCAGACTGTGGATGATCAAAGTTCCCAAAAAGGTATGTCAAGAAATATTATCAATATCATTCAACTTCTTGTTATGGCTTTTTCGGTGTTTTAGCCTTCCACAGAAAATAAAAAAAATCTAAATTCAAGAAAATTTATACAAGTGTAGACAGGTTTGCTAATGTTTCATGATATTGAAGCAATACTATAAATTCACTATCAAACCACGATACCCGCAGCATTGAGGACAAAAATAACTAAATATCGTTACGGTCCTGAGCATAGACAACTACAATGTTTAATTTAGATCATTCAACGGTCCATTGCGTGGCCTTGATCTCGCTTGACTCATGGCATACCATCAAGAGCAACCGTTGACCTGAGGAACAAGCTCTTTACTCCTAATATATATGAATATTTGAGCATATTTTCATCGGTTTACGAATGAATATATTTCAGTCTACCTGTGTGTTCATTCGTGAAGCGTCGTCAATACAAAAATATCGATTAGATAGCAGTAATCCATAGGTAATCCCTCCACTCAGTGATAAAAACGTTCGTAAGGTGATATATGTGGTTGTCGTGAAATCTGGAATTCAAATTATAACTGTTCTGATAAATTGATGTTTCGAGTTATTCAGGAATAGAACTTGCGTTTGTAACTAACTGAAAGTGAGTATGATTTTTGAGTTTTCGAAGAGAATGGAAGTTTGTCATTCAAGGTCTGAGAATTTTAAGGCGTATGTACTCACAAAATGTAAACGAGTGATCTACTAATTCATATTTGATTACGTGAGTTCGCTTGTGAAAAGATGCAACTAAAAAGCCGACACAATTTTGGAGAAAAATGAAAAATATTTTCAGGATTATCTATAACTCGAACTCCTAAAAGTTATGAACCATAATTTTTTAAATCACACAAAACCAATACAAATTAGATACGGAGAAAATTAATAACAGTCTATCTTATAACCACTTATCTTAGAGAACCCAAAGACATGGCCTATACAGGCAGAGGACGGCTATTATTATTTGCCATTGCGCTACGGGGCGACTGATTTTTGCTGGCGCATTCGATTTTCAACTAATCACCGATTTTTATGTAAGGATAGTGCGCATAAACTTGAGTTTCGACTGACCAGCAAGTGGAAAATTAAATAAGGTATTTGAAGTTGGTACACAGAAAAAAATGTACACTATAAGCAAGAGTAATAGTCTTGACTGAAAGCTAAGATAGACTCATATATCCGCAAAGAGAACTATACTCAATTCAAAATAAACGTTATTCTTTTATTCATCCATTTACTTCACTCACAATGAAAAAGAATAAACTTGACAATAGTATAGTAACAATAATTTCAAAATCTAGCAAAACTTCAACTGACAATAAGTCGAATGGAATGAAATATAGCATTGTTTTTCAGCAAGAGTTTACTTATTTTCAGAGGAAATAAGAAATACTTCCAGTGAATTTAGGTATGTATAATTTAAATACTATTATTCCTTCGACAGAGAATAAAATTGATAGAACTAACTCTAGAACCCTTTGCAATAAATGTTTTTTTTCTCAACTGAAAGCTAAGTAAACTTCGAGTAAGTATAGTTATTTTCAAAATGACTATTTTCTAAATCTCAGAGCAAGAATAAATTAACCTGAAATAAGAATAAAAAGAGTTGTGTCAATACTATTCACAATAATTTGCATTTGCTTCAATGTCATCTAAATTCCATCCAATTATAGTAAAGCTCAGTACAACTTATCATACTCGTCAAAATTAAAATAACTACTCTAAATGCAAATCTATCCTAGTTTTATAGATCGTATGCCTATGAATTTTGTTTGCATTGAAATTGTAAAAATGGTCATAAAATTAAATTTTGCTGTTGATGTACACTCAACCAAAGCTAAAAAGTATTCAAGACTATGTTAATTTCGATGCAGAAGAAATGTCCAAAAGCACTGTATCTATAAATTTATGAGTAAGTATAAATAATGCAGCACAGATCGGTGAATCGTTCTTTCAAAGATGAAGATTAAAAATGCAGAAAAAAAATCTACGCGATTGAGATACGGCAGGGCATAAGGGTTTGAATAAAACTGTTCAGCAGTGAATTTTTAAACACATTATTTATTTGCAACAAAAAAAACAACTTATTTTCCTGTCAGGGGGTTTATCACAGAACAAAGTTGCTCCTGAGCATAACACTTATTTCTAAAATGTCAATCAATATACATTGTTTTCATGCGATATAAAAATAAAATATTATATAAAAACAGGCACAAATATACATACTGTATAACAGTATCATCGGGTGAGAAAAACAAATGCCCTTGCAAGATATCACCAGTACGTACTAGATAGATAATAAACAAGTTACAGAAAAGAGTATAAGAATGACCTATAGGTACATACCGACGACTTTTCTGTAAGTTTTTTCCAGTTTTCAATTAACATAATGCGTTTCCCTATACTAGCTATTAATTCTTTGATCAAGTCTTCAGACAGTTTTGAGACGTTTTCAGCTGTTATTTCATGATCTAAAAAAACAAAATGCATCTTTAATGTAATGCGTATATACCCACCAACTTCAAATCATATATTGATTTAAAGTAATAATATTTTGCCTATCAACGAATAAATTTATTATAATTTTCTTTATTCTATGCATAGAAAGGTGTCTAAGAAACGTAGGTATACCTGGCCAAACATAATTGATTCAGTCTTATACCCACCAATATAATTTACAGATATTATAGACAAAATTTGGCGAAAACATATTACAACAGGACACCATACTCTTTCTTACAGTTACAGAGATGTTATAATCACTGTTTTGGTTAATTAAATATAACTACTTACCGTTGAACGTTGAATCAGGTATTCCAATTGCCATTCTCGTAGAAGTTCCTCCATTTCTTCACAACAATTATGGGAACTAGGGAACAATCCGAAAAGAGAAAAGACAAATTTCGACAGATTAACACCTAAACCTGAACGTCGTAAACACTTATGTCGCCTACCGGCCTACCGCCAAATCAATCGGACAATCTCGATCGACACGAGACGCAACGATCAACCCCACTACGTCTACTTTAAGTATAACATAATTCAAGTCAGAACAGCCTATTCTTAGGTGAAGCTGGGCCTAGTATTGGCTGGGCCTAGTATTGATATAAGTTTTCATTGGTTTCAACCAAAATATAGTTATACCTAATAAAATTATGGAAAATATTCGTACAAGAATATGTTTCTACAATTGAGAATAAATATTCTAGTTCTTAAAATACTTTTTCCCGCTGCCGACACTGTAAATAGTCCATACATGCTTAGCAACAAAACAGGTAAATGGCCTATATCATTCGTTTACTAATTCATCTTGACAACGGAACTTAATAGTGTCATTTACATGCCTAGGGTAATAATGACTTTGACTTTGACAAGTAATACCTTCAGCTTCATTCATATCAATTTTTAGATTATGAGACCTTTTGAATATTATTGTTGTCTGCTTATTCGGTAACTTAGTTACATGCACAAGCAACTTAGAATGAAATAGCGAACGAATAATCATGAAGGAAGGGTAAGAAAACAAACTTCAATTCAGGCAAATTTTGAGAAATGTCAACAAGCAGCGGGAAAAACGTAATAAGTAACACGGAATGTATCGACTGTTATCATCCTCGGCAAGCGACAAGCCTCGGCTTTGCCTCGGCTCGTACCCGTTCACCTCGAATGTTAACACGTATTTACATTCCTTGTTACTTAAATAACTATTATTTTGATTCAATGTTAAAATTAAGCCTACGGTTAACTCTAACTCATTTGGAAGTTAGTTTTGCATTTTCTCAAAAGAATACAAATCAAAACTCTAATAAACTGTATATCCTTTCTTATTTTTAGACAAATAATCTTGTTGGATTGAGAATACAACACATCCAATGAAATGGATCGTAATCTTGTCAATCAAGAATATCTCTCTTTTCAAAAAGAAAGTAGCTTTTTCTTCTTTCAACACAAATCCTTTCAATTCGAAAATAATAAAATTTAGTTGCAGAATATTTTTTCAAGACTATTGTTATACTTAATTACAAACCAGCATTTTTTTCTGTGTATATAGGAAAAACCTGAACTATTGATACTATGATAAGAACAAGCTTTCATCATAAAGTATACTACAACTAATGATTATTGCTGTCGAAGAAAAATGTAAATTATTTCGGTTGATATTTTTGTAAAAAAAATATGTTTGTTTATGATGTACCAATTTTACTACTAACAGTCCTTACAGATTATGATTTTGATGTAAACATATATTAGAAATCGATAAGGGAATAAAAAAATTATTTTATTGAATAGTCATAAAAGTTCATAATATGACACCATGACTAAATATTATTCCACTCAAATGGAAGAGTTCAATTTCACGATAAAATCGATGATGCCTTTCCACTCAACCATAAGAAATAACAACCTAACCTAGAAAAGCACAATGGAGGATTTAATAATAATGATAATTTATTTCAAGAAACAAATACTCGGAATGTACATAAAAATATGTTGGCGAAATAAACGAAATTTTACGAGATACAGATTCAATGATACAAATCCTCAAAAAAGAAACGGTATACAAAGGATAAACTTTGAAAGACTTTGATATGGAAAAAATAACTCATCCAAGTTCAATGGAGAACTTGTCTATGTGTATACCTTCATCTTTCATTTGTAGATATTTCAATTGTACAGGTATTTTAATAAGATATCAAATGACGAAAGTTTCAATACACATCAATACGTTGAATAATTAAAAATATAGAACAGCTCTGAATTAAAACTAAAAACAAATATAGATATAAGGAACGCCGTTTAAAAAATTATAGAATCTCTTTCAGTCAAAAACACAGTATTTACATGAAATTTCATATAACACAAAAAGATAATAGTAACAGTTTGACTATCATAAGGTCCTCGGCGGATTAAAACATGAGAGATCATATTTTTATCGATGAATAGCTGTTCAATTGTACAGACATTTGATTGTCACTGGGAACAATCCAGATTCAAGGAAATGAGAGAATCGCGAGAACGCGATTTTTCTATGAAACTTTTTATCAGAACATAAAATTTCAATGCAATTTAAAATGTATTTACATATTTATTAAAATATGATCTAGAACGAATTTTAGGAAGATTAATTCACAACTGCAGTCTATTCAATATTTTCTGACGATTATGAAAATCGAATCTTGCCATTTTAATACGACGTTGTTAAAAACTCGAAAATAATCTAATAGTGACAATTGTCTAGGTCAATTATTGGATAAGCTAGGAAGCTTTAATTCGCTCAGAAAGACAGTTCAATGGCCGATTCTAAGAGATTGAAGAAATCACATCAAACTCAAACTTATCTCATACAAACGTGTTGTGTTGAGTTAAAGGAATGAGCACAATAAGCATTTTTGGCTGCAGTGCCTCCGGAGTTGCAAATTCCAACAGACCCAGCAAATAAAGATGATAAAAACACTGCGATCAATGATGTCCATCGTATCTATCCCCTTTTGCTTCCATGCAGTTGAGGATTTTCCCGACATTATATATGGTGATCTAGTCCTATTCTCTTAACGAAGATGTAATCATCATCATTAATTTATAATTTACAGATATTATATTTTCCTAGAATTCTATTTACAATCGAAAGCTTTCACAAGCCAAATGATGATGTGATAGCAACATATTGTTGTCATTTAAATGAAGTTTTCTCAATGTTTTTATAAAATACAATTCCAGAAAGAACAAGCGGTCGATAGCCTTTTCAGTAAAATCCATGTTTAGTACAGTGAAGTTCACTTTTATCATTATAATCATCACATTTCCAGAAACACTGAATTTTAAAATTGAATCACCCGTAAATTAAATCTACATTGCGTCACTCTAGTGGTCAGTGAATGAATAATGTGACGTCGTTTTTTATTTAAATATTGCATTGGGGAATCCATAAATAATCATCCTGTGTATGATTTATGTGTAAACTTATTTCTTTAAACATCCGGCTTGTTTCTAGTATATACTTTTGTTTCTTTACCTGTTACCTGAGTCACACATCACTGAACAATATACCAGTCATCAAACCAAAGTTATATGGTCACAAGTATCAACAAACGTGCTGTCTACAGGGAAACTTGAGACTTCCCAGGAAATACATGAAATGATATATTATAATTGTGTTTAAATATTCATTCTTCATCTGAGCTTTGTAGAGAATTGGTCTATTCGGAACAACGAATTTTCGTTGATTGAAACAAAATGGTTTTGAGTATAAGACTGGCGCAGTCGGTATGATTCTTACAGTCGTGAAAGGAACATTTACATGGTGTCTGATAAAGTTATCTGCGTGACATTTGAAGTTCCATCTTCAACGAGAATTTGAGGGGATTTAACCGGTAGAAAACAGCAACCTTTAGTGACAAACGATAAGAAGACTGCACAGGTGAAATTACTTATATTTTCTGTAAGATAAGTTCATTTTGCATTTCCTGAGCCCCCTGTTCAAAGATTTGGGGAAAGAAAGGAAAGAGCAGCTATTTGTGACTCCAAATGAATAGTTATTGATTATGAATTTGAAAAATGATATAATAAATAAACACAGTTTCGTCTTTTGTTTTGCTGAATTATCATCTGTAGCAGTCTACAGTTGAAAATTAGTTTCTTTTATATGAATCTGTGTCCGAGGCTTGTTTAGAGGAAACAAAGATTGCCAATATTATGAATCACTCTTGGTTAAAAATGTTTAAAATTGAAACTGATTGCTGTGTAATCAAGCATTGTAAATAACAATATTTCCCACATGTGATTACAGGATGATATCAGAAATATTTCGATAACGTAATTTACATTCTGAATATGCTACATTTCTGTGAGGAACGTTTATTTATAAAAGTCTGATAACACCCATTTTTATGTATCGCAAATACAGTAGAGTACTGAAATTTCATTTAAAAAAAACGGTAGGCTTTGACATTTTGAATTTAATTTCGAATTTTCGGCACCGAACTAGGGTATCAGGACAATTACCTCCTGGACGAAAAACCCCCTGACTTGAACCCCCCGACAATAACCCAACGTATAAAATATCCCTGGTTAAAAAAAAAACCGGTATAAGTCCGGGGGTTTTTGTCCAGGGTGTGATTTAATAATAATAATAATAATAATAATATGTCTTTATTCATACTGCATTTTTCACAATGGGAAAATAAATCAATATATACGTCTACAGTATGATAGGGCGGAATTCAGTCGCCAGTATCCGGGGATATTGAAAACTGCTCTTCCATTCAACCCCAAAACTTTTATTATTTATTATACAATGTATTAAAAATTCAATAAAATAATTAAAGATAAAAAATTAATTATTTACTAACGCAAAACGGGATCACATTCCAAAATCAGCAAAAAAAACAAAAGAAATACTAAAAGAAATACTAAATATCTCAATGAGCTGTCACTATTTTTCCCTAATGATGACACAAGTGTACTGAGTTAGAATTTTTTCCAAATTGTGGTAGTTTATTGAAATCGTCTAAGCCTTTATGAAACCTACTATTCAATCCAAATTTCGTATTAAGTTTTATTAATGTAAAAATTGCTATGTCAAGAGAGAATACAATATTTCTTAGTTCATTAATTATTGTTGAAGTGTTAAAGTGTATGTGAAAGAATGATTCTCAAGAAAGCTCAGTACATGAGTATTTCAATACTTGGTATTTATTGATTTTTAAATAAAATGTCTTTGTCAAAAGACACATTACCCTTTCTACTTTGTCAGTTCCGCTTACCAAGGCATAAATAAGGTTTGATAAAGGCTCTTCTTCAAAGAAATGATTTTCAAAACTTTTAAGGAAGTCCTTTGGTATATCATTAATTGTCCTCACTGTTAGAATTTTAACAATATCAATATTATTGGAAAATAAATTAAATTTTCCTGTCATGAGCTTCAATGTTTTTTCACCCTGCTTACAGATATTTATAAAAAACATTGGGGCATTCACCATTTTGCCATAGGCTTTTCTTATCTGTAATTTTGAATGAGTTTCTTTGTCCTCCAATATTATATTTGACGAATACGTTTGATTGCATGATTTGTATCGTGCATTTGACGCCACTGGAACCTCGCCTGTGGAATGTTTGTTTACTATCATTTGTTTTGAAAACAAAGCAGTATTTCGACATTGTGTCTCACTAAACCACTGCACTATTTTGAAAAATATTCCAAATGTAACTTTGAGTTGTTTAAGCATGACAAAAACCACGAAAACACACAGGGAAATTTTAACAACACTTCATCAATACAAAACACTTGCACTTGTGTTCTCTGATGATTTGAGGAACGTTGCACAAGTATCTGTTAGGAGAGTAGTTGTTTTCTGACAGGTACTTGCCATATGAATGAACTGGTCCAAAATTTAGGAAGGATAATACTCAACAGAATGAACAATTTATTTATAGATGTTGGAGAAGGTTTCGTAACTCATAGGGCCAGTTGCATAAAGAATTTAACAGACAAATAAATATTTGATTTGATGATTACTATGGCAACGCATGTCTGAGCTCACCAGTTATGTTACCTACGTTAACAGAAGGCTTTATGCAACTGGTCCATATTTATTCAAATATTCGTATTGATTCGTTGAAACTTGATCTACACAACATAAACCCCCAGGCACCAAGCTTGAGATATAGTCAAGGAACTTGTTAAATCTCTCGAATTAATTACTTCAGACCATACATAATGCTTTATTTTTGATAGCTGAAAACTCCTAGAATTCAACTAAGGAAAGAATATCATCATGAATCACAAAACTAATCTGCTATCTTGAATCCCCAAATTTTGATAAAAAGTTATTTGCTGCTATTTGCTATTGACCCTAGGAATTTTAAGACAAAACCGTGACATAACTTGTTGCAGCTCACAGGTACTGCATTTGCATAAGTAATTTTGACCCCCTTAAAAAAGCACGGCACTGTGCTAGAGGTGTTGTGTTTTGGTTCGAATGTCAAAAACCCGAAACAAAACAGTTTCCGCAAGAATTATCTTCGGTTCAGTGAATATGATGTTTACGTAGCATCGGGCCCATCTATGTTTACTTATTGATCTGAGGAATTGGGTCACTCTGTATTTTATCTGCCTGAGATTTGTAGATAATAAAAGTTTGTTCGAAAAAACTAACGTTTGTTTAGTTTTGAATCTGTTTTTTGAGTTTGAGAAAAACTCTCAGATATCCTTCTACTACTACTACCCAAGTCAAATTTTTAACTAACTGAATTATTTATTGGTAATAATCTGCATTTCATCAACAGATCGAGTCGAAACCTTACGAAAATGAGCGATAAAAACGAGGCAGCGCCGGAAAAAACCGAAGAGGAGCAAGCTCCTGCGGCCGAAACGTCACCGGATGCTTCCGATGGCAGTGCAAAACCTCATTCGAGACAAAAAAGGTCTCTGATCAACGTTCCCGAAAGAAACAATGTGGGGCCAGATGGAGAGGCAGCTGATGAGTTCTGAGGAACGATGTACTTCGTTTAATTATTTTTATCAATATTATTATTATTTCGATAATTTTGGTTGTCTGAATTCTGTAATATTTTGGAATTATTATTATAATGTATCAAACCTCATCTTTTCGAATACATTTTTCATGTTTTTTTTTGATAATTTATATCGAAAATTTATAATTTCCAAACTAAGAGTATGTTTTACTTTTATTTGCCGTTGAATTGGCGAAAGAAATATAACGAAAGTGAAGGATGGAGACAGCTATTATTTATACACTTAGAGAATGAGTTCAAAGATCTCTTGACATATTTTTTTTCGAAGTATCCAAAAAGAATAGAATAGTGTATGGTTTCCATTTGAAAAATCGTGTTTCATCAGTTTTCTCGATGTTATGTTATAGGTGGAAATTTCGACCACCCTGTAAATTATTTTCGAAAATTCGATGGACCTGTTTATGACTTGATGCTTAAGGTGTGATTCTGTGAAATTTCACATTTTCAACTGTTACTGTCTATGAGTTATGATTTTTTCGGAGTGGTGCTATAAATGTCAAATTTTTCAGAAAAAAATCAATATCTAGAAAACTAACAAATTTGGGTATAGGAATTGTTATACGAACTGGGCCTAAAATGTACTGAGAAATTCAAAAATGTAATAAAATACAGGGTGTTCTATTTGAAATAAGGAAGTTGCCCTCAACTTCCGGTATAACGGAAAGAGATCGGAAGTGGAAAATATTTTAGTTGAGAAGGCCATTTTGTAAAACCCACTACCACAAAATTACAAGTTTTTATTTTGAATCGTTCTCCATATATTCCTAATTAACGCTCGTCGTGAAAGACCCAGTATACTCTATGCGATAAATAATGAACATCTTTCATTTCCCTTCCCTTTCAAAAGTATTTCTTGTTTATTATCAATAAAAAATTATATAACTACTTAGTTTTTTTTATAGAATACCTATTAATATTAATTATTTCTCACAAAATTCAATTATTAACAAAAGTAACAGCACTTCATACAGGTGTTAGAATCGTTAATAGTAATAGTTAATAGCAATTAGACAAATAAATTTAAACGACGTGACATTTGACAGGTTATCTATATGATTTTGGAGCCCTATAACTCAAATACAGTGCTGTCCATATGAATGGAATGAATTAATTTTTATCCTCATTATGTATTCCTTAAAAAAAAACTGAAACAGATCGATTTTTATAAAAAATTTGACAATAATTTATAGTACAAAAATATTACCATCTTCTTGTATCCCCACTGGATTAATTAGCGCCCCAACAATTTTAAATGAAAAAGTGGGTCGTGTGGTACCTTGTTTGAACGGGATTTCAATATTGAGTTTTCCAAATTTGGTGCAATTATAACTGAGACAATTTATTTTGAAATGTGAATGTAAAATCCATCACAAAATTTTAGGTATAAACTGAAGGAAATAATGTCACATCATGTTTATGATGTATTTTTCAATTTATATTACATCTGCATGGAATGTTCAAAATAACCAAACTTCACTTCTTGACAAAAAGCAAGGCGATCTTGGAAATCCCTTAGAACATTTTGTATAACCTTGTTATGTTGATTTCACTGAAAATATGAACAGGATGTTCATGAAGTCAGTTGTGGAATCATCTGCGACTGAAAGTTGGAATTTATTCGCTGTTTTCCATCGTACAAGATAACCTCTCTTGGAAGAGATTCATGTTTTAAAGAGAAACATTCTCAATTGAAAATTGAATCTGTGGAATCATCTGCGACTGAAAGTTGGAATTTAGTCGCTGTTTCTCTTTAAAACTTGTTATGTTGCTACAGCTTCCGTTATCCTGGGTTTCAAATCAACAATATTTTGTGATCTATCAAAAGAACAAGAATTCAAGAGGCGTCAAATCGGGGGATCTATGTGGCCATTCAATCGTTCCGTTGAAACTTTGATTTTATTGCACCAGCGTAGGTACTACAATGCAGTGTATTGAAAATGAAGGACTTCACATAGAATGAAGTATAAAGCATATTTGTACCAAAATGATGGCTTGAAGGGTGATACTTAGTTATTTTTAGTCTGGTATTATTTATACCTTGGAGATATTTCCATTTTATTTACTATTTGCAGAGAGAAATTGGGATATTTTGACACATATTTCAATTAATAATTTCCCAAAAGAAGGGAGAATGGTGAGTAGACACATAACTTCCAGTATTGCTTCGAGTTATTTACATTTCTCATATTTCCCAATATCGAAAATATCTTGCCATGGTTGTATTTTAGGTAAAGGTTATTCTTCATGAATTTGATTTTTTTTCTGTATAGTATCCAAAAATAATAGAGTGTTTGGCTTCGATTTGAAAAAATCGTATTTCATCAGTTTTCTCGATGTTTTGTTTTAGGTGGAAATTTTTACCACCCTGTAAACTGTTTTTGAAAATTCAATGGCCCTGTTCATGATTTGATGCTTCAGGTGTGATCATGTCAAATTTCACATTTACAACTGTTACTGTCCTTGAGTAATGTCAAATTTTTCAGAAAAAATATTTCTCGACAAATAACAAATTTGGGTAGTAGATAGATTGTTAAACAAAGTAGGGCTGAAATCTGCTGGGAAATTGAAAAATGCAACGAAATTCTTGAGTGTTCCATTTAAAATAAGGAAGTTGCCCTTCACTTCCGGTATAACAGAAAGAGACTGGAAGTTGAACATTTTTTAGTTGAGAAGGCCATATTGCAAATTTTCAAGTTTCTATTTTAAATAGTTCTCCATATATTTGTAACGAACGCTCGTCGTGAAAGACCCTGTATAATAATGCATCACATTCAGTAAAAATGGCTATTTTCAGTTCTTCGCCTACCTATTTTTGTGATTTTAGTGATAATTAAGCAGCTCAAAATTGTACAAGTGTTAAATTTCTAGGTAAGTATCCATTGACAGTACGTTAAGTTGGAAAACTCACTGTGATAAGCTTTGTAAAAATCTTAATTCTCAGAATTACTTATCCAGAAACTTAAGAGTAATCTTGAATACAGAACATTTACTGTGGACAGGTGGAATCACGACTGGGATATGGTGTGTGTTTTTGGGGTTGCAAATAATGTTTTTCTTGTCCAAAAACGAATTATAAGAACTATCTCTGGTGTTCCAGGACGGCATAGCTGTAGGGGTCTATTCATAAAATTGAGTATCCTAACATTACCTTCACTTTGCATATTTCAATTATGAAGTTACATTTTCAAAAATAAAGATCAATTTATCAAAAGATCAAAAATTCATGATGAAAACACTAGGTACAAATATAATTTTCATATTCCGCAAACTAAATATTCAATCTCATACCGATCTCCAGATGGTGCTGCTTATTTTTTTTAATAGGTTACCAAATGAGTTGAAATGCTGTTCCACTCTCCGAAACTTTAGGAGAAAGTTGAAATTGCTCCTCATTGATAAATGTTTTTATTCAGTCAATGATTTTCTTAATATGTGATTTTATTTATATGGTTGTGATTGTGACAGTTACATAAGCCTTATACGAGGATGTATTGATATCTAGTTAGCCATGACATGATTTTAATAGACCGTCGAATTGGGCTAAAACGGATATTTGAAGCACTGAATATTTCATACGAACGCGTTCATCATATAGTTCACGTCAATTTGGACATTAGAAAAATTGCACATTTGCAAAATTGGTACATTTTTACGATCCAGGAACAAAGCAACAATCGATGGAATGGCGACACTCCGGTTCTCCAAGACCTAAGAACTTTCGTGTCCAAAAATCTGCTGGAAAAGTTCTTGCTTCAGTTTTTTGGGATTGCCATGGAGTAATCACGATTGATTTCTTGGATAAGGGTAGAACAATAACTGGAGATTACTATTCGACATTACTGACCACTCCACGGGAAAAAATTGAAGATAAAAGACGCGGAAAGCTATCCAAAGGTGTTTTGTTTTTGCAGGACAACGCCCCTGCACACAAATCTCATGTTGCCATGCAAAAAATTCGTGATTTAGGGTTAGAATTACTAGTACAGCCCCCTTATTCACCAGATTTGGCTCCGTCCGACTATCATCCCTTTCCTCAACTGAAAAAAAGTTTAAAAAGTCGTAAATTTTCTTCCAACGAGGAGGTAATAAAAGTTGTGGAGGTCTGGTTTGCATAGCAAGAAGAAACATTTTTTTTGAAAGGTCTGGAGACGTTGCAGGTTTGCTGTAATAAATGTATCCAAGAGGAGAATATGTTGAGTAATAAAATATTTTGACATTGTAATTTTGTTTGGTTCTATATTTGGCTAAGAATTTCTCAATATATCCTCGTATGTATATATTTATGTAAGTTTGTAATATTTTTTAATGCTGCTCATGACTGTTCCTATACAAATTTGTATTTGTCTATAAGGAAAAAAAAGTTTATTATTATAACTCTTAATACACATCAATTGAAAAAACAAAACATTGCATCGGTAAATCTTCATAGAGAATTCAAGTGTTGGCACGGTAAGTGATGTTTTACAGGCATAAATTATGTTAACCGACACTCGTGGATGTTTCTACATCCTACACCTTTATTTGCTAGTCATTACCCGACGATTACAACGAGCAAAACACTTCAACGCCCAAATTCCACATCCTGAACCGAGTGATTTACCGAATGCGTATTCGAAGATTTGATCTTTCTTCGAAAACCCGTTAAAATATGTTTGAAATGATTTGATGAACGATTCCTTGAACTTGCACAAATAGCAAATGGATGAGAAAATATAACACGATCTGTGTCAACGACTGCAGATTCTATATATAAAGTGCGAAAATTCGTTTGGCAAATCACTTCACAACCGAGTTGTTTCACATATACTCGCATTACCATCCACACTTTCTTCGTTAAGAACAATCTTCCCGCAGACGGAAGAAGACAAACGAATAGTCATCGAAGAGAACAGATCGATTTCTAGTTGCCATGGAGAAGAAACAAGCTGTTAATTTCAATTTGAGCTACAACAAAGTGGGCAGTGAGACCAGAAGTGGAACGCAAGATAATTCCAAGATGAGAACGAAAAGGACCATAACTGACGTCCCACCAAGAATGAATGTTGGGCCTGATGGAAGGGAGCAGGCTGAATTCAAGTAGGGTACCAGGAGAGTCAAATCCACCATCTATAATTGGGATGTCGTATTTTTAACCCTATAGCGGGAAATCAACTGTGATTTGTAACTATCAGTATTATTTTATAAATGTTATGTGACGCGAGTGAATTAGTTCATTATGTGTTTTATTTTATTTTCACAATGTCTAAGGTAATTGGCCAATTATTTATTGTTTGCTTTCGTATCAATTTTTATTGAAATAAAGATGTAAATGTTCGACTTTCCTGTTTTCTTGAATTCCATAACCCATTTGTTTTCCCCATTTTGGGGTTATTTTTGATCAAGTTCGAAAAGTTCAATGTGCTGAAATTATGACAGAAAGAAAAATCCTTAGTGAATATTCAAATCCTTTTAGAACAGACACTGAGCTCTATCTTTGAGATTTTTTTATGAGATTTTGTACTGTAAATATTAATTCAGTTTTTTTAATTCTATTGCCATCACTGAGTCAAAATCTCCTAATATGGAGAAGTTTTTTTATACAGTGACCGCCAAAAAGTATGTACCATATGGGAAAAAAATTTATTATTGGAGTATTGAAAAAAATATTCTGGGGAAAAGTTTGTGCATGTCCGATAACCTAAAAATCGATTTTGACACATGTCACGTGATCGCTAGAATGGCGGCAAAATGAAAAAAATTGCAATGCAAAGGCAAAAAAAGGGTAAGATGGCAAGATATCAAAAAAAGTTATTTGAAAAAGTCACTTAGAATTCAATTTTGTACACATAAACGAAGTTTCAAGAGATAATTAAAAAAAATTGAAAATAGCAATTTTTGTAAAATATTTTCCCATCTATTTAAAAATATTTTTATTTATGAATAGCTTGACTATACTGAAACATTTGCATTTTAATGATAATGACAAAACTTTCTCATTTTCTCCACACCAGAGGGCACTAAATTAAAAAAATTGGTTTTTGCCAAAACCCTCGCTGTTACATTGGTTCTTATCTAACAGTTATATCAGAATTCCAAGATATGGCAATCTAGAAACACCATGTTTCCTGATTTTAATCAAGTTTCAATAATAATGCTGTATGAGCGTTTTACTTTGCACATAAACTTTAACAAACTATTTTCAAGTTTATGTGCGAAGTGAAACGCTCATGCACGATTATCATCGGAACTTAATTATAATCTGGAAATTACCATGTTTTTGGAGTGTCATGTCATCACAATGGTCGTGGAATTCGGATATAACTGTTAGATACGAACCGATGTAACAGCAAGGGTTCTGACAAATTCCCATTTTTTCAATTTAGTGGCCTCTGGTGTGGAGAAAATGAGAAAGTTTTGTCATTATCATCAAAATGCAAATGTTTCAGTACAGTCAAGCTATTCATAAGAAAAAAAAAAATATTTTTAAATAGATGGGAAAATATTTTAAAAAATTTGCTATTTTCATTTTTTTTTAATTATCTCTTGAAACTTTATGTGTATAAAATTGAATTCTAAGTGACTTTTTCAAATAACTTTTTTTGATATCTTGCCATCTTACCCCTTTTTTTGCCTTTGCATTGCAATTTTTTTCATTTTGCCGCCATTCTAGCGATCACGTGACATGTGTCAAAATCGATTTTCAGGTTATCGGACATGCACAAACTTTTCCCCAGAATATTTTTTTCAATACTCCAATAATAAATTTTTTTCCCATATGGTACATACTTTTTGGCGGTCACTGTATATATATATATATATATATATATATATATATATATATATATATATATATATATATATATATATATATATATATATATATATATGAAAACTAAAAGTTCGGGTTGAACCGCGTCTAGAATTTGTTGGAATTCGACGTTTCGGCACCGATTTTGGAGCCATTTTCAAGAAATTGGGTTTTTTGTGACTTGACGTCAGGGTCTCAATCTGCTTGCTCCCCAAGTCTCGTCACTGGCTCTCTCTAAGGTCTCAATCTGCCTACTCCTTCGAGAGAACTGTTCTCTCTCTCTCTCTGTATATATATATAAATATATCACGTAGCCAGTAAAAATCTATCTATCTATCTATCAAGTTTCGGATAAGTTGTGAAACATCCTGTAGTCGCGAAGTATGGATTCATTTGTTTTTCTCCGAAAACCTGGGAGTTTCGTAAGAACAAATTTTACAAAAATCTAAGATCTTGAGGAACTTCACAATATGATAACGAGTTGAATGACGCACTTGGATTATTTAGTTCAAAGAACTTTACTCCAAATGATTTTAATGACTTTTAGTGACACACTGATTATTTTACAATCCACATAATCATCTACAGTGTATTATGGTGATTATTTCTTTCGTCTATTAAATATCAGTCATCAACCAATCATACGTTTGTTTCCTGTTTGACAGGACCAATCAACACGCTCTATTAGCGACATGATGCACAATAGTCACCGACTATTCAGCATGATACTCATATCAAGGAGCCTGAGCACCTGACAGTACTCTAAATAAATACATATTAAACGTCAAATAAAATTAATCGTGTTGAAGCTGTATAAGAGAATGAATGTGGACCTTCTACGGTTAATACTGCAAGTTCTTCAAAAGCTGAACAAATGTCACAAATTACGCATGGTGGAAATGTCACATACAATAATTGTGTTTTTAATTTCAATTGATAAATTATAAATATGGTGTTGTTTTTGTTTAGATTTTGTGCTTTGTTCTTGATATTTTGAATAAATTATTCCAAATTGTTTAATTTTCATTAATTCATATGACTGATATAAAGAAGTAGATTCAAGAAATAATCTTCACAAATATAACACGACCTTGATTAATTGTCGACTATTTTATTGCTGCTAAATTTCTCTTGTATTTATTAATTTTACTCGACATTATTTTGGCATTAATAATCAGAGATGAAAGCCCTCGAGCTTCGCTCTCGGGCTCTCATCAGATTATTAATGCCAAAATAATGTCTCGTTAAATTATTATAAAATACAGTCGAAATTTAGATGCAATAAAAATAGTCGACTATTTATCAAGGTCTTGTTATATTACCCTTGATTACTGATACAGATAAGTGTCTATGAATTTTATAGCCAATTGTCTCTATGAAATGCATAAATTTAAGACTCTTATCATTTACAAAAATTACTGTGGTGTAATTACAACGTAGTTGAAAGAGAATAAGATCACCGACAAAATGTTCAAAGTTCTTTGTCAATACACGTAGATGAAAATTAGTTTGACAAACAATACCTTCTCCGGGATATATATAACTAACTTTACGTCATTAAAAATACCCACTATACTGTTAGAAATTTCACAGTTCGGGTCATAAAAAGCAGGTGCTAACGATGGAAAAGGACCAAGGCAACAATCTAAACGTGAGGCTTGAAAATGTAGAGAATGATCTCAAGGATGGAACCGGAAATATTTCGAAAAAGAGATTAAAAAGAAATATAGTTGACACTCCTCCTAGAATCAACATTGGGCCTGATGGGAAGAAGCAGAGTGAGTTCAAGTAAATGTGCAATATAAGTAACAGTCTTAGATTCTTGAAGTGCTAAAGAAGTCCGTCTACCAATGGAATAGTTCAAAATTTCCACACAAAGTTGACTGGGTCAGATATCAAGGATTGATCAACAATTTACTGACTTCACTTCGGAATTGGAAATATTCATAGTACCTATACTTTGTTATTGATACTGGTGAATGATTATATATCAGTTGCTCATTGTTGTATTAAATTTTACTAATTTTTTGGATGTTTTACTAACTATACGTGGTGGTCAGAAACTGAGTGTGCCCCAAGAAACTATCCCAGACAGAAGCTTTGTTTTGACCAGAAAGCATCATTGACATTTTTTGAAATAGTTAACGTTTTCCCCAAGTTATGTTCAGTTAAAATTTACTGTCCAAGTAGTAGTTACATTTTCGAAAAATGTTTCATTATGTACAATAAAACTCTGTTTTGTGAATTCATACTGTCGCTTATGAAACTAGTCGGCGCTGATTGCCAATATCACAAAGGACAGCAAACGTAAGAACAAAAATATGCTTTCTTTCAAGAACATAGAGAATAGATCATGTTTAAGGTACTGAAGGGTATAGTGAAGGGAATGGTGTTGATTCGGACATGTTTCACACTTCACTTGGGGTTCTCCAGGGATCCATTTTGGGACCGTCAATATTTCTGTTATATATTAATGACCTGCTATAGAGTATGTTGGAACATCTTCGATTGTACTGTATGCTGATGACAGATCAACTTCTGCAGCAGCAGATAGTCCTGATGAGCTCGAAGACCGGCTGAATATTGTCACATTACGACATTTTCGACATGGTGACAGGATAATAAACTTGTCGTTGATGCATAATAATCAATAATAATTGAATTATTTGGTAAAGAAAAATAATAATTATATACATAACGAACAGTCGTTACCGACCGATGATGAACCCTTTACTCCAATAAACACCTAACTATGTAGGCTTATTATGGCAAGAACCTGTCAGAAAACAACTACTCCCCTGGCTAAGACCACGACGGGTATTGAAATAAATCTAACAGCTACTTGTGCAACGTTCCTCAAAACATGAGAGGACGCAATTGCAAGTGCCCTCTATGACCAACCAGCAGAATTATGTTTTGATTTGGACGGGGTGACCACCTGCAGACTAGTTTCGAGGTTGTTGCCTCTCATCAGTGCAAGGGCAGGTCAACACAGACAGCACTGAAGCCATCCGTTCCCCGTCCAAACCAATACACACTCCGCTGATTAGTCAATTCTGGTTCACGAGATGAAAGCAGTTTCTAGGCCGCTCCACCTAGCGAGCAGAGGAAGACACTCCGAATCTCCGGGTTGAGAGATTTAATCGAAGAAGACAGCAATCTTTGGGAGATCGTTTGCTAACGAACAGTCGTTACCGACCGATGTGCAGGTGGTCACCCCGTCCAAATCAAAACATAATTCTGCTGGTTGGTCATAGAGGGCACTTGCAATTGCGTCCTCTGATGTTTTGAGGAACGTTGCACAAGTAGCTGTTAGATTTAATTCAATACCCGTCGAGGTCTTAGCCAGGGGAGTAGTTGTTTTCTGACAGGTTCTTGCCATAATAAGCCTACATAGTTAGGTGTTTATGGGAGTAAAGGGTTCATCATCGGTCGGTAACGACTGTTCGTTAGCAAACGATCTCCCAAAGATTTCTGTCTTCTTCAATTATATACATGTTGTGGTCAATAGTGATACAGTTTTCTCAAAGAAACAACCAAATTTTTGGGTGTTCACATTGACGGTAATTCATCTTGTAAATGTCACTCAAACCATATGGTTAGAAAACTTAACAGTAGCTTCTATGCGCTATTGCAACTACGTCAGGTTTTAGATGTAAAATCTTTGATTGACGTGTACTGTTCTATGGTTCAATCTACACTCCCATACAATGTCATCCTCTGGGGACTTTAAGCAAAATAAAATTTTGACTCTCCCAGCGATTTATATCTATGGTTTTTTGGTCTATACCTACGTGAGAAAATATGAATGACTATAGTCGAATTCTCACTTCTCAGTGCCATCGGTATCACAGTAGTCGCAGCAAGATGAATGCTGATAACTAATTTTGTTTACACTCTGTAGTGAATGGTGCTAAATTAAGGTTGTCCAGACAATAAATTTGTTGAACATTGATTGTCTGCAAACACATTCTTCTCACTGAAATCTTCCTGGTTTCGCTCTGTTTATATTTAATAAACTTTGTACATGCATTTAGGTAAGTTGAGACTCAAGATCGAAGAATTTATTTCATTCCGAAATAGCTATTTATGATACAAGTTCGAAAAGTAGGACTTTTTTGTATGAGCGTGAAGTTTGTTCAATGAGGCGCAGCCGAGTATTTTGTGAATTACCAATTTCTCGTACGACTTGTATTTGGAGTATCATTTCGTACCTGAGATTTTCATAATAACCTGTTTTGCAACAGTAGTATTAGTAAGAGATAGATGATTCACGTAAAAAGGAAATGAGTAAAAAGAACTTTTTTCACAAATTTCATCAAAATTTGTCATTTGATTTTTATTTTTACTTATTTGCTATTTTCCATGCATTCTATTTTTCACATTCAATGACTCAAAAAATATGACGAGTATTTCCATGTGACAGTTTTTTTCTACATTTTTGAAAGCTTGTGACCGCCTCCCCCACCAGTGAAAGTCATCATAGAATCTAGGAAATGAAACCTCAGAAATAAAAAAACCTGAAAAAAATACTGAAAAAACCTCCAGAAATAAAACCCACCGGAAAAAAACAACCGTAATAAACACCCATATGAAAAAAACTCTAGGAAAAAAAAATCCAATGAACATTTTGAAAATACGTTTGGCGAGGAGTAATTTTTCAGTGCGTGGGAATTGATAAAGCAGGTAGGCTTTGCACCATTTTTTCTTATGAAAATACATTTTTTGAGAAGTAATTTTTTAGTATGATCTAAACAGAACGAATTAACCTTAAGTAGACATTTGGGTGCATGTAAATTGATGACGTAGGTCGCCCAGGTAGCACGATGACGTCGAAATGACGATCTAATCTGTTCAAATAATTGATCAACTCACGTCAGAAAGTGACGACTCAGAGACTCTGATAACACGTCAAACTATCACAGCCACAGGACGTCATTCTGACGTCTGAAAGGAAGACTATAAATGACGACACTTTGAAGACCTACAAGACCATTAATAGACGTCGTTTTAGTATATTATTATTATTATACAACTGGCGCTAAATCATTATTGGCGAATTGCTAATAGGAGTGGTCCAGATTTCTGCAATCACAAATTCTGGAACAATTCTCAGTAACGGACTCTTTCGAATAACAAATAGTTGAATTCGCAGGGACGTCATTATGACCTCCACAAAATACGTCAATTTGACGTGATGAAATAAGAAATCATTTTGAGGTTTCCTTGTGGTCGAGGGCGTCACGGATCAAAAGGGACTTTAATAAGACGTCATTAGGACGTCATTTCACTAACCTATGCTACCTGGGCGGTTTTGCACCATTTTTAAATATTTTTTTATGGGATTTTTCTTAAGGTTATCTATTTATTCCAGGGGTATTTTTTCTTTGGGTTTTATTTCCGGTTTATTTTTCGGGGGTACTTTTACCGTTTTCCACATCAGATAACCATTTTTTCCTTTATACCATCTAATTTTCAAAATGCAATAGGTGCTCACTAACTAGGCTCGAATAAATCACCATTTAGCCTCGTGGCTCCCCTACTATAATTGAAAATCAATGTTGGACTAATCAAGTAATATTATTATTACTGGACGAAATGTGACGCATAAACCTGTCCTTTAGTTTCAACCCATCTCATATCAGTCAATTTACCAATCTTTCACAATAATCTCCAAACATGTCTTCCAGTCACACACTAGAACGGAAATTTCGAAAGAGCGGTACATCACTTATATTCCCACTATGACATTCGAACAAAAACAGCGTACAATAAAACCGAACAAAACAATATTTGAAGAAGCGTGTTTGATATCCCTATCTTTCTTATCAGTCTGGCGACTGGTACCATAAAAGTTATTGCCCCAGGTATTAATTGTTAGGCTGAAAATTCCATCAGATCATCACCTGATAAAATGGGCAATGCACAAAAAAAAAGTTACGATGTTCAACAAGGCTCAGAGACCCTTCCCACGGATCCGCTATCATCGAAGACCAGACAAGGAAGGGATACCATTCCTATCAACAAGGACAAGCAGCCTGACGTCACCAAGACAGCTGAAGAATCTCCGGTGAGGATTCATCTTGATGACAATGGGCCAAACGATGGTTGAGTGAAAGGAGATCTTATTTGGATACATGTTAATGTGACTATAACTCGAACTATTATTAAATGGCTGTTCAAATAATTTGGTAAATAAATACATATTTGCACAACCGTGTTTTTGTATAGTGTGTGACGTTGGTCGGAAAACTTTCGTATCTTAATGACCTATTGCTTGATAGTTCAGGTGAGTTATGCATTGAACAATCTTGAGTCGATTTGTGGAGTTTGCTTGTGGTGAATATTGGTAATATTAGTAAAATCCTACGAAGACGATCTATTAAATAAAGAAAACTAACATGATTTCCTTCCTGGCATCTTGAAGATATACCGGAAGACATTGTTGAAAATAAATCAGGTTTGAAGTACCTAGATCTATATATTGAGTTATTGAGTGATCGTTAAAATTTGAGCAACACACTGAAATTTTATGGTCGTTATACATTGAGAGTTGTATCGAATGAATTAGAATTTTCAGCTTCCGAACCTTTGTACCATTCTCTTATTGAATCACATCTGCGGTATGGCGTAGCATTTTGGGGAGTTTGTTGTGGTTATCGATATCAGAATGTTCTAATTTTGCAGAAACGTGCTCTGCGATATGTATGCAGAGCAAAGTTTCGGGATTCACGTCGATCTCTATTTTTTCATACTTGAAACTGTGTTTGATAAACAAGCATTAAACAAAATTCACTATTGGTGTCTCTTCTGATCATATTACGAGACAAAATGATGAATAAAAATTGCCATCTAAAAGTAGGTGCGCTGATCAAATATTCAATGATTTATAATGGATGTAAGATCACCTTCCATCAAATATTAAAAGTATCAATTAACTTTTTTTAAAAATTGACCAAAAAAAATGTCCTAGAGAAAGAAGCCAAAAGTGGGGTAAGATACCCGAAAAATTTTATTCGAAAAAGTTGCCTAGAATTTAATTTTATGCTCATATACAGAGTTTCAACCATCAAATCAGGAAAAAATCAATTTAAAAAAAATATATTTTCGGACCTCTTTGCAAATATCAAAGTTTTCTCTTCTGAATAGCTTGAGTGTATTGTATTTCGATGATAATGACGGAACTTTCTAATTTTCTACACAACAGATGGCATTAAAAAGAAAAAAATGGTTATGTCATTATCATCGAAATAGAAATGTTCTGCTGCAATGAAAATATTCAGAAAATAAACTTTGATATTTGTAAAGAGATCGGAAAATATTCCAGAAAAATTAATATTTCCAATTTTCTCGATTTAATGCTTGAAACTGCTATATATGGGTATAAAACATTAAATTCTAAGCAACTTTTTTGCATAACTTTTTTCGATATCTCGTTATCTTACCACACTTTTGGCCTCTTCGTTGTAAGTTTTTTTAAAATTTTTTCCTATTCCAGAGGTCACGTGTGACATGTGTCAAAATCGATTTTCAGGTTGTCGGAAGTGCACAATAGATCACCAAAAATTTTTGTTCCAATATTCTAATAAAAAATGATTTTCCCGTATATGTACTTCATGGCGGGCACTGTATAGTGTATTATTTCAACTTGAATTTTCTTCATAGTTTAAGTTTTTTCCATATAAATATTGGTTTTTTATCTTTATTACGAGTATTTGAAAAGAGCACTTTTTTGATGATTTTTTATGTGGAAAGTGCACTAGTGCAGTAAAGTACTTTTCTCTACGACTATTGTATTCTCCGTTCATTATTTATTGATTTTTAATTGAAGAATAAAGATGATTCCAAGACACCGTGGATCCTAACTCATTATTGAACGGCACTCGGCCAATCACAGGTTCAGAATTGTCAGAACCCACGGGAACTGAGAGGTTCAAACAAATTTCTCAAGAAGGCTTTGCTTGATTGAACTTTTGTCACAGCTTTGCATCCGCGAATGTCAGATTGACTATTTTCTTAGTTTTAACTTTGATCTGTGTCACAAGTACCTAATATAAAAATGAATAGAGCGGATTGGAAAAGCAGTGATAGTGAGGAAGATGAAATCTATCTTGCAACAAAGGTATGTCAAACAATTTTTACTTGAACGTTCCACACTCTCTCAGTTCTTGGTCAGAGTTTCTCTAGTAGGTATTTCATTCACAAATTTTCGAGTGCCTGTTATAGCTCAGTTGGTAGAAGCGTGTACATAAAGTAAATGTATAACGAAGGTAGTTCGAATCCCACTCTTGGAAGTATTTTTAAAAATTGTTTTCAATTAGGGCATTTATTCATTCATGAATGAACACCGATTATTCATGTATAATTGTTATTCTACCTTATATTACTTTATAATATATAGTTATTTTCATAAATAATATTTAAATTTCATTAAAACTCTGACTATCGTATAGTCGCAGAGAAAGTATAGTCTTCTACTCGCGTATAATAGCCTTCGGCTCGTTTCGGAATTTTCATAAATAATATTTAGATTTCATTAAAACTCTGACTATCGTATAGTCGTAGAGAAAGTATAGTCTTCTACTCGCGTATAATAGCCTTCGGCTCGTTTCGGAATTTTTATCCTCGAGAATAATAGCTATAATTATATGCTCGTTGAGGAATATACTATTCTTAACGGTTTCATAATAAACAGAATTATTCAAACAAATACGCATATTTTTTCCTCATATTACATCACTGAATGTGAGACTCATCACAAAACGGTGGAACTCAAGTTCGTGGACAATTTTTATTTCAGTGAAAATATTGTAGTATTCTTGTATAATTGCTCATACAGAGATATTTGAATGACACTAATGTGTCATCGAAGCAGAATGTCGAATGAACTGAGCTCGAAAAGGTATATACAGGGTGTCCCTCGAAGATTAGGGCAGGACAGGGAGAGTAGTAAAGAGTTGTAATTTTGGGGTTGTAAATTAAAGCAATCGGTGTAGATTTTTTTGATGTTATGTTACCCAATGAGCTTTTTGTTTTCGGTCACGTGACATCAGATTCAAAATTAGCAATAGGATAACCTGTATATTTTGGCATTTCTATGTTCATCCCGATAAAACGATTCCAACAAACTATGACACTTGTGGTCTAAAACGATTAGTTCAAGAACTACAAGTACTTCAATATCCTTTGTCCCACGACGTCTTTGAATAAAATATGGATGATTGATGTAATTTTGTCTTTTTTTAATCATCATAAAAAATACAGGACCACCCATCGATCTAAGGGTGGATTTAGTCAACTTTATCACAAGCATTATCATAAACAACGGTAACATCGAAGGTTTTTAGCATAAACTTAACATTGTTATGTACAAATGGTGCCATTTGATATAACAGATTCAGCTTTCGATTTTAACACATATTTAATCACAATTTTAAAATGATCTTGACTAAATGCACCTAAAGATGCATAGTTCTGTTTATCTAAACATCGTAATTAGTTTGAATTGAAAGTAAATAATTTTAATTTTCTTGGTGCTTATATGTGATTTTGAAACTATTGAGAGTCCCACACTATCTATTTCTTTGAGCCGTATCAATCAATCAATCATCCGGAAAACTCCAGCCAATGGCAATGTCTCACTTCAAATCGACATGAAATCCCAAACATTTTATAGTCAACAATGGAAAACTGATTAGATTCAATTCATATGACTGATAAAGAGTCAGTGTGGAACTGTTTGTGATTATCTTCGTTTCGATTTGATCAACTAGAATACATGCTGTTTGTCAAATAGTAATTTGTGTTTGGAGTTCAGCACTAAAAGAGTGATATATGGAACGGAAAATGGTCTGAAAGAAATGAACACCGAGCAACGTTTGGTTGAGAGCTCTAGCAGAGATGAATTGAGAGTTGTAGAGAGTAAAAAAGAAGATGGTCAATACAAGAATGAGCAAGAATTCAGTATGCTGTTGGACTCATTTCGATATATAGGAATAAGTGGTGCTCAGTATGCATCCCAACATAAATTTGGCCTACAAGACGGTGTGGACACAGAGCCAACGATAAATGAAAAAGAACATCAAGTATTTGACCTGGATGAAATTCTGGACACAATGCGGAGAGATGTCGAGAAAGAAGTTGGTGCAAACAGTGACTCATCAATGTTACAAGACTCCGAATGTACGAAGACTTCAAGAGACCATAGTGTAGTATACAAAACATGCAGGGTGGAACATGACATTGAATCTCTACTGGCTTCAATGCGCAAAGAAGTCGAAGAAGAACAGTGGACATTTCGATCGAGAGGTATTGAAGCAGCTCAAGATATCAAAGACGCAGCGGACTCAAGTGTGAGGTACAAAAAGGTAGAAACTGAACAAGGACTAGAGGAGCTTTTGGATGCAACTCGAGATCAGGTCCAGAAAGAACTGACCAGAGAACAGACATCTCATTTGGAAAGTATTGGGTTGGGTTCTAAGAACACACTAGTTCTTCAAGAGGACCCGTACGGAGAGAATGAATCAAAGAATGGGTCTGAACTATTTCAAATGAAAAAGGAAGAGCAACACGTTGAAGAACACAGCACTGACGCAAATATAACATGGAATTACAACTTGATATATGAAAAGAAAACTGCCAGAGTTAACCCAGAGGAATTTAAGAATTCAATGCGAAGAAATGCCGATGAAAAGATTAAGGGGAAAAATGCGTTGTTTCTACAAACAGCACAAATTCCACACGACACCAAAAAGACTGTAACAGCAAGAGACCCCAGTATGACACACATAATAATTGGGATAGAAAAAGACCTGGAGGAAACTCTGGATTCATTGCAAGAACACGTAGAGAAAGAACCAAGTAAAGAAAAGACGACATCTCAGTTGAATTTGGCTTCTCAGAACACATTAGTTTTTCAAGATAACAGAGAGGATGGATCAAGGAATGAGACTGATTTATACCAAAAGGAAAAGGAAGAGCAAGACGTGGAACCCTTGGATTCAATGCCAGATGCCAAGAAAAGAGTTGGTGAAAAACAATTCGAGGTTAAATCAAGTGACGTAGAAGCAAATGTAACGTGGAATTACAGTTTGGTGTACGAAAGTAAAACTGTCAAACAAAACCTTGAGGAATTATTGAATTCGATGCTAAAAGACGCTGATGAAGAAAAAGAATTAGAAAAGCCCAAACATTTGATGCAGGGATGTTTAAATATGGTACTATGTGGTCTACGTACTTTGTTGCAATGTCGTGGTGAATCAGCAGAACATGCATCGCTTGAACGACATGATGAGAACGAAAGTAATACCTACGTCCCAAAATATTTGTGATCTGATGTATCGAAAACAGAAGATTAAAAACGAGTTGAATAATACCGAGTATTCGATACGAATGGATGTTAGTATAGAACCAATGATTTATGTGTTTGAAATGTCCTGAAGATGTTTTGCCGATATCCTTGATGATATCCTTTAGTACACTTAATTAAATAATGTGTGAAAAACACACTAGAAAAAATTACAAGAAATAATTTCATTTCGTAATTTCCAATCTACCTTCCTTTCTTCACACAATTTGAACTTTCATTTACGATTTCTTAGTAAAACTTTTAATCACAACAAAATTTAAAAAAAAATCACTCATATGTATGTAAACAGTGCCCCTTTATAGTATGGAATATTTTCATTATTTTTAAATATGAAGATATTTTGATAAAATCCTCGGAAACATTAATTTCATTTTCAGTTGGGTCACTTCTTGAGTCTTACCCAAAATATTTACCATACACTTCCAGTTTGAATTGTGCATTTGTGATACTTTTTGTGTTACGGTAAATAAATTATTATAATTATTTTCATTTATTATTATTGGTGGTCGTGCTGGTACAACGTTCGCCTTTGGAGCGAAGGGTCGAGGGTTCAAAGCCTCGCATGGTCATCGGTCTCGAGCATGGTATCACACGTTAAAAGGTAAGGGCTGCGTCTTCCCTAGCTCCCACAAGTCTTTCGAAGACTTCCGAGGGTTGCGCGTAGGGGTGTAATCGGTTGACGGAAATAACAATTTTAACAACAATAACATTTTTTTTTAACAATATATACGGTTGGTCTCATTTGAGGAAAAATGACTGATGATATTTTTTAGCGGAACACCTGGTATGTCTTCCTATATTTGCTTAAGAAAAATCATTACGAATCCAGTAATACCGGATTTGATGGGATTATGTCAGTCGATTGATATTAACTTTACCAAATATTGAAAAATAAACTGTGTGTCCAATTAAAAAATATCGCCAAAGTGATTTTTACTGAAATTGTAGTCAACCATAAATTAAATTTTTTGTGGAGTACAAAAAGTTAAAAAAAATCGACTTATCCGAGGATTTTTCCAAAATAGCTTCGTATTCAGAAATAACAAATTTATTTCATACTTGTAAGTTGCATGTATGTTGAATCTTACCCATAAATAGACTTATACACCTATTGATAGTTACATCATTCATCAAGTGAAAAGAAATATGGTATCCAGACAGACTTTTGTACAGTCACGAACAAAGGTCTACATATATGGAATATTGAACTGTCAGAATGTAATTTTTTTTTAAATTAAAACCTACCAACATATAAACTGTACCTTCGTTAATTTCATCGGTTCATAATAGTTATTTATGTATCAAGGGCGTAAAGTAGGCGTTTATGGTCTGCAACGTGGATGATGGCCCGATGGCGTTAGCCGAGGGCCATCACACGCCGAAGGCCTTAAACGCATTTTACGCACGTGATACATACAAAATTTTATGCACTAGCGGTTTTATAGCGCGAATCACAAATACTGACTTCATACGTTATGCATACAATAATTAAGGGTAACATAATATGAGGAATGTGAAACTATAGTAGCTGAGTGCAATACTGGAGAATCTATTTCAAATAAATAGATCATCACCGAAAAAAGTGCCAACGATTATGAACAAATGTTAGAAAGAGTATTGTTCTATTGAACTGAAATGATTCTAACTCGTGTTAGGAATTGCATGAAATGATGTGTGAGTATAGACAATTTGAGAATTTTTTCTACTTTACGGCCCGCCGGGCCATAATGCGCCCACGGGCGGTAAAGTGCCACTTTACGCCCGGCGAACCGGGCGGTAAAGTGTACTTTACCGCCCGCTAGTGCATAAAATAGTTTTATCCTCCTTTGGATTTTCCATGCTAATTTACTCGAAATATTATTTCATTATATTTTTAACCTTGTCATTTGTTCTGGTGATTAAATATTTATCATTTATTTAATAATAAATGTAAACAATGTTACTGTACAGAAAGAGTTATACAAAAGATCGGAGATACAAAGGAAGAAATGTGCAGTTTTTCTTCAAATCCCTGATCTGTCTGATTTGAACCATTTCAGATAAGAAAATTAGAATTGGAATGAAAAATATAAATATATGCAATCCAATTTACTTCACGTTCAAACGTAATTTACAGAAAGTCTCAATACATTAGGTATTTCTCAATCGCAAGTAACCTCATTGAAAAATGCAAACGATATCTTGAAAGTCGTTTCAGCACAGGACAGGCTATACCGTAATTGGAACTTCTGCCACCTGAACATAATTGAGTCATGCTTATCTGGATTTTTGAATTTTATTTCATTACTCTTCCGAATTTTCCTCGGATTGACGTAAGAGTTGAATTGTATACATCTGGAATTCAATACTGTTTGAGCTTTCAGCTTCATTGTTTGTTTTCACTCAGATTTTTCATTGGAAACATAAAGAGCATACCTCTATTCCGAAGTCTTATGTTATTTATATCTCAGTGATGAGAAGAATGAGTAATTATTTGCAATTTCATATACTCATGACGTTCGGCTCAGAATGTTTTCTCAAAATATACTCTCATATACTTATTTAATCATTTCAATAAGAAGAATAATACATGGAACTTTGTGAATGTGTTTTGCGAACATTCAATATATTTTAAACCGTTGGAAGGGCAACAAATAAAACAATGCCTTTGGTTTGATCAAATCCTAGTTTGCACTTGTGGATATGTGAATTTCTTTGTATTTTTTGAAAATAATTCATAAGAATCGAAATGGTGGCCTGAAATTATTTTTTGATTTCAATTTTGTATCTCTCCATTACCACTTAATATGTAACAGAACATGCCAGATTTCAAATTATTCAAAATAATCTAGCTAGGTTGACGATTCAAAACAAATTCGAAAGGAAATATCCACAGGGCTAATTACAAGTGTTTTTCCGGAATCTACTTATAGATAAGGCATATGAATACGACTCACATAGTGTATTATACAATAATTACTCTGAAAGTTAGCTTATCTGATAAGATATCACAATGGATGAAATATGCTTATTTCTTTCCCAGAGACAGAGTTTTCTAGAAAGGTGATCACCTGGAGAATACTCTACAAAAATAGTTTGTTGAATGAGTCCACTATAACTAGATGCATGGTTTTCTGAACAACTTGCCCCCAAACAATTTATTCCTAAACAATTATTCTCCTAGACAATCTTCAAACATCTTAAAAAACATCTTAAAAATTTTTAACTCTGAATCTTTCAAATTTCTAATAGTGTATTTTCAGAAGTTATACAGTGTGGTAGATAATCATTCCTAATTTTGTTTCTTATTTTTTATTTTTTCTTCCAAGTTACTCTCTTCCACAATATCTATCAGATGTAGTTCAATATCCAGCTAGGCTTTAGCCGGAGAAGTAGCTATTTTCTGTTAGATATTGCTCTTCTTCATTTCAACTATCTGAATGAAAATGTAAATTTCCATTTTCGGAGTTTTCTTTCATGTTATATGGGGTCTTTTCACAATATCTATCAGATGTAGTTCAACGTCCAGCGTGGCTTCAGCCGGGAAAGAAGTTGTTTTCTGTTAGATATTACAAAAAAATAACCTCATTTTCATAGTAGGTTTTTTCCATTTCCAGGGGAGTCATGTTTGTTTCAATTCTCAATTGAGAATGTTTCCCTTTTCAAAAAAGCGACTAAAGTTTGTCTTTCAGTCGCAGATGACTCCACATCTGATTTTATGATCATCTTCAATAAAATCATCATCATCATCATCATTCGGAGGTATTTGAAAACTCTGAAAGTAACTTTCTTCAATTAGATTATCCCGTATATCATTGAATGAAAGCACAATTGAATTTTGAACCGATTGATATAAGTTCTCCTTCATCTGACTTGAAAGGTTTTTGAGTTAAAATAGCTTCTTTATGATATCGTGAGAATGTCGAATACCGGAGTGATTTAATGTTTATTTTAATTTATTAGCAGAACAGGCCATTCCAACAGTCACACACGATACAACCAATTCACTGATCTGACAGATACACAACTTTCGTCGTGGCATTAACCAAAGGAGTAGTTGTTTGCAGTCTGATATTTGTCTAACAATATGGAGAAAAAATTTGTATTTTGAATTTTGAGCACTGTCTGTCACCAAATCTGATATAAAACACGGAATAGACTTGATTGATATGAGTGCTGACTGAGTCATTCGATACTGAATTTACTATTTTGTGATTCGTTGAAAAATGTTTACTTTTTGTTACCTACTCACCTGTAAAGGATACAATAAATCATTTAGATTGCTGTAATTTCACCAGTCACACGGTAACATTATATCTCAATATAACATCCATCAACATTTTGTTCAACAAGTTACGTGAGATAAGATTTATACCTGTTAGTGATAAAAAATCAATGACAATTAAATAATAATATTTTCCCAGTTAGTCGACTCGATAATTTGAACAGTAAACAACGTTGTGAAATGGGTTCCACTACAGATGAAATAGCTGCAGATCTGGAAAACCTCAGCATTGGGGTTAGAATTAACGAAGTTGAAGAAGACACAAACTGTATGACACATTCGAATGGCAAGTATTACAAAGCAACCAAACTGCTTAACGAAAAGCACAATAGCGATTCTCCAAACCTAACGACAGAAAACAGCAATGATAGTGTTGATGACAAAATAGAAGAAAATGGCTCACCCTCAGTCTTCCGAATTCAGAGCATGACAACAACTTCTAATCACATATTCGATAGAAAAAACATCGAAGACACTAAAACAGATGAGGAGGACGATGTACCATCAGTTTTCCAGTTGCAGAGTATGTCAGCCTCTTTTGAAAAACATGCTGAAGACACCGACGATGTACCGTCACCGATCCAGATCCAAAGTACGATAACCACCAGACATCCACTCGTCCGGCAAGATGCTGAAGACTTATCGACAGAAGAGGACGATATTAACGTACAGTCAGTGTTTAGGTATCAGAGTATGGCAGCAACTTATGAAGATAAGCTTGTTGATCAAGTTGATGAAGAGGATGAGGATGAAGCACCATCCGCGTTCAAATTCCAAAGTTTGATAGATGTACCAGATTATGGATTTGTTGGATTGGACGGGTCCTTTCAGTCACAGTTTTAACTGAAGATTCGTAGTTGTGAAAAATACAAAGACAGTTTTTGTGCACGATTTTTTTGAAACGGTTCTTCAATCACCAGCTGTAACTTTGTAAGCATTTCTTATTCTCGTTTTTTTTATAGAGAGGATTAGCAAATATTATTTGAGAGTATTTCAGTGCCATCATAATTTTTTATCACAATGAAAACTGGTATTGTCTCAATTGATTATGGGTTTTCACGATTACGATCGCTTAAATGTCGTGAGAAATCGTCGTGAGAAATCTTCAATTCAATCTTGAGACGATGGAGGTCCGAAATCTGTCAAGATCTAGAGACAGATATTATGAACCATCAATATACCTTCTATGTTTCAATTATTTTTTCGTTTACAGAAACATTTTGGATTTTTCTCTCAAATCAATTAAAGACAATATTTCCATCATTTTACAAAATATTCCAATTCAATCAGTTTTTTGATAACTTGCCCTTCGTTCGAAAGATTTCTTTCGCTAATTCAATGGTATATTTTGATTCACCTATTTTAGTTATAAATATTTTTCAGTTTGTACGTCTTTGTTTATCGAATATTTTTGAAAATATATTTTGTTTTTGAGATATCACTGTTTTTTTTAAAACGAGAAAATCACATTTTTTAGAATGTAATTCCCTGTACACAGGTTGTTGATAGTATTTTATGTAATACGTGTGATAAAAGTACTATTATATAGGACTATAAACGCTTATAAACTTATCTTGAAACAACATCTGATATTTTTAAGTTAATTCCTCTTGTCATCATGACAGGTTCAATTGGCAGACTTGGTCGCTCATGCTGGTGATTAACCACTGAAATCAAACAGTAGCCATAGAAATACTTGGTGGGGCATCCCACACGACACGGTCCCTGTCGCCAAACCATTATTTTTTTCGGGAATCTCTTCATTTCGTTATATTTATATTGATTAAGGCTACAACAGAAAATAATTTTGGAGTCTACAGGGTGGCTTAAAAAAGTGTGACATCAAAGTTGTGATTATATGATTTCAAATGAGGAACTATGTACCCAACTCTAACCGTTCTCGAGTTATTGATTTTTTTAATGAAAATGCTAGGTTCAATTGGAAACTAAATAACATCAAAATGTATAAAAATCATCTCTTCGAAATCTGACGATGCATCAAAGAGGTTTCGATACAACCCGTTTCTCAAAATCATACAAAATGTTCGAAAATCATTTGTGCATTTTTATAATTTCGAACAAAGATAACAAATACGTCTTTTTGTGAATTATTCTTGAACACCTATCTCATTCCTGAGAAGACTCCAAATCCTGATTTTACAATTTTCAAAGATCAAACTATTCAATTATTCATGTGCATACTCCATAAACATTTCTTGACATCAAATTCAAACTCTCAATCAATATTCAAAAACATGTTTTACCGTTTGAGACGAATAATCTAGTTTTCAATATTCACGTACATATTTTGCAAATATGCTGAAATAGATACTGTCGCCAATTTTTATCAGTGATCTACTAATCCTCACGTTTTCACAATTTGTGATATTTCACTTCACATCAACTGAGAATAGATAAAAATCTTCCTGGACTTAAAACAGAATTGATCGTTGTTTCGATTGAAATAATTATGAACCAAAGTGAATAATTGTAAAGTTGCCTCAGATATGAGGTAACCTAATTGATCTCGCTATATTTTTTTATCATTCAGTAGCAATGAATAGATAGATCAGCTAAAAACAATGATTATATCAAGTTTCTCTCATCAGCATATATGGAGTAGCAGATTGTAAAAAAAAACTATTAATATTAAAAAGTTTATTGTTAAAAAAGGTTACAAATTCAATTCAAATAAAGGCTATAAAAATATTTTCGTAAATTAATAGACTGTCTGTGGTTTGATTGTTTGTACAGGGAATGAAAAATATGTTCCAATTCAAATTCAGAGTTTAGAGTATTAGGGAAAACACATGTCTAATACACAACCAACACAGTGACAAATACAATATCAACAAGCAATTTGAAACACAAATTTGTTCACATAAAATTCAAAAAAAAGTCTCATTTTACAGTTATTATATTAACTTCCACATAGTTCATGAATAGAAGGTAAGTCTGTTTGAATTCAGTAAATGTCACTACATACACAAAAAAAACAGCTCTCTTTTATTTCGCCAAGAATGAAATAGAAAAATTTTGGGACCAAATACCAAAACCATCTTTGTCCTATAGATTTTGAAGCAAGCGTGGTGTTTTGAAATTATTGGATTTGTGTCTTGTGTCGTAACATTCAAGTATTTGAAGATTTGATTTATTTTCGAAGAAAGATGAGATGAAGAAATATTGCTGACGAATGTCAAGGATCGAATGCTATTTCGGAAAGTATATTGGACATTACTATATACACTCTAATTTTGAGTCAACTTTTTTGAGCCCGATTTATGAATTGGTTTGATTATTGCCTTTTCAAACAAACACCAGAGATGAAGATATTATTGCTTATTTGCGAAATAGGTCTATAAACCATTTTAAATTTGTTTTAGAATATCCGCTGTTATATGTGGTCAAAGCCGTGACATTTATTTCATCTTTATTCCGTGATGAGTACACAGATCTCTTTGTTATTCGTAGGTGTTACAGATAAAAATTGTTCTTTGATATTCCTTTCTGGCAGGTAATATATAATTTTTTATTATACCTGCATAACAACGCTTGTTAAATGCCCTAAGATGCATGCGCAATCTTCAGAATTAAAATACGCCGTTCTTGAAAGGTTATTGCTAGGTAACAACGTCATGTTCTCAGTTTCATCATGTTGTGGTCAATATTTGATTTTTGAAGTATAAAAATGAACAAAATAAAAATTGAAATCTGAAAACAAATATCAGAACTAGTTTTAATAATATACGGTGATAGAAATTTCATAAGAAACTGAAATCATCTGAAATATATGATCCTCCGTGAAAAATTGCATATTTCCATAACTTTTTTAATTTGACTACGACCATTTCAGAGTTATTAATATGCAAATATTTTTATGTTTATTAAATGATTGTCATAGTGAAACTTTGCAACAAAAATAAAAAAAATCTAATATGATGCGGACTTTATGTGTGACACTGTATTATCAGTACTCAGTTCAAAAAAAGATTAGCTACAAATCCTTAAATTTCTACTGAAAAGCATATACAGGGTGTAACATAAGTACGTTAAAATATTCAAGTGACGCATTCCAGAGACAATTTTAAGAAAAAAAGTCTATATAAACTTGTTTCCAGAAATGCTTCGTTTCGGAGATACAGGGTGTTGAAATTGAATTTTTTTGTTCGTTTTTTAAAAGTAACTTTTGCAAAAAATAAGTTATTTGCACGAAATTTGGTACCCGGGATTTTTTTGACTTAAGAAATCATAATTTCGTATTAATTTTTATGTAACATCTAGAGGGCGCTGCGTACGCTGTCTTTATTTTTTTCAAATTGCCCTAACACTTTTGACTGTAAACTTTTGGTACTTTTCATGAAAAAACCTAATTCCCACTCCTTTTCCAAGTAAAAAAGGTACACTTCCTCAACAACGCTGGAGGTCATCGCTTTCGAGATATTTACAATTTTCTATATCGATACATGTTACTTAGCTCCTAGGGCGCTAAGTAAAGTTGCTGAGAACATTACAAAAACTAAGTATGTGGTAGATCTCGTCAAAATAAACTACTTTTTTCCTATGAAATGTTTATCGAAAAATGATTTGTTTTCGAGATACAGATGGTTGAAAATTTCCAAAACATGGTTGGTTTTCGTCATAAGTTATTTGCAACTGCAGTTATTTTCATCAGACTTTAAACACAGACTTCTTTCAAACTAAACATTTTATAGGAAAAAAGTAGTTTATTTTGACGAGATCTACCACAAACTTAGTTTTCGTAATGTTCTCAGCAACTTCACTTAGCGCCCTAGGAGCTAAGTAACATGTAACGATATAGAAAATTGTAAATATCTCGAAAACGATGACCTCCAGCGTTGTTGAGGAAGTGTACCTTTTTTACTTGGAAAAGGTGTGGGAATCAGGTTTATTCATGAAAAGTACCAAAAGTTTACAGTAAAAAATTTCAGGGCAATTTGATAAAAATAAAGACAGCGTACGCAGCGCTCTCTAGATGTTACATATAAAAATTAATACGAAATTATGATTCCCCTCTTCAAAAAAACCCCGGGTACCAAATTTTGTGCAAATAACCTATTTTTTGCAAAAGTTACTTTCAAAAAACGAACAAAAAAATTCAATTTCAACACCCTGTATCTCCGAAACGAAGCATTTCCGGACACAAGTTTATATAGACTTTTTTTCTTAAAACTGTCTCAGGAATACGTCACTTGAATATTTTAACGTACTTATGTTACACCCTGTATATTTGACTACCATATTCCTGACAAAACTATTCTTGTAATCAACCAATTTTCTAGCATTTCTACTAGGACTACAACTGAGACACACTGTATAACTGCCGTGTGAACGAAAGCACGACGAAAACTAGTTTCCTCGTCCTTTAAATAAATATTCAATCAAGCCTTCATGTAACGCGCAATGTTTCTTAAATAGTTACCCAATGTCCGTATAAATTTTGAAAAGAAAGTAAAAAACGATGTGCATATGACTGCTTTGAAATTTTAAAGCGCTAGACCGTGAATGAACAGCTTTTGAGCCTACGACTATTAGACGTTACCCACATGCGACTGTTTAGATAGAACGAAGTGAAAATGGCAATTAATTTTATTTGAATTACGAGTTCTCATTGAATATTATATCGAACAACGTCCACCTGTTGAGAGTTTGATATGCAGGTTCAACACTTCGAGAAGTTCAGTTTTCGTGAAAATCAAGCATTCAAATAGACGTGTGACAAAGATGCCAAATAATATGCCTCTCCCACCATATGCGAACTCTTGAAGAACACGCCAGAAGCATCGTGTGCGAAAATCACATACTGACCCCATATAGATTTCAAAAAAGCAGTAGACGAGAATTTATCAAACAATTCGCCAAAAGTCTTAATATGTGATTTACAGGCACTCCCTGCGATGATCACACAGCTAGCTGTTAGCTTTCATGAGTAGAAAATAGGAATTTCACAAAGTATCCTTGCCTCAAGATTTTGCAGAGAACTTGCCTCAAGATTTTGCAGAAAACTCGCCACAGGATTTTGTAAAGATCTTGCCAGAGTATATTGTTCGAGAATTTTCACGAGGGAAAATTACAAAATGCGTTACAATTTCCTAAAGAGAGGTCGCCGAGATATCTTTTGGACCTCTTTGTGTTGCCAGGGGTTGTCATATTAGGATTAAAAAAGTACACTCAATATGTGTAATACAAATTCAACTGCATATTTTATAAGAGTTCAGTGATATTTTAATTAATTCGAATAACCATATGACAAAAAGGATCATTGTTTATAACGGTTAAAAATCGGAGAAGCCAGTGAAAAGTTTGTGTTGTAATACGGAGATTATTTTTATTGTTTGTGATAAGATTGCCAACATTGACTTCAATAGTTTGTATTCGGAGTAAACAAGATTGAACAACACCTCACAATCAAATATTGGGTAGAATTTTTTTTTCTTAGATGTAAAATCCCATTGTTGTTGAAATCCTTGGTGGTATGTTCTTTATCATTATCGGTCCGAAAATTTTTGATATGTTTACCAATTTTCTGCCACATTTTGAAAATCCTTTAAATATTTTTTTCTTGCATTTTGGATGCAAATAAATATGTGAAGACTTTTCTGCACTAATCGTCTATGGATTTGGAGAATTATTTTGATCTCCAATACAGGTCTCCTCAATCGGACAACATACAGGGTGTTTCATAATAAATGCGCACGACTTCAGGATGTGATAGCTTGTCCAAAAATATGAGAAAAAGTTTATATTAACTTACCCTCTAAAATGCACCATTTTTGAAATAAAAAAAAAATAATCGTTTTTTGCGAATATCTCTGGAACCGTTTATCGCACAGAAAACAGATTTCGTAGGCATTTTCTACTCATAATAATCTATGTTTTGCGTTAATTTTTATTTTTTCAAATTCATAATTGGTGAAAATTTTGAAGGGGTAGTGGGTGTTTTTTTCTCCAACTTCTACGCCACAGGAAAAATTACAGTTTTGAGTCTCCTATATGAACCGCCAATGTTTTCTGCAGAAAAAAGGAATTCTTGGTCATGAGCTGTAAAATTGACCGTTTTCAAGAAAAACCAACTTTCATGTTGTTTAAATAATGTTTTTTCCTCGAAAAATTGCTGCGTGCATTGAAACTAACGGCGGACATTTCCAACAATTCAACTGAGTATGATTGTTATTGTTTTTTTTATTTTGCAATTGAGAAGTCAACGTTTGGTTTTGTTACTTGTTCTAACGTTTAAATAAATTTTGTAATTAGGAAAAAAATTATTTAAAAAAATTTACCATGTTTTTCAACATGAAAGTTGATTTTTCTTGAAAACGGTCAATTTTAGAGCTTATAACCAATAGAACTTTTTTTGTGTAAAAAACATTGGCGGTTCAAGTAGGCGGCTCAAAATTATACTTTTTCCAGTGGCGTAGAAGTTGGGGAAAAAAACACCCACTACCCCTTCAAAATCTTCACCAAAAAACGATTATTTTTTTAAAATTTCAACACCCTGTATCTCGAAAATGGTGCATTTTAGAGGGTAAGTTAATAGAAACTTTTTTTCAAATTTTTGGACGAGCTATCACATCCTGCGCATTTATTATGAAACACCCTGTATATCAGAATGTGTGAAATTCGAAAAACTATTAGCTTTTCTACTACTGCGATAGAACGAAAGACGTTTCTGTTAGCCTTTGATTAGGAGATCGGTGAAGTTGATTCTCACAAAGAGGTATTCTATGACGTCAATGAATACTTCAACAAAAACAGTGTTGACACTTGTCTTGCTCAATAATGAAAATTGTATTGTGTTTTTAATTATGTCTATCGTTTCATGTATTCTTTATTTTCTACCGTTTGAGTTGAATGTGTGTGTGTGTTTATATTTGTTCATGAATTGTTTTACTGATATATGTATAAACTTCAATCACGTCATGGCTGTTCTTCTAGAATTCGTCAATGAGATGCGAAGGCAATAAAGAATATTTTGATTGATTGATACATGTTATGTATGGAAATGTTGATTCCAATAACCATTCCTTCATTCAGCAATCAGCATTCAGATGGCTTAGACAATTTATCAGAATCAAGTATAGAACATTCGCTATTATCAATTTTTTCCAACAGAAAGTGACAATAGAACTTATCGATGGTTTCATCTATGGTTGCAATTTTTAAGTTTATGCATTCGCTTTGGATTTTTTGTTTCGAAAGTAGCAAAACTAATTCGACAAAACTATTCAAATTTTTTCAAATTTCATTTATTTTTCATCCTTTCATCCACTCATGATTTTTTTAACTGTTACCAACAGACTCCTAACAGATATCAGCAATGAAACGTCTGATCAAGAAAACAAATTATTAATAATTGTAATGAATCTGGAAAGCAACAACAGAAATATGTATTACAGCTGCTGGCTTCTGCTATTTTGAAACATCCATATCATAGACAATTGTCATACGTAAAACCGCTTTTCCATGTAAATTTATAGCGGACGTATAGTGATAACATTATGTTTTCACTGAATACTCTCGTTTTTTTATGTGAAACGAAAGAGAAAATCACAACGGCACGTAAACTGGACGGTATAGATGTGTTTAGAGTATGTAACATCTGCAATGGAGTGTGTTGGGATTATTGAAGAGAAATGCGTAATACCTATTTGAAATTATAATTACGTCTGGAAATTGAATAGACTTTTCCATTATTCCATTTTTTTAACATAAACATGGGAACTCGAACGTGAGAGTATTTATTCACGCTAACGACAATGCATTGATGCCGGAAAAACATCGAGAGTTACCAAGGACTTGCAAAAACTTCTTCAAATGATCAGATTGAAACGACTGTAATTTTTTCTTATAAAAACCCAATACTTAATAAATTTTCTGCTTATCCAACGGCTTTGGAAAGTTGATACGTAGAATTTTGTTCAATCCTAATGTAAATCTTCAAGATGAGTGCAAGCCTGAAATTGAGATTCAAGTATCACTTGATTCAACAGCTATTTTTTCCAGATTTTTTCATATCAAAATGTTGATTCTATGACACTTGGTGGCCAGTTCATAGTGGTCGTATTTTTTGTCAGTAGATCAAACATCTATCAGAAGTCATATGACATTCCAAAATTTCAAGTTAGCTACGGTAGGTGGGGTTGAACGTAAACTACAATGGACACTAGATTTGAATTTTCTTCTCGAATTGATGTGTTTTTTGATTTTACATGAAGAAATAATGGGGTTTGGTAGTTTTGTAAGATACCTTGCTGATTATTCTGGAACATCCCAGGTAAGTTAACGATCTGTGTCTCTCTCTCTTTTCGATATGTTTAAGGTCAATGCCCTACTGGAATGTCGCCATTTGTTCTACTCCTAACAGTTTGAAATTCTGAAAAGTTATAAAGTTTGAAGATCACTAGATCCTCAAAAGTACTTGAAATTCCTTAAAAGCATTATTTCAGATGTTACTTCCTTGTGGTGTCCAAGTTCTCCATAAGAAGCTCTTTATGCTTTTTATATCGCTGATACTGATTGTTAAATTCGAATCTATCTTAAACATGAATTACCACGAAAAAGATACGATCCAAGACATTAGAAAGTGATGAGATTAATTTCTAAGCAGTCACCATTATTACAGATATATAATCGCACTCTGTATTCCGAAACTAGAATGTGTTGAAAACCATAAAATAAATTGATACGAGATTGACGAAATTAGAAGCGAACTACCTCTACTTGGGTGATTATATAGAGCAAAACTACAATAAATTTTCAAATAAAATGATCTCATTAATTTTGTTACGATATAAGTGATATAATTAAATCAAGACAAAAACACGTAGGAGGTTCAATTTAAGTAACAACAAACAATACAATTCAGAATTTTCAAGCAAATCATTGAGAATCATTAGGAAATCTAGATTGCATGCGGTACTATCTCAATATACAGAGTGTTGAATGACATATATTTAATGTTGAAAACTCGGTTGAAGTATGGATTAACTTTGATGAATAAAACGATGCGATGTTGTTTGGTACATTTCTGTAAACGCTATATGTTGATACATGCGAAAATAATAATGATTATAATTTTTTTCCGTAATACATAATTCCAAAACAACGATTAGTTACCCTAGTTCTATACCGGGTGATTCTCCAAGGTGGCTCACCCCTATAACTTTTTTATTATTGAAGATAGAAAAACGAAATTTGGGGGTTGTGTATTATAGTTCAATTTACATTTTTTGACATATTAACTTGCTTTATCGTACTTCCGGTTCGACCGGAAATGAGCATAACTTTCGATTTTTAAATGGGACATCCTATATATTTTTACTTATTTCGATCGAGAATGACATTCTAAATCCAACAACACCTCACTTGTCAATATTTGACAAATGAAGTAATTTTTATTTCAATTTTCATTTTTCGATCTAGAATGCCATGGATCGTGTGAATCGCCTCATTCTTGATCAAGTAACATGGGAAAAATACGACTTTGAGGCTTTTGACTTCACAGTCGTTGAAAGAATTATTCAAAAGTCTCAAATATGAATTTTTCCAGTTAACGTGAATTTTTCAAATGGAAAGGGGGTGGCTCGTCGGCTTTTTGTGAAAGATCATTTTCTTACGAATAATTTGATACCACACACTTTCACTTTATTTTCACTATTTGAGACTTATGAATAATTCTTACAGCGACTGTGAATTCAAAAGCCTCAAAGTCGTACTTTTCCCATGTTACTTGATCAAGAATGAGGCGATTCACACGATCCATGGCATTCTAGATCGAAAAATAAAAATTGAAATAAAAATTACTTCATTTGTCAAATATTGACAAGTGAGGTGTTGTTGGATTTAGAATGTCATTCTCGATCGAAATAAGTAAAAATATATAGGATGTCCCATTTAAAAATCGAAAGTTATGCTCATTTCCGGTCGAACCGGAAGTACGATAAAGCAAGTTAATATGTCAAAAAATGTAAATTGAACTATAATACACAACCCCCAAATTTCGTTTTTCTATCTTCAATAATAAAAAAGTTATAGGGGTGAGCCACCTTGGAGAATCACCCGGTATATCCTATAAGGTGAGAATGTACGGTAACTATCTGCAAGAAAATAACTACTTCCATGACTAATACCGCGACGAACAGTGGTATATATCCAGCAGATTCTCGTGTATTGTTTATCAAAGGTTACAATTCAGCAAGGGCTGTTTGTAAACAGCAGTGCCTACATGTGACAAATAAAAGAGGCTACTGAGCAATGGATATAAAAAACAAGCCTTCTGCAAACAAACCTATACAATAGAAATTTTCGTCAGCAGGAATACAACAGAATGCAGCTTGGCCTCCTACTGCCCATGTTAATTATTCTTACAGCAAAATAACCCATATCTAGTGTTCTGTTCAAGAACGTTGTGTGATTATTAAATTTTTGTTTATTGTTGAGAACTTACTATGAAATTGATTTGCAATTGTTCAGTCATCTAAATACATGCTGTCGAAGTTGAATTTGAGAGTCAGAATTTCAGTTTAACTCACATTGAAGCATAGAAAAATATTTTTTAATTTCTCTAAATTGATCGATCGAAGGTGGAAATTAAACAATAGTTATAGTTTTTTATTTCTTTGATTTGATCGATATTATATTTTCAAGTGCATGTATGTCATTTCTATGCCACGTCAGGGTAGGAACATCAGAAAACATTGTAAAATTCCCTGATATCAATACTTGCAAATCACCTGGATAAAATAGTAAAAAGAACAAGGCCGAGCACTGATCTTTTTTTCGTGACTTACACAAGCGAATGCCTTTGAAAAGTCACAAAATTAGTGGAAGGAATTCAGAAGACCATCAACTTCATTATTAGTAGTTTTCAACTGAAATCCAAATCGAATGCTGACTGTATAATATATTATTATTTTGTAGGAAGTATAGTAGAATTTTTTCTCTATTTTCTTTGATATGGTAGACAGAAGGAAAGTCAGTTTATAACTCGAAGGATCATTTGCACTCTTAAAAAATAATCCTGATCTATTTATTGATTCCGCTAAAACACAAAGTGGTAGGTTTTCTAATATATTAATACGACCTGAAGCGATATTCACCAGGACACCGCCTGATCCAAACGAGGAACCAACTGCAGACCGGTTTCGGGATGAAGTCCCTCATCAGTGCAGTCCAGGTTATCACGGTTGTATACACGCGGGGGCCCGGTGCCCGTCATCGTTCGCCGGGATGAATACTGCAATCGCTTACAGGATCCACCACGGCAACATATTAGAGAGCGCTCCAGAAGGACATTTCGGATGCGAAATGGTATATGCTGAATACTTGTTTCAAGGAGCAATAAATGTTCCTGTGAATGTAAAACAGTCGAAAACAATCCTTTAGAAACTCACTATACCTTTGTATAGATTGTATGGCATATGTCCGACAGAATAATTCAATATCTGTCGAGGTATTAGCCAGAGAAGTAGTTGTTTTCTGTCGGACCTATGCCATACAATCTATACAAAGGTAAAGTGAGTTCCTAAAGGATTGTTTTCGACTGTTTTACAGTCACTGGAACATTTATTGCTCCTTGAAACAAGTATTCAGCATATACCATTTCGCATCCGAAATGTCCTTCTGGAGCGCTCTCTAATCTGTTGCCGTAGTGGATCCTGTAAGCGATTGCAGTATTCATCCCGGCGAACGATGACGGGCACCGGGCCCCCGCGTGTATACAACCGTAATAACCTGGACTGCACTGATGAGGGACTTCATCCCGAAACCGGTCTGCAGTTGGTTCCTCGTTTGGATCAGGCGGTGTCCTGCTGTCTGTCTCTGAGAGCTCTTGCATAGTTGTTCCTTCAAAGTAAGGATCTTTGCACATATGTCTGACAGATATAATTCAATATCTGTCGAGGTATTAGCCAGAGAAGTAGTTGTTTTCTGTCGGACATATGCCATACAATCTATACAAAGGTATAGTGAGTTCCTAAAGGATTGTTTTCGACTGTTTTACAGTCACTGGAACATTTATTGCTCCTTGAAACAAGTATTCAGCATATACCATTTCGCATCCGAAATGTCCTTCTGGAGCCCTCTCTAATATGTTGCCGTGGTGGATCCTGTAAGCGATTGCAGTATTCATCCCGGCGAACGATGACGGGCACCGGGCCCCCGCGTGTATACAACCGTGATAACCTGGACTGCACTGATGAGGGACTTCATCCCGAAACCGGTCTGCAGTTGGTTCCTCGTTTGGATCAGGCGGTGTCCTGCTGTCTGTCTCTGAGAGCTCTTGCAAAGTTGTTCCTTCAAAGTAAGGATCTTTGCACATATGTCTGACAGATATAATTCAATATCTGTCGAGGTATTAGCCAGAGAAGTAGTTGTTTTCTGTCGGACATATGCCATACAATCTATACAAAGGTATAGTGAGTTCCTAAAGGATTGTTCTCGACTGTTTTACAGTCACTGGAACATTTATTGCTCCTTGAAACAAGTATTCATATATATATGTATATATATATATATATATATATATATATATATATATATATATATATATATATATATATATATTGAAATTTAAAGCTTTCGTCCTTTTTTCGTAATACTATGATTCACTTTGCAAGAAAACAATAATCTAATGAAACAAATAGTTTCGACAACAAAGTCGAAAATACCCATCTTTCCACACATATATGAGGAAAATATCTGTCAGAAAACAAATACTTCCCTTTACGGAAATTGAACTATATCTGAACAAATGAATATAATCGTTAGTTTGGTTGGAAATTATCACCTTCACCCATGAAACGTTTCAAGGGTATTGCCTCTCATCAGTGTCAGGATAGTTCGACAACATCAGAGTCGCCTTGTTCTATCCAACGAGTGATAATAGTCAAAGCCTTATGGTCTCCACGGATGAGATGAAAGAATTCAAAATTTTTAGCCCTCATGCAAAATATCAGCTGAATATGATAATTTTGTTGTTAAAGCGACATTGTTCCAGTCACTGGCTTCCAGTCGGCGATGGTTCAAACCGTGGTGACTGCAGAAATTTTTCTGATGGCCCAAGAAAATGCTAGGAATCGCACGTAAAAAGGTGAGACCTCGATAATCCTTGGCTCGCACAAGTTTCGACTTCTGAGGGCTGCCGTTCTTAAAGGGACGACAACTGGTTTAACAACAATTTTTAATAATCAACATATTTTATTTAAAGTAGTGCATTTTTAAATGTGTGTTTTCTACAAAGTCCAAATGGGGCTATTAAAATAAGGTGACTCCATAAAACATCTATTTTGTTTCTGGAATAGAGCATTGTAGAAACTAAGAAGTTTCATGTAATGCGTTGAGTCTCATTTTTCAACAGTGGTGTTATTTACAAAAAATGGGCAAAACATCAAAATTAGCTTATGCAGCTGATAGATACAGCATTTAAACAAAAACTTTTTCCAATAACTTTTTTCGATATTTTGAGAAATAATCCCACATTTGGTTTTTTTCTCTGGAAGATAATTATATTTTTTGGTTATTTTTCTTCACGATTGAAGCAGAAATTGATGACAACGTCAAATTTCGAAAAGCTACCAATTAAAAAAAAAACATATGATGTGGACTTTACTGGTCACACTACATAATAAAATCAAGATGTACTTAAATTTATTTATTATTTTTCGATAATTACCGAAAAATTTGGAATCAATTCGTTTACAGTTCTTACTTTTTTAATTCCCTTAAAGTGAGTATTTCATCATCGTTTCAAGATGTTCATGCAGCCTTTTCAAATCACAAATGAACTGTCTCCAAATCTGCCATCCAGTGAAATTTCTCTGATTTTAGTATGACTTTTAGTTGGCTTCTGATATTCTTAGAGAAACATCCTGCATGTACATTAATGCAGCTTACAAAATATTTTATTAGGCATACCGTACCGAGAGAAACAACTTTGTTGTTTGGTGGAACTCCAGAATTATACGTTCAAATTAATTTTCCCAAGAATTAATTTATTTTTACTCGATATCAATTTATTTAATATACAGTGTGTCCCACTTTGAGCAGCCACACCCTCATATTTCGTTGAGCATGAAATAATTTGAAATTTTCTTTGACTCAAGTTGTAGTACTCGGAAATACCTACCTTTATGTTTACGGAACCTTTGTATATCCATTTTCCACGGTTAACTACGACCAAATGAAAAGTGAAAAATTGGGAAAAACATGCTAGGCATTTTTATATGGCAAAAATAACACCAGATTCTGTTTCAGAACACCTTAAAACCCCCAAATCTCAATGCTTGAATCATTTGAATATACAGGGTATCATCTGTAGCTGGTAGCATTATCAACTCTAATCCATAAATAATGCTTGGAAAATTTCCAAAATGTCTTCTCTTGTAACAGAATTCCCAAAAATATTTAATTAATACTTTGAAAAATAGCCAAATATCACTTTTCCAAAGCTAACTCTGATCAGAATGAATGATACCCTGTATATTCAAATGATTCAAGCATTGAGATTTGGGGGTTTTAAGATGTTCTGAAACAGAATCTGGTGTTATTTTTGCGATAAAAAATGCCTAGTATGTTTTTCCCAATTTTTCACTTTTCATTTGGTCGTAGTTAGCCGTGGAAAACGGATTTACAAAGGTTACGTAAACATAAAGGTAGGTATTTCCGAGTACTACAACTTGAGTCAAAGAAAATTTCGAATTATTTCATGCTCAACGAAATATGAGGGTGTGGCTGCTCAAAGTGGGACACACTGTAGAAAGGAGAGAAAGACAGTTTTGTCACTTCGGAAACATTAAAATTTGTTACAAAATTCCTGTCCATATATTTAATTATCATCTGTAGACAAGTGCCAAAAAGATCAATCTTGAATATTATCTGGCCAATTGAAAATTGTGAAACACTACTGTTAAAAAAAAAACCATAATATCCCCATTAGCAAACTCAACTTCCCTCTGCAACGTCAAGATCAAGGGAAAGTGCATGGCACACTGAGACCGTGCAGATTCTCCGGGGAGGAGCTTCGCGCATAGCCGGCGACTCGAAGTGGGACTTGATAAGAGCAAGGGGGCCCTTTCACACAAATCACTATAAAATCTCCGTTCTTTCGATTACAATTCAGTTCAGTTTCAGTCCTCTGCACCATCCTCCAAAAATTTGACAAATACAGCCATGCAAATTTACATCGTAAGTAAAAAATCGTGATATCCGTGGATTTTAGTGAAGCTGGTAGTGCAGTGTTGGTTTTCAATTTTTTTGGGTTGGAGTTAAACATTACAAAAACATTCCACCACAAAAACATGGCGATGGTAATGTCCAATTTATTGATATGGTGATCCTGTCTACTGAGGGTACACGGTAGTTAAATATAGTGATCACATATCCCTTGATCGTTCAGTGTTGTAACTAACACAATTTTCGTGTTATTGCTCAGGGCACATGACAGCCGGTCCCAGAGGTCACTTATTCCGCGAATGTAGGAAAGTAGGTTTTGGTAACAACCAAGCCCTCGTGTAGAGCTGGTTAGGAACCACAAAAATTTAATCATACAAGTTACTTACTTACTTCGAAATATTTTTAGTACCTAGCAGTTAATTTATTTCAATCGTTTTCATTTCTCAACTAATTTTACGTTCATGTAGAAATGATTTCATGATGTAAACGTCTATTTATCTGACAAAACACAATTCATGTTTCACATGACCATAAATACCGGAATCCAAACGCACAATGTCCTTAGTTACAAACAGTTTACAAATAGTGAGCATATTATGGTGTCTATTATTCACGCGGAATCATCCATATAAATAATAGCCATGATATGCAAGTAGAATACTATACTTTGTCCACGACTCTTGTATAATACTTTGTTAAATAATCACAAGTTCTTATTTCTACATGTAAGTAACATTGAATCAAACCAAGAAATTTCTATATAACTAATTGAAGAAAAAAATTAATTATTCATTGATATTAATAGTAACATTTGTATATACATTTATATTTCATTTTGCTTGTATGTTGGGTTGTGAATCGTAATTTTCTCAGCTATTTATAATAATAATGATTTATCTTTATTCATATTGTCAACTATTTAGGAATACATTGAATTAGGGTGAATTAAATTAACAATATGAAAGGGCGGAATTTAGTCGCTCTTATCCGGAGATAATGGTGACTGCTCTTCCATCCAACCCATTTCATTTCCACAGACGTGGATTTCCATCCACCATGCCTCTTCAAAACTGTTATATTCTTCGTTCACCTCTACATGTATTGTCACAGCAGATATACAGAAACTGTGATCAGAGAGATTTTCTGGTCATATAATTGCAAATATGTTGCTATTCGTTTCTCCATTTGTATGAACTTTTTAATACCTATTCTTTGTCGTTTTGATAATTTCAAAAAAGTACTTTTCGCAAATTTGAAAAAATTTATCGCTGATTTGTTTTGGTATTTGGCATTGATAAAACTGATCCATGAGCTTGTAAATGATCAAGTGTCATTGTCCAACCACCCACTATTCCCATTATCATAGCCACCTTGAACAAATATTTATTGTCATATTACAAATTTATGAAGAATTTTTTCCTCACCATTTTTGCAAGGTATTCATCGTCAGATGACTTTTGAAGAAAATCATTTATATTTTCTGGAGAAAATAGATTGGCGTTTCCGGTGGAAAATGTTCAGATTTTACTTTCAACAAAGTTTTCAATTTGCTATAACTTTCAATGTTAATACCATGGTTTAAGTTAATTGTACTTCTCAGCATTGCGTAGGTTGTCCACAGTGTTGATGGTTTATATTTTGTGGACAACTCTGTAACAATACCAACATGACGGATTCTGAGAAAGACTCGATTTTCTTAGCAATTCTTCATTGCGTAAAAAATTTATCCACGTATAAGATAGTTTTCTTCATTTTCGAGAAACAAGTTCAACTACACAATTTTTGCCGATTCTTGTATTTCTGAAGGTGCATATACAAAACATCTCATTTTCACTATCAGCACCTATTTCAATATTTTGATACATAGACTCTGCTGCAGAAATGAGTGGATCCAACGAATTGTTGACATTTCAGATTAAATTTGCTCTGGCTTGATTTTTCATAGCACGCACGCTCTGTTTTTTATCGTATTTATGTATACGTACAAAATCGAACTGCTAGTAGGGATAATTTTCATCATGGTTGTCTCATTGAAGTTTGACAGACAGTATTAACTAGTGATTAATGGATGTTATAATGCTTGAGGAAACACGAGCATTATGAATATTTTATAAGTACAATAGTCATGGACAATAATTATTTTCATCTCACTTTGTTTCGTTGTTACAATTTTAATAAACTTGCCAGTTTGACAAATTTTAATTTCATGGTAAATAGTTTTCGACTGCACAAAACCCTCAAAAGACCGTTCCAAAATGAATTACTTCATTGAATGGTTGGACGATAATTAGCAATAATAGTAACTATTTTATGAAATGAAAATGGATCGATAAATAATAATCCAGCCTTTTGCTAATGTTCTGTACTGTTCTAGGTGTAAGAATTTTGTTGATCAGCATCGAAGTAAATGTAAATACATTTCATTCATCGAATAAAACACGTGTTATGATTGATCGTCGAATATTTTAAACAATTCGTCAAATTTAAGTGGGACTCGTTGAATTTCCTGCTAAATTTCACTAATAATATCATCGATGAAACTCATACGACTAGTTATATTACAGTCGAATATACTTTTAATAGTGCCATTGCAACATTCTAGGGTAACTTCTAGAATCATTCCAGATGACAATATCAGACAAATTTACTCACGGTGGAAATTCACGGTGTTTTATCGAAACTTATAGATAAAATTCAGATAATCATATTTTCGAACGATCAATTAAAAAAAATCGTTATCAGATGAGGAATTGAAGGCAAAATCTGAATTCTGAAAGTTATTCTGGAAACATGAACTATGTATTCTGATCTGTTATCACAAATACCGAAAATAAGAATAATAAAACATTTTAAATATCTACAGATGATTCGAAAAATGACATTATTTGTATGAATAGTTTTTGGAATATTTTGCAAACTTTTTCAATATAGTGAGTAGTGACTCCAAGATAAGGTTGCCTACAAGGGGGATATCTGAAACGGTAATAATAGATCTGGTCAAATGAAAAAAAAAGTTGCGTAACGGAAGTGACATCTATATGGCAACATGAAATGAATAAAAAATTGATTTTCAATTTATTTTATTTTGGAAAAACTGAATTATATGATTTCTTGTTTAATTTTTTTGTGGTGCTATCGTCAGAGCTGGAACAAGATAAAAAAAATACTTCTTCGCAGAACAGAGCATTCTTGTGATGATATCAGTTTTACTGTCCCACGTTTTGTTATCGAACAACCATCATCAACTTATTTTTTTTCCAAATACAGAAGAATACAGTTTTATGAATTAATTCTCTTTCTTCTGAATTCAATAATGTACAACTTTGAACGATTTCAATACGTTTTGGGTCCTTTTCGTCTATCGTCATGGATTTGGAAACAGATTTTCAACTATCATTCAGAGTGTTAACCTAACTTCTGGTTTTCTTCAGATCGAGAATATATAATCCCAACATTGTTTGCCAATTCTGGCACGAACTCGAAAATTTCTTAAAGACTTTGAGATAATCTGACACATAATGAACCTGCTAGGTGTGATAACCAACTATAATTTAGAATAAAAAATACTTTGAAACTATATTTTCACTAAATCCAGGCACGTATTTTAAAAAGATAAGTCGATGATAGTTGTTCGATTATAAAACGTCTAACAGTAGAGCTTATATTGTCACGGAGCTGAAGTGGTTCGGATTCCACTTTTATTTAAACTGTAGGTCCTGAATCTCCCTTGATCGCAAAAGCTCTGCTTTTGAGTTTGGTAAAAACAAATTTTGAAATTTTTTAAAACGTTTCTGTAAAGCATTTTTAATCTTGTTCCAGCTCCGTCGATAGCACCACAAAACAATACAATAATAAATTTGAAACATTCGGTTTTTCCAAAATATCTTGAAAATAAACATAATTTTGGAAATGTTATACTTCCATATAGATGGACCTTCTGTTACGCAAGTTTTTTCCCATATAACCAAAGCTGTATCTATAACCGTTTCAGATATCTCTGTGGTGGTCCTTATCTTGGACTCGCTATAAATGTAAATTTCTATACCTGGATGTACGAATACTCAAATTTGACAATGAATTTAACTGGATAAAACTATTCCCAGATAGTAATCAGGAATACAACAAAATCAATGTGAAAAATTGCATATTTCTTTTAATCGAATAGATCAAGAATTCATGACGTTGGCTGTCAAAATAATGGTAAAACTTTATAGCGTCAGACGAAAATATCAATAGTTACAAGATTTTCTGAACATTTGACTCATGAAAAATTTTCACGACACAAAAAATTATGAAATCAATATTCAGAATTTTTGATTGGTAAAACTTGATAATAAAACATGGTATTAATTACAGGATATCAGATTGTTTGTTGCTATAGAAACATAAAGGATCATAAAAATGAATTTGACCTTCTGATTTTGCCAAGCTACAAATAGTAACAGGTGTAATGAGAGGGCGTAAGGGAAAAAATGTTCGTTCATTAATCGTCATAATAGATTCATTACGTCTTCTCATTTTGCTCAGATTTATAAAAATGTTAACTTGTCTGGTATCCTGCAGATGAGGTAGGTATATCCTAATAATTATGACGAAATAAATACTGGTACTTTATGTTATCAGCTGAACCAATTTTTATTCTGGGTAGATGAAATCCCACAAAAAAAAAACGAAATTAAGAACAACATGTTGTTTTGCCATAATTATTTCATTTTCGTTTTCGACTATGGTTAAATCACGTGTGAGGAAATCCGATCCCCGTAACCACAAAGTCGAGAAAATCATCAGTATTAACCAGAATATATAGTCCTGAATTGGTTGGAAGAGGATTAGTGTTTCACAGAGAAACTGTTATTTTGTAGCAAACATTTCGAATTTCATTAAATTCTTCATCAGGACCCCAAAAATTCTAACAGTTCGTAACAAAAGAATAGTATTTTTACCATTTGGATCACCAACATTTTTGTTACTTAACCATAAGTTTCACCCCTCTCTCATCTTCAGGTATTTGCCGCTGCAATGTTCGCGGTAGTGCAGGCCCGACCAGGCGGCGGCTACGAACACTTTGATCAAGCAGGCTATGGAGGAGGCGGCGAAGACCACTACGGCGGCTTGGAAGCCGCAGGAGATGGCTACGAGGCCGCAGGAGGTGGCTACGAGGCCGAAGGAGGTGGCTACGAATCCGCAGGTGGTGACCACGAAGCCCTTGGAGGTGGCTACGAAGGGCTAGGAGGAAATGAAATTGGACATGGGGGCGGAGGACATCACGAGGAATACGTCGATTACCATGTAAGATTTACTGAATTTGATACAGTTGGTGGGGTTAATAGATCTAGTAACTGAAGAATTTGTCGATAGTAGACAAGTTATCACAAATGAAACTAAAACACTTATTTAATTTATTGAAGTTGTGGAAACATCATATTTTACCAAATTACACATCTCTCGATAAAAAGATCGACCACTTAGTGTCGTAAAAAGATGGAATAGTTGAGTTCAAAACAGACTTCAACAAGTCCTTCAGCTACTTGTTCGACTACTTTTATGTCTTCTTCCATTTGTTATAAATGACATTTCGAATGAAAATTATGGGTTGGTAAATACACAGCAATGAAATCAACATCAAAGAGAATAATCAAGACGGTTCAATTAGGTTTTCTAGTCATGTATCTAGTATAGTCTGGTCTAGTAGATCAAATCTTCAGCAAACAATAGCATCTTCAAAATCTAGTATTGCTTCGAAACACCATCAAAACTTTCGGATATGATCAAACTCCGCTGGGGTGGAGAAGTCGTAAATAAACTTGTAACTGTTGAATTGAGTGACTTTTCAGACTGGATTTCATACATATCAACAGCAGCATGTTATGTGAGTACTCCAAATACTTTAAAAATTATTAAAAACGATAGCAAATCAAAACCATTCATGTATTTATTGAAAAAACGGCGTTGATGACAGCTGATAGTAAAAACAACGGAGGATTTTGTACGAACTGCCGAGAAAAAGGGCATTTCATTCAAGGATGTTCGAAAATTATCCAAAACGACGTAGAGACTAGGTAGGAGGTTACAAAAAGGAAATTATAATTTTCTTGCCTCAAAAACAAACATCAGGCTGTGAAATGCAGGTTCAAGCAACAACACAAGCAAAAGCACCAGCTCCTTCAAAAGGATCGACTACAACAAAACTCAAATCATAGCCAGTAAACCCAAACAGACGGTTTAAGAAACGAAACTGTTCTCGCTGTTAGACAGGGACAAGTATCATTTTGAGATTGATCAATAGAAAACACTATTCTGGAGACCATTGCACTATGTTATGAAGCTTCCACGGTAACTCTTATAGATAAAATCATCGCAATCAGCTTCACTCAGAAGCGGGGATGGCTGAATCACTGTGTATACGATGGACTGACAATGTGACTTCCTGCTACGAAAATTCTACTCGTCTAGAACTCGATATATCAGGAGTTCATCGAGATGTCAAGAAATTTTGCATGAAGAATGTAAGATCTGTGGAAAATCCATCTTGAACTATTCAAGTTATTGAAAAAACGAACTGGATGGAATATCCTCACTTAAAAGGGGTTCCGTTCCATAAATTCCAAAGACGCCAAATGGTTCTCTTAGGCCAAGACAATATCCGACTTACTGTGATCATAGGTCAAGGATCTGCGAGCTATTTTTACTACTTCAAATATTCTCAAGTCAAAAACTCTACCAAAGGAAATTTTTTCGTGTTGGATTATATAGTTCACCTATTTTCTCAGGGTACTATTCCAACAAAATTCAAATATCGTATTTTTCACATACAATTCATGAATCCCTCAGCCTGGATACCTGCTAAATGTGCATCCATGCAGATTATTTCTTTCGAAGAACAACGTTTGAGAAGTCATACAGTATTTCTTAGGTCAAAACCTCTCAAGGATACAATTCCGTGATCAAAAAGCATTTGAGAAATAAATGAAAATTTGGCATAATATAAAATAAAATAATATTATAGAATGATTTTATTCTTTGAAATTAAAGAATTTGTGAATAAAACTTTATTCTAGATTCGGAAGTAACAATAATAAGAATCCTTAATCCTTGAAGTTAATTTATTCGAGATGCCAAAAACGTTTAATTAAAATTACAAAAATCGTTCAGAAAAATCAACACACATGGGAATAATTTATATTCGGAGAACCGTTCTTTTCAACCGAAAATCGCAGCTTAAAATAGCAAGATCAATTGATTGGTGAACAATTTTAATGCATAACTCAAAATAATGAAAAAAATAAACGGGTATAATAATGAACTGATAGATGAAATACTCTCTAAAAAATTCTACTCAAGATCTATTCGCAATGTTTGTCCTATCACAGAAACAGATAATCAAAATTACAGAGTACTTCAAACCAGCAAAAAAGGTAGATTCATTTTTAAATAGACAAGATATATAATAAATATAGAATGAGTAAAACGTAAGGAAGGTATGTTTGAATGTTTTAGACGATGTAGTAACTTGATTACTTATATTTCGGACGTCCATCATCTTAATGGTTGAAATATTTCTATCTCTTTCAAATTTTTTCACAACGTTTCACTTGCTTGAATCCGCAATCGTCTTCTGCTGAATAGTGACAAAATCAGATGCCACGCGACCTTTTATAGGTCTATAATTAAGAGTAATTACGCGCGGTCTTGTGGCGCGCGTGGTTTCGCGCTTTTTCTCCCTCCAAAACGGTCCATGAGCGGTTTCCATACGTTTTTAATTTCCACGCTTGGTTGACTGAAGGCACCATTGGCTTCTATGTAGGGGGTTTCCATAAATTTCCTTTTGAACCAATGTTCCTCTCTATGAAGAACACTAGCTTCGTCCCAGAGAATTCGGTGGTGTTTTGTCCAGGCGTGGTCAGCAATTCCCGATTTTGATGTTTCCCCTCGTTGAGTTTTTGTGTTCGGCTATTCTCACTGATAATGACCTCTTGGTCTCTCCGATATAGGAATCTCCACATTCACATGGGACTTTGTAAATACAGTTTTTGCTGGATTCTGTTGTGTTCTTTGGTTTCGTCTTGGTGAGGAAGCTTCGTAAGGTACTGCCGGATTGAAAGCAACTCTTGATGTTGTATTTATTTCCGATCCTTCTGATCTTCTCGGAGATACCCCTGATATAGGGAAGAATGAGAACGGTGTTTTGTGGTCTTTCTTCGGTTGTCTTGGTCTTTTCGAGTTGTTTCCGAACTTCTCCTATGAGCTTCTCGGAGTATCTGAGAAGATCAGAAGATCAGAAGAATCGGAAATAAATACAACAACAAGAGTTGCTTTCAATCCGGCAGTACCTTACGAAGCTTCCTCACCAAGACGAAACCAGAGAACACACCAAAAACTGTATTTACAAAGTCCCATGTGAATGTGGAGATTCCTATATCGGAGAGACCAAGAGGCCATTATCAGTAAGAATAACCGAACACAATAAGTGGACTAAACGAGGGGAAACATCAAAATCGGGAATTGCTGACCACGCCTGGACAAAACACCACCGAATTTTCTGGGACGAAGCTAGTGTTCTTCATAGAGAGGAACATTGGTTCAATAGGAAATTTATGGAAACCACCTACATAGAAGCCAATGGTGCCTTCAGTCAACCAAGCGTGGAAATTAAAAACGTATGGAATCCGCTCATGGACCGTTTTGGAGGGAGAAAAAGCGCGAAACCACGCATGCCACAAGACCGCGCGTAATTACACTTAATTATAGACATATAGAAGGTCGCGTAGCATCTGATTTTGTCACTATTCACCAGAAGACGATTGCGGATTCAAGCAATTGAAACGTTGTGAAAAAATTTGAAAGAGACAGAAATCTTTCAACCATTAAGATGATGGACGTCCGAAATATAAGTAATTAAGGAAGGTATATCAAGGTGTACTCACGAACATTATATAGAAAACAAATTCAATCATCTCTAAATAATTTTTCAGAAGAAAATCTCACTTTTGGCAAAGCATTTAAAATTTCACATATAGAAAATGAAGGATTGAAGTTGAATCATTTAGAACTATTAGAAGTTATTAGAATTCGAAATTCAAAGATATTGCTTAACGAACAACCTAATTCGAATAACTCACATTTGTTGAATTTATTTTCTTGGCAGTAATATAGGTAAAATTGGGTGAATTTAGTGATTAAATAAAGTTTGTAAAGATCGAATCGATTTCGATGTAGTTTGTACAACTACTATGGGTCTTCATCAAGTAAGTAAGTCAGTGAGAAACATTAGAGTACTGCTGTATAAATAACGTCTTTTTCCAACTAGAAACTAATCTATTTCCAGAAGATTCTTTGGAAAATGAAAGTTTTTATTGTTTCATAAACTATCCGCAGTCCCTTGTATGTTTTGTCTCTAGAATAGGAGTAATATTTCAGTATTTATCCGCATTGAAATCGCATGACGAACTCTCTATCGTGCATAAACATTACTCCAAAATTCAACATACCTTTACTGCCTGACATAATTGCCAAATTTACTGCCCAATTCTCATTAAGACGGACAGCCATATCATCGTAATCACCTAATCAAAATTATAAAAATGTTATGAGAAAATCCGCGCTTTCTTCCTTCAAAACAATGCCTGTTTAGGAACACGGAATCTAGAGAAATTCCTGAGCGCATTATATCATTGAGCGTAACGATCAACCATTGTGCCTGCGGACCATCAAGGATGTTTTCTAAACGTACACATCCTTCCGTAATTTCGTATGCAGAAAACGCAAAACAGGTTGAACGCGTTTGTTGTCGCTTTTCACGACAAATCCGAGTAGAAAGCGAGAAAAAGTGTATTATTATACACATTTTTTATGCAAGCGACGTAATTGGTAATAGCCATCTTATCTAAAATATTTACATGTTTCTGCAGGGGCAATTATATTTGTTTCCTTTGCGTTAATGATATCTGCATCGAGCTCGTTAATGGCTAATAACTGTTTTTGGGTAACGGCGTTGGATCATTTGAATGCGATCACGTTGCGTGAGACAATTGAGGAAATCCTGAAACGGGCAAAGACATTTTTTATCGGCGCTTTTGCAAAGTTTGCTCGAGAACATATATTTCAACATCGAGACATAGAAAGGTCTGGAGATCGAACTCAACATTCTGAATTACCATTATCAAAATTTTCAATATATCACACTCGTGGATGAATCAATAATTCTAGTGGCTTAACTTAAGAAAACAAAATAATATAATGAATTAGGTATGAAAGCAGAGCTGAGCAGTACTAGGTAGAAATACCCCAATATTGCACTCTAAGATATATTTCTGGTACTCTGTACCCGGATATTTTCAAAAAAGTACCAGATACGCGTCTTTTATGCCAGTACTTTTTTTCGACTAGTTTTTCTTTATGCAACGAAGTTTACATTGCATTTATATTATCTTCCCAAAAATAAGGACTTCTCCGTAGATGCTTTGAAATATATCGCGATTGGCGCTGCTGAGAAACTAACCACCCTTGATAATTGCGAATAATCAGGGAGGTTCAAGATGACTTTTATGATTTCAAAGAATCCATCCAAATAAATCATAAGAACACAGTCTCAATAAGTGAGTCAATCTGCTACCAAAAACGAAGCAGTGAAAATTTACAAAATAGATCTTGAACTGAATACAATTCCTGATGAGATAAGAGTGAGTTCCTTGAATGATTATCCCATCATTGAAAGAGTGAAGAGGTTGTTATCATTCGTCAGCAGACCTCGGCCATATGACCTGACTGACGACACTTCAAACATTGTCATTAGGAATCGATCAGAGGTAACCAGTTGTTGCTGGCATTACTTATTTTTTTTAGTATTCATTAAAGAAGACAACTGATAAACTTCTTTGTTCATTTTTCTACTCATGAAATGATTAACATAGAGTGCAAAAAATGCTAAAGTTATATTGCAATACTCGGAGAAAACCCAATATGCACTGAAAAGATATTTTTTCTGAAATCGTTCAAGAATGCCCACTTTCTCGGAGCAACTGCAGGCCTCAAAATACAGTATATACAGTAAATACAGTAAATACAGTATTTTAGTCTGTTGCTAAGCAACGAACTTTCCCGGGCCGTTTTCGGACCTAAACGGTACGGGAAAGTACTTTCCCGTATCGAAAACGATACGGGAATATTTTTGCCGGCTTGTTTACATTTTAGACAGTTATTAAATTCACGCAAACAGTATGTAGAATTCCTTTTTGATATTGCTAGACTTCAATGCTTGTTGGCCTCGGCTTAACGCCTCGGCCAACAATTTACATTGTCGTCCGGGAATGAATTGCTTTTACTACTAGATACACAATATACTATTCTTTGATTATTTATGGAATTGCCATATATTATTGCTTAGAAAGAACTCCTGAAATTCTAGTATTTATTCGAAGTATTCACTGTATTGGAAGTAACTGGTACCCAGTATACGGGTACAATTCATCAGTGCCTGGCCCAGCTCTGTATGGGAGCATATTATAATTATCTCAAATTCAGGTTAAATATACTCAAAGATGTTTCTGGGGTTCGTCTTGGAGCCTCGATATACTCCAATAAGTAGTTTAACACTTTTTCTATCCACAAGATATAGGTCAGTATTCGATGATTTTGTTTGTTTATACCAAAGAGATGACGTTTCATTTGTTTTGAAATTTTTCTGAAATTTTGCAAAAGAAGGCAGTAGTACAAATCATCAAAAATTGTTAGTTTGGTTTTTACAATTATTTAGAAAACGGTATAATATGAACATATCCTCCAACGTACACGCCTTAGTTCTAAATCAATGATCATTTCCATGATAACAAAGTTTGCGCTGATGTGTAATTGAATTTCCGCCTCCCATACAAATAGAAAAATAACATTTTACGAAAAATTGAAAATGGAATCTCCTCTGTTTTTACACATCTTATACAAGAACACTAACAATTTATTTATTTATATATTCATTCAGCCTCACTACAGAAAATAGAATCCATTTGTGGTAGTTCAGTACATGGCAATAACCAGTAAATGTCGAATATTAGAATAGACGTACAACATCCAAATATAAGAAGTATGAAAAACATTGAAAGTTTCATTTATCACTATTTATGATGATCTAGCACAAAATAACGGCTCATCAATCTATCAATATACAGAGTGACTGATTTGAAACTGAAACACTCCTCTAAAATGTTTAATTATTATCCACTTCAATTTATTTTTTAATGGATTGAGCTTCGATTAATAATAATAATTTTTATTGACCTTTGGTTGCCATATAAAAATGAATAAGGTACGTCAGTTGATAAATAAATAAAGTTGGTGTATATAGTACGATACAACATATAACAGAAAATAACGTTACCATGACAATGTCATGACATTATAATTGATATAAATAAAATATTCAAGAGAAATCCAATATATTGGTATAGTTTAGTGCCATAAATTTGAAATTAAATTAAAAATTTCAAGCCCTTATTTATTTCATCGCCAAAATCCAAAAATAAATTAGGAATAAAAAATTACCACGTCACTGGACTTTACTTTAAAATGGGTGTAACCGGAATTTCACAAAAATATATTGACTCCTAACAGAAATGTATGGCTTTAATAATTATTTTCTGTTCTGATTTTGGTTATACTGATTTGAAAGAATAACAAATCCAGTGGCGTAGTTAAATTTATTTTGAAAGGTTGCTAACACAATTTTTGGAATACTGAGTCGAATCGAAGAAGACCCTAACATCTCGATTTTATTTCAAAGATGGTATAATAGAACGGTATAAAAGAGCTATAGAAGCTCTTTTCGATGTCAAAAAATTGTTTGAATCGGACAACAAAAAAAAAAGTCACAGTGGTACCACGCTTTCAAATGTGTCACTGAGTGTACCCAAAGGCATAGCATGTGCGAGTAAAGTACTGCTGATTATATATTTTTTCCTTCTCATCTCTAAATTAGTCTTATTTTAATGGTTTAGTTGAAAAACAGCACTTGCAGACACGCCGACTCTTCATCTCTTCAATATCTTTCAAGTTCACAGTGTATTGTATTTGATATTTCATATTACTGATGATGAATGAAGTCGATTTATGTTTATTATTATTATTATCATCATTATTTTCCAGGCACCAGCAAAGTACCACTACGACTACGCCGTCCACGATCTCCACACCCACGACATCAAGTCGCAATGGGAGACCAGGAATGGAGACAAAGTCAAGGGGGAGTACACAGTGGTGGAACCAGACGGTTCGAGAAGGATAGTGTCGTACACATCTGACAAGCACGTTGGTTTCAATGCTGTGGTGAAAAAAGTCCACGATTACTAACATAAAGAAATATAATTAATTTTTTCAGTGATCCCCATCAGTATTTTCGCACATTATTCGCGGATTCTAAAATTCATTTCCGGAAGAGACAATATCACAAAAATTAGTACCTTGGTTTCTACTGGAAATGGATTCGAGAATTCCAGACATTATTTCTCGTTCAGTTTTTTCATTTGCCATAATGTCACAGTAATCTATGTACACAATGTATGCAGATACTCCTTCTTTGTGTTCATTGTCTCATCTACGTACCCCACATTTTATTTTCTTTTAATTTATATAGTTTTAATTGAGTGAGTTGATACTCGAGTATTATTTTGTATATAGGCTTTATGTTATTCTACCTGCTTTGAATAAAATGTTATTTTTTGATTGAGTTTTATGATTTCTTCCAAAAAACGTGATCAAAACTGACACAGGTAATTCATCATCAGGGCAGTGGTGCGTCTAGGATTTATGGCCCCTCCCGCGAGAATTGTGCCAGGCCCCTTGTTTTCAGGTGAATCTCTACTAATTTTGTTGTGAAAATATGCGTTCTACTTCTATGCTATAATAAATAACAACTTCTCAGAAAACTGGGAGAAATTATATTGAAATCTCCAAACAAACGTATAATTCTTCAAAATAATATGAAATATAATAAAAAATAAAGGAACAAACTGAGATCATTAGAAAAGTAGGTACATAAAATATGATCCAAAAATGAATACAGTATCAAAATTTCTCGGAAATAATCATTGAATATAATCATAAGTAATTTAAATTTAGTGAAAATCTCTTTTTCTTGCCGTCCCATCTGCAAATTCGTTTATAAAAACTGATTTTTCCATTGCAGCTGCTTCTTCTGCTTCTATGGATAATATTGCAATAATATTGGATAGCATTGCGATTTGTTCCATTAATAATTTTTAATGATTTTCAACTTGGAAAATGACCTTTCAGCAGAGGCCACAGGTAAGATCAGAAATAGTAACAGGGATGTAATTACTTTTTTAGAGATAAAAGTGAAATTATCTCGAGAGGAAAAGTTAAAGATAAGTCACAGGGGTATAACTTCTGTAGGTTTTCAGATGATCTCAACAAATCTTCTTCCTACATTTCAACTAGCAGTTTTGGATTAAGGAAGTTGAACTTGCTGACAGTGGTATTCATGGCTTCAAATCAATTTTTGATTTGGCAGAGAACGGTGTAAAGAGTCTTATAGTAAATGTTTACTTTGAGGAAATGTTCTTTTTCAGAAAATAAATATTGTGTATTAATTGGGTTCCCCAAAAATGTTTTTCGATTCGGAACGCATTCGGCTGGACTAGGCTGGCTTGCGACAAATAATAACGTGCACACACTGCTCATAGAGGGTAAATATTTGCAGCACATCACAGTAAGAGTCGAAGATAGGAGAATATATTCTGAAAACTTATTCGCGTGTGGAAATGTTATCAAGCACCTTACGAGAATAACAATTTCATACATTATGCTACCACTCCGGCGTGGGCCCTCCGGGCCCCTGCAACGTCCGGCCCCCCGCACAGCCGGGTTTCACGGTATAGTAGAACCGCCACTGCATCAGGGTTTGGTAATTATTTTGAAAATTTCAATGTTGTACTAGAACAAAACTTAGAACTCTGCTTTTTTGTCGAGTTGGTGAAAAACAAAGCAAAAAACAATGGTTAACCAAAGGAATTCGCAAATCCTGCTTGCATAAAGTCAATTGAAAGCGGTCTGTAGAGAATTAGTTTAAAAAAATACTGGTATATACTGAGAAAAGTTATAGCCGAAGCTGAAGTGTTTTTTTCGGAAAAGGAAATTATATCCGGCGATAACAAAATAAAAAAATAAAAATATTAAATAGAGAAACAAAAAAAGGCATTTCATCAAAAAAATCTCTAAAAATTCCGGAAGGCGAGGACTTCAACTGATTCATGAATAACTACAATGTTTACTTCTCAAATGGAGTAGAGACCTATGGGGAAATGAATGAAAATAAAATCAGGGCCTATTTAAATAATAGAGGCGAAATTCCTACTTAGACCTATATGGTTAAAGATCATTGCAAAATGTACGGCATCAATTCCACAATATATTTAACACATAAAATGATTTTCAGAAATTAAGCAGTCTAAAAATTATGGTTAATATAACATAAATAATCTTATATTGTTCAAAGATGATAAATTCCTTTACGGCAACTGGTTTTTGGACATAATGTGAATAAATATTATTGTTTTACGTAATAGCCATATAATTAATAGAAATAAATAAATATAGGGATAAATAAAAAACGAAATTCATATAAGATTTTTGAAATGCACTGTGATTTATTAGAGATGTGATTTTTTTAATATTACTGCTTTAATAATTTCTCAAACATCTCAAAAACAACTTATGCTGTACATTTTTAATTTGAGGTTCTCTCACAGCTGATAAGATACTTGTAATCACATCTTGCTTCTTAGCATACTTCACGGTGGATTCAATTCACCGTGGAATTTCTTGTCTTTATCCATAATTATAAACTAACGAAAATGATCTTATAACGATTTTGAAATAATTCTACAATAATTGAAATTGTTACTATACAGGGTGGGTCACGGTCGATGGTACCTTAGACGTTTACGGAGAACGGGACATAGGATCGTTCTGAAAATTTGGTTTCTCAAGTAGTTGCTCTTGGTCTATCGATCCAAAATATTTTCATCAACGCAGCGTTGCCGCTTATACCAGAAAGTGGCAGCATCTTCGTTATTTCAAATGGGTCACCCTGTATATTACCACATTTTTGAACTTGTCATTCTTTTCTGATTATTTCTGCCTCATCCACCCCTATACCTATCTCTAACAGTTTTTGAGATATTGGTTATTTTCCATATTTTTTATCCAAAACAGCTCGAATTGAATGTTTATTTCTGCGGTATTTGGATTCTTAGGAAGTTGTAATTTTGTGTTTAGTTCATCAAGATAATGTACATTGATTCTGTATAGAGAAGTTTGTTCTGCCTCATACAGGGTCGTTCAAAATTCATGATCTTACTGCTAGAAACGAAAAGGGTTGAAAGTGCGTTTTTTTAAATGGAACATCCTGTATATTATGAAATATCCGGAAAGATGACTGAATTCCCTTCGAATTGATATAACATGTTCCCATACCTAAACAGACAGAATTCCGAGATAATAGCAATTATCACTTGTAATCTCCCAAGTGCTTGAATTATTGCCGGAAATTTTTCGAGTACATGATTTTTTTTGAAAATTCTTGTTCGAGATAAATTTACGTCAAATAATTCAAGCACGAGGGGGATTCGGTAAGAAAATTTCACACCGAGAAATGAAAATCATCCAACAATTCATAAGAAATAACTAACGATGGTTTCACCTGAACTATTTATAACCACTGAAATATTGATATGTAAAATACTTACAAAATACTACAAAATTTTCATCAATAAATATGTTTAAATTTGGAACAAAAAAAATAAAAAAGTTATGTTCCAATCGTGTATTGAACCATCGACCTAGCGACTCATAGGCCGCAACACTACCGCTGAGCTACGGGATTTATGATAAAAACTTGTGACAAATGGTGTATTGAACTTCTTCTGAAATACGATTTCAGAATTGACAATTTCTGCAATAATCGTGGAGAAAATATTTTCAGACACATTCCAAATATCTAGTAAATACATAATTATCTCCTTTCATATGAAAACTAGACCTTCATTTGTACATTGAAGCAAAATATCAACTTGTCACATGTCAAATGTTTGACAGAAAAATTTCCTCTTATTAATTTCGCCCAGGGTAGCCAGGAGGATAAAATTTCCGGAAATTTTTAGGGTTGCCATGGTATCTAAACAAGAACGAATTTTTTTATTGGCTACAGAAGTGAGGTGTGAAATTTTCAAAAAAAATCGATTTATTTTTCTCATATTCATCTAAGGTGGCTATTAAATGTCATGATGGTACATGACATTATGAAAATTTGAAAATTAGTGCACTATTAATAATAACGTTGTGTGTTTCTTAACGAAAGTGACTCAAAAATAATTGAAATGGAAGGAAATAACTATTCAAACGAAGTTCTGATGAAATTGTTTATTCTTCATGGAAAATGTGAGGAAATTATAGCAAGAACGTGCAGAAAATTCAATGAAACGTACCCTAATTTACAACCAATGAACAAAAGGAAGTTTGTACGATTACAACATAATTTCATTAATTATCTGTCAAAAATTAGAAAATGTTCACAATAAATTTTCAAAATGCCGACCATTGGGTTCCAAACATTTCAAAATCCGGGTATTTGGAGATATAGTTGTAGCATTCCTTATTTCACTGGCATCTAGCATTTTTTTTGTTCCAAATTTAAACACATTTATTGATAAAAATTTTGTTAAGTATTTTACATATCAATATTTTAGTGGTTATAAATAGTTCAGGTGAAACCATCTTTAGTTATTTCTTATGAATTGTTGGATGATTTTCATTTCTGCTCGGTGTGAAATTTTCTTACCGAATCCTCCTCGTGCTTGAATTAATTGCCGTAAATTTATCTCGTTCTTGAATTTTCAAAGAAAATTCATGTACTCGAAAAATTTCCGGCAATAATTCAAGCACTTGGGAGATTACAAGTGAAAATTGCTATTATCTCGGAATTCTGGCTATTTAGGTATAGGAACATGATATATCAATTCGAAGGGAATTTAGTCATCTTTCGGAATATTTCATAATATATAGGATGTTCCATTTAAAAAAAACGCACTTTCAACCCTTTTCGTATCTAGCAGTAAGATAATGAATTTTGAACGACCCTGTATAACGCAGAACAAACTTCTCTATGCAGAATCAATGTACATGATCTTGATGAACTAAACACAAAATTGCAACTTCCTAAGAATACAAATACCGCAGAAATAAACATTCAATTCGAGCCATGTTTTGGATAAAAAATATGGAAAATCACCAATATGAGGCAGAAATAATCAGAAAGGAATGGCAAGTTCAAAAATGCGGTAATATATAGGGTGACCCATTTGAAATAACAAAGATGCTGCTACTTTCTGGTATAAGCGGCAACGCTGCATTGCTGAAAATAATAAAAATTGGACAAAAATATCGTAGGCGTAGAAAAGCTATAGTGTACAACTAACATGAAATACGGCACTCGCTTTCGGTTCATATCATAAGTTTCATACTAGTGAAAAATCAGTATAATTTCATGCTTGTTGTACAATATACTAATTTCATTCATATAGAACTTTTTTTGTGCGTTTTTCTTGATTATTGCTATACTCACCAGTGAAATATATTCATGCCGTAATAAACGAATTAACTACCGTAAAATTAACTTTTCCAGAAAGAAAGAAATTTTCCTAGGGCAGTCACATGTTTCATGAAAAATTTACAGCATAACAAAAAATTACATCCTTTCATAAAATAGTACTCAGATTATTGAATTTGGTGTTGTAACAAATATACTATACTATACTAGTTAGGGTTAGGGGGTTGCTTGCGGGGCTTCTCACCCCTGTACCGGCAAATATGTACGGCGTTTTTAAAAAATATTCCACGTAATTATAAAAATTTAATTATACAAATGCAGTACACTAATAAATCAGCTGAATTGTCTCTTTTATTCTTATTCGAATTGGAAGCCGAATGATTCGAGAATAGCACCCTTGGGCTTGTAGTCTATAACGTTCGCATTCGGATTGGCTACGGAATTAGGCATTACAGTCTGAACGGTGAAATAGAAATCTCTCCGAAATCATCCCCATTTCTTTCTGACTTTGTAATTCATCTCAATCACACTATACGTCGTATCTATCACCCTTCCCCCATTTTTCGGATAAAGTCCGGTGATTGCATCACAAAATAGTGGACGTAAAATAATTGCCATAAAGTCCCGCAACGCCCACACATCCTTACAACGATTACGTTCGCCACAATTCTAGAATAGAATAGTTAGTTTCTTGCCACTTTCTGATTAATGAACCGTAAGAAATCGGATATGTGGCTGAAAGATACGGGTATCGGGGATTGCGTAAGGTCCATTTGCATGTCGACTCCGCAGCAATAAAGCAGCGAACTGGGAACTTTAATTGGGATCGCGGGCTCTAATTTCCTCGAACACGAAATCGCATTACAGATATGGTCAGTGTGTGTTGTACGAAACCTTCGATGTCGAACGGGTCGCATAAATAAAGAGGTCTGATGGTGGGTAAAGGTATAATTAGTACACATTGCGTATTGCTACGAAGGCGTAGAAGGGCCACGGGTTTTCTATCTTGGATCTCGAGATCCCGACTTCTATCTGAGGATCTTGAGATCCTGACTTCTAAGTCGAGATCCCGACCTCAATATTGGAATCTCGAGATCCCGAAATATATTTCAGAATCATGAGGTCCAGAATTTCATCACGGGATCTGATTTGATTTCTTCCTCCAAATCGATCAAAGTGTGGGTACTATTTTTTCCTGTCGACATATAGAATCTGAGGAAAAAATGTTGAACAGGTCCAACAAGGACTATTGATAATATTTGTTACCGAAAGATTTTGATCGGGATGGGATGTCTTTAATGAAATTAATCACCAACCTCTCGTAAGAACACCTTCACTGAATTCAAAGATTTTAGCCAAAATCCAGACTGGATGTCATGATCTCGAGACCCCGAGATAGAAGTCGGGAATCCTACTTAGATGTGAGGATCTTGAGTTTCTGAGATAGAAGTCAGGATTTTGGCTATAATCTTCTCATTCAGTAACATGAAAGGAATGTCAAAGGGGTCTATTGACTATGGCTATCCTGTGAACATCGGGCTATCCTTTATGAAATTAATCACCAATCTGAAGAGCTCTCTCATGGGTCCAACTTCGTCAATAGCCCTTTTTCACGTTCATTTCATATCACTGAATTCAAAGATTATAGTAAAAAATTACAACTTAGATGTCAGGATCTCGAGATCCTAAGATAGAAATAGGGATCCCGATTAAGATGTCAGGATTTAGAGGGATCTTGGGATGGAAGACAAGATCAAAAAAGAACAGTGTCCCTTCTAAGGCCTTCGGATATTACTGAGGAGAGCAAAATTAGCTATAAACACATTTTCTTTCTGGTTCAAATGCATCTCTTATCAAATAAAAATAAGTTATGATCATTCACTATTTTTTTACATTTTTTGTGATGAATTTGGATTCAAAGTTGGATTTGCGAATACTCCCAAAAAAGGTCTCACATCTGAATTGATGAGTACATGTTTAAATCAGGTCAACAATAAAACTAATTGCATAACGTAGTACTCTTACTTTTGCGGTTTTTTGAGAAAATAATGAAAAACATTTAAATGAAAAAAGGTATACAAAAATTATTAATTATAGTAAACTGAATGCATTTGCTAACAATGACTATTGGTCAGAAATTCATAATACAAAATATGATTTAGATAAGGCAGAAGATATTTTTAATAATGAATTAAAGGTAAACGGAATAATAATATTAAAACGAAAGAGAATAGAAAGAGAAATGGAGAGTGGGCGGTTGTTTATTTTCTGGCAAAATTCATTAAATCAATATGGCAGCTCCAAGATGGCGGACTAGTTTCGTAATTATGGTCAGATTTTTAGGGTCGGAAAATATGATTTTTTGTCAAAATTCATGACTGATTATCCTTACACATATCTTTAATGTCAAAATTGACAAACGTAATTTATTCAATTCCAAAGACGGAGATAATTTTTTAATACAGTAACCTAACCTAACTGCATTGTCAACATTTAAAATTGAGATACAAAATTTTCCTATAAACTTATAACGTGTTTTCAATAAAATTCAGTTCTCTTTATACTTGAAAGATTATTTTTTTCCTAATTGACGATGTAATGAACTTTCCCTAACTAGTTAGGAAAAGTGAAACATTTCCTAACTGGCGATAGAAAGTAGGACATTATAACATTCACGGCAGTTTTGAAAAGTGTCACTTTGTATGTCAAAATCAGATACAGGATTACTCGCCTTCATTTGAATGAGTGTTATTTTAATGGAAGTTATTTGCATTTCTGATATTATAGTCATGTAATTTTGATTTTTTGTGACCTGACTATTACTTTTTCGTGATTGTTTTGTCTATTTGTATGCAAGTTTTGCTCTTTCAAATTTTATTAGTTTTACTAACGAAAAATTTTGAGTATCCTTATACAGGGTGTATCTAAATAACACCGAAAAAATCAAAGGGGTGATTCTGTGATGAAAATTAATGTGAGTGTTTGGTATAAAATTTTTTGAAAAAACCCTCCCCGGAAAAGTTACACCCCTTCGAAAATTAAAAAACAAAATGGTTTTTCTTTTTAATTTTCCCTGTATATCAAGCTAAAGACACGAAACTTGGTAAACATTATCTGTCAATAAGAGTACACTTTTTGAAATTTTTTCAACCCAGAAGTATGCTTAGAAGGGGTTGATTATTTCAACCCCTAAGATATTTTTTCTTACAACTTTTTTTTAGATGAAATTTTTTTTTTAAAAAGGTATGACTGAAAAGCCCAATTCATTGACTAACTTTTTTAACTCTACAAGTTTTTTCTAAAACTTGAGCATTTACGAGAAAAAATATATAATGCAATGCATTTTCAAAAAGATGAGCTAACGCGAGTGTATTTTGCGTCAAGTCTAGTGGCCTGTGCTTTGCATAAAAACATTAATACTGACACTAGGATTGTGTAGTATCATTTTCTGTCACCCATCTTATTGTTTCACAAGTTTTATGATTGTGTATTGTAGGAAATATTAGTTGATTGAAAATATGAATGCATATTTGAATTTGGAAATGGCAGATATGCATTTTACATACGGTCGTGCTAACGGTAATTCATTGGAAGCGCAAAGACTTTATGCTGAACAGTACCCACAGCGTAGACTACTCCATCATACTACGTTCACAACTATTCACCGACGCTTGCGGGAACGTGGTAATTTTGAAAAAAGAAGTTATGATTCTGGTCGTACTAGAGAAGTTAGAACTGCAGCTGTAGAAGAAGCCGTACTTAATTCAATTGAAGAATTCCCAGAAACTAGTACCAGGAGAATAGCTCGTGTCCTACATGTAAGCCATTCCGTTGTTTTTTAGAATTTTACTACTATTGATTCTTCCGTCTCTGATTTCTCTTCTATTTTTCATAAACCTCTCAATATCTCTTTCTCTGTATCCATTAGAAAGAAGAGCGTTTTTTAGATGTTTCAGTTCATCTTCCAGGTATTCAGGTTCGCAAATTCTTCTAGCTCGATCAACTAATGTCTTGATTACACCGTATATACCGTATGCCCCAGACGTCTTTCTTTTCGAGAAATGAGAACGTCTAAGAATGTCAGTTTCTTCTTCTCATTTTCAATTTCCATGGTAAATTGAATATTCGGGTGTATGTCATTGATATGGTTAAGGAAAGACGTCTGGGGCATTCGGTATATAGAAAACCAACACACACTGATCGATATCTCCACAATACCTCAAACCATCATCCGTGCCAAAAACAAGGTGTAATCAAGACATTAGTTGATCGAGCTAGAAGAATTTGCGAACCTGAATACCTGGAAGCTGAACTGAAACATCTAAAAAACGCTCTTCTTTCTAATGGATACAGAGAAAGAGATATTGAGAGGTGTATGAAAAATAGAAGAGAAATCAGAGACGGAAGAATCAATAGTAGACCAAATGACTGTCCATCCAGTGAATCAAGTAGTAGTCAAACCAACACCGAAAAAAGAAAAGCATTCTTACCATATGTTCCCAGAGTTACAGATCGTATCGGCCGTATTCTAAGAAAATATGAGATTAAAACCGTTTATAAACCACTTTAGATCAGCGAAGGACAAACGAGACGTACTATGCTCTTCTGGGGTTTATCGCATTCCATGTTCCTGTGGCAGCGTTTATATCGGAACCACGAAACGCTCCGTTAAAACAAGAATCAAAGAGCACAAGGCTTGCTGCCGGTTAGGGCACACACAGAAATCCGCTGTCGCAGAACATACTCTCAACAACGATAACCATAGAGTGAAATTTGAAGAAACCCAAGTCATCTCTTCAACATCTGCCTATTACCCAAGACTCTTCCGGGAAGCAATTGAAATCCAGAAACACCACAGCAACTTCAACAGAACCGAAGAAGGACTACAATTGAACAAGGTTTGGCTTCCAGTTCTCAAAAATGCTCAATTAGCTCCCTACCCACAAAATAACGGTACGAACGATTCTATGATGTTTGCTAACGCTATGGATCAATCAGATGTAAGAACGTCAAATCACAGGTATTTATTGAGACAACGTATAACAAATGTCAAGCATTTGACAGCGACTACAGAAAGCGAAAATTTTTAAAATAACTCTTGAAAATGCTAACCACTCGTGTTGGCGAAATGTCGAGTTCTTCTCTGAACACACGTCGGCCTTACAACCCGAAGAACCACCATGTAAGTGACGATGGCCGCGAAAGTCTTTCACAATTTATCAGTTACTGCTGATTGTGTATTTGAATTTGGCATGAAAGCGTATTGAAATTTATCAAAACCAGAATTAGTCACTTGTTCTTTCGATAAGTTTTAAAAAATTTTGGAAAAAATATTTAGCTATTGGGCGAAAGTTACAAACATTATTCTTTTCTCCCCTCTTGAAAATTGGTTTGTTTCATTATGTTGTTTTTGAGGTAACTTGGAAAGACAATATCTTAAATGCATTTATTAATAATAATAAGTAGACTAATTAGGTCAACTGCAACTTTGAAGTTTTTTGATCTTCACCAGGAGCAATGTTATCATTTCATGAATGACCTAAAATACGTTTTAAAAACATAGATTTTAGTTGCGAAGGAAACCACAGAAATATTGAAAGACTGATTCTAGAATCTCTGGGTCATTCTAGATTGCAATCTGATTCTGAAAAATTATTATTATTATATTTCAACTGTCACTGATAATTAGATAGCTTACACATTTTCGCCGATTGAGCTATATCACTCGCAACGAGTTTCGATGCTGACAAACATTGTCCATCGGTTACATTTGTGATTACGCCGTACAATTAACGTTGCATTATTATGCAAGATCCAACAATTAATAAGAACGCGTTAATGTTACATTACCCGACTGTTTCAGCTCAGTAATTCGTTTAGTTCCTAATAATTATAATTCTATCGCAGTACATGCACACTCGACATTTTGTTCTGCATGCCTGGATTCTGTATGCCGTGTCAAAATTATCGACCTAATGAATCGAGTTGCATAAGGTGTCGAACATAATCGTTGAAATTTTCATTGTGCAGTTTGGAAATAGCACAAGTTGACGTTTTTGAGCGACTTTAATTCGAAAAATTATTAGTGCAGCAAGAGCTCACTCTTGTGGCAATCTCTAAAAAAAGAAGTTCACCGAAACATTCGTTAGTTTCGATTATATCATTCAAGTTTCATCAGATGAAACTGACAGAAAACTAATTACTTATACGCTTTTAATGGATTGGATGAGTTATATTATTATTGAAATTTCTCATGACTATATTGATTATTTGAGAAAAAGTAAGGATTTCAAGATATTCAGAATTAATATTAATTGTGGAGTTCCTCAAGGATAACAGTGATACACAGCGAAACATAATGATACACACAAAAGGTAAGGGTTAGCCTGAGGCTATCTTCCACCCTTCCTGCAGTTTTAATTTTACAACGGATTCGAGTAAATTCGTAAATAAATTTGCGTGAATTTAAAATTTTGTGTAAAATTTCAAAAACATTTTTTTTATTGTGACATAAAGAATACAAGAAGATAAAAATGAATAATTATGAAAATATGCAAATAATAAAAACAAATAGTTATAACTAGTCTGATATACTTGATAACAGAAATCTTTTCAGTTGAGATTTCATTTGAATAATTGATAAATTGTAATATGATATATATTTATTCAGATGAGATGGTGCCAAATAAGAAAAGCATCCTTCATATTTGGATGTAACATGATGTGGAATGCTGAAACTATCAGATCTTATGTTCACATTATGGATTTCGGAGCGACGTGATAAAAGATCAAATAAATATTTCGGTGTCTTAGTTTGAAGAAGTTTGAATAAAAACATTGTTATCAGAAACTGAACTCTACAATTTATATTCAATTCATTCAGCCCTATAAGATAGGGGGTTATATGCTCCCTGTATGGTATACAGCAAACGAAGTGCACACAAGCATTCTGAATGCGTTGAAGTTTCTGTCGGTTATATTGTGGTAGAAAATAGTAGTATACTTGGACCTATTCATTTGAAACACTGAATTATCTATACATTTTCAAGAAGAAATCTACAAAAATATTTTAACAAATTGAATATGAATACTAAGGGATAAAAAAATGCATGTACTATTGGGGTATATCAATCAACAATAATTCGCGGTAAAAATATGTATCTCAACTTCTCCATGAATGATGCATTTGTTAATTAACAAATTTTTCTAAACTGAATGTTAACATAAAAACCCGGATAATTATTGAAATAAAACCCTACGATTTTTCTCACTTAGTGAAGTTATCAATGGGCTTACAAATAGATAACCGTTACAAAAATTGTAAAATATTTATTTTGCACTTTTTATTGCCAATTGAAATTTTAAAAAATTAAAAAAAGTAAATAAAAAAAAAATTTTTTTCAATCATCTTGAATGTTTCGATTTCTAAGGATCTAGCTATATTTTTTTGAAAAAATTTTACCACTATACCATTGTTCTAAAAATTATCATAAACAAATACATTGTTTATGGGCAAATCAAAATTATATTGATGAACATTATGATTTTTAAAGAAAAAACTATCAATTAAAAATATTATTTGTTGCTAAACAATGCGTTTGTTAATTAACAATCGTTATTTGCGTATAAATATTGAAATTAAAATAAATGTTCTCTGAAAATCATAATTTTTATTATTCTTTGAGATTCTTGAAATAACAATTTTTCTCAATTTGTATTTGTTTATTTATTTAATAAACAATTTAATAAACAAATAATTTTTTTTCATTTATTTTATTTTAAAACTCAATTATGTAAAAAAATTAAAATTTAAAAATATTATTATCTGCCGTTAAATCATGAGGATTCCAGTACTTAATAATAAAAACTTGTATATTAAAAAAAAACATGGTAAATTTTGTCAAATACCGAATTAGCAGACATGCATTATCTGTATGGGCTTGCTGACGGGAACGCATATGAAGCCAGGCGACTGTATCAAGAGCGCTTCCCAAATAGAATGGTTCCTGATGCTCGAACGATTTCAAACACCCACAGAAGGTTATGTGAAACAGGAAGTTTTGAGCCAATGCATCACTTGAAAGTAGCACATCGGACTGAAAGAACTCCAGCAATTGAGGTAGCTGTTTTAAATTCAGTTGACAAAAATCCTGAAATAAGTACAAGGCAAGTTTCCAATAATTTGAATATTGCCCATAGTCTGGTATGGAGGATTCTCCATGATTATTTATTATATTTCTATCACATTCAACGGATTCAGACTCTACTTTCTCGAGACTTTCCATTACGAGTGAATTTCTGCCAATGGTTTCTCCAAAAAGTTACTGAAAATCTTTTATTTGACAGAGAAATTTTATTCACGGACGAAGCTAGTTTTACCAAAAACAGGATCAGAAATTTTCATAATAATCATTTTTGGGCCGAGGAAAATCCGCATGCAATCGTGGAATCTCATCACCAGGAGCAGTTCTCATTGAATGTATGGGCAGGAATTATTGGAGATTACCTAATTGGCCCTTTTTTACTACGGAGATTAAATGGACATAATTATCGCCGATTTCTGTTGGAAGATGTTTCTATTTTAATGCGAAATCGCATGTGGTGCACGATGGTGCACCTGCTCATTTTAGTGCTCTGGCACTCGAATATTTAAACCAAAACTTCCATAATCGCTGGATAGGTCGTGGGGGAACAGAGTCATGGCCATCTAGATCCCCAGACTTAAATAGTCTCAATTATTTTCTTTGGGAACATCTTAAAACTTTGATGTAAAGTCAACCAATTCAAACGGAGGAAGAATTGCGAAACCGCGTAATAGTTTCCTGTGAAGCCATAAGGAATACTCCAGGGATCTTCCAAAGAGTACGCGAGTCCATGAGAAAGAGGGCTGAAACGTGCATACTTGCAGGAGGCGGACATTTTGAACACTTAATTTGATTTTGGTATATTTTGTTCATAATTAGTTATGTTTTTAAAGATGAAAATGTATTTTTATGTATGCATACTCATTACAAAAACTTAATAATAGTTACCATAAAATTATAAAAATATTGCTTAGATCTTTTGGGTACCACAATTGTGAAATTAAGACTAAGAAAAAAAATCGAATAGGGACAAGCAAATGAATGTATTTTATTTTCTAAATCGAAAACCGTCCTCCAGACGAAAAAAAGACAGGAGACCATTCTTATGAAAAGATAAAGGACAATTGCAAAAATAACATTTATTTGGAAAAAAGACAGTGGCGTATCATTATTTTGATGAAAAATATGACAGGGTATTTTGACAGGGTATGTTAAAGGTGGGATTTCCTAGCGACGTCTAGCGTTCGCGGCCCGCATCGACGTTCAGCAGTAACAGCTGGCCGCGACGATTGTTGGATTTGCTTGAAGCGTCTGGCGTCCACGTTTTTGTATTGAAATTATACCTCCAGTGCGTTTTGTGTTCTGGTTCAATGCAGTTTAAAATTGAAAATTGTTTGTTGTCATAATGAATGGGAATGTTCTAGCAGCATTAATGTTACAGTATTGTATACCTTCGCAAATTTCACAATTTTTCTGCGAATAAAACGGCTGCCAGTCATGCTGGACCAATCGTTGATGCAGAACCATGTTCATAGCCATTTTATTCGCATAAAAAATTGCGATATTCGCGAGGACATGAACGAGACTTACTGAGAGATGAGAATGATGACGACTATACTGAACCGACAATAATTATCTGAATAAACTGACAATCATCTAACTTACTGATAAAAATAATGGGGAAAACACAAAGAAACTAATTGACATGACTTCCTACTATTCACAAAACTCAAATCTATAAATGACCTTTTATGAACCAATTAAAAAAAAAACAAAGAATTTTTTATTTAATACTCGCAGCCCATGGATAAAACTGTGCAAATTTCGTTCCACATTTTTTTCCGAATTTGGAAATCTTTGAAGTCTTTGTGTGAATGGTAATGATGGCAGGGATATTCACATACTTGATTAATCAAAATTTCGTCGTCTGTATTGGTAAATTTCTGTGACACGCTTATTTCACATTGAAATAATGTTACTGCTGGTGTCTGCGTTCGCGTCTCGACATGTTTTTGAGCAGTCGGGACGAGGCCGACGACGGCCGGCCGCTGAGACGCTGAATCGCGCCGCTTCAAACAAAACAGTTGCATTGAAAATTCGTTGTATGTGTCACTAACGGCCAGACGCCGCGGCGGGACGCGAACGCTGGACGTCGCTAGGAAATCCCACCTTAACAGGGACGCCACTGATAAAAATTAGGAAAATGTATTTTTATGCATACTTGGCATGTACCAAAATTGAAAAAAGCCAAAGCGGTTTCAGAGATATTGGGAAGAACTGATTTTTTTGATAAATTTCAACATCTTGTATCTCAGAAATGACGCTGTTACGGACCTATGCTCATATGAAGAATTTTTCCTAAAATCATCCAAGGATTATCGCCCTCCAGGATCAGCATTCAATTATGAAACACCATTGTAATGAAACTATTATCAACTCAGTAAACTTAAACTCAGTAAACACTCACCCTCAGAGTGGGAAATCCGATTCCCACTACGAAGTTCGACGTCCAGTTGACCAGCACGGCGATGGACATGGCCGCAGGACGAGGTCCTTGCGAGAACAGTTCGGCGGTGATCATCCAAGGTATGCTACCGGGCCCCATGGCGAAGAACTTGACGAAGCACAGCGTCGACACCACCGAGAGGTAAGACATCCAGTCGATCATCTCCTGCACGTACCCAAAAAACTCCTATCAGGCAGTAGAATGGCTGTTCTTTCCCGAAAAACGGGGAGGAGTGATCGCGAGATACAAAATAAAAATTTGGACATGGATGTTTTTTCTGGTTGAACGTATTTGTATCGGGTGCTCGAAATCAGTTCGTCAACTTTCACATATTTCGGAAGTGTGAGAATATGCAGTTGGCAGTTTTTTTTTTTAAATGACTCCATAAACTTGAAAAAGAAAATATTATCATGCATACAACAGTAAGCAACTACTGTACATCACGACCATTGGATTATATCTGTTAAAATTTCGTGAGAAGATTGTACAGTGCTTTCATTTTGTTTTGTCCCACTTTTACATGGCTGTAAAATACTCAGTTTTTGGGACACCGTGTATATAACTACATATTTGAAAAGACATTTTTATTTGATTACGATAATACATACATGCCCTTTCTTTTCAGTAGTCTGAATTGATAAAAATATGATCAAAATCGTGTGTTTGCTATTTTTTTTCCAAAAATTGTCTATAATTCAACCCGAAACGAATGTCATATCTGTCAAAATCGTTCTCTCGTACGGTGTGCTGCAGCTGGTAAACGGCGAAGAAACAAAATGGGATACCCTACAGAAGAAAAATGTTTTATGTTCAATATTTATCAACAAAGTGGAAGTGTTACAAAAGCGCTTAGAAGATATAGACTGCAATTACCGCGTAGAAGAAATAGTATATTGTGCAACAAGTGCAGAAAAGTGCTAATTTCTCACGAGTTTGAAAAATTCAATTCAAACGAGTGAGAAATTGCATTTCTGCTCGTGTTACACATTATACTTTTTCTACAACACCCTTTTTGCTAAAAATAATACTATACTATAAGACGGAATGAAATGTCAGTGACTCATTCTTATATTTTCCTCTTGAAGGTAGTAAATTCAATGACAATGAATTAACTTGTTCTCTTAGTTCTGGCGGAGTATTTTCAATATCAGAAGTGTCGCTATCCATTTTAGTTCAATCTCATTAAAAAATGACGGGACAAGAATATTTTACGATTATTTCCTTCGTCTATTAAATATCAGTCATCAACCAATCATACGTTTGTTTCCTGTTTGACAGGACCAATCAACACGCTCTATTAGCGACTATTTACATGATGCACAATAGTCACCGACTATTCAGCATGATACTCATATCAAGGAGCCTGAGCATCTGACAGTACTCTAAATAAATACATATTAAACGTCAAATAAAATCAATCGTGTTGAAGCTGTATAAGAGAATGAATGTGGACCTTCTACGGTTAATACTGCAAGTTCTTCAAAAGCTGAAGAAATGTCACAAATTACGCATGGTGGAAATGTCACATACAATAATTGTGTTTTTAATTTTAATTGATAAATTATAAAGATGGTGCTGTTTTTGTTTAGATTTTGTGCTTTGTTCTTGATATTTTGAATAAATTATTCCAAATTGTTTAATTTTCATTAATTCATATGACTGATATAAAGAAGTAGATTCAAGAAATAATCTTCACAAATATAACACGACCTTGATTAATTGTCGACTATTTTATTGCTGCTACATTTCTCTTGTATTTATTAATTTTACTCGACATTATTTTGGCATTAATAATCAGAGATGAAAGCCCTCGAGCTTCGCTCTCGGGCTCTCATCAGATTATTAATGCCAAAATAATGTCTCGTTAAATTATTATAAAATACAGTCGAAATTTAGATGCAATAAAAATAGTCGACTATTTATCAAGGTCTTGTTATATTACCCTTGAATATTTTATGCTTGACGTTTGTTGACATTCAAATGATTCGATAGATGTTGCTCCGTTGCCTAGCAATGGATAGTGTGTATGTGGGTATTTGAGACAGCAGTAGTGATGTCTATGATTTTTGTTTAGAATATTATGAATTTGTACGACAATTTCCCTCATATCATATATTTTGTCTATTCATTCTTGAAGTTGCCTGATCGAATATACCTTCGAAATGCAGAATTTTCAAAATATACTTTCACCATGCTGTCACGAAAACTGTATTGCTTAGAAATTAGGTACTGAAAAATTTTGGCACAGAAATGTCACTTTGTGGCACAGAAATGTCACTTTGCGGCACACTAATGTCAAATTTCAATTATTGTGAGAAATAATCATGTTTGCGAACGTAAAACTATGCAGAAAAGCATGTTCTGGAGTGTGGTTTTAGAAAAAATGTTTTATAGACTCAAGAAGTTTTTTGAAACTGGTAGCCTGAATTGAAAAAAAAAAAACAGTTAGACCAAGAACAGTGTTGACAGAGAACACAGAAATTATTATTTTAGCAAATTTTTGGGCAAATCCTCAAAATTCGTTGAATGATGTAGTTGCAGAATTGCCAGTGGGTATTGGATAAGCCCACGCAGTGCTTAAAAATACAAATTCCACCCCTATAAGATAAAAAGAGTGCAAAAGTTGACACTAGCACAAAAAGAAAAAAGACAATTTTCCAGGCATATAGTAGACATAATTCAAAGGGATGCTACATTTCTTGATAGGATATTGTGGACTGATGATTCATCTTTTTCTACCAGCAGAGGTTGCCATCGCCAAAATAAACACCACTGGTCTGATTCTAATCCTTGTCAAATACAGGAAATTTAGTTCCAAGGTAGAGAGTCCGTTAGTGTATAGTGCGGATTAATTGGTGAACGTGTTTAAGATCCCATAATTTTTGGTGGTTCGTTGACAGGTCAGGTTTATTTAAATATGCTGGAAACAGAAATTGAAGACCGCATTGACGATTTACCTTTAGCCATATCAAGATATCTAATTTGGCAACAAGATGGAGCGTCGCCACACAGTACTATACCAGTAAAAATTTTCTTGGATAGAAAATATTCACAGTGGATTGTAAAATCAGGTTCTAAAAAATGGCCTCCTAATAGTCCCGATTTAATACCATGCGACTTTTTCTTCTGGGGTCACGTTAAAAGTATCGTTTACTCTACACCGTGCTATTCTGTGAACGATTCGAAAAAAAGAATTAATGATGCCACTTTTGAGGTGCAAAATAATAGATCCATTCTGTCAAAAATTTAAGGACATACAGAAAAAGTATATATCAAGTGCATTGAAAATGAAGGAGGTCATGTTGAGCAGCACCTACAAATGTGAAAAAAATTCCAATTGTTTGTATTGTTGTATTGGATTAATTTAATTTTTGAATAAAGTTATGTTTCCTCGACTTCAATAATTTACTAAAATGTTGTGAGTTTACGAACAGCAAAATCCACTTTATCTTGATTTTCCCAAAAGAATGAAACTATCAAGGAATACTACAATTGAATTGATAACAAAACAACAAATTCAGGTATCTTGATGATGTTGTAGAATTACGATTTTGATTACATTTTTATTAATTCAGACAGAATTACTGAAAAGAAAGGGCATGTATGACATATTATCGTAATCAGATAAAAAATGTATTTTCAAATATGTAGTGATGTAAAGGGTGTCCCATTGAAAAAAAATTGTTTATCTCAATAATTCTTACATTTGACAGTTGACTTTCTTTTGATGAAACAGCATACAATTTTACGCCAAATCCTACAATATACTTTTTTATTCAACCTTCTATCCTCAAAACTGAGTATTTTACAGCCATGTAAAAGTGGGACAAAAGAAAAATGAAAGCACTGTACAAGAACTCCTAATTTCTATAACGAATTGCACTAAATCAGTCTAATAGGGGAACAAGGGTATAGTGGGTTCATTGTTTTCAACAATCATCTGTACCCATATTTACAAAAACTACTTTGCTTGCGCGGTTGCTCGTGTCTACCAGTTAGTAATTATTTTGCCTATCTTTGAATTCTCACCTCTTATATGACTATTCCGATTTCTTCCAAGATGTAGTTGGCCACATCGCAGGAGCCTTTGTAACACTACAATATTTCACAATATATTTTAGAGAAGAGCGAAACGAAAGTTTCACGAAATGAAATATACCATTTCTGAAGTACAAGACATCGCTAAACTCACTGGAGGAGCTAGTAATATTTGGTGACCAGGTTAGCTTGCTCAGGTTAGGTTTGTCCGTACATTTTCCGTATCAAGGTTCTTTTGCAAAAATACCTCTGAGTATGTACACAAATATGACATTGCTCTCTACCCACAAGGGCAAATCAATCGAATGTCCAAAGACTATCCGAGGCCAGAGAGGGAACAACCAAAGACAAGTTTACTGGATATCATCAAACCTGGAGTATTCCCCAAGATGATATATCAGATGAGTTAGGCTTTGCAAAAAATTTCAGAATAAAGCTTAGTAAAGAAAGTGGAAAGGTCAAAGAAACCATCCCAAGGATAAAGAGAAATGCCATGGAATGGTAGATAGCTAGAACAACAAAAGGAAATGGATGGGCCAGGAACTGAATATCTCGAAAATCTAGGCAAATAAACGAGCATTTTCCATGAGGAAATCTACGCTTTCGAAAAATATGTCTAGTTCAATATAGAAAGAAATTTTCGCAGACAAGAGATTATCCTCATGTTAGACAGCTAAGCTGCCATTGATGTTCGGAACTCCCATGCAATCAAATTCAAGATGGTATGGGTGTCATTGGATAAACTAAATGAACTAGGCTCCTAGAACCCTAGCTCCTATGGGCAATGAAATAGCAGACGTACTCGCAAAACAGGTCTGAAACACCATTTCTGCGGAATAAGTGTCAGCAGAATATTTGATGAACTTGAAAAAGAAGTATCTAACAATACTAGATAGATACTGGATATAATCACAAGGAATGAGGCAGGCCAGGATAATACTGGCGAACAACAATCAGATGAGGTCAAAGACTGCATCAGCAAGAGAAAAAATAACGGGAATTCTAACAGGGCCATCTTAAGAAACTCGGATTAGTGGAGAAAGAAGGATGAAGATTTTGAGAGGAAGATGACCAAACCTCCATCCACATTCTCTCAGAATGCATTACCCTGCAAAATACGAGGTCGATATACTTTGGAGAATATCAAATAGAAGAGAAAGATCTACCTAACCTGAAGCCATATGATAACTCGAACTTTTTAATTGCCCCTGCACAATAGACCTGGTTATGAAAAATATCGCGGACAAGAAGTAAAAGACAGACGATCAATTGAAACATCAAAGAAACATTCACGTATGGCCTTCGGAGAGTTTGCAGGTAGAGCAGATATCACGATGAAGATAGGAAATAATCTGAATAAAGAACAAACCAAACAGACAGATCATACATAAGGGAAAATGCCAACAGTGGGTTCATTTTTCAAAATTTACTCCTGGCAGTACGACTGAGCAAGTAAAAAAAAGGAAAATGGTACCAGAATAGAATGAGTAGTCTTGCTTATGAAAAAGGAACCAAAGAAAAGAAATACTCCAAAACTTAAGAAATTACCTGTAACAAAGCTTAAATTAAGTTGATTTTAATTCTGAACAGTGAAACAATAATGTTCTCGAACGGTAGAAATTACCCCCAATGACATATTTTAAAGACGTCGAATCAAGGAAAAATGCGTTCCAAACACCCTGTAAGAATAGTCAGTTTTGGCATATTCAAACTTTAATTTGGTCAATGTGAAAGTTTCTGAACCGCTTTCGAACACCATATCAGGCAACATTATTGGCTGTAAATTTTTAATTGCTGGTTGATATTATCAGATGATACTAGATAGTATTTCAATAAAGAAGTGATTAAATAAATGCAATTGAAGTACAATAACAAAAGTTCATTAATTTCACAAAAAATCAAATGACTTTAGTAATAATTGTCAAAGCGGAACATGACTCTTTTAGGTGTTATGAACAAGAAGCCACTCTCCGTCCAATAATACTTCAATTATACGACCAATAACGTAGCCTTTGCTATGTTTGAGCATGCACAATGAGAAAAGCCACGCGTGCGCTGAGTGGCCAGTGGCGTAAGTTATAGCTTAGGTATTTACAGCGACCCTCCTCCACCGTGTCAGGAAAGTCGAAAAAACAGACAGGGTGAGGCATAAAAAGCAGGGTGGGATGTGGATGATGAAGCAAAAATTGAAGTTTATAATTATTAATGAATGAATGAGAACTTTATACAGTATTTATTGAATTCTGGTTTTACTACTAGTTTTTTTGGAGTTTCTTTCGATTTTTTTATAGTTCACACGTAGTACATGAAGGTTACCAATTAAATCTATTATTTCATGTATACTTATATACCCACATTTTTTGCAGAATTCAGCCATTTCATGAATTTAAAAGCTGAATAGTTCAGAAAAAGTATTATTTCCAGTATATTTGAAATAACAGAAACCATAAGTATAACAATTCTACTAAAGATTTGTTAATTATTTTAGCATTTGAAATCAAAAATGGGGAAAAATAGAAAATTAGAAACAATTCTGGTTATTTTGTAGAGGAAAAATGCACAATAGTCACAAAACCACAACAGAGAAAGTATTATCCTTCATCGTTCCCCAATATTGACTATTTCCAAATTTTGTAGCGTAAAATAAACAAAAAAAGGTTTGGCGAGAAAAAAATTATGAATGAATAATTTATTTACTAGGATGCCACACTTGGAAATGGTCCCAAAATTAGGAAACGATAAATGATGATATTTTTGCTTTCGTCATTTTGCGACTCATCATTTAAATTTTTTTATGTATAGTTTCATTTAGCACAAATATACAACTTTTGTGAAAGTTTGCATTGTTTTGCTATTTTTTCTCCATTTTTGCTATGGTGATGAAACTAGACTTTTTAACAGTTGTTCTATGAGAGTGATCTAGTAAAACCATAACAACGAGAATTATGGAAAATAAATCATATAAGTTAAGTACTTAGACTCAGTCTACAACATAAAGAAGAAGCTGAAAAAATGTCGAACAGTGAATGACTTCTTCATTGTTATACTTTTGAGTTGTCACAATTGATATCGGTAGATAAAGTTCCTAATTTAAAACTTTCTCTATGAAAAATCAGTAGGTGTGACTGGAATCTTCATGTCTCAGGAACATTAGTAAGATTAGAGTATAATCTTGAACATAATGAATAAGCGGTACGTGAGGTGAGGCAAATCAAATATAAAACCATGCAAGGGGCTATTTTTAAGTCGAGGTATCCAATAATGAGGTGATATTCTATGAGGAAGCCTACAAAATTGAAAATATGGTAACCACTAATTCAACCGATTTAACTTCAGATTTTTGATGTTCTTATGTTGATGTTCTTTTCTTGTGTTGATGCCAGTCGTTTCACACTCAACATATAATGCAACCGGTAAAATATTTAGGTTTTCGCCACTACTTTCATTCACCGAACATTTCGAATATGCTACCAAGAAAATTAAAAAAATATGAATTATTTTCTCAAGTGACGCATGAAATTTTATAATAGATAATAAAATCAAAATATTAAAATATTGGAAACTATTGGACGTGAAAAATAGATCTTTTACATTTTCAGTACCTACCTGGCTTGAGAAAATAAATGTCATAAATATTTGAATTCAATTGAATCAAAAGAACCAAAAGCTCAAAATCATGACCCACAACTATGACAGTTTTATTACTATCTCTGGCAATTTCTATCGAGGTCTTAATTGTGATAAAAAAAATTGTCGAATTCTAGTTTTTTTCGTTTTTTTGCATTTTCTGAGAAAATTTCCTATCATATCATCAGAGAGTAGAGATTTCAACAAACAAAAAGTATTCCGATTTTTTCCAGAAGCAGAAATTTTTACTTGAAAATTTTCGATTGAAAATTAGGGTGCTTTTTCGATATTAAATTAAAATAAGGGGATACAATAAATATTTGGAATCCAAAAAATTACAGTGTGTTTGAGACATGAAAAGGTAAGTTTTCACCAAGTTTGAAGGAAAACTAAATTTGGAGGGAGATAAAAATTAAAAACCAAAAAGTTGTTTTTTTTTTGGATTTTTCGCATACATTTTGAGGTTGTATGAAAAAAGTGTGGATCCAAAAGTTGTCAATCTTTTTATTGCCTTCAACCTTGCCTTTCAACTTTTAGCGATAGGACTAATTTTTTTTCACTCTTTACAATTTTTAAAGGCTTTGGCCCTGGCCTATATAACCAAGTTATCTTCATCAAAACAATTGAACAAGTGAACATTATTTTTCCCTTTCTGTTTATTCAGAACTAGGCAATATTCCTTACTTAGAATGTCTCTTAATTATTCATTTACTCGTATGTATTGACTATGGATTTTCCACATTTTACTGGATTGAATAAACTATACTATTATTACTATTATCAGCTGGATTTCTTTACCGCTTTTAAGTTATTTATAGTTTATGTATGTCATTTCCGGAAGGAGAGTGTTAAACTATCCGTTACCTGCCACCAATATCGGTATATATTAATTGATTGATTTTGATTAGTTTTTGAATAAGGAATTTAATGATCCATTATAGTTATTGGACAATTATTAAGGATACATTTTTTGGATAAGAGTACTTTCCAAACATATCAATTTTCTGTAATCATTAGTTTGAGAGTTATGATTATGGTGTCATTAGATTCGTAATATCATGTAGAAAGTTTAGGAAAAGGTCCCATAAGGGGCCGAAAAAAATTGCATAAACAATTAAGTGAAAAAAAGTAAGGATTTGGTTTTTTTGAATATTTCGAAAAAGATTAAAGATTTTCGAAATATTAAAAAAGATCTGAAAAGATCAGCAAATTTACTGAAAACAAGTTCCAACTCAATGAATATTGAGATATAAAAAAAAATCATGTACTATTGGGAGACATCAAATAACAATAATCCGCGACTGAAAAATTTGTATCCCAATTTTTCCATAAATTATGCATTGGTTAATAATTAACCAACAAATTTTTCTAAACTGAATGTCAACATAAAAACCCAGATAGGGTTTATTTCACTTGGTGAAGTTATTCTTAATAGGCTTACAAAAGATAACCGTTGCAAAAATTGTAAAATTTAGATTTTCCACTTTTTTATTAACAATTGTAAATATAAAAATTAAAAAAAGTAAATAAATTTTTTTAGCAACAAATAATTTATTTTTTGAGGAATCATTTTTTTCTTTAAATTTTTTTTCAAATGCTCATAACCAATGCATTTGTTTATAACAATTTTTTAAACAATGGTGGTAAAAAAAATTTAAAAAAATTCATATAGCTTGAAATTCTCAGAAATCGAAACATTCAAGATATTAAAAAAAAATGATTTAGTTTTTTTAATTTTTTAATTTCTGGTTATAAAAAAGAGTAAAATCAAAATTTAACAATTTTTGCATCGGTTATCTATTTTTAAGCCCATTAGGAATAACTTCACTAAGTGAAAAAAATCCTAGGGTTTTACGAGGATGTATTGATATCTAGTTAGCCTAGACCAGTTCCCTGCATAAACAAAATATTGCGTTACCATAGCAACGAACAATAACTTATTAGAAGTGTCAGTGTAAAGTTTGACGTCGAAAAATTTAAATTGGTTAAGAGGTGAGCAGATTTAAGAAGATATGCTTAATACCCTTGGTGATTGGAATGCAAGATTCAAAAGAGGTAAATTTTCCATTGAAGATTGTGGTGCCAGCAATTAAATTTTTATCTCTCGGTAGATTTTAGGATGGTTGTTAGATTTTGACATTTTAGATTTGAAAGATAGTTTTTATCTTGATGTTTTTTCGGTAACAGTTTTCACTTCAATTTTGAGAATATGAATTGTTGAAAAGTTATTAAAACATTTCATTCAATATATTTGATTGAATCATATAAACCTATAAACCAAAACCCGTAATATTACCAAATGAACAAAATCCCAGAAATAGACGAAAAGTTAGATTTGCTAATCATTGACACTAGGGGGGAGTAATGTGGTGCCAGCAATTTCATTTTTATCTCTCGGTAGATTTTAGGATGGTTGATAGATTTTGACATTTTAGATTTGAAAGATAGTTTTTATCTTGATGTTTTTTCGGTAACAGTTTTCACTTCAATTTTGAGAATATGAATTATTGAAAAGTTATTAAAACATTTCATTCAATATATTTGAATGAATCATATAAACCTATAAACCAAAACCCATAATATTACCAAATGAACAAAATCCCAGAAATAGACGAAAAGTTAGATTCGCTAATCATTGACACTAGGGGGGAGTAATGTGGTGCCAGCAATTTCATTTTTATCTCTCGGTAGATTTTAGGATGGTTGATAGATTTTGACATTTTAGATTTGAAAGATAGTTTTTATCTTGATGTTTTTTCGGTAACAGTTTTTACTTCAATTTTGAGAATATGAATTATTGAAAAGTTATTAAAACATTTCATTCAATATATTTGATTGAATCATATAAACCTATAAACCAAAACCCATAAAGATGATGACTGATCGAGAAGGCCAGTTTCTGTGTCAGTCCCCGAAAATATCGATGCAGTTCATGACATGATTTTAACAGACCGTCGAATTGGGCTAGAACGAATATCTGAGGCACTGAATATTTCATACGAACGCGTTCATCATATAGTTCACGTCAATTTGGACATGAGAAAAATTGCTGCAAAATGGATCCCCAAATGTTTGAATGTTGACCAAAAGCGTGCAAGGGTAGTAGCATCGCGTTCGATCTGTGCTCGATTTGAAAACGATGTAGACTTCTTAAACCGAATTGTTACTATGGATGAGACTTGGGTACATTTCTACGATCCAAAAATAAAGCAACAATCGATGGAATGGCGACACTCCGGTTCTCCAAGACCTAAGAAGTTTCGTGTCCAAAAATCTGCTGGAAAAGTTCTTGCTTCGGATTTTTGGGATAGCCATGGAGTAATCATGATTGATTTTTTGGATAAGGGTAGAACAATAACTGGAGATTACTATTCGACATTATTGACCACGCTACGGAAAAAAATTAAAGAGAAAAGACGTGGAAAGCTATCCAAAGGTGTTTTGTTTTTGCAGGACAACGCCCCTGCACACAAATTTCATGTTGCCATGCAAAAATACGTGATTTAGGGTTTGAATTACTAGAACACCCCCCTTTTTCACCAGATTTGGCTCCGTTCGACTATCATCTCTTTCCTCAACTGAAAAAAAGTTTAAAAGGTCGTAAATTTGCTTCCAACGAGGAGGTAATAAAAGCTGTGGAGGTCTGGTTTGCAGAGCGAGATGAAACATTTTTTTGGAAAGGTCTAGAGACGTTGCAGGTTCGCTATAATGAATGATTCCAATTAAGAGGAGGATATGTTGAGTAATAAAATATTTTGACATTGAAATTTTGTTTGGTTCTACAGTAGGCTAAGAATTTTTCAATATATCCTCGTAGTTTTGATTGTTCCCAAAGCTGAAAAAACAATAGGTCAGAGAAGTCATTACTTTTTAGGCTCTAGAATATTCAATTTACTACCGATTGAAATAAAAATGATAAACTCCTATAACCTCTGGAAATATAAGGTAAAGAAATGGATAATTAGTTAACCAAGAGAAACAATAAATGAAATAATAGATTTGAAAAATAAATTATGTAACTGAACACAAAATTATATTTTGGTCCAATGGTTTTGTATATTGAATTTCTTTGTACGATTGTGTGAATATGCTTTGAATAAAATTTGTGATCATTTCTGTTTGGTCAATTACTACCAATGTATGTGTAATGGTGTATAGTAACATTATTGTCGCTTTTTATAATTTTTATTATTCATTAGGTTATGATATATTCCTTGCTATTTTATATTTTAAATTTCATATGTTATTTTGTGTAGACACCAATAGTTTCAATTTGAACTCAAACTAGTATTTGTAGGTGTGCATTATTGTTTTAAAATGATCATCAGCCGACAACCCCGCGTGGATTAATTTCCTTGGGGTTGGCAAATGTTTATTTGATCCATACATGTAAGCATCCTGTGTATATTTATATTTAATGAATAAACGTATTATTATTATTATATTATATTATTATAGTTCAATAACTATCGGGGTTTCTATGTTAACATTCAGTTTAGAAAAAAAATGTTAATTAACAAAAGCATAATTTATGGAGAAATTAGGATAAATTTTTTTTGACAGCGGATTATTGTATCCCAATAGCACATTAATTCTTGTATTCCTTAATATTTATATCTAATTTATATTTATTATACTTATTAAAATATGTTGTTGTGTCAGAGCAACGAGCGACTATCCTTTTTTGGCTCCATATTCAGGGCTCTGCAAAAACTGAAGGTATAGTTTCGGGAGTCGAAACTTTTTTCAGTAAAATTGTTGATCTTTTCAGGTCTTTTTCAATATTTTGAAAATCTTCAATAATATTCGAGATATAAAAAATAGGAATTTAAATTTTTCATATAATATTATGTTTCCATTTATTGTTTGCTGAAAGGAGTGGCAGTTGAATTCAGAGAAAAACTCAAAAATCCTGTGGCAAATCGGCGCCTTTTTCATACAACGGTCATAAACCAATTCAAAAGATTTCAGAATTATTTCCCCGATACCATCTTTTGCATCCTAATAACCTCATAGAGTCCTCATTATCAGATACCCCGTCGTTTAAAACTAACTGGAGGATCAAACTCATTTGGATAATTCATCCAATGGGATCGATCAACCGGATTTCGAAATTAATTAACCTTTGTTTCCTTTGTTTAATAACAACGGATTTCACAGTAGAACACATCAAATTAACAATGATGGATTTGATATCATCCGAAAAATGCGTACATACAATACGTACATATATTGGATTATTTTCATCATTTTAATTTAACGAGACCCAATGAAATTGTGATTCAGTTACAGCGTACAGCCAACAAAAAGTTAAATGAATCAACTCCATCCAAATTAATCATATCGCATTTGGATTATATAATTTTAGGAATGATTTTATGGAAAACATCCAATTGAATATGTACCATCAAGTATTCATTAGGCTTCATTCAAATCTATGATCAAACAACAAATTTCATCATGTTATATCATCAGTTATATTATTATAATATTGTGTTTTTCTTGTTGGAATTGATAATTTTTTATCACACATAATCCATTATATTTCATATTTGCGAACGGAGATGAATTTGCTGGATTAAAAATCTGGAAATTTATGTCAGAGAGATTACGATTAGGACTCAGTTTGTGTTTTTCGAAACGATCATATACAATGACATTCAAAAAGTACGCATCAAATAGAAGGAATCTTTATATGTAATTAAAAAAAAATTGTCATCAACTTAGGCTTATCTTGAAACCTACTTAGCCCCTGTCGATATACTCAGTTTCTTGGAAAAACGCATTTATCAAAATCAGCAAATTCTCAAACGTTTTTTTGTAACATAAACGTACTTGGAGAAGAACAGAAACTATTGCGGGATTCATTAGAAATAACGAAATAGAAGTAGCGTTGAGGCCGCAGGCCAGAGTGTCTAATTTTTTTTTCAATACCAAAGATAGAATAGACAATCTGAAAAAATCTGGAGTTTATCAGCTTAGGTGTCCATAGTGTAACGGTGTTTATGTGGGACTATGTGGACGTAATTTTTCGAAAAGATACGTTGAACATTAAAGGTCCTTCAGACTAGGAAAAAATGATTCGACGTTTTCAAACCATTCATTGGAATGCAATCACAAGTTTCCGAAGCTGAACGATACGAAAATTTTGCACTATGTTGGAAACGGAATTTTTCAGAATCCTTAGAAATTCATAAACACAAACATTGTGGATGAAGCCTACTGAATGATAATGATGAAAATAATAATAATATCCGCATTCTACCCGCACATGATATGCCTTTGGGTACACTCTCATTTGCATGTTCATATTTGTCATTGTCTGCATTACCGATTTCGGTAGTTGCCAACTGAGACAGGGACATTGGTACCAACATATGCGCACTTGGTCCGGGCAAAGGATGTACAATGGACGACCAAAGGACATCTCTTTTTAAATCTGGATTTTCAGTCAATTTGGACAAGAAATGGATGTCCCCAAACGGATATCCATTGTACTAGCAGAAATGGACATCCAATGGATATCCATTTAACATCCATGTCCACAAGGACCAATTATGGACATGAAATTGATATCCATAGGGTATCCTGTGTTTATTGGGTGATCTAAGCCCATGCGATATCTCTCTATGGGGATAATCAGAGATCAAAAGCATATTTGAAATATAATAAGAGAATGTGCTGTCAAAGTTCTGCCTATTATGTTGTAAAGGAACGGATGATTCAACTTAATTTTGTTTATTACTGTTCATTTGATTCATTTTGTTGATTCAGTTATGTTTAGATTCATTTTTAATTTATTGAAAAATTTTATCTGAATGTTACTTATTTTCCAAAAAACATAACTTTTGAGATTTTGCTAATTTTGAAAAATGCATTTTTTTAAGAAACTACAAATTACTTAGTTATTTTTTTTTGAAAAATCACAAATAAAGATTTTCTCCGTTTGTTGTGTACTTTCTGAATGTCACTGTATAACATTAGTTAGCGTTTCAGAAACTACGAAAATTACTGCAAAATTCACCTAGACAAAGTTTCGTTGAGTAGTACCAGTGAAAATACAGAAAAAACTTATAGGTAACTACAAGTCGCGTTTCCAAATCTCCAACTGATTTATATTATTGTTCACATCTTTGAAAAGAAGCAAAATAATATTTGTGTCACTATAAACTTTTTAGAAACACTATTCGTATTTCCTAAATGGCTACCTACCCTTCACCCTTTGCACGACAACTCAACCGAATAATCTTGACACTCAAAAACTGGGCATTCGAATAATTTTGACCAGAATTCAAGGAATGCCAATTTGTGTATTAAAAACGCAGAGTGATTGATTGCTTCTCGACAAAGAGAGTTGCCACGCGAGACGAAGCTCGGTGATTTTTGGAGAGCAACAATGACACTTTGTGCTCGAAATACACACATGATTTTTTCTACAAACGCCGCAGCTCTTAAGATATAAAAACGATTGATACTGCATGGCACAATTTACACTCAATAGTAATCCCAAAAGGATATGCTTTCCAAATATCCAATAATTTACATCTCTAACAAAATAATAATAATAATAACTTTATTATTCCCAAGAAAAATATGCTGCTTATATTAGGGAAACATCGAAATTAAATTTTTTGAACAAAAAATATGTATATATATATATATATATATATATATATATATATATGTACATTACTAAGTTCATGGGTTGAACCGCGTTGAGAGTTATAAACTCTCAACGCGGTTCAACCCATGACCTTAGTAATGTACATATTTCTGACCGCGGAAACCTTTCCGAACATATATATATATATATATATATATATATATATATATATATATATACATAAATATATATAATAAATTGTGAAATCAGATTAATTTCTTATAATATTGTTTTAATTTATAGTTAAATTTTGAAGTTTATTTAATATTTCTCAATGTGCTTGGTAGTTTATTATAAATAAGTATACCATTATGCATTATATTTTTTTTTCCAATTTCAGTCCTGATTCTATTGGTCTGCAGTTCATGAACATTCCTTGTTCCATAATTATGAATTGCAATGTTTTCATGAAAATTTAAACTGGTATATTTCTATTTTATTCTACTAAGATGAATAAATGAACACACCCTCAATTTATAAAGTGAATCCAAATTCAATAAATTTTTTGGTCTATATAAATTTTCAGTAGGTTCTAAATGAGACAATTTTTATATGCATTTGATTGATTTGTTTTGCAGTTTTTTAAGTGGTTTTAATACAGAAGCTTTGGCAGATCCCCGTATAGATACTAAATATTGTAATCAAGAATATATGAAACTAAAGTAAATATTTATTAAAATTTTTCTGTCTAAGTACCCTCTAATCTTATAAAGAATACCGATAATGGGAGATATTTTTTTTCGAAAAAAGGGAAATAACTTTCCCTTTAAAAAAAAAAATTTCAAACGCCGAGGTCAAATCCAGTTTGGTAGGTAGAATATCTAACCTTGACACCACCGCAGTTCCTTAGAAAGCTTAGAATGTATTGTCTTGTATGCAAGAATAGGTTCGTTTTCAACAAAAGCTAGGAAGATCGAGCGTTTTTTCAATATTTTCGATCTAGAACATAAAAACTGTCACAAAATGACATTTCTCGAAAAACGTCAACTTTGCGTTGAGATTTGAAAGCGTCAAAGGCTACTTTGGAAAGCAGTAGTAGAAAAAAATATTTAAGGCTTTTCAACACTAAAAAATAGTATATTGTGTATCTAGTAGTAAAAACAATACATTTCCGGACGACAATGTAAATTGTTGGCCGAGGCGTTAAGCCGAGGCCAACAAGCATTGAAGTCTGGGAATGTGCTTTTACTACGAGGTACACATACTATTTTTTCTGAATTCGCAATCAGCATTATCAAAAATTAAGGAATTCTACATATTGTTTGCGTGAATTCAATAACTGTCTAAAATGTAAACAAGCCGGCAAAAATTTTCTCGGATCGTTTTCTGTACGGGAAAGTACTTTTTCGGCAACCATGCCATGTGTTCACCTCCCGGACACTTTTTCTTTGGGAAAGTAGCACTTCCCGGCCTAGGCCGGGAAGTGCTCGAATTTTAATACAAATAATAATATAAATAAGAATTGGAATGTTTCTGTTGGTACCTATCTTCTGTTCGCATTTCAATATACAGGGTGTTTCTTGAGTACGTGTAGAAACTTTAGGAGCATGTTGCTGACGACGAAATGAGAAAAAAAGTTCCCATAAATACATGTCCGCAAGTTATTCGTTTCTAAGATACAGAGTGTCAAAGTTTAATTATTATGAATAACTGCCAAAATATTTGTGATATTCGAGTAAAGTTTAGTATCTGGGATGATTTTTCAATGGCAAAATCAAATTTTGTATTAATTGTGAAAATACCAATTTCTAACTGAATTTATTTTTATTTAAAAAATCTTGTCATTCAAAATCACTTGAATCGATTATTTCAAATCTCAATAACTCGAAAACAGTTGCTCGCAGTGACCTCTACCAAGAATATATTTTTACAAACTAAATAATAAATATTCCCAGATACCCAAATATCAAAATTATTTTGAAATTATTCATAAAAAATAAAAATAAGAATTTAACTTTGACACTCTGTATCTCAAAAACCAATAACTTTCGGACATATGTTTATAGGGACTTTTCTTCTTATTTTGATGTTAACAATACGCTCCTGAATTTTCTACACGTACTTAAGAAACACCCTGTATAATACAAACAAGAACTGAAATGTTCTAAATATTCAAATTTGGAATCGTTTCATCCGGTTAACAGATGGGTGAAAGTCGACCTCTCTTCGTCTCTTAGACTAAATGCGTCTCATTGATTTGTTATTCTACATAGTTGCCGAAAAAATTGTGTTCGCAACACGTCCGAAAACAGTTTTTCTGGACTCGCAGAATTCCAGGACTCGCTAATGCTCGTCCTAGAATTTGGTCTACTCGTCGAAAAAAACAGTATTTTCCGAGCTTGTTACGTAAATTACTATTCCTGTACCGTTTAGGTCCGAAAACGGTCCGGGAAAGTTCGTTGCTTAGCAACGGACTGAAATACTAGATTAGCGTATTTTGAGGCCTGAAGTTTTATTGAAAAATACATCTTCCAAACAGAACAAGTTCTGGTGTAAGGAAGATAATAATACATTATATATAATTACAAGTGTCAATAATTTTAAAATCAATTAAATATAACAATTATAACAACTTTGCATAATAGTTTGATGAACATCAGTATGATAACAAATTTTGTTTGAGTTTTTTCGAAAAAATATATATTGATTTTGATTTTTTTATATCATCTGAAAGTTCATTGTAACTTTCTATAGAGCTAGATACTGGATTATTTTTGCCTTTATTTGAATGAACGTTATTCAAATGGAAGTTATTTGCATTTCTAATTTTTTTTTGAAATTACTATTACTTTTTTGTAAATTATTTGTTACTTTGTGAGCAAATTTTGCTCTTTCAAATTTTATTAGTTTATCTAATGTGAAATTTCTGGTTTCTTCGTACAATTTTGAAGAAGGAGATTCCCATGGTTTTTTAAAAATTACTTTTATTGCTTTATTCATCAAACGATAAATAATACCTTTTTGGTTTTTACTACAAGCTGACCATATTGTAATTAAATATCTAATATGTGAGACAATATGGGCATTATAAATGAGATTCTGAATTTGACTATTCAGAAAGTCAATTCTTCTTATTGCTCCAATTAAAGGAATATGTAATCGATTTTTTTATTTTATTCACATGACATTCAAAATTTAAATTCTTATCAATCATCAATCCTAGATACTTGTGTTCTTCAACTTCATTTAATATTTTGTTCTTTATTTTTATTTTTAATTTTATTTTGGTAACATTCTTGAACGATTTCAGAAAAGAAACTTGAAGCCAATATCCTTGAGGAGTGCGAGTAATAGATTCGTTAGTGGGTACTAGATGTTACTGATTGGTTTTGCATCTCACCCCGTAATACTTTAATCAAACTTTAAATCACTTACGTTACCTGTAATCAAATTGTTTGAGTCAATTTCAACGATAGATAGAAAAATGTAGAAAACATTCCTGCTACTATTCAGAGAACCACTCTGTATAGGATACCGTCCAGATGAAAGTGTTTTTTGAAATACAATATTTATTTCGCCAGTATTACGTTACAAGAGTCTTCCTTTGTTCTTCTCTCTTGTACTAACGAACATTTTGAATATTGTAGGAATGTAGGCTTTCACGGCTGGCGTCAATGTTTTGGTTGGTTTCCGGGTTTTGCCGTGGTCTTCTTTGGTTTATATCTCCAAACGTTTCAACTGCAACTGCGGCAGTCATCTTCAGTGGCTTGGTCGAAGTACTCTTCTAGACGTGTCAACTGAAACTTCAAACCAACGAAGAAGATATCGGAATTTCTAAGATCAGCCAAAGACAGCAGAGATCCACTCAAATCAGCGGGAGTCCACCGAATTCCATGTAACTGTGGGAAGGTCTATATCGGTCAAACGAAAAGAAGCATTGGTACCCGCCTAGTCGAGCACAAGCGGAGTTGTCGTTTGGGACAAACCAAGAGGGTCCGCAGTCGCTGAGCATACATTGTCTGACGGAAAACACAAGATCCTTTTCGAAAATACCGAGAGACTAGCAACGTCGAATCATTATTCAACAAGAATGTATTTGGAAGCCATAGAAATACACAAACACCAAGATAACTTCAACAGAAAAGAAGAGAGAACATATTTACCGAAGATCTGGCACACAGCATTGAGAGGGGCCAAAACAAGGCCATGTCACCCGAATCGCGCGGAAAGTGCGAAAGCTTCAGTTTCAGTTGACACGTCTAGAAGAGTACTCCGACCACGCCACTGAAGATGACTGCCGCAGTTGCAGTTGAAACGTTTGGAGATATAAACCAAAGAAGACCACGGCAAAACCCGGAAACCAACCAAAACATTTTGAATATTGTTTGCTCAATACTGACCATTTTTGCGGTCTAGTAATTATAGGACAGGCTCATTAGAATTTAGCTGGTGGCGATAATTTGGAAGTGATTGCAATAGAAAACTCAAAAGGACACATACAGGGTGTTAATTAAGTACGTTGACAAACTTCGGGAGGTGATTCTTTGAAGGTTTTCAGGACGAAATGTTCATATAAACATATGTCCCAAACGGCTTGGTTTTCGAGATACAGGGTGATAAAAATACATTTTTTTCAAGATTTTTTAGAGTTAACTTCGACATTTTCTACAATAATCAGCTCAAATTAGGCAAGTACAGTCCATTCAATAGTACGCACGATACAAAATAATGCATTTCTCAAATAATTCACAGGGTCCTCCTTTTTTCAGAGTCAAGCTTTGTTCAACCCTTCAGAATTTTTTTTTCCGCCGCCACTTACATATTATGAGAAAGGAATAATGAATGTTGTTTCATTTAACATCTTTTTGCTCTCTTGATGTTTTCCATTTACTTGTACGGTTCAGGAGTTACAATGAAAATATTAACGCAAACATTTTCCAGTAACGCATAACATAAAGAAATTTGAGATGCAAATAGTCTAACAAACTTGAAGGGTGATTCTTTGAAAGGTTTCAAGATGAAAAGTTCATATAAACATGTCCCAAGCGGCTTGGTTTTCGAAGTACAGGGTGATCAAAATACATTTTTTAGGAGTTTTTGGAGTTTACTTCGAAATTTTCGACAATAATCGATCCAAATTAGTTCATATTGGACAAGTACAATCCATTCAATAGTGCGCATGATATAAAATAATTCATTTCTCGAAGTGTCATTGCCACTCTCCAAAGATTAGCGCGTGACTCAATACGTCATTTTGTTCTCATTACACAAATAGCTATTTTCTGCTCGTGTAGAGAAAATGTAATGTTATGGAGCTCCCATACATTTTTTACCATATTTCAGGTTGAATATGTATTGCACAAAGTTAATTATGGCAAAATAATTTTGGACATTTTCAATAGTGAATAACTTTATTATCAAATACTAGAGCAAAGTAACATAAATTCCCTAGGAATAAAATTAAGTTCAGAAAAGGACCATTATTGAAATTGATATGTCAGAGCAGCTGCTGGAAATGGCCACCGCCAACTTCAATGCATGCGTTTATGCGCCTAACCATAGACTGGCGGACACGCTCAAAAATACCAGGAGTGTTTCTTATAATTCCGCATGACTCCTGTATGCGATTCCTCAGGTCTTCTTCACTTTGAACTGGAGTTCGGTACACTAATGATTTAAGGTGCACCCAGAGGAAAAAATCAAGTGGATTCATATCGGGTGACCTTGGTGGCCAAAGTTGTGGCCCACCACGCCCAATCCAGCGATCAGAATAATTCTCATCTAAATATTGGCGTGCAACCAATCTGAAGTGTACTGGAGCACCATCATGCATAAACCAAATTCCAATTCTTTCCCTCAGTGGGATCTCTTCTAGGAGTCCAGGTAAGATGAATTCAAGAAAATGTCGATAATGGTCACCATTGAGTCTATGAGGCAGAAAATTTGGCCCGATAAGGAAATTCCCTACAATTCCAACCCAAACATTCACAGAAAACGTCTCTTGAAAATGGTTTTCAATCACGGCGTGTGGGTTTTCATCAGCCCACATATGATTGTTGTGAAAATTAATAATGGCTTTACGGGAAAAGCATACCTCATCGGTGAATAACACTTGAGATAAAAACCATGGATTTTCCAACAATTTATTTCGAATCCAAATGCAAAAAGTTAATCTTTTTGGAAAATCCCTTGGCAGAAGAGCTTGAACACGCTGTATGTGATAGGGATAAAGTTGTTACTCTTTTAAAATTTGCCATACCAATACATGGGTTACGTTAAACTGTGCCGCAATTTGTCTTGTACTGGTGTCTGGATGCTGCTCAATTTCGTTAAGTACAGCTTGTTCTATCTGAACTGTTCTAACTCTCCTGGGTCTTCCTATGAGAACAGCAGACCTCTTGAAAGTACCCGTTTCACGAAGACGGGAGTGAATATTGATGAACATTTGTGTGCTGGGAATATGACGTTGTGGAAATCTTTCTAGATACATTCGTCTGGCGGCACGAGCGTTACCATCAGCCATTCCATACATTAAGTGCATGTCTGCCATTTCTGAATTTGTATATTCAACCATTTTATCCAAAGGAATATTGAATGAATCTGCTTTATAGCTTGCACTAATGAAGAATTAACAATGAGACAGTTTCTCAACTTTCGATAACTGTCAAGTTGTTGATATTTAAATAAATGAATTAATATCAAAGCCCACTTTGCTATTTTTATGAATTCAAATTGATTACAAAATTTCTGCGTTACTGCAGAAGAAAAAACAAACCGTAATTTCTGATAAAATAATGTACTCCGTACGGAAACAAAAATTTGTTTGATTTAGTTTTTCGGAGTTATGACCAGAGATTCATAAATGAAAATCAAATGTGTAATGATCTGCGACTATTAGATAAACCCTATTAACTATCTTCCATTACAGGATTACCTTTCGGAAGTTTTTTATGTTGAAAAGGAAACGTTCAATTGAAAACTAAAAAATATCTTTTTTTAAAATAACAAAAAATTTATATGAGATCTCTATCAAGACTGATGGGTAAAAACATTTTTAATCAAATATCTCAATGAAAATGCACATTTTTACCAACAGAATCTTCAGGTTGAAAGTTTAGGTTTTCCCAATATCTGTCAGATCTAGTTTAATATCCAGCGTACCGCAGTGACGGGGAGATAGTAGTTTTCTGTTAGATATCACAAAAAGAAATCACATCTTTACAATAACAAGCTTTTATTTAGCTTCACTTGTAACTAACTAACAAACAATTTAATAAAAGTTGAATTTGACCCACTTCTAATACTCCGATTAATTTGAAATTTGGCAGGTTTCCGTAATTCCGGTGACAATGCATTAAAAAAATGTTTGTTAAAAAACAAAATGGCGGCTCCAATATGGCGGACGAGTTTTGTGATTATGATCCGATTCTGTTCAAAATTGGTATGTGATGGTTTTTGGGTTGGAGATTTTCAGTTTCACATAAAAAATAAACTGAAATGTTAAAAATGAAAATTATAAAAAGAAAACATTTTAAAGTTTTTATACAATACACTGAAAAGGAAAAAATAATTCATTTCATTGTTTGATCTAGGTAATCTTGTACAGAAAGATTTTGATACTCACAGAATAACCTACAAAAAATGAAACAAATTATTTTTTCATTTTCAGTGCATTTGTATAAAAGCTTGTCTTTATATTTTTTATTGTATAATTTTTATTCATCGTAGATTTTTCTAATTCTGAAAAAATATTTCCATCAATTTACAATAATTGAAAATGTTTAATTTTCAAATTTTCTAATGTTATGCCACACTGGAAAATGTTTAAATTAATATTTTCATTATAGTCCCTGAACCGTACAAGTAAATGAAAAAATGCAAGATATCAAAAAGATATTAAATGAAACAACATTGATTATTCCTTTCTCATAATATGTCAGTGGCGGCGGAAAAAAAAATTCTGAAGGGTTGAACAAAGCTTGACTCTGAAAAAAGGAGGACCCTGTGAATTATTTAAGAAATGCATTATTTTGTATCGTGCGCCCTATTGAATGGATTGTACTTGCCTAATTTGAACTGATTATTGTCGAAAATGTCGAAGTTAACTCTAAAAAATCTTGAAAAAAATGTATTTTTATCGCCCTGTATCTCGAAAACCAAGCCGTTTGGGACATATGTTTATATGAACTTTTCGTCCTGAAAACCTTCAAAGAATCACCTCCCGAAGTTTGTCAACGTACTTAATTAACACCCTGTATATTTCAAACTAAATGGAGAATTCCAAATCTAATTATTTTTATTTGTAAAAAAACATTGGCGTACTATTTTGTCTTCCCTTCCAAAAATCGGAATTCCAAAAACTACTAGGAAATAAACAGATCAATCTATGGAGGGAAGATAAACTAAGAGAAGGAAAAATATCGAATTACGACACTTTTTCCTTATGCAAAATCATTCGAAATCCCAAATTGTATTTGGCACTTCCTCAGAAACGTTTGGATACACTCATACTGTGAATTATTATCAGAGTTGCCTTCATATACATAACAAAAAACCTGGTAGTCGAGATTTTTCGGTTGAGTTATCATCGTTCCCAGGCCTCCCACCACCAGATCCGAACCCCGTCCTGGCCGATGCCAACAAACCTTGATCAGAAACGAGATGGTGATGAAGATGGAGAAGATGAACATGCCGCCGAGGCCGTAGAGATGCAGCGTCCTCCTGCCCATGCGGTCCATGAGCGGGATCGAGATCAGCGTCATGATGAACATTATGCAACCGATGCCGATGGTGGCGAACTTCGCGCTCTCTTCCGGCAGGCCCGAACTCACGAACAGGCTGGTGGAGTAGTAGAACACCTGTGAAAGAGAATAATAATGATGATAATATTTATCGGTATTCAGAAACAAAAGTTTATAGACACGTCACATTTCATGAATAAGTAGGTAAAGATAAAACTGAAGATGAAGATAAATTCTGTGGCAAGGAATAGCAAAGTGCACATTATACATATTAACACTATTGAAATTCCATAAATAATAATAATAATAAGTTTATTCACCGAAAATAAAGTTGCACAATAGTACATAAAGTATATGTGCATACATGAAATAAATATATATAAATATAAAATAGAATATACAGAACATGGTAAAATAAACGGGGTAATCACTAAAGCTCTTTGAAGAGCTTGTTTGTGATAGATGATTCTGATTCAATTTGGTTGGTACCTTGATCAGCCGCATTTTCTTTTACTCCTTTCAATCACATAGTCTTGTAATCGTTACTGGGAGTGTCTAAAAAGTAAAACTTGTGCCGACAATCTCTCAATTCGAGTTAAAGCTATGCAAGATTGCTATTTGAGGTATCATGTGGAAGCAATGTCCAGTATCAGTTGATTTGAAATTCCTTCCAATTTCAGTTGTAGTACGTGTTTTTGATGTCTATCATTCTGTGAGAAAATGTACGAGTATTGCTAAGTATCCATTTCTTGATTTTCGTTTTAAATAATGATATTGAATTGATCGTTTTTAAATCTGAGGGTACAGCATTAAAGACTTTAGGTTTCAGGAAAAAAGCGGATCTTTGAGAAATAGACTTGGATACGAAAGGAACTGAGAGGTACGTATCACCTTGCCTGGTTCCATACCTATGTGTAACATATTCCTTATCACAATTTTTTTTCTGTTTTAGGATAAGGATACTCAAAAATATTTGTTTCACGTCTAGGACATTCGCCAACTGGTAAATGGCATCGCTAGGGTAAGTTATATTTTTAGAATAAATAATTCTCAGGATCCACTTCTGTAAAGTTTCCACCCCTTTCATTTGGTTATTGTACGCTCCGCCCCATGCAACTATGCCATACCTGAGCTGTGTCTCCACTAGTGCAAAATATAATGTTCTCAAGTCGTTTGTTTCAAGCATGTTTTTCAAATATTTGAACTTTGGTACAAGACTTCTTAGCTTTTGCAGAAGTTTGCCGACGTGAACATCCCATTTCATTTGACTATCCAGGTAGACACCCAGATATTTAATATTCTGTACCACAGGAATTTCTATAATGTTGTTTTCTTCTTTTATCAATAGTCTCGTCAACTCAGGTATTTTATTCTTGTTTATAGCAAAGGGAACACATTTAGTTTTTTCAAAGTTTATTGTGAGTAGCTTCGAGTCGAACCAGGATTTAATTTTCAAGAAATCTTCCTCAGCTTTTTCGATCAAACTGTGCCAATCTTTTCCGGAGTAGAAGATCGCAGTGTCATCTGCAAAGCTGATTATTTGACCTTCTGACTTTATATTATATAAATTGTTGATGTAGAAATTAAACAGTATAGGTCCAAGAACTGTGCCTTGGGGTACTCCATATTGAATAGTGTGGAACTCGCTGTTATTTCCATCTATATTCACGCATTGCTGTCTGTCTTCCATGTAGCTTTCCATCAAAGACAATATCCTCCCTCTCATTCCCACTTGTTCAAGAGACTCTAGGAGTTTCTCATGGCTGACCGTGTCGAAAGCCTTTGCAAGGTCTACAAAGATGCAAAGTGATTGGTTACCCTTTTCCAAGCAATTATAGATATTTGATGTTAGAAGTTCCACTGCGTCGTCGGTTGACTTATTCTCTCTGAATCCAAATTGATAGGGTGAAAGTATATTGTATTTATTTGAAAAATTTTGGATTCTGTTTTTAATAATGGATTCGAGAATTTTTCCGATATTTGAAATCAGTGATATGGGCCTATAGTTGGTGCAGTCCAGCTTATTACCTGTTTTAAATATAGGCCTAATCACAGAAGTTTTCAGGGACATTGGCCATTTTCCTGTTGTGAGAATTTTATTATAGAGGTGTGCTAATGGACGAGATATGATGAACACTACGTGTTTTAATATTTCAGCAGTTATATTATCAATTCCTGGTGCCTTGCCATTTTTCAATCCCATTATAATATTTCTCACCTCCGTTTCATTTGTTTCTTCTAAGTACATTGTGTTTTGTATTCTTCGGTTACTATTAGCCACCTCTACTTTCCTAAATTTTTGGGCCAAACTCTTACCAATTCCAGTATAATGTTCAACAAATTTATTTGCTATTTCTTTCGGTTTTGATGAAATTTTGCCTTTCTCTATCTCTATCTCTTTTATATCAACTTTTGTTGTTTTATTTGAGCAAGCCTCTTTAACGGTTTCCCAGAGTTTTTTCGAATTTCCTTTATTCGATTGAATTATGTCTTTGTAATATTTGAGTTTTGCTCCTTTTATTAAGGTGTTGAGCTTATTCCTGTAGGTCTTGAATTTATTTAACAAATCATGGTTATTTCTCTGACTCATCCATTTTTTATACATTTGGTTTCGTTTATTTATCGAGGTTACAATTGCTTCCGTTATCCATTTCGTTTTTTTTCTGGTCCCTTTTATCTTTATATTTTTTGTGTTTTTATTTTCTTAAACAATTTTTCTGTACAGTTTTCCACTTCATTACAATTATAAAAATCCTGCCATGTTTCTTTTTCAAAATCTTTTTTCAATTTTTCGTAGTCAATTATATTTCTCGTTTTAGGTGCTTCCGCTTTATTCGTGAAATCAACTTCAAATTGAAAGATAATTGAATAGTGGTCGGTGAAGTTTGTTCTTAGAATTACAGGTATTATTTGACTTTGTATGTTATTGAAAAATAAATGATCAATACAAGTGTTTGAATTTTCTTGAACCCTAGTAGGCCCATTTATTGCAGATATGAAACAAGCCTCACATAGAATATTTTGGTACTCTTGTGTTAAGTCTGTTTCATGTGATTTTTGTTTATATTTTCCTGAAGGTACCGTCGAAAGCAATGATTGAATGATTCTGCACCAGAAGATGGAGATCTATAAACGCTTGTTATGTTCAGTATTTTTGAATTATGTTTTAGTGTTATGTTAATTGCAGTGGATTCAAATATTTGTACTGTTTTGTAAGTACAATTATATTTAGTTTTTATAAAAATAATACAGCCATCATTTTGGTTATACTGTCCTTCACTATATAAAGTGTCGTAACCAGGTAATTTAAAAAGATCTATATGTTTTATTTGCCATGTTTCTGACAGAGCGATGACATCAAAATCACTGTCGAATTGGTTCAATAACGTTTCTAGCTCTTCAAAGTTCTTGGATATACTCCTTATATTACAGTGGATTAAACGAAATTTGTTTCTCGAATCATAATTCATTATTTTATTACAATCTCTGACATTGTCTAGAATAAATGTTTGAGGTAGGTAGTTGTCAAATTCACGGATGAAGGAAGAAATAGACATACATCTTGAAACAAAGAAGAATTGTTCTTTTCAGGAGGTCACCCTAGGAGCATTTTTATTCTTTTCCAAAATTTAATAGAAAAATCTTCGATGTTATGAAGTAAATGTTCAGGTAAAATGTATCTTCAACGATTTTTTGAAGCTTCTGAATGGCAATTCATGGAATTCTATTGGCAATGCCTACAATTCAACCCACATATTATCTGCCTTTTTAAGCCCATATGGTTGCGATAGTTGGTCATATTTATTTTTTGTATTTTATTTATGCATATCTGGATGAGTAAATTTATTGCTCAGATTTAGCAGAGTATGTACAACTAATTTTTCAACCGACTGGAATAATTTTGTTTTTCATTAGGTACACATTCAGAAAGTTCACTAGGACACAAAATTTCATGATTTTTTTTTTATTGTATAAATAACTTCCAGTCAGAACAAGTTCTGGTATAAGGAAGTTTGAATGTACATCAATGATAAAATAAAGTAATCTAATTCTAATACATTTTTTAAATACAAATAATTCATAAAGTTTTGTAGTATTCTTATGAACATCATTTCAATAGTAACATTTCTTTCAAATGTTTGGAAAATGAAATTATCGTTTTTGAATTTTTTATTCGTTCTGGTAATTTATTAAATGTTTCTATAGAGCTGAAAATTGGATTTGCTTTTCCTTTGTTGGAATGGATATTGTCCAAGTGAAAGTGGTTCAAAATCCGAGTATTATGACTATGTAATTTGGAATTTTTCTGAATTGTTGTATTACTTTTTTGAATATTTTTGGTTAATTTGAATGCAAATTTAGCTTTTTCAAATTTAATAAGTTGGTTTAATGTCATATTATTGGTGTTTTTGTACAAATCTGAAGATGGTGTATCCCAAGGTTTACCAAATATTACTTTTATTGCTTTATTCATCAATCTATAAATAATTTCTTTTTGTTTTTGACTGCATGATGACCACACTGTGATCATATATCTGATTCGAGAGATAATATGTGCGTTGTATATTAACAATTATATTTTTTCTTAGAAATTGTATTCTTCTGGTAGCTCCTATCAGAGGAATAATAGAATTTTTTATTTTCTCTATATGACTCACAAAATTTAAATTTTTGTCAATAATCAGACCCAAATACTTGTGTTTCTCAACTTCAGCAATAGTTCTGTTTTTAATTATAATGTTTAATTTGATGTTTCCCATATTCTTTTGTTTAAATATCATATAGACAGTTTTTTCTGAATTAATAGTTAAATTAAGTTCATTCAACCATATTTCAATTGTTTTAATATCTTTTTCCAAATTTGTTTTTAAGGTTTGAACATTTTTAGATTTGTGATAGAGTACAGTATCATCAACAAAAGAAAAATGCCTACCAATTAGGTTGATATTCATAATGCTATTAACATAAATCAAATAAAGAATTGGTGCCAAAACAGAACCCTGCGGAACTCCAAATGTTGATACTTTTTCGTAACTTTTATATTGGTCAATAAGTGCATATTGTACACGATTTCGGAAATAATTTTGAAATATATTCAATGCATGTCCCCTTATACCCAGGTTATTTAAGATGTCTAATAGAATTGTATGATTGACAGTGTCAAAAGCTTTTTTAAGATCAATGAATATTGCAACACCATAATTACTTGAATCTAAAGTTTCATGAATACTACTTATAAAGTCATTAACTGCTGCTTGGGTATTACTATTTTTATTTTCCAAGGTCGAAAATCTAAGGTTTTAAGGAGTAAAATTTGAAATACATACCGTTTATTCAACCTATAACTTAAATTTCAGAAATTTCATCAAAATTATGACGACACACTCCTGGATATTGCTTCAAAATACCACTGATCAGAATTTAATCGAAATCGGTCGATGAATGAAAAAAATTATAATTTAATAAAATTTTAAAAACTACGGAAGCGTAGAAGGGCCATTATTTTTTATTTTTATTTTTCTCCTCAATTCCGAGTTGCAACTCGGAAAATTACTAAATTCCGAGTTGCAACTCGGAAAATTACTAAATTCCGAGTTGCAACTCGGAAAATTACTAAATTCCGAGTTGCAACTCGGAAAATTACTAAATGCCGAGTTGCAACTCGGAAAATTACTAAATTCCGAGTTGCAACTCGGAAAATTACTAAATGCCGAGTTGCAACTCGGAAAACTATTAAATTCCGAGTTGCGAATTTAATAATTTTCCGAGTTGCAACTCGGAATTTAGTAATTTTCCGAGTTGCAACTCAGAATTTAATAATTTTCCGAGTTGCAACTCGGAATTTAATAACTTTCCGAGTTGCAACTCGGAATTTAGTAATTTTCCGAGTTGTAACTCGGAATTTAATAATTTTCGGAGTTGCAACTCGGAATTTAGTAATTTTCCGAGTTGCAACTCGGAATTGAGGAGAAAAATAAAAATAAAAAAATAATGGCCCTTCTACGCTTCCGTAAAAAACATTGTATTTAATAGAATTTTTATTTTATCTCACTTCATTCTCCTATAATTTTTGTACTCATTAATAGATTTGTATGAAATTCTAATCAATGATATTTCGAGACTTTCTGAATTCTATGAAATTTGATAAAAGTTCTGAAATTGAAGTGGAGGATTAATTAAAAATAATATTTTTTGAATTTCATTTCCTTGAAAAAAAAAATTTATTTATTGAAGCATTCCAACGTCAATTTGACATAGACCATTTGAAAATATTGTGAATCCAGTGGTTTAATCAAAAATATTCAAAATTTAATAATTTTTTCAGATTTTTTACCTTGTAAAATGAAGTAGTAGGCTTGTTCAATTAGGGATTAGATTTGGATTGATCGTTATCATAAACGTAGGGTAGGTGTATGAAAATACGAAGACGTCTTCTGGTAAAATGATTACTTCAAGTTTTGAGGGAAGAGAAGAGATTTGGATTGCACTCGAGTTGACTTTCTGTAGGCGAGCAGAGTTTTTGCTCCAATTCCGTCCTGATCGCTGTGTATTCGTTGCCAAGTTTCAAGCATCAAATTTTCAATTTTTTGGGAATTTTTTCCGATCTTTTCACAATTATCAAATTTTTTTCTTGAAAATTTCACACCTCACTTTTAGAGAGAACCAAAACATTCGTTCTTATTTAGATGCCATGGCAACCCAAAAAATTTCCGGAAATTTTTATCCTCCTGGGTACCCTGGCCGAAATTAATAAGTGGAAATTTTTCTGTCAAATATTTGACAGGTGATAGTTTATATTTTGCTTTGATGTACAAATGGAATTGTATTTTTCATTTGAAATGAGATAATATTTCATATTTATGTATTTATTAAATATTTCGAATGTGTCTGAATATTTTCTTCACGATAATCGCAAAATTTGCAAATTCTGAAATCAAATTTCAGAAACACTTCAATACACCAGTTGTCTACATGTAAATCAAAGGCCCCGTGGCGAGTCGGTAAAGTGTCCGCCTCGTGGTCGTGTGGTCACTAGTTCAATTCCCAGTGGAGCAAGAACATTTTTACTTTTTTTTTGATTAAATTTAAAAAAATCAAATTGAAATTTTGTTAAGTGTGTTTTACATATCAATATTTTCATGCATCTTTTTTGTACTATGCATATAAATAGTTCAGGTGAACCATAGTTAGTTATTTCTTATGAATTGTTGGATATATTTTGGTGTAAAATTTTCTTACCGAATCCCCCGCGTGCTTGAATTAATTGCAGGAAATTTATCTCGTACATGAATTTTTTAAGAAAATTCATGTACTCGAAAAATTTCCGGCAATAATTCAAGCACTTGGGAGATTACAAGTCAATATCTTCATGGTGATAAAAAATATCAATTCCGATGATAATGACAGAATTTCCTCATTTTTCCACACCACATGACAATGAGTGAAAAAAATTGGTTTTCGCTAAGACTCTTGCTGTAACATTGTTTCGTATTTAACAGTTATATCAGAATTTCATGATTATTGTGATGATATGGTAATCTCAAAACATCGTGTTTTTCTGATAATAATCAGGTACCGATGATAATCATGCATTGGCGTTTCACTCAGAGTACCACCTAGTTGGAGTTCATTTAAAAGTTTGCGAGAACATGATCTCGTAAATCTAACATTGAACATATGGACGGATAGATGAACATTTCTTCCAGCTTCTCCAAAAATAAAAATAATTAAATTTAGGAGTGAAGTAGTGGATTAAAGAAAACTGTCAACAATTATGAGCAGATCTCGAAAATGGATCAATATATGGGGTGTTCTATTTGAAAAAAATTATTGAAGATGGCGCTCAGCTGCCAAATTTCGTTGCGATATACCAGGTGGTCCAAAAATTAGTATGGTGGGAACGGCGAGATGAATTACTTTACCCGAATCTTTACTTTGAGGGAGCAAATAAATTTACCAAACATATGACGTAATTGTGTTAAACGCAACTCAATTATATCTTACCGCATTGATTCCCGAAAACTGCTGACTGAGCTGCATCACGATTCCTATGATCAGCGGCATTCTCAGAGTCGGTGAACATATCAGCTCCAGCATACTGATCGACGCCTCTGCCTGCTGGGCCCTCTCTTCCGCCCGCATCTCCTCGATATCCTCCTCCACGGCGTTGCTCGCCCTCAACCTCCTCAAAGCCTTGCGCGCCTCCTCCTCCCACTGCTTCGTGATCAGGAGGTAGCGCGGGCTCTCGGGGCAGACAGGGAGAAGAACCTGAAAAATGAATTTGAAAGTGGGATATGTTTTCGAAAATGGGATACTAGCCGTCTGTGGTGTTACTCAATGAGGACAAATATAATTTTTCGATAACCAAGTCATCTTCATCAGTGGGAGTACTAAATAATAATAATAATTATCGTACTCATATCAATTTACTAATAGCTATGAATTAATATTAATATGGAACGTGGGTGTGATCATACCTGTGATCAAATGTGATTGATGTGGACCAGCATGATTTCACCCACTCATACTAGTACTGCTGTCCTAAGCTCAAAGGACGTATCTCAATTTTTTCCAAATTTTAGATTTCACTCTCTACAGGACCAAGCCGTTGACTTGAATGACAAATTTGGCCGGACCTCATCGTTCTATGCCATCCAAAAAGTTAGTAAAAAAAGACGTATATCCAAAGTACTTCTTTGAAATTCTAAACTATATATGCCTAAATGACTGACTCAATATCTCTGGTCATTCTTGACTTACGCCCTTTGGACTTAGGACGGCAGAATAGGTAATTATTTCTTTATTGGAATCAGCTCAAATGGTTTAAAATGTAATGATCCATTGCCATTATTGAGAAGGGACTTATTTAACCCGTTCTTGTAAAAAGCGATACTTTCATAACAATCTTAAAAGAGCCCTTCTCCCTCCGAATTGAAATACGAAAGTATACAGGTGATGTTTCGGTACTGATAAAGAACAGTTTTCAGTATGTGAAGTGGCACTTTACCTGAGCAAAAATAAGAATTGCAAAAATAAGAACTGCCTAGCACGCTCATAGATAGGGTGTGGTGGTACACAACATGAACCAGCCGTTTTCTTTCAACGAATGAATTTTTGAAAAATCTGTTTTTATTCAGAGTAACTTATTTCAAATTATACACATCTGTGGGCTAAAAATGATCATGGACTTTTTTTTTGATTTCATGCCCACTTAAAAATATCAGTTGACAAGGTCTGTACCTCAAAAAGACTAACCTTTCTTGTTTCTTGCTCTATTTTCATGGTTTTCTCATAGTTTTCAAAAAGGTTATGAAGAGGTTGATCCTTTCAAGAAGAATCATACAAGGTACTCACCAATTGTAAAACTGCGGGTACCACAGCGAGTCCAACGAGAAGAGGCCATCCTTCGTTGGTTCCCAATAGCTGTTCGATGCCGAGAACTTGCGATAGGAGGAGACCGAAGGTAACTGCAAGCTGGTTAACAGTGCCGAGACCACCCCGTAGATTCAAAGGCGATATTTCCGATATATACATTGGTACTAAAGAAGTATTCAGTCCTGAAAAATATAGAATAAAATGAGAGTGATCACTGATATTATTGATTGAAATGATATTTAATGTTCTCTCATTCATTCCTATACTATTGTAGAAATCCACAAAAAATCAACAGAAACTGATACAAGAGAATTTGAGGAGTTATCCACGATATGTATCAGGTATGTAGTAGATATTTTAGGGTAACCAAAAGGATTATTTAGAATTGGTAAGCGCCGTTCGTCTTTTCGGGAAATTTAAAAGTTAAAAAAAATATTTCTCAAAACACACTTTATTGAAAACATATCGAAATGTATTTTTTGCAAAAGTCATTTTATAGCTATGTATAAGTTTTGAAAGAGATCTGAGATAAAATAAATCGATTTTTGCCACAAAAAATTTCTGTTTGTAAAAATACATTGAATACGTTTTACCAACCTAAAATGTAGTGATCAGTAGAATGTACGCATGTGAAAAATTCTTTTATTAATTTCAAAAAATGATTGTACATCAAAAGAAAACCCAAAAAAAGTTGACAGCGCCGTTCATCTTTTCGGGAAATTTAAAAGTTTATTATTCATTTATTCACCCAAGAAACATTAAATGTTTTTACAGGGAAGTCAACGATTAATTGGCTATATATATAAGTTAAAAAAATTATTTCTCAAAACACACTTGTTTGCAAAAATATCGAAATATTTTTTAGAAAAGTCATTTCATAGCTATGTACAAATACATGTTTCGAAAAAGATCCGAGATGAAAAAAATCGATTTTTGCCACAAAAAATTTCTATTTGTGAAAATACATTGAATACGTTTTACCAACCTATAATGTAGTGATCAGTAGAAAGTACGCATGTGAAAAATTTTTGTATTAATTGATTTCGAAAAATGCTTCTACATCAAAGGAAAACCCCAAAAAAGTTGACAGCGCAGTTCGTCTATTCGGGAAATTTAAAATTTAAAAAAATTATTTCTCAAAACACACTTGTTTGAAAACATTTCGAAATATGTTTTTTGGAAAAGTCATTTCATAGATATGTACAAGTACGAGTTTTGAAAAAGATCTGAGATTAAAAAAATCGATTCTTGCAACAAAAAATTTCCATTTATAAAAATGCATTGAATACGTTTTACCAACCTAAAATGTAGTAATCAGTAGAAAGTACGCATGTGAAAAAATTTTGTATTAATTGATTTCGAAAAATGCTTCTACATCGAAGGAAAACCCCAAAAAAGTTGACAGCGCCGTTCGTCTATTCGGGAAATCTAAAATTTAAAAAAATTATTTCTCAAAACACACTTGTTTGAAAAAATATCGAAATATGTTTTTTAGAAAAGTCATTTCATAGCTATGTACAAATACATGTTTCGAAAAAGATCTGAGATGAGAAAAATCGGTTTTTGCCACATAAAATTTCTATTTGTGAAAATACATTGAATACGTTTTACCAACCTAAAATGTAGTGATCAGTAGAAAGTAAGCATGTGAAAAATTTGTATATTAATTGATTTCGTAAAATGCTTCTACATCAAAAGAAAACCCAAAAAAAGTTGACAGCGCCGTTCGTCTTATCGAGAAATTTAAAAGTTAAAAAAATTATTTCTCAAAACACTTGTTTGAAAAAATATCGAAATATGTTTTTTGGAAAAGTCATTTCATAGCTATGTACAAGCATAAGTTTTGAAAAAGATCTGAGATAAAAAAATCGATTTTTGCCACAAAAAATTTCTATTGGTAAAAATACATTGAATACGTTTTACCAACCTAAAATGTAGTGATCAGTAGAAAGTACGCATGTAAAAATTTTTTTTATTAAATAATTTCGAAAAATGCTTCTACATCAAAAGAAAACCCAAAAAAATGGACAGCGCCGTTCGTCTTTTCAGGAAATTTAAAAGTTAAAAAAATTATTTCTCAAAACGCATTGTTTGAAAAAGTATCGAAATATATTTTTTGGAAAAGTCATTTCATAGCTATGTACAAGTACAAGTTTTGAAAAAATCTAAGATAAAAAAAATCGATTTTTGCCACAAAAAATTTCCATTTGTAAAAATACATTTCTGACGAAGAAACTAATTAGCAAAATCAACATTGACAATTTCAATAACGATTTGTAAAGATTGGCAAGCTATTCCTATACACAATAAGAGTTGACTTTGGTTCAGAAAATTCTTACTCACTATTTGTGTTTTGTTATTGAAGTTTATAATTTCTTTGTTTGACTTTACTCTCTAAAATTTTCGATTGGTTGAGGTTAAGAATATTTTTTTTTTGTAAGTTTGTTCAAACATTTTTAATTTTTATCATAGATTGCCCATTTAATTTGTCTTCATAGCCTACTTCATAAAATTGAGGAAAGTTTCATTGCCGGAAAAAGAGTTTAATTTGAGATTTGTACCGTAAACTTTGTTTAGATACTTAAAGAAGTTTTATGATGTTTTGAATTATAACTTTGGTATCATTTCAATACTGAAAAAATCGACTTGAATGATTTTCTATCCTAAATGATTGAAGATACGTCAACTTTGCATCAAACAACAGAAATGTTTAGCAGTTATTCTCATTTTCTAGAGGAACGTATATTTGTTGATAATTCGTAATTGAAAGTTAGTCGCAGAGTAGAGCTACTGGTATAAAACAGTTTTGTCGAATTTATGATTTTTTTAATATTCCAGAAATCTTGTAATTATCAAAAAATAGCAAAAAGTGAAAGTTGCAATAGATCGTTCAAATTCGAGGCAAAGGTGTAAAATCGGAATAGAAACAACCCGTTAAAAATAAAAACGATTAAATAAGCCTGTTTTCAGCGATTATTCTGAAATAATATTACTTTTGAAAAGGAGTTGGTAATTTTTCTATTTTTCAAAAAGCAAGTTAACGCCGAAGTCGAATTTCAAAATATATTATTAATAAAAGTTATCCTCATATGATGCCAACTCTTTTAAGGACACTGTATATATATATATGAATCAGTAAGAATGTATGTCTCTTAGACAACTTGGAGTATCCAACTCCTTACGCATACAGGTGCGGGATGGCGATATTCCAACCGCAGGAAATCATTTCAGCAAATAAACGTGTCAACATCAACTCTGTTATTCAGCCGAGCAACGTTCGACGAAGCGATATACGATTCTCGTTTGTCACGATCATTTCCTCGAATAACATTTCATACGTTGCAGGTGTGGGATAATATCGATTTATCCCACTCCTGAACCCATTCTTATAATGCCAAGAGGTCGCATCTGCGACATTTATAATGTCCGTGGGTTATTTAATGCAAACACATACACACGGAGATATGACCTAGTTAGGTAACGGCGGAACAACTCACCACAATTGACCCCTATAATAAATCTGCCGACAAATAGAATTTCGTATGAATTCGCTATTTTCGTACACCACATTAGGCACGCCCCGCTTATTCCCAAGACGTTGTTGAGCAGGAGGCCGCCTTTCCTGCAACAGAAAAAACTTCACTTTCCAACGAGCACATGATTTATATTTTTCGGGGATTGTGAAAGAAAAGCAGCGATTCTGAAACTTCGCTTCGTTTTCTGATCTTTTGGCAGGAAATATATGTACTGAAATGATGTTTATTTGTCTGAGTACAGTTGGTTGATAATTCATGAGGATTTTGAGAAAATGCGGAAGATGGAACCATACAATATAGATTTTTTTACAGATAAAAAAAAATATATATGAGTATTTTTCAAATGAAGATTGGATTGATTACTATAATCTGAAAACTTCAGATGGATTAGCAACCTGTCTCACAGAAAAAATTGAAAATTATAATGAAAAAGTACAAATAAAGTAAAAATCAAAAGTATTGATAGAAAGAGAAAAGAATGAATGATCCCTGTATAAACAAAATCGATGATTAAAAAAATAAATGTATAAAGAACTGAAGAATGGTTATAACAATACATAATATACAATTGATTACATTGAAATGAAGCCAAAATAAAATATAATAAAAACCGAATAGAAAAACAGATGAATTCAACAAAAGATTGATGGTATAATATAAAAAAAATAATGCAATGAAAAAGAAACTTCCAGATCTATCAATGAATTTGAATTGGTTAATGGTAATGTAATAACTTTCAAATGAATTCATAGAGTACTCTTCTCAAGTTGAAAGCAATTTAGCAAAATATATAAAGAATATTTGTAAATGTTCAACACTATCGACAAAATTTTTGAACTCATTTTACATTGGAGAAATCACTCAAAGTGAAGTTGAAGATACCATAAGGTCCTTAAAAACAAACGAATCCCCTGGAATTGATGAAATTACAAGTGAAGTTTCAAAAACGATCACTGAAATAACATCTGATCCTTCAGCATACCTTAAAAAATTATTTTCACATCCGGTGTTTGTCCAAAAACTTTCGAAATAGGCATCATTGAACCATTTCAAAAAAGTGGTAATGAATCCTGTGTAAAAAATTATAGACTAATTTCATTAATTTTCAGCTTATCCAAAATATTTGAAAAAATACTAAAAATTCGAATTGAAAACTATTTGAAAAACATGACATTATATTAAATTTACAGTTTTGGTTTTGAAAGAGCTGATAGAGCTGTATGTCATCAGCCTTAAAGTTGGATCTAAAAGTTAATTTTAATAATTCCCAGAAACTGTCCTGCCACTCGCAATTGATAAAATTAAATTTCAATTACTGAAAATGTACTGATTCTCACCTGCCGAATTTATTAGCCACCATGCCGCCCCCAAAGCCGCCAAGCATCCCTCCGATCGCGAAAATGGAGACCGCAACGGAGTAGAGCCTCTCGACTGAGTCTTTGTCGAGATCTTTTCCGTATCGCTGTTTGTACAGGTCCTTCATGAAGTTTTCGATGTTACCCTGAGGAGCATTGATCACCCCCGTATTGAAGCCGAACTGGAACATGCCGAGGACGGCGGCCAAAATTGCGTAGGATAGGAACAACGTCAAACCCTGTAAAGAGTACTGGATTAACATAAAATACCAACAAGAGGTTAGTCTCAAGAGGACGAATCGTTAAGCTAAAAATAAAACAACTGTTACTGTGGTATTCAAGTATTGTGATTACGGTGACAGTTTCTCTCATATTATATAAACCAATCAAATGCCATCATTTTTTGAATACAAACCAGTGAGAAAATAACTTTTTTAAAACACTGTCTCCAGCCTGTGGTATTTTCCATTTTACTGCCGATTGTTTCGCGACAATTATCTGCTCATATACATTGTATATAAGCAGAGAATTCAGCAGAAACTAAGCTTTGCAGAGTTTTGGGTTGACCGGCAACTATTATCCGCGAAACAAGCGACAATAAAAATTGTGCTTAGAATGTGTCGCAGCTCTAAATGTTAATTAACGGAGTCTAGCCGTAATATGCCATTGGTATTTTCAAATAGGCGATTTGACGATACCTAAGTACTATACTTCCATAGTTACAACAATCGCAATAAACATAAAAACGTGTTTCGAGCTTAAGCTCTCATCAGTACGGTAAAATCAAGTGCGAAGATGTAAAAAATATATAGACGGCAAACATAAATTTTTTCACAATTTCATCACTAAGAGAATTGACCATCACCATAGTACTCCTGTAGGCCATAGTATGCCTTGAGCAAAAGTATTTTTTTGTTACGGAAAAGGTGTTGTACCGGAATTTCTTTCAAGTTTGTGGGCAGTTTGTTGTACATTTTTCTACTTTCGTACATTATAGAATTCTTTGTTTGCTCTGATCGGGGAATGGGTAAAGCTACATTTTTTCTTACCGTTTGACGTGTATTATGTTTTTTTACTGGATATGCATCATCAATTTTGATAGCTGTATGTTTGTGTAACAAACAACTGGTTTCCAGTATAAAGATTGAGGTTGAAGTGAGAATCTTATGCTTTATGAACAAGGGCTTGCAGTGAGCAGTATACTCAGCTCGAGACATAAATCTTACCCCTCGTTTTGAAGGACAAAAATGGATTCGAATAGATTTTTAGTACAATAACCCCAGAAAGCTAGCTATAACATATCTTAGGTGTGACTCCACCATGGAAAAATAAGTCACCCTACCCATCGATAAACCAAGTTCCTTTAATACTACTACTATTTCATAGCTGCCTGACGCCAGCTTCTTTCGTAGGGTGTTTATATGGGTGGAGAAATTCAGATTGTCTTATATTTCCATGCCAAGAAACTTTGTGGAAGGTTTATTCATAATTGGATTAAAACCTAACCTAAGTGAATCATAGGTGAATTTGAAGGTGAGGAGGCTTGTCTTTTTCGAATTGAAGAACAGGTGATTTGAATCACACCAGTTTTTGACTTCATTTAGATCATGTACAATGTTTTCTTTTAAGTAGTCAGTATTAGATCCTTTCCACATCAATGTTGTGTTGTCAGCGAACATAGTGAACTTTGTTTGAATGTTTTAGACGATGTAGTAACTTGATTACTTATATTTCGGACGACCATCATCTTAATGGTTGAAAGATTTCTATCTCTTTCAAAATTTTTCACAACGTTTCAATTGCTTGAATCCGCAATCGTCTTCTGGTGAATAGTGAAGAAGACGATTGCGGATTCAAGCAATTGAAACGTTGTGAAAAAATTTGAAAGAGATAGAAATCTTTCAACCATTAAGATGATGGACGTCCGAAATATAAGTAATCATAGTGAACTTTCCTTGAATATTTATACTGGCCAAGTCATTGAGGTAAATTAGGAACAGTATCGGCCCGAGCACTGAACCTTGTGGTACACCACATTTGATAGTAGACGGGTCAGAGTTGCCATCTTGCATTTTTACAATTTGTTTTCTATCAGATAAGTATGACTCAAACCATCTATAGCTCTTGTCTCTGAATCCATAGTGCCAAAGCTTCTGTATATTATTATTCTAAATAAATTTTACTTATTATATTTATTCTTGAAATTGACACTAAAGATTAAATTTCCACAGATTTATTTTCTACGAGACATGTTACGATATAAATACAATGTATTACTTTCGCTTGAGAAAGATAGTGTGTATCGAAACATGTCGCGTAGACAATAAATCTGATGAAATTTAATCGTGTTTACCTTAGTGTCATATACTATGAATTTCCATTAAGTAACGGCCACGTCAATTCAAAATTCTTGAAATTGTCTAATTGCGTATCCCTTCAAGATGCAGAATTTTCAAAATACTGTCACCTTGCCTATCACTCAGACTGTGCTGTTTCTAAGCAACACAGTTTTCGTAACAGCAAGGTGAAAGTATTTTTCAAAAATTTTGCATTTTGTCGGGATTTTACTACTGAAAATGAAATGCTCGGATTGTAACTAAAGTCAAAGTACACAGTTGCAGAAGCTATTTAAATTACTCTGTGAAATATTGAATTTTCGATAACTTAAATACCATAACATATGTTAAAAATAATGAAAACTCAGCAAAAATGATGTTCTTAGAATAAACTCAAAAAATCCGTCACACAATTTTGCATGCCCTATTCTGTCTATGTAAGGTTTGTCGTTGTGCTTAGATAGCACTGAACTTAACCTTATTAACGTTATGTGTTTGACACTATCGCATCATACAAAGAACAAAATCAGTATTTCATGAAATAATGTTCAGAAATTAACCTCACTCTGAATCCCAGATGGATCAAACATTAAAACGCAGAACTTGCCTAATACGAGGATGTATTGATATCAAGTTAGCCTAGACCAGTTCCCTGCATAAACAAAATATTGTGTTACCATGGCAACGAACAATAACTTATTAGAAGTGTCAGTGTAAAGTTTGACGTCAAAAAAGTAAACCAGAGTTACGCAATGAATTAAAAGAAAAAATATGTCCACCGAAATTGTGATAATAGAAAAATTGGAGTATCGTGCCATCATCAAGTACCTGTATTTAAAAAGGTTAAGAGATAAGCAGATTTACGAAACTATGCTTAATACCCTTGGTGATCAATGTCCTTCGTATGCGACCGTGAAAAATTGGACTGCAAGCTTCAAAAGAGGTAAATTTTCCATTGAAGATGATGACCGATCGGGAAGGCCAGTTTCTGTGTCAGTCCCCGAAAATATGGATGCAGTTCATGACATGATTTTAACAGACCGTCGAATTGGGCTAAAACTGATATCTGAAGCACTGAATATTTCATACGAACGCGTTCATCATATAGTTCACGTCAATTTAGACATGAGAAAAATTGCTGCAAAATGGATCCCCAGTTTGAATGTTGACCAAAAGCGTGCAAGGGTAGTAGCATCGCGTTCGATCTGTGCTCGATTTGAAATCGATGTAGACTTCTCAAACCAAATTGTTACTATGGATGAGACTTGGGTACATTTCTACGATCCAGAAACAAAGCAACAATCGATGGAATGGCGACTCTCCGGTTCTCCAAGACCTAAGAAGTTTCGTGTCCAAAAATCTGCTGGAAAAGTTCTTGCTTCAGTTTTTTGGGATTGCCATGGAGTAATCTTGATTGATTTTTTGGATAAGGGTAGAACAATAACTGGAGATTACTATTCGACATTACTTACCACTCTGCGGGAAAAAATTAAAGAGAAAAGACGAGGAAAGCTATACAAAGGTGTTTTGTTTTTGCAGGACAACGCCCCTGTACACAAATCTCATGTTGTCATGGAGAAAATTCGTGATTTAGGGTTTGAATTACTATAGAACATCTCTTTCCTCAACTGAAAAAAAGTTTAAAAGGTCGTAAAGTTTCTTCCAACGAGGAGGTAATAAAAGCTGTGGAGGTCTGGTTTGCAAAGCAAGAAGAAATTTTTTTTTTGCAGGTTCGCTGTGATAAATGTATCCAATGAAGAGGAGAATATATTGAGTAATAAAATATTTTGACATTGACATTTTGATTTGTCCTATAGTAGGTTAAGAATGTTTAAATATATCCTCGTATACTAATCAAATTGCTAATACGAATTTCAACTTCATCATCTCAATTTTTGATCAGAGATGTAATTTTGTCTGAATTTTCGAACCATTACTAAACTACATTGTCTCATGATCCTCAAAGTAATTATTGACGCACTTCAGTCTCTTGGAATCTAATAACAGAACATCATGCTCAAAACTGGAATTGTTGCCTATTATTATCATTATCATTTTGACTTGTTATTACTTTGAATTTATATACAGTTGCTGATGAATATAGTTGATATGTTGTTAATGTAACGTAGACATTGAATTTTGTATATGTCACTGATTGAATAAAAATTGTAAAATATTAGCCAGATTTATTGTTATTCAATAATAGTGAATAACTCGAGAAATATAAGCAAAAACATTTGGTCCTTCAAGCAAAAACTGCCTAGTCCGTGGAGAACTAGTTACAAAAAGTACTGAGTTTGTGTCCGTGAGAAGAGGTAGTAGAAATAATATAGGAGTACCTCCAGCAAAGTATGGGGATTACAACAACCGCAACGCAGTTTCCGATTCCCAGTTTGTTCGTTCCAGTACAAGTAAATTGGAAGAAATGCCAAAGGAAACTAAAGATGCGGATCGATGCGAAATGAAGTCAACAGCATCAAAAATGGCGTAAAATAGCACAACAAGGATACGCGAACTAGAAATAGAATTAGAAGCCCAAAGACGAATCGTAGAATTAGAGAAGTCGCTGATCCAGAAGGAAATGTTACTGAAAAAAGCAGAGTTAGAAGAGCAACGAGAAAATATAGAATGGGCTGAAAGAAGAAGTCGATGTGAAGAGCAAGCAGAAGGAAATCACATTCGAGATATTATCAACGATGAAATCGTTGATAACAGTGTCCAAAACTGGGTTAATGACAATCATATTTTGACTAAGCCATATTCTGTTTTGAGTTCTAGGTCTGGCAAAGGTAATTACTCTGAGCACATTTCGGGTAGTGATGCAGGGACAGAAGAGAGACATGAGAGCAAGAAGACGGAATACAAACTGCCACACAGGAAAGAAAAAGCAATCAGGTAAGAGGAAAGTGTTTAGCAAGACAATCCATTTCCAAAGACTTACCGATATTTTCTGGAGAATCATCTGAATGGCTGCAGTTCATCACGACGTTTAGAGAAACAACTACAATATGTGGCTTCAGTGATAGGGAAAATATCGCAAGACTTCAGAAATGTCTTCCTGGAAAAGCTAAGTTAAGTGTACAAGCATTGTTAAACTTTACCTGCGGAGTAGATAAAATAATAGATACGCTGGAAAGACGGTATGGCAAGTCCGAATTCATCATAAATGATTTAATTGCTTATGTTAGGAAGATTCCTCAATTGCAAAAACTTTACTAGATTTTCCACAACCGTTCAGAATCTGTCAGTGACAGTGACAAGTCTGAAATGTCAACAATATTTTTCCAATCCACAGCTATTGGGTGAACTCGTTTCGAAATTATCAACAACTCTAAAGTTAGAATGAAGGAAAAAAGTAAGTAGCCTCAATGTCGAATCTGAAAAGCTTAATATTTCAGATTTTTCTGACTGGTTTGCCGAGATAGCAAATGCCGCAAGCTGTGTTGTAACAAATTTGGATGCAGATAATGATAAGGAAGAATAAATATGTGTGTGCTGTCACTGAGGAGGGATCCGTACGTAAATCGAGTTGCCTGTATTGCAAAAAGAACAATCATGGAACAGAGTCTTGCAATAACTTCCTGCTGCTGGATTCCAACAAAAGATGGGATTGGGTAAAGAAAAATAAAATTTGCTTTGGTTGCATGCGTAATAATCATCAGATTAGATTATGTAGAAAAAGAAAAACATGTAATAAAGATGGATGCAATAAATTCCATCACAATTTACTCCATCCAGATTCTCCAAAAGAACACGTTGCTATCACATAAAATTTTGATACTATGAAACTGTTAGTTATCATGCAAAGGAAGCAGAAAAAATAGTATTTTTGCGCATAGCTGCTATAATTTTGAAAGGGCCGACTAATGAGATCCAAACCTATGCTTTATTTGAAGGATCCACTATTACTATGATTGACAAAAAATTAGCTCCATACCTAGGAGCAACAGGTCCAATTGATCCTCTAAGAATCCGATGGACAAATTCAACCATAAATGAAGAAAGTGATTCTCAGAGCATCAACCTGACTATCAGAGGCCAAAATGAAACTGATCAACCAACCCAGACAATAAATTATGAAAAATTCAAAAACAAATGGAAACATTTGTCTTTAGTCGATATACCCACTATGGACCAAAAATTCTTATCGGGCAAGATAATATTCACTTAATTATTTCACGTGAAATTATAGAGGGTGGAAAAAATTCACCGATACAAAGCTTGGTTGGGTTATTCATGGCACAATGTTGCATCATGGGTGTGACAATGAATTTATTTCACACTTTAGTCAGGACGAAAAATGGAATGAATTAGTTGAAATGTCATTTAGGATTGATAACCTGGGAGTCAAGATGAAAGAGAAAATATCAGCAGAAGAATTGAGAGCTACGAAAATAATGGAAGAAACAGCCAAGAGAGTCGGATACAGATGGGAGATAGGACTTTTGTGGAAGGAAGACGATGTAATAATGCCAAAATCAAAGAAACAGCACAAAGTCGTCTCAAAACCATGGAAAATAAATTATCGAGGAATCCTGAATTCGCAAAAGAATATTTGAAAAAACTGGATGAATATAGAAAAAATGGATTTGCTAGAAAGGTAATGGATATTGAAACAATACAAGAAATAAAATCTTGGTACCTACCTCATTTTGGAGTAGTGAATCCAAAGAAACCTTGCAAAGTGAGATTCGTTTTTGATGCCGCTTCTAAAGTGAATGGTTTTAGTTTAAATGATAGGTTACTGAAAGGTCCTGATTTTCTAAATTCTTTATTGGGTGTATTATTCAAATTTAGACAAAAGAAAATTGCATTCACAGGCGACATCAAGGTTTCATAGAATCTTTATCTTCAGAGAAGAAGATAGACAATTTCAGAGATTTTTATGGTGGGGAGAACATGGAAGACTATGAAATGACGGTTATGATTTTTGGAGCAGCTTCTTCGCCAGCTTCTGCACAATATATTATGAAAAAAAATTACGAAGAATTCAAGGAGGAATTTCCTGAAGCAACAAAGGTGATTTTAGAACAGCATTACATGGACGATTATTTAGATAGCGCGGATACTGTAAAAGAAGCCATAGATATGATCACTAGTGTTGAAGAAGTTCACAGAAGAGGTGGTTTTCGGATAAGAACTTGGACAAGCAACTCCAAGGACGTCCTGAAACAGATTCCAACCGAACAAGGAACAAGAGAAATGAAAGACATGGAAATCGAGAGAGAACTGCCCATGGAACGTGTTTTAGGACTACATTGGAATCCAAATGAAGACTGTTTCTTGTTTAATGCTGACACCAAGAAGATTTCGGATATTTTGGAACTGAAAATTGTATCTACCAAGAGAGAAATGTTGAAAATAATAATGTCAGTATTCGATCCTATTGGATTTCTCTGTAATTATACAATCAAAGCAAGAATCTTACTACAAGAAATTTGGAAAATGGGTTCTGGATGGGATGATGAGCTAAAACATTCAGGTATCGAGAAATGGTTCAAATGGCTGAAAGAGTCCAGAAAAGTTGTTGAGTTGAAGATTCCAAGATAGTAAAATGATGATGATAATAATATGCAACATTATCTCCCACCAAAACAATAATAATAATAGTAACAATAATAATCTGCAACAGGAATGCTAAAATAAAAATAAACTTCCGTAACAGTAATGAATAAAAATGTCCAATTACCCCACTTACTTCCATTATCAAACCCGTAACTGAATGAAAAATAAAAAATGCCCTCACTTTAAGCTTCATTTGCTTGTTCCGCAAAAACTGAAACACAATAAGTTGAAAGCTTTCAAAATATTCGCAGATGATGCTGAAATAGCTCAAAATACTTCACGGCATACCCAACAATGAAACAGAAAAATAATGCAAATCTGGATTAAATCCAGTCGTGCAAATCTGGATAGTTTAACTAGGAGAGTAATTAGTGGTCGTCTCAATCTGCTCTTAAATCTGAAAAATTACCACTCTAATTCCAGCTCTCTGCATTTTCGAAAAAACTCCATCATTTTCTCCATACTGTTGTAATGAAATCATTCGATCGGAGAAAGAATATTGTTTATGTTGAGAAATTTCAACATTAGAATAGTTTTTGTTACAGGGATGAAGTAAAAGCAATTGGATGGTAGTTTTTCGAATTGTGGTTATTTTTTTTTTGATACTGGAGATATTGACAATTTCGGAGCGTAGGACTGGGAACACCTACCATTCAATTTGTAGGACAATATGACAATTCAATTATACAAATATTAACCAAGCAACGGTAAAAAAAATCCGCTGGTTATTAATGAATTTTTATGACCACGTCATTGGTACATGTTGGGAGTGGGGGACTCTTCAGTCCTACCATCTATTTTGTAGGACAAAAGTTTTTTCGAGTACTCCATCGAATTATCTAGAGGTTCAACTGAAAAAATAACTGTTATTAATGAATTTTTTCCACTCACCAAATCGACATGATTGACTCCTGCGCATTTTATTAGCTACCACTATCGAGAATTTTCGTAGAGGAAAAAGTTGGGCCTTTCGGCAAAATGAAGCTACTCAGGAAGATTCAGCCTGTTATTAATCATTTTGAAAAATAGTCGTGGGATCCCGGTCTATATGCCCAGAGATGCCCTCTGGTCCACAATAATTTTTATTTGTAATTTTGTCCCTGATAACCTACATCTTCACTGATATATGGAAGGAACAAACAAATCTCGCAAGTATGTGATACAACAAGTATATCGATGATTATCGAAATACAAACTTCTTCGATTTTGACGCTGTATCCATTTCCTGGATCCACACAGTACTCAAAAACAAAACGGATCATTGCGAATCATCCAGCAGATTGAGCAACCAGCACGAAACAGAATAATATCGTTGAAACTCGATTGCTGAAATAAAAATCAAATACCGTAACACTAATGAATAAAAAACTCCAATTACTCCAATTACTTCCATTGTTCAACCCGTAAAAACTCTGAATTGAATGAAAAATAAAACAACGCCCTTACTTGGGTATAAAAGCTTCATCTGCTCGTTCTGAAAAATCTGAAAAACAATAAGTTAGAAGCTTTCCAAATACTCGCAGATGATGCTAAAAAACTTTGGGCGTACGTTCATTACGGCATATTAATTCAACAATGAAAGAGAAAAATATTGCAAATCTGGATTAAATTCCACTCTTGCAAATCGGAATAGTTTAACTGGGAGAGTAATTAGTGGCCGCCTCAATCTAGTCTGGAATCTTTGAAAATTACCACTTCAATTCCGGCTATCCGCGTTCTCTAGAATTCTTCATATTTTGCATCGCAGAAGTCAGCTATTTAGATGAAGGAAATAAAGGTAAGTACTTTTTTAGGGTCCATGTCATAATGGAGAAGTTTCCTTCAGCTGAAGTTTCATAAAGTAAGTTTTGAACTAACTAGTATTATGGTCCTAATGTCCAATATGACGAATAATGAAATTTACGTCTGTTCCATTTTCATATCAAAGTATTATACAATGTATCAGGCGACAAACTGTGATGTTCGACATGAATCCACTCTGACGGTCAGAACCAAAAAATTTCTTGAAAAAATTCATTTTATATCAGAACGAATTCATCGGAAACATGAACTGACAAGTTATGATTGTCATTTTGTATAATAGTGATTGTATAAAGTGACATATTAGAATGTGACTGTGAATATTATGTAATTGATAAAGGTGGAGTTATGTGTTATTATCTGTGATAATAAAATAATTTAAAACAAATACTCGATTTGAACATTTCAGTTCGACAACCAGTAGGGATAGAGCAATTCTGAGAACGCCAATCCATCCATTGGGATATTCTGTGAGTTTGAATACGAACTATTACCAGCCAAAAATTTTGAAATTAACATCACAATCTAAACACTGTCAACTAGATATGAACTTTTCAGTTCGAGAACGGGAAGGAATAGAGAAATTCTGCGAACGCCAATCGATTCAGAATGATCGAATTAGTATATCCTGTGAGTACGAATGGGAAATATCAACAAACAAAAATATTGAAATTACCACAAAATAAACACTTTCAACTCGATTTGAAATTTTCAGTTCGAGAATGGGTGGAGATAGAGCAATTCTGCGAACGACAATCGATTCAGAATGATCGATTTAGTATATTCTGTGAGTTTGAATGGGAAATATCAACAAACAAAAATATTTAAATTACCACCACAAAATAACTACTTTCAACTCGATTTGAACTTTTCAGTTCGAGAACAGGTAGAGATAGAGCAATTCTGCGCATGCCAATCTATTCAGAATGAACGAATTAGTATATTCTGTGGGGTTGTATGGAAAATATCAACGGACAAAAATTATGAAATTAGCATTACAAAAACATCCTTTAAAGTCGATTTGAAGTTTTCAGTTCGAGAATGGGTGGAGATATAGCAATTCTGCAAAGGCCAGTCGATTCAGAATGATAGAATTAGATATTCTGTGAGTTTGAATGGGAAAAATCAACAAACAAAAATATTGAAATAACCACCACAAAATAAATACTTTCAACTCGATTTGAAATTTTCAGTTCTAGAACGGGTAGAGATAGAGCAATTCTGCGAACGATAATCGATTCAGAATGATCGATTTAGTATATTCTGTGAGTTTGAATGGAAATATCAACAAACAAAAATATTTAAATTACCACCACAAAATAAACACTTTCAACTCGATTTGAACTTTTCAGTTCGAGAACAGGTAGAGATAGAGCAATTCTGCGCATGCCAATCTATTCAGAATGAACGAATTAGTATATTCTGTGGGATTGTATGGAAAATATCAACGGACAAAAATTATGAAATTAGCATTACAAAAAAATCCTTTCAAGTCGATTTGAAGTTTTCAGTTCGAGAATGGGTGGAGATATAGCAATTCTGCAAACGCCAGTCGATTCAGAATGCTCGAATTAGTATATTCTGTGAGTTTGAATGGGAAAAATCAACAAACAAAAATATTGAAATAACCACCACAAAATAAATACTTTCAACTCGATTTGAAATTTTCAGTTCTAGAACGGGTAGAGATAGAGCAATTATGCGAAGGCCAATCGATTCAAAATGATCGAATTAGTATATTCTGTGAGTTTGAATGGGAAATATCAACAAACAAAAATATTGAAATAACCACCACAAAATAAATACTTTCAACTAGATTTGAACTTTTCAGTTTGAGAACAGGTAGAGATAGAGCAATTCTGCGCAAGCCAATCTATTCAGAATGAACGAATTAGTATATTTTGTGGGGTTCTTTGGAAAATATCAACGGACAAAAATTATGAAATTAGCATTACAAAAAAATCCTTTCAACTCGATTTGAAGTTTTCAGTTCGAGAATGGGTGGAGATATAGCAATTCTTCAAACGCCAGTCGATTCAGAATTATCGAATTAGTATATTCTGCGAGTTTGAATGGAAAATATCAACAAACAAAAATATTGAAATTGACACTACAAAATAAACCGTTTCAACCCGATTTGAAATTTTCAGTTCAAGAACAGGTAGAGATAGAGCAATTCTCCGAACGCTAGTCGATTCAACATGATCAAATTAGTATATTCTGTGAGTTTGTATGGAAAATCTCAACGGACAAAAATTATGAAATTAGCATTATAAAAAAATCCTTTCAACTCGATTTGAAATTTTCAGTTCGAGAATCGGTGGAGATATAGCAATTCTTCAAACGCCAGTCGATTCAGAATGATCGAATTGGTATATTCTGTGAGTTTGAATGGAAAAAATCAACAAACAAAAATATTGAAATTACCACCACAAAATAAATACTTTCAACTCGATTTGAAATTTTCAGTTCGAGAACGGGTAGAGATAGAGCAATTCTGCGAACGCCAATAGATTCAAAATGATCGAATTAGTATATTCTGTGAGTTAGAATGGAAAAAATCAACAAACAAAAATATTGAAATTACCACCACAAAATAAATACTTTCTACTCGATTTGAAATTTTTAGTTCGAGAACGGGTAGAGATAGAGCAATTCTGCGAACGATAATCGATTCAGAATGATCGATTTAGTATATTCTGTGAGTTTGAATGAAAAATATCAACAAACAAAAATATTTAAATTACCACCACAAAATAAACACTTTCAACTCGATTTGAAATTTTCAGTTCAAGAACGGGTAGAGATAGAGCAATACTCCGAACGCTAGTCGATTCAATATGATCAAATTAGTATATTCTGTGAGTTTGTATGGAAAATATCAACGGACAAAAATTATGAAATTAGCATACAAAAAAATCCTTTCAACTCGATTTGAAGTTTTCAGTTCGAGAATGGGTGGAGATATAGCAATTCTGCAAACGCCAGTCGATTCAAAATGATCGAATTAGTATATTCTGTGAGTTTGAATGGAAAATATCAACAAACAAAAATACTGAAATTACCACTCCAAAATAAACCCTTTCAACTCGATTCGAACTTTTCAGTTCGAGAACGGGTAGAGATAGAGCAATTCTGCGAACGATAATCGATTCAGAATGATCGATTTAGTATATTCTGTGAGTTTGAATGGGAAATATCAACAAACAAAAATATTTAAATTACCACCACAAAATAAACACTTTCAACTCGATTTGAAATTTTCAGTTCGAGAACATGTAGAGATAGAGCAATTCTGCGCATGCCAATCTATTCAGAATGAACGAATTAGTATATTCTGTGGGGTTGTATGGATAATATCAACGGACAAAAATTATGAAATTAGCATTACAAAAAAATCCCTTCAAGTCGATTTGAAGATTTCAGTTCGAGAATGGGTGGAGATATAGCAATTCTGCAAACGCCAGTCGATTCAGAATGCTCGAATTAGTATATTCTGTGAGTTTGAATGGGAAAAATCAACAAACAAAAATATTGAAATTACCACCACAAAATAAATACTTTCAACTCGATTTGAAATTTTCAGTTCGAGAACGGGTAGAGATAGAGCAATTCTGCGAACGCCAATCGATTCAAAATGATCGAATTAGTATATTCTATGAGTTTGAATGGGAAATATCAACAAACAAAAATATTGAAATAACCACCACAAAATAAATACTTTCAACTCGATTTGAACTTTTCAGTTTGAGAACAGGTAGAGATAGAGCAATTCTGCGCATGCCAATCTATTCAGAATGAACGAATTAGTATATTTTGTGGAGTTGTATGGAAAATTTCAACGGACAAAAATTATGAAATTAGCATTACAAAAAAATCCTTTCAACTCGATTTGAAGTTTTCAGTTCGAGAACGGGTAGAGATAGAGCAATTATGCGAAGGCCAATCGATTCAAAATGATCGAATTAGTATATTCTGTGAGTTTGAATGGGAAATATCAACAAACAAAAATATTGAAATAACCACCACAAAATAAATACTTTCAACTAGATTTGAACTTTTCAGTTTGAGAACAGGTAGAGATAGAGCAATTCTGCGCAAGCCAATCTATTCAGAATGAACGAATTAGTATATTTTGTGGGGTTCTTTGGAAAATATCAACGGACAAAAATTATGAAATTAGCATTACAAAAAAATCCTTTCAACTCGATTTGAAGTTTTCAGTTCGAGAATGGGTGGAAATATAGCAATTCTTCAAACGCCAGTCGATTCAGAATGATCGAATTAGTATATTCTGCGAGTTTGAATGGAAAATATCAACAAACAAAAATATTGAAATTGACACTACAAAATAAACCGTTTCAACCCGATTTGAAATTTTCAGTTCAAGAACGGGTAGAGATAGAGCAATTCTCCGAACGCTAGTCGATTCAACATGATCAAATTAGTATATTCTGTGAGTTTGTATGGAAAATCTCAACGGACAAAAATTATGAAATTAGCATTATAAAAAAATCCTTTCAACTCGATTTGAAATTTTCAGTTCGAGAATCGGTGGAGATATAGCAATTCTTCAAACGCCAGTCGATTCAGAATGATCGAATTGGTATATTCTGTGAGTTTGAATGGGAAAAATCAACAAACAAAAATATTGAAATTACCACCACAAAATAAATACTTTCAACTCGATTTGAAATTTTCAGTTCGAGAACGGGTAGAGATAGAGCAATTCTGCGAATGCCAATAGATTCAAAATGATCGAATTAGTATATTCTGTGAGTTAGAATGGAAAAAATCAACAAACAAAAATATTGAAATTACCACCACAAAATAAATACTTTCAACTCGATTTGAAATTTTTAGTTCGAGAACGGGTAGAGATAGAGCAATTCTGCGAACGATAATCGATTCAGAATGATCGATTTAGTATATTCTGTGAGTTTGAATGGGAAATATCAACAAGCAAAAATATTTAAATTACCACCACAAAATAAACACTTTCAACTCGATTTGAACTTTTCAGTTCGAGAACAGGTAGAGATAGAGCAATTCTGCGCATGCCAATCTATTCAGAATGAACGAATTAGTATATTCTGTGGGGTTGTATGGAAAATATCGACGGACAAAAATTATGAAATTAGCATTACAAAAAAATCCTTTCAAGTCGATTTGAAGTTTTCAGTTCAAGAATGGGTGGAGATATAGCAATTCTGCAAACGCCAGTCGATTCAGAATGCTCGAATTAGTATATTCTGTGAGTTTGGATGGGAAAAATCAACAAACAAAAATATTGAAATTACCACCACAAAATAAATACTTTCAACTCGATTTGAAATTTTCAGTTCGAGAACGGGTAGAGATAGAGCAATTCTGCGAACGCCAATCGATTCAAAATGATCGAATTAGTATATTCTGTGAGTTTGAATGGGAAATATCAACAAACAAAAATATTGAAATAACCACCACAAAATAAATACTTTCAACTCGATTTGAACTTTTCAGTTTGAGAACAGGTAGAGATAGAGCAATTCTGCGCATGCCAATCTATTCAGAATGAACGAATTAGTATATTTTGTGGGGTTGTATGGAAAATATCAACGGACAAAAAATTATGAAATTAGCATTAGAAAAAAATCCTTTCAACTCGATTTGAAGTTTTCAGTTCGAGAATGGGTGGAGATATAGCAACTCTTCAAACGCCAGTCGATTCAGAATGATCGAATTAGTATATTCTGCGAGTTTGAATGGAAAATATCAACAAACAAAAATATTGAAATTGACACTACAAAATAAACCGCTTCAACTCGATTTGAAATTTTCAGTTCAAGAACGGGTAGAGATAGAGCAATTCTCCGAAGGCTAGTCGATATGATCAAATTAGTATATTCTGTGAGTTTGTATGGAAAATATCAACGGACAAAAATTATGAAATTAGCATTAAAAAAAATCCTTTCAACTCGATTTGAAATTTTCAGTTCGAGAATGGGTGGAGATATAGCAATTCTTCAAACGCTAGTCGATTCAGAATGATCGAATTAGTATATTCTGTGAGTTTGAATGGGGAAAATCAACAAACAAAAATATTGAAATTACCATCACAAAATAAATACTTTCAACTCGATTTGAAATTTTCAGTTCGAGAACGGGTAGAGATAGAGCAATTCTGCGAACGCCAATCGATTCAAAATGATCGAATTAGTATATTCTGTGAGTTTGAATGGGAAAAATCAAAAAACAAAAATATTGAAATTACCACCACAAAATAAATACTTTCAACTCGATTTCAAAATTTCAGTTCGAGAACGGGTAGAGATAGAGCAATTCTGCGAACGATAATCGATTCAGAATGATCGATTTAGTATATTCTGTGAGTTTGAATGAAAAATATCAACAAACAAAAATATTTAAATTACCACCACAAAATAAACACTTTCAACTCGATTTGAAATTTTCAGTTCAAGAACGGGTAGAGATAGAGCAATTCTCCGAACGCTAGTCGATTCAATATGATCAAATTAGTATATTCTGTGAGTTTGTATGGAAAATATCAACGGACAAAAATTATGAAATTAGCATTAAAAAAAATCCTTTCAACTCGATTTGAAATTTTCAGTTCGAGAATGGGTGGAGATATAGCAATTCTTCAAACGCTAGTCGATTCAGAATGATCGAATTAGTATATTCTGTGAGTTTGAATGGGGAAAATCAACAAACAAAAATATTGAAATTACCATCACAAAATAAATACTTTCAACTCGATTTGAAATTTTCAGTTCGAGAACGGGTAGAGATAGAGCAATTCTGCGAACGCCAATCGATTCAAAATGATCGAATTAGTATATTCTATGAGTTTGAATGGGAAAATTCGAATAACAAAAATATTGAAATTACCACCACAAAATAAATACTTTCAACTCGATTTCAAATTTTCAGTTCGAGAACGGGTAGAGATAGAGCAATTCTGCGAACGATAATCGATTCAGAATGATCGATTTAGTATATTCTGTGAGTTTGAATGAAAAATATCAACAAACAAAAATATTTAAATTACCACCACAAAATAAACACTTTCAACTCGATTTGAAATTTTCAGTTCAAGAACGGGTAGAGATAGAGCAATTCTCCGAACGCTAGTCGATTCAATATGATCAAATTAGTATATTCTGTGAGTTTGTATGGAAAATATCAACGGACAAAAATTATGAAATTAGCATTACAAAAAAATCCTTTCAAGTCGATTTGAAATTTTCAGTTCGAGAATGGGTGGAGATATAGCAATTTTGCAGACGCCAGTCGATTCAGAAAGCTCGAATTAGTATATTCTGTGAGTTTGAATGGGAAAAATCAACAAACAAAAATATTGAAATTACCACCACAAAATAAATACTTTCAACTCGATTTGAAATTTTCAGTTCGAGAACGGGTAGAGATAGAGCAATTCTGCGAACGCCAATCGATTCAAAATGATCGAATTAGTATATTCTGTGAGTTTGAATGGGAAAAATCAACAAACAAAAATATTGAAATTACCACCACAAAATAAATACTTTCAACTCGATTTGAAATTTTCAGTTCGAGAACTGGTAGAGATAGAGCAATTCTGCGAACGATAATCGATTCAGAATGATCGATTTAGTATATTCTGTGAGTTTGAATGGGAAATATCAACAAACAAAAATATTTAAATTACCACCACAAAATAAACACTTTCAACTCGATTTGAACTTTTCAGTTCGAGAACAGGTAGAGATGGTGCAATTCTGCGCATGCCAATCTATTCAGAATGAACGAATTAGTATATTCTGTGGGGTTGTATGGAAAATATACACGGACAAAAATTATGAAATTAGCATTACAAAAAAATCCCTTCAAGTCGATTTGAAGATTTCAGTTCGAGAATGGGTGGAGATATAGCAATTCTGCAAACGCCAGTCGATTCAGAATGCTCGAATTAGTATATTCTGTGAGTTTGAATGGGAAAAATCAACAAACAAAAATATTGAAATTACCACCACAAAATAAATACTTTCAACTCGATTTGAAATTTTCAGTTCGAGAACGGGTAGAGATAGAGCAATTCTGCGAACGCCAATCGATTCAAAATGATCGAATTAGTATATTCTGTGAGTTTGAATGGGAAATATCAACAAACAAAAATATTGAAATAACCACCACAAAATAAATACTTTCAACTCGATTTGAACTTTTCAGTTTGAGAACAGGTAGAGATAGAGCAATTCTGCACATGCCAATCTATTCAGAATGAACGAATTAGTATATTTTGTGGGGTTGTATGGAAAATTTCAACGGACAAAAATTATGAAATTAGCATTACAAAAAAATCCTTTCAACTCGATTTGAAGTTTTCAGTTCGAGAATGGGTGGAGATATAGCAATTCTTCAAACGCCAGTCGATTCAGAATGATCGAATTAGTATATTCTGCGAGTTTGAATGGAAAATATCAACAAACAAAAATATTGAAATTGACACTACAAAATAAACCACTTCAACTCGATTTGAAAATTTCAGTTCAAGAACGGGTAGAGATAGAGCAATTCTCCGAACGCTAGTCGATTCAATATGATCAAATTAGTATATTCTGTGAGTTTGTATGGAAAATATCAACGGACAAAAATTATGAAATTAGCATTAAAAAAAATCCTTTCAACTCGATTTGAAATTTTCAGTTCGAGAACGGGTAGAGATAGAGCAATTCTGCGAACGATAATCGATTCAGAATGATCGATTCAGTATATTCTGTGAGTTTGAATGGGAAATATCAACAAACAAAAATATTTAAATAACCACCACAAAATAAACACTTTCAACTCGATTTGAACTTTTCAGTTCGAGAACAGGTAGAGATAGAGCAATTCTGCGCATGCCAATCTATTCAGAATGAACGAATTAGTATATTCTGTGGGGTTGTAAGGAAAATATCAACGGACAAAAATTATGAAATTACCATTAAAAAAAATCCTTTCAAATCGATTTGAAATTTTCAGTTCGAGAATAGGTGGAGATATAGCAATTCTTCAAACGCCAGTCGATTCAGAATGATCGAATTAGTATATATTCTGTGAGTTTGAATGAGAAAAATCAACAAACAAAAATATTGAAATTACCATCACAATATAAATACTTTCAAATCGATTTGAAATTTTCAGTTCGAGAACGGGTAGAGATAGAGCAATTCTGCGAACGCCAATCGATTCAAAATGATCGAATTAGTATATTCTGTGAGTTTGAATGGGAAAAATCAACAAACAAAAATATTGAAATTACCACCACAAAATAAATACTTTCAACTCGATTTGAAATTTTCAGTTCGAGAACGGGTAGAGATAGAGCAATTCTGCGAACGATAATCGATTCAGAATGATCGATTTAGTATATTCTGTGAGTTTGAATGGAAAATATCAACAAACAAAAACATTTAAATTACCACCACAAAATAAACACTTTCAACTCGATTTGAACTTTTCAGTTCGAGAACAGGTAGAGATAGAGCAATTCTGCGCATGCCAATCTATTCAGAATGAACGAATAAGTATATTCTGTGGGGTTGTATGGAAAATATCAACGGACAAAAATTATGAAATTAGCATTACAAAAAAATCCTTTCAAGTCGATTTGAAGTTTTCAGTTCGAGAATGGGTGGAGATATAGCAATTCTGCAAACGCCAGTCGATTCAGAATGCTCGAATTAGTATATTCTGTGAGTTTGATTGGGAAAAATCAACAAAAAATATTGAAATTACCACCACAAAATAAATACTTTTAACTCGATTTGAAATTTTCAGTTCGAGAACGGGTAGAGATAGAGCAATTCTGCGAACGCCCATCGATTCAAAATGATCGAATTAGTATATTCTGTGAGTTTGAATGGGAAAAATCAACAAACCAAAATATTGAAATTACCACCACAAAATAAATACTTTCAACTCGATTTGAACTTTTCAGTTTGAGAACAGGTAGAGATAGAGTAATTCTGCGCATGCCAATCTATTCAGAATGAACGAATTAGTATATTTTGTGGGGTTGTATGGAAAATATCAACATACAAAAATTATTAAATTAGCATTACAAAAAAATCCTTTCAACTCGATTTGAAGTTTTCAGTTCGAGAATGGGTGGAGATATAGCAATTCTTCAAACGCCAGTCGATTCAGAATGATCGAATTAGTATATTCTGCGAGTTTGAATGGAAAATATCAACAAACAAAAATATTGAAATTGACACTACAAAATAAACCGTTTCAACTCGATTTGAAATTTTCAGTTCAAGAACGGGTAGAGATAGAGCAATTTTCCGAACGCTAGTCGATTCAATATGATCAAATTAGTATATTCTGTGAGTTTGAATAGGAAATATCAACGGACAAAAATTATGAAATTAGCATTACAAAAAAATCCTTTCAACTCGATTTGAAGTTTTCAGTTCGAGAATGGGTGGAGATATAGCAATTCTGCAAACGCCAGTCGATTCAAAATGACGAATTAGTATATTCTGTGAGTTTGAATGGAAAATATCAACAAACAAAAATACTGAAATTACCACTCCAAAATAAACCCTTCCAACTCAATTCGAACTTTTCAGTTCGAGAACGGGTAGAGATAGAGCAATTCTGCGAACGATAATCGATTCAGAATGATCGATTTAGTATATTCTGTGAGTTTGAATGGGAAATATCAACAAACAAAAATATTTAAATTACCACCACAAAATAAACACTTTCAACTCGATTTGAACTTTTCAGTTCGAGAACAGGTAGAGATGGAGCAATTCTGCGCATGCCAATCTATTCAGAATGAACGAATTAGTATATTCTGTGGGGTTGTATGGAAAATATCAACGGACAAAAATTATGAAATTAGCATTACAAAAAAATCCTTTCAAGTCGATTTGAAGTTTTCAGTTCGAGAATGGGTGGAGATATAGCAATTCTGCAAACGCCTGTCGATTCAGAATGCTCGAATTAGTATATTCTGTGAGTTTGAATGGGAAAAATCAACAAACAAAAATATTGAAATTACCACCACAAAATAAATACTTTCAACTCGATTTGAAATTTTCAGTTCGAGAACGGGTAGAGATAGAGCAATTCTGCGAACGATAATCGATTCAGAATGATCGATTTAGTATATTCTGTGAGTTTGAATGAAAAATATCAACAAACAAAAATATTTAAATTACCACCACAAAATAAACACTTTCAACTCGATTTGAAATTTTCAGTTCAAGAACGGGTAGAGATAGAGCAATTCTCCGAACGCTAGTCGATTCAATATGATCAAATTAGTATATTCTGTGAGTTTGTATGGAAAATATCAACGGACAAAAATTATGAAATTAGCATTAAAAAAAATCCTTTCAACTCGATTTGAAATTTTCAGTTCGAGAATGGGTGGAGATATAGCAATTCTTCAAACGCTAGTCGATTCAGAATGATCGAATTAGTATATTCTGTGAGTTTGAATGGGGAAAATCAACAAACAAAAATATTGAAATTACCATCACAAAATAAATACTTTCAACTCGATTTGAAATTTTCAGTTCGAGAACGGGTAGAGATAGAGCAATTCTGCGAACGCCAATCGATTCAAAATGATCGAATTAGTATATTCTATGAGTTTGAATGGGAAAATTCGAATAACAAAAATATTGAAATTACCACCACAAAATAAATACTTTCAACTCGATTTCAAATTTTCAGTTCGAGAACGGGTAGAGATAGAGCAATTCTGCGAACGATAATCGATTCAGAATGATCGATTTAGTATATTCTGTGAGTTTGAATGAAAAATATCAACAAACAAAAATATTTAAATTACCACCACAAAATAAACACTTTCAACTCGATTTGAAATTTTCAGTTCAAGAACGGGTAGAGATAGAGCAATTCTCCGAACGCTAGTCGATTCAATATGATCAAATTAGTATATTCTGTGAGTTTGTATGGAAAATATCAACGGACAAAAATTATGAAATTAGCATTACAAAAAAATCCTTTCAAGTCGATTTGAAATTTTCAGTTCGAGAATGGGTGGAGATATAGCAATTTTGCAGACGCCAGTCGATTCAGAAAGCTCGAATTAGTATATTCTGTGAGTTTGAATGGGAAAAATCAACAAACAAAAATATTGAAATTACCACCACAAAATAAATACTTTCAACTCGATTTGAAATTTTCAGTTCGAGAACGGGTAGAGATAGAGCAATTCTGCGAACGCCAATCGATTCAAAATGATCGAATTAGTATATTCTGTGAGTTTGAATGGGAAAAATCAACAAACAAAAATATTGAAATTACCACCACAAAATAAATACTTTCAACTCGATTTGAAATTTTCAGTTCGAGAACTGGTAGAGATAGAGCAATTCTGCGAACGATAATCGATTCAGAATGATCGATTTAGTATATTCTGTGAGTTTGAATGGGAAATATCAACAAACAAAAATATTTAAATTACCACCACAAAATAAACACTTTCAACTCGATTTGAACTTTTCAGTTCGAGAACAGGTAGAGATGGTGCAATTCTGCGCATGCCAATCTATTCAGAATGAACGAATTAGTATATTCTGTGGGGTTGTATGGAAAATATACACGGACAAAAATTATGAAATTAGCATTACAAAAAAATCCCTTCAAGTCGATTTGAAGATTTCAGTTCGAGAATGGGTGGAGATATAGCAATTCTGCAAACGCCAGTCGATTCAGAATGCTCGAATTAGTATATTCTGTGAGTTTGAATGGGAAAAATCAACAAACAAAAATATTGAAATTACCACCACAAAATAAATACTTTCAACTCGATTTGAAATTTTCAGTTCGAGAACGGGTAGAGATAGAGCAATTCTGCGAACGCCAATCGATTCAAAATGATCGAATTAGTATATTCTGTGAGTTTGAATGGGAAATATCAACAAACAAAAATATTGAAATAACCACCACAAAATAAATACTTTCAACTCGATTTGAACTTTTCAGTTTGAGAACAGGTAGAGATAGAGCAATTCTGCACATGCCAATCTATTCAGAATGAACGAATTAGTATATTTTGTGGGGTTGTATGGAAAATTTCAACGGACAAAAATTATGAAATTAGCATTACAAAAAAATCCTTTCAACTCGATTTGAAGTTTTCAGTTCGAGAATGGGTGGAGATATAGCAATTCTTCAAACGCCAGTCGATTCAGAATGATCGAATTAGTATATTCTGCGAGTTTGAATGGAAAATATCAACAAACAAAAATATTGAAATTGACACTACAAAATAAACCACTTCAACTCGATTTGAAAATTTCAGTTCAAGAACGGGTAGAGATAGAGCAATTCTCCGAACGCTAGTCGATTCAATATGATCAAATTAGTATATTCTGTGAGTTTGTATGGAAAATATCAACGGACAAAAATTATGAAATTAGCATTAAAAAAAATCCTTTCAACTCGATTTGAAATTTTCAGTTCGAGAACGGGTAGAGATAGAGCAATTCTGCGAACGATAATCGATTCAGAATGATCGATTCAGTATATTCTGTGAGTTTGAATGGGAAATATCAACAAACAAAAATATTTAAATAACCACCACAAAATAAACACTTTCAACTCGATTTGAACTTTTCAGTTCGAGAACAGGTAGAGATAGAGCAATTCTGCGCATGCCAATCTATTCAGAATGAACGAATTAGTATATTCTGTGGGGTTGTAAGGAAAATATCAACGGACAAAAATTATGAAATTACCATTAAAAAAAATCCTTTCAAATCGATTTGAAATTTTCAGTTCGAGAATAGGTGGAGATATAGCAATTCTTCAAACGCCAGTCGATTCAGAATGATCGAATTAGTATATATTCTGTGAGTTTGAATGAGAAAAATCAACAAACAAAAATATTGAAATTACCATCACAATATAAATACTTTCAAATCGATTTGAAATTTTCAGTTCGAGAACGGGTAGAGATAGAGCAATTCTGCGAACGCCAATCGATTCAAAATGATCGAATTAGTATATTCTGTGAGTTTGAATGGGAAAAATCAACAAACAAAAATATTGAAATTACCACCACAAAATAAATACTTTCAACTCGATTTGAAATTTTCAGTTCGAGAACGGGTAGAGATAGAGCAATTCTGCGAACGATAATCGATTCAGAATGATCGATTTAGTATATTCTGTGAGTTTGAATGGAAAATATCAACAAACAAAAACATTTAAATTACCACCACAAAATAAACACTTTCAACTCGATTTGAACTTTTCAGTTCGAGAACAGGTAGAGATAGAGCAATTCTGCGCATGCCAATCTATTCAGAATGAACGAATAAGTATATTCTGTGGGGTTGTATGGAAAATATCAACGGACAAAAATTATGAAATTAGCATTACAAAAAAATCCTTTCAAGTCGATTTGAAGTTTTCAGTTCGAGAATGGGTGGAGATATAGCAATTCTGCAAACGCCAGTCGATTCAGAATGCTCGAATTAGTATATTCTGTGAGTTTGATTGGGAAAAATCAACAAAAAATATTGAAATTACCACCACAAAATAAATACTTTTAACTCGATTTGAAATTTTCAGTTCGAGAACGGGTAGAGATAGAGCAATTCTGCGAACGCCCATCGATTCAAAATGATCGAATTAGTATATTCTGTGAGTTTGAATGGGAAAAATCAACAAACCAAAATATTGAAATTACCACCACAAAATAAATACTTTCAACTCGATTTGAACTTTTCAGTTTGAGAACAGGTAGAGATAGAGTAATTCTGCGCATGCCAATCTATTCAGAATGAACGAATTAGTATATTTTGTGGGGTTGTATGGAAAATATCAACGGACAAAAATTATTAAATTAGCATTACAAAAAAATCCTTTCAACTCGATTTGAAGTTTTCAGTTCGAGAATGGGTGGAGATATAGCAATTCTTCAAACGCCAGTCGATTCAGAATGATCGAATTAGTATATTCTGCGAGTTTGAATGGAAAATATCAACAAACAAAAATATTGAAATTGACACTACAAAATAAACCGTTTCAACTCGATTTGAAATTTTCAGTTCAAGAACGGGTAGAGATAGAGCAATTTTCCGAACGCTAGTCGATTCAATATGATCAAATTAGTATATTCTGTGAGTTTGAATAGGAAATATCAACGGACAAAAATTATGAAATTAGCATTACAAAAAAATCCTTTCAACTCGATTTGAAGTTTTCAGTTCGAGAATGGGTGGAGATATAGCAATTCTGCAAACGCCAGTCGATTCAAAATGACGAATTAGTATATTCTGTGAGTTTGAATGGAAAATATCAACAAACAAAAATACTGAAATTACCACTCCAAAATAAACCCTTCCAACTCAATTCGAACTTTTCAGTTCGAGAACGGGTAGAGATAGAGCAATTCTGCGAACGATAATCGATTCAGAATGATCGATTTAGTATATTCTGTGAGTTTGAATGGGAAATATCAACAAACAAAAATATTTAAATTACCACCACAAAATAAACACTTTCAACTCGATTTGAACTTTTCAGTTCGAGAACAGGTAGAGATGGAGCAATTCTGCGCATGCCAATCTATTCAGAATGAACGAATTAGTATATTCTGTGGGGTTGTATGGAAAATATCAACGGACAAAAATTATGAAATTAGCATTACAAAAAAATCCTTTCAAGTCGATTTGAAGTTTTCAGTTCGAGAATGGGTGGAGATATAGCAATTCTGCAAACGCCTGTCGATTCAGAATGCTCGAATTAGTATATTCTGTGAGTTTGAATGGGAAAAATCAACAAACAAAAATATTGAAATTACCACCACAAAATAAATACTTTCAACTCGATTTGAAATTTTCAGTTCGAGAACGGGTAGAGATAGAGCAATTCTGCGAACGCCAATCGATTCAAAATGATCGAATTAGTATATTCTGTGAGTTTGAATGGGAAAAATCTACAAACAAAAATATTGAAATTACCACCACAAAATAAATACTTTCAACTCGATTTGAACTTTTCAGTTTGAGAACAGGTAGAGATAGAGCAATTCTGCGCATGCCAATCTATTCAGAATGAACGAATTAGTATATTTTGTGGGGTTGTATGGAAAATATCAACGGACAAAAATTATTAAATTAGCATTACAAAAAAATCCTTTCAACTCGATTTGAAGTTTTCAGTTCGAGAATGGGTGGAGATATAGCAATTCTTCAAACGCCAGTCGATTCAGAATGATCGAATTAGTATATTCTGCGAGTTTGAATGGAAAATATCAACAAACAAAAATATTGAAATTGACACTACAAAATAAACCGTTTCAACTCGATTTGAAATTTTCAGTTCAAGAACGGGTAGAGATAGAGCAATTCTCCGAACGCTAGTCGATTCAATATGATCAAATTAGTATATTCTGTGAGTTTGTATGGAAAATATCAACGGACAAAAATTATGAAATTAGCATTACAAAAAAATCCTTTCAACTCGATTTGAAATATTCAGTTCGAGAATGGGTGGAGATATAGCAATTCTTCAAACGCCAGTCGATTCAGTATGATCGAATTAGAATATTCTGTGAGTTTGAATAGGAAATATCAACGGACAAAAATTATGAAATTAGCATTACAAAAAAATCCTTTCAACTCGATTTGAAGTTTTCAGTTCGAGAATGGGTGGAGATATAGCAATTCTGCGAACGCCAGTCGATTCAAAATGATCGAATTAGTATATTCTGTGAGTTTGAATGGAAAATATCAACAAACAAAAATACTGAAATTGCCACTCCAAAATAAACCCTTTCAACTCGATTCGAACTTTTCAGTTCGAGAACGGGTAGAGATAGAGCAATTCTGCGAACGATAATCGATTCAGAATGATAGATTTAGTATATTCTGTGAGTTTGAATGGAAAATATCAACAAACAAAAACATTTAAATTACCACCACAAAATAAACACTTTCAACTCGATTTGAACTTTTCAGTTCGAGAACAGGTAGAGATAGAGCAATTCTGCGCATGCCAATCTATTCAGAATGAACGAATAAGTATATTCTGTGGGGTTGTATGGAAAATATCAACGGACAAAAATTATGAAATTAGCATTACAAAAAAATCCTTTCAAGTCGATTTGAAGTTTTCAGTTCGAGAATGGGTGGAGATATAGCAATTCTGCAAACGCCAGTCGATTCAGAATGCTCGAATTAGTATATTCTGTGAGTTTGAATGGGAAAAATCAACAAACAAAAATATTGAAATTACCACCACAAAATAAATACTTTCAACTCGATTTGAAAATTTCAGTTCGAGAACGGGTAGAGATAGAGCAATTCTGCCCATGCCAATCTATTCAGAATGAACGAATTAGTATATTTTGTGGGGTTGTATGGAAAATATCAACGGACAAAAATTATGAAATTAGCATTACAAAAAAATCCTTTCAACTCGATTTGAAGTTTTCAGTTCGAGAATGGGTGGAGATATAGCAATTCTGCGCATGCCAATCTATTCAGAATGAACGAATTAGTATATTTTGTGGGGTTGTATGGAAAATATCAACGGACAAAAATTATTAAATTAGCATTACAAAAAAATCCTTTCAACTCGATTTGAAGTTTTCAGTTCGAGAATGGGTGGAGATATAGCAATTCTTCAAACGCCAGTCGATTCAGAATGATCGAATTAGTATATTCTGCGAGTTTGAATGGAAAATATCAACAAACAAAAATATTGAAATTGACACTACAAAATAAACCGTTTCAACTCGATTTGAAATTTTCAGTTCAAGAACGGGTAGAGATAGAGCAATTTTCCGATCGCTAGTCGATTCAATATGATCAAATTAGTATATTCTGTGAGTTTGTATGGAAAATATCAACGGACAAAAATTATGAAATTAGCATTACAAAAAAATCCTTTCAACTCGATTTGAAATATTCAGTTCGAGAATGGGTGGAGATATAGCAATTCTTCAAACGCCAGTCGATTCAGTATGATCGAATTAGAATATTCTGTGAGTTTGAATAGGAAATATCAACGGACAAAAATTATGAAATTAGCATTACAAAAAAATCCTTTCAACTCGATTTGAAGTTTTCAGTTCGAGAATGGGTGGAGATATAGCAATTCTGCAAACGCCAGTCGATTCAAAATGATCGAATTAGTATATTCTGTGAGTTTGAATGGAAAATATCAACAAACAAAAATACTGAAATTACCACTCCAAAATAAACCCTTCCAACTCGATTCGAACTTTTCAGTTCGAGAACGGGTAGAGATAGAGCAATTCTGCGAACGATAATCGATTCAGAATGATCGATTTAGTATATTCTGTGAGTTTGAATGGGAAATATCAACAAACAAAAATATTTAAATTACCACCACAAAATAAACACTTTCAACTCGATTTGAACTTTTCAGTTCGAGAACAGGTAGAGATAGAGCAATTCTGCGCATGCCAATCTATTCAGAATGAACGAATTAGTATATTCTGTGGGGTTGTATGGAAAATATCAACGGACAAAAATTATGAAATTAGCATTACAAAAAAATCCTTTCAAGTCGATTTGAAGTTTTCAGTTCGAGAATGGGTGGAGATATAGCAATTCTGCAAACGCCAGTCGATTCAGAATGCTCGAATTAGTATATTCTGTGAGTTTGAATGGGAAAAATCAACAAACAAAAATATTGAAATTACCACCACAAAATAAATACTTTCAACTCGATTTGAAAATTTCAGTTCGAGAACGGGTAGAGATAGAGCAATTCTGCCCATGCCAATCTATTCAGAATGAACGAATTAGTATATTTTGTGGGGTTGTATGGAAAATATCAACGGACAAAAATTATGAAATTAGCATTACAAAAAAATCCTTTCAACTCGATTTGAAGTTTTCAGTTCGAGAATGGGTGGAGATATAGCAATTCTTCAAACGCCAGTCCATTCAGAATGATCGAATTAGTATATTCTGCGAGATTGAATGGAAAATATCAACAAACAAAAATATTGAAATTGACACTACAAAATAAACCGCTTCAACTCGATTTGAAATTTTCAGTTCAAGAACGGGTAGAGATAGAGCAATTCTCCGAACGCTAGTCGATTCAATATGATCAAATTAGTATATTCTGTGAGTTTGTATGGAAAATATCAACGGACAAAAATTATGAAATTAGCATTAAAAAAAATCCTTTCAACTCGATTTGAAATTTTGAGTTCGAGAATGGGTGGAGATATAGCAATTCTTCAAACGCCAGTCGATTCAGAATGATCGAATCAGTATATTCTGTGAGTTTGAATGGGAAAAATCAACAAACAAAAATATTGAAATTTCCATCACAAAATAAATACTTTCAACTCGATTTGAAATTTTCAGTTCGAGAACGGGTAGAGATAGAGCAATTCTGCGAACAATAATCGATTCAGAATGATCGATTTAGTATATTCTGTGAGTTTGAATGGAAAATATCAACAAACAAAAATATTTAAATTACCACCACAAAATAAACACTTTCAACTCGATTTGAACTTTTCAGTTCGAGAACAGGTAGAGATAGAGCAATTCTGCGCATGCCAATCTATTCAGAATGAACGAATTAGTATATTCTGTGGGGTTGTATGGAAAATATCAACGGACAAAAATTATGAAATTAGCATTACAAAAAAATCCCTTCAAGTCGATTTGAAGTTTTCAGTTCGAGATTGGGTGGAGATATAGCAATTCTGCAAACGCCAGTCGATTCAGAATGCTCGAATTAGTATATTCTGTGAGTTTGAATGGGAAAAATCAACAAACAAAAATATTGAAATTACCACCACAAAATAAATACTTTTAACTCGATTTGAAATTTTCAGTTCGAGAACGGGTAGAGATAGAGCAATTCTGCGAACGATAATCGATTCAGAATGATCGATTTAATATATTCTGCTAGTTTGAATTGGAAATATCAACAAACAAAAATATTTAAATTACCACCACAAAATAAACACTTTCAACTCGATTTGAACTTTTCAGTTTGAGAACAGGTAGAGATAGAGCAATTCTGCGCATGCCAATCTATTCAGAATGAACGAATTAGTATATTTTGTGGGGTTGTATGGAAAATATCAACGAACAAAAATTATGAAATTAGCATTACAAAAAAATCCTTTCAACTCGATTTGAAGTTTTCAGTTCGAGAATGGGTGGAGATATAGCAATTCTTCAAACGCCAGTCGATTCAGAATCATCTAATTAGTATATTCTGCGAATTTGAATGGAAAATATCAACAAACAAAAATATTGAAATTGACACTACAAAATAAACCGTTTCAACTCGATTTGAAATTTTCAGTTCAAGAACGGGTAGAGATAGAGCAATTCTCCGAACGCTAGTCGATTCAATATGATCAAATTAGTATATTCTGTGAGTTTGTATGGAAAATATCAACGGACTAAAATTATGAAATTAGCATTACAAAAAAATCCTTTCAACTCGATTTGAAATTTTCAGTTCGAGAATGGGTGGAGATATAGCAATTCTCCAAACGCCGGTCGATTCAGAATGATCGAATTGGTATATTCTGTGAGTTTGAATGGGAAAAATCAACAAACAAAAATATTGAAATTACCACCACAAAATAAATACTTTCAACTCGATTTGAAATTTTCAGTTCGAGATCGGGTAGAGATAGAGCAATTCTGCGAACGCCAATCGATTCAAAATGATCGAATTAGTATATTCTGTGAGTTTTTTATGGGAAATATCAACGGACAAAAATTATGAAATTAGCATTACAAAAAAATCCTTTGAACTCGATTTGAAGTTTTCAGTTCGAGAATGGGTGGAGATATAGCAATTCTGCAAACGCCAGTCGATTCAAAATGATCGAATTAGTATATTCTGTGAGTTTGAATGGAAAATATCAACAAACAAAAATACTGAAATTACCACTCCAAAATAAACCCTTCCAACTCGATTCGAACTTTTCAGTTCGAGAACGGGTAGAGATAGAGCAATTCTGCGAACGATAATCGATTCAGAATGATCGATTTAGTATATTCTGTGAGTTTGAATGGGAAATATCAACAAACAAAAATATTTAAATTACCACCACAAAATAAACACTTTCAACTCGATTTGAACTTTTCAGTTCGAGAACAGGTAGAGATAGAGCAATTCTGCGCATGCCAATCTATTCAGAATGAACGAATTAGTATATTCTGTGGGGTTGTATGGAAAATATCAACGGACAAAAATTATGAAATTAGCATTACAAAAAAATCCTTTCAAGTCGATTTGAAGTTTTCAGTTCGAGAATGGGTGGAGATATAGCAATTCTGCAAACGCCAGTCGATTCAGAATGCTCGAATTAGTATATTCTGTGAGTTTGAATGGGAAAAATCAACAAACAAAAATATTGAAATTACCACCACAAAATAAATACTTTCAACTCGATTTGAAAATTTCAGTTCGAGAACGGGTAGAGATAGAGCAATTCTGCCCATGCCAATCTATTCAGAATGAACGAATTAGTATATTTTGTGGGGTTGTATGGAAAATATCAACGGACAAAAATTATGAAATTAGCATTACAAAAAAATCCTTTCAACTCGATTTGAAGTTTTCAGTTCGAGAATGGGTGGAGATATAGCAATTCTTCAAACGCCAGTCCATTCAGAATGATCGAATTAGTATATTCTGCGAGATTGAATGGAAAATATCAACAAACAAAAATATTGAAATTGACACTACAAAATAAACCGCTTCAACTCGATTTGAAATTTTCAGTTCAAGAACGGGTAGAGATAGAGCAATTCTCCGAACGCTAGTCGATTCAATATGATCAAATTAGTATATTCTGTGAGTTTGTATGGAAAATATCAACGGACAAAAATTATGAAATTAGCATTAAAAAAAATCCTTTCAACTCGATTTGAAATTTTCAGTTCGAGAATGGGTGGAGATATAGCAATTCTTCAAACGCCAGTCGATTCAGAATGATCGAATCAGTATATTCTGTGAGTTTGAATGGGAAGAATCAACAAACAAAAATATTGAAATTTCCATCACAAAATAAATACTTTCAACTCGATTTGAAATTTTCAGTTCGAGAACGGGTAGAGATAGAGCAATTCTGCGAACAATAATCGATTCAGAATGATCGATTTAGTATATTCTGTGAGTTTGAATGGAAAATATCAACAAACAAAAATATTTAAATTACCACCACAAAATAAACACTTTCAACTCGATTTGAACTTTTCAGTTCGAGAACAGGTAGAGATAGAGCAATTCTGCGCATGCCAATCTATTCAGAATGAACGAATTAGTATATTCTGTGGGGTTGTATGGAAAATATCAACGGACAAAAATTATGAAATTAGCATTACAAAAAAAACCCTTCAAGTCGATTTGAAGTTTTCAGTTCGAGATTGGGTGGAGATATAGCAATTCTGCAAACGCCAGTCGATTCAGAATGCTCGAATTAGTATATTCTGTGAGTTTGAATGGGAAAAATCAACAAACAAAAATATTGAAATTACCACCACAAAATAAATACTTTCAACTCGATTTGAAATTTTCAGTTCGAGAACGGGTAGAGATAGAGCAATTCTGCGAACGATAATCGATTCAGAATGATCGATTTAATATATTCTGCTAGTTTGAATTGGAAATATCAACAAACAAAAATATTTATATTACCACCACAAAATAAACACTTTCAACTCGATTTGAACTTTTCAGTTTGAGAACAGGTAGAGATAGAGCAATTCTGCGCATGCCAATCTATTCAGAATGAACGAATTAGTATATTTTGTGGGGTTGTATGGAAAATATCAACGAACAAAAATTATGAAATTAGCATTACAAAAAAATCCTTTCAACTCGATTTGAAGTTTTCAGTTCGAGAATGGGTGGAGATATAGCAATTCTTCAAACGCCAGTCGATTCAGAATCATCTAATTAGTATATTCTGCGAATTTGAATGGAAAATATCAACAAACAAAAATATTGAAATTGACACTACAAAATAAACCGTTTCAACTCGATTTGAAATTTTCAGTTCAAGAACGGGTAGAGATAGAGCAATTCTCCGAACGCTAGTCGATTCAATATGATCAAATTAGTATATTCTGTGAGTTTGTATGGAAAATATCAACGGACTAAAATTATGAAATTAGCATTACAAAAAAATCCTTTCAACTCGATTTGAAATTTTCAGTTCGAGAATGGGTGGAGATATAGCAATTCTCCAAACGCCGGTCGATTCAGAATGATCGAATTGGTATATTCTGTGAGTTTGAATGGGAAAAATCAACAAACAAAAATATTGAAATTACCACCACAAAATAAATACTTTCAACTCGATTTGAAATTTTCAGTTCGAGATCGGGTAGAGATAGAGCAATTCTGCGAACGCCAATCGATTCAAAATGATCGAATTAGTATATTCTGTGAGTTTTTTATGGGAAATATCAACGGACAAAAATTATGAAATTAGCATTACAAAAAAATCCTTTGAACTCGATTTGAAGTTTTCAGTTCGAGAATGGGTGGAGATATAGCAATTCTGCAAACGCCAGTCGATTCAAAATGATCGAATTAGTATATTCTGTGAGTTTGAATGGAAAATATCAACAAACAAAAATACTGAAATTACCACTCCAAAATAAACCCTTTCAACTCGATTCGAACTTTTCAATTCGAGAACGGGTAGAGATAGAGCAATTTTGCGAACGCCAATCGATTCAGAATGAACGAATTAGTATATTTTGTGAGTTTGAATGGAAAATATCAACAGACAAAATTTTGAAATTACCACCACAAACTAAACCCTGTCAGCTCGATTTGAACTTTTCTGTTCGAGAACTGGTAGAGACAGAGCAATTCTGCGAACGCTAGGTAGTCAATGGCAACATCCTAACCGATCTTCAGGCTGTGACTATTAATTGGGAAGACTTTTCAACCGCTGTATCAGGTTTACGTCACTCTTCGAGAATACATCATCCAAGCTGAAGATGATCACCGCAGTTGCGATCGAAACGTCCAAAGAAACCGCGTCCACGGAGTTGTACCGACCGCGGCCCCAAAGCCTGGAAACCCATACTTCTTTCCATGGTCATACTTTCTTTTCCAAAATTCAAAAATTAAATAAAACAACTACTTTTTGAAATTAGCACATATACAATTTTTCATATTTGCACAAATAAGAATCCATATTGTGTTAGTGCTGCTTTTTTGTATTCGTAACGCTTTTTTATAGTCGTTTATGAATGTGTTACACTTATTGTATTTAGGCATAATATATCCGGAGGACTGCTCATTGCTAATATCCTATACAATAGGAAAAGTATTTATTGTATTCAACTGTGACTTGTTCAATTGTTGTTGTTCAAGCTCTCTTTATGGATCAATGGAAACTATGACTATAAATAGGAATGAAAAAGTGAATCCTATAATTCATCAAATACTGAACATCTAGACGGATAGTTGTTTTAGATGTACTTATTTATCATCTCTAGTTAGAGCTTCCGAAATGTATAATGTATTACAGTTTCAATCCCTTTCTCCATAGGAATTCCGAATTGAATCCATTAACTTCTTGTTCAACAAAACTATAAATCTCCTTAAATCCACTCATTAAGCGATGAGTTATAGTCTTCGAAGTTCGTGGATACATTTCTGGATAAGTACATATCCCCTGATACATATAATATTCAATATATAAATATTTCTCATAGCTAATCTGGGCTTAAATGAGCTTCCAACTGTTTGATGCTTTTCAATCGCCTGAGGAAGGTTTCAATATACCGATCAATATACCCTATTATAGAGCTACCTTTTCCGAAGATGAACCCTCTTTCGTACATCTGGGAAAGAGGATTGAAACTATTCTAATAATTGATTTCCTCAAGGTGTGGAATGAATTCACCTTTTTCCGAAACGGGTATAATCTGTTAACCAACGTATCTATGGGTATGTCACACTTAGCAGTACAAATACTCTTCAGTCTCAGGGGGTTTGGACAGTTAAAGTGGTGAACATCCCCTGTATGTCTTTGAAATCTTGCAAGTTGCCAATATCCTCAATTGCAACAAATGCACATTATTGTGATTTCTCAATTTGATAACAATTCCAAAACACGACGGCTTTTGAACTCGAATGAAAACAGTGGTAGTGAAAGCTTCGGCGCGAAAACTCAGACATCTTATCATGGTTGCTTTTTTATCGAAAACTGCCTTTGAAGTGAGAACACACACATATCTGTTTCAATTTGAAGTTACTAAAATGAATTTTGATAAAGATGAGCTTATTGATATGGTTTTTGTATTCGGGGAGTTCTAGCTAGTAAAATGTATGCTATCCTTTATCCTGAGAGAAGACATCCAGAAGAAAAAAGCTTCAGGAGATTGCTTGAACGATTTTTTGTAACTGGCAATGTGATGAATGAGGAAAACGAATTGGCGGTATAAATGACTGTTACTGAACATACTCATATCTTCTATAGTATGAGTGCTATGAAAGTTTGACGCACTGTTGCAGGACCCTGTAGAGTTTTTATATAGTATATTCTGTAACAAGGTTAGAATGAAAATTCGATGCGAGTGGAAAGTTCCGAGCGCGAGCCGAAGGCGAGCGTGAGGAACCACGAGCATCACGAATTTCCATTCTAACCGAGTAGCAGACTATACTTTCTCCACAATCAAAGATAGGAAACGTGACAGCAATAATTTTGACACTTACTCAAATTTTGCCACTACGAGATCAAGGCTAATGTTATTATTGCTAACTAGTGTGAGAATATTATTCTATCACAAGAGAGAGAATGTAAATACATTTAAATTGCATGGGGGCAGAGGTGTTGCAGAATATTTCTTCAATCTCAAGAGAGAGAATTCCAGCATTCTGTAATCAAATTTGATTTCAGAATTGGCAAATTATGTGATGATCGTGGAGAAAAGCATATATGTTGCTAGCTCCTTCAATCAGTAGTAAACCAAATGAAAAAGAAACTTAAAATAATCACTATTTGTAAGAAAGACTGTGGTATGAAAATCTACCTGGAGGGTTGTCCATCTTATACGGTCATACCCTTTAACGGAATAACACCTGTCTACCATACCACCAGCATTCGAACCACAACATCAAACACACACCTGTTCCAGCAGTCGCAACTTCCTCCGATGAGTGTGCTCTTCCAGCCGATCCACGTACTCCCTCAGCTCCTCGATCTCCTCCTTGACCTGCTGCACCGTATCCAGCTCGTGCTTGATCGCCACCATGTCCCTTTTCACTTCCGACACCTCCGATTGGCAGGACTCGACCGATTTCGTCAGCTCCTGCAGCTGCGTTCGTATCTCGCAGAGCGCGACGGTAGTTTCAAGATGGCGGTCGCCTCGTTGCAACTCGTCCAGCTTGGCGGTGAGGTTCATGCTCATCACGCTCACCTGCTTCTGAAGACTGATGATGGAGAGCGGGAAAGAAACGTCGCGTTAGTTGGATTTTTTTATTCGAAGCTAGGCGCTATGGATAGCATGCAGCAGAGTGCGAGAGGCGGGAATTGGCGACATGCAATTTCTATAGGGTGGATTCGTGAGATTCATAATACCTCGAGGGGAGTTTTTTTGATTGAATCAAAGTTCTTTTTGGGTCATTTCTGTTTCATAATCTATTTTAGTTATAAGGAATAGCTAATATATGTTGAATTGGAATTTTGTTTCATCCATTTTTGAAACGTTGAAAGATCATTTTCAAACCCGAAAGGTATACCAAACAACTCGGGAAAATTTTTCGTTAAATGTTACATTTCGGGAAATATATTTTAATTCTACTATAGAGACAAACAAGTTCCATAGTATTCACAAACAATCTGAGTCTTTACAATAAATTCATTACTTCTGATGATATCAAATTTTCTTATGGTAAAACTAAAGAGATAGTAGAAGATCCGAACCTAAATCGACCTTCACCGAGCTGATAATATAATCAAACTTATTTTATAATAAATTTCGTATATTAGAAAATATATTAAAAATGGGTGGGTTGCCTAAGAAAATCCTGGACAGAATATTTTTAATAATTTTTTGAAAACCGATTTTTCATAAAATTTTGCAACATCAAGATAATAAGAAAATTTTATACTGGACTTAAAGTAGAATGTGCAGACATAGGGTTGTCTATTATTTACCTGGAGGTTGCCAGGTATAAACAGGTATATCGATACCAGTTACTTTCACTTGATGTTATAATAGAAAAAAAATTATATCAGCATTAGCGCTGTTTTATTGTGAACACGTTCATATAGTCCGAGCTAACTCCTGGCTAACCTAGCTTTTTTTGTTCTTATTTGTTGTCGTTATTTAATTTTTTCGAAAATTCACGGGAATGCGCACAGCCTATACGGAAGGTCGCATCAATAAAAGTGATTCTTACCATTCTTTCTAGAATGATCCAAGGGTGTACAACCGGCTATTTTAAAAAATTATTCCTTCCCTTGAATCCAATTTTTTTTTGCCCCCCCCTCCCCCCTTCGAAAAAAAAGTCAAAAACGGTCCACTACTATACCATATTCTTTGTTTTCTTTTAATATATTTTTTCTAGTTTTTTTAATTTTTTCCATTTTTCCATTTTCGAAAATCCGCGGACACGTGCACAGCCTAAACGGAAGGACGCAAAAAAAGTCATTACTAATCTTTCTAGAATAAGCTTCCATGGTCCCTAGGGCTAATTAAAAACATCTAAAAAAATTATTTCACCCCCTTGAATCCAAAAATTGTCTGCTCCTTCATCCCCCACCCCAAAAAAGAGTAAAAAACGGTTCCCTACAATACCGTATTTTTTGTTTTTTTTTAAATATTTTTTTAAAATTTTTTGAATTTCTTTTATTTTGGGGAACAAGTAGCATCGGAGGGAGGGTGGGGGGAGTGGAGTTAATTTTTCAAAATCGGAACGCCCACGCTCTATAACTGCCCAAAAGGTTTCTCGATAGGTCTTCAGGTGTCAGAGATACAGAATCCCCCCCCCTTTCCCCCAACCCACCGAAATTTTCACCATATATCTTAGAATTTTGAGTTCTACAAAATGTATATTTTGAATTTTTGATACGACTTCGCATAAGAGCTACTCCGATTACTTATTATCTTGATGTTGTAATATTTAATGAAAATTCATTTTTAAAAAAATTATTGAAAATATTCTGTCCAGGATTTTCTTAGGCAACCCATTTTTAATATATATTTTCTATTATACGAAATTTATTATAAAATAAGTTTGATTCTATTATTAGCTCGGTGAAGGTCGATTTAGGTTCTGATCTTAGACTAAAAGTATCTTCTGCAACTTTTATCGAAGTATTTCATTAACACTTCGAGAAGATGGTGGAATATAGAAAAAAACATTCAGTTGACTCAAAAGTTTGTGAAGAAAAGATTGTTTCTTCTTTTATCTCATGAATGATATTGCCGTGAAATATGTTGGTACAGATTAATTTTTGTTTCCAGAATAACTGTTTTTTAAAAAATAGCCGACTTATAGAAATTATCGTCAACAATTTGGAAATATTTTCAAGTTCTCAATTGCCTACTATATGTCTGGCAGTTTTCATTGTTGAACTGCAGTACAAATTCAAGTAATAAAAACTGAATAGTAGGACCCACACGTAACAGATTGCTTCTTCTTTCATCTCATGAATAATTTTTCCGTGAAATATATTTCGTATAGATCAATTTCTGTTTCCGCAATAATTGTTTTTCAGAGAACAGCCGACTTATAGAAATTACTGTCAACAGATTTAAAAGTTTTCAATGGTCTACTCTGCTTTGCTATTTTTATATTTAGAGCCTCATTTTAGAGAACAGCTAGCTTTACAAGTCGATGAGTTTTTTGGTCTCATTGTTAAACTGCAGTACAAATTAAGTAATGTAAAATATTGTTTCTTCTTTCTTCTCATGAATGATTTTTACGTAAAATATATTCGTACAGATGCATTTTTGGTTCAGGAATAACTGTTTTTGAAGAATAGCCGACTTATAGAAATCACTGGCAACAGTTTGGAAGGATTGTCAATTTCTCAATTGTCTACTCTATGTCTTGCAGTTTTAATATTTAGTTCGGCCTTAATTTAGAGACGAGCAACTTCACAAGTTGATGAGTTTTGTTTGGTCTCTTAGTTAAACTACAGTACAAATTCAAGTAATAAAGTGGGACACATATGTTAAAGATTATTTCTTTTTTCATCTTATGAATGATTTTTCCATAAAATATATTTAGTACAGATCAATTTTTGTTTCCGCAATGATTGCTTTTGCAAAAGCGACAATCGACTTAGAAATTACTGTAAATAGTTTGGAATAATTTTCAAGTTCTCATAGTCTACTCTAAGTCTTGCCGTTTTTATATTTAGTTCAGACTTGATTTAGAGAACAGCTATTTTTACATGTTGATGAGTGTTTTGATCTCAATGTTAAACTGCAGTACAAATTTAAGTAATTAAAACTTAACCCATATGTTAAAGATTATTTCTTCTTACATCTTATAAATGATTTTTCCATAAAATAAATTTAGTACAGATCAATTTTTGTTTCCGCAAAGATTGCTTTTGCAAAGAACAGTCGACTTAGAAATTACTGTCAATAGTTTGGAAGGATTTTTAAGATCTCTATAGTCTACTGTAAGTCTTGCCGTTTTTATATTTAGTTCAGACTTACTTTAGAGAACAGTTATTTTTACGAGTTGATGAAGTATTTTGATCTCATTGTGAAACTGCAGTACAATTTCAAGTAATAAAACCTGAACAGAGAGACCCATATGTTGAAGATTATTTCTTTTTTCATCTTATGAATGATTTTTCCATAAAATATATTTAGTACAGATCAAATTTTGTTTCCGCAATGATTGCTTTTGCAAAGAACAGTTGACTTAGAAATTACTGTAAATAGTTTGGAATAATTTTCAAGTTCTCTATAGTATACTCTAAGTCTTGCTGTTTTTATATTTAGTTCAGACTTAATTTAGAGAACAGCTATTTTTACAAATTGATGAGTGTTTTGATCTCATTGTTAAACTGCAGTACAAATTCAAGTAATAAAAACTGAACAAGGGGACCCATACGTTGAAGGTTGTTCCTTCATTCATCTCATGAATGATTTTTCGCAATATTTCTTTTCGTACAGGTCAATTTAAGTTTCACTATGATTGTTTTTCAGGTAACAGCAGACATATAGAAAAACTATCAACAGTTTTGAAGGATTTTCAAGTTCTCAATTGTCTTGCAGTTTTTATATTAAGTTCAGCCTCAAGTTAACGAGTTTTATGATCTCATTGTTAAACTGCAGTACAAATTCAAGTAATACAAAATTCCCGATACAAGCCTATTGTTAGCAGAGACTCAAAGTATCCTATTAAATGATGGATATATTTTGATCATCCGTAAAAGGCAATGGCATATCTTCAACGTGACTGAAATCCTCACAAACTTCGACAGAAAAGAATGGATCATGGCTCTAATCCTGTTTGGAGGAAAGTGTTCGTAAATTTGATAAGAATGCATCCAAATGGGATAATGTACTTTAAACCTTTTAAATTGTCTTTTATACTACCTCCCATATCATGCTGCTTCGCTCCTCGACGGTACAGGCGAAATTAAATTGCTCCGAAAGCAAAAAGATTTTACGCCGGGCTGCCGCTATTTCATATATTTCCAGCAGTCATTCGAGCTGCAATTTAATAGAAACGTTCGTTTTTCTCGTTCGATTCAATTTTCCGTACAAAGTATCCAAACACGCCATGTCAAATGTGAAAAGTATGATATTACATTTGGACGTTGTCCAAGATTGTGTGTGGTTTAATACCATTCGTCTGTGACGTGAAAATAGAATGATTTGAATAACTGCAGCTCCAGTTTGAATGCATTCATTTACATGCAACTACTCGAGGATTTATTATTTTGATAGTTTCCACCCCTGAACTGAACGAGTCAAATCGATACACTGGTTCGAGAGGTGAACTATTTCTTTATACTACGACCTCTCAAGAATTAGTATACTAGGGTACTCTAGGTGGACCCCAACTATTTTATTCGACATTTCAGACCAATAGCTACTAGCGAAAATGATCCCAAAAGAAATTCTTTTCTGTCTGTAGCTCGGCCTGTCGTGGCATTTCTAAACCCTTGGAGATATCGCTTTCAAATTTGAATCATTTCAATAACTCAAGATTGTCAGTTTGAACTTTTTTGCGATCGAAAAATCTGGGAAAAATTTACGGGGTTTTTCCGTTTTTTTTTTTTTTTTAATTTCTACTTCCCTTGGTACAGGTTCAAGAATTGATTTGATTCCTCTCATATTTCTTGAAGATATACTTCAATATGTCCTGCAGAAGTGGATAGATTTGAGAATAATCCGAAAATGCCAACAGGGGTTTTCCCACGATTTTCCAAAGCATGTCGATTAAAAAAAATACGCCGAACTGTTGAATCAAATTGAATTTTGAAGAATGCGATGGGTAAAGTTCGACTAGGCGAACAAATTCTACTGGAACAATTTTTCACGAAAATTATCGGAAAATCTGGAAAACTTGAGAAAACTGGAAAAAAAGTTGCAATTTGGAAAATACGAAATATCTCAGAAACGGTTGTTGTTTTCAAATTTACCATGACATCTTCTTTGACAGCCTTCAGAAAATCTACAAAAAATGTTTATTACGGGCAATATTAAAAAAAAAATGGAAAATTGAGACATTGACCGAACTGATGAAACGAATAAAAATTGCTTTGAATAGGTCTTCACAAGCCTCACTGATATTTTTAAACAGTTTTTTCCAACTCTATTGAAAAGTGAAAGAAAAAGTAAAAAAAAATAAAAACCTCAGAAAGTCGAAAACGAAATATGATATCAAAAAACTCCATATAAACAATTTTATTGACCTTGGACAGATCTACAAAAGGTATATAGGAAGTTTTTTTGTATATCGGAAAGTTGGTATTTTTTTATAATAAATCAAAGATGTCGACAGATTTTTAAATTATAGACTGGAGAAAAGTTTTTTTTCTAATAACACCAAAAACTCAAAAACTGGACGAGATATTGAAAAATTCAACAGTTTTATTGTCCTCAAACATGTCTACAAAAAGTTTTTTGGAGTTTTTTCATATATTGGAAAATAAACAGTATATTGATTTTTTTAATAAAACCACAAATAACTCGAAGATGGCGACATATTTTCAAATTTCACAATTTACAATTTTTGATCGACATCTACAAATCTACAAAAAATGTAGTTAAATATTTTTGTAAAATTAATAGTCTGGGAAATATTTAACTAAAACGAAAAATTACAGACTGGAGAAATTTTTAATATTTGTTTCAAAAATCACCAAAAACTCAAAAACTGAACGAGATATTGAAAAAATCAACAGTTTTATTGTCCTCAAACATGTCTACAAAAAGTTTTTTCATATCTTGGAAAATGAACAGTAGGTAAATTGTTTTTTTTTTATAAAACCACAAACAAATCGAAGACAGAACTTCAAGACAGAATTTCAAATTTCACACTTCACAATTTTTGATCGACTTCTAAAAATCTACAAAAAATTTAATTAATTTTTTTCCGTAATATGAAGAGCCCGGAAAATATTTAACAAAAACTAAAAATTTCGGACTTTTTTAACCATTTTTTTCTAAAAAAATACCAATAATTCGAAAACTAAATGTGATCTCGAAAAAGTGTTGTGGAACATTTTTATTGCTATTGGAATGGTCTACAAAAAGTTTCCATGAAATTTCTCCATATATTAGCAAATAAACGGAGTATTTCAAAATTCCAAAATTCAAAAAAAAATCCCCGATTCCCCCCTCTTCCCCACCCTCCAATTTTTTCCGGGCACCACCTTCTACCCACCCCAATTTTTCCGGGAGCAGTTAATCACAGATATATCGGTCAAAGACGGGGATATCTACCAATGCGTAAGTATAAAATTTCCACAAAAAAAAAATTGTAACTTGGTAACGATACTGATAAATAAATTAATTAGAGGGGGTGGGTGGACTCCAATATCGAGAGTGAGTGGAACAAGAATAAACTTGTGTTATAACTGTTATAACTAAATTAATATTGGCAAAAAGTCATCAAGAAGAGTCATGTTGACAGGTAGGTATAATTCTTTTTTTTCCCGTCCCGATGGCCTTGGAACAATGACAGTTGATAATCTCCAAGTCGCACTGTCTGGAGCGAGGTATTATAGTCCAGTAATTTAAGGAATATATCAGTGAAAGATAATTCTCCACAAAACTTTTTATAATCTTTCTTGTAATGAAATCAGTTTTATTGTCCGAAGTTTCATAATCAAACGGCAATCATCAATTTGATTTTTTTCAAATACTTATCTATATCCTTTAATAAATTACAGATTTCAAAAGAAATTTTCATTCTAAATTCAATGATGTATTATACATGGCAGTTTCAGTATGTGTCAGATTGAGTAGAATTTTTAAAGAAATTTTCGAATACGGGCCTAAGTTGGAAAAAAATTAGATATCTTAGATCCAAAAAAAATTTAAAGTTTGGGTCGACATATTGAATGATTGTTGAAAAATATTTCAAATGGACCTTAGCTTTTTCCATGTAAATTTCCATTGAAGATGAAATTCAAGTCTTATTGCTTCATTTAGTGTATTGACCTACTGGTACATATAACGTGGTGGTCGAAATGCGCATCGTAGAGAGAAGTAAAAACGTGTGGTGGAGGGAAACATATCAGTTGTTCTCATATTCTACAAACCAAGTTTGAAATTGGCAGAATATATTTAGGGCATGTTAAAACCAAGTTTGAAATTGGCAGAATATATTTAGGGCATGTTAAAAATTATACAGAAAATTTTTGTTTCCCACTGATAGATGAGATATAATACAAAGAACCTCCCAAATTTTGTGAGTGTGTGCCAATTGTTTCAAAAACATGCCAATCAACGATACAATACAAAAAATGTTGTGCAACGGTTATTCTACTGTTTTCATTTGTTGGAGAATGAAATAGGTCAACGTTGGAATATGTGCAGAAAGAACCAAAAGGTCGTTCATTCAAAATCATCCTCATTGATTTCATTTTAATTTGATGTTATTTTCTCAACTTGATTATACAGGGTGGGTCACGGTCGATGGTACCTTAGACGTTTACGGAGAACGGGACATAGGATCGTTCTGAAAATTTGGTTTCTCAAGTAGTTGCTCTTGGTCTATGGATCTAAAATATTTTCAGCAATGCAGCGTTGCCGCTTATACCAGAAAGTAGCAGCATCTTTGTTATTTCAAATGGGTCACCCTGTATATTACCGCATTTTTGAACTTGTCATTTCTTTCTGATTATTTTTGCCTCATACTCCCATATACCTATCTCTAACGGTTTTTGAGATATTGGTTATTTTCCATATTTTTTATCCAAAACAGCTCGAATTGAATGTTTATTTCTGCGGTATATGGATTCTTAGGAAGTTGCAATTATGTGTTTAGTTCATCAAGATCATGTACATTGATTCTGTATAGAGAAGTTTGTTCTGCGTTATACAGGGTCGTTCAAAATTCATGATCTTACTGCTAGATACGAAAAGGGTTGAAAGTGCGTTTTTTTAAATGGAACATCCTGTATATTATGAAATATCCTGAAAGATGACTAAATTCCCTTCGAATTGATATATCATTTTTCAATTTTCACTTGTAATCTCCCAAGTGCTTGAATTATTGCCGGAAATTTTTCGAGTCCATGAATTTTCTTTGAAACGTGCATGACCTAGCTAAAGTCACCACTATCCAAGACCACATAATGAATCTTTCATTTACATTTTACAAATATCACATTCCCAAGAGTTCACTCACCAGGGAAATAACAAGAGTAAGGGCACACCACAATGAGCCCCGCAAACACGGCGGGCTCATTTACCCAAAAATTGGACTTGTTCCATGAACGCCAAGACTAAGCACCAAATCACCTCTATAGAGGACTAAGACCAGAACCCGTTTTTTTGCCGAAAACTTTTTCCGGGAATCCACATAACACCCCTCACAAATCACACTTCTAAAATCTGATCAATCTGACAATCAACCCCTGTATTACCATAGCGGGAGACAGGGTATACTAATACCATGATGTAGGAAGGTCAAATCTGAGTTACACCCGTCAACACCAGCGGGGGTGCCTCACCTGTTCCTCTTGAGGAGCCGAGGAGACACTACATTTGGGACAACGCCGACCCCTGGCAACAGGGGTCGACGGAGCCCCCCCACCCTAGCACTCCCTCACAACCTGCGGTATCCCTATCAGCCTACGGAGGTGGGCGGAAAATATCAAGCAGAGTTGTGTTGTACATAGATTTCACCGAAATGCAATGTAAATAGTTAAATATCTGAATATACATGTTTTTGAGTTTGAGTTTGAGCTCAGTGGTAGTGGTTCAATCCACGATGAAAACATAACTTTTTTATTAATTTTTTTGTTCCAAATTTAAACACATGTATTGATGAAAATTTTGATAAGTATTTTACATATTAATATTTCAATGGTTATAAATAGTTCAGGTGAAACCATTGTTATGAATTGTTGGATGATTTTCATTTCTCGGTGTGAAATTTTCTTACCGAATCCCCCTCGTGCTTGAATTAATTGCCGTAAATTTATCTCGTACATGAATTTTCTTTGAAAATTCATGTACTCGAAAAATTTCCGGCAATAATTCAAGCACTTGGGAGATTACAAGTGAAAATTGCTATTATCTCGGAATTCTGGTTATTTAGGTATAGGAACATGATATATCAATTCGAAGGGAATTTAGTCATTTTTCAGGATATTTCCTAATATACAGGATGTTCCATTTAAAAAAACGCACTTTCAACCCTTTTCGTATCTAGCAGTAAGATCATGAATTTTGAACGACCCTGTATAACGCAGAACAAACTTATCTATACAGAATCAATGTACATGATCTTGATGAACTAAGCACAAAATTGCAACTTCCTAAGAATCCAAATACCGCAAAAATAAACATTCAATTCGAACTATGTTTTGGATAAAAAATATGGAAAATAACCAATATCTCAAAAACCGTTAGAGATAGGTATAGGGAAGAATGAGGTAGAAATAATCAGAAAGGAATGACAAGTTCAAAAATGCGGTAATACACAGGGTGACCCATTTGAAATAACAAATATGCTGCTACTTTCTGGTATAAGCGGCAACGCTGCATTGCTGAAAATATTTTAGATCTATAGACCAAGAGCAACTACTTGAGAAACCAAATTTTCAGAATGATCCTATGTCCCGTTCTCCGTAAACGTCTAAGGTACCATCGACCGTGACCCACCCTGTATATTCTGTGTTCTACCAAACACTGCAGATTGTTGAAACTTTGTTTGTATATAGGTAAACCAAATAGAACAGTACAAAATATGGGTGATAAAATATATAACACAAATAAAAAATTCCATGAAAATGTCAACAGATTAATTCCATTATATATTTCATGGAATCAATCAAATGAATTGAAAATGGCCCTAATCATTGGATATATACAAGTAAATAAATTAGGAGTAATGATCACACGCAGATCTGGGCAACAATACCAATAAAGGGAACACCACATAGAAACATGCACATCAGTATCTACAATAGGTCATGCCGTAAATTCGACCATCCGGATGAAAAAATCAAAGATGATGAGTCATGCACAAGCAAGCACAAGCAAAACATTCGCCACACCACACCTGCGCCTACTAGTACCTGGGTGGCAAGGATACCATGGCTGTGTTCCAAACTACAGTGGACACCTTCCCAGGTATCCTTGTTCAATTATCCGTTCGCCTCTTATCTGTCTGTTTGACGCAGCGTCACACTGTATGTCACCTTGAGATCGGCGTGCTTCGACAACGTTCTTCCACCTATAGTTTGGAAACACAGCCCGTCAGGGTTAGCGTGCTCTTTTGTTTGAGTTTTGTGCACTAACATTTTTGTACCGACCACAAAGGAATTGTAAAATCATTTTGTTTTATTGTTCAGTTTGTTGAATCGATTTTGTTACATAATTATCAAAAATTAGCAATATTCATAACGAGTTCATTTATGCACCAACCGAAGCTGAGTAGTAATCTATACAAAACAAATTTCGTTAGCGAGTATCTAATGAAAAACCTTCCTAGCTAATACCCAGACGGACAATAAAATACATGTCAGACAACAGCATAGATTTACTAATACAACTTTTTTAGCGCTTTCTATAAAGGTTATTCAAAAACAAGTATCACCATACTACGGTTTCAGGAAAAGCTTGGAGTTTACAACAGCTGAAATGATGGCATTGTTGTCAATATATTAGTATACAAAATATTTCAGTCTGAAAAATTCTTTTCCTACGACCGTGCGTTTTTACCCACTTTCCCGCACTCATTTTAGTTTAGAAAGTGTCACTTTCCCGCACTAGTGTGGGAAAACTCGCTTTCCCGCACTAGTGCGGGAAAGTAAAATAAGTCAATTTATCGTTATTAAATGTACATTTCATTGTTGCTGTTATTTGGAGGACTCCGTAGAACAGAAGAAAACCATCTCGAATAAAATTCTTTCATGTACTGGCAACTTGCAACCGATGCCGTCTCCGTCATCTTCATGCACTTTGCAATCTACGAGTGTTACTCTTAACAGCCAGTTACCACCAACTAACTACTCTGGACCGGCTATTCTGACGCATTTGCAGAATGCAACAAATTGTGTTTTCTACATTAATATTAATAATAATTAGTGGATTTTCATGGAATCTTTTGTATGTTGAAATAAAATATATATTTTCAATGTGCTTTTTGAATATTTATGCGGTTGTAGAAAAAATAATGTTCCTAATTCATGCGTAAAGTGTCTTTCCCGCCCTTGACTGCTTGCCCAAACTCCGCTTCGCGTCGTTCGGGTCAACGGCAGTCGCGTGCGGGAAAGTATCACTTTCCGCACTTGTTAGGAAAATTACTATTTCTGTTGTGCCGGAGTTTGAAGGTTGTCGCCTAAATTTTATTGACCTATATTTTTCTGTTCGTTATAGGATGAAAGCACTTGACAAATTAGTCCTGCAGAACCTTTTGGTGTCTGACATATGTAATGATAAGAGTCACTGAGGTATTAGTAGTTAGAAAATTCCGTGCTCTAGGATATTGTGAAATTCTAGGATTTTTAGATCCATCCTTTCATTATTCTCTACAGGCTTTCCGTCAAGAATTACATCAATCAATAGTCAATCTAGCTTAAAATGAGTAAATTTTTAACAAAAATACTAGTAGGAAACTGACTGACTCTTGAAAGACAGACCGTAGTTATTTTCTGTTGTTTTGGACTAGCAACTGTCATGTATCAAATTGTATAAACATTTAAATGAAAAAAACATGTTTTTTCAAGTGTTATGCTTATAAAAAAATTAATAAAACAATCTGGTTGCTTCACTGAAAGTTATAGGGAATTGGAATAAGAACAAAATGAAATTTTGACGACCCGATGGAATCATTAGTAACGGAGAAAAACTGGAAAAATCGAAAAATTTTGCGATTTTTTCAAAAATTCATAACTCCGCCATTTTTCAAGTTGTTGGTTTGGCCCTTTTCATGCAAGTATTGAATCATGTGAACTTTATCTGTTCATTGATTGAAACTTGAATCTCCGTTTATAATTATTCTGCTTATGGCAATTTCTAGCGTCGCGGAGTCTTCAAACATGTTGGTCTAGGCGTATCGATTTTATAGCATTGGCATTATCCACCTGCAGGTAGTTTCGTCAACGTTTCTCCTCTCGTAGGGTGAATCATGATCAAACTACCAGATGTGAAACGATTTATGATATTCTAAAGAACAACCAAGTTTTTTATGGATTTCCAGAAAATTTTGCGGATTTTTGATAGAGATATCACAAATGAATAGAACTGCTTTATTATTAACGGAATAAATTTTTTTTTTTAAATTTGTTTTTACGAAACTCCCAGGTTTTTGGGAGAAAACCCCTCAAAAGCAGAGCTTGTGTGAGCAAGGGAGATCCGGGACCTACAGTTTAAATAAAAGTGGAATCCGAACCACTTTAGCTCAGTGACACACGACCGGGATCGAACCCGGACCGTCTGGGTGGAAGCCAAACGCTCTAACACCTCGACCATTTCAAAAAGAACATGGCACTGGATACATGTATTCCTGGGGCTCGACAGATTTTTTTATTTTTGAAGTTATCATTCTAGAGGTCAAAAGAAGCAACTTTCTTCATCAGACTTTTTTTCTGGCACTACAGGGTGAGTTGAAGAATGGTGCTGAATCCGCTGAATGTCTGATGCCAATTGTGGAAAATACTTTCTGTAAATTGATTTTTCTTGATTTTTGGATATAACATGTTGAGTTGTGGCCATAAGCCAAAAACAGTTGACGAAAAGTTGAATTGCTCTTGTCAAGAACAGGAAATCGATTTTTAGAAAACAATTGGCAATGATGGACCTTTCCTTGATCTCCCAGAAAAAATCATTACTGATGGTGATAAAAAGCATGGAAATAGATGACATGATTGGTATCGTAATACTGTGATTGAGTTCAGTTTGCACAGAATTCTTTCAAATTATTAGATCGCCATTCTGGAATTTTGGCCATGTTCATATTTGTATAGTTCAGATATATTCTGTCAATTTCTGGTTACATTAAATCACATTGGACCTTTCCGAAAGAAACTGTTATGAAAAAGGACCTGGCAAGAATTATAGAAATTGAAAAATATTGAGAATCATGAGGAATAGCAATAACAAACTGTGTGCCAGAACTCTTTCTCAGGGTAATTTTATGGGTTAGCTGATTTCAAAGAAAAATACCAGTGCTTCTTTCGACTCTGCTAGGATACCAGGAGTGCAAATATTTTATTGATGTTCCACAATAACTAAAATTATTAAATACAACGGTAACTTTAGTCCTAAACTTCAATACCTACATTACTGGAGTGAACCAGATTAAACAAAAACAATACCTATCATAATTGACCAGGCACCAATATCCAAAAATATTCACAAATATTTAGTATAAGGTAAAAACCAAAAGGTTCAACATCTAGTTATGACGGAAAATATTCAGAAGGAAGTATGCGTATAATGTCTAGTTGCTAATAAAAGAATCATTCCAACAACGTATTTCGTTTTTTTCCTGCCCGAGCCTTTTTTTATCACTTTTCATAAAAAAGGCGCCATAGACGGCGGTTCCAAGTAGCAAACTAGTCTCCAAGGTAGATAACCCTTTATACCATTGAAAGAATTACGGGTTGCCGCGCTTGTGGCGGGAGTCGAGAACATATTTTACGGAATATGTTTCAAACAACCAAGTATAGAAATGCTTCGCTACAACTGTTAGGACTTCTGTTTTTATTTTGAACAGACTTTTGACTCTTTTGTACTAATAATATTGTTACCACACCCTTTTTTTACTTTTCACTTAATTGTGAGGGGGTGGTAAATCAAACTTCGCATCCAATGATGCAGTTGTCAATGCTCATATATTATCAAGGTGTGGTTAGCAAAGGAGTGGACTTGTGCTAACCTTTGATTTATTGTTGTCTCAACCACCCAAAATGTGACAAAATTCAAAGTTTACTTGCCTGGAGCAGATGGGCTGTCAATATCATAAAACGTAAAAGATACGCCTCTGGATTTGATATTTCGCTCCCAAGTAGTACATTATTGGGAACGAGTGTACGAACAATCGATACACTGTTTTTCAAAGGATGACACTAATTACATTACTGTAACTTGGAAATCGGAAAGAGTATGAATCGACAATAAATTATTTTAGTCAACTGACCATAAAAATCTGTTCTGAGCAGAGATTAACAACATGTTTTTCAGAAAATGATAACTATTTGGAACCTTGAAGAGACCATCTCAAAAGGTTTTTGTAATAAGTTGATATAATTTTAATCTGGAACATATTTGAGGAAATACAGCAGAGATAATCTCCGAGGAAAAGATACGGGATATTTTGTAAGTGAAAATTCTGTTCAATCAAGTGTTCAGAGAAGAAAGGTGATGATTGAACATTACTTTCATTACTCCAACCAAAATATTACTCAAATCAAACCCAACCTGCGTAGTTTGTGACCTACCTGAAATGGTTGATATCCAGAGATAATAATGCAGTCTACATTAGTGTGAATTGATTTCGAAATAAAATGTTTCCTAGTAGCATCGTACGGTTGCGGCCAAAAAAAAAAAGGGACAGTTGTCTATTTTTGCGATTATTCCACCTTTCGTCACTGCATGTATATGCGGCATGATTACTTCCTAATTTGGAATTGTTTGATAGATGTCAAATATTCAATGTTGCCATGTGACATATTCATAACACAAATTCAAGTAGCTAGAAATAAACAAAAATCTGCTATAAGAGTTATCCCATTTTTTATTGGCCGCAACTGTACGATAAATTTCAATTTTCTTAATGAATAGTTTCCTCGTATTTATCCATTCGTAAGTTTTAATTTATATGTTCTATTGACTGCTCTGCTACAAAAATGTTTATTTTTGAACAATACTAAGAAGTTTAATGCTTTAATTATGGTTTTATTTATATTTTTTTGCCATGCTTTGTTAAAAAAAAATTATATTTAAACAATAAATCTATTTTTGACTTTAACTATTCGTTTATTATTAATATTTTCGTTACAAAGAGAATACAAGGGTGAATTACTTGACGGAAGGCTATCAAATAAATCATGAAAACACGGATTATCTCCTACAATATCCTTTATATTAGATTTACACTGGAGATTTTTACAAGAAATATCCAACAAAAAACAACTAGTGTTCCTCATGACTGTCAGATCTTTAAAACTCTTTCTTCTTTCTTCAAGTCGACAGAAGAACATTATACGTTATGATAAGTATTTTGTTAAGTTATTCTTGTAGTGTCTAACAGAGAGAATACAATGTTCAAAATAAATAATAGTTGTTATTAGTTGGATGGTATATTATTCATTATTTCAAAATTGAACAAATACTCCAGGTGGAAAACAAAAATTTCGATAATATCGATTACATCATATTTTTTCAGACCTTAATCTACGTTTCCAGATAATATGGCACTTTCAGAATGTACCACGCGGAGCGGAAAACTTTTTTGCATTATGGCAATGTTATTGATTTGGATTTTGATATTCATGGAGAACATTTTCAATAAATACACATTTCATATTATGCCGATGTGGATTAAAAATGAATAAATTCATATAAAATCACTATATAGGCACAAGACAATTATCATCCTTTGTGATCGCTGATTTGAAAATAATTGTTTTGACCATAACACGCCATAATAAGTGTTGGTCAAGAAACAACAAACAAACAATGGCAATTGATGAGACCATGAAATGATTTCTAAACTATTCAGTAGTTGGAACGGAGATTGAAAAATAATTTGTAAACAAAAGAAACAAAAAAAAAACTCTAACAAAACGAACTCAAATATATTATGTAACAAGGTTCAGTGTGTTTTCAGATATTTTGAGATTCAGGTGCTACCTGTTAGATGAGTTGAAATAAATTTTTAGTTCTCGTCGACTACGATTCATCTGACTTGAAATGAATCGATTTGGGTCTTGAGAATATTTACTGGGGTAATCAGATAAGTTTATTTATTCTCTGTGAACTAGAAAATGAAACAATGGGACAAAAATTTGACCAGTTTTTATAAACAGAAACTATGGAATTATTCGTCTAATTCCGAGTAAAATAATATACAATTTTTTTTGAGCCACAGCAAATGAAGGATTGGGTTAGCACAAAAATATCAATGAAAGGCCAAGAAAGTTTACATAACGGAGATGCATGTGAGGTTAAAATAATAACAGACCATCTTCGGAAACAAGAAAGAAAAGGTAGAATTTGTGGTTTGTGAATTCAGGAACCTATAAATTTCTATTTCTAATTTTGACATTATATCAATAAGCATCCTTGTGAATGTTGACAGGAAGATATCGCTTAGCGATATGCCAACCTATTGCATAACAATAAGGAAACCATGATCAATGAAGAGTATTGATAATAATAACTCATCCTCGATAGTTTTTCCTAAATAACCTTGTTAAAATTCACTATGGATGTTGGATATATAGAATATTTGAAAATATTTTTGCATTCTCTTTCCAGTTACATGAAGAATACAGGGTGTTCTCATAGAAAAAAAGTCTATTGGTAGTTGCAATTGAAAACTAGTCACCCTATATACTAGAAGGAACGCCAATTTTGTTCACTCAATTCGAAAAACTAAAGTCGTCATAAAGTGATTGAGTGACATTTAAAAAAAAACCTTCAACCCATTAGAAGAAGGAACTTTGAAATGGGAGTAATCATCTTTCGAATTGTTTTTTTTTCAATTTCTCAGTCTAACTTTGTTATTTCAATGATTAAAATCAATTGAATCCAACAAGAGGAACAAATTATCGAACTGTGAAACTTCCATTATTTGCCATACTTTGATTACAAGATAGAGCGTTTCCATGAATGTATTTCCATGAGTTACATCCTAAATGAATTATAGAAAATCTGCCTTTCAAACGAACTCACTCCAACCCAATTCTTCAAATTTCGTGAAATTATTATCAGCACAATCATAGTAATTGTTTAATCATAGAGACTGATCGAATTACTGTCCGAAATGGTTGGTGTGTTCAGCTGTATAAATTGAAACTAAAAAAACAATAAGAAATGGAAAATGTGAGAAAGCTTATGAGAATAATTGTTCAAGTGATAAGTCGAGAGTTTATAGGAGAGATTCATATGCTTTACAATTGAGAACTAATTGAAGATTGCCCAAATGACACGCCACTGTGGAATGTCATTTATTCTGCTCAACCTCAAAATTGTTATGTAATGAATGAAATTCTAGTGGGCACTGATAAATAACCTATATAAAATATTGCTTTGAAATATCCAGAAGCAATTAGGTTCAAACAATCGAAACAAGACCGACTTCTTCAATCTGGAATTGTTTGTATAAAAAGTAAAATCAGACCGGGGTCCTTCAGCCAGGTGTGTTCCGTGTAATCGTTGTTACTAAGTGGCGAGGAGTCCCTGGTACCACATCGATCAGAATTTTGTTTCCACAGCTTTGGCAAAAGACCAAAACGAGCGGGACCCGTTAGGGCAATCGACGAGTTTTGACCGTATCATGGCGATTGCCTCCTTACACATGTTTCTAGCTTCAACATATTCAGATCTGGTTTCAGTAGATGTTCTTCCTAACTTATATATATATATATATATATATATATATATATTATATAGGATTGGTAATAATAAAAAGATCAATTGCATTGGCAGACTGGTTGTTAACATCGGGGATGCGTGTGGATAGCTCGACTAGCTGTTCTAGTCCATCCCTCAGCCTCAGCTTGATGACCTTCCTCTTCTGTTTTGTAGGAAAATTTGAGCCAGGTAGAATCATGCACGTCGAAATCTCCCATTCTGATTACTTCAGTCGTTTTTGCTGACTTGAGTTCAATTTGAGTGATGAAAACTTGAAGAGGTAGTTATAGAATGGTTCATCAGCTGATAAGAGAAAGCAGCAGAGGAATTCAAATCCACAAAAGCTGCGGAAAATATCAACTTCTTTTTTCGACCTAGCTAGAGGTAGATAAAACATAGTCTCAGAAAACTGGTTTCTGGCACCATTTTTTCTATAAGGCGTCGGAATGCTTCCGTAAGCAGTTACAACAGAAAGGCGTATTAGTATGACCACCCTATTCATGACAGAACACACAGAGAAGTCGGCGTTGATTCGATTGTTTGAAACTCTTGTTTAAACTGCGTGGAAGTGGTAAAAACAATACGTTCGGAACTCTTTCAGATATTCTGCAAATGGAGGTTGTGTATATAATCCAAGAATTCTTGGGAAAAAAAATTTAACAAAGGCATCGATATACTCATCATTTGTTCCGATGTATTTTGAGGTTTCAATTTTTCATATGAATCTGTCCTAAAGTTTCACTTCGGAGAAGATTTTCAACTATGCGCATAAATAAATATGGCCAAGTGATAAGTGTATGCATGAGTTTTCTGCTAGTAGGGAGAAGTTAATGAACCATTAGTTGACTGACTCACCGTAAGCTACCAGTTTCCTCTGAAATTCGAATTGTTGTTTTCCAAAAAAAGGTTTAAGAACAATATAGGATAAACTAACTGATTTTGTTTTGGTTAAATATACACAGTCGCATTGTCACTCCTACCATAATTCAATGTTTCCAGCTATATCAGCAGCTGTTTCGCGATGCAATAGTGAAAAAGTGAAGCAAGCAGAAGTGAGCTTAGCTCACTTCAAGCCTAAGCGCATTCAGCAATTTTGCTAAATACTAATATATCCTTTAGACACAATTTATTTCAATGGCGACAAGTGATGATGTTTCCCCTGATAAAATCCATTGAAACCATTGAATTCATATTCACTGTGATATCCAGAATAATGGAATTTGGTTAATATACTGATATGAAAGTAATTGTTTTTTTTTTCATAATACAAAAAGATTTTTCAAAGAAAATTCAATGAAATGAATCTTCTGATATTTGTTTTCTACATGTACGTACATTATTTCTGTAAGTAAGAAGTAATAAGAGAACATGAACAAATATTTCAACACAAAACAAACCGCAAACTACAACCAATAAAGGAAAAGGGTGAATTAAGCGAAAATTATGAATAGAAGAAAAAACAGGGGAATTTGAAAAACTTACTGAGAAAAAACTTTATGGCGGAAATCAAAAGCGTTTTTTGGAATATCAAGATTCAAAAAATTGTCACAAGGGAACAAGAAAAGAACACGGTGAGATGACAAAGTTTATGGAAATTCAAGAAGACGAAGAGACAGCTCACAGCAATAAATTGGAAAATAATAACAATAGAAGAAATAAGAAAAACAATCAACGGAACTGAGACAGGAGTTCCAATAAAATATATGCAGATTGCTGTATTACTGGACTTGGTTCTACGAGGACTATGAGAGATAACGAATTCAGTGAATTCAGTGGTAAAATTAAATAATATTTTGAAAACAACGGAATGGATAATTTAAGAACTATAGAGGTATCTTGCTAACAAGCAGCTTTACAGAAAATATACAGGGAGGAATGTGGCCAATTACGGAAAATCATACAGTGTGCTCTCCTCACCAAAAGAAGTGGAAAACTAGGTGAAGTTTGGAAATTTTAGCCAAAAATGTACTCTTTATACTTCATTGTGCAATAGGTGTACAACCAAGACAAATCAAGAAAAACTGAACAACGACCATCATCGATTCTCTTCAACTCTGAACTCGGAGATCATAAGATGTGGCAACACTGCAGAGCACCTGAGGTGACTACTCTCTGCGGCAGCATGGCTCTGTTTTCACAACTCATATGATGCAGTGGCTCTTCTATGAAGGCTGTCGTACAAAAAGTGTTTGAGTCATCACAGATAGCTTTCAAATTTTACAGGTGCTTTACATGACACGTAAATGGTGGAAATTCACCTTGTAGATCTGCTTTTGAAAATTTGATTATGCTCGATATAATGAACAGTAATAGAAAAGAAGAACTCATCGAATATAATTCAATTTAATACTCAGAAAGCAGGATACTAGAAGAGAAAAGTTTAGGCAAATGGATTAGACAACGGAACAAAGTGGGATAATTATACAGTAGTTAGCAAGAGATAATTTTTTTTCAGGTCCTTTACAAAGTTTTTATTGAATGTCTCAAAAATTGTACCGTTAATTTGGACCTAATTTCACCCACACTATTTTGAAAAGAATGACTATTATACAGGGTGTCCGGTAAGCCATGGATCATACTTTAGCTGGTGATTAACAAGTTCATAACCTATCAGAAAATCACAACTTGACCTCAGTAAAAACCTCACGGTTTTCGAGATATTGGAACTTTTATAAAAAAAAAATTATTCCTATCTCAGATCATTCTTTTATGTTCCAAGCAAATAAGGAGAGTTTCATGTTAATTCTTATTTTCGATAAATATTACTGAATAGTAGTTTTAACTATCACAGAAGGCAGATTTTCAATAGCAGTCATTACGGTCTAAAAAAAAAATTATCCTCCGATTTGGATCCCTCAAGATTTTTATTATGAAACTTAGAACTCTTTTTGTGACAAATTATTCTCCAACGAAAACCTGAACATTGGCCTTGAAAACTTGCTCGTTTTGTCCAGAGTCCAAAAATGTATAGAAGTTGCCATGATTCTTTTTTGAAAAAAAGATATTGCTAATAGAGTACGAAAGGGGGTATTTTACGGTGGATCACAAGGATTGAAGCTTCGTTCAAAATGAGTTTATCTTCTATTTTATCGAAGTGTGAGCTGCAATTCGTTGCTCTTTTATCTAGGCTGATCTGTCCGTTGAATGACATGTCGTCAGAGAGTACACCGTGTTTTCGTGAGTTGCAGTATTTACCACATAGTTCCTTATTGAACGTTATCGTGTATTGTTTTCTCTTTAGACTGTTAGTGTGCTTTGTGGATAGGATTTGATAACTTGGCAAAATCTATTTGCAACAGTATCAAAATGCCGTACAGTCCACGTGAGTATGCCAAAATGCATTTTATTTATGGTGAATGTAGAGGCAACGCAAGGAGAGCTGCTGCATTATACCGTGAAAGGTATCCCAATAGGAATATACATCCTGATTATCGTGTGTTCATAAGAGTACATAACTCTTATACAGAGGGCAAGATTCCTGGTGCTCAAGGTGGATCAGGCAGACCACGTCGTGATGACCTTGAAGATGAGGTCCTTGAAGAAATTGAGAATGATCCGTCCACTAGAGTTCGTAGTATCGAGAGAAGAACTGGCATAGAAAAATCAACCGTTCATGATATCTTGAAAATACATCAACTGCACCCCTTCCACGTACAGCGTGTTCAATCTTTGTTGCCAACAGATTACCCAAAACGAATAACTTTTTGTCGCCGTATGTTGAGAAAACACCGAGAGGACCCAGATTTCTTTAATAAAATATTATGGACAGATGAATCATCATGCCACCGTCGGGGTGTTTTCAATATCCACAACCTCCACAGTTGGCACTTTGAAAATCCTCGTATAAGTAGACCAGACAGGTACCAACATCAATTTAAAATAAATCTTTGGACCGACATACAGAATGGCCACGTGATTGGTCCGTTCGAGTTTCCGCAGACATTGAACTCCTAAAATTATTTGGAATTTTTGCAAATCCAATTAACCCATCTAATGGAAGATGTGCCGCTGGCAGTCAGACAGAGCATGTGGTTTCAACATGATGGGTGTCCTGCTCACTACGGCAGACAAGTAAGAGAATATTTAGATAGGACTTATGCTCAGAGATGGATTGGGCGACTTGGGCCAATACGTTCGCCAATACGGGCCGCCACGTTCACCGGACTTGAACCCGTTAGATTTTTTTATTGGGGATGTTTGAAGGAAAAGGTTTACCACAACCCAATCACTAGCGAAGGGGAACTACGGAACCAAATACGACATGCAGCCGAATAAATCAACAATAACCCAAGAGCTCTGCGTTTGTTGAAAAGGTCGTTTTTAAGGAGATGTCGCGCTTGTATCAGAGCAGAAGGAAAACAATTCGAACATTTGTTGTAGTCTCTTAATCATGTACAAGAGGAATATTGAGGTGTACATTGTTGTGTTGTTTTCATAAGAATCAACCTATTCTCATATATTTTTTTTCATTAAAGTTCATTTAACTGTTATATCAGTCCAAGTACCTGTGTAAGATTTATCAGCTCATCAGTCGCTGTGATAAAATAATTGCAGCTCACACTTCGATAAAATAGAAAATAAACCCCATTTTGAACGAAACTGCAATCCTTGTGATCCATCGTAAAATACCCCCTTTCGTACTCTATTAGCAATATCTTTTTTTTCCAAAAAAGAATCATGGCAACTTCTATACATTTTTGGACTATGGACAAAACGAGCAAGTTTCCAAGGCCAATGATCAGGTTTTCGTTGGAGAATAATTTGTCACAAAAAGAGTTCAAAGTTTCATAATAGAAATCTTGAGAGATCCAAATCGGAGGATAATTTTTTTTTGTAGACCGTAATGACTGCTATTGAAAATCTGCCTTCTGCGATAGTTACAAATACTATTCAGTAATATTTATCTAAAATAAGAATTAACATGAAACGCTCCTTATTTGCTTAGAACATAAAAGAATGATCTGATATAGGAATAATTTTTTTTTATAAAAGTTCCAATATCTCGAAAACCGTGAGGTTTTTACTGAGGTCAAGTTGTGATTTTCTGATAGGTTATGAACTTGTTAATCACCAGCTAAAGTATGATCAATGGTTTACCGGACACCCTGTATATGGAAGTGTTGTCAACTTTTTATGTTTCGCCTCTAAGGTATTCATTTTAAAAGTTTACGGTATTACGATATATGGGGTTAGTTATAATTTGTTCTTGAGTTTGCGTGTATGGATAAGTTCAATCATGTTGTTGAGTGTAGTTTGTGTTGTTATAGTATCAAACAATTGATTTCGAAATGTTATGTAATAAAATTTAATCTATCAAAAGGTTCCCTATAGCAGGGGTTCCCAACCTTTTTGCACCTGCGTACCACTTGACTTTTTGAGAAATTTTGGCGTACCACCAGACCTAAATATTTTAATAAACGTATAATATTTACTCTTCTGAAAGTGTTCAAAGGCATTTTGAATTGAATTCCTGAGAAAACTTCATATTTAATGGTTAGATATTTGTTTATTTATAACATGCTTGTAATAAAGGACGAATAAAAAGATTAAAATGTTATTAATTTACAGTTTTTTTTACTACCTAAAAACATACAAATAAAAAATGTGTACAAACTCAGCAAAAAATCAATCATCATACAAAATATACTTTTAAAGTCTTTAGGGCGAAACTTGTTGTTTGCCTGTGATTAAAATATCAACATTAGGAGTAATGGAACTCATCTTCACTCTTAAGTCATCTTCAACACTTATTCCGCTTCTATGTTTATTCTTTAGGTACAATAGCTCAGAAAATCCACTCTCACACAAGTAACTCGTAACAAATGGCATCAAAAATAGCAGAGCTTGCCGGAAGATCGAAGGGTACTCGGTTTTACATCCGATCCAGAAGTTGATTGAAGATTTCTCTTTGAATTAATCTTTCATGGAACTATCTTTCGTGATCAGTTCAGATCCAATTCATGTGGTGAGGTTCCCGAAAACGAATTTCTGATCCAGTCCACTTTTGAAAAATCTTTAGAGAAAAACTTTTCGAAGCTTTTTTGAAGGCCTTCCAAGTGAACAATGATATCTGCAACCATATCTGGCATTGGAGATATTTCATTTTATTCAAAAAATGATGATAGAGTGGGAAATGCAGATAAATTCTTGTATTTGTGAACAAAACAACACAATTTTCTCTTGAAGAAGTTTATTTTGAAGGCTGTTGTGTTTAGTCCCTGAAGTTCCAAGTTCAATGTGTTGAGTTTGTCAAAAATGTCGGCTAGATAAGCCAATCTTGACAACCATTCTTCATCAGAAAACAATTTTTTCATTTCATGATTTTTTTCACTCAGAAACATAAATCAGTTCAAAGAGACGGTTCAAAATTTTCCTCCAAGATAACCACCTCACTTCTGAACTTGCCACCCATCTCTTCACACATCAAGGAGAATAATCTTGTGTTTAGAGCCCTAGTATGAAGATAATAACTTTCACAGCATCTGATAGAACGGAGTTGAAATTTTCCGGCATACCTTTAGGAGCTAATGCTTCTCGATGTATGACATGTTTGAATGCGTACTATTGCATGTTGCTCACATCACTCATGCGTACCACCTGAAACGTTCTCGCGTACCACCAGTGGTACGCGTACCGCCAGTGGTACGCGTACCACCGGTTGGGAACCCCTGCACTAAAGTATTATTTAATCGATAGTTGTTGTGTATTTACATTAATCATATTCTAAGAAACCAGGTATGATTGACAAGAAAACAGATTCTAGGGATTTCAACTGTTAAATAAATATACTTTTGCAATTCATTAAATAAAATTACATTCAGCAACATTTGCTTTTCTTTCAATCATAATACATATAATACAATAGTAATATACCCATATATCGTAAAACCGTGAAGTGTTTATCTTAGAAACGCAATAAGGAAATATGACAAAACTTCACATGTATGATAGTCAACTTTTTCAAAATAGTGTGAGAAAAATTAGGTCCAAACTAACAGAATGGTTTTCATTGACATCAACCCTTTTGTTGGTACCTACTTCGATCGAACTGGATGAGAAAACTGGGAGCATTCGCATAGTCATTTTCAGGAAAATAGTGCCATAATACATTAACCCCTCTACTAGCAGAAACACCCGACCAGAACGTCGTTTGCAGCGAGGCCGTAGCTAGCCTACCTAATGAGCAGCTCTCTGAGAGTGGCTTCGTCTTCATCTTGTATTTTTTGCGTCGTCTCATCACGCGCTCGGCCTCTGTTGCCGACGGAGGGGCGACGCGTCGACGTGTAGGCGTCGCGCTGGAAGGGCGAGCGGGCGGTCAGCTTGAGCGCCTCCCTAGTTTCGAACTCTCCCTCGGAGCCGTCTTCATGCTCCTCCACCTCGACTGCGTCCGCTGAGACTGGAACACAAGTTTAGGAGAACTGGTTGAGTTGAAAGTATATTCGGGATTTCATAATAATAATAACATAGTCTTTATTGTTTCCATATGTATGCAAAACCATTACATCAATAGTGGCAAATATGAAATATAAGGAAATAGAGAGCGAAGTTCATTTCCTACAAATCCAGCATTTGTAGAAGATGTTCTTCCACTTTAGCCCTTGTTCTTCCACTTGACCCCTATTTTTTGTGTTGAGTTTTCAAGGGAAGTTATTCAATATATTTTTTTGATAAACATATTCGTAATTATTCGTAAAAAGTCAATGAATTGCATGTTCAGAATGTCTACCAGTTACGAGAGTTGCCTTTTATGTATTTCATTGTTGCAACACTGACGTTGCTGAGTGTAATGTAACGTTTCCATCATAAAGTTTTTTTCTGAAATCGTTCAAGAATGCCCACTTTCTCGGAGCAACTTCAGGCCTCAAAATACCTTAATCTAGTATTATTTTAGTCTGTTGCTAAGCAACTAACTTTCCCGGACCGTTTTCGGACCTATACGGTACGGAAATAGTATATTGTGTATCTAGTAGTAAAAGCAATACATTCCCGGACGACAATGTAAATTGTTGGCCAGCTCGAACGAAGGGTTACAACTGGTCTGATTTGAAATCATGCTGTAATTCAAAATCTGACACTCTTTTGTATCATATTTTCTTTTGGATTTTTTGATCTTCTTGTGCTGAAAGGTTGTTAATTAAGACAATAGATAGCACAAACATTGGGTGAGGTTGGAAATGGTTAAAATGAAGTATGAGCTCATTCAGTTTGAGTGAGAATATACAAGAATTTGACTTTGATACTTGACAGTTTTGACACATGTCAATATATCAATTCAGTGTTTCAAACATTTGAAAACAAAATTCATTACCAACCTCACGGCAAGAAAACGATCACCGATAGCTTGGGGAATATTGTCAATTAATGTTCGTGGCCTGCGGACCAGCACCTCCAACTTTTGGGCGGCTCAATTCCGGACGCGTCGTTACAAATGTGGGGACATCCACGAGCGATACAGAAAATGGCAATTACTGATGAAAACGCTCCTGCGTCTAGCAGAAATGACCGTCGAGCCAGGAGCCATTCTCATGCATTTCAAATCTGGCAGAATTGAGTTGACGCAAGCGAAGGAACTGCCCGGCCAAGTGACCACACCGTAACGCCCTTTGAACTTTATGTATATTAATTATCGCTGGGGCGATTTGGCTCCATTAATCAGACGGTTAACGCGCTGAGCCCCCAGGAATCGAAGAACCCAGGTGCATTTCGTTATCTGCCGGTCTGTCCTGCGATAGCCGCTCGCGTCCCGCCGCCGGCCGCCCAGAGTCAGGGGGGGATTACGGTTATGGTTAGTGGAAATTCACGGAGTTCCGCCGTGGTTGCGGCTTAGCGCGTGCAACAAATTGGAATGAATACATATGTGGAAGTTCATATTTGTCTGATACGGCTGGGGAATTCGAGTACGAGAGCGGCCGCTCGTTGGGAAACGTATTAGAGGAATATTGAAAGGACTTTTTTTTAGTGCTGACGGAGGAGGTTTTTTAATGGAGTTGATAATGACCTGAACTGTGGAACTCAATGTAATTACAATTGCGGGATGGATATCGTCGCCTCGGAATATAAATGTGTTACCTGCATACTTTGAGCATATCTGAGTTCTATTTACAATGTTTTACTCATTCAAAGTTATATTGCACCGCCTTCCCTTTAGGTAGCACATCATATCGGCTGAATCTTGGTTTTATATTGTGCCAATATAGATATATTGTAAATGAAAACAAAATATTGGTTCAATATGGGTGAATATTCAAAAAACAATATTATATTAATAATATTGGTGGAATATTGGTTGAACCTGTTCTGAATGTAGATTGTCACATGTAATATTGGGTCAATATTGGTTGAATAATTTCCACCAATATCAATATAACAATATTGTCTACTTATTATTTTCCACATCTAGAAAAAATATTGCAATCCCAATATTCCAGTCATATCGATTCTAAGTTTGATAGCACATTTGTTGAGTATCATTTCAACTATATTCAACAAATTGTAATAACTCATATTGGGTCAATATTGGTTCAATGATATTTACCAATATCGATAAAACAATATTGCCTTCGTATTGTTCTCAACATCTAGAAGAAACATTGCAATCCCAATATTCCTCTCATATCGATTCTAGGAATGGAAACTATTTTGTATATCCAAGTGTGATTACACAGTGGTTGAATATTATTTCGCCAATATTCAACAAATCTTATTAACATATATTGGATCAATATTGGTTCAATAATATTTACTACATCTAGATTAAGACGAATTTTGAATATTGGTCGAATATTCGATAAAACATATTCAAATTGTATCAGATCAAACCTGGATAAAAATCCGCTAGATGGCTCTACGTATAGAACATCTGAAAACTAAATGCGTGTGCACGGAGGTACGGAAATCGGATGTATCTACCTCTTCCGGCTGGATAGATTTCTAAGGATACTACACCCTGGCCAGAAATACTTTTGAAAACCATCTTCGAAAATAACCGTAAATTGTAATCTTTATCATAGCTAAAATTAGTATAAAAGCTCGGGTGAGCCATCCGTGTACCACTACCCAGCAGAACACTGTCCGGACTCTCTCATGGCACTGTTATCTTTGACCAGAAATACTAATATTTTTAAGTTTTGGAAAAATACTCACTGGAGTATATCTGGAGGCGAGAGCTCTAATAGGCTCCGCCTACCAGCACTTTTGCGATACCATTGGCCGACTTAAATGTTCGGCAATGGTATAAATAAAGGCTCAAATGACTGTTTTAGGCAGTCATCCAGGAGCCGCCCGAGGGCTCGGACAATTGCCAGGAGAGAAGCCCTCACTTCTGGATGGCTCATTAGTGTTAAGTGCAAGTGTAGTATTTCTGGTTTTTAGATATCTTCGGCCTGGCATGCGAATTAATGGAACCTCGTTGGTTGGCAACACCAATAAATCCAGAAAGAATTCGTATGTTAGACACGTTCCTGCTGGTTTTCCAAATAAATGAAGAGCTCCGGAGTTGCTGAGTTTTTGCGACATGCGGTACTTCAGATAGGTGCTGAGCTAGCCGGAAGAGGCAATGCGTCCTACTTTCAACTATCCAAGTACACGCATTTGTTGACAGCACCCGGACGACTGAAGTCTCCCCCACCATGCACCCCCTAAGGTTGAGGCCCGGAAGGATGAACGCCCCAGCACTCGTACGTACTCGAAAGCTCACCCCCCTATCCACCACCCCCGCTCGTTAAAGCGGTTCCTCATCCTGATGATTGGCGATCAGCAGAATAAAATCTGATCGTTTGATATGGAGTGCTCGGCCAATTCTCGGCCTGAAACTCTCTTATATCTGACATGGGTTTAATTTGATTTGAGTCGTCTCGCGTTCTTTAATAGAAAAGGTGGACATTTACTCCGGCCAATGCCGGAGCAAAGCCGCTGGTGAGCGCAGGTGGGCGGAGCCTATTGGAGCTCTGCTCCCAGATATAGTCTCAAGGGCAAATTTTTAATTTCGTATTTCTGGCCGAGGATGACACATCTTCTAAAACCTTCGAAAATATATTAAATACTTCATATAACTTGTTTTCAAGACAGCTTACTCAGTGGTTATGGTGATCAAAAGGCAGACTCTGATGCCACCTTGATCAACTGGAAGACATTCAATAATCCAGCAAAGGTATATTCACTTCCACCAATATATCCAAACGATATTGTACCAATTTCGATAAATGTTTTGAGGCCATTATTGCTTCAAGAATATTTCACCAATAATATCCTTGGAATGTCCAAACAATATTCGACAAATACCGCAAAATGTTCACATTTTACTTCTCGACTATACTTCTTGCCAATATTTTCAGAATATTGTACCAGCCATATTGTACCAATATCGCCAAATATTTTGAGGCCAATATTCGAGAATATGTCGCCAATATTATTGAAGTAATATTGACCAATATCGCGGGATGTTCACATTTTTTTAGCATCTTGGAATTAGCTAATTCTGAGTTGGAAGTAGCAAAAATCAAAATTTTAAATTTTGTAGAAAAGCGTAGAAAAAAATAGTATAACAACAAATACGAACATGAATATTCACCTGTATGTTGAGAGCCGGTAGCTGTAGTCGTAAGGGTGTCTACGGACTCGCTCTGCTGGGGCCAGTAGGGAAAGGCGGGCTGCTGCTGATCGAGTATGTGGCGGTGCTGCGGGGGCCCCTCTGCCGACTGTCTCATCGGTGCTTGTAGCCGCTGCCCTGTCTCGACGCCGCCGCCACCGAGGATTTACCGAGCAGGAGCTAAACAACCGCCACCGGTTAATAATGCACCTGAACGAGTTGCAAGCGGGATTTACAGAAAAGCTTAAGCTAACGTGGTTACATGGTGTAAGTACGTGAAATGAATGTGTTAGTGTGTTAGTGGAAGGGATTTGAATTTTGTTATTATCGATTCGTGTGAAAGTGAATGTTTGAGCCCACGGGAATATTGCAATAATGAGAATAGTAAATGTTGTTGCTTAAATAAAAATGTTTCTTAAAAGTCTAGACAACATGTATCATTCTTTTCCAATTTGTGTATTCACCGAAAATTATAATCATGGTGTCATTCAATTCGTAATGTCATGTAGAAAGTTTAAGGGAAGGTCTCAAAAGGGACCCAAAAAATTTGCAAAAGTTATAAATAATTAAGTTAATTCTGACACAACAACAAAAAAAATATGAATATTAAGTGAGAAAAAATTCACGTACTGTCGGGATACATCAATTAACAATAATCTGCGGTTAAAAAATGTTTATTCCAATTTTTCCATAAATTATGCATTTGTTAATTAACAAATTTTTCTAAAATGAATGTTAACATAAAAATCTCGATAATTATTGAACTAAAACACTAGGATTTTTTTCACTTTGTAAAGTTATTCTTAATAGGCTTACAAATAGATAACCGTTACAAAAATTGTAAAATTTTGATTTAACACTTTTTTATTAACTAAGTATTGAAAATAAAAAAAAGGAAATAATTTTTTTTTGCAAAACAAATAATTGTTTTTGAGGAGTAATTTTTCCTTTCAAAATCATGATTTTCATCAATAAATATATTACAGAATTTTTTTTTGATTTGTTCATAAAAATTGTAACAATTTTTTAAACAATGGTGGTAAAAATCAAAAAAGGAGCTTTAACTCCTTAGAAATCGAAACATTAGATTAAAAAAAATTATATCTATTTTTAACTCCTTAAAAATCGAAACATTAGATTAAAAAATATATATATATTTTTTTAATTTTTAAATGTTTGTCGATAAAAATGTGGAAAATCAAAATTTTACAATTTTTGCATCGTTTATGTATTAGTGAGCCTATTAAGAACAACTTAACTGAGTGAAAAAATGATAGGGTTGCTGTTCCATAATTATCGGAGTTTTTATGTTAACACTCAGTTTTAAAAAAATTGTAAATTAACAAATATAGCCGACTAAGGGAAACTGATAGATTCAAGAAAGGTACTTCGGAAGGTAGACCTCTAAGCGTCAGAACTCTTGAAATTGAGGACGCGGTTCTGCAAGAAATCGAAGAACATCCTGAGACGAGTACGAGGAAGATCCTGAATATTTGTCATCAAATTGTTTGGCGTATTTTGGTTGATTTTTGTTATACCCGTACCATATTTTACGATTACAGGCATTACTCCCTAGAGATTTTCCACAGCGTGTGAACTTCTGTCAGTGGTATCTTCAGAGTATTGCACTAAATCCGCAGTTTGAGTCACAAATTTTGTTCACAGACGAAGCAAATTTTTCTCGGAATGCTATTCAAAATTTCCATAACAATCATATGTGGGCGGAAGAAAACCCCCATACCATAACCGAAACCCATTTTCAACATCAATTTTCGGTTAATGTATGGGATTTATTGGTGATTATCTAATTTTTTCCACCAGGACGCCTTGATGGTCTTATTTACACTTTCTCGAAGAAGAATTAAATGGGTTGCTTGAAGATGTGCCAATTCCGTTAAGGAATCGAATATGGTACATGCACGATGGAGCCCCTGCTCATTTCAGTGTAATTGTCCGAAACCATTTAAATGCAGTTCATCATAATAGTTGGATAGGTCGCGGAGAACCTCAGCAATGGCCAGCAAGATCCCCTGATCTCAACAGTTTAGATTTCTCTTTATGGGGACACCTTTAAACTCTAGTGTATAAAACTCGCGTTAATGCTTTAGAAGATTTAAGAGAGCGAATAGTTGCCCCGTGTGAAACTATTCGAAATACGCCGAGAACATTTGAACGTGTGCGTAATTCCATGGGTAGACGGGCGGAAGCATGCCTATTAAGTGAAGGTGGCCATTTCCAACAATTTTTATAATCAGCGTTAGTATTGTCAATAATTATTAATGAATTCATTTAAACTTACTTTTATAAAATAAAATAAAATTCGTTTTTGTACAAGCTGAAATCCATATTTTTTGGATTCTCATTCATTTTGGAACAAATCTGATCCCTTAATTTGCATTAAGTCGATGCACAATCATTTCCACACCACATCAGATTTTTGAGGAATTGATCCTGAAGTAAAACGATTTTAATTTTTTTGCAAAATTGCAAAGGTCTTTTTTATTTTGAGGAAAAGCAGGGGCGTAGTATTTTTTCTTCAAAATTATTCAATGCAAAACCCGCGCGGACGCCACTGGAAGAGAAAACGAAAATTTTTGTACATCACAAAATGCAACTTGATGCACAGAAGACATGTTCCTAATTTTATGAAGATGCGTACAAAATTATCCCAGATATTATTAAAAAACTGTTTTTTTTTTAACTTTATCACCCTGTATCTCAAAAGTTAGGACTTTTAGTACATACGTTTATAGAAAGTTTTTTCCTTAAAATAAGTCAAAGAATCACTTCCTCAAATATTAGCATGTCTTTAAGGAACACCCTGTATATTTCTTGAAATGAAGCATCTTCTGAGATTGAAATAAAATTCTAACGCATTTGGTAACCTATAAGCAAGATAACTGATCAAACTAATCCAAAAGCTAATAAAGTATTATCTCTAATAATTACCTAATTAACTTTTGCAGAAGCGAGGTAAAATGAGATGTCAAGTAATTTTTTTTCATGATTTGTTTTATCAGTTGAGTTAGTCACAGGTTATTTGATGTATTCAAATCTTATTTTATCACCAAATGATGCCATTTGAAAAAAATTTGTGATTTCAATTTAAAAAATAAATTTCACATAGAACATTCATTTGGACAGAAAACAGTGAAGTTGTACTTTTCCTGAAATATTAGGGCTGATATTAGTGATTAGATTAAAAAAAAATCGATAATTGTTAGAAAAAGTGACAAATAATATATGGTTGTAAAGAGAATTTATTATGTAGACAAATGAAGTGAACATATACCAGGTGTCCCATTTAAAAATCGTTTATGCCACTTCCGGTAAAACTAGAAATTGTATGAAGTTGTGTCACTGGTCGAAAATTGCAGTTTTGTGTCGTATATAGATCCTCCACATTTCAAAACAAAAAAGTTATATGCGCGAGCCATCTTTCTCGGACACCAAGTATACCCAATAAAGACCCCTATTATTACTATCATTTCTCAGGAAATGTTTTCTCCCACAACAACAATATTAGATTTTTCCTAATCCTATTCTGGTAGCTTTTTCACCATTTTGAAAATATGTCAGTTACAAATTCCTGTCTATTATAGGGAATTGTTGGTACATGCATTTAGTTAGCCATCCAAATAAAAAATAGAGGACTAATCGACAAATCCAGGACAGGTTTCATCGCTGAATAATCTCGCATTACAGATCTACGGACCCGCAAAACATTTATCACGAGCACAAAAAATCGTTTACTCTGACACATCCAATCCATTCCGGGCTTTGTTCCTTTGTTCCGTACAGAGATCGGCCCGCAATAAATTTAATAATTGTACATTCATCCATTGATGGAGCTAACGCTCGAATTCCATCAAATTATTGCGCGAATTAATGGAATTAATCTCGCAGTCATAGAAACCGTTTCCATATAACACTACAACTGAAGTGCTGCAATAATAATTTTATTGCCTGGCGAGGATGAAACCCAAAGATCTTCGACAACAAAAGCGAATGGAACAAAACGAAATTTAAGCTGCGATTATTATGGCCTTGTTGTTGCATTCGAGTGGAAGGCCGTAAATTCGTTTGAACGTCACTTAGAGTGTTTGCTATAAATATGAGGGACAATGTTGGATGGGATATAAAAGTGATATGAGATAATTTACTGATAATTTCGAGAAATGCACACTGGGTTAAATTGCGCTATTAAAGTTTTCGTTAAGATATTTGTTGCTACCATTATCATTATTATTATTATAGAAATAGAATTTTTCATCCCTCGAGATTTGATAACGTCAACGTTTTCGAAAAAGAGAAGTATTTTTAGTCAATTTAAAAAATTTTCTTGTCATATTGGCAAATTTAGGATTCGATACGTTACTGACGAAATAATAAACTGTTTTCAAGACAACAGTCTTCTAAACGCAGTAACTGATCGGGGCAAATTGATTATTGCCCCTCTACACTTGTACATATTTCTTTGAATTAATATTTTTTCATTTTCAGACTGTGGAAGGTTAAAATTCCCAAAAAGGTATGTCAAGAAACGAATATCCTCCACAAAAACAAACTTTCTGTTATGTATAGGTATTACTCTCTGTATGTCAATCAGGTAACCAGATCCGACTATGTTTGGGACTTTGACAATGTATCTGACAGTTGATAAATTAATCAATAAATGTTCACTCAAGTAGTCATTCTTTCTGAGTTATTCAATTTAATAGCAAACAGAACATTGGCGACGAGGATATTTAGTTCCCACGCAGGGTTCATACATTCAGTGAAAAATCAGAATTGTCTGCAAATTCATCGACAATGCCGCAAACGTTTGTTGGACTTCTCGGTTCGCTCAACATTTTCGATCCCAAGAGTTCTGAATTTTCCGTGTTCAAGGAAAGACTGAATCAGTTCTTCATTGCAAATGATATTAAAGAGGAGCAACGAAAAAAGGCCATACTATTGAATACATTAAATGAGGAAGCCTACGTGTTAGTGCGAAATTTATGTGTACCTAATCTTCCTGACACAAAAACTTATGATGAGCTTGTGGATCTACTCAATGAACATTTTTCGCCAGTGAAGTCGTATTTTGCAGAAAGACTCAAGTTTTATACGGCAAAACGTGATTTACATGAAAGTGTAGCAGAATGGGAAGCAAGGATAAAAAGTTTAGCCTCAACATGCAAGTTTGGAGCAGAATTGAATTTGGTAATGCGAGATATTTTTGTAATTGGAATGAATCAAACGAATATTATGGATCGATTATTTGAAGAGAATGCCTCTGCGGATACAGTTACTTTGAAAAAAGTTGTGAAATTAGCTTTAGCGAAGGAATCGACATTGCAAGAACATAATTCCAGGGAAGCGGCGATAGGAATTAACGTTAAAACGGAACCAGTGAACTTCCACAAACAACTTCAAAACGATCGGGGGCCTTCAGTTGACTCCTTCTTCGCAACACTACGGTAGCTATCATTTTGCGTTTGCCTACCATCAATGTTCAAATCAGAGCTACCATTACAGTTTTGTTCACTATCATTAACTTTCTCAGAATCTGGAATATCCAAAGTCGAACGAGGAATGATATCGAACGCATTATTTTTACCCCTAGGTATGTCGTTAAATCTTTCTGATGAGTAAAACCTTTTAATTTGATCTTGATGACGTTTCCATATCATACCTTCATCTGTTTTTATCATGTACGTAAGGAGTCAACTGAAGGCCCCCGATCGTTTTGAAGAATGTTAAAAGTATATTGAATGTTTCTTGTTGTATTTTAGTTAAGAAAAGTGTTAAGTATTTTGAATATTCTTTGCTGTATTTTCTACAATTATTAGAAGTTTATGTGGTGGAGGTGTTATGTATAGGTATTACTCTCTGTATGTCAATCAGGTAACCAGATCCGACTATGTTTGGGACTTTGACAATGTATCTGACAGTTGATAAATTAATCAATAAATGTTCACTCAAGTAGTCATTCTTTCTGAGTTATTCAATTTAATAGCAAACAGAACACTTTCATTCAATATTGACAATCTTGTTCTGGCCGCTGCAGGTCATGGACACAGAATGTGTTTAGCAATTTCATCATCCTCCATGCATAGCCGTCACTCTGCATCTTGTGCATGTGATGTTTGAGTTTGCAGTGGCCAGTAAGCAAACCCACCATAACTTCGAGATGGGCTCTACTGAGTTCTAGTAGTTTGTCAGAGTCCTGTTTTTTCTTGTACAAGCGATAAATGCTTTGGAATGGGCTAGGCCCGGTAGACTACGTCAATACTCGAGGCTGTTATGACATTCTTGGCAGTGCTATATGCTGAACCGATTACCGATTCTGGTCCAGTGAGCATTGTTTTGGCCCCCCTATTGCTAGGGCGCCAGCTATTTCGTTACTTTCTAGGCCCTTGTGACCTGGTATCCAGACTTGGGTAACGTTGTGCTAGTCGGTTTAAGGTATCTCTGCAATTCCATTCTGCTCTAGAGCAGTTGGATTCAAGTGCTTTCTGAGAGAAAGCTAGATAGCAAGGAAAACAAATGGGGGGAGGGAGCAAGCCATAAGAGGGAAGCTTGACGAGGAGTCCTTGGTGCCAAAAAGCGATCAAAAGCCTTGTAGATGTCCAATGCCACTGCTAGAGTTCCGTCATATCTGTCAATCCATCGCTGATGTCATATATGTGAGTCACAAGCAAGCAGGTCACTAGTTATTCTCTGATGTCGATCATTCAAATTGCCTGAGTGTTCTAGATATTTCTTGATATCGATGCTGATGGTTTTTTCCATGAACTTCGACACAACCAGATGACAGTGCAATTGATCAGTAGGTTAGGGTAATTTTTTGAACGATCATTCTGAAGAAAATTTAATATTGTGGTTTGCATTGAAAGCATATCCTATAGCAAGATTGTGTTCGCTAACAAAACATTTCTTATCACATAGCAATCCATACTGTTACGTTATTTACTGAATTATTGGAATCAGAATTACGACATGACTTACATACTGGTTTCATGACCTACTTCACTCGTGAACGCGTTTCTGCTATATTTTCAGATGTTTGGGGAAGCGTAAAATGTCTTTGTTGATATTCAAAAATATACGTGACACACGAACATCAAGAGGGCGCGTAGAAATAGTACACTGTAAAAACTTTTAGTGAGTATTCTAGAACTCTTTCCGGAGTTAACTTGTCTGGGTATTTTCTGATCGATACATGTTTACCATTCGGAGTTATTTAGCTGTATACGATTTTTAGGAGCATAGATCGACTTTTAACATTCTTTTTATGTCTTGTCAGCTTCACTATATTGTTAAAATGCATCAACATGTTTGTTATATTCAGTGCTCAATATTGAAATATCAGTAATAGTTAATCATAATATGGCAATTTTTCCGCAATAGGGAATATGCAAGTGATTTAAATTTACTTGATTTTTTTACCTCAGATACTTCATTGTCTTGACATTACACCAAAACTATTAGTTTATCATTTAATTTGTATTCAACTCCATAAAACTTTACTCATAAAGTGCATAATAAGCGCGCGGAATTCAAATTTACGAAACGCATCACCATTGGTCGAAACGAAGAATGATGTCACATGGCACGTTATGAAATTTATCTCTGTTGATATTCATACTGTGCTAGTCGTCTTTCATAGAAAATTTGTTTTTATTCATAGATTTGTAGTGTTTTCCATTATATAGTGCGATTTTGGTCTAGTGACAATTGTAAATTATCAAGAGCTGTTTAGTTCACACTATAAAGTTTATTTTGTTTTTCTCAATACTACACTGTAGTTGAATTCAAATATTAATTTCAAAAGTTATGTTCATGAAAATTTATTCCAATTATGGATTTTATCGCGATGTAGCATGTACCAGGGTCGCACATATCAAACTCGAATATTCGAGAAGGCAGTGCGACCGAATAATGTCAGATTGACAACACCGGAGAAAAATAGGTGCAATGTCAGATACTTTGTCACGACAAGAATTGTTCGAGATATTCGGCGATTATGCCCAGTACCTTGCCGTTGACTTTGCATAGTCACTACCTTTCCAAGAAGAACAGCCCAGGACGGCCGTCTGGAGGAGCCAGCTCCAGCACCGTTCAAAGCTACATTGTATTCGAGGTAAGCGATCCTTGTCATGCTCGTTTCTCTATAATTTTTTTTAAACAGTCCATTAGCATTGCACTCGCCCAACAAGAGCAATGACTGAAAGTGGTTTTGTCAAAGCACAATCCAACAATACCTGAACAGATAAGTAGTAATAGTTTATCAAATGATAGTTTTCCTTTTGTAATTTAGGTGAGGCAGGTATAAACAGAGTTATCTCCCGCTTGATATACAAAACATTTATGCATACAAAACTTACTTCTGATCGATTCACATCATGTTAACTATCGAAATACAATATACTCACATAGAAATGATCTTCACAACAATCTAAATGTGATATTGGAGATACTTCACCTCTTCTCATAACCTTACACCATTGATTACGTATTTTCGTATCTCTTGGAACAGAAAAAATACTTTATTTGGTGTACTTATAATTATTTTTTGGCATTCCGGTACTAGACAATACCTATAAAATGGTTTTTTAGCATTTTCTATTATCGTAATAGCGATTAAAACTGCAAATCCCTAACCTAATTTATAACTCAATAGTGTCAATGGCCATAACTTTTGATCATTTTGAGTCACGTGACTTTGACAGAGCGGCCATTTTGTCGGTAGGGCACACAAGGACGGGTCTGCCATTGAGTTTTCATTGTTATCTGAAAGTTTGTCCTGTTTATTTCGAGTTTTTAGTGCGTGTAGCACTTCAACTGCATATGGCTAGGAGTGAATACTACTTATCTCTCAAAGGAGACGTGAATTCGCGTTACGACTCCAAACTTCAAATTATAGACAATGTTGATCCCTATTCTCTCGGTGCAAGTGAACTGACAGCAATTTAAGTTCTTTGAAGGGACCCGATCAGGGCTAACCCTATCTTCCAGTTTGGCTGGATCTACTACAAAGTTGAAAAAAGACGTTTAGTTCAACACCATATTTAACTAAAATTCAATCACTTTGGATCATAGCTTTTGTTTTTCTTATGTATTAATATTATTTACCTACCTGATACAAAATGATCTGCACAAATTCGTGCATGTTTAGGGAATGTATCGCTCAAATTGCCCCGTTTCAAAGCCCCAACCCATCATTCTCGACGTTCTTTTGATAAGGCGTCCAGCATTTCTCCTAGGTTTTGTAAGGCTTTCAGGATTATGAAATGACGAATTTTATCCCTTTCTGCCATTTTAGAACACCCCACAACAGAACAAAACGCTGGCATATTAAATTATTCACACTTTAAAAATCGATCTTTCCTATTGTTTACAATGACGCGAACGGTTTGTATGCCCTACCGGCAATATGGCGGACCTGTCGTGACGTCACCTCAAAATGATCAATAGGAAGAACAACACTGATCGCGCCATGTGACATCATCCACAGCGCTCGAAAATGGAGGCGTTCAAATAGGTCAAATTCAATCGGTATTTTATATATTATTTTTAAAATTAATTCCAAGACTTTCAACAGTATTTATATTTTTTATTATATTGCAACGAAGTAATAAATTGATTAAACAAATTAAAAAAATTATGGATATTCCCTATTGCTTGTTGACTATTTATTATTTTGAAGTTTTCTAAATATCAGATCAAACGATAATCTCTTCGATCTCTTAGGACATCTACGATTGCTTTTGAATCAAACACAATCAGGCAATACCAAAAATATACAGATATCCATATGGGATAAGACTGAACTATGCTTTAAACATTGAAAGTCAAAGAATGCAATATACGATATCGAAGGAAATCGAATTTTCGATAAAATTTATTTTCCATTTTTCAAAAAATCGCAAATTTCCGTCAAACGTATCTCTATGAGCTGATTCCGAATATCACGTCAAATATTGAATTCGACAAAGAAGTAACTGAGAAGAGGCTAATTTTTCTACTAAAAAATGCTCCTCACAAAAATGACATTTTTTAAGTGAACTAGCGTTCTATTTCGAAGAACAAGTACATTTTCGGATTCAGAAGGAAATTTTCTATAGGATCAAGCAATACTCGTGAGGATTTTGCCTTTTCAAAATATTCACAGGCGATCAAAGTCAAATAATATTCGATATCGAAGGAAATCGAATTTTAGAAAAATTTTATTTCACATTTTTGAAAAATCGCAAACTATCCTCTAATGTATTTCGATGAGCTGATTCCGAATATAACCTCAAAAATCGAATTTGACAAAGAGTTAACTGGGAAAAAAAATTTCGACGAAAAATGCACCTATCCACATAATCCACATTTTCTAAGTGAAGTAACATTCAATTTCGAAGAACAAGTACATTTTCAGATTAAGAAGGAAATTTTCTATAGTACCAATTAATACTCGTGAAGATTTCGCCATTTCAAAATATTCACATGCAATCAAAGTCTAATAATGCTATATTCGATATCGAAGAAATTTTAGGAAAAGGTCCCCGCACTTTTCTTATGTAAAGTGGCGACCGGTAAAATTTTCTGAAAGTTTGGTATGTTGTTGTACCCGACTCAGTAACCAAAAGTGTCAATGGGCCCAACCCAATCCGATGGCTAGTTTTCTAAATACGGGGTGTTAAAGTTGAAAATTGTCCAAATTTTCGGATTTATTTTTTATTTATTAAAAGTTAGATCGGATTTCTGTTGCATACAGATGTTTACTACATGTTCTACTAATGAAATTAGTGGATACGTTTGATTAAAAATATTTATATCTACAAGGTGATTCACGAATGTATGACGGTAGTTTTTTGGCAAAATTCACTTTTTCTACTGTGACGTCAGGAAGGCATATTTTTGGAACGTTCTCTTCGATAAAGTATTTTGACGAGAAAATATTGTACAGTACATATTTTTTATACAGGGTGTTTCACAGAGAGAACCACTAGACAAAATTATTTTCTTTTAGGATTAATTCGAAACCCTGTATTTATGGATTGATTTTTGGGAAAACTAATACCACAAACATATGTGTGTCTCTAATCTCCAAAATATAAGGTGGTTTATTCATAGGAAGGTATTTCATTTTGGGAAAAGTACAAAAAACATGAACAACCTGTATTCAAAAATTTCCCTGGTCAAATGTAACTATTTTCTCACTATATATTGATTTTCATACCATCTTCAGAGGTATAAATTCTGAATTCGATACTATGACCAGTTTTCGAGATACAGGGCGTTAAAGTGGAAAATTACTGATTTTATCTAATTAACTATTATAACTGTATGACATTACATCAAGTATGCATAACCGTAAGAATTTCAAATATTCAAGGTGATTTAGTTATAATCACCTACCAAAAATATACATCTTTGTCCGATATAAGTAATCGACCACCTTTTAATACACGTGGCAGAAAAAATGATAATAAGAATTTTTTTAATTTATTCAACACTTTATAAATTATGGTTCTTTTATGATATAGGTACAATATCTATGAAGCATTTTATTCCTGTTCAGCTGTGCTGGTAACGGAACAGTATATAACTCGCTCTACACGTATATTGTGAAGTACCGACCTATACAAATAGGTTCGAATTATACCTACACAAGAAGATGGATAATTATCATCTCTTTGGAGGTGATAGCGCAGTGGGTAAACGCGCTCATGAAGTTACTCAAAATTCACTAAAAAAGTTCTCATTTCAATTATTTCAAAGCATAATTATTTTTGGTGTGCTTGGCTGTATGGCTCACCCTGATGAAAAGTAATCATTTCAGACTCAAAATTGTAAACGACTAGGTATCTTCATGGAATAATTTATCTGTGATGAAACTGTAGAATTTTGAGTATTTGCAAAAACCTATTGTGATTTATTCCTGAATAACCCTGTAACAGTGAATATTTTTAGCTGAACCTTTCCATGTTCATCTGACCGAAACTCATATTAAACTCATAGGCGCAACAAAAAATCAATACGGCTTTTCAATTTGAAGAAAAAACTGATAAGATCAGTAATTTTCCACTTTAACGCCCTGTATCTCGAAAACTGGTCATAGTATCGGATTCAGAATTCATACCTCTGAAGATGGTATGAAAATCAATATATTGGGAGAAAATAGTTACATTTTACCAGGGAAATTTTTGAATACAGGTTGTTCATCTTTTTTGTACTTTTCCCAAAAATCAATCCATAAATATAGGATTTCGAATTAATCCTAAAAGAAAATAATTTTGTCTAGTGGTTCTCTCTGTGAAACACCCTGTATAAAAAATATGTACTGTGCAATATTTTCTCGTCAAAATATTTTATCGAAGAGAACGTTCCAAAAATATGCCTCCCTGACGTCACAGTAGAAAAAGTGAATTTTGCCAAAAAACTACCGTCATACATTCGTGAATCACCTTGTAGATATAATTATTTTTAATCAACCGTATCCACTAATTTCATTAGTAGAACGTGTAGTAAACATCTGTATGTAACAGAATTTCGATCTAACTTTTAATAAATAAAAAATAAATCCGAAAATTTGGGCAATTTTCAACTTTAACACCCCGTATTTAGAAAACTAGCCATCGGATTGGGTTGGGCCCATTGACACTTTTGGTTACTGAGTTGGGTACAACAACTTACCAAACTTTCAGAAAATTTGACAGGTCGCCACTTTACATAAGAAAAGTGCGGGGTCCTTTAATTTTTAATTTTTTTTAAAAATCGCAAATTTCTCTCAAAGGTATCTTTATAAGCTGATTCCGAATATCAACTCAAAAATTTAATTCAAAAAAGATGTTACTGAAAAAAGTAAAAAAAAATTGATGCTGCTTGATAAAAGTATTCGGATACCAACGGTATTTTCAGATCTGCACAGAAAACATACGTCGTAAGACTGATGAGAAACAAAATCTTCGAAACTTGTCGGTAGGTACCCATCGATTAAAAGAAGCACTTGCAGCAACTTACTCTTGGAGGAACGTTGCACAAGTATCTGTCAGATGTAATTCAAGATTTGTAGCAGTCATTTTTATCAGTCATGTGTTTGCCTCGTAACGTATAGTTTGTTGGTTTATTTCGGACACAGGACAATTTCCATTTTCTTGAAATATTGACTAGCTCTTACATTTGTCAGTTCGACCGACTTTTTCGAATTTTTTTGTTCATCTTAAGTTCTCACCGATATTTAAACGTATTATACAGTTACTGAAGCAAATAAAAATGGTGGAGGCTAGAGTGGTCCTTAAGACTTTTGGAGTGCCGATGTCTGAAAGTTTGTGACCGTCGTGCTTTAACGCTTTTACTTCAGATTAATTTCTAGCAGATTATCGTGCATTTCTCTCTTCAGGTTTGATTAAAAAAAAATCATGTGATGTTAAGAGAACATCGATGTGTTCATGGCAAGATGTATGGCAATGAATCTTCGTTGCTTTAGTGCTATAAACAGTTTGTCATGTCAAATATGTTACTCAGTTCTGTCCAAGCAGTCCTTTAGTATATAATAATAATAATTTATTGCAGAAAAAAAATATATATATATATATATATAAAAATTACAATGTTTGTATATTATACCTGAAATACCTTGAGTTTAATAATATAATAATATATATATATACAGGGTGTCAATTTGAAAACTTCCCACCCTTAATATCTTCCTTCCAGTAAACAATATGAGTAATCGAAAAAACAGGTCAATTTTATTGTCAAGGGGGACACTTTCACGGACTATTTGTAGCCCTCGTGGTTCAACCCCCTAGGAGGGGTAGATGTTACCCTTAGAATTTTAAATGGGAAGGGGGGTCAAGTGGCACATCATTTTGATGGGCGTTCAATTCTTGTTCCAATGGTACCCTGACTTATTATTTTGTGATGAGCATTTTCCGAAAAATTGCGTTCTAAACTAACAGAAGTAATTATTAGAACGCCTATACTGAGATGCATTATTGTATTGACTTCCTTTAATAAAAATGGTTAGAAGAGTAGGTGGCACCGCTCCAACCCTTGAATGACAGGAATAAATTTATTACGGATGGGATTTTTTATTTGGTGGTTATTTTCCTTCTACTCACGCTTATCTTATTAGCTGTTCGAAATGTTGTCCATTTTGCTCTAAACAGTAATACAGTCTGTTTTCGAACTCCCCTCTAACATCACGGAAAACTTCACTAGGAATTGACTGGCATGCTGCTGTAATTCGTCTTTTAAGTTCGTCAATATCAGAAGGTTGTGTTTTATAAACAACGGATTTAAGATGCCCCCAAAGAAAGAAATCTAAGGGTGTTAAATCCGGTGATCTCGGAGGCCATTCAACTGCTCCCCTTCTGCCCATCCATCTACCCGGAAATCTCTCGTTTAACCACTGTCGGACGGGAAGAAAATAATGAGGTGGAGCACCGACCTGCTGGTAATGTAACAGATCCTCCTGCAAAAGTTCATTACCTTCTGCATCAATTTGAGTTTCTAGCTCTAAGTTATAAGAGGATCGATAGTCTCTTCAAGCATATCAAGGTACAGATTGCCAGTCAAGTTTTCTTCCAGAAATAATGGACTAAGAATGGCATTTCCAAGAATACCAGCCCAAACATTAACTTTTTGTGGGTGTTGTGTATGCCCTTCCCGAAAAATATGTGGGTTTTCGTCACTCCAATAGCGACAATTTTGTCTATTAACATTGGCATTCAGAAAAAATGAACACTCATCGCTGAAACAGATGTTTAACAGAAGATTAGGGATGGTATTGACTCGATGAGACATTTCACAAAACTCTATTCTTCTATCATAATCATCCTCGTGGAGCTCTTGAAGAATCTGCATTTTATATGGATGAAATTTATGCATTTTCAATGCTCTTCTTATAGTCTCGCGTGACATTCCCGTCTGTTCTGATACTGATCGTAAGGAGCTCGTGGGCTCTGCAGCAAATGTTCCCAAAACTTCAATTTGAGCTGCTTCATTCAGTACTCTGGGGTTAGTTCTTTTTTTATTTGTCACTGAACCAGTTTCGTAAAACTTATTCACCAAATCAAGCACATACCGGTGACTTACATTACAATTTGGATGTCTTTCGTTAAAAAGACATGCCGCCCTTCATGCGCACTTTCCAACTTCTCCATAAATTACAATCATTTCAATTCTGTCTTGAAGAATGTAAACCATTTTTACACTTTTATACACTTATTAAAGTAATTCCTAAACAGCCTAACAGGATATTCACAATACTACCACATAGTTCAAATTTGCTAACCCATTTTTTGCCGGAAAACAGAAACTTTTTACAGCAGAAGTAGCAAAAAAGGAAGGCTATCTGTACAATTTCTGCGATGACACTTAAAAATTCAGCATTTAATAAACACAACTTTACTACCATCTACGTTTTACTATTAGACTACTTTTTTATGTAAAGTGTTTGGAGCTAATGGCTAATGTTACCCATAATACAGGGTTGGAACGGTACCACCTAATATTCTAACCAGTTCTGGCCAAACCATGCATCTCAGTATAGGCGTTCTAATAATTACTTCTGTTAGTTTAGAACGCAATTTTTCGGAAAATGCTCATCAAAAAATAATAAGTCAGGGTACCATTGGAACAAGAATTGAACGCCCATCAAAATGATGTGCCACTTGACCCCCCTTCCCATTTAAAATTCGAAGGGTAACATCTACCCCTCCTAGGGGGTTGAACCACGAGGGCTACAAATAGTCCTTGAAAGTGTCCCCCTTGATAATAAAATTGACCTGTTTTTTCGATTACTCATATTGTTTACTGGAAGGAAGATATTAAGGGTGGGAAGTTTTCAAATTGACACCCTGTATATATATATATATATAAAATACATGTTGAAAGCGTGAATTGAAATATCTACATTTAATTTCATTGCAATAAACAATAACCCAAAGAAACCATGGACGGTTGTATATGGGGTAGTAAGTACATTTTACAATTTTTATTTTTCCTAGTTGTAGTAGCAGTGATCAGGTAAATGTTGACAAAATTCATTAATAATCACAAGACAAATATATAATATTTACATATATATATATATATATATATATATATATATATATATATATATATATATAGAAAGGGTAGTCGTTGCTGACTAGTTAAGAATAAAACCAGTTAATATTGGGGATTGCAGCAAAGTCAAAAGTGTACTCTTTTATAGAGTTTATTCCAAGCTTTTGTAAATTTTATTTACATCTTCAGGGAACTACAAAGAATTATTATGTCAATTATACATTTTGATGTTATTAAAATTTTAATAACATCACTTTTCACTAATTTTAAAAAGGCGTTTGAAACTTGAAGAGAAATATAATAATTAAAGATGCAGAGGAAATTGAAAAAACGGATAAACTTGTGAGATTCAAAGAGCAGCAGCACTTACAAATAAAGGAATATCACAAAAATTGAAATATTGCAGAGGGTTGAAGTACTATGACGGGCTATATACGACACTATTCAATATTGTGCCAGAAGTTGTGCTAAGAGAAACTAAGCCCAAAGGAACCATAATCGAGAAATCGGTTGAAGTAATGACAGAGTTATGTAATGGCTGCCAACTTCGATTTTTGTATGAAAACTCTGATTGGATTCTTCATACCTTTAACAGTAAGCAATGGAATTGTTTTAGTCAGATATTCAATTAAAATTTCCCTGGATATGGAATAAATGAGATATTAATGGTAATTTTTTCAGATTGGAATATCTCATTTATTCCTTATCCAGGAAAATTTTCATTGAATATCTGGCTGAATCCAATCAGAGTTTCCTAGTTTTCATACAAAAATGTCAAAAATCGAAGTTGGCAACCATCAGAGAACTCTCTCATTGCATAAGCTGATGATAAAATTGTAATTGCGAGGAATGAGAATAACATACGAATAGAATCAAAAATAGAAACAGTAACAAGTGGAAGAGATCTGAAAATAAATGGGAACAAATTGAAATAGAGGAAAAACAAAGAAACAGACCAAAGAGAAAAATGATAATGAAAAAAACAGACATTCAACAAGGTCGAAAGTTTTATGTATGTTACAAAGAATCATAGTTGACTGAAAAACTAGAAAAAGATAAAACAATAAACAAAGTCCTGTCATAGGGCATACTACAAATTTAAAAAGAGCAGTAGTTACATACCTACGGTACAAAAAAATTAAGAATCAATTTGAAAAAATATAATAAGAAAGATATCTGGACCCAAGAGAGTAAGATAAAAAACTGACTCTTATTGAAATAAAAATGGAACTGAAACTAGAAGATATAGGTAGAATGTATTGATCTGCAAGAATTCGACGAAAACAGTAAAAAATAAACCTCAATATGAGAATAAAGATTGCCGAATGGTACCTAGAAGAAAAATCTAGAAAGGTTCCAAAAATGTGCTGGAAATTCCAACATAAGAAAAAAGACATAAGAAGCAAAAAGCTGGTCAGTAAATAAAAAAAGTGACCACAATTCCCCTTACTTAATAATTATTCCACTTCTCATACCGAACCATGGAAAGCTTTTCCTACGCATTTGAATGAAAAATATGTTACATATATTATTTTTGATTTGTCCAAATTCACATCAGTTGTAAAGGTCAAATTGTGAAGAATATGTGCCATGGAAACTAATATCAGTAATGGCTGTTTTTTTCAATGGTAAAATAAAAAAAATCAGATTGAAATAATAATTCACATTGAGCAATTTTAAGGAAAACAACATTATTTTTTTATATAATTATTCATGATAACCAAGAATGATCTATTTCTTCAGGATCAAAAACAAGCTGACAACCTTGTGTCACCTGCTGGTTGCAAATGAAAACCCTTTGTTTCAAACTCTTGCAAGGTTCCCCTTTCTGTATATACATTCTTTATCAGAAATCAATAAGTCCTATTATACAGGGTGATTCAAAAGTACTTTGACAAACTTCAGGAGGTGATTCCTCACAATATTCTAATATGAATTGCCCACATAAATATATGTCCGGGAACGCTTCGTTTCCAAGATACAGAGTGTTGAAGTTTTATTTTTATTTTTGTTTTTTTTCAAATAACTCTTGAAATACTGAACTCAATTGAACGAAACTTGGTAATAAGAGGTTTTTGAGGTGTCGAATTCGAACGTGATGTTATTATTTATCTTACTCGTAGGGGGCGCCACCTACACGCCTTTTTTGAAGATTCATAACTTTTTTGAGCGTACTTCTAGCACATTTTTCAGTAAAAAAATCGATTCCTCTATCATATCTACGTAAAAATGCTACCCTCGTTAAAAGTCGCTGTAAGCAACCGTTTTCTAAATATTTGGACTTGAAAATTTCAAGTCAATTATTTGATAATCGATGCATGTTGAAGTTATTACCAATATTTTGCATTTTTCACAAGAATGCTTTGGAAAAGAATTTGACGTTTAAGTAAGTAGTTTTGGTAATTACATATTTTGTGACAGTTAAACGTTTTGTTGAAGTTTCCGTAAGTAGAAGTAGAAAATACTAATTTTGAAAAAATGGATTATTTAAACAATAGTGCTCATTTAGCCGATATGCATTTCGTTTATGGCCTTGCGGATGGCAATACGCGCGAAGCAAGACGTCCCAGGTAGCACATCATATCGGCTGAATCTTGGTTCCATATTGGGCCAATATAGATATATTGTAAATGAAAAATAAATATTGGTCCAATATGGGTGAATATTCAAAAAACAATATTATATTAATAATATTGGTGGAATATTGGTTGAACTAGTTTTGAATGTAGATTATCACACGAAATATTGGGTCAATATTGGTTGAATAATTTCTACCAATATCGATAATACAATATTGGTTATATATTGTTTTCCACATCTAGAATAAATATTGCAATCCAAATATTCTAGTCATATCGATTATAGGGGAAAAAACTATATTGTATTTCCAAGTTTGTTACAATATTGGTTGAATATCATTTCCACTTTATTTGACAAATTGTAATAACTCATATTGAGTCAATATTGGTTTAATGATATTTACCAATATCGATAAAACAATATTATCTTCACATCGTTTTTAACATCTAGAATAAATATCGCAATTCCAATAATCCCCTGATATCGATTCTAGGAATAAAAACTATATTGTATTTCCAAGTATGATTACACATTGGTTGAATATCATTTCGCCAATATTCAACAAATCTTATGAATTAATATAGGGTCAATATTGGTTCAATAATATTTATCGATATCGTTAAAACAATATTGTTTTCATATTGTTTCCTACATCTAGATTGAGATGAAATTTGAATATTGGCCGAATATTCAATGAAATTATTGAAATTATATCATGATCAAACTTAAATAAAAATCCGCTAGATGGCTCTACATATACAACGTCTTCTAAAACCTACGAAAGTATATTAAATACTTCCTTTATCTTGTTTTCAAGACAGCTCACTCAGTGGTTATGGCGATCAAAAGACAGACTCTGGTGTCACCTTCATCAACTAAAGGACATTTAATAATTTACCAAGGTATATTGACATCCACCAATATATCCAAGTGATATTGTACCAATATTGTACCAATATCGATAAATATTGTACCAATATCAATAAATATTTTGAGGCCATTATTGCTTCAAGAATATTCCACCAGAACTATTTCTAAAATATTCAAACAATGTTCGACCAATATCGCAAAATGTTCACATACTACTTCTCGACAATATAACTTTTAAATATTGTGCCAATATTGTCAGAATATTGTATCAGCGATACTGTACCAATATCGCCGAACATTTTGAGGCCAATATTAGTTCAAGAATATTTTGCCAATATTATTCAAGTAATATTGGACCAATATCGCCGAATGTTCACATTTTTTTTCTCGCCAATATTGCATTTCCAATATTTCGCCAATATGTTCACAATATTGTACCAATATTTTACCAATATAGGTGTGCTACTTGGGGTATTTACCAGGAGCGATTTCCTAATCGAGTACTGCCTTCAGCTCAAACATTTGCTAGTCTCCACCGTCGTTTGGCAGAAACAGGCAGCTTTAAGAGGGCAGCTGATATTATTGGAAGACCACGAGCAGTCCGAACCCCAGAATTGGAAGAAGCTGTTTTGAACGCTCTCGAGGAGAATCCAGAAACAAGTACAAGAATAATTGCTGAAGCTGTCAATTCTACTCAGTTCACAGTTTGGAGTATTATCCACGATCAACAGTTTTATCCATACCATATTTAAAGGGTACAAGCTCTTTTGCCACGAGACTTTCCCCAACGCATTACTATGTGTCAGTGGTTTTTGAGAAAATTGGCTGGAAATCCTCAATTTTTAAGATATGTACTCTTCACGGACGAGTCAAACTTCTCCCGAAATGCTATCACAAACTTTCATAACAATCATGTTTGGGCTCTCGAAAATCCGCATGCAGTTAGTGAAAGGCATTATCAGTATCAATTTTCTGTAAATGTATAGGCGGCAATAATTGATAATTACTTGATAGGTCCTTTCTTTCTTCCGCTCCGACTGAATGGCGCAACTTACAGAAACTTTTTAGAAAATGAATTGCCGGGACTACTTCAGAATGTACCATTAGAAATTCGTATCCGCAGGTGGTTTATGCATGATGGGGCTCCGGCCCATTTTAGCGTTGTAGCCAGGGAATTCCTTAACACAGTCTATCCAAATCGATGGATCGGTAGGGGTGTAGAAGAAGCTAACCAGCCGTGGGCACCAAGGTCCCCAGATCTTAACCCGATAGATTTTTATTTTTGGGGACATTTGAAGTCACTAGTTTATAAAACTCAAGTAGCGAACGAGGAAGATCTTAGAAACCGAATTGTAGACGCATGTGAAACAATAAGGAACACACCAATAATTTTTGAGCGGGTACGAGATTCAATGACTAGACGACTGACTGCCTGTATCTTCGCTGAAGGTGGACACTTTCAACAATTTATTTGAATACAATTAATTTCGTTTATTTTAGTTTATTCTACATATTCAAAATTTCCTGAAATAAAATGTTGACATTTCTTGCAAATTTTATTACTAATTATTATTACTAGTGAATTATTATTATTAAATTACTATTTCGCTTGAGGATGTCATAAAGGAACGTACCCAACAGTAATGACCTCTTCAAGCGAGTCAAAAGTAATAGAATAGGTGGCGCCCCCTACAAAAAAAAAAAAAAAACTGCTTACTTAAACGTGAAATTAATGCAAATGCAAATGGTAATGGTAATGGTAATGGTAAAGGTAATAATTATTACATGCATAGATTATCAAATAATCCAGTTGAAATTTTCAAGTCCTAATATCTAGAAAACGGTTGCTTACAGCGACTTGTAACAAGGGAAGCTTTTTTACGTAGATATGATAGAGGAATCGATTTTTTTACTGAAAAATGTGCTAGAAGAACACTCAAAAAAGTTATGAATCTTCAAAAAAGAAAAAGACGTGTTGGTGGCGCCCCCTACGAGTACGAGCAATAATAACATCAGGTTCGAATTCGACACCTCAAAAACCTCTTATTACCAAGTTTCGTTTAATTAAGTTCAGTATTTCAAGAGTTATTTGAAAAAAAAACAAAATAAAAATAAAACTTCAACACCCTGTATCTTGGAAACGAAGCGATTCCGGACATATATTTATTTGGGCAATTCATATTAGAATATTGTGAGGAATCACCTCCTGAAGTTTGTCAAAGTACTTTTGAATCACCCTGTATATCATACAAAGCTGAGTGAGTATTAGCAAACACATCAATCAATGAAGTAATAAGTTAAAGCAAATAACAGCCGACACAATAGTTGAACTTATCACTTATCCGGATTGCCTCAGGATTTCGGGACCAATAACGGTGTTTGTGGTAATCCGTCTGAGTTGACCAACTACACACAGCCTCCGAGAGAGGCCAAGTCTTGCGGAAAAATGGATTTGTCGTGCGGTTGCTTTGAGAACGTTTCAATAATTGAAACTGTAAATATACGGTTGTCTTCCATTTTGACAAAGATTCGAATTCATTCATGCTATATAATGATAGACGACAATCTTATTTTCTTGCTATGTTATTATAAGAGATGTTTTTCGTTCATCCTTCCTTTGCGAAAAAACTGCATCGTTCTTCGTGAAAATTTTGTTAATGTATGCAACATGGTAGCAATAAGAATAATTAAATACTTATCAACAAGCATAGTTATGGTTTCTTAAATAATTTAAAAATCAAATAGTACAGCTTGGCAAATCTATCTGTGCCTCTGAGATGCACGAAAGATACACAGAGCGGGTAAATACCCGCTGCCAACTCTAATCGGGAAGGACAAGAAAGGACAGCGGGTGTTCTACCGCGCACCCAATATTCATAGGCATAGATAGATTTGCCAAGCTATACATGGTCCAAAAATTCATGCCTTTTAATTATATTGTTAGGGCTCCTTTCCCTTCCACCAACAAAGGATACTGAACTGCGTAATCTTATTGAAATTTAAAGTAAATGAAAATTTTTGAGATCGAAATTTGAATTAAAAAATAGGTTGGAATGTGACAATTGATGATGTGCATGTCAGCTGTTCAGTCAATTCATGGATCAGAGAACAGATAATAGGGCTGGGACACAATAAACATTTATAACAATATGTGGTGAGTTGAAGTGCAGAAGGACTGAAACAAATCGATGATTCATCACGTCGGAGAGGAACTTAATGCAAGTATTACACATTTAAGGAATTGAAAAATAGTTTTTTTTTTGTGCAATAAAAATTAACCTTTTCATTCAAAGAGTTAGCATTGCCATCTTTCAAACAACGATTTATTTCGAAGATTTCAAGTAGATTCAACACTGCACGTTTTTGATAAATGTGTAAAAATTCGGAGTCATGATTGATGTCAAAGTGGTGGTTAGCATTTAGAATACGATTGGCCAATGAGCTTTTAGTGTTATAAAAATCGAGTCCACAGTTTCTAGATTTTTCAATCATTTTAGTATGTTTGAGTCCTACGAGATATTGATCTTATCACTGTAGTGACAAAAGATGTTTTTTTATATCATAGGATACGTTAACAACGAAAGGAATAGAAGAAAAATTTATTTTAGGATTAATATACTACGACCTCTTAGGAAGTTGTATACCACGGTTCTCCAGTCGGACCCCCAACTTTTTTATACGACGTCTGAGACCCATAGTTTCTTTGGACGAAATTATCCCCATCGAAAATAAAAATTTTTGTTTTATTTCTGTCTGTCGGTCTGTCTGTAGCTCTGTCTGTCTGTAGTCGCTTTTCAAAATGCTCGCATTTTTACGATATCGTATGTCGATAATTCATAAACAGCATTTGTCTGTTTTATTTTTTCTCGATCAGATAATCTGGAAAATTTTCACGCGGTTTTATTTTTTTCTATTTCTATATTACGCGATACAAGTTCAGGAATTGATTGAATCCCTTTTATTTTCCTCAAAGATATACTTGTGTGTAGTTTGTTATGTATAGTTTTTGAGAATGATCAGAAAATCCCAACAGGGTTTTTCCGGGGATTTTTAGAAAAATGTCGATTTTGATAAAAATTAAAATCGTTAATTCAAATTGAATTTCAAAAATTGAGATGGGTAGAGCTCGACTAGATGAATAGATCCTACTGAAACTATTTTTCACGATAATAATCGGAAAACAGAAAAATTGGAAAATACTGAAAAAAACTATTCGGAAAATGCGAAATATCTCAGAAACGGTTGATATTTTTCCAATTTACAGAAACAATTTTTTCTTTAAAATTTATAATCTTTGAAAAAGTTCAAAAAATCGAAAATAGAGATATTCACCGTACTAATGAAACAAGAGGAAATATGTCTTCACAAGCCTCACTGATTTTTCCAACTTTATTAAAAAGTGGAAAAAAGAAAAAAAAATTAAAAACCTCAAAGACTCGAAAACTAAACAAGATATTGGATAACTTGATATAGTTCCATCTCCCTAGGACAGATCTACAAAAAGTGTTCAAAAAGTTTCTTCACATGTTGAAAAAATTTCAAATTTTACCACAAACAGTTTTTGATCACCTCTTGGAAGTCTCCAAAAAATGTATTTGTATTTTTCCGTTATAATAATAGTTAGGGAAATATTTTAAAAAAAACGAAAAATCATGGATTCAAAAAAGATCACATTTTTTCGAAAAAACTAAAAACTCAAAAAGGTCTAGAAGAAGTCACAATGGAATTTTTTCATATCTTGAAAAATAAACGGAATTTTGATTTTTTTTTTAATAAAACCATCAAAAACACAAGGATTTTCATATTTCATAATCTAAATTTTTTGATCGTCTTCTAAAAACCTACAAAAAATGTAAATAAATTTTTTTCGTAATTTCAATCGTACGGGAAATATTTCAAAACGAAAAATTAAGGACTTTCTAAAAACAACAAAAACTTGAGAACGAAACTAGAAATCAAAAAAATTTATGGAATCAGTTTCATTGTCCTCGAACAGGTCTATAGAAAGATCCCAGGAAATTTTTTAATATCCTGAAAAAAAAACCGAGATGTGGACTTTTGATTTTGATTTTTGATAATTTCCACCTCCACCATAAAGTTTGGTATTGGTAGATTCCCCCCTTCACCCCCTCCAAATTTTTCTGGGCGTTTCGGGCCTGGTTTTTGATAATTTCTCTCTCAGCGCCTCCAAATTTTTCCATTACCAAGCTTTTCAACTTCCGAGCTCACCAACTTCCGTGCTTCTCAAGTTTCAAGCTCCTCAAGCTCCGAGCCCTTACTTATTCTTACTATTGGTAATTGATTTGAATAAATGTTTTTTATAAATTCTGTTAATGAAATTGGGTGGATAACCATCATTTTGTCGATTTGTTTGATTTGTACCACTCTCAGGTAGTGTCTCGAATTAGGTATGGTATATGTTTGTGGGGCAACTCAACTACTATTCAAGACGTTTTCGTTAAAGAATATTGAGAGTAGTGTCAGACGTTTCTTCAACCTACTCTTGTAGAGGATTATTGGTCAAATATAATGATCTGACAATTTTTTCTTTGAATATTTATGAATTATGCAACTATATATTTACTCATAAAACTAAATTCCCTCGGAACAAAATCTTTCATAACGACAAAAAGAAAATTTTCATATTCCACATTAGAAATACAGGGTATCACAAAACTCACCTGTAATATGGGTTTGATGATCTATAACAAATTGCCAAAAGAAATCAAAAATACTAATGAAAGCAAGAAGTTTACCACAGCACTTAAAAAATTCCTTATTGAAAACAGTTTTTATTCATTGGATGCGTTTCTTAAAATGTTATAAAAAAATATATACCTAGAACCTTCATTATGTACAGTGCTAGTTAGTATTGATCTGTTCCATTCTGTCCGATATTCCGCTATGTTTGACTATCAATACAGGGTGTCAATTTGAAAACTTCCCACCCTTAATATCTTCCTTCCAGTAAACAATATGAGTAATCGAAAAAACAGGTCAATTTTATTATCAAGGGGGACACTTTCAAGGACTATTTGTAGCCCTCGTGGTTCAACCCCCTAGGAGGGGTAGATGTTACCCTTCGAATTTTAAATGGGAAGGGGGGTCAAGTGGCACATCATTTTGATGGGCGTTCAATTCTTGTTCCAATGGTACCCTGACTTATTATTTTTTGATGAGCATTTTCCGAAAAATTGCGTTCTAAACTAACAGAAGTAATTATTAGAACGCCTATACTGAGATGCATGGTTTGGCCAGAACTGGTTAGAATATTAGGTGGTACCGTTCCAACCCTGTATTATGGGTAACATTAGCCATTAGCTCCAAACACTTTACATAAAAAAGTAGTCTAATAGTAAAACGTAGATGGTAGTAAAGTTGTGTTTATTAAATGCTGAATTTTTAAGTGTCATCGCAGAAATTGTACAGATAGCCTTCCTTTTTTGCTACTTCTGCTGTAAAAAGTTTCTGTTTTCCGGCAAAAAATGGGTTAGCAAATTTGAACTATGTGGTAGTATTGTGAATATCCTGTTGGGCTGTTTAGGAATTACTTTAATAAGTGTATAAAAGTGTAAAAATGGTTTACATTCTTCAAGACAGAATTGAAATGATTGTAATTTATGGAGAAGTTGGAAAGTGCGCACGAAGGGCGGCATGTCTTTTTAACGAAAGACATCCAAATTGTAATGTAAGTCACCGGTATGTGCTTGATTTGGTGAATAAGTTTTACGAAACTGGTTCAGTGACAAATAAAAAAAGAACTAACCCCAGAGTACTGAATGAAGCAGCTCAAATTGAAGTTTTGGGAACATTTGCTGCAGAGCCCACGAGCTCCTTACGATCAGTATCAGAACAGACGGGAATGTCACGCGAGACTATAAGAAGAGCATTGAAAATGCATAAATTTCATCCATATAAAATGCAGATTCTTCAAGAGCTCCACGAGGATGATTATGATAGAAGAATAGAGTTTTGTGAAATGTCTCATCGAGTCAATACCATCCCTTATCTTCTGTTAAACATCTGTTTCAGCGATGAGTGTTCATTTTTTCTGAATGGCAATGTTAATAGACAAAATTGTCGCTATTGGAGTGACGAAAACCCACATATTTTTCGGGAAGGGCATACACAACACCCACAAAAAGTTAATGTTTGGGCTGGTATTCTTGGAAATGCCATTCTTGGTCCATTATTTCTGGAAGAAAACTTGACTGGCAATCTGTACCTTGATATGCTTGAAGAGACTATCGATCCTCTTATAACTTAGAGCTAGAAACTCAAATTGATGCAGAAGGTAATGAACTTTTGCAGGAGGATCTGTTACATTACCAGCAGGACGGTGCTCCACCTCATTATTTTCTTCCCGTCCGACAGTGGTTAAACGAGAGATTTCCGGGTAGATGGATGGGCAGAAGGGGAGCAGTTGAATGGCCTCCGAGATCACCGGATTTAACACCCTTAGATTTCTTTCTTTGGGGGCATCTTAAATCCGTTGTTTATAAAACACAACCTTCTGATATTGACGAACTTAAAAGACGAATTACAGCAGCATGCCAGTCAATTCCTAGTGAAGTTTTCCGTGATGTTAGAGGGGAGTTCGAAAACAGACTGTATTACTGTTTAGAGCAAAATGGACAACATTTCGAACAGCTAATAAGATAAGCGTGAGTAGAAGGAAAATAACCACCAAATAAAAAATCCTATGCGTAATAAATTTATTCCTGTCATTCAAGGGTTGGAGCGGTGCCACCTACTCTTCTAACCATTTTTATTAAAGGAAGTCAATACAATAATGCATCTCAGTATAGGCGTTCTAATAATTACTTCTGTTAGTTTAGAACGCAATTTTTCGGAAAATGCTCATCACAAAATAATAAGTCAGGGTACCATTGGAACAAGAATTGAACGCCCATCAAAATGATGTGCCACTTGACCCCCCTTCCCATTTAAAATTCTAAGGGTAACATCTACCCCTCCTAGGGGGTTGAACCACGAGGGCTACAAATAGTCCGTGAAAGTGTCCTCCTTGACAATAAAATTGACCTGTTTTTTCGATTACTCATATTGTTTACTGGAAGGAAGATATTAAGGGTGGGAAGTTTTCAAATTGACACCCTGTATAAACTTATATGTATGTTTAATTGAAAAAAAAATAGAATGAATGTACCTACTAGGTAATTATATTGTGCACTTGTCCTTATATACAAATTGATGTGTACAGTTTTTGTGTGTTCTTTGTTTTGTAGTTTTCATCTGTTATTATTGACGTGTCCAATATCATGTAAATAATCAAAAGAACCAATAAATATTATTATTATATTCAGTTCAAGATTGAAATTTTCTGGTATATTGAATAATCTGTGGAATAAAGATTTGAAGGCAGCAACTCTCAGGAAAAATACGTCTTATTCTTTCTGCACCATTTGCATATGTAATAGTCTGCTACTTCTACCGGAATGATCAACTCCGCCAGGATACTTCCAATAAAGCGCTTGTTTTCGAAATGACGTTTTCCGCTAGTTCATCACTCCACTCCACTTCCAATCCGGTCATAATGACCATCTCCGTTATGGCTAGCGTCGTTAAAAGTTCAACGTTTTTCGAAATGAAAACGCCAAACTGCGTCGTTTAGAAAACCTCCCAGAGCTCCTGGCCGTAAATCGCTCTGTATCCAACTCGGTCGACTATAAATCCTCGACAAAACGGTCGTACAAAAAAAGACCAACAATAAAATCGAGAACATTTATTTAGGGGATAAATCGAACGCAGTGAAATGCAAAAGCCTCATTACTAATATTCCGCGGTATCGACAACGGAAGACTATTTTTTTTGCCGCTGTCAAACTAGAAAATTTATCGTAATCGTTTATTGGGAAAGTGTCAGCCGCAGATATTTGACCGGGTTTTATTAAAATGTTCCCGCGGTCGCGCCGGCTATGGACAGAGACGTAGAACCTTAGAAAAAAATCTACTTATTATTCTATAATATGCTGGATCTGTCCTAAAATACGTGATATGCTTGCTACCGCACAAGTTTGTCTTTCATACTCATTGTCTTCACATTCTCATAAAATTACATGTCTCTGTCACGTACAAACGTGATTACACGTGTACAGAAACAACTAGAGAAATCATTGATTATTGCATTGGGAAAATAACTATAGCCTGATTTACTATATTATTATAATATCGCTGCTATCGAATTTGGAGTACCACATGGCTCTGTTCTTGGACCCATACTGTTCTTACTTTATATTTGATTTTTTCCGCACCCTATCCTGAAAACCTTCCTAGATTATTATGATGGCAGAGTCCAAAATAAGGAAGTTGAGGTATATTGCTGGAGAAACCGGCCCTGGACGCCCGGAAAAATCATTTTGAACATGTGGTTTTTCCGCACCCTATCCTGAAAACTTTCCTAGATTATGATGATGGCAGAGTCCAAAATAAGGAAGTTGAGGATTATTGCTGGAGAAAAACCGGCCCTGGACACCCGGAAAAATAATTTTGAACATGTGGTTTTTCTGCACCCTATCCTGAAAACTTTCCTAGATTATGATTATTGGCAGAGTCCATAATAAAGAAGTTGAGGAATATTGCTGGAGACAAAACGGCCCTGGACGCCCGGAAAAATAATTTTGAACATGTGGTTTTTTCCGCACCCTATCCTGAAAACTTTCGTAGATTATGATGATGGCAGAGTCCATTATAAGGAAGTTGAGGAATATTGCTGGAGTGAAACCAGCCCTGGACGCTCGGAAAAATTATATTGACCATGTGGTTCCTTTCCTCAATCCATTCTGATTGACACACTGAAATATAACACTATTTTCCACTATTCGTATGGAAAAAAAACATAATTTCTTATTAAAAAAATTATTTTCCCTATAGCTTGGTCATCCAACAGAAAACAACTACGTCCCCGGCTAAAGTCACGCTGGACATTGAACTACATCTGATAGACATTGTGAAAAGATCCTATATAACTTGCTAGAAAAAATACGAAAGTGAAAATTTGCATTTCCATTCAGATAATTGAAATGAAATGAAGCTATTTTTTGTAATATCTAACAAACAACTGAGAAAACAACTACATCCTCGGCTAAAGCCACAATAGACAGTGAACTACATCTAATAGATATTGTGACAAGAACCCAACTTGAAAGAAAAAATGTAATACTCAAAATTTGCATTCAGATAGATGATTTTTTTTAATTATCCAGTTTCAATTTGAGATGTAAATAGATGGATGAGATAAGGGAGAATGTAAGTCAAAAGTATCACATCATTCTTATCTTAGGTTTGTTTCAATATTCAATTGAGAATTTTTCCCTTTTCGAAATGAAACTAACATATGTCAAAGTTTCATTTGTTTTCTTGAATATTTTCTCATTGAAAAAATTCACTGTTCCTTAGCGTGGCAACTTTGCTTACCCTTCCCATAACTATACCTTTTCGGTAGTAATTTCTTTGCAAACACCTGAACTTTGTACTCAAAATATATCGCACACTACTGTCTAAACCAAACGAACCCATTCCAGACTGGAAATGTGTAAATTAGTTCCTCCATGATGCAAGCAGAGTCGCACTACGAACGCGGCCGCCCCCCGAGGGGAGGTCAAGCGAGGTCGATAGGCCCCCATTAAGCGGTGTCCTGGGTGTGTGGTGCATGTTGCAGCTGATGGCGGTAACTCAGCATTTGAAGCTGATGGACGATCGCGAAATAGCAAGATAGATACGTCCCGGACGTGCTGTGGATGCCAGGCGAGACCGTTCACCGAGATATGTACAGAAAACTAGTTTGAGAGTGATCCACTCTCAATGATTCCGAGATGGTTTTGAACCACGGCTACAGGTTTCCATCACTGCTTGGCAATCTACAGATTGGGTGGTGATTTTAGTATTTCGAACATGGTTCCAGGTGATTTGTTCTGATATGATATAGGTATTTAACTTATTCTTATCATCACTTCAAACCAGTTGCGTACACATATCAGACAATTCTGCAAAATTCACCGTAAAAGTTATCTCAGGCATCCAAGGCGTCCCAGATGAACTGAAGAAAGTCCGTTTTTAAAATATATCCACCAAGCAAGACTGGACTGAGGCCAGTATCATTTTCACTATAAAGGCCGTATTTCTTATGTCGTACCACTATTAGCATCTCGAAAACAGGAAATTAAACGAAATTGCTTAAATTAGACAAAGGTTGCCTATTTTTGTGAAGAATGAGAACATGTTTCCAAATCATCAAAATTTACGGAAAAAACCGAAATTTCTTTTATTTGCGCTGGCACCCCTATTTTTGGGAATATGGAAATATGTTTGAAAAACTTTCTTCTCTGTTTCAAATTTGATTCGAAGTTCGTCCAATGCAATGTTTCGTTCTTCGAGGCCACCGTCAACTCTATTTGTCAGACGAAAAGGGCTATTTTTTCGACGAAAAAATGCACCATTCACAAAAATGATATTTTTCAAATGAATCAGCCTTCTGATTCAATAAACAAGTACATTTTCGGATTCAGAAGGAATTTTTCACCTTTAAAATTGAATTCGACAAAGGGGTAGCTAGAAAAGGTTAATTTTCTGACGAAAAATGCCATCATTAACTAAATCCACTTTTTCTAAATGAATCAGCACTCTGATTCAAAAAACAAATACATTTTTAAACCCAGAAGGGAATTTTATATAGGATTGAGTAATATTCGCGGGATTTCGCATTTTAAAAATATTCCCATGCGATCAAAGGTGAAAAATGCAATATCCCTAATAGAAGGAAACTGAATTTTGCGAAAATTTTTATTTTCCATTTTAAAAAAACTCGCAAACTTCTCTCAGACGTAACTCGACGAGCTTATCTCGAATCTCACCTCAAAAATTTAATTCGACAAGGAGTAACTTGAAAGTGGCAATTTTTTCAAAGAAAAATTGCATTCATCCACAAAATCAAAATTTCCTTAATGAATTAGACTCCTGATTCAGAAAATAAATACATTTTCGTATTCAGATGGAAATTTCCTTCAAGATTAAATAATATTCACGAGATTCGGCATTTTTGGAATACTCCCATGCGATCGAATTTGAAAAATGCAATATTCAATATAGAAGGAAATTAAATTTTACGAACTTTTTTATTTTCCATTATTCTAAAAATCGCAAGTTTCCCCCTAACGTAACTTAATGTGCTAACTCCGAGTATCACCTCAAAACTTGAATTCGAAAAAGGGATAACTGAAATGGGGGAATTTTTTCGACGAAAAAATGCACCAATCCACAAAATTGACATTATCAATTGAATTCAATGAATTAGCAGTCTGATTCAATAAACAAGTACTTTTTCAGATTCAGAAGGAAATATCCTATAGGATTACGTAATACTCGCGGGATTCCGCATATTTGGAATATTCCCAGGCGAGTCAAGTAATGCAATATTCTAGAGAAGGAAATCGAATTAAGCAAAAATTTCCATTTTTCCAGATATCGCAAACTTCTCTCAGACGTAACGCGAAATATTATCTTAAAAATTGAAATCGGCAAAGGGTTAACTGAAAAAGTGCCCTTTTCCAATTATCCCTTCGACGAAGAAGTGCACCTATCCACAAAATTGTTATATTCTAAATGAATTAGCCTTCTGATTCAATAAACAAGTCCATTTTTCAATTCAGAATGAAAATTTCTATAAGTTGAACTCCAGTAAAGTTTTCTACTGAATTGTTCTTATCAAATTATTGTATCATGTGTATAATTCATTGTATAAGTTATGTTGAATTACCTGCACAGTCTGGAGAGAAATGAAGAGAGAAAAACCACGATTTGTGAGACTATGAATGAAAATATCAACCAGCGGTGAAAAATTATTCAATAAGTCTCATTTCAACATTAGAAGTATTCGGAAAAACTTTAACGAATTGCTTCTGTAACTCAAAACCATGCAAAATGTAAATATTTCCATTCTATCAGAAACAACGATATTGAATGACTTGATATCTTTCTCATACCAAGTTTTGAAAAATTTATTGTGATTCAACTTTCAACCAGAATGATGGAATTATAATATATGCGAGAAAATAACTAAATTAGTTAAAAGACTATGTATGTAGGATTATTATTATCCTCTATAAATAAGCCAACTAGGGAAATCAAAATTTTATCTAGTCTAATTGACCATATAAATGTCAACATGGCAGGTAAATTAAATAAAAATATTCAGTTTATGCCCTGTATATTCGAAACTGATCTCAGTGATCATTTCACCATATCGCAGAAAAAAGTACAAGCAGCCTCTTGTACTTTCAAAAATCGTAAAAATCAGCGGACTTACTAGTATCAAAATGCCATCTCATCTATTTAAATTAGCTTACTGAATACTTACTCAACTAAAGAGGGCATTTCATGATAAGTCGTTTGCGTTTCAAACAGTGGTAATATTTTTGATGTGGCTCAGTGGTGTTACTGAGGCAGTTTTGTGTGAGTTGTTTGTCATTAATTTGCGTATTCGAAATTATATAATTCCATATGACTCACCTTTAAACGTTCTTTATCCATCTCGGCTTTAAATCAGTCAAAAACGCTTCAAAAAATCCAAGCAGTCTGTATCTGAAACAAAAAAAAAATTAGTTCACATTCTCATAAGTAGTAACAAAGAAAAATTGATGAAATTTTCCCTGGCTTATTACAAACATTTCATGAAAAGGTGTGGATGAATTTGAGTTCTGACTGCTATGAACTATGAACTATGAACTGCAGCTACAGTTCATGGAAGAATCAAGATTTTATATTCGTTGCCACGAAATTACAATTCATTGTTCGGCTAAAAATATTACCTACAGTTCATGGAAGAATCAAGATTTTATATTCGTTGCCACGAAATTACAATTCATTGTTCGGCTAAAAATATTACCTACAGTTCATGGAAGAATCAAGATTTTATATTCGTTGCCACGAAATTACAATTCATTGTTCGGCTAAAAATATTACCTACAGTTCATGGAAGAATCAAGATTTTATATTCGTTGCCACGAAATTACAATTCATTGTTCGGCTAAAAGTATTACCTACAGATCATGGAAGAATCAAGATTTTATATTCGTTGCCACGAAATTACAATTCATTGTTCGGCCAAAAATATTACCTACTAAAAATTAATTCGACCTTCATTACTGAAAATTATTTCAAAAACAAGTATATAATTTCAAACAATTCCAATTGCACTTCGAGAATTTGAATTGTTTTGAAGAAAATGTACTAGCAAGTTTCTTATCTTCAATAGAACATATTTTTCACATGTTGTAAAGAGAAACATTCTCAATTGAAAATTGCACCAATACATGACTCCTCGGGAAATGGAAAAAACCTACGATAAAATTGAAGTTACTTTCTTGTAATATCTAACAGAAAACAACTACTTCCCCGGCTAAAGCCACGCTGGACATTGAACTACATCTGATAGATATTGAGAAAGACCCTATATAACTTTAGAGAAAAAATCTTTAAGTGAAAATTTGCATTTTCATTCAGATAGTTGATTGTTTATTAAATGTCCAGTTTCCATTGGAGATTCTTATATATATATAAGTAGAAAAATTATTGGGTATAACCCTCAAAATGTTCTGCAACCGTAGACACGCGTTTCGAGCTTAAGCTCTCATCAGTACGGTAAAATCAAGTGCGACGTTAGTTGTTGCCTTGTAAGCACAAGGTCTTCTAACCGAAGCCACAAATGTGTGGTTGGCTTCCTGTTGTTGACTTCCTTTGTTTCTATTTTTACATCCAAGTGTTGTACATTTTCGCACTTGATTTTACCGTACTGATGAGAGCTTAAGCTCGAAACACGTGTCTACGGTTGCAGAACATTTTGAGGGTTATACCCAATAATTTTTCTGCTTATATTTTCATATATTGCCCCTCGCTAAATCCACCCTTATATATATATATATATATATATATATATATATATATATATATATATAAGTTTGTAGTATTTGTGGGGTTGCAGTCAGGGTTGCGGGCTATTTCAAAGAAAACTCTTTGATACTGTCAAGCTTTCGGTATAATTCGATACCTTCCTCAGGACAACTGAAAATACGTATTGTACAATAAACGTAGGAAAGAATGAATGGAGTACTTACTAACGTGAGAATGAATGATGAAATTGGCAAAAAACGAAAATAGAATATACATGAAGTGAAATGAAATGACTGATGTAGGAGTGACAGTGACTTAATTTATAATTTATTTCAGTAATCAAGTTGGATGATTCTGATTAGAGGGTGATTTTATCCTAGGTTTCTCAAAATTAAGTTGATACGTATAAATTTTGCTGAGATTACTCAGGTCAGTTCTTTTGTTCATCGACTGTTCTTCATTATTAATTTGAACCATTTACATGAAAATTCTTTTAGACAGATTAGTTTCACTATTCAAAATTTCGGTATTATTATAATCCATCCTGTCACCTCTATATATATATATATATATATATATATATATATAACAGGAAGTTATTCATGATATCTACAGTCACTAGTTGAAACTTAATTTGACACGAACCAAGGAATCCAAAAGTAGAGGTGTGTCCACAAATTGACAGGCAGCCAACAATTCGTTGTTCTGACCAACCCAAGGTTCAATCAAGTTTCTAATACGTTATGAGGAACGCAAGCAGAATCTAAGTAAAATAGAGTATATTTCGTTTTAATTCCGAGAGTTCTAACCTTTGACAGCTAACAACGAATTGTTGGCTGCCTGTCAATTTGTGGACAAACCTCTACTTTTGGATTCCGTGGTTCGTGTCAAATTAAGTTTCAACTAGTGACTGTAGATGTCATGAATAACTTCCTGTTATATTCTGTCTTGCCTCACGGTATTAATTCTTGAGTGGATTCGTTTTGATTTCGAGAGCTCCATAAATCCTTTCTGATGAGTGCGTCAGCACGAAACAGCTGTCAAAGGTTAGAACGGAATTAAACGAAATATACTCTATTTTCACTTATATATATATATATATATATATATATATATATATATATATATATATATATATATATATATATATATATATATATGAGATAAGGGAGAATGTTATTCAAAAGTATCACTCACAGGAAATCGCTCATTTCATTGATGCGTTAATTGCAGATCTTTCGCTAGGCCTCCAATACATTCTGGTCGATAAAAATCTATTTCACTCTTCTGATATCATCAGGGAGGTCGGAAGAATTTGAAAACATACTCTTCAGAAGCAATTGCACACTGTAATGAGGAATTGTTATACTATTTCTTGTGCGGTGAAACTTTGAAAATATTTTTCTGACATAAAACCTGTCATGGGTATGGCATGTTGATTTTTCCGACCTCCCTGATGATCTTAGAAGAGTGAAATAGATTTTTTTCGACCAAAATGTATTGGAGGCCTAGCGAAAGAGATGCAATTCACGCATCACTGAAATGAGCGATTTTCTGTGAGTGATACTTTTGAATAACATTCTCCCTTATCTCATTTATATATAAGAATCTCCAATGGAAACTAGACATTTAATGAATAATCAACTATCTGAATGAAAATGCAAATTTTCGCTTCCAGATTTTTTCTCTCAAGTTATATAGGGCCTTCCTCAATATCTATCAGATATAGTTCAATGTCCAGCGTGGCTTTTGCCGGGGAAGTAGTTGTTTTCTGTTAGATATTACAAAAAAGTAACTTCAATTTTATCGTAGGGTTTTTCCATTTCCAGAGGAGTCATGTATTGATTCAAATTTCAATTGAGAATGTTTCTCTTTAAAACATGAATCCCTTCCAAGAGAAGTTATCTTGTACGATGGAAAACAGCGACAAAATTCCAACTTTCAGTCGCAGATGATTCCACAACTGACTTTATGGACATCCTGTTCACATTTTCGAAAAAATCAATCTTTTTTACAGTTATGAATATAAAGTGTAATTCTGAACTCCATATAAACTTTATGTTCTATGCCTATTTTCGATATAGTCTAATCAACTCTCATCAAGAATCACCTGATATACTCAGTTTGGCTATCTTGACTAAAAATTATTTCAAAAACAATTGCACAATTTTACACAATTCCAATTACACTTCGAAAATTTAATTTATTTTGGGAGAAATATACTAACAACTTTCTTATCTTCAATAGAACGCCCTCTATTTTTGAAAGTTTTGAATTTATAGTTCAATTCTGAACTAAATATGAATCGTATGTTCTATACCTACTTTTCGATATACGTCTACTTAACTCTCATCAAGAATCACCTTGTATTAATCAGTTTGAAAATATCATTACTCAAAATAATTTCAAAAACCAATATATAATTTCACACAATCCCAACTATACTTCGATGTAATTCAATTTATTTTGGAAGAAATGTACTAGCAACTTTCGTATCTTCAATAGAACACCCTGAATTTTTTACAGTAGTTGTGAATTTAAAGTTTAATTCTGAACTCAATATATCTGGCTAGTTTTATACCTGCTTTCCGATAGACGTTTAACTAACTCTCATTAACAATCACCTAATAATACTCAGTTTGAAAAAATATTTGTGTTCAAGTCCTGTACCCCATTTCCCGTGTCTTTTGTAACGATACACCCTACAAAGTATCCCTAGAAATTAGTTATTTCATCACTACGTTTCTAGTTCAAAGCAAATTCACCGCAAAGGCTTTGTTTTCATTGAAACCTTCGTCCGAGCTCTATGATAACAGGTCTATATCATTGAAATTCTATATGCATATTGAAATTACGTCTCAAAGCGCCCTCAGTATTCACTCTCTCACGTTTATAACTTAATTTTGTACTAAAAAAGATGGACGAAGCCAAAAGTTAGCAACAACGGTAGAGAACACATCAATAAATTGATTTTGTATGCATACGTAGAGAACTTCGATTAATGTTGTCTCTTATAGCACAAAAAAGGCATATTTATAAAATACGGATTGTGGTAGATGATTATAAAGGTTCATGATTACTTATATTACGGACGTCCATCATCTTAATGGTTGAAAGATTTCTATCTCTTTCAAATTTTTCACAACGTTTGAATCCGCAATCGTCTTCTGGTGAATAAAGACAAAATCAGATGCTACCCGATCTTTTATTGGTCTATAATTAAAGTGTAATTACGGTGTAATTACGCGCGGTCTTGTGGGGCGCTTAGTTTCGCGCTTTTTCTCCCTCCAAAACGGTCCATGAGCGGTTTCCATACGTTTTTAATTTCCACGCTTGGTTGACTGAAGGCACCATTGGCTTCTATATAGGTGGTTTCCATAAATTTCCTTTTGAACCAATGAAGAACACTAGCTTCGTCCCAAAGAATTCGGTGGTGTTTTGTCCAGGCGTGGTCACCAATTCCCGATTTTGATGTTTTCCCTCGTTGAGTCCATTTTTTGTGTTCGGCTATTCTTACTGATAATGGCCTCTTGGTTTCTCCGATATAGGAATCTCCACATTCACATGGGACTTTGTAAATACAGTTTTTGGTGGATTCTGTTGCGTTCTCTGGTTTCGTCTTGGTGAGGAAACTTCGTAAGGTACTGCCGGATTGAAAGCAACTCTTGATGTTGTATTTATTTCCGATCCTTCTGATCTTCTCGGAGATACCCCTGATACAGGGAAGATTGAAGACCACAAAACCCCGTTCTCATTCTTCCCAAACAAACATCAAGGTTCATATTTAGGGAATTTTTCTGAGACTTTGTCAGTCTTTATCGAGTTTTAATGAACAGTTCAGCATTTCTTTTCTCATAATGATGAATACCCAGATAAATATTTCGGAAGTGTTTTTTTAGGTTCAGAGAGTCCGTCATAAGTCCAAAATATTTAAATTCTTCGACCAATTCAATTGTTTCTCCATAGACTTCTATCAAGTTTTTATCAACCAAATTGTTATTATGTTGAGTGCTTATAATCACAGATTTTGTTTCTTTTCACAATGCTGAGTTTCAATTTATTGATTCTGAGAAATTCTGATATTTTACCAAGTGTTGGGTTGATTTTTGAAGGAGACTCGGTAGATCAATATTACTTGCTATAACTAGGATGTCATCTGCAAAATGATCAATGAACTCTCCTGAATGTAATTGATATCATCATTCAGGTATAAAATGAACAACAATGGCCCTTGTGGAACACCAATTTTATTCACTTGAGTACATTGTGACCTATTTTTCAAGTAGCTTTTGAATCAGCTGTAGGGTTTATCAGTTAATCCATAATATTGAAGTTCAAGAAGTTAAATAGAAATATCTATGGTTTCAAAAGCTCTTTCGAAATCGAGAAATATCGCTACTACACACTTGTTTGAATCAATATCTTCTTCCATTTTGACAATGTTACTTGCAGAGCAGTTTTATAGGAATAATTAGGTCTAAAAAAGATTGATATTCCGTTAGGTGATTATTTTCATTAATATAATCTAAAAGTTGACTGTATGCAGTTAGTTCAAGTACTTTTTCTAAGCATGGTAGTGTATTGATTTTTTAAAAATTATTAGCTTCATTGGTATTTGTAATTTTGGGCACTGGGACAACTGTGCTGTTCTTTAGTTGTTGTGGGAATTCTCATTTTTACAGAGAGGTTTCAAAAAAGATTAAAATAAGAGGACCAATAACATCAAATATTGAAAAAAAATTATTGTTGATAATATCCGAATTGCATTTATCCAAGTTACTGATTACTATTTTCAATTCTTTTACAGTAGGTAGGTGATTTGAATGATGAGATTCTGCATTGAATTCTGAATTGATATCAGACCACGGGAGGGAAGGTGGAATTCCATCTCTAATTAATACCTACAATAATACTGTCAATAAAAAATGAATTGAACATTTTGAGCTTCATCATGGTCTCTTATTATAGCTTTCTTTGTTCTTTGGCCTGTTCAAAAAATTATCTGATTTGGTATAAAGCGATTTTTGGGTTTTATTAGGGTTTTAAGTATCTCCCACATTTTTTTCGGGTTCTGTGAACAATTATCAATTTTAGTTTCGTAATACTCAAATTTTTCGATTTTGAGTAGATTAACAACTTCATTTCTACAACTCTTTAAGGTCCAGTTCCTTTGTTTTAGGTTTACATCAGTACAATTTCTGAATGCTTTATAAAAAAAAATCAGTTTATTGTCTAACAGTAGAAATCCCAATTACAAGACATATATATATATATAGAGAGAGATAGAGTAAAACTGATTGTAGGGCCTCTTTAGTCGGGAGACTACAATTGGAAATGTCATATAAGATTGTAAATTCAAAATTATGAGTATTCACATCTTATTTGAGGATGCTTACATATATGTTCATAAAAGTTATTTATAAGGAACATTTTTCAAAAAGATTAAGTTTCTGCTAATTATACATATCAGAAATGCAGTATTTTCAGTTCTTTTTTTTTTAAATACAGAACTGGACGAAATGACAAATTAGTTGTACATAGAGACATACTACGTTTGTTTATTTTCAAATGTGACAGTTATTAATTTGACAAGTGACATTATTTTGTTCCGAGACAAATAAACTTCAGTGTAGGTTAGAATTTCTGCGTTCGGTTACTCTAATTTCATGGTGTTTAATGTCAAGTTATGACCCATACATACAATTCACAATCGAAACAGAAGATTCAGATCTCTCAGTACCTTTCCTGGATACAAAACTTATACGATCGATTGATAACACAATATTAATTGATTGGTATAGAAAACCATGCAGTTCAGGAAGGTATTTGAATTTCTTTTCTTATCATAAATTTTCGATGAAAGTGAATTTGTTGAAACAAATGAAAGACAGAGTACTCAAAATTTCTGATATATCTTTTCATAATAAAAATTTGAAAATACTTCAAGAACTTTTCATACAAAATTCTTATCCATCATTTTTAGTTAATAACATCTTGTTTAGCTCATTTTTAACAGAAGTTGATAATAGTGTAAGACAAAATATGAATTCTCATAATGAACAACCTGTTGCAGATTTGAATCAAAATTCAATTTTCTATGCTTCATTACCTTACATCAAGGAAATAACACCCAAACTAACCAGAATTTTACAACCATTTGATAATATCAAAATTGCAAATAGAACAGTTACTTCAATAAGACAAATACATTCAAAAGTAAAGGACAAACATGATATTTTCTCACTTTCAAATGTTGTTTATAGTATCCCTTGTCTTGATTGTGAAAAAAATTACATTGGCCAAACAAAAAGATTACTAAATTACAGAATCACTTCTCATAAAAGTCCTGAAAGATGTGCTTTAGCAAAACATGTCAATGACCTTGACCACCGAATGAACTACCCTTCAACAACAGTTCTTGCAAGAGAATCACATCTTTCAAAAAGATCTTTCTTAGAAATGGCCTTTATCTCTCAAGAGAATAACTCCATCAATAAACGAACAGATATAAGCCATTTGAGTGAAATTCATTCTTTTTTACTTTCTTGACATTAAACACCATGAAATCAGATTAACCGAAAGCAGAAATTCTAACCTACACTGAAGTTTATTTGTCTCGGAACAAAATAATGTCACTTGTCAAGTTAATAACTGCCACATTTGAAAATAAACAAATGAAGTATGTCTCTATGTACAACTAATTTGTCATTTCGTCCAGTTCTGTATTTTAAAAAAAGAACTGAAAATACTGCATTTCTGATATGTATAATTAGCAGAAACTTAATCTTTTTGAAAAATGTTTCTTATAAATAACTTTTATGAACATACATGTCAAATATGTCAAATAAGATGTGAGTACTAATAATTTTGAATTTACAATCTTATATGACATTTCCAATTGTAGTCTCCCTGATGATGGAATAAACGATTCCGAAAGCTTGGAAAAGCTTAAAAGAGTTTCCTTTTACATCGCTGCACGCCCTACAATCAGTTTTACTCTTAACTAGTCAGCGACTATCCTTTTTTTCTATATATATATATATTTATATATATATAACAGTAGATGTCATAAGTAACTTTCTGTTATATACATATATATATATATATATATATGTATATATATATATATATATATATATATATATATATATATATATATATATATATATATATATATATATATAGGGTGAGTCAGAATAAGACCGACAAACTCCGACTACAGATTCCTTGCCTCATTTTGAGATGAAAAGTTTCTATCAAGGTATGTCCTAAAATGCATCCCCTCTGAGATACAGGTTGTCAAAAGTGCGAAAAAAAATTAGATTTATTTATTTTTCTCTAAAACTCCTGGAGAAAAAAATTTCAAACTTGGTGCACTAATCAAAGTTTGTCAACGTGATAATTTGAAGTTATAATTCAATTTTCGTAAACCAGTGGCGTAGTTACGATGGTATGTGGTCATATTTTCCTTCATATTTTCTTTGGACAACTGAATTGACAAATGAGCGTTTGACATCAGTTAGGCTCATCCATACTCAATCTAAAAGTCATAACATTCCATTTGTCTAAAAGTGAAGGTTTCTGAGATATTTGCGAAAAACTGAAGATATGTCCTGAGAAGAGACATAACATCCTGTGTGCTATAATCGCATGATGCAACTTCATTATGACTTATAGGAATAATTGTCGACCTCCTGAACATTTTTCAATGTTGGGAGTATTCATAACATAGTACAGGTAAGTCAGAATGAGACCGACAAACTCAGTTTTTTTTATTCGGCATATTATTTGAACGAATTTTCTTTGGACAACTGAATTGATAAACGAGCGTTTGACATAAGTTAGGCTCATCGATACTCAACCTAAAAGTCATAACATTCTATGTGCCTAAAAGTGAAGGTTTCGAGTTAATTGAGAAAAACTGAAGATATGTCCTGAGTATCAACATAATTTCCGATGTGCAATAATCAAAAAAAAAATTGAACAATTAGCAGCAGATCCTTCTACGAGCACTCGGGCCATTTCGTATAGTTTACAAGTGTCATAATCAACAGTGAGTCGGGTAGCACGTGAACAACTATTGTACCCATTTCGCCTGCAGAAGGTGATGGCCCTAGATGCTGGTGATTATGCCCCTGAATGGTTTTTAAGGATGTACGAAGAAGCAAACGACTTTCCCAGATATGTTCTATTCACGGATGAGGCAAGTTTCACAAGAGAAGGGTATTTCAATAGTAGGAATAGCCATTTATGGGATGAACAAAATCCGCATGGAATGTTCCGAAAAGGTTACCAACAGAAGTTTTCAGTAAATATTTGGGTAGGAATTATCGAAAATCATATCGTTGGACCATATCTTCTTCCTCCACATTTGAATGGACAGAACTACCGAGCATTTCTTGAATATGTTTTACCTGAGATACTCGAAGAAGTACCGCTATTGGTTCGTCAAAGAATGTGGTTTCAATATGACGGAGCACCGGCCCATTTTCAACGAATCGTTTGTCAATTTCTTGATGAAACATTCCATGATCAGTGGATAGGTAGACGTGGTCCCACACACTGGCCTGTACGTTCTCCGGATTTAACGTCACTAGACTTTTTTTTGTAGGGATACCTTAAATCCCTGGTGTATTCGACACCTGTAGAATATGTTGAAAATTTAACGGCACGTACGTTAATACAGGATACACCAGGAATATTCCAAAGCGTGCGACAGTCAATGATACGGAGATGCCAATTGTGAATCGAACAAAATGATGGTCCATTTCAATATTTACTTTGAGCCTTTTTTGTTTTTATGTTGTGTACCCTATAAACCGTTTCTATCATTTGAGTAGATATAAATACACAATAATTGTTTTTCTTCACCAAAAACATGATGATTGGAAAATATTTTCCTAGATAATTCAGTATGAAATGACTTTGATAATGATACTCCAACATAAAATTTAACAAATCAAAAGTAGGTACTTATTTACAGTTTTTCGCAAATATTATTTTAGGCTTTAACTCTACTCTAACAGGAGTATTATAATTTGAGGCTGGGTTTGTTAGTGGATCTTTCAGAATAATCATTATGCAACAATGTATGGTCACATATCGGTGAATTTACGAAATCGATTCGTTCAAATATTATGACGAATAAAAAAAACGAGTTTGTCGATCTCATAGTACTTACCTGTACTATGTTATGAATATTCCCAACATTAAAAAACGTTCAAGAGGTTGACAATTATTCCTATAAGTTATAATAAAGTTGCATCAAGCGATTATAGCACACAGGATGTTATGTCTCTTCTCAGGACATATCTTCAGTTTTTTGCAAATATCTCAGAAACCGTCACTTTTAGGCAAATGGAATGTTTTGACTTTTAGGTTGAGTATGGATGAGCCTAACTGATGTCGAACGCTCATTTGTCAATTCAGTTGTCCAAAGAAAATATGAAGGAAAATATGACCACATACCATCGTAACTACGCCACTGGTTTACGAAAATTGAAAATTTTAACTTCAAATTATCACGTTGATAAACCTTGATTAGTACACGAAGTTTGAAATTTTTTTTCCAGGATTTTTAGAGAAAAATAATTAAATCTAAATTTTATTCGCACTTTTGACACCCTGTATCTCAGAGGGGATGCATTTTAGGACATACCTTGATAGAAACTTTTCATCTCAAAATGAGGCAAGAAATCTGTAGTCGGAGTTTGTCGGTCTTATTCTGACTCACCCTGTATATAGTAATTCTAAAAATGGAGATACACGAATAATATATTCTCCTATCTTCTAAAGATAGGAAAGAGAACCTATTGAGAAGTATTTTGTTGCCCTATCCTTTGATTTGCTGAGTTTAACCACTTCATGGTCATACGAAGGCAATTTACTTTATATGATATCATTGGTGAGATGATATTAACTTGTCTCTCAATACTTTTTTTTCCATTATATTGTGGTGAATTACATTTATCGGATTTAAATTCCAATTACAAAATAAAATTAATTATTTGGTAAATCAAGATTATTTGTGCTAAATTATTTATCTGTTTGGTTGAAATCATAATTAGATATGGATGTATGGGGTTAGGCATCTGTATGGGGTTATACATCTGTATGGGGTTGGAATAAATAATTTGATTCTTCTTAAAATCCGTTTTAAAATACCATAATGAAACACTTTGAAAAAATGTTTGAGTAATTATTTTCTACTTTTTAGCCTTTTGTGTGAAATTCTGAAAAAGGTTTTGAACATACATAGTACCTGGTATTCGTAGTAAATTATAATTTTTTTATAAAATATTTTTTTACTTTGGGTCTTCTCATAGTAACTCAATACTTATGAGAGATTCAAAGTATTGAGAAACGTTCCTATAGGTGTATTGATATATTTATAGGCAACACGTTCATTGGAAACCTAACAAATGACTGAATCTAACAATACCTGTGGATAATTTGTTCGCCATTTCTGAGAAATGACTCCATCTTTTCCGTGCCATATATCATTACTAATTCACGACCATTCAAACTAAGCAACCCCATAAATTGTCACCACTCACATCCTTGTGAACGAACAGGTGTAATTTTAATCAGGAAGTGTGTCTGTCTATGTGTACAGAGTGTGTAGACACGAGCTTTTGCCATACAATTATCCTCTAATTACGTTTCGCTTTAATTGCACCTATTGTAATGCGCGCATTTATCTCTGCGACATGCCCACAAATTAACTATTTCTAGAACTAGAGCTGATGACGTCGCTTCGCCTATTTTGCTGACGGTATAAATTCAGAAGGAGCTTTGCGCTCGAATAAAGCTTTCGTGTGAAGGACGAGGTGTGTGAAACGCACGTTATGTGTGTTTTACGTAATAGGTTTCAGAAGCGGCCTCGCTTCACCGGCCAGCAAATACACTTACTCGGTTTATCATTGTGAAATGAATGGAGAGCTTGTCGGGTCGATATTTTAGCTCTGATTCGCTTTGAAACAAAACCTCTGCCATTTATCTTTGAAAGGAGTTGCTTTCATCGAAACTGACCGACTGGTTTAGTCTTTACAATTTTTTGTCGTCGCCACTTCAGAGGCATCGCGAATGTACCGAGACATACAACCTCCGAAATCTAAAAGAAACATCAAGTTTTCTTTGGTTACCGCGATGTTCTCTGGATATTACATGAGACACCATCAACTTAAAAAACTTAAATTGTGAGTTGGTCACGTTCCACATCATTGAGAAGATATAGATCATTTTCTATTCATATTATTAGCTATACATTCAATATTATTTCTTTTAAATTCATCAGTAACTTACTGTATTTGATGAAATGCATTTACTGCTACATGAAATATGTTTTGTTTCAAATCTCTATCTCTCTGGTTCAAATATTACAGGAGGGAGGAACTTTAACGAACTCTGGATATATGATTGTGAACATCACGGGGCCAGGTAGCCGAGTGGTTATAGCGACATTGTTTCAATCACTTTGGCTGCAAGTCGGCGATGGTTCAAACCATGGCGACTGCAGAATTTTTTCTAATGGCCCAAGAAAGTGCTAGGAATCGCACGTAAAAAGGTAAGACCTCGTTAATTCTTGGCTCGCACAAGTTTCAACTTCTGAGGGCTGCCGTTCGTAAGGGGACGACAGCTGGTTAACGGAAAAAATAATGTTTTTCAATAATCACGTCACAATTAATAGTAGAGATGGAGAGGTAATGGTATTAGTATTGGTATTGGAGAGTATGTCACATCGTGCCATTCGTGCCATATCGACAACGAATTCATTACAAAACATGCAAGAATATTTTACCACAGAGTAATTTTATTGTGATGCACTAGCTTTATACAGGGTGGCCCATCGAAAACTTGACATGGGGGTTTTGGGTACTAATATCGTAGATCTGGAAAAACGCTCGGACAGGTCGATTTTAGTTTCGAGGGGGACATTGTGCCCTCCTACAGGCAGCACCGTCAGGTCAACCCTCGAGCAGTGGGGTGAACAACCCTTGAAATTTGAATAGGGAATAGGAGTCGAGTGGCACATCGTTGGAAAGCCCGTTGAATTCTCGAAACAAAACGGTCGGCAGTTTTTCTAACGGAAATGAGCCATAATTAAGTTAAGAGTAAAATTCACTTACATTAGTCTCATCGTAACAAATGCTAGAAATGCGCACCTCCAACTTCCATGCAATGATACAGATTTTGTTGAAAACGTTCTCGTACATTTTGGAGCATGTCTGGGGTGATTTGGCGACATTCTAATGTGATTCGTTGCCGTACATCTGCTAGTGAAGCTGGTGGTGTAGCATAAATTCTGCTTTTCAAATGACCCCACAGAAAGAAATCTAAGGGAGACAGGTCTGGTGATCGTGGGGGCCATTCAATAGAACCTCGCCTACCAATCTAATGACCAGGGAAGTGGTGATCTAAATATCGCCGATCAGGCATAGCATAATGCGGAGGAGCACCATCTTGTTGAAATATCAACTGATCTTCCTGATAATGATGGTCATTTTCAATAATGTTAGTTAACAATGGTTCAATTGTGTCTTCAAGCAGTTCCAGATACATTTCCCCTGTTAGATTGCCTTCTAAGAAGAGGGGGCCCAAGATACGATCCCCAAAAATACCAGCCCATACGTTTAATTTTTGAGGATATTGCGTATGTACCTCATGAAATATATGGGGATTCGAATCAGCCCAAGATCGACAATTATGGCGATTAACTATACCATTTAAAAAAAGAACATTCATCACTAAAACAAATGTTGAACAGACACTGAGGATTTGCAATCGCCTGCTCACTTAGTACCTCACAGAATTGTAAACGCCGATCAAAATCATCTTCATTCAGTTCGTGTGTTAATTTAATTTTGTAAGGATGGAATTTATGTAGTTTTAAAATACGCTGAATGCTAGTTCTTGAGATACCGGAAACAGTTGCTAGCTGTCTTGTACTCAACGTATGGTCAACCTCAACATGGCCCAAAATTGCCACTGTTGTCGCCTCATTTCTTACTGGCGATTCGATTTGCCGTTTTTAATTTGCTACCGATCCCGTTTCTCGGAATTTTGATACTAATTCAGACACATACTGCCGCGACACAGTCCTGCCATATTGTTGATTGAACCGTTCCGCAGCCCTTTTCGCACATCTATTGTTTTCATAATACAGTTCAATCAACGCAACGCCACTGTATACACCATTGTTTCGTTTTAATTTCGACGTACGATACCACACACGAATGAAACTCACTTGTAGTACACACGTGAAAAACAGAAACTGCAAGCTCTATCTGTTTGTTCTATTTTATTAAAAACATTTCATGGGTACCGCGAAAAAACTGAGCAAAAACATTCACAGTATCGTAGCAAATAAATGATAGATTGCAAAAACTGGCAAATGAGTTTTCCAGAGACGTACAAGTAAGCTCTTAACTTTCGTACAGGTTTATTCCTGAATTTATTTTTTCCCAAAAGGTTCATCCCAACTTCAAAATCGGGACGCCGTTGGATAGAGAACTTAACAGGCTTTCAAAAGATGTGCCACTCCACCATTATTCCCTATTCAAATTTTAGGGGTTGTTCACCCCACACCTCTAGTGTTGCCGTGACGGTGGTGCATGTAGAAGAACAAATTGTCCCCCTCGAAACTAAAATCGACCTGTCCGAGGGTTTTTCCACACCTGCGATATTATCACCCAAAATCCCGATGTCAAGCTTTTCTTTCATTATTTTGTACAATATTGCTCCTGGTTTATCACATCTCAATGTTTGTATCTATTTCGTTTCTATAGTTGGGAATTTCGCAATTATTGGTACCGTGCTTGGCATTGAAACCATATATATGCTATTTAACCTTCCACTTAGGGCCGGTTGTTCAGTCAGAGGTAATCTGCAGTTTTATGTGAATCTTGGTTTATCGAGTTGTTCACTGCATAGTTAGAAATTTAATCCTGGTTTGATTCCAGGTTTCGCTAAACCACCAAATCGGTGGATTAACCACTCAATTTGACATAATTGATTGACATAACAATGTTAGAACTGCTATAGGTATACTATGAAATAGTATGGAAGAATAATCGGAAACCACTTTCACAAAAATGCTCATGGACGATGATTTAACATAACTGATGACTTTATTGAATTAGTGAATATCCTAGCTCCTATTAGGGCACCTCGTACTTATAGATTACGTGAAAATCATTTCGATAAATGGTCACATGAAGAATTTATATTTAGGTACAGATTATCAAAAGATATTGTGAGGATTATTGTGAAATGGTTTGTCAGGAAATCGCTTATAAAACTAATTGGTGAGTGCATGATGTAATTTAATACTATTAGGTATTTTTGTGATGATGAGCGTTAGTGTTGAAGTTTTATTCTCATTGAAGTACATGCTCTTGTTTTTGCATCAGTGACTCCTCGTCTCCTCAGTTGGTACTGTATGGTTTTCCGTGATTTTCCTGCAGTTGGAATAGCAAATATTCATTTATTACCCCAGAGCGAATATGGTGCGATGGTACTCTCTTTCTTCTGCACTTATGTTCAGATCGGGAAGACTATCACCATTATAGTCCACAATGTATTATTACTATTAAAGATTTTTATTCATACTTGAAAAGCTTTGTTGATATGTTGAAAAATTTCGAACATTAAAGTATATTTTGACTTTGACTTTTCATGAAATAGTTCAGATGAACTGCAAAATCTTGGTTTTCATTATCCATGGTCAAATTTCTACTGAACAACACATTTGACGGTAATCTAGGATTCGACCCCAAACCAGGTTTGATAAATCTTTGTATTTTACCATGGACTGAACAACCGGCCCTTTATAACACAAATTTCGAAATCATTCTGTAACAAAGAAATATAATTTTTTTTCAATTCACCTTTTGTCGATGTCCGCAGGTATACTATTTCAACGTATTTGAAAAATTATGATAAAATGAGTTTCTTTAATAAGTTTGGTAATAATTGGTATATAATACTTTCAATATTATCAGCAAAGGTTTCTCATCTGGAATATGAAAGTTTATCAGAAAATTTCAACACGATGTTTGCTGCAACACAATGTATGTTGCAACACAATGTTTGTTGCAACTGATGTATCAGAAAAACGTTATTTCACCAAACGTATTTTCAAATTTGAAGTAGGTAGGTATAATCATCTTCACAACACAGTTTGAACAGTTTTAATAAATATTTTTCAGGCTTCTGTGGGAGATATTGCTTCATGATCAACCTTCCTCTAAATGGAACTGGCCATTCGTCGATACTTACATAATCTTCAGAGATAAATATCAATTTCCGGACAGTGCCAGTACCAATGGAAAAATACAAATCTCTAGAACAATTGGAACCCCTCTCTCTCCTAGTCATGATTTGGTAAACAGACAGGTTCTGAAAGAACATATCGGTGGAGATTATAATCTAAACATACATAAAATAATTATATAGTGTAAATGAGGGTGCAGTAAAATTATTGGGCTATTTCAAAGGAAATTATTTGATACTGTCATGCTTTCGGGAATAGTTATTACCTCCATTGAGTAGAAATATTATTGTTATACAATGAAATTTGATTGTTATACAGAAAAATTCATAAGAATGTTTCTCTCCAGTGAACACAACCAGTTTTGATTTTTTTCGATTTGGAACTGACAAATTTCATTATTTTCAAAATCAGCAATAGCTTTTATCAATAGATTCGTCCTTTATTTCATATTGAAATTTAAACGTATCTTCTTCATTCTCCAATTTATTATTCATGGCAACCACACTTTTCGTATCACATGTGGTATAATCAAATGTCGAAGCACTTTAATTTTTTCGGTATTTTCGGGTTTATAGATTGTTTTTAAATATTTCAGCTCGATCTGGTGGACGAATATTATCAAACCATACATTTTTGTGATGAGTATTCTGAGAACATTGATGGTACTGATGAAAATAGACAAGGTGCAATTTGCCCTAAAACAGTTGTTGTCAATACTGCTGACTCGTTCTGTTTGGTTATATCAGGAATATTCCAATAAAATCGCATATATTTCAATCCTATACCTCTACGTCAAATTGGAAATCTCTATGTGAACCGATAACTGAATGGTACGCTTATAACATATTTCATTGTTACACGGTACCGGTTTGTTGTGGCACCATGGGTAAGTCAGTATGGGTTTTTGGCAGTCAAGGTTGTGAAAGGGTGTTATTTTCATTTTGGTTTATACCTACTCCGTTCTATTAGAATTCGTCAAGAATACTTTGCTTTTTTATTGATGAAAAGAGAAAGATGATAATTTTGAAAGGACCCCGCTCCAAATGCATGGAACTATTTTGATAATTTTCTGGGATATTGTAGTCACTAAAAGTTACACATGCAACTAGATGCTATCTTCATTTTGGTGTATCCCTACTCCTTTTGCCAGCAAATGACAACTTCTTCTGTTATCCAGACTATTCTCCAAGCGGATATGACAAGCATATCCAATACTTCATTTCAAATATCTCCTGGTTTCATTTGCCTTTCCTATTATACTCAATGTTCAATGTGTGGGAAATTTGGTTGGAAGTTTGAACTTCGGATTATTGGGTGGAAACTCCACTATCCATCGTTTCACACCTTCCACGTCACACACAGCGGAAAACACCGCAGCCCAACTAAGAGCGGCAAAAGTTCGTTTCGCTCGTACGCAAATAGATTAATTCTGCCCCGAAAGCAACTCGACCATGTCGGGTCAGATGTAAATGTAATTAGACCTAATTTAGTCTCGTCCTAATTGGAATCGATACAGCGGCCTTTCTGTGACGTAACGCCGTTTCGATTGTTCGCTAACAATATTAGAAAGCGGTCCACCGATGGGTAGAGAGGTTTATTAAACAATTGTCGCTCTATCGACGATTCGTTGGAAGGGAAACGGGTCGTTGTCGAATGCGAAGGGGAGGACGGTGAACTCATATTTCTCATATCGCTATGTGATGAAAGCCCTTATAGTTCAGGAAATGAAACACTTTGGCTCGCAATTTTTTCATCCTACATCGATTTACCCAAAATTTTTAAAATTAGGTAGGAAATAGCGCAAGGATCAAAATCTATATCATGCCGAGGGGCGCTTTCATCCTGGGGGTGGTTGTCACCTCACATCTGTGGTGGATATTTTTCATTACATTTGATCCACAAGAATCGATAGAAAAACTAATTCTGAGTAGAAAATGTTCCATATTTCTTTTTGTAAAATTAATATTTTTGGACTTATTTGCGATTGAAAGTAATAGTTTTTCGACGAAAATTTAAACGTTTTCGATCGGTTTATCGCGAATAACTCCAAAAATATACGAGGGCTGTTTGGTAACTCCGTGACTATTTGAATAAAGAAAAAAAAATTGGCAAATAAGCGTTTTATTTTTCAACATAATCTCCTTTTAGATCAATACATTTAGTCCAGCGTTTTTCCAGTTTTTTTATTCCTTCCAAATAATAGGTTTTCTCAAGGCCCTCAAAATAGGCGTTTGTTTCGGTTATAACCTCTTCATTCGACCCAAATCTCTTACCACCCAGCCATTTCTTCAGGATTGGGAAAAGAAAATAGTCGCAAGGGGCTAAATCTGGAGAATATGCTGGATGGGGTAGTAGTTCGTAGCCCAATTTATGAATTTTTGCCATAGTGACTACACACGTGTGCACTCGTGCATTGTCTTGATGAAGCAGCACTTTTTTTTTCGCTAAATGTGGTCGTTTTTGCCTCAAATCAATATCGAATCTGTCTAAAAGCTCTGAATAATATTCGCCGTTGATCGTTCTACCCTTCTCTAAGTAATCTATATGAATGACACCGCGTGCATCCCAAAAAACTGTGGCCATAACCTTGTTGGCTGACAGACGCACCTTAGCCTTCTTTGGTGCACGTTCACCAGTTGACACCCACTGTTTTGATTGTTCCTTGGTCTCTGGGGTATTGTGATGGATCCATGTTTCGTCTACGGTTATATAACGGCGTAAAAACTCGCCCGGATTGCGATTGAACTTTGCCAAACACTCCTTTGAAGTGGTCACACGGTTGCGCTTGTGGTCGAGTGTGAGCAATCGCGGCACCCATCTCGCGGATAGCTTCTTCATCTCCAAATATTCATGTAAAATGTGATGTACTCGCTCAGTTGAGATGCCTACAGCCTCAGCTACCTCACGTACTTTTATTCTCCGATCGTCCAATATCATTCCATGGATTTTATCGACGATTTCTGGCGTGATGACCTCTTTTGGGCGACCTGAACGTACGGCGTCACTTGTGCTGGTACGACCACAACGGAACTCAGTAAACCACTTCTTAACCATTGAAATTGATGGTGCAGAGTTCCCATAGTATTTATCAAGTCTTTCCTTGGTTTCAGTTATGGTTTTTTTACGCAAAAAATAATGCTTAATCAACACACGAAATTCACTTTTTTCCATTTTTGTTAAAATTCACGAGGTTGTCTGCTTCTAATTGCTGTCAAACACAAACCAAATGTCGCAGCTTGCTCAAAATTTGACAGTAGTCTATTGAAAGATGGTGGTTGACAGCAGCAGTGTTGCATTTAAAGTTACTGCGCGGGAAATTTAAAAAGTCACGGACTTACCAAACAAGCCTCGTACATTTGATCAAAAAACTGCAGGAAGCAAAATTGGAGCCAAAAAAAAACGAAGGAGTTTTTCTATACATATTTCCTGTACGACCAATACGGACCGAGCTACGTCTTGTTAATGGTAAATGGTAAATAGAAGTCGGTAACATCAAATTTAAGCTTCAGCTACTATTCTTAATATTCTTTTTTGCACTACAAAAACATCTTTTGAGAATATGGAGTTGCCCTACAAACATATCCCATATCTAATTCATGCAACAACCTGTGCATGGTATTGGGTCACTAGCTGAGGAATTTCAAGTATATGTTTGAGATTTCTGAACATGAAATTCAATCTTTTCATCAAATTTTGACAGTGACTCTTCCAACTTATGTGCTTATCGATAGAAAGACCAAGAAAATTCTGACTGGATCGCACTTTCTTTGATAGGTGTTGTGAAATCTTATAATTTGTGTTTTCTGAGCGTTCAGATACTGCATCAGTCCTGCATCAGCTCTGAGGCTTTTTCTGATTCTTGATGCATCCGAATTTCGTTTTTGTGTGATATAATCAATGATGTGTCCTCTGCATACACTGTGAGTGTATATCTCGTTGATTTCTCGCCAGAAAAATAGTGACATAAAACTGTCATCTCTTCCGCCTGCTGTTGATTCCTTAGATGAGCACACAAAAAGAAGTTACTATCAAATCCAACAGTGGCTCGGAAACGAAAGCTTTCAGCCAACAGATTGAGGATGGTTCTTTAAGGAAGGTTCATTGCACTCCATTAGAATGAACAAACCGCCTGCACCTGAAGAACTTCTGAAAATGATTTTTTGTCTATGCCAAAAAGGGTGCGGCGTTTCATGTGGCTGCAGAAAAGTGGGATTATATTGCAATTCGACTTGCTATGGGTGCTCTGCTGAAGAGTGTGATAACAGTGCACCAGTAGTGGAAGAAGGTAAGGATTACGTCGACAATGACTTGACACTGATTATGTAAATGAATACATTTAAAAAACTTAATTTTGTATGTGTTTTAGTTTTATTTTTCTTTATGTATGTAAATTGGCATTGTATTTTTGTGTTAATAAACTTTTGTACGTATTTTTTTTTCTTATTCATTTATATCTATGAGAGTAGTTTATTAACATTGCAAGGTTATAAGGGGTGTTTTTTAAGTGTTGAAAATTAGCAAATTATTGAAACTGGTAATATTTTAGGCAGTAAAGTTTTTAATTAAAAAACTCTGTCAAGCAATTAATTTTTTTAGGGTAAATCTTTTTCTTTTAATTAAGCTACAATAGGGGTTGATTCAAGAGGGTTGAAAAGTTGCAAAATGAAATTTGTACATATTTTAAGCCTCAGAATTCTTGAATTAAATCAATGTAATCAATAAATATTTTTTTAGGGCCAATATTTTTTTACATTAAGCTCAGACATGGGTTGATTTTTAAGGGTTGGAATATTTTGAAATTGTTTTCCAAAGCATGAAAAAATCATTATTCAACTAATCCAAACTAAATTATACCCATCTCAAGCTTTAAAATGTTATTTCATAAGTTTTTACAAGTAGGTATAGTGTTCACCCCTAAAAACTAAACAGCGCCCATCGGCGTAATATGGAATTCAAAGTAGAGGGTAAGATGATCCCAATTTCAAATTTTTATGCAAATCGATGAAGGACGAAATAATTGCGAGGTTTTGAAATTTTTGAGCTTCTTTTACTGGACTATTATTTGAAATCGATTTGATTGGGCGGTGGAATAGGTATATGATAATTGGCTTTTCGATGATTTATTTCTTTGAGATGTCAACGGTGAACGAGTCGTCGAAAGATTCCGCTTCAGTCGTCAGTTTCAGTATTGACGAGAATTCTACAGCAAACTCATTTGTAGAGTAATTCCTGGTAGTTGAGAGCAGCTATAATGAAACTGAAGCATCCCAGGAATCTGTATTTGATGGATTGATTTTGTTGGATACGACTGAAGACCCTGCTCCTCATGGTGTTTCAAGAGTTCCTGTATGTTTTTGCAGATTTTCTCTTGCAAAACTATTGAACTTATTATATTTCGCTTTATTTCTCAGTACAGCATTTTCCTTAAAATGGAAACATCTCTACCACAATTTAACAAACTTGGAATATTTCTGACATAGCTAATTACAGGTCCATGATTATTTTAAGTGCTTGCTTCCTCAGAACTTTCTAAAAGCTTAGTTTTATTGACAATGAATTCACAGATTCACAAATAACAATAAATGAACAAGATGACCCTCCAAAATGATGATCTAGAACCAATCACTTTTGTCAATTCATCATGAATTCACTGAAGAGTCTATGTCAAGTTGATACAATTCACACTGATTTCTCTGAAATATTTGACACGGTTCATCGCAGCAATTTTATCCCTAAAATTTAAGCACAGGTCGTGTTTTCCAAACAGCTGGCTAGCTTTCACGAAGTCAATGTAACTGATTTATAAATAATAATGGAGAACGAATTTCTAATTGCCAATCTTCATTGTTTGCTGTCGATATGAGAATCATCAAATTATCCTTTCAGTCAGACTTCTTTGACTTGCAGAGTTATTTACGCCCGACGCCATAGCCTGGGCTGTGAACGAATACTATCCATTTGATGCAGCAGACCATGATGGAATTTTTCCTGCAATGCCAGTGAGGAGACTGGAATTTCTCACCCCAATATTGGAAAATATGTTCCATGCCAGTATAGCGCTGGGCTATACGTTCCAAAGATCTGGAAGTCAGAGAGAGTAGTTTTTATCCAGAAGGCAGGGAAAATAGACTAGACATTAGCAAAGTCTCCCTGAACCGCCTTCCTATCACCGCTCCCGCTTAAAACGCTGAGAACGGTGGTGGATAGATTCCTGTTGGAGAAGCCTCTAGGCAGGTCCCCTTCCATTGAAATCAATATAAATACAGAAAGAGAAGGTCGACTGAATTGGCCCCCACAATAATTACTTCTAGTAGAGAGTATTCAGTGTCACAATTTTCAATCGGGTTTGAAGGCCTTCGTTTTTTGGAATTTCTTCTTAACGTTTTCGCTAGCGCGAGTGGCTAGCTTATTCATGATGTATAAGCCTCTGAAGAAGCTAGCCACTCACGCTAGCGAAACGTTAGGGAGAAATTTCAAAAAACGGCGGCCTTCAAACCCGAGTGAAAATTGTGACACTGGACACTTCGTCCGCGATAGCCTTAACCATTTAGTAGAGAGTATGTTCGAAAGATGTCTATCCGTAGCAGTGACTCGAACAGTACCGAGTGTTGCCTGAAACACTAGCTCCGACGGACAGTCACAACCCAAATCGGATATCAATCGAATAATGTTTCGTAGATGAATTACAGAAAAAGAGACTTTGTTTTTCCATAGGGTTGAATGATTTTTTGATACACTAGTCTCGTTTACGTGAATTTTCAGCAATTCCTTCCGAAGTCCATCGTTCGCCAAGGTTTTGGTATGGTCTTTGACGAGTGATGTAGCAAAAGGTATCCAGGTGACCATGTTTTCGGACATAATATCTAGATGCCACCAAAACCAAGTGAGATATTCTTCAGAATATTAGTGTCAGGGTTGTACCATTTGAATATAAAAGAGTAAATAATCCATAAAACAAGTGTTTCACTAAACTTGTTTGTTGAAATAATCAATCAAAATCAAAATATACTTTTTCTACGTAAACTAAGGTTGATGATTTTAGGCAAAGTTGATTTTTTAAAGAATTTTAGCCAAAAAGTATCACTTTACGCACTGTGAACAGTGCGCAATTTCACAGTGCCTAAAGTGATACTCTTTAGCAAAAGTTCGTAAAAAAATCAACTTTGCCTAAAATCATCAACTGCATAATGCAAGGGGTAAGTCATTGGTATCCTATGTCTCAGGTCAGTTTTTTCAGCTACTATCCAGTAAAAGTCATTGAGTTTGTTCGGTTCAATATTTATATGGGGGGAAGATGCCCCTTAGGTTGTTTATTATAGATCAATTTTCGCGCATTTTGTTTTTCCATTATCTGTGTTTGTAGTAATTTTCCTTAGCAGCTTTGATAACAAATTCATAGGAAAGCCTGTAATAATAGAGGTAATGTAAAAATCACTCATTGTTACTTTGTTTTCTTATTTCTAATGATATTCATGTTTTTTCTTCTTATTTTTCATTTTCTGTGGAGGAAAACAAGTTTGAAAGGAATGCAAAATACCGGGTGGCTACGGAAGTATTGCCTACGGAATATCTCAGTTATTGTATGAAGTAGGTTTGTGAAATTTGGAGCGTCGATATAATGACATAAGAGCTAGAATTTGAGCATATTGACATGTCGAAATTAACTTCCGGTCTGACCGGAAGTAACATCAACTTTCTTATTTTAAATGGAAACCCTATTTTTTTTCTTTTCGCTTTATTCAGCATTCAATTCCCTTCCTAATGACATATCACAAGATGGTATCTAACCAGAAACTAGATCAAAAAAAAATTATTATTGAAATTCACCGAGTAGGCCGTGGAAGCAAAATGAAAGCTAAAAATTGAAAAGTTGGCTATGGAAACCATACGTCACTTGATAACAGTTGCTACTACTGTGATATTTTATTTTCATTCGTCGGCGTTATAAAAAGCCGCCAAAAGAAATATTGGAAAAATTGGGAAAAAAAACAATACTCTGTAGGTCCATAACTTAAATAGGAATATACAACTTTTTCTTGCCTGTACTATTCAGCATAACCATTCCTTTCTAATGATATAATAGAAAATAATTTTTTGAACTGAGATACCGAAAGATCCAATTATTATTCTTCAAATAACAAAACAGATTATCGCCATACGCAAAAATTAAATTAAAAATAATGTGGAATGATAAATTATATCCTGTAGGTTCTAGGTTAAATAGGAACATAAACGTACTTGGTCTGTGCCATCGTCCATATATATTCTAATATCTACCTAAGGACGATGTTTGTGCTATTCAGAATAATCATTCCATTGCAATAATCATTCGAACCAAAATATTAACAAGTAGGCTGATTAAGATGTATTTTGGAATGAAACAAAAAAGAAATGAGAGCTGTCACGAACGCTGCTATCCATATTATTTTGACGTTCGAAGTAGTGTTTTTGATTCTGCCATTTTAAAAGGGTTTGGAAATCGAAATCAGTTAGTGGAATATTCAAAAAATGCCCCGTTATTCACGAACCGAACAAATTGACATGCTTCTCATTTATGGTGAATGTTTAAAAAATTCTTATGCCGCTGAACGATTGTATTTAGAGCGATATCCAGGGAGGCAGCAACCGTCAAGAAGGTATTTCTAGTGGCGTGAAGAAAAATTAAGAACTGAGCCTGATGTTCACGAAGACCAAGAAGCATTTGTTATTAATGAGGAAACTGAATATAATGTATTAGCTTTAGTACAATATGATAGCACAATTTCCTCAAGGCAGATTGGCGCCGAATTAGCTATAAGTAAGGACTCTGCTAGGAAAATTTTGAAAAAACATCGATTGAAATCCTTCAAGTATCAGTTGCATCAACATTTGTATGAAAATGACGGTGAAAGGCGCCTGGAATATTGTAATTGGTTTCTTCGACAAAATGCTGAGAATCACCTATTTAACTATTATATCTTGTTTACGGACGAGTCAAGATTTACCAACAATGGATTATTTAACAGGAATAATACAAGGTAGGTACTGTACTTTATTTGGATTATTGTCGATAGTCGAAGTGTAAAGTGCTAAAAGTGTGAACGGTCTCTTGTTCCAGGTACTGGGCGATAGCAAACGAGCACCGGTTTCGACAAGGCGGCTTCCAGGAGAGATTTGGTGTGAATGTTTGGGCAGGAATAGTTGGAACTCATATTGTTGGCCCCATTCTTTTTCAAGGCCAACTAACCGGAGAGAGATACTTTAATTTTTTAACGAATGAAATTTCGGAATTCATTAACAACCTACCAGCGGAAATAACTGAGAGAATGTACTTCCAGCAAGATGGCGCCCCTCCGCATAATTCAAGAATAGCGATAAATTATCTTCAAAATCGCTTTCAAGAGAGACTTATAACAACCCATGGTCCAGTCAGGTGGCCACCAAGGTCACCTGATCTTACTCCGTGCGACTTTTTTCTATGGGGGCATCTTAAAAATAGGGTGTATTCCACACAGCCTACAACTCTACATGAGCTAGAAGTAAAAATTCGTAGAGCTTTCCAAGATATCACGCCTCAAATGTTGAGAAACGTTTTACATGAAAATATCACCAGAGTCAATAAATGTATTGACGCTGAGGGAATGCATTTCGAACATTTGTTTTGAATTTATTTTATCTTTAATCCTATCAATTTGAATTTTTTTTTTCGATAAATCTGTTTTTTCGTTATTTGAAGAATAATAATTGGATTTTTTGGTATTTCATTTCAAAAAATTACTTTCTATTATATCATTAGAAAGGAATGGTTGTGCTGAATAGTACAGGCAAGAAAAAGTTGTATGTTCCTATTTAAGTTATGGACCTACAGAGTATTGTTTTTTTCCCAATTTTTCCAATATTTTTTTTGGCGGCTTTTTATAACACCGACGAATGAAAATAAAATATCACAGTAGTAGCAACTGTTATCAAGTGACGTATGGTTTCCATAGCCAACTTTTCAATTTTTGGCTTTCATTTTGCTTCCACGGCCTACTCGGTGAATTTCAATAATAATTTTTTTCTGATCTAGTTTCTGGTTAGATACCAACTTGTGATATGTCATTAGAAAGGGAATTGAATGCTGAATAAAGCGAAAAGAAAAAAAAAATAGGGTTTCCATTTAAAATAAGAAAGTTGATGTTAAATCCGGTCAGACTGGAAGTTAACTTCGACATGTCAATATGCTCAAATTCTAGCTCTTATGTCATTATATCGAAGCTCCAAATTTCACAAACCTACTTCATACAATAACTGAGATATTCCGTAGGCAATACTTCCGTAGCCACCCGGTATGTTTGTAATATGTTCGACAGATAATTTCGTCTGTATTTCATGAACTGACAATTACAAAACATGTCCGTATGACAAAACCTGTAAATGATTTATTGGCCTTTTACCGACTCAAATCGATGAGTGAGGAAACTGGAGAAGGACGAATGATCTCTTTCAATTTCCCTTTTTTCTGTCTGTCGTACAAACCGATTACCGTCCGAGAGTGTGTTTGCTTGCTATCCGATTCGCCCTTCATCGCAATACCGAAAGTAATTAATATCCTGTTTGTCAACGGTTACACGATGTTGTTTTTAAGTATTTCCGCCTTGTGTCCGTCGGTAATCCCTAATCGAATGCAGCTTACCCTTTCCAAGGAATTGAATGAACTTCTGGATGGGATTACTTGGAATTACGTCTGATTGTTACGGTTGCGATTCTGCAACTCACAAATCGGGACTAAATATCAACAACTATTATTCGATTGTTATCCAGAATATGAAGCTACATACAGGGTGTTTCATTTGAAAAAAATCAGATTTATCCATTTCAAAAAGAGCAAAATTTGATCGTTGTTTCCGAACAGCCTGTGTATTATTCGTAATTCCAAATAATGTGTATGTTACAATGCTCATCAACCTTTTAAAATCGTTATGGATCTAGTCTCTGTAATAAAATGTATTTTTATCTGAAGGTAATGGAGTACTCACTTATATCAGTTAAACTGGGATTATCCGGTATATTGTCGTAAATTGGAATTGTCCACGACTAACTCCCAATTATAAAATCAACGAGGATTAAAACGAATTATTGAAACTATCTTTGACTGGTTATTTCTCAATCAAGATTAGCAGATAACATTTTGAAACATTTTCAGCGAACTTAATTTCAGCACACCAACTTCCTAACCTGCGGCCATATTGAAAATTATTGTTTTATTTTTGAAAAGATATCAACTCTCAATCAAACTAAGAGATTACATACAAATAAAACAGGCCTAGTCGAAAAAATAAATACTAAGAAATTTATGGAAAATATAATATTCAGGAAGATGGATCTATACGAATTTTTCGATATAGGCCGTGCCAAAAATATTGTTTTATATTTGCTGACTCATTCATTTCCTCATTCATAAACTTTTTTGTATATGCTTATCAAAATTTTGAGGTGATTAAGACTTAATTTCATTTGCTTTTTACGGAATCTCTGATATTTCGAATTTTAGAACGTTTATTCCCTTTTCCGGCAAAATTTTATCCCTGAGCATATACAAATCATATATTTTCGGAATCAGCATGAAATTTCACGTTTATACTGAGAATTTCAAATATATCTGACGATTTTGTATTTTTTTGTGATTTTTAGGGGTCTCTACAACTTTTTTCGAGTAATTTTTAATTTCGTCGATAAATTTGTAATTCACAAAATATGCTAATTCGGCCATTCTGAATCGATTTCCGTTCGCAGAATTGCTCTATCTCTAACCGTTCCCGAATTGAAAAGTTCAAATCGACTTGAAAGAGTCTTCTTCACACGAACTTTTTTAAATTATATTTGCTCACTCAGTTTTCTCAAACTTGAACTTTTCTGAATATGTATGCAAATATAATTAATATATTTTCGGAATCAGCGTGGAATTTCACGTACATAATGCGAATTTCAGATAGATCTGATTTTTACAACTTTTTTCGAGTAATTTTTTATTCCTTGGATAAATTTGAAATTTTCAAAATATACTAATTCGACCATTCTGAATCGATTGCCGATTGCAGAATTTCTCTATCTCTAACCGTTCTCGAATTGAAAAGTTCAAGTCGACTTGAAAGAGTTTTTTTTTCGCACCAACTTTTTTTTATATTTGCTGACTCAATTTCCTCAAATTCAAACTTTTTTTAATATGCTCACCAAATTTCAAGGCAATTCCGATTCAATTAAAGATTTCATTGGCTTTTTACGGAATCTTTGCATTTTCGAATTTTGGACCCTTTATTTTTTTCTGGCTAAATCTTATACCTGAGCAAATATAATTTATATATTTTCGGAATCAGCGTGCAATTTCACGTATATAGTGCTAATTTCAAGTAGATTTGCCAATTTAGTATGTTTCGTTATTTTTAGGGGTCTACCCTTACAACTTTTTTCGGGTAATTTTTTTATTTCCTGGATCAATTTGAAAATTTCAAAATATACTAATTTGACCATTCTGAATCGATTGCCGTTCGCAGAATTGCTCTATCTCTAATAGTTCTAGAATTGAAAAGTTCAATTCGACTTGAAAGAGTATTTTTTTCACACCAACATTTTTTTTGTATTTGCTGACTCAGTTTCCCCAAACTCAAACTTTTTTGAATATGCTCACCAAATTTCAAGGAGATTCCGATTCAATTAAAGATTTCATTGGCTTTTTACGGAATCTCTGCAATTTCGAATTTTGGACCCTTTATTTCTTTTTCTGGCTAAATCTTATATCTGAGCGAATACAATTCATATATTTTCGGAATCAGCGTGGAATTTCACGTATATAGTGCGAATTTCAGATAGATCTGACGATTTTGTGTTTTTCGTGATTTTTAGGGGTCTACCCCTTACAACTTTTTTCGAGTAATAATTTTTTATTTCCTGGATAAATTTGAAATTTTCAAAATATACTAATTTGTCCATTCTGAATCGATTGCCGTTTGCAGAATTCATCTATCTCTAACCGTTCTCGAATTGAAAAGTTCAAGTCTACTTGAAAGAGTTTTTTTTCGCACCAACTTTTTTTTATATTTGCTGACTCAATTTCCTCAAACTCAAACTTTTTTTAATATGCTCACCAAATTTCAAGGCAATTCCGATTCAATTAAAGATTTCGTTGGCTTTTTATGGAATCTTTGCATTTCCGAATTTTGGACCCTTTATTTATTTTTCTGGCTAAATCTTAAACCTGAGCAAATATAATTTATATATTTTCGGAATCAGCGTGCAATTTCACGTATATAGTGCTAATTTCAAGTAGATTTGCCAATTTAGTATGTTTCGTTATTTTTAGGGGTCTACCCTTACAACTTTTTTCGGGTAATTTTTTTATTTCCTGGATCAATTTGAAAATTTCAAAATATACTAATTTGACCATTCTGAATCGATTGCCGTTCGCAGAATTGCTCTATCTCTAATAGTTCTAGAATTGAAAAGTTCAATTCGACTTGAAAGAGTATTTTTTTCACACCAACATTTTTTTTGTATTTGCTGACTCAGTTTCCCCAAACTCAAACTTTTTTGAATATGCTCACCAAATTTCAAGGAGATTCCGATTCAATTAAAGATTTCATTGGCTTTTTACGGAATCTCTGCAATTTCGAATTTTGGACCCTTTATTTCTTTTTCTGGCTAAATCTTATATCTGAGCGAATACAATTCATATATTTTCGGAATCAGCGTGGAATTTCACGTATATAGTGCGAATTTCAGATAGATCTGACGATTTTGTGTTTTTCGTGATTTTTAGGAGTCTACCCCTTACAACTTTTTTCGAGTAATAATTTTTTATTTCCTGGATAAATTTGAAATTTTCAAAATATACTAATTTGTCCATTCTGAATCGATTGCCGTTTGCAGAATTCATCTATCTCTAACCGTTCTCGAATTGAAAAGTTCAAGTCTACTTGAAAGAGTTTTTTTTCGCACCAACTTTTTTTTATATTTGCTGACTCAATTTCCTCAAACTCAAACTTTTTTTAATATGCTCACCAAATTTCAAGGCAATTCCGATTCAATTAAAGATTTCGTTGGCTTTTTATGGAATCTTTGCATTTCCGAATTTTGGACCCTTTATTTATTTTTCTGGCTAAATCTTAAACCTGAGCAAATATAATTTATATATTTTCGGAATCAGCGTGCAATTTCACGTATATAGTGCTAATTTCAAGTAGATTTGCCAATTTAGTATGTTTCGTTATTTTTAGGGGTCTATATCCCTTATAACTTTTTTCGAGTATTTTTTTATTTCCTGGATCAATTTGAAACTTTCAAAATGTACCAATCTGACCATTCTGAATCGATTGCCGTTCGCAGAATTGCTCTATCTCTAACCGTTCAAGAATTGAAAAAATTCAAGTCGACTTGAAAGAGTTTTTTTCACACCAACTTTTTTTTATATTTGCTGACTCAATTTCCTCAAACTCAAACTTTTTTTAATATGCTCACCAAGTGTCAAGGCGATTCCGATTTAATTAAAGATTTCATTGGATTTTCACGGAATCTCTGCAATTTCGAATTTTAGGCCCTTTATTCCTTTTTCTGGCTAAATTTAATACCGGAGCGAATGCAATTCATAAATTTTCGAAATCAGCGTGAAATTTCACGTATATAGTGCGAATATCAGATAGATCTGACGATTTTGTGTTTTTCGTGATTTTTAGGGGTCTACCCCTTACCGCTTTTTTCGAGTAATTTTTTATTCCCTGGATCAATTTTATATTTTTAAAATATACTAATTTGACCATTCTGATTCGATTGGCGTTCGCAGAATTGCTCTATCTCAAACCGTTCTAGAATTGAAAAGTTCAAGTCGACTTGAAAGAGTATCTTTTTCACACCAACTTTCTTTTTATATTTGCTGACTTAGTTTCCTCAAACTCAAACTTTTTTTAATATGCTCACCAAATTTCAAGGCGATTCCGATTCAATTAAATATTTCATTGGCTTCTTACGGAATCTTTGCATTTTCGAATTTTGGACCCTTTATTCCTTTTTCTGGCTAAATCTTATACCTGAGTGAATACAATTCATATATTTTCGGAATCAGCTTGGAATTTCACGTATATATTGCAAATTTCAGATAGATCTGACGATTTTGTGTTTTTCGTAATTTTTACAACTTTTTTCGAGTAATTTTTTATTTCCTGGATCAATTTGATATTCTCGGAATATACTAATTTGACCATTCTGAATCGATTGCCGTTCGCAGAATTGCTCTATCTCTAACCGTTCTAGAATTGAAAAGTTCAAGTCGACTTGAAAGTTTTTTTTTTCACACCAACTTTCTTTTTATATTTGCTGACTTAGTTTCCTCAAACTCAAACTTTTTTGAATATGCTCACCAAATTTCAAGGCAATTCCGATTTAATTAAAGATTTCATTGGCTTTTTACGGAATCTTTGCATTTTCGAATTTTGGACCCTTTATTTCTTTTTCTGGCTAAATCTTATACCTGAGCAAATATAATTCATATATTTTCGGAATCAGCGTGGAATTTCACGTATATAGTGCTAATTTCAGGTAGATTTGCCAACTGAATCGATTGCCGTTCGCAGAGTTGCTCTATCTCTAACCGTTCTAGAATTGAAAAGTTCAAGTCGACTTGAAAGAGTTCTTTTTCACATCAACTTTTTTTTATATTTGCTGATTCAGTTTCCTCAAACTCAAACTTTTTTGAAAATACTCCAATACCAAATTTCAAGGCGATTACGATTCAATTAAAGATTTCATTGGCATTTTACGGAATCTCTGCAATTTCGATTTTTGGACACTTTATTCCTTTTTCTGGCTAAATCTTATACCTGAGCAAATTTAATTCATATATTTTCGGAATCAGCGTGGAATTTCACGTATATAGTGAACGATTTTGTATTTTTCGTGATTTTTAGGGGTCTACCCTTTACAACTTTTTTCGAGTAATTTTTTATTTCCTGGATCTATTTGAAATTTTCAAAATGTACTAATTTGACCATTCTGAATCGATTGCCGTTCGCAGAATTGCTCTATCTCTAACCGTTCTGGAATTGAAAAGTTCAAATCGACTTGAAAGAGGTTTTTTACACACCAATTTTTTTGCTGGCTAAATCCTATACCTGAGTAAATATAATTCATATATTTTCGAAATCAGCGTGAAATTTCACGTATATAGTGAAAATTTCAAATAGATCGGACTTTGTATTTTTTGTAAATTGGAGAAATTTTTTATTCCGTCGATCAATTTGAAATTTTCAAAATATACTAATTTGACCATTCTGAATCGATTGCCGTTGGCAGATTTTTTTTATTTTTTTTTTATTTAAATATATCGCATCAACCGCAAAGGGTTATTAGCGTTTGTAGTAGTACAGTTAAGTAGTGTATGACTATTTACCTACGGCCACTATAGAAAATAGGCGAAAACTCACGACGCGCAGCCTCAGTAAATAGCTCGTAAACAAATCGCACAGTTTCCGTAATCAAAACGCACAGTTTCCGTAATCAAAACGCACAGTTTGAAATAATTCTGGAATTAGGTCATGATGGCACAATCACTCATCAACACCGTATCAAAATAAAAATGATACAAACAAACTTTATGAAAGACAACAAAGTGTTTTGGTTTTAATAATTATAAGATACATATTATCCAGAAATGAATATGTCAAGTGATAGTGAAAACGAAAATTTAACTCCTCCCAACGTCATGGCAATGGCAGATATGGCAACTAATGATTTACTGCCAACTAAATCGCGCGAACGCTATGAAAATTGTTATAGTAGATTCATGGACTGGAGACTGAAACATAAGGTGAATTCTTTTTCCGAAAATGTTTTGATGGCATATTTTCAACACAAATCAGAAAAAATGAAACCTAGCTCTCTTTGGGCCTTTTACTCAATGCTTAGATCGACTGAATATAAAAAACAATATAAATATAGAAGCCTATTCCAAGTTGATACCGCTATTAAAAAGGAAATCGGATGGCTTTAGAAGCAAAAAATCTAAACGGCTCCTGACAATCAGTACTTGTTTATGAAGGTAAAATATGTCCACTAATACTATTTTCCACTCTTCAGTAATTTTTATTTTTAGACTGTTCTTATAATTGGCGTAAGTGGTGCATGCCGAAAACAGGAACTGAGAAATATGAAAGTTGAAGATGTTGAGGACACAAAAAAATCCTTCATTATTAAAATTCCAAATACAAAAACCAAAATTCAACGTTCTTTTGTGATCTCTAAACATTTTTATTCTATAATAAAAAATTATTAAACTATACGCAAGAAAATACTGAAAGAAAATGTACCTTTTTAAAAAAATATATGAATGGAAAATGCACCAAATAACCCGTTGGGATAAACAAATTTGACAGTATACCAAGAGGTATTGCAGAATTTCTTGAACTAGAAAATCCTAATGGCTACTCAGGACACTGTTTTCGCAGATCTTCGGCAACTATTTTAGTCGATGCTGGCGGGGATCTATTGGATTTGAAGAGGCATGGTGGCTGGCAATCGTCTTCAGTAGCAGAAGGTTATGTTGACAATTCCTTGAAAAACAAAGAACTAACCTCATCGAGAATATCCTCCGCTATTTTACCTAATAGTAACGCAAGTTGCAGTAACGTAACCTCAACAAATGAAAATATTACTATGTCATATGATTGGACACATCGAAATACATCCAATGTCTTCAATAATTGTACAGTAACCATAAATCATTATGATGTTCCTAATGTAGATAAAAAAAAATTATTGTGAAGTTGTAAAACATCCCTAGTAAGTATTGAATTTTGTGAAATTTTTCGAAATAAAATTATGAAAAAAATCTGAAGATGCTGTAAAATACATTTGAAAAAATGAAATACTCTGTCATATGTCCAGACTTTTTTGGCCGTAGGTAAAGTATAGTACGTAATAGGTGTTGCAAAGCAATTACGCACACATGGAATTACGCACTTGCCGCTTCGCGGCTTCGTGCGTAATTTTTCCCTTCGTGCGTAATATGCTTTTTACAACACTTGTTACGTAATATACTATTACAATTCGTGTAATAATTCTGTATCAGAAAGGAAACTAATAACTGAGTGAATATTACAATTTTCACCTAAGAGTCCTTTCATATTTATTGGTAGATTATGATTCAGTCTCTCCAACGCATATTTTCGACATTCAATAAAAATGTGTTTCACCGATAGTCCAGTGTCACATATTTCGCAGGATGGTTTTCTGAGCCCTATTCTCAAATGTCGACTATCATATGTCGCATGCGACAAAATATGGCCATCGCATTTCTCGAATATGCTTTGAAAGGAGATGGAGACATTTTGTCGCATGCGACATAGGTTAGTAGACATTTGAGAATTGCATCCCTCTCTGAGATATTCGTGCGTTAGTTTCGTGTGTCCGAGACGGAGTCTGGTAATTTTCACTTGGTGACTCCTGATTTTTTTATTTCCTGGTTCAATTTGAAAATTTCAAAATATACTAATTTGACCATTCTGAATCGATTGCCGTTCGCAGAATTGCTCTATCTCTAATAGTTCTAGAATTGAAAAGTTCAATTCGACTTGAAAGAGTTTTTTTTTTACACCAATTTTTTTTTATATTTGCTGACCAAGTTTTCCCATTCTCAAGTTTTTCTGTATATGGTCATTGAATTCCAAGACAATTTCACGTAAATAGTGCCGAATTTCTAATGGAACTGACGATTTTGCATTTTTCGTGATTTTTAGGGTTACAACTTTCTTCGAGTAATTTTTTATTTCCTGGATCAATTTGAAATTTTTGAAATACTAGGATATATTGAAAAATTTTGACATATCTTAATCGATTGCCGTTCGCAGAATTGCTCTATATCTAACAGTTCTAGAATTGAAAAGTTCCATTCGACTTGAAAGAATATTTCTTTCACAACAACATTTTTTTATATTTGCTGACTAAGTTTACTCAAACTCAAACTTTTTTTAATATGCTCACCAAATTTCAAGCCGATTCCGATTCAATTAAAGATTTCATTGGCTTTTTACGGAATCTCTGCAATTTCGAATTTTAGACCCTTTATTCCTTTTTCTAGCTTAATCTAATACCTGAGCGAACACAATTCATAAATTTTCGAAATCAGCGTGAAATTTCACGTATATAGTGCGAATTTCAGATAGATCTGACGATTTTGTGTTTTTCGTGATTTTTAGGGGTCTACCCCTTACAACTTTTTTCGAGTAATTTTTTATTTCCTGGATCGATATGAAATTTTCAAAATATACTAATCTGACCATTCTGAATCGATTGCCGTTCGCAGAATTGCTCTATCTCTAACCGTTCTAGAATTGAAAAGTTCAAGTCAACTTGAAAGAGTTTTTTTTCACATCAATTTTTTTTATATTTGATGATTCAGTTTCCTCGAACTCAAACTTTTTTGAAAATACTCACCAAATTTCAAGGCGACTCCGATACAATTAAAGATTTGATTTGCTTTTTACTGAATCTCTGCAATTTCGAATTTTGGACCCTTTATTTCTTTTTCTGGCTAAATCTTATACCTGAGCAAATTTAATTCATATATTTTCGGAATCAGGAATTTCACGAATATAGTGAACGATTTTGTATTATTCGTGATTTTTAGGGGACAACTTTTGTCGAGTAATTTTTCATTTCCTGGATCAATTTGAAGTATTCAAAACATACTAATTTGACCATTCTGAATCGATTGCCGTTCGCAGAATTGCTCTATCTCTAACCGTTCTGGAATTGAAAAGTTCAAATCGGCTTGATAGAGCTTTGTTTCACACTAACTTTTTTGTATATCTGCTGAATCATATATTTTCGGAATCAGCGTGAAATTTCACGTATATAGTGCGAATTTCAAATAGATCGGAATTTGTATTTTTTGTAAATTAGATTAATTTTTTATTCGGTAGATCAATTTGAAATTTTCAAAATATACTAATTTGACCATTCTGAATCGATTGCCGTTGGCAGATTTTTTATTATTTTTTTATTCTTTTTATTTATTTTTTATTTAAATATATCGCATCAACCGCAAAGGGTTATTAGCGTTTGTAGTAGTACAGTTAAGTAGTATTATGACTATTTACAATTCGTGTAATAATTCTGTTTCAGAAAGGAAACTAATAACTGAGTGAACATTACAATTTTCTCCTAAGAGTCCTTTCATATTTATTGGTAGATTATGATTCAGTCTCTCCAACGCATATTTTGGACATTCAATTAAAATGTGTTTCACGGATAATCCAGTGTAACATATTTCGCAGGATGGTTTTCTGAGCCCTATTCTCAAATGTCGACTATCATATGTCGCATGCGACAAAATATGGCCATCGCCTTTCTCGAATATGCTTTGAAAGGAGAGAAAGGAGACATTTTGTCGCATGCGACATAGGTTAGTAGACATTTGAGAATTGCATCCCTCTATGAGATATTCGTGCGTTAGTTTCGTGTGTCCGAGACGGAGTCTGGTAATTTTCACTTGGTGACTCCTGATTTTTGAGGACCATTTCTAGGGTGACAGAATTGTTCTTTCTCTAACCGTTCTCGAGTTGAAAAGTTCAAGAGTCGACTTGAAAGAGTTTTTTTTTTACACCAACTTTTTTTTATATTTGCTGACCCAGTTTTCCCATTCTAAAGTTTTTCTGTATATGCTCACTGAATTTCAAGACAAATTCACGTAAATAGTGCGAATTTCGAATGGATCAAGTTCAATTCGACTTGAAAGAGTATTTTTTTCACACCAACATTTTTTTTATACAGTTTATACAGTTCTCGAATTGGAAATTTCAATCGAGTTGAAGAGATCGTTTTTCCGCCATTAATTTTTAATTTATATTTTCAGATTCAGTTTCGTTGATATTTCGGTATAAGCTTGAAATTTTACGTATATAGTGCGAATTTCAAATAGATCTGACGATTTTGCATTTTTCGTGATTTTTAGGGGCCAACCCCTTACAACTTTTTTCGAGTAATTTTTAATATCCTGGATCAATTTGAAATTTTCAAAATATACTAATCTGACCATTCTGAATCGATTGCCGTCCGCAGAATTGCTCAGTCTCTAACCGTTCTCGAATTGAAAATTTCAAATCGAGTTGAAGAGATCGTTTTTCCGCCATTAATTTTTTATTTATATTTTCAGACTTAGTTTCGTTGATATTTCGGTAAAAGCTTGAAATTTTACGTATATAGTGCGAATTTCAAATAGATCTGACGATTTTGCATTTTTCGTGATTTTTAGGGGCCAACCCCTTACAACTTTTTTCGAGTAATTTTTAATATCCTGGATCAACTTGAAATTTTCAAAATATACTAATCTGACCATTCTGAATCGATTGCCGTCCGCAGAATTGCTCAGTCTCTAACCGTTCTCGAATTGAAAATTTCAAATCGAGTTGAAGAGATCGTTTTTCCGCCATTAATTTTTTATTTATATTTTCAGACTCAGTTTCGTTGATATTTCGGTATAAGCTTGAGATTTTACGTATATAGTGCGAATTTCAAATAGATCTGACGATTTTGCATTTTTCGTGATTTTTAGGGGTCAACCCCTTACAACTTTTTTCGAGTAATTTTTAATTTCCTGGATCAATTTGAAATTTTCAAAATATACTAATCTGACCATTCTGAATCGATTGCCGTCCGCAGAATTGCTCAGTCTCTAACCGTTCTCGAATTGAAAATTTCAAATCGAGTTGAAGAGATCGTTTTTCCGCCATTAATTTTTAATTTATATTTTCAGACTCAGTTTCGTTGATATTTCGGTATAAGCTTGAAATTTTACGTATATAGTGCGAATTTCAAATAGATCTGACGATTTTGCATTTTTCGTGATTTTTAGGGGCCAACCCCTTACAACTTTTTTCGAGTAATTTTTAATATCCTGGATCAATTTGAAATTTTCAAAATATACTAATCTGACCATTCTGAATCGATTGCCGTCCGCAGAATTGCTCAGTCTCTAACCGTTCTCGAATTGAAAATTTCAAATCGAGTTGAAGAGATCGTTTTTCCGCCATTAATTTTTTATTTATATTTTCAGACTCAGTTTCGTTGATATTTCGGTATAAGCTTGAAATTTTACGTATATAGTGCGAATTTCAAATAGATCTGACGATTTTGCATTTTTCGTGATTTTTAGGGGCCAACCCCTTACAACTTTTTTCGAGTAATTTTTAATTTCCTGGATCAATTTGAAATTTTCAAAATATACTAATCTGACCATTCTGAATCGATTGCCGTCCGCAGAATTGCTCAGTCTCTAACCGTTCTCGAATTGAAAATTTCAAATCGAGTTGAAGAGATCGTTTTTCCGCCATTAATTTTTTATTTATATTTTCAGACTCAGTTTCGTTGATATTTCGGTATAAGCTTGAAATTTTACGTATATAGTGCGAATTTCAAATAGATCTGACGATTTTGCATTTTTCGTGATTTTTAGGGGTCAACCCCTTACAACTTTTTTCGAGTAATTTTTAATATCCTGGATCAACTTGAAATTTTCAAAATATACTAATCTGACCATTCTGAATCGATTGCCGTCCGCAGAATTGCTCAGTCTCTAACCGTTCTCGAATTGAAAATTTCAAATCGAGTTGAAGAGATCGTTTTTCCGCCATTAATTTTTTATTTATATTTTCAGACTCAGTTTCGTTGATATTTCGGTATAAGCTTGAGATTTTACGTATATAGTGCGAATTTCAAATAGATCTGACGATTTTGCATTTTTCGTGATTTTTAGGGGTCAACCCCTTACAACTTTTTTCGAGTAATTTTTAATTTCCTGGATCAATTTGAAATTTTCAAAATATACTAATCTGACCATTCTGAATCGATTGCCGTCCGCAGAATTGCTCAGTCTCTAACCGTTCTCGAATTGAAAATTTCAAATCGAGTTGAAGAGATCGTTTTTCCGCCATTAATTTTTAATTTATATTTTCAGACTCAGTTTCGTTGATATTTCGGTATAAGCTTGAAATTTTACGTATATAGTGCGAATTTCAAATAGATCTGACGATTTTGCATTTTTCGTGATTTTTAGGGGCCAACCCCTTACAACTTTTTTCGAGTAATTTTTAATATCCTGGATCAATTTGAAATTTTCAAAATATACTAATCTGACCATTCTGAATCGATTGCCGTCCGCAGAATTGCTCAGTCTCTAACCGTTCTCGAATTGAAAATTTCAAATCGAGTTGAAGAGATCGTTTTTCCGCCATTAATTTTTTATTTATATTTTCAGACTCAGTTTCGTTGATATTTCGGTATAAGCTTGAAATTTTACGTATATAGTGCGAATTTCAAATAGATCTGACGATTTTGCATTTTTCGTGATTTTTAGGGGCCAACCCCTTACAACTTTTTTCGAGTAATTTTTAATTTCCTGGATCAATTTGAAATTTTCAAAATATACTAATCTGACCATTCTGAATCGATTGCCGTCCGCAGAATTGCTCAGTCTCTAACCGTTCTCGAATTGAAAATTTCAAATCGAGTTGAAGAGATCGTTTTTCCGCCATTAATTTTTTATTTATATTTTCAGACTCAGTTTCGTTGATATTTCGGTATAAGCTTGAAATTTTACGTATATAGTGCGAATTTCAAATAGATCTGACGATTTTGCATTTTTCGTGATTTTTAGGGGTCAACTCCTTACCCCTTTTTCGAGTAATTTTTCATTTCCTGGATCAATTTGAAATTTTCAAAATATACTAATCTGACCATTCTGAATCGATTGCCGTCCGCAGAATTGCACTATCTCTAACCGTTCTCGAATTGAAAGGTTCAGGTCGACTTGAAAGAGTTTTTTTTTACGCCAACTTCTTTTGAGATCAAGGAGTAGGCAGGTTGAGACCTTGATATCTCTCAAGACCACGACTCGAGGAGTAGGCAGATAGAGGCCTGGCAGTCACACTCTTGAAAATGGCTCCAAAGCAGGAGCCGAAACGTCGAGTTATAAACTCTCAACGCGGTTCAACCCATGAACTTAGTAATGTACATATTTCTGACCGCGGAAACCTTTCCGAACATATATATATATATATATATATATATATATATATATATATATATATATATATATATATATATATGTATATATGTATTTCCTCGTTTTTATTACTATTATGTACACCTTTACACTCTCATATATATTTGTATATTTTTATTTCTATTGACCATATTTGTGTATTTTTGTCTAGTTTTGACTAACGTGTATATCGTCTTATCACAATATTTAATGTATACCTACTATGCTTGGTCTACAAAATTGACAATTTTTTGACAATAAAGTATATTTATTATTATTATTAAAATTAAAAAAAGTAACTGGCATAGACCAGGTGGAGAGTGTTGTGGAGGTTCCAAGTTTGTGAAAAAACTGAAATTAAACACGAAAACACACAAAATGAATGCAGTTTGGGGGCCGAAAACGGTCTTTTGAGATTTGCGACAAAACGAGACCTGTCAGCGAAAAATGTTCAATTGTAAAGTTGTAGATAATAAAAAAATCAAAAACTTTTTTTTCAACACTTTTTAACATAACCTCAAATTAAATCTCAAAATGGCAAAAAACCGATTTTTCAGTATTTATTTTTTTTCTCGCCTATTAATGATTCAATTTAGATAAAATTTGTAGAAAAATGTATTTTTTGGTGTTGAATGAGCATGATTTTTTTGCAATCCAGAAGACGACTAGCTTTCGAGTCAGGCAAAAAACCGTTTTCAACCCCTAAACTGCATCCCCATTTCATCATTTTGAGTGTTTTCGTGTTTAAATATTTTTTTTCCTTAAAGTTGAAACCTCAACAACACTTCTGGTCCTTGCCTGTTACTATTGTATTACAAAAATGAAAGGCTCCAGTCTTGTTCCCAATACTCCCCAAATCTAACAGCGACGAAGTCACGACCGCAATACGAAGGGACTCCATGAAACTGCTCTATTGTCTGCGTACACAGTCAGAAACTACCAAATGGAACATAACAATAGCGGCACGGCAGAATGGAGAAACCTCAACTAACAATGATACACCAATTTTGTTGTTGGAAGATTATTACCTTTAAAAGTTATCCGGAAGTTATCCGTGTGATATTAGAGGATTAAACGGGAATTAGTTCAGTTGAGAGCGTTGTCGTTTTGCGAAACAGATTTCGGATGCTGCAATGGGGTAGTCAATAGCCATTTGTACTGTGCAAATTATATGTAAATTTGCGCATATGTTGTAGAACAATGGTTGAGTATGATTGGGCAATATTATTATACAGAAGAGTTGGGTAAAACCGAGGGGGAAACATCTCCTTTAAATCTTGTACAACTAGAAAATTTGAGTCACTTCAGTCAATTTTCAGTCATTAAATCTTCGCTTCAGTCATCGGTTTGAGTCTTTCAGTCATCGGTTTGAATCTTTCACTCTTTTAAATATTTCAATTCACGTACTTACACATTTTAGCGAGATGTTTCACGTCGGGTAAAACATCTGTACATAATTCAGCCTTTAGACGAGAAAGGTTTTGGATTTTTTTTGTGAATACTTTCCAACGCGTGTGGAAAGCTGAACCTACACCAGGACCACCCAGAAATCTATGGGTAGGAGGCTGAAAATTGATATTCATTAAAACATGGAAGAATTCAATAGCAAGGAGGAAACCCTGAAACCAAACCAAATCTGAAATTCGATTCTCAAAAACGCTAGGAAAGTCCTTTTGGATATCTATCAACCATCAGCCAATAGGATGGCCATCACTCCTTTAAACCCGATGAAGGATATTTATAGTTGAATAACAAGGTTTGTTTTTAAATTCGTGTCTCACATTTACACACACATCTTACAGTTCCTTGGGTGACATTTCGACTGATGCAATCCTAAGGAGTGATATTTAAAACTGCATATTGCAGATAGACTCATAGGAAACAAATTGTAATGGGGTCAAATCTGGAGGATTCGGAGGCCATCCAGTAGTTCCTTTCAATCCAACGGTGGATGTAATGGTCATGGTACCATTGTCTACAAGGATGGAGCAGTGCGGTTGACCGTCGCGTTGTTGGTATTTAAGCTGATCTTCATTGAGACTCGGATCAATTTAGTTTTCCAGCTGGCTCACCATTGAAGATACATTTGTAGTTTTCAACAAATTGAGACACATTCCTTCATTCAGATTGCCATCGATTAATAAGGGATCTATAACTTTAACTACTAAATTCCAGCACACTTTCACCTATTGAGGATGCTGAGTGTGGCCTTCCCTAAAAGTTGCAAATTTTCAACACTCCATATTAGTGACAGCTTATTGACTCCCCATTCACAAAATAAGTACATTATTTTTTAGGAGAAACATTCTCAATTGAAAATTGAATCAGTACATGACTCCTCTGGAAATGGAAAAAAACCCTACGATAAAAAGTTATATAGGGTCTTCCTCAATATATATCAGATGTAGTTCAATGTCCAGCGTGGCTTTTGCCGGGGAAGTAGTTGTTTTCTGTTAGATATTACAAAAAAGTAACTTCAATTTTATCGTAGGTTTTTTTTTCCATTTCCAGAGGAGTCATGTCAATTGAGAATGTTTCTCTTAAAAACATGAATCCCTTCCAAGAGAGGTTATCTTGTACGATGGAAAACAGCGACTAAATTCCAACTTTCAGTCGCAGATGATTCCACAACTGACTTTATGAACATCCTGTTCATATTTTCAACGAAATCAAGTACATTATTATTATTACTCTCATATAGTTCCAGGCTTAGCATCAACTGAGTTGGTGATCAATTCACAAAATTCTATTCTTTTATCACGGTCATCATCACCAACTTAAAATTTTCATTTTATACGGAAAAAACTTCTCATGCTTCAAAAATTGGCGATTTACTGCAAATTACCATCGTACACAACATAAAAATATTTTAGAAGAATTGAAGAGAACTTCAAAATGCAATACAATCGCAAAAGAATAAAAAATTCTATACTGAATATTTCAAAAATCCCAAAAAAAACTTTTGAGTTTTTTAAGTAATCCTATTTAGTTACCGAAATGGGCATCGAGGAGTAAAATTACTTGTAAAACTATTAATTGCTTAGGTGTCAAATTGGACCAGGATTCATGGTTCAATACTGACTGAAGTAATACTTTGAACACTAAATATTATCAGTTGAGATCTCGAAAATCTATTTTTGATATTCATGGAATGTTACCTTTCCATTTTGGTGAAATTAAAAAATAATCACGAGATAATTTACATAACCATGACAATAGAAAAAAAGATATCATGTCAAACATGACCTTCTCCAAAAAATCACCAGATATCTTAGGACTTTGACTTCAAATATAAAATAAAAATACTTGTCTTCGACTTCGATTCTCAAGTATGACTCCGAATAAATATAAAGTTAAGGACTTTTGGTGTCTGTAAATCAATATAAAGAAATATGATGGTGGCAATGAAGATATGAAAGGTTGAACATGGATATTGAATAACTGAAATTAATATGTGGACATACTGAGATTTGAACCGATTTAAAATCAGTATTCACTCGAATTTGTGTTATGTCTAGATCGCGAATGGAAAACGACAAAAAATGGTGTATATTGCAGCCAATTTTTTCAGCGAATATTTCCATCGCATGTTAAAAATCCCATATGAAGCAGGACATTTTCGATCAATTACAGCGAAAAATTCCCGGCAGGACATTTTCAGGCTGAAAATTACCCGGTAGGTATCGAAAATTACCCGCTCGGTCCGTGTATCTATAGTAACGATTGTTAAAATGTACATTTGTCATCTTGACAGGCATAAATACTGAATTTTAAACGTCGTTGAAATGTCACGTTTAAATAAAATTTCGAACTCAGCACATACATTTTTGTTTTAACTCCGGAAGTATTCTACGAATTACAACCGTGCATCAAAATAAACCTGATAATTTTCCATTCAAGCATGTTGTCAGTAAAAAATCTGCATTCGGTTATTCTCATATTTTGCTAAAAGAGCCCTCCTTCAGAGTCGGGCTCTTTCGACAAAATATGAAAATAAACTCATGCAGTTTTTAGACAACAAGGAAAATTATCGGTAATTTTGAAGCACTTGTGTAATCACTCCCGATAATTTTTTTGCTTTTTACACCATTTCTTGATATCAAGAATAAAAAAATATTTCGAAATATCTCATTGTTCAAAATGATATCTAACCAAGATAGTTGGTACAATTTTTCCTTCATTTCAAATAGACACGTTAAAAAAAATAAAAATATCTCAATGAGTGACGGATTTAAGACGGAAAATGTTGAAAATTTCGAAAAATGTTTGAAAAAATATCCATACATGTTTTTGGAACTTTCACTAAGATATACGGTAATTAAACTAAAATAATCTATCAAATGAACGGAAAAAGCAAGGAACAAGATTTTAAAACCTTGAAATTGGTCTCATTGGTTACGATAGATGCGACCATTCCTACCAAAAATCTGAGTGCATGCCTGTTTTTATTTCGATAGTCCAGGATATTTCTTCTAAATTATGGCCACACTATTTATGAGAGAATTCATTTATTTTTTTCTTCATTGCATTTCATTTGGATTACCAGATATATCAAACTTCGGCTCAATATATCTTCAACGTATTCAAAACCTCCATTTTCAACAAGACACAGTTTAAACTTTTTCGATAAAAAAATTTTAGAATTTTTTTCCCCTTGGCGAATAGTGAAATCAATCATATAAATATCCGTAATTCATACGTCACTTAAAAAAAATCAGGTACTTGTGGATTCATCGAGAAAGTGGACAAAAACAGAGCTTGAAGTGGACTACGAAACCTTAGCTAACCCCAACCAACAAGGGGAGTAAAATCAAGGATTCCAGAATGGAAATGTCTTCAAGTCACGGTCATATCGATATTCCAATTAGTCAAATTTTGACGCACTCAGTTTTTATCTCTCAATAGACCTAAGATGATTGGTCCCGTAATAGTTATTTATTGTATAAGTGTTTTAGATATCATTTTATTTGCGCAAGAATGTTTAAATTTCTTAAGCAAATAAAATGTATCTAAAACACGCATGCAATACAACGTTTTATTCACAATCACATTCATTTAGAATCAGAATCGCGGAAATTTTTCATCACAAAATGATTTGTCGTTTTGCTCTGACAGCGGCTGTCACCTCCTCAAAAATCATTGAAATAACATACAAAAATATCGGGAGGTGTTGAATGGTTGCTATGTATTTTCGATTGTTTATCGACTCCATTTGTAAAAATTTGTGAAGTTGGTGAAAATAAGTAAGACGTGATTGATATTCAAGATAGTATTTTTCATTATTCCACTAGTGGATAAAGTGGTACATTATACGGTTCATAAGTGTGGATAAAACTTCAATTATAAGGTGATTGTGGATAAAATATAATATTCAACGATTTCTGAATCGAATCTTATTGATCAATGGTAACCAACAAATGACAAAGCGAATTGTCTTACAAAATAAACGTTTCGAAACAATTTAATTACCAATACCGCATCCACTATGATGGATCAAATCGGTCAACAATGCCAGTCAGAATAACATAAAATAATCGCACAATATTATTGTTTTTCAAATGCGAATTGTATTCATTCGAAATACGCCGAGAATTTTATTTATAATCAAATCCCATTGAAACGAATGATGGTCACGGTTAGTAAACAATTCTATTTATCGCATAATTTTTAGAAAATGAAATGTTTACATTGATGCCAAAAATGAAATTGCATGAATATAATGATTCAGTAATGTTTGAATAAATCGGTCAAATAATTTTCACCGCATTCTTCCGAGTAATACAAAGCTGAAACATGTTTATCATTACATTTCTTTTCTATATTTTACCTATCTGTCAACATTTTTGAATGGTGAGTAACGTATGTTGTATTGAAAATGAGTTTGTTTCAATGTAATGACCTCTATTATCTTTGGAATATTATTGTTTCATTTTAATGACTTTTCATATTAGGAAGCAGAAATTCAAAATAATGAGCAGATAATGATGAAATGAAAGAGGATCGAGCGATGTCGATGTTGAATCCAAGGTGTCTTCGTTTAGAAGGTATCCATCGGAATATTCTTGAAAATTTCACACCTCTACTTTTTAACCAATAAGATGCCTTAATTTTGACTAGTTACCATGGCAACTAAAAAAATTTCCGGAAATTTTTTCGTGGCGCCACGATATTTGAGTGGAAATTTTTTGACAGTTGAAAAGGTAAACATACGATCTACAACCATTAAATATTGTGATTAATGCAAAATTTCTATAAGAATTAACATTATCATTTATTATTCGCTATAATAATAATAATAATAATAATAATAATAATAATAATAATAATAATAATAATAATAATAATAATAATAATAATAATAATAATAATAATAATAATAATAATAATAATAATAATAATAATAATAATAATAATAATTTATTCGCAAGCAAAGATACAGACGGGAGTGAAGCTATCCACATCCACAAGATACACGGAGAAAAAAATATCGAATTTTTTAATTTCTATACTAGACTCTTTGTGTACCTCTAATCATCGAATATGCTTCTTCCAGCGGTCATCTCAGTAAAAAACATGGTGCCTCGGTTTTCCAAACAGTCTTAAAGGGTGGAAAACCATAAACAAACTATATTTCGGTAAGTTAACTTTGTACAACATCCATTTTCGAATATGTTGTTTCTCGTGGTCGAATTGACTAGAAAAATGATATTCCTGAGTTTTTCAGGCCGTCTAAGAGGGTGGAAATGGGGTTGAGAATCATAAAAAAACTATATTTCGGAAAGTTGACTTTGTACACCTTCCATTTTCGAAAATGTTATTCCTCGTGGTCGAATTGACTAGAAAAAAGCTACGTCTGAGTTTTTCAGGCCGTCTAAGGGGGTGGAAATGGGGTTGAAAATCTTGAAAAAAAAACTATTTCTACCCTCTTAGACGGCCTGAATAACCCAGGCATGGTATTTTTCTAGTCAATTCGACCACGAGAAACAACATACTTGAATACGAATGGTGTACAAAGTCAGCTTTCCGAAATATAGTTTTTTAAGGTTTTCAACCCCATTTCCACCCCCTTAGACGGCCTGAAAAACTCAGAAGTAGCATTTTTCTAGTAAATTCGACCACGAGGAACAACATATTCGAAAATGGAAGGTGTACAAAGTCAACTTTCCGAAATATAGTTTTTTATGATTTTCAACCCCATTTCCACCCTCTTAGACGGCCTGAAAAACTCAGGTATATCATTTTTCTAGTCAATTCGATCACGAGAAACAACATATTCGAAAATGGATGGTGTACAAAGTCAACTTACCGAAATATAGTTTGTTTATGGTTTTCCACCCCAAAAAAATTGATATTTTTTTCTCCGTGTATCTTGTGGATGTGGATAACTTCACATCAGTCTCTTTTGAAGCTTGCAGTTCAATTTTTCACGGTCGCATAAGAAGGACATTGATCACCAAGGGTATTAAGCACATCTTCGTAAATCTGCTTACCTCTTAACCCTTTTAAATACAGGTACTTGATGATGGATGGTGGACATATTTTTTCTTTGAATTTATTGCGTAACTCTGGTTTACTTTTTTGACGTCAAACTTTACACTGACACTTCTGATAAGTTATTGTTCGTTGCTATGGTAACGCAATATTTTGTTTATGCAGGGAACTGGTCTAGGCTAACTAGATATCAATACATCCTCGTATATTGTAATTAGATAAAAAGTTATCCTGTCTTGTGCTCACAGAACCGTTTGAAATGTCCATAAGAACAATCACTACCTGACGTAATATAGATAAATATAAAATTTTCACACTATTACGATAGAGCTATAAAACACTAAAGTGTTTTCACTTTTGTAAATGTTTTTTGGGTTTTAAACCAGAAAATGAAAGTTAATAAAAAAATTCTATACAAGTGTAGAAGAAAAAATGAATAAATTTGCACTGATTAGTTACTGTGTTTCAAAAACTATTGTCTTGAGAAAATGATATAATTTTGTCAGTAACTTGGCGTATTCTCAAAATTTGCCTGTATTATAAGATAAAAAAATTAAAATAACTTTCATTATTTTTTTCAAAGAACGTTGACATATTTTCATTTCAAACTGTGTAAGTTGCAAACCCGAATAAACAGGTCAAGAAGTGAATTTCCTCCACAAAAAAAATTAATCAATATTATTACTTTGCTGTCATCAATAAAATTTTGTTTTACCTGTTCCGATTTTTCTTTCGTATCGATTTGAGATGTTAAAAGTGCATTTTCACTGCAAGTTACAGTAAGTATTTTCTATAATGAGAATCGATCAGTTATTTGCTTATTCGTATATGTTTCGGATTTTCCGAAATTAAAATGTTCATAAAATTAGATCAGAAATTATCTGCGACAGAGAGCCCATAGTTCGATATATTTGTTGAAAACAGTTTCAATCAAAAATCATAAATTTTTCAAGAAATCAAAGTGATATTTGAATAATCATGATCAATGTGATTGTCTGGTTAGTTGTGATTTACATAAACTTGCCAAAAATCTATTCTAAAGAAGAAGCTACCAAAATTTCTGTCAATAAATCCAAAATCTTATAGAAAGCTGGAAATCTCGGAAACGTGGCAACGCTGGATCGAAAACTACCGATGAGGGCCGACAGAGTGGGGGCGGTTGAATCATGCTGATAACACTCTCCGATTCAGTTTTCGGCTGGCTGGCAGTGATAGCGGACGTGAAGTTTCATTACGGTACTCGATGAATCACTGCACTGTCATATGACGTCACAACATGGCGGTCATCAGCTGATTGTTTTTTTGAGGTTTTCACTGGTTGATTGTGATTTTTATAAACTTTATTGACATTGAGTGATCCTGTTATTTTATTATAATTGTAATACTTTTTGATTTGAGGAATCGAATAATTTTGCTAATAATTTCAGTAGACGTCACAACATGGTGATCACCAGATAATATTATATTTTGTACTTGGTTCTGGTTAATTGTGATCTTTATAAATTTTTCAGGCATTTAATGATCTTATTATTTGATTATATATTGTAATATTCCTCTTTCATTTGAAAAATCGAATAATTTTGCTAATGACATCAGGTTACGTCACAACATGGCGGTCACCAGCTGATTGCGTATTGTGGTTGTTTCTGGTTAGTTGTGATTTACATAAACTTGCCAATAATCTATTCTAAAGAAGAAGCTACCAAAATTTTGTTAAGAAACGTAAAATCTAATAGAAAAGTAGAAATCTTCCAAACGTGACAACGCTGGATCGAAAACTACCGATGAGGGCCGACAGAGTGGGGGCGGTTGAATCATGCTGATAACACTCTTCCATTCAGTTTTCGCCTCTTCGGCTGGCTGGCAGTGATAGCGGATGTGAAGTTTTATTACGGTAATCGATGAATCACTGCACTGTCATCTGACGTCACAACATGGCGGTCATCAGCTGATTGTTTTTTTGTGGTTTTCACTGGTTGATTGTGATTTTTATAGACTTTATAGACGTTGAGTGATCCTGTTATTTTATTATAATTGTAATACTTTTAGATTTGAGGAATCGAATAATTTTGCTAATAATTTCAGTTGACGTCACAACATGGTGGTCACCAGATAATATTATATTTTGTACTTGGTTCTGGTTAATTGTGATCTTTATAAATTTTTCAGGCATTAAGTAATCTTATTATTTGATTATATATTGTAATATTCCTTTTTTTTGCTAATGACATCAGGTGACGTCACAACATGTCGGTCACCAGCTGATTGTGTATTGTGGTTGCTTCTAGTTAGTTGTGATTTACATAAACTTGCCAAAAATCTATTATAAAGAAGATGCTACCAAAATTTTGTTAAGAAACGTGAAATCTAATAGAAAAGTTTAAATCTACCAAACGTGACAACGCTGGATCGAAAACTACCGATGAGAGCCGACAGAGTGGGGGCGATTAAATCATGATGATAACACTCTCCGATTCAGTTTTCGGCTGGCTGGCAGAGATAGCGGACGTGAAGTTTTATTCCGGTACTCGATGAGTCACTGCAATGTCATATGACATCACAACATGGCGGTCATCAGCTGATTGTTTTTTTGTGGTTTTCACTGTTTTATTGTGATTTTTATAGACAGGGTGATCCTATGTTTTAGTCATAATATTTTGTAATCATATTTAACATGTTATTTGTTCCACATTATCACTTTACGAAATAAGTACATATTGATGTACGTATCGTTCTACACGACTTTATTATTTACCAATCGCATTATCATCGCAATTTTATTTACTTATGTTCCTAAATGTAGTGTGTAGTATAATAAAGTTCTATTTATTTATTTATTTATTATTTTATTATATATTGTAATACTCCTTTTTCATTTGAGGAATCGAATTATTCTGCTAATAATTTCAGTTGACTTTACAACATGGTGGTCACCAGATAATATTGTATTTTGTACTTGGTTCTCGTTAATTGTGATCTTTATAAATTTTTCAGGCATTTAGTGATCTTATTATTTGATTATATATTGTAATATTCCTTTTTCATTTGAAAAATCGAATAATTTTGCTAATGATATAAGGTGACGTCACAACATGGCGGTCACCAGCTGATTGTGTATTGTGGTTGCTTCTAGTTAGTTGTGATTTACATAAACTTGCCAAAAATCTATTCTAAAGAAGATGCTACCAAAATTTGGTTAAGAAACGTGAAATCTAATAGAAAAGTTGAAATTTACCAAACGTGACAACGCTGGATCGAAAACTACCGATGAGAGCCGACAGAGTGGGGGCGTTTAAATCATGCTGATAACACACTCTGATTCAGTTTTCGGCTGGCTGGCAGAGATAGTGGAAGTGAAGTTTTATTCCGGTACTCGATGAGTCACTGTAATGTCATATGACGTCACAACATGGCGGTCATCAGCTGATTGTTTTTTTGTGGTTTTCACTGGTTGATTGTGATTTTTATAAACTTCATTGACTTTGAGTGATCCTGTTATTTTATTATAATTGTAATAAGGCTTTTTCATTTGAGAAATCGAATAATTTTGCTAATAATTTCAGTTGACGTCACAACATGGTGATCACCAGATAATATTGTATTTTGTACATGGTTCTGGTTATTTGTGATCTTTATGAATTTTTCAGGCATTTTGTGATCTTATTATTTGATTATATATTGTAATATTTCTTTTTCATTTGAAAAATCGGACAAAAATTTGTTAAGAAACGTAAAATCTAACAGAAAAGTTGAAATCTTCCAAACGTGACAACGCTGGATCGAAAACTACCGATGAGGGCCGACAAAGTGGGGGCGGTTGAATCATGCTGATAACACTCTACGATTCAGTTTTCGGCTGGCTGGCAGAGATAGCGGACGTGAAGTTTTATTCCGGTACTCGATGAGTCACTGCAATGTCATATGACGTCACAACATGGCGGTCATCAGCTGATTGTTTTTTTGTGGTTTTCACTGTTTTATTGTGATTTTTATAGACAGAGTGATACTGTTATTTTATTATAATTGTAATACACCTTTTTGATTTAAGGAATCGAATAATTTTGCTAATAATTTCAGTTGACGTTACAACATGGTGGTCACCAGATAATATTGTATTTTGTACTTGGTTCTGGTTAACTGTGATCTTTATAAATTTTTCAGGAATTTAGTGATCTTATTATTTGATTATATATTGTAATATTCTTTTTTCATTTGAAAAATCGAATAATTTTGCTAATGACATCAGGTGACGTCACAACATGGCGGTCACCAGTTGATTGTGTATTGTGGTTGCTTCTAGTTAGTTGTGATTAACTTAAACTTGCCAGAAATCTATTCTAAAGAAGAAGCTACCACAATTTTGTTAAGAAACGTAAAATCTAATAGAAAAGTTGAAATCTTCCAAACGTGACAACGCTGCATCGAAAACTACCGATGAGGGCCGACAGATTGGGGGCGGTTGAATCATGCTCATAACACTCTCCGATTCAGTTTTCGGCTGGCTGGCAGAGGTAGCGGACGTAAAGTTTTATTACGGTACTCGATGAATCACTGCACTGTCATATGACGTCACAACATGGTGGTCATCAGATAATATTGTATTATGTACTTGGTTCTGGTTAATTGTGATTTTTATAGTTTTTTCAGGCATTTAGTGATCTTATTATTTGATTATTTATTGTAATATTCCTATTTCATTTGAGAAATCGAACAATTTTGCTAATGACATCAGGTTACGTCACAACATGGCGGTCACCAGCTGATTGCGTATTGTGGTTGTTTCTGGTTAGTTGTGATTTACATAAACTTGCCAAAAATCTATTCTAAAGAAGAAGCTACCAATATTTTGTTAAGAAACGTAAAATCTAATAGAAAAGTAGAAATCTTCCAAACGTGACAACGCTGGATCGAAAACTACCGATGATTGCCGACAGAGTGGGGGCGGTTGAATCATGCTGATAACACTCTTCGATTCAGTTTTCGACTCTTCGGCTGGCTGGCAGAGATAGCGGATGTGAAGTTTTATTACGGTAATCGATGAATCACTGCACTGTCATCTGACGTCACAACATGGCGGTCATCAGATGATTGTTTTTTGTGGTTTTCACTGGTTGATTGTGATTTTTATAGACTTTATAGACATTGAGTGATCCTGTTATTTTATTATAATTGTAATACTTTTAGCTTTGAGGAATCGAATAATTTTGCTAATAATTTCAGTTGACGTCACAACATGGTGGTCACCAGATAATATTATATTTTGTACTTGGTTCTGGTTAATTGTGATCTTTATAAATTTTTCAGGCATTTAATGATCTTATTATTTGATTATATATTGTAATATTCCTCTTTCATTTGAAAAATCGAATAATTTTGCTAATGACATCAGGTGACGTCACAACATGGCGGTCACCAGCTGATTGTGTATTGTGGTTGCTTCTAGTTAGTTGTGATTTACATAAACTTGCCAAAATTCTATTATAAAGAAGATGCTACCAAAATTTTGTTAAGAAACGTGAAATCTAATAGAAAAGTTTAAATCTACCAAACGTGACAACGCTGGATCGAAAACTACCGATGAGAGCCGACAGAGTGGGGGCGATTAAATCATGATGATAACACTCTCCGATTCAGTTTTCGGCTGGCTGGCAGAGATAGCGGACGTGAAGTTTTATTCCGGTACTCGATGAGTCACTGCAATGTCATATGACATCACAACATGGCGGTCATCAGCTGATTGTTTTTTTGTGGTTTTCACTGTTTTATTGTGATTTTTATAGACAGAGTGATCCTATGTTTTAGCCATAATATTTTGTAATCATATTTAACATGTTATTTGTTCCACATTATCACTTTATGAAATAAGTACATATTGATGTACTTATCGTTCTACACGACTTTATTATTTACCAATCGCATTATTATCGCAATTTTATTTACTTATGTTCCTAAATGTAGTGTGCAGTATAATAAAGTTCTATTTATTTATTTATTTATTATTTTATTATATATTGTAATACTCCTTTTTCATTTGAGGAATCGAATTATTCTGCTAATAATTTCAGTTGACTTTACAACATGGTGGTCACCAGATAATATTGTATTTTGTACTTGGTTCTCGTTAATTGTGATCTTTATAAATTTTTCAGGCATTTAGTGATCTTATTATTTGATTATATATTGTAATATTCCTTTTTCATTTGAAAAATCGAATAATTTTGCTAATGATATAAGGTGACGTCACAACATGGCGGTCACCAGCTGATTGTGTATTGTGGTTGCTTCTAGTTAGTTGTGATTTACATAAACTTGCCAAAAATCTATTCTAAAGAAGATGCTACCAAAATTTGGTTAAGAAACGTGAAATCTAATAGAAAAGTTGAAATTTACCAAACGTGACAACGCTGGATCGAAAACTACCGATGAGAGCCGACAGAGTGGGGGCGTTTAAATCATGCTGATAACACACTCCGATTCAGGTTTCGGCTGGCTGGCAGAGATAGTGGAAGTGAAGTTTTATTCCGGTACTCGATGAGTCACTGTAATGTCATACGACGTCACAACATGGCGGTCATCAGCTGATTGTTTTTTTGTGGTTTTCACTGGTTGATTGTGATTTTTATAAACTTCATTGACTTTGAGTGATCCTGTTATTTTATTATAATTGTAATAAGCCTTTTTCATTTGAGAAATCGAATAATTTTGCTAATAATTTCAGTTGACGTCACAACATGGTGATCACCAGATAATATTGTATTCTGTACATGGTTCTGGTTATTTATGATCTTTATGAATTTTTCAGGCATTTAGTGATTTGATTATATATTGTAATATTTCTTTTTCATTTGAAAAATCGGACAAAAATTTGTTAAGAAACGTAAAATCTAACAGAAAAGTTGAAATCTTCCAAACGTGACAACGCTGGATCGAAAACTACCGATGAGGGCCGACAGAGTGGGGGCGGTTGAATCATGCTCATTACACTCTCCGATTCAGTTTTCGGCTGGCTGGCAGAGATAGCGGACGTGAAGTTTTATTCCGGTACTCGATGAGTCACTGCAATGTCATATGACGTCACAACATGGCGGTCATCAGCTGATTGTTTTTTTGTGGTTTTCACTGTTTTATTGTGATTTTTATAGACAGAGTAATACTGTTATTTTATTATAATTGTAATACACCTTTTTGATTTAAGGAATCGAATAATTTTGCTAATAATTTCAGTTGACGTTACAACATGGTGGTCACCAGATGATATTGTATTTTGTACTTGGTTCTGGTTAACTGTGATCTTTATAAATTTTTCAGGAATTTAGTGATCTTATTATTTGATTATATATTATAATATTCTTTTTTCATTTGAAAAATCGAATAATTTTGCTAATGACATCAGGTGACGTCACAACATGGCGGTCACCAGTTGATTGTGTATTGTGGTTGCTTCTAGTTAGTTGTGATTAACTTAAACTTGCCAGAAATCTATTCTAAAGAAGAAGCTACCACAATTTTGTTAAGAAACGTAAAATCTAATAGAAAAGTTGAAATCTTCCAAACGTGACAACGCTGCATCGAAAACTACCGATGAGGGCCGACAGATTGGGGGCGGTTGAATCATGCTCATAACACTCTCCGATTCAGTTTTCGGCTGGCTGGCAGAGGTAGCGGACGTAAAGTTTTATTACGGTACTCGATGAATCACTGCACTGTCATATGACGTCACAACATGGCGGTCATCAGCTGATTGTTTTTTAGTGGTTTTCACTGGTTGATTGTGATTTTTATAAACTTTATTGACTTTGAGTGATCCTGTTATTTTATTATAATTGTAATACTCCTTTTTCATTTGAGAAATCGAATAATTTTGCTAATGACATCAGGTGACGTCACAACATGGCGGTCACCAGTTGATTGTGTATTGTGGTTGCTTCTAGTTGTGAAGCTACCAAAATTTTGTTAAGAAAAGTGAAATCTAATAGAAAAGTTGAAATCTACCAAACGTGACAACGCTGGATCGAAAACTACCGATGAGAGCCGACAGAGTGGGGGCGGTTAAATCATGCTGATAACACACTCCGATTCAGTTTTCGGCTGGCTGGCAGAGATAGCGGACGTGAAGTTTTATTCCGGTACTCGATGAGTCACTGCAATGTCATATGACGTCACAACATGGCGGTCATCAGCTGATTGTTTTTTTTTGTGGTTTTCACTAATTGATTGTGATTTTTATAAACTTTATAGACATTGAGTGATTTTGTTATTTCATTATAATTGTAATACTTCTTTTTAATTTGAGGAATCGAATAATTTTGAAGAACATTTCAGTTGACGCCAACTTTGTGGGCACCAGCTGATTGTTTTTTGTGGTCGGTTTTGGTCATTTGTGATTTTAACAAGCATCAAAAACTCTAACTGGTCCTATAATTTTATAAGATATTGTAATACTCCTTTATCATTTGAGACATCGAATGATTTCAGGTATAATCAAGAAGCCTGGAATTTCCTCAATACCAACCAAATTAATTTGGCTGAATGTAAATTGTAATTTTATTTTTTTTAATCTGAAGAGTAATTGATAAACCTAACTTTCCACTCCTCAACTAATACCCCATTGCCAAATCCTTTCCCGACAGGGGCGCTCACACCTTCTCGTGGTCCCTGTTGAGCGATAACAGTTCAAACCTGAGAAAAACAAGTTTTATTGATTCATTACGATAGGAAGGAACTATTATCGGCCAAGTGAGCACCAATGTATTGTAGATTAAGACATTTTTCGATGTACAACCCAATATTTGTGAACTACACTATTCCTATACTTTCAATCTTATCGTGAATAATTGAAAAGAATCACCCCATTGTGGTATTTCAAATAGCCCCACTAACAAACTAACATACTAAACTACCTCGATAACACCCCTATTTGAATGCTAACAATGGATTGTGTATTTTCTCGGCGTGATCAAAGGACCCAATCAAGTATAGGAACAGTGAGGCTAATATGGGTTTCTTTCTCCATCATTTGTTAAATGTGTGTGAACAACTTTTTTTCTCATCAATTATTTCAGATCTAACTTTGGGAACATTACAGATTTTTTTTTCGTGAGATTATACTTTGTACTTTTTTTATATTGACACGTTTTATCTCCTACACCTAATTTCATGTGATAATCATGTTATTTGTGACATTTGATGCAAACGCAATATTTTCTGTATTATTCATGATTTCATTTTATTGCTTCTTGTGTTATTCACCATATTGATATGTTCTACACGTGAAAGGTTATTTTTGTAGGAACTCATGGAGGATATTTATCTATCTGCAAAGAGGAGTTTTGGCACAATAGGCTAGTAAGAAACAATCATATACAATACGTATTTACAGTCATGTGGGTTCGAGAAGCCTGGAATGTCCTAACATCTTGGTTTCCAAACATATTTCTAATTTTCAGTTACTTATAGTCACAACTCTCAATTAGGATAGAAAGGGACGAGAGAAGAAATTGGGTTGGAGAATTCTGGTACCAAACGGATGAAGAATGAAATGGGGAAACTGTTTGGAACGAAATCCCTCAATGGGAATCGACAGGGGCATATTCTCCGTGTGGCAAACTCCGCTTCATTCGATATACCGTCTACATCGGTGGTAAGGGCTGTAGCTCAGCTACGGTAAGATGAACCCTGCCTCGAGCACAGTGGCTGATATGCTCACCCGTAGAGGCATATATATACGGGAGCCCGATCATCGATGACGGTTTCGCGTGGAGCAGAACTAATCACACGGAATAGTTGCTCCAATAGAAACTCATTCAGGAATCTGGTTTCGACTTCCAACAGCATATCCATTCTATTCTTGTTTCGTTTTGTATTCAGTATGGTCAGGTCAAATTTTTGCTCTCGTTCCTAGAAATCTGAATTGACACCGCTTCGGGTCAGGTGAGATCAAAAAGCCTATAATTTTCTTATCACTCACAAGCCTCTATGCCACTAGCTTCCTGGACAGAAGGTGAAAACCCACAACAGGTGATGAACGTTTCATTATATGATGTGAATTCGAGTATCATGGTATATTATGTCATTTTATTTTTGTTCTTCAGTTTATTTTCCATAGAGTTCTTGATATACTTGTATCCAATTATTTATAATTACAGCATTGTATGTGAATAAATTAATATTTTTATTTTATCTTGAACTCGAATTCTTTGATATGTGTAGAATTCGATTTCAAGACATTTTCTGTACATAACATGTCACTTCTACACTAACATCCTTCTCCCACCTTCCCGACAGGGGCGCTCACACCTTCTCGTGGTCCCTGTTGAGCGATAACAGTTCAAACCTAAGAAAAACAAGTTTTATTGATTCATTACGATAGGAAGGAACTATTATCGGCCAAGTGAGCACCAATGTATTGTAGATTAAGACATTTTTCCATGTACCACCCAATATTTGTTCCTATACTTTCAATCTTATCGTGAATAATTGAAAAGAATCACCCTATTGTCGTATTTCAAATAGCCCCACTAACAAACTAACATACTAAACTACCTCGACAACACCCCTATTTGAATGCTAACAATGGGTTGTGTATTTTCTCGGCGTGATCAAAGGATTCAATCAAGTATAGGAACAGTGAGGCTAATATGGGTTTCTTTCTCCATCATTTGTTAATTGTGTGTGAACAACTTTTTTTCTTATCAATTATTTCAGATCTAACTTTGGGAACATTACAGATTTTTTTTCATGTGATTATATTTTGTACTTTTTTTATATTGACACGTTTTATCTTCTACACCCAATTTCATGTGATAACCATGTTATTTGTGACCTTTGATGCAAACGCAATATTTTCTGTATTATTCATGATTTTATTTTATTGCTTCTTGTGTTATTCACCATATTGATATGTTCTACACGTGAAAAGTTATTTTTCTAGGAACTCATGGAGGATATTTATCTATCTGCAAAGAGGAGTTTTGGCACAATAGGCTAGTAAGAAACAATCATATACAATACGTATTTACAGTCATGTGGGTTCGAGAAGCCCGGAATGCCCTAACATCTTGGTTTCCAAACATATTTCTAATTTTCAGGTACTTATAGTCACAACTCTCAATTAGGATAGAAAGGGAAGAGAGAAAAAATTGGTTTGGAGAATTCTGGTACTTTCAAACGGATGAAGAAAGAAATGGGGAAACTATTTGGAACGAAATCCCTCAATGGGAATCGACGGGGGCATATTCTCCGTGTGGCAAACTCCGCTTCTTTCGATATACCGTCTACATCGGTGGTAAGGGCTGTAGCTCAGCTACGGTAAGATGAACCCTGCCTCGAGCACAGTGGCTGACATGCTCACCCGTAGAGGCCTATATATACGGGAGCCCGATCATCGATGACGGTTTCGCGTGGAGCAGAACTAATCACACGGAATAGTTGCTCCAATAGAAACTCATTCAGGAATCCGGTTTCGACTTCCAACAGCATATCCATTCTATTCTTGTTTCGTTTTGTATTCAGTATGGTCAGGTCCAATTTTTGCTCTCGTTCCTATAAATCTGAATTGACACCGCTTCGGGTCAGGTGAGATCAAAAAGCCTATAATTTTCTTATCACTCACAAGCCACTATGCGACTAGCTTCCTGGACAGACCGTGAAAACCACAACAGGTGATGAACGTTTCATTATATGACGTGCATTCGAGTATCATGGTATATTATTTCATTTTACTTTTGTTCTTCAGTTTATTTTCCATAGAGTTCTTGATATACTTTTATACAATTTTTTATAATTATAGCATTGTATGTGAATAAATTAATATTTTCATTTCATCTTGAACTCGAATTCTTTGATATGTCTAGAATTCGATTTCATGACATTTTCTGAACATAACATGTCACTTCTACACTAACATCCTTGTCCCACCTTCCCGACAGGGGCGCTCACACCTTCTCGTGGTCCCTGTTGAGCGATAACAGTTCAAACCTAAGAAAAACAAGTTTTATTGATTCATTACGATAGGAAGGAACTATTATCGGCCAAGTGAGCACCAACGTATTGTAGATTATGACATTTTTCGAAGTACAACCCAATATTTGTGAACTACGCTATTCCTATACTTTCAATCTTATCGTGAATAACTGAAAAGAATTACCCCATTGTGGTTTTTCAAATAGCCCCACTAACAAACTAACATACTAAACTACCTCGACAACACCCCTATTTGAATGCTAACAATGGGTTGTGTATTTTCTCGGCGTGATCAAAGGATTCAATCAAGTATAGGAACAGTGAGGCTAATATGGGTTTCTTTCTCCATCATTTGTTAATTGTGTGTGAACAACTTTTTTCTTATCAATTATTTCAGATCCAACTTTGGGAACATTACAGATTTTTTTTCATGTGATTATATTTTGTACTTTTTTTATATTGACACGTTTTATCTTCTACACCTAATTTCATGTGATAACCATGTTATTTGTGACCTTTGATGCAAACGCAATATTTTCTGTATTATTCATGATTTTATTTTATTGCTTCTTGTGTTATTCACCATATTGATATGTTCTACACGTGAAAAGTTATTTTTCTAGGAACTCATGGAGGATATTTATCTATCTGCAAAGAGGAGTTTTGGCACAATAGGCTAGTAAGAAACAATCATATACAATACGTATTTACAGTCATGTGGGTTCGAGAAGCCCGGAATGCCCTAACATCTTGGTTTCCAAACATATTTCTAATTTTCAGTTACTTATAGTCACAACTCTCAATTAGGATAGAAAGGGACGAGAGAAAAAATTGGTTTGGAGAATTCTGGTACTTTCAAACGGATGAAGAATGAAATGGGGAAACTGTTTGGAACGAAATCCCTCAGTGGGAATCGACGGGGGCATATTCTCCGTGTGGCAAACTCCGCTTCAATCGATATACCGTCTACATCGGTGGTAAGGGCTGTAGCTCAGCTACGGTAAGATGAACCCTGCCTCGAGCACAGTGGCTGACATGCTCACCCGTAGAGGCCTATATATACGGGAGCCCGATCATCGATGACGGTTTCGCGTGGAGCAGAACTAATCACACGGAATTGTTGCTTCAATAGAAACTCATTCAGGAATCCGGTTTCGACTTCCAACAGCATATCCATTCTATTCTTGTTTCGTTTTGTATTCAGTATGGTCAGGTCCAATTTTTGCTCTCGTTCCTAGAAATCTGAATTGACACCGCTTCGGGTCAGGTGAGATCAAAAAGCCTATAATTTTCTTATCACTCACAAGCCACTATGCGACTAGCTTCCTGGACAGACCGTGAAAACCACAACAGGTGATGAACGTTACATTATATGACGTGAATTCGAGTATCATGGTATATTATTTCATTTTACTTTTGTTCTTCAGTTCATTTTCCATAGAGTTCTTGATATGCTTTTATACAATTTTTTATAATTATAGCATTGTATGTGAATAAATTAATATTTTTATTTTATTTCGAACTCGAATTCATTGATATGTGTAGAATTCGATTTCATGACATTTTCTGAACATAACATGTCACTTCTACTCTAACATCCTTGTCCCACCTTCCCGACAGGGGCGCTCACACCTTCTCGTGGTCCCTGTTGAGCGATAACAGTTCAAACCTAAGAAAAACAAGTTTTATTGATTCATTACGACAGGAAGGAACTATTATCGGCCAAGTGAGCACCAATGTATTGTAGATTATGACATTTTTCGATGTACAACCCAATATTTGTGAACTACCCTATTCCTATACTTTCAATCTTATCGTGAATAACTGAAAAGAATCACCCCATTGTGGTATTTCAAATAGCCCCACTAATAAACTAACATACTAAACTACCTCGACAACACCCCTATTTGAATGCTAACAATGGGTTGTGTATTTTCTCGGCGTGATCAAAGGATTCAATCAAGTATAGGAACAGTGAGGCTAATATGGGATTCTTTCTCCATCATTTGTTAATTGTGTTTGAACAACTTTTTTTCTTATCAATTATTTCAGATCTAACTTTGGGAACATTACAGATTTTTTTTCATGTGATTATATTTTGTACTTTTTTTTATATTGACACGTTTTATCTTCTACACCTAATTTCATGTGATAACCATGTTATTTGTGACCTTTGATGCAAACGCAATATTTTCTGTATTATTCATGATTTTATTTTATTGCTTCTTGTGTTATTCACCATATTGATATGTTCTACACGTGAAAAGTTATTTTTCTAGGAACTCATGGAGGATATTTATCTATCTGCAAAGAGGAGTTTTGGCACAATAGGCTAGTAAGAAACAATAATATACAATACGTATTTACAGTCATGTGGGTTCGAGAAGCCCGGAATGCCCTAACATCTTGGTTTCCAAACATATTTCTAATTTTCAGTTACTTATAGTCACAACTCTCAATTAGGATAGAAAGGAACGAGAGAAAAAATTGGTTTGGAGAATTCTGGTACTTTCAAACGGATGAAGAATGAAATGGGGAAACTGTTTGGAACGAAATCCCTCAATGGGAATCGACGGGGGCATATTCTCCGTGTGGCAAACTCCGCTTCATTCGATATACCGTCTACATCGGTGGTAAGGGCTGTAGCTCAGCTACGGTAAGATGAACCCTGCCTCGAGCACAGTGGCTGACATGCTCACCCGTAGAGGCCTATATATACGGGAGCCCGATCATCGATGACGGTTTCGCGTGGAGCAGAACTAATCACACGGAATAGTTGCTTCAATAGAAACTCATTCAGGAATCCGGTTTCGACTTCCAACAGCATATCCATTCTATTCTTGTTTCGTTTCGTATTCAGTATGGTCAGGTCCAATTTTTGCTCTCGTTCCTAGAAATCTGAATTGACACCGCTTCGGGTCAGGTGAGATCAAAAAGCCTATAATTTTCTAATCACTCACAAGCCACTATGCCACTAGCATCCTGGACAAAACGTGAAAACCAACAACAGGTGATGAAAGTTTCATTGAATGACGTGAATTTGAGTATCATCGTATATTATGTCATTTTATTTTTGTTCTTCAGTTTATTTTCCATAGAGTTCTTGATATACTTGTATCCAATTTTTTATAATTACAGCATTGTATGTGAATAAATTAATATTTTTATTTTATCTTGAATTCGAATTCTTTGATATGTGTAGAATTCGATTTCATGACATTTTCTGAACATAACATGTCACTTCTACACTAACATCCTTGTCCCACCTTCCCGACAGGGGAGCTCACACCTTCTCGTGGTCCCTGTTGAGCGATAACAGTTCAAACCAAAGAAAAACAAGTTTTATTGATTCATTACGATAGGAAAAAACTATTATCGGCCAAGTGAGCACCAATGTATTGTAGATTAAGACATTTTTCCATGTACAACCCAATATTTGTGAACTACGCTATTCCTATACTTTCAATCTTATCGTGAATAACTGAAAAGAATCACCCCATTGTGGTATTTCAAATAGCCCCTCTAACAAACTAACATACTAAGCTACCTCGATAACACCCCTATTTGAATGCTAACAATGGGTTGTGTATTTTATCGGCGTGATCATAGGATTCAATCAAGTATAGGATCAGTGAGGCAAATATGGGTTTCTTTCTCCATCATTTGTTTATTGTGTGTGAACAACTTTTTTTCTTATCAATTATTTCAGATCTAACTTTGGGAACATTACAGATTTTTTTTTCGTGTGATTATATTTTGTACTTTTTTTATATTGACACGTTTTATCTCCTACACATAATTTCATGTGATAACCATGTTATTTGTGACCTTTGATGCAAACGCAATATTTTCTTTATTATTCATGCTTTCTTTTTATTGCTTCTTGTGTTATTCACCATATTGATATGTTTTACACGTGAAAGGTTATTTTTCTAGGAACTCATGGAGGATATTTATCTATCTGCAAAGAGGAGTTTTGGCACAATAGGCTAGTAAGAAACAATCATATATAATACGTATTTACAGTCATGTGGGTTCGAGAAGCCTGGAATGTCCTAACATCTTGGTTTCCAAACATATTCTAATTTTCAGTTACTTATAGTCACAACTCTCAATTAGGACAGAAAGGGACGAGAGAAAAAATTGGTTTGGAGAATTCTGGTACCAAACGGATGAAGAATGAAATGGGGAAACTGTTTGGAACGAAATCCCTCAATGGGAATCGACGGGGGCATATTCTCCGTGTGGCAAACTCCGCTTCTTTCGATATACCGTCTACATCGGTGGTAAGGGCTGTAGCTCAGCTACGGTAAGATGAACCCTGCCTCGAGCACAGTGGCTGACATGCTCACCCGTAGAGGCCTATATATACGGGAGCCCGATCATCGATGACGGTTTCGCGTGGAGCAGAACTAATCACACGGAATAGTTGCTCCAATAGAAACTCATTCAGGAATCCGGTTTCGACTTCCAACAGCATATCCATTCTATTCTTGTTTCGTTTTGTATTCAGTATGGTCAGGTCCAATTTTTGCTCTCGTTCCTAGAAATCTGAATTGACACCGCTTCGGGTCAGGTGAGATCAAAAAGCCTATAATTTTCTTATCATTCACAAGCCACCATGCGACTAGCTTCCTGGACAGAACGTGAAAACCTACAACAGGTGATGAACGTTACATTATATGACGTGCATTCGAGTATCATGGTATATTATTTCATTTTACTTTTGTTCTTCAGTTTATTTTCCATAGAGTTCTTGATATACTTTTATACAATTTTTTATAATTATAGCATTGTATGTGAATAAATTAATATTTTCATTTCATCTTGAACTCGAATTCTTTGATATGTGTAGAATTCGATTTCATGACATTTTCTGAACATAACATGTCACTTCTACACTAACATCCTTGTCCCACCTTCCCGACAGGGGCGCTCACACCTTCTCGTGGTCCCTGTTGAGCGATAACAGTTCAAACCTAAGAAAAACAAGTTTTATTGATTCATTACGATAGGAAGGAACTATTATCGGCCAAGTGAGCACCAACGTATTGTAGATTATGACATTTTTCGAAGTACAACCCAATATTTGTGAACTACGCTATTCCTATACTTTCAATCTTATCGTGAATAACTGAAAAAAATCACCCCATTGTGGTTTTTCAAATAGCCCCACTAACAAACTAACATACTAAACTACCTCGACAACACCCCTATTTGAATGCTAACAATGGGTTGTGTATTTTCTCGGCGTGATCAAAGGATTCAATCAAGTATAGGAACAGTGAGGCTAATATGGGTTTCTTTCTCCATCATTTGTTAATTATGTGTGAACAACTTTTTTTCTTATTAATTATTTCAGATCTAACTTTGGGAACATTACAGATTTTTTTTTCATGTGATTATATTTTGTACTTTTTTATATTGACACGTTTTATCTTCTACACCTAATTTCATGTGATAACCATGTTATTTGTGACCTTTGATGCAAACGCAATATTTTCTGTATTATTCATGATTTTATTTTATTGCTTCTTGTGTTATTCACCATATTGATATGTTTTACACGTGAAAGGTTATTTTTCTAGGAACTCATGGAGGATATTTATCTATCTGCAAAGTGGAGTTTTGGCACAATAGGCTAGTAAGAAACAATCATATACAATACGTATTTACAGTCATGTGGTTTCGAGAAGCCTGGAATGTCCTAACATCTTGGTTTCCAAACATATTTCTAATTTTCAGTTACTTATAGTCACAACTCTCAATTAGGATAGAAAGGGGCGAGAGAAAAAATTGGTTTGGAGAATTCTGGTACCAAACGGATGAAGAATGAAATGGGGAAACTGTTTGGAACGAAATCCCTCAATGGGAATCGACGGGAGCATATTCTCCGTGTGGCAAACTCCGCTTCATTCGATATACCGTCTACATCGGTGGTAAGGGCTGTAGCTCAGCTATGGTAAGATGAACCCCGCCTCGAGCACAGTGGCTGACATGCTCACCCGTAGAGGCCTATATATAGGGGAGCCCGATCATCGATGACGGTTTCGCGTGGAGCAGAACTAATCACACGGAATAGTTGCTACAATAGAAACTCATTCAGGAATCCGGTTTCGTCTTCCAACAGCATGTCCATTCTATTTTTGTTTCGTTTCGTATTCAGTATGGTGGTCCAGTCCAATTTTTGCTCTCGTTCCTAGAAATCTGAATTGACACCGCTTCGGGTCAGGTGAGATAAAAAGCCTTTAATTTTCTTATCACTCACAAGCCACTAGCTTCCTGGACAGAACGTGAAAACCCACAACAGGTGATGAACGTTTCATTATATGATGTGAATTCGAGTATCATGGTATATTATGTCATTTTATTTTTGTTCTTCAGTTTATTTTCCATAGAGTTCTTGATATACTTGTATACAATTTTTTATAATTACAGCATTGTATGTGAATAAATTAATATTTTTATTTTATCTTGAATTCGAATTCTTTGATATGTGTAGAATTCGATTTCATGACATTTTCTGAACATAACATGTCACTTCTACACTAACATCCTTGTCCCACCTTCCCGACAGGGGCGCTCACACCTTCTCGTGGTCCCTGTTGAGCGATAACAGTTCAAACCTAAGAAAAACAAGTTTTATTGATTCATTACGATAGGAAGGAACTATTATCGGCCAAGTGAGCACCAATGTATTGTAGTTCAAGTCATTTTTCGATGTACAACCCAATATTTGTGAACTACTTTCTTCCTATACTTTCTATCTTATCGTGAATAACTGAAAAGAATCACCCCATTGTGGTATTTCAAATAGCCCCACTAACAAACTAACATACTAAACTACCTCGATAACACCCCTATTGGAATGCTAACAATGGGTTGTGTATTTTCTCGGCGTGATCAAAGGATTCAATCAAGTACAGGAATAGTGAGGCTAATATGGGTTTCTTTCTCCATCATTTGTTTTTTGTGTGTGTATGTTTCTTTTTTAAACTTCGATAACACAACTAGAGAGAAAATAAAATGGACGTTTTTCCTATAGGTGCGCAAAGAATGACAACCAATACGATATGAAAGATGCGTTAGCGATTCGAAAATGAGACAATCACTGAACAATCCTACTCTCTTTCTGACGATGCTTCTGCGTCTTCGGGATTCGTGTTCTGGATGTTCACGTGTTAGGGGCGCCCCTGTTTCAGAACGTCGGGTAGATGGGCACCCGACTCCAAAGGGCACCACACCAAAATATGCACAAATTATGTATGAAAGCGAAATAGCGAGTATAGTTCAAAAGTAGCGTAGGTGAAAAAGGAACAACTGAAAGCTTTTATCTTCATGGCGATAAATCGAGCACTGCTCGTTTTTGGTGGTCGTCCAGCCAAGAGGCTTTCTTTCGAGAGGAGCAAAAAAGACCGTTCATTGTCGTACTGGGTTCATCTGCTGAAGCGCATCTTACAGATTGGAAATCATAAAGTACTTTAACTTACGCGAACTTAACAGTGTGTGAAAAACTTTTTTTCTTATCAATTATTTCAGATCTAACTATCGGAACATTACATTACAGATTTTTTCTTTTCTTGTGATTATAGTTTGAACTTTTTTATATTGACACGTTTTATCTCCTACACCTAATTGAATGTGATAACCATGTTCCTATACTTTTTATGTTATCGTGAATAACTGTAAAGAAACAACCCCATTGTCATTATTCAAATAGTCCCACTAACAAACTAACATACTAAACTACCTCGATAACACCCCTATTTGAATGCTAACAATGGGTTTTGCATTTTCTCGGCGTGATCAAAGGATTCAATCAAGTATAGGAACAGTGAGACTAATATAGGTTTCATTCTCCACCATTTGTTCATTGTGTGTGAATAACTTATTTTTCATCAATTATTTCAGATCTAACTTTGGGAACATTACAGATTTTTTTTAACCCAATTTCCACCCTCTTAGACGGCCTGAAAAACTCAGGCATATCATTTTTCTAGTCAATTCGACCACAAGAGACAACATATTCGAAAATGGAAGGTGTACAAAGTCAATTTACCGAAATATAATAGTCTTTTTATGCTTTTCCACCCCTTTTCCACCCTTTAAAACTGGAAAACCGAGGCACCATGTTTTTTTACTGAGATGACCGCCGGAAAAAGCATATTCAATGATTAGAGGTACACAAAAAGTCCAGTATAGAAATTTAAAAAATCGATATTTTTTCTCCGTGTATCTTGTGGATGTGGATAACTCCACACCCGTAAGATACAGAGTTGACATCATCGTATACATTATGGTTATGAATAATGAATTTACCACGAAGCAGTTAATACTGCTTGTTTGTGGACGTATTCAACAAAGGTTCATATGTAAACTATGTGTAAAATATGTGATAAATATGTGATGAACCAGTATAAGGATATAAAAATATTCGTGCCTTCAAAAAAATTTTCGGAAATAATTTAAGCTCTTGTGATATTATAAGTGAAAATTAGTCAAAAATTACCAAGAACAGAATGTTTAATACTTTCATATTTAAATGGCCACGTTCCTTCCCCGTTTTTTCTGATTTCAGGGGCTGATATCTGAGGTTTTTTAAAGAAAGCAGCATGTAGGCGACTATATTGATAAAGGTCTTTATTTTCTTCAATTACATGAACGTAGATTTTAACTAATATAAGCACAACTCTCCGGGCTGAAACAAAACTGTCGAAGATCGAGGTAAGGTAATGATAAAGAGAAATAACAATATTCAAATAACAAACCGTTAGGAGTAATACAAAAAAAATATTTAAAAGAAAGACTAAAGAAATATATTTATTGGCAAAAGTTATCAGACAAATTGAGATTTGGTTTCCATTAGCAAGTAGTTTTAATTTTAGACCTGATTCCACAAAGACAGGTATTGTGTTCGCTTGTTTTTATGATTTTGTGAAAGAGACATGCAGAGTGTAGGCATCGTCTGTTTAACATTTTCAGCCAGGTAAGACCTCATAATTTCTGGCGCCTCCTGCTACCACGAATAAGCAGCACACACGAGTTTTGAATGACTTGTAGCCTCCTATAATCGTTAGCGTCGATACAGGGGCCAAAAACTACATCTCCGTAGGCGAGTTTAGATGGTACTAGAGCCTTGCATAATTTTTTTCAACGCCAAATGAGAGATAATAGAGATCATGAAAAAATTATTTTATGTTCAAATAAGTGTTTTTGATGTAAAACTTAACATGATGTTTAAATTGCAGTTGATCTCGAAAACCATGCCAAGGTTTGTCGCCTTGTTCAATGCTTTTCATCATTTGGACTAAATACTAGAAAAGAAGTCTTTTTACTGTTTATACTTGCGTGTTCTGAGGACCAAGTAACAATATTATTCAGATCATAATTAATTTCCTCTACTGCGTTCTGATTATTTTCAGGTATAAAAGAATAGCATAGATGAGTATCGTCAGCGTACAGGTAGATGTTATATCATTTCACCAATTTTCCCACACTGGCAGTGTATTAGGTAAAGAGGGTTGGCCTCAATATAGATCCCTGAGGTAAGCCCGAGGATATTTTGATAGAAGATACATCGTCATTCACTTTAACTCTTTGTGTTGTGTTAGGAAGGTGTTGACCAGGCCGAAAATATTGCGGAGGGGTGCCGTCTTGTTGAAATATCAGCTGATCCTCCAGATAATTTTGGTCATTTTCAATAATGTTCATTAACACTGGTTCGATTGTGGTTTCAAGCAGTTCTAGATACAATTCCTCTGTTGGATTGCCTTCAGAAAATAAAGGGCCAAAGATACGATCACTAAAAATACTAGCCCATACTTTTAATTTTTGGAGATGTTGCGTTTGTACCTCATGAAATTTGTGGGGATTAGAATAAGCCCAATATCGACAATTATGTCCATTAACTGTACCATTAAAAAAAAACGTACAATCATCACTGAAACAGATGTTCTGAACGACGCGACTATCAAAATCATCTTTATTTAAGGTGCATTTAGTCAACATCATTTTAAAATTGTGCTTAAATATATGTCAAAAGCGAAAGTTGAATCTGTTATATCAAATGGCGCCATTTATACAACAATGTTAAGTTTATGCTAAAAACCTTTGATGTTACCGTTATGTTTAAGGTAATGCTTGTGCTAAAATTGACTAAATCCACCCTTAGTTCTTGCGATAATTTAATTTTGTATATGTGAAATTTGTGGAGTTTTAAAATACGCTGAATACTGGTTTTTGAGACACCGGAAACAGTTGTAAGCTGTCTTATGGTTAATCGCAAAATGGTCCAAAATAGTTTCCTCATTTCTGTCTGGCGGTTCGATTGGCCGTTTTTTATTTGCTACCGATCCCGTTTCTCAGAATTTTGGAACCCATTCAGATACATACTACTCAACTCTCTCTGCAACTGTGTACACCGTCGTTTTTTTCTGGTTTAGGAGTACAATACCACACACGAGTGGAAATTACTTATGGCAATCAACTGAGACACAAATGTTATATTTGTGTGTTCTGTTGTGTTAGTATTTTTATTGGTACAGAAAAAAACTGAGCAAAAACATTCTCAGTAACGTAGCAAATGAATGGTAGATTGCACAAAATTCCAAGTGAGTTGTCCAGTGACGTACAACAATTTGTAGCTCTTATATCATATAGGTTCATTAAAACAAAAAAATCACAAATAGTTCAAAAAACTGTACACCAGTGTTTGGAGAATTGAACGGGCTTTCAAACTATGTGCCACTCTGCCCCTATTCAAATTTTAGTAGTTGATCACTTCACTGGTAGGCTGAAGTGAAGTTGCTGCAGGTAGGATAGCAAAATGTCTCCCTCGAAACTAAAATCAACCTGTCCCCCCATGTCAATTAAGTTTTCGATGGGCCACCCGGTATATTTTATGATCAAACATTTAGTCTTCTCTGGAGAAAGTATGATGGGACCTATCTAGCTCCTTTCACTGCACTCAAATTGACAATAAAGAGATATCTGGTACTATAGAATCATCAATTCACTCTCATAGTGAAGAAAACGTAAACATTGATACTAACCTATAAAGCCGAGTGAAGCCAATTTCACACACTCCAAAACTGACAATCAGCTGCACGAAAAACTACTCACGCACTCACACAATCACTCTAGTAAATACCTTTCCGGGAATAGGTAATTGTCACTTTTCCAGAAGCCGATAACATTAAAAAACAGATATAAAAATTTGACAGTGAGATTGTAAGACTTCACATCCTCTGTTGATGTGAACACGGTTTACTAGTGAAATGAGCATGAGAGAGTAATTCAAGGGCAACGTTGACTGCTTTGCCATCGGCGGATGGTGGGAATGATAAGCGATTTCTTGTGTAAGCTGCTCACAAGTAGAAAAGGATTCACGGGAGCTAGAAGAATCTCGAGAGAAATTCGTTTTTTTCTAACATCGTTTCCGAAACTCTACACTCAATGCAATCGATAAGCTTCAAACGGAACTACATCAGTTCGAATCATTTTACCAGGAAACTCCAATAATTTCCGACATTTTCGTGCACACTTTTTTTACCTATTTGTCGTTATCCTAGGTATTTCTCAAATATATCTTTCTAGCTCAGGAAAAAAGTGTTCTAATCAATCAATGAATGGTTGTTACGAATTTTTCAAAGGGTCTAAGATGTATTTTTTCCGAAATATTCTCACTCAAAAAACCGTTAAGTATTTAAAATATGTTTTTTTGTTAAAATCACCATATATTTCAAAGTTTTGTCGGTTAAACTCTTGGATTTTTCGTTATTTTATTGATTGGTGATATTTCAGTGAACGCCCAAAATTGCATATGTCTTCTATGTCTACTTTTTTGATTATAATCTGTAAAAGTGAATGCGCCACCGATTCTATTTGTCGAAGTATCGAAGCATCGATTACCTTTCAATTGTTACTTTCTCTTGTTGTGTTCAATATTCCAATAAAGAAGCCTAATCAAAATAAAACAAAATGAAACGTTACCCACTCTACTGAGATTGAATCATTCGAGAGGTCAAGAACACCTGCTTAGAGTTTTACTAACGTAATGTAGAACAGATCAGTGATCATACAAGGTTGAATGATTTTAATTTCGCAAATTACTTATTCTTGCATTCATGCATTTGTTAAATAAATTTCTAATTCTAACAAAAACTGGTTTTGTTGAGAAACGTCAATTTATGAATCTTCAATGGGGTGAATAAATTAAAATACCTGCGACTAGAAACAAGTAGTTCAAACAAGAAAATCATCACAGAATACAACAATAAAAGAATAAGTATGACATTATAGACATTTAAAATAATCCACGTATTCTTTGACAGCATAGAAGCAAAAAATTCAAATTTGGATGAACTAAGAAGTTTAAAATATCGGGTGGAGAATTTAAAAGGTTTAAATCTAGAGTGTTTTGAGTGATTTGTTCGAATTTTGAAACCATGTCTAGTATCATAATCATGAATAAAGTCTGATTACTTCAGCAAATGACGTTGACTTTCTATGAATTTCTATGAGAACGCTGAATAAAAATAATGAGAGTTGAGCGTTTTATAGCAATTTAAAAAATTTCGAAGTTCCTATTGAGTTCTCCATTTTGGAAAATTTTTTTGTCCAATTTGCTGTAAGTATTTACAAGATGGGAAGCTAAAAATTCATCATCATGAGAAGTTCTGTTAAATCACCACTTAAATTTGATGGAGCAATTTTGAACTACTGGGCACCATGATCGTACAAAGAAAGTTCAAAAACACCGCTTTTTATATTCAGATCTTCCAAATTGGTAAATATTAATATTTATATTTTTGAAAATGATTGTTGGGGTTAGATCGTCTTGAAGAAAAACCAGTATTTCTCAACAGGCCAACGTTTGCGGCAGTATATTTTGCCATCCTCAGGGCTCTGAAATATAAAGTTATAGACAAACCTACATGTATACAGTGTGTCCCACTTACCATGCTCACCATAGGTATCTTTTTAATTGTAAGAAATACGAGGTCGGTTAAATGACACCAAATGTGGAGTTTATCAAGGCCAACTATAATGTGAAAAAATATTTTGATAAAATCCATTCGTTTTTGTTTTATACGCAAATAACAGATTTTGATCATTTTCATGTCTCTTGCAACTGAATTTTGATCCATTTCTGGCGGTCCTAATGACTTGAAATTTGGCAGATGTTCATAATTCCGGTGACAATACACTATGGAATTTTTATTGAAATAAAAAATAAAACATGGCGGCTCCTCCAACATGGCGGAAGAGATTTGTGATTATGGTCCGATTCCATTCAAAATTGGTATGTGGGGGTTTTCGAGGTCGGAGATCTTGATTTTTTTGTTAAAATTTATAAATTCAAGATGGCGACTTCAAAATAGTTTTTGCTTTTGTATAAATGACGATAACTCCGTTGTTATCAACAAAAAACTATTACTTTGACATATCATCTGTGAGAGAAAAAAAAGTTATTCATAACTATGTCATAGTGAGCTATGACCTACATTTGAAAAATAAAAGTTGGTGCTGATATCTCAAATTCTAGAAGAGCTGGCATAAATTTCATATTTTTTTCGAAATCTCATTGAAAAACTACCATGAGAATGTGAAATTTCTATTCGAATATTTCCATAAATAAAGAACATGAAAATGATCAAAATCTGTTTTTTGCATATAAAACAAAAACGAATAGATTTTATCAAAATGTTTTTTCACATCATAGTTGGCCTTGATAAACTCCACATTTGGTGTCATTTAACCAGGGTTCGGAGGATATATATCCAGTGATATATATCATTTATTACTTGATATATATCTGATATATTCGATAATTTTATTTATTAAATTAAAAATGTTTTCCATCATTCTAAACATCCGAAAACATCTTGAAAGGACATTTTCTTCTTTCGGTTTGGTTCAATCGGATTTACGGAATCGCTTGAGAAACCAAAAGTTGACTGGTTTTTATGTTCAAGTGTATGAATCAAAATATAGATAAAAAGAAAACCAACCTTGACTGGGCATGGAAACCAGCCATATCTGAAGATTCTGACGTAATTGTCAATAATAGGTATGATATTCATATTAATATTTCATCTGATGAGGATATACCAATATCAATGTTGACATAATAATGTTAATAATGTTATTTAAAATTTAAAATCTATTTGTTTTCAGTTTTTATCTTTTTAATTAGAGTTATCAATGTTAGAAAAAGGTTTTGTTGTTTGGAAAAGGTTTTTCATTGTGTGTTTGTGTTGAAATAATAAAGTAATGTTAAAACATGTTTATTTTATTATTTATTTTTGTTTTTTCTTTTTAATTAGAGTTAGAATAAACCTTTTTGTTGTTAAGAATATAGGTTTTTGTTAATGTATTTGTGTTAAACAATAATTTGTGCTAGAAATAATGATGTTTCTTGATTAAATAATTAATTTTAAATATGATATATATATATATATATATATATATATATATATATATATATATATATATATATATATATGTATATATATGTATATGTATATAAAAGATACCTATGGTGAGCATGGTAAATGGGACACACTGTATAAATATACAATTCAGGAAAACATTCATTTGAATTTTTCAATATGAAATAGCGTGCAACCCTTTGTGTCTGATATAAACTAACTCAGCCAAACTCAGAAACCAGTCTGAAATTTTTGTTTATTTATTTTTTAAATATTTATAAGGTAGACTCACGTGAAGGGTTTTGGTTTTCCTTCGTCAAACTTCTATTAAATTTTAGTCGTGTCTTGTTATTTTATTTTTATGTTAAGTGTTATAATTTATTTTGACGAAGGAAAACCAAAATCCTTCTCGTGAGTCTAACTTATAAATATTAAACAATATTAAAACAACAACAACAATTAGTTAGTTTATTTCAGCCACAAACGTTTACACGTTATATTAAAATATTCAAATGGATTTTTTCGTAAATTTTACATTTATATAAATGGAAGTTTTGTCCATAATTTTATATTTTAGAGCCCTGAGAATGGCAAAATATACTGCCGAAACGTTGGCCTGTTGAAAAATACTGGTTTTTCTTTAAGACGAGCTAACCCCAACAACCATATTCAATAATTACATAGATGGTCGAAACTTCATCACTATATTATTTTTTATGCAGCTAGATGAAGTAGCTGTGATTCCTGTATTTTAGTGAATGGTAGAAACCATACCAAAATGATGACATTGAATTTTGTGTATCGTTCAAAGCACTAGAATTTATCTTCAAAAAGATCGTTATTGAAGTCACCAGCTATTACCACTCTAGTTTTCGATTGAACACCCGGTATTGTACGTTCAATTGTGACAAGATTATATGATTTTTTTGTATTATATTGGATCAGAGAGATGGAGATAAAAATGTAACTAATCCTAATACGAACATGAAATATGGCACGCATCACGTACCTATATTATAAAAGAAAGCTGTGTGTAAATAGGAGAAGCAAACAATGGCTTTCAAAAACATTTTTTGTGAAATAAAAAACTGATCAATAACTTGACACAGATTTTTCTTTCAACTTATTGGACATCAATTATAATCACTTCCATCTTGAAAACTCAATATTGGAATCGTTATTATTAAAGTGACCTGATAGTTATGAAAGAATATAGCAATAATCAAATAATTTGCATTGAATGAAAGTTTGTTTTTGTGGAGGACTTGACATAACTTTTTGAAAATTTTAACCTTCCACAGTCTGAAAATGAAACAATGTTAATTCAAAGAAATCTGTACAAGTGTAGAGGGGCACTAATCAATTTGCCCTGATCAGTTACTGCGTTTAGAATCTTGAAAACAGTTTATTAATTTCGTCAGTAACGTATCGAATACTAAATTTGCCTATATGACGAGAAAAAATTTAAATTGACTAAAAATACTTCTCTTTTTCGAAAATGTTGACGTTTCGGAGACTAAATCTGTCTCCGTTATCAAAAATCGAAGGATGAGACTTGCTGAAAATTCTGTTTTTATCAGCTTGGATATGAAAGGATTTGTTTTGACAACATACCTTGTTCGTGTGGTAAAAGTTATATAGGTGAAACATCAAGACCTTTGACTGTGCGTAAGGAAGAACACAAAAGTTTTACAAGGAATCGGAAAATAACTGGTTCGAAAATATCCGAACATATTCTGACATCGGATGGCGATCATATGATTAAATGAAATGACACCAAAACTCAAATCAAGAAAAGAGAAAGTTGAAGGAAACTGCATGTATTTTATTTTTCGACCAACACAGTAGAAATGGATAGCACATGGTTGATTGATTGATATCAGACACCCTATATGTATCTAGATAGCAAATGTCATCATAAAAAATATTTGGCAGATTTCATTTGAATTTGTCAAAACAAATCCTTGCATATCCAAGCTGATAAAAATTGAACTTTTAGCAAGTATGGAGACAGATTTAGTCTCCGAAACGTCAACATTTTCGAAAAAGAGAAGCATTTTTAGTCAATTTAAATTTTTTCTCGTCATATAGGCAAATTTAGTAGTCGATACGTTACTGACGAAATTAATAAATTGTTTTCAAGACAACAGTCTTCTAAACGCAGTAAGTGATCGGGGCAAATTGATTATTGCCCCTCTACACTTGTACAGATTTCATTGAATTAACATTTTTTTCATTTTCAGACTGTGGAAGGTTAAAATTCCCAAAAAGGTATGTTAAGAAACAAATAATTTGCATTTTCACTTCAAATCAATAACAGGCGTTTCAATAATTTTCAAATTTTTCAAAATGTACCTCCATCTTTGCGATATCTAATTAATAAATTAGGAAAATGACGAAGTAACGTCAATAATCAAAGCTAATGAGATTCAGGAGACATTTAAAGGATAATCGAACAGGTTGATTGAATCATTGATTATTAATTAGTTTGCTAAGCAAATAATCAGTGAAAGGATATAAAATAATTATGAGGATGGGATCATTGACAGCATTCTTTTCCAAATTTCCATCTTTATTTTCAATGTCAATCAGTACTTTCCCGGAATACATTTATAAAAAAATCTCTCTACATTCCAAACCGACTATTATTTGAATTTATATAACTGACTTAAAATTATTTCTGCGGCTTATATAATCATAAACTGTATTGTTAACAACCAGTTTGGCAAAGTCATAATTATAAAGTATGTCTTTATGAAGTTGTAAATTAATAACCATAATTGGCACTTGCGATTCTTGAATCATTATATATTATGAGGAAAAACCTAGAGAAGCGGATTACACCTGTGGAAAATAAACTAATCAAAAGTGTTGCAACTCTTCGTTGATATAAATACTCAAAATTCTTAGAATTCATACCAATGATCTGAAAAGTACTGAAAATAGACTCAAAATCCAGCTTTTCGCATGGAACAAAAAACAACTACTGTCTTTCACTACTATTGAAGTATATCTGCCAGTTTTTTGTCAAACATTTCACAAGAAATACTTTGCAATTGATAGCTCTCTTCAACGAATAGTATAATATCAATCTTATTCAAAACATTTAGACAGGTTTCTGAAAATATTTGTAAAACTTGTTTTCACGAATCTCCTAGGTTTTCGAAGATAACCTCTCACAAGTAGAGCAAAGGAGATCCGGTACCAACAGCTTGATTGTTATAAGGTATCAATCCACAACTCTGTTAGATTCTTGGGCATTACCAAAGATGAAAGAGACAGAAGACGAGAGTCTAGATTTCAGAATTCGTTATGGCATTTGTTTTTGGGTTAATTTTACTGCCATTTCACAGGTTTTTATTTCTCAGAGAAGCATTATCAGATTCATAGCAAGAGTTTTGGAAATGGTGTCATGTAGAAATCTGTTCGCCCAATATTAGGTGATCTGTCAAAAACTTAGTTATTGGGGTATTTACAGCATTCAAGATTTTCTGAATATTGAAATAGTTCATTTAGGATCTATTCGAAAACCTTTCAAACTTTTTAAAAAAAGGACCCTCCCAAATTTGTCCCATATTACACTAGGGTTACTCTAATAATATGAAGATGGTATGCAAAACTTTGTGGAAACTACTAAAAATCTATAAATACTACTACTACTATTACAAATATTGGTTACTCCCAAAGATAAGACAGAAAAAAAGAAAAGTCGGAGATAAACCTATGTTGACTTAGGGCCACCAAAAAGTCCGAAAATTCCTGGGCCAGTAAACATTTTTTTTAAAGTCCGATCGTGGTCTAACTCGACAAAATTTTTCACCAGAGAATTTCTGGGCCAGCAAAAACGTTATGAATATCCTTGTCGATGGATGCAAATAGATTTTGATGGAGATATGATAGAATCAGTGATTTTCATAGAAGGTGAATAAGGAAATTTGTCATATGAGATTTTGGGCTGAAACGTGGTATAAAGGTGTACAAAATATGCCCGAATCGGATAGGCTATCCATTTTTTAAAGAAAAAAATGCCTAATGATCCTTCCCGACCTATTTAGAAAATAGACATAATTCATTTCTGTCAACATCTTTGAATAGAACTCGTCGAGTACTATAACTTGAAATTTTCATTTTTCAAAATCGGTCCATGGGTTCCAAAATAACATGTACTGATGTTCAAAGTTGACAAAAATATTTTTTTCTGAAACAGTTAATGTTATTTAAAAATCTGGTTTGTCCAACGATTTCAAATTTTATGTATTTTAAATATTGTAAGTATGTATTTCTCCACTCTATATTTTGTAAACCTTGAGTGTACACATATACTGTGGTATAGTATTGACTTGCCGAAAACAATAGTTTTTGTAACTTGGTTAAATAAAGATTCTATTCTATTCTATTCTATTCTATACTATTTTCTATTTGAATATGTTAATTTCTTCTATTTTCAAAATCGGTCCATGGGTTCCAAAATTACATGTTCTGAAGTTCTATTTTCTATTTGAAAATGTTAATTTCTCCTTCGATTCAAAGTTTCAGATTCATCTACCTTTTTCTTGAGAACTAGCGCAGCTTGGGGAAATCATCCTGTGAATAATGAGGTTCCCGATCGAAAATAAAGTGACAATAAGGGCGAGAAAGTACACAACAATTTCCAATTAACCACGTATAGTGGAGATAAAAACACAATTTAGCCAAGTAGAATAAGTATTTGTTAGCGGTAGCGTAAACCCTAATGGCTTCCAGAGTGGATTTCTTAGGGGAAGTGTCTACGAGACCACTATAGCGGGATCGAAAGTGAGATGCCTGAATATACAGTGTCCGCCAAAATCTTGGAAACATAACTATTTTTATTAATATTTTGTCAGAAAATTTAATTTTCCATAAAAGTTGGAGCTTTCAATTAGACTACACAAGCGCATAGCCATGATTATCAGTGGCGTGCGACTAAATCCACTACAGAGTAAAGTGAATATTCAAAATATCGAAAAATGTTACCTAAAAATTTTGTTTGCCATTGAATGATATTCCCAGTTATCCAGTTTATTCTACCAATTACTAATTTTAATAACTGCTTAATGAGTTGGCCTCAATTCCTAATGGAAATTATCGACAAAAATGTTTGAGTAGTAAATTACTAAATCAGCCTAAATTATCTGTAAAAGTATTTGAATTATCTAACAACATCTTGAATATGAGTCAAAAAACTCTAATGGAAAAATAATGAACTAAAGCAATGTTATTTCGGTGGTTTTCAGGTATGTAAGTCGTGGTGTCGAGGTAATTCTACCTGACGTTTCGTCTAGATCTGCGGTGGACATTTTCAAAGGCGGTGTGGTAACATGTGAAGCGTTTTATTCGTTCGTCTGAGTCTAACTGAGGTAGAGAAATTCTGCGGGAGTTAATCGATTTAGAATGGTCGAATTAGTAGATATATTCAAGTCGATCGGAGAGAAACAAAATTTTTACCCCAAAATAGTTTTAAAAATCACCATTAATGCAAAATCGTCATATCCAATTGAAAATTTCCAATATATACTTGAAATTTCACGCTGATTCTGAAAAAGTTGATTTGTAATGTTCAGATATAAGATTCAGCAGGAAAACGAAATAAAAGGTCAAAAATTTGAAATTGCATTGGTTCCGTAAAAATCTTTGAAAAGCACACAATATCTCAAATTGTATCGGATACGATTTGAAATTCGGTGCGCATATACAAAAATGATGGAATCATAAGAAAGCGACTCCAAAAATTTAAAAAAATCTTTTTTTGGCAATAAAAACCTTTTCCACTCGATTTCAACCATTCAATTTGCGAACGGTTAGAGAAAAATCAATTCTGCGGATGGAAATCGATTCGGAAAGGTCGTGTTAGTATATTTGAGTAGATCGGAGAAAAACTAAATTTCGACCCCAAAATATTTGTAACGGGTAGACCCCTAAAAATCATCAAAAATCCAAAATCATCAAATCCAATTAAAAATTCCCAATATATACCTAAAATTTCATACTGATTCCGAAAAAATATGATTTGTAATATTCAGATATAAGATTTAGCCGGAAAACAAAATAAAAGGTCAAAAATTTGAAATTGCAGAGGTTTAGTAAAAATCTTTGAAAAGTACATATCTTCAATTGTATCGGATACGATTTGAAATTCGGTACGCATGTACAAAAATGATGGAATCATACGAAAGCTAGTCCAAAAATTTGAAAAAATTAATTTTTGCCAAAAACCATTCAATTCAAGAACGGTTAGAGCAGCTATGCCTACTCGATTTAGAATGGTCGAATTAGTGTATTCTAGTTGATCTGAAAAAATGTTTCGATCCCAACATAGTTTCAAGTGGTAGAGACCCCTAAAATCAGATCCACTTGAAAATTCGCACTATATACGTAAAATTTTAGGCTCATTCTGAAAATATGTGATTTGTAATGTTCAAACATAAGATTTAGCCGGAAATGGGAAGGAAAGTTAGTGAAAATTTGAAAAAAATAATTTTTGGCGAAAAAAACCTTTTAACTCTATTTGAGCCATTCAATTCGAAAACGACTATTATAGATAGAGCAATTTTGTGGACGCCAATCTATTCAGAACTGTTGAATTCTACTAGTTAGTCGCGTACATGTTTATTTCATGTACGTATCTCACCAATTGCTAAACACAATAATAATTAAATTAAAATTAATGAAGACATATTGATGAGCAAAAACCTTAGGGCAGTTCCAGGTTTTCTCTCTACTTCTATTTAGAAAACCTCAGCTCAAATCACAGATGTCATTATATTGAAAATCCATTTCGACATCAAGTACCTAACTAAAATGGCGTTTTGTCGGTCGACCAGCCACTCCCATTCCTAAAGGGGCTACCTCTGTAATCCCACGGCATTATTCAGATACACCAGAGCCGACAGATTCGCTACACACTCCTCTGCTTTACTTTCAATCAAGCCTTTTGTCGGTGGAAATTTGCTGCCACTTACAGCTAACAAACGCGAAGAAAAGCGGGTTTTCCTCTATCACTTGTTCGACGTCGGCGATGTTCAGATACGTGTGCGATGGACAACGCGATTTCGGATTTGTTTCAGTGAATGAAAGGGTTGCTAAATATGAGGGTGATGGAGGTGTCAAATGAAGAATGAAAATAAGAAAAATTTTCAGATGATATATTTATTCTGTCAATTGACACATTTAATTTGTCAATTGACACATTTAATCTGTCAATTGACACAATCTGTAAATTGACACATTTAATCTGTCAATCGACACATTCAATCTGTCAATTGACACATTTAAACTGTCAATTGGCAAATTTATTCTGTCATTCGACACATTTAATCTATCATTTGACACATTTAATCTGTCAATTTACAAATATAATCTGTAAATTGACACATTTAATCTGTCAATTGACACACTTAATTTGACAATTGACACATTTATAATTTGTCAATTGACACATTAATTTTGTCGAGTGCCAGATTTTTTTCAATCCCCTATTGAGGTTCATCATCATCATTTCAGTGTTCTTTTACGAATCAAAACACCATCACGTACTTAATTCCAAAAATAATAGAATTTCGTTATTGCTTAATCCAATTGAAAAGTACTACAAACTCTGTGGTGATCGTGCTGGTAGAGCATTCGCCTCTCAAGCATAGGGTCTTGGGTTTGATTCCCAGCATGGCCATCCGTGTCGTGCACGGCATCACACGTTAAAAGATGAGGGTTGCGTCTTCCCTAGCTTGCACAAGTCTCTCGAAGACTTATGAGGGTTCAGCGTAGGGGTGCAACAGGTTGACGGAAATAACAATTTTCATCATGGATATGCTCCAATCACCTCATATTGAATATGTCAATTGACAGATCAAATGTGTCAATTTACAGATTAAATGTGTCAATTGACAGAATAAATTTATCAATTGACAGATTAAATGTGTCAATTGACAGATTGAGGGCAGGTTTTTCAATGCACTTCAACTTCGAGCTAAATTTAACTCATGGTTAGAATGTGAGTCCATCCCTTCATTTGGCAAATGTCATATCCATTCTAACCACGAGTCAAATTTAACCGGGAGTCAAAGTACGCTAACACGACATTGATAAACTGGCCCTAAATGTATCAATTGACAGATTAAATGTGGCAATTGACAGATTAAATGCGTCAATTGAAAAATATTTATATTTTTGTAGGGGCACTAGTACGCCGTCGTTTTGATGCACCGTTTGGGTAAAGTGTTGTTGCAAATATATAAAATTTTGTGTCAAAACTTTTTTTAGTTGTAGCAATAATTTTAATTTTGCTTCCCGATATATTTATTTATGATCAAATGCAATATTTTTACATTTGCAGCATTACAAATATATATCCGAGTACTTGCGGATTAAAAAGAATAGGTCGATTTTTGGCGATTGGACCGAATAGAGTTTTTTCTTCGGTTGTCGCGAAAGAAGATTCTATGGCGAAAGCGTGGAATTCGTGGAAAGCGTCTTCATCATGCAGAAAAGATCGTTGGAAGTTCTCTGGAAACTGAAAATGACCGACACGTGCAGAGAAAAGTTTAAAAATAGTAAAATCTTAACTTTTTATGTGATCTTCATCTAAGAATGCCTGTTATATTTTCTCAAAAATAAAGATCAATTCAGTCATTTGAAACCCCAGGTGATGTTTTAAACAAGAAATACATTTTACAATTACCCACAGCATAGGCTCACTTCTACGAAAAGAGAAGCTCTCTATAACTGCATACAAATTTATAATAGTCTTCCAACCTACTTCAGATCAATTGAAAAGTCTTCGTTCAAAAATTAAGTATCCAGACTACTTGTGGAAATGGAACTCTACTCTATTGACGAATATTTCACGTAAAACCATGTTTGAACTCTAAAAACACTTGTCGATGTTATTTTATTTCATCTATGATGTAGTACTGTGATATTCTGTGAAATAAAAATTGTTTATTATTAATATCATCAACCACTACACAGAACTACCTACTTTGTATTCTGAAATCCATTCAGTATTTTATATAGTCAAGTTTGATCGTCAGATATAATATAACTTTCTCCACGATCATCACAGAATTTGCCAATTCTGAAATCAAATTTGATTACAGAATGCTGGAATTCTCTCTCATGAGATTGAAGAAATATTCTGCAACACCTCTGCCCCCATGCAATTTATAGTTATTTATGTATCAAGGGCGTAAAGTAGGCGTATATAGCCTGAGGCGTGGATGAGGGCCCGATGGCGTTAGCCGAGGGCCATCACACGCCGAAGGCCTTAAACGCATTTTACGCACGTGATACATACAAAATTTTATGCACTAGCGGTTTTATAGCGCGAATCACAAATACTGACTTGAATTGCAATGGTCTACACGTTTCATACGTTATGCATACAATAATTAAGGGTAACATAATAGGAGGAATGTGAAACTATAGTAGCTGAGTGCTATATTGGAGAATCTATATCAAATAAATAGATCATCACCGAAAAAATTGCCAACGATTATGAACAAATGTTAGAAAGAGTATTGCTCTATTGAACTGAAATGATTCTAATTCGTTGTAGGAATTGCATGAAATGATGTCTGAGTATAGACAATTTGAGAATTTTGTCTACTTTACGGCCCGCCGGGCCATAATGCGCCCACGGGCGGTAAAGTGCTACTTTACGCCCGGCGAACCGAGCGGTAAAGTGTACTTTACCGCCCGCTAGTGCATAAATGTATTTACATTCTCTCTCTAGTGATAGAATAATATTCTCACACTGGTTAGCAATAATAACATTAGCCTTGACGCAGTTGATTGTCATCGTAGTGTCAAAATTATTGCTGTCACGTTTCCTATCTTTGATCGTGGAGAAAATATAGTCTGCTACTCGGTTAGAGTGAAAATTCGTGATGCTCGTGGTTCCTCACGCTCGCCTTCGGCTCACGCTCGGAACTTTCCACTCGCATCGAATTTTAATTCAAACCTTGTTACAGAATATACTATTCTCGAACAATACAACAACAAGAGGTTCATATTTATTAGAATTGATATGGCAGGTTTCTGCTATGCAAGTCTCTTCAATGAAAGTACTCTTACAATTATCCAGTGGAAATGTTCGTTATTTAATCTATTTTCTGTCGTCGCATTCATATTCTTCCTCTGCTTGTAAAAAAGGAGAATTTCCCTGACAATTTATGTTTTATTTCAAGACGGTACATGAAAGCTGGAAATACATTTCTGCAGAATACACCTTCAGCAATTTTTAAATGGAGTTGACTTTATAATAACTACAGAACAATGGGAGGAGAAAAACGCGCCAGTGATTTAATTTCCATTGAATTAAAATTGAATAAAAAATTCGTGAATGGAAAAGAAATTCATTACAACGTTTTTTTTATACGAAATGTACATTTTTACAACAAATGGACGTGAACTGAAAATGTGTGGTGAGCAGAATGAAGCATTCGAACCGAAATAAACCTCAAAATTCTGAAGTACTTTCGGAATATTTATACCACCGATCCGCGCGTGGCATGAAATCTTTGTTCAAACATTAAAAGTGAACGACAGATGTTCCCAATTCTGTTAAAATGTAATATATATATATATATATATATATATATATATATATATATATATATATATCTACACGATTAAATAACAAGACAGATGAATCTTAAAAATGAAATAAAATATTGAATATGAACACCATTGAAATACAAATATTTTGTTAAAATATAAAAATAAATAAATCTAAACATTATTAATATTAAAAGTTTAAAATTCAAACTAAAGGACTGAACAATTAAAAATGAAATAATTCTAAAATATTAAATTTTAAATCAGATTGAGGAAATATTTTGGCACTAAAGTCGGCATTGGAATAATAACATCTACAGGCATGAGCAACACCTCATGCAAGTCTATAACATACTCTGCTTGTAGCTATAAAGCTTTCTAGTGTTTCCAACGGAATACCGAATAGCCAAGTACTGACCTTTTTCTTGAACATTTCGTATGAGTTGATCGTTTTGAGTTCGGGCGGCAGCTCATTGAAAAGTTTTGGTCCCAAGAAAGTGTAACATTTTTGTCCTATCGTTTTTTCAGTTCTTGGTATCACAGCGTTACTTTTATGTCTTGTGTTGTAAGGGTGCTGAACCAACAACCAGCAACCAACAAAGGTACCAACGATGATTTATGTCTAAACTGCCTCAAAACAAACAAAATATCTGACTTACATTCATTATCATTGTTTCTTGATATAAGCTACAGGATGGATATTCTCGCGGTTTTTTATACATCATTTTAAGAATGCACTTTTGAATTTTTTGGAGGTTATTGATAAGTGTTTTTGAGGCTCCTCCCCATGCAATCAAGATGACTTTCGACCAAAGCATGGTACAATATTTTCAGATATTTTATATTAATGTTAGATTAATGTTAGATATGTTTAGACATAATTAACTTGATCTTCCCATTTCAAATGAGAATCTATATATATATATATATATATATATATATATATATACCCAGGTATTTAAGCTTATCGACAGACTCTATTTTCAAAAGTGCTCCGTCATCATTTGGTATTTCCAGTTCTTTATATGCTGGTAAATTTGTAGAGTAGGATATAAACGACAAATATGAGTTTTTTTATAATTGATTTTAAGTGGTCTATCGTTGAAAAAATTGATTATATTTTGAAAATCAACTTCAATGTTATTTTTGAGAGTGGTCCAGTCAGTTCCTTCGTAAAAAACGGCAGTATCGTCCGCGAAACTCACAACTTCCCCACACGTATCTTGTTCGAAAGGACCATTGATATACAAATTGAAAAGAATTGGCCCCAAAACAGTACCTTGAGGCACTCCATATTTTATCATTCGATAACTGCTCATAGTTCCATTGATATTGATGCATTGTTTCCTGTTACATAAGTAACTCTCAAGTAATTTATGAGCAACTCCTCGAATGCCAATATTTGAGAGCACTGACAGTAGTTTTGAATGGTCAACGGTATCGAATGCTTTTGCCAGATCTATGAAAACACAGATAGAAGGATTGTTTTTTGTCAATTGCATTATTTATCAACCCTGTCAATCTGGCAATTGCATCAGACGTTGAATTATTCTTGCGAAAACCATATTGTCTTCTCGATAAAATATTATAGGTAACTTTCGAGAAATGAAACCAACCTCTTCTGTAAGGTTTTTTCGAAAACTTTTCCCATGCTCGATATCAATGAAATAGGGCGATGGTTCGTAACATCGAGTTTATCACCATTTTTGAAGAGAGGTTTTATTTCAGCAATTTTCAAGATATCTGGAAATTTTCCATCATTCATGGACTTATTTATTAAATAAACTAACGGAGGTGCAATTTCTTCCTTGATGTCTTTCAGAATTTCAGATTTATGTTGTCAATACCCGGTGATTTGTTATTTTTCAGATTCAATATAGTCTCTATCACTTCTGCTTCGTTCGTCTCCGTTAAAAAAATTGATTTGATTCCGAATCTTACCTCGAAAATTGAATTCAATAAAGGATTAGCGAACAAATTTTGCAATTTCGACAAAATAATTGCCCTTTTTGGTTATTTGCTTCTTCAGGGTATATGAAAAATGTCTGTTGATATTTTTGCTTCAAATTCACAGAGTATACTAATTTCAAAATTCTGAATAGATTGCAAACTTTTTTAAAATTTTTTTTTTCGTATTCGTGAAATTCAACCTTTTTCGTATACATTTTTCAAATTAAAAATTGATTCCGAGTCAAGTAAAGATTTGGCATTCCTTTAAAGGAACCTCTGTAATTTCTAGATCAACTTATTTCGAAAATTTTTATTTTAAATTTTTTCAAAAATCGCAAACTTCCCTTAAATGTATTTCGACTAGCTGATTCTGAATCTTACCTCAAAAATTGAATTCGATAAAGGATTAACAAACAAATTTTGCGATTTCAACGAAAAAATTGCCCTTTTTCGGTTATTTGCTTTTTCAGGGTACTTACATGAAAAATTTTGTCCGTTGATATTTCTGTCTCAAATTCACTGAGTATACTGATTTTATAATTCTGAATCGATTGGCATCTGTAGAATTTCTCCATCTCCAACCGTTCTCGAGTTTGAAAGTTCATCTGGAGTTGAGAGCGGTAATATCCGTGCAATTTTTTTAAAATAATTTTCTGTCATATTCTTGAAACTCAACCTTTTTCGTATGTATTTTCCAAATTGAAAATTGATTCCGACTCAAGCAAAGATTTTGCATGCTTTTTAAGGAACCTCTGTAATTTCTAGATGAACTTATTTCGTAAATTTTTATTTCAATTTTTTTCAAAAATCGCAGACTTAACCTTCCGACTAGCTGATTCTGAATCTAACCTCAAAAATTCAATTCGATAAAGGATTAACAAACAAGTTTTGCGATTTCTTCGAAAAAATTGCCATTTTTCGGTTAATTGTTTCTTCATTGTACGAGGATATATTGAAAAATTGTTAAACCAAAAATTTTGTACAGCTCTCATGCATCACTAAATGTTAATCTTGAAAAAATGCTTAGTGATTATTTATGAGGATATATTGAAAATTTCTTAGCCTACTATAGAACCAAACAAAATTTCAATGTCAAAATATTTTATTACTCAACATATTCTCCTCTTAATTGGATATATTTATTACAGCGAACCTGCAACGTCTCTAGACCATTCAAAAAAAAAATTTTTTCTTGCTCTGCAAACCAGACCTCCACAGCTTTTATTACCTTCTCGTTGGAAGAAAATTTACGACCTTTTAAACTGTTTTTCAGTTGAGGACAGAGATGATAGTCGGACGGAGCCAAATCTGGTGAATAAGGGGGGTGTTCTAGTAATTCAAACCCTAAATCACGAATTTTTTGCATGGCAACATGAGATTTGTGTGCAGGGTCGTTGTCCTGCAAAAACAAAACACCTTTGGATAGCTTTCCGCGTGATTTCTCTATAATTTTTTCCCATAGAGTGGTCAGTAATGTCGAGTAATCTCCAGTTATTGTTTTACCCTTATCCAAAAAATCAATCATGATTACTCCATGGCAATCCCAAAAAACTGAAGCACGAACTTTTCCAGCAGATTTTTGGACACGAAACTTCTTAGGTCTTGGAGAATCGGAGTGTAGCCATTCCATCTATTGTTGCTTTGTTTCTGGATCGTAGAAATGTGCCCAAGTCTCATCCATAGTAACAATTCGGTTTAAGAAGTCTACATCGTTTTCAAATCGAGCACAGATCGAATGCGATGCTACTACCAACCCTTGCACGCTTTTGGTCAACATTCAAACATTTGGGGATCCATTTTGCAGTAATTTCTCTCATGTCCAAATTGACGTGAACTATATGATGAACGCGTTTGTATGAAATATTCAGTGCTTCAGATATCCGTTTTGGTCTGTTAAAATCATGTCATGAACTGCATCGATATTTTCGGGGACTGACACAGAAACTGGCCTTCCCGATCGGTCATCATCTTCAATGGAAAATTTACCTCTTTTGAAGCTTGCAGTCCAATTTTTCACGGTCGCATACGAAGGACATTGATCACCAAGGGTAATAAGCATATCTTCGTGAATCTGCTTACCTCTTAACCCTTTTAAATACAGGTACTTGATGATGGCTCGATACTTCAATTTTTCGATTTTCACAATTTCGGTGGATATATTTTTTCTTTTAATTTATTACGCAACTCTGGTTTACTTTTTTGACGTCAAACTTTACACTGACACTGATAAGTTATTGTTCGTTGCTATGGTAACGCAATATTTTGTTTATGCAGGGAACTGGTCTAGGCTAACTAGATTTCAATACATCCTCGTATATGAGAAATTTTGTTCGTTGATATTTCTGTCTCAAATTCACAGAGTATACTGATTGTATAATTCTGAATCGATTGGCATCTGAAGAATTTCTGCATCTCAAACCGTTCTCGAGTTTGAAAGTTCATCTGTAGTTTTTAAGGAACCTCTGTAATTTCTAGTTGAAACTTTTTTCAAAAATTTTTATTTTTATTTATTTTTTAAATCGCAAACTCTCCTTAACGTTTTCCGGCTAGCTGAATCTTTCTTCAAAAATTGGATTCGGTAAAAGATGTTTTGCGATTTCTTCGAAAAAATTGCCCTTTTTCGGTTATTTGCTTCTTCAGGGTATATGAAAAATGTTGTCCGTTAATATTTTTGTTTCAAATTCACAGAGGATACTAATTCTGTAATTCTAAATCGATTGACGTCTATAGAATTGCTCTATATCAAACCGTTCCTTAGTTGAAAAGTTCATCTGGAGTGGAGAGCGGTAATATCCGCGTAAACAAAATTTTTTGACTTCTTTCTTTCATGTTCGTGAAATTCAATCTTTCTCGTATATACCCACCAAATTGACAATTGATTCCTACTCAAGTAAAAATTTGACAGGATTTTTAAGGAATATCTGCAATTTCTAATTTCTAGTAGAACATTTTTCAGAAAATTTATATTTGTAATTTTTTCAAAAATCGCAAAATCTCTTTAAACGTATTTTGACTAGCTGATCCCGAATTTTACTTCAAGACATGAATACGATGAAATAATAACCAACAAGTTACTCAGGGTGGCTCTTTTTGAATGGAATGCACTGTATATTTCACCCCAATGAGAAGAAGAAAAATGTCAACGCAGCTGTGGCAAAAAACTTTGAAATATGTGCATCAGTAAATCAAAAACATGTTTTCAAGCATAAAACACAAAATTACTAATAAATAAAATCATGTATTGCGCAAATTATGGCCACAAAAAGTACTGACTATCTTACTTTATGTATTTTATATAAGCGTATAAATGTAAATTTTCTTTGACGATTATTGTTAGTTTTAGTTATGACAATCAACAAATAATATCTCACCATGATCTGGTAGCGTTATTTCTTGTATATTTTAGTGTATATATTTTCGTGTATTTATATGTATTTTGTGTATGTATATAAATCAAATCAAATCAAAATATGCTTTATTGTCTGAAGAATACTAGATTTTATTGACAAAGTCTTTGAATATATATATATATATATATATATATATATATATATATATATATATATATATATATATATATATATATATATAAAACCAGTTAATATTGGGGATTGCAGCAAAGTCAAAAGTGTACTCTTTTATAGAGTTTATTCCAAGCTTTCGTAAATTTTATTTACATTTTCAGGTAACTACAAAGAATTATTTTGTCAATTATACATTTTGATGTTATTAAAATTTTACTTACAACTATAGTGAGGTTCGTTGACATGTTCTTAGTTCTTTGGATAGTGACATTACAAATTAAAATTGTAAATAATATGGAAAAAAGACTTTACGAATATAAATAACAGAAAATTTTGAAATTTCAGTCGAAAAACAAAAGACTTGTTGATTGTTTCCAAGGGACACAAATCAGTTGTCAATAGAAAAGAAATCTGTAATTTTCAAGTCAATGTTACCAACTGTAATCTTGTACCAACTGTAATCTTGTACCAACTGTAATCTTGTACCAACTGTAATCTTGTACTAACTGTTGAAAATTGAAATATACGACTGTTGTTTTGTAAGTTAGGAAAAAATTACATTTCCAATTGAGTAGTTATGGAGATATTATTATTCATAGGGAGAGTGTGGTCTAACGACAATAAGAAGGAATAAATCTCACTCAAATGATTTATATCAGTTCTTTTATTCATACATTTTTTGTCTTGAGATATGAAGGCCATTTCCAAAAAAGTTCTCTTAGTCATATGTGTCTCTTTAAAAAATATTAGCTAAAGAGACACATATGACTAAGAGAACTTTTTTGGAAATGGCCTTCATATCTCAAGACAAAAAATGTATGAATAAAATAACTGATATAAATCATTTGAGTGAGATTTATTCCTTCTTATTGTCGTTAGACCACACTCTCCCTATGAATAATAATATCTCCATAACTACTCAATTGGAAATGTAATTTTTTCCTAACTTACAAAACAACAGTCGTATATTTCAATTTTCAACATATATATATATATACATATATATATATATATATATATATATATATATATATATATATATATATATATATATATATATATATATATATATATAACTCTATGTATAAATAAGGGTACAAAAATAAATAAGTATAAAAAATGTTACATTTAAGGCACACAAGTCATAAAATAAAATAAAATTTGGTGTATACATACAAGGAAGGATCACAATTACATACACAATTACTGTGCTGGTCAGCAGCTAAAACGAAAATTTAGCTCTTATAAACACCATTTTTATCGCCACCTTTATCACAGTGAAAACTAGTTCTACACAAACTTGTTTAGTTTGAAATTTGAATTTGATTAAAGGCTTTCAGCATAGAACTCTTCTAATGAATGAAAAGCTTTTTCCAGTAATAGCTTTCTTACGGAATTTTTGAATTTTGTTTTATTTTCTATGATTTTTATTTCCTTGGGCAAATGATTATATAATTTTTTCCCATTATAAATTATGGAGTTTTTTATCAGAGTCGATTTTGGAATGGGTAAGGCCATATTGAACGTCTGTCTAGTGCTATATTGTGTAACCTTATGAATTTCATTATTGAATTTACTATGCATTAGACAAACTGTTTCTAAGATCAAAATGCAAGGAAGTGGTAAAATTTTATTTCTGACGAATAGGGGTTTACAAGAATCGCGACACTTAGCTTTGCACATATATCTTATTGCTCTTTTTTGCAAGTCAAACACCATTTTGAATAAATACTGACTACACGTCCCCCAGAAACAAATGCCATATCTTAAGTGGGAGTCGACTAGAGCATAATACACGCTTTTTGCCATATTTTCACCCAGTTCCCATGAAGTTGTCCTTACTGCATAACATCCAGATGCTATTTTTTCCTCAGTTTTTCAATATGATTTTCAAATTTCAGTTTATCATCAATATGCAATCCTAGGAATTTGGTTTCTGACTTGGAGTTGATGACTTGATATCCTAGATGAAGCTGTTGCAAGTCACATTTGAAAGTAAGGATGTTTGTTTTTGAAATATTAAAGGATAACATATTAGCGTCACACCAACCTTTTATATTCATGTGTAATAATTTTTATATAATTGTTTCTCATTCCCCTTCACAAAACTTTGTCGATAAGAATTTCTCTTGGACAATAAAGTATATTTTGATTGATTGTACTGGGTGTCAGTCGCAATAGAGGCCTGGGAAATTATTTCGCAAATTCTTTCTAGTAGGAATCGTCGAAATATTCGATTACCGCATGGCATTCCCACTTATTGAACCTCCGCGTGTGTGATTTTTTGAAGATCGGAATCATCACGATAAAAGTTGTTGATGGCGGTTCGGCACGAAACTTTTCCAAACAAGCGTACATGGCGGCTTGCCAAACGGAGATTACAATGACGTAACCCGTACAGCAAATGTTAGAGCCCTTATTGATTATTAATACTACTTGCAGATGACATTGTGCGGAATCGGAGTGTCGGTAAACCGATCTGCGTTCACAGTATAACAGTTTCGCCGGTGATCTGTCGGCCGAAATTTCAACTAAAGCTGATACGATTATCCGTTTATTGCGCCATATTCGAAATCAAACCGGTAGGATTACTGCAATGAAACTCTGATGACATTCGAAATCTTGGTATTCCGATGCCCACTTCTAAAGCCGGCCACACATTAAATTTTTATATGGCCAACTTGCCAAAGGTTTGTGATGTGTGAAGTTCGTCGAATAGTGTGTACAGTAGTGTGTCAAACGCCCAACGTTTGCATCCGTCTACGTTCCGATAGAAATCGATTAATAAGATCCTAAAAGAGCCCTAAAAATGTGTTTCCAGGACAGTTATTCGAAAGACAGTTCTTCGATAGTACAGTTTTTCGAATAGTCAATTGAAATAAGTTGGTTTTCTTTTATATAATAAGGGTTAAGATTGAATGCCAGAAACTGGTAATTAGTCCATTTCAAAGATAACGAACCAACCACAGACCTTAGATATTAGTGTGCGTAGAAATCAAACACAAAAAGGGGTAATTTTTCAGTCTATTCTAACCAGAACGTACTGACCTTAAGTAGACATTCGAGTGCGTGGAAATTTAACAAAAACATTTTATGAGGAGTAATTTTTAAGTCTGTCGTAACCAGAACGAACAAACCTTACAAAGACATTTATGTGCGTGGATATTAAACATAAAAACCTTGTGAGTAGTAATTTTGTATGCAGTTCTAACCAGAACAAACTGACATATTTGAGCGCTTAAAAATTTAACAACCATGAAACCAAAATAATTGTATGAGTTAATATCAACTTATTTCGAAGAAACGGTTATTCGACAATTGTCTATTCGACAACTTGTCTATTTGATAAATTGTTAGAAGAATTGTACTTTCGAATAACTTTCCTTTCGTAGAACTGTCTTGCAAAGAATTGTCATTCGAAGAACTGTCCAGATACCATAAATGTTTGATGCTAGAAGGTACTTAAAACCTTCTAGTAGTGGCGCAAAAACTTGTTACTCTGATGCTAGGCCCGGTCTCACAGACCTGAGTGGGAAATTAGAAACTTTTTTTAGTAACTTTAATCATTCAATATGATCAATACGCATATGAATAATTTGTAAGGTTGAACAGGGTAAAAATCGAGTGATCTTCCATCACTTGTTTCGATATTTACAAACAAAATAAACAGTGTTTCCATTTTAAACAATTACTTTAAAGGAACTGGGGGAGGGGTGAAAAACTCATTTAATCAAATGTTCTACTCGCTGACTGCCTTTTTTTCTGACACAATTGGATTATTTTGCTATTTTCAGTAAGTTTCTTAAATGTTGATCCGAAATCATATCAATCGCTTGTATTTTTCGATTTTGTAGGATCTCTAAAGTTGGTGAGGTAGTTGCATACACTTTTTTATCGAGAAAACCACACATGGAAAAGTCCATTGGAGTCAAGTAGGGCGATATGGCTGGCCACTAGATTGGACCATTAGTACCCAACTAATTCTCTGGGAAAATCGTTCTCCATATAATGACTGCGCTTGTCTGGCATTTTGCCTACATTCAGCAAAGATAAGCACCATGTCAATTTGATGCTCGTGTATAAACCATAGCTTATAATGGAAAACCAACAATAAAACTGAACACCAAAATACGACGAAAGAAAACTTTTCACACACGATAAAGGAAATAGAAAATCAAACCTATTGAGAATAAGTATAACAAGCTATTTTGATATTTCTGATAGGAACCAATTGTCACTTTATTTCCAAAGCCTACTTATTTACTTACCTAGGTATATTTTCATAAGTTCTTATGCCATACATCAGATTGTGATAAAATGTTTTGCTAAGTTGAAGTAGAAACACCCGCGAATATTTCTGGGCGTACTGAAAGAGACTTCCTTCAATGATTTTTTAATTGAAAATAAAAACAACAGGCCTAGTGTGTGTGTGCATTTTTATCTGGATATACTGACTTATACTTTGAGGCAAATTTAAAAAAGTATCATTTTCAATTTAAAATTTTCGAGAAAATTCAAGAGAAAGATTGTCATTCGAAAGAATTACTAAAAGGAATCCTGATATTTCGCATGTTTCATCAAAAACAAAGTGCTTCGTTTAATTGCTATTTCATTAGATTGCTTGACGAGAATTCGATCGATGACGTCACAGTGTCGACATGTTGATTTTAGAACATTTTACTCCTGCGCCTCCATTTCGAAAATAAATGTGATTTGTCATTGAAAAGGAAAATGTTTGCTCCATCGAATAGTGTGAAAATATCTTCAGAGTTCAATTTAAAAGGTCTCTTTCCGGTAAAACCGGAAGTGAAATTCAATGGACTTTTCCACAAGATATAAGGGATTACTCAGGATTATTTATTTTTTCTGGACGCTAGTTTCTCTATAATCAGGAGAAAAATGTTTTCGTCACGTTCATCAAAACTAAACTTGGCAACGTTGTAAAAGTGGTGCACCATGGAATCTTAAATTCTCATTGAACTGGATTGCGTCGTATGACAGTTGTCATTTGATACCAGATGGGTTCGTTCGTCTGTTTCACGAAGCAGATCAATAAGAATCGTCTGTCTCTGTTTAACTCGTTTGCCTACCTTAATATTTGATACAAGTGAAGCAGTTCCACAAAACCTGTATGCTGCAAACGATCAGGCCCTACTTAAAGTTAATGCCGTTTTCAAAGTTTTGAAAGTTTTTGTTGTTTGTGTTCTACAATTTTTTCTTGATTCCTGTATCTGAATCCCTGCAATAACTGTGAACATGTCGAAAAGGTGCTTTGAACCCGGTTGTCTGAACACCAGTGAAAATTCTAATAAACAAATTTTTTATGTACCTAAAGATGAAGCGCGTCATAAAATGTGGTTCGAAGCACTGAATAAACCTTGTGTTTGTGTATATGCGGAAATATATGTTCTTGTGTAGAACATTTTCATGTGAGTACTTCACATTATGTTATTATTGTATTCAAATCAGAGTCCAAGGAACGATTTCAAATTTTAGTCATTGCAAAAAAGACCTTGAGCTATCAAAAAATTTTAGGTACCAGGAAAGATTCAGAAAAACATACTTGACAAACCAAATTCAAAGAGATGAAAGTCTTAATAAAATCCTAGACATTGCTTTATCGGATTTGATTTCCCCCGATGAGTAACTTTATTACGATTTGCGATGTTGTCAATGCTCGTTCTTCATGAAAACGATGGTTCATTCAGAAAACTTGAAAGTTAAAAATACAATGAAAAATATCTGATATGGGGATTTTTTTCTGAGTTGATCAAGTGACAAAGTTTTAATTATTTCTCAATGGCTGGTATCAAGCTGCAAGCTGTATTTTTAAGGAGAACGGTATTGCCTGTTTCGGAACGTGGAATATTGTGGAAGGTGTTTCCGATGAACGTGATGTCAGCGGCACACTTTCAAATGTGATATATTTTCGACATGAAAAAATATAGTGGAACTCTTCGTTAAATGGACGTTTCAGACTAGAAACTATCAATTTAAATGAGTTTTGCAATTTATTTTTCGTGTAAAGGCCATTGTCCTCTCATGGAAAATATTGGAACCAAATCTTCGATCCAAATGTCAGAAGTCTAACTTAAAAACAACTGAATGTCGCTCTGGCCGATGATTTCGTTGTCACCCGGTATAATAATTTCAACCGCTGGCGGTAACAACTGTTATGACGTCTTCCGATCACCCAGAATAACCGATCGAGAGAAATGTTTTGGCAAACATGTTCGAGTTGTTGACTCGGGTCCAAATAATTGACACGGGCACGCAACCGACATTGTCACCGTCACTTGTCATCGAGGGATATGTGCCGGTCTCTGCTGATGACGGCGACAGGCGGATGTTATTCCCGTGCTAGCTGCATCTATCTGGCAACTTTATCGGAGAAGATGGCTATGAAGTGGGTGACGGTGTAAACATTGAAGTGATTTTTAAAAAATTGGTGTTTTCTGAGAAATAAGTGGTTTGATTGATTGATTGATTGATTGATTTATTTACCATTAGCAAAACAACATCATAAAACATATTATTCTTCCTGTGAAAATATGCAGGAGGTAAATAAATAAGTAACTCACAAAAGGATTTACTAATCCTTGTGCGTGAGATGCTCGTTTGCCTTGTATGGAGTACAATATCTTACATACGTAGAATAGATAGAATATGTTTCAGCACATAATAGTAAATCATAAAATACTAACCATAAAAATATTAAAAATAATTGTAGTTGAATGACTAGGATATAATAGGTAAAGTTAATAAAATACAGCGTGTCTCACGGTCGATGGTAGGTTAGACGTTTATGGTAAACGCATAGCAGGATTTCCCTGAAAATTTCACATCTTACATTTTGTTACCTGATCTATCGATCTAAAATATTTTCAGCTTTGCGGCGTTGCAACGTCTATCAAAAAAACTAGCAACTTTATTTTTTTTAAACAGAACACCCCGTATATTAACTCATTTTTTGAATCGCTCTTTCATTATAATACTTTTTTGTTAATAATGTCTTATACCTATCTCTATCTGTTTTCGAAATAAAAAATAATTTGTGTTAAATATGGTCCAAAACATAGCCCTAATTGAACTTTAGTACATCAGTACTCTCAATTCATGAAAAGTTGATATTTTGATTATAGGTTGGACAAATTCGAAGTATTTACTTAACACCAAGAAATCGACTCCATATCATACAGGGCGTGCTAAAATTACTGTTATTTCCGTAATGCATAAAAGTGGTCAAAAGTTCATTTTTTCAAATGAAACCCCTGTATATTACCCGATAAATTGAAAGATGATGAAAAATGCTTCAAGATGATATATCATGTCCCTATACCTAAATCATCAACTTTTCTTAATAAAGCCGTTTTTGTGGAAAAATAGTTATTTATGATAGCTACAAGTGATGGAAGTGGCATTTTATTTTGTGAGTGGGGAATATTGCGAAATGAACGTCAGCGAGTGGAGCAAATCCATGTATCATACACATTTTTGTGTACAACAGTTACAGCTAGTAATAAAAAAAAAAACAAAAAAATGAATGAGGTCCATGGGATTCGAACACACGATCTTTGGATTACAAGGCAGATGCTTCAACTACATACACCAGCGCACATGTTTATTTAAATGTTATTATTGGTTATTCATAAAGGACTTTCTACAGTTGAATTGAATAGTAGGTACTTCGTCAGTTACTTCACAGGGAATCAATATTACCAATTGCACAAACTGCCAAATACATGTGTGAACTTTTCTAAATAATTCTTTCTAAGTAGATGTTCTGATTGTTTCTGTTAAAGAGATTTTTAATGACAGTTCGGACAGTTGTATAAAATATTTAAAGAATTTGATTTTAGGTGGCCGTGGAAGTATCAAGCTTATGACAGCTTGGTGACTTTTATAAGTAATTAACTAATGGTTATTGACGGTGTTTTAAAAAATCGCCAAAAATGAATGCTATTGACTATTCAAACGAAGTTCTTATGAAATTATTTATTATACACGGGCAGTGTGATCAAATCATTGCCAGAACTTGCAGAAAATTCAACCAAATGTATCCTGAATTAACACCAATGAACGAGAGGAAGTTTGTAAGATTACAAAATAATTTCCTTAATTATGGCTCAAAGTTAAAAGCGCCTTCAACATTACCAAAACCTGTTACTTTAAATGAGGAAAATACTGTTAACGTCTTGGCATATTTTTATGCATATCCAGAAGCTTCCGTTCGCAGTGCAGAAAAAGATTTGGGTGTATCACATGCTTCAGTACAACGAATTTTGGAAAATCACGAAATTTAAATTTACCAAAGTTCAAGCTCTCAAAGTAGAAGACTTTGAACGCAGAGTACATTTTTGCGAATCCCTTCTAATACATATACAGGAAGATCGGGAATTTTTGTCAAAAATAATTTGGAGCGACGAATCAAAATTTACGAGGGATGGCATTTTTAATAGAAGCAATAAACATTTTTGGGCTGATCATAATCCTCATGTGACAAAAGAAATGGGTTTTCAAGAAAAATTTTCCCTGAATGTGTTTTGTATTTTGAAAAAAAATTAAATTAGCTTTTTTATTTATGAAGACACACTGAATGCAGAGAGATATCTTCATATTTTAAGGACGACTGTTACCGATTTCCTTGAAAACTTTATGTATGTAAATTTGAAACTTGTAAAAACTAGTTAATTAACAAAAGCATATGTAATAAAATAATCATGGGAAATTTTTCTTTCCATTGATTTTCGTTTATTCAAGTGTCTAAAAGGTAAGTGAATTTTTTTATTTCTTAATATTGATATTTAATGGGTTGAAATTATTTTTATTGTTCAAGGGTCCGTATAAGTCAGCGCACGCGGGGCTCGCATCACCCGCTTTTAGCGCTATTTTCGCCTCTAAATTAAAATTCAAAATATTGGTGGTAAAGTTCGAGAAGGTGACATTTTCCTTCTCTTTCAGGATCTTTTTTCAAATTTTGCATATCTTTAATAGTTTCCGAGATATTTGCAAAAAAACAAACCCCTCCCCTTTTTTTACTAAATTGTTTAAAACATTTTCAATTTTTGCCAGTGCACCTTCAAATTTTTCAAAAAGTTTCTAGAGGTCATTCCGAATCGAATAAGCCCTGGATCATAATCGGTGCCCTTGAAGAGAAATTCATCAAAATAGTTCTTGTAAACTAGACAACTGTCTCTTGCGTCCTCAGTTTTTTTCGATGACCTCTACACTCCTCATGCGTAGGCATGATAATCTATTATAATATAGCAAAATTAATAAAGTTCATCATTCGTATTTCAGTCTAAGTTTATACATTCCTAATCCAACACTATAATACTATCTCTGACACATTCTCGAAACTTCTGATAATCTGGATGCCCAACAACCACTGCCCCTCCACGTTATGTTTCTCTTCAAGACTTAGCTGAACTCCACTCTAATTCTCAGAGACGAATCTTTACCGAAGAAAAGTAATCAACACAACGCTTGCAAATCTCGCCAGTTCCGCAAGTGTCGCCATCTGCGTTCATTAATATCGATCTTACACATCCAATTAGGTAAATTAATAAACGAGGAATTGCATGAATATTCAGAACTCACTCTCTCATGTAACGATGCTCGTTTGACACACAGAACTATCCTCGGCGGCCGCTTTGATCGACCGCCCTCTCGATTCTACAATGGAAATTCATATTGCCTCAAAAGATACTTTAGTACGGTATGCAAATAAGGAATTGACTGAGGGAATCTCGACGCGTTTCACGCTCTGCGGGTCAAATTGAATGTTTGGACCCAACGGGCGAGAATGGGGTTTCTGGCGCTTGCTTGATGTGTTTCCTGGGTGTTGTACGTCGACTACGAAAGCATCGTCCAATGGACGATGACGAAAGCATTTATTCAACAGAAGTTTGAATCTGGTTGATAGTCATCGGTGGTGAAGTATTGAAATTTGATGAACGTTCGAAAAAATCTTCAAGTGACTGCACTAGGAGTTTTCTGGATTTAACGGGAAATATTAGCATTCTCTATTAAGATTTTGTCGAAGAATACAAACATTCCTTGAATAGTTTCACTCATGTATCATACATTCATCAATGGATCCACCAGACAACAGAGTCAAACATGTATTGACCACTTGGGAAAATGTATAACACAGTCTTGCAACATTGTAGTTCCTTACTGGCCAGAACATTCAAGAAAACAAAAAAAGTCAGTCCTATCATCAATACACATCGACAGGTATAGTTTTCGGGCTTCTATTAAAAAACTCCATAACGGCTGCAAGGATTCGGCTAGCAGGTCCTTGTCGAGCCAAAAAATTGTGATATCGCTCAAACTTCCGAATCCCAGTTTTTTCTTCACTCCAAAACCCAATTTCACCAAGTGAGGAAAAATTTCCAACTCAGCTAAGAGAGCAAACCACTTTTTTGATCAAACTGTATTCATAAAAAATCCAATTCAATATCATAGATCATTTCCCTATAGCATCATATATATTTTAATCAGTAAACACCCTACCACCCATGTGGTCTGTATAAAAACAAGGAATACTTAAATCATAAAAAAACAAATCAATAGAAAATATAAAAAATGTGTAAAGATAAAAACTAAAGTAAATAATCAAAAAACCTTATGAAATAAACAATCATTTTGCATACATGTGATTTCTAATTATTTTTATCGTGTCCTTTAGGGCTTCTAACCAATACATTTTACTGTTTTCATTGATATTCCAAATAACCTCGCAAAATCAAAGAAAAAATTTGAAATTGTACCCCTAGCTCCAATAAAAAGTCCTATTACCTGAATTTTTCTCTGAAATAAGGAATGGTCGGTTCATAAATAGCCATTTTTTCCTTGTTCACGTCTATTGGCTGATTTTTATTATTTTCGAAGCGTATTGTAGGATCAATTATGAATGCTTTGTTTGTTTTCGATTTACTGCTATTATATAAATCATTTGATTACATTCGTTTTCAGCGACACACTTAATTTCTTCATATACTTCAAATTTTGTAGTTAGTTCCATGGCTAATACATGTCGAATTTTATTATGTCTTGTATTTCTAAGAAGTTGTCCGAATTGGCATGATCCATAGACATGAGGAAGAGTTCCTTTCTCAGTGCAGTGTCTACACTGGATACCATCATGGGATCTACCTGGACTTCCTCTCAGATTAACAACATGTCCTGTCATTTTTATAGCTTCTTTCCATTCTGGAGGAGACAGACCTGCGCTTGTTCTTACCCAAGAATTTGCTGGAGTATATTCTTGATATAATACAGCACCGGATCCTTTCTGAACAAGTGATTGCTATTTATATCTAAACCTAAACCTACATTGGACTGCCAACATTTGTTGAAATAAATTCAAACATTAATAAAGTCAGATTTCTGAACACAAAGGTCAGAGTTCCTTTTGGGAGATTGCTAAGTGACGATATTACCCCGTTTTATACAACAAACCATTTAGAAGCTTTAGTTGGACTGGGTGGGACTGGGGAGTATAGAAACATTATCATCTGGAAACATAATCTGCTATACAGATAGCTCAAAAATAGATTGAGAAACAGGAGCAGGAATATATGGAGTGAGGTCAAAAAGGAACTTTCCGGTTCCACAAAAACAAATCACACCAGTATTCCAAGCTGAGACAAATGCATACAGATGAATCTAGATAATGGGTATAAATGAAAACACATCCACATTCTTTCCTAAAGTCAGAGCACAATAAATGCTCGCAATTCAGGACAGATAAAGTCAAAACAAGTTTGGAAATGCCTTCAGAGTCTCAATGAACTGGCAAAAAACAAGATTACACTTGTGTGGGCCTCTGGATAGAGAAGAATAGAAGGCACTGAAATAGCAGACCATCTTGCCAGACAAGCATCTGAATCACCATTCACAAGCCCAGAACCAGTGTTTGGTGTTTGCAAAACCCGATGCGGAATCCTAATAAAAGAGTGGAAGAGAACAAAACACCAAAAATTTTGGGACCTAATCAAAGGGTATTACTACAGCTATGGTGAGGCACCTGAGCCAAACGGCTAACACTCTCAATCTAAACATATCTAAGATATGCCCAATTATCGGCTTAGCTAGAGAACTAGTTGTTTCCTATCAGTTGTAGGTGTATTGAAGTTGAATAGGATAAATTGAAAACCAATTTTAAAAGACATGGGACGACCCATAGGTACTCTTCATTGGGTGTACGTGAAGTGACTGATAAATTCGTTCAAACATTAACATATTGAAAAAAAATTGAAAGTTCTAGCTAGAAAATCAAAATATAGAACGAGATAAATGGATGACATTTCAGGAGCTACAAATTCAATTCCAATTCCTACAACAACAGAGTTCATTGGATGTTTTCCTGAAATGTAGGTAATATTTGGGGAATCTCCTCCTCCGATAGACTTAAACGTTGCATCACACATTTCGAATTCCGTTGCCTCCACTGCCAACGTAAGGAGTAACCGTTTTTATATCACCTCGCGTCAAATCGAAATAAATGGCCCTCATTCCAAGCAAATTTACTGCCAGGATACTCCCATATCAGCTGATAAATAAGCCCGTCAAGTGCCTTCATCTATCTTCAGGTGCAACACAATTTATTTTTTGAACGAAATATCGCAAAGATCGTGGTAGAAACTCTTGTTCTTCGGTTGTGACTAATTATGTTTTTGGGTTGAAACATCTTTTGTTGTAATAGTTTTTTAGCTGTTATTGAACATAATTATCATTTCAGGGATATTACTGAAATAAAATTTTGAATTATAGAAATACTTCAAAAAAATGTTTTGTTCCTTTAAAAAACTCCCATAACAGTAGTCACACCCAACAGTGTGTAGTTTGTGACCACAGACTGCTCGAAAGATTCAATAGTCAAAAAATAGCAACATAACAGAGCGGTATGAATAACGTGATTTATTCCATACAGTTTATTATTCAAGTTCATATTACGCTAATTACATTAATCAATAATTATTTGAATATGCTTTTCTCTGAATGACTTCATGAAAGAATTTATTGGTTATCAAAAAAAAATGTATCTAGGAATTTTGTAGCACTCATTTCAAATTACGTTAAGTATTCAGGGTAGGTTTTTGGGAGTAGGCTGAGGATTTTGTGCGCAGAGGACACATTTGATGAGAAACAGAAATGTTGAATTTCTGGGAAAAACTCTGAGGGCAATGAATTCTAAAACTGAGCCATTCGTTGGGGAAAGAAACCCTGGAAAATGTACCATGGCACAGTATTCATGATCTTGATGCAATCGATATAAAAACAGCATTCTTTAATGAAAATATCAATGACTTGCTATATTTGAATGAACGCCTCAAAACGTCTGTTTAAAAAAATTAAAGTATGGATTTTAAGAAATATGGTTTTAGAGATATAGAGTTTTTGAGAAAATTCAGAAGAACCAAAAACAAACAAGAATTCGTAGAAAACAAACAGTTACGTTACTTCACGAAAAAATCGATAGAAAAGAAAAAAATCATACTTGCATTTGTATAATACCAAAAACATGAAAAAACTGAATATTTGTAGGAAAAGAAAAGACCAAATCGTATTGATTTATTTTCAACTTCGAAAACAAGTGCCTCTCAGTGTTTACCAAAAATAGATGCTCGAGCTGCGTAATCGTATCGTCTCTACCTCATTGCTAAATATTATGAATTTCCATCAAGTAACGGCCTAGTCAATCCAAAATTTGATCAGTTCCTTGCAGGTTTTCAGAACTTAGATATATTCTCGTAGTTAGATTATTCCTTACGGTTTGAGAACCATATCTAGAACTATATTTGTATAACAAATTGGGCAGATTCCTAATGCTAGTAGGCAGAGAAGATAGCTCCACTTGCGCAAACGTAAAGAAGACGAAAAAAATCGTCTGACTTTCTCGGCTAGTGCGAGTCATATGACTATTTCTTAGACATACGACAACCTGTTTAATAACGAAAATTTACTATTTATTACTTTGAGTAGTATTTGGTACTATTTATAACAAAATATCGTTAAAATCATTAGAGTGGATGGAAGCCTTCAGAAAATTTAAAAAAACTCACCAAACTATGTCTGTTTTGTTGCCATATACATATGATGTTGACGATGCTCGCACATGATTCAGACCATGTATGTCTCTGGCGATCCTCTTCAAATCTAAAAAAAACAACATTTTTTAATACTGTTCCAAGTGATAGTCTAAACAGTAGCAGAAAAAAACATATATCTGTTACCTGTTTTAAGAAATATAGAGAAAAATTAAAAATTATTGGAGCAAGTCACCTTCTTCGTACACCTCGTAAACTTATGCTTTTCAATACAAAGTGTAAATTTCAGTCTGGTATATCAAGTTGCAAAATATTGTTTTTTCAGCAATTACAAACACGACTTTAAAAATATTCTTTTACCTAATTTTATTTTAAATTATTGAGTTCTCAAGCAAAATGTATAGGAGCCCCATTCAGGATTCTCATTACTCTATTTTGTAAATTTTGCAATTGTTGCATTTTATTTGATTTGGAGGAGTATTCAAAGTTAGGTTGAACTATTGTTGTATCGACAGTGAAAAAAATTATGTTTTCAGCCGTTACACTATTTAATTAAAAACGGTTAAGAGAGAGTAGGATTGTGTTACAGCCGTAGAAGAAGTAACTTTTTGATTCGACTTGTATCCGCAAAGCACTGTACAAACTCACACTGGGATGGTATCAACAGTTGTTGAACTATATGAACCAGTTTTTCATCACCTGTCACACGTTTGTTTTCCTTAGTGCTTCTAACTGAACCTCATTTGTTTTCTTGAAACCTAGCTCTTACTTTCCATCGTATTAAAAACTCGAAGCAATTTCACGTAATTTCATATAATAATAAAAATGATTGGAATACTAAAACAGACTGGGATTTAATTATAAGTTTAATTGAATAGGGAAAAAATCACTCAATTCAAGTCGTTTCCATAATAAAATAAGTTTGGCCATAAAAGAAAATTGGCGCAGTTGAAATTCCGTCAGACATGCACCTAGAAGTAATTGCTGGTTGGAGATTTCAAGTAGAGATCGATGGAATATTTCACTTGATGCTTCTGCCTTCGAGACTCCTCAAGATGAAGTTCGATCCGATTTTCATTTTGATAGTGAAATTAACCAGCTCTTGAGATGAGAGCCATTATGCACAGGCCGCGAGGTTGCATTCCTTCCACAAGAAAAAATTCCATTATTGTGATTTGTGAACATCATCAAAATAAAAATCTAGAACTCCTCTTACGCAGTCTCCTGGAAACCTCTTGGATGATACTTCTTTCAAATGGACTTATAATATATATTATTTCATATAGACTCAAATTTTTAATAATGATAATAATAATAATGAAATAATGATAGGATTGTCTCAAAAGGAGCTGCGAGAACTGGACGAATTTTCAAGAGGATATCACTACTAAATTTTAATATGTAAATTTAATTATATACATATTTCAGAAATTCTTGATAAGTTATTTTGTAACAACAGTTTTCAATTTTCAACCAACACTTTGTCCCTGAGTGCAGTGAAATGGAAATTTGTATTAACATCCCCAATATTATGCTTTACCATTTACTTTCAGGACCACCGAAGGTAACAGACAGCTAGATTTATGCCAAAATGTTAACTTTTCCAGTATTTCGTGGTTTTGATTTGAGACACATTATTGGTAGCTCTGACTTGCCTTATGAGATCTACAATAAATTGTTTCATATTACTTCATTGCTTTGTTTCAACATTCTTCGTCTCTGCGGTTATAATAAATAATACAATGTGTTCTGATATAAATACCGTGGCTATTTGATTCAACACCCTATGTGATTCTTAATTTAATAGAAGTGTTCCAACCATCTATTTTTTTTGGATTGGTTCCCTCACCTCGATAAATTTGAACGGTTTGATGTCGGACAACGGCGAAGAAGATATTTTGAATCTAATAACCAATAATACTTTTTGGGAGAAGATACATTGCAATTTCTCGACAAATGGTGCTGAGGGTACATCAACTCGAAAATTTCGAAAGGCAGAGAGATCGAAGTAATGAAATAATGTATAAAAAAATCGAATAAATGTAAATGGTTGAAAAATTAATTGAATTCTTTTTTCAAAATTGTGTTACTTGACCTCATGATGTCATTTATTTCAAAAGTTGCATTGGTTATACCATTTAAAATGGCATTTGACTTAGTTTGAGTATCCTGGAAATTCCTTCCTCAAGCTCTCACAGATTAGTTTCAACTTCCTAGCGATTTGTATGCGGGATGTATTTCAGAATTTTTTGCTTTATCGAAGATGAACAGAGGTTCATAAAACCAAATGTGGAATTATATGTGACTGAAACACTTATTTTAGTGACTATCTTTCTTCGTTCAGGATAACCTCTTTGTAGGTTTTTCATTTTGAAATAGGAAATATTGTCACTTGAAAATTGGAAAAAAGAGTTTTTCAGCATTAGAAAAAATCTACAATGAAAAATTTGTGTTACTTTTTGTGATATCTCACAGAAAAATCTACTTCTCTGCCATCATGGTACGCTGGACATTGAACTACATCTGGTAGATATTGTGAAATTCTTAACTTTAAACGTGAAAAACCTGCATTTTCATTGAGATATTCGATTGAAAAACTTCTTGAGAAAGTTTTTCAATTAAATGTCTGAATGAAAATTTTCGCTATCAGATTTTTTCGTGAAAAACATTAGGGATTTCACAATATCTATCACATGTCACAGTCCAGAGTGCTATAGCAGCGGGGGTGTTGTTTTCTGATATATAATACAAAAGCAAATTTAGATTTTTCATCGTGTTTTTTTTTCCAATTCCTAAAATTGTTTTTTCCAATTATTGTCAGTTGAGATCGTTTCCTCTTTCCATTTGTAATATTATCTTGTACAAATCTCAATGTGAAGTTATGAACACCACGCCAGAAGCACTGCATGAGAATATCACAAACCGACCTCACAAAGACGTGAATTTTATCAGAAGAATCGTCAAAAGGTATATATGCGAATTCACCACAGAACTAGCCAGAGGCACCGCCTGCGATGATCACACAGATAGCTTTCATGCGAGCTCACAGATACGTCATCAGGAGTTGAATTTGAATTTGAGATTTTTTTGCCACAAGATTTTCAGAGAACTCGCCACAAGATTTCATAGAGAACTCACCGGAGAGTATTGTTCGAGAATTTCCACGTGGGATATCACTGAGACCTCGCTGAGAATACCTCGGTGGCTGACATTTGGAGGAGTTATAGCGCTCTCGATAACCTCTCATATAAGTCACAAAAGGCGTCACAATTTCCCGAAAAGAGGTCGCTGAGAAATCTTTAGGTCCACTTTGTATTGCCTGGGTTGTTTTTCTCTCATACTGGCTCAGTTCATATCTTTCATCTCTGTTCCACGTTATCTGGAATGGTCTGTTTCAGTCCCCGTTCGAACTCATGTACATTTATATGCTTTTTTGAGAGTTTTTCGCCACAAGATTTTCAGAGAACTCGCCACAAGATTTCATAGAGAATTCACCGGAGAGTATTGTTCGAGAATTTCCACGTGGGATATCACTGAGACCTCGCTGAGAATACCTCGGTGGCGGACATTTGGAGGAGTTATAGTGCTCTCGATAACCTCTCATATAAGTCACAAAAGGCGTCACAATTTCCCGAAAAGAGGTCGCTGAGAAATCTTTAGGACCTCTTGGTATTGCCTGGGTTGTTTCACTCTTATACTGGATCAGTTCATGTCTTTCATCTCTGTTCCACGTTATCTGGAATGGTCTGTTTCAGTCCCAGTTCAAACTCATGTGCATTTATATGCTTTTTTGAGAGTTTGTATTGCATCTGTTGTTAAAAGCCGATTCTCTCCGTTTTTCTGTTGTATTGTGCATAGTTCTTCACATGTCGTGCACAACAAATTATCTTATACACCACCTCATTGTACAATAATAATAATAGTGATGTAGAGTCGACCGTCTATATTGAATGAAGGTTTTTGGGGTTAGGCCTGTTGAAAAATACTGTTTTTTTTTTCAGAACCTATAATCAGTGATAATGATAATAATACTATGTCTATTGAATAAACTATTTCAGAAAAATACTTTTTATGTGTGTTCGAAAAGGAACGAATAGTTTTTCCGTTCTATAGAGAGCCAGTCAAAGTGCTGTTCTAATAAATGCCATCAAGAGCCGTAAATCAATCAACAAGCACTTCTCTCGCCCCGCCAGCACTGGATCCTCGAAAGTAATGCAATTTCCCGTCTCCGGCCGGCCACCGCCTCAATATCGACCACAAAGGCAACGGGACACGACACTGCCATCACGATCTCTTCCTCTTTATTCTCCCCGTGCGGCGTGTGTATGTGTGTGTGTGTGTTTCCCGAGGAATTTTTTAAATAAAGCCATCCTAGACTATGGTCTCGCGAGCAGATGCTTCGATTCGCTTTTGTTTTGGTATTTATCCGAAGGGATAGAGATCAAAGTTGGCGGAGGAGCTGAAATATAAACGATTCGGAAAGTTGTACGCAGGAATTGGGAATATTTTTGCGGAAAGTCGTAGAGGAAAAGGCTTTTATGGCGTGAATTCTTGCGTTCATCTGAGGAGTTAAGGAAATCTTCCCTGTCTAAAATGAATACTCAATCTCATTTCTGTATAGTTTACTCCGTATTCGACATAAGAACGTGTGTTTAGGATATTTTGCAGAAAAACTGGATTAACAAATTTAGGATAACAAATAACAGAGCTATACTTATTTTCATATGTATATTCAAGAAGCAATCCATTTTTAGGAAAGCGTAGAAAAGCCACTACAATTTTATTTTGTCAAATCCCGACTTTGTAACTCGGAATTTCGACTTTTTATTTCGGAATTCCAACTTACCAACTCGAAATTCTTTAATTTCGACTTACCAACTAGGAATTTTATAATTCCTACTTCGTATTTTGGAATACCGACTTGGTACCTCGACATTCTAAAACTCCTAATTCTTATCTAGGAATGCCAACTTACTAATTCAAATAACTTTCATTTATAATTTTCAAAGTACAAAATTCCATTTTGCAACTAACATGATTTTCGTCTGCTACAATCAGTGTGCCAACAAAATTAGACAAAATAGATACATAGCTATAACAAACGATAGTTGTCGATAGGAACGATAGAAACCAAATTTTACAAAATATCTAAAAATGGTGCAATTGTTATCCGGTTAAGGATAAATCAGCATTTGTATTTATTTTTGAAGGAAATTCAACTCTCTACAACCTATTATCAGAGTATTTCTTTCTCGGATGAATAGTTTAAACGATATCAAGGAATATTCGATGGGAAATGTGACGTGAAAATATTTTTCTCGAAAATTTTCACTTTTCCTGAGCGTGTAGCTCGAAAACATTTGTGGACTCGAAAAAAGTGCAAGGATGAAAAGTTGTATAGGCTTCAATACGCTATGGTATCAGTAGATTTTCCACTGCGTAGCACCGTTTTCAAGATCTCAGCAAAAAAACTCAAAAGTGGGACCTTCTGTAACCCCCTCTCCCCCCGGATCACCTCCTACACGCCAGTATTTTTATTATATTCACTTTTTAAGCACTTTGAACAAGTTTTAACAAGTTATAACGTTCATGGTGTAGCAAGTGCAAAGATTGGCGACACTTGGATGCTATATCCAAAAGGAGTCAAAACATGAAGATAACCTCACATTTCAGGCTTCAGTTAGAAGACCCAACATCTTCTGCGTGAGAATCCTACTCAGGAAAGTATATGAACTGAGATGAAATCATAATTTTTCTTTGCGTGGGGCTATAATATTAAAAAGAGAAAATTTAATGGCTATAATCTTGTCAAGTATCAATTTAATGTATACTTTGTTTTACACTTCATGGTCGTCATTAGAAAATTATGAATAATCAACCAGTTATTTTGAAACAGAAATAAAAAATCTCTCTTATATAATAAAATGTTTCAGACTTTTCGAATAATACTGATATTTGGTAAATTACTTTAAGGTTTTTAGAAAACAATGTAGGATGTGGAAAACTAGATGCAGAACTTGTTCTAAAATGAGTCCTATACCATTTTTTCTTTCCATCAACCGGCTGCACCCTTACGGCAATCCTCAAAAACGTCGGTCTTCGAAAGACTTATGCAAGCTAGGAAAGACGACACCATTACCTTTCAACCTGTGATGCCATGCACGAGACCAGTGACCGTGCTGGGATTTGAACCCAAGCCCCTATGGTTGAGAAGCGAAGGCTCTACCATCACGATCGCCACGGCCCATAAACAACCCATAAACAACGAAAAACCTCAGAATATTTGAGATTTGCTACAGGTAGACTGATACTATCTTAAAGTTACTTTATTATTTAATCTTCATTATTATAACTTCCTATGGGAACTGGAAATACTGGAAATGGTACCGCCACCAGTATCATATTCAAAAACTTCAGGAGATGCGGAAAAGAAATCTGTAGTTCACAATGAGCTTATGACAAAAGGCATAAGATGTCCGGAGGACTGCTCATTGCTAATATCCTGTACAATAGGAAAAGTTGGATCGAAAATCCATCAGAAAACAACTACTTTCCTGGCTAATGCCACGACGAACATTGAATTACATCTGATGAAATTTCCGTGCAGAGTTCCTACAAGGTTATCTCTGCAATTGCTTGGTTGCATGGGAATGATCATAGAAACATTCGGACCACCTATATATCGATTTCGGAGTGTTGCTCCTCATCAGTATAGGGTAGGTCTAGCAGTCAATAACTAATGACTGCAACGAATGAATCGACGACCATTACCATTTAAAGACCGAAACTGAGATCGCGCCCGCACAGTGGATTAACTCCAAACTGCGAGCGCCATCCCAGCGCCGGAAGTCCAACCAAACAATATCCGTGCTCCACGATCGTCAAGACCGTATTTGAAACGGAAAAGGAATCTGTAGTTCACAATGAGCTTATGACAAAAGGCATAAGATGTCCGGAGGACTGCTCATTGCTAATATCCTATACAATAGGAAAAGTTGGATCGAAAATCCATCAGAAAACAACTACTTTCCTGGCTAATCCCACGACGAACATTGAATTACATCTGATGAAATTTCCGTGCAGAGTTCCTACAAGGTTATCTCTGCAATTGCTTGGTTGCATGGGAATGATCATAGAAACATTCGGACCACCTATATATCGATTTCGGAGTGTTGCTCCTCATCAGTATAGGGTAGGTCTAGCAGTCAATAACTAATGACTGCAACGAATGAATCGACGACCATTCCCATTTAAAGACCGAAACTATACTGATGAGGAGCAACACTCCGAAATCGATATATAGGTGGTCCGAATGTTTCTATGATCATTCCCATGCAACCAAGCAATTGCAGAGATAACCTTGTAGGAACTCTGCACGGAAATTTCATCAGATGTAATTCAATGTTCGTCGTGGCATTAGCCAGGAAAGTAGTTGTTTTCTGATGGATTTTCGACCCAATTTTTCCTATTGTATAGGATATTAGCAATGAGCAGTCCTCCGGACATCTTATGCCTTCAGGAGATGCACCCAGAATTTTGTTTTTACTCTATTTTCTTTTGCGTTTCTTGAGTTTGCAGATGATGACCGTCTCTTCCAAATCCATCTCGAGAAATGACACTTGGATTTAAAAAAAATTGGTGACTGTTGTCCTTCGTGAGCGCACTTCACATAAATAACGTGACGTGACAGTGACCTTTTGTTGTCACTGTGACCAAAGCCACTCGTGCGCGCTAGAAAATAAAATCTACATGTATCTGAGAATATTCCGTCAGTATGTATCATGTGTAACCTTTTAAACGAGACGTCCTGTAGTTCTTGAACGGTACAGGATCATATTCGTATGATCTTGAACATGTGAAACAATCATTCAACAAAAATTGTATGGCTCTAAAAATATCTCTGTCAACTATGAATAGAATTTGTGGTAGCCAAACCATCACAATGGAATTATTGATGAATGTCCCCACACCGATCCTAGTAGCGTCCATCAGCTCGGTATTCGCTAAATGTCCATTGATACTGCCAATAATTGCTCTCCAGCAATATATTACTTGCACCTATTGTTTATGAACAGGGGTAATGTTGATAGGCGGCTTTTACACATAATGACTACCCTTTGATCAAACGGTTTCGGTAAAATATAGTCGTTCGATATAATGATGGTGATTTCGCCCGGAGCTGTTTACTTTCATGCATCATGTAGAATTCATGTAGACGGATTTAAATACGTGCGTTACATTCAGTAAGAACACAGCGCAAAGCGTTTTTTTCAAAAATATGTGTGGGAGGGATTTGTGTTTTGAAATGTAGAACACGCTCGTGCCATGAAAATAATGGGAAATTTCAAATAGTCGATATGGTCAAGCACAATGACCGATAAATGCAAAGAGGTGCTGTATTCTTCAATTTTCCACCCATGTGACCTGAGCAGCAAGTTGAATCAGCTAAAAAAATATTTTTGAATGGCTTCAAGACTTCTGATTTTCCAACTCCAGCACAATCATCTGAAATAGTGGTAAAGATATGTATGAGTTGATTGTCAGGAAAATTTCCTTGGGTGTCTACCTAAAAAATAATCGTGTGCATATTATTTATTAATGCTGTTCATCATTATTTTTATACGTCGATTTAGTACATTGGTACTAAGTAATCATCAATTCATTAACGCATTCGTACAAGCAACAAAGTCCTTTTCGTATTTTATTTTTTAAACAAAAATATTTCACTAACTTTATTATTCTCACATCGTTTCAATGAATATTCACTTCATCTAACATAAATGCAATTGAGGATTATTGTACATTATTTCAATGTTCATTAATTTTCAAACAATACATTGAATCCATGTATGAATTCTTCAATGGAACGAAAGAATCATTGAATTATCAACTTCATTCATTAAGTCAATGAACTTATACATAAAATGGATGATCATCTGAATACTTTCAGCCGTATGCATAGTCAATCGCCAGCGACTCGCCAGAGTTTCGCCGTTCGCTACACAAGGATTATAATGCAGAGTCGAGCTCCAAAAAAGTGACAACTACGGAATTAGTCACATTTAGGCGAAACGCTGGCGATGTACCACTTTTTTGGAGCTCGACTGTGCATTATAGTTCTTGTGGAGCGAGCGGCGAAACTCTGGCGAGTCGCAGGAATTGAACATGCATACGGCTGTTTGTGTCCCGGCCCCTTCTAAATCATTCTTTTTCATACCAGTAACTCCTGAAGAAATCCTTGAAAAGGTTAATACCTTGAAAAATTCGAAATGTCTGGATGTGTACAGCCTAAATAGCCAAATGGTTAAGGACACTATTGACTTAATTTTGTTACCATTAACGGAACTGATAAATTTAATTCTATCAACTGGTGTCTTCCCGGATATATGGAAGATCTCAAAAATTATGCCGATTTATAAAAAAGGCGATAAACAGGCAGTGGATAATTATCGCCCAATTGCTATTATTTGCATTTTCTCAAAAATTCTAGAGAAAGTCATTAAGAAAAGACTGGCCGAGCAAAAACAGCTCCACTGCTCGAGCATTACTGAGGGTGGTGGGAGATATATGGGTTATGTTATGTGATCTTTCCAATGCCTTCGACTGTGTCTCCCATAACATTCTTCTCGAGAAACTGAGTTTTTATGGAGTGAGAGGAGTAGCACTAAATCTCATCAAATCCTATCTTTCAAATAGATACCAGACTGTAGAAGTGGAAAACTGTTGATCTGAGCTAAAAAAGAATATTCATGGGGTGCCGCAAGGTTCGGTCCTTGGGCCGACACTCTTTATTATTTATATTAATGACCTATCACAATTTTTAGCTCCGAAAAAGTGTACTTTATTCGCAGATGATACAACTCTGACTTGCTCTGACAATGATATGCAACAATTAAAATTATTGTCACAAGATATTCAAAATCAAGCAAAACTGTGGTTCCAAAACAATAATTACAATTGAATGATGGAAAAACCCAAAACATATTTTTTTCTATAAACGCCTCTATACTTGAAAATAAAAGCGTCAAGCTACTGGGACTAACCATTGACGACAAACTGAGCTGGAATTGTCATATCGAGCAATTAAAACACAAACTCTCGAGTTCACTTTTCCTACTACGTCAGCTAAAGCACCATATCAATGTAGAGACACTAAAATGCATGTACTTTGCATTGTTCCATTCCCATTTAAGATATGGTGCGACTTTATGGGGCAACTCATCGAATTCTATACAAATTTTTCGTCAACAAAAAAAGGCTTTAAGAATTCTGGCAAAGTGTGGATTTACAGATCACTGCCATCCCCTATTTGTTCGCTTCAAGATTCTACTATTACAATTTATATTCTCCAGAATCTGATCGAAATACACGAAAAATCTAAAAACTTAGTGACGCATTCTCAAATTCACAACTATGGTACGAGAAATGCAGATTTAATCAGGACGCCTAGGTTCAGGTTATCGGTATCCCAGAGAAACTCATTAGACTACAGGCTATATAACATCTTACCAACAAATATGAAATCTCTAGATATGGCTTTGTTCAAGAAAAAAGTTAAACAATTCCTCTTAGAGCATTGCTTTTACTCAGTTACAGACTTTATGGAACACTTTCAACACCCTTCAATGTAGGTGTGAAAACATACTCACCACTCTTCTCACTCCTCTCGTAAACGATGAAATTTGTAACGTGTGCAGTTATGTATGATTGTTTTATTTAAATTTTTAGTTTAGTATGATTTACTTTTGTATGACTTTATTTTAAAAGGAATGACTTGATATAAATGTACCTTTGTGCATAAATAGTCAAACAAACATTGTATTATATGTTACATGTAGGTGTATATATGTGTGTATATGTATATATATATATATATATATATATATAGGGAGAGAAGAGAGGCAGTCTATTGCTGACTAGTTAGAAACAAACTTGACAATATTTGGGACAGCAGCAAAACGCAAGTGTACTCTTATAACATTATATATTCACTGAGATGTGTTCTCAGTGAACATGTTTTCAAAGAAGGTCACTCAATGGACTATAATTCCACAAAAATTTTAACTAAAGAAGGTAATTCTTCAAAACGAATATTCTTGGAAATGACATTTATTTCTCAATCTGATCATTGTTTAAACAAAAGAACAGATCTTAACCACTTGAGTGAGATCTATTCTTATTTATTTTTGTTGGACAAGAACCCAAGTGCTCTCAATAACAGCTCCTTTGGCATTATTTAATTTCATTCGGTATTCCTTACACTTTTTTACTTCCCATAATTTCCACATTAATTCAAATACTTGTTCAAACATTTGTTAATAATTTTCTCAACAATTACATGAAACCATAACTATATATCCTCTTTAGCAGTAATTGCAACTGTACTGGAAACCCCAGCAGCTCAGGCCAATTGTTCTCTTGTTCTATAACTTCTATGAAAAAAATTATACTTTGACTTTGACTTTTGACATATGACATTTGAATAATTTTAATAAACTCTAACCCAACAATTTTCTCTTCTCCCACGCTCCTCGTGGTATTCCTACAGGTGTTGTGCATCCGACACATTTTTTAATTGTTTAATGTTTTACATAAATTTTATTAAGTACCCCATGTTGCACATGGATTTTGTCTTTTTTAATTCTACAACATCGTTGTTAAGCGACCAATCTCACTAACATTGTAAGTATAGGACTCTCATCCTCACCATTTTACCATAGTTTCATCCATTTTTGTAGCTCCCTGATGATGACAGTAACCACTGTCGAAATATTGGAAATATAATGTTATAAGAGTACACTTGCGTTTTGCTGCTGTCCCAAATATTGTCAAGTTTGTATATATATATATATATATGAAAACTAGAAGTTCGGGTTGAACCGCGTCTGGAATTTGTTGAAATTCGACGTTTCGGCTCCGATTTTGGAGCCATTTTCAAGAATAAGAAGGATAGGTATAGTGAGGAAACGTGATTCTACACTGAGGTCTCAGTCTGCCTACTCCTCAGGTATTATCGCGTTAGGATTTTGTGACTTGACGTCGGGGTCTCAATCTGCCTACTCCCCAAGTCTCGTCACTGGCTCTCTCTAAGGTCTCAATCTGCCTACTCCCAGTTCTCTCGAAGGAGTAGGCAGATTGAGACCTTAGAGAGAGCCAGTGACGAGACTTGGGGAGTAGGCAGATTGAGACCCCGGCGTCAAGTCATTAAATCCTGATGATACCTGAGGAGTAGACAGACTGAGACCTCAGTGTAGAATCACGTTTCCTCACTATACCTATCCTTCTTATTCTTGAAAATGGCTCCAAAATCGGAGCCGAAACGTCGAATTTCAACAAATTCCAGACGCGGTTCAACCCGAACTTCTAGTTTTCAAATATCTGACCGCGGAAACCTATCCGAACACATATATATATATATATATATATATATATATATATATATATATATGTGTGTGTTCGGATAGGTTTCCGCGGTCAGATATTTGAAAACTAAATGTTCGGGTTGAACCGCGTCTAGAATTTGTTGGAATTCGACGTTTCGGCTCCGATTTTGGAGCCATTTTCAAGAAATTGGGTTTTTTGTGACTTGACGTCGGGGTCTCAATCTGCTTGCTCCCCAAGTCTCGTCACTGGCTCTCTCTAAGGTCTCAATCTGCCTACTCCTTCGAGAGAACTGTTCTTTCGAAGGAGTAGGCAGATTGAGACCTTAGAGAGAACTGTTCTCTCGAAGGAGTAGGCAGATTGAGACCTTAGAGAGAGCCAGTGACGAGACTTGGGGAGCAAGCAGATTGAGACCCCGACGTCAAGTCACAAAAAACCGCCGAAACGTCGAATTCCAACAAATTCTAGACGTGGTTCAACCCGAACTTTTAGTTTTCATATATATATTTATATATATATATATATGTATATATATATATAATAAACATTCATTCATTCAATGAAAAGTGTGCTTTATATTTATTATTTGCGTATACAGAATAATAATGAAACGTGCCCAAAACAATGATGCCTCACGTTGAATCAATGCATAATTTTAATCTTAGAACTATGAAATATTACATGGAATCTACAAAAGTATTCATCAATTCAGAATATAGGCCAATCACTTTACTGAAAATTCTGGTTATTTTGTAGAGAAAAAATACAAAAAAGTCGCAAACTTACGATAAAAAAGAAAATATCATCCTTAATCGTTGCCCATTTTTGAGACCGTTTCCAAGTTTGGCATACGAGTAAATGAATTATTTATCTTTACTCCTTTTAATAACTCGACAGAAAAAATCTAAAAGAGTGACAAAGAAACATTGCTCTCTGTCATAAATATCTCCGAAACTATGCCACCTCCGCCGAAGAAAAAACATTTTTTTTTGTTTATTCTAAAATATAAAAATTTGTTGGCAACCTCGTTATCGTAATCTGTGGTAGTGGCATATTACGTGTTTTCTAGGAAATTACTACCTACGTTTCCGACCAACTCAAAAAACGTTTGCGTGTTGTGGATGACACACTGTAAAATGTATTTGTAGGAAATCAATCAGGCTTTCTCAGTATAGACTCCTGTGAAACAGTTTACAACTTACTATTACTAGTTAGAAACATTTGAAACGATTGACAGATGTATATTATTGCAAAAATTGGAAAATTATGGTATTAAATCTACTGCATTGACATGGTTAGCTAGCTACCTTAGTGAACGAAACCAAGATGTGATGAAGAATAATTTTTCTAATTTGGAAAAAGTAAATATAGGTGTGCCACAAGGAAGCGTCATTGACCCATTACATTTTATAATTGTATCAACCGCTCTATCGATTGTGAATTTGTCAATTTATATGCAGATGAAACACTGTTGGTAACAAGTGATAACTCATTGGAGTTGGCTATTCAGAAAATGAATGAGGAATCAGATGAACGACAAAACTATTTGGTAACGTATAGACTATTGTTGAATATATAAAAAACAAAGGCAATTGTTATTTATTTAAACTGAAAACATGTATAAAAATAACCTAACATTATTTGTGGAAAACGAAATCGTGTTGGAAGAAAAATTCAATTTTAGGGAGCAAACTAGAAAAAATATCTTAAAAACCAGTTTTCTTCTCAAAATCTACTTCATAAATATCAGTAAAAGCAAGATCAGCAGTCTACAACAGTATTATACAACCACATTTTGATTAAGGCTTCGCTATACTCTACTTTTTAGACAATAACGGTAAAGTCTCTCTTCAAAAATTTCAAAATTGTGGTATGAGCCTGATTCTAAAATGCAACAGACAAACAAAAATAATTCAAATGCAAGAAACATCACAGTGGCTGGCAATCACTCAAGAAAATATTAACTTATTGAGCAATGATTTTTATTTTTAAAATATTGAAAAGATCAATGTCCGCATATTTTAATCAGTTCCTCTTCAATCACGTAATTCATGAACACTATACCAGAGGAGTTAACAATTTTCACATGCTAGAAAAGGTGTGAACTCGATATTTGTTAAACATTTCAATGAATATCATTGTATCCCAAATGACATTATAAACCTGTGTTACTCTCGTATCTGTGATTGTATCTTTATCTATATAATATAGTTGTCTCAGTAACCTTGGTTCTATATAAAAAGTTCCCAAATTTGAAATTATTATCATGGAACAATATTTTAATATGTTCTGTAGCTTTTTCAATTTGAAATACAACCCTGTCGAAGAGGAAGTAGTTATGTCCATGATATGATGTTCATTCTGTGCTTACCATACTCAATTTGAAATTTCTCGTTTCATAAGTGTGTTCAATCTATTCATGTTTACACTCTACTACAGTTCCATGCAAAAACGTACCTAATTTCTCTCGTCAAATTAAAATTTCAAATTTCTTTCTCGTCCATTTTCAGCAGCGGCATGAGTTTTCCGCATTTGAATTTTCAATAATTTAATTGTTGTTTCTGGCAAAAATTTGAATTAATTGTGATGACTTCATTCTATTGACATTCTGTTCTTCTAGTATGTTCATTGTAATTATATACGTCTATTTTTATCATCTGATGCACACAACCTCGTGGACACTGTGAGTACTTTTGACTGATTTATCATTGAGATTGTTGAAATTGGTTTTTCCGTTAACCAGCTGTTGTCCCCTTACGAACGAACTACGACAGCCTTCAGAAGTGGAAACTTGTGAGAGCCAAGTATTAACGAGGTCTTAACTTTTTACGTGCGATTCCTTGGACTTTCTCGGGCCATCAGAAAATTTTCTGCAATTACCATGGATTGAACCATCGCCAACTGGCAACCAAAGTGATGGAAACAGTGTTTATTTTTGTATCTATTATCATTGTTTAAATAGAAGTAAGATAGTTAGTCAATGCCTGTGGAAAAGGTATTGGACACTATCGCGAGTGTCATCTAGCGTTATTAGTTACAAACATGGATATTTGACGTCATATTAATGCAGGTTTCTTCTAAAATCCCTGATTTTAATGCTGTCCCATTGTTTTAATCAAGTTATGACATGACTTGGAGGCCAGATCACTGAAGTTACGACATGACTTGGATGCGAGATCACTGTCGCCATCTACGTGTCGCATCCATTTGAATCCAATATAAATCCCATAAGGTTGGTTAACTATCTTACTTCTATCTAAACAATGCTATTATATATCTATCAATACTTATTATCTATTTCAACTGTAAGATATATATTGGATGCATCTTTACTCAGTGCTATATAAATATAGTGCAATATAATTTATTATACATATATGGTAATTTTTTATAGAATTTGGTAACTTTCAGGAAAAAAAAAGATAATTCTCAATAAGTTTCTAAGCTTTTACGTGCGCTGCCTAATGATTCAACTACATATTCGATAGTTCTTACAGCCCCGAGTAATAAAGGATCACCAAACGATACATGTACCCAGTTCAACAAACTTGTCCCACTCCTGACACCACTCCAGTCATCTAGGCGTTTCGCTTATCATCCGCCCGTTCATGCAAATGGCGATCCTCTGTCCGGAATTCAATTACGCGACAGTGTCGCCGATTATTCGAGTGCGCTATCGAACATCGAGTTGGCCCCGCTTCAAGGCTCACTATGTCGTTACACAACGGCTCACTTGATACACGAGATGACGAACGTCAAATACTCGACTTCAAACACCCTCTCCAGGTGGATGAGGACACTCGACCGGCCACTTTTCCTCTCATTTTGTTTCGGGATTATTCCGGTTGGTTAAATATTAAGATTAAGTGTTGGTTTGGTGTTGGATGGATATTGGCTCGAGTGAGGGCCTTAATGATGGAAATATAGCATTATTTGTTTGAAATTATGCGTGTACAATTTTTCTTCAATATTTTGTTTCCTGTAATATTAAAGGAGAACCCTGGGAAAGGAGATGATAATTTATGTTTATTTTTTTAGTTTGTGAGTGTTGTGCTTCCGTGAAAAACTCCCTAGGCAATGAGTTCTAAAGCTTTGGGTTTCGTACGAGTCTAGGATTGGTCTTCAAAATTACAACAAAGGCTACTAAACTCGGTGGTTCAATCTGGATGCAACTGGAAATGATGGAAAAACCGCTTATGCATCAGCTAGATAACGATACATCTAAAGGATCAATCATTTCTGATGTCAAATATCATACTGTCAATCCACTTGATCTTTTCCTCACCACCAATCCTTATCCTTACAGTATAGAAGTTTGTGTTCAATTTGGAAACTCCGACCACAACCTTATCTCCACTCTTTGCTCATTTTCTAGATCATCGAGCAGCTCAACATCGTCCCGTCTCCTATAGCACTATAATTCAGCAGACTGAGATAGTCTTTCCATTTTTTTTTATTATTTCCTTGGATACAAGTATGTTTCTCTTTTGGAGATCCAACACAATTCGCCAAGACAATTTCTGAGATCTTAATGCTGAGGAAGATCCGATCAAAACACGTCCAATGTCATAATTGGACCTGGTGGTTTTGTTTTTTTGCCAAAGTGGTTGAAAAAATTTCAAATCCAGCAAGTTTCTTTTCCTTGCAAAAATGGGCAAATATTTCTGCCAACACGTCAGCTACAAATTCTACTCTGGTTCTTTTGGGAAAGCAACCCCAGAACATCACCCCCTTTGACAGAAAATTGAATTGGCTTTCAAAAAATGTTATTTGGCACTCACGATCATGAAAGCGCGAAATACTACAAAAGAAGTACTCCGATTGGTCATCCTTTTCCATCACATTGAATATAATTTCTGTGCTTATGACAGAACATGTTGACAATTTGCACGAACAAGGATAAGGTTCACTGGAAATATCAGAATATACAACAATAAACAGTAACTCAGCTTAAAATATTTCGACCTAACAGTAGACAGTAACATGCTATCTCCTACTCTCATAACAAAATGTTGACGTGTAACAATTTTTCACGCTCATTACCAAATATCAGTACTTCAAATGGTTCAGTCTTCTTTGAGACACATGTTCTCAGATGATATTTGTTCATTTTACAGATATCAAGTTGATTATTACAATGGACTCTTTCAGATCAGCATAATTGAATGAGCGGTTTGGTTGGGTACCAACAGCGTACTGATGTAAATTGCAGTGTTCCTGATATAAAAAACAGCCTCATAAAAAGTAAAAAGAAGAGGTCCCAGCACGCAGCCTTGTGGTACTCCTTCATTCCGCTTGAAAAAACTGGAGTATTTATTATTTACCACTACCCACTGATTCAACCTATCCTGGATTACTGTTCCTATAAATGGAGTGCAGACCCTAAACATACGGAACTTAGATTCTGTTCAAAAAAGAGCGGTAATGCTTATCTTAGAAGCTTGCTTACTTCTCCAGAACACCGCAGAAAGATTGGCGAACAGTCTCTATTTCTAATGAACTATGCTCTCAATCGTTCCACCGTTATCGGTACCATCGATATTGACCCGTCTAGATCAGTCTTTACATCCGTTTGTTGTCTTTTCGAGACTAGGTGAACATTTCTTTCTCAGAGCTCGTTTTTTAAACGAAATTCAAAGCTTTGGATCTCACTGCCCCAAGAAGTGTTCCCTGAGGAATACAGACTGCAGAAGTTCATGGATCTCACGATATTCTGAGAACACGACAGCATTTTATTTTTGGAGGGAACCATGACATAATGAAATTAGAATGGGAGCAAGGGATTATCTCGTGGATTGAGAGTATGCTGTCTCGTGAATAGATGTATTCCTGCTGTGAATTTTTCAGGGATTATTTAGTGGATTGAGGATCTGTCGTCTCGTATATGGATGTACTTCTGCTGGGAACGTACTTTTAGACTCTTGAGGGATTCTCTCAGAGTTATCCGACTTGAAGGACCATGTTCAAGATAGGTACGGCGGTACCTCACTTGATGAATGTAAGCGGCAATAACTTGCCCTTGGTCCAATACCCTCACGTTGGATTTAGATCAATAAAACGACGGTAATGTCGCATAATAACATTGAACTCGATATAAAGGATGACGAAATATTTGTTTATCATAAATGAAATGTTGGTTAAACTGCATGAAGTTCCTCGTGCCAAACGCAGTCAAATAAAATTACGAATATCATGGGGTTACAGAACGCTCAAACAATACATTTTTTATTCTAGGTTTGTAGCGATATCTATAGGCTCCAAGTAGAAAAATAACGTCTTCAGAATTATTCCTGATTAGCCACTATCGAGAAGTTATGTTCTTCCAGATATTCAACTTCACTAAACCACTTCGTTTGAGCATCTCCCATCTTGGCATTCTTCAAGATCATTTCTTCTCGTTCGGTTCGGTAGAACATTTCCTAGTTACTTCTCGACAGAGATTCATTCTTGAACTACACGCGTCCCGAATTGCATGCCAAAGTATGGCGGAGTCGCCGGTAAATATCCAAAAATTATTTTCAATAACGGTCGGCAGGCGCTGCACGTCCAGCTAGTGTTAACAAGAACGGCGTCACGTTTCGTGTGTTCTGGAATGATGGACGACGAGAATCAGACGAAGGACTAGCGGGCTAACGAGCCCTGAATAAAGAAACTCACGTTGCCGGGCAGCAGCTCTTTTCCGGTACGACAATATGGAAATCTCGCCGCCGGGTTCATATTTTAATGTTCATTGGGCTTTTCGAGTCCGTTTGTACGAGAGAATGGCAAATTAGTTCATTCAAATAGATGGAATAGCAATTTTACAATTGATTATACCTGATTCATATAGTTTTGTGAAAAAAATATATAAAATACAAGATACCTACAACATTCAAAACTATAATAAAGGTACAATTCAGATTACTATGAGCAAGACAAACATGAAAGTACCTAATAAAATGCTTCCTACCCACAAGTAACGTTGATGAAATTGGTAAGAAAGCGACCTCCTGAGATATTTGTAGCTATATTTCATGAACATCATTGTTGTTCAATATAAAAATAAACTCATCACGTTTAGCCATCAATACACCAAAACAATAAATTGTCATACCACTGATGCACAAATCAGTTGTCCAAAAAAATTACGCATGTTTAGGGCCAAAACTATATGACATTTTTGAGTTGATTGTGAGAAATATATTTTTGGATAAACTGTCTTTGGAACAGGAGGAATAGATCCTGCAAGTTTCGAAAAATTCTCACGAAAGCATGACCTAGTAATCAATACATCAAAATCTTCAGTTATGTTTTTTGGATTTGTGCCAGCAGACGAATTTAATGTTGAAATAGAACATGAACTACTTCCACCAAAAGAAAAATAAAAAAATGCATCATTGTTGATGATTACATAAAATAAAGTCAGCATGTATCTTTCATTTTTCAGAATACATAAGCTAAATTGAAACTATTATTAGTTAATCTGAAAACACAGTTATGCGAATCACTAGTATTAGCTCATGCAAACTACTGTGAACATATTTATGGACCCTGCTTCACAGAATCTGCAGAACTCATGTTTAAGGTTGATACATGGTAAAAGAAAGTTTGACAGGATTTCACATACCTTACAAAATACATGTTGGTTGAATATGATCAATAGAAGGAAGCTCCATGCCCTGACTTGAAATACTAAGATATCATACTGCTGTATACTTGAAATCAAAAGTATCGTTTCGAACAGAGAACATCCGCCGAAAAAACCGTTCTGGTCATACCTAAACATCGTACTCGAAAATACCATCGTCCATAGATATACTAATAAGTCCGCTCACTCTCGCAAGCGACCCAAATCATCCCCTCCGGTCCTCGCGTGCCCCTTGCCCTGTCTGTTTGGCTTGAGCGCCGGCCAGGTGGGCTAGCCAGTATAACAGAGTGCAGGTTTCTGCAGGTGTCCGTATGATTTACGACCGCTCACAAAAAGAGCGGCATTTTTCGACCACATCAAAGGAGTAACCAGACTTATTAGTATATCTATGGACGATGACAATACGAGAACTCTTTTTTTACCGAATCGCTGAGGAATATAATGAATTATTTGAAAATATCAAAACACTTCCTTCAGCCAGTTTTAGGAAACAAATGTTCAGCTCTATTTTCAATCAGCATTACTCAAATATTTGATTAGGCAAAACAAAGCCACCATTTTCTGTTTCGGTTGTTAGTTTTTCATGTATGCATATGTGTACACTGTCTGTACATTTCTATACATGTACATTGTATATCATGCGTTGCTGTTTCTTCGTATATCATGAAACTAATTTTGTTTTCATGTATATATTCACCCACCTACTATGAACTTACATATTATGGAATTTTATCGATGTTGAAAAGCTGATTTATTTAATCCCTTTATCAAGCCACAGGCGCTTGAGAAAGACCATTACTCTACTGATCTTGTGCCTTTTGACCTTTCCTTTTTTTTTCACAATTTTCAGAGTATTGTATGTTGATAATTTTGTTTTTGTGGGAATGGTCAATAAATTATATCAAGATTATCATATTGTGAATCTATGAATATTCGATGATTAAGCTCAGTACATATCCGTTCATATACTTAATGCTATTTCAGTTGAGAAAGGAGATTAAGATAGAATATATTGAAAATATATCAAATATGTACTGAATTTGTAATTATCCAATTCACTCAGATATTATGGAATATTCTTCTTGCTGACGTTACGAGGTTCAGACTAACCTTATGACGGGATTTGACAAATACTTCATTTAAGCTCTCTAAGAATGTGAGGATAACTGAAACCAGCGTCATATATCTTTTTCATTTCGGTGTAAAGCTGACAAATGTACGAATATCTAAAAAAAATTGATACGAGTTCAAAAACTTAATTATAAAATCTAAATGAAAGCTCGACTACCATGCCGGGAAGTTAATAAATGCAATAAATTGAAATAAATAACAATGATTTGCCATTTGTTGAATCAGTGTACTACTTCTACATTCATTCAAATAGATGAAGAACTCGTTTTCGAAACTGGAAAGTCTACACCTATATTTTCTATTCAAATCCAGAGAGGAGATATGGCAACAGCGCGACAGATCAATATTCCTCTTTGGTCGGCCGCCGGTCTACTGCTTTATGGAATTCCAGCACAGGCACATACACATGCGAACCGCTCCCCCTTCTTGGGAGCGAAGCCGCTCTCTGCTCTCTGACACTGACATTGCTTCACTCGAGGCGAACTGGGCCTTCAAGCCGGGACCGACCTGTTGCCAGACTTACAGAAAAGTCGGTAGATTTGTGACAATGAAAAATGTTTCGATTTCAGATACGAATATGAACTGACTAGGTACATAATTCAATGATATTCAGAAACTTACCTATTGGCATGAATATAACAAAAGATCACAAGTGAATGATCAGGGTGTCGTGGTATGGGAATATGCTGAAGACCTGGATTTGATGGTTGATAATAATATTATTAACATACGGACGTGAAGAGTGATTATTGTGGCAAACGACACCAGCGCGCCCTCCGGATATGTCGGTGCTCCGGAGATAGGGCCCAACTGGGATATTCCTGACAGAAAAAAAATAATAATGAATGATTATCAGTGGAAAATGATTCCAAGCTCTCATCACCACCTGACAAGATATTTCAACTCTATCTAGATGGGGAGAAACAGATTCCGGATTGGTTCGTTGAGGAACCAACCATGCTCATCCTCAAAAACGGATATTTGCTTGAATGCAGATGAAAACCACATGTGCACCAGAAATAACAATAACCTTCCCCTGCCAATACCAAAGACAACTCGAATCAAACATTCAGTTATTTATACAGGGTGTTTCTTAAATACGTGTAGAAAATTTAGGGGCGTGATGCTGACATCAAAATAAGAAGAAAAGTTCCTATAAACATATGTCCGCAAATTATTCGTTTCTGAGATACAGAGTGTCAAAGTTGAATTCTGATATTTATTTTTTGTGAATAATTTCAAAATAATTTTGATATTTGGAAGAAGTTTGGTATCTGGGAATATTTATCATTTAGTTTGTTTAAAGAATATATTCTTGGTAGATGTCACTGAGAGCAACTGTTTTCGAGTTATTGAGATTTGAAATAATCGATGCAAGTGATTTTGAATGATAAGATTTTTAAATTTTAAATAAATTCAATTAGAAATTGACATAAGATTTGATTTTGTCATTAAAAAATCATCCCAGATACCAAACTTTACTCGAATCTCACAAATATTTTGGAATTTATTCACAAAAAACAAATATAAGAATTAAACTTTGACACTCTGTATCTTAGAAACGAATAACTTGCGGACATGTGTTTATAGGAACTTTTTTTCTTATTTCGTCGTCAGCAACACTCTCCTGAAGTTTCTACACGTACTTAAGAAACACCCTGTATATGAAACAAAAAAAATTTATAATCATATGCCAGAACATTTTAGAGCAATTTGAGGTATTATGGAAAAGTTCAGAAGAGAGGTAAAATAATTCCAAAAGCGTACTGCTGGAATATTGTAATGAAAATTTCAAAGCCATATGTGTAGTGATTCAGCTTCAAAATGTTCAATTTATATTATGTGTTTAGTTGTTTTTTTATATATTCGTATTATGGTGAATTTTATATTATTGATATTTTAGAATCATTTATACTGAATTCTTTCCCTATATGTCTGATACAGTGGATCTATCCACTTCACTTTACTTTTTCACACCTTGTCAATAGAAGTAATAATTCTTGGGTAATAGGGCACAGTTTTCATTATTTGATTGACTGATATCATTATCTTCGTAATTATTGGCACGATTATTCACCACCAAATACCGTAAATTTACTTCAATATTCTTTCTGTAGTACCATTTATTCTGCCGCTGTCACCAAATGTTGTGTTTTCGGGTTCTGAATTAGTGATATGCTATTGTACAACTGCCTTCATCAGCTCAACTTGACAACACTGTACTTCACTTGTCACCTCAAATATATATTGATAATAAACTATAAAACTACTACTTAACTACTGTCAAGTCTCGAATTGAATGGCTTCATATGTGAAATATGAGTTTTAGAACAATTAAGAACTTCTAAGAATAGGATAATGTAACAAACTGAGGCCGGACCTGTCGCCTCATTTGCATAGATCGACATTCTGTAGGACGGCCACAGCCATCTAGTCGGACTAATCTAGAATATCCAGAACAATCGCGAGAGAGATCTACTTGGATATAAAAGACAAAGCAGATCAGAAAAGGCAGATACAGCAAGAGTTTTGAATTGAAATAGTGCCGTATAAATAGACGAATTGTGATATGAATCAGAAGTCAGAATTTATGTGTAAAATAAATTAGTGCGAATCTGTTCAGACATTTTCATTCAAGAAAATTCGACGTTATGATCTTTGACAAAAATGAATGTTTCTAGATGTTTCATCAAATCCATGAAAGCTAAAAGTGTTTCTAGAACACTTCAGATTCGCAATAGAATGAAAAACAAAGGCAACTGTTTTTTTGTACACGAATGACGTCAGTTTATTGTAGAACAGGTCCAGTAGGTTCTGATATTTCTCCTTAACAACATCGAAATACAACGTTGCCCCATCATTATCTAATCTTACCCATCCAATCAAGGCATGGATCCAATTAGATCTCCCACATTCTAATTAACACGACAATCAGCTTCAACTGATCCAGGTACTTATCTGTAGTCCAATTTGAATATTGTAATGCATCAACAGATGGATTTCTGTCTCAATTTCCTACCATTTGAATAATTTCAGCAGTTCCTTATTGCTTCAAGTGATTTTCAAATACAGATAGCAAGTTTCTGCAAACATTGACATGGTCCCGTAACCACCATCGATGAACTTCGGAGTTATTGCATTCGAGTCGATCCACTTCACCTGATTGAGGTTACATTACCAGTCTGATGATAAGTAAACTAATTCATTTCCTCAGATATAGACGTATCACGGTTTCAAACGTCTTAGACCAGTCATTTTGGCATTTAAAATCAAAAATGAGGAAAAAATAGCAAAAACTGCAAAGATTCAAAAAAATTCTATTTTGTGCGCATTGAAATTGTATTAATTTGCGCACTCGAACTAGGTCGGCAACAGTATTAAAAATGTTAATTATTTTGCAGATAAAAAATACAAAAGGGTCGCAAAATGACGAAAACAAAGAAAATATAACTATTCTTGCATTGAAGTTCGAATTAAGTTGAAACTGTTTTTTTCACTACCGTTTTTTTTTTTTAAGATTTCTTACTCAGTTTCATGAAACTCAATAGCTTTTGTATTTCAAATCGATTCCGACTTATTAAAAATTTCATAGTATTTTTACAGAACTTCTGCTGTTTCGAATTTTCAACATATTATTCCATTTTCCGGTTAAATCTAATATTTTCGGAATCAGTATGAAATTTCACATATATAGTGCCAATTTATATTTTTCGTGATTTAAGGGGTCTACCCCTTACAACTATTTTCGAGTAATTTTTCTTACTTTTGATCAACTTGAAATCCTCAGTATATACTAACTCGACTATTCTGAATCGATTGGCGTTCGCAGAATCGCTCTATCTCTGAATGTTATCGAATTTAAAAGGTCGAATCTAAATGAAAGTGGTTTTTTCCAACCAAATAATTTATTTTTCGGTTTTTGGACTCAGCGTAGAACTCAATATTTTTTGTAAATGCACACCAAATTTCGAATCGATTCCGATCCAACTCAAAATTTCATTGTGGTTTTACAGAACCTCTGCGATTTCGAATTTTTGACCTTTTATTCCATTTTCCGTTATATCTGAACATAAACAAATCATTTATGATCGGAGTCATCGTGAAATTTATACGTTTATAGTGCAAAGTTCAAATGGGTCTGCGATTTGGTATTTTTTGTGAGTATTAGGGGTCTACTCTACCCCATACAACTTTTTTGAATAATTTTGATGTCTTCGAATAATTTTAAATACGCAGTATACAATAATTCGACTATTCTGAATCGATTCGCAGAATTACTCTATCTCTAAGTTATCGAATTGGAAATTTAGAATCGAGTTGGAAGTGACTCAGATATAAAAATAAATTCTAGTCACAAATTTTGAAGGATTGATTAAGATGGATTTTAATATATAAATGTGATTTTTATAATTTTTATATGTGTTTGTGCTCTGTTTATTAATGACTTCATGTTTTTCGTGTTCTTTATACATTTATTTAGATTTAGACTTATCTCACTTTGTCAATAAGATTAACTCTTTGGACAATAAAGTATACTTATTATTATTATTATAAGATTTTTCCGGAAAATGGAATAAAACGTCGAAATTCGATATTGCAGAGGATCTGTAAAAATACTATAAATGTTTAGTTTACGAAACTAAGTCCAAAAATCTGAAGAAAAAAAATTTGGAGGGAAAAAACACTTTCAACTCAATTCGAACTTTTCGATTCGAGAGCAATTCAGAACAGTCAAGTTAGTATATACTGATGATTTCAACTCAACCGATGAAAAGAAAAATTACTCGAAAAAAGTTGTTAGGGATAGACTCTTAAAAATCACTAAAAATACAAAATAGGCAGATCCATTTGAAATTCGCTCTATATAAGTAAAATTCCATGCTGATTTCGGAAATATATGACTTGCATATGCTCAGATATAAGATTAAACCAGAAAATGGAATAAAAGGTTGAAAATTCGATATAGCAGAGGTTCTGTAAAAATACTATGCATTTTTAATTGAATAGGAATTAATTTGAAATTTGGTGTGCATTCACATACAATATTAGGTTTTACGAAACTGAGTCCATAAATCCGGAAAAAATATATTCGGAGGGAAAACCCACTTTTAAATCGATTCGTACATTTCAATTCAAAAACGGACAGAGGTAGAGCAATTCTGCGAACGTCAGTCGAATCAGAATTGTCGAATTAGTATATAACAAGGATTTTGAGTCAGCGTAAAGTTTGACGTCAAAAATGTAAACCAGAGTTACGCAATCTATTAAAAAAAAAATTCCACCGAAATTGTGACAATCCTATATTTAAAAGGGTTAAGAGGTAAGCAGATTTACGAAGATATGCTTAATACCCTTGGTGATCAATGTTCTTCGTATGCGACCGAGAAAAATTTAACGCTGATTCCGAAAATAAATGATTTGTGTACGCTCAGATATGAGATTCAACCGGAAAATGCAATAAAAAATAAAAAAATCGAAATTGAAGAGGTTCTGTAAAAATACCATGAATTTTCAATTGAATCGGAATCAATTTTAAATTCAGTGTGAATCTGAAAAAAATTATCTGGCGGGAAAAAAACACTTTCGACCCGATTCTAAATTTTCAATTCGAGAACGGTTCGAGATAGAGCAATTTTGCGACCGCCAATCGATTCAGAATGGTCAAATTAGTATATTTTGAAAATTTCAAATACATCCAAGAAATAAAAAATTATTCGAAAAAAGTTGTAAGAGAGGCCCCTAAAAATCACGAAAAATACAAAATATTCAGATCTTTTTGAAATTTACAGTATACAGTGAGTCTGCTTAAGTTGGCTACATATGGGAAACTTTTTTATTATTGACTTTACGAAAAAAAGGTATTCTTCATAAAAAGTTCTGCATGATCTGAAACCCATGATGCAACTATCAGGTATTGAATTTTATCAATCTTATACGAGGAAAATCAAAAGATATGAATTTTACCCAAGAGTAAAGTAACTTTATTTTTCACAATATCAAAAATTATTATTATGAAAAGTTACATTACATCCTTCCAACTGGAAAAATATCCATTTTTACAATTTTTTTTTTAATTAATATAATAATATTACATTTATCATTTTTATTTATTACAAACATGTTAACCTTTCCGTTCTGTTAAGAAATTAATAAGCAAATTTTCAAGAAACAAAATGTTATCAATGATAAATGTTCGGTACAAGTAATTTGAGAAAAATTTGTAAAAAAAATATTTTCACAATTAAAAGGATGCAATTGCATATTGAAACACAGTTTTCGATTCTAATCAACTTTTTATAATGAAAATTTTCGATATTGTGAAATATAAAGTTACTTTATTCTTGAGAAAATTTCATATTATTTGACATACCTCGTATAAGATTGATGAAATTTGATATCTGATGATTGCATCTTGTGTTTTAGACTCTGCAAAATTTTTTATGAAGAATAAGTTTTTTTCGTAAAATCAATAATAAAAAAGTTTCCCATATGTAGCCAAGTTAAGCAACTCACTGTATATGTGAAATTTCACGCTGATTTCGGAAATATATGATTCGTATATGCTCAGGTATGAGATTTCGCCGGAAAAAGGTGTAATCGGTTGAAAATTCGAAATTGTAGAGATTTCGTAGAAAGCCAATGAAATCTTTAATTGAATCGGAATTAATTTAAGATTTGGTGAGCATATTCAGAAAAGTGTGAAGTTGAGAAAACTGAGTCAGCAAATATAAAAAAAATATGGTGTGAAAAAAAATACTCTTTTAAGTCGCTTCGAACTTTTCAATTCGAGAACGGTTAGAGATAGAGAAATTCTGCGACCGGCAATCGATTCAGAATAGTCAAATTAGTATATTTTGGAAATTTCAAATTTATCCAAGGAATAAAAAATTACTCGAAAAAAGTTAAAAATCACGAAAAATACAAAATCGTCAGATCTATTTGAAATTTGCACTATATATGTGGAATTTCACGCTCATTTCAAAAATATATGATTTGTACATGCTCAGGTATAAGGTTTAGCCGGAAAATGGGATAAACTGTCCAAAGTTCGGAATTGCAGAGATTCCGCAAAAAGCCAATGAAATCTTTAAGTGAATAGGAATTGCTTTCAAATTTGGAGAGCATATTCAGAAAAGTGTGAGATTGGAAAAACTGAGTGAGCAAATATAAAAAAAAACTTGGTGTGAAAAAAACTATTTCAAGTCACTTTGAACTTTTCAATTCGAGAACGGTTAGAGATAGAGCAATTCTGCGAACGGCAATCGATTCAGAGTGGTCGATTTAGTTTATTTTGGAAATTTCAAATTTATCCAAGGAATAAAAAATTACTCGAAAAAAGTTGTAAGGGGTAGACCCCTAAAAATCACGAAAAATACAAAATCGTCAGATCTATTTGAAATTTGCACTATATATGTGGAATTTCACGCTCATTTCAAAAATATATGATTTGTACATGCTCAGGTATAAGGTTTAGCCGGAAAATGGGATAAACTGTCCAAAGTTCGGAATTGCAGAGATTCCGCAAAAAGTCAATGAAATCTTTAATTGAATAGGAATTGCTTTGAAATTCGGAAAGCATATTCAGAAAAGTGTGAGATTGAGAAAACTGAGTAAGCAAATATAAAAAACAAAATGGTGTGAAAAAAAGAACTCTTTCAAGTCGCTTCGAACTTTTCAATTCGAGAACGGTTAGAGATAGAGAAATTCTGCGAACGGCAATCGATTCAGAATAGTCAAATTAGTATATTTTGGAAATTTCAAATTTATCCAAGGAATAAAAAATTACTCGAAAAAAGTTGTAAGGGGTAGGACCCCTAAAAATCACGAAAAATACAAAATCGTCAGATCTATTTGAAATTTGCACTATATATGTGGAATTTCACGCTCATTTCAAAAATATATGATTTGTACATGCTCAGGTATAAGGTTTAGCCGGAAAATGGGATAAACTGTCCAAAGTTCGGAATTGCAGAGATTCCGCAAAAAGCCAATGAAATCTTTAATTGAATAGGAATTGCTTTGAAATTCAGAAAGCATATTCAGAAAAGTGTGAGATTGGGAAAACTGAGTCAGCAAATATAAAAAACAAAATGGTGTGAAAAAAAGAACTCTCTCAAGTCGCTTCGAACTTTTCAATTCGAGAACGGTTAGAGATAGATAAATTCTGCGAACGGCAATCGATTCAGAATGGTCAAATTAGTATATTTTGGAAATTTCAAATTTAGCCAAGGAATAAAAAATTACTCGAAAAAAGTTGTAAGGGGTAGACCCCTAAAAATCACGAAAAATACAAAATCGTCAGATCTATTTGAAATTTGCACTATATATGTGGAATTTCACGCTCATTTCAAAAATATATGATTTGTACATGCTCAGGTATAAGGTTTAGCCGGAAAATGGGATAAACTGTCCAAAGTTCGGAATTGCAGAGATTCCGCAAAAAGCCAATGAAATCTTTAAGTGAATAGGAATTGCTTTGAAATTCGGAAAGCATATTCAGAAAAGTGTGAGATTGGGAAAACTGAGTGAGCAAATATAAAAAAAAAACTTGGTGTGAAAAAAACTCTTTCAAGTCACTTTGAACTTTTCAATTCGAGAACGGTTAGAGATAGAGCAATTCTGCGAACGGCAATCGATTCAGACCCCTAAAAATCACGAAAACTACAAAATATTCAGATGTATTTGAAATTTGCACTATATATGTGCAATTCTCGCATCAATGGAATGAGCAATTTTCTGTGAGTGATACTTCTGAATAACATTCTCCCTTATCTTATTTATAGATATGAATCTCCAATGGAAACTGGACATTCAATAAATAATCAACTATCTGAAGAAAATGCAAATTTTCACTTTCAGATTTTTTCTTCAAGTTATATAGGGTCTTTCTCAATATCTATCAGATGTAGTTCAATGTCCAGCGTGGCTTTAGCCGGGGAAGTAGTTGTTTTCTGTTAGATATTACAAAAAAGTAACTTCAATTTTATCGTAGGGTTTTTTCCATATCCAGAAGAGTCATGTATTGATTCAATTTTCAATTGAGAATGTTTCTCTTTGAAACATGAATCCCTTCCCTTGTACAATGGAAAATTGCGACTGAATTCCAACTTTCAGTTGCAGATGATTCCACAACTGAGTTTATGAACATCCTGTTCATATTTTCAATGAAATTAGTATTTTTAGTTTTTGCACACTATATTCCAAATTGATTCCTATTGAATTAAAGATTTCACAGTATTTTTACAGAACCTCTGCAATTTCGAATTTTTCAAAAACAGATAGCAAGTTTCTCCAAACAGTGACTTCCGCAACCACCATAGGTGAACTTCGTAGTTATCGGATTCGAGTCGATCCAACTTTACCTGATTGTGGTAACATTACCAGTCTGATGATAAGTAAACTAATTCATTCCCACAGATATAGACATATCACGGTCTCAAACGTCTGGTAGTTTCTTCACTTTGGAATTCATTAGAGTATCGAGTACAAAGCTATGAGTCTAACGCAAATGTGGCATTCACATGCATTATCCTTTAAAGGATATTACGGAACGGAAACGTTTACGAATGCAATTACGGAACACTGCTGACTGCATAAAATTATCTTAATTGGGTGTTTCGGAACGAAACACAATAAATCTAGGAGCGAATGCAAATCGAGAATGGGGTATTGGACATTGAGGACGATCATAATTACTGATCTCATATTCGAGCTGAAACGTCAGTTCATATACAATGGCCAACTGGAATAGTTATTTGTATTACCAGTCTGGTGAATACATTTTTACAGAACCAGTATGATGTTTCCGGACGAGGTGATTAGCCAAGCCTGGTAATTCTAATCGGGTACTGGAAAAAATTACCAAACATGTGACATATATATATATATATATATATATATATATATATATATATATATATATATATAAATTGCAGAGGTTCTGTAAAATTACTATGATATCTTTAATTGAATCGGAATCAATTTGACATATACAAAAAATATTGAGTTTGACGAAACTGAGTCCAAAAATCTGAAAAAAATTGAGTGATATTAACAAAGGCACAAAAAATTACCAACATTTTTATTTTGTTGTGTGCATATATTTTCCTACGTTTTGTATCAGTATTTGTGTTTCATATAGAAAAAGATTTGAGTTTTACAGAAAGTAGTCAAAAAATCTGAAAAAAAAATTGGTGGGAAAACACTTTCAACTCGATTCGAACATTTCAATTCAAGAACGGTTAGAGATAGAGTAATTCTGCGAACGTGTATCGATTCAGAATGGTCGATTTAGTATGTGCTGCGGGTTTCAAGTTAATCAAAGGAAGGAAAAATTAGTCGAAAAAAGTTGAAAATCACTAAAAATTCAAAATCGGCATATCGATTTGAAATTCGCACTGTATATGTAAAATTTTAAGCTGATTTTAGAAATTCTGATTTGTATATACTCAGATATAAGATTCAACCGGAAAATGGAATAAAAGCTAGAAAATTCGAAATTTCGGAGGTTCTGTAAAAATAATATGAAATTTCTAATTGAATCAGAATTGAGTTGAAATTCGGTGTGCATTTACGAAAAATATTGCGTTTAACGAACCTGAATCCTAAAATCTGAGAAAAAAATAATTGGCGAAAAAAAAACACTTTCAACTCGAATCGAAATTTTCAATTCGAGAACGGTTAGATACAGGGCAATTCTGCAAACGCCAATCGATTCAAAACGGTCGAATTAGTATACTCTCGCAATTTCGAGTCAATCAAAACAAAGAAAAATTACTCGAAAAAAGATGTAGAATACAAAATCAGCAGAGCCATTTGGAATTCGCACCATATACATAAAATTTTACTCTGATTCAGAAAATAAATGATTTATATGTAAGATTTGAACGAAACATAAAAAAATGTGTTAAATTCAAAATTGCAGAGGTTTTGTGAAAATAATCGATTCGAAATTTGGTGAGCATTCATAAAAAATAGCGATTTTTACCAAATTGAAAACTTAAAAGTTCAGATATTAAATATATATTTTTTATCTAATTGAAAATTCAAATGCAAATTATGTAGATACTTGGTCCTCCTTCAATAATAAACAGTTTCTATACTACAGTGTCCTGAAAATAATTCAGTTACTTCTTATGAAGCAGCTGAATACATGGAAAATTTACTGATTTCAACTTTTCTCCGAATAGTATAGAAATGGTTTGCAAATTTCTGCATAATATCATTTATAAATATAAATACATTTTCCAAATTATGTTTTTTTCATGGCAAAAAATTGATTTAATTTTTTTTTATGTCAAATTTTTTTGAAAATTTGTACATAGCTATAAAATATTGCTCTGTTTCAAACAAGTGTGTTTTGAGAAATAATTTTTGAATTTTTTAAATTTCCCGCCAAACTCGAAAAGACTGAAGGCACTGCACAAAATCTATTGGTGTTTCTTATGATACAGCAGCGATCGCACGTATCGATATTCATCAAAATTGATTATTAAAAAAACTTCCCATATCGCTACTGTTAGTTCAAAAAGTCGTATGTCAAAAAAGTCGTTACTGTAATTTTTTCATTTATGAATTCAAATATATATATATATATATATATATATATATATATATATATATATATATTTCTGGTATCAGCGTGATTTTTAAGGGTCTACTTTCTTCTTTCGAGTAATTTTTCTTTTCTTTGATTGACTTGAAATCCTCAGTACATACTAACTTAACTATTCTGAATCGATTGGCGATTGGCGGTCGCAGAATTGCTCTATCTCTAGCCGATCTCGAATTGAAAAGTTCGAATTGAGTTGAAAGTGTTTTTTTTTACCGCCAAATTTTTTTTCTCCAGATTTTTTCACTAAGTTTCATGAAACTCAATGTTTTCTGTGGATGCACACCAAATTTCAAATAGATTCCTATTCAATTAAAAATGAATAGTATTTTTACAGAACCTCCGCAATTTCGAAATTTCTATTTTTTTATTCCATTTTTTGGGTAAATCTTGCATCTGAGCATATACAGAACGTATATTTTTGGAATCAGCTTGAAATTTTACTTAAATAATGCAAATTTCAAATGGATCCGCCAATTTTTTAATTTTTTCTAGCAAGTATATAATAACTCAACTAATCTTAATCGATTGGAGGTCGCAGAATTGCTCCATCTCTAACCGTTCTCGAATTGAAAAGTTCGAATCAAGTTGAAAGTGTTTTTTCCCTCTATATATTTTTTTTCCAGATTTTTTTAATCAGTTTCGTAAAACTCAATTTTTTTGTGGATGGAAACCGAATTTCAAATCGATTGCGATTCAATTAAAAATTTCATTCCATTCGAGTCTAAAAATCAGAAAAAAAATTGGTGGGAAAATCCACTTTCAACTCGATTCGAACTCGTCAATTCATTGATTGTGGAACACCCAGTAGATTACATTTCGTTAGTGCACATCGATCTATGGATCAACTGAAACCTGAGAAAATTTTCTTTTAATTTGCTGAAATCGGAGTAGGATTCAGAATAATATTAGATATTGAGGCGCATTCGCCATTTTTTAGGAGGGATTTTGTGGCAAAACCATGGCACACGTTTGTACCAATCCTTCACATATCAAAACGGAATTCGTATAATCTCAAAAACCCATATAATCAGTAACTTTTCCGTTGCCAAAATAATAATAATAGATATTATAAATGAATAGAATAGAATCTTTATTTAATCAAGTAACAAAAAATATCGTTTTCGAGTCAATACTATAACACAGCATATATGTACACTCAAAGTTTACAAAATATAAAGTGGAGAAGTACATAAAAAATATAGAAATACATAAAATATTTGAAATACATAAATTTTTAAATAACATTAATTGTTTCAGAAAAAAAATTTTTGTCGGCAAGTTATTTTGCCAATGAAAACAGCAGATTATAACATAAAATTTTAAAAATATGTAAAATATAAAATATAAAATTATGTGAAATTTAAAATATATAGCTAAAGAATATACGCAAATTCAAAGTTTACAAAATGTAAAATGAAAAAATATATTTAAAATTTAATACCGTTGAACAACCCAGTGTTTTGAAACCTTGAAATTGTTTTTGGTTAATGTTCATCGGTGATATAGCAATTTCCTTGAAAATTTTGTCACTCAAATTCAAAAAATTCAATTCAAAACACTGTTTAAAAACAATGAAATAAAATATGTCTTTTGATTGTGGATTTGAATTTTCCAATATAATTTAATGATTTGATACTCATAGGTAAGAAATTGAATAAATTCAGATCTAGAGAATTTTGTGTCGATTTTGTGAGCCTGTAATGAGGTAATCTCAAATGATCAGCATTCCTTGTTGGCTTTGTTTTTATTGATTTCTAATAATGAAACAAAAATATATAATGATGAAAGGGGCATTATACAATATACCTCCGTGGAGCTGATTTTCCAACTCTTCCAAACGAACGTATGAGTTCTCGACTGAAGAAGCCACTTGCTCGACAAATAAGCCATTGATTTCATTTTATAGCCACTTTGACAAATTGGCAGCGAATGTATACCAGACACTATTTGTTTCATACCGAGCCATTTCACACTCGATTCGATTTTAGTTAATCGAATACTGCCCGTCCCAGTCACGAGAAATGTATCCTCCAGCAAATTGTAGATAATTGCAACAAGAAGGTACGCAAAGACGTTGGGAGAGTGCTGGGATGCTTCAACGAGAGAGAGTAAGTCTTCAAGTCGATGATGCTGTGTTGTGTACCGTGGAAAGATGGCTCTTCTGCGCGTCAATTGGCTTCGAAAACCATTGACGTGAGTGGAGAAACAGTTGTCTGTTGTCTGCCAGATATCTAACAAAAATTACCCAGAACTTCTCTCAGGAGTAAAGTAATTGAGAATCATTCTGAAATTGTATAAAGTGCTTCGGGATATAAGATATTCCTTCAACCCTGTACTGGTACTATTCTCTTCATACATTCAAAGCGAGAAATACAGTGACCGGCAGAAAGTACGCATCATATCGCTACGAGGTCGTATATAAAAATGGTGCACTCCTCAGGAGAGCATAAAAACTAATTATTTCCTTTTGTGTGATTAGTAAAATATTCATATTTATCCACTGCTGTTTCCATCGTAACTTATATCTATATAACCCTATTTTTAAGGCATTGAATTCATAAATGAATCGACTTTTTTGACACACGACCTTTTGAACTAACAGTAGCGATATGGGAAATTTTTTTATTAATCAATTTTGATGACTATCGATACGTGCGATCGCTGCTGTATCATAAGAAACACCAATAGACTTTGTGCAGTGACTTCAGTCTTTTCGAGTTTGGCGGGAAATTTAAAAAATTCAAAAATTATTTCTCAAAACACACTTGTTTGAAAAAATTGCGAAAAATATGATTCAGAAGAGTTGTTCAGAGCGACATTTTATAGCTATGTACAAATTTTCAAAAAAAATTGACATAAAAAAAATTAAATCAATTTTTTGCCATGAAAAAAAACATAAATTGGAAAATGTATTTCTTACAAATAAACTCGTTGGTAAAGCCAACAGTATTATTTTAAATGATATTATGCAGAAATTTGCAAACCATTTTTATATTATTCGGAGAAAAGTTGAAATCAGTAAATTTTCCATGTATTCAGCTGCTTCATAAGAAGTAACTGAATTATTTTCAGGACACTGTAGTATAGATACTGTTTATTATTGAAGGAGGACCAAGTATCTACATAATTTGCATTTGAATTTTCAATTAGATAAAAAATATATTTAATATCTGAACTTTTAAGTTTTCAGTTTGGTAAAAATCACTATTTTTTATGAATGCTCACCAAATTTCGAATCGATTATTTTCACAAAACCTCTGCAATTTTGAATTTAACACATTTTTTTATGTGTCGTTCAAATCTTACATATAAATCATATATTTTCTGAATCAGAGTAAAATTTTATGTATATGGTGCGAATTCCAAATGGCTCTGCTGATTTTGTATTTTACATCTTTTTTCGAGTAATTTTTCTTTGTTTTGATTGACTCGAAATTGCGAGAGTATACTAATTCGACCGTTTTGAATCGATTGGCGTTTGCAGAATTGCCCGGTATCTAACCGTTCTCGAATTGAAAATTTCGATTCGAGTTGAAAGTGTTTTTTTTCGCCAATTATTTTTTTCTCAGATTTTAGGACTCAGGTTCGTTAAACGCAATATTTTTCGTAAATGCACACCGAATTTCAACTCAATTCTGATTCAATTAGAAATTTCATATTATTTTTACAGAACCTCCGAAATTTCGAATTTTCTAGCTTTTATTCCATTTTCCGGTTGAATCTTATATCTGAGTGTATACAAATCAAAATTTCTAAAATCAGCTTAAAATTTTACATATACAGTGCGAATTTCAAATCGATATGCCGATTTTGAATTTTTAGTGATTTTCAACTTTTTTCGACTAATTTTTCCTTCCTTTGATTAACTTGAAACCCGCAGCACATACTAAATCGACCATTCTGAATCGATACACGTTCGCAGAATTACTCTATCTCTAACCGTTCTTGAATTGAAATGTTCGAATCGAGTTGAAAGTGTTTTTCCCACCAATTTTTTTTCAGATTTTTTGACTAATTTCTGTAAAACTAAAATCGTTTTCTATATGAAACACAAATACTGATACAAAACGTTGGAAAATATATGCACACAACAAAATAAAAATGTTGGTAATTTTTTGTGCATTTGTTAATATCACTCAATTTTTTTCAGATTTTTGGACTCAGTTTCGTCAAACTCAATATTTTTTTGTATATGTCAAATTGATTCCGATTCAATTAAAGTTATCATAGTAATTTTACAGAACCTCTGCAATTTGGAATTTTCGACCTTTTATTCCATTTTACGGTTCAACTTATACCTGGGCATGTACAAATCATATATTTTCGAAATCAGCATGAAATTTCACCTGAATAGTGCGAATTTCAAATTGATTTGCAGATTTTGTATTTTTCGTGACTTTTTTACATACCAATTTGACCATTCTGAATCGAATGGCGTTCGCAGAAATGCTCTATCTCTAACCCTTCTCGGATTGAACAGTTTGAATCGAGTTGAAAATGTTTTTTACCGTCATTTTTTATCAGATTTTCGGACTCGGTGTCTTAAAACTCGATATTTGTTCTATATGAAACACTAATACTGATACAAACAGTAAGAAAATATAAGCACACAAGAAAATAAAGAAATAGGTGAATTTTTGTGCATTTTTTTGGTATCACTCATTACATGGTTTTTCGTAATTGCATCCCTGGATCACCTGAGACGTGGGTATATTTTCTTTTAATTTGCTGAAACTAATGGAATCTGAGTAGGATTCAAAATGAATATTTTCCATTGAGAATCCACCATATTTTTAGGAAGGCTTTTGTAATCAAACCTTGCGTGCCAAACGTTTTCTGACAAAATTTTATCACTTATGATATTATATATGAATAGTGATTAATAATGAACAAAACAAACCTTCGACCATTCATTCATATTACACTGAACCCAAATCATCACGGTTTAATAAATGAATGGACAAATCTGTATGTCGCTTCAAAAAAATTACAACCTACTTGAAATATAATAAGTAAAATTTCCACCAAAAAAAAAATAATTTTTCAGAGAGAAAAAAATTAAAAACTGAAAAAAATTTCTTTCTATTATCAATAACTTTGTCATCAATTTTTTTTTTCGATAGGTCAACTTTTGTTGACAATCGCGAAAAACCGTGAAATACCACTTTCAACCCATAAAAGTTCACCTTCAACCTTCAACCTACTCCATTTTTTCGACCCGAAATCATTTTTTCCTTCGTTCGAACGGTATTTTGCTCTCTTTCCAGTAGGTGGTACATGGTGTTCATTTTTTTCCCTTCTTTGTATTTTCTGTCGTCCATCACCACTGGTCTGATAATTAAGGATAGAATTCTCCACAGATATATCTGTCATCAAATATCTATTGTTATAATGAACCCAAAATGTGGTGATTTCACCTCAGCAGTTATCCAATTTGCTAAGGAAAATATTTTCGTCAAGGGTGGCGATATTCATTAAAATTTTTGGTCTTTCGTCCGCATTCAATAAAGGGCTCTCCGAATTTTTCTGTAAATGCCGTATTGCGTGCCACACGTAGGTACTTGATAGATCATGTGGATAATATAAAGAAACCACAGAAATGCATAATGAGAATCTTTTATGGATTTTATAGCCCTAAATACTTTCGAATTGGGTTATGGCATGTTCTATGATTATTGAACGAACAAATGCGATGTGATGGTTACGATTGCGATCGTATTGGAGAGATGATGTAATGGGATATTACATAACGGAGGTTGTAAGAAACCTATTAATTACTTGCTTTTAAAAAAGTACGCAGAAGCTACATAACGGTATTCCGTAAGCATGTACTCAGCTCACAACTCTAGGTTGAATACTGTACTTTTTCTACGACCACATTAATCACCAATAAGAAAAGACAGCGTTAACACGTGACAATCATCAACTATAGACATCATTCATTTCAATACTGAACAAGGAATCTTCAAACAAAATTATCGATATATTATTCATAGTAACGAATTTCAAAATGAGGTATTTTAGAAGAAGTACATAATAATGGAGTTTTTTTTTAATGCTGCTCTCGAATGGAATGAATGTAAATGAAAGATGAATTACGAATCATTCACAAAAATTAATAGCTATTAATTTTTCTTTTGATAATTCTATTGGCTGTTAAAGTCTTATTGTTGATTGAATCATCGACATGTTGTTTAAGTGATTAACTCATTGACTCATTGACATTTATTAAAATCGTGGAAAACGATCTTCTTGAGCAGTGGCCTCAGTATACCTCTGGATCCGGCACTTCAAATATTCAACATTCCGTTCTAACGCACTTCCTAGAACGTTGAGTTCAAATACTTGTTTCTTAATTTCATTGAAAATATGAACAGGATGTTCATAATGTCAATTGTGGAATCATCTGCAACTGAAAGACAAACTTTAGTCACTAATTTCCATCGTACAAAATAACCTCTCTTGGAAGGGATTAACCTACGATAAATTTTTCACCTTTTTGGTAGCTGAGAAAAAACGAATTTGGGAAAGAACTCCTCACTTATTGGCGAAGTATATTATATTGTTTTCAAATTCCAAGAAATCTCAAAAGATTCATGTGTACAGGGTGATCCTGAAATATGGGTACAAACTTCCAGTCCACATGGACACTATGTGCCAAAAAAACATAATAAATCTAGTATTTTTTCTATTATAATCATTATCATACCTTACGTTCATATAATATTCTTCAACAGTGATTTCACAAATAAAAATGTAAATTATTCGTAGTTACACTCTACTTGTCAATTGAAATTCATTATGTTGCGATCATTCAAGGTCCACCATGGGTCATATTACAGCGGGGTGTCTTCATTAAAAGTCCAGCGACATTTTGCATCAATACCCATCAAAATATCCTCTGTGCGAGAAAATTGATTAATCGTCGGTGGTAGACACATGTTTTCACTCCGAGTAGACAACAGAATGAAAAATCACTTTTTTAATTAAGTGTACACCACCACTGATACGGCAAGTTCTTGATTTATTAGCTTGTTTTCCACTTTTGACATAAATAATCAGTCCATATCGCGAAGAGAACTTCTCTGTTTCAGTTAAAATTCCTTGGGAAGTGGCTAACACCGATCGTGTGTATTTTTGAAAACTTGAAATACGTGGAGATATCGAACAGAACTTGAAAAGCTGAACAATCATTATTGAATTTTTCATATTCCCACTTTTCTTAATATCAGTACTCCTCAACCTCCTATGACAGTAAGAATGAGATTTGGGCCAATGAACAAGAACGTGTCAATCGATATCAATGAATATTCAAACATCAATCGAACAAGATTATAAAAATTTCCGGACCAGGAAAAATTCAATAAAAGTTGCAGGAAGGTAATTTGTATATGAATTATATTCCAACTCAAAAAATGTTTGTGAAATATTAGTAGACGTGGGATGTTTTGAAAATATGCAATTAATTGGCATAGTAAGCCTACGTCATCGGTGTAAAACTATGAATATCATAAACTTGTAAAATATGCAACATATGAAAATACCCAATTCGCAGAAAAACTTAATCTGAGTGTAAATTTATTTGGGAGAGTTCATACACTCCGTATATGCAAATAAGCATAATGAAAATGAAAACTTGCTCTACTGTTATATGACCGTTTCAAAAAGCAGGAAAATCACCAACATGAAATTCCAATTATCTGTGTCCATCAGATCTATTTCCTAGTTGAAACCTTGAGTCGCTAATTCGTTCTTTTTAGCTCTAGATACACTTTTAAAACACACTCGGCGATACAACTAAACACTCCACATTCCTATCCGAAATACCATCGCTTTGTCACACACCCACGCCCTAAGTTTTCATCCAAATTATTATTATTATTATTATTTCTGAATGAAGAAACTTGTCCCAAGTGATATGGTTAAACACCTCATATTCATAATGATACTAGTACTGTTTAACATAATGATTTTACAAATAAGAATGCTCAAAATAGATATTGAAAGTACACACGGCGATATAGTTGAACACCCCAACGTAATTTCACACTCTTTCACTAATACCCTTTTTTGAATCTGTGTTCAGATATAAACCTAAATTCCTAGCAATATTGAATTTGTGAAATCCAAGTCTTGAATTCTGACTGACATAACAGGTTCAATGTAATTTTTGTTCTCACCAAAAATCATCACGAGGGACTTGAGAGCATTTACCTTCAAATCATGTTTACCAGATAAATTTACCATCTGTTTCAAATCATTTTCGATAGCTTTCTGCGCTGTTAGCCTTTCTCCAGAAGAAAATGAATAATACAATTGTATGTCACCAGCATAGAAATGTGCGCTTCAGTTGTTTATGCTTGCCAAAAAGTCATTTTTGTATATGCTAAGAAGCAAAGGTCCTAGAATGGACCATTGATTAAATGACTATATGAAAGTTGAAATGGCGACAATAGATCGACAGTCGAAAGACGAATCTCAGCGAAATCACTGGAAATCATACCTACCACACCTATCATACCAACGATCATTGCGCATTGTTGTGTAGATAACACTTGACTCGAAATGGCTGTCTTGGCAGCTTTGGCCAAAAATACATAATATAATTCAAAAATGAAATACTCTGTGGGGAGAAGCAAAGCTCAAATAGGCTCCGCCCACTAGCAGTTTCGCTTCGCCATTGGCCGAGCCAAATTTGCGTCTTTCCTATAAATATATCCCGAGTTGACTGGAAAATCCAGTCAGCCGGGAGCCACTGAAGAGCGAAGATGTAGTTATTTTACTAGGGAGTAGTTCTCCCAAGTGGCAGCCCAGGTGGCTCATAGCAATTAGTTTTGCACAAGTATTTCAGGCCTTTAACTTTTAATTGAAATCTACAGCCTGGCATACTGGTGATGGAACTTCGTTGGAAACATCAACTAATACAAAAAGAATTCGTATTGACACCTTCATATTGCTGTTCCTGATTTTTCATAAAAAATAAGAATTTGGGAGTTGCTGGATATTTGCGACCATGCTTTATCTTGAAGATACTGAGCAGGCCGGAAGAGGCGAAACATCTCTCCATTTTCAATCATCCAAGTACACTCATTTGTTGACAGTCTTCTTGCATTGCCGCTCCTTACCATAACCTCAATATTGTCGCAATTCTGCTCTACATCTCGGACAAAACTCCAACGCACACAATCACGATCCTCAACAAATTCCGCCGCTCTCTAACCTCAGAAACCCGTCCCACACAAAACACACAACATCAACTCAATCTCGACATTTCGTCCTCGCCATTCTTCCACATGCACATCCCGACTTTTTGCGACAATTTATTACCCCCACGACGTATATGGGGGCAGCAAAAAGTGAAGAGTGCGGAACGATACACGAGAAAGGACGAAAGTCTGCGGCACTCGAACTGCAAAAATACCACATTGTACGTAATGTCATCTATCAAGGCTACAATTCCTCTCTAGACAATGGAATGAATTGAGGGAGGCGAGATGTCTGAGGGTTAAGATATATATTTCTCGGTCGACCGCTATCTTTGGCTTATTCTGGCAGCCGAGCAGATAGCCGTCCTTCGGCATCAATTTTTAATTTCGACGCTTTTTGGGGGTGGGTAGCTTGGATTTCGAGCGGGCCATCAACAGGGTGATTCGCGCGCTAGTGTTGAAACTGGGTGAACAATTTTTTGAAAAAATTCCCGTTATTCTCTGAGAAATGATACTAATCAGTGCTAATTTCTACCTGTACTATATTGTAACGGACTGAGGACGGACCTGTCTCCTCATTTGCATAGAGCGCTTCATCGGCAAACGCCCGTGGGCAGCTATTCAGTACAACAGCGTAGAAGGCCACACTATTTATTTTTTATAATACCGACTCACTCTGTCAGAATTAGACTACAAATACCCTAGTCTAGTCACTAGACCAATGTGAAGTTGGCAATAATTCTGAAAGTTATGAAATAAACATCTGCTGGATAATACAGTTCCCGTCATATGAAACTGGTACACATGAGGCTAACAGCCGTATGCATAGTCAATCGCCAGCGACTCGCCAGAGTTTCGCCGTTCGCTACACAAGGATTATAATGCCCAGTCGAGCCCCAAAAAAGTGACAACTACGCGATAAGTCACATTTTGGCGAAACGCTGGCGATGTACCACTTTTTTGGAGCTCAACTGTGCTTTATAGTTGTGGGTAGCGAGCGGCGAAACTCTGGCGAGTCGCTGGAATTGACTATGCATACGGCTGTTAGAATGCTGTTTTTTATGATACAAATCATACCAATGAACCATTCTGAGCATGAAGTGTTCCACTTTTGCATGTCGGAAAATGTACATAAATGATATTTATTATTTCAAAGTTGAACATTACTTTAAAGCGACTGAAAATCATGAGATTGAACTGGTGGGTTGTATAAGGATGAAAATGAATATGTATTTATGTCCCGATGGTCGTATACGAATTGAGAGAATAAGTTGAAGAAATATTACATTTAGAATCACGTTGTGTAGAAGCAATTATTCTTTGTGGAATTCGTACGTGGCTTCCATACTGAAAAATCAAATATCTAGGAAAACTATTTTTGAACGTTTCTCCAAAGACTACCGAGACGCTATCGGATTGGGTGTATTCCTTTTCTCCTGTACAACAACTCCTTGCAAATTTGGTATCTGATGGTTCATACGAGTGTTGTACAAAAAATACGAAATTAATTATTGTCTACCTCTGGAACAACAACTTTTTGGCTGCTTTCGAATCGAATGTATTGCATTCAATGGGTAGAATCACGCTGTGATAAAATTTTAAAAACGCCGGAATAACCAAGAAGTTTTCAATTTATAAGTTCTTAAACCAAACCCAATTAGAATCGATGAATTGAATGACATTTCAAGATATTCAAAATTGTATTATTTTTATTAAACAATTCAACGGATATTTCGGGACATCATTCACCAGAAAAGGTTACATTATTAGCAAATATCTAACTCTATCAAAATCTAAGACAAGACAGCCGTTTGGTAGCGTAAAATATCTGTCCTCTCGTTAGCCTGGGTTCATAGTCCCAATTTTTATTCAGGCCTGGCAATAAATATAAGGATTGTTCAAAAGTAAATAGCAAATTGAATCTTTTCTATATTTATTCTATAGTCTGCGTATTCATCAAATATTTTATAACTCAAATACTCCGACGTTACGAGAAAAAAAACAATGGAAATTCTTCGCATTATGATAAATAACTCTTTATATCTGAACAATTATTCTTATTTACACTTATTCTGTATCATATATCTTTCTGTTATGGTTTGAATCAATTCTCTTAATGGAAATATGAAGTAGATCATGCAGAACACTTTTCCAAGAATTTAACAAATATAATTCAATAGTCGTAGGAGGCGGTAGTTTTTTCTGTTGGAGACTTGCCGACGAGTTTACCTATTGTATAGACTAAGGCAGAAGTCTGGATTGCTTGATCCATTTTTATTATTAGTTTGATGGGCTTCTTTCTGCCAAGTAGTGTCATAGAATATTTTCTTTTGAAATTCCTTCCGTTCCCAAGTAGCACACCTATCTTGGTAAAATATTGGTATAATATTGTGAACATATTGGCGAAATATTTTAAATGCGATATTGGCGAGAAAAAAAATGTGAACATTCGGCGATATTGGTCCAATATCACTTGAATAATATTGGCGAAATATTCTTGAAGTAATATTGGCTTCAAAATGTTCGGCGATATTGTTACAATATCACTAATACAATATTCTGACAATATTGGCACAATATTTAAGTTATATTTTCGAGAAGTAAGATGTGAACATTTTGCGATATTGGTCGAATATTGTTTGAATATTTTAGAAATAGTTTTGATGAAATATTCTTGAAGCAATAATGGCCTCAAAATATTTATCGATATTGGTACAATATCATTTGGATATATTGGTGGATGTCAATATACCTTGGCAAATTACTAAAGGTCTTTTAGTTGATGAAGGTGACACCACAGTCTGCCTTTTGATCGCCATAACCACTGGGTGAGCTGTCTTGAAAACAAGTTACGGAAAGTATTTAATATACTTTCGTAGGTTTTAGAAGACGTTCTATACGTAGAGCCACCCAGCGGATTTTTATCCAGGTTTGATCATGATATAATTTCAATATGTTTCATTGAATATTCGGCCAATATTCAAATTTCATCTCAATCTAGATGTGGGAAACAATATGAAGACAATATTGTTTTAACGATATCGATAAATATTATTGAACCAATATCGACCCAATATTAATTAATAAGATTTGTTGAATATTGGCGAAATGATATTCAACCAATGTGTAATCACACTTGGAGATACAATATAGTTTTTATGCCTAGAATCGATATTAGGGAAATATTGGGATTGCGATATTTATTCTAGATGTTAAAAACGATGTGAAGACAATATTGTTTTATCGATATTGGTAAATATCATTCGACCAATATTGACTCAATATGAGTTATTACAATTTGTCAAATAAAGTGGAAATGATATTCAACCAATATTCTAACAAACTTGGAAATACAATATATATAGTTTTTTCCCCTATAATCGATATGACTGGAATATTTGGATTGCAATATTTATTCTAGATGTGGAAAACAATATATAACCAATATTGTATTATCGATATTGGTAGAAATTATTCAACCAAAATTGACCCAATATTTCGTGTGCTAATCTACATTCAAAACTAGTTCAACCAATATTCCACCAATATTATTAATACAATATTGTTTTTTGAATATTCACCCATATTGGACCAATATTGATTTTTCATTTACCTACAATATATCTATATTGGCCCAATATGGAACCAAGAATCAGCCGATATGATGTGCTACCTGGGTTAGTATCAAACTCAGCTGTTGTAACGGTTTAGTAGACCATGCCATCATGTAGCTTCATGACATGTGATCAATAGCTTTCTCAACATCCGAACAGAGGGTACAACGCGAAATTCGACACTTCTCAATATAATATTCAAATTATATTCAAATATGCGCCAGAGACTCGATCTCTATCACCCGTTTCAATATTGATACACTTCTCCGCAAATACAAAAACATTTAGCAATCTCTCCACTCAATTCATCCGATTGGATTGATTGTTTGATCAGTAAGCATCCCATAGACAAATTGATGCACATGTTAATGGGCCAGTCCATAAAGCTATACAGATGAGGATTGAATGAACAAACTTGTGTTGCAGTGGCTTATTTTTATAAGCAAAATTAAAGAAGGGAAAATGTACTGGATTGATTCTTGGAAATATAGCGAGTCTGAATTGGTCTTTCTTATTTACTCAATAAGAATAATCAAGGATAAATGCAGTCAAATAGATTTTTTCAGTAAAACTCAAAGAAAACTTGGTCCAGGATGTTTTCAGAGATGCTGGTAATGAATTTTTGGACAGATTTGTAAAAATCGCGTTGATGGTCTCAATATGGCCCCCCAAAAAGGCCAAATTTTCGATATCCCGAAACTCGATGAGTATATGAGTCAGGGTGTACATTCAGGGTCTCTGATAACGAACTTGAGGTAGATGCTGAAAAATTAGCTAGGCCTTAAAACCTCCTAGAGAATTTTAGAAAGAAACGAGAAGTGGGTAACTATTGGACCACTAATATCAATTTAGTGTCAAAAAGGTGAAAGCTCAACTCCTCACGAGGGGTATAGACTACTCACATTCATTCATAGCGCTAAACGGAGAAGGCTCTACCTATTTGGCACTATCATGAGGTGCGGGTAGCCTACCCTCTTGAATAAAATAAATTTTAAAATATTTACCAACGGACACGTCATCCAGGAGATTTTGGATCTCTGATCCCGAATCGGGAGAATTTGAAACTTCGCGTTATTGGTCCCAATATTCCCCAAAAATCCCCCGCCCCAAAAAATGGCCTATTTCTTTATATTAAACTGGATGAAATCTTAACCCAGTCTGAAGTCCCTATATGGCACCACAAAAATGGCTCATTTCTTATTTTCCCTGGAAAATTGGCATTTTGTTCGAAGTTTTGAGGTGACTTTTCTAATTGTTACCACAGATTCGTTAACAACAACCCTTGAAACCTTTTTGACCAAGTTTTAATCGAGATTATCGAAAAATTTACTAGCGTGAATTATCCAATTCTTATCCCAAATTTGTGATCAGTGACCCTGAAAACTCCCGGATGGGCCAAGTTTTCATCGAGTTTTGGTAAAATCGAATAATGGTCGTTTTTGGTGGGCCATAACTGACGGGAATTTTCCAATTCTGATCCCAGATCCTTTATAGACAGATTTAGGTGCCTCCTTTTCACATACAAGCCTCGAATAGGGATGAAAAGTACATCGATGTTGAGTAAAAATTCGATTTTCCATGGAAAATTCGGTTTTCCATATTTTAACGCGAGCCGTTCACCTAATCATTAATTAATAGAACCTGGCTTCGGAATACCAAAGGCCTGAGTGTTGAAGGTTGCTGCAGGGTTCAAATGAGGGCGTAATCTTGTAAGGAAAAATCGAGATTTTAACAAATTTTCCCACACAAGCCCATCGAAACTATGAAAACCTACATCGTCACTAGACCGATAAACATAATGGCTTGAGTGGCGCGAATGGATAAGTAGAGTTTTTCGTCGGAAAACATAATGGAAATTCTTTTCAATTTTTCCATATATTCTCCCCAGGAGCCAGTCGTAAATTTCCCTCCATTTTACTCAATATCACTGATAGCTGAAAAAGTCAATTTGATGGCCTTTGAATTTGATTATTTCAAAAACAAGTTATTTTTCTTTTTTCCTTCTATTAGAGATGAAAATTTTTGGATAATTGAATATCTTAAACATTTGGGATTATTATTGAGTGTCAATTTTTTCATAGGTAATATTATGTGCCTATGTTGAATGAAGTGTCGATCGTTTTTATGTCTAAGAGCCTAAGAGCTGCGTTTGTAAAAAATAATGTGTGTATTTCGATCAAAAAGTGTCACTGCCGCTCTCCAAAGATTACCGTACTCTATTTTGCAGTAACTCTCTTTGTCGAGGGGCAATCAATCACTTTGCGGTCCAAATACACAAATAGGAATTTATCCGCAAACGTCACAAAAGTGATAACTTTTGTGACTGAATGTCACGAGTAAAAGTTTGACCTCTTGGCAATGGAATAAAAGTTTTATTTCTGTGCCTAGGCATTTTTACTACTACTAATTTTAGAATTATTTATTTGGAATGCCTGAACGAACCCCAAAGATGAAACAAGAACTCTGCTGTTGAGATAATCTACGTCGAAAATCGTAGAAAATAGTAGGAAATTGTTCACGATTCAAATCCATTTTTTGGACCAGATAAAATTTTCAAAATACTGTTAATAATACAAATAGTATCTTCATGACAAAACGTTCTGATTATACTCAAACTGTTGAAATGTCATACCTTACTGGCGCAGTTGGTTCGCATCTAGCAACACCAGTGTTGCCAGTTGTCAATACATAAATACCACTCAACTCAAGTTGGATCTTTGGTCTTTAGTTGGCTGTAACCTGTAGAACAATGTATCCTTTCATGACATAATTTACCATAGGGCGAGTCAGATCGCACAAAGATCAAAATATTGTAGGTAATACGTGAATCGTCTCTTTGCTTTGCGAACTTTTAAATTCAGAACACCAGCTTGACAGCTATGAGGGTCAGAAACCACATTCGCGATGGACGCACTTTCGCAAGTAGCTCGTTCTGTCCGTCCAACGGTCGGTCTGCCGCTCCGTCGACCGTATGACCGTAAAGTCGAAAGGGGCGGGCGTCGGTGACGCGAAGCGCACTTGATTTTCATTTTATCTCCGGAAAAGGTGGACAATAAATCGGATAAGAAACAAGAGCAATTCCAGACGTTCCGCTGTAAAACGTATGCTCGCGCTGCTCGCGACACTAAAACTGTCGCTCCGACTAAATATTTATATTACCGCTGAAATTCCACTGAAAAGGACAACTGAAAAACTCGAATGACACGTACATATGTGATGCCCTTCCGGTTTTATGTGCGTCGGAAACTTTTTATCTTGACGTGACGTTGGGGCTTGTTGGAGATTACTGTATTGATGCCGGGTTAACGATCTTTTACAACTTGGGGTACAAACATGGGGTTTCTTCAAGAAGGCCAATTTAGTAATATTTGACGATGCCCACTTTCACAAGTGGGGTATTTTGGTGGAATCATCGATCTCTATGCTGGAATTGAATTACATTATTTCTCATAATTTTTTGTTAAAGGCAATTAAATAATCTAATGATATAAAGTTACCTACCTGCTTATGTAAAATATACAACAAGACGAATATTTTAGGTCGTCATAATTTCCATTATTTCGAGAACAGTGAATGACATAAGAAAGTGTGCATTTTGGGGAACAATCAAATAATGTCTCAATCTAAAATATAACAAAAACGGTGGTAGAAAAATTTGAAAACGCACCTTTTTCTTTATATGTCTATTTTTAAAAACGAAAACATATTACTTACACGACATAAGGCATACACCCACTTTGATTGAGATATTACAAACAGTTTTGAAACTACTATTAATACTCAGATATATTTCTCCTTTGATACTCTAAATCTCGTAGAATAAACTGTAGCAATAGTGACCTAAATGCAATTCTTGAGGTGACCCACGATCATTTGTTGAGACTGAATAACAAACAGTCAATTGCTATGATATTTAGGAATGAAATGATTACTGTGCAGGCAAAAATTTACCATTTGAAAATTGGAGATGCCGAAATAGATACCAAGTCTCCCTTCAAAAATTCGTGGCTTTCGATAGACTCCAAGCTCAGATTCTCAGACAAGTAACCCACAAACTTAGAATTGGTCATGAATTCCTGAAATTGCTACATCCGCAAAGAAAATTGTAAGTGCAAATAAGCCGCATACGGATACTACAAAACTGCTGCAGAGATTAATTTTTGGTATAAGAAGTAGATCCACAATATCTCACAAACTTGAAGAAAAGTACAGGCTCAACATGATCAACCTCGAGCGTCTACACATAACGTGCAATATCTTTAAAGCCTTCAAGTATAAAAGTTCTCCCTACCTATATGAACATTCAGCTTGAATTTATATCTGAGCTATTTTGTTTAGTGCATATTTTGTATCGATTAGCATTACTCTAATTTTTATCTTTTCGTTCTTCAAGGGCCATCTTCAATTTTACATTCTAAAAAGGGACCTGTATTCTTCTCTATGTAGTCCTTGTTTTTCTGAGTTCGTCTATGCATCATAATTCATGATTTTTGATTCATTGATTGAACCTTGCTGATGGATTTTGTGAGCAGAAACATGAAAATATATGAAGTAGGTTCTAATAGCTAAAAATCAAAAGTAAATAAAATTTAAAGACTACCTTCTACTCATATGCACTGAAAAGGAAAAACTAGTTGCTTCAAATGTGTGACGTGGGTTATTATGAGAGACAGATTCAAATGCTTGTCGCGTAAAGCTGCCTAAATTTTGATTTACAAACTGATAGGCGCGGCAAGCTTTTGATTCTGTTACTCACAGAATAATCTAGGTCACACATCTGAAGTAGTTTTCCCTTCCTTTTTAGTACACTTGAAAAAATGCTTGTCTCTCTATCATCAATTTTCACCTTCAATTCCATTTTCTTCTCTTCAGTGGTAAAAAAGTAATCAAGTTTTTTTTTTTCATTCTGTTAATTTTGATAAGGGCTTCTAAATTGCTGTTTTGATTTCATATGTACAAATATAAGTTCCAGCACGACTCAATCATGTTTTCTTTTTGCAACAATTCACGAACCCAAAAAACACCTACATACCGATTTTGAATTGAATCGGTCAATGTTCACAAAATTCGATCGCCGTCTTGGAGCCGCCTTGAATTCATGAATTTTGACGAAAAATCATAATATCCTACCCCGACTTGTACGCCATTTCGGAGTCGCCATTTTTTCTTTCTCAAATAAATAAACAGACAAAAAGGTGCAGAATCAGCGGAACCACGGAATTCGTGATTAACTTCGAATTTCAATGGTTCCCAAGGACAGCATTTCTGGCCTTATTTCTAATAATTTTCTAAGAAGAATCGTATCACGATCTGATACTTTCTGTTCAATAGGAACAGACGTATTTTTGTTAATTCACATTAATGGGTCTAGCATTGAATTGGAAAACTTCATAAATTATCGATTGATTAGTTGAATTTTTTACGAAAAAATAATTACCCCTATATTTTTCTGAATAAAATTTCTCGGTAATTCCATTTCCAGCCAACCGCTGAATATCTCCGTACGAACATTTTCCAATACTCTCCAGACATGCTAATTAGAATAATTTGACTTCGTTTAAAAGTTTTGATAAGCTCGCTGAATGCGGGCTGAGCTCCCTAATCCCAGAATGTCATGTTCCTATATAAGGGTATGCTTTGAATCCTACTCCAAAGCGGAGTTATTTTTCAACTCAACCACACAATGGCCGGGCAATTTGAAAGACTTTCCAAATTAAACAAAAGACTTCCCATCAGCGTGCGGATATTTTCTTTCGGAAAGGCACGTTATTTTGACGAAAGTAGTATAAATGTTTCTTTTGAATGGTAATATAATAATCATAATCAGAACATGAAATGGATTTGGTCTAACTTAACTGTAGAGATATGATTCGCAGGCCTTTAGAGCAGTTTCCGGAGTTCTGCAGGGTAGCCAAATTGTTTTTTATTGTTTACGTGAATACCATAAAGAAATGTTTTGAACATTTTCGAATACTACTCTACGCCGATGACTTGAAAATATTCTCTTTGACGAAAGACCTTGACGACTGCTTGAAAATTCAAAGTGATCTTGACAGACTTGCCAAATACTGCGAAAGAAGTAGTCTCTTTTTAAACCCAACCAAATGTTTTGCCAAAACATATTAAAGAAATAGAAATCTCCTCCGGCATACTTACAAAATTAATAATTCCAACCCAACAAAAATCAGTGAAATCAAATATCTGGGTGTCACACTAGACACAAAATGGACTTTCAACGTTCATATAGATGCAATGATTAATGAGACAAATAGGATGGTTGGGTTTATAAAAAGAAACGGAATTTGTTTCCATAATTCTGAAATTCCCATCTCTATATTATGCATTCGTCAACAGCAGCTTTCTTTTGCGTCAGCTATTTGGAACCCTCAATATTCTACACACACAAAAAGTATAGAGATTGTTCAAAATGAACTATTAGGATACCTATCCTTCCAAAACAATATTCTTGTACAAGACCACAATTACCAGCCGATACCAAAACATTTTAAAATTATGCCACTTAGTGAAAGACGAACAATGTCAGATATATCTATTCTCTTCAAAATTGTTAGACATGAAATTGACTGCCCACACTTACTCGCAAGAATAAATTTGAATGTTCCTGGTGGAGATAATCTTCGATACTATACTCAGTATTCAATATTTCCTATTGTAGGACCAATCTGAGACAAAAGTCCCCACTAGTTCGAATGCAAAAAACATTCATTACACACTGTCATGATCCCAATTCCTCTCCCGACATTTTCTCGATGTCGTTGTCTCGTTTCAAAATTTTGATGATAAAATTTTTTCTCAACTCAGATCAATAGGTCAAAATGTTTTCTTTTATCTCACCCTGTAGTTGCTCTATTTTTAAACTAGTTTGAAAGTATAAAAACATGTTATTCCATATATTTACTTGAGTCGCAAATTTGTTTTACTGGTAGATAGTTTTAAGTAATATTATTATTGTGGGAGTAACTTGGAAAACTTATTTCATTTCGGATGCTAGTTTTGGAACTATGTTCTGTTAGCTACCTGAAATTGAAAATAAATAAGTACAAATAAATGAATGAATAAAACTTCCAAAAATACAAAATCGTCTGATCCACCTGTCCAAAAATATGAAAACATGAAATTTTGGCTGAAAAAGAACCGTTTAAACTAAATTTGAACCATTCAAATTGAGATCGGTTAGAGATAGATCAATTCTGCGGACGCCAATTGATTCAGAGAATCGATCGGAGAAAAACAAAAATTTTACCTTAAAATAGTTGGAAGGTGTTGACAAATAATGACAAAAAATGCAAAATCGTCAGATCCACTTGAAAATTCATACTATATATGTAAAATTTCACACTGATTCAGAATATTTATTATTTGTAATGTTAAGATGTGAGATTTGGCCGGTAAGGGGAATAAAAGGTCGAAAATTTGAAATTGCAGAGGTGAAATAGTTGTAAAAATCGCAAAAAAGTTTCTGACATAATATTTTGCTGAAAAAGCGATTGAGAGGTCGACATTGTATCGGAAGTGATTTGAGATTTGGTATGCATATATAAAAGTGATGAAGTTGAAAGAAACCGAGTTTGGCTAAAAAATAACCTTTTCAAATATATTTGAACCATTCAAATCGAGAACGGTTAGAGATGGATGATCGATTATTCTTTGATCTGTTAGAAACGTATAATATATAATAGAATACATTGTAGATATAGACTCATAATGGTCAAATTAGAATGTTCAACTCTATCGGAGGAAAACAAAATTTTGACCAAAGTCTCAAAAAATAAAAAATCATCAGATCCACTCGAAAATTCGCACCATATACGTAAAAATTTCAATTCTGATACAAATGTTTGTGAAAAATCAATTATTATGAATGGAGATTATCATTGCTATTAAATTCAGAAATAGGACTTCTCCGATTGGCAAGCAAATACCGCAATAAGTGGAAAAGATCCATTTTCAAAGCTCCATATCTCGATCGGCACATAAACAACTACACATATCTGAAATCCCACTGAATTCACGGAAAACCATTTCCCATAAGAAACGCGCGAGGTCCTTGCCTTCGTGGACGTCTATGGTACTAATAACGAATAACGTGTTTTCTTTAGTCGTATGATAATGAGTGATTACAGAGTTTCTGTGAGTGGAAAGAATTCGAGGCTCAAAGAACGCACCGCACGCCACTAGAATTACCTACTTGTTGGTTTCTTTGCCTTAAACACACTTGAGGGGGCTTATTTGAAGTCGGATCCCGGTTTGTGTCGACTGCGGAACTGAAAAAACGGAATAATGTTGCATGTCTCGAGAAAACGAGACGCGATAGTACGGGTTTTCGGTATTGAAATGTCTGTTATAACGTTTGAATAATTATATTTCAGTTACTGCCGTAGCGGGTACTGTGAGTGCTCGATTTGAAATTTGATTCATACAATGATACAGTGACAATGCTTCTTCCAGTGCAGTTGGCAACTTTAATTTCAATATACCGGGTGTGACAGGATCATGGCACATGTAATTCAGTTAACCTGTCCTCAATTTAATTTTGCAAAAATCCTAAGTGTCTAGCTCCAGTCAAGGATACTTCAAATATTATTGGACCAATGATTCCAAGGCCGAGTATTCCAAGCCAAACATTGAAACCGAACCGCACTTGAAATAAATCTTAATTTTCTTATGACCAGTACCTTGTATTTTGTCGGTTAAATAATCCCATATTTGTAAACCTAGACTAGTCCGAAAATAAAATCCTTCCCCAAAAGGCATCATTTAGATAGATAGATAGATAGATAGAATTTTATTTCCCAAAAATACATCTTTACAATATTTCTGTAGGTAGCAAATACCCATACAGTTAGCTATAATCAATAATTATTTACCTTATATCTATTATATACATCTATGTATTTCAGTCGCATAGAGCTTAGGGAAAATGGCTATAACCAATTCTCATTTTGTAAATGATTACATCAATTGATTAAATATATATATATATGTATTACAATACAATTCATTTGTCATCGGTATGAGGCAGTGTGAAACTATTATAGATCAGTATTGAAAAATTCATTCAAATTATAGAAAACATGTTGGTGTAATAATTTTTTTAATTCGGCTTTGAATTTTGTCATGGAGAGAGATTTCAAAACTTGAGGAAGCTGATTATATATGTTAATCCCTGAATACAGGGGTCCCCTACGAGTTCTGTTGAGTGGATAATTTGGTAGGATTATAGATTGGTTTCTCGTTGGATAGGAATGTATATCTGTAGGGCGCAACAGGGAACCTCTATTTTTGTGGATGAGTAGTGAAAGTTTGTAAATATATAAGGTGGTTAATGTGAATATTTTATGTTCTGCGAAATAATCCCTGCATGAATCCCTGTAACTCAGATTGAAAACTGTTCGCATCGCACGTTTTTGTGTAACAAAAGTAGATGATGATTCAACAGACGTACCCCAAAATTCTATACCAAACTGCAGAAGGCTATGGAAATAGGCATAGTAAACGGTTTTAGCGACTTCATTACTTGTGTTCATTCTGACAGTTCGAATGGCGAATATAGCTTTGCTCAATCTCGTGTCCATTTGTTTTATGTGCTCAGACCAGTTTAAGTTACTATCAATGGTGAGTCCTAAGAATTGAATAAAATATTATGAGTTTTACCTAGGTTGAGAGATCGTTTATTCGCCACGAACCAGTCCAGTATACCATTCATAGTCCTTTGTGAGAGACCAAGTAATGTCTGTATCTCTGAGTCATTGATAGTAATGCTAGTGTCAATGGCAAAAAGGGTGAAGGTCACATCAGGAGAGTTGCACACTATATCATTCACATATATGAGAAATAGGGTGGGCCCAAGAATAGACCCTTGTGGGATACCTGCCTTTACACCTGCCATTTCCGAATATGAGTCGGTTATGAATCGATTTCTTTCATGTTCAATTTTAACTCGCATCTTCCTCTCGCCAAGGTATGTCTCAAACCACCGTTTAGGGATACCGCGTATACCATAGTATTTGGCTGCACATTATTCTGCAAGGTCCAATTGCAATATTCCATCCTACGTCCATAATCATTTTCGTACAGGTGCTGGTGCAATTGATATTTGAAAGATTTATATTAATGTTTTTGCAAGATTCGGCTTACCGTTTGGTGACTAACTTCCAATTCAAATCCAATTTGCCTCAAAGAAACAGTCTTATCAACTTCTATTCGAGCTAAAACAATAATTTCCGTTCCTCCGTCAATGATAACGTTTTATTCTGGATCATGGTTGGGTCGGAATCGATTTTCAAGAAGAATTAAAATAATTTCTCGTTCGGCATAAAGGTTTCTAGCCGCAACGGCATTTTTTCTACATTCCTCATAAATAATTAACATGTCCACTTTTCCATCCGTTTGTGAGGAATTATGAACAAAAATAAAAACAAATATAAAAACTTTTCCAATACAAATTAAAAACATTGATAAACCAACAAATATTTATTTGACAATCTTAAGGAACAATTTCATTGTTTTCAAAGCCACCTTCTTAACTTCTTAACATTAAAATAGAACAAAATAATTGTATTTTCTTTTAGCTTTAATTCTGATTGTATTTATCGCACATTCTATTACCAAGTATGAATAAAGTCCTTATTGACAGTACTAATATATGGTACCATGGTACCAATATGTTCCATTTGAAAAAAATTAGTCTTACCCCAAAATCGATTACGATGAACTTTATTTGCTCATAAAAAACGCAATTTAGTATTTTTGATATGATTTCGATTTTTCTAGCATTAGACGGGTCAAATGTAAAGGTGGGAAAGGATGTTCCATTCAAAAATCGAAAGTTGGTATCACTTCCGTCGAAACCAGAAGTGAAAAAATCATTTGTAAGTCAAAAAGTGCTGCTTATTATGTATATGAGATATCTCAAATTTTAATCACGTACCTTTAAAACTACGATCCTGTTACACCCGGTATATTGTCTAGACAGCTCACGATCTACAACTCCTTCTGAACTGAATATGATGCTTTTGATCAATGATTTACATTATGATCGCAAATAATTGTTTGACTAGCAGAAAACAGCACGAAAATGGATTTCGGATGCTTTTAATTAAATTAGTTTATTGCAATTCATCACTGACATTTCTGCTACAATTGTTATATGTACCATTCAAAAAAGTAATTACTTTCGACATGAAACGTTGAAAATTTTTTAATCTGTCAGACACGGAAATCAGCATTCCCCCATGAGAAAACACGCGAGATATTTTTTGTTTTGCCAACAACAAAAAGCCAACGGGCATTTGCACATGTACCTTTAATTACCGTTTTTTAATTTATTCACAATACCTATTCAAATCCGGCCAATTTTTATTAACAGTTCGAATAATACATTCACAGCGTTCGGTTTCAAACAGCTGGCAGACATTGGATTTGTGCCTTGTTATTTCGGAAATACAAATCTCTTTGTCGACTCCGTTATACAAAACCGTTCAGTTTTTTCAATCATTTGTTCATGTAGCATTGCTGAAAATCAACGAGCAGGTTATTTTCAGCACGTGTTTCTCACAAACAAGTGGCGGAAATCAGTGTTTTGAATCTTCTATGGATGATGAACCATTAGTAGTTGATCGTTCTTCATCCTTTCCAGAACAGTCAATAACAAATGATTGCTCTCCTTCAAATCAAAATACAAATTTCATTTGGAAATTTTCCAATCAACTACTTCAAGCAAGATCCTGATTGATCCCTGTAGATGATTAGACTTAACTAGGAAGGAAGAATTTTCGCACACAGAATGGTTGGTTGACAATTTCCCTCATATTATATAATCCTATCAAATGTCATCATTATCCCAATCTAAACCAATGACAACAAGGCTTTCTGAAAACACTGCTTTCAGATTAGTGTTTCGACGATTCCTAAGTTTTACATTTCCATAGTTACAACAATCACGGTAAATATTCAAACGTCAGTTTGACGCCTATAAGAAGCCAAATACGATAAATAAAAAGGATATGGTTTAATTTTGTCTATTCATTCTTCAAAATGCTGAATTTTCAAAATTCAAATTAACTTTTTATTAAAATGGCAAAAACTTGTTTTGTATAGGAATAGTCATAAAAATAAAATGAAAGGACGAAACAATGTAAAGACAAAAATAACTATACAGGGTCACGGCCGATGGTACCTTAGACGTTTACGAGGAACGGGAAGTAGGATCATTCTGAAAATTTGGTTTCTCTAGTAGTTGCTCTTGGTCTATCGATCTAAAATATGTTCAACAATGCAGCGTTGCCGCTTATACCAGAAAGTAGCAGCATCTTTGTTATTTCAAATAGGTCACCCTGTATATTACCGCATTTTTTAACTTGTCGTTCCTTTCTGATTATTTCTGCCTCGTACTCCCCTATACCTATCTCTAACGGTTTTTGAGATATTGGCTATTTTTCCATATTTTTTATCCAAAACATAGATCGAATTGAATGATTATTTCTGCGGTATACACAGTAAGATGGATTTTTGTACAATAAAAACTTTTTTGCTCATGGTTGAGTTGCTCCGCAAGCAAACAACATAACGCAACCTAAACTCAACCGGACCATAGTGCTTATCAGTTGATTCTTATTTAAAACTGATCGTACTTAACCAAGCTCAATTCACTGTATTGTTTTACAGAGTGAATTCCAGTTGAGATACCGTTCTATACTCATTCCTAAAAACTTTACTCCACAATTTGTGGCCTTCAACTTTGCTTTGATAATTATGAAAACGTATCAGTTGAGTTTTTTCTGAAAAATAAGCCATGCTCATTGAAATACGTGGAACTTGCATTCAAGCTATCTTCACATTGGTATTTGAGAGCTTCTGTATTTTCATGAGAAATCAGTAGTGATATGTCATCTGCATATGCAGTAAATAAAGAGTGGGATATTCCTTTATATGAACTGTTGATATAAAGAAGAAACAAGAATGGCCCCAGAGTAGAACCCTGGGGTACCCCAAACCGAACCTGACTCGTTTCTGAAGTAGAGGTCGATGTTATACCATTGTATTCGAATTTTAGAATGACAAACTGATTTCTGTTCTTGAGAGAAGACAAGATCCAAGTGAGAGGTGTTCCTCTGACACCGTAAGATTCCAGAATATGCAACAACTTCGAATGATTCAATCGAAGGCTCTGCTCAAATCTCAAAGAATTGCATCAGGGTATTCGCCTTTATCCATGAAATCCGTTAAATTCTTGAAGAAGGTTAGTAAGGCTGTCTGAGTGGATTTTCCAGAACGGAAACCGTGTTGCAAGGGAATCAAAATATTACATGTGTTAACAAAATTCGTCAAGCGTTCTAAAAATGCATATTCTGAAATCTTCGAAAAGCTCTGAGGAACAGTCACTGACCTAAAATTGTCCAAAGTATTTAATTTATTATTTTTTCGAATTGGAGTTATCTTTCCCATTTTAAAACCTGTTGCAAAAGTACCACTTACGAATGAAAGGCTGACTAAAAATTCCATTGGTTCAATGATAATGATGACTTGTTTTAATATAAAAACAGGTATCTCGCACATATCAGCTGATCTCTTGTATTTCATCTTCAAGTTTATTAAATTGAGTAATTCCATTTCACTAAAAGGCTGTTAAAACATACTGAAAGGATTCAAGTCTATAGGAAAACCGATATAGCTATTTGTTTTTAGGATTACGAGGATGTATTGATATCTAGTTAGCCTAGACCAGTTTCCTGCATAAACAAAATATTGCGTTACCATAGCAAAGAACAATAACTTATAAGAAGTGTCAGTGTAAAGTTTGACGTCAAAAAAGTAAACCAGAGTTACTCAATAAATTAAAAGAAAAAATATGTCCATCGAAATTGTGAAAATCGAAGAATTGGAGTATCCAGCCATCATCAAGTACCTATATTTAAAAGGGTTAAAAGGTAAGCAGATTTACGAAGATATGCTTAATACTCTTGGTGATCAATGTCCTTCGTATGCGACCGTGAAAAATTTGACTGCAAGCTTCAAAAGAGGTAAATTTTCCATTGAAGATGATGACCGATCGGGAAGGCCAGTTTCTGTGTCAGTCCCCGAAAATATCAATGCAGTTCATGACATGATTTTAACAGACCGTCGAATTGGACTAAAACGGATATATGAAGCACTCAATATTTCATACGAACGCGTTCATCATATAGTTCAAAAATTGCTGCAAAATGGATCCCCAAATGTTTGAATGTTGACCAAAAGCGTGCAAGGGTAGTAGCATCGCGTTCGATCTGTGCTCGATTTGAAAACGATGAAGACTTCTCAAACCGAATTGTTACTATGGATGAGACTTGGGTACATTTCTACGATCCAGAAACAAAGCAACAATCTATGGAATGGCGACACTCCGGTTCTCCAAGACCTAAGATGTTTCGTGTCCAAAAATCTGCTGGAAAAGTTCTTGCTTCAGTTTTTTTGGGATTGCCATGGAGTAATCATGATTGATTTTTTGGATAAGGGTAGAACAATAACTGGAGATTACTATTCGACATAACTGACCACTCTACGGGAAAAAATTAAAGAGAAAAGACGCGGAAAGCTATCCAAAGTTGTTTTGTTTTTGCAGGACTACGACCCTGCACACAAATCTCATGTTGCCATGCAAAAAATTCGTGATTGAGGGTTTGAATTACTAGAACACCCCCCTTATTCACCAGATTTGGCTCCGTACGACTATCATCTCTTTGCTCCACTGAAAAAAAGTTTGAAAGGTCGTAAATTTTCTTCCAACGAGGAGTTGATAAAAACTGTGGAGGTCTGGATGCAGAGCAAGAAGAAACATTTTTTTTGAAAGGTCTAGAGACGTTGCAGGTTCGCTGTAATAAATGTATCCAATTAAGAGGAGAATATGTTGAGTAATAAAATATTTTGACATTGAAATTTTGTTTGGTTCTATAGGAGGCTAAGGATTTTATATCCTCGTATTATCAATTGGTGTTTGGGGAGCTTCTATGGAATACTTGACGAGTACAGTTGCAATATCTGTATCAATGATTTCTTGCGGAGTTTTGATAAAAATATTATTGTTTGTCATTTTATCTTTGTTTGTAAGATCAGATACAACTTTCCACAGAACTCGAGGATTATTCTCGGAAATAATAATTTTTTCTTGATACTATTTCTTTTTCACATGCCACCTTGCCTGTCACCCAAACTGTGCTGCTGATGTCAAGGCGAATGTGGTGCGAAATGCAATAAAAGTTTCGGGGAGACAAAAGATCAAAGCTGGGCATCAACTAGCTTATTTTACAGATAAACTTGTCTAGTATATACCAAGTTCAAGAACTATGGTTTTTACTTAAGGAATATTGTTGAAGATCTGAACTCAGTTTTCAGTGAATCTCTAAAAACTTCCTTCATCTATCCATTCTAATAAAAGTTGACAAAAAATTCGAGTGGATATCGACATTAAAACGTCGTTCTACATGCTATCGGCGATGCCCTTATTTCAATGACAATATGGTTTCGTATCCCATTTTGAGCGTCCTCAATTATTCAAATTTCCTCTGAGAATGCATTTCCAAAGAGATACTCACCACACTAAATCAATTGCAATTTCCTCCTTTTTTGGCGCAGCCAGAGTGTTTTGGCCATAATTCAATTGCTATCGGAAGAAATGGAAATTTATTCGCGTATAGAATAGAAACTAAGAATATTTGATTTATAGGATGCGATTTAAAAAATGTGGAACATTCGAAATCAATTCATATGAGTTCATTTCCACGGATTCTCTCATCCGCTCTGATGTGAGACATATATGAGAAAAAATTATGGAGAACCAACAATACTTTACTAGATAGATCGATAGATAGAGTTTATTTAACCACGTTACATACAGTATGTTTGCGGCAGGTCAGAATTAGTACAATAACAATTACATGTTAAAATATCAATATCAATGGTAATGGTCAAAAGATTAAAAACTATAACAAATATCAATTGGCAATAAAATTGTAACGTGAAATACATTGATGGTGATTCACTAAGACTCATTAAAATATTACAGGATATATAAAATCATATCTATAATAAAGATAGAACAGGACACGCAGGATCTTTGCAGTATTTATAGTTCTAGACTCTAAGAGAGTTGGCTTTTTGGAGGTATTCCGATACACTGTAGAAACAATTTTCAAGAAGAAATCTTTTGATAGTTTTTTTAAATTTTTTGAATTCTAGTAATTTTTCTGATCCATCGAGAGTATTGTATAAAGTGAGATTTAAAGAGTTTTGGTAGCTTATAGCTAATCTGTGTCTTTGAGGGTTCAACAAGTCAGCAGATCTGGTATTATAATTGTGAATGTCAGAGTACTTAGAAAAATTGCTCCTGTTTTTATGTATTTCCAGCAGAACTGTGGATATATAAAGGGTAGGAAGTGGCATTATGCTTAGTTTGATGAAATAGTTTTGACAATGATCTCTATAGCCAAGATTTGCCAAAATTCTTATTGCCCTTTTCTGTGATCTGAAAACCCTTATTGCATTATTAGAGTTACCCCAAAGAAGAATGCCATAGGATATGACAGAGTGAAATCAGATGAATACAGAACAAATACAAAATTTTCTAAAAATCGCAAACCCCGTCAAACGTATCTTGACGAGCTGATTCCTAATCTTACCTTAAAAATAAAATTTGAGAAAGGAATAGCGAAATAACGACAATTTTTGCGAAATCAACTCGTCGAGATACGTTTGAGAAAAGTTTGCGATCTTTCAAAAAATTCGGTGAGCATATACAAAATACGTTGAATAATACCAAAATTGAAAAAAAAAATCGGAAAATTACATCTCTCAATTCAGGATGAACTTTCCAACTCAATAACGCTTTGAGATAGAACAATTCTGTGAACGCCAATCGATTCAGAATGACAAAATCAGTATATTCTGTGATTTTAAAACTATTGTATCAACGGACAACATTTTTCATAAACCCTAAAAAAGCAAATTTTCGAAATTTTTCGTTTTCGATTTTTCGTTTTCGATTTTTCGAATAGTCGCAAACTTCCCCAAAAACGTATTTCGACGAGCTGATCTTGAATAACGTCTCAAATATTTAATTCGACAAAGGATTTACGAAATGGGGTAAATTTTCTTGTAGGAATCCTGTAAAATACCTACTCAATAAGATGACACAATGAAAGTTTTTAAATTTATTACAATTTTTTATAACTAAAGAAAAGTTAACTAACTGAAAAATGTAAATAATATTTTCTGACGAATATTCCATTATTGCTGTTTTTCATCTAACAATGGCAGTAATTAATACTGATTACAATTTTTTGACGTCATTTGTTTATAAATTAATTATAAACAAATGAACAAATATAATATTTCCGATTTTTTTTATTTCCATAGTGCCCTCCTGGAGAAACAACAATTTATTTATTTTTTCTTAAATAAATGTTTTGATTGTTTATAATATTTACATATTTCGATTGTTTAAATAATATTTTTGGAAATTATTTCCTTCTGGATGACTTATCCATGTTATCTAGTGTCTTTCGAGTTCCAAGGTTTTGTTGAAATTCTTCAAGATCTAGTGGAATCTTTTTCTGATTTGGGGTCCTGATTTTTCTGTTGAAGTGCCTGCCATTTCAAAAAATTTGCTCTACCTTTTGATATAACGCCCCAGCAGATTCAGAAGAGTTTTTAAAATACTTTCTTGTTGGTTAACATGAAGATTTAAATAGAGTAAAAGTGGAGAATCGTCCACTACCTTACTAACGTGTATCCTTGAATGATGATCAAAAAGCCTTCTATTCTTCAAATTCACACGTAACATCTCAAAATATCGTTTCAATAGCAAACAACAGAAAATATTTTACCAAACCCCACACCTGACACCACTTTAGGAAATTACGTACCACTTCTGAAATTATCGACGCCAATCTTGGATATTCGAATTCCACTTCTGATTAACCGAATGAAGCGTTACCGCTAAGAAATATGATGATAGATTTTAAAAGTTTATTATTTCTTAATTACAATTTTTTATAACTAAAGAAAAGTTAACTATCCAAAAAATGTTATTAAATAATATTTTCTGACGAATACTTCATTATTGCTGTTTTTCATCTAACAATGGCAGTAATTAATACTGATTACAATTTTTTGACATCATTTGTTTATAAATTAGTTATAAACAAATGAACAAATATAATATTTACGATTTTTTTTTATTTCTATAGTGCTCTCCTGGAGAAACAACAATTTAACATTTTTTTTTTCTTAAATGAATGTTTTGATTGTTTATAATATTTATATATTTCGATTGTTTAAATAATATTTTAAGAAATTATTTCCTTCTGAAAAATCATAATGTGTTCTTCGCAATAGGCAATCAATTTTTTTTTCTTTTCTTTATATTTGATTTCATTATTAATCAACTTGATAATTTGTTATGAACAAATTCCGACAACGGTTTTATTTTATTTCTGGGACTAAAAAACATCACAAAAACAGCCATATATAAATTGAAAAATAATATTAAAGTAAGTAAGTATTTTCTCTACTTTGTTATATACGGCTATTTTTGTAATTTATTTTAGTTCCAGAAAAAAGAACCGTTGTCAAAATTTGTTTATACTAAATTCTTAAGTTAATAAATAATGAAATTATTTATAAAGAATTTTTTTTGTTTGTCTATTGAGAATTACAAATTACGATTTTCCAGGAGGAAATAATTTCCTAACTAATTATCTAAACAATCGAAATAGAAACAAGACAATTATAAATAATTTAAAAAATTTAAGAAAAAATATGTTATTACTTTTTTTCCAGAACAGCATAGCATAATGGAAATAAAAAATATTTCATGAATATTTGCTCATTTGTTAATAACTAATTTATAGAAAAATTATGGCGAAAAATTCTTACCAGTATTAATGACTGCTAATAATAGATGTAAGAACAGCCATAATAAAACTTTCGTCAAAAAATTATTTAACAATTTTTTTTGGAAATATTATTTTTATTAGTTATAAAAAATTATAATGAACAAAATAATAAACTTTTATAAACTTTCATAGTGTGATCCTGTTGAGTAGGTACATGAGAAAGCCTCAAGGAAGATATCGATTTTAGGTCAATTATTTAAACTTTACGTCGTTATTTATGAAAAGGGAGACTGGAAAAAAATTTGTTTATTAACAATAGTATAACTTTTTGAATAATACAATGAAAAAAAAGATAGGGCTCATAGTTAATAAATATTTGTTTGGGTGCCTTTCATTTACAATTAATAAAAAAAAGAAAATTTTATTTTGTATTAGGCATTTTCATTTAACATTAATAAACGCGATAATATAATTTACTAATAAAAAATGAATAGTTTGTTTTAGGTCCATATGTTTATAATTAACAATATAAATTTATTCTTAATGAAATCATTTGTTGGGTGATATTACTAAAAATTTATTCATTATTGATTTTAAGTTTATTTGAAGTGAATAAGTCTAAGTCATAGTACCAGATAATAAACATCCATTGAAAATACCGCGCTGACCATTATTATAAAATCTCCGCGATAGGTGCCGTGGTTGGGCTCGCTGATGGGCCACGTGACACATAGTACCTCGGGGTTTCGTGTTTCGTCGTTTGTCGTTGAGTTGTGGGTTCGCCATTTGCGTTGTGTAGGTTGAAGTCACATGTTGTAATTATTTATTTTTCTGTGATTGAAGTGTAATTCAAAATCAAACAATATCTTCATAGTTATAGAAGACACAACACTAGTTTTATAATTAGTATATGCATGGATTGTGCATCTATTTTCTAAAATAATACAACCATATATTCTGTTGTAAAAGTTACAAGTAGGTAACGCATCATTTCATCAAGGCTGTTTCTCGCCATAATGTACCATGTTCAGGAGCTGAAAAAGTTTTTGAGAGACAACAGTTTTGTGGAATTAAAAAATTGATGTTAAGGTAATTTTGTATTGAAGGTAAATTGATTCTAATTTCTTCCATATTGATTTTTCGATTTCAGAAGGCTCATTTTGTGTCCCTATTGGTTTATTAATAATAAACAATATTTTTAATAAATATTCTTTATTTATTTGAAATAAATGCTGAGGTTTATTATTTACAAACGTTCATTTTCGATAAATGAAACATATTTATAATAAAAATGTGTTTATTAAATGTCAATGAAATATATAATATTAATAAATATTCTTCATTTATTATAAATAACGTTTTATTTACTGTTGATTAATCTATAGTAAGACGTATATTCATTGGAAATAAATTTGAATTGACTGTTAATGAGGTATATTTAAATAATTTTAATGCATGATTTGTTTCTAATAAATAAACGTTTATTCCGCAATATTCGAATAAATGATTTATTAGATGTAAATTAATTTAGTTAACTATGAATAAACTGTTTTTTCAGTGTAGACTTACACATTTTTTCCAATGAAGATTTCAAGTGTCCAAATGATACCATAATTTATTCAAAATTTTAAATAATAATGTTAATAGTTTTTGAATTATTAAAAAAACAAATATTAACAAAAAACTTGGTAACTTTTTTCATCTTATTTTGTTAACAACAATATAAACTTTTTACGTGAGGTAAAATCCTTGAATACCATTTTTCCAGTGGTCATTCTGAATCCAGTGAGCTATCGCTCATCTTTTTAGGAGCTTTATCTCTATTTTTCACGTTTTTCGACTTGTTAATCAGACTTACAGTGTGGAAGATAATATTTGTCTCTCCTTCTCTAATATGGACTCCTATATGGTATACTCAACATCGAAATAGTAGATATTCTATCTGCATCTTCTTAGAGAATTATTTTTTCTATTAAAAAAATATCAAAGCTTAAGTCGGACACGAAACTACTTTCCGGACTATATCTGCAAACATTCAGCGAACAATATGGCCATTTCGCCCGTCAGCTAACTGTTCCACTCCGGGATCGCCGCGAAAAATCAGACTCGCACAAAATAAGCATTTACATAATCGAAATTTACATAAATATACTGAATATTCACCAGGGGCCCTGCCACGTTAATGCCGCTCCTCTTACAACTGGATTTTCTCCGTTATTAATTTTCCGCCGTCGCGAGAATCTATTAATGCAATTTCTGACTGTCGCTAGTTTTTGCTCTATGGAGATACACTTCCGTCTCTGAGGATTCATCCGTTTCGCGAGGAGCAGAGATTGAAGAGACACTTTTTGCGTTCGGGAACTTGGATATCTGAGAGTGGAATGCTCTTTTCCCGAGCTTCGGATTTTATAAAGACCCCAAACGGTGTGTCTTGTATAGAGATCAGAGATGTTTTGTAATTCGGTTGATATTTTTTTGATGTTTCCAAGATGCATACTAGGAAAGATAACCGAACCGTTCCACTTGTTTTTAATAGAAATTAGTGAGGCAATCCTTCTTCTGTAATGGGTACAATTTCTCCATCTCATTCAACAGATGAATTAATTTGTCATTCTAATGTTCCCAATGAACACATATCAGTCTCCAAAGTTAGCTTCATTCCTCCTAACAAATTAACAACATTTTTTCTATCACCTTCTTTGAATTACAGGAACAATGGACATTTAAATTATTCGAAAGATAGGAGGTGTGCATGCCGTATCCATGTTATCTAGTGTCTTTCGAATTCCAAGGTATTGTTGATATTCTTCAAGATCTAGTGAAATATTTTTCTGATTCGATTTGAAGTATTTGGGGTCCTGATTTTTCTGATAAAGTGGTGGTTAGTCCACGGTTTGTACGGTATCTCAGAAAATTTGCTCCTTTGGATGATAACGCCCCAGCAGATGCAGAAGAGTTTTCAAGATACCTTCTTGTTGGTTAACATGAAGATTTAAATAGAGCAGAAGTGGAGAATCTTCCACCGCCTTACGAACCTGTATCCTTGAATGATAATCAAAGAGCCTTCCATTCTTTAACTTCAAGGTAATATCTCAAAACATCGTTTCAATAGCAAACAACAGAAAATATTTGACCAAACCCCACACCTGACACCACTTCAGGAAATGACGTTCCACTTCTGAAATTATTGTCGCCACTCTCGAATTTTTAACCGAATGAACCGTTACCGGCAGGAAATATGTCTACTGATAATTCCAAAGGTCTGGATTCATTTGATGGTCAACTGAAGTCTACTCTAAGACGTACTGTCATCATTTGAGTTCAGTTACTTTCGATCCTTTCTGGATTCTTTCAATCCTTTTACTTGACTTTTGCCGAACGAAATTTTGGATTTAACACACCATACTTTACGATTTGTGAAACGAATAGAGTATTTAAGAAGACTATTCGTTCATAATATTTTCCATAAAATTAACTTATAGATTTAAAATGACTTTCTTCAACCAATGGTCTTAGAGTGGACACTGTGATTAACTTCCCAATATGTGATATGGATTTGCTTCTCAGTATGGAATGAATACCCTTCATAATATCATTGGAACTCTGATTTATGGACCTAATTTTGACACCACATTTCTGTCAGAAAAAATTTCAATGTTTCAATTATTATAAATTCCATTGAGATCGTGGAGTTCGTGATCCTTTGTTGATGGAGAGGTAAAGACCATGTAATATTTACTTATTTGATTTAAAATAACTCTCTTCAACAAACTACAACCATGCTAGTTGGTTAGTGAATATTCTTATTGCTACCGTGACCACTATATCTCACCCTCAAAGTATCCATATTTGATTCCTTAAGTTTCCTACAATTTTTACAATTATATAAAAAAGACATTTTTCCTCTCTATGTAAGTAACTCTTGGTCCTTAGTATATTAATGTAGCAGGTTAATATTTATTGTAGAACTTGTATAATGCTGAAGATGGATTCTTGCTGGCTACGAAACATGTGAAAAGTTGTGGAGATGATTTTATAGTTTATATATAATACATCATGAATGATGATTCGACTGCTGATGGTGTTGTGGGTTTTTCTTCAATTGAAATGGCGAATGCACCATCACGAATCTTGAATTCATTTTGATATAATCTACATTCAGTAATTCATAATTCGATAATTTCAAAATCTTTCATAAAAAATTGTATTCTCAAGTCTAGACCGACATATATTTCTACAAATTTTTCGTTATTTTCAGCCAATGTCTGTTTTATTTTCCGTTCAGAGTACCGGTTCTGATGTCTTTTATTATAGGCCTTATGGAAGGATGGCTACTAGAATTCCTAAATCCTCAATGTCATGCTTCCAATCTTCAAAGGGCAACTCAATTTATGTGACAATAGTTTCAAATTTTTGCTTTCATGGTCTCCTCCTAACCCCCGAACCAACTGAAGTTCTTGACTTAAACTTATACGTCTACTGAGGCCAAATTCCTTTATGACTGATCTAGGGTCTGGCATCAGCAATAAAATGAAATACTAGTTTTCGAAGCAGAGGGGATGTGAGTTAGTTACAAGGATACAGTCTTTGTTTTCTTACTCTATGCTTCATATCACCCAGTCACACGAAGTCTAGCGAAATTTAATTCTCTAAATTTTGTCTCGGTTATGGTTTATCAAAAGGAAAAATAAAAAAGAAAAATTGTCCCCCTGGAGTTTTTGGTCTCAGACACAAACTTGTCGAGTCACGTACTGAAGGAGCTACATTTCATTTAGCTGTTTATAAATTCAGCAGCTATGATCGTCCTGGTATAACCCCAAGATAATCTATAACCATCACTCTATTGGCTTCATTCATTAATTCAAAATAATAGCTATACTTTGAAGCGAGCCATCAAAAGTCACCTCGCTTGTGAATCTTGTGGATCTAGGTGGTCGACAGATTCTGTAGACACAACACTCCGTGAGAACGTATACCAAGCGATAAAGTGGAGAAATTTTAACGCAAATAGGGTGCGGTAGATATATTATTGACTTACAATCCCAATTGTTAAAAGATCATGCAAGACTCAAAAACGAGATTCTTGTGGGCACAACTAGCTATGGTGTAATTGAAGTCAAACTCATGGACGGACGTAGTTTAGCAAAAAAAACATAGTATATATGATGACATCTACGAAGTTCCTTCTCATTATATCTCATATTGTGAACTTTCAAAATTATTGGAGATGCATAAACTAAGTGACAATCTACCGTTCCTACTTATACTTATCTAACTCATACTGTTTCTTGTAATTGCACTAAAGTGCAATTCGTTTTTACACCATGAAACTTCAGAACAACTTTCCATACAACTTTCCAAACAACTTTCCTAACACTGAGTACCAACTGCAATCCGAAATGTCACATCCTGATAACTCATTCCGTACGACTTCAGCTCGAAACACAAAGTGGCTAGAACATTCCTTCCGCCCGCACCGAAATCCTAGAACTAGGAGGAGCATACCTGAAGGTATTTCATCAAGTCTGGGCGAGAACTTGTTCAAATTAATTAGCCTTATTTTATGCAAAATAGTTCTAGTGCTTTCGGAATACTGAGGAGCATTTCGAGTAATAAATTAATTGAGTCTTCTCTCTGTTCCGACCTGCAACTACGCTGTTTTCATTACGATGACTCAACTACTCGAGTCCACATCGATTTCCAGGTTCGTTCAATCTGGCCGGTAACGGTTCATTCGGTTAATCAGAAGTGGAATTGAAATATCCGAGAGTGGCGTCGATAATTTCAGAAGTGGGATGTCATTTCCGAAAGTGGTGTCAGGTGTGGGACTTGGTCAAATATTTTCTGTGGTTGGATATTGAAACGATGTTTTGGGATGTTACCTGTGAAGTTGAATATTTGTAATTTGATACAGGAATCCATATGAAAGTGCGAGCTTTTTGTAATTCGGGTAGAATTTATAGGCTGTGGCTACGAGTTGTCAAGCATATAGTATGACCAAACTTTGGAAAACACGCTAAAATCGGTTAATGAATAAATGCTCATTTTACAGCAACTGAAATAGTTTTGCTGATCTGGAATCAGCATAAATATTCATGTTGATTATAATAATGACAATAGTATTGATGAGTAATAAATTAATTGAACAAATTGCATGAACTGTTGAATGAATACGTGACCACAAAAGGAATTCCTTGTCCATGTTATGGTACATTCAAGAATAGATTCAAAACGAAACAAATTATAGACTACAAATATGCACATCTATGCTGTAAATAAAATAATTGTTCTTTCCACATTCGAAGAAGTATAATTATTTTTGGTACCTTTTTCAACGAATCACGTCTTGGCAGAAATGGATGTTCCACAGACTAGCATTTGGGGGAATAAAAAAAATGGTTTGCAATGTTATAAGATACATATTTCACAAATATTATATCCAGGTGGTGCTGAGAGAAGGATGGAATTTTGTAGCTGGCTCTCGAATAGGGTAAACTCTACAAACTTCTTGAAAAACATTATTTGGACCGATGAAAGTACTTTTTTGAACTGTGGCGTTTTTAATAGAAACAATGAACACATTTGGAGTGTAAATAATCCACGACACTTCAGAAAAGTCAGACCAGAAGTTCGATTTCGTTTGAATGTGTCGGCTGGAATTTATAACGACCGAATGCTTGGACCTCATTTCTTATCTAATACTTCAAAAGGGGAAATTTATTGTTAATTATAATAGCTACTGGTTTTAGCATGACGGGGCTCCTCCACACACCAAAGATTTCCTAATAGGTGGTAAGACAATTCTGGACCGGTGATGTGGCCGGCAAGGTCTCCTGACCTTACAGTTTTGGATACTCTCTTGTAGGGCACTTTGAAACCAGAATCTATAGAGTTCAAGAATATGACACAGTGGATGAACTCAGAGAAAATATCATCACGCAATTCAGATCTATTAGAAGAAGGGATATTGTTAGGGCTGTTCTTGATCTGAGACGACGAGCTCGCTCATGTATTCAATAGGAAGGCCATCATTTCGAACACTTGTTGTAATATTTTTTGTGAGTTTTTTACAAAATTATAAGATAGAATTATGACAATCTCAGATGATTTTGTTTTTTTCTTTCAAAATATGTGGTTTCAGGAGAGAAAATCAAAGAAATTACACATCAGTGAAATTAGAATGAGAAACACAATTTTTCTGTCTGAAAAAAAACAATAAAGCGACAATAATAGAAAAAAAAGTTGATGATGTTTGCCAAAAGACAAAACGTCGAATAGTGCATCGAACATGCCAACGTTTATCTGAAAAGGGTAGCAATCTAAATGTTTTATGGTTTTAGGCTATGTAGTGAAATAACGCTAGAAAAAAATTAAAAGGAAAATTCCGAAGAATTTTCTATGGATACGTGAACACTGAACGTTGGTAAGTGAATATTGTAGGAGGCAAAAAGTAGTATTGTCGAAATTAATTGTAATTGATTTAGAGTTAAACCAATTTATTATCATTTTGAAATCTTTTTCTACCGTGTTTTTCAGTCCAGCCAAATTGTCCAATTGATAACTTATCATCATCATCAGCAAAGCCCATTATTGACTCGACTTCAAACAAATCGTTGACATAAATATTGAAAAATATAGGTCCCAAGATTGTTCCCTGCGGAACCCCGTATTCTATTTCTTTGAATTCACTTCAATAATTTTTCATTCTCACGCACTGCTTTCAGTTGGTTAGATAACTACGGATAAGTTGTAGTGGAATTCCTCTAAAACCGATTAGAAATATAGCCTTTTAAAAAATCCACAATATCAAATATCGTAGTACTAGACCCTCCGTCGATGATCCTGCCCTGTGCACCATCCGAATGGAAACATCGTCGATCCAATTTTGACCTATTGTGTTGTCACATTTCACGAAATCAGGACTTTATTGATCTCCAGTATTATTTCGTCTTCTTTCATAGAGTGAAATATTGCAGAGATATATTGAATTCTGAAGTGGAATACAATCTATTCATTCGGTTTTCTTACTTTTTATTACGAATAATAGAAGATAAATAAGAGCGCTTATTTCATTCGAGAAATTCAGCCTGTAGTGTATGGTAGTAATCAATTTAAATTGAAAAGAGGCACAAGCTCGAGTTTAAATGGAATATCTCCTCGAACTCTCTTCCCGAGTTTTCCGAGAAAACGCAGATTTTCCGAGAACGAAGGTAGGTGCTCATTTTGCTCATTTAGAATGAATTGTAAAAGTGAGTGATCTATAGATAGATAGATACTACTGAATGTGTTTTTATATGAATAAAGAAAGAATATCATTATTATTATCGACTATATGACAGATACCAAATTCCTAGAAGTAAAATTGGACTCCAAGAAAAACTTGAACAAAAAGACTGTGAAGAAAACTGAATAAATTGTATTTTGCCTTCAATAGCTTGATATCTTACATTGGTCAAAGTCACCTAGTCGACTCATACTATGTTTACTCTGCAATCAGTAGTAGTATAATTGTGTGAGGCAGATCGATAGAAATCACGAGGTTATTTTTTCACAGAAGCGATTTATTCGCTTACTATTAAACTAGGACTATAGGGAGTCATTTAGAGATACTTACAGATACTTACAGAGAGAATAATTTGCTAACTCCTGAAGATTTACGTTTACAGGCTGTTAAGTTATACTCAGCAGAACAAAAATAGGTTTCAGAAGAACAGTGATATTTGATACATCTTTAATGATAACATGACTATCTTACCCCGAAAGATTGGGGAATGTAATGGGTACAATAAAAAGCTTCTCGAAGCCAAGATTGCAATTTCGATGACTCCATCCCCGAAACAACCCCGAGAAGTGACAATGGTCTCTAACCTTGACGTCCTGCTTTGAAAATGGCTTCTCTCAAATATGGCACACCCTAGCATAAACATGATAACCTATAATTGGTTCGATACTTTTAACTTTTGATTCAATGAATTTCATCTGAAAACCATTGTTTGCAAGCGTCACCCCGACGGCTATTGAACATGGACAAACTGTCATAATGAGAGCAGTTCAAGTAGTACCCTGCACTGAACGCTTCATGCCTTTGTTGGTTTATCTGAAATCTTTTTCTCGAAATTTTCGAGGACACATTCAAAATCGGCATATAAAACGAATATGCATTTTCGTTTATATATACATAATTTCGGAATTCTACATGTTCAAATTTTGAAGAGGAAATTTTACACTCGTTAATATTCTCACACAAGACGTTATGTTTATTCAATTTCTGTTGTGATATAACACTCGAGCAAAGAACGACGTCCATCTATAAAAATTCAATCGATTACTATTCGCTGGGCAGGGACAAAACGACTCTAATATTTTCCGATCTACCCTTGCACTGACGAGAGGCAAAACCTTGAAACATGTCTGCAGGTGGTCAGCTCCAGCAATATGAAGGATAATCTTTTGTCTAATTACAATAAGCACTTGCAATTGAGTCTTCTTGGAGGAACGTTGCACAAATATCTGTCAGATGTAGTTCAATGGCCTTCGTGGTATTAGCCACGGAAGTAGTTGTTTTCTTTCAGTGTTTGTCACATATTTTCCACTTGGTGGAAATATTTCGAGAGAAAAGGTACTTCGACTTTGTCGATTTTATTCAAATCATTAAATTGATGTTCTCTTGCAAAACATTTTGAATTTGTTTAAATTCTCATTGCAACATATATCCTATGCTCTTTATATTTATAACACAATGTGTTCTCAACTATGTATTATATTACTACTGTAGATATTCTTCATGTTCTGTTTTGAATTGTATCTAATATGAATTGTATTTTTATCTTTTCCTTATTTTTCACCTACTTTTCTATAACTTGTCGCATGTCATCTATATGATTCGAAGAGATCAATAAATCTATGCTGAAAATCCCCCATTTTTGTTTCTGACAATTTTTTTATCCTATGAATCTCGTAACCTTAATAAAACAAACCAATTGTTCCAGAAACTGTCGGTATCACACATAATGCATACGAATATCGAATTCCAAACGGATAGTTTCCTATCGAGATTTTCTTCTGGGTGACAGCGCTGGTCATATCCCAAACATTTATTTGATGTATATATTCAGCCAGACCAAGTTTGAGATTCGAAACCACTCGACCTGAGTAAATATATTCCGAGATATATTGAACGCCATCTCAATTTGTCGGGCTCTTCACATCGAGAAAATCGACTTTCCAACTTTTCACGGAAATAACCCACGTTATACACATTGTTTGCTCCGGATAATAAGCCGTACGATGTAAAACACGTTTCGGTGAAAATAGATGGGACATTAATTTTCATTTCTCCTGATGGAAAACGAAGATTTATTTGAGGTTTTTCTATACGAGTCATGAGAAAAACGTTTAGGACAAATTGCTTCATGAAAATGGTAAATGATGGCAGTTTGGAACAAATAACTTTTCATATATATCCAATAGGGTGAGGATATCAGAAAAAAATGAAATCCCTTTGGCTGGATTGGTCCAAAGATAATAAATAGACCTCTCTATATACCACATTATTCAACATATACTTATTGTAGTTCGGACATTTTCATTGAAAACTCTATTATCGACAAGTTAACAACTGTAGACATTCGAAGAGTTCACTTGAGAGTTGAACATACGTGTGAAAGTGTATATATTTTTTTGTCTCAAAATATTTTTGTCATTCAGAAAGATATTATTGTAATATTCCTGTAAAATAACATATTTTCACAGAATATGTTTTAAAGAATAGTTTATGATCATTCTCTACACATATTCCTAGGACGACCTTATAATAATGAGAAATTCTAGGATATAAACTAGTATTTTCAATAAAATTGGGTGAAAAAAACACCATTTTTCAGTAAATTATTTGACATAAGTTATGTTGGGCATGGTCAAATTTTATTCTAGTAATTTTTCTTCGTGAAAATACCAGATATACCGGAAACATTCTTGATATCCATTGAATATATATAGTCTTTTCGGTATATTCTATGATTACCTGAGGATTTAGCGAGGGGCAATGTATGAAAATATAAGTAGAAAAGTTATTGGGTATAACCCTCAAAATGCAAAATGTTGTGCAAGCTTAAGCTCTCATCAGTACGGTAAAATCAAGTGCGAAGATGTAAAAATAGAAACAAAGGAAGTCAACAACAGGAATCCAACCACACATTTGTGGCTTCGGTTAGAAGACCTTGTGCTTACAAGGCAACAACTAACGTCGCCACGGAGGCAGCTTTAGCTACCAGCGTGACAATCCTACCCAAGAAAATACAAATAAGGATGGATTTAGCGAGGGGCAATATATGAAAATATAAGTAGAAAAGTTATATATTGCCCTTCGCTAAATCCATCCTTATTTGTATTTTCCTGGGTAGGATTGTCACGCTGGTAGCTAAAGCTGCCTCCGTGGCGACGTTAGTTGTTGCCTTGTAAGCACAAGGTCTTCTAACCGAAGCCACAAATGTGTGGTTGACTTCCTTTGTTTCTATTTTTACATCCAAGTGTTGTACATCTTCGCACTTGATTTTACCGTACTGATGAGAGCTTAAGCTCGAAACACGTGTCTACGGTTGCACAACATTCTGAGGGTTATACCCAATAACTTTTCTACTTGTGTATATATATATATATATAGAACGTGTATTCTTTTCGACCGTACTTCAATAACTTATTAGGAATTCTCGGGTAAGCGGTCTGTTAACCAATGATTTACAGTAGGATTGAACCATCTCTGTGATTTTTGTAACTTTATAGATTATTTTGAATTTCCATGTAATAATTGTTGATGTCTGTTCATTCCCTAATCAAATTTGTAGTTCTTCCTGAAGAAGTCAACAAAAAATTGACGAAATATTGAAGATTTAAAGCAAATGAGTTTTATTGGTTAACAGACCGCTTACCAGAGAATTCCTAATAAGTTATATATATATATATATATATATATATATATATATATATATATTTAATATAACTGAAAGTAACTTGTGACATCTATAGTCACTCGTTGAAACTCAATTTGAAACGAACCAAGGAATCCAACGTTAGATCTATTTTCACTTATATGTATATAATATAATATATTGTATGAATATTCTTTCAATGATCTAGCACATTCCTAGAATATACCAATATTCTAAAAGGTACTAGAACTATTCATTCAATATCTGTGCTCTAAATTTGTGTGTCAATCTCTCAGTGTATATATGGTATGTACTGAACGATCTCCAGGAATCCAGGACAAAATTGAAAAAATCGACATGTTACAGAAGGAAAGTTTTTTGTTGAATAAAAAATTCGAATGATATTGTTGTGCTTCGGCAATATTGTTTTCTTCAACATGTCTGTATCTATTTGAGATTTTATCACTTGTATTTTTTTTCTTTAGGATGGTTTTCGTTGTTTTCATAGAAGACATCTCATTTGTTTCGGATAAAGTTTTAAATTCACCAAGCAATAGGTTCTAGCGTATTTTTCGGTAGACCATCTTGAAATAATTATTGAAATTCAACATAGAAATAATTAAAGTTAGTATTCAACATGCAGTTCATAAAGTAAACACAAAAAGGCCCTTACTGAGTTTCGTACGTCTTCGTACATCTTCTCTTGTTTGAAATATTCCAGATCCCTGGAACTTTCGTGACTATTAAATGCCTACTGTAAAACAACAATAAAATTACTGCAGATTTAACAATAAGTGTACATGGAAATTCAAGGAAATTCAAAGCTCACTAGACCATGATTTGAACAAAAATATATGCTGTATATTTTCAGATTGCTTCCAATATGGGGCAATTATAGAGGTTGAATTACTATAATTTGGGCTGGTAAACAGAAAAATAAAATGAAATGCACTTAAAATTACTGCAGGTTCAGCAGTAAAAATTAATATAAGTAATCTCAAAGCAAAAATTGAAAAATAGCTAGTATTGAAATAGAAACACAGCAAATATACCCACAATTTCAACCCAAAACATTGCGGTACATCTAAAGGGTTTCTTAAAAATAGTTGAGTATTACGGGGATTTTATTTATTACTATATTTTCATTTACAGTGTGGTGCTATGTGGGAGGAGGTAGATAACGCTGACTTCTTTCTCAGGAGAAAATGGCCAAATCCACGACTATCTTGGTAATTCGAGCAGCAATGAGTGCACAATGGTTTCAATTCAATGCCATACGTACTAATAGTGTACCGCCCACTATTGGGCTGAGTCTGAAGAAACGGTGATAAATATAATGGTGGAAGAGATCCACAAACCATTCTCTTAATGGAACTCATCCAATAGATCTAATCCGAACAAACCCGATCAAGCGTTTCAGCTCTTAATTTTCGTCAAATTCAAAATAAAATACCCCACAAACAAAACTATATAGAACACTTTCCGAACCAGCTAATAAAAGCGACGATTTCCCATTTCGATCAAAACCAGTGTAGTATAACCTAAATATGACGGGAGAACCGAAAACCACTCTACCGATATAAATCCCTATTTAGAGAGAAAGAGAGAACAGTAAGTAGCACTCATCAATGATACTCGAAAATTGCGAATTGTCGGAGTCGATCGATAGAGCCGCTCTTGACGGCGCGGCTCGCTGAAAAATGGCATTATAATCTTTGTCTCGCGGTGACATGACAATAAACTCGCACATGTTCTGATATAATGGCTTCGTTCGCCTTCGGAGGCGCAAAGAAGAAAAAAAGAGAGGAAATAAATTAGATAACCGATTATTCAAATGCGTATTGATCCGGCGCCTGTTAATCATTGAGCTATGAATGTGGATGATTCAACGTTGATCGGACTGCTTTATCAACTGCAGACATTTTTATCTCTATTTATAGTGTCAAAAATATACCGAATATACAGTATATCGAAATATTTTATTATGATTCTGTATGTGTGTAACCTTGTTACATGTTACAATTCAGTAAATGAGCGAAGTTATTATAAGCTGTGCCATAAACAGAAAACAAGAATTTTCAAAAAGGCCACTGATAGTTCGATAAAGTAGTCGAAGTAGGAGTTCTGTCGTGTTCACAGCTAATGAGGGCTGTGAGGAAATTTGGAATAGTAGAGTTTAGACTCATGGAAAATGATCCTAAAATGTATATGCCAGTCCTAATTGTGAGTATAGGTCTTTTCCGAATTTTTCATAAAGAAAGTAGCTAGTCTAGGAGAGATTCATTACCTCATTAATTCATCAATTCATTATCTCATCAATTCATCAACTCATTAATTCATCAATTCATTAATTCACCAATCCAATTATTTATTAATTAATAATTCAATAGTTCATTTATTCTATGATTCATCAATTCGTTGATTAATAAATTCAATAATTCATCAATTCATCAATTCATTAATTCAATGATTGTTTAATTCAATAATTCATTATTTCAATATTTCATTAATTCATTAATTTGTTAATTTATTAGTTCATTAATTCATTAATTCATTAATTCATTAATTCATTAATTCATTAATTCATTAATTCATTAATTCATTAATTCATTAATTCATTAATTCATTAATTCATTAATTCATTAATTCATTAATTCATTAATTCATTAATTCATTAATTCATTAATTCATTAATTCATTTATTAATTAATTCATTAATTCATTAATTCATTAATTCATTGATTAATTAATTCAATAATTCATTAATTCATTAATTCAATAATTCATTAATTCATTAATTCATTAATTCATTAATTCATTAATTCATTAATTCATTAATTCATTAATTCATTAATTCATTAATTCATTAATTCATTAATTCATTAATTCATTAATTCATTAATTCATTAATTCATTAATTCATTGATTCATTAATTCATTAATTCATTAATTCATTAATTCATTAAATCATTAATTCATGAATTCATTAATTCATTAATTCATTAATTCATTAATTCATTAATTCATTAATTCATTAATTTATTAATTCATTAATTCATTAATTCATTAATTCATTAATTCATTAATTCATTAATTCATTAATTCATTAATTCATTAATTCATTAATTCATTAATTCATTAATTCATTAATTCATTAATTCATTAATTCATTAATTCATTAATTCATTAATTCATTAATTCATTAATTCATTAATTCATTAATTCATTAATTCATTAATTCATTAATTCATCAATTCAATAATTCATTAATGAAATATTCCATTGATTCTCTAATTCATTTCAATCATCTCAATTTCATATTTGTACAAAATTGAATGATGAATCAATTCAATTTTTCATTAACAATTGATTGATTATTTCATTAATGTACTTATTCATTATTTTATTTACGTATAATTTCAATAATTCATTTCAATCGTCTTAATCTCGTATTTGTACAAAGTTGAAAGATGAATTATTTCATCAAATCATTAATTCAATAATTCATTGATCCACTAATTCATTGCAATCGTCTTAATCTCATATTTGTACAAAGATGAATAATGAATTAATTCATTAATTCAATGATTCATTATTTCATTCATTCATCAATTAATTAGGTATTGCATTAATTATTTCATTCAATAATTCATTAATTCATCAATCCAATGATTCATTATTTCATCAATTCATTAATTCACTAATTCATTGATTTCTTAATTCATTCATTCATTATTTCATTGATTCATTAATTCATAAATTCATTAATTCATTAATTCATTAATTCATTAATTCATTGATTCATTAATTCAATAATTCATTAATTCATTAATTCATTAATTCATTAATTCATTAATTCATTCATTAATTCATTAATTCTATAATTCATTAATTCATTAATTCATCAATTCATTAATTCACTAATTCATTAATTTCTTAATTCATACATTCATTATTTCATTGATTCATTAATTCATAAATTCATAAATTCATTAATTCATTAATTCATTAATTCATTAATTCATTAATTCATTAATTCATTAATTCATTAATTCATTAATTCATTAATTCATTAATTCATTAATTCATTAATTCATTAATTCAATAATTCATTAATTCATTAATTCATTAATTCATTAATTCATTAATTCATTAATTCATTAATTCATTAATTCATTAATTCATTAATTCATTAATTCATTAATTCATTAATTCATTAATTCATTAATTCATTAATTCATTAATTCATTAATTCATTGATTCATTAATTCATTAATTCATTAATTCATTAAATCATTAATTCATGAATTCATTAATTCATTAATTCATTAATTCATTAATTCATTAATTCATTAATTCATTAATTTATTAATTCATTAATTCATTAATTCATTAATTCATTAATTCATTAATTCATTAATTCATTAATTCATTAATTCATTAATTCATTAATTCATTAATTCATTAATTCATTAATTCATTAATTCATTAATTCATTAATTCATTAATTCATTAATTCATTAATTCATTAATTCATTAATTCATTAATTCATTAATTCATTAATTCATTAATTCATTAATTCATTGATTCATTAATTCATTAATTCATTAATTCATTAATTCATTAATTCATTAATTCATCAATTCAATAATTCATTAATGAAATATTCCATTGATTCTCTAATTCATTTCAATCATCTCAATTTCATATTTGTACAAAATTGAATGATGAATCAATTCAATTTTTCATTAACAATTGATTGATTATTTCATTAATGTACTTATTCATTATTTTATTTACGTATAATTTCAATAATTCATTTCAATCGTCTTAATCTCGTATTTGTACAAAGTTGAAAGATGAATTATTTCATCAAATCATTAATTCAATAATTCATTGATCCACTAATTCATTGCAATCGTCTTAATCTCATATTTGTACAAAGATGAATAATGAATTAATTCATTAATTCAATGATTCATTATTTCATTCATTCATCAATTAATTAGGTATTGCATTAATTATTTCATTCAATAATTCATTAATTCATCAATCCAATGATTCATTATTTCATCAATTCATTAATTCACTAATTCATTGATTTCTTAATTCATTCATTCATTATTTCATTGATTCATTAATTCATAAATTCATTAATTCATTAATTCATTAATTCATTGATTCATTAATTCAATAATTCATTAATTCATTAATTCATTAATTCATTAATTCATTAATTCATTAATTCATTAATTCATTCATTAATTCATTAATTCTATAATTCATTAATTCATTAATTCATCAATTCATTAATTCACTAATTCATTAATTTCTTAATTCATTCATTCATTATTTCATTGATTCATTAATTCATAAATTCATAAATTCATAAATTCATAAATTCATTAATTCATTAATTCATTAATTCATTAATTCATTAATTCATTAATTCATTAATTCATTAATTCATTAATTCATTAATTCATTAATTCAATAATTCATTAATTCATTAATTCATTAATTCATTAATTCATTAATTCATTAATTCATTAATTCATTAATTCATTAATTCATTAATTCATTAATTCATTAATTCATTAATTCATTAATTCATTAATTCATCAATTCATCAATTCATTAATTCATTAATTCATTAATTCATTAATTCATTAATTCATTAATTCATTAATTCATTAATTCATTAATTCATTAATTCATTAATTCATTAATTCATTAATTCATTAATTCATTAATTCATTAATTCATTAATTCATTAATTCATTAATTCATTAATTCATTAATTCAATAATTCATTAATTCATTGATTCATTAATTCATTAATTTATTAATTCATTAATTCATTAATTCATTAATTCAATAATTCATTAATTCATTAATTCATTAATTCATTAATTCATTAATTCATTAATTCATTAATTCATTATTTCATTAATTCATTAATTCATTAATTCATTAATTCATTAATTCATTAATTCATTAATTCATTAATTCATTAATTCATTGATTCATCAATTCATTAATTCATTATTTCATTAATTCATTAATTCATTAATTCATTAATTCATTAATTCATTAATTCATTAATTCATTAATTCATTAATTCATTAATTCATTAATTCATTAATTCATTAATTCATTAATTCATTAATTCATTAATTCATTAATTCATTAATTCATTAATTCATTAATTCATTAATTCATTAATTCATTAATTCATTAATTCATTAATTCATTAATTCATTAATTCATTAATTCATTAATTCATTAATTCATTAATTCATTAATTCATTAATTCATTAATTCATTAATTCATTAATTCATTAATTCATTAATTCATTAATTCATCAACTCATTAACAATTAGACAATTATTTCATTATTGCACTTATTCATTAATACACTGATTCATTTCAATCGTCTCAATCTCATATTTGTACAAAGTTGAATGAAGATTGTTTATATATTCTTTCCAAAGTATTTTAAATCTATAAAAGATCCGTATCTACCTAGTTATTCGTGAACAAACCCCAATTCACGACAATACATTGATACAGAACTCAATTTTTCATTCTTATCTGTCAAAACTTACTCATATATTGTATCACGAGACATATAAATTCAATCGATTATACTTTCTAAATATTTTGAGCAAGATTTGTTTTGGAAAATAGTTGAGTGTGCAATGATATTTCATACAAGCTCCACTGGATATTGTAATCAATATTCTAGAAATTAATTAAGTGATCTTGAAGGAAAATCTATTGGAGGGCTCTTTTTTTCCAAAGTTTCTAACGAATAACGATTATTTCGTATTTTCCTATGATATTAATATTCACGAATTGTGATTTCTTTTTGGGCTTGTTCATAAAAAATAATAATTGAACTTAATTTCAGTAACCCTAATTAATAGTTTTTCAATTGTATAAGACTGAACATAAGAAATGAAAATAATAGTTATTTATGCAACAAGTGCAAAAAGTGAATGTTTATTGCACTCGACGTGAAATTGTCCGACGAGGCCGTTAGGCCGAGTTGGACAACACGTCGAGTGCAATAAACAATTTTTGAACGAGTTGCATACAACATTTTTTCTACGTTCATGCAAAAAGCAAAAATGATTTATTGAGGTGCGGCACTAGGTGTAGGAAAATGAAAAGCGCAACTTGAATACTTTATTATTAATATCGATTTGCATTGAAACAGGAACTAATACGTTACGAACAATTTAACTCAAACTTTATTTTTACCCTCAATGTTGAAAGTGAATGAACAATTGGTGCAATTTTCAATATGAATATTTCGTAGTGAAGTACCTATTGCCAATCTCACAGAATATCTGCTAAATATGTAGAAGGTTTAAACGTTTATGTTTGTCATGATGACAGCACGTTGAAGTAGAATGACAGATGAGTGCAATAAAAACTTTATTGCACTAGTGCAATAATGAACTTCTTTTTCCACTGAATATAGTTCAATAAAGTTTTGCTTTTTGAATGAATGTAGAAAAAAATAATAATTGAACTTAATTTCAGTAACCCTAATTAATAGTTTTTCAATTGTATAAGACTGAACATAAGAAATGAAAATAAATTTGTTTGATTCTAATATGTAGGTATCTCTTTATGTGTCAAAGTAACTCCAACATCACCTATTAGGTATCTTATAATGTCTTAAAGTACGGCGGAATTTTTAAACATTTCTTAGTACTTTATTATGTTTTGTACTCTGTTATTTAATAAGTTGTTATAAACATTTAAATACAATTTACACAGTTTTTAGTGTTTCGCTTATAAAATGAAAACTAATACAGCAATCTGGTTGCTTCAATGAGAAAAATGAAGTACATGAAGAACAACTTGAAAAATTGCGGAGTTTTTAAAACAATCCCAAAATTTTCCGGTTTTTTCAGTTTTTCTCCGTTACTAATGATCCAATTGGGTCGTAAAATATTTCATTTTGTTCGTATTTCAATTCTCTACAATTTTCATTGCAGCAACTGAATTGCTGTATTCGTTTTCCACTTTATAATCCAAATACTTAAAAAGACACATTTTTTTATTTAAATGTTTATAACGAATTGATAAATAACAGTTGCGACACCAAAACCTAACAGAATATAACTACAGACCGTCTTTTTTGTGATGATACAGTCGGTTTCCTACGGTACTTTTGTTAAAAAATCATTCATTTTATGCTTTATTGATTGGTGTACACTTCTTTTCTCGTTGTGAGTATTGCGTTTTGTAAAAATGTAACTACAATACCTCTTTCAACTACTAATCACAATTGGCAGTAAGTTGGATGATAAAATCTCGACTAGTAGCACTGAAAATGTGATTAATTGTTCTGTTGGAGCTCAAAAGCCGAGTTAGGAGCTTTGGAACACGCACACATAACTATCGAAGGATTAGCTCATTATTTAAGGCGAGCTTGAACTTTTCCGGATTTGGGTTATGAAAAACAATCTATTGTTTCTTTTGAACTGACAAATCGATTTTAGACATCAATCAGCACTTAACCTTTTGCCAAACCGTCGAGGATTTTCAAGGTCGTTGAGTTAACACATGCTATTATTTAGAAGTTTTGAAGCAATTTTATGGTAACTCTGATTATCAGTAACCTGATGAATATTTATATATATCTATATATATATATATATATATATATATATATATATATATATATATATATATAATATATAAAAAACGATGAGGTTCCACTTTTTAACAAGTTGAGAAAAGCGAAATCTAATGTGGGAGTCTCATTGTTTTTCTACAGTGCTGCCTACTTTCTTCTGCAGTTTTTCATGGAGTCTCATTGTTTGTCCCCTGTAAGGTTTGTTATGTTGATAATTCATGCTACAAGCTAACAGATGCCGCTAAAATGTCAATTTAGGAAAAAATGGAACCTCATTGATTCTCCACTGGACCCTTCATATTTTTTGACACACTGAACTATAAGGTTTCGCTAAAATGCTTGAAAATATTGAAATTTGCTACCAAATTCTCATCTCGAATGAGAGCTACCATAAAAAAACACGATTGTCACTTTCACCATGAAGAAAAACCTAGAGATCAACAGAGCTCTTCAAATCTTTGGTGAAAACCTCGAGATGTCAGGAGAAACAAAATATCTGGGGTTAAATCTAGACTTGAAGCTCACCTGGATCAAACATCTGGTAAAACTATTAACAATAGCAAGGACATAACTAATGATATCAGGCGCTCCATTGGCAAAAATTGTGACAACCAGAGGGAAGGCTGGCTGTTTTACACAGACTGGCCTTGCTTGAAGTTACTGGTGCTGTCCAGCACATTTACGATCAGCCTGGGGATGATACTTAACCTACCTCTACTGCATTTGCATATTGTAGCAGAGGCGAGGGTAGAAGCCTCAAGACTAAAGTGCCTAAGCCAATGGAGGGGCAATAACCTAGGCCACTCCAACATAATGGACGTCATAAACATAACACATCTAAGATGCCGTCGGACAAAACTCTAACCTACTCCTTTGATAAAACATACACCAACATCATACAAGATGGGGAAGTCACATCAGAGGCCATCCCAATGTTGTCGAGAGGACAAATCCAGTACACGGATGGCTCTGAGACAAGCAATGGAGTAGTGACTAGAATATACGGGGAGAGACCGAGGCAAGACTTTAGACAAGGCTCGGCACTCAAGCCTCAATATTTCAAGCCAAGGTAAAGGCTCCTTACATTTGCACGAGAGAAATTCTAAGGAGAACCAACCATAGCCATTCTCTCCGACAGCAGTCAGGCGGCAACTTGACAACTTGATCATTGTCATGTACAGCTTGTTCCGAATGTTAGTACTCACCTTTGCCGTACTAGTTCGAGCAGACATGAACTGGCCTTAAGCTAATGACAGTTATGAGTTCTATTTTACGGTATGACAGCGTTATTTTGTAAACATGTTTTGTGTTTAGAAGATAAAATCCATTTTTTCTCTATCTGTCTTCTGTGCCATTGAGGTACTTTACTTTCGAACACTTGACCTTGTTTGTGTTTGTTTCTGAGATAAAAAGGCTTGCGTTTTCGTATTGGTTCAGTTGGCAACACTGAATTTTTAGGTGTTCTATTCAACTGAGTCGTTGCCCAATTATCCCAAGGATTAGCTCCGAGTAGCTCGAGGTAGTTCTTGGACTGATCTCACAGAACGAACAAGGAAGCGCATTGTTTGATAGTGACAGTTTTTGACTTTGGCGTCTGAGTAATTTTGAGTGACGTTGTTCCGGTTCGATTATTGATGAGTGACGTCTTGACAACTGACCTATTTAGAATTTTCCTGAAGCGAATTAAATTTTTGATCATCGTTGATGGATCTTGGGAAAATTTATATCTGGAGATTTTTTCATATTGTTTGCGATATTTCACGCTATATGTTTTCGAGAACTCTCTATTCGCTTCGCGGATTTTGAGGCTATGGTCTTATAATCATCGGTAAAACCACTGGAACAAGAAACTAGCTATCAGACAGCAAACAGACCATCAAAGCTGTTACCAGAACTCTCCCACTTAATAGAGGATAGTATTTTCATTTGGGCTCTATTTATGGCCCCATACAAGTGTAATCAGAAGTCAGACTGGTATTGTAACCACTGTGTAAACTGGTATTCACCAAGGCACTGGTGTGCTACAACTACAATTGGTGATTTGACCTGATTGAGAAAATCTACTCAGTATCAGATAAGTCTAGGCTTATGATTGTAGCCCCTGAGGCCAAGGTATTAATAATTGTCAGCTATCATCGTGACGTCACAGGCATAGCCCTCATTGGAGGTTTAGTATTGATATATTTAAACGATACACTACTCTCAATCATAGCGTACACTTGACTTCATCGTGGTGGTAACATATTTACATTAATTTCATTTCATTTTGAATTGTATGCCGAACTGTGCATACACAGTGTGTGTAACATAAATCAGTCTGTTTTATTACATGACTATTTCTTTTATTCTGGTCCAAGTCATCCAAGCGTAAGGAAAGACAAAATCTCTACATATTTATATATTATTTTTATACCATTTATAGGTATTTATTGTTTAATATTTTAGTACCATTAGTGCAGTGGGTTGTCCCATTCCATCAGAGTGGTTTCGGATTTTTCACTGGCGATAAATTCGTGGCGCTACGGAAAATCAAACCCCATATTTCAATCTTATCGAAATCAATTTTTATTGTCGAATCCACGTCCCAAACTGAGCTCCTTGGTATGTTAGTGGCGTGAAACATCGTTGCACATTCACTACTCTTCTTTCCTAAATTTCGCCCCTAATAAAGATCCGGAGTACTCACGAGATAGACCTGTCGGCAGGAAGCATGAAGGTTCTACTCAGAACTACCTGTATTTTGGCCGATGCCACCCCCGCCGAACAATAATAATAATAATAAAACCCCCGAATTTGATTTATTTTATTCCAGCTTTTATTTTCTATTTTCAATACTTTTCAAATAACGCCACATATTTTTTGGGAATTTTCCAGTATCTTTTACTTATCCTTGAATCTTCAAATGCTCTGATTATCCGTTTTCTTCATTTTTTGTGCTAATGAAGTGTTGTCCACCTTGAAATAGCATCCACTTCATCTCGTGAATCAAAGCAAGAGCAACCCCAATGCAATTAAGTTGGTAGTGGAATCGCTCAGTTTGCTCGGTTCCAAGAAATAACTTCACTACTAATAAAATTAGGGTAAATGCTGAAAATAACCATTAGAATATATCTCCCGTCTTATATGCATTTCTGCTCGAGATAGTATGCAAAGATCCAGACAGCATCCGGATACTCATCCGAATTCGCATCGTCCAAGGGACAATTTCCACTCCTCGAATGCACATTTGTGCAAGTATTTATCCGAACTGCATTATGCAGTTGTTTCGGGAAAACGCGCTGCGACGTTGTTTTTGAGCGTTTCCTTCCGCGTATCGCAATAGAGTCGTTAAAGGGTAATGGAAAATGGCGAAATAGACTCCACTTTTCGCGAGTAGATGCGTCTGCTTTTAAACATCTTGGAGCGATGAAGGGGCCTTAATGAGGTATTTAGAGCCGCTGTCGTTGTCGAGACGAGAAAATGGATATAAAGTGGGGTTTGCCTATGACACATTCGTCAGAGATAGAAAATGAGATTCGTTTGTGCGAGGGAAATCTGAGTTACGTAGTTCAACTCAGTTTGTCTATTACTAAGAGATGATTGTGAATGCAATTGAACGGGAAAACAGGATGAACAATTATTTAAACTTACCAAATATTTAGGGGTGTAGAGGATGTATTCTGTTACCAATCTCCGAATCTGGATAGAAAATGAGATTCGTTTGTGCGAGGGAAATCTGAGTTACGTAGTTCAACTCAGTTTGTCTATTACTAAGAGATGATTGTGAATGCAATTGAACGGGAAAACAGGATGAACAATTATTTAAACTTACCAAATATTTAGGGGTGTAGAGGATGTATTCTGTTACCAATCTCCGAATCTGGAAAAAAATAAGTCGTTATTAAAGTCATCAAATAAATCAAAACTGGTACAAAATAAATTATAAATATAAGTAAAATAATAAAGAGAAAAGTATATCGACTAGCTTGTTATAAGAAACTTTTTTGTGTCAGGGATACGGTCAGTGGTGAAAAAATAAGTTACAGTTTTTTGCTACACGAGCATTCACGATCGTTTAGTCGCTTTTTCGAGGGTTAAAATATGAATATATGAACATTAGATGTATAAAATTAATAACAAAGTGATAAACATTCAGTGCAAGTTTAGATTTCCTTCGATACAGGTATATAATTAAAATGGAAAAAAACAAAAAGGATAAAACTTGACAGGCAAATAGATGTTGATGTCAAAGAAAAGAGGACTATATAGAGGAATAATTTCAGGTATTACTATCTGTTGAATGATTTTGTTGTAACAGAATATATGAATAAATATGTCCAATTTTTTGTTCAAACTATTTGTTTATGTTTTTATTTCAGCCATTTCCAAAAAAGTCATCTGTTTAAATTATTTTTTACATGAAAATTTTTTGAATTATCATAATTCACGACATGGTCATTATCCTATACATGTTTGGTAAAAGCACAAGAATTTTCGTAAGATCTGCAATTACTTGCTTTTGTGTAATGCTATTCTTGATATTAGATTAATTTTTGTCTGACCTAAATACTTTTTATTTCAATTCATACAAGGAATTTTATAAACTACATTTGATTTTTCAGTAACTGGATCTTTCTGTTTCAATTTAATGTACACGTTTTCTAATGGTTTAATTTTTTCTGGGCAATTTTTATATCCTATTCAAGTACGAAAATAAAGTAAAAAATATATTAAAAAATAATGCAGAAAGTTAATTATGATATCTACAATCAAATCGAAAAATACTTTATTTTCACTTAAAAAAATAAATCAATATATATATATATATATAACAGGAAGTTATTCATGACATCTACAGTCACTAGTTGAAACTTAATTTGACACGAACCAAGGAATCCAAAAGTAGAGGTTTGTCCACAAATTGACAGGTAGCCAACAATTCGTTGTTCTGACCAACCCAAGGTTCAATCAAGTTTCTAATACGTTATGAGGAACGCAAGCAGAATCTAAGTGAAAATAGAGTATATTTCGTTTTAATTTCCTGTTATATCCTGTCTTGCCTCACGGTATTAATTCTTGAGTGGATTCGTTTTGATTTCGAGAGCTCCATAAATCCTTTCTGATGAGTGCGTTAGCACGAAACAGCTGTCAAAGGTTAGAGCTCTCGGAATTAAAACGAAATATACTCTATTTTCACTTATATATATATATATATATATATATATATATATATATATATATATATATATATATATAAATTTAAAAAAAGAAAATATGAAAAAAAAATTAAATTCATCACTAACAGCACTAGTAAATCTAATAAATGGATCGTTTTGAATTGGGGAGTTTCCTGCCTTTCTAAAAACCTCATTAATTATACCTATTTATAAAGGAGGAGACTCTGCTGACCCAAATAATTATCGCCCTATAGCATTTATATAACGGTTGCTGCAGCAGTGTTTTGCGATTTCTCCAAAGCACTTGACTGTGTCAATCATGGAATATTGCACAGACAACAAACTCCGATGGTTTGAGACCTATCTTGCCAATTGTGAGCAAGCGGTAAAAATTAGAATTGTATCAAAGACTACACATATAAGTCCTTGGACCTCTATTGTTCCTACTTTATGAAAATTATATGGCTTCCCTTGATATAAAAGGTTCAATCACATTATTTGCTGGTGACGCAACCATACTTTGGCAAAAAGAATAGCATAACAGGTTACATGCGAACCTAATGAAAGATATCCAAGTGATCAAAGATTGGTGTGAATCAAACCTACTCTTCCTTAACATTAAGAAAACAAATATCTTGTCTTTCCAATGCAATATCCCCAATTTAGACATTGGTAATGAAGTTATCGAAAATAAAACGACAACAAAATTTTTAGGCCTGCACATCGATAACAAATTAATGTTCAGCGATCATGTTACAGATATGTGTAAAAAATTAGCATCTGGATGTTATGCTGTCAGAAGCATTGCCCCCGAATTAGGGTACGCATCCGCCAGAACAGCATATTTTGCAGTGCTTGAATCCCATCTACGATATGGAATAGCTTTTTGGGGAGCATGCAGTAATCTTTTATTCCAGAGGGGTTTTGTTCTAGAAAAGAGAGCCAAGAGACTCTTGTAAGGATTTATTTAAGAAATGTGGCATTCTCACTGTAGTGTGTTCATATATTTTGTAAACAGCTTGTTTAATTCAGAAAAATAGACATGCCATGCGACTTGTATCTTCGCAATATAACACTGGCCAAACTGAGTTGATAAGACCCTGAACTACTATGGTTGAGGACTTAATTATATATACCGGAATTGAAATGTACAACCACCTGCCAAAATAAAATAACATCATGCAATAAAAAAATTCGAGTAAATGTTAAGGCAATACTTATACAGGGTGTCCGGTAAACCTTATACAATATTGAATCTGGTGATAGACCAGATCTTGACTGTTCAGAATATCGGAATTTCATCTTAGTAAAAATATCACCGTTTTCCAGATAATGGGCATTTTAAGAATATCTGGAAAAACGCTACCTAACCTTGGATTTTTGAGTGCCATGTATACAAATTGCTACAGATTGAAATATCTTTGCTGCTGAAGATTACTGATGAGTGATGCTTTTAGACGTACAGAACAGTTGGTTAGAAAGTGGATTTTTTTTAAGAAATGAGGTTAAAATGACAGATTTGAGTTTCATCAATTTTTTTTTAAAGTTTGACCTTAATGTCTGGAAGAAACATAACCAATTGGAAGTGGACATTCATTTCAAAAGAATTCTCATTTTGTCCAGATTCTACTATGGTATCAAACAAACTATTATTATTTTTGGATGAAGTGATTTCCATTGAATTAGGCGTGGTTTTATTCTAGGCTTCCATCAACTTTTATACCCAAAAATTATTTTATTTCGATTTTATCCAGATGAAATGTGGATATAATTTTTATTATAAAAGAATAGACTGCTTGGTAGCATCAAATAGTATGTCAATAAATTTAACTTTTCAAGTAATTAAGCCTAATAAAATTATCGAAATGAAATGTCGATTATCCGACATGGCACCGATTAATACGAATTCTTCAGGTGTTGTGTCGGTAGAAGCAATAGTTTCCTGATGAAACAGATGAACAGATCTTCTGTGAATAGAATTGAAAAGATCTAGTAGGTGGCTGTCACATTTTGTTTGAACAACTTGTTACTTCTGTCGTAGTTTTTTGAAATTATTCCGCTTGTTTCATTCAGTGGTATTTATTTCTTTGTCATGTCGTACACACGTTATACTCCCCGAGAATATGCGCATATGCACTACATTTATGGTGAATGTGGAGGTAGTGCTACTGCTACAGCAGCGCTTTATGCAGAACGATATCCGATTGCACAATGCCGCTCAAAGAAACGCTGATTTGAAGGCTATAACCTATAACGCATTTGAAAAGGGCCTTCTTGAAAAGATGTCTCTGCGTACGAGTGGATGGAAAATAACATTTTTGTAATATTATTCAGTGCGATGTTGAATAATCGTTATTGTGGTTTATTGTGTATGTTGATTCAGAAAAACTTCTTCACATCTCATTGAATGTTTCTAAGCAGTTGATTCGTTATTACTCATAATTATTTAATCATTTCATCTCGATAGGATAAAAATGAAAGACATTACTGACGAAGTCAAATGGAGTTGAATTTAGCTCAGAATAACATGACACTCTGATATAATAGAAATTGTACTCCTTCCGAAAATAATTATCGTATGTTTTATACCATGGTAGAGTCTGGACAAAATGGGCATTCATTTGTAATAAATATCCATTTCCACTTGGTTATGTTTTTTTCAAACAATAATGTCAAACTGTTGTTAAAAAATTTGGCGAAACTCAAATCTGGCATTTTACCCTCATTTTTTGAAAAATTGTATCGTTTTCTGAAAAACTGTTTTGTACGTCTGAAAGCATCAATCATCGGTAATTTTCAGCAGCAAAGATATTTGAAATGGTCCCAATTTGTAGACATGGCACAAAAAATCTAAGATTTTCCAGAAATTTAAAAAATGCTCATTATCTCGAAAACGGTGAGATTTTTACTAAGATGAAATTCCGATATTCTATCACCAGTTTCAATATTGTACAAGGTTTACCGGACACCCTGTAGAAAAGCTATTTTATAACTTGGAAGAATATTTTTTAAATAGGTTTTAATGAGAGTAATCTGAATTTTAATATAAAAATTGTAAATTTTCTCTACCTGCCTGTAGCAATTATACTTTTATATAATTTTTCTTTAGTGAAGTCGTGCAAATTTGAATATTTTTATTTGATTGTTTTTGTTTGTACTGTTATTTTATATACTGATAACTGTTAGTCATTTTAGGTTTAACAAGCTTTGTCAACAAGTATCATCGCACTTAAGACAATAAAGTATATTTTGAATTGAATTTTGAATTGAACTTTGAAGCGTTTTGATCAACCTTCAATGCCTTTTTCAACACATTTCTCACCTCTCAGGTGAAAATCCAAAATATACAAATTGTAGATATTGGTCTCTACTTACAGAAGCCGTTTACAGAATTTGAATAAGACAATTTCCCTTAAATCGGCTCATCTTCCAAGATGTGACCTTAAATTGTTTATAATTGTGGAGGAAAAAACTCTTAGCTTGTATAATGAAGTAATTATTGATGAGTATCCTTGCTTTTTCTGAGTCTTCGGATTTAGACTAATCCCGGAGGAATTTATTAAAGTCGACACAAATTGGTGAAGGATCCAGGACTCGAACACTTCCGTACCAATTACTCACCCCGTTCGGCAACCCCGTGACGTGACAAAACCCTTCCTCGAAAAATATCGAGTTCTCGTTCGACAAAAAGCGGCGAAAGGTCCGCCTCATTAAGCGTACGTACAAAAAGAGATAATTTTAAAGAAACGCGATAATATACAACGGCAGAGAGCACAAAACAAAAAATAAAGAGACATAAACAAAGAGAGCAGCGCTGCAAAAAGCCGAGGGCAGAGACCATATCGCGGAATGACATAAATACGAGCGGAGGCCGTTCGCTAAATGCTTTCTGGCACAGACGGAGCCGAAAATATTTTCCGGACACTTTTTTCGGTGGTGAATAAGTCGCCGAGAGTCCAGAACATTCGTTTGGAAGTCGGGATCGAAACAGAAATAGCAGGCGCGATGGAATGGAATGCAAGAACTCACATATTTTTGTTTTTTCTTATCCTCAACCGGTTCAAAGTTTAGAGTCGCATCAATCTATAAGATTATTAGCGACTATGTGGCTTTTACAATCTACAAGTCATTGATAATGATGATATTTCGACCTTCTACATTTATGTTGAAAATAAGTGGGCGTGGCGCAGTGGTTAGAGCGTTCGACTTTGGGTCGAAAGGTCCGGAGTTCGAGCCCCAGTTGCGGCTGGGATTTTTTAATTTAATTTGACCGATTAAATTATTAAATACTCGTGGCTGGACTGGGGCGAGTCCTGCACGATTCACTGTTGCGTTCCAATTAACAGTGCTGCTCCTAAGGTGGCGCATGGAGTTAGTAACAAGGCCTATCCAGAACACGTGGCTAATGACCATAGCAGTCGATGCCAAGACACCAAACAAAAAAGTTATTAGGGTTAGGTCTTTCATAGAAAAACAAGTATTTCTCAGTTAAACAACGTTTCAGCAATATTTTCGCTCTGATATACAAAATTATGGACGAATACAAATGAAAAATTGCACAGAAGAAATAACTTCCATCAAAGTGAAAAATAAAAATGTGTAAACGTTTATGAAAAACGTTTATGAAATTTTTTTCTTTTTTTCAATACTAGCTCATATTCCGAAACAAGTCTTGGGAAAGACTTTTTTTCATTTTCATTTTATTTTTGAAGAGTTACACAGCAAAAAAACAACATAGATTTAACGAGATAAAAGTTTTACCATCGAATTGGACAATATCACGAAAGATCTGCGACGAAATGGGTACCCCAAAAAACATATAGAAGAGGTTCTAGCCCGCAGAGGGGATAAGAACAAGAAACCAGACGAGCCGACACAAGCCACCCTGAGCGATCCGTATGTTAGAGGTCTATCGGAAAGAAAAAAGCGAATTGGGTCGAAATACAATATACGGACATGTTTCAAGTCAGGTAACACTATTCGCAGCCATCTCACAAAGACGAGACCACGTAACGCTGACATTGACTCAAAAAACTGCATCTACCGCATCCCTTGTGAATGCGGCGAGCTTATCTTGGAGAAACTAAGAGACCACTTAGCGTTAGACTCGCTGAACACAAGAGAAACACTCAACGAGGAGAAACATCAAAGTCAGGGATAGCGGATCATGTCTGGACGACCCAACACAACATAAAATGGACTGAAGCCGAAGTCATCCATAAAGAAGAGGGCTGGTATAGAAGGAAGTTTAAAGAGAGTGCATACATTATCAACAACAAAGTCTTCAGTCAAGCTAGCATAGAAATCCGTAATGTGTGGAAATCCTTAATTAGTGGCATGGATCAATTGAAATTGCGATAAGAATTAACTATGCTGTACCGGAGGGGCCTGGCACTGTAATTACCAAGCTTACCTGAATACCGCCAAATCACCCCTAGACTAATGACACAAAATTATCCACAGCATATATAAGAAGTATCCTTGAGATTGTCGCATTATACACTTGATAACTACTGTAGATTTTAGCAATTGAAACGTCATGATTAACAATTGCATTGAATTTTTCTTTGTTCTCTTTTAGACAATGAAAGTCCAGAATAACCTTATTCAAAGTGAAACATTGTCAACCACTTTCAAACAAACAATGTATAAGTCATTAAAATTTTACTTTTCTGAAAAATGAATTGAAATACAACTAACAAAAAAAAATTTCATATCACGGAGTAGATTTGGCGTAATGTATGCACAAAGTTGGATAATTTTGCCCCTTAATTCATCAGGATTTGTTGCTCTCTGAAATGCATGTCGATACGCGGATTCTTTCAGATATTCCCAAAGAAAGAAATCATTTAAATCTGGTGATCTGGGAGGCCACAATATCATACCACATGTAGATATTAAGCGATCACGAAATGTGTTTTAAAGAAATTGTGTCACTGGTCGTGACTCGTGACATTGTGACTCTGTTGAAAGCAAATGTCCCCAAAATTAATAGGAAGTAGCTGCATTGTCGGACTAATTTGATTTCGACATGAAAAACACACTGTGTTGTATTGTACCATATAAAATTGACGGCATAGTAAAATATGTTATCTTTGAAGGATATAGCATTAAAACAGCTAAATTTTAGGTTGTATAAAATGACCACCCCCCCAAGGGGTAAAAATCGGGTTTTGATTCGCGATTTCTGACCCCATGTACCACCCTTTTCTGGCGGCATAGATGTATTATAGTTTTTTAAGGAAAGGCAAAGTTAACTGAATCAACGCCGTCAAGTATTCGATTAACTGGGGAGGGGTGGCAAAATCGCCGATTTCAAAAAAAAAATGCGACTCCCTGTACCGCTATTTTTTGACGGCACTGGGTTTTAGAGCATTCTTTTTTCATTGCCTCCTTGACCAGAATAGTGCCGTCATGTATAAAGTAATCAAAAAGTACCCGCTTTTTTACGACATTTCAACTCGCCTGTACACTCACCTGTACCGCGGAAAATTGACGGCATAGTGCCCAAAGTTTTTTTCTCGACCAGTACTTCAACATTATATATGACTCGTAGTGTATAAAATCACCCCCTGAAAATGTGCCTGGGCTTGTGGTCTATATAATTTACTATCATTTCCAATTGGGATATCTCTTCATCACACAGACGACAAAAAGAAATCGCTTTTATAGCACCAGATCTGAAAAGTGTCCTATCACCGAGAGAGAAAATATACTGCAGAATTCATTGCAACACGAACAGCATGAACGATATTATGTTCTGACAGACTATCCGCATACTTGCAAGCACGAATAAAAATAAAACGGTTTCATAATTCCACATTCAAAACGGCTAGGCGTGAAATACTACTCCACATGAATAGCTTCAGTTCCATAAAACATTCCCGGTGATATCTTTTCACCTTAAAATGACTGTTAACACATTTCACAGAGCTGAAAAGATGCCTAACGATATAAAATTAAAACAAAAGCCAGCCTTCCACAATGAAAAATGTTTCATAATTTTCTTTTAATAACTTTTCCACCTTCCCATGAATTAATAAGTTTTCCTATGAAATATTCCCAAATTAAATGCGTACTCTTTCGTGTTTTTATATACGGAATTTTAATCGTTCCCCAGAACTTTGATAATATAATGATGTTAACAAGATTCGAACTTTTAATTAAAATTTGATTCGTTACAAAGTACACAATTTACTGATAAAAAAATTATTACTTTGTTTTCATTTTAGGCAAAGAATATTGATTTTTCAACGTAGATAATCTGACGTAGCTGGAATAATAGCGTTATGATGAATATTTCGGTAATACTGCCATAGGATAGGGTAATAATGTATAAAATGAATAAAATACATATTCACACCATAAAAGATACATTACGATTAAATCATTTCCAGGAGAGACAATACAGATTTCACTTTCCCAGGGGGACTGTATCGTTTTAAGGTTTTACCGTTTGGCTTAAATGTGTGATTGAGAAATAACTAGGTCCAGACTCGTCTCCTTCAGTTCTTGTATGTTTAGACAACATAACATTTTTTTTATATAATGATTTAAACTGCATCAACTTCTGAGGTTTTCAGCCATTTTCCTTGACCATTTGGTTAAATTTCCTTCAGTAGGCCTGAGATTTCCAAGAAGTTCATCAGACTTCTAATTGCTTCTTTGTCATTAGTTTCGTTAATGTTATCGGAATCAGCTTGAAATTTTACGTATATAGTCCTAATTTCAACTGACTCTGACGATTTTGTAATTTTTGTGATTTTTTCTTTTTCGATCGACTTGATATTCACAATACATACTAATTCGAACATTTTAAATCGAAAATTTCTGACCGTTCTCGATTTGAACATTTCAAATCGAGTTGGAAGGATCGTTTTTCCACCATAATTTTTTTTTTGATAATTCTCTCTCAGTTTCGTAATTATTATCGAAATCATTTTGGAATATTACGTATATAGTCCGAATTTTAGCTGAATCTGACGATTTTGTATTTTTCTTGATATTTAGATTTTTACAACTTTTTTCGAGTTATTTTTTTCTTCTTCGATCAACTTGAAATTTACAATACAGACTAATTCGAACATTCTGAATCGATTGGCGTTCGCAGAATTGTTCTATCTATGATCGTTCTCGAATTGAACATTTCAAATCAAGTTGAAAGGATCGTTTTACCGCCATTATTTTTTTTTAGAATTTCGACTCGGTTTCGTAAAGATTATTGAAATGAGCTTGAAAATTACGTGTACAGTCCGAATTTTAGCTGAATCTGACGGTTTTGTATTTTTCTTGATTTTAAGGGGTCTACCACTTACAACTTTTTTTGAGTTATTTTTTTCTTCTTCGATCAACTTGAAATTCACAATACAGACTGATTCGAACATTCTGAATCGATTGACGTTCGCAGAATTGTTCTATATCTGACCGTTCTCGAATTGAAAATTTCAAATCGAGTTGAAAGGATCGGTTTTCCGTTATTATATATTTTTTTTGATGATTTCAGCTTAGTTTCGTAGATATTATCGAAATCAGCTCGAAATATTACGTATATAGTCCAAATTTCAGCTGAATCTGACGATTTTGTATTTTTCTTGATTTTTAGGGGTCTACCCCTTACAACTATTTTCGAGTTATTTTTTTCTTCTTCGATCAACTTTAAATTCACAATACAGACTAATTCGAACATTCTGAATTGATTGGCGTTCGCAGAATTGTTCTATCTCTGACCGTTCTCGAATTGAAAATTTCAAATCGAGTTGAAAGGATCGTTTTTCCACCATTATTTTTTTTTAGAATTTTGGCTCGGTTTCTTAATTATTATCGAAATCAGCTTGGAATATCACGTATATAGTCCGAATTTTAGCTGAATCTGACGGTTTTGTATTTTTCTTGATTTTTAGGGGTCTACCCCTTACAACTTTTTTTGAGTTTTTTTTTTCCTCTTCGATCAACTTGAAATTCACAACACAGACTAATTCTAACATTCTGAATCGATTGGCGGTCGCAAAATTGTTCTATCTCTAACCGTTCTCGAATTGAAAATTTCAAATCGAGTTGAAAGGATCGTTTTTCCGCCATTAATTTTTTTTTGAGCATTTTGGCTCAGTTTCCTGAATATTATCGAAATCAGCTTGAAATTTCACGTATATAGCCCAAATTTCAACTGAATCTGACGATTTTGTATTTTTCTTGATATTTAGGGGTCTACCTACCCCTTACAACTTTTTTCGATTTATTTTTTTCTTCTTCGATCAACTTGAAATTCACACTTCAGACTAAGTCTAACATTCTGAATCGATTGGCTTTCGCAGAATTGTTCTATCTCTGACCGTTCTCGAATTGAAAATTTCAAATTCAGTTGAAAGGATCGTTTTTCCGCCATAATTTTTTTTTTGAGAAATTTGGCTCAGTTTCGTGAATATTATTTAAATCAGCTTGAAATTTCACGTATATAGCCCGAATTTCAACCGAATCTGACGATTTTGTATTTTTCTTGATTACTTTTGAGTTATTTTTTTCTTCTTCGATCAACTTGAAATTCACAATACAGACTAATTCAAACATTCTGAATCGATTGGCGTTCGCAGAATTGTTCTATCTCTGACCGTTCTCGAATTGAAAATTTCAAATCGAGTTGAAAGGATCGTTTTTCCGTTATTTTATATATTTTTTTTAGATTCCAGCTTAGTTTCGTAGATATTATCGAAATCAGCTTGGAATATTAGGTATATAGTCCAAATTTTAGCTGAATCTGACGATTTTGTATTTTTCTTGATTTTTAGGGGTCTTAAAACCTTTTTCGAGTTATTTTTTCTTCTTCGATCAACTTGAAATTCACAATACATACTAATTCGAACATTTTAAATCGAAAATTTCTGACCGTTCTCGATTTGAACATTTCAAATCGAGTTGGAAGGATCGTTTTTCCACCATAATTTTTTTTTTGATAATTCTCTCTCAGTTTCGTAATTATTATCGAAATCATTTTGGAATATTACGTATATAGTCCGAATTTTAGCTGAATCTGACGATTTTGTATTTTTCTTGATATTTAGATTTTTACAACTTTTTTCGAGTTATTTTTTTCTTCTTCGATCAACTTGAAATTTACAATACAGACTAATTCGAACATTCTGAATCGATTGGCGTTCGCAGAATTGTTCTATCTATGATCGTTCTCGAATTGAACATTTCAAATCAAGTTGAAAGGATCGTTTTACCGCCATTATTTTTTTTTAGAATTTCGACTCGGTTTCGTAAAGATTATTGAAATGAGCTTGAAAATTACGTGTACAGTCCGAATTTTAGCTGAATCTGACGGTTTTGTATTTTTCTTGATTTTAAGGGGTCTACCACTTACAACTTTTTTTGAGTTATTTTTTTCTTCTTCGATCAACTTGAAATTCACAATACAGACTGATTCGAACATTCTGAATCGATTGACGTTCGCAGAATTGTTCTATATCTGACCGTTCTCGAATTGAAAATTTCAAATCGAGTTGAAAGGATCGGTTTTCCGTTATTATATATTTTTTTTGATGATTTCAGCTTAGTTTCGTAGATATTATCGAAATCAGCTCGAAATATTACGTATATAGTCCAAATTTCAGCTGAATCTGACGATTTTGTATTTTTCTTGATTTTTAGGGGTCTACCCCTTACAACTATTTTCGAGTTATTTTTTTCTTCTTCGATCAACTTTAAATTCACAATACAGACTAATTCGAACATTCTGAATTGATTGGCGTTCGCAGAATTGTTCTATCTCTGACCGTTCTCGAATTGAAAATTTCAAATCGAGTTGAAAGGATCGTTTTTCCACCATTATTTTTTTTTAGAATTTTGGCTCGGTTTCTTAATTATTATCGAAATCAGCTTGGAATATCACGTATATAGTCCGAATTTTAGCTGAATCTGACGGTTTTGTATTTTTCTTGATTTTTAGGGGTCTACCCCTTACAACTTTTTTTGAGTTTTTTTTTTCCTCTTCGATCAACTTGAAATTCACAACACAGACTAATTCTAACATTCTGAATCGATTGGCGGTCGCAAAATTGTTCTATCTCTAACCGTTCTCGAATTGAAAATTTCAAATCGAGTTGAAAGGATCGTTTTTCCGCCATTAATTTTTTTTTGAGCATTTTGGCTCAGTTTCCTGAATATTATCGAAATCAGCTTGAAATTTCACGTATATAGCCCAAATTTCAACTGAATCTGACGATTTTGTATTTTTCTTGATATTTAGGGGTCTACCTACCCCTTACAACTTTTTTCGATTTATTTTTTTCTTCTTCGATCAACTTGAAATTCACACTTCAGACTAAGTCTAACATTCTGAATCGATTGGCTTTCGCAGAATTGTTCTATCTCTGACCGTTCTCGAATTGAAAATTTCAAATTCAGTTGAAAGGATCGTTTTTCCGCCATAATTTTTTTTTTGAGAAATTTGGCTCAGTTTCGTGAATATTATTTAAATCAGCTTGAAATTTCACGTATATAGCCCGAATTTCAACCGAATCTGACGATTTTGTATTTTTCTTGATTACTTTTGAGTTATTTTTTTCTTCTTCGATCAACTTGAAATTCACAATACAGACTAATTCAAACATTCTGAATCGATTGGCGTTCGCAGAATTGTTCTATCTCTGACCGTTCTCGAATTGAAAATTTCAAATCGAGTTGAAAGGATCGTTTTTCCGTTATTTTATATATTTTTTTTAGATTCCAGCTTAGTTTCGTAGATATTATCGAAATCAGCTTGGAATATTAGGTATATAGTCCAAATTTTAGCTGAATCTGACGATTTTGTATTTTTCTTGATTTTTAGGGGTCTTAAAACCTTTTTCGAGTTATTTTTTCTTCTTCGATCAACTTGAAATTCACAATACAGACTAATTTGAACATTCTGAATCGATTGGCGTTCGCAGAATTGTTCTATCTCTGACCGTTCGCGAATTTCAAATCGAGTTGAAAGGATCGTTTTTCCGCCATTAATTTTATTTGAGGATTTTGGCTCAGTTTCGTAAAAATTATCGAAATCAGCTTGGAATATTTCATATGTAGTCCGAATTTTAGCTGAATCTGACGATTTTGTATTTTTCTTGATTTTTAGGGGTCTTACAACTTTTTTCGAGTTATTTTTTTCTTCTTTGATCAACTTGAAATTCACAATACAGACTAATTTGACAATTCTGAATCGATTGGAGTTCGCAGAATTGTTCTATCTCTGACCGTTCCCGAATTGAAGATTTCAAATCGAATTGAAAGGATCGTTTTTCCGCCATTAATTTTTTTTTGAGAATTTTGGCCCAGTTTCGTGAATATTATCGAAATCAGCTTGAAATTTCACGTATATTGCCCGAATGGGCTGGAAATTCCTTCAGATTCTTGATCAGGATAGATCACTATAGATGCACCTTTTTACTGGAAAAAATTCAGTCCTGAAAAATGCAAATTTGTCTTACTTTTCATGGAAACACCCCCGTAACTTCCATAGTTTTTAGCGTACAACTGTACTTTCTCGGTTAATCTTTCGATTCTACAAATATTATAATTCTATTTTACAATAATTACGGGGGTGTTTCCATGAAAAGTGAGATACACTGTATAAAACATCGATATCATGTTTCCGGCGTATGGCTTTTTTTGGTCTTGAAATCAACTTTTCTTCCTATATGCCAATTCCCATCAACGGAAAATTTTCCTTCGATTTTCCTGCAAGTTTCATATACTATGGTCAGCACGAACTAGGCTTTTTTATAACAGTCTTTCACATAAACTAATTTTCATTGCACTTCATTTCGTTCACTAGAAAGTCTGCTGGAAAACGAAAAAAAAAATCACAAAAGTATCCGACCCGAAAATTCATCTCAACAGCTAACCGGCTTCTGGGAAATTTTTTTCGGGTTCCTAACGACATCAAATTTCATTTTGCCGATTGTCATAAACGAGAAAAACAGCAGTCAACAATGTATTTACAAGATCTCGCCCTTATTTCAACCCTTTAAGTACGTCCAACCTTATGGCTTTGGTTTTTCACTATTAGATTGTTAAGTATATAATAATATAATTTTTTTTTCTGCAAAACGAAAATGAATATTCCATATGCCTAGCATTTTCATTTTTTGGTCTAGTACGGTCTCTTTGAAAAAGACCATTGATTGTCACAACTCTAGCGAAGAGTAGAATTATATTTCCATCACAGAGACGGCCCTGTCTCCTGTCGCTCGTACACATCGACGGCTCGAACTGCAAAGCACGGCTCCAACAAACACTCATGTCTCTCGGTGTTCTATCGACCTGTGTTGTATTATGCACTCGAAATGACGAAAGCATTCATTTATTTCTCCACTTACCTCCAGATATCGTTGTTAACTCCTTGCCGCCCGCATTACAACGACGAAATCATGATAAAATTGAAACGTTTCGTCGCGTATGCCGGCATCCGTGAATTTGCGCCCCATTCCGCCTTAGTGATATCGACTATATTTTCATTTTCGCTCGTCTTTCACCATTGTATCCAGTTGGCTTCCGAACAAAGCTTTTTTATTGTGTATTGTTCAGAAAATTCACGCTGATGCGCGCATTATTTCAATCAGTCTGTTTGTTTTGCGATTGTTTTCTGTTGGAGATATCTCTAGGAGATTGTTCGACCTTATATTGGTTGTTATTTCAGTCCACACCTGACACCAATTGATTATCATTTCCGTCCACACCTGACACCATATTATCTCATTTTGATTTTTTTGCTATAATGACCGAGAAAGAGTATTTTGGAATATAGAGAAAAATGCAGTTTGAAAAAATACTGCATGAAAACTCTTGAAAAAATTATATTTCTATTTAGCACAACAAAGATTCTCAATTAGAAGGTCATTTTGTTTTGAGCCCCTCTTGTCTGAATACATTTTCTGTCATCATTATGAATTGTTTATTTGAATGTTAAACCAATAGGCGAAAACACGAAATAAAAAAAAAGCATTTTTAGCAGATTCTCCAATTTGTGAGCAATTTCCTTCTTATCTGCGCTCGTCTTCCACCATTGTATCCAGTTGGCTTCCGAACAAAGCTATTTTGTTATGAATTGTTCAGAAAATTAACGCTGATACACGCTTTATATCAATCAGTCTGTGTTTGTTTTGCAATTGTTTTCTGTTGGAGACATCTCTGGGAGATTGTTCAACCTTATATTGGTTGTTTTTTCAGTCCACACCTGACACCAATCGGTTATTATTGCAGTCCACACCTGACACCATTAGATCTCATTTTGAATCTTTTGCTATAATGTTCAATAAAGAGTATTTTGGAAGCTAGAAATAGATGCGGTTGGATAAAAAACTGCATGAAAACTCTTGAAAAAATTATATTTCTATTTAACCCAACAAACATTCCCAATTAGAAGGCCATTTTGTTCGAAGCCCTACTTGTCTGAATGCATTTTGTCATGATCATGAGTAGTTTATTTGAATTATAAACAAATGGATTCTCCAACTCGTGAAAACTCTGTTAGCAATTTTCTTCTTGTTTTCGCTCGTCTTTCACCATTGTATCCAGTTGGCTTCCGAACAAAGCTTTTGTATTGTGTATTGTTCAGAAAATTCACACTAATGCGCGCATTATTTAAATTAGTCTGTTTGTTTTGCAATTGTTTTCTGTCTCTGGGAAATTGTTCAACCATATATTGGTTATTTCAGTCCACACCTGACACCAATTGGTTATGAATTTTATTCCACACCTGACACCATATCATATAATTTCACATAAATTTGATTATGTCCAGGAAAGAGTTTTTTGAAAGCTAGAAAAAGATGCAGTTTGATAAAAAACACCATGAAAACTCTTTAAAAAATAATAGTTGTATTTGAATTACTTACCAATTGCTGATAAATATCAGTAAAATGAACTATAATATCTATTTCCGTCTACCTCGTAGCAACATGTCCGTTTAATCTTCTTCAGTGTGAATGAAATCGACCGTTGATGACCACTATCAATGGTTGATGTGTCATTAATAGTCGATTTTTCTATAAATGCATGACTGTTGCATAGACAACCAAACATAAACGAATTCAGATGTAATGGACGCTAAAATGGATGTGAACGATAAATTCATGTTGCCAGATATTGTGGAAACTGGTAAAGAAGCATCTTCAACTTCATTGCCAGAAAAAAATTTGAATTCCATCATTTCAACAAGAGTGAGGTAGACAGAAAAATATTGTAATCAACTCTTATATTAAAATGCGATTAATGATCATATCTGGATCATTAATCGCCTTCATCAATACACTAGTTGATTAAATAACTATTACAGATGGCCTCACGAATAATTTAGAACAGGTGTTACGGTTGGTACTACTTTACGATCAGAACAGCCGGAAGGGTTTGTATTTTCATTTTTGTTTGGATTTATGTTGTCGCAACACTTTTTAAATTGGATAAATTCAAAAATGTAATAGCCTATTAGCAACATGAATGAATCAGTTTGCCAGAGAACGAAATACAATTTTAAAAATGCTTAGCGTACACATCTGACAAATGTACGGGAAGCCACTTAATTCTGAAATTAGAAATAGGGTTATTTAGAGAATTGAGAAAACTGAATAATTAAATCTTTATGGTGAAATGGAAATCAGAACAGATTTTTACCCAACATTTTGATTGCAGTCATTTATCAGCAGCTCTGAAATGTGTATTACTTTCTGTGTTCTTTTATTATTATTTTTAGTAATAAGTACTACTATAAAAGAATAATGCAGAAACTACCTTATGAAATTAATGAATGTTCACCAAATATCACCAGACTTGTCATATACTGTGGAAGCAGTTTTCATACAGGTATTATTCATGAAATGTTGGGTTTAGGTATGAATTTGATGGAATTTAAATAAAAATATACACAGACGTACTGGATGAGAAGATTCACGATACACTAGTTTACACATTGAGTTCAAGGCAAACCAATACTGAGATAATATTCAAATAATATCCGTGAAATCGTATGGTAATAAAGTTAAAATAAGCGTAGGTGGGGGGGGGGGGGATAATAAACAAAATCCGGACGCGAAGCGCCTGGAAAATTATTTTGGATAGGGAATTTTCGTTTAACGATTACTACTTCATTTGTTTCAAAGTTATATGGAGAATCTTCATTGAAACTTTTTGTATGCCTGTTCAAGGACAAACTGTTCATATGAAATTTTTCGGTATTTTTCATCTTTTTAATCGAATCGGAGATAAACGGCTTGGAGATATCGATGTGGCTTGTAAAGACGTATACGAAGCAATTTTGAGATTTTCATTTATTTCATTAATACGGTCAATATCTCTATTTTCCATTATTTCAAAATAAATCCCTGAATATTGATGGTACGGGAAAATTCTGTGTATATTTTTGTGTATTTTTTGAAGGCGGTCAAAAAAAGATATCTTGGTGAATTGTAAAAATATAAACGGTTTCTCAGATATTTCGTATTTTCCAAATTGAAAATTTCAATTTTCAGATTTTTCAAGATTTTTAAGTAGTAGATATTGAACTCAACCGAACTTTGCACTTGTTGACATATAAAAATTGTTGACTTTCCTAATTCTGTGAATCTCTATAGAATTTCAATTGTTCACAATTCTCTTTGTTCTCAAACTGTTCGCCAACAAAACCCCTGGAATACTCCTAATTGAAAGAGATAACCACATAACCGAAGACAATTAGTTTACTTTGACATCAACACACTACAAAGCTTCAAAATCCCGTCAAAGTACAAACCTACACTGCAAATATTGGCAGCAACTCAATATATCGCAATTAGATTCCTGTTCACTATTTCCAAGTTTTAACCCTGCTGTGAGTTTCCGTTCTCAGACACTTCGGTAAGTTCTGAGTTCTATACGTGTTTTTCCTGCCGACTCCGAATAACTTTTGATGAATTGAGTTAACGGTAACGATTTGCTTTGTGCTACCTCTGAAAGACGTTCATTCAATAATGGAGTATCTTCGCAAAATAAAGAGAGAAGCATACAAATTGGATATGCGGATAACAAAATAGAGTGACGAATTCATCCCGTACCTGACACCAAAAATATTTCATCCCACGAGAAGAGAAACTGTTATGTGTGGTAACTTGCTTAGAAGGGTTATGTAGGTAAAAATAAGGAAAAAATAAAAGTTTGCATTCAGAAAAAAACTGTGATACAGAAACAGGCATTCTTGATCTTACCCAAAAAAAAAACATGAGTACTTAGATGATTTCAATGAATGCTTAGCTGTATTTCTTGGTCTACTTCAGAAATAAGTTCATACAAATTGGATATTCGAACAACAAAGTAGTGTGACGAATTCATCCCGTACCTGACACCAAAAATATTTTATCTCACAGGGAGGGAAAGTTTTATGTTTGGAAACTTGCTTAGAAGGGTTATGTCAAGAAGGAAAAAATAATAGTTTCGATTCAGAAAAAAATGTAATACAGAACTAGCCATCCTAGATCTTTCAACAAAAAATTATTGAGAACTTAGACGATTCAAATAAATGCCTTGCTTTTATTCTTGGTCTACCTCTGAAAGGCGTTCATTCAATCATGGAGTAACTTCACAAAATAAAGAGAGAAGCATACAAATTGGGTATTCGGATAACAAAGTAGTGTGACGAATTCATCCCGTACCTGACACCAAAAATATTTCATCCCACGGGACGAGAAACTGTCATGTGAGGAAACTTGATGATAGATCGACCAGATAGCAGTTTTCATACTGATAGTCGATTATTTCCAGAACATATATCATCCAGAACGTTTCAGAAAATATAGCGGTATCATCGTGACCTGTTCGGTTGTCCATTATTGAAGCCTACATCCAAGAATACGGAAATAGCGATGGTTTTGAATAATTTACACATTCTCTGACTACTAAACCTTCAGTTTCAGCACTTAGAAAAGAATTGTCCGAATTTAGGAAGTTTTCACTCCGAGAGAGTTTCAAGACTACGTGCATATTTCAGTAAGTAACTTCTCCGTAGTTTCGAACTCAAAGACTGATGAAGTGGATTTTTATGGAGAACACATGACAGGACTTTTAATCGGCACTTGCACGAAAAAGTTAAAAACGATGTAGGTACCGAAACTGCTGGTCGATACCAGGAATAAAGTTTTTCGAGTTATTACATAAACATGATGGCGATATTATTCTATTCCTTCAGATTTTTTTCACCATACTTTCCACTTGTCTATCTCATGAAATCGAAGTATTCAAGACACTTTTCAATTATAAAAAATATAATCATACAAATAAATGTCTTCATTTCCAAATTATTCCAGTCTTTCAATAATACTAGTATCAAGTTTTCGGAAATCTCAAGAATGAGTTCACTCGAAAATGCTCTTCCACTCAACACTTGTCATGGTCATTACATAATTTTCAATTTATTCTAATACTTATCCTAGCTTAACCAAATCTATAATCAAAAGGAAATGATAAACAAGAAATCTTTAACGTGGGATGGCAGAGCATTATACATTTTTATAAATTTTGAAACCACTTTCACAAAACTTTCTTTGAGTTGGGCATGTCAGTGAACACTTGAATCTGATGTTGATATTGTGAATCTCACTTCGGTAATTTATCTTTCTCGTTAAGTATGAGGTCTGTTTCTTTGTTATTATTTTATTGTATAAACAAAGATGGAACGTCTCGCCGTTTCTTCATATTCAACCATACCAATTTTTTGTTTTGTTTCAAACCCAGTCAAACTTTCTTATGAATCTGACAAAACTCGTTGGATTCTGTTGATAGTATCCTGATCCAAACAAGGGTCATAAGGTGCAAAAAATCTTTCTCGAATCACTACACATACTCAGTCTGTCATTTTTTGAGGTCATTATTGGTTGTGAATTCTGCTATTATCGTTATGCCTGTTATTGTTTACATGTGAATATTACAGTAATCTAAAAATATTGGTAGTTGGATGGTATATATTGTGAACAGCCAGAGGGCCAAGAATTGAACCTTGTTTCACACCACTGCTGATTGTTCTATAGCTAGACATCTTATCTTTAACTTTTACTAGAAAGCCGTGTAAAATATATCAATTAAGGAATATATTTTTGAGTAGTTTGTGGAAAATTATTGAAAATTATTCTTCTCAAGGAAATGCCTACGAAGGTTTTGCTGCTCAGAGTGGGACACACTGAATAAAGTGAATATGGAAAATGGAACAAATATCAGAATAAACTCTTTCAACTAATTCTCCTGAGTTTTTGCATTGTATTCAAATTCAAGGTTCTGAATAATCATACACGTGTGAACTCAGCTGACACCTGAAATATTGAGACACCATAGAAAATAAAAAGACTATAAAACACCAATCATCATTTTGGAACTGAAACTGAAAACAAAAATGTTCGTGATAATCATAATCAAACAGATTCATCGATTTTTTTCGAATTGCAAATGTAGGTTACGGAAAATAGGGACAATAAGTGTGACGAAAACAAGTTTATATTCCCAGAACGTATATTTATGAAAGCGAAATTAAATGTTGGACATGATATTACACAAGCTGTAATTGTCTAGTGGAACGAGTGCATTATTGGATAAATGTGAAATTTTCATAGTTCATTGATATCAAAACATACCAGTGAATTCAGTGTGCTGATAGTAATTTTCCTTTTGTAAATGAAGATATGCAGAATACTTGTGTAATTTTTTTATTTGTCATCACCTGTCATCTGGCACCTGTCAACAATCATCTGCCATTTTCCGATTATCAATTGTCACCTGACATCGTCTGTTATCACTTGTCACTCGTTCCCTGCCACGTATCATCTGTCATTCATCATCTGTCACTTACCATCTATCAACTATAATTGTCACAGGTCACCTGTCTCCCGTCATTCGTCAGTTATCGTAACCTGTCAGTTGTCACCTGTCATTCGTCACATATCACGTCACATATCTGTTATCAGCAGTTGTTTTCTGTTGCGGACTTGCTCTATTGTATAGGTTTATGAAGAAGATATTACATGGTGGCTCTTCAGGTTGTAAGGCCGACGTATGTTTACAGAAGTTCTCGACGTTTCGCCAACACGAGTGGTTAGCATTTTCAAGAGATTTTTTTTTTCAAAGTTTCTTGTTTCTTAATTCGCTGTCAATTAAGAAACAAGAAGAGCATTTTCAAGAGATATTTTTTTCCAAAGTTTCTTGTTTCTTAATTGACAGCGAATTAAGAAACAATAAACTTTGAAAAAAAATATATCTCTTGAAAATTCTAACCACTCGTGTTGGCGAAACGTCGAGAACTTCTGTAAACATACGTCGGCCTTACAACCCGAAGAACCACCATGTAAGTGACTATGGCCGCGAAAGCCTTTCACAATTTATAAGACTATACTATCCAATTATTTTTTTCTTATTATAACTGTGTTTATTCCTCTGTAGAGTTGATAGCTTTCAATGCAAGAAACAATTTTCGAAATAATTTCTTTTCTATTCGTTCATTTTTCAAAAATTTGAAGCAGTGCTGAATAATTATTCTTGGAATAACTTTTCCAAGGATGTGCCACTTGCCTAACCTTTCCATTGAAAAAAATGTTTGTGTCACTGACAGAAATCACGTTAATGATTTTTTGCAAAGAATAGTCACGTCAGTGTCAAAATATGGAGATAATCTTGCTTGGAGTTGGGCACTTATTTGTTTGAAATATGAGATGTACATGAATAAAAATGAATTGACCTCGAATAAAAAGTTCAAAAATTATTATCTATCCAGCAACATACATAAAATCTAAAATTTTCCATCTCTGCTTAATTTCTTATATTCAAATAAAAAATGAACCGAAATAATGCTCAAACCGTCAACTTTAGGGCCTCTGTTTCATTTCCAGAAATAAATGGAATGTTACAAACGGCCGACATACGTTTTTGGCTTTCCAAATATTCTTCCAGATGAACACTTAGATTTGAATCATGTCGTTGGGGTCCATTTACCTCTAAAGACGTATTTGTTTTTCTGCTGGATCTAGCTACTATATTATTATGGCCCATTTGTGTTTTGTCTGGGTTCAAGATCTCTCAGAAAAATCAAACGGAAGATGTTGGTGTTGGCGTTCAAAGAGAAGGATGTATCCCCTACAGAAATAACAAACACGTAATTTCTATACAGTACGGTCATAAATATTCTGCCCTACTTTTGAACCACTTGTTATAATGTCATACAGTGTTGATGAATTGAATAAGTACATTTTGGAATAAATAAGGTACACATGAAGTTCAAAATGGCGGCTGGGCGATATTTCTAAAATACTTCAAAATAGACACCATAGTAAAGTTATCTCTAACAGTTTTTTGAAGCAAGATTGGAATCTAATACTTTTCTAAAGTTCGGTGAAGCTGTCAATGTCAAAATTGAAATTGCGCGCATGAGCATTTTTAGGTTCTCCCCCTTATAACTTTTGAAAAGTAATTGAATTGAGTTGAATTGTACCTAGGCTTTCAGCTGATTCTGCTTCGTTGGGCCTTCCTACAATCTTCCCAGTTAAGTTTATTTACATTAGTATTACCGAATAGTTTCAATACTTTGGGGCCTCCTCATCATGTTCATTAACTCAAATCACTGTCTTGTACTAAGTTACGAATAACTTCATGAAAAAATTTGTTATCAGGTTGACCGTTATTCAGGAAATACCTAAGCTCTCGGTTCATTTATGAATTGTTGGAGGGTTAAAATCATGCCATACTTTACAACGCCGACCCGTTTTTGTGTCCGAAAAGACCTTGTTCCAAAAATGTTCACTTTCATATAGACTTCTGTTTCTCACACGTACGTTTCTGGTAGTTCAAAAAATCAGGGCAGACTTTTTGTACTTCTTTTGACAATTTCCTTCGAGTGCCATCGTAGTTCTGTAGTTTCTATACCGTTTTTCTACGAAGGTTCATCAAAAATAGGAAGATACATTTTCAGAATGGGACATTTTGCAGATTAAGTTTTGCAAGTTTACGTTATTATACCGTGTATATTCAAAATTTCCAGGATTTTCAGTGCCGAACTGTCCAGCAACAGTCCCGAAGCTGAGGATAACCGTAAGCAACCCAAATACTTTTTATAATTTTTCCCGGTTCACGGTTACGATGTGTAATAAACAGGAATGATAATCTAGTAAAGAAATTAATTATTCTTGGAATCTGTGAACTCTCGACATGGCCTCCTTAAGGTGTTCACAACAAAGTATCAGCTGGCAAGAAGGGGTGGGTAATCCAGTACTGTCCTTCAATATCCTCAAGGTGTCAACAAAAAGTAGCCGCTGGTAGGACCTGCTGGCTGAACACTCGCGAATTCGTTCATCTACTGAATCATTTGATCCATTTTTCATTTGTAGTTCAAAATATTCCTCTCGATAATATTTTGTATGCCTTCACAGATCCGAAACGAGTGGCCGGTAATTTTCCTCGATAAATTTGCATTCAAAATGATAAAATGGAAGCAAGCTCAAGATTATATCAAAGGGAAATCGTAAAAAAATTCCAGAGCAACAAGGCAATGAATTTTAAAGGGAGCCGTCGTTGAAGGAACGTTTTTCACCAGATACATAATTGAAAGCAGGAGCATTTACGGAAAGTTCGCGGGGGACAGAGACAGCCTTTCGTTAATTTTGAAAGCGGTAACAGTGACGTGCAATGAAAGTTATCGTAAGGGTTGAAAAACTTGATGTGTGGAATAAGAAAACCTTCATAAATTATCTACTAATGAATTATCCAATTTTTGCAGATTTTCTAGATGAGTTGAGTATTTTCAGTAGTAATACCACGAGTAACTGAATTTTCGCGATAAGCCTGGCGATTCATTTCTGAACGAAACTGAATTGCTTCGAGAGAACAACACGAGTCCGCAGGACGAGTGGTGTTTTTTTGAAGGCAATTCTGTTGAGTTCAGAATTAAAAAACAGACTTATGAGATAAATTCAATCACGAGTGGAATTTTATTGGACTATTTCACAACTAAAGTTGAAGGTAAAAAATCTGAAATTTGGCAGAATTAAAAGAAATTAGCAAAAAAGTTGAGAAGTTGATCTGAGAAGTTCAATAAACAGGAAACATTGATTGATTCTATAGAATTTATACCAAATCTGCTTATTTTCAAATATGTGCATAACCTGATTACTTTACTTGACGTTTAAATTTCACATATAAAAATCTAACAACACCGAACTTTACAGACAAATCAGAGTCGAAAGTCAAGTTTGGTATCATCAATAATTCGAATTCGACTTGAGTTCCAGATTGAATCATTTGACAAGTGCGTGAAATAGTCAACTGAATGTAATGTAAAATTCTCTTATTTTTCCAGATAGTACCCAAATCTTGTCGTTTCGTTTTAATATAAAAAAAATTAAACTCCAATCGTTCCATATCACCTTGTTCGTACCTGGAAATCATACTTTCATGATTATTATGTTTGAAACTCATTTGTTGTCTAGGACTTGCAACTTTTTTGTTTTGGAGGCATCATATCGCTGAATATTTTTTTATACTCGAATATGCAAAATACAACAACAAAAAATAATAAAATATTCTACGAGTACTCTTCATCTTAGATCATTCACTTCCTAGTCCAAAGTTTAAGGCGCTCTATGTACAATAAATGGATAACCTTATACTAATAATAATAAAAAATTCATTCAATACTTTACCATCATAATAATGTAGATACATTTATCAATAAAAATATAACATTTCCACAAAAACAAAAATATAAAAGTTCCATAAAATAAATATATAAATATCATTTATTGAATTACTCATCCATCCTATGAAAACAACAATTGATCAAAAATGATTTGAGTTTCGTTTCAAAAAAATGTATCTGCCAATATTGAAAAAAAATAGGTGAGTGGTTATAAATTTTTGCCCCCTTATAAGATGGAAAATTTTAATTGAGACGAGTTGAATGTTTTTGAAACCGTATCCATTCACTGTGCCCAGTAGGATATGCATTAGGATACGATTTCGATCATGAATAGGTATTTTCTAGCACTTGACTTGATTTCTAATGAAGTTTTGTCCACATGATTTTCTATAGTCTATTTTATATATTAGGCACAACGCACAACACCAGTTTTGTGGAGCAATCCCAAGTAGCAATATTATGAGAAACATGGGGATGTACATCAGCAAATTGAGCGTTTGAAAATTGAGCTTTATTGGCATTGGACCTCATGTCTGATAGCATGCAATTCAATTATGTATTGGAATTTTTGTAGTTCTTGGTATTCTTGACAATACCATATATCATTATTATTATTTCGATTGTTGGGTTGGTTGAAATGCGGTCTTAATATTGAAAAAATAAGACGGTTGTTAAATTCTCGACGTCTCGAAACTTCATTGTTTCATCTTCTAATCTCTGAAGTATAAGAACAAGGACGTTAATATCAAAATAGAATTTTTGAATGGAGGGTAAATAAAAACAAAATAATTTATGTTCACTCTGTAATTTTTCGATAATTGCATTCTTGTTATAATGAATTTTATATATAAGAGAAATATTTAGGCCTCGTAAAATGTTCATTAAATTTTTTTGAATAATGTTTCATCTGAATACTGAACACCATTTACTGTTATAAGTATTTCACGATTCTTCGTAGTTTTATTTTTGTGTAACTCCTTAACTACGAGGATGTGTTGATATCTAGTTAGCCTAGACCAGTTCCCTGCATAAACAAACTATTGCGTTACCATAGCAACGAACAATAACTTATTAGAAGTGTCAGTGTAAAGTTTCACGTCAAAAAAGTAAACCAGAGTTGCGCTATAAATTAAAAGAAAAAATATGTCGACCGAAATTGTGAAAATCGAAAAATTGGAGTATCGGGCCATCATCAAGTACCTGTATTTAAAAGGGTTAAGAGGTGATCAGATTTACGAAGATATGCTCAATACCCTTGGTGAACAATGTCCTTCGTATGTGACCGTGAAAAATTGGACAGCAAGCTTCAAAAGAGGTAAATTTTCCATTGAAGATGATGACCAATCGGGAAGGCCAGTTTCTGTGTCAGTCCGTCGAATTGGGCTAAAACGGATATTTGAAGCACTGAATATTTCATACGAACGCTTTCATCATATAGTTCACGTCACTTTGGACATGAGAAAAATTGCTGCAAAATGGATCCCCAAATGTTTGAATGTTGACCAAAAGCGTGCAAGGGTAGTAGCATCGCGTTCGATCTGTGCTCGATTTGAAAACGATGTAGACTTCTTAAACCGAATTGTTACTATGGATGAGACTTGGGTACATTTCTACGATCCAGAAACAAAGCAACAATCGATGGAATGGCGTCACTCCGGTTCTCCAAGACCTAAGAAGTTTCGTGTCCAAAAATCTGCTGGAAAAGTTCTTGCTTCAGTTTTTTGGGATTGCCGTGGAGTAATCATGATTGATTTTTTGGATATGGGTAGAACAATAACTGGAGATTACTATTCGACATTACTGACCACTCTACGGGAAAAAATTAAAGAGGAAAGACGCGGAAAGCTATCCAACTGTGTTTTGTTTTTGCAGGACAACGCCCCTGCACACAAATCTCATGTTGCCTTGCAAAAAATTCGTGATTAAGGGTTTGAATTACTAGTACACCCCCCTTATTCACCAGATTTGGCTCCGTTCGACTATCATCACTTTCCTGAACTGAAAAAAAAGTTTAAAAGGTCGTAAATTTTCTTCCAACGAGGAAGTTATAAAAGCTGTGGAGGTCTGGAGCAAGAAGAAACATTTTTTTTGAAAGGTCTAGAGACGTTGCAGGTTTTCTGTAATGTATTCAATTAAGAGGAGAATATGTTGAGTAATAAAATATTTTGACATTGAAATTTTGTATGGTTCTATAGTAGGCTAAGAAATTTTCAATATATCCTCGTATGTCCCAGGTTGTTTTAGATTTGTTATATGAGTTTAATATCGACTTTAAATGATATTTTCATTTCAGAAATTGCAGTTTCTCTCTGTTTTATTTATCGACTTTCCTAAATTCTTCATTATATCTATTATCATTTCCATCTATTGTCAATATCCAAACTTCTCCACCTCATTTCCAGCCGGTGTTGATTTGTGCTCGCACGAAAACAATCAATCTATTTCGAGTACTCCAAAAAGACAATTATTATCTGCTCCGCACTGATTCGGAGTTTGCTCAAAGCTCTCCTGAGCAAATAGAGTCGTAGAATTTAATCCAGTCCAGCAATAATCGTTAGGAAGCAAAGAGAGAAAAGTGCCGGCAATCTTCTAGCATGTGTAATCCGGAACTAGCTCTACCTAGAATTCAAATCGACCGATTATCAATCCGAATAATGGTATAATTTCGGAAAGTTCAATTAACGAAGAAAATTCCGCATGCTGGAGGGCTGCGAATTTATTAGAAAGGCAATTAGCAGTATCAGGAAAAGAGAGAGAGACGGAGAGGCGGATTTCCTTTTAATTGATTATAAAAAGCTGGATTGGACGTGCAGAGAAAGAGAGAATCGTTCTGGACCGATATTTTATTTTGATTTTTTGGTGTGCAAGTATACATAAGCCCTTAAGTACCTACACCCTACTCCCTACTTTTAGAGTAACAAATAACTCCTAGATTGGTTTAATATTTATGTACCTCAGAATTTTAAAATTCAATTGTTGTATAAGAAAATGCTTGTTGGGGTGAGAATATTTCGAGAATCTACACCTACGTGATTCATCATCACCCACATTAAGAAATGATCCAGTAAATTTTATTTGAATTTTGAACCTTCATATTAAACACAACACATTTATTCATATTAAAGTTCAGGGCTGAGTATGCGTGGGAGAAGTAGAGACTGACAAGGAATTTCAGATTGACAGTACTTTTCAATTCTACTACTGAAATTTATTTTGTTGAGTTTGCTTCACTTGAAATTGATGTGCTCTTTGAAGTCGAGTTTATATAATGTTCTCATTGTGTGCACCAGGATTTTGTTAAAGTCGATAAAGTAGATGAATTAAATGTTGAGTTCAAGTCGTTCCCGCTATTTATATTGATGTACTGTGAGAAGAATGAAAGAAATGGATGAAGGAGTATTTATATCGGAAAAGGCTTTCAACAGGCTGTAACAACAGATATAATGATGATGATGATCAGACATTAAATTCAATAGTTTCTAAACGAACTGTACCACATTTATTCTAGCCTGAACTAATGTAACCCGATATGTTTCGAAGACTTTCCCCACGTTGTGCGCCAGTTTGTTGGGGGTGAAATTAGGGGGAGGTGAGCAAAATATAGTATGCGCCACAACTGTCCGTAAAACTGATTTACCTCAATCGCCAAATCATATTCTTATATTCCACCTAAATGAAATAACGTGCAATAACCAGAGTTGAAATGAATTCAAAATACAAAATAACGGTTCCAACCACAGAGCAGAAAAGTTTTAACCAGAAGTATGGATTCCACTTCCGGCAATGGTGGAGGACAGACGGCGTCCTTAGTTGGAAGTCAAGTAAATGTGTGTGAATGGTAAAATTTGTTGAAAATTAGCAGTATTGTGCATCGTTTATAAGTGTTATGTGAATTTGTCTACTTCTCTAGCATCCTATGCCGGTATCCAGGCCGGATGACAACGAATTTGTCGGAGCTAGGGGCCATACTGCTAATTAAAACTACTTCAATTTATTTCAAATTACCTGATTTGGAGAAATTGTTTCCGTATGGAGACAGAAATCCAAAAAACTAACTAGAAGAAGAAGAAGAACCAGAAGTTTATTTACAGAATAAAGTTCGATCATGCCGTGGAAACGTTCAGATGATAACTGTCATTGCAGTATACTGGTTGAGTGCATTATTGAAACATCAATGTTTATGTTGATTTCATTGAAAATATGAACAGGATGTTCATAAAGTCAGTTGTGGAATCATCTGCGACTGAAAGTTGGAATTTAGTCGCTGTTTTTCTTCGTACAAGATAACCTCTCTTGGAAGGGATTCATGTTTTAAAGAGAAACATTCTCAATTGAAAATTGAATCAATACATGACTCCTCTGGAAATGGAAAAACCCTAAGATAAAATTGAAGTAACTTTTTTGTAAATGCAAATTTTCACTTTCAGATTTTTTCTCTCAAGTTATATAGGGTCTTTCTCAATATCCTATCATATGTAGTTCAATGTCCAGCGTGGCTTTAGCCGGAGAAGTAGTTGTTTTCTGTTAGATATTACAAAAAAGTAACTTCAATTTTCCAGAGGAGTAATGTATTGATTCAATTTTCAATTGAGAGTGTTTCTCTTTAAAAAATCAATGTTAATGTTTGAAAAATTGGATGATGGTCAGTTCAGGCTTGCTTGAATCGGTAGAACTAAGGTGAGTTGGTGAGTACCTTAACTAATATTCGAAAGGGTATGTATATGATATGACAAAACTATCATATCGAAGTAACAGAATATAGAGTGGAAAGTTTGTTCCAATCAGAATTTCTGACGTTATCATCTCAAAACAGAAAGGGTTTTCAGAGTGCAAAATGGGCCAGTAACATATAATTCAAGAATATTTCACAGCTTCAACACAGCTATTCCTTCTCACTTGGGATAAAATATCCAGAGAGTGATCGCAGCTGGATATTTCTGAGCTTGAACCACAACGGAACCACAATTTACTTCAACGTTAATCAACCCTTCTTGAAATCACAGACTATATAATAGGAATCGGAAGCCACAGTATCTCGATGGTGAAATGGTCACTTATTTTGTGAAGTAACTTCTAAAATACGAGGATATATTGAAAAATTCTTTGCCTCCTATAGAACCAAACAAAATTTCAATGTCAAAATATTTTATTACTCAACATATTATTATTCTCCTCTTAATTGGATACATTTATTAAAACGAAGCTGCAACGTCTCTACACTGGTAATTCAAACCCTAAATCACGAATTTTTTGCATGGCAACATGAGATTTGTGTGCAGGGACGTTGTCCTGCAAAAACAAAACACCTTTGGATAGCTTTCCGCGTCTTTTCTCTTTAATTTTTTCCCGTAGAGTAGTCAGTAATGTTGAATAGTAATCTCCAGTTATTGTTTTACCCTTATCCAAAAAATCAATCATGATTACTCCATGGCAATCCCAAAAAACTGAAGCAAGAACTTTTCCAGCAGATTTTTGGACACGAAACTTCTTAGGTCTTGGAGAACCGGAGTGTCGCCATTCCATCGATTGTTGCTTTGTTTCTGGAGAAATGTACCCAAGTCTCATCCATGGTAACAATTCGGTTTAAGAAGTCTACATCGTTTTCAAATCGAGCACAGATCGAACGCGATGCTACTAACCTTGCACGCTTTTGGTCAACATTCAAACATTTGGGGATCCATTTTGCAGCCATTTTTCTCATGTCCAAATTGACGTGAACTATATGATGAACGCGTTCGTATGAAATATTCAGTGCTTCAGGTATCCGTTTTAGCCCAATTCGACGGTCTGTTAAAATCATGTCAGGAACTGCATCGATATTTTCGGGGACTGACACAGAAACTGGCTTTCCCGATCGGTCATCATCTTCAATGGAAAATTTACCTCTTTTGAAGCTTGCAGTCCAATTTTTCACGGTCGCATACGAAGGACATTGATCACCAAGGGTATTAAGCATATCTTCGTAAATCTGCTTACCTCTTAACCCTTTTAAATATAGGTACTTGATAACCCAATTTTTCGATTTTCACAATTTCAGTGGACATATTTTTTCTTTCAATTTATTGCGTAACTGTGGTTTACTTTTTTACTATTTTGAAGTTGTAGTGAATTTAATCACCTTTCAGACCAGATTGGTACCTATAGAACTAGCGGTTCGCTCAAAAACTGCAGATAACCCAAAAAGAGCCATGAGTGGGTTTTATTTATTTTATTTGGGGGGAATGCAAATTAACTGTTCTAACGTCTTTTATTGTTTTATTTATCAAACAGTTAAACTCAAAGCACATCTGGTTATGTACTTCTTCACGAAGCATAACCCACAATTTTCTTTCTGACAATTACAGCAGAATTTACCTCCTGCAAAACTTATTCACATTCGTTTTCCATGTCATCGCGTTAGCCATGAGGCGACGGCGGATTTCAATGTCACGAAAGACACTTTCCAGATGAGCTCATCCGAGTATAAAATGTACTTAAAATATTAAAAGAATCTCTTTCTTCTCCGCAGTCATTACTGATATACGGAGAGGCTTATGTTCGCAATCCCGCCTTGTCCTCGAAATCTGGCGGCGACAATGTGCTCTCTAATATTCCCTGTAATCCCCGCTTACAGCCTCCTTTCGTTCGGGACGATCCGCAGTGCCGTACTCAGGAATGACAATGGAGATTGTTTATGAAGTCGACATTCGCTGAACTCTGAGGTTTGCGTCGCTCCATCTGACAGGAAAAATGTCTCTGTAATGCGGGATTTATGATTTGTTTATTCTGACACTTCAACTGTAACTACATTGGCTCTGTAGCAGAATAGCGTCGGTCAAAATAGCGCTTCAAAGGAAGCCCTGGGACAAAATAGCACTCGATAAAATTGCGCCCGAACAAAAATAACGCAGAAAAAAACAGCGGCGTACAAAATATGGTTAGGCAAAATAGCGACGTGACAAAACAATCAGGATATTGTCTTCGGTTAGTGATCACGACAAACGGTTCATTTTGAGGATTATTCAAAAAATGTCGAGTAATTAAAGTATAAAATAACAATATTTTATAGATAACCGAAAGCATGGAAACAACTACTTGTCAGTGTCATATCTATTTAAAGTCATAAAAATGCAATTTGGCAAGTCTCAGAAAGGAGGTACTACATTATTCCACGAAGGATATAATTACCGAAAGGACAAGCACGTGAAGGTCACAGCACATGGCGATGTTCTAAGTCCGGTTGTAAAGGAAGGTTGATGCTTAGCGGTGATACAGCAAAACCAACCACGGATCATAATCACGAGCCAAATCCATAGAAATATATATTATTTACTTACTCTAGAATGCTAATCGCCATATCAAAAGTGTTGTAGAAAGTTCAGGCTAGTCCGCAATGATTTTTGTAACAGGCCCGGTTTTAGTAAAATATTATGGTACTTGTGAAGATTAACAAACGTTAATTCCGAATCTCGGAGAATAAGGTTGGAAACCTCATTGTACTATACCAGTTATTTGTATTTAGCCGATTTGAATACATATTTTCATTTATCTATGATCCCAAATATTCAGTAAAGGCCATCAGGAAGTAGAGTATACGGTTATTATTATTATGTATCGCTTTGAAGTGGCTGATTTTTGGTATCAAATTCACTTTTCAGCTGTAGTTAACCAACAAAAACTTACGGAACTACCCCAAATCATCGGTGCGAATTTCAAGGAAGCACTGGATTGGAAAATAAATTGAAAGTACAAAAAGTACAAAAAGTACAATTGGATTTATAAAATTGGATGCTTGGAAGCTCGAGGGTTTTTTCAGTGTAACTTCGGAAGAATGGGCTGTTAGTCTTCCAAGCTTTGAGGCATCGCGCAGAACAGTGCATAAAATAAGAAACAAGGAATTTTTAAGTTCTTCAGCATTTTACGATATTTCTGAAGTGAGAATTGACGACAAATATTCTAAAACGGACAGAGGTGAAGTTTTACTTAAAGTAGGATTCAGGAAAAGAAAACCGATATAGATTTCTGATTTTTGGGACTTATAATCTTGATTTGCTCAAAGAATTTCCGCACTGGTCAATAGACGGAACCTGCAAGACATGTCTAACTTTGTTTTGTCAATTATTCGTCAGACATGCATTAATTGTTGCCAAATTAATCAGAAGGTATTTACATTCAAGTGTTTGATACACTGAAAACTTTAGATGCTGAAACTATACTCGTTGATTTTGAACAATCGTCTATGACCATGATAATGATATGTTGCATAAATTAGCCCAAAATCCACCCTTATTTTCATGAAGTTTGACGTCTGTAATTAAATTCAAATCGAAAACGATTTTTTGGCATAGCAGACAGGAAAATGAAAATCAAAACTGACATAAAAAGTGTGAATCAAGCAGGATTCGAACCCAGAAGCTCTTTGTTTCCGGCCAAATTCAAATTTCGTTTCAAGTGGACTGATATTTCACGCCTCAAGCTTTCAATAAATTATTGAAATTTTCAAAATTTCTTTTTCTTATTCATGCAATACATAACATATTTTATATTCAAGTTCTGAAGTTCAAAAATAAAAGCTTGTTTTCAAAAAGGTTTTTTAGCTTTATTTTTGTACTCTACTAGCATCAAAATCCATACAAAGCCATCGAATAGAACTCACAGGTTTTGAGTAAAAAAATCAAGGAGATTTAGACCAATTGCAGTTCTCAAAACTAAAAATTTATTAAATTCTGAGACGCTACAAAATCACAACTTGAGAATAATTCTTGACGAAAACTTGTCGTGACTCCAGACGCAACTAAAGCGTCCCCCAACGAACGCACACTGACAGACAGATGCCGTCATTACCCTTTCAAAACACTCAAACATAACAAACTTGTTAATTCGAGTAATAGTGAGAAGTTGAGTAATTAGATCAAAAGAGAACTCAGCGTGGTGCTTGCGTGACTCCTGCAGATTGGGGGTGTTTCGAGTTTTAATTGACTTCCCTTTGGCCTTTTTACCGAATAAAAATCTATAATTCCAATCGCTGTGACATAAAAGGAAGGAAGGGTTGTGGAGTCGGTTAGTCTTTCCTTTTCAAATGGGGCCACAAAGTCTGTTACACTGAAATAAATACGTCATCGAAAGATGTTGAGCGTTATTATACAAAGGTTGTGTACGAATTAATTTACTGAATAAGGCTGAGTCAAGTCTCCGGTCTGACCAATATGATTAGACCAGCGCGGTCATTTGGTTGACTTGACGACCTAATTAGAACTGTATGTATGTGACCAATATTTTCAATCATCTGATCGGTCCGACTCATCGTCATACTTCATGCTGAACGCGCGTGCCTTGTCCGACCGGTGACTTGACACAGCCTAATATTAGCGAATGTCTTTTCACTACTTTTCAATGAAAATAAAATGGCAGTTCCGTCATTTTAATCTTGTGTTGCGGATTGTCTGTTACCTATCGATCCTTTCTTAATGTAGTTCACTACTGATTGAATTTCGTACCATAGGTCCATCAAGTTTTATAAATACGTACGAACGGGTTGCAGTCCTGAGTACATCTCCACCATGCATAAAATATATTCTAAGCCATGTCATGCTATGAAATGCTAGGTGAACTTAGTAGTGTAGCTGTTATATGCATGACCTCAATCTCAAGCATAACCACGATGGAACTAAAACACCTTACCATAAACCAAAAACGCAGACTAATAGCCAATAGCCAAACAATGTCAAATCGTCAGATGTCAGGAATCACAAAACTCTATGCACCCACAGTAACCACGACAGGAAGTAGTGGGTTCTACAGAACAATAATCGTTAGATGACAAACTCTATGGATTGAACACCCCAATCGAATAAGATTCTCCGCTCTCCCTGAGTGAAAAACTCATTCAATAGTTCAGCCGGAACCAAGCTCACTGCCCAACTGTTGATCCAGTGACTAATAATAGCCATGACATTTGCTGGTGCCTATGTTTCAAGATTTCCGCCGATGCAACAGATAGGCTTGGCTATATCTATCTATATCTACTTTGGAGCCGATTTTAAAAAAGCTTTAAAATTTTCAAATTTTCAATAATGGCTAAATAATAAAATTCAAAATTGTACACACTTGTCAAGACCTGGTGACAATACACAAATTCAATGATGTTGTTTCTTAATAATGATAAAAATAATGGGTAGATGTCGATTTTTTAGTCGAAAGATTAATTTACAGTTTAAAAAACTAAAGACACGCTTTAATTCCAACATGGACTGAAAAGTAAAAAATAATTGTCAATATAATCACTCAACTGTAAAAAAATCGTGGGTGCTTTTGACCTATATTTTTATATAACTAGTTTTAATTTCACAATACTGAGCGATCAAGAGCTCGAAATAACTTATGCTAAGCACATTTCTCAGTTTCAAGTCCTTCCTTCAGGAAAATAATTGTTACTCCGTTCAGGAAATGATTGAAGAATTCCTTTTTATAGAATGTTAATGAATGTTACTCTTGTAATTCATCTACTTAAAGATAAGTTTTACTTTTAAGGTTATCTCTGACTAATCCTATACAATGTACCTTTTGATTGATATTAAAAATTATTTTTATTATTATTATTATTATTATCCTAATTCACAATAATCACTAGAGACATGATCAGCAGATAATAGCTACAGATGGTCCCAGCACCTGAGTCAAAATTATGTGTGTACTGAGGAAACGTAAAATCATGGACATTTAATTAACATGAGCTTACGTACAAGTATTCGTATCAGTACCAATGATATTTATTTTCAGTATAACGTTTGTCAATGGTTGATATGTTATTTTGTTGTTATGGTAGAAACTTTTGAAGCTGGGGACCAGCTTTCTCGAAGAGAAAGCAAATGTCAAGAAGGGCGTTTGGTCGATCTTCAGTTCAATATTACAAAAACCAAAATCCAAATGAATCCAAATTATAATTATTTCATGAATAATTATACAACATTATCCAACCTTAAACGAAATACATATTTTTATCACAAATAAATAATGCTGACAAATCATATGGGATGGCGCATTATCCTGGCTCAATCGCTTGAACTGTTCCGAAACAATATAGAACCCTAAACGTGGAACGATACGATCCACATTATTTCAGCGACTTCAAACGCAGGCCAGCCTCAATGAGTTCGATGAAATAAATGAACACGTCCGTTAGAGTCTGGGCCTGCTATTATTCAGATTTCAGTCAAAGCTCACTAGACCCGTCATAGTATGTATTTGATTGCGAACAATGGCCTGATATATTGACACTGACGTGTTAACATACATTCTGAACACAATCTGGAACAATGTGGTTTTCGGGCGACATTCTATTGCGTGAAAATTTCCCTAGGCCTTCCATAGTTATTGTAATAATCGAATGAGAATGGAATTTGATTAGTATCGTTTGAGGTGATTTTCATTTTTGTTCGACTAGGAGTTTAGTTTTTGTCAAATAAACCAGAGTATATATGACAAAGTAAAATGAGACCATAAAACTTGGAATTCATCAAAGCGTATTAATGATGATAATAGGATTTGACTTCTGAACCATATCAAAATAAGCCATAGTTCAGCAGAAGTGTCACTTTCTCTGGGATCTGAGACTATAGGAACTTGGGTTTCAATCATAGTAGCAGCAAGTTTCAATAATAGTACAAAAACTGCACCACACCTGACACCAAATCCAATGAATATGCAATTTATATTGTTCTATTCACACATTAATACATCATAGTGTCTCAAGTATCATTAATGAAACTTTGTTGATTGTATGTTAGAAAAATGAAGTATTTGGCAAAATTAAAAATTTTAATTACCATTGGGATGCGGTGTTTAGAGATTTAAAATTATCTTTTTTATAAAAGGTTATTACGGCTCATTTTAAATAACTTTCAGAATCAAAAAACCCTTAATTCATATTTTCCAAATCACAGCTGATTTAAGTGGAAAAAAAGCATTGAATCTCTTTTTCTAATTGGTTGTTTATTTCTAACTTTCCAGTTTAAATGCCCTAATCAAACACCTCCGTTTCGGTAAATTCAGTATCCTCACAACTGCCCTTATACTACGATTTTGGTTTATTCGAAATTTTGCTAAGATACGTGCGTTTTGTTCCCGTTGTTATGCTGACCTGTGTTACTTTCAAGCATATTAATCAGAGAGTGCTTTGAAATTTGAAAGTTTAGGTGAATTCATCTCATACGCATAGAAATTCAACAAGCCTTATTCCTGGATAACCTCTCGTACAGTCATCATTTCGAATGTTTTTCGCTGTCCAATTCTTCCATTTTCATCATAACCATTTTTTTATGAACGATATGGGAACAATGAAAGAGGGCAGTGAACATAAACTTGCAGGCACTAATGCAGCGTGCTCCAAGGAATAAAAAATAATGTGTGTCCATTAATGTTAACACTGCCGAAATTTTCCGGAATCGAGATGAAAAATATGCGTGCGCCTGCGAGATAGAAGTGCTGCTTGGTTGTTATTTGTAATGACCTTGATTCTGTATTGAAAATTCACATAGTTTTCGCATTTTCCAAATCAGATTCACATTTTTCCTAGGCGCTGAGTTAGTGTATAGTTGATTTCCAGATTATAGAACATGTAAAGAAATATAAAATTCAGAGCAAGCTCAATACATGCTGTTAATGCCTTTCTCAAAATGACCGCGACTTTTGGGATCGTCCAGAATTTCTAGATCAACAAGCCGATTGGATTTTTTAATGAAACGTTTGAAGTCCTTTCAGAAAGCCACTAGTGACACACAATAGTCAGTAGAAACGGGTACTCTGCAGCCAGACATGGTGCCACGCCCGCCAACAAGTATGAAATCTGTATTACCGACCATAACCAAGTTTCAAGCCTCTTGACGTATACAAGACACCTCAGTTTCAATCCTCAATATGGCTGACTTCAGGTGATCCATGGCGTTGACGTTAGCTGCATAGGGTAGTACAAAATAAAGCAGTCTGCTCATTATTAAGGCTTTGAATGAAATAATAGACGAAAAGAAACATCGAGAAAGTATAGCACTAAACAGATTGATTATGATTGTGTTTACCCGGTGTCAAATTTAAATTTGGTTCTAGGTTCATCACTACAAACTAAAATTCAAGGATGCCACCTAGATCACTTTCAGTAGATTAGCAAAGTATGAAAACCGCTCATGCTTTGTTTCAGCGCATAGTTTTTCAGTTGATATGTATTCTTTTTCAGAGGGGTGTGATGAAATTACCAGCATCTGACTAGTTAACTTGAAATTCACTTCAGAAGTCCTTTCTTTGTAGTTTACTGCAGATGGAGTCAAATTAATCCTCGGAATATGCAAATTATGGTCTTCGTTCCATGTAAAATTGGTCTTATCAATTTGTAATCCATATTAAAGGTGTCCAGACATTTACTTTTTCATAGTGTTATGTGAGACACCTAAAAATTTGGCGACTTGACCAGAAAGTAACCTTATTCAAAAAAGGACAATTTTGATATGACACATTGTGCATTTCTAAATCACGGTTCTACAAAAGTGAAACGTTTGATTCGCCTTCTTCAACGTAACTATTGCTTCTTTCATATTTCAGGGCTGATAAGCTTAATGAATTCTCAGAATTACTAGCTGCCGATATGAAGACATCAAACTCCTTCCTTCCTTTCATTTCTCCAAATCCAGCTGAGTTCCAACACAATTTCATTTAATTCTTATCGCCAGCTTGTGACAATGCCAATATGGCTTCTGAAAAGCTCAAACCACCCCCGATGACGTTAATCGACCCTAACCTAATAAAAAATCCAGGAGGCCTGTCATTTCATTTTAACAAGCTCCTCTCAATTTCTGTCCGCTAACTAGATCATGTATATCCGAGGTGGTTCTGACGACATCTGCCGATCGTGTTAACGCTCTACGGCTTGCTATATTAACAATTCCGCTCGTGTCTAAATCATCAATCAAGGCGGCGATAATTAGGTCAAAATATACTCCATGAGCGTGAATGTGGCCGTATGCGAAAGTAGAGAACCGCATGAAATTTGCGTGTCTGAACGGGCTGGTATTCTTCAGTGTGGCTGACATTGTTATCCCGGAAAAGTCGAAGTTTAAGTGAGAGGTGAAGAGCGATTTTCTTCACTCGATGAATTGTTATGGGTTTATTTTGGACTATTTTAGTTTCAAGATGATAACTTCTGGAATTCTGTGTCATTTTTGTCAATTGTCAAGTGAAGCTGTTTTCGAATTTTAGTTCCAAACTTGCCTTATCTCTACTAATTCAAGCATTTATGAATTGACCTAAAATTAAAAGTGGATAGTACTACACATTGTTCATGTTCCATTAGTTAAGGCAACCCCCATTTTGCGAATATTAAATGACAGTCATCATCTGGACCAAAGAGCTGGAAACCCTGAGAAAAAGGACTACATCTCTTTGCAATGAGGCCTAAACGAAGCTGTGCGATGATTACAATGTAAAAAAGAAAGAGTGAAAATGCATGGAAGAATATCTGCGAAGAATTAGAGAGCACTTCTGAATGAGCACGTCTGAACATGATATTGTCAAAAGATCAAGAGAATCCTGTAGAAACTCTATTACGAGCCGACCGATCATTCACCAAATCAGAGAAAAAATCTCTAGAGATACTCTTGGTACTCACATTCCTGACTCCAGGAGAACAAATGGCTCAGTCGCGTCCAGAGAGTACAACCAGTTGTGGCAAAGCCCACAAGGAAAATATGGGAAATAGCGAAATAGATCATCCCTACAGGAAGGTAATAATGGGCCATAGCATCCTTTAGTCCTTTCAAATCAGCAGGGCCAGATGAAATCCAACCTGGACTACTACAGCGAGGAGCAGACCTACTAATTTTTTATCTAGACAGGCTGATTAGGGAGAGCCTGGCCTACAGACACATTTCTAACACCTGAAGAAGGTCCAAAGTGGTCTCCATACCAAAGCCGGAAAAATCATCCTTCGCCCAGGCTAAGGCATTCAGACCAATATACCTATCATCGTTCATGATCAAACCGATAAAAGAACTGGTTGATAGGATTATCCGAGATAAGGTTGCAGAGTATCCAATTTTCTTGGAGTACTAACTCTCTCAAAAAGCTGGTGAGACTCCTACCTGTTTAGTTTTTTTTACAAATCCTGTGTGATGCAGTAGTTGCTACCAGGTACCAGGTACTAGTACTCCGTATTACCAGTATTGCGCCTCGTCAGGAAATTTTTGCGGTCGTCTGGGAATTTTCAGCTTTTCTTACTAGATATAACATGGACGTATAATATCGTATAGATACAGATGGACTCAGCATTGCCATACCTACAACACGGATTGGTTAGAAGTCTCTCATTTCGATGGCGCGCGGGCTGTGGGAAGAGACAAGGTAGCGATAGACTGTCACCTTTCCACAACCGACAGAAGAAAAATTGCTGAATTTGAAATAATGATGAAAATATCAACGAAATACATCTGATGGGACTTCGTGAGATGAAAAAACTCTTATGGCATACCTGATGTCATGCAATAGTATCGATCCTTAGAAAATTAGGTTCACAAAGTTTGCAAAATAAAAAAAATACTTTTAAGACTTCCGTTTTCAATGAATGGAAAGCTGGAGACAGTTGAATGAAAGAAAAGTCAAAAAAGTATTCACTAAAGAATGTTAATTTATATATATATATATATATATATATATATATATATATATATATATATATATATATATATATATATATATATATATGTAACAGGAAGTTATTCATGACATCTACAGTCACTAGTTGAAACTTAATTTGACACGAACCAAGGAATCCAAAAGTAGAGGTTTGTCCACAAATTGACAGGCAGCCAACAATTCGTTGTTCTGACCAACCGAAGGTTCAATCAAGTTTCTAATACGTTATGAGGAACGCAAGCAGAATCTAAGTGAAAATAGAGTATATTTCGTTTTAATTCCGAGAGTTCTAACCTTTGACAGCTGTTTCGTGCTAACGCACTCATCAGAAAGGATTTATGGAGCTCTCGAAATCAAAACGAATCCACTCAAGAATTAATACCGTGAGGCAAGACAGAATATTACAGGAAGTTATTCATGACATCTACAGTCACTAGTTGAAACTTAATTTTAAGTTTCAACTAGTGACTGTAGATGTCATGAATAACTTCCTGTAATATTCTGTCTTGCCTCACGGTATTAATTCTTGAGTGGATTCGTTTTGATTTCGAGAGCTCCATAAATCCTTTCTGATGAGTGCGTTAGCACGAAACAGCTGTCAAAGGTTAGAACTCTCGGAATTAAAACGAAATATACTCTATTTTCACTTATATATATATATATATATATATATATATATATATATATATATATTCAATACATACATGTTCATATATAGAAATTATAACAAATTAATATTATGAAGTAGTAAGTAGTAAATCATTGAGTATTTCAAATTTGTTTGATATCCCTTTCAAAGACACGAACTGCAAAAACAGATTAATACCCACTGTAGCGCATATGGTTCTCACGACTGGAATCTGATATTCGGGTTCGAACACAACCTTACCCTAACCTAACCCAACAAAATTGCACCATTGTGAGTCTCTGTGTATTATACTGCTATTATATAGTTCGAAAAACACTATTTCAACAATAATATCACAAAAAAGCAATAACAGAATATGACAGAACTGTCAGAAGTTTACTTTGTGGAAAACATAAACATTGATATTCAACAGCGTTGATAAACGACCAGATACAACAAACTCTACACAACCATTTAAAGACACAGGTTATGATTTTTTCCGATACTTTGGATTTTGAAACTTGTAAGTAATACAGGTTTAATTCGCATGATAATGTCACCATCACCATCCTTCATTCATCGATTGTTATTGAATGGAATACGTATAATGACACAATTTTATTTATGATAAAGACTTATCACCTACGAGATGTGACAACGCCTAACTCAGTATCACGAATACAGATTGTGACCATTCACGACTTCAGACCAGAATGTGAACAGCCTAAGTCCAGTACAATACTTTACAGGTCCAGGAGATTTACAATATACTATGTTCACTTCCAGTGTTGCCAGTCTCCGAGAATTTTCCCGAATTTCGGGAATTTTTGAAGCCTTCGGGAATTTTACCGGGAAATGAAATATTTCGAGAAATATCCGGGAAATATCCGGGAAATTAGTGGTGTTCAAGAATGTTATGAACAATTTCTGAGCTACAACTATGAGAAGGTGATAATAGGCTACATTGCATATTAATCTCAGTGCGCCCTCTAGCGGCTTGATAAAAAACTCGTACGGGAAACAGCTAACCATTATTATTGAGGTGAATTCAATAATGCTTGACACTTGTGAAAGAACAGTTTCGTGACATCAGTTTTGTTCACGTTCCGTGATTTTGTGGTTCACGTGTTTATGATCCTGGGATTCCTGAATATGAAATTAATGAATGACTGGATTATGATTCAAGGATTCAGCTCGAACTTTGGAAAGTGGATTTAAAGTGTATTATCAAATTAAACAGTATTCCTAAATGGGAATTCAAAATTAGCCAGCGCTAAAGTGACGAAAGGTAAAACCAATTTCATGTACATTGTGCCAACATAAGAATAGAATATGTGTACCACTGTACAATATAATATAAAGAAATAAATGTATTTGGTGGAACAGTGTACACTAATGAATGAATTTATATAATAGTGTATTTGTGGTATATTTTTGATGAAATGATTGAAAATTGTAACGACCGGGAAAACCAAGAATTTTTTGTTGGCTGGAAGGGAAATTTCAATCAGAACCCCTGGCAACACTGTTCACTTCTTCTTCTTCTTTTCCACAGACACCTGTTAGAAATAGGCATGTATCTATCTACTTTAAGTGCATAAGCTGTGTGTCTTTCGTACAAAATATGATTGAGTATACCCACGGAATAATTCAATAATGTAGCGTCTAATGCAAAGCAAACAGTTCGGTATGTAAAGGAGGGTATATCCATGTCCTCAGACGGGGATCAAATCCTATCCGATATCAAACAACCTTCAGTACACTGAAATAAAATTTGTCCCGAAGATTGCATTCGTCGAATGTTCCCCGGCAAATATTTACCCTCATCCCCATGTATTAATAAAATTCGGCTAAAGACAGATCTCTTCATACAGAAATATATGGAAGATATAAAATAAAGTGGTTTTTTCCGAAGCGTCAGATAAACAAAAGCTCGTCTCGGGCTTCGCCGAGGATATTCCTCCAAGGATTTAGCGTCCGATGAAAAGGCGAGAAGAGTTCCGGCATTATACCGGGTATTTTCGTGGGAAATATGGACGGAATCAGCCGATACACCCGATATCAAAGAAAGAGAGGCGCGTTGAGACATCGATTTTTCAAGATAACGTTTGAAGTGGTGTATGAAGTAAGTGCAAGGTGCTTCTGTGAGGTGTTCCTCGCTCAGACAAGTCGGCAGACTTTGAGCTAAGGAATAATTATTATAATGCGACACAAAAATAACTTGGTTGCCTACCGACATTTTTTACCAGACATCTTTTATGTTTTGCGACATATTTCTGACGTTTCAGTGCGATGTTACGTATTCTACCTGGATATTTTCAATGTATTTTACACGTTGATTTACACATTGACGAAAAACGATCCTTTCAACTCGATTTGAAATTTTCAATTCGAGAACGGTTAGAGATAGAGCAATTCTGCGAACGCCAATCGATTGAAAATGGTCGAGTTAGTATAAACTGTGAATTTCAAGTTGATCGAATAGGAAAAAAATTACTCGAAAAAAGTTGTAAGGGGTACACCCCTAAAAATCACGAAAAATACAAAATCGTCAGAGTCACTTTAAATTCGGACTATATACGTATAATCGCCAATCGATTCAGAATGGTCGAGTTGGTGTGTACTGAGAATTTCAATTTGATCGAAGGAGAAAAAAATTGTTCGAAAAAAGTTGTGAGGGGTAGACCCCTAAAAATCACGAAATATACAAAATCGTCAAAGTCACTTGAAATTTGGACTATATACGTAGAATTTCAAGCTGATACTATAATATAAACCTTTCCTTTCCTTTCAACTCGATTTGAAATTTTCAATTCGAGAATGGTTAGAGATAGAGCAATTCTGCGAACGCCAATCGATTCAGAATAGTCGAGTTGGTATGTACTGTGAATTTCAATTTGATCAAAGGAGAAAAAAATCACGAAAAATACAAAATCGTCAGAGTCACTTTAAATTCGGACTATATACGTAGAATTTCAAGCTCATTCCAAAATATAAACGGAACTGACTCTGAAACGATAATGAAAAAATTAATGGCGGAAAAACAATCCTTTCAACTCGATTTGAAATTTTCAATTCGAGAACAGTTAGAGACAGAGCAATTCTGCGAACGCCAATCGATTCAGAATGGTCGAATTGGTATATACTGTGAATTTCAATTTGATCGAAGGAGAAAAAAATGTTTCGAAAAAAGTTGAGAGGGGAGGACCCCTAAAAATCACGAAAATTACAAAATCTCCAGAGTCACTTTAAATTCGGACTATATACGTATAATTTTAAGCTGATACCGAAATATTAACGAAACTGATTCTGAAAATATAAATTAAAAATTAATGGCGGAAAAACGACCCTTTCAACTCGATTTGAAATTTTCAATTCGAGAACCGTTAGAGATAGAGCAATTCTGCGAACGCCAATCGATTCAGAATGGTCGAGTTGGTGTGTACTGAGAATTTCAATTTGATCGAAGTAGAAAAAAATTGTTCGAAAAAAGTTGTAAAAATCACGAAAAATACAAAATCGTCAAAGTCACTTGAAATTTGGACTATATACGTAGAATTTCAAGCTGATACCATAATATAAACCTGATTTTTTCGAAACATTTTTTTCTCCTTCGATCAAATTGAAATTCACAGTACATACCAACTCGACTATTCTGAATCGATTGGCGTTCGCAGAATTGCTCTATCTCTAACGGTTCTCGAATTGAAAATTTCAAATCGAGTTGAAAGGATCGTTTTTCCGCCATTAATTTTTAATTTATATTTTCAGAATCAGTTTCGTTCATATTTCGGTTTCAGCTTGAAATTATACGTATATAGTCCGAATTTAAAGTGACTCTGACGATTTTGTATTTTTCGATTAATTTTTTTCCTCTTCGATCAAATTGAAATTCACAGTACATACCAACTCGACTATTCTGAATCGATTGGCGTTCGCAGAATTGCTCTATCTCTAACGGTTCTCGAATTGAAAATTTCAAATCGAGTTGAAATGATCGTTTTTCCGCCATTAATTTTTAATTTATATTTTCAGAATCAGTTTCGTTAATATTTCGGTTTCAGCTTGAAATTATACGTATATAGTCCGAATTGAAAGTGACTCTGACGATTTTGTATTTTTCGATTAATTTTTTTCCTCTTCGATCAAATTGAAATTCACAGTACATACCAACTCGACTATTCTGAATCGATTGGCGTTCGCAGAATTGCTCTATCTCTAACGGTTCTCGAATTGAAAATTTCAAATCGAGTTGAAAGGATCGTTTTTCCGCCATTAATTTTTAATTTATATTTTCAGAATCAGTTTCGTTAATATTTCGGTTTCAGCTTGAAATTATACGTATATAGTCCGAATTTAAAGTGACTCTGACGATTTTGTATTTTTCGAGTAATTTTTTTCCTCTTCGATCAAATTGAAATTCACAGTTCATACCAACTCGACTATTCTGAATCGATTGGGGTTCGCAGAATTGCTCTATCTCTAACCATTCTCGAATTGAAAATTTTCAATTCGAGAACAGTTAGAGACAGAGCAATTCTGCGAACGCCAATCGATTCAGAATAGTCGAGTTGGTATGTACTGTGAATTTCAAGTTGATCGAAGAGGAAAAAAAATACTCGAAAAATAAAAAATCGTCAGAGTCACTTGAAATTTGGACTATATACGTAGAATTTCAAGCTGATACCAAAATTTTAACGGAACTGAGTCTGAAAGTATAAATAAAAAAATAATGGCGGAAAAACGATCCCTTCAACTCAATTTGAAATTTTCAATTCAATTTACGTAACGAGTAGACCAAACTCTAGGACGAGCGTCAGCGAGTCCTGGAAGTCTGCGAGTCCAAAAAAACTGTTTTTGGACGTGGTGCGTACACTATTTTTTCGGCAACCATGTAGAATAACAAATCAATGAGACGCATTTAGTCTAAGGGCGGGTTGTACAAAACAAGTTCACCAACAGGTCAAGTAAACTCGGTTCAGTTGCTATGGATTAGCCAATCCAATTTCTAGTTCTTTAACAACTGATCTTAGTTTAGTTGAACTATTAGTGAACTTGTATTGTACGATACGTACTAAGAGGCGAAGAGAGGTCGACCTTCACCGATCTGTCAACCGGATGAAACATACTTTATATGAAGTTACATAAATAGACGAATACGCCTAAAATGGGTTGCCTATCAAAAGGTGGTCATGACTCTATATAGTGAGTTTCAAAAATTTGCACCATACGTACACTTTTTTATTATCCATTTGTCAGAAAGTTTTTTCTTCATAAAATTTGGTGCATTACGGAATACTTGTATTCGAGTTATCAAAATTCAAAATTTCCCAACGGTGTACAGGAGGGAACAAAAAATAGAATTTTGACCAAGAGTAAACTACCCTGGCTGTGATTCCAAATTTGAATATTTCGAACATTTTAGTTCTTATTTGGATTATATATTGAAATTCAAACAGAAGATAGGTACCAACAGAAACATTTTAATTCTTATTTATATTAATTAATATTTATATTAAAATCCGGGAACTCCCGGCCTAGTCCGGGATGTACGTACTTCCCGGACTAGGCCGGGAAATGCTACTTTCCCAAAGAAAAAGTGGGATGGTCGCCAAAATAGTTATTTTTGTATCTAGTGCGCGAAATGCTACTTTGGTGATCGAAAACTGATTTTTTTAACGAGGCGCAGCCGAGTTAAAAAAATAGTCGAGATTACCAAAGTATTTCGCACATGAGATGCAAACAAATTTTTTTCTACAAACGTCAAAAATATTGTTCTAAAATAAGTAATAACTATGAAAAATAGTATTGAACTGGCTTAAATAATTTTTCCAAATCAAGTAATTACTGTAACTATGGAAATAAAATGGCATTTGTTGACAATTATTTCAAAGTGACAGTTCTTGATAATTATTTTGGAGTGACTTTTTATTCGCGTCAATTTCGTGCGTGATATTTATTATTGTAAAAGAATGGAAATTTCGAGCGAAATCACGAAAAATTACAAAATCACCAGAGTCACTTTAAATTCGGACTATATACGTATAATTTCAAACTGATACCGAAATATTAACGAAACTGATTCTGAAAATATAAATTAAAAATTAATGGCGGAAAAACGACCCTTTCAACTCGATTTGAAATTTTCAATTCGAGAACCGTTAGAGATAGAGCAATTCTGCGAACGCCAATCGATTCAGAATGGTCGAGTTGGTGTGTACTGAGAATTTCAATTTGATCGAAGGGGAAAAAAATTGTTAGAAAAAAGTTGTAAGGGGTAGACCCCTAAAAATCACGAAAAATACAAAATCGTCAAAGTCACTTTAAATTCGCACTATATACGTATAATTTCAAGCTGATACTGAAATATTAACGAAACTGAGTCTGAAAATATAAATTAAAAATTAATGACGGAAAAACGACCCTTTCAACTCGATTTGAAATTTTCAATTCGAGAATTTAACCGTTCTCGAATTGAAAATTTCAAATCGAGTTGAAAGGGTCGTTTTTCCGCCATTAATTTTTAATTTATATTTTCAGAATCAATTTCGTTAATATTTCGGTTTCAGCTTGAAATTATACGTATATAGTCCGAATTTAAAGTGACTCTGACGATTTTGTATTTTTCGAGTAATTTTTTTCCTCTTCGATCAAATTGAAATTCACAGTTCATACCAACTCGACTATTCTGAATCGATTGGGGTTCGCAGAATTGCTCTATCTCTAACCATTCTCGAATTGAAAATTTTCAATTCGAGAACAGTTAGAGACAGAGCAATTCTGCGAACGCCAATCGATTCAGAATAGTCGAGTTGGTATGTACTGTGAATTTCAAGTTGATCGAAGAGGAAAAAAAATACTCGAAAAATAAAAAATCGTCAGAGTCACTTGAAATTTGGACTATATACGTAGAATTTCAAGCTGATACCAAAATTTTAACGGAACTGAGTCTGAAAGTATAAATAAAAAAATAATGGCGGAAAAACGATCCCTTCAACTCAATTTGAAATTTTCAATTCAATTTACGTAACGAGTAGACCAAACTCTAGGACGAGCGTCAGCGAGTCCTGGAAGTCTGCGAGTCCAAAAAAACTGTTTTTGGACGTGGTGCGTACACTATTTTTTCGGCAACCATGTAGAATAACAAATCAATGAGACGCATTTAGTCTAAGGGCGGGTTGTACAAAACAAGTTCACCAACAGGTCAAGTAAACTCGGTTCAGTTGCTATGGATTAGCCAATCCAATTTCTAGTTCTTTAACAACTGATCTTAGTTTAGTTGAACTATTAGTGAACTTGTATTGTACGATACGTACTAAGAGGCGAAGAGAGGTCGACCTTCACCGATCTGTCAACCGGATGAAACATACTTTATATGAAGTTACATAAATAGACGAATACGCCTAAAATGGGTTGCCTATCAAAAGGTGGTCATGACTCTATATAGTGAGTTTCAAAAATTTGCACCATACGTACACTTTTTTATTATCCATTTGTCAGAAAGTTTTTTCTTCATAAAATTTGGTGCATTACGGAATACTTGTATTCGAGTTATCAAAATTCAAAATTTCCCAACGGTGTACAGGAGGGAACAAAAAATAGAATTTTGACCAAGAGTAAACTACCCTGGCTGTGATTCCAAATTTGAATATTTCGAACATTTTAGTTCTTATTTGGATTATATATTGAAATTCAAACAGAAGATAGGTACCAACAGAAACATTTTAATTCTTATTTATATTAATTAATATTTATATTAAAATCCGGGAACTCCCGGCCTAGTCCGGGATGTACGTACTTCCCGGACTAGGCCGGGAAATGCTACTTTCCCAAAGAAAAAGTGGGAAGGTCGCCAAAATAGTTATTTTTGTATCTAGTGCGCGAAATGCTACTTTGGTGATCGAAAACTGATTTTTTTAACGAGGCGCAGCCGAGTTAAAAAAATAGTCGAGATTACCAAAGTATTTCGCACATGAGATGCAAACAAATTTTTTTCTACAAACGTCAAAAATATTGTTCTAAAATAAGTAATAACTATGAAAAATAGTATTGAACTGGCTTAAATAATTTTTCCAAATCAAGTAATTACTGTAACTATGGAAATAAAATGGCATTTGTTGACAATTATTTCAAAGTGACAGTTCTTGATAATTATTTTGGAGTGACTTTTTATTCGCGTCAATTTCGTGCGTGATATTTATTATTGTAAAAGAATGGAAATTTCGAGCGAAATCACGAAAAATTACAAAATCACCAGAGTCACTTTAAATTCGGACTATATACGTATAATTTCAAACTGATACCGAAATATTAACGAAACTGATTCTGAAAATATAAATTAAAAATTAATGGCGGAAAAACGACCCTTTCAACTCGATTTGAAATTTTCAATTCGAGAACCGTTAGAGATAGAGCAATTCTGCGAACGCCAATCGATTCAGAATGGTCGAGTTGGTGTGTACTGAGAATTTCAATTTGATCGAAGGGGAAAAAAATTGTTAGAAAAAAGTTGTAAGGGGTAGACCCCTAAAAATCACGAAAAATACAAAATCGTCAAAGTCACTTTAAATTCGCACTATATACGTATAATTTCAAGCTGATACTGAAATATTAACGAAACTGAGTCTGAAAATATAAATTAAAAATTAATGACGGAAAAACGACCCTTTCAACTCGATTTGAAATTTTCAATTCGAGAATTTAACCGTTCTCGAATTGAAAATTTCAAATCGAGTTGAAAGGGTCGTTTTTCCGCCATTAATTTTTAATTTATATTTTCAGAATCAATTTCGTTAATATTTCGGTTTCAGCTTGAAATTATACGTATATAGTCCGAATTTAAAGTGACTCTGACGATTTTGTATTTTTCGAGTAATTTTTTTCCTCTTCGATCAAATTGAAATTCACAGTTCATACCAACTCGACTATTCTGAATCGATTGGGGTTCGCAGAATTGCTCTATCTCTAACCATTCTCGAATTGAAAATTTTCAATTCGAGAACAGTTAGAGACAGAGCAATTCTGCGAACGCCAATCGATTCAGAATAGTCGAGTTGGTATGTACTGTGAATTTCAAGTTGATCGAAGAGGAAAAAAATACTCGAAAAATAAAAAATCGTCAGAGTCACTTGAAATTTGGACTATATACGTAGAATTTCAAGCTGATACCAAAATTTTAACGGAACTGAGTCTGAAAGTATAAATAAAAAAATAATGGCGGAAAAACGATCCCTTCAACTCAATTTGAAATTTTCAATTCAATTTACGTAACGAGTAGACCAAACTCTAGGACGAGCGTCAGCGAGTCCTGGAAGTCTGCGAGTCCAAAAAAACTGTTTTTGGACGTGGTGCGTACACTATTTTTTCGGCATCCATGTAGAATAACAAATCAATGAGACGCATTTAGTCTAAGGGCGGGTTGTACAAAACAAGTTCACCAACAGGTCAAGTAAACTCGGTTCAGTTGCTATGGATTAGCCAATCCAATTTCTAGTTCTTTAACAACTGATCTTAGTTTAGTTGAACTATTAGTGAACTTGTATTGTACGATACGTACTAAGAGGCGAAGAGAGGTCGACCTTCACCGATCTGTCAACCGGATGAAACATACTTTATATGAAGTTACATAAATAGACGAATACGCCTAAAATGGGTTGCCTATCAAAAGGTGGTCATGACTCTATATAGTGAGTTTCAAAAATTTGCACCATACGTACACTTTTTTATTATCCATTTGTCAGAAAGTTTTTTCTTCATAAAATTTGGTGCATTACGGAATACTTGTATTCGAGTTATCAAAATTCCAAATTTCCCAACGGTGTACAGGAGGGAACAAAAAATAGAATTTTGACCAAGAGTAAACTACCCTGGCTGTTATTCCAAATTTGAATATTTCGAACATTTTAATTCTTATTTGGATTATATATTGAAATTCAAACAGAAGATAGGTACCAACAGAAACATTTTAATTCTTATTTATATTAATTAATATTTATATTAAAATCCGGGAACTCCCGGCCTAGTCCGGGATGTACGTACTTCCCGGACTAGGCCGGGAAATGCTACTTTCCCAAAGAAAAAGTGGGATGGTCGCCAAAATAGTTATTTTTGTATCTAGTGCGCGAAATGCTACTTTGGTGATCGAAAACTGATTTTTTTAACGAGGCGCAGCCGAGTTAAAAAAATAGTCGAGATTACCAAAGTATTTCGCACATGAGATGCAAACAAATTTTTTTCTACAAACGTCAAAAATATTGTTCTAAAATAAGTAATAACTATGAAAAATAGTATTGAACTGGCTTAAATAATTTTTCCAAATCAAGTAATTACTGTAACTATGGAAATAAAATGGCATTTGTTGACAATTATTTCAAAGTGACAGTTCTTGATAATTATTTTGGAGTGACTTTTTATTCGCGTCAATTTCGTGCGTGATATTTATTATTGTAAAAGAATGGAAATTTCGAGCGAAATCACGAAAAATTACAAAATCACCAGAGTCACTTTAAATTCGGACTATATACGTATAATTTCAAACTGATACCGAAATATTAACGAAACTGATTCTGAAAATATAAATTAAAAATTAATGGCGGAAAAACGACCCTTTCAACTCGATTTGAAATTTTCAATTCGAGAACCGTTAGAGATAGAGCAATTCTGCGAACGCCAATCGATTCAGAATGGTCGAGTTGGTGTGTACTGAGAATTTGAATTTGATCGAAGGGGAAAAAAATTGTTAGAAAAAAGTTGTAAGGGGTAGACCCCTAAAAATCACGAAAAATACAAAATCGTCAAAGTCACTTTAAATTCGCACTATATACGTATAATTTCAAGCTGATACTGAAATATTAACGAAACTGAGTCTGAAAATATAAATTAAAAATTAATGACGGAAAAACGACCCTTTCAACTCGATTTGAAATTTTCAATTCGAGATCGGTTAGAGATAGAGCAATTCTGCGGACGCCAATCGATTCAGAATGGTCGAGTTGGTGTGTACTGAGAATTTCAATTTGATCGAAGGGGAAAAAAATTGTTAGAAAAATGTTGTAAGGGGTAGACCCCTAAAAATCACGAAAAATACAAAATCGTCAAAGTCACTTTAAATTCGCACTATATATTTATAATTTCAAGCTGATACTGAAATATTAACGAAACTGAGTCTGAAAATATAAATTAAAAATTTATGACGGAAAAACGACCCTTTCAACTCGATTTGAAATTTTCAATTCGAGAATTTAACCGTTCTCGAATTGAAAATTTCAAATCGAGTTGAAAGGGTCGTTTTTCCGCCATTAATTTTTAATTTATATTTTCAGAATCAATTTCGTTAATATTTCGGTTTCAGCTTGAAATTATACGTATATAGTCCGAATTTAAAGTGACTCTGACGATTTTGTATTTTTCGAGTAATTTTTTTCCTCTTCGATCAAATTGAAATTCACAGTTCATACCAACTCGACTATTCTGAATCGATTGGGGTTCGCAGAATTGCTCTATCTCTAACCATTCTCGAATTGAAAATTTTCAATTCGAGAACAGTTAGAGACAGAGCAATTCTGCGAACGCCAATCGATTCAGAATAGTCGAGTTGGTATGTACTGTGAATTTCAAGTTGATCGAAGAGGAAAAAAATACTCGAAAAATAAAAAATCGTCAGAGTCACTTGAAATTTGGACTATATACGTAGAATTTCAAGCTGATACCAAAATTTTAACGGAACTGAGTCTGAAAGTATAAATAAAAAAATAATGGCGGAAAAACGATCCCTTCAACTCAATTTGAAATTTTCAATTCAATTTACGTAACGAGTAGACCAAACTCTAGGACGAGCGTCAGCGAGTCCTGGAAGTCTGCGAGTCCAAAAAAACTGTTTTTGGACGTGGTGCGTACACTATTTTTTCGGCATCCATGTAGAATAACAAATCAATGAGACGCATTTAGTCTAAGGGCGGGTTGTACAAAACAAGTTCACCAACAGGTCAAGTAAACTCGGTTCAGTTGCTATGGATTAGCCAATCCAATTTCTAGTTCTTTAACAACTGATCTTAGTTTAGTTGAACTATTAGTGAACTTGTATTGTACGATACGTACTAAGAGGCGAAGAGAGGTCGACCTTCACCGATCTGTCAACCGGATGAAACATACTTTATATGAAGTTACATAAATAGACGAATACGCCTAAAATGGGTTGCCTATCAAAAGGTGGTCATGACTCTATATAGTGAGTTTCAAAAATTTGCACCATACGTACACTTTTTTATTATCCATTTGTCAGAAAGTTTTTTCTTCATAAAATTTGGTGCATTACGGAATACTTGTATTCGAGTTATCAAAATTCCAAATTTCCCAACGGTGTACAGGAGGGAACAAAAAATAGAATTTTGACCAAGAGTAAACTACCCTGGCTGTTATTCCAAATTTGAATATTTCGAACATTTTAATTCTTATTTGGATTATATATTGAAATTCAAACAGAAGATAGGTACCAACAGAAACATTTTAATTCTTATTTATATTAATTAATATTTATATTAAAATCCGGGAACTCCCGGCCTAGTCCGGGATGTACGTACTTCCCGGACTAGGCCGGGAAATGCTACTTTCCCAAAGAAAAAGTGGGATGGTCGCCAAAATAGTTATTTTTGTATCTAGTGCGCGAAATGCTACTTTGGTGATCGAAAACTGATTTTTTTAACGAGGCGCAGCCGAGTTAAAAAAATAGTCGAGATTACCAAAGTATTTCGCACATGAGATGCAAACAAATTTTTTTCTACAAACGTCAAAAATATTGTTCTAAAATAAGTAATAACTATGAAAAATAGTATTGAACTGGCTTAAATAATTTTTCCAAATCAAGTAATTACTGTAACTATGGAAATAAAATGGCATTTGTTGACAATTATTTCAAAGTGACAGTTCTTGATAATTATTTTGGAGTGACTTTTTATTCGCGTCAATTTCGTGCGTGATATTTATTATTGTAAAAGAATGGAAATTTCGAGCGAAATCACGAAAAATTACAAAATCACCAGAGTCACTTTAAATTCGGACTATATACGTATAATTTCAAACTGATACCGAAATATTAACGAAACTGATTCTGAAAATATAAATTAAAAATTAATGGCGGAAAAACGACCCTTTCAACTCGATTTGAAATTTTCAATTCGAGAACCGTTAGAGATAGAGCAATTCTGCGAACGCCAATCGATTCAGAATGGTCGAGTTGGTGTGTACTGAGAATTTGAATTTGATCGAAGGGGAAAAAAATTGTTAGAAAAAAGTTGTAAGGGGTAGACCCCTAAAAATCACGAAAAATACAAAATCGTCAAAGTCACTTTAAATTCGCACTATATACGTATAATTTCAAGCTGATACTGAAATATTAACGAAACTGAGTCTGAAAATATAAATTAAAAATTAATGACGGAAAAACGACCCTTTCAACTCGATTTGAAATTTTCAATTCGAGATCGGTTAGAGATAGAGCAATTCTGCGGACGCCAATCGATTCAGAATGGTCGAGTTGGTGTGTACTGAGAATTTCAATTTGATCGAAGGGGAAAAAAATTGTTAGAAAAATGTTGTAAGGGGTAGACCCCTAAAAATCACGAAAAATACAAAATCGTCAAAGTCACTTTAAATTCGCACTATATATTTATAATTTCAAGCTGATACTGAAATATTAACGAAACTGAGTCTGAAAATATAAATTAAAAATTTATGACGGAAAAACGACCCTTTCAACTCGATTTGAAATTTTCAATTCGAGAACGGTTAGAGATGGAGCAATTCTGCGAACGCCAATCGATTCAGAATGGTCGAGTTGGTGTGTACTGAGAATTTCAATTTGATCGAAGGGGAAAAAAATTGTTAGAAAAAAGTTGTAAGGGGTAGACCCCTAAAAATCACGAAAAATACAAAATCGTCAAAGTCACTTTAAATTCGCACTATATACGTATAATTTCAAGCTGATACTGAAATATTAACGAAACTGAGTCTGAAAATATAAATTAAAAATTAATGACGGAAAAACGACCCTTTCAACTCGATTTGAAATTTTCAATTCGAGAACGGTTAAAGATATAGCAATTCTGCGGACGCCAATCGATTCAGAATGGTCGAGTTGGTGTGTACTGAGAATTTGAATTTGATCGAAGGGGAAAAAAATTGTTAGAAAAAAGTTGTAAGGGGTAGACCCCTAAAAATCACGAAAAATACAAAATCGTCAAAGTCACTTGAAATTTGGACTATATACGTAGAATTTCAAGCTGATACCATAATATAAACCTTTCCTTTCAACTCGATTTGAAATTTTCAATTCGAGAATGGTTAGAGATAGAGCAATTCTGCGAACGCCAATCGATTCAGAATAGTCGAGTTGGTATGAACTGTGAATTTCAATTTGATCGAAGAGGAAAAAAATTACTCGAAAAATACAAAATCGTCAGAGTCACTTTAAATTCGGACTATATACGTATAATTTCAAGCTGATACCGAAATATTAACGAAACTGAGTCTGAAAATATAAATTAAAAATTAATGGCGGAAAAACGATCCTTTCAACTCGATTCGAAATTTTCAATTCGAGAACGGTTAGAGATAGAGCAATTCTGCGAACGCCAATCGATTCAGAATGGTCGAGTTGGTATGTACTGTAAATTTCAAGTTGATCTAAGAGGAAGAAAATTACTCGAAAAAAGTTGTAAGGGGTAGACCCCTAAAGATCACGAAAAATACAAAATCGTCAGAGTCACTTGAAATTCGGACTATATACGTAGAATTTCAAGCTGATACCAAAATTTTAACGAAACTGAGTCTGAAAGTATAAATAAAAAAATAATGGCGGAAAAACGATCCTTTCAACTCAATTTGAAATTTTCAATTCAATTTACGTAACGAGTAGACCAAACTCTATGACGAGCGTTAGCGAGTCCTGGAAGTCTGCGAGTCCAAAAAAACTGTTTTTGGACGTGTGGCGTACACTATTTGTTCGGCATCCATGTAGAATAACAAATCAATGAGACGCATTTAGTCTAAGGGCGGCTTGTACAAAACAAGTTCACCAACAGGTCAAGTAAACTCGCTTCAGTTGCTATGGATTAGCCAATCCAATTTCTAGTTCTTTAACAACTGAACTTAGTTTAGTTGAACTATTAGTGAACTTGTATTGTACGATACGCACTAAGAGACGAAGAGAGGTCGACCTTCACCGATCTGTCAACCGGATGAAACATACTTTATATGAAGTTACATAAATAGACGAATACGCCTAAAATGGGTTGCCTATCAAAAGGTGGTCATGACTCTATATAGTGAGTTTCAAAAATTTGCACCATACGTACACTTTTTTATTATCCATTTGTCAGAAAGTTTTTTCTTCATAAAATTTGGTGCATTACGGAATACTTGTATTCGAGTTATCAAAATTCAAAATTTCCCAACGGTGTACAGGAGGGAACAAAAAATAGAATTTTGACCAAGAGTAAACTACCCTGGCTGTGATTCCAAATTTGAATATTTCGAACATTTTAGTTCTTATTTGTATTATATATTGAAATTCAAACAGAAGATAGGTACCAACAGAAACATTTTAATTCTTATTTATATTAATATTTATATTAAAATCCGGGAACTCCCGGCCTAGTCCAGGATGTACGTACTTCCCGGACTAGGCCGGGAAATGCTACTTTCCCAAAGAAAAAGTGGGATGGTCGCCAAAATAGTTATTTTTGTATCTAGTGCGCGAAATGATACTTTGGTGATCGAGAACTGATTTTTTTAACGAGGCGCAGCCGAGTTAAAAAAAATAGTCGAGATTACCAAAGTATTTCGCGCATGAGATGCAAACAAAATGTTTTCTACAAACGTCAAAAATATTGTTCTGAAATAAGTAATAACTATGAAAAATAGTATTGAACTGGCTTAAATAATTTTTCCAAATCAAGTAATTACTGTAACTATGGAAATAAAATGTCATTTGTTGACAATTATTTCAAACGGACAGTTCTTGATAATTATTTTGGAGTGACTTTTTATTCGCGTCAATTTCGTGCGTGATATTTATTATTGTAAAAGAATGGAAATTTCGAGCGACGATGAACTAAGCAGTACCCCACCTAACTTGATAGATGCGGCCAATTCCGTAATTTCCAACCTTTTACCGGAGAAATCGAGGCGGCAGTATGAAAATGCATATCAGCAATTTAAAGAGTGGTGTGAAGCAAATAAAGCCAGAAAAATATCTCTCACAATTTGAAAGCCTTAACTATTGTTCTACATTAATAAATAAACGATTTCTTGTTTTTTGCTTGATTGAGGAGTTGAGGACCATATAGGTTAGAATATGAAAATCCCATATAGTTTACATGCAGTGTGCGAAATATATTTCGCACATTACTTCGCGCACGGTGTCATGGTAACGAATGAAAATTAAAAAAAGTGCCACTTCGCATACTGTTGTCAATGCGCGAACCTTGTCATTTTTTGACGTTTGTAGAAAAAAAGAATTTGTATGTATTTTGGTTGAGTGGAAGAATAGCGAAAGCTAAACTCCGCCAAAAAAATTTGAAAACTATTCATTATTATCATTTTTATAGCATAATGTAATTTCATGACACCAGAAAATGAAATTAGTTGTCTGCTAGATGGACTGATAAAAAAATGTGTTTTCTTTTTCCGAAGCAGAGCTCACGACCGGAGTCGGTGCGGTTGGTTTTCTGAGTACGGTGCCATCGGTAATTCTATTTCCACTCATTTAGTCTGCGAGTCACGCTCCAGAAGGCTTTAGCCGAACCCTTTTAGCATTCCACTCTCCTCCCAGAAATTGTTATTTATTTCCGATTGTCCAATATCACCCGTTCTAATTAAAAACTATTTATTTTTCCTTTTGGATTCTCGGTGAGACTGTGGGGCCGATTTATCAGAACGGGGTCAAAGCTGAAAATCGTGATGTTACTTTCTGAATACTGCGGGAATGTGTCTTTTCCTACGAGGTATACGAGGATGTATTGATATCTAGCTAGCCTAGACCAGTTCCCTGCATAAACAAAATATTGCGTTACCATAGCAACGAACAATAACTTATTAGAAATGTCAGTGTAAAGTTTGACGTCAAAAAAGTAAACCAGAGTTACGCAATAAATTTTAAAAAAAATATGTCCACCGAAATTATGAAAATCGAAAAATTGGAGTATCGAGCCATCATCAAGTACCTGTATTTAAAAGGGTTAAGAGGTGAGCAGATTTACGAAGATATGCTCAATATAATAATATATAATATCTTTATTAGTCTTGAGAAACACAAGGTTTATAGACATGTCAAAACAAAATATCACAATTGAAATCATGAACTGAAATCAGGCGACATACATCTTAAAATTTCACAATCGAGTGGTAGTCATAAATTTAAAAAAAAATAAAATACGAATACATACACATTAAAACAAATGAACACATCTGAAATTAGGTTACAATATGTTGGAATTTAAGAATAGGATGGTAATTATAATATTAAAATAATAAAATACGAATACATACACATCAAGATGTTCAGTACAATAACATATGTGGTAAATTCACAAGATTTACATTGAAATAGAAATATATATACACACACACAAATATATATATATATATACATATATATATATATATACATACATATATATACACATATATACACACACACATACATATACATATTGAAATCAACTGGAAACATATTATTTAGGTGGCCACTTTGAAGGCATCTCTATTCATTTGGACGATTCCATAAAATTCATGAATGTCATACAGAGGATTTTCAGTTAAGAAAAGCTTCAGAAAGTACTTAAATCTTTTAGTTGACAGATTGCGAAAATTTAGTGGCAGAGTATTGTATAGCTTAAGGCCGATATTGTCTGTCCTTTTCAGTCTATTTGCTTTCGTAACAAGGTCTGATTTATTTCTAGTATCATATTGGTGAATGTCTGTACGAGAGGTATGATTATTTATATTTAATCGAATATGTAGTAGGTTTTCATAAACAATAACTGAATACAGTGTCATTATTTTAAGATTTTTAAATATTGGACGGCAAGTTTCATCAATCCTGGCAGAAGTTATACTTCTTACAGCAGATTTCTGCAGGATGAACACTTTTTCAAGATGACATTTTGATGCACTGCCCCAGGATAATATTCCATATCTTAGAACTGAGTGAAATAGAGAATGGTATGTAGTAAGAGCTGCGTTCTGGTTGACAGACCTTTTAATTATTCTAATTGCGTATGTTGACCTACTCGGCCTAGTACATATATTATTTATATGTTCTACCCATGATAAATTTGTGTCAATATAAACCCCTAAAAATTTAACTGCTGTTTATTCATCTTGGTTTGAGTTTCTTGTTTCAAAAGTAAGTACTTCTGTTTTTTGTTCATTTAAAATCAGTTCATTTGATGCAAACCAATGTCGTGCTTTGTCTAGGACATTATTTAAAATATGTTGGTGATCAATGTCCTTCGTATGCGACCGTGAGAAATTGGACTGCAAGCTTCAAAACAGGTAAATTTTCCATTGAAGATGATGACCGATCGGGAAGGCCAGTTTCTGTGTCAGTCCCCGAAAATATCGATGCAGTCAGTTCATGACATAATTTTAACAGACCGCCGAATTGGACTGAAACGGATATCTGAAGCACTGAATATTTCATACGAACGCGTTCATCATATAGTTCACGTCAATTTGGACATAAGAAAAATTGCTGCAAAATGGATCCCCAAATGTTTGAATGTTGACCAAAAGCGTGCAAGGGTAGTAGCATCGCGTTCGATCTGTGCTCGATTTGAAAACGATGTAGACTTCTTAAACCGAATTGTTACTATGAATGAGCCTTGGGTACATGTCTACGATCCAGAAACAAAGCAACAATCGATGGAATGGCGACACTCCGGTTCTCCAAGACCTAAGAAGTTTCGTGTCCAAAAATCTGCTGGAAAAGTTCTTGCTTCAGGTTTTTAGGATTGCCATGGAGTAATCATGATTGATTTTTTGGATAAGGAGAGATCAATAACGGGAGAATACTATTCGACATTACTGACCACTCTACGGGAATAAATTAGAGAGAAAAGACGTGGAAAGCTATCCAAAGGTGTTTTGTTTTTGCAAGACAACGCCCCTGCACGCAAATCTCATGTTGCCATGCAAAAAATTCGTGATTTAGGGTTTGAATTACTAGAACACCCTCCTTATTCACCAGAATTGGCTCCGTCCGACTGTCATCTCTTTTCTCAACTGAAAAAAAGTTTAAAAGGTAGTAAATTTTCTTCCAACAAGGAGGTAATAAAAGCTGTGGAGGTCTGGTTTGCAGAGCAATAAGAATTTGTTTTTGAAAGGTCTAGAGACATTGCAGGTTCGCTGTAATAAATGTATCCAATTAAGAGGAGAATATGTTGAGTAATAAAATATTTTGACATTGAAATTTTGTTTGGTTCTAAAGTAGGCTAAGCATTTTTCAATGTATCCTCGTACATACTGTTTTTCAGAAAAGACAAAATTATTCAAATCTGGAATAGTTTATAGTCTAGTCTACAATTTCTACAATTTCTCTTCAGGGGCACCGAAAATTATGACCCATGGCTCATTCGACTCGGAATGACTCTGGAAACGTTTTGAAAAATTTTAAGGTGCGAAAGCAAATATTGCAAAAGTTATAAACAATTTAGAAAAAAAGGGGGGTTTGGTTTTTTACAAAATATTTGGTCATTAGAGGTACAGATAGTACTTAAAAGCAGAATTTTATTTCAAGAATGGAAACAAATATGTATCTTATGTATGTAATGGCAAATCAAAAATTTTCGTCAAAAAATTTCTGGTAATGAAATAACTTCAGTCAGAGTCATGTGAAAATTTTTCCAAGTTCTAGAATTTCATCGCCGTAGAAAAATTTCAGAGTCCGAAATGAAAATGACGCAAAATTCAGGTGAATTTGACGTGTGACTTAAAAATTGCGTAATTTCTATGTTAATTTGATGTGTGATAGAAATTACGTAATTTTCAGGTGAATTTGACAAGTGACATAAATATGACCTAATTTTCAAGTAAATTTGCGTCATTTTTATGTCACACGTTATGTACAGTTTCGTGAAAATAAGGTAATTTTTATGTCACACTTCAAATTCACGTGAAAATTCAGTAATTTTTATGTCACACGTAAAATTCACGTAAAAATTTCGTAATTTTTATGTTACACGTTAAATCTACGTGGAAATAATGTCATGTCGATGTTGGACTTTTTCACTGCACCAGAAATTCTTCTACTTTTTTTAAACATACATAGCTACTCTACTGGAACACGGACTCTTCACGAATCACATCCTCATCAGAAGCAAAGTTTACACTTATGAAGTACTTTTCAAATCCGTTGATGATATCCTCTTGCTGGATTTATTAATCTGATTGAGTAGAACCGAAAATGAATGAAATGAAAAATTCATATCAGGAGAGTTTCTCATATTGTTTGCGATTTTTGACGCTTTATATTTTTGAGAAATCTCCGTTCGCTTTGCGGATTTTTGAAGTTAGAAGTCACTTCATCATTGTGTGAAACCACTGGAACGAGAAACTCGCTATCAGACAGCAAACAGACAAAGCTGTTATCAGAACCCTCCCACTTAATAGAGGTTAGTATTTGCAATTGGGCTCTACTTATGGCCCCATACAAGTGTAATCAGAAGTCAGAATGGTATTGTATATTCTAGGGTTCTCTGCTGCGGCTACCACTCTGCTACTACTTCGCTCCGCTGTGGATAGTGCTTGTTACCACTCTGCTACTGCTCCTCTGCGACTACCACTCTGCTACTACTTTGCTCTGCTGCGGCTAGTCCTGCTACTACTCTGCTACCGATTATTGGAGTTCCACTAATGTGATTGTTCCACTGTTTCGTTGCTATACGATTGTCTTTCCACTGTTCCACTGCTGTGATTGTTCCTGCTCAACTGTGGTTGTCCCGCTGTATATCTGTTGTTCAGCATTCCTTCGCTATTCGTCCCAGCTGTACATGTACGTTGATTGATTGTGTCGTACCCACTGTGCACCTGTATACACCAAGGCACTGATGAACTACAACCACAATAATTGGTGAACTGGCATGCTTGAGAATATCTACTTGGTATCAGATAAGTGTAGAATAAGACTGCCCCTAAGGCGTAAGTATCCATAACTGTAAGCTATCATCGTGACGTCACAGGCATAGCCCTCACTGGAGGTTTCATATTGATATATTCAAACTACCATACTCTCAATCACAGCATTCACCTGAATTCATCTTGGTTGTTGATATTTACATTAATTTCATTTTCTTTTGTATGGTGAGCTGAACTGTGCACATACAGGGTGTGTAATGATTAATATATTTTATTAGTAAGGGACATGACTATTTCTTTTATTCTGGTCCAAGTTATCTAAGCGTAAGGGAAGACAAAACCTCTACATATTTATATATTATTATTATACCATTCACAGGTATCTATTGTTTAATATTTTAGTAATATTAGTGCAGTGGGTTGTCCCATTCCATCAGGGTGGTTTCGGATTTTTCACTAGCGATAAATCCGTGGCGCTCCGGAAAATTAACCCCATATTTCAATCTTATCGAAATCAATTTTTATTGTCGAATCCACGCCTACTGAGCTGCTGGGTATGTTAGAGGCGTGACACATCATTGCATATTCACTGCTCTCCTTTCCTAAATTTCGCCCCTAACAAAATGGCGCCCCACGTTGGGTACGACACAATCAATGTTATTGTATTAAAACAAAAAGGGTTTTCTAGTGCAAAATAAACCCGTAACAATTAATAGTAGAAAATGACTTGTTGCGTTGCAGTTAGAGCACACACTATGAACAAATTCAACTTCCACATTGAAAGAATATAAAAAACCTACTGACAAGTATCCATACCTACAAGCAGATTCAAACTATCATCCTACCTAGCGCAATTTCCTTCTCAAATACTTCATTTAGTATCATATCCAGAACCATTGGCGCAGAAAGAGTATTCAACGCACAAATTGTGTGGATTTTCTTTCACTTCAGATTGCAGAACCATCAAATTCAAAATGAAGAATTTAGAGCTCTCTTTCACTAAACCAAGAATTTGGTGTCAGGTGTGGTTTCAGGTGTGGGGTCGGCATTAAATCTGTTGATAATATAGCTCAAAATAATATCTCATTCAATACATAATATTCTGGTCTGGTACAAAATGATGTGTGGAATATCCAAGTTGTATCAGAATTCCGTGCAAACGATTTCATCAAATATCGTCGAGACCGCGGTTCGTTGCCTGTTAATTTCCGAGAAACACCCATTAATTAAAATCATCCGAAAGCGGACGAAGACGACGCTTAAAATACAAAGCCTGAATCACATTTTTTCCAATTTACTTCCGGCGGATAGCCCAAACTGTCATGATAATTCACCGAGACCAATAAAAAAACGGCTAAACACAACGTTCGTTTATCATTGGCTTCGAATATTTTAAGGACTACGAAAATTTATTTAAGACAGTCGAAAGTTGTTTCTCGAATTTGCAACAGTTGCTAAAGCTTGTCGTGGAGCCAACAGAACACGCATTCTGAAATTTATGGTCCGTTACGCGGAATACTAATGCACAGCAGTGGCGTACGCAAAAAAATTATCCAGGTATTCTTTTGTTTGTAAAAGAAATACTTCATTTCTTTGCATTGCAACCGAAAATTATTATTACTGTTCTTTCTGTGATATCAAGATAGATATATATATAGATGGGCTCTATTGTCTAAAATGTATTACATTTTGTTGAAAAAGTATGTCATGTCTAAAATTATTTGTATGTCAATAAGGTAATAAAAATATAATAAAAAGTATACACTGAATCATTAAAAGAAAAAAACATGAAAGAAACAAAGAATTAAAAAACACAATCACAATAACAAAAAGTTCAAAAATGTAATATAAAACGTAATATATACTGTATATACGTTATATACTATAAAGACTAGAATTTATTTTCAAAATACTCTCTCAAACTGTAGAAGCCCTTTCCTATTAAAAGGTTTCTCACCGATTTTCTAAATTGTTTACTTCCTTTGATTTCTATTATTTGTTTCGGTAAATGATTATATATCTGTCTACTTCTGTAGATTAGTGAATGCCTTGTCAAAGATGAGGTGGGGAGTGGAAAGTTTTTTATCATTACGAGTCTGCCTTTCGGTAAGATTCAAAAACTTGTCTTTGTGTTTGTGAAGCAAGCAGACAGTCTCTAAAATGAAAATTTCGAATATGGTTGGTATTCCGTTATTGCAGAAAAGTGGCCTACACGAGCCTCGCATCTTCAGTTTGAAAGTTATTCTTGAAGCTCTCTTCTGAATGACGAAAATACTTTGGATCAGAACCTGGCTGCTAGAGCCCCAGAAAGGAATTTCATACAGGAGATGACTCTCCATTAGTAAATGATATGCATTTATTGAAGTAGAAAATCTTGAATGACACCAGATTTGTTTTAGAAACATTTAATGTTTTAGAAACAAGGTGAATGCTCCAGATATATCGAGTTTAGCCATATCGCTAATATAAAGAAAAGATAAAATTGGGCCTAATACTGACCCCCGGCGAAGTCCGCGACTGATTTTTTCACTTTCAGAAGTTTTATGGTTCAACGATATTTTCTGATTTCAGTTATATATGACCTGAAGGGGGTGTCATTAAATTTCGTTTGAATATTAATGCTGAGTATTTTTCGATTTGAATCCGAGAGATCCAACCTTTGACAGCTGTTTCGTGGTGTATTATTATTACTTATATATCACAATATATACTAACTCGCTAAATCCGTTTCCTCATCTACAAGCCAATGATTGAGGTAACGAGTTTAATACTTTTAAATTAAATTTCCACTGAGCATGGCCCAGCATTCTACAATTCTTCAAATTATGTCTAACTTAGCATTGTGAATAAAATGCTGGAAAGTTTTCAGAGGCGGTATTTTCAATGACTGTACAAACTTATAAATGTTATTTGATATCGAGATATCAATATGAAAATGTGATGTCTAACTTATAACAAAGTTTCTGAGGAGTTTCTACTCAATGCGCGATTTTTATTTCATTCAATCTCGTTTTGATCTTGGAGGAAATATATGGATATCTGAATATCAGGGGCGTAACATGATTTTATTCTTTAAACCTCACGTTAATACTGCAATAACACGAAGTTAATATTGCTGAAATATAGGTAATTCTCCGAGCTGTTTACAAATTAATTTAAATTATTTAGAGCGAAAAACCCATCTTCATTTTCGCAGGTCCAAATAAACAGCGCCAACTTGCTGATCAGAAGCATCAGACCGGATTTTTCACCGAATTCTAGATCATCGTGATCTTTGTTTATCAGGAAAGCTGTCCGTTTCAAAATTGAATTGAAATCCTATTTCTTCGAAAACCTGCGACTGAAAGACAAACTTTAGTCGGTATTTTCCATCGTTCAAGATTGGAGGGTATTCATGTTGAAAACGGAAACGTTCTCAATTGAAAATTGAAAAAAACATAATTCGTCTGGAAATGGAAAAGACACGCGATTAAAAAAAATCTATGTTTGCAATATAAAACAATGGACCTTTACATTTACGGAAAATAAATGACAAAACTCGTTTAAATCGATAGTTGTTAATCTGAAAAGTCCATTTAACAAAAAGTTTCATTATTTTTCTTTCATTTTAAAAAAAATATCACATTTGAAAGTGTGCCGCTGACGTCACGTTCATCGGAAATACCTCCCACCAGAATCCACGTTCCGAAACGGGCAATACCGTTGTCCTTAAAAATATAGCATGATATAAGCCGATGAGAAATAATCAATACATTGTCACTTGATCAACTCAGATAAAAATCCACATTTTAGCTATTTTTTACTGTATTTGTAACTTTAAAATTTACTGAACGGTCCCTCCTTTTGATGAAGAACGAGCATTGACAACATGGCAAATCGTAATGACAGTTCTCAATTGTCAAAAGTTATATGGAGATGTGAGGTTAATGTTTATTTTATTTACATTCAACAATCAACATTCATTTTGATAGTTCAAGGTCTTTCTTGCAATGACTAATATTATAAATCATTCCTTGAACTCTGCTTTGAATACAATAATAACATAACGTAAAGTACTCACTTGGAAATGTTCTTCACAAAAACATATATTTCCGCTTTTCACAAAAGGTTTATTTACTGTTTCAACCACATTTTCCGACGCACTTCATCTTTAGGTGCATAAAATAATTGTTTATTGGAATTTTCACTGGTGTTCAGACAACCGGGTACAAAGCACCTTTTCGACATGTTCAGTTATTGCAGGGATACAGGTACTGGAGATACAGGAATTAAAAACAAATTTTAGAACACAAACAACAAAAGCTCTCAAAACTTAAAAAACCGCATTAACCTCAAAAAATAAATGAAGGTAGTGTTCGTTGAAGTTTAGATGATGGAACTGCTCCACTTGTATCAAATGGGTAGGCAAATGAGTTAGACAGAGACAAACTATTCTTATTGATCGCACCGTGAAACAGACGAAAGAACCCATCTGGTATCAAATGACAACTGTCAACTGTTATATTTGAATGAGAATTTGGTGCACAACTTTAACAACGTTGCCAAGTTTAGTTTTGATGAACGTGACGTCACGAAACCACTTTTCTTCTGATTATAGATAAACTAGCGGTCAGAAAAAATAAATAAAAAATCCCGAGTGATATTAGCGTATTTACTTTCTAATTTCAGTGTTACCTCATATCTCTTGAAAAGGTCCATTACTTCCTCTCCTAAAGCCACGCTGGACATTGAACTACATCAGATAGATATTGTGAAATTACTCAATATAAGTTGAAAGAAAAAATCCGAAAGTGAAAATTAGCATTTTCATTCAGATAGTGGAAATAAACTGAAGCTGTTTTCCAGAGGAATCATGTTTGTTTCAATTTTCAATTGAGAATGTTTCCCTTTTCCAACGTGAATGGAAATAATTTCAACAATATTTCAGAGGCGGGATCCTCTTCGTCAATTGTGTCCGCTGAACCATCGACATAGTTACGCCTCTGATACCGATGTCTTTGATTAAATAAACTTTTCGATAGTATATATTTTTATAGCTGTGTGCTGGAGAGATAAAAGTTGCGCGAGGACGGCCAGTTTATTATTTGCTCCTTTTAATTTTGTTTGTTCGCCTTTAACCGACGCGAAGATGGTTTTTCTTTGAGAAAAGGCGAGCGACATCAGATAATGGACTTTTTTCGCAATAGAGCAGACGACAAGAACAAACAGTCGTGAAACCACATGACCTTATTTGAAGGCACAATATTAAACGCGATTGTTAGAATTGGCGAGAAGGCTGTCCACAGCAGATGGAAAATGTTAATTGCTGTTATTGTTATAAGTTCACGGAAGAAATACATTTTTTAGGACTGGGCTGAAAGCAATGTCACTGTCAGGAAGAGAGTCCGCTTTTCTGTGGCTTTCTTTTTCTCTCTTCCTCGAATACCTTTTTGGTAATCTGAGACGCCCAAAATGAAATTGCATCTGGAATTATAACATATGAAAGGGAAATGAACTATTGAAATTTTCAGCATTTTCCCAGGTGTAGATCGAATTTGTCCAGCCCCACTTCAACAAGAACTGGACATCCTTCGTCGTCCCCTCAAAAGATTTTGAGCTGCTATTTTTTTCACCGATACGTCTCTCAAGCATGATGTAGGTGCAGTGGGTATGATTTTCATTCCGTATTCATTCGAAATCTATTTTTTACATGCTGAAGAACATCTAGTGTTAACAAGTTCCTATTATTTAACTAAAGGCAAAAACCAGCTACTCACCTATCTCCGAATTATTTTTATATCTGAAACAAACATTTTCGTATATATAGCATTTCCTTCTCGAGTCGGCTAGCTCGATTGAAATGACGAAATGCAAATTTCTCGCTCGTATATGCCGCGAAAATTTCCATTAGGCTCCGCCTCGCTTCGCGCAGCCGCGTAGCATCGAAAACCTATGAAAATAGCAAATTTGAGCCGTTCTGGCTCTCGAACAGTGTTGTCAAGTTTTCCAGACGAAGTATTTCCTTTTACGAAAAACGAATATATCGAACTTAGTAAATAGAAGTTACCGAAAGTGCTTTTGCCTATATTAGTTGCTTCCTCAGCAGTCAGGCGACTCTCAGAAGTTTCATTCTGCGAGCTAGTAAAAATGTAGCCCTTACCTTTTACGTGTGCCGCTATGTGAAAAGACTCTCCTCCAAAGGATTGTCTATGGAAATGTATGGTTAATGGTTGTTGCTGTTGGTTTTTCTACCGAATAATAATTAATGGACAGAAATCTGAAGCCTGCATGTAGCATATCTTGAAGATGAAGTTTGAAGGCCTGAAGTTGTGTTACCGTATTACCCTGGGTTTCGTTGATGCTTGAGTGGTTGTCCTTGGTTAGTGCCTGCTCTGCAACGAGGGGTTTTCCTTTTACGGATCTCAAACTTTGCTCAATATTTTTTTTAAATATTCTCCTAATTTCATGACTCTCCAAAGGCTTGCTAATCCGGTATGTGACGTTTTTAATAGATGATAGAAATGCTCTACTCTGTGGTTTGCGTTGATAGATGGCTTCTGCTCTGTTGGTATTCTTAGTATTTTCCAAGGCATTTTTTTCATTTTTTTCATTGTTTCAGGTGGTGATTTGATCCTTCATTCGGGTAGATATAAGTGGATTTTCACTAAATTGTATGTCCCAGTTTTCCATCCGGCTTTTTCTCAACCAGTACGTCCAAGAGAGCAATCTGGTAATTCTTTTCCGCTTCCATTATGAATCGTATCTTAGGATTCATGAAGTACATGTGGTTCTTTTGTTCCTTTACTCTATATTACGAAAGTGCCGTCCACATATCGAAACCCATACAACGGGTTTATTGGGTGATTATTTTGGCTCAAAATCAGCCCCTAATAATCAATGAACCTCTGAAATGTATCCGGCGAATTATAGAGACCGAACAGCATTCGAATTTTTACACGAGGAAGATAACAGCGACTGAACTCAGAGGACTTGCCTTTTCAACACCGTCCGATTGATCATAATTTTCCTCGTTCCACTGAAAATACCTGGTGGTGAGGCAGTGTTAAAAGAGTTGTGGTGTCATATGGAAAACTTGACTTTGGTAAACAGTTAAAATTCCATTGCTGACGTGATTTAAATTACCCCAGATGTGATTAGTATATCATTTGGAATATAAATAAGGAATCAAGCTAGGGCGTAGCTCTGTGGAAGAGCTGATATTTTTTCAATTCAATCTAATAAATAAATTTAATAAAATAATTTTTTGAAATAATTCATATACTTGATGCCTTTATCACTTCAGGTCAACCATCATCTCCGCAACCTCTTCCTAACTTGGTACTACAATGTCAAATAATGTCAACTCAATATCAACTAACTTCAATTGTTGCTTAACACAATGAACGATGCTTCAACTATCATCTACTTAATTGTTTAATTGTTTTAATTGTTTTTTCCGTTAACCAGCTGTCATCCCCTTACGAACGGCAGCCCTCAGAAGTCGAAACTTGTGCGAGCTAAGGATCAACGAGGTCTTACCTTTTTACGTGCGATTCCTAGCACTATAGTACTGTTGAATCTCATGATCGGACAACAAGAATTAGTGATTATAGATGTTCCTGAAGAGTTCTTAGAAGTTTAATAAATATTAGACGACATTTCCAGAATGATTGATGACGCTTTGACTGATCACCAGGTCTGTAACATTGGCGTTCTAGCCACCATTTGCCTATGCTTGCTCACCAATATTTCCACCCTGCTAATTCCGACCACACTTTCGACATGGGTCATGGCGAACGGGCAACGAATTGTAATTAACTTCGATGTAAATGCAGCTCAACTTTGCACTACTATGTAATACATATATAGCGTGTGGTGTTAGTTTTAATGGAAATATATAGTGACCCCTCAGATATTACTGCCACTGTTTATTACGCTATCTATACTAATAAAGCAGCTAGTCTTAATTTAATGACAGCTCACTAAGGGATGGCAGCAGGGTGGCCGAGCATTCCTCGTGTTCATTCCTTGCATCACTGTGATGCAATACATAACTAATGGACTGTTCAACTATTCTAACTTGTCAATATTATCGCACGCGAATTTTATCTGATGATCCTATTTTCAATTGATTTCATTTTGTTACATAATTGGTGTGTTTTAAAATTTCACAATTCTACGTAAAATATTACGGGGGTTTTTCCATGAAAAGTGAGAAAATTTTTGATTTTTCGGATCTATTTGATATTGATGCTTTCATTATGATTTTTGTGATTATTTTTGCCACTTGCCAATATATCTTTATTGGGTCCGTTTGGAATTATTTTTAAGATATCATCTGACCAACAGGAATGTATAATAGAGAGCTTGTATTGCACTGTTTTCAGTAGCACACTTCTGATTCAATGAATTTTTTTTATTCAAATTGAATGTTACAGAAGCTGCAGAATAATCAAGAGTGTCAACTACTCGAGAAAAGGAACTGAAGATTACATTTCCAATTGGTTGAGAAGGGCAAATGAGAGAAAATGAGATCAAATTATTCTCAGTTTTTGTTAAAAATATCTTATACTTATAATATAATAATTTATTTTAATATTTTATTTATATTTTATATTTTGATTTCCATTCGTTTTCTTTCAAGAATGTATGAAAAACTTTAATTTTTTATTTTAGCAGATTGCAGAAACACGAAATACCACACAACACTGCACCAACGGACCTGTAGATGTCAAATAGCACCCAAGCTTGTCAGAATTTACCTGAAGATGATTACCGATACAAGCAATTTAAACGTTGTGTAATCATTCTAACTTTCTTTAGGACTGGATGACACTACTTGACAACTAGTCGCAGAGGTCATAGTTTTATGCATTCATAAAACTATAATCAGTATTTTGTCCTTAACGAATGATTTTGTTAAAGAAAATAAATGAATGTTTCATTCTAATCAATTCATATATTCGGATCAAGACCATTATTATAACAATACTTAATCAAAGTAAAAAGATATGTTAGCTCAGATGAGTAATTTTCCTAAAGAAAGCAATCGCAAGTTTCATTCGATTCATTCAAACATTAAGATAAAGACTATCATTCCATACTATCAAAGTAATAGCATTGTTTGTATAAAAGATAGTTAGTCAACCTTATGGGATTATAATTGGATCAAAATGGATGCGACATGTAGATGGCGATAGTGAGCTCGCATCCAAGTCATGTCGTAACTACAGTGATCTGGCCTCCAAGTCATGTCGTAACTTGATTAAAACAATGGAAAAGCATTAAAATCGGGGTTTTTTGAAGAAACCTGTATTAAAATGACGTCAACTATTCATGTTTGTAACTAATCACGCTAGATGACACTCGCGTTTGTGTCCAATACCTTTTCCAAAGGCATTGACTAACTATGTTCTATTTAAACAATGGTAATAGATATGTTGGCTCAAACGAGCAATTTTGTTAGAGGAAACGATAGAAAGTTTCATTCTGAATAATTTATATATTCAATTCTTAGTATTAAATCAGAGAAACTGCTGTGTTACTCAAATAAACTGTCTCTATTGAAGTGATTGAATGTGTCTTTATCATGAAAAATTCGTAGTTTCAAATCAAGAAAATTACCATCTTCTTATAGGTTTGTACCTCCAATCAATGGTTTTCTTGAAGTAAGCAAATCATTTTCTCAATATGAATTAATTACATTTTCGACTCGAGATATGAAATGTTTTCAAATATGCACATTATATTTGATTTTGATAGAAAAATTTGTTGAGTAAATTAAGTCTTTGGAACAAAAAAAAACATGTCTTTGATTATATACAAATAAATCATTTACTTGAATCGATGCAGTCATGCTCACTACAAATTGTTTTTTTGTTTGCAAAAGAATGGGTACTTTCTAAGATAGAATATCCAGGGTCCTGCAACTGCGCTCTGGTGGTCCATAGCTTCTAAACGGCGCAACTTGAAAATTTCTTTCGAATGCAAGCATGTTTCCTTCTTGAGAGAGTATCTTTGGAAAATATTCCGAAGTATACAAGGTGGAATTATTTTTCCACGAGGAGTTACAGAATGTTGAATACCTTATGTTGCTCGATGGTAACTTTAATATATTATGATTTTTTCTGTTATCTACCAAATGAATGCTCTAATTTTTTATTCTGAAAGTTATTACCCCTAGTTTCCTCCATTAAAACTCTTTTGCCTCCAATTAAAAATTAAAATATATACAAATTTGTCATTACTTTTATTATTCTGCTGTTTCAGATTATTATTTGTTAATATGTTGTCTGCTAATTTCCTAAGAACATAAAGTTCATTTGCTGAGTCAACTTGAATGACTATATGATTTTTTTTCCATTTCTCTGCAATTATGTACATTTATTACATTATGTTTGAAACAAATATTTGTTACTAAAAAAAAAAAGAAAAGTCATGTAATTGATAAGAATCACTAGAATATTTTTACATATTTCTGTTTTGAATGCTATGAACATACGTTATAATGTTGTTATGGGTTGGATGGAAGAGCAGTCACCATTATCTCCGGCTAAGGGCGACTGAATTCCGCCCTTCCATATTGTTAAATTAATTCACCCTAATTCAATGTATTCCTAAATAGTTGGCAATATGAATAAAGACAAATTATTATTATTATTATTATGTTTTTTGAAGTAATATCGATATATCTCCGGAGATAACGTTGATGAACATTCATGACCCTATATTTTTTGAATGGTCAAAGTAATCTCTATTCAACCATGTGATGAAATATAGGGTGTTCCATTACAAAAAACATAAGTTTCGTTTGGTGAACTTTTCTGGGTCACCTTGTATACTTCGGGATATTTTCCAAAGATACTCTCTCAAGAAGGAAACATGCTTGCATTCTAAAGAAATTTTTAATTGGCGCCGTTTAAAAGCTATGGACCACCGGAGCGCAGTTGCAGGGCCCTGTATAACTTTCTGTCTCTCTTTTGCCCTTCATCCGAACTAGGGTAAGTCCAGAACCCTGAAGTCGATCAACAGCTGATCCCGTCAAACTCGTTTTTGAACTTTTCGATACTTCAACAACCTCTGACAGCCAGAACGAGTTATTTAAAAACTCGCAGGCATTATATCTCATCTCAGAATAAAAAGAAACAAGGTGGTGTAAGACGGTAAAGAAATATATATTCAAAGTTTTCCAGAAGTTAGATGGTTTTCTTCGAATCGGGGTCAACGTGAAAAAGTTTCGGGTCATTATTTTTAGTGCCGTCTGAAAGTTGGAAATCCTAAATCCTTCTTACTGCTGGTCTGATGCCTCGTCAGTGGGGATAATAAAATTTTATTTGTTTACATTGCCGAGAAGCAGAGAGAAAGAACTCATGGGAAATTCCATAAAAGGTAATGAAATAATATTACATAATGAAATAATATTGCAATCCAATTTTATAAGTACTCTTAATTCTGAGTCTTGTCAATTTTTTTCAATGCTAATAGTCATGAATATCAAGATGGTATTCTGAGCATTACAAATTGAAAAATTTCTCATTACATGTTCTTTTACAACATATATTTGAAATAGAAAGAAAACTTTGGCCTGTTGGGTTTCGCTTATTTTTTGTTCTTATACTGTTCCAATTATTTCGTGTTTTACAATATGATTGAACGAAATAACACGACTTAAATTTCAAAATTACAAAGTGCGAACGAAAATTAATTATTTCCCAACCCATTACCTCATTTAACTTTTGAATGGATCAACACTGACGACAGGAAAAATGAAATAAAGTGCCTCTATTATAATATACGGCTTCTTGTACACCTGACGAGTAAGTAACCTCACTTTTCTAAATTTTCCTTACGTTCAATTTTTCAATTTCAATTTTAATAATTACTTACTTACAGGTACGAACGCACTGATTATGACTTAACAGTCGAAAGAGCTTTGCTACGATTTTTAAAATTTAAATATTTTGCATGAAATACAAATTTTTGTCCTTCAAGTATATTGAAGCATGCGCACAGCTTGACAATTTCATATATATATATATATATATATATATATATATATATATATATATATATATATATATATATACATATATATACATATAAGTTGTGAAGGTTAGACGACTAAGTTAAAGAAGAATCCTTTAAATTCGGGTATGCAGTCAACAAGGGTATGGAATAAAAGTGTATTTTTTTTCTATTCAAGCTTTCGAGTCATTTATTGGCTCTTCATCAGGAACTCTACAATGAATTGAAATTGAAACATTATTTGATTTGAAAGAAATTAGGCACGTGTGTACTTACGAAAGTGAGGTTATTTATAAATCCCTTTCACTCGCCGTACTATATGAAATATCATGTCACAACGGACAACACTCTTGATACAATATTAAAATGACAAAACTTTTTTAAAATATGATTAAAAATGATCATGGTAGATTAAAATAATTGAGAAACACAATTTAAAATTACACAAGGGCTCTTATGGAGGCCATGATGAATTAAAGAGGAAATGATGTATATGAATGACAATGACAAATATATATATATATACATATATAATATATATATAATATATATATATATATATATATGCTTGGCACTGTCATTATATTTTCAGATTTGAAGAAATTCCTGCATGATTCTCTCTATTTCAGGCCACATAAAACTCTGATAGCTTTTTTTGGAGTAAAAAGATTTTTTTATCTTCGGAGGCAGGCCCCCATAGGAGTATACCGTAGCTAGTTATGCTATGAAAGTTAGCATAGTATGCTACTTTTGCTGCTTGGTAAGTCGAAACAGATTTGATTCTTCTCATGGTGTGTATGGCTGTACACAACCTCTTGCTCAGAGTAGAAATATGAGCAGGCCCCCATAGGAGTATACCGTAGCTAGTTATGCTATGAAAGTTAGCATAGTATGCTACTTTTTGCTGTTGGTAAGTCGATACAGATTTGATTCTTCTCATGGTGTGTATAGCTGTACACAACCTCTTGCTCAGAGTAGAAATATGAGCTGTCCAGTTAAGATTATTATCTAACAATACACCTAGAAACTTTATTGGGTTTTCCGTAACGCCTCTTGGTGGGATCAATAGGTGTTGAGTTTTCTCAATATTTTGTAAGAGAACATTTGCTGAAAACCATAAATTGGCTTCTGTCAATGTAAGCTGTGATTGATTTTCTATTCCTTCAGTAGCTTTACCTTTCACTAGGAAGGTGCTATTATCTGCATATATTGTAGAACTAAATACGTCAATGTTAGCTAGCAAGTCGTTCATATAGATTATGAAGAGAATGGGCCCCAAGATTGATCCTTGTGGTACTCCTTGAATCACTGATTCTGCTTGTGATAAATAATTTTTCCACCAACTTGACTGAAATTGATCAGTCAAATAGGACTCGATCAAACGATGCGGAATTCCTCTTATTCCATAATAGTATAGCTTATCAGGCAATACGTTATGACTAACTGTATCAAAAGCTTTGCTAAAGTCACAACACAGCATCTGAACAGATTCGTGATTGTCGAAGGATTCTAAAATTTTGTAATTTCATCAATACATTGTTTGATTATGGTAGTTGATTTTCCATATATGTCTTCAGTTTTCTTATTTTTTATTTCCATGATTATGTGTCTGATCTCATTCTCCTCATATGATGATGTCACTTCGTTGTCCAAAAAAAGACGTCCGTGAAAATCACATATCTAGTCCTAGGTCGTTTCAACTCCAAATGGGCAAAAAAGGGCCGCCCCAAGGACCTCATGTGTGCTTTTAGGGAATGATCCAGACATTATTTTTGGATACAGAGGCAACACGCAATCGAAAAAAATCACTTTCTTGGTAAGTCATCCACTTCAATCAGAAGGCTACTATAATAAATTTCTTACAAACATAATGCAGTAGTTACAAAAATAAATTTATGACAACCTTAAATAGCAAATCATTCGTGAATGTCAGTAGGAGTGTCATTTATCCCACGACTTCCGTATCTTCTGCTGGCTCGGAAATCCATTCCTCGTCTTAAATCATGTACGAACGCGAAGCGAAGGCCGCGCGGATCCAGATCTGGAACATTATTTTTTGCCGCGGTGGCAACACTGACAATCGAACAATAAAATTCGCCGCCTTTGTCGGCCGTCCAACGGAGCGGACGCGAATCGAAAACGGAGACTTCGGCGACGGCGTTTTCAAAGCCCGAGGCGTTCTTCTGTCGGCGGCGGAGGAAATCGACGGATCTGATTGTGATTTCTAAAGGGACGCCAGCTCCGGGAGAATCATCCGAAAGGAAATGAACCGCTGGAATTTTACACCTTCGCGTCGAACGAAAAATCTTAATTTAGATTTCACAATGACGGTGGACGACAGCCGGTTAGATGAGGCCAGATGTCGGGATACTGAGTATTGATAAAACCTTTACTACTGTAACATGTAAATTTTGGCTACTTTATTTTGTTAATTTTTAGAAAGCTTTAGAACAAGGCACACTTCACCCTGTGGTGACCTACTCTCAATGAGCCCTAACACAACATACATATATGTTCATAGTTGGTTGTCTAACGTCATTCATAGAAACCTTATCAACATTCCCATGCTAATTTCCATTCATGAACCACATTTAATGATCAATCAAATTCACAATGGAAAAGGAAACTAATAGTACCCTATCGTTTCTCGATGTGAAAGCTGAAAGAACAGACACTGGAATCCTCACCTCTGTTTACAGGAAGAAGACAAACACAGGACAGTACCTCAACTACGGCTCTAATCACCCAAACTCCACAAAGAGGGGAATCGTAAGAACGTTGGTGGAGAGAGCAATGTCTATTTGCAACAACCAGGAGTCATTGGAGGCGGAATTAACCACATCAAAAAGGACCTACGCCGAAACGGATACTCCGAGAAACTCATAGGAGAAGTTCGAAAACAACTCGAAAAGACCAAGACAACCGAAGAAAGACCACAAAACACCGTTCTCATTCTTCCCTATATCAGGGGTATCTCCGAGAAGATCAGTAGGATCGGAAATAAATACAACATCAAGAGTTGCTTTCAATCCGGCAGTACCTTACGAAGCTTCCTCACCAAGACGAAACCAGAGAATACAACAGAATCCAGAAAAAACTGTATTTACTAAGGGCCGGTATTATAAAACTATTTTGACAGACAACTAGAAGTTAACTTGTGGAATGACGTCACATGTTGCAGTTAACTTCAAATGGTAGGAGTTAACTTTATCGGGAGGAAAAGGTATCAGTTAAAGTTAACTTTGTAGCAAATGGTGGTTTTCGACAGTTTTTCTGTCAATAATTTAGCATGAAACTCAAATAGATTGTTTTTTTTTCGCAATAAATGTTAGCAAACGATATCCTGGTTATTTTCGAGGAACTTTTAAGCGACAATGAAGGAGATGCTGTGATTATTATTGAAGGCCCTCGGCGCCGAAGGATATTTAGAAATCGGTTAAACCATTTTATCTTGTGGAACGAAATAGAATTTGAAAACAAATTAAAACGGATTTCGATCATATAGATAGTCTGTATGCTTGTTAAAGGAGCACATAGAGAGGCAAATTTGCAAAGACCAACTAATAAGTCAACATTTCTAATATTTCTAATTACTTTGGAATTATAAGTAATTATAAGTAAAAATAATCTTCTACCGCCAGTAACACAAGTGTTTACACTCGGATTTCATGCAACATGTTTATTTTTGGTAATTATTGGAGATTTTGGAGGATTCTCAAATTTATTGATGGCAATTTTATTATTTATTAGAAAATTTTAAAATGTCACAGGAAAAACTGCGAAAAATTCTAGGTTACATTTTTGCCTTCTTCTTCTTTTTATTTCAGAAATGAGACTTTTATAAAACTGCCATTTTAAAGCCGAAGTTAACTTGACTGTTAAAATTAAAGTTAACTTCGAGAGATCTTTATAATACCGGCCCTAAGTCCCATGTGAATGTGGAGATTCCTATATCGGAGAGACCATTATCAGTAAGAATAGCCGAACACAAAACGTGGACTCAACGAGGGGAAACATCAAAATCGGGAATTGCTGACCACGCCTGGACAAAACACCACCGAATTCTTTGGGACGAAGCTAGTGTTCTTCATAGAGAGGAACATTGGTTCAAACAGAAATTTATGGAAACCACCTATATAGAAGCCCATAGTGCCTTCAGTCAACCAAGCGTGGAAATTAAAAACGTATGGATACCGCTCATGGACCGTTTTGGAGGGAGAAAAAGCGCGAAACCACGCGCGCCACAAGACCGCGCGTAATTACACCGTAATTACACTTCAATTATAGACCTATAGAAGGTCGCGTAGCATCTGATTTTGTCATTATTTACCAGAAGACGATTGCGGATTCAAGCAATTGGAAACGTTGTGAAAAATTTGAAACAGATAGAAATCTTTCAACCATTAAGATGATGGACGTCCGAAATATAAGTAATCATATAAACCAAATGTTTAGATTGCATTCGTGTTTACTTTTATTCTTATTTGTCAGCTGTCCAATGATATTTCAACTGTCAGCTGTCAACTGTTTCATATTTTAAATTGTCAGTGTAGCCAACTTAGCTTTTGGGGTGTCTGATCAGAGACAACCAAACACATCATTATTTTTAAGCTGGTCAGATTGGTCGCTTATGCATGGAACATGCAAATATTGAAATATCTGAATGTTGGTACCCTAACTTCCGGGATGAAAAAATCTTCAAGGTGGATTTCGTTTCCGACTGGGAGACGATGAGTTAGATAGTAGAATCGGTGAAAGCTACAGGTGTCTAGCCATACAGGGGTTCCTGGTTTTGTTCGGCTGACGAATCCTAAATTTGTAAAGTGATCCTTTGTGGATATTCCGTTCTACTCATCTCACCATCAACTCCAACGTCCTGGCTATTGATACTCGATAGATGCCTATCTTGTACAGTTACGACAATTTGGCGTCTGAAAACTTTTTACCACGCCGACACTTTTTTTACAAGATAAAACCCTTCGCGGAAGGTGAGTTTTCCAACTTTTCTTTTCATGTTTTTATGCTAGCGACTGTTTAGAACAGTTATTTACCAAAAAAAATTTATAGGGTTGTTGTACCAGGAGGAATTAAACCCAGGCAATTGTCACGTTTCCTTGCCTGGTTGGGTATCTCCTAAGATTTGGTTAAGCCCCACGTCTTCCTGTTGAGGATATTTATAGTATTATGGCTCCGGTATAGCTTATTTGTCTGAAGTGTAAAATGTCTGCTGTCAGATAAGATGAAACCTTCTTCATTGATACTCTTCGTAGACTCCCTTCCCTCATCACTCCAGTCCTGGTTGGCCTAGGATCTAGCCGAAAATCTTCACGTTGGTGTCACCAGAGGAACAGGTTTCACTATTGATATTGAACAGATATCGAATATTGAATATTATTAGAGTCAGTCTTATTTTTTGAGAAACTGTTACTCTGTCCAGTGAAGATTTATTCATATTAAATGTTTGTTTGTTTGTTTATGTTTTATTTATTCATTGATTAACATTCTTCAACTTGACAACATCTTCTAGTTTTGGGTATAACATCTAATTGTCATTATTCGGTTGCTCAACTTTCCAAGTAAGAACTCCTTGACACATACATTAAAAGTTGCTGTGGCACCCCTTCTCATTTTTGTGACCATTATGTCACTGTTCAATGATATAATTCTGTTATAAAGTATAAACGAACCCATAGTGCCTACCGACAAAGATCTGCCATCTGCATTGCTCCTTTTTATTTAACTTTGAAGAAAAGAGGGTTGCACTAGAATGTTGGATATAGAGAGTCACATTTTTTTCTTGATCTCAGATATAAAAAAAATTTCTGGCAGTTCTGGCCTAGTACGGATTTAGTGTGGAAATGAATGTTGTTTAGTCATAATGCTCATGTTTACAAATGTATTGAGTTCAATGAAACGAGTGTCGTACCTATGATCATAAAACACAGTGTCTTGAGAGTCATATTGATCGATCTGACACGTTTTCGAGAATTAATTTACGTTGGTTTGTTTGATTTTTGAGTAACAGAAGAGAAACAAGCATTTTTTCAATTTATCTACAGCTGGCATCTTATAACGTCATAATGCCTCCATTTACAAACGTCTTATATGAGGTCAGTAAAACACTAGTACCTTAAGATAATAATATAATTGTTGTTTAAAACTGTTAAAAATTGTTTTTTCCGTCAACCAGATGTCGTCCCCTCAAAAGTCAAAACTTGTGCGAGCCAAGGATTAACGAGGTCTTACCTTTTTACGTGCGATTCCCAGCACGATTCGAGGAGAATCTCGAAAGGAGGTCCGTTGGTCACCTATCCAAAGTCCGACCTCGCTTAGCGTTGCTTGGCTTCCGATATTGGTTACCAGGTACTCCCTGTTCGAGCTATCCCCGCGGATAATAATAATAAAAAGAATATTAATAATGTTTATTCACAGAAAATACAGAATTTGACCAAATTCACAGATTCAGAATACTTAAGTATTACAGATACATTTATTCAGGTGTCTGCAAATGAACTGAAAAACCACAAAGCCTAATATGAAGCTATCTTCTACTGCTATGCAATGATCTATAAGAACGGTGTGTCTCGGTAGTATTCGGTTCCATCCTTTCAAGTCGGTAAGACCACGTTGTCATTAACAACCACGTATCCAAACAACAACAAATAATATAATATCATCTTGCTACTAACATGACATAAATATCAGTCTGACAGACATCATATTGATGTTTAATAGACATTGACTATTGAAGAATTCACGGCAATTGATCTTATTTTACTTTGTTGGTTCTTGAAATTATCGCAAAAAATACAACTCGTGTTCTTAATACTACCGAAAATTCTGTCAGAAATCTCAAGCTCGATCAAATTGCCTTGATGTCCGCTAGACCGCTAGGACGAGGACTTGTCCTAAAGGACTCGTGGTGTTACCAAGCAATTTGATCTCGTTGATTTTTGACAGACTATCGAAAGTATTGAGAGCACTCGTGGTATTACCTCTGAATGTTATTTTTATCTAGGATACTGAGAGCAAAACTGTCAAATTCTGTCAAATATACATAACTGTAATTGACAATTAACTGTAATCGACAATTATCTGTAATTGACATTTTGCGTTATATTTGATGAACCACTGATAAGATAACGATCAAGATGCAGATCAAAGTGCTCTAAATACATTTTAATGAAGGTGAACGTCAAAAAGTGAAGGGGACAATTTGGAAGGGAAAGTAATTCCCGGTAAGCCCTGTATATTCATACATCGCATCAGTGCGCTAATAATCCAATATCCGAAACAAACAAAGAAACAGCAAAAACCAAACAGACGCCCACTCGAAAATCCGCTCTCTCATCGAGAAACCCCCGACCCCGACAAATGCCATTATGAAAGCTCTCGGTAGTCGAGTGGCAAATATTTACTTGAACCGTCACCGACAAGTAGTCGAAATCAATATTCCCAACGTTCATTATGACTAAATAAGTGTATCACTTTTAATTTGTTATTCGACGAATGACGTTGAAAGGTATCAGGTGGATATTAATATTACCGTTATATACTTTATTTTTCCTTTTAGGAGGTTTTTTGAATATCCAAGTGTAATCTTCGACAAAACTTACATGTATATAAATATAAAATTTAGGAAAAAATCCATGTGAATTTTTTTAATATAAAATAACGTGTAAACGTTTGAGTCTGAAATAAAATAACTAACAATACCAGCCAAACTCAGGAACCAGTCTGAATATATATATATATATATATATATATATATATATATATATATATATATATATATACCGGGTGACCACGGGGTGAGGTACGCCCCCCAATTTTTCTATAGTTTTGAAGATACAGGTTTCAAATTTGGCACGTCGATATATTACTCAAATACGCATATTTTGACTCCATAACCGAAAATTCACCACTTCCGGTTTAACCGGAAGTGACCCCAAACTTTTTTTTTTAAATGACACCCTGTACAATTTTTTTCATTATCAGGAAGAACACGCAATTTGTGATAACACTGTTCTCCAAAATTGAAAATCGGTTGAAAAATGGCGGAGATACAGTTGATTGTTCAATCGAACAAAGTTGGCCATGAACATCAAACTCAAATCATCACATCTGACGAACGGCGTCAGCATTTACGAGAGGAAGGTTCGAGGTAAGATACAGCTGAAAATTGAGCTTCCCATGTAATTGCAGCAACCATATTTCCCATCAATTATCAAACATTTCCTCAAAACGGATTAGTACCCATAAAGAAAGGCTCACAACTGCCATTTCTCAAATAGCAACATACTCTTTTCACATTGTTATGTTGAAAGATGATGAATTATCAGATTACTCGAATGAAAAGATTTGAAGAATTCCGAAAGGAACCAGAAATACAATATACCTGTATCTTCAAAACTATAGAAAAATTGGGGGGCGTACCTCACCTCGTGGTCACCCGGTATATATATATATATATATATATATATATATATATATATATATATATAAGTGAAAATAGAGTATATTTCGTTTTAATTCCGAGAGTTCTAACCTTTGACAGCTGTTTCGTGCTAACGCACTCATCAGAAAGGATTTATGGAGCTCTCGAAATCAAAACGAATCCACTCAAGAATTAATACCGTGAGGCAAGACAGAATATAACTAGTGACTGTAGATGTCATGAATAACTTATATATATATATATATATATATATATATATATATATATATATATATATATATATATATAGAAAGGGTAGTCGTTGCTGACTAGTTAAGAATAAAACTAGTTAATATTGGGGATTGCAGCAAAGTCAAAAGTGTACTCTTTTATAGAGATTATTCCAAGCTTTCGTAAATTTTATTTACATCTTCAGGGAACTACAAAGAATTATTATGTCAATTATACATTTTGATGTTATTAAAATTTTACTTACAACTATAGTGAGGTTAGTTGACATGTTCTTAGTTCTTTGGATAGTGACATTACAGCTTAAAATTGTAAATAATAAGGAAAAAAGACTTTACGAATATAAATAACAGAAAATTTTGAAATTTCAGTCGAAAAACAAAAGACTTGTTGATTGTATCCAAGGGACACAAATCAGTTGTCAATAGAAAAGAAATCTGTAATTTTCAAGTCAATGTTACCAACTGTAATCTTGTACCAACTGTAATCTTGTACCAACTGTAATGTAGTACCAACTGTTGAAATATACGACTGTTGTTTTGTAAGTTAGGAAAAAATTACATTTCCAATTGAGTAGTTATGGAGATATTATTATTCATATGGAGAGTGTGGTCTAACGACAATAAGAAGGAATAAATCTCACTCAAATGATTTATATCAGTTCTTTTATTCATACATTTTTTGTCTTGATATATGAAGGCCATTTCCAAAAAAGTTCTCTTAATCATATGTGTCTCTTTAGCTAATATTTTAGTTGAGTTATAATTTATTCGATGGTCAAATTTGTTTACATGATCAGCAAGAGCACATCTTTCAGGATGAAGTCTACAATCACTTTTATGTGAGGAGATTCTACTTTTCAGGCTTCTAGAAGTCTGGCCAATATAATTTTTATCAGGACTGTGATAAAAATTATATTGGCCAGACTTCTAGAAGCCTGAAAAGTAGAATCTCCTCACATAAAAGTGATTGTAGACTTCATCCTGAAAGATGTGCTCTTGCTGATCATGTAAACAAATTTGACCATCGAATAAATTATAACTCAACTAAAATATTAGCTAAAGAGACACATATGACTAAGAGAACTTTTTTGGAAATGGCCTTCATATATCAAGACAAAAAATGTATGAATAAAAGAACTGATATAAATCATTTGAGTGAGATTTATTCCTTCTTATTGTCGTTAGACCACACTCTCCATATGAATAATAATATCTCCATAACTACTCAATTGGAAATGTAATTTTTTCCTAACTTACAAAACAACAGTCGTATATTTCAACAGTTGGTACTACATTACAGTTGGTACAAGATTACAGTTGGTACAAGATTACAGTTGGTAACATTGACTTGAAAATTACAGATTTCTTTTCTATTGACAACTGATTTGTGTCCCTTGGATACAATCAACAAGTCTTTTGTTTTTCGACTGAAATTTCAAAATTTTCTGTTATTTATATTCGTAAAGTCTTTTTTCCTTATTATTTACAATTTTAAGCTGTAATGTCACTATCCAAAGAACTAAGAACATGTCAACTAACCTCACTATAGTTGTAAGTAAAATTTTAATAACATCAAAATGTATAATTGACATAATAATTCTTTGTAGTTCCCGGAAGATGTAAATAAAATTTACGAAAGCTTGGAATAATCTCTATAAAAGAGTACACTTTTGACTTTGCTGCAATCCCCAATATTAACTAGTTTTATATATATATATATATATATATATATATATTCAATATTATTATAAGGTCACTAGTCATTAGAACTCCTTCAAATCAATTTCTAGTTAATTGGTACCATAAACCGAGCTTCTATGAAAGATACCTGAACTTCCATTCAGAACACCCATTTTCTCAGAAAATCACTATTATTAAGAATTTAAAACAAAGAATCAGGAAGATATGTAGTCCCATTTTTGTTGATAATAACCTACAACTATTAAAATCATACCTACTACCATTGTTTAAATAGAACATAGTCAATGCCTGTGGAAAAGGTATTGGACACAAACGCGAGTGTCATCTAGCGTGATTAGTTACAAACATGAATATTTGACGTCATTTTGATGCAGGTTTCTTCAAAAAACCCTGATTTTAATGCTTTTCCATTGTTTTAATCAAGTTACGACATGACTTGGAGGCCAGATCACTGAAGTTACGACATGACTTGGATGCGAGCTCACTATCGCCATCTACATGTCGCATCCATTTTGATCCAATTATAATCCCATAAGGTTGACTAACTATCTTCTATATAAACAATGCTACTACATAATGATTATCCATAAAAGCTGTTAAACAGGTTAATTTTGTCTAATACTGTTTCAAATCAAACAAATAGCATCCATTCGAAAATACCTTATGTTATACATCTTTCCGAGAAACTAGGTACATGACTGAACCAAGATAATATAAAAATTTCATATAAAAATGATAATACAACAAAAGAAACATTCTTTACAAGGATAAAAACTACCACACCTCTTGAACACAAATCAAATGTCATACATAAAATTCCGTGTAGTGATTGTGAAAAATGTTAACTAGGACAACAAGAATTTAGAAAAGAAAGATAGTCTAAAAAATCCCACATCTCTTGTAGACCATACCCAGAAGAATAATCATAATTTCAACTTTGAGAACACAAAAGTGGTGGGCAATCAAAACTATCTTTCCAAGAGATGATTAGTATCGTGAAATATGATTCTGTCATTTATAGGAAAGATACTGAAAATCTAAACAGCGCCTATCTAAATTTAATCTATCGTGCAAAAGAAATGAAACGTCCCATTTAGGTTTTTATATTCATAATAATAATTACAATTGTTGTAAATTATACCTGAAATACCTTGAGCTTAATAGTATTGTATATATATATATATATATATATAAGTAAGTTATTCATGACATCTACAGTCACTAGTTGAAACTTAATTTGACACGAACCAAGGAATCCAAAAGTAGAGGTTTGTCCACAAATTGACAGGCAGCCAACAATTCGTTGTTCTGACCAACCCAAGGTTCAATCAAGTTTCTAATACGTTATGAGGAACGCAAGCAGAATCTAAGTGAAAATAGAGTATATTTCGTTTTAATTCCGAGAGTTCTAACCTTTGACAGCTGTTTCGTGCTAACGCACTCATCAGAAAGGATTTATGGAGCTCTCGAAATCAAAACGAATCCACTCAAGAATTAATACCGTGAGGCAACACATACTATAACAGTAAGTTATTCATGACATCTACAGTCACTAGTTGAAACTTAATTTGACACGAACCAAGGAATCCAAAAGTAGAGGTTTGTCCACAAATTGACAGGCAGCCAACAATTCGTTGTTCTGACCAACCCAAGGTTCAATCAAGTTTCTAATACGTTATGAGGAACGGAAGCAGAATCTAAGTGAAAATAGAGTATATTTCGTTTTAATTCCGAGAGTTCTAACCTTTGACAGCTGTTTCGTGCTAACGCACTCATCAGAAAGGATTTATGGAGCTCTCGAAATCAAAACGAATCCACTCAAGAATTAATACCGTGAGGCAACACATACTATAACAGTAAGTTATTCATGACATCTACAGTCACTAGTTGAAACTTAATTTGACACGAACCAAGGAATCCAAAAGTAGAGGTTTGTCCACAAATTGACAGGCAGCCAACAATTCGTTGTTCTGACCAACCCAAGGTTCAATCAAGTTTCTAATACGTTATGAGGAACGCAAGCAGAATCTGAGTGAAAATAGAGTATATTTCGTTTTAATTCCGAGAGTTCTAACCTTTGACAGCTGTTTCGTGCTAACGCACTCATCAGAAAGAATTTATGGAGCTCTCGAAATCAAAACGAATCCACTCAAGAATTAATACCGTGAGGCAACACATACTATAACAGTAAGTTATTCATGACATCTACAGTCACTAGTTGAAACTTAATTTGACACGAACCAAGGAATCCAAAAGTAGAGGTTTGTCCACAAATTGACAGGCAGCCAACAATTCGTTGTTCTGACCAACCCAAGGTTCAATCAAGTTTCTAATACGTTATGAGGAACGCAAGCAGAATCTAAGTGAAAATAGAGTATATTTCGTTTTGATTTCGAGAGCTCCATAAATCCTTTCTGATGAGTGCGTTAGCACGAAACAGCTGTCAAAGGTTAGAACTCTCGGAATTAAAACGAAATATACTCTATTTTCACTTAGATTCTGCTTGCGTTCCTCATAACGTATTAGAAACTTGATTGAACCTTGGGTTGGTCAGAACAACGAATTGTTGGCTGCCTGTCAATTTGTGGACAAACCTCTACTTTTGGATTCCTTGGTTCGTGTCAAATTAAGTTTCAACTAGTGACTGTAGATGTCATGAATAACTTACTGTTATAGTATGTGTTGCCTCACGGTATTAATTCTTGAGTGGATTCGTTTTGATTTCGAGAGCTCCATAAATCCTTTCTGATGAGTGCGTTAGCACGAAACAGCTGTCAAAGGTTAGAACTCTCGGAATTAAAACGAAATATACTCTATTTTCACTTATATATATATATATATATATACAAAGCAGGAAATTTTTAGGTATAGCAGCAAGCAAAACGTGTACTCTTTTAACACTATATTTCCGATATTTCAACAGTGAATACTGTCATCTTCAGGGAAGCTACAAGTAACAAGCAAAATTGTACGATTAATGGAAAGAAAACTTTGAAGAAGAACCACTTACTGTGTTGATGAGAATGATTGCTATGGATGTAATATTAAAAATTATAAACAACATGTCATGTAAGTCACATGTGACAAAGATGAACAAATCACATTAAAATACGTCAAACAATAAAAATATTAATATTAAGTCATTGTTATAAAATTTGTTTAAACATTTATTTAAATTATCTCCACACGTGGAGAGATTCAAATGTAACGTAAGAAATTTGGTTAGGATTATTTGACAACAGACAGTTGACATTATTGACATTCGATGTCAGACACTTTTGAAGTGTGACACGAAACCACGAATTGGTCACAATTCAAAATTTCCGGCAATAATTCAAGCACTTGGGAGATTACAAGTGAAAATTGCTATTATCTCGGAATTCTGGCTATTTAGGTATAGGAATATGATATATCAATTCGAAGGGAATTTAGTCATCTTTCAGGATATATCATAATATAGGATGTTCCATTTAAAAAAACGCACTTTCAACTCTTTTCGTATCTAGCAGTAAGATCATGAATTTTGAACGACCCTGTATAACGCAGAACAAACTTCTCTATACAGAATCAATGTACATGATCTTTATGAACTAAACACAAAATTACAACTTCCTAAGAATCCAAATACCGCAGAAATAAACATTCAATTCGAGCTATGTTTTGGATAATAAATATGGAAAATAACCAATATCTCAAAAACCGTTAGAGATAGGTATAGGGCAGTATGAGGCAGAAATAATAAGAAAGGAATGACAAGTTCAAAAATACGGTAATATACAGGGTGACCCGTTTGAAATAACAAAGATGCCGCTACTTTCTGGTATAAGTGGCAACGCTGCATTGCTGGAAATATTTTAGATCGATAGACCAAGAGCAACTACTTGAGAAACCAAATTTTCAGAATGATCCTATGTCCCGTTCTCCGTAAACGTCTAAGGTACCATCGACCGTGACCCACCCTGTATATATATATATATATATATATATATATATATATATATATATATATATATATACAGGCCGTTTCTTTTATCATGTGGTAACATTGCTATATTCTAAACCGTAACAGATACGAAGACGATTAAATGGGAGAAAAGGTAACTATTGTGGAGAACAGTACAATGGTCAAAAAAAATTTACAGGGAGTCTCGCCCTTCCCGAGTTATACAGGGAAAACCAAAAATGCTGTTATTTGTTTTTTACGAATAGAACTGTTATTTCTGAAAATATGAAAAAATTTATAAGGAAAGTTTTAATGTATTTAAATTGTACTATAAAAATGTAACAATGAATCTTTGATTAAACGTTTCGAGTCAACACGGCCACCATCAACATTTTTTTTTCAAATACGGACCTGTCTATTTTAGTACAAATATTGATAAAGCGATAAAATCACAATTCAGTGGTATGTCACACTTGATATTTTTATGACGTTTCATTTAAAATAACTAGCATCCTCAGTGACTACAATTTTTAATTACGGTCCTGTCGTTAGTTCTTTTATAAATTATTTTGATTTCTTCAAAACCTATTCAATTATTGGCATACTTCAGACTTCACCCAATAATTTCGATAAGAAGATACCCCAACACAACGAACATTCGTATTTTTCCTTCTTGGGCATTTTTGTATTACAGAAATCCTTGTTTCAAGGCTGATTTCTTCTGAATCAATTATCATACTGAATATTTCTATAATTCTCAATCCTGGAAGTAACGAAAATATTAGTTTTTGGTCAAAATACGACTACTGTGTGATATGGTACAATTAAAAAGCATCTCACTTCATTTACCATTTTTGAACAAGTAGGCTTTGCTTGGTTTCTATGGCAGGACAAATAAATGAGTTGTTGATACGTGTTAAGAACTGTCAGTCGTTTATACACTCAGTCATATCAAAGATGTATTCAAATGACGAAAGGACTGATATGCTATTTGCTTATGCAAAATCAAATAGAAATCCTCTTTTGGCATAAAATATGTATGGTGAGCTATTCCAAACATTCAAATGTTTAGACGATTAGAAAGAAATTTGAGAGACTGTGGTGCATTTGATAGAAATAAAACTAGAAAATGTGTTGTTACTGGAAGTATGCGGAACCAAATAAATGTTTTAGGTAAGCAAATATTACTTCATAAAGATTAACAAAGTGACGAAAATATTTTTTTTTCAATTTAGGATTGGTCAGTTACAAAAATATTTCTAATCAAGATTGTTCTTTACGAGAAATTGCCCACGAACTAGGGATTTCTGTAAAATCTACCAGAAATATTTTGAAAAAGAACAAATACAAATGCTACAGGATACGCAAAGTTCATCACCTCAATGAAAGGGATTACGGAAGGAGAGTACGATTTGCGATGTGGTTGAGACGTAGAAATAGGGAAGTTGGAAATATTTGTAATAAAATAATATGGACGGACGAATCAAAATTCACCAACAATGGTTGGTTTAACAGAAACATCCATTATAGGTGGAATAATACAAATGAACATTTACATAGAGAAACCAATTTCCAGAAAAGGTTCGGAATAAATGTTTGGTTGGGAATTTTGGGAACAAACATACTAGGTCCTTTCTTTTACGACGAGCATTTGAATAGTAGAATGTATTTACATTTTTTATCCAATGAGTTTGATGGCTACTTAGATGAATTGCCACTGAACATCCGCCGTGGAATACAATATTTTCAACAAGACGGTGCCCCTCCCCATAATGCAGCAATAGTAAGGGAACATTTAGATGCAATATTCCCAAGAAAATGGATTGGAAACAATGGACCAATTGCCTGGCCAGCTCGATCCCCAGACCTGACTCCTTTAGATTTTTTTGTCTGGGGATACATAAAGGATAAAGTTTTTTCGACAACTAGTACAGATATCGACCATCTCAAACAAAAAATAAGAGAAGCATGTAATAGCATTACACCCATCATGCTAGAAAATTGCCACAGAAATTGTATGGACAGACAACGTATGTGCATTCAACATAGAGGTCGGCAATTCGAGCATTTAATGTAGGTTATCATGAAGAATTCATTTTCTGTATTGGTTTTATTTTCACTCAAAAATTCAAAATGAAATAAATTGTTTTCTGTTTGTTTGATTTCTTCTACTCTTAAGTAAGTTTATTTCCGAGGTAAATTGCTATCGTTCGTCTCTGAAACTACAGATATCTTTTATTATAGTGTAAACATAATTTCAATAGATACATTTATTCAAAGCGTCACTGATAATTTGTATATCGGAGAGTTAGGTTTCGTGGAATTCATAAACGACCTAACGACAGGACCGTACTTAAAAATTGTTGTCACTGATGATGTTAGTTATTTTAAATGAAACGTTATAAAAATATCAAGTGTGATTTACCACTGAATTGTGATTTTATCGCTTTATCAATATTTGTACTAAAACAGACAGGTCCGTATTTGAAAAGAAATGTTGATGGTGGCCGTGTTGACACGAAACGTTAAATCAAAGATTCATTGTTACATTTTTATAGTACATTTAGAATACATTAAAACTTTCCTTTTCCATTTTTTTATATTTTCAGAAATAACAATTCTATTCGTAATAAACAAATAACAGCATTTTTAGTTTTCCCTATATAACTCGGGAAGGGCGAGACTCCCTGTAAATTTTTTTTGACCATTGTACTGTTCTCCACAATAGTTACCTTTTCTCCCATTTAATCGTCTTCGTATCTGTTACGGTTTAGAATATAGCAATGTTACCACATGATAAAAGAAACGGCCTGTATATATATATATATATATATATATATATATATATATATATATATATATATATGTTCGGAAAGGTTTCCGCGGTCAGAAATATGTACATTACTAAGTTCATGGGTTGAACCGCGTTGAGAGTATATAACTCGACGTTTCGGCTCCTGCTTTGGAGCCATTTTCAAGAGTGTGACTGCGAGACCTCTATCTGCCTACTCCTCGAGTCGTGGTCTTGAGAGATATCAAGGTCTCAACCTGCCTACTCTTTTGAGATCAAGGAGTAGGCAGGTTGAGACCTTGATATCTCTCAAGACCACGACTCGAGGAGTAGGCAGATAGAGGTCTCGCAGTCACACTCTTGAAAATGGCTCCAAAGCAGGAGCCGAAACGTCGAGTTATATACTCTCAACGCGGTTCAACCCATGAACTTAGTAATGTACATATATATATATATATATATATATATATATATATATATATATATATATATATATATATGATACATGTTGAAAGCGTGAAACATGAAACAATACCCGACCCGTGTTCACTTCAGTAGTCGTTCGAAGTTTGTTTTGCAAGGCTCGGCGATATTTTCCAATTTCGTGGAAACTTTTAGTCAATTTTAGTTGTGTCACAGAATTCCCAAAAATATTTAATTAATACTTTGAAAAATAGCCAAATATCACTTTTCCAAGGCTAGCTCTGATCAGAATGAATGATACCCTGTATATTCAAATGATTCAAGCATTGAGATTTGGGGGTTTTAAGATGTTCTGAAACAGAATCTGGTGTTATTTTTGCGATAAAAAAATGCCTAGTATGTTTTTCCCAATTTTTCACTTTTCATTTGGTCGTAGTTAGCCGTGGAAAATGGATATAGAAAGGTTACGTAAACATAAAGGTAGGTATTTGCGAGTACTACAACTTGAGTCAAAGAAAATTTCGAATTATTTCATGCTCAACGAAATATGAGGGTGTGGCTGCTCAAAGTGGGACACACTGTATATATACATATATATATATATTTATATATATATATATATATATATATATATATATATATATATATATATCGATATATATATATATATATATATATATATATATATATATATATATATATATATATATATATATCGATATATATATATATATATATATGTTCGGAAAGGTTTCCGCGGTCAGAAATATGTACCTTACTAAGTTCATGGGTTGAACCGCGTTGAGAGTTTATAACTCGACGTTTCGGCTCCTGCTTTGGAGCCATTTTCAAGAGTGTGACTGCGAGGCCTCTATCTGCCTACTCCTCGAGTCGTGGTCTTGAGAGATATCAAGGTCTCAACCTGCCTACTCCTTGATCTCAAAAGACGATCCGATGTTGGTTGCACTGTAGTATTTATAGGTGGTTGGCTACCTGGAGGTGGGCGGGTCTTACGGGTCTTACGGAAAAGCAAATATCAAAACCATCTTTACCACAGAACAAAAACTATCACACCTCATCAGACCAACAAAAGACAAAATTCCCAACGAAGACCATGGTATTTACGAAATTCCCTGTTCTATCTGCCCCCACTCTTATATAGGAGAAACTTCGAAACAGATCCATTTTCGATCCTATCAACACTCCCTTTCAGTTAGAAATCGAGACACCAGCTCCGCATTAGCTCTTCATTTCATCCAAACGGGTCACCCCATAGATTTCGAGAAAACGAAAACCATCGCCCCAGTACGTTCAAGAACTTCTCGTTTTATCAGAGAAGCCATCGAAATCGAAAAACGGCCTGATTGCCTGAACATTAAAGATGATAGCCGTAAATTGAACCCCATTTGGAAGCCCCTTCTTCCAACCGTAATTACCAGGCCACGTGAAACTTATCCGCAATCAATTATTATCCCATTAACTCCAACTACACAGCAGGCACCAGCAGACAAGACAAACGAGAAAACCCGTAAGACCCGCCCACCTCCAGGTAGCCAACCACCTATAAATACTACAGTGCAACCAACATCGGATCGTCTTTTGAGATCAAGGAGTAGGCAGGTTGAGACCTTGATATCTCTCAAGACCACGACTCGAGGAGTAGGCAGATAGAGGCCTCGCAGTCACACTCTTGAAAATGGCTCCAAAGCAGGAGCCGAAACGTCGAGTTATAAACTCTCAACGCGGTTCAACCCATGAACTTAGTAAGGTACATATATATATATATATATATATATATATATATATATATATATATATATATATATATATATGTATATATATTCAGACTGGTTACTGAGTTTGGCTCGTATTGTTAGTTATTTTATTTCAGACACAAACGTTTACACGTTATTTTATATTAAAAAATTCACATGGATTCTTTCCTAAATTTCATATTTATATACATGTAAGTTTTGTCGAAGATTACACTTGGATATTCAAAAAACCTCCTAGAAGGAAAAATAAAGTATATAACGGTTATATTAGTTTTGTCCCTAATTTTATATTTTAGAGCCCTGAGGATGGCAAAATATACTGCCAAAATGTTGGCCTTTTTAAAAATACTGGTTTTTCTTTAAGACGACCTAACCCCAACAACCATATTCAATAATAATTAGTGTTAATATTCTTTAAGTTTTTTTCAGCGCTGAAGGCCCGCAAGTTTCTGGAACCTCTCCTGCTCTAAAAAAAACACTCTGACAGAAATTTTCTGATTGAATCATATGCCCCCCTTTTACCCCCAGTCCGACACTGCTCAACTTCCAGAAACATCCCGGCCCGATATCCCGAAATTCGTCCCAAAGTGCGTCCTGCAGCCAGAAAAGGCGTGGCAGCAAAAAAGGGGTTAAGATGAATAACGAGTCACGACGTCGGTCGGAGGCCCTAATGAATAGACGAGATTAGCCTTAAAAAGTTTGCCGGAGACAGCTCGGCCTCTTCAATATTATTAATAATGCCCAATTATTCAGTATATGACCTTCCCGAGGGCCGATTTATCAACTGCTTCGGAATCCGAAAACGAGGCTGCTTTTCGGCTATTAGTTCCTTTCATTATTCACAATCGACGCGTTGGCAAACGAATGAGCCGGGAACGACAGCGGCGTAGCTGGAAAATTTTCGAGAAGGGACACTTCTGAAGCCTACCATTACGTTTTATAATAATAATAATAATAATAATAATAAAGGTCTGTATTATTTTCAAATTATATACATAGATGTTTCTTTAGTAACTAAATAAACATTTCTGAAAACAAAGGGTGAATGAAGTTCATTTTCTACAGAGAGACGATAATGACTTCCCTACGAAAATGTTCTTCCACTTAACCCTAATACAGTGTGTCTAATAATTTCAGAGTGAAACCTTCTAATTGACAAACAGATAATGAGAGAGAAGGGATGATAATAGTTATATTTGTAGTATGGGCAGTGAGGTAGGAGTATCTAGACTTGTGTGTTGAATAACTTGTTTTTATATTCAGACCTGAAGAAAGCTATGCTGTGGTTTTTCAAACTTTCAGGAACGGAGTTATACAAGTGATAAATTTGGTATGTAAAAGATCGCCTGAACATTTCAGTTTTGAATTTAGGAGGGGATAATGATCCTTTAAATCGTAGATTCAAGTTATGTATATCTGTCCTGAAAGATATTTTGTTGTATAAATATGGAGGAATTTTAGATAAAACAATTTTGTGAAATAAAGTGACTGCATGGTGAACTCTTCTATTTTCCATATTCAACCATCCAATCTCGATTAATTTATGTGATATTCTCTGATTATTGTATTATTAGGCCAATCAACAGGGCTGTCAACCTCAAAATTGCTCCGCCGATAATTTTTTTTTATATTGTAGAACAAAGTGTGCACGTTACTTCTGAGAAAAATTATCACCTCGCATTGAAATAAATTTTTGAGGTAATTTCGAAATATCTCAAAAAATTTAATTTAAATCAAAAAAATAACTTGATATTCAGAAAGAGCAGAAATTTTTACAAAAAAAATGTCCCTACCAAAATTTTGAGAAATCGCACGGTAATCTTGAAAAAAATTGTTGAAGTTATGTGCTTTCGCAATGGGGCAGGTGTTGCGCCGGCTCCCGCCAACGTGCATTTTTTCAACCAGCGCGTGAAGTAAAGTTCTATAACTCCTCACATAAATGTTCAATTCGGATAAATCTTACGTCTTTTTGAAGATAAAGATCAAAGCTTTGTATTCTGATATTATTCATATGTATACGCGCAGTTGCCAGCTGCAAAATTGCAATTGAAAATCTTATAATATTAAAGTTCCTGACTTCGTGAAATAATGCTTGTGATTACTGAAATAATGTCTTATCACTTGTAGCAAGTTGAGGAATACTTCATTGTCAAATGGCATAACGTTAAACCGTCCCAAATAATGTTGGTTTTTAATACGAGTGTTTTCAATTCTTCGCATATTTTAGGTTACAAAATCTTGAGGGAGTTTATAAATTCAAATGCTTATAACTCAGAGATAAAAGCACGTATCAACATTAATGAAGAGCAGTTTGCAGAAATAAACCCTGCTCTAATTGAAAATATTCATACAAAGGACCCCGCACTTTTCTTATGTAAAGTGGCGACCGGTCAAATTTTCTGAAAGTTTGGTATGTTGTTATACCCGACTCAGTAACCAAAAGTGTCAATGGGCCCAACCCAATCCGAAGGCTAGTTTTCTAAATACGGGGTGTTAAAGTTGAAAATTGCCCAGATTTTCGGATTTATTTTTTATTTATTTAAAGTTAGATTGGATTTATGTTGCATGCAGACGTTTACTACATGTTCCAGTAATGGAATTAGTGGATACGTATGATTAAAAATATTTATATTCACAAGGTGATTCACGAATGTATGACGGTAGTTTTTTGACAAAATTCACTTTTTCTACTGTGACGTCAGGGAGGCATATTTTTGAAACGTTCTCCCTCTCCCTGTATGAAAAGTAATCATTTCAGACTCAAAATTGTAAACGACTAGGTATTAATTTCATGGAATAACTTATCTGTGACGAAACTGTAGAATTTTGAGTTTTTGCAAAAACCTATTGTGATTTATTCGTGAATAACCCTGTAACAGTAAATATTTTTAGCTGAACCTTTCCATGTACATCTGACTGAAACTCATATTAAACTCATAGACGCAACATAAAATCAATCTGGCTTTTCAATTTGATAGAAAAAACTGATAAAATCAGTAATTTTCCAATTTAATGCCCTGTATCTCGAAAACTGGTCATAGTATCGGATTCAAAATTCATACCTCTGAAGATGGTGTGAAAATCAATATATAGTGAGAAAATAGTTACATTTGACCGAGGAAATTTTTGAATACAGGTTGTTCATATTTTTTGTACTTTTCCCAAAATAAAATACCTTCCTATGAATAAACCACCTTGAATATTTTGGAGATTAGAGACACACATATGTTTGTGGTATTACTTTTCCCAAATATCAATCCATAAATACGGGGTGTAGAATTAATCCTAAAAGAACATAATTTTGTCTAGTGGTTCTCTCTGTGAAACACCCTGTATAAAAAATATGTTCTGTGCAATAATTTCTCGTCAAAATACTATATCGAAGAGAACGTTTCAAAAATATGCCTCCCTGACGTCACAGTAGAAAAAGTGAATTTTGTCAAAAAACTACCGTCATACATTCGTGAATCACCTTGTGAATATAAATATTTTTAATCATACGTATCCACTAATTCCATTACTGGAACATGTAGTAAACGTCTGCATGCAACATAAATCCAATCTAAGTTTAAATAAATAAAAAATAAATCCGAAAATCTGGGCAATTTTCAACTTTAACACCCCGTATTTAGAAAACTAGCCTTCGGATTGGGTTGGGCCCATTGACACTTTTGGTTACTGAGTCGGGTATAACAACATACCAAACTTTCAGAAAATTTGACCGGTCGCCACTTTACATAAGAAAAGTGCGGGGTCCTTTGGTTACTTGTACAAATTTTAAATGCAATCCAGTCAATCTTTTAAGTACTTAAAATAGAGGTTACTCGGCATTTGATCGCATTATTGTTCTATGGAAAGAAAAATAAAATCAGTCCTTGATGTAATATGGGGATTCCAGACCGAGGAAGACAGTGCACCAATGGAAACTGTACAGAAGTGTACCTGCTTTAAACTCATTGAGATTCTAAAACCTGAAAAATATCGGCTTGGGACCTTGTCAACAATGCGGCAGCTAGCACGCCGCTGTTAGTATACAGCGGCGTGGTTCTGTCGGTGCGCAGGGGTCAGCAGTCAACGTTGCTCTACGTAAGCGTCAGATAATATGAAAGTTCCTGTGCAGAAAACACTGGATACTGGGATAATATCGATAGTCGGAGACGAGGAAACATCTCTTAGTGCTTTGTCTCTGTTATTAATTGAAAATGGCGAGTTTATTTTTGAAATATTTGTTTCATGTTCAACTCAGCTCTGTTTCAATATATCGCAATGTCAGATATGACTTACATTTCCAAAATTCCAAATGTCTACCTAGGAATTCAGGAGAAAATGCCAGTTTGTTATTAACATTTTATTGAATGGAACTTGCTTAAAATGCATAAATGCTTATGATTTTATACGCTCATTCAAAAATTTACCTGCAGAATATAAATGTTTGCCTAGTGGACCAAGTTTTTTCTATTCAATGGAAAAAGCCCAGTGTTAATATTGTTTCAGAACTTGGCCACGATGTTACTGAAAATTTTAAAATCTTTAAAGGTAGGAATTTAGGGGAAACTACCAATTTGATATTGAAATTTTTGTGAATCAAACTTGCTCAACAATCCCATAAGTGTACCCGCTTTGATTTTTATTGTGCTATATTACAAAATTCACCCCAATGTTTCCGCGATGCGGGGGATATGCCCCGAATGCGGGGGCGGGAAAATCGTTTCTAATAATTTATACCCATTATTTTTACAAATTTTCGCTCAGTTTCATTACTCAGGACTGACAATTTAACATATTCATAGAAAATACCCAAAAAAAATCACGATTTCGGGAAGGGGTTGATGCCCCGGGAGGGGGTTTAATTGTTGAAAATAATTCGCCCCCATTATTATTACCGATTTTCACTCATATTTATTGCCCAGAGCTGAAATGTCAAGAAAATACCTTCCAGAAAAAAGTTTTTACGATTTTGGGGGGGTTGCATCCCCCCAGGGGGTGATAACTTTATTGCTAATTATTCAACCCTCCGTGACGACCAAATTGTAAAAAAGAAATCAGCGGAGCATTTTAAGTTGAACTTTTATGAGAAAAATTGCTCTGTTTATTGGCCTATATCAATTTTTGTTCAGATGGACTTTTCAAAATTAAATGTTGCATCTTGTATATTTTCTTCAAGAATATCAGTTTTTTTTTAAGTTGTGGTACATGCGTAAACAAGCGAAGTGGTCGTGGTGTTAGAGCGTTTGGCTCCCACCCACGCGGTCCGGGTTCGATCCCCGGTCGCGTGTCACTGAGCTGAAGTGGTTCGGATTCCACTTTTATTTAAACTGTAGGTCCCGGATCTCCCTTGCTCGCACAAGCTCCGCTTTTGAGGGGTTTTCTCCGTAAAAACAAATTTTACAAAAAAAAACTGAAATGCCATTTGGGTGTGCAACATATGGGATTTTTTTTATTGATTTCACAACTAAAATACAAATATTGCCGAAAGTTGGTGAATGTTCGATAATTATATTAGGGGCACTTAGAATGGTTGCAAGTCCAACAGCATTCAGGGTAGGTCAGAAAATATAAAAATTGTACAAGAGTAAAGTACCCTTATCTCATAAAGTTGAGCAAAATGTTATTAGGAAAAGTTGTTTCCAATTAAAAGTTATGCATACATACCAAAACATTGCCCTCTAAGAAATGTTTTTTTGTAGAACATCAATAATTTCCGATTTTTTTTTATATTCACCTTAAACACTTCAATAAAGCAATCACAATCAAATCAATTGTGCATAACTTTTTTTCAAATTGAAGCACATTTGTGAAATTAACTTCAAGTTTGTTGCAACGATATTAATCGCAAATTTTAAATTTCGCCAATGTCATTTTTAATGAGGTAAAACATTAGTAATGATATAAGGCAGATTAAAAAATTCTCATTTGAAGATTTTTATTTTTATTTCAAATGTTTATTATAAAACTGTACTAATTAATCGGCAGATGGCATCACATTCACATTTATCGGCTTATTTTTATTATAACTTAACAATAATTAACAAATCAAAATAAATTAAAACGGAAAATATCCAAAATGTACAAAGAAGTATAATCATGAAAATGATTCTTGAATTTTTTCATTTCCTTCTGTTTATGAAATTGTTATAAGCAAATGCCTTGTTTATGAGATAATTTTTAAAAAAACTTGAAAACAATCTTTGACACAAATTATAAAAAATATAAATTTTATTCTCACACCATTATTCTCCGAATTATAAATAAAAGTAAGTTCATAAAAAAATGTTCCGAAAGTTTTTTTTTTCTAAATAAATGCTATAAATTGAATAAATATTTGGGTAAGAGCTTGAATTTTGTGCCTAATTTGTTCTTTGATCACGAATAAATAAGTCTTGTGTTTTCTCATCGTATCTTGATCAGTTTCTTACTTATAATAACTTCAAACATAAAAACCAGGAGAGAATGATGGAGTTAATTAAGCAGAACAGAATTTTAAAAATTCGATAAAAAATTCATATAAATTATTTTTCACAAAAAACACATTGTTGTTTTTGTTTCTTTATGTAGAAAAACATGAACAATGAAAATTCAAATAAAAACAATTTTTTCAGTTATCAAAGAGCAAGATGAATAATAATAATAAAAGAAATTGTTCCTTGATAATAATTACAGGTGGTAGAAAAAAATTGTTAATTAACAAATCCGTTTTTGAGCAATAAAAAAATTTTTGAGGAACGATTTTTTTAAATCATAATTTGCATCAAAAATTATGTTTCCACAAAAATTTTAATTTATCTTATAAACAACGCTTTTGTTTATCACAATTTTAAAAAATAATGAAAAATAAAAAAAATTAAGAAGCATTTTTGTAGCTTCTTATCAAAAAAATCTGATCAATAATTTTTTTATGAAATTTCCCCTCTTCTTGAAACTATTTTCAAATTTGAAAAATGTCAAATAGTTTTTGAGATATTTGCAAAAATCAAACCCCATTTTGTTTCTTCAGCTAATTGTTAATAACTTTTGTAATTTTTGCAAGCGAATCTTTAAAACATCATCTACACGCTATTCCGAATCATATTTTTCGGATGCGGAGAAAAAAGTTTAGCCCAAAAAACACTTGTTGACTACTTCTAAGAGATAACATGTTTTACAGTACCGGTATATTTTTCTAAGAGTCGATGATATTTATTTAAGTTCACTCCAATTCCTTATCCGCATATCTCCTTATGACAAACGGTAGGTACTCCTGACACTTATAAATTCCCTTTCCAAGATTTCCATCCGTTTTTTTTTTAATCCTCTCCAACTTTTATTCGAGCTCGGCGAAAATAATACCCACGTTTTCTCATATTAATTAGGTGACTTCATGAATTTTAATGCCGACGAAAGTATTTTCTAAATGCTTCGTTGAAATGTAATAAAAAAGGAAATGAAAATATAAACACCGACGAAACGTTCAACGCGAAAATTATTTTATTTGTATTTACCCCGGCACATTTCATGAATATTGAATATTGAAACGATATTTCCGACCGAATACTTCCACAGTTTTAATCGTTTCCAGAAAATTCCTCAGATGAATTAATCGAAACCTGTTGAATATTCAAAGTCCCATGTAATAGATAATTCAGCGTTCGTCAAAAAATCAATATTGAAATTACCGGAAGTTTCTTCCACAAGATTTTATATCAAAGCAGTATTATAATAATCGCTAGGGGATGAGCAACAATATCTTTGATTCTACTCCAAACTCACACCAAAGCAAATATATAGTAAAATAATATAACCACTTCCAAGTTGTGTTGAATTTTTGCCGTGGCCAGCACAGAATATAGTTCCGCTCTGAATCGCACGGATTTAAGCTCAGGGGATAGCCTCCCCAAAAGCTAGAATAATGAGCCTCAGACACGACGCTACTGGTTCCCCCATTTCACCAACACCTGGAAGGGCAGTTGTAGATTTGCTAGTACGGTCACGGCTTCACAAATACGTGGATTTTGTATGAGGGGTTGAAGACGTAAATAATAGTCAGCAAAGTTCTACGAACCACCACCAGAGTATCTAATATTGCTAAAGAAAATTAACTCCAATGTAAATTTAATCAGAAGAATACATACACTCAGTATTGGCAAATGAGGGAAAATATTATGAAACTTCTCAAATAAAATTGTCTAATGAATTGGTTAAATAAAATAGTCGAATAAATTGGTGGCAGCTCGCTCTATAGTGTTATTTAAATGTTTATAAAAACAGGCCTAACCACCATGAACTCCTGCCTTTGTTTCCTAGATCCCTCTCCAAATTTGCAATTTTATTCTTGGTATCCCTAGATACACTTTCAAAACGCACTCCTATAGTGATACACAAAGACAGCCCAAATTAGTATAATATTTATGTTAAAATAAGAAAACTATAAATAGGTACCCAAAATTATATTCAACGTATCATTCACTCATTTCCGCACTCAAGTATATAATGAAACCAATTTTGCAATTGGACCAGCAAAAAAGACAATTTCAGAATCAAAGAATTGAAATCTATACAAATTTTAAAAAGTGAGTCAATTCAATTTAAATATAAAGCAAATATGTAAGCACAATAGTGTCATAATCAAGGACAAGTTCAATTGTACATTCTTTATTGAAATAAGACCGTAATTGTTGAGTTGACTAATTATATTTATTTATAATATTTTGGTTTCAGATGCAGTGAGAAATTCATTTCCATGCATCAAAGATGATGCATTTGAAATAAATGTGATGGCTTGGATTCGCAAAAACACGTTACTTGTAGGGTTAGGTAGTAGATTAAGTTCTCGATATTTAAGCTACACATTCAATCCAATGATTATTTTGTTTCAGTACTTATTTGGTTTTTTGTGATATTATAATTAAAGGTTTCATTATCAAATTTTTGTCTTTTTAACCTCCAAGATTCAAATGGGCTTATGAAAAAACAATTATTCATTGTTTCGAATGAAAATACTGAATCTATATTTAATATGTATCATTTCAGTAGATTTTTTGGGTTTTCCCTGCTTGTTTCTAAAAACTAGAAAATGATTAATCTGATTTCCAATACTGAATGATATTTTCCAAGATATCAAAACTGATCTGTCTCCCATGAAGACTGCATTCATTTTCTATCAATATTAGTAGCAAGTAGAGAAAATCCAAAAATTCTTCAGTAGCGATAACAACACTACTGGAAAGTAATTTGTGAAATCTCACTGTTATGTTATGGAAAGGAATAGACAAGATTGGTGGTAAGTTGCTGCTATATAACAATATTGAATATGTTATTTTCTACTCATTTATATTCTATGTTGCGGTAACCTTGCTGCAATTACTAATTATAAAAGATTACATCCATTTCAGTAGTTGCTGCAACATTGTCATAAGACGTCATTTTTAATATCACATTTCCAATTTTCCTGTACATTATATGCAATGTTGCAGTAAACTAGCTGGAATAATTGATAATGGCATATACCATTTGTAATATTGCTGAACGTCCGTTTCAGTAGTTGCTAAACATTTGCAGTAAGGTAGCAGAAAACTCTGATGTAACATTACCATGAAAGGTTACTGAAATATTGAAGGAATGTTACTTTGCTTAGTGCCCCCCCCCCCTTCCATTTCATTAAATTGTTTATAACTTTTCCAATTTTTGCCGGCGCACCTTCAAATTTTTCAAAAAGTTTTCAAAGGTCATTCCGAGTCGAATGAGCCTTGGATCATAATTTTCGGTGTCCTTGAAGAGAAATTCACCAAAATAGTTCTTTTAGACTAGATTAGACTTTTAGATTAGATTATATTAGTTTTTCAGATTGTTTACCAGCAATTTCATTTATTCGTTCCCACAACTTTTACTCATCATATCCGTTCATTTTGACATATTTTATTATTATTGTCCACTTTTTTCTGTTCGGTTCGTTTCTGTATAAAAACTTTCCTTTTATCGTATGTTCCCTAAAGAGCCCCCCTTCCTAAACCGATGCGTTTGCGAAGAAACATTCGCAGGAAAAATCCACCGACGACCTTTCCTCCAGCTCTCGCTAAGCCTACGTCATAAAAAATTGATTCAAATCCGATCGAGCAGGCCGCCCATCCTTCCGATCGAAAACGAAGCCGCATTCGCCCCGATCTCTAACCTAAAAATCGGCATCAGGAAAATCCCCGAAAAGTCGTCGCGTCTGCCGCTCCCGCGCACTATCTCGGCGACCCGAACTATTCCTGGAGCGGATATGTGGGCCAACCGGGATGAATCCGAACCATTAAATGATCCCGCGCCAGCAGGAGCGTGACGTCGACCGTTGCCGGGGCAACGCGCGCAGCGCGCGTGACGTCAGCGGCCGAAGGCGATGGGCGTCGCCGCCGCCGCCGTTGTGCACGTCGGCGGAGAAGCGACAACGGCGCAAAGAGGGTTTACGTAAACTAACTAGTAACGTGCAGAAACCGGAGGAGAGCCGGTCATAACCCACATTCGTAATAAAGTGTTGGAGAGACTCGAATTGGGGTAATGTAGTTAAATAAGTTAGGTAATGTATGATGTAGGGGTCGACGCAGACGTTGGGGTGGCAACTGGGGATGTATTAATTATCATATTTAAAATAGTTCACTTCCAGCAAACGGCAAGCAACCCTCAAAAGTCTTCAGGAGCTAGACTTGTGTGAGCTGAAGATGACCTCTAACCAAGCACGCTTGGGAATTTTACTGAAACTGTCTGTCTAAATATGTCAACCCACACAACAGTGGACGTCTCAAAGACGTTCAATTTATGTCCATATAATGCCTGAACGTCCGGAGTCATAAAATGGATGTCTTAAAGACGTCAGTTTACGGATGTCTTAGAGACGTACATGAATGGACGCCTTTAAAACGTCCCGTATTGATCCAGAATCTTGATTTATTGTTCCCAATAAGTTATTCTAAAAGGGGCAGTAACGTTCAGCGAAAAATATATCCTAAAAACCTAACATAAGTAAGCAGCAAGCTCCATATAAAATTGTAATTCAATCATTTTTGACACGACACAAAAGGATGTGTTTCGTATACAAGGAGACTAAACATTATTTAACAGGAGAGTGTAATTCCCATAAGACAATGGGGACACTGATAGAAAGAGATGAAAGAACATTTGTGACGAAATGTGACGTAGTTGGACGTGTCATGGCCGCCGTTCTCTATAGACAGTGACGGACTAGCTCTTGGTTACTGTTGACAGTTTTTTTGCTTGGTTCGAGTTCGACTCTGTACTCACATCCAAGTACGTCACTATGACGCGTTGATGCTACAAGATTCTGATTGGCTAGAGCTTATTAAACCCTCCTTGTTAATTTAGTCTCTTTGTTCCGTATATCCATAAAACACGAACCGGAGTGTAGCTGTCAGTAAGTTTGTTAACGGAACACATCCAAAGTTGGCAAAATGTCATACGTCAATAGATCATCTGCGGCACGTGACAAAGTGGGCGTGTCTTCTTTGCTTGGAGGTTAACCATTCAAACTGCAATTTAAATGGGTGAAATGTGTTTCAACAGCTTTTTCTAAGTTTTAATGTAGTATTTTCATTAAAAATTCAAAGGAATTCACTTGAATCAGAATTATAAGATCTTGGAGAATGTCCATGATCAAAAGTAATTGGAAATAAAACCAAATAAATGAATAAGGGGATTTGTAATCCAATACCTACATGTGAAGTACCTGGAATTGTACCTAACTATATCAAAGGAATAATTATGTGGCTTGATCACGTTTCAATTATATCTTTGAAATTAGATTCATGAACAGAGTAAGATTTCACATAATTACCATTCTAATAATGAATATGGATTATATAATCCAGACTTCCGCATTGACCTGTACACTATGTATATTCGTGGCAAGTCTCTAAGAGAAAACAACTGCTGCCCCCACGACCGTTGAATTATATCTGTTAAATTCTTGACAAAGTTTTCTACAGTGATCTTCATCATCATCCATTTTAAATTTGTGCTGATGTAGTTAAATTGTATCATTAGAGTCTGTTGATCCTTGCATTTCTTCTTTTCTTGGCTAGATCATTTTGTTTTTTATGATTGCCATATACCCTGACGGAATCCTATAAAATACTAATTTATCTCAGTCCATAATTCACTACCATATATAGAAATTAGGGATTGTATAACGAAATCAAAATCTTTAAGTTGAACCAAAATACACGTAAAACATACAACTGCCATCAATCTTTATCCTCCAAAAGCAACTGTCCTTGAAGATTGTGACGACAGCCGCAGATGGTCTATAGACCTATTAGCCACGCTTCCAATTATGGTTGGTGTAAGCATTGTTTATATAGAAGATAGTTAGTCAACCTTATTATGGGATTATAATTGGATCAAAATGGATGCGACATGTAGATGGCGATAGTGAGCTCGCATCCAAGTCATGTCGTAACTTTATTGAAACAATGGGAAAGCATTAAAATCAGGGTTTTTTGAAGAAACCTGCATTAAAATGACGTCAAATATTCAAATTTGTAACTAATCACGCTAGATGACACTCGCGTTTGTGTCCAATACCTTTTCTACGGGCATTGACTATGTTCTATTTAAACAATGGTGTAAGCCAGGTTCTATTATCCAACCAATGCGTTTGCTTGGCATTTTACGTGTGATAGTTTTTTGGTGGTGATTTTAAAATAACATTAGAAAGTAACAACTTTTGTGGCTATCTCAATAACGATAAAGAGTTTTTGGAACGTAGAATTAAGATTACGTTAAAGTCCGTTAAAAAATGAAACATAAACCATCATTGTTGAAGTTAGCAAGTGGTGTAAACTGGGTCATTTTGTTAACAATTTTTTTTCAATATTGATGTCATAAAAAACGCCTCATCGCTAACGAGAATTTTCGAATATAAACCAACTCGAGACGAAGAACAGATTATACCAAGTCTCAACGGTTGGGTGATATATTTTTTTTTCCCAATGCCCATAATAATGAGTAGGTGGAATAATCGACCCAACCTTATATATTGCCAGTCACATTGTCGAGCAGTGTATCAGCATAAATGGATATTTATTTTGACATTTGCGGCACTTGCGCACAACTTTGCTCGAGACTGGCGGCCTGGCGGGCTTTGAAATTTATCAAAACAAGTGTTTTCATTCTAACCTAACTTGTCACTTTGAAAGATTTCGACTTTTTAAATGTTTGTTTTCAAATTAACGAGTGTAGAGTCCGACAAAACATGACACAAAGACTGAAAAGTTGCTCGAACAGCATAAATCTCGAAACGATAGCTTGCGAACGGTACATGGCAAGGCTTTTGAACAGAGAAAAATCCAACACTCCCCAATCTGCAAACCAAAAAGGACGAGAACGGTCGAGAAAACTAGCCCCAGTGAATCAGAACCAACTGACGAAAAACAGGCCGAATGTCAAACAGCAAAATTTGCCGTCTCCCAATACAAACCAAAGCCCTACAAGACCCAGTGCCCAATACCCAGATGATTCCGCTCTTGTAGAAGTTACTGTTAAAACAACCAACCCCCGACAGAGGTCAAGATCAACAACGGTGGACAGAGAACCGTGGGGCCAACTCCTAAAACAACAAAAGACTGGCGAGAAAGTTTCTATATTTGGCAATTTTGATCCCTTACGAACTTTACATTTTCTAGCCAAGGAGTTGCAGTTTCAGCTCCAGGCTGTTTTACCAGGTGAGAAATTGTTCGAAGAAGATTATACTGAATTGAAGTTGAACTAAAATCCTTATATAATTCTGCAGACGATAGTAACTTGCAACAAGTGGTGGCCGATATGCAGTATGCTTTGAAGAGGGTGCCTCCTGAAGTAGCATCATCAGTTCATCTACAGCAGGCGATAGATTTGATTCCAAAACGAAGTAGTTCAAAGTCCTTGGGTGAGAAACCGGTAAGAAAAAATTTATATCAATATTTTAAATCCCTATTGAAATGTTTATCATTTATTGAAATGTGATTGTGTGGGCAATGTAATAATTAGATTTTCAGGTTAGTCACTATCAATATTATATTTTATTCAGAATGTAGAAGATTTGAGTTACCGTTTCACAATGTAAGAAGAGGGAGGGAAAAGTTGAAAATTTTTGAGTTACAAATGTTTTCTAGCAATCATATCTAATGCCATCCAGTATTCTAACTGCTTTGTGTTGGTGGCGAATAACTCAATCTGTTGCCCCCAGACATTAAAATTTATTTTTATTGATGGCTTTTGAAATTTCATTCATGTGCTAATCCCATTTTCATTTGCTGTCAATATGAATTCCAAGAAATTTCGCACTAGTTTGCGGATTTGAGTAATTTCCATATTTTCTGTTTTCAGAATTTTTATTCAGCTGGAATCTGTTGGCATTGAGTCACTTTTCACTCTTTGTTCTTGCCTCTGAATATAATGACAGGAAGGACCCCATCAAGAGTTTCATCATTTGTTTGGATTTTGCATATATAATTCAATCTCCCTTGCTCGCACAAGCTCTGCTTTTGAGGGGTTTTCTCCGAAAACCTGGGAGTTTCGTAAAAACAAATTTTACAAATTTTTTTACAAATTTCGCCATGTGATAGATCATGAATAAGAGAGGTCTAAAATCGATCCCTGCATTACACCAACTGTGATTTTTTCTTTGTTGATACGTTTTTCCCCACTCTTACAGTTTGAAAATGATTTTCCAAATAAGAATTAATCAACTTTACACTGTTTTCAGAGAAATGGGACAATTTTTTTCAGGAGAATTTATTGTGACAGACAAATGCTTTACTCAGATCGCAATATGTTACATCTGTCAGAATCAGAATAAAAAATATACCATGTGTATTTGATCAAAACAGAATAAAATTTTAATATTAAAGACAATCAAAATTTGAATTACATCACATACCTACATATTCGTAACACACATGAATATGCAAATACAAAGAGATTAAAAAGTAGGAGGTGAAGTTTTTCAAAATTGTAGAAACTGTTCAATTGTATAAAATGCATTTTTGGTTAGAAATTTTTTGAATTTAGTCTCAAATGACTCATTACAATGTTTATCACAATTGTACATAAGTTTGACTTCAATATACAATTTTGTTCTCATATAATTAGATAAATTTTTGCATATTTTTAATCGGGAATAAATTCAAATTGTTTTTCCCGTTGATCAGCTGTCAACCTCTTACGAATGGCAGCCCTCAAAAGGCTAAACTTGTAACTTGTAAAACTGACTGTATACTCTAATTTTCCAAAGTTTGTAAGTTCAATAAACTATTACTGTTTTGTCAACTTGGAATAAGAAATATACAGTATAAATATTTTTTGCTATTTTGCAAGTCCCTAATTCCTTAAGGTTTGTGATCTGAATAGAATTGAAATCATTGGTGTCTTATTAGTTTTCAGTATTTACTATTTTTGCCATATGTTGCTATAGGTGCCTATGTTAAGCCGATTTTAAGAAACATCAAAGTGTGTTACTTACTCAATTAGTTTTGAAACATACCAAATATTGGTTTCATTCAAATATACTTTCAATCAACCTAACGCAAAATTCGAATGATTTTTAAATGATATCTTGGAAATATACCATGCACGTTCTAAAATATCTGGGAATTCTTTAATATTCATTAAAATTTGAAAAACATTGAAGTTCCAAGGCAAATAAGATTTTCTAGTTGCTTTGCTATAAAATGGTATCAAGTATTACAGTATTCAGTTTTCAAGCTTCTATCAATGTCAGTATATGAAATTTTGGGAAGCTTGCAGTTAGTAAACATAAATAAAACACCCAAAGAATTGAAAAAATTGTTGCATGTTAATGATTTCCACTACTCAATTTTATCTATAAAATCACCTAACCACAGAAGGAAATTCATTTCTCTGTAAATATCCATTCTGTGATCCTATTTATACACATTCAACTCCATTGCATAGTTAATTTCAGTTCACTTTCACTTTGGCATGTAGTGGATTTTCAAGTACCTAATAAGTCAATTCAATTTAGATTTTTAAAATTGTGCTATAATAAATGCTGAGCAAGATTAATGGTTAATAATAATAATAATAACTCGTCTTTATTCATCAGATGCAGGAACAAATAAAAAAAATATATAAAAACATATAAATAAATATATAAAATGATAATATGAAATTACCTTAATACCTAATCTGCAAATATGAAAGGCGGAGTATCAGCAGAATGCTGTTTTTCAGCTCAACCCGAAATGAAATATTGTCTTGGAAATAATAGTTTCCAAACAATTGACATACTTTCTCATATTTTTTTTTTAATTTACAAGGAAAAACTGACAATTTCTACGTGTGAAAAAGTCACTCAAACCCCACCATGTGTGCCAGAGGATAATGAAAAATTACATAGAATCATGGAGGAAAGCACTGTTAAATTAGAAGCCAGTTGTAGGCAGATGGAAAGGCTCTGTACTGATCTAAAGAACGAAAAAGAAAATTTAGAAAAACAGCTGCTTGCAGAAAGGAATAACGTCGTATTTTATAAGAAGAGAATTGATGATTTGGAACTGGAAAATGTGAGTTTTAGTTAATTCTAATTATTAGCATAACTTTTTTTGTTAGTCACAGAAAAATGTTCAGCTGTTCAACAAATTGAAAAGAATCACAAAGATAATTTATTTCGAATGATTTTCAACCAATCGGATAGTTCCGATAGTTCAATTCAAGGATAATACATACATGATGGTTTAAAAATAGCATCTATTCTAATTGTCATTTGACTTTTTCCAGAACGAACTCTTGACTCCTCGCCTAAAAATTCTAGAAGAAGAAAAACGGAAGTTGGAATCCGAGCAACGAAAATCCGAGTCTGAGCAACGCAAAATGGAATGCAATGTTCGCAAAATGGAGTCTGAACTGAGCATGCTGAGAGCCAAGCACGAAACCCAATCTACCAAAACAGTGGACCACCTCAAATCGCAAATAGTTGACCTCAAATGTGAGAAAAATACCATCGAACAAGAATGCAGCAAACTGAGGCATCAGGTAGCCTTATCTGCATTAGAAAAGGAAAAGTATGTCACAGTTCTGGCGCTTAGAGACAAACAAATCAACGAAATCAGGACGGAGATGACTCAGCTGCAAGAAGTTGTCAATGAACAGTTGATGGAGCTACATAATGGTGCTTTCCAAAGTATGCCAAGTAAAAACGAGAATAATTTTGAAGGTGCGTCAATGTTTCTTCTATTTTGCATACTAATAGTTTCGATTCTAGTACCATCATTAAATACTGGTGGTCCTAAGTCTGGCAGGGTATTATTATAAAATGTAAATGGCGTGTATTTAATTTTTTGAGGAGGCTATGATAAAACCAATTTTTAATCTTTTTTCTCTATATAATATCACTATATCATCTGCTAAACTATGAATTTCACCTATGGTATTAATTTTATAAAGGTCCTTGATATAGATAGTAAATTGACATGGCCCCAAAACGGTCCCCTGTGGCACACCAAATCGAATGATTTTTTATTCACTCCTAGTTTCATCAACTCAACAAATTGAGTTCTGTTTTCTAAGTAATTTTTGAGAACTAACAGATAGCTTCCTGGGTCCCATAATTTTTTTCTAAATCATTGTTTCCTGATATCAGGTGATTCTTTTCTTAAATAAAAATACATTCTAAATTTCAAAATTTTCTTTAAAATGTTTGTTAAACTTAATATTAGTGAAATAGTCCTGTAATTTTTAACTTCCAATTCATCACCACATTCATATAGGTTTGATAATGCCTAAGTACTTTGAAAAGTTTTGGAATTTGACCCAAATTAATGATGAAATTTATCAGATGTGTTGATGGTTCTGAAATAATTTTACCTAAAATATTGAAATTTCAATACCAGTTTTTTTCAATTTCAACTATTTTAGTATTTGTTATATTCCAATCAGGTTTGTCCAGATAAAATGTTTTCAATGTTCTGGGTGTTGAAATATGGGTGTCTTTTTAGATGGAATAATTTTTTTTTCACTTTTATTTATCATCCAACTAATGAGCGTTTTTGTAAATGATGAATAATCTATTATAGGCCACCCTTCAAACATTCTTGGAACAGGAAACAACAAAGAAAATATCGGAGATATTGGAGACAACACTATATCTACTATCTACACTAACGAAGATCCCCAACAGCAATTATATTTTGGCAAAAATCACAACTCTTTCAGAGATCTGCCCTCTGGTGATCTAGATACTTCTATGTTGCAAGAAATGCCAGAGGAATATTTTACCGGTCGTCCGACAAAGGTAAACACTTTTTTTTAGTAGTAAGGATACAAAATTAAAAACATTAGGAAACTCACAAGAGTGTCCTGAAGTTTTCAATTTTTTATGTTTCTGGGTTCAGAGGTTATATGATTATATATTTTTTTACTTTCGTCAAAAATTCTTTCTACCAGGTCGACTTTTGAATAGGAAAATCAATTTTATTTGTTTGATTTTGAGTATCCATTGAATTTATTTTGTATATCAGACAAACATATCAAAAACTTCATCGAGTTACCTAATATATTATGAGTGTTTAGAAAGATAACTGCCTTTTTAAAACAAAATTTTCTATTAATTTTGATAGGGTCTAAAGTTCTTCTGAATCAATACCTTCGAAATGTTGGATACCAAGAGCTGTTTTGATCCATGGGGTAAATTCTTTAGGATCAAAGGTTTTACTTATAGAACAAATAAAAACTACAAAAATTTTAATTGCATTTATCGAGATTCTACTGTTGAAATGATGTTCATAAAAATATAACAAACTTTTTATGAATTATTTGTATTATATAAAATTTTATCTGTCAAACAATTATTTTTTAAAGCATTGACAGTTTAAATAAGAAAAAAATTTCAAATTGATCGTATACAACATAAATATGAAACAAAGAATAAAATGGATGGTTGGATATCAACTGAAAAGTTCTCTACAACTTTGATGCAACAACATGCCATTTATATAGGAAAAAAGATTTATAATAATTGGCCAGTTTCTTTAAAAAAAGCTAGTTTTTGGGGATTTAAAAATAAAATCAAATTCTGGTTGATTGAGAATTCTGAAAAATTGGAAAATTATTTGCATGTAAAATAATTTCGAATTTTGATGTTTTAATTAGTACCAACATAGTTTTTGTTATTGTTTTTATTCATACAAAATGTGACCAATCTTATTTAATCATACATTCAAGTTCATCTTGCTATTTTTTTTTCTTTCTTTATACAGTGACCGCCAAAAAGTATGTACCATATGGGAAAAAATTTTTATTATTGGAGTATTGGAAAAAATATTCTGGGGAAAAGTTTGTGCATGTCCGATAACCTAAAAATCGATTTTGACACATGTCACGTGATCGCTAGAATGGCGGCAAAATGAAAAAAATTGCAATGCAAAGGCAAAAAAAGGGATAAGATGGCATGATATCAAAAAAAGTTATTTGAAAAAGTCACTTAGAATTCAATTTTATACACATAAACGAAGTTTCAAGAGATAATTCAAAAAAATTGAAAATAGCAATTTTTTAAAATATTTTCCCATCTATTTAAAAATAGTATTTTTTTTTCTTATGAATAGCTTGACTGAAACATTTGCATTTTAATGATAATGACAAAACTTTCTCATTTTCTCCACACCAGAGGGCACTAAATTAAAAAAATTGGTTTTTGCCAGAACCCTCACTGTTACATTGGTTCTTATCTAAGAGTTATATCAGAATTCCAAGACTATTGTGTTGATATGGCAATCTAAAAGCACCATGTTTCCTGATTTTAATCAAGTTTCAATAATAATGCTGTATGAGCGTTTTACTTTGCACATACACTTTAAGAATCTTTAATTTGACGCACTATTTTCAAGTTTATGTGCGAAGTGAAACGCTCATGCACGATTATCATCGGAACTTGATTATAATCTGGAAATTACCATGTTTTTGGAGTGTCATGACATCACAATGGTCGTGGAAATCGGATATAACTGTTAGATACGAACCGATGTAACAGCAAGGGTTCTGACAAATTCCCATTTTTTCAATTTAGTGCCCTCTGGTGTGGAGAAAATGAGAAAGTTTTGTCATTATCATTAAAATGCAAATGTTTCAGTATAGTCAAGCTATTCATAAGAAAAAAAAATAATATTTTTAAATAGATGGGAAAATATTTTTAAAAAATTGCTATTTTCAATTTTTTTTAATTATCTCTTGAAACTTCGTTTATGTGTATAAAATTGAATTCTAAGTGACTTTTTCAAATAACTTTTTTTGATATCTTGCCATCTTACCCCTTTTTTGCCTTTGCATTACAATTTTTTTCATTTTGCCGCCATTCTAGCGATCACATGACATGTGTCAAAATCGATTTTTAGGTTATCGAACATGCACAAACTTTTCCCCAGAATATTTTTTCCAATACTCCAATAATAAAAATTTTTCCCATATGGTACATACTTTTTGGCGGTCACTGTATGTATATATTATGGATATTTATCATGTGTATTTTGATGTGGATTATTTCATAATTAATTTTACATGATCATGGACAAGTTTTTCACTTATTTGATCATGTTTTCATGAGAAATTTATTTCTTTATATTGTAGATCGATATTGTATTATTAACAATGAATAAATAATAAATAAGTAAATAAACTGATAGTCTATTTGAATTTGTTTACTTTATTTTATCATCAACGAACTTCAAACTTCCTTATACCAGCACTTTTTCTGACTGGAAGTTATTTCTACAATAAATAAAATAAGTAAATAAATTGAAATATATTTCGATGGCTTACAGTGCAAACCGGCTAACTCCACTCAGAGCTGTGCCAAGCACTGACAAAAGTACTAAGCACTCTTGAAAAGTGCTCGGGAGTCTCGAACCTAAGCACTTTTTTTCATGAAGTACTCGCGACTTTTTGTCAGTGCTCGGCATAGCTCTGCCGGTTTGCACTCTAAGCCATCGCATAGATTTGTGATTTACAATACCTTATCTCCTTAATACTAGCCGAGAAATCTTGCTTTCTACAAAATCAAATCGCAGGAAAATGGCCTATGTAATATTTCTTTATAAAATTCTCAATAATTTGAATGACGGTTTTATTCATATTAGCAGCAACATATCGTTCAATATATACAATTTTGTTCCTAGAAGACCTCTATTGTTTTTCATAGATGATTTTCTTGAAGTCGATATATTTCACTTATCCTTACCATGTGTACGAAAAATTTGTTTAACTAAGCGAAGATGATTTTCTTGTTGATACAGATAATTAGTAATTGTTAATACCTCAATGGTTCAATTTCATACTTCATTCTTTTTTTTTATTATTCAATTTTTTCTATTTGCGATGTTAGCATTAGTATGTAAGAAGTGAAACTCTATTACTGGAAATTAGTAATAATTTCTGGGTTTCCGAAATAGATAAATAAATAAAATAAAGTGAGAAATAATGTACTGTCTGTTTTCTAGGATAAAAAAACCATACATAGCCACGCTGATATCGCGCCCCTCCTAGACAAGCTGGATTCCCACGCTAGCATAAGGAGTTTGTTCAACGATGTCAAAAAGACCGCTTACGCGGTTGCAAATGGCCCTTCCAGAGGGCAGAGTCGGTATAATATGGTCGAAAGTAGGGACTAGGGCTGTGTTAGATTGTGATAAGTGTGTATCATGGGAATTAATGTGTAAAATAATGTACATTTATTTTGTATTTTTGTAAAAAATTTATTGACTGAATAAATTATTTATGGATATTTTATATGATGTTTTATTGTAAATAGTTTGTGCATGACTTCCGTGGATGTCACTAGCATCAGTAAAAGTAAATTATCAGACTACTATTGATGGTCGTGTTCAAATTGAAAATGATCTTGGTTGTTTTAACCACTGTTCCAATTTCCTTTCTTAAAATTAAACCAAATAGAAGTTGGAATGTAGCTATTATTTCAATCATCATCTCATCAGTTGTTGCAAGATGCAAAGTTTATCTAAAATATATCTATCTATCTATCTATATATAAGGATCAGTCCTGGGTCCCATATTATTTTTACTATATGAAGAGCACACGGGAAAAACGATGAAAGTCCATTTTTTGCCAAATTCATTTCAATGCCATAATATTATTCCTTTTAAAAAGCTGCATCTTCTGGTACCGTAATAAACGGGAATATCGATAACAGTCACGTAGAAAAATGCAAGAAAACAATACTCACACTCGGGAAAAACGATGAAAGTCCATCCGTAATTTCAGTCCTTAGAAACACAACGGACTCGGTGACTGCTTAGTTCTAAATCAGTAGTTGTTGTTGCATCCACGTGGTATTTTGAGGTTAGATTCACATCGTGTGAATATTATTTATTAAATTAGTGTCGTCAGTAATTTTGTTTGAGCTATGGAAGAAAAAACAAAAAAACGTAAAAGTATGTGAGCATATTTCATCGTTTGAAGGCAGATCTAGCCATTATATAGCATGGTTAAGAGTAACAAAACATACTTTTCTGAAGAACTTAGTGTTTATAAAATGTACGACTTATTCAAAATTAAGCACCCAGAAACCAAAATATCATACAACCGCTACAGAGAAATTTTTAATGAAAAATTTAACATTAGTTTCGGTTATCCACGCTCAGATACTTGCTCTCAATGTGATGAAATAACTGTGAAGGTGAAAAATCTAGAATCAAAGTTGTCCAAAGCAAACGATAATGATAAAAAAGTTATTTTGAGTGATCTGAAGAAACTTGAAACAGAAAAAAAAGTACACATTGCCAGAGCTACTGCATTTTATGACAGAAAAAAGGCATCCAAAAGATCCTCAACACAACATGCAGACTTGAAATCAATTTGTATGGATTACTCAAAAAATTTGCCTATTCTTAATATTTCAACCAATGATGTCTATTATAGCCGTCAATTATCATTGTATTTGTTCAATTTGCATGTCCTCTCTGATCAGCAAAGTGTTTTTTATGCATACAGTGAAATAATAGGGAAAAAAGGAAGTGACAACGTCTGTTCCCTTCTACATCATTACATGTACAACTACTTACATGCCAATATTAAACGCCTTCAGATATTCTGTGATTCTTGCAGAGGGCAGAACAGTAATTACACAGTTTTTCGATTTTTGCATCATGTCATACACTATGAGAGAAGGTTAGAAGAGATTCAGATAACGTTCCCCATACGTGGCCACTCATACATGGAGTGTGACAAAGATTTTGGTTTGGTTAACCAGAAATCAAAAACAGAAACTCCGTCCGACTGGATTGATGTATTACGATCATCTAGGGTAAAACCTGCCCCGTTTGACGTGGAAGACACAAATCAAGACTATTTTCGTTCTTGGGGGACACACCTAGAGCCGCTCTACAAAAAGAAAAAATGTCCTTTTCCTTCCAGGCCTATAAAGGAATTAAAAGTATCTGTTGACCATCCTAGACTAGTATATTATCGCGTTTCATACAATGGTGCATGGGAATCAGCTGATATTGTTGGAAAGCCTTTCACATCCAACCAAAGTGGCGAATTTAAGCTACCGGAAAAGCTGTATAAAAGTACGTTATTTTTATAGTTAAACCAAGTTTGTATAAATATTTTTATTTCCCTAGACTTACTGCCGTTGTCTAAATAAAAATATGGAGATATCAGGAAGTTATCAAAATATTGTAGCGAGCAGTCACAGAAGTTCCTCTTGAATTTACCCCATAAATAGTGTATTTTGAGCATGCAGAGATGAAAAATTCAGACTTCTAGATTTATTAATCAGGGTATGTGATGTCTAAAAAAATTAAATTAAAATAATGTATTAATTTTTGCATCACTTTTAGGTTTGGTACCTTGTGTATGGCAAAATTTGACACTACAAAGTTCTTCATTTACCGCCTAAACAAGAATATTTTTCATAGGTTGAGTTAGGATAAGGTTGCCAGAATATTATTATTATAAGAACTGCCAATAAATTTCTTACAAAAATTGGACTTTCATCATTTTTCCCAGACATAATATGTAATCATAATGTATTTCGAGGGATATCTTCGGATTGACAGGTCTGATAACCGAAAAACGCATTAACATAAATAGGATAGCATATACGGAGGGGCTGTTTTTTTCACTTGATAAAAATACATAACCGACTTGCTAATAACTCGAATTTTAATTAAAAAACGCTCTCTTGAAGATTTATTGTTTTTGGACATTAATCGTTTTTCCCGTGTGCTCTTCATATGTCAATGACCTTACAAATTTAAGCATCTCCGGACATTTCACCCTATTTGCGGATGACACAACAATATTATGGAATAGCAAAACTACGATTGAATTACATAACACCATAACAGGTGATATGAAAAAAATTAAGGATTGGTGCAACGCAAATCTATTAACACTCAACACAACAAAAACAAACATTCAAATGTAGTCTTGATGACCTCCTGTTTAATGATAACACAACCATTGAAAATAAGGCTACTACAAAATTTTTGGGGTTCTACGACAAAAACTGAAATTTGACTCGCATATAAAACAACTAAAAAGTAAAATCTCCTCGGGCTGCTATGCAGTGAGAGTAACCTCAATAAATTTGGGAATAAAAACTGCCAAGACGGTCTATTATGCTCTCATACAATCTCATTTACGATATGGAATTCCATTCTGGGGAGCCTGCAACTCAACAGCACTGCAGACTGTTTTGGTCCTGCAGAAACGGGCTATCAGATATTTATGTAAGCTGAAACCTCGTGAGTCATGCAAACTCAAATTTGCCGAAGAAAGAATTCTGACAGTAATATCATTGTTTATTTTGGAATCAGTATGCCTCATAAACAAAAATATATCCATGTTTCAAGCTCCCACCAATCCATACGACACACGTAATAATGGGTTAAAATTACCACTTCCCACAACAAACCTAATTAGGGATTCTCTATTATAATGGGGTCAAGATGTATAATCACTTGCCTCAACATATCAAGATGGTTAACAGGTATACAAAAAACTTCAGGAAAATAGTTAACACATTTTTAGCAGATAGGCCCTATTATAATTTGCAAGAGTACTTCAATGACAAATTTACATGAGCTATACGAGTAACTACTGGTAAGAGTGTAATTATGTTTATTACTTGTCTACTTCTATGACTAAATTTTTTTATTTTAAGATTATTTGACAATTTATTAAAGATAAAGCTCATTTATTTTCATGTTACTTCGTTTTTTGTATAACTTAATTATTTTAAATTGTGACTGTTTATAATATGTTTTTATGTTATATACGTTTTATTTACATGTTTTATGACTACGATTGATTACTAACTCGATCGTGACTCTATATACATTTTATTTTTGGTTACATTGTTATATATATCTACCTTCGCTTTGTCAACAAAAATTATTTTTTCCGACAATAAAGCATATTTTGATTTGATTGATTTAATTTGATTTGATTTGAATAATAATTATAGAATGATTATTCAGCATACTTGTAATAATTGACATTTTCAAACAATGCTACTGCTCTCACACATTCAAAAATGTCCAAACTTAAAAACTAATTTTGTAACAGATATTGAAACAATTGAAACAAAAGAGCTTAATTTCTATCCATTCAGAAAAAACTGTCTATTTGATATTTAAAATAAACATTTGCAAAATATCAAATTAAACAGACTTAAAATCAGAACTATTTGTCAAGCTGATAAAAGTTTGGGTCTAATGATTGACAATAATTATATTATTCCTCTGATAGGAGCAATCAGAAGAACACAATTTCTGATAAAAACATTTAATTGTTAATAAAGTGCCCTTCAAAGAGTTGGTAGCGCATGGAAAAAGCTTTTCCTAATTTTTTTTTATTCGACTCAGGCAATAAGTTGTGATATAAAAAAGATGGAAAATGGCCTAGTCGGATTGGGTCATTTAACTTTCGCTTTCTGTCAAAAGTAATTTTTATTCAAATCTGATTGGTATATGACCTGGAGAAATTGTAGGCTGAGCAATGAATGTTGTTGTTTTTTTTGTGTGTATTTTATTCTGGTTGGATTTAAGACATTTCACGAATTTCGAACCAACTCTCATATTACAAGATAAAATAATAAATTGAAATTGCCAATCCCTAAAAGTACTCTGATCAAAAATCAATAGTTTATAATAATAATATTTTTTTCGAAATTCACATAAACATAAAAAAGATTGCAACACATTCAGAATGAAATATTGGTCATAAAAATATATCTAAATAATCAACAGGGAGTCATTTAAGTCATCTTGTAGTGTATAGAGTTCAATATCTACGAGAATGTTGTGTATTGCATTTTTGAAATGGTTTCGACTTTCTATCAGTCTAATTTTTTGAGGTAATTTATTGAACAATTTCATACAAGAATATTTGGCACCCCTTTCTGTAACATTCAGTATGTGAATAGGATATATGTGATACCTGTCTCTACTATTGTATGACTGAGTTCGTAAATTTGAGTTGAAATAATCCTTATTATTGAACAGAAACATTGGACATTTTCAATGTATATTGCTTCAACAGTAAGAATTTTATTACTTCTGAAAATGTTTCTGCAAGAAGCTCTAAAACTAAGTTTTTTTAAAGTTCTCAGTGCTTTTTTCTGACTTATAAATATTTTTTCACTGAGTTGGTACTACCATAGAAACAAGAGATTCAATATTTTAAAAATAAATGACTTTCAGACCATCTTCACTCAAGTACTGTGTCATTACCCTCAATTTATAGCAGACTGAGTTTAATCTTTTAGTGAGTTTCCCATGACAGAGCTGCATCTAGTAATACTCCTAAAAGTTTTGTTTCTGCACCTTTATTGATTTCAGCTTCATCTAACTGAATGTTTTTTGGAAGTTCTAACTGCGACCTATTCGTTTTGAACATCAGACAATTATTCTTTTTTTCATTTACTAGTAGCTTCTCATTCGAGACCCACCCTGACATTGTTGTATAAATATTTTCTGCGTTATCGAATTTAGTTTAGAAATACTGTGCAGTAATTAAAATATTGGTATCATCTGCAAAATTACTTAGAAAGCAGTTTGTATTCGCGATACAGTTTGGCATATCATTTATATATAAGATGCATATCATTGGACCAATTATACTACCCTGTGGAATTCCCATTTTAAGCCTCTTCGACTTAATATTCTCAACCTTTTAGTAATTATTATTTGCTCATATCTTTCTGGTAAATAAGAATTTAGCCAAGCATAGATAATTAATATATGTTTAATCACCTTCCATCAAACATTATAGAAGTATCAAATAACTTTTTCTAAAGGATATACACAGAAGAGAGAAATCTCTTTCTTTTCAGTTTTTAGAAGGCTTAGGTTGGATTCGCACTTATAAAATTGAAATTTTCAGATACTGATGAAAAGGTGTGACAAAAATTTCATCTTAGTAAAAAAAATACACTTACATAATCTATAATATTGAAATATTTGAAACAGTCAACCTTTAAATACTTACCCCAAGAGTCAATAAATTAAATTTACTCACTACCGAAAATATAGTTACAAAATGTAAAAATTGTCTGCATAGTACTTAAATTTTAATAAAACGCAACATATTTTTCAAAATCGTGGCTGTTGAACATGGTAAATGTTTCAGTTACTTTTGATGATACATTTTTTCTGTATCATATTCAAAAGCTAAAGAACTTTCTCTTCTAGCTACAAACGACTTTTTGATAAAAACATTCGTTTGCAATAAAAAAAGTTTAAAGCGGGAGAATTCAGGTGTGTATATTGTGCTGGTGAAAAGAAAAATGAATTTTGAGTATAGAAACGTGTGCTAGAAAATGCTAGTCGTCATTCAAAAATATGCCACCAAAGTTTGATAGCTGCGAGAGGGCGATTAATTCGGAATTTTACCGTATATTGATTTCATGTAATATAATGATAAAATACTCTAAATAAGTCCTGAAAAACTATGTAACTGTACTTATTCTTACCTTGAACCAACTTGTATGCAACAAACTGATGGAAACGCGGATCTATCCACAACACAAGATGACATTGTCGAATATGCCAAGTGAAAAATTTATCAGCCATTCAGTTTTTTAAAACGGAAGGAAATCCGTACCGCACACCCTTCTGTTTCACTGAATAATTGTTAAATATTATAGGTATATGAACTAAATTGCCAAAAAAATCAAACTTCACATCAAAAACTTTGTCTAAAGTGTCGTTCGTTAAGACATACTCTGATTACTCTACTTGCTTGAAGTTGATCTTTGTTCATCTTTATCTGACACTTGTACTTCATTTATCTTTCTCTTTTGAACGACACTTTAAATATCACTTTAGAGACACTTGTACAAACCGACGCGTAATATTTTTCTGAATTGCCATTGTCATTGATCATTGACCAGCATACTAGATATTTTCCAATACCACTTGACGAGGATTGATACGTGCATATACCACTCGCAAAATTGCGACCCAACAATGTTTCCACAGCCGCCTCGAATCAAACGAGTTTGCAGAAATTGCGGTTTCCTGTGTTCAAAAGCACACATTCGTCACTGCATGGGTGGATTTGTGTGAATGAAATAAAACTATTTGCGCTTGTCAATCATCCCCAAATTAAATTATAATCCGAAAGCGGTGGGATTAAATTCGGCCGCGATTATTCCAATTAAGTTTCATCTCGTATGAATACAGTTGAATGTGTTCATTCATGATGACTGGCAGGTATAATCTCTGATGTTTCGAGGGAATTCTGAACGTGTACAGGTCGTTCCATTTATCGTATGCCGATATTGCTTTCTAGAAAACCGTACCTATGGAAGAGGTTGAGTGGAAAAAAGTTGCCTAGCTGCTTTCAGGATCACCAGATGGATGCTGGAACCAAGTTTCTGGAGCAGTTAGCTGACAGTCTTCGATAATTTTTGACATACCAGTTGAGGGAATATGCATAATTTTTTTTAAATTTGTTTAATCAATTTTTTACTTTGTTACAACATAGTAAAAAATATAAATACGGTTGAAAGTTTTGGAATTAATTTTTAAAATAATATATAAAATACCGATTGAATTTGACCTATTTGAACACCTCCATTTTCGCGCGCTGTGGATGACGTCACATGGCGCGATCAGTGTTGTTCTTCTTCAGTGTCATTCGTTGAGATGTACTCTCATTGCTCTACTTGCTTAAAGTTGAAATTTTATCACAAATGACAAATGCAGTACAAGTGTTAGAGAGAGATGAACATATGTGAAAGTGATCTCGATCCAAGAAGACTAAAAACAAGGAGAGTTTAATAGGTTCCAGCCAATCAGAAACTTGTATCATCAACGCGTCATAGTGACGTACTTGGGTAGGAGTACAGAGTCGAACTCGAACCAAGCAACAAAACTGTCAGCAGTAACTCTCATATACCAAGAGCTAGTCCGTCACTGTCTATAGAGAACGGCGGCCATGGCATGTATAACTACGTCACATTTCGTCACAAATGTTCTTTCATCTCTTTCTACTAGTGTCCCCATTGTCTTATGGGAATCAAACACTCCTTGTTTTTAGTCTTGTTGATCTCGATCAACCAGAGCAGTCTTCAATGAACAAGCTTTTCTATAGTTATGGCCATTGACACTATTGACAGTTATTAATTAGGTTAGGGATTTGTAGTTTTAATCGCTATTACTATAATGGAAAATGATAAAAAACATTTTATAGGTATTGTCTAGTACAATAATGCCAGAACACAATTATAAGTACACCAAATAAAGTATTTTTTCTGTTTCAAGAGATGCCAAAATACGTAAACAATGAGAAGAGGCGAAGTATCTCCAATATCACATTTACATTGTTGTGAAGATCATTTCAATGTGAGTACATTGTATTTCGATAGTTAACATGAATTGAATTGATCAGAAGTAAGTTTTGTTTGCATAAATGTTTTGTATATCAAGCGGGAGATAACTCTGTTTATACCTGCCTCACCTAAATGACAAAAGGAAAACTATCATTTGATAAATTATTACTACTTATCAGTTCAGGTATTGTCAGATTGTGATTTGACAAAACCACTTTCAGTCATTGCTCTTGATAATTTGCAATTGTCACTAGACCAAAATTGCACTATGCAATGGAAAACACTACAAATATATAAATTAAAACAAATTTTCTATGAAAAAGATAAATTTCATAACGTGCCATGTGACGTCATTCTTCGTTTCGACCAATGGTGATGCGTTTCGCAAATTTGAATTCCGCGCGCTTATTATGCACTTTTTAATTAAAGTTTTATGGAGTTAAATACAAACTAAATGATAAACTAATGGTGTAGGTGTAATGTCAAAACAATAAAGTATCGGACGTAAAAAAATCATGTAAATTTAAATCACTGGCATATTCCCTTCAGCATATAATTTCGTACTGTAGATTGTAAAATTGTTATTTTTCAAAATTTCATTTATATTTTCTTTGCCTTAAACTTATGTTTTACTGAAACATGTTAAAATAGGCGAGAACACGAAATTCTAATTCTACTGCTTGTGAAAACTCTGTTGGTAATTTTATTTTGTTAATTTTTTCAATCTTGAAAAAATTTTCGAAGTCGACAAAATTCAAATGACTTTAGATGTCATAAATACTGATGATTGATAATCATTCAGAAGCAGATGCATTCAATGAATATTTCATAAATATTAGCAAAAATATGGAAAACTAAATTAACAATAGCATAGAGCCTCCACCGAATTTTTTTAATGGTATTTCCGTAGGTCCCACATTATTTTTTGAATCCTGTAACCAAGAATGAAATATTGAGATAATTTTAAACCTAAAAAATAACTCATCTTCTGGACCAGATGGAATAGTAGTAGTACTTATATTATTGAACCACTATAATACATATAATCAACTTGGCCTTCACAACAGGAATATTACCAGAACCGTAGAAACAATCAACAGTCACCACTGAATATAAAACAGGACCCAAAAATGAATTAGATGATCACAGACCCATTCTGTCATCAATAATTTTTCAAACATTTTTGAACAAAGCTTGAAAAAGAGATTGTTTAAATTCCTTGACTTGCATCAAGTGATTACTAAAAAACAGTTTGGATTCAGACAATACTGTTATACAGAAACAGCCATTCTTGATCTTACAAATAAAATTATTAAGAACTTAGGCGAATCAAATAAATGCCTAGCTCTCTTTCTTGATCTAGCAAAGGCTTTTGACACGGTATCACATGAAATACTATTAGACAGTCTATTGTGGCATTTATCACACGGAAATCAAACAGTCAAAATTGACAATACAATGAGCAAAACACTAGAAATCATAACTGGGGTACCACAGGGGTATTTGGGCCAATACTATTCTCAATATATATTAACAGCATAAATCGATTGAAACATTTTTCTGTTCATCTCATCTCATTATGCTGACGATTCAGCAATAATATTCACATGGAAAAATGGACTCAAGCATACAACAATGCGGAAACAGGATTGAAAAACATACCCTTATGTCTAAATGAAAATCTTCCAGCTTAAATATGAAAAATATCAAATTTAGAGACCAAAATCAAATATCTTGGAGTTATACCTAACCAACATATGAAATGAGACGAACGTGCCTTGTACGTCACGAAAAGGCTCAGACAGTTGACCTACAATTTTTTTACTTTTTGAGGGATATTTTGAGTAAGAAAAATATGATTATCCTATACCATTCAATGGCAGAATCGGTTAGACAATATTGTATTACCGATTGAGGTGGATAATAAAAATTATATTCAAAAAACAAAGGTGAACAATTATATAAAGAGACAAAATTACTGAATGTGAGAAGTTTATATGCATTTCACTGCCTTATTATTCCATAAGAAATATTTATACGAAACAGATAAAGCTACATATACTAGCTTTGCAAAACACCTTTGTCTGAACTTACCGAGTTTTAAGAAACATCAAACGCAAAAATGTTTATTCTTTTTCGGTCCTAAGCTGTTAAATATCGTGCCCACTCACCTCAGAACTGGTTTAAACAAAACCCGTTACAAATCGAATATATAACAATTCATCAGTCAAAATCAAAATTCTGTTATGAAAATAAAAAAAAACAAAAAAGAAAGAAAAGAAGATCAAATGATGATTTCATTGAAAATATGAACAGGATGTTCATAAAGTCAGTTGTGGAATCATCTGCGACTGGAAGTTGGAATTTAGTCGCTGTTTTCCATCATACAAGATAACCTCTCTTGGAAGGGATTCATGTTTTAAAAGAGAAACATTCTCAATTGAAAATTGGCTTTTGCCGGGGAAGTAGTTGTTTTCTGTTAGATATTACAAAAAAGTAACTTTAATTTTATCGTAGGGTTTTTCCATTTCCAGAGGAGTCATGTATTGATTCAATTTTCAATTGAGAATGTTTCTCTTTAAAAAGATCAAATGAATTATAACTACTTAGATATCATGATATCGAAATACTTTCCGAATTTGCGTCATTTGTACCTTTTTCTGATCTATCGTTTTTTTCTCATTCTGACGATTTGTCCAATGAAAATAAAAAAAAATCCCTGTAACTGTATACCGTAAAAATAAAAAAGGAAATATGTAGTTGATTTTTATGCAAGGGAAAAATAGAACAGTTTACTTAATGGTATCCACCGGAGAATCTAGGTATGTGTGAATGAAAATCATTTGTTATATTTTTTTAAGCGTTTTTTCATAACTTTGAAATCTATTCCAAATCGAAGTTATTTTTGGATTAGGTATTTGGTGGTGGTGGTGGTGGCCGTGCTGGTAGAGCGTTCGTCCTTGGAGCGAAGGGTCGAGGGATCAAATCCCCGCATGGTCATCGGTTTCGTGCATGGCATCACACGTTAAAAAGCAAGGGCTGCGTCTTCCCTAGCTCACACAAGTCTCTCGGTTGACGGAAATAACAATTTTAACGTTTTTTTTTATCAATGCATTTGTCTAAAGTTACTATCCGGAAGATCTATTTGAAATAAACATCCATCCTTGAAACACCCTGTACGAACTTAGTGAGGACTTCACGGGGATAAACTTCATACAATTACGAAACTTTCATAATATTCAATAATAACAGTTGAAACGAGTATAAAAACATAGAGAGAACAGTTGAAAACAAGCATGAATTAAGACTAGGACATAAATTTTAGGGAAAAACAGACTATTTTCCGAACGCAGACAATTGAACCTTGATATCTGTTCAAACGTATCAGTAAATTATCATTACTACTATTTCCTTATACCGGAACTTGTTCTATCTGGAAGCCCAAATAAACAAGTAAAAAACAAGTATTTCCGTGATTCCCAACTCTTATATGATCCAATAAAGGACCCATTTGAATAACTAAAAAAAAATCGGTTGCAACAGAATTGGAATAAAAGATTTTCGCTTGGTCAGTAAATTGCATGCCTGTATTTCTGAAACCATAAATCTATTAAGAAAATTAATAGCGAGCTCCTGCAATTCTTGCCAAAGTTTTAATAGTAATTTTGATAAAATATGTATATAAGTTTTCGGCTGGCTTCTGTTTCTGCTCCCAACAATAAAATGAGCTTCATCTTCTCAAACAGACATTTTGCCGCAAAATTACACGTAGATAATAAACTTTTTAATTGCGTTTCAGAACTCGCTAGTGTATCTTATTTCGCGTTTAACTCGTTATATTTTAGGAAATCGCGGAGTTTATGAATAGGACACCCCGCAGGTTGCGTTTTCGTTAGCTTCGGCGGAGAAGGAAAAGTGGAAAATCAGATCCGTTATCTTTTTGATAACGCGATTTGGTTGTGGTTGCGGAACTGTATCGAAGAGTGAAAGTTGTCGGATTAAATGATACTTGTTTTCTTTATTGAGTTGTCGCTTGAAAAAATAAGACATCCTGGGGCTTGATTTATACCCATTTTAGGGGCAATGGAGTATTCTATTTGGTATGTTCTCAGGCAATTGGACAAGCTATAGAGGTTTTTCCTCCTCAAAATAAAAGACGCAAATGACCTATACTAATTTGTATAAAATAGTTCTTTAAAGAAAACCCTAGTTTTCGCTCCAGCAAAACCGCTTTGTGGAATTTTTTAAACAAGAAATAGAGAAAAAAATTACAACTTTTTTGGTTTCTTAGAAATATCTCGAAGATTATTCAAGGAATCGTTTCACAAGCAATGGAAATTTTGTAGAAATTTATAACACCTACAAAATGGATTTTCATACGACCGGATCGGTGGATTTTTCACAGAGAAAATCAGGGAAAACCTCTAAAAACAGATCATTTTTCCAAAAATTTATAATTTTTATGAATCTGAAGCTGGACAAACAAGATTGCGGAAACTGATAGATAATATCAAAGCTTTCATCAAAATCAATCATGATGTTTTGTTGACTCTTCTGAACTATCTGGGTTTTTCGTTGAACGCCGTGGAACTCATCAGGAATTACTTGTTGAACCGCACCCAACGAGTTATTTTAGGTCAAAATATGTCAAATTTTCATGATATACATTGTGGTGTACCACAGGGCTCAATAATCGGACCACTTCTCTTTGTTATTTATACTTCTCAATTTCCCAAATGTCTCAAACACACCAAAATCCAAAGCTATGCAGATGATATACAAATTTATAAGAAATTTCCAGAGAATATGGTAAATACAGCTTGTGAGCAAATCAGCGAAGATCTAAATAATCTTGCAAATATCTCCAGAAACTATTGTTTATCTATAAATCCAACTAAAAGAGTCGTTATACTTTTCGGTCGCAAAATAATGAGGAACAAATGCATAAATAATATAGACATTAGAATTCAGAATGAGAAGTCAACGATTTCTGAATCTACCAAAAACCTTGGCTTAGTGTTAGATTACACCTTGAGGTTCTCTTCACATGTTTCTCAAATCTTAAAAAGAGGATTCAGTAATTTGAAATCAATTCTACTTTACTCGATACAAGTTCAGGAATTGGTTTGAGCCTTTCCGTATTTTTTTTCAATATACGGCAATATGTCCTACAATAGTGTGTAGTTTTTGAGATTGATCGGAAAATGCTAATAGGGTTTTTCCGACGATTTCCCGAAACATGTGAATTTTTTGAAAAATTCAAATACGCCGAAACAAAATTTTGAAAAATGCGGCGGAAAAAGAGCTCGAATAGACGAACATATCCTACCACTAGTTTTCACCGAAATGATCGGAAAACCGGGAAAACTTAAAAAAACTGAAACAAAATTGCATTTTGGAAAATATGAAAGATCTAACCAACCGTTGATGTTTACCACGATATCTTTTTTGATCGCCTTCAGAAAATCTACAAAAAATGTCGAAAAGTTTTTTCAGTAAAATCACCGTACTACTGAAACAAATGAAAATCTCATAAATGACTTGTATGCGTCTTTATAAGATACATCAAACCATCAAACCATTTTCGAATGAAAAGTGGAAAAATATTAAAAAAGATGAAAAAAAGCTGGGAAGTTTTTTTTTAATAACCAAAATCACGAAAACCAAACGAGATATCGAAAAGCTGTATACCAAATTTTTTTTTTCTTGAACAGTTCTTCAAAAAGTTTCCAAGAAATTTTTTAATATCTTGAAAATAGAAATAGAGATATGGACCGTTTTTTTAATACAAAACTCGAAGTTTTATAGTTCCCAACAGTTCTACAAAGAGTTCTTATGAATTTTTTTCATATCTTGAAAAAAAAATCCGATATGGACTTTTTTTAAAAACACCAAAACTCGAGAACAAAAGGAGAAATCGAAAAAATGTATACAGGCACTTTTATTGTCCTCAAACAGATTCAAAAAAAGTTTCCATTAAATTTTTTCAATTCTTGAAAAAAATATATATATCTTGAAAATGTTCCGTTTTTTTAAACACCAAAAACTCCTTTAGAATAATCGGAATGTACCAAGTTGATGTTCCTTGTAAATGTAATGAAATGCCATTTTTGAAAATTCGAGAACAAGTTAGAGGAGTTTAAATATTCAGTAAGTCTATTGATATACGGTCGTCTTGAATCTTATAACAATTTTTTTTTTTTTTTAAATATTTATTTCGCTTGTTAAAAAGTATAAAATTATCACAATTAATATTTCTGTACAATAACAAGGAAGACGTCAGTGTAAAAACAAATAATATATAGATAAAAACAATAAATTGACATGAAAAAATTGACTAAAACATATGAAGATAAGTTACATTTTATAAAAATTGTTATTAAAGCTCCTCAACGGTGTAGCAATTTTTTTCTATAAGATATGCTTTTAGTTTCCTATTGAATATGGAAATATTCACTGAATCCTTAATAGACGTATCTAACTTGTTATATAGTTTCGGTCCGAGGTAGAGGTAACTCTTTTGATAAAGAGAGGTTCGGTGGGGATTCGGTATTAGTAAACTTCTAGCTCTAGTTGGATATGGATGGTCTTGTTGATTTGCCATAAATTTTTGTTTATTTTTATGAACGTATATGCACATCTCATATATATATATAGACCGGCAACTGTGAGTATTTTTAGTTCTCTAAAAGAATTTCTGCATGTCTGCCGCCATCCTAATTTGGCAATTATTCTTACAGCATATTTTTGCAGAATGAATACTCTTTCAGCAGAAGAGCTCATACCCCAATTCAAGATTGCATAGCGTAAGTGACAGCCAATAGTGGCATGATACAGATTCAATAGAACTTCCTTTCCACAATGATTTGACATAAATCTCAATGCGTAACAGTTCTTTCTCAGTTTATCACATAGTGAATCAATATGAGGACTCCAAGTGAGTTTATAATCTAGAGTAAGACCCAGCATTCTCGTTACTGAGTTGGATGTCATCTCTAGTTGGCTGTCTTCATAGATTTTGAAAGTTTCGGTGGTGTTGTGAATTGTAAATTTCACCAATGCTGTTTTGCTGATATTGAGTGCTAAATGGTTTTTATCGGCCCATGTCCTTACTCTCTCATAAATGGTTTCTGTTGTTTTTGCAAGTGTTACTGCATTGTGGTCAGTGACAAGAAAGTTGGTATCATCAGCATATGCCACAATATGTACCTCCGAAAGACTATGAAGATAGCTTATCAAGTCATTTGCATATATAAGAAAAAGCAGTGGCCCGAGTATGGATCCCTGTGGTACTCCTTGTTTACAAGGCAAGGACTGACTCTGAGTATCTTGAACTATTACACATTGTGACCTATCCTGTAGGTATGACTTCATCATATCGATGCATTTTTTGGATCAGTAAGTAGTGATCGACACAATCAAACGCCCTAGAGAAGTCAATAAACAAACCACAAATCTGTAACTTGCCATCTAAGGCTGTTACAACATGCTCGATGAAATCGTATAAGGCTGTTTCGGTACTTCTATCTTGCATGAAACCATGTTGGTTTGACGAAAGGAGTTCATTTCTAAGGAAGAATGCTAGTAACTGATTTTTAATATTCATTTCGAACAACTTGGATACACTAGAAAGAAGACTTATTCCTCTGTAGTTCTCATATTTAGTAGAGTCGCCCTTTTTGAAGATTGGAGTGATGAGTGCAGATTTTAATTTTCCAGGGAATACTCCTTGTTCCATAGATATATTTATCAGATGGATCAACGGATAACCTAATTCCTCTACGCATTTTTTCAAGAGATTGTTTGAGATATGATCACGTCCGTGTGCATTGGAATTTTTCAATTTTCTGACTAGTTCAAAAAGGTCGTATTCAGTGATTGGATGGAAAAAAATTGAGTTAGGGCAAAGTGCCACTATATCTTCCATAAAACTGAGATCAATGTCCTTTTGTTTTCCAGTTTGAGTAAAGTATCGTTTAAATTTCGTGAGATGAGGTTTATTAAATAAATAACTTAGGACATAACATTTTGAGATAATCCGAATAACTATTTGGACCTCAGATTCGTAAAATAAGATGAGAAAACAAACATATTTGAATCCGAAATTACATATATTTTTTATACTGAATTATTATCGAAATCTTGTTACATTGGAAGAATATAGTTTTAAAAATTGTTAAATAGAATAATTAAAGTACGGATGTGATGTGTTAACAAATTGTGAAAAGTGAGGAATTTTAGGCAATTTGTTAAAGCCTTACTGCCTTTCCCAAAAGCTCCAGATACATAAAGCATAGGTTTTCAATTCAAAAATGAGTTAAATATCAGTACATTTACAGATTTTCAACTATATTGAAGAACTTTAAAGAAAATCTAAACTTCGATGTTTATTATTCATATTTTTTTAAATATGCCAAGTTCGGGCATGTACCAAAAATTGGAGAAACAGAAGACAATCACATTGAAAAAAATAACTGATATTTTAGAAGGAAATATACAAGATGCATCTAACTGTGCAATTGTTAATTTTGTAATTTGATTCTTGTAGAGTTATTTATTTATTTAATCTTTACTAATTGGGAATTAGTCTGTGACCATACAAAGCTAAGGCTCTATAAACAAACAACATTCTCAATTTCAATTGTAGATATTAATAGAATAGCATTTACAAGAGCAATGTATTTGCTTCTCGAGTACAATATAATGATTTTTCCAGAAGTTATGATTTTGCAGGAATTCGTAACCTTGAAACAGCGACTGGTCAAAATGGGAGTAAAATCTTCTATAGGCGTTGCATTTGCATACAATAAAAAGAGTTTCTCCTTTTCATGTTCAACTTCAGCCATAATTACTTCCTCCCCGACGTCAACAGTGCCAACTGCAACGCCATATTTAACCCAGCAGATCCCAAACGAGATTCCGTTTGAAACGGCAATCACAATAGTTTTGGAGGGCGAAATCACACCGGGTAATTAAAATTATTTACGTTTGTACGTATTAGTGTCAAAGTGTCGGGAATTGGGAGAAGATAATTGCAAACTGGAATAAACATTGGGATTAGATCGAAATATTCTGCATGCGAATGCAGATAATTGGACGCTTATTCATGAGTGTTGCCGAATTAATTCACGCAGTACAGCCCATGCGGAAAATTCGAGAACGAAATCTGCGTATTTTTCTACATTTTGTACACATACAGAGTGATTACTACGTGAGGCACGCCAACCAATTTTTCTTTAGTTTTGAACATGCAGGTTTCAAATTTAGTATGTCGCTATTGTGCTTGAATACGTTTATTTTGACGCCACAGCTGAGAATTCATCACCGGAAGTGACCCCAAACTTTTTTTCCGAATGAAACCCTGTAAATTTTTTATGATGGTCAATCTCTGTGCCGATGATATTCTGCTCGCAACAAGTGATAACAACCTCCAGATAGCTATATCCAAGAAATATCAAACGTTATTAAATATGTCGAAGTTCCTAAATATAAATAAGCTCAAGCTGAATGTTACCAAAACAATAGCAATGATTTGAAAGACTAAATTCAAGTACACCCAGATTGATAAGAATATTATTAACATCAGTAGGTATATATGGTGAGAGAATTGATAGATTTGAGGCTTCATTCTAGATAATACACTAGATCTGAAGAAACATTTCCATTATGTTCGTAATACTGTGTTAGTTTAATATGGTTAATGGGTGTCAACAATATAGCTGCTTTACAAACGTTGCAAAATAGAGGATTGCGGGTACTTATTCACAGAACATCATCGAATCAATAATGAAAAATATATAACAATCCAATTTTCCGCAAAAAACACCATACAATAGGTATTTTCGTCGGCACATATCTTTTTACCTATCATCAGCCCAGTTCAACCCAATTTAATCAATCGAAATATTCTTTCACATTTTGTTAAAAACCGTTGAGATAAATACTACTGCAGTACCTATATACCCAATAGCTATGATATACCGGAATGGGCAGAGTGTGATATTTCTTTACGTAACTACCCGATGAATAGAAATCAGTCAACCTATTTCAATGAATGTTTATTAGTACTCACCTTGGAAAAGAATGGAGAAACACACTAGACACTTGGAGACCCAATAAATGGCAAATTCCGGTACCTATATACAACATTTCCTCATCGGCCATTTTGCCAATCATACCAAACAGTTAATTTCATCCTGCCGGTCACTATACGTCTCCGTAAACACACAAAGCTGATATTGTAGAAGATTCGAATTTTCTTGTCAGAAATGAATGTTTCTGAGAGGTCAGATAGATACACGAACTGATATTCCCATAGCGATTTTTATTTAAATTAATGCGAATCACTTCTGCGTCTTTGAGACGTAAAATTGAAATTCTAAACTACCGACAGTTTTGATTCGGTTACGAATGTGCTCAGAGAGATTCACAAATTAACGTGCACATTCGTCTCACATCAACCAAAATGTGATGAGAATTGTGAAAATTCATCCTATTTGGAGTACCTTGGCGGTGTTAGCGACGTATTATTGTGTTTCACTTTTGTAACTTTTAGTGATATGAATGCGACATCTCAAGGATGTTTGTTTTAACTGGGTTCTTAGATGCAATAAACTCACACCTATTTAATCCATGATTCAAGCACTGAACTGGTTGACTATAAAGGATAGGGCTCTTTCATATTTCTATGAAATTCATTCACAAAATTCTATATTAAGTAACGCCCCGCCCTATTTTGATGATTTCATTACTTACCAACGTGAAATACATCATTATTGCACAAGAGGCTTTAACAATCTTTTCGTTTCAAGAACAAAGTATTCAAGTACTATGAACTCCATTTTCCACAAGGGGCTCTTAGACTTTAATAAATTACATCATCAAGTGTAACAATGTATTAAAAACACAATATGGCCCAATATAGGTTTTTTATTGTAATTATTTTATTATTGTAATAAGCTTTTCATTGTTATTATTTTTTCATTGTTTCGATTTTTTCCATCTTCGTGTTAGAATTTACATAATTTTCATCATCACAAAATAATTGTTTCACTTTATGTGCACTATTTAAAAGTAGCTAATGATACCAAGCATTAGTTTAAGAAAGTACACAAGTATATTAGAATTTCCATTTCAATTTCCATTCAATTTCATTCGCATTTGTGATAAGACTATTTTCAAAGTTGAAAATTGGTTGAAAGATGGCGGAGATTCAGTTGATTGTTCTATCGAATAAGGTTGGCCATGAAAATCGAACTGACAACTCACGAATGGCGCCAGCAGTTACCAGAAAAGGTAAGGTATGATACAGTTAAAAATAAAGGTTCTCTTGGAATTGTATCTTCCATATTTTCAAACAATTATCAATATTCTTCAAAATGGAATAGTACCCGTAAAGAAATTCTCATAACTTTATTTGATGGACAATAAGTACTACACCATTCTTATTAATTGAAATTTCCTTTTTATCTTCATATTGTGGCAGATCCATAAAACAACTACCAACCTGGCTGCTAGTTGAGAATGAAAATGTCTATCTGACAGATGAATGTGAAACGTTCCCCAACGAGATCATGTGGTAGCAATTTATCTGTCTCTCTGTCTCTGCCTCTCTGTCTCTCTATCTTCCTCTGTATCTCTCTGTCCCCCTCTGTGTCTCTCAGCCTCAAAGAGACTAAACTAACAGGAGGGTTTAATAAGCTCTAGAATCTTGTATCATCAACGCGTCATAGTGACGTTCTTGGACATGAGTACAGAGTCAAACTCGAACCTAGAAACAAAACTGTCACATGTAACTCTCATATACCAAGAGTGCGGAGTGCGCTAGTCCGTCACTGTCTATGGAGAATGACGGCCATGACATGTCCAACTACGTCACGTTTCGTCACAAATGTTCTTCCATCTCTTTCTACTAGTTCCCCTATTGTCTTATTGGGATTAGACTCTCCTAGTAAAATAACGTTTAGTCTCCTTGTCTCAGCCTCTCTCTGTCTCTCTCGATGTCTCACTCTGTCTCTTTCTCTACCTCTCTCTGACTATCCATGTTTTTCTTTTTATCTTTGTCTCTGTCTCTTTGTCTCTGTCTGTCTCTCTATCTGTGTCACTCTGTGTCAGTTTGTGTATCTCTGTCTCTCTACTGTTATTTTTCCTTCTTTCACGCACACATAGATTACGGCATGTTAGGGAGAACTCTGTTCACTCTTGTAAAGTCTTAAAAAAGCAGAATGGCGGTGTTTTCTGTGAAATAGAGCAATAAGAACTATTGTTGGTACTGGGATCATTGTCAACAAATCTTCAAAGATATCTCTATTATGCATGTTTGTTCCCTATTCATATATAATACTCTTCTAGAGATTCACTGAAATGCAAGTTTTGTTTTCTCCGAAACTCTATCTCATTCTTTATTGTATGCTAAAGTAGAAGACATCACAAACATTTCAATCGGTATATTAATTTAATTCATCAAACACTTGTCTTCAACAATTACTTGAATCAATCTCGCTAATAAAATTAAAATGAATTTTCAATTTCACTTTCCTGCATTTCGAACACAATGAGATCTTCACATAACAGGAGTCCCTACGCCAATGAGAAACTCGGGCTAAAAGCTCATTTTTACGACTCGCCCTTTTACCATTTCAACAATCAATAAAGGCCACGACAAGATCACGTGGACTCCAAACAGCCCCACTGTATGTTTTCGCGAGACTTCAGATTTGAAAACATTTGCAGATCGACAAGTACGTACTACCTCATTTAGTTAAAAAAAAAACAACCGATTCCTCTGTTAAACCTTCACTATGTATACCCATAACAGTTGGATTACCTAGCAACAATCCTTCTGATCTAATAAACTGGTTCTAGGCTAATATTTTTCCATTTCGCCATCTGCTCTAATTGGAATCCTCGCATTTCAGTATTTTCAGTTTTGTGTCCAATCAATATAGGATGTTAACTCGTTTATCAGCACCTAACTGTGGGGACGATGAATAAAGTTGGTGAAATACAGCGGCAGTCGAGTTGAAAGAGTTATCTACTTCATTTTCGATATTAATGAAGTGTGAAGATATATCGGTCAATGCAGTTTTGTTGTTTTTGTGTTCTTTTTAGCCCAGTTTCGTTGAAACAGGTGCAAAATTGTCAGGGTGATAACTATAAAATGTGTTGAGTTAAGTATGCTTATGACTGTATAAAAATCATAATAGACATAGACTATCACGTAACCAGCTCATTAGGAGTTTTCGATGTTGCCAATGGAATAAAATTCTGAAAATTTGGAACATCACAATATAAGTCTACCTAAACAATCAAGTAAATCTCACGAAGCAGAAAATCTTGTATTGTTCAAAGATCATCATGAGAGCAGAGGGAAACTATTGTTTGAACTGATTATTAAAAACATACAATGACGATTTTCTTGAAGTCGATATATTTCACTTTCCCCAAGTTTTTTCTTCTCTTGAGTTTCATACTTTAAGATGGAAGTGACTTCTGAACGTTACTCGATTTGAAAATGGACACAAACATCCGTGTTTTAAATGAACACCGTGTTATTTATTACATTTATGAAATATTTATCTGATTTTGGAATTATTTGTATTCAATATCTCTACAGTAATTCTCAACAATACATGACTCCTCTGGAAACTGAAAAAACCTACGATAAAATTGTTACTTTTTTGTAATATCTAACAGAAAACAACTACTTCCCCGGCCAAAGCCACGCTGGACATTGAACTACATCTGATAGATATTGAGAAAGACCCTATATAACTTGAGAGAAAAAATCTGAAAGTGAAAATTTGCATTTTCATTCAGATAGTTGATTATTTATTAAATGTCCAGTTTCCATAGGAGATTCTTATCCATAAATGAGATAAGGGAGGATGTTATTCAGAAGTATCAATCACAGAAAATCGCTCATTTGCATCTCTTTTGCTAGGCCTCCATACTGATGATTCCACAATTGACTTTATGAACATCATGTTCATATTTTCAATAAAATTCAATTGCAATGTTTCAACAGATTAGGCCATTCCCAACATTCACAAGCGATATGAACAAGAAATTAACCTGTCAAAGAATAATGAAGAGATATTTTTAATTTATTTCACATTTATGAGCTTATTGAAAGCCCTTGTCTGCTATAAAAGCTCCTACACTTTTCGATAGATGGCGGTGGGATCGCAATATTTCTGAATAGTAACATCCTTCAGCGACATTTCAGTTGTAGAATCAAATCAGTTAAAGTACAAGATATTCTATGAATTTCAGGCCGGTCAGAAAGTTACTTTCGTATTTTGACAACCATCAAAGGTGATTAGGGTTAACATTTTCACAACAATAGAAATAAGTTGAATCCGCCTGTCGATTAAACATAAGTTTTCGCGTGAAAAACCCAACGCGTAAACTGAAGTAAAATTACAAGACTATTAGGAGGCTCTGTTCCTTCACATTTTATGCTCCATAAGTGGTTTACGGAGTGGTCAAAAGAGCACTAGTGACCCTCACCCTATTGAAGTAGCATATGCCAATAGGGCCAATTTTTTCGGGACACTGCATATATATTCAAAGAACAAACAATTGCCTAGAAAGGGATTAAAAATAATATGTGCCTCCTCAGCCGCACGATCTGAAACCCCTGGAATTATTCGTTGTTTCACTGAAAACTGCCGCATCAGTTTCCTCAATCAAACAGCCGTCTCTGATAGTTTCAGCTAATATAGTAGATCGAAATCCGGCCGGAAATGTCTAATAACCTACGCCGACTGGACGACAATTAATCGTCGTCACACGTGGATCGTTGGGCGCCGTCAGCGTGTCCAGGACAAAGTGCTTGCATCAGCGATACGCATATTCAACATAAAATGCATCATTTATACGTGAATGTGGCGGCCGAAAGATGTAATCCTGTTGCCAGCGGTTTGCGCCGTACAGGTAGGTATTTTGATCTCGACAGAATGTATGATTTATCTTGCCGGCATGACTGGCATTATTCATAAATCATACGTTATGCGCGACGACAAACTCTCGATGCATCACCGTCTCTTTGACGAACTTCTATAATATGTTTTATGTATGTTGTGGCAGGAAAATATGGAGTTCGAATGTCCGTATGAAGGCCTATTCAATACGGGAAGGGCAAGGAACCAGTAATAATGACCACGATTTTCAACATTCATCATGTACTTGAATACAGAAGTATTTGAAAATTTGGTGTCAGGTGTGGGATATATAGAATCACCCACTATATGGAGATTGAATGTCCGTGTGAAGGCCTATCTAATACGGGAAGGGAAAGGAACCAGTAATAATGACCACGATGTTCAACATTCATCATGTACTTGAATACAGAAGTATTTGAGAAATTGGTGGCAGGTGTGGGATATATAGAATCACACACTATATGGAGATTGAATGTCCGTGTGAAGGCCTATTCAATACGGGAAGGGCAGGAAACAGTAATAATAGCCACGATGTTCAACGTTTATCATGTAGCTGAATCAGAAGCATTCGAAAATATGCTGTCAGGTATGGGATACAGAATCACCCACTGGACAAATCGCCCAGTACCTTCAGAAAGGTCTGTCATTGCTGGAAAGAATGTTTTGAGTTATCATTCGGTTAGATCATATTATTAGTAAAATAGAAGACATTTTACTTTTTTGCTAAATGTTGAAGTTCAGAACTGCATTTATGTGACCAAATTAACGGTATCAGTGCTGTGATACAAAGCATGTTGACAGGGATTTGGTAATCTAAATTCACACTATCTAACTGATATAGCAGTACCAATTGTAATTGTAATTAAGTGGTTCCGAATATGATAATAAACAGTTAGATAGATAGATAATTAATTTTTCTCTTAATGTTACAATCATAGAAATCGTAAAAATATTGATATTCAGTACAATATGTATATCTAAGAGCTCAGAGACTTTATTTTTTATACACGTATTAACTGAAAAAATATATTGGAATGGTAGTGTCAATAAGCACAGGCTAATAAAATCATTTTTAGATGATGTTGATGCAGATAATTTCAATATACCACGTATCTACCACTTTTTTTGGGCGCTAAAGAGTTTGCCAGCATTATGAGCACAGAACCCAGAACCCAGAATACGATACCATAAATGAAAGGACAGACTTTATGAGTTCAAAGTATAGCATTGGAAGCACTTCAATTGATACTGTATTATATGAGTAAATCATCACAAAACAGTACGAACTCAGTTTTGCTACTGTTTTATCTGTGTGGTTGTTTCAAGTTACTATAGTTAAAAAGGGAAACATAAAACCTGACATGGGTATGGCATATCGATTTTATTGAAAATATGAAAAGGATGTTCATAAAATCAGATGTGGAATCATCTGCGACTGAAAGACAAACTTCAATCGCTATTTTCCATCGTTCAAAATAACCTACCTTGAATGGATCCATGTTTAGCACATATGCAAGATTTCAGCTGCATAGGATGATTTTGATTTTTGTTTATTTTTTGTATAGTTAAACTGTATTACCACATATGTAGAACATACTATGTTTTTAAACTCACCAAGTATGTAACTCATTCAATGTTTTTGAACTGTATACTGTTCTGTACCGTTTACATTTTTAAACTGTATATTGTTTTGTAAGGTATACAAAATTTAACCTGTTAAAACAGTACGGTGTATTCTAGAACAATAAAAATTATATTCTATCGTATACAAGTATGAGTAATCTGGAATCCATGAATTGAGAATGAAGATAATTATAAACTGAATCGACAAATTTTTAACGGAATTGGAATAAAAAAAGTTCTGAAATTTCGCTCCGAGCTCTTCATTTTCCTGATTCATTAAACTGAAATTGAGGAACTTAAAATACGGTGTCAGGTGTGGGATACCGACTCACCAATAGCAAAAAACACCCCGTATACGAGGCAATCCATCTTCCGCAAAGGTCCCTCGTTGCAAGAACGAATGTTCCGGGTTATCGCATTCGGATCGGGTTATCACACGAGAGGGAGGTACCGGGACGACCCCAACGCCATTAATTTTAATTAAATAATTTCCTGGAGACAAGGCCGACATCTTCGTTTGCTTTCTAACAATGTTTTATATCGTGTGAGCCGACGGGAAAAGTTATTTCGAGCTATTATAGAATTAACCGGTGAATTATTATTAGGATAGTCCGATTGGGGTGGAAGGGGATATAAACCGGGAAATGGCCTATGAAAGATGTATTTTTGTGCACACTGTTAAGAGGTGGGGGCTAATTGTTTTCTCTCAGATGTTTGCTCACTTCTTTCGGTGTACGAAAATACAACGGAAAGACACCCCACAAGCTACAATTTAACTAACGATTCAAATATTCTTTCGGATTTCTTATGTGAGAATATTACATTCCTATTACAGTTCTACCCAAGCAATACAAAATAAGCAGTTATTTATAAAAATGCCTGGTCTGAATTTCCAACTGAAAATATGATGGAGAAATTCCTATTTGAATCGCATTTTTTAATGTTTCACCCTCATAATATAACTTCTTTTATATTACCAGTTATGTCACGAAGCCATATTAAATTGTTCTCTTGTTTTGCCTTCCTCAGTTTATTTGCCTATTTGTTCTACGGAATCATATATCTTTATTTGTTTCCTTTTTTTACTTTCATTTCCTTTTTTTATTACATATTGGATAATAACCACGAACGAGTTAAGTGGAACAGCAACGTAAATCTTCCCTTGGAAGCTTTAATCGAACTTAAACTCAAAAGTTTCAAGTAATAAAAAATACTTCCTCACGTACAGTGTGTTTCCGAAATAGGATAACAAACAAAAATGTGAAAAAAAAAATATATATATATATATATATATATATATATATATATATATATATATATATATATATATATATATATATATATATATATATATATATATATATAAGTGAAAATATATTCCGTTTTAATTCCGAGAGTTCCAACCTTTGACTATATATATATATATATATATATAGTTGTGAAGGTTAGACGACTGTCTAAGTTAAAGAAGAATCCTTTAAATTCGGGTATGCAGTCAACAAGGGTATGGAAAAAAAAAGTGTACTCTTTCTTCTATTCAAGCTTTCGAGTCATTTATTGGCTCTTCATCAGGAACTCTACAATGAATTGAAATTGAAACATTATTTGATTTGAAAGAAATTAGGCACGTGTGTACTTACGAAAGTGAGGTTATAAATCCCTTTCACTCGCCGTACTATATGAAATATCATATTGTCCGTTGTGACATGATATTTCATATAGTACAGCGAGTGAAAGGGATTTATAACCTCACTATATATACATATATACATATAGTGCGTTCATAAAGTGTGGAAACGCTCTATTATCTTACGAGTTGATTATTTTCCGAGAAAAAGCTCGGACAGGTCGATTTTGTATTTTAGTTTTCCACCTCTTTAGAAAAAATATTATTTTTTTCCCTACCACCTTTCAAGATATGACGTCATCGATATTTTTTTTAAATTGAAAGGGTATATTTTTATGTCAAAAATTGAATGCCCATATTTTTCTGAGTTCAACCATACCACATACGTCATATCTTACACTTCGAATCACAGTATACTGAGTATAAAGAAAACCAGTGTGACATATGCAATGGTAACTTATTGTCTGGTTGCTAAGGGCTTTCATATGTTTGCTTAGCCTACTATACAAGTGTAGTAATATACTCGTACTAACTAATGAGTAGTTCTTAGGTTTACGTTGCAAAATGAATAATGAAATGAATGTTGAGAAATATGAACACTGGTTTCCTTTATACTCAGAATACTGTAATTCGAAGTGTAAGATATGACGTATGTGGTATGGTTGAAAAATATGGGCATTTAATTTTTGACATAAAAATATACCCTTTCAATTTAAAAAAAAATATCGATGACGTCATATCTTGAAAGGTGGTAGAGGAAAAAATTATTTTTTTCTAAAAAAAGGTGGAAAACTAAAATACAAAATCGACCTGTCCGAGCTTTTCCTCCGAAAATAATCAACTCGTAAGATAATAGAGCGTTTCCACACCCATTAAGATATGGGTACATCAACGAAAATCAGTATACGATTCAATATCAGTGAGGAGGGTTATATTTCCTTGTATAGTTGTTGAAGTTTTATTGATTGGTAACTGTGAGTTTGATGTGAGAAGTAGATGAATTTGTCATCAGTAAAAAGATGATGGGCTCTCACCTACTACCTCTGGCAAGTTGTTAAGGTACATCAATAAAAATAATGGTCCCAACATACTTCAATTTGGCACTCCTTGACTACATATTATCTGATATTTCATTATTTATCGTGAACTTTTGTTTTCTGTTCTTCAAAAAACTTTCCAACCATTTCAATACTATTCCATCTATCCATACGGCTACTAATAGGGAATATGCATACTTTTTTTATTTGTTTATACAATTTTTTACTTCGTTACAACATAGTAAAAAATATAAATACGGTTGAAAGTCTTGGAATTAATTTTTAAAAATATATATAAATTACCGATTCAATTTGACCTATTTGAACGCCTCCAATTTCGCACGCTGCGAATGACGTCACATGGCGCTATCAGTGTTGTACTTCTTCAGTGTCGTTCTTTGAGACGTACTCTCATTGCTCTACTTGCTTGAAGTTGATAGTTTATAAAAGAGTAAGACAAATACAGTGCAAGTGTTAGAGAGAGCAGTCTTCAATGAACAAGCCTTTCTATAGTTATGGCCGTTGACACTATTGACAGTTATTAATTAGTTTAGGGATTTGCAGTTTTAATTGCTATTATGATAATGGAAAATGAGAAGAGGCGAAGTATCTCCAATATCACATTTACATTGTTGTGAAGATCATTTCAATGTGAGTACATTGTATTTCGATAGTTAACATGAATTGAATTGATCAGAAGTAAGTTTTGTATGCATAAATGTTTTGTATATACCTGCCTCACCTAAATGACAAAAGGAAAACTATCATTTGATGAACTATTATTACTCATCAGTTCAGGTATTGTCGGATTGTGCTTTGACAAAACCGCTTTCAGTCATTGCTCTTGATAATTTACAATTGTTACTAGACCAAAATTGAACTTTGTAATGGAAAACACTACAAATATATAAATAAAAACAAATTTTCTATGAAAAAGATAAATTTCATAACGTGCCATATTACGTCATTCTTCGTTTCGACCAATGGTGATGCGTTTCGCAAATTTGAATTCCGCGCGCTTATTATGCACTTTTTGATTAAAGTTTTATGGAGTTAAATACAAACTAAATGATAAACTAATAGCATATGTGTAATTTCATGACAATAAAGTATATGAGGTGAAAAAAGTAAATTTAAATCACTTGCATATTCCCTATTTCTATAATAATCTATTCCTCTGTATTGTTTCGAAAGCTCTTCGAATATCCAAAAATACTGCAACAACAGTAGTGACATTTTTTTCTCCAAACATCTAATACACACTGAACTGATGTTTCATAGCTATGTTTATTTCTAAACACTAATTGGTATACCTCATTAATTTTTTATTACTTTCAATATCCACCGTTAACTGGTTGTAGTCTGCTCTTTTTCAATATTTTTTCAATTGAGCTCAACGTATTCACCGGTCTTAGATCTGAGGCTTTACTAGAGTTTGATTTCTCTGGAATAGGAATGATTGTGGACATCTTCAGGTTGTCTGGTCCTTCCATGTTAGTAATGAGGTATCAATTAAATTCAGTAATGGCTCTGGTAAGGTTGATGAAACAATTTTTCAAAGAAGCAACATTCAGTTCATCTGGACTCCCTTTATTTTTCAACGAAAAAATAATATCTCTCAATTTTGTATAATCCTGCAATGAGTTTTCTATTCAATTCAATTCAATCAAAACACACCCCTTAATTAGGATTAGCTGTAATATGATACTTTATTTATGCTAAATCAATCTGTTAAATTTGTAACCTGTTGGATACCATTTTCACTACTGATTATTTCATTTTCACCTATTTTAATTTAACTTTTTTTCTGATTATCATCTTCATTCATACAAATATGTTTCATCACTCTCTATAATTCAACAGAGTTTGATTAACTTTCCAAAAAATTTTTATACTAGGTATTCTCGTTTTTTTTAACTTAATAGTTTTGGCTACTGTATTTCTTTTATGTTTGAAGATCTGTTCTGTTCCCTTCTGTTGTCACTCTTTATAACAATCATCCATGTTTTATGTTGCCTCTCTCACTTCTTCATCGTACCATTCTCTATAATGTGCCTACATTTTTATGAACTTTATTGGTGCTATTTTATCATAAACCTTAGACCTCTTTTATGCACGCGTTTTTTGTCGCTGGTCGCTGGGCGACAGAAAACGCGGCGTTTTCTAAAGGTACGTCCTTAATTGAGCGCTTTTATGCATCGACGTCAATCAGCCGCTAGCCGCCTGTGTCGCGGCGTTTCCAAATCCTGTCGCGTGGAATTACAAAACGCATAGCGACAAGCGTTTCAAAGTACATTGATTTCAATTGGTGCTTTTATGCATCGCGTTTTATTAACGTCATTGTCAACATTTCCCCTGGTTCAAACGCAAATCGCCGGAGCAACTCAACATTTGTAATAAAAAGGTTTTTAGCTTTTCACTAGCTCATCAACTGAGCCTGTCGACATACGGTAATAATTAAAGAATTTATCCGTGTCGAGTCTTAGTTCTTCATAAAATGTATAAAATGCGCCTCTGAGGAGTCTTACTATCAATTGGATGCACATCCCAACGTCTCCGGCGTCTTTTTTCAATAATATGATTGTATATAGAATACATAACACACGGATTCATTTTAACACTGCCGCTGTGGTGTGATGTCCACTAATTATGATCAAATTTGAAAGCGGCACGCGACAAGAAACGCTTGACCTTTGTTCCATTTTTGTTTCAAATGAAAACGTCGCGTTTTCTGTCGCCCTGCGACAAGCGACAAAAAACGCGTGCATAAAAGAGGCTTTATTTACTCTATTGAAGAAGTGTTTTTCATTAATGTCGATAATTCTGTAGTTAAATTTTAATTTCAATAGACTCTCCTTAATTGCAGGAAAATCTATTTTACGACCTATACTTTCCAATTTACTTGCTTTTCTTTCAGTAGAACATTGAGCACAATATAAAATAACTCATTGCTGAAGGTTTTCTGAACTTTTTCCATATCATATCACAAGACCTATAAATTTAATCGATTTAACTCTCAAAATATTCTGAGCATGACTTCTCTTGGAAAATAGTTGAATGTACAATAATTTAATGAAAAACCCGAGACCGCGAAGCAACCAGCAAATCATTCAATATTTTTGGGCTTCCCAACAATAAGAATTGAAGTAGCCTTATGGTAAAGTTTGCATGTAAACATTTCATATTCTGACGTATTTTCATCGCCTCGTGTCAAAATATTTGTATGAGAATTCCATCAAAAATGGAGCTTTTACATTCCCGGACGACAATGTAATTGAAGTCTAGGAATGTGCTTTTACTACGAGGTACACATATTATTTTTTCTGAAATCGCAATCAGCATTATCAAAAACTAAGGAATTCTATATACCTATTGTTTGCGTGAATTCAATAACTGTCTAAAATGTAAACAAGCCGGCAAAAATTTTCCCGGATCGTTTTCTGTATGGGAATAGTATATTGTGCAACAAGTGCAGAAAAGTGCTAATTTCTCACGAGTTTGAAAAAGTTGCGGCACGAGCGCAAGCGAGTGCTGCAATTGAAACGAGTGAGAAATTGCATTTCTGCTTGTGTTACACACTATACTTTTTCTACAACACCCTTTTTGCTAAAAATAATACTATACTATAAGACGGAATGAAATGTCAGTGACTCATTCTTATATTTTCTTCTTGAAGTTGGAGGTAGTAAATTCAATGACAATGAATTAACATGTTCTCTTAGTTCTGGCGGAGTATTTTCAATTTCAGAACTGTCGCTATCCATTTTAGTTCAATCTCATTAAAAAATGACGGGACAAGAATATTTTACGAATATTTTATGCTTGATGTTTGTTGACATTCAAATGATTCGATAGATGTTGCTCCGTTGCCTAGCAATGGATAGTGTGTATGTGGGTATTTGAGACAGCAGTAGTGATGTCCATGATTTTTGTTCAGAATATTATGAATTTGTACGACAATTTCCCTCATATTATATAAACCAATAGACTTTGTCTATTCATTCTTGAAGTTGCCTGATCGAATATCCCTTCGAAATGCAGAATTTTCAAAATATACTTTCACCTTGCTGTCACGAAAACTGTATTGCTTAGAAATTAGGTACTGAAAAATTTTGGCACTGAAATGTCACTTTGTGGCACAGAAATGTCACTTTGCGGCACACTAATGTCAAATTTCAATTATTGTGAGAAATAATCATGTTTGCGAACGTAAAACTATGCAGAAAAGCATGTTTTGGAGTGTGGTTGTAGAAAATAGTTATTTTCCTAACAAGTGCGGAAAGTGATACTTTCCCGCACGCGACTGCCGTTGACCCGAACGACGCGAAGCGGAGTTTGAGCAAGCAGTCAAGGGCAGGAAAGACACTTTACGCATGAATTAGGAACATTATTTTTTCTACGACCGTATAAAGATTCAAAAAGCACATTGAAAATATATATTTTATTTCAATATACAAAACATTCCATGAAAATCCACTAATTATTATTAATATTAATGTTGAAAACACAATTTGTTGCATTCTGCAAATGCGTCAGAATAGCCGGTCCAGAGTAGTTAGTTGGTGGTAACTGGCTGTTAAGAGTAACACTGTAGATTGCATGAAGATGCATGAAGATGACGGAGACGGCATCGGTTGCAAGTTGCCAGTACATGAAAGAATTTTATTCGAGATGGTTTTCTTCTGTTCTACGGAGTCCTCCAAATAACTCTCACCAACAATGAAATGTACATTTAATAACGTGACATATTTTACTTTCCCGCACTAGTGCGGGAAAGCGAGTTTTCCCGCACTAGTGCGGGAAAGTGACACTTTCTAAATTAAAATGAGTTCGGGAAAGTGGGTAAAAACGCACGGTCGTAGAAAAAGTACTTTCCCGTACCGGTTAGGTACGAAAACGGTCCGGGAAAGTTCGTTGCTTAGCAACGGACTAAAATACTAGATTAGCGTATTTTAAGGCCTGAAGTTGCTCCGAACGATTTCAGAAAAATAATTATCAAAATTACTCATCATCTGTAAATTCAGATATCAAAAGTATGCTTCAAACCGTATCAACCTTGCTACCGAAGTGAATGAAAATGCATTTCGAACAGAACTAGTCAGAAAATTCTTATTTCGTAATCTGAAAGTATAATCAGTCGATCCAATTGCAAATGAGCCATAATAGGTTCTTTCGGAATTCTACAAGACCAAATCACTGCTATTTGAAGAATTGTGGAAAGGAACAACGTCATTTCCGGTTTCGTGGAATGGCGTTTTATGAGCTGCACGTATCGTGACATAAACATGCATAGAAATGCGCTTTTTTTAGCTGGATCAGGAATGTATACAGCGACTCCATATACCATGTTAATGAAATGTGTATCGGTATTAAACCGAGATGGCTTTCGCGATTTTAATGAATGTCGGGAAGTATTTGCAATGAAATTGATATTTTGCAATTTTGAATGTGCGGTTTCAGAGACTCGGTTTATGGTCGCCAATGAAATCGTAAATCTGGAACGAGGATTCGAAGTATAAAACTGACTTTATTCAGAAAATTTTGTTTTATTAAGAAGCAATTCATTTCTATTTTATTCATTTCAAAAACGGTACAAATAGTCGAATATTTGAAAAAAGCACAATCATGCAGGGCTTGTGCTTCTAGTTTTCCCTAATCTGACCACAATTCTAATAGTCTGATCTACAGGTTGAAAAACGTGAGATTTTGAAAAAAGTTCCGTAAATAATTCGCAATAAAAATGTTCCGACTCCCGGAAAGCTATCTCGATTATTTATAATTTTAAATTAACACTAATAAAATAGTACTCGGGGAGCACGAAAAATGAGAAATAAAACTTACTATGTTTTTACACCAGTTCTATTTGTAACCAACGTTACTGCAGTTTCGTCCTATATGGACATTATCAAACAATACAATCATCTGAAATAATAAATAACACTCCTTATTACTCCTTACTCCTTTTTATTATTTCAGATTATTGTATTGTTTGATATTGTCTATACAGGGTGATTCAAAATTCGATGTAAATATTTCAAGGGCGTATTGTTGGGATCAAAATAAGACTTTTTCTTCAAATCAACATGTGTCCTAAAATGCACCCCCTCCGAGCTACAGTCCCTGTAAGTTAGGAAAAAAAACAAGATTATCTAAAACTGACTATAATAACGAATCGTATCTTCTGAAAATTGGCATACCCCTATTTTTTTAGGCACTCTATTCTTTTTTTGATTAAAAAATTATGTAAACCCAGTTTTGGGGGAGTTGGAGGGGGGTCCACACTTTTATTGGCCCAATTTTTATGTTCAAAAAGAGAAACACCGAATTCGAATAGCACAATCTTATTGGCCATAAAAAAAACTAAGAATTTGGTTTCTTGCATTTTTGTCGTACAATCAACCGTTTGCCGGAAAATCGTAATCAACGAAAGGGGGGTTTTTTCACAATATCAAACTAACAAAACATGTATTAGCCAATTTATTCAAAAGTCGATGTGAATATTTCAAAAACGTATTGCGGGGATCAAAATAAGACTTTTTCTTCAAATCAACATGTGTCCTAAAATGCACTCCCTCCGAGCTACAGCCCCTGTAATTTAGGAAAATAAACGAGATTATCTAAAACTGTGACTAATAACGAATCGAATCTTCTGAAAATTGGCAAACCCCTGTTTTTTTAGGCACGAATTCGGAGTTTCTCTTTTTGAACATAAAAATTGGGCCAATAAAAGTGTGGACCCCCTCAAACTCCCGCAAAACTGGGTTTACATAATTTTTTAAGCAAAAAAAGAATAGAGTGCCTAAAAAAATAGGAGTATGCCAATTTTCAGAAGATTCGATTCGTTATTATAGTCAGTTTTAGATAATCTTGGTTTTTTCCTAACTTATAGGAGCTGTAGCTTGGAGGGGGTGCATTTTAGGACAAATGTTGATTTGAAGAAAAATTCTTATTTTGATCCCAACAATACGCCCTTGAAATATTTACATCGAATTTTGAATCACCCTGTATAGGACGAAACTGCAGTAACGTTGGTTACAGATAGAAGTGGTATAAAAACATAGAAAGTTTTATTTCTCATTTTTAGTGATGATTTTCTACCACGTAGTAACGGCTACATACATCAATTTACAATAAGTTGTAGTACAATGACAATTTATTGTAGATGGTATAACATTAGGAGGTAGTGCTCATAACAATTAGTTGAAGTACAATTCATTATAGTTGAAATAACTTCAGAATATACTGCGAACAGCAGTAAGTTACTGCGAATAACAACAATAAGGTTTTGATGATAAGGCGATTTCAAATAGTTACTCTAGAAACAAGATGTTAAATAGAATACATTTAGTTGCAGTAGAATTAGCAATTTTGTACAGCCACTTCGTCATTATGAAATAGCATACTCTCCACAATAGGCAATTTCAAGTATAACATCTTCTACCAGTAACTTCAAATGGAATATATGGCCAAAGATGCATAAATAAACAACAAAAGTTTTATATTTTGTGGTGGTTCAGAAGTCTCATTTTGCTATCAATGTCAATCCTCTACCAAGGTTGCCATTTAACAGGAAAACTTTCAAGTTTAAATTACTTGAGTTTCCCGCCAAAAAATGAAAATATTGTTTTTTTGGCGAAAAGAGAAAGAAAAAAAAATGTTTCTTTTGATTTTATTATATTTTAATGTTACCTTTCTTAGAAAATGTAATAAAAAAAATCGATGAGAAAGACCCATTGATAACTTTACCAATTCAATTCAATTCAATTCGTTTATTTTCCTTTAAGACAACACATGATTGTATAGGAATAGTCAAGACAGTAAAACAGTCGAATGTTCTGTAAACATAATTGTTATAGATCTTATAAATAAAATTAAATTTAACAGATACAGACGATACTAAATAAAAGTAACAAAATAACACGTCACAACTACATACAGTATGAATTACGGTAGAAACATCTTCACATTATAAAAACACCTATCAGCTAAATACGACTTCAGACGACTTCTGCATGAAGACTCCAATTTACGTTTTTTTATTTCATCTGGTAGTAAGTTGAAAAATTTAGGTCCCATAATTTTAGGAGAATTAGAAAAAACATTGGTTTTACAGAGATGCAATTTTTTTGTCTGGTATTGACATTGTGGACATCTGATATCAATTTGAAATCCCTCATGTTCTTGAAGACATACATGTTTCCATAATGTAAAGGGAGGGAACAGTTAAAATTTTATATTTTTTGAATGCATTCACGCATGTCTCTCGGTATTTCATTCCTGTCATACTCCTCAGTACCCTCTTCTGGGCTACGAAAACATCATTTGCCGATGAAGATGTGCCCCAAATACAGATTCCATAACGGATTCTACTCTCAGCTTGGGCATAATACAATTCATCAACATATCCATATCCAATACCGTTCTCAGATTCCTCAGCTGATAAGATATAGAGTTCAATTGTGAGATCAGATGTTCACAATGGGGTTTCCACGATAAACATGGATCTAAATATATACCTAAAAATTTTACGGTATTATCATTTGTCTTGATGTCATGAAAGATAAGCTGTTCACATTCTCTCTGTCTATTATGAAACCTAGTGGACTGTGTTTTTTCTATGTTCATCATGAGGTGAACCGAACCATTCTTCCATTTTTTTAACCGTTTCACTACATTTTTCCGTTAGAGCTATATGGTCCTTACCTGAGATTACTACCGATGTATCATCAGCATAAATTGTGAAGGAAGCTGGTATGTCGAGTTTGTCAATGTCGTTCATATAAATAAGAAACAGAACGGGGCCCAGGATTGAACCCTGAGGAACTCCAATGTTGATATATGTTTGTTCCGATGAGGTGTTATTGAGACAAATATATTGCTTTCTATTTTTTATGAAAGTTGAAAGCCATTTCAAAGGTATACCTCGTATTCCATTTCTTGATAGCTTCTCCTCTAGAATATCATGATTGACCGAGTCGAATGCCCTACTGAGGTCACGAAAACTCCAACAGGACACTCACCGCCGTCAATATACTCCACAATTTTACTGTAATAAGAGTAAATGGCTGTAGTTGTAGATTTTTTGTTTACGAAACCGTGTTGGTTCTCTGAGAAAATATTCTCTTGTTTAAAAAAACTCGAGAGTCTATCAAGAAAGGAATATTCGAATATCTTGGAGAAACCACTGGGCACCGTGACAGGTCTATAGTTCTCTGGCATGTGAGGATCCTTTTTCTTATAGATCGGAGTTACTTTTCCCACTTTCAACATATCTGGAAAAGTTCCGGTCGAGAAGGATAGATTTTAAAAATAAGATAATAAGATATAGTAGCCATACATTATGCTGTTGTCGATTTATTATTTGAAAAATGTTCAATTCAAGATTAGGTTTTGATAATTTGTTAAAGTTACTATATAAGTATGTTCATTTCAAAATTGCATCTTGAAGTTTTGACAGTAACGATTATCAAAGATATGAATATGATATAGTTGATTGGAGCAATGTCTATTTTAGTAAAAATTAACTTCAAATGTTTTTGACATTTCAACTATAAAATAGTTGTGGACCTACTGGGACTAAATTTTTTAACTAATTTCCAACAGTGATCTTCGATAAATAAACTTCAAATCGATATCCAACATGCCAAGAACCCTTGCAGTACATCCAATCACCAACATACATTTTCATTCACTCGGCTAATCCAAACTCGAATTTTCAATTTCCCAATTCGCGCCTCTCTAACAAGTTTCCGTGAAAAAAGGCAGCAACCCTAATATTGGCGGGGACGTGGTTGTACTTCACAAAATTTTTAATAACTCAATAAATCAAGCGAAAATTTGGGTGAACCGCCATCAAAAACACGCTGCAGGAGTTAATTAGATCCAGTAATTCTGACTTGAGAGACTTGAGTCAGCGATGCAATCGTACGGTGCACTTGAATCGAAGTAAAATGGAATACTCTCAGTGTAAACAAACGAAGGTGTATGTCAAAGTAAGGTGTGGCCTAAGACAATGTCCGGAATTATTAATAATAATGATAATAATTATATTTTATTGCCATAAATTTCCTAAGAAACATCATCAAGGTCAGATACAGAAAGTTTAAATAATACACATAAATATACACATTTAATATGCAAAAATAACAATTGAATGTAAAAATGAAAACAATTATATGGTACGTCAATTTGACAGTATGAAAAAAAGTTATAAATATATAAACTGCACATACATTACATTTTACAGGCATTAAAAAAATCGTCTAATTTGCAGTCAGATATTCCTTCAAAGTTCGTTTGAAGTTGCTCGTAGTATTGTATTTTTATACAGTTATAGTACGGACCCTTCTCAAAGAGACTTATTTCATGTAGTGGAATGCGTAGATGATTACTTCCTCTTGTGACAATGTTGCAATTTTGTTGGTTATTTGCAGGAAATTTGGTGGATTTCGTTTCACCCAGTCGAGAATTGTCCACATTGATTTGAAGCTGGTCTATCACATCGTTTTTGAAAAATATGTGATTGGTTTTATTTTTATTTATCAAGAGGGAGTTATTATTACACCACTCGACAACCCGGGATACTGTTACATTAGATGTTTCATTTAGAGTGCATATATCTCTTTCCGATACAACAACCGAAGTAGCATCCGCAAACAGAAATACCGAACTGATGTCTGTTTGGGAACATATGTCGATGATAAATATCAAGAACAAAATAGGACCAAATATGGAGCCCTGAGGCACTCCTACGCCAATTTTTTTTTTTTTAGTATTTGAGGCAACTTTATTTTGAAAGATATAAGTACAGTTTAATCAACAGATTACTAAATTTGTACTTTTTCATAATAGTATACCGAAGACTTATTAGAGTTATTTATAGATGAGACACATAGCACTCTAGTTTTTGCAGTAGTAATTCATAAATAATGAGGTCAAACGCTTTCGATAGATCGAAATAAATTCCAGTTACTTTATTTCCTTTATCCAGATCTATTATATGATTAAGAGAATCGTATATGGCAGACTTGGTAGACTTAATAGAAAGAAAACCGTACTGATTCATCACAAATATATCATTTTCAATGAAATATGATGAAATTCGAATGTAAATGAGGCGTTCAATTGTTTTGGAAAAGGCTGGCAGTATAGAAATTGGTCTATAGTTTGAAATTTAATTTTTTTGTTCTTTCTTTTATACTGTTAATGTTTGAGTATCTTACTGGCTGGTTTTCACCTTTGATTCTAAATGGGCTAATGGAATGATCAAGTAGGTTAGGGCTAGTATTTGTACAGGAATTGTCATTTTGAAAACTAAGTTCGTAATTCAAAATAAAACTACATAATGACCCAATTGTCAGTTCAAGAAAAAATTGAAATTATACGTATTTCTTGAGATAATTACCAGAAATGCCATTCACCTGCCTTCTGAGGCCCTTTCCCAGCCTCCTGACGGAATCCGTCTCAATAAGTCGATCTGGGGGCGCAAAACTCGCTCTTTCAACTCCTCTAACTCCATACCGGTGTGATGGACCCTTCCAGCAGCGCTACCAACTTCATAACTCCGCCGCTATTAGATCCCGAAAATCACCGGTGAATTATGAACACACGTTCGGCAAGTTTTGTTGCGAACAACTGCACTTCCAGGCGCCCGAAATTTATCCCGAATTGACGATAATGTACGCATTTGTATGCTGAACGACTCTGCAAGTGTAAAATTTGTGTATTATGTTTTGATGGAGTGCCAATTTCTCTTATCTCTCGATAGAGACGTTTTATGAATAAAATTGTAATAACGGTCGTAAGGGGACACGTATGTATGTTGGTCGGTGAAGGGGATGATTTTGTAGAGAACCACCGCGTTGTAATCTAACCCATTTAAAACCACTACCAGTAATATCCCAAAAATCACCAATTTTTCAATGGATAAATATTTATTTTCAATTTCATTCCTGATAACCTCCAGAATATCATCTTCACTGTAATATTATTATATTATTATAAATATTATTTATATAAAAATATAAATAGAAAAATTATTGAGTATAGCTCTCAAATTGTTGTGCAACCGGTAGATACGTGTTTCGAGCTTAAGCTCTCATCAGTACGGTAAAAGCAAGTGCGAAGATGTACAACACTTGGATGTGAAAATAGAAACAAAGGAAGTCAACAACAGGAAGTCAACCACACATTTGTGGCTTCGGGTAGAAGACCTTGAGCTTTCAAGGCAACAACTAACGTCGCCACGGAGGCAATAGCTACCAGCGTGACAATCCTACCCAGGAATATATAAATCAGGATGGATTTATCGAGGGGAAATATATAAAAATATAAATAGAAAAGTTATTGGGTATAGCCCTCAAATTGTTGTGCAACCGAAGCCACAAATGTGTGGTTAGCTTCCTGTTGTTGGCTTCCTTTGTTTCTATTTTTACATCCAAGTGTTGTACATCTTCGCACTTGCTTTTACCGTACTGATAAGAGCTTAAGCTAAAAACACGTGTCTACGATCGCACAACAATTTAAGGCTATACCCAATAACTTTTCTATTTATATTTTTATATATTTCCCTTCGATAAATCCATCCTGATTTATTATTTATATATTTATATATTATATTATATTATTTATATATTTATATATTGGTTTGTTTCAAATTGAGTTTCAACGAGTGACTATAGATGTCAGAAGTTACTTTCATTTATATATTTATATATTATTATATTATTATTATAACCTCACGCCATTTGTAATTTTTACTATTGTTTGTGACGAATTAACATTTTTATGATTTACCATTTTTAATATTTAAGACAATTACCTAAGCTTTGTCAACAAGACCCTGTCTTATGATAATAAAGGATATTTATCATTATTATTATTATATCTGATCAACATACTATTCTCTATACTCGGGAACAAATTAGTCCTCAAGGGGTTATTTGCAGTTTTATCTATTTTGTCAACAATATCATGTGGTGCATTCATGAAAAAGTTATTAAAAATATTTGCGATGTCAATTGTATCTTCTATAAAACCGTCATTACTGTCTATAGTGATTTTACTTTTCCTTGTAGTTTTTCCTGATAACTCGTTAACAACAGACCACGTGTTTTTATTCACATTTCCTGAAGAGTAAATTTTATTTTGAGAAACTCTTATGTTATCTTACGAAAGTTTTATTTTGAATTTCTTGTGTTTTGTAGGATTCTTTCAGGGTGGGATTAATCTTCACCTGCTAATAGAGTTCTTCAAGATTTTTACTTGATATTTTAATTTTGGTATTAACCCATTCAGTACCAGTCATTTTATTTTGGTGTTTCTTGGTAGATTTTATTGGACATTCACAATTAAAATAAAATAACAAAATGTCCGTACATTACCGATTTATCATAGCAAAAGGTTGTCATAGACCACGAAATTGCTGTAGAAGTTTATCAGAAATAAATGAATAGAGAAATAGTGGATTTTCTAACTGAATATGGACCAGTTTATGGATGATAAGCATTCAAATGTTCAACATCCAGTTTTTCAAGAGATCCTTTAGCTTTGACATATGTGAAAACTATAATTCTATTCCAAAGGAAATCCAAACAATAAATTTCTCTAGATTCTAGAATTGGTCTAAAAATATATGAGTGCTTAACATTACAATTGACGCATTTGGATTAAAAAAAAAGAATTGCATTATTCCTTTCTACAATATGGAAGAATTTTTTGGTTGTGAAACCATGTGTCGATATTAAAATATGCCTGCCCTTTCATTTTATGAAAGATTTTAATATTCTTACATCTTATTCATTTTATCTGTACAAATTTCATTAGGCTCGTACATTTTATTGTTGACGAGGAAAATTGCGACAAAAAAAGAAAGCATTTTTTCCCTTTCCCTAACGCATGATATTGTTTTTTATTTAGTTTTTCTTGTCTCTCTGTTTAGCTCACTCACAGATATGTGAAAAAATGGAAAAACCAGTTTTTTTATTAATTCATAACTCCACCATTTTTCAACTTGTAGTGATGGCCCATCTCATGAAAGTATTGAATCATGTGTACCTTATGTGTGCACAATACAGTGTAGAGAATTGAAATACGAACAAAATGATATTTTTTATGGCCCGATCGGATCATAGAACCGGAGAAAAACTGGAAAAATCAGATTGTTTTAGAAAAATCTTAACTCTGTCATTTCTCAAGTTGTGGGGATGGACCTTCTAACGAGAATATTGAATTATGTGTACTTCATATGTGCACAAAACAGGCGCTGTCGGATCATTAGTTTTGGCACAATTGCAATTTGAATCTTTTTGGCAGTTTTGCAGCGTGCCTGGATGCTCTAGTGCTCGATCAGATTTTGAAACTAGAAGTATAGTTCCACAAAATGTATTTTTCCATTTTGCACTACAATGCTGCAAAATGGGCAAAAATTGTTTGCAAACATCTCATCTCTCGGTCTCTCCTACTACTCGACCGGTTACACGGTCACATTTTTTTGGAAAAATACCAAAAACTCGAAAACTATACCGAATAATTTCGAAAAAGTATTTGTAAACAGTTTATTGTCCATGAACAGGCATACAAAAAGTCCCTTTACAGTTTCCTCCCCCACTCCTCCTCCTTTTTCCGGCAATTTGCTCCCGGATTTTTTATGGTTTTCTCCTCCTCCTCTCCACTAAATTATTCTGCTCGCTTTGCTCCCGGATTTTTAACAGCTTCCCTCTCAACACCCCACCAAAAAGTTTTTCATATCTTAAAAAAAAATTAAGATGTGGACTTTTTTTAAATACCAAAAACTCGAAGATGAAACGAGATATCAAAAAAATGTATAAAGTTTCATCGTACTCGAACAGAGCTACAAAAAGATCCAATGGCATTTTTGCATATCTGAAGAAAAATAATTTAATGTGTACTCTGGAAAAATGTTTACATTTTTTTTAAACAGCAGAAACTCGAAAACGAAACATGATATCAGAAAAATGTAATTGAAAACAGGTCTACAAAAACTTCCTATGAAATTTTTTCATATCTTTTGATTTTTTCAAGTATCGCAATAGCAGTATTCATATTATTGGATTAAACGCACTAAAGTCGTTGTATTATTATTATTGGTGTCCAATTATAGTTTTAAACGCATTGAAGCCATTGTATTGATATTATCAGTGTCCAATTATAGTTTTAAACGCATTAAAGTCGTTGTATCTATATTATTGGTGTCCTAAAATAGTTTTAAACTCACTTGAGTCGTTGTATTCATATTAGTGATGTCCAATTCTAGTTCTAAATGCATTAAAGTCGTTGAATTGGTGTCCAATTATAGTTTTTAACAAATTAAAGTCGTTGTATTCATTTCATCGGTGTCCAATTATACTTTAAAACGCATTAAAGTCGTTGTATTCATGTTAATAGTGTCCAATTATAGTTCTATACTCATTAAAGTCGTTGTATTTATTTTATTGGTGTCCAATTATAGTTTAAAATGCATTAAAGTCATTGTATTCATGTTAATGGTGTCCAATTATAGTTCTATACGCATTAAAGTCGTTGTATTCATATTACTGGTGTCCAATAATAGTTTAAACGCACTGATGTCGTTGTATTCATATTATTGATGTCCAATTCTAGTTCTGAACGCATTAAAGTCGTTAAATTCATTTTATTGGTATCCAGTTATAGTTTTAAACACATTGAAATCGTTGTATTAATTTTATTGGTGTCCAATTATAGTTTTAAACAAATTAAAGTCGTTGTATTCATTTTGTTGGTGTCCAGTTATAGTTTAAAACGCATTAAAGTCGTTGTATTCATGTTAATGGTGTCCAATTATAGTTCTAAACGCATTAAGGTCGTTGTATTAATTTTATTGGTGTCCAATTATGGTTTTAAAAAATCCGCACAACTTCTAGACCCTTCAACTTTTCGCGAGACTCCCTCAGTTGAGTCGTAGTATTCAAATCCCTACAACTTCTAGGCTCTTCAACTTCCGAGCTCCTCAACTTCCGAGCTCATCAAGATCCGAGTTCTCACACGTTTACTCTGGACCCTCTTTCAGTGCTGTTTCCATTCCTTCTAAATCAGAATCATATCAGTCGACTTACCTAATTCCGGATTTCTTTCAATAATATCTCCGTGCGAACCGGCAGTGATTGCATAATTTCTTTTTCCCGTTTTCAAAAGTGAAACAGAATCGTAAGAAGTGGGTCGTACGGAAAATATGTAAATCGTCAGTGGCATTAGGGACGTTAATGCGGTCTTCGTGTCGCCGTTTTCCGACCGGTGTTTGCTTATGGAAAATTCCTGTTCTTTGACTCGGGAACACCGACTCGGCTTGTTGAAGGTTTCCCGCTGAAAAAATAAATGTTGGTCTTTTCCATCGACTGCTCTCGTTGAGTATTCCGGAGGATCTTGGGCGGCGCTGCGATTTCCTGATGAAACAGCGACAGGTCGGCTTTGGAATACAAATGGAAACGTTCTTGAAAAGAAGTGGCAGCCTCCAATGACGATTCCAAATTTTGACAGTTTTCTTCTGAATCTTAGTGAGTTATTATACACGATTCTATTAGGAGTAGTATAATAATAATACTTTATTCATTCTTTTTGATCACACATTATATAGGATGAGTCAGAGTGCAGAAGTGCCTAGAGCAACCTTCTTATCTAAATACATGTCTACAATCTACTACCACAGATAGTTCACATTAGCTTTTTGTTCAAAAATTAATTTATGTCGTAGTAACATTCATTACATAAAAAGTTCTTCAGTATTCGCTTGAATACATTGAAGTTGTCTTCCAATCTTATACAGGCGGGCAAATGATTCAGAAATTGAATTCCTCTAAACATCGGGCTTTTTTAGAACAGACTGGTTCCATGTTTGGGAGGCCTAATAAGTTTCGATGATCGAGTTGGGTAGTTGTGGTAATCAGAATTGGGAGAAAAATGGAGATTATTGCTTTTTGCATATAAAATGCATTTGTAGATGCATATAGAATATAGGGTGAGAATTCCATGTTCTTTAAAGTGATTACGGCATGTTTCTATATAGTCTAAGCTGAAAATCAATCGAATAATCCTCTTTTGACTCTGGATGCACCCACTGCCCCAAAGAATAATATTATATGATATATGGGAGTGAACAATAACGCTTATTAACTGATTCGACATAATATTATTTTCCAGTTGTAATATAGCAAAGTAACTGCTATTCAATTTTTTGCAATTATGATTAATATTAGTGTTTAGTGTTTCAACCCATATTACTGTTAACAATTACACCTAGAAATTAGGTAGATTTCATTTATTTATTTCAATATTTTCAAAGATTTCATTTCTGGCGGAAAACTGCATACAAATGGTTTTAGCAGAATTTACCATCAGAGAATTTCTCTTACACCACGTGATGAATTCTCTTGCCAATAAATTCATTTTTGCAATGAGTTCTTCAGGCGTATCTGCATCAGTGGCCAAAGTGGTATCATCAGCATATAAAATTAGATGTTTTGTGCTGACGTATTTAGGAAGATCATTTACGTACAATAAGAAAATCAGCGGACCAAGAACCGATCCTTGAGGTACACCAGCATCCACGTCATGTGTAAGAAATCTCTGATCGTCAATTTGTACTATGATTTTTCTTACCTACTGCTCTCCAGGAGAGAATTTCTGTCGATCTGTCTGTGTGTAGCTTCATCCGTCTGTCGTAAGCACTTCAATCCTTTATATTTTCATAACCCTTTGAGATATCGCTTCGACATTTAAATTATTTCTATAACTCGAGAAAAGTATTTGATAGTTTTTTTTCCGTCTGAAAATCCAGATGAATTTTTTTAAGGAGTTTTACCTTTTTTTTTCGTTTTCATTTCCCTTGAAACAGGTTCAAGCATTAATTTGATCCATTCCGTATTTTTGAAGATATACTCCAATATAACCTACAGAAGTGTATAGTTTTTGAGAATGATCGGACAATGCTAACAGTGTTTTTCCGCTATCTTCCGAAAAATGCAGTTTAAAAAAAAACTAAAATACGCCGAACCATTCATTTAGATTGAATTTAAAAAATGCATAGACGAACAAATCCAACTCGAACTATTTTTCACGAGAATTATCATAAAACGGAGAAAACCTGAAAACTTTGAAAATCGAAATTTGCATTTTAGAAAATACGAAATATCTTAGGAACGGTTGATATTTTTATAATTTACCAAGATATATTTTTTTGGTCGTCTGCAGAAAATCTACAAAAAAAAAGTTTTTTTTCCGTAAATCAATAGTCCGGTAAATATTTTTAAAAAATGGAAAATCGTGATATTGCGTACTGATGAAAATATTAAAATTGTTTCGTATACGAATTTACAAGCCTGATCGATTTTCCAAACCGTTTTCCTCTAATTCGAATAAAAAGTGGAAATATGTTTTAAAAAAAATTAAAATTACAAAAATTTGTTCTTTTTCTCTAAAATCACCAAAAACTGGAAAACGAAATGAGATACCAAAAATTTAATATAAACAGTTTTATAGTTCTTGAACAAGTCCACAAGTTTCGATGAAGTTTCTTTATTCTTCATAGAAAAAATCAAGTAACAGTCTCCAAAACCTAATGAAATTATCAATTTATGGTTAAAAACCCGGATTTTTGATCATTTACCTTCCATTCCTCCTAAAAAAAATTCCGTGAGACTCAAATTTTTGTTTATTTTACCTCCTTTCCCCCCCCCGGATTTCCGTACTATATCGATTCCTTACCTGAAAAGCACGTACAGTGTTACTGACATTTCCAGCTTTCATTTTGTGCATTCCTTCAAGATTTTATTCGAACCTCCTCTAGAAGCCTGTTGAATATGTTCAGGGGGGAAAAACTAAAAACGGATTAAAGAAATATTATCCTAAGATTTGTTGGACCTTATAGACAATTAACATCTCTCTGGTATAGAAGGAGGTGTAAGTTTGGATGAAGAATATCTCCAAAAATTGGCTGGTAACTATCAGGGCTGTTGGGATTTTCCTTTTTATAGATAGATGTCACTTTCGAAACCTTGAAGACATCTGGGAAAATACTTGTTACTTTACAAAGATTGAATAGATTAGCTGAAGCAATCAAAACATATAAGTTTAATAAGAACTACATCCGTTTCTTTCATCAATATTCACTGCTCTAGAATTTTCCAGGATATGAACAATGATCAATATTTCTGCTTCACTGGTTGGATATGAATAAAAGTCTGATGGTTTATTCGAATTTTTCAACGTATCGCTGCGGAGTTTTTTAACAGTTGTACGTATTAAGCATACGAGGATGTATTGATATCTAGTTAGCCTCGACCAGTTCCCTGCATAAACAAAATATTGCGTTACCATAGCAACGAACAATAACTTATTAGAAGTGTCAGTGTTAAGTTTGACGTAAGCCAGAGTCACGCAATAAATTAAAAGAAAAAATATGTCCACCGAAATGGTGAGAATCGAAAAATTGGAGTATCGAGCCATCATCAAGTACCTGTATTTAAAAGGGTAAAGAAGTAAGCAGATTTACGAAGATATGCCTAATACCCTTGATGATCAATGTCCTTCGTATGCGACCGTGAAAAATTGGACTGCAAGCTTCAAAAGAGGTACATTTTCCATTGAAGATGATGACCGATCGGGAAGGCCAGTTTCTGTGTCAGTCCCCGAAAATATCGATGCAGTTCATGATGACATGATTTTAACAGACCGTAGAATTGGGCTAAAACGGATATCTGAAGCACTGAATATTTCATACGAAAGCGTTCATCATAGTTCACGTCAATTTGGACATGAGAAAAATTGCTGCAAAATGGATCCCCAAATGTTTGAATGTTGACCAAAAGCGTGCAAGGGTAGTAGCATCGCGATCGATCTGTGCTCGATTTGAAAACGATGTAGACTTCTCAAACCGAATTGTTACTATGGATGAGACTTGGGTACATTTCTAAGATCCAGAAACAAAGCCACAATCGATGGAATGGCTACACTCCGGTTCTCCAAGACCTAAGAAGTTTCGTGTCCAAAATTCTGCTGGAAAAGTTCTTGCTTCAGTTTTTTGGGATTGCCATGGAGTAATCATGATTGATTTTTTGGATAAGGGTAGAACAATAACTGGAGATTACTATTCGACATTACTGACCACTTTACGGGAATAAAATAAAGAGAAAAGACGCGGAAAGCTATCCAAGGGTGTTTTGTTTTTGCAGGACAACGCCCCTGCACACAAATCTCATGTTGCTATGCAAAAAATTCGTGATTTAGGGGTTGAATTACTAGAACACTCCCCTTATTCACCAAATTTGGCTCCGTCCGACTATCATCTCTTTCCTCAACTGAAAAAAAGTTTAAAATGTCGTAAATTTTCTTCCAACGAGGAGGTAATAAAAGCTGTGGAGGTCTGGTTTGCAGAGAAAGAAGAAACATTTTTTTGAAAGGTCTAGATACGTTGCAGGTTCGCTGTAATGAATGTATCCAATTAAGAGGAGAATATGTTGAGTAATAAAATATTTTAACATTGAAATTTTGTTTGGTTCTACAGTAGGCTAAGAATTTCTCAATATATCCTCGTATATTTTCATGTTCGGCTGCGTCAACTGTAGCTAGGGCAGCGGAGTTTATAAATGGAGCTCAATTAATTAGTTATAGTAGTTTTGTTATCAGAAAAAATCGCTGCTAGACATTCCATATTTGACACAATCGTTGGATTTCTTCTTCACCAACAACTTTCTTGATCGATATCGAAAAACCGAGTGGGTAGGTAACCCGGTGACCTATATCGAGCCATGTCGTTCTTGAAGCCCATAAAGCCGACCATAAATAGAGAACCACCATATTACCAAAGTGCTCGGATTAAACGCGACAGAAACTTTAATGTAGACGTATTAAATCTCTATCATCATTCCGGCTTTTTTACCGGCGTCGGCGTCTTTATTGAAATAACCGTTGCATTATTAACCGTTGGTAGCTCTGAGCTGATGGCGCCATAACGCTCTTATATATAACAAAATTAAATGTCGGCCTCGAAGCGTATTACGATTATGTATATGCAGTTCGAGCTGCACTGCCGGAAACGTGAAGGTCAGAGTTCAACCTGGATGAAATCAACGATTACCTCATAAACTCTATCCAAGTTATTGAACCATCTGAAACAGTTTCCAATTTTTATAATTCAAATTTCAAAATTGATACCTCATTCAGTTTTGAAGAAGTTAACGAATTGTTCGTATACAAAGCCTTATGTGATATCAAAACAAATGCTTGCGGATGTGATGGGCTGAATATTAAGCTGATTAAACTTTGTTGTCCATATATTGTGCAATATATAACTCACATAGTCAACAAATGTTTAACCGATAATGTTTTTCCAGCTATATGGGGTAGAGCGCTGGTAAAAGTCTTACCTAAGAAGTCGTTTCCTACTGAGTTTAAGGACTTGAGAGGAATAAGCATTCTACCGACCTTGTCGAAAGTTCTGGAAAGAGCTATTGAAACACAACTTAGGGTACATTTGACAAAGTACTCATTGCTCCCTGCAGTCCAATCTGGTTTTCGTAGGGGTTATAGCTGTACCACTGCTTTACTGAATGTTGTTGATGATATTTTCAGGGCCAATGATCAAGGACGATGCACAGCATTGATTCTCCTAGATTTCAGTAGGGCATTTGATACAATTAATCATGATTTATTATTAAAAATATTGCATTACATTGGACTATCTGCATCTGCTATAACTTTAATGAAAAATTATCTGAAGAATAGAGAACAGAAAGTGAGTATTGATGAAAACAACTCTCAATTTATGAAACTCAGTTCGGGCGTTCCTCAGGGATCCATCCTTGGACCACTGCTGTTTAGTATATATACATCTGGCATCATTGAGTCCCTTGAAAACTGCTCAGTCCATCTATACGCAGATGATACACAAATTTATTATAACTTTCTTTCAGCAGAAAAGGAGATTGCACGTGCAACTATAAATGAGGATGTTAACGCCTTCGTAAAATTAGCTACTGATCATTGTCTGCAAATAAATGCCTCTAAATCGAATGTTATTCTTTTTGGCTCCAAAAAACATCGTGATTTTTGTTTGGACTTCGACGTTAAAGTGAATGACGAGTTACTTCCACTGGTCAATGAAGCAAAGAGTCTCGGTATTCTCATCGATGTAAATCTCAGATTTGAAAAACACATCAATGGACTATTGAAACGGGCTTACTCCACCCTTAAAATGGTTTACGGTAATAGGCAATATCTTACACTACCCGTAAAAAAAACTCTATGTGAAACCTTGATCTTGTCACTTTTTAACTATGGAGATGTTCTGTATGGTCCAAGTTTAACCAGTCAGTACACAAAAAAAATTCAAAATGTACAGAACTCATGTCTGAGACTCATTTATGGGATCCGAAGACATCAGAGAATTTCTTATAAACTTCATGAGGCTGGCTGGTTGAATATGGTTAATAGAAGGCATCTACATAGCGCAAATCTATTCCACAGAGTAATCCTAAGTAAAACTCCACCTTATCTACATAGAAAAATAACTTTTCGGTCTGATGTACACAATCTGAACGTGAGGTTCAAAGGTGTTTTGACACCGCCTGCCTTCAGAACTGAAACTTTCAAACGTTCTTTCTCATATCAAATTTCAAAAATCTACAACGAAATTCCCCGTACTATGAAAAATGAATCTATCTCACGTTTTAAAACACAATTCAAATCTTACCTTCTTCGAAATCTTCAGTAATACTATCAAAATTTCAATTTATTAATGTTACTAGTTCATCTGTTTTCCTTTTTGATTGACACGATCTACCATTTAATTTATTTTTTGTTTAGTCATATTTATAGAAAATTGGGCGCACTTCTTTATATGTTTTTTTTTTTTGAAACCTCTTGTTCATTTGAGTTCCTTATATCTAATCTACGACGCTACAGGACCGTTGAGGTTGAGTGGAAGAACAAGTTTTGTGGGTTTTCTATCCACAAAAATTGAACTCCGCCTTTTGTTTTCAATCGAAAATATTGTAATGCTGTATGTGATGAAAATTGTAATTAACGATTGGAAGTAATAAAGACGTTTATTATTATATTATTATTATTATTATTATATAATTACAATATCTCCCTGGTAACTCGCTTTTAGCGGTGGGTGGATGTTTTTCCGGCAAGAAGAAAATACAACGGCGAACTGCTAGTCCGGAGGCTAACAAAATGGAATAGAGATAAAGTTTGCAGGTTTTTGATACGTGAAATATTATACATAATGTCAGAAGTAGCTGCATTCATCACAGTGGAATTATTCAAATCGCGTAGTTGATTGTAGAGATTTATTCAGAATATGCTAATTTTCATCCGACCCAGACTAATATCAAATTATTTTGTACGTTAGTAATAACAATAATATCTTTCATTGACTACATTTATCTCACAACTTTGGATCCGCTCAAAATGGGTTTGACTTGACTGGATCCGATACACCCAATTGATATATACAGTGTTCGGATTGGATTGAATCACTCAAGTCAATTCCATAAAATATAGGATTGGACCCAACCGATCGCCTTGAAGAGAAGTGAAATTACGAGATAAACGAGTTTGAAATTGTCAAATGACAGGTAAAAGTAGCCAAATTCAGATTATTGTCTTTCTCAAAATGGAGAGCAAAATAATAATTAAGAAAAGAAACGTATTGTCCAAAGAAGAGAGCAGTTTTTTCATTCAGCTGATTAAGGAAAAACATATTTTGGGACTCATGGGTGGGAAAAGGATTAGGGTTCAAATGAAAACCACAGATCCACGGAACAACGATTCGTGATTTAATTCGCATAACACAAGAAATTTAAGGTTACGAAATTCGACATGCTGTGAAGCTAGCTTTTTTCAATCGGATTGAAGAATAGGATTCTTGGATCCACTTAAAAATTGTGATATAAACTGAAGGGTGGTTTCACTCGACTCAATGCTATTGAATTTGAAGCGGATAGAGATCGTCCAGATAAACGTAGTCATTACCTAATTATCAACTCAGGACATACCAACATCAATTACTATCATTAAGATTCATAAGGTCTGTCCTAAAGGAAGAAATTAATATATCTATAACTACAAGCAATAATAGTGTAATTTGTACATCTAAAAGCACCAAATTCCTTGGAATGGAATTGGACTACAAACTGAACTTCAACAAACAAATAGACTGTGTAAAAAACTTAATAAATTGTTTTCGTGACATCTTTTTGGGAATTTTAACCTTCCACAGTCTGAAAATGAAAAAATGGTAATTCAAAGAAATCGGTACAAGTGTAGAGGGGCAATAATCAATTTGCCCCGATCAGTTACTGCGTTTAGACGACTGTTGTCTTGAAAACAGTTCATTATTTCGTCAGTAACGTATCGAATACTAAATTTGCCTATATGACGAGAACATTTTTATGTTGACTAAAAATACTTACTGCGTTATCAAAACTCGAAGGATGAAGACTTGCTAAAGGTGCATTTAGTCAACATCATTTTAAAATTGTGCTTAAATATATGTTAAAAACGAAAGTTGAATCTGTTAAATCAAATGGCACCATTTATACAACAAAATTAAGTTTATGCTAAAAACATGTCACTTTGAAATTCCCAACTTTATAAGAATCTTACTTTTACGATAAAAATATTGTCCAAAATTCACGTGTACCTAAAGTTTCATGTCATAAAATGTACCTTTCATTCTTAAATGTATGCCTAAATCTAAAACTCCTGTAATATTAGGTCTCATACAAAATTATTCTCAAGGTTATGTTTATGTCAGTGCTTGTGCTAAAATTACGTTTATGTTGACTAAATGCACCTTTAAATTCTATTTTTATCAGCTTGGATATGAAGGATTTGTTTTGACAAAGTCAAATGAAACCTGCCAAATATTTTTTATGATGACATTTGCTGTCTGGTTACATATAGGGTGTCTGATATCAATCAATCAATCTGTTATTTCTCAAATCTCTGAGGAGAGGTAACCATGTGCTATCCATTTCTACTGAGTTGGTCGAAAATCAGTTCGTCGATAATAAAATACAGGCAGTTTCCTTCAACTTTCTCCTTTCTTGATTTGATTCACTCATTAAAATTTTGGTGTCATTCCATTTCATCATATGATCGCCATCCGATGTCAGAATATGTTCGGATATTTTCGAACCAGTTATTTTCCGATTCCTTATATAACTTTTGTGTTCTTCCTTACGCACAGTCAAAGGTCTTGATGTTTCCCCTATATAACTTTTTCCACACGAACAAGGTATGTTGTAAACACAATTTTTGGAACACTCATCAGTGTTTTTTGGTTTTATGTGTGTGAGTATTGATCTCAATGTATTGGTTGAATTGAATGTTGTTTTTACATCATACCTATGGCCAATCGGTTTTATCTTTTCAGACAATCCGGGGACATATGATATTATGTTGGTTGTTTGATGTGTATTGGGTTGAAGTATTTCTGGTGGTTGTGTTCTTTAGTTGTTGGGTGTATTATTGTTTTCAATTTCGTGTATAGTTTTACAGATTGAATTAACATTTTTTCATTTTCAGACTGTGGAAGGTTAAAATTCCCAAAAAGTTATGTCAAGAAACGAATATCCTCCATAAAAACAAACTTTCATTCAATGAATAAATTGTATTTTGCCTTCAATAGCCTAAAGTCTAATTTTTACCCAAGTCACCTAGTCAACTTATACTATGCTTTAGTCTACTCCGCAATCAGCTGCAATATAATTGTGTGGGGTAGATCGACAGAAATCACGAGGATATTTATCTTGCAAACGCGATTCATTCGCCTAATATTCAGGGGGAATAAGCTGCTAACTTTCACAAGTATCTACCTTTACAAGCTCCTAAGTTATACTCACCAGAACAAACATAGGTTTCAAAAGAACAGTGATATCCATGGATATAACACTGGAGCAAAAAACGATGTCCACCTTTCCAAATTCAATCGAATGAAAATAAAAAAATCTCCACTGTATGCAGGGGGATACTTCTATAACATGCTACCAGACGAAATGAAAGGTATGACAAATATAATCAAATTCAAATCTATTCTGAAATCATTTCTGATCGACAATTGTTTTTATTCCCTGGATGAATTTATAAACCAATGTTTGTAATCTTGTGTACCTTATTTTATACGTCATTATGTCCTTAACTATATATTAATTTTTGTGTACATATTCGTAATGTTTTGTTCGGAATTGTGTCGTAATACATTGTATTTTTTTATCTTTTATTTATTTTAAACCACTCCTGTATTACTTATCTCATGTCATGTATATGATTCGAAGAGATAAATAAATATCTATATATCTATCCATCATGGAGTGTAGCCCCCAAACAGAAACTGAAACTATTCTGTTCAAAACTGAAACTGAAAATTCGTCTCGTCACTGATGCTTCGCTCACAAGCTCGCTCACTTGTCTGGAACACCGCAGGAAGGTTAGCAATCTGTCTCTATTTTATAGATTTCATCATCAATCGCTCCACCGTTAGCGTTCTCATCAAGACTGACCCGTCGAGCTCAGTCTTCACATCCCTTTGTCTGATTTTTCTTCTTTTTTAATTTTAAGTTCGATTAATAATTGGTTTGACCGCGGCGTGTCATCGTGTAAATAAAATGAATTTGGATAAAAGTTCATACGTAATTATCCTTTATCGGTATATTTTTTAACATACAAAAAGGTTAACATACAAAACGGCTACAGAAAAAATACTGTACGTATCACGGTCCAAAAGTGATTTTACGGAACTCGCAGAATTCCAGGACTCGCCTATGGCTTGTCCTGGAAAGTTCCTAATCTTACCTTAAAATATTACTTCCGGAACTTGTTACGTAAATAACTATGTCAGCAGTATTTCATGACTGACAGACTCAAAAACTTACCTAATTCACATTTTTGCAACGACTTTCAAATGTTTCCCGTTTTTCTTCGTGACAAACATTGCAGAAACGTTTCAGGAAAAAATCTTTGCATCATAAGTTTTTTGGAAACTTAATAAGAGCCATTAATCTCATCGGTGATACCCCGCTTACAAGATTGCACTCTACTCTGGAACACCGCAGGAATGCTGGAGATCTGCCTCTGTTTAATAGATGTTTTCATGGACGATGCTTTGAAATATCATCAATCGTTCCACCACTAGTGGTACCATCGAGACTGACCCGTCTAGCTCAGTCTTCACATCCTTTTGTCGTCACTTTGTAGATATGCAAAATATGTATTTCTCGGCGCTCGTTCTTTCAACGAACGGCACAAAACTTTTGAACTCACTGCCTCGAGAGGTGTTCCCTGAGGCATGCAGACTGCAGAATTTTGAAAAGAAATCCAATTCTCACCTACTTTACATTTTTGCGCCTCCAACGACTCGCCAAAGTTTCCTTGTTTTTCGTGAAAAATACTGCAATAACTATCCACAAAAAAACCCATAAAATATAAATTTTTTGAAGGATTCATAGAAAGCTTTCAAAGAAAAGTCGCCTAACATTGTCCTTAATGCTTCTTATTGATTCTTAACATACGCTAATCTAGAGCACCCACCATTTTTCAGATTTTGGCGGAATCGTCTGCTTTCATTGAACATTTAGAGAATTCACCAATTTATTGACTAATATCAAAGGTTGAAATTAAATATATAGACACGTGTGAGCTATTCACATACTGATTAAAAAGATCCCATCCCAATAATACACCTTGAGGTACCCTAATTTAAAATTCTATAACTGACAGGCTCAAAAGTTTAACCACTCTACATTTTTATATTTCTAACGACGAGCAAATGTTTCCCTTTTCCTCCGTGAAAAACAACTATTTGAAAAAATTGTGAAGTGTTTTAAAATAGTCGCCAAATACTTTAGTTAGTCGATGACTTACCTACTATTTGTTCATGATTGTTAATGGTGGATAAAACCAGCATTTTTAATATTATGGCGGATTCGCTGCTCTCATTAAACATTTGGAGACTTCACCAATTTAGTGAGTTGAATCAAAGGTTAAGATAGAATATTTAGACACAAATGAGCTATTCACATACAAAATGAATAAAACCCATCCCAATAGTTGCTATAGGTACCCCATGAGTTAAAATTCTAGCGGTGACTATAAAATTGTTACTTGACGTCGATCTGACAGGTCCTTTTATATAATTTCATACGCATTTCCTTCCACTCCTTGACTTTTAACATTTATCTCTAACGACGAGCAAATGTTTCCCTTTTTCTCCGTGAAAAACACTACAAAAACGATTCACAAGAAACCCATACAATATAAAACTTTTTTAGAGAATGTATGCAAAGTATTCAAAAAAGTCGCCAAACATTGTAATTAGTCGATAACTTACTACTTATTCTTGATTCTCATTATATCATAATAAGCAAATATTGAGCACCCACTATGTTTCATATTTTGGCGGATTCGCGTGCTTTTATTAAACATTTGGCGACTTCGCCAACTTATTGAGTTATATTAAAGGTTGAAATTAAATATTGAGACCTCATGCCCAGTCCATAGCTTTGACGAAAATAGTAACCTTCACACCACTTCCTCCTGTAAAGTTCCAATTTGCCCATGAAACAAGAAGAGAAAGGGGAAGGAACGTGGACGATTCAAATATGGACCTAGTAAAAATGCTGGGGTAGAATAATTTGGTAGCATTCAATGCGAATAAAACTCAAGTATGTATTTTTTCTAGAAAGCCCGATCACACAGTTGTAAACATAATTATATCAGAAGAAGTCATACCAATGGAGTCATCCATTTCGATACTCGACAGCAGTACCTATTCATGGGAAAGCCATTCGACATCTATTGCCAAAAGTGCAAATCAAAAACTCACTTTCCGTCAATTGATTATAATTTATACAGCATAGATTTGACCTGTATTGGAATACTGTTCGCATATATGGAGCACAACCCCTAAACACACACTGAAACTTCGGTTCAACAAAAGAGTCATTCATTCCTCTCCCCAGTGATGCTGCGCTTACAAACTCGCTCACTTCTGTGGAACACCATTGAAAGGTTGGCGATTTCTCTCTGTTTTATAGATATTTTCTCGTGAGCCAAAACTGGAACAACTTCAAGGGCTACTTCTTTCAAAACCTCAAATCAATTGTTGTCACGCCCAGGAGATCTTTATAGTTGCAATGATTTCAGATGTATTAGTTGAAATCATGTGATGTATAACTAATATTTGGTTACTGAGGAAACTGCATCACATGCAGCAAAATAACAATTTTAAACAATATATCCCGATCAACAATCTACTGGCCAACTGAGATTCCAATAAGTAATCTATCTAACGAACAGTCGTTACCGACCGATGATGAACCCTTTACTCCCATAAACACCTAACTATGTAGGCTTATTATGGCAAGAAACTGTCAGAAAACAACTACTCCCCTGGCTAAGACCACGACGGGTATTGAATTAAATCTAACAGCTACTTGTGCAACGTTCCTCAAAACATCAGAGGACGCGATTGCAAGTGCCCTCTATGACCAACCAGCAGAATTATGTTTTGATTTGCACAAGTAGCTGTTAGATTTAATTCAATACCCGTCGTGGTCTTAGCCAGGGGAGTAGTTGTTTTCTGACAGTTTCTTGCCATAATAAGCCTACATAGTTAGGTGTTTATGGGAGTAAAGGGTTCATCATCGGTCGGTAACGACTGTTCGTTAGCAAACGATCTCCCAAAGATTTCTGTCTTCTTCGAAGTAATCTATCGTTATCCTCATCAGTAGTATTTCAATTTATGAGAAAAAAATGTGGTAAAGAGGAAGATTCGGTATTGTACATACAATGAAAATGAAATATATCAAAACTTTCCTCTTTCAGAGAATATGAAATTTGAATACATTAAGCTTAATGCATGTCGTTTTCCCACTCACAAAAACCCATTCATTTTTAGTTATTACGAACTTGGTACGTTTATTACTTATTCATCATTATATCACTGAAAGCTGAACTTGAAAGCCTTTGTAAATTTTTTCAGCTTATTTCTGCATGATTCATATTCAAATCACTTCTCCGTGTCCATGGTGGCTTTCATTATGTAAATGTTACATTCTAATTTTTGGTAGAGTTTTTGGCATAAAAAACCATTCGGCGACTTCACCAAATCATTGAAGTTCCATATTTCTCAGTATCTGATAGAAACTAATCGAATAACACTCTAATTTCATGGAAGATTTCTTCTTACTGACTGTAAAAAATTATTCACACAAAACCCATAGAATACGACTTTCTTTGATAATTTATAGAATGTGGTCAAGAAAAGTCGCCAAACATTGTCAGTGTGTTTTTGATTTTTAAAAACTATAATTGGCCAATATTGAGCACCCACCATTTTTCAGATTTTGGCAGATTCGTATACTTTCATTAAACATGCAGACTTCACCAATTTATTGAATTGAATCAAATGCAGAAGTAAATATTTAGGCACAAGTGGGCTATTCACATAAAGAATAAAAAAAACACCCCATAAGCTAAAATTCTAACAGTGACCCTAGATTTGAAATATGACTTCAAACTGTTAATAGCTTTCGAGAGATCTGAAAATATACCCTTGGTACGCATTCAAATACTCAGAGATCTTCTTTAAATCAACTTTATTTAAAAAAAGGTCAAACAGCGGCATGTTTAAAAATTTTCAAAAGTTACGTGTCAAAAAGCAGAAGTTAACCATGTGAGCTAAAACTGGAGCAATTTCAAAAGCTGCTTTTTTAAAAACCTTAAATCTATTATTGTCCTGCTCTGGAGTTGGAGTTGCAATGATATCAGATGTATTAGTTGAATTCATGTGATGTATGAGAACTAATAACTGGTTACTAAGGAAACATCTGCATTACATGGCAAGTGAAGATAAGAACTCATATCCAGTTTATGAAATAAAGAATGTTTCATTAAAGTGGGTGTCCCAAATTTTATGTGACAGGCAATATGTGGTTTGTTGGAGAAGATAGACAAAAATGTTCTATATAAAAGTTTTAGGAGTTCATGAGTACTATATTTTGATATAATTTTCAAATATGCAGGGTGTTTGGCGTAGGACCTACAGACGAAAATCGTAGTGATGTAAATAGAACGCCTTGTATATCATTACATATTCAGATTCTACTTTGAATTCTGATGTCATTTCATGTTCAGTTTTTGGAATTCGACCATGTTGTAGCTCATCACCGAATGGGCTGTAATTGAATTTTTTCAATCTATTTCCTTTCTTTGTCAAGTTTTGAACTTATACTGCTCATTTTCAGAGTGAAACTGAAGTTGTTGTCTACAACACTTCCTAGGAATTCTATATTTTTCATGTTTTTCATAGTCTTTATTGTAGGGATGTTTACATTGAAGAAGTATACACATACTGATTTAGATTTATTTACCATAAAAAAATTCTAATGACACCAAAATTCATACTGTTTCAAGATTTTTTCTATTTTAAGTTATAGTTTCTCTTTTGGTTGATTCCTTAATTATCACAGAAGTTTTACCATCGTAGACGATCTTTCACATACAGTGGAAGTGAGATAAAACTGGGAGGGTAAGACTGAAAGTTTGTTCACCCTCCCAGTTTTATCACAGAAGTGTCATCAGCGTATCTGCCCTTCTGTAATAGTCTAGAGTTGTTCACAAATATTGAAAATAAGTAGCCCTCATACAGAACCCTGAGGAACATCAATATTACCTCTTCTATATGATTTGATCCAGTTCAGCAGGTTCAGTAGTTTTATACATCGATGGCTGCAGTTAGATCGAAGAAAACACAAGCTACTTTCCTGCTTCCTGCATCCAGTATCCATTGATAATCTGAGTATTTTTTATTGTGGCTAGTTCTGTTGACTTTGACGTTCGATATCCAAATCAAAAAGGGGTTCGAATCTTGCATTTTTCGAGAAAATCATTCAACTGCATTGCCTTTTCCGGTTATTTTAGAAAGATGACTGAGTAGCACTATAGGTCTGTAGTTTTCGGCTGCTGGTGGATATACATTTTTTTAATATATTACTTTACCTATCTTTAGATCATTCAGCTCTATGGATTTTTTTAAAAGAAAAGCGACAGATTCAGATATCTCATTTATACAAAACTCCATTACTTTGATAAGAATTTCATGCATGTCTGTGATATATTTAATATACGAACATTTTTTGCATTCTTCTATGATTGTCATAACACTTGCCATACTTATTTTAGGTCTAGTAATGATCAGGAAAATAGTTTTGATGCAAGAGATTACATCCCTTATTTCTTGTTGAGATTGTTTGGATAATATAACGTACATTAGTTCTAACATATATAAAACTGCCCAAATACTGAAACTACTTCATATATTTTCTATAAAGTCAGCATCCTCAGAAGCTGCAAGCTTTTTGTTCATACTTCTATGATTTGTATTTCCTATTTTAGTAAAGATAAATTTATCTATCCATGAGAGAAGTCAATATCTTCACACTGCAACACACATTTTCAACCCAGCTAAACCTATTACAATCCTTTGCAATGTGCCCAAGTCGTGAACAATTAAGCATTTTCTCCGAAGCGAATCACACCCCCTTCCCCGTCGTCGGCATGCCTCTTACCTTGTCCGCAGCAGCTGAGGCTCTGCCCCGCGGTGTCCCGGCGCTCCAGACGGACGTCCTGTCGAAAGGGAAGGATCGCGAGCCGCCTCCAGTCACACAATATGCACAACTGCACCTGCACCTCGACCGGCCTTCACCTGCCTCTGAGCGACGTCGCGACGTTGGCCTGCACCAGGTCTCTGCACAGTGTACGGCGCGTTGTGTGCGTTGACGCCCCAAGTGAACACGTAAAACAGGTACAGGCTGTGCGGCGGCGTTGCCGGATCGGGGCCGGCGGATTTCTGCGCCCGGGTCGGTGCGGGCGTCGCGGGGTGAGGGGTTGCGAGGGCCGGGCGGCGTGCTGTGGATTTTTATGGTTTTTGGTTGGAGAACAGGGAAAGAGAATGGAATATGTTTGTTGTTACTGAAGTGTCACTGTTGTTAACAAATAATGTCAAACAAAAGAGACATTCGAGTTGAAAAACACGCTGCTAGAGCGACACTTCGCTAATTCATATACAGTGAGTCTGCTTAAGTTGGCTACATATGGGAAGCTTTTTTATTAATAATTTTACGAAATAAGTTTTTCCTCATGAAAAGTTCTTCATGATCTAAAATCGAAGATGCAACTATCAGATATAAAATTTTGTCAATCTTATACGAGGTATGTCATAAATATGAATTATACTCATGAGTAAAGCAACTTTATTTTTCATAATATCGGAAACTGTTATAATAAAAAGTTGTTCGCAAAGAAAAACTATGTTTTAGTATGCAATAACATCCTTCTAGTTGAAAAATTAATCTTTTTACAAATTTTTTTCAAATTATTAATACGGAACATTTATATCATTTTATTTTATTGCAAACATGTTAACCTTTCCGTTCCGTTTTGAAATCAATAGGAAAATTTTCATAAAACAAAATTTATTAAAAATCTAATGATATTACAACAGAATTCAAAAATCGTCTATCATAATCTCCTGTCCTTGACGTATGAATAAATGGGTATGGGTGAAATGGTTCTTTTTTTAAAAAAATTTAAACCGTATCTATGTTAATAGGATTTTGCATCGAAGCTGCCTTTTCTCGCAAGGATATTTTAGGATGTTCATTACTTCAAATTCCATGTCATTATTGGCAATCCGTAGTTGGCGTTTGTTGCAAATTTTTTTTACATCTCCAGAAGCCTTAAATTTTATTAATAATTGACATAGTGAAGATTTTTCTCTGGGTGTCGGTTTTTAAAAATGTCTGCAGCTTCACGATAAGTTTTATAATTCTCACCCACAATTTCAATTTTATTTTCAGTACTCAATGTTGCTGGCATTTCTACCAAATTTTAAAATACTTTTTACCAAATTTCGATAAATACAAATACAACTGATGTTTTGAATGTCACTGTCAAAAGATTTTGTCAGAGCAACGCAGATTACATGTGAAATAATTGCTGTCTGACATTTCTTGTCAGAGCATCCTAGATTACATCTACAATAATTACAATTAAATTGTCGTTATTGTAGAGATGTTTCGAGAAATAAAAAAAATACTATGAATTAATGCAACTGCATATTTGAACATGATTTCCAATTCCGAACACCTTTTCAAAATATAATGTTACTTTACTCTTGAGTAAAATTCATATTTTTTGACATGCCTCCTATAAGATTCATAGAGTTTGATATCTGTTGGTGGCATCTCGGGATTTAGACCAAGCAGATCTTTTTATAAAGAATTAGTTTTTTTTGTAAAATCAATAATAAAAAAGTTTTCCATATGTAGCCACCTTAAGCAGACTGAAATTTTAAAAAGTAACGTCACCGACCATTACACTCAATAGTTCTCGAAAAAGCAAATAAAGATAATTACTCTGAATTAAATTTATAATCGAAAATGAATTATGAAAAATTAGCACAAAAACTCAATGATATTTCATGGGAAAATATTGAAGATATTCTAGACGCGGAATCAGCAACTTGCAAATTCATTGAGATTATTGATAGAGGAATAAAATAATATTCTTGCAAAGCGCATAAAAAAAACGTGGATGACAACTGAACTTAGTTTAATGATTGATGAACGGGATAAGTTATACCAAAAACTTCCCATGGCGATAACAAGTTGCCACAATCCTATAAAGCAGCTCGCAATCAAATCGTCAACTCAATAAGGAAAATAAAATTTGCTTTTTACCGAAATATAATCGAACCTTCTGGAAACGACCCCAAAAAGTTATGGGAAGCGGTAAACAAACTGTGCTCCCGTTGAAAAAAGAGACAAAATACATATATCCGAAGTAGAAGTAGTAGGGGATCCCATAAAAGATCCAAAAAAATGCAGATGCTATGTATCAGTACTATGTTACGGTCAGTGAAAAGCTCGCCAAAAAAATAGAACCACATCCAACATCTAGAAACTGTGATTCCATATTTCTTAAAGCCACAGACCATGTCGAAATCTGTAACATCATCTCATCCTAAATCCTGGCATTGATGATCTACGAGCAGAAGTGTTCAAAAGGATTTCACATCTGTATCCTTTCCCCTTGCCACAATTTTCAATAAATGCTTGAGCCAAGCGAAAATCCCACACATTTTGAAAAAGGCCATAGTTTTTTCTATACATACGGGAGGAAATGGGGAACACATAATCAATTATAGACCTATGTCTATAAGTATCAATTATTCCAAAATAGATGAAAAACTTTTAAAACGCAGTTGTGTGATTTCCTGTCTAAACATAAAATAATTTCTGATAGGCAACATGGTTTCCGGGAAGGAATATCTACACAAGACACCATTTGTAAACCGACATCTCTGATGTACTCTGCCCTAGAGAAAAGTCAGCCTTCGATATGTATCTTCATTGACCTGTCGAAAGCATTCGATACTGTGAGTCATGAACTGTTTCTCGACTCATTGTAAAATATAGGAATGAGAGGCATTGCACTAAAACTCTTTAATAGTTATCTCACCAACCGACCCCAAGTTGTGAAAGTCAATGACCAACTTAGTGAATCAAGAGTTTTCAATTATGGTGTACCACAAGGCACTGTTCTTGGACCAGTCTCATTCAATATCTACCTGAACAAACTTTTCGTTATTCCATTGGAAGGAAACATTATCACTTACGCAGATGATAGAATGAAATAATGTTTTTAACTCACTCTTTTTACTCCACTTCAGAATAGGTATTGCAATTTCAATTCCCCCTCAACTCTTAATTCCTTGAATGAAACAAACGATTGCTGCTAAGAGATCTTAGATATATATATAAATGTGCGATCAAGTGTTGCACATCCTTACACTTGTTTTCCCGTACTTAAGCTCGAAACACGTGTCTACGGTTGCATTTTCTCAGATAAATCTTCTCCTTCTTTTGTGTTTTACACTACACTAGACTAGTATCGATTAGTATCGATTCTAATTTTATTTTAATGTGATATTGCTCAACAAATTTTAATGTGTTGTTATATTATACATTTTATCAATGACTTGCTATAATTATACAGAAATGTATGAAAAATAGTTAAATAAATACCACTATACTACTACTATATTTATTAATAATGGTCGTTTTATTCATGTATATGTATGTATGTATATGTATGTATTCACACAAATGTGTGAATAAAGTCTACTTATTGATTATTGTTATACCCAAGTTTAAAAAGGGTGACAAATCATCCGTATATAATTATCCCCCAATTAGTATAATTTCTTTAATTGGAAAAATTGTGGAATGATTCCGAAGAATCGTGTTTATTCTTATTTTGAAAACAGGTTTTACGTCAGCGAATCACAATATGATATTCGCGAGAATAAATCTACCAGTCAGGCAGCTTTCCATGTACTAACTGACATAGTCGAAGTCCTTGATCAAGGCAGACATACATCATCAACACTTTGTGACCTGGCCAATGCCTTTGACGTGCATCACATGCTATATTTATAGACAAATTGAGTCATTACGGAATGAGATGCACCATTTTAGACCTCATTAGTTCTTATCTCGACGATAGAAATCAGTGTTGATTTGAATAACAGTAAATCAGATATCAAACATTGAACATGGTGTACCTCAAGGATCCGTACTTGGACGACTTATGTCAGATTATTGCACCGATAAAATGCGTATTATTTGCTGACGACACCACCCTTATATGCTCGGGTAAATCACATTATCCTAACCCAAATTACTTATTTCCAAAAAGACATTCATTGGCTACCAAGCGTTCGGGAGGGTGAAACTCTGTGTAACCGTATGCGGCCCGTAATTAGTCTCCGTAATTATATTAATATATTGAAATCGATGTGAGATTTGTCCATCAAACATTCTTGGTTTCCAAAATTAGTAGTAGTAATTATAGTTTCCAAAATACCCGCATATTTCCATATCTTGGTCGGAATCGGGGAACGATTTCAGTGTTATAGTGACAGTCTTAAAAAGAACAATTCAATGATTTAGAATGATTATATACATGCGTAAGATACACGCGATAAAAATGGAATTCATCAACCTCTATCTAGATTGAGTGACGGTAAAACATGATCGCGATATCATCTATGAATAAATTCATCGCCTTCTTCGAAGAACAAGATAGTTATGTTAGTTGACAATTACACAACGAACAGAGGTTTGTATCCTGCGAATTACATGTAAGTTTATGCTCCTTCGTGAAATCTAGAAGAAATAGACCGGTCAATTTCGTCAGAATTGGAAGCACTGAGACATATGGAATTTTCAATGTTTTTACATAAATAGTTTGCCGATTTCAAAAAGAGCAATGGACTGTAACTTTAGAAAGGGTAAAAATATTGTTGTTTATGTGGGGTTATTGGCTTCAGCAATACTCTACACAAGTAACATCACGTTATACAGGTCCAGAAAACCAGGACATTTCGAGCACAGAATGGATTTTTGTCAATTGGTCCTGAAAAACTATAACTAAGTTCGTGATTTTTCTTGGAATTGTATCTTATTCAAAGAGCCGCGGGTCTAAAACCGTTTGGTGAGATGAGAGTCCATCCCTCGAAAACCTCAAATTCCAAATATTTATGAAATTGAGCAGGGCCGACTCCAGTACGAAGGAAAAATGTCTATCGATTTTTTCGATGATTTATATATCTCTTCCGTTATGATGATTTTGACCCAAAATCTATCATCGCAAAAATTCGACGTCTCATATATGCTTGATTTTGTGTTCCTTCACTTTGTTATGGTCTGCACTTCAGGAAAATCCGAGTGGAAGACTTTTTTTAGTAGCGCCCGGCCTCAGGGTTGACTGAATACAAAAAGTGAAGAACTCCCGGGAGCGGCTAAAATGAAAAATCGAAAAATGCACTTGGGTTCAATCTTAAGCTTCCAAATTTTGCATGAAGCATCTCCAGAGGCCAGAATACCTAATTTCCAAAGGGAAGACTTTTTGGTCAACTTTCCACCCGTTCCAACCCCTTTGAATTCACTCTATTTTCTCTGTTTATTCCTGGTAATCTTTTTAGTTGGTGGGAAAGGGTGAAATGTTAGCCAAAGAGTATTCCATTTGAAAAACAGGTTTTTTTGCCCCTGAAAAAGCTCCATACAAAATTTGGAAGCCTAAGATTGAACCCAAGTGCAGTTTTCGATTTTTCAACTTAGCTGCTCCTGAGAGTTTTTTAGTTTGTTCATTTGGCCAACCCTGAGGTCGGGCCCTACTGAAAAACTCTTCCACTCAGATTTTCAGAAGACCATAGGGCATGAAAAAAGTGTTGAGAAAAAGAAGGAGGCTTTTTGTACCAATTTTTACTAAAAAAATGGTCGATAAACGTTCCTTTACCATTATTATTATTCTAATTAAACATAGCCATAACCACATTTTGAAAGGCAAACCATTTCAGGCGTATCTATGGGTCTATTTATGAAACTTCATAGAAAATTTGTCTCATCCAGTTATCAGATTGGTGAAAGTCGACCTGTCTACGGCTCTCAGGCTATTAGGAATAGTTGTTTACAATCAAAAGTTATGCCTCAATATAAAAAAATGTCCTCGTAAGAAAGCATCAATAATTTTCCAAATTTTTTCAGTTTTTGTTCTATATTTACTCTAAACCCAAACCACGTTGATAAATAAATCACCATCAAATCAATTGCGCACAACTTTGTTCAAATCGAATCATATTTTTGAAATCAACTTATATTTTAATTTTTTCAGGTAATCACAAACTTCATGTTTGTTGCAACGATATTAATATTAAAAGCAACTTCAAAATCTCGTTAAAATTATGTTCAACAAGAAAAGGCATTACTACTTTTAATAGGCATATTAAAAAATTATCATTCGAAGAAATTTTTTCACTTTAAATGTTTATTTATAAACTGTAATCAGAAAACGTGATATCGTACTAAAATAATCGCGAAAACCCATGGAATAAAACAAATGAGGTTTAAAAGAAAACATTATGAATTAATATTAACAAAACAGTGTGCGCCCCAAATCTCAAAAGCAATAATACAATGTTTTCAAACTTATTTGAATGTGGTGCCGATGGGTTTGCCAATTTTTATTCACCTATTTTTGTTATGACTCAATAATTGACAAATCAAAATCAAATTGAACAGAAAATATTTAAAATGTAGGAAATAAATAATTTATCTGTAAACAAAATTATCGGTGCGTCCACCTTCTCGTTTAATAAATCTAATTATCTGATTATAAAATCAGCTAAGAATAGATCGCTTCAAATATTCCCATAAATAATCTAATGGATTGAGATCTGGCGAACGAGGAGGCCATCGTGGATCGGTATTTCGTCCTAACCATTTATCACCAAATTCCCCAATTAACCATTTAGAAGCAATTGTAGCAGAATGATCAGGTCGTCCATCATGTGCGAACCATAAATTATTTCGTTTTTGTAAACTCATATTATCCAAACATTCGACAGTTCGTTTTCCAAAAACTGTAAATAGGTATCACCAGTTAGGTTTTGGCGGAAAATAAAACGGCCTCATTAATTTGTCGCTAATAATACCGCACCACACGGTTGTTTGTTTTGATAATACTGGTTTTTATTGTCAATGGCAAAATTTGGATTTTCGTCCGACCACTACCTACAATTTCGGGAAGAGACAACGCCATTCGTTGTAAACGTGGATTCATCTCCAAAAAGAATGTGTCTATTGAAATCAGCTTGATCTTCTATCTGTCCTGAATCCACATGCAGAAGTCGAACCGGATGTCATAATCTCGTTCTTGAAACCCATGTTTTGGTATTTTGTCATACCTTTCAATTGTAAACACCATTTTCTGGTAACATTTTGTTGAATTTTCAGAATTTCTGAATTTTCTTGTACAATTTTCCCTTTTTTTGACCTATCCTGTATGCTGTTTGACTTGCAACAATTCTAAGGGCACCCAATATGATTATCGAACATGCACCAACTTTCGGCAATATGTTTTAGTATTTTGGTTGTACAATAAAAAAAAAATCCAAGATGTTGCACACTGTTGGCGTAATTGTCCATAAAAGAATGTTTAAATATGGAAAATAGCAGAATTCATCATGCTGTCACTTTGTTTCACAAAATTATTTCATCTAAAATTCCTCCATATTTGTTCAACAAAATATCTTTCAGAACAGATATACATAACTTAAATCTACGATTCAAAGGATTATTATCCCCACCTAAATTCAAAACCGAAATGTTCAGACGATCTTACACGTACCAGATTTATCACTTGTATAACTCCGTTCCTGAAAGTTTAAAGAACTACGGCATTACTCGCTTTAGGTCTGAATATAAAAACAAACTATTCAAAACTCAAGTATAGATACTCCTTCCCCGCTGCCCAAATAAGTATTTATTATCGTCCCTATTCTCTCATTATCTATTTTTCAATCAGGTTACATACTAAAATGATTTTTCATTGACACACTTTGTAAGGGTTAAGTGGAAGAACATTTTCGTAGAGGGGTGTTCATTGTTTCTCTGCAGAAAATGAACTTCGCCCTTTATTTTCAGTAATATATATTTTTATTTACATACAAAAAAAAAATTCATGTATGATAATTGAAAATAATAAAGACCTTTATTATTAGTATTATTATTATTTCGTGAGGATCTAGTAATTTTTTCGTGATATTTTTTATTTTTCAATATGACGACTGCTAGAGCTGTATTGTCTTTTTTAGTTTTTGGAGAATGAAGGTGAAGAAAAACTATGAGAACCAAAAATGTTACATATCGTACTATGAACCAGAAAGTTACCGAGTGGGTATTTCTTTTCAGTAAGTTATCTCACGAAATGTTCTTTTTTCTGAGATATCAATTAAATTAGAGAAGTAGAAGTAGAAATTAATTGTTTAATTTTTTACTCATTTCCCAGGCAGTGTTCTGCATAACCTCAGTAACGCAAATACAAGGTATGAAACGTGGCAAAATGCCACTCTCGGCCCTAGTAGCCTACAAACCCTGTTTTTCCGGCGTGACAGATGTAGGTAACATTTTCCTGCACCAATCTATGAAAACTGCAGAAAAAAATACAGGCTGAAGATATGTTAATTAATCTGAATCTGAATAGTTAGACTCAAAAACCAACCTAATAACAATGATAGGAAACTCTGAAATTTGATATTTATGGGAAACCGATGAACAGTCATGATTAACCCATCCAGAGAAAATTTTACTGTTTTCCTCTGAACCATTGAAAAAAATTACATTTGGCAACGCTGCTGTGCAGGCTCACTGCGCATTCTACAATCAATAGACTTGCCGGGGAACTTGCTCTCTTCCAGTTCCTTCTTCAGATTTGCCGTTTTGGCCAGCGTGGAATCGGATACAAAAAGACAGATGCCGCTGCGCAACGAGATGTGGAAGGATAGGTGAAAAAGATATTTCAAAATTTCTGATAGGGGGTAGTTTAAGTTTCAGATTAGGCTGAGAGATGGCGACAGTGAAATAGCATTCAATTTTTTTTCTTCTGATGACAATGGATGGTCATATCTAACATTGAAAGGTGAATAGCAAAGTTATACAGGATGAATCTTTCGATTTTTTAAATTCACTTCAGGTTCCGACTGGAAGTAAAAAGTTGTTTTTAATTTTTTTATTGATTGAGTATACTTTGAAATATATTCAAGATAAAATAAATGAAACCTCTTAAATTCCGATTTTTAATAAGGTTCCTAGAACATAGAATGGATATTTCAAAGTGTGCTAAGTGGTCGTCAAAAAATGCCTGAACTTACCTTTCGCCAAACTGTCAACTGTCGCACCATTTGTAGAGGATGGCCCAATCGACTGATATATGGGTATGTCAATGACGTCAGCGCGATGCCTCCCGATGGTTTCTTCTTTAAGCAATGGTTTTACTATACGGGGCACGATATTATAGATATTCAAAACCATACGGAAGGTATATCGTGGTGACGTCAAATGAGAGACAACATTGCAGCATGGCGAATAAGCCATCCTCTACAAATAGTGTTCAGTGTAGTTGTATTTGGAGGTTTCAGATTGAACCCAAGTGTAGTTTTCGATTTTTCATCTTAGCAGCTCCCGCGAGTTGTTTAATTTTTTTATTTAGTCAACCCTAAGGCCGGATCCTACTGAAAAAGTCTTCCACTCGGATTTTCCGGGAGTAAAGACCATAACAAAGTGAAGAAACCCAAAATTAAGCACACATGAGACGTCGAATTTTTGCGATGATTGATTTTGGGTCCAAAAAAAATTGTGCGCCTCAACCAAATCGTCTTCCGCTTTGTCAGACGATTACTAGTCTCTTTCTGAACAAAAGCATCATACGGAAGACATAATAAATCGTCTAAAAAATCCCTGCCCAGTTTCAAAAATATTTATTTGGGGTTTTCAAGGGATGGACTTTCACCTCACCAAACGGAAAACGGTCATCGTGTATCATCAACCCAGTTTGCTTTCTTCTTGTCTTGTCATTTAAACTTACCGCCATTACAGTGACCAATCACAGAGCACTTGTGCCGCCAAGAGTCGTTTGTCAATTGTTTCTACAATTTCCCGCAGTTTAGAAGTTGGCGACGTTGGCGTTGTGTTGTTATTACTTAGATACCATTTTCAATTAAATAATCTGTTCTGATGATTACAAATATTTAAATCAAAATCATCACCATGTCTGCACGATTGAAACACATAGAAGTGGAAAACTTCAAATCCTACCGGGGCCGTAAGGTAATCGGACCTCTGAAACCGTTCAATGCTGTGATCGGCCCCAATGGATCGGGCAAGTACTTTATAAACCATCCTCCAATTTTTTCTAATGTTATTTCACAATTTTCAGGAAAGTCCAATTTCATGGACGCCATAAGTTTCGTTATGGGCGAAAAGACCCAAAGTTTGCGAGTAAAGAGGCTGAGTGATCTGATTCATGGTGCTGCCATTAGCAGGCCCGTTTCTAGAAGGTAATCTATTTCCACCTTCAATCAATAGTTTTTTTTAAGTTCACGGTAATTTCTAGAATTCTAATGTTTTGATTCATAATAAACCTTTCAGTGCTTCTGTTGCTGCCATATTCTTGATTGATGATGGTAGAGAAATGGCTTTCCAACGCTCAGTACAGGGTTCATCATCTGAGTATAGAATCAATGGAAATGTAAGTACTCCAGTTCTTCTAGTTGGGCTTGTAATTTTTATTGTCGCCCCACTGCTAATATTTTCAATTGTATGTTTACTTGAGAACAATTGAAACGAATTATTGTGCATATCAGAGCAGCATTATTAGAGTTCGTAATGTTGATTAGGCTTGCACATAAATAAAAGTCCTATTAGTATTTATATTCATGCTACAATTCATAGGTACAATGCGAAATGAAATGATAAGTATATCAGCTGTTGGTCAATACATTTTCCAGGTTGTTTCCACCAATGAGTATCTGTCGGAGCTGGAAAAGTTGAAGATAAACGTTAAAGCAAAGAACTTTTTGGTTTTCCAAGGCGCTGTTGAATCTGTTGCAATGAAAAATCCCAAAGAAATGACTGCTCTCTTCGAAGAAATTAGCGGGTAGGGAAAATATACAACCAAATTATTTGCTTCATTAGTTATACAATTTTTTAAAATCATAGATCTGGAGCATTGAAAGAAGAATATGGAAGGCTACAACAAGAAATGCAGAAAGCCCAAGAAGAAATAAACTTTGCATACCAAAAGAAAAAGGGTATCAATGCTGAAAAAAAGGAAGCCAGGCTTGAAAAAGAAGAAGCAGATAAATATGCTAGACTCAAGGATGATTTGGTAAAGTGCTTTATGAGATTCATCATATTATTCAAGATTTCTTCAAGCAAAACATTTCTAATTGCCTTATTATTGATCTATTTATTTTCTAGAATGACAAACTTGTTGAACACCAATTGTTCAAGCTATACCACAACGAAGAACAAATGAAAACCCTTGTGAAAAGCCTGGAAGCCAAGCAGAAAGAAGTGGACAGAATAGAGGCAAAGAAGGAAAAGCTTGAAGACACCCTCAAGGAAAAGAAAAAGGAGCATGGAAAGTACAACAGGGAACTTGCCAAAATTGAACAGGACATCCGTGAGGTTGAGGTATACTAATGAATTTTTTTCTGCAAACTCCACATACAACTCTACATTTGATATTTCTAGGTGGAAATCTCCAAAAAGAAGCCCCAGTTCATCAAAGCAAAGGAGAGAGTGACGCACATGCAGAAGAAACTTGATGGGGCAATTAAAACCCTTGAACAAGCCAGGAAAGCCCATGAAGCTCACATGAATGACATCAAAAAACTTGAGGATGAGCTGGCCAGTGTTGAGGACAAGAAGAAGGAGTATGAAACGAAGATCGCTGGAGAGTCTCAAAGTCAAGGAAAAGATGTCCAATTGGAGGATGCTCAAGTAAGTGCCAAATATATTAATCAATGCTAAGAAACTGTCGACTATAAATGATACGTTCAACAGCAGTAATTGTGAATTAAGGAATAAATCTTGTTCACATTAATAAATAATTTGGGAATGAATCTTGGATGGACTGTTTTTATTTTAATTTTAATATTGTCTCTCTGCTTTTGTATGATACTACTACTATTTGTAATTTATTAGCTTTTTTATAAAATTGCCTTGAAATGGTTTCTGTTATGCTACATTATTATTATATTGAGTAACTCAGATATCTACAACATCTCTCCAGGAAGTTTTCACAAAAACAAGAAAACATTGAGATAATCACCAAATATGCCCTGAGAAGAAACCCTAATGTGCAACAAAGACACCGCTATTCAGAAGAAGCCTTGCTGGAAAAACTGTTACATTTTTCAACAAATATTCAACAATAATTCTATACTTTTATCAAGATCATGTCAAATTTTTACTTTTATTTTATATGTGAATACGAATTATTTGATTTTTCATTTCAAATAGGATAAGCTATTCAATTTTTTTATTATTATAACCATATGTATTATTACAAAACGAAATTGTATTTAATGGGCAGAAGGACCTCGGTCGATAGCCATTTGAATTGAATGTAATTCTGATTCAATAAACAACAATTGTTATTATTATTATATTGAATTAACATTTTCGACGTTCCCCGGTTCAGCCTCAGCAGAAATGCATTTTCCGTTGCCTTTATTATGGGTTTGTTACCGAACGGGTTCCAACTCGGTAACGAGTTCGGGTCATGCCGTTTGGTGTCGAATGAGACCAAGTTCCGCACGTCCTGCTGCCTTGAAGAGAAACACTCCAATCCCTGCTTTTTCGTGATCTCGGACCGTGCAAAAAAAGGGATCAAAAGTCCTCGGCCTCCGTTGTCGGACAAGATATAACCGAGGAACGGACGATTTAGGATGTAAACTCCTGTATATTGACACCAATTTATGATCAATGTTTTTACTTCTCTTATATACATGAGAGATGGATACTGTACTATACTGACTTGTTCTCTATATTATGCTAGACATAATGTAAAGAACCAATAAACTATTATTATTATATAGGTGCATCATCTTGCGCGTCGTTATGTCGAGTTGTCGCAGCTCCTCCTGAGTGAAAAAAAAAGTTTTTCTGACTTATGAATGGATCAATTCAACTGCGCCTGTCGGTTATGTGTAATTACTCATTACGAACCCAATGGTAAAAGTCCCATCCTCCTAAGTGTCTCTGTACTCGAATTCTCCCCAAACAAGTGAAAAAATTACTCATAACTTATTTCCTTATCTGTGAAACGTGGTGTTCGTACACTGGTTGAATGCGATTTTTCAATACATACCCAACGGTAAAATCTCCATCCCTCTATCTCTTACCGTTCTCTAGATACATTTTTTTTTGGTCCTTCGTGCTGGAATTTGGTCCTTTTCTTTTTCTTTGAGTTTCAACTTTTTACCAGATTGGTTAAACATAATCTTCATACACTGGTAGAATGTGAATTTTCAATGGAAACACAACGGTAAAAACCCCATCCCTCTAGCTCTTATCGTTCTCGAGATATAATTTTTTTTGGTCCTTCGGGCCGGATTTCTGTCCTACGAGCCAGATGTCCTTTTTTTGCGTTTTAACTTTTTCCCTGGTCGGTGAAACATGATGTTCATACACTGGTTGAATGCGTATTTTCGAAACCCAGTGGTAAAAACCCCATCCCTCTAGCTCTCATCATCCTACAGATGGCAATTTTTTGGTCCTAAAAACAATGAAACCCATCCGTGAAAACCTCATTTCTCTATCTCTTACCGTTCCCGTTGAGTCGTAGTATTTAAACTCTTTCAACTTCTGAGCTCCTCAATTTCCTAGCTCCTCAACTTCCGAGCTCCTCAACTTCCAAGCCATCACTTGATAATATTTTTTTATCAATACAAAATCTAAGAAAACTTTCGGAGTTTGGGAAAGTGGTTTTGCAGAAAATCAAATTTCAATTATATTTTAGGTTAGAGAATATCACAGATTAAAGGAAGAAGCAGCCAAAAGATCTGCGAGATACATGCAAGAGCTTGATTCTGTTAACAGAGAGCAAAAATCGGACCAAGACCGTTTGGATAATGTATCTCGGATGAGAACAGATGCTGAGAACAAACACAGGCAAAAGATTCACGAGAAAGAAGAAATGGAAAAGAGAATCGAGAAATTAGCCGAACACATAAAGTAATGCATTGTTTTACAAAACGCTTCTGTACTAAACATGTTTACTCGTAGGTCAAGTGAACAGGCCCTTCAAGATCAGAGGCAACTGAGAGAAGATCTACAGACTGATGTTGGTTCTTCCAAGCACCGGGTCCACGAAATTCAAAAACAACTGGATGATGTTGCAGAGCAGCTTGGCGACGCCAGAACTGACAAGCACGAGGATGCCAGAAGGAAGAAAAAACAAGAGATAGTAGAGAGATTCAAGAGTAATTATCCTGGAGTGGTAAGTACACGAACGACTCTGGCGATCTGCTCCTTCAAACCTGATAGCAGACATTGATTTTTTATTTGTTGAATGCTTTACTCCTATGACAGTTGCTCATTTATGATTCCAGTATGATAGAATGATCAACATGTGTCACCCAATCCATAAACGGTATAACGTAGCTGTTACCAAGAACCTTGGCAAATACATGGACGCCATTGTAGTTGACACCGAACACACTGGAAGGCAGTGCATCCAATACCTCAAAGAGCAAATGCTAGAGCCAGAAACCTTCCTTCCGCTTGATTATCTTCAGACCAAACCCGTAAAGGAGAGGTTGAGGAGCATAAGCGACCCCAAAGGTGTCAAATTAGTCTTTGATGTGCTTGACTTTAAACCACAAGCTATAGCAAAAGCGGTTATGTTCGCTACCAACAACGCCTTAGTTTGCGAGACTCCGGAAGATGCCATGAGAGTGGCCTACGAGCTTGGTAGTAGATTAGATGCTGTTGCTTTGGATGGTACTTACTATCAAAAGTCCGGAATTATCTCTGGTGGTAGTTTGGATCTTGCAAGGAAGGCCAAGAGATGGGATGAAAAACATATGGCTCAACTTAAAGCTCAAAAGGTAAGTTTGACTTCAAAGTCAATATAATCATATTTGGTCTTACGAGCCGGATACACATTTTGTGAGATGTTTGGTCTTACGAGCCGGATACAACTTCTGTAGAATGTTTGGTCTTACGAGCCGAATACGATTTCATATCGTTTGTTGTTCCTACGATCTGGACACAATGTTATTAGGAGATGTTTAATATTTATTTTTATTCTAAGGAAAAACTGACTGAAGAGCTTAGAGAAGCAATGAAGAAATCTCGCAAAGAGTCTGAACTAAATACAGTTGACTCACAAATAAGAGGTTTGGAAACGAGGCTGAGGTATGCCAAAACTGATATGGAAAGTACAGTAAGTTACTAACTTCAGTGTATACGCAGATATACTGAGATGTTTGTTTCAGAAAAAACAAATCAACATAGTGGATCGAGAGTTGGGTCGACTCAATGAGGAGATGAAAAAGTACGGGCCGCAAATTGAGGCTATAGAAAAAAGCATGCAGACACGCGAGCAGCAGATTGAAGAGATCAAATTGAAGATGAATTGCCTTGAAGACGACGTCTTCTCAGACTTTTGCAGAGAAATTGGAGTACGCAACATCAGACAATATGAGGACAGAGAATTGCGTGCTCAAGAAGAGAGGAAGAAGAAAAGACTGGAATTCGAGAAGCAGATCAATAGAATTTCCAGTAATCTGGACTTTGAAAGAAGTAGAGATACGCAAAGTGAGTGCTGTGTTTTCAGTCTCATTGTATAACCTTTCTATAATTTGTGTAACATTGTTATCTATTGTGATTTTTTATTCATTAGACAATGTCAGTCGTTGGGAACGCACCGTTAATGACGAGGAAGAAAAACTGGAAACGTGCAAGAAGCAAGAGTCAAAACAGCGGGACGAGATCGACAAAGATTTGCAACAAGTGGAGCGTTTGAAGGGTTTGAAGTTGCACAAGAAGCAGGAAGTAGAAGCAGCCGATGACGAGGTCGGCAAGGCTAGAAGGGAGGTGGGATCTGTCGCCAAGGACGTGCAGGCTACTCAAAAGTCAATGGTTTCTGTTGAAGGGAAGATTGAGAGCAAGAAGAGTGAAAGGCATACAATTCTCATGCAATGCAAGGTGAGAAGTGACAAGAATAACCTATAGATCTATAAGCAACTGTCAAATTGCATATCAGTCCCCTGGTCTATTTCATAACATCTGAATTATGCTTCCATAAGTGTTACCTTGTGGTTCTGCCCCATATTTCTACTGAGTATATCACTTCAGTTCATGTTATACAGGGTGGAGGAGGTGTCTTTCTGAGATTAATGTCAAAAAGTTATTTTATTATAATAAAAGTTCGGCGCCCAACGTGGGGCGACAAATCACTTTTTTGAAATTCCTATCAGAAATATTATCGAGTTCGCCTACTGTCGAACTTGAAGTCTGACTCAACCCAGTTTGGATCAATTGATTAATCACCATCCTTACACATTCTAATATACAAACATATGTCCTATCTTGGGCTACCACTTAATATTAGTAACTGCTTCTAAATAGTGTAAGTAAAGTAAACAGAAATAAAAACAATAATAATAATGTTAATGAAAATAACATAAATTTTAATGAAAAAATAGCTAAAATAATAATGAAAATCTCATATTTATATTGGGACTATAAGGAATCCTTAGAGTAGCATGTCTGAAGCACTGTCATAAAATATCGATATTAAAAATGATTGCTTTCTGAAATGTATTTAAATGGTGCACAGTATGAATTCCAACAAAATCGTTTTTTATATGAATACCAACAAAATCGTTCTTTAGCGATTCTGAATATAATAAAAGGCATATTTGGTCTCGACTGTTATTATCTGTAAGCTGTCAACAGGCCTTTAACCAAGGCTCTTATGTGATTGTGAGGTGGATACTAGAATACTACAGTTTAGAGAGATGTCTGTAAAATTGTGCAGTTCCTTCCTGCTTAAAAAATAGAAAGCGTTGTGTTACTGTGGCCCATATAAATTATGCTTATCAGCTTATCAAACCAAGAACTACCCCAAGGATATGTGCTTGGGCCACTTCTGTTTGTTGTTTACAAACACTTTCTGTTATTCAAGAAAAGGGTTTTATTTCCTGTATCCGTACAAATCTTCTTTACTAGTTTATGTTCCTTACAGATGGATGATATTGCTATACCTATGAAAGTAGGTAACATGGAAGATATTGCCGCCGGTGATCCTTCGCAGTCTTCTTCGGGAGCAGATACAAATAGCACCATGCAGCAGTATGAAAAAGAAGCAAGGTAACGTCTCAAGTTCAACTTCACTTAGCAGTTTTTAATATTTGTCTATCCCCAGAATACAGATTGATTATCGCAGCTTATCATCAAACCTACGAGACCTTCAGGAAAAAGACGAGATAAAAAAACAAGCGGACAAGCTCATGAAATCCATCCATAACCTACAAGACACTCTCACCAAGATCCAAGCTCCCAACATGAAGGCCATCGAGAAGCTCCAGCTGGCGTGCGGGAAACTGCAATCGACCAACGAGGAGTTCCAAAACCTCCAGAAGCAGAACAAAAAATCCAAGTCCGCCTTCGAAAGGATCAAACAGCAGCGCTACGAGCGCTTCACGAAGTGTTTCGATCACGTTTCCAACGAGATCGATAACATTTACAAGGCGCTGGCTCAGAATCAGTCGGCTCAGGCTTTCTTAGGTGCTGAGAACCCCGAGGAACCCTACTTGGACGGGATAAACTACAACTGCGTGGCACCAGGGAAGCGGTTCCAGCCCATGTCGAACTTGTCGGGAGGGGAGAAGACCGTGGCGGCGCTGGCTTTGCTGTTCGCCATCCACAGTTACCAGCCCGCTCCGTTTTTCGTGCTGGACGAGGTGGATGCCGCGTTGGATAACACGAATATTGGCAAGGTGGCGAAGTACATCAGGGAGAAGACCGAGTCGTTGCAGACCATCGTTATATCTTTGAAGGAGGAATTTTATTCTCATGCCGATGCTCTGATTGGGATTTGTCCTGAGATAAAGGTGGGTTAGAAAGTTATTTGTTTTGGTTTCTGAAATAAGTAGATAGAACTTGAAACAATATAGATTAGGTAGGATGGGATGGGATAAAACATATGGCTCAGCTTTAAGCTGAAAACGTAAGTCAATATAATCATATTTGGTCTTATGAGCCGGATGCACCTTCTTCAAACTGTCTGGTCTTACGAGCCGGATGCAACTTCTGTGAAATCTTTGGTCTTACGAGCCGGATGCAACTTTTGTAAAATGTCTGGTCTTACGATTTGATATTGTTGTTTCTACAATATGGATACAATGTTTTCAGGAGAGGTTTTGATATTAGGCGCGTTCTGTGTTATGATCTCAGCGTTGTGCAGATTAAAGTCACGTGTCCACAAATGAATTGTATCGATCGGTAATAAACGAACGAAACGGACGTGGACTTGACTTTGACATGCTGTTAACCAATAAAACACATCTAAAGTTGCACCTTATTTTCCGTAGAAAATCTTCAAGTTTAAAATTTGAAGTTTTTGAATATTTCATAATGAATAGATAAAAACGATGCTAGTTTTTGTTTCGGAAAATTAAATCGTTATTTTTTATGAGGACGACCATAACCTCACAATTTCATATTAATCGTACTCGTCTGCAAAAATTCGCCTAGCAAACAGATCAATCTCGGACTGAACGGATTCAAAAAACCAGACGATCAATTTACCTCATCTGCAATTGGTTGCAATAAAGAAGGGGTTTTCGTGTACGGAGATCATGAATTTTTTCTCGAAATTCATAAATTCAAATGTTCTGATTCCATTCAAAATTCATGAATTCAAATGGCAGGCTCCATGATCATGGTCTGATTCGGTTCAAAATTGGTATGTAATGGTTTCCGGGGTCGAAGATTTTGTTTTTTTTTTGTCAAAATTCAATATGGTGGCTCCAAGATGGCGGACGAGATTTGTGATCATAGTCTGATTCGATTCAAAATTGGTTTGTAGGGGTTTTCGGTGTCGGAGATCATGAATTTTTCGTCAAAATTAATAAATTCAATATGGCGGCTCCAAGATGGCAGACGAGTTTTGTGATCTTGATTCGATTCGATTCCAATTTGGTATATGGGGGTTTTTGGTGTCGGAGATTATGATTTTTTTGTCAAAATTCATAAATCTATGATGGCGGACGAGTTTTGTGTTCATGCTCCGATTCGATTCAAAATTGGTTTATGGGGTTTTCGGGGTCGGAGATTATGAATATGATTTTTTTTGCCAAAATCCATAAATTGCGAATCCGAGATGGCGACCGAGTTTATGATTTATGGTCAGATTCTATTCAAGATTGAAGATATTTGAAGCATGTGTTTTAATAGTTATTTATGATACAAGTTCGTAAATTTCGAATCTTTGTATGAGTGTGAACTTTGTTGAAAGAGCCTCAAACAGTTTTTTCTACGAGAATTATTGTTTTTTCTTTGGTGCTTTGGCATCGACTGCCATGGTCATTAGCCATAACGACAGTTATTATTTGAAAACTTGTATCACTAATTCGAATGTTTTATCTCTCGAAGTTTGAATTTTCTTCGTATTTTCAAATACTTAATGACTTCGGAGTAAAATTTTAATCAAAGGCCGTCTTTTTCGAAGTATGAACGGTGTGTAAAAAAATACTTTTCATACGGCTGCCTCAGGAAATGGGGTTCTGCGCACGGAAAACTCACTCCAAAAGCGGTAATTTGCACACGCCGTGTGCAAAACACTGGATATGTCATCTTTGCACACGCAACTTTCGTTCACTGATTTTTTTCCTATTTTGATATAGTATAAATTTTGATTTTTTGTTACAGCCTGCTGACTGTCTCATTAGCCAGGTGCTCACCTTTGACTTGACCAAATATGAACAATTCTGACCCAAAGAGAAACGGAGTTAATATAAGTTTAATATCAATTCTTAGTTTTATAGGTTTTTACTGTTTTAAAAAGGATAAGGTGTTTCTTTTAATTATTGAATATATTCTTGTAAGTGAATATTTAAATAGATTAGTTAATTGTTTCTTGTTTGTGTTCAATAAATGTTTTATACGACCATGTTTTTCATTGACCAAATATAGGTATAAATAAAACCATGCCTCAGGAATAATTAATCGTTTAATAAAATAAATACAACAAGTACAGTTGAAATTATAACATTAACAACACCAGACTTTGAAAATTAATTTAAAAAATCACCGAAATTTATAATTGATACTCAATTTATAGAGAATTTTTGTACAGTACAAGAACTGAACGTTCACAAATAACATAAATGGACACTCCTCGATTCTAAATAAAAATAAGTGGACATTTCTCAGCCGAAATCCAACCTCCACTTGCCTTTGCCCTGTCACCAGGAATTTATGTTTTGACCATATAGACTATACTGATATAGAAATATAGTGATTCGAAACTATAAAAATAACATGAAAATTGGACCCCGTTATGCAATAAGGAACCAACCGACAATTTGTAAAAATATGAAAAAATAATACCAGACAGACCTAATTTTATATCTTCATCAGTTTGCAATATAGAACCAGAGATCATCGTCTCTAGCGCAATAGATCTACTTTGAAAAACTAAGAAATCTTGAAAAAAGATTTGCAACAAAGAGCCAGAGTCTGTTGGATCTATATTGCGTCATTCTCTGGACTGAAATGAATATATGATGGGATCCAAAGCTACTTGGTTCTCTGTAGCAAATTGTTTTATTACATTTCTGACACTTGTCATTTTAATATTATTGTTGGAGTACGACCTTACCAATAATGTATAAACTATAAACTCGAAAATGAAAATTCTGTTAGTTTTTCATCATACAAAAAGATATTTTTAACGGAGTTTAATCTAAAAGTCAAGAAACCTAAGAAGGGCACATGCAACAAATGCGACACCTATAAGGTAAAAATTGAAATTTTTTCTGAAGAACAAGAGAAGAGCAAATTCATTGGTGAGCATAATATGCACTTGCAGGAAGCAGAACTGGCTAGAAAAAACATGAATGCATGACCTCAAGACAGCAGCAGAAGACGAAAAAACCGAAGCCATCACTTTTGATATGCAGAAAACTCTTCCATTGCCCAGGTTGACTACAAATATTATATTCTACAAAAGACAGTTATGGATATATAACTGTGGGTTGTATGCAGCCAAAAAAAATCTATTTTCATCTGTGGATTAAAGGAGAAGCTGGTAGAGGTGCCCAGGAAGTAGGATCCTGCCTTAAAAAGTACATTCAAAGCAATATTCTTGGGTCTGTCGAAAATTTGATTTTATGAAGCGATTCCTGTGGCAGTCAGAACCGCAATATAAAAATGGTTCTGCTCTTAAAATGCATTCTAGAGGAATCGGTCCACTTAAAAAGAATCGTGTTAAAATTTTTAACTTCCGGGCAAAGCTTTTTGCCGAATGATAGTGACTTTGGTGACCTCGAATGTGCTATCAAAAAACACAACAAAATTTACTCCCCGCAAGATTACATAAATATTATGGAAACATGTAGAAAAAAACGACCCATTAATGTCACTAAAATGGAAAACGAAGACTTTGTAAGCACCCGTAAGCTAGAAAAGGCAATTGTTAATAGAAAGAAAAGTTGCGATTCTGAAAAAATTAATTGGCTACATATGAAGGCTATTAAGGTTACAAAACAAAAATCTCATAGCATTTTTGTAAAGTTCTCACATAACAGCACTGAAGCATACAAAGAAATAAACATAAAAAAGGGCAAAGGAAAACAACCTACGAATACCTTTTCTAACCTTTTAGAACCATTGTGGCCGACTGGTAAACCTGTTGCTGCACTAAAACTGAAGGACATCAAAAGCTATATGCATCTCATTCCGGTCGCAGATCATCCATTTTACACAAATCTCATTGGAGACGAAACTGTTGATGAAGACATCGACGGGTACAATGGAGAAATAGACTTTGAACCAGAAGAAATTTCTTAAATCAACATTAAGCAACAGAGAACAAGTGATTTTTCTCTACTCCCAAGATGTTTTGAGTTATTTTTTTGTTCAAATTATTGTGTTGCCTTCTCATATTCCATTAAAAAGTTCATTTCATACTTATAAACTCATGTTTGATAATAAATGATTTTCAATACAGATCAAAATAGTTTTTCTTGATTATCTCAAAACATGAGTAATGCTTGTTGGGTCTCTATTGCATAACGGGGTCCAATTTCAAATCAGGACGCTGATGAACAAAATAGTTTTGTCAAACTAAAGAATATTCCCATTTAAATTTGACGCTTCTAACTGGTGCATAAGCATAGCAAAGTAGAGACGGATTTTAATCTCTGTTCTGTGATACTGTGAACACGAATTCATAAAAAAATTGACTGTTCATGCCTTGGAAACATAAGAATGTATTGAAAAATTATTTTAAAGAAAGAAACTATGCACAGTCTGACTAAAGTCGATCGAATACATTTTGGGATCTGAAACATGACCTCCGTTCAGAATGAGTTTTTTGGGGTAAAACCAAATTGACAACCAATTCAAAAGATGAAATCCCACTGAGAGATCTTACAAATACGACTAATACAATAAGGAGGTAGAAAAAATAACAAAGCTTTCTTTACATTTTGATTCACTACATTTTATAAAATATGGCTACCTGTAAAATGTTAGATCTCCTTTCGAGTTGTACAGATGATCACCAACATTATTGTTTAGTTCCTACTACTATTATCGTCGTAATGTCCTGATAAATGAAACAAAAGAACTGTTGAATTGATGGCTGATGCAAACAAGGCGTCACTGGGTGTGATGTTATGATGTATTATAAACAACTATGTACAATCAAGTTTGAGCTATGACAAGAATATTGAGCTTGAACCACATTTTTTCTAATGCTAGGGAAAAATAGACTCACTATAGACAAAGCTAGTCCAGTTTACTGTAGCCCATTATCGATATTTCATACAATGGATAAAAATACAACACCTGAAATACATTTACCTAAACAATATAAACATTGAACACATTACCAAGTACAATATCAAGAAGCCTGTTACTGAATTATGACATAGTTAACAGAAGAAAGCTAGGAAGCAGTTGAAGGACCACAAAATTTGTTAAAAATATGTTACACTAATTTCCCATGTTTAACTCGGAATTCAACAGATTAAAATAGACATTTTATAACGCTAGATGAGATAACCATATTATATTTAATTCCGACTTGACTTTTTGTAAAATTCCAACATTACATTCTGAATTCAGTTAAATCAATAGTCTAAAGTCGGAAATCAAAGGATTTTTTGTGGCCCTTTTACGCCTTTGTAGGAATCATTTATCCTCTTCTGTTATTGTTGTTAATTCTAGATTGATTCACCTTGTTTTGATGATATTGATCTTAAGAGAGTTCCGGTAAACTGGACTGGCTTTCCAAACAAAATTAGGTGATGTAATTAAATATAAAATTCTGTCTATTTGGATTCTCTAACATCGGAGAAAAATAAAACAATCGCTAAACTTACGCGGTATTTCCTAAAATGCCATAAAACTTAAAGTTACTATCAGTCTCTCTGGTGCAATACAATTAATCAATAAAAAATAATCGATTTCAGGAACAGAGATTCGTTTTTCAATATTCAACGAAAATATATTATCCAATCATCATTCACGTCAATATGAATTGTTCCACAAATTCTACAAAAAAAATCTGAAAATTATTAGGAATAATTTTGCGACCAACCAGTATGTTGAGAGACAGAAATAAGATTTTTTTTAAATTTTCATCCAATCAAGTGAATCTGGTAACCGAATAGTTTTCAGGCTACTTTTTTTGTGACCAGTTAAAACAGAAAATTAAAGAAAACTACTACTTGCTAGGAATAATTCGGTTTGAAGTCGACGGGAACAAACTAGAGTCACAGAATATGTTTAGTAGAATAAATCACCCAACTTGAAGAAAAAAATCCCAATAAATTTATTAGCTGATTCGGCCAAATTCAGTCACTCAAACAACATTCCCGATTTTCAAACAAAAAACGAGAAGGTTGTTCCAATTAAATAATAACTGCATTGGAAACAAAATTAACTCTTTTTTTATTCAAATAAACCCGAAATACCTTTTTAATAATGACACCATTGAAGTTTGACCTCTAAAATAACAAGATCTGTCATGCTTTACTATTTGTTTTGTGTCTTCATTTGAACATGTTTCAGTTCTGGTTATAGTTATGGAAATGAGAAAAAAACCTGTTGGTCAATAGTTGACTACAAAACGTTATGGAATATTTAAAAAAAATTTACATACATTTTTAATCTAAAGCAGTGTTTTGATGCAGATTGCTACATGGTTACCAGATTTCACCTTTTATGAGAAATATGAATCATTAAATGAAAAACAAAAATCTGCCACTCCCAAAAGTAAACAAAAATAACGAATTTGTACTCAAATCTGTCGCAAGTATTCAAAAAAAGAGCACCAGATTATCTTAGAATAAGACTTTAGTGAAGGGATTGATAACTAAGAGCTACCGACATTTGCAGATGGGATAATACCAGAGATGCCGTCTGCGAGTATTTGAGGTTAGATCAATTGATGCAATAAGCGTGGTATATCACAGTTAAAACTTTCGTTTGGTGTTACTTCTATCCTCTGGATTCCGGTGTGAACTCGAATGTTCCGCGGCACATTTGTCTTTGGTCAACGTTGTTTCGAGTTTAATATTTTTACTGAATATCAACACGGCTTCCGGAAAGGAAAATCTACTCAAACAGCTGCTTGTAGTTTGAATGAATTTATTTATACTGCCTTGGACAGTGGGAAACAAGTGGCGGGACTCTTTTTTGACCTGTCACGAGCATTTGATTCCATAAATCTTAATTTTATTAACAGAACTTTTCTAGATTGGATTGACGATTATTTGAGGGGCAGAGAGATGCTGGTGAGGGTGGAACACTGTTTTTCAGAGAAGAAAAAGTCTAGCATTGGTGTTCCCCAGGGTTCAGTGCTGGGGCCGCTGATATTTCTATTATTTATTAACGACATGCCTCAGCATATCAATGCCAAACTTTTGGCTATTTTTGCAGATGACACTTCCTTAGCGGTCACAGCATGTACATACGAGGAATTGATTGAATCAACCAAACAAATAATGATATGTTTCAACAGTTGGTGTGCGCAAAATGGTCTAATGGCGAATATACCTAAAACTGACTGCATATATTTCACTCCCCACACAAATACAAAAGTACTACAGTTTTACCTGAATGGAGCAACTGTAAAATCAACGGAATGTACCAAATTTCTAGGTATATATGTCGATCAGTCCCTTCGATGGACAGACCATATTGATATACTGAGTAAGAAACTGAACAAAGCTAGATTCGCAATAATGCGTTTGAGATCCTCTCTGCCAGTGGAGTCATTGCTGACAGTTTATTATTCACTTGTTTATAGTCATATGTCGTATAATGTTATCCTCTGGGGAAACTCTGTCAATAATCATAGAATTTTCGTAACGCAAAAAAGAATAATTCGCACCATGTTCAACTTGCCTCCTAATGAATCTTGTAAGCATCATTTTGTCGCCTACGGAATATTAACATTTCCAAGTCTATTTGTATTGAAGTGCTTGCTGTATGTTAAAGACAACATTAGAAAACTCAAAACAAACTCTCACTACCATGACTATCCCACTAGAAACAGAAACCTTTTAAGCATTCCATCACATAGGACTGCTAAATTTGAAGGGTGCCCTACTTATCAAGGAATGATGTTTTACAATCATTTGCCTGAAAGCATTCAGCAGCTTGACGTGAATTCATTCAAGAATAAAGTTAAGTCTTTACTAACGTTCAAATGCTACTACAGCATATGAGATTTTATGACAGATAGGGAACTAGGTTAAAGCTAGCATACCACATTTTAGTAAATTGTGTTTTTTATTTTATTTTATTATTTGTTGTTACTGTCGTACCTATTTATTGACCTGTCCTATACATCCATTGTCTGAAAGGATTAATAAAGATTATTATTATTATTATTTGTGTTGAATACCCTCTCCTTCAGAAAAATTTGAATCGCGAATGGGAATTAAACCAAGATACGACTTTCTCCCCGAACATTTGTGAATGCAATAATTCCGAAATCGTTTTTAATAATAGAATGTAAAAATTCTTACTCATGAGTTTGAATATTTATTCTATAACAAGGTATAAAAAATGAGATATAAAAGAAAACAAAAAAAGAATCTCAAATGTGTGAAATAGAGCTCTCCTGTTCATAGAAGAGTAGATATGCCTTTCGGGGACTTTGAAGAACTCGTGCCACCTGCCTGTATATGGATGCTCACAGTGAGCAGTGTAGTGTCCGCCATAAGTAGTGCCGCTGTGGTGCGACAGTGTGTACAAGATAGCGACAAGGGGCTACATTGTCCGCAGAGTAGCTACTTAAATCTAATCCTTGTGAAGGAAAATGCATGGTGACATTCAATTTTCTTCTAAATCTTTCTGTTTGTGAAAACCTTTTTAAATGGATTACTAACATTTTGGGGAACTTATAAATCGATAGAGACTTTGTGCATTTCCTTCTTTCTTTGCACTTTGAACATGTCGGTTTCTCATTACCAACCAAAGTTCTTCCTTAGGGAATGAATCTAAACATTGTGAGAGTTTAAGTTGGCCTGTTCTTTGTGAAATCGGGAGGGAAAGGTCCCAGGAAGTTTCAGACTCCTGCAGAAAAGCTTGCACCGAGTTCATATGTATAATATTTGTATATTATGTGCTCCATCCAAATGTTGTTAGGTAATCCAGAAAATAAAATTCTAACTTTAGAGAGATCAGGAATCTATGAAATTAGCTGTCAAAATTGCGATAGTGTTTATTAAGGCCAAACCAAAAGATCTACGAATGTTCGTTTTCACGAACATTTGGCACATGCTAAATATTCGCGAGAGAGTAAATCGAGTGTTGCGAATAGAAACTCAGCACAAAATTAATATCCAAAATTTTAAATTAATAAAACCCGTTGATGATTATAGAAAATTAGATTATTATGAAAGTATTGCTATATGAAAAAGGGGCTCGAAACCCTTGCTTAATAATGATAATGCACCATTAAATTCCAAACTATTTGATTTGATACCAGTAAAGGAATAATTAAGTGCCTTTGTTGTATTGTTTATTGGGTGGGGTTGTACCTGTCCATCAGGTATGGTCACTTCCTAGTACACAGATTACCTCATGGTAATTAATTATGTGAAATAAATAAGACTGGTATGACGATTTACAGTTAGTTTAGTAATCCCTAATGATGAAGATAACTTTGTTCTCACTATTCAACTTAGAGGCGTTTCAAAAAAATCAGATGCGTTTATTTTTTATTTTTCGAAGGTCTCATACGTTGCAAACGTAATATGAATAGATAACTACTATAACTGCACTATCTTTAGTCTTTGATGTTTGAAATAAGATTCTGGAAACACCATTACATCGATGTATCTTACATATCGAATTTGAAAATCCTGCGTATCACAAATTATGCTTGAATTTGAAACATATATAATTGTTATTTGGGAAACACTGAGATAGCCAAATTCCTCCATGATCGACTGATTGGGATATTTAAGAAAAAGGAAAAACAACCAACGTCTTTACCGCAATTTTTGCCGTAAGTATGAACGTCCAAGTGTTGGATTTTTTATAATTGGTGAATAGCAACATTTTTTCAAAATAATTCCAGAAATGCTAATAAAATTATAATTGCAACAGTCACTGTAGTTTAAACAATTCACTACAAAATTTGCTTTATCATCATCATGTTTTCCTAAAAAATTGTCCTCATTTGATGTTTGTAATCATCGATATTCGGAATTCAACAAGGAACTCAACAAACATCTCAAACCTTTTACTAAATAATCATTGGACAAATTTCTACATTAAAAAAAACACTAATAAAATTACAGTGAAAAAGTTGCTCTAGTTTGAGCTCTTCACAATACCAAAAGGTATTTCTGTTAAAAGAAAAATCCCATAAATTTAAATTTTCGAACCAATTGCTCTTGCTAATTCATTTTTAAAAATTCTCCAAACCAATCCTTAATCATCATCATTCATCATCAATCAAATTGCTCTTGAGCTGAGAAGTATGTTTATCGCATTTTTGAAGTGAATAAATAACACATTTTAGGGTATTGAATAAGATGCTTTTTTTGTATTGAATCAGTCTTCACTTGGCAAAAATCCATTGTATATTTTTTTTCAAGAACCTCCCAAATTTCCCTTTCAAAAGCATTTGTATATAACACTAGGTTAGGTTTGAACGCGACTGGGCCCGTATCAGGCCCTCTACTGCGGCCAATGGCCTATTATGGCTCATGGTCAAACACGATTATACTCGCGACATGTTTCGCTACACTGTAGCTTATAAAGCGATTTTGGTATACCATCATATTTTGGAGATGTCGATAAGTTTTTGTAATGGGGTGGAGTTAATGAAAACTTTCTGAAAAATTTAGAAACTCTTCAGAAATGGTTTTTGAAAATAATCTATGAAAAAAATTATACATATTCATCTGACGACTTATTCAAAATAAGCATGAAAATGGATATTAGACAATTATTTTGTTATAATATTATTTTACATATATTTAAAAAGAAAGAAGGTATTCATTTCAACTCTCATATTTATAATACACGAAACAAAAATACTACTACTTTAAAAAATCAAGTTCGCAAAACAATAGGTCAAAAAATTTTTACTTATATCATTCCCCATTTGTACGACTCATTGCCAAATGAAATTAAGAGCATCAAATCATTTTTTTCCTTGAAAAAAAAAACAAAAGAATGGATTTTAAATAAAGAAAGACAATTTTTCCACAATTTCTGTTAACAAGATAGAAATCACAAACTGTCCATATTTGTTTTTTGTCATAATTATATATTATTATTATATAAATAACTTAATTTCCTTATTTTAATTCAGTCCTTACAACAAGTGAAACTTCGTAAGGCTTTTCCGGTTTATTTGCATCAAACAGACAATTGATTGTGGATTTTATACTGTACTTATTTATATATTATTGCAAATAAACTTATTATTATTATTATTATTATTATTATTATTAACTTCGGACAATAAAATATATTTGATTTTGACGAATTTAATTTCTTAGATTACTAATCGACATAAATAATTGTCAACGGCCGATTGATTAGATGTCAGTTACAAACCCCCTAATTATTTGTCCGTTGGATGGTATTTGAGGATACTGTTACATAATATACTGTATACGTCGCGGATTTGCAAACCAAATATTTGTGAAAGTCAGCATTAAAGTTTTATTATAAAAGAACCCATTGTCTGAACTCGATAACGACAGTAACAAAATCACCCTGTAACACCAACAACTATTCAAAACTGGGGGAAGCGCGTTTCAAACGCCAATTGACAATATTCCGCAGGCTATCGGTGATCGTTATTTTGCTGTCAGGTTGATCATAAATTTTGTTTCTAAAATTGAGAAACTGAATTAAAACAATGACATGCGTCAAATTCCTATATTGTTTTATCAGGGCTGAGATTATGAAAACTCACCCGTGACGTGACTCGTGCCGAAATGAATGTCGAGCCATGAAGAAACCAGCGTTTTTCACTACGTATCGTGACAGCTCCCGTATCGAGTGATCATAACCCACCCCATGGTTCTAATATTCCTATGATTATAAGAAATAAGAACCCTGATTTGAATTCATTTAAAAATATTCGCAAAAAAATTATAGGGGTTAAAAATTGAGCCTGTTGCAAATGATGTGTTCAATTTAGCTGGAATGTGCTTGATTATACAAAAAAAAACATTTCACATATTCCCGAAAACTAAAGAACTTGCAGAACAATCCTTTTCCAAATCAATTAAATTAGAGTGGCATGTCATTTATTCAAATGATGTGTCGTCTTGATTTTTAATACATGTTTTTTATTATTAATATCTAAAAAATAACAAATTCTACAATTGCCGATACTTCTGAAAACTAATCACGACATAAAATAAATGTTATTTTCACTTGGTATGCAGAAATTTGAGAAGAACTGACAACGTCGCTCGATGCTCTCTCGAATATTTGACATTAGACGTTAAATTTAAATAGACGTCAAAATGAGTGATTTTAAAATTAAATGAAACAATAATTTCATCATAAATCATAAGTCTGTGAAATTTTGTTTGCGAATCGCTTTTGATATGGTTCCAAATCGCTATTTCATTGTGTTCTAGTAGCTGTTAAAGATATAATAGTTGTGAATTGTATACACTACCATAGAGCATTTAAAAAAAAAGTGTCTTCCAGGCATTTCCACAGAAAATTTTCAATAGAGTTATAGTTCTTGATGTATCTGGAATCATCTGTGAAATTTTCAGTAGTAATACCACAAGTGATTGAATTTTCGCGATAAGTCTGTCGAATCGTTTCTGAACGAAACTGAATTGCTTCGAGAAAACACCACGAGTCCCCAGGACTAGTGGTGTTTCCTCGATACAATTAAGTTGAGTTCAGAAATAAAAGACAGACTTATGAGATAAATTCAATCACTAGTGGAATTTTATTAGACTATTTCACGAAGCATTAAAAGTATTATTATAAACATGAACAATCAATTCATCATAACCATAATGAATCAAATATAATCACAAAAAATGTATTATACCTATCAATAATTTATTATATAGTTACGATGCGACTCATTTTGACGTTTTCGCCTACAATTATGATCTGTCAAAACGTCAAACTTTGCTTTGTCATCTATAGGCGTTTTCCATTTAGGAGTGTCAAGCTCCAGAGCTACAAGCCCCTGAGATCGGAAATTACTTTATCACTGACTTTTTCGCCAAAAAACTATGTCTTCGCGGTTTTGACTTTTGTCTACTTGTGCTTCATGCACCAATAAAACGGGTGGTGCTCGAGGGGCAAGGGGAATGTCAATTGGTGCTTGCAGCCCCACTAAATGGAATGCATGGGCATACGCTCTGGATAGCTCTGAGGAGCTCCTTACGTTAAATGGAAAGCAGCTAAGGGTTACATCATTGAAAATACCAACGCTGACAGACCAATCAGAATTGAGAGACAGCTGGTGTTTTCGCGATAATACAAGTTGTCTTTGATTTGTGATTGGTCAGATTACGTGAATATCTTTAGACGAGTGGAATAGTCAGCAAAATCGCTTTGGTGACTATATTGTGCAATTTTTCCCAAAACTGTAAACAATCGTTTGGAATTGACAGATGACAATTATAAAAGACTTGAATCAGTGTTTTCAACAGTTAAAAACAAAATTCATTACCAACCTGACAACAAAAAACACATTGTGGAATATTAGGAGTGTTCTTTTATATTCTATCTCATCTCAATGAGATGATGTGATATGAGATTTTGAGAAATAATCTGAACTGACCAAAAACAGTCGAGAAATGAACAAAAATTTAAGAATGATATTTCTATCCAGCATGTGCTCGATCAGCAAGGGGGGAGGTAAAAATCACACCTGATCTCAATGGACGATTCCAGTACCCATATCCAGTGTTGCCAGAATTGATTTTCTGGTTGAATTGACTGACATTTTCCAGGCCTTTTCTGATATGCTTCAGGGTTGGAATGAATACAATTTTTAATTAGAAAGATTCCTGGATATTCCCGGATGTGCGAATCGAAGTACTAATGATGATATTGTCAAAAATAAAATATTCTAGGGAATTTCACGCTAGTACGTTTTTAAATATGACAGATAAAATTCCCTAGGATATTTTTATTTTGTCCATTTCATCAATGTTACTTCGATTCATGTATCTTGGAACACTCTTGATTCTTTATGATTTAAAATTGTATCCGTTTCGACCCTGAACCATATCAAAAATGGTCTAAAAATGTCAGAGGTTTCAACCAGAAAATCGTTTATGGCAACACTGAACAGGGGTACTGGAATCGTCCATTCGAGATAAATAAAAAGAATACTGACATCTCACATGCCAACTGAAATGAGCTGAGATTCTTGGTAAAAAGATCACGCCTATCGTCGATTCATCAAAGACAAACGTGCCGCGGACCACCCGCTCTCAATGCCCCTGAACCCTCTCAAAACGAACGAAATCCGACCCGCCCCGAACCGCCCCCTTCCAACAGCCGACATCCCGGGAACCCCCGAAGCCGACGCATCCGTCCGCTCTCCAGGCACACCGACACTAAAATTTTTTGAGTCCTCGGCGATTACCTACACGCGACCGCCGTCGCCAGATCGACGTCGAAGTCCAGCACCAGGAGCTTCGTCTCCTCGGTGCCGTTGCGGCTGCCGACGGCGCACACGAGCTTCGTGTCGTTGGCGCGGATGCGCCACACCACGCCGCCGGCGCCGCCGCTCTCCAGCGCCACCAGGTTGCGGATGAAGTCGCCCGTCCGGACGTCCCACAGCTTGACGGTGCCGTCGTCGGAGGAGGTTATCACGAAACGGTTGTTGAACTGCAGGCAAGTTACGGCGGATTGGTGCTTGTAGGGACCTGAGGACAAATTTCATTCGTTAATTTCGGCTTATTACCATGCACTACACAGACTCTTTTAAGGGTCTTTTAGAGTCAGAAACGATTTTTTTTTTGAGTGATGAAGGGTTGTATGACTGTATAAAGACAAAAATATTCTTTGAGTTTTAAATGAATGAAAAGGATATTTTCCCCCATTTTTGGGCATTTTCGTTCAGTTCCAGCATCAAAACGAACGAATATTTTGGTGTTGTTTCATTTCAGTATCGAAGTCTATCATTCATTTAGTTTAACGACTTTCTCATTTTTCTCCTAGACGTTTCCTTTTTTTGTGAATAATTTTACAAAAATGTGTTGTTTTCGCGAAATGGATTTCCTTGATTTATTCCATTTGAAATGAGAAATTCCCAGCTATACCAAAGTCAACTAATAAAGGTTTGGTTCAGCCGTCGACCAGTGAAAACTAATTATCACTTACAATTCTGGATTCAGAAATGGAACTGAATTTCTTTTAAGTGACACGCCCCTCAGGTTGCTCCTCCCACACGACTGGTGAGGAAAAGATAGAGTATCTATAGCCAGTATGACATCTGGCAAAGGGTCGGATCGGGAATGGGAAAAAATAAAACTCATTCGGGTCGATCGAAACTATGGAATATTATAACTTTTACAAATAATAACTTTTATCAACAACATGTGTTCATCACTTGGGGGACAATACTCCATAACATTTTTATACTAGGAAAAACCAAGAGGCGGCTCCAGAATGTTGGACCAGTATCGAGATTTCTGATACGATTCCATTCAAAATTGGTATATAGAAGCTTTTTGGGATGTCACAATTTTTTCTTGATAATTCAACGTAGCGGCTCCAAAATAGCGAACGAAATTTCTGATTCTTGGTCTGATTCTATTCTGAGTTGGTTTAGGTATAGAGAGTTTTGTGGTTGGAGATCATGATTTTTTTTGTCAATGTTTGATCATTCGAAATGACTGCTACAAAACGGTGGACGAATAATGATTGTCCGATTCCGTTCAAAATTAGAATGTAGGGGTTCTTTGGATCGGAGATTTTGACTTTTTTTGTCAAAATAAAAAAATTCAAGATGGTGGCCCCGAGATTTAAGATCAGATTCTATTAAAAATTTGTATCTAGGACTTTTTGGAATAGACGAGTTTTTCAAAACTAAATAATTCAATATGACATATTTTACGAATGATCTAAAGAAAATATTCGTTTTCAGTGCATTTGAATAAATTCTTGTCTTAAAAACATTTTTTTATTTATATTTATCAGGAAATACACTCTCCACTTCGTCAGGGCTATTTAGCGAGAATTTCGGAGTTAGTGGCATATTTTTACGCATATTACTAATAACTTGTGACTCCCATATCGACAACTTCGTTCTACATTGGTTTCCAATACAACGGTTATTTGGGCGGCGCGGCGTTTTTGATGTTCCTTTGAAGTTGAAAAGCTACAGCGGACTTTTCTTCTTGAATGTTCCAATGGGGCAGCGCGGAAAGGTAAATAAACAAAACATTGACTTAATACCAGGTGATTGTTACGGCTTTGTTTCTTTGGCGGCATTTATATCGAGAATCGTAATCATTCGAATTTATTCACTCCATTTTTTTATTTTCATTAATTATTCTATGTTGAAGAAGAATCACAATTATTTTTATCAAATTGAAGAACAAATCACTATAACCAGAAAAAAATATTGCAATTTAGTTATATATACGAGAAATGATTTCAAAGTAAAAAGAATACATAGAGACGTTTGTGTCTGGGAATCAATAATGCTTCCAAAGCTAAAAGCATTTTATGTAAATTGCATTCTACCTGAAATCTTGGACGGGCATCTTCCTAGAGGAATGAGAATTAGGGATATATGCTTCTAATTTTGTTGAAGGTAGAGAGAAATGTAAAAAAGAAAGAAATAGCTAATTTTTTTCAATATTCAGGTATATTAGAATAAAACATCTAGCTAAAACATTGTTTAATTTATTTTTAACATTAGTATCATTTCACATCGGTTGAATTGAATATTTCACGGGTGATAGAGTATTATCTTGTTTCACCCTTTATATGGAATAAGACAAATGTACCTAAACTATGGACCTTTCCTGCAAAAAATTACATTCAAATCGAGAAAATAGTTTTCAAGAAAATCAGATCTTATTGGTCACTATTTTCAATAACTAACTTGAAAGTCAAAATCTGATAACTGATTTTTAAATTTTTATTCATGATTCCACATCTGATTTTATATTTTCAAATTAATACCTTCATTTACACCTATATAGTAATTTTGAATAGAATACGACCATAACTCACAAAATAAACCAAATCCATCTTCAACCCCAAAATAGTATTCTTATACAGAATTCGACCATAAATCACAAAACACGTCTGCCATCTTGAATTCCTGAATTTTGACAGAACAATCATTATCTTAGATCCCAAAAACCACTATTTAGGTTATAATCTTAGAACCCGCCCAGAACTTACAAAACTTTTTAAATTTTAACAGAAATCATCAGGATCTCTTAACCCAAAAACCGATTTTGAATCGAATCGGACATAATCACAAAACTCGTCCGCCATCTTGGAAATGCCATCTTGAATTCATCAATTTTGACAAAAGATTCATAATCTCCGAGCCAGAAAATCTCACAAATTTTTAATCCAGACAGTAATCACAAATCTCGTCCTTCATTTTGAAATTATTAATTTTGACGAAAGATTCATAATCTACGACCCCGAAAACCTGCACATACCCATTTTGTATCGAATTAGAAACCAAATCACAGATCTCGCTTTTTTGTTTTTTCTTTAAAAACATTTATAATGGAGTACCCACCTACTACTGGAATTATGAACAGTGAACACCTATCAACTTGTCGTGTATTTCAACTCACTTGGAACTTCCAAAATTCTTAAGATTCTTCCAACCAAACTCAACAGGGATGAGAAAAACGGTACTTCCATTTCTCAAAACGTTCCGACAAAATAAATAAACTATTTTCCTTTCTCGTAACCCTGGCCAAAGACTCATTATCTAGGTAAAACCTTCGAATCTTCATTTCCTTCGCTTTTTCCTTGCGCAACCGATTCATCAACTTTGCAAGTTAAGTTTTTATATAATTACTTACAACGCAAATGAACAGACTCTGTATCATACTGGTTAGACGTCAAGAAAATGTTCAACAGTGCACCGAACTCACTCCCTTCAGTTCCATTTCACTCCAGTGAGGTGACTAATTACAATCTAACAGCACAATAACCTAATCTTACCACGGGAAATCAACGATTTCATATACACTAGATCAAGCATGCAGAATCAAATATGAAAGTTTTGTTTGGCTCTTTAATAATGCAAACAATTGACAGTGCAAAGGGAACAACAGTCTACTAATTTATGGCAGCGCCTGCTGCGGTTACTTGAATAGGGGTAATTATAGGAAATATTTTTTTTAAATATTTCAAATGTATCACAATGGCTGCATACATAATTCATAAATACAAAATTGCTAGCTTTAAATCGTTTCTGCTAACTTTGAATATTTTCTATCGCACTCACTCCGTGCTTTCAGCATAGAAACAGTAACTGTAGTGATGTATTTAAAGAATGGAGTTGCCAAGGTTTTGTTTTCAAAATTTTGCTTTAAACACAGATTGCTAATCTGTGAATAATCGATCATTTAGCGCATTACATATCCTTTTGCCATTTCAGTTATTAGAAAAGAAATGTTTTTAATTTTATTTTAAATGTAACTTCATTGTTATATACCATTGAATAAATAAATACCTTTTTTCTGCCAAACACCCTAAATGAAAGCCTTCTCACCTGAAAGAGTCTGGAGGCACTGCCCGGTCAATATGTCCCACACCTTGACAGTTGAATCAGCATTGCCTGACACCAGTATATTATTCCTCAGCTCCATGCCCGACGTCAAGGACTGATGACCCATCAGAGTGTGTTTGCAGGCCCCCGTTTCAACTTCCCACACTCGGATGCTAGTGTCCAGAGAACCGCTGACAACGTGGACACCATCAAACTTAACGAGAAAAAAATTCACGTTCGTTCAACTTTTCCAATTCAATTTTAAATGTATAAGATTATAGTTTTCATTATTGCGAATAACTTTAAATGCATTGCATCACACGTTGAAAGGTAAGGGCTCCGTCATCTCTTGCTCGTACAAGTCTCTCGAAAACCGAAATGCATAATTTCAACAATTTTTAATGATAAAAGATTGTCCTCATTTGATGTTTGTAATCTTTGATATTCAGAATTCAACAGTTAAGGAACTCGACAAACATCTCAAACCTTTTACTAAATAATCATTGGACAATATTTTCTAATAACTGACAAGTTTGAGCAAAAAACATAAATTTTATTTTAGATGTGACTCTGAGGTGTCTAGGCTAGGCCCGTAAGGGCATAGCTGATTTATTTAGGGATCATATTACATTAAATAATGTAGGAGACAAGTTCCGAGATCAGACTTTAAAAAAATTGTCATCCTTACTTGCAGTGAATAGACCCTGTTAGTATGCCCCTGTAAAGTATGCAGGCATTCTTCAGTCTCGGGATTCCACACTTTCACCATACAATCGTAAGCTCCAGACACGACCAATCTCCCATCGTATTGCACACACCGGACAGCAGCCATGTGACCGACGAGGACGTGGAGGAAGTCGCCAGTCTCAATGTCCCATAACCTCAAAGTAGCGTCTCTCGACCCACTCACTACCCTGAAATAAAACATCGAAACATAACACTGATATTATAAAAATTGCATGTGTTACAAATTTGACATGATCTACACCTTCTTGTATTAACATGAACAGCCATAATTATGAAAGGGATGCCACAAGGTTGTATTTTAGGTTCATTCTTCTATAGCAAAAATAGTCAACAAAACATTATATGACTACATATGAGGTGTTACTATTTAACACTATTTTTATACCTGCTCTTGTAAGGGACCAGTATTTGAGGAGATAATTTTTCGATGGTAAGCTAGTATATAAGTCGATGATGACACTGTGTGTTGGACCAATTGCCAGCAGATTTGTTGCATTATATATTTTTTGTGTAAATTGGAAGTTATTATTTACTCTCTATCAAACCAGCGAATAATAAATCAATATAAATCATCAGTACTAACTTTTAGAATAAGTGAACTGGTATCCGTGTAGAGTAATAAATCACTTTCATCCCATTGTGATTTTATACATCCATAAAAAGTATACATGACTGTTTTAGATAAATCTAGGATACAACACCCCAAAAATAATGGCTTATCATAATGTACATTGACTTTCCCCAATTGATGGCCACAAAATTACCCAAATAAATTGAATAGCGTTCGAAATTTGGCAGTTATATCAGAGCTAGCTAGCTCCTCCCTATGAATAACGAGCCTAACAGAAATTTTGTTAAAATTTTCCATTGTTTTTCCATAAACTTCATTATTCATAAGTTACCTATTTATTGTTAGATCGATTACGCATTCCGAGAACTTTATTAAATCAGAAATACCATAATTATGACAAGGATGCCACAAGGTTCTATTTCAGATCTACTCTTCTATAGCCTGTGTACGAATAAAATGCCAAAAATAGTCAAACAAACCATTATATTCTCAGCAGAAAATAAATTAATGAAAATCATCAGTATTCAATTAGAATAAGTAGTCGTTATCCATGTAGAGTAATTAATCCCGTTGTTCTTTTACACATTCATAAAGTATAAATGACTGTTTTAGATAAATTTAGAATACAAAACCCCAAATATAATGATTTATCATAATGTATATTGACTTGCCCCAATTGATGGTCACATAATTATTAAATTGAACATCGTTCAAAATTTGGCCGTTATATTAGAGCTAGCTCCTCCTTATACTTTTCCTTTGAATAACGAGTCTAGCAGCAATTTCATTGTTTACATTTTCCATTATATTTCCATTAACTTCATTTTTCATGAGTTACTGATATGTTGTTAGACCAATTACGCATTCCGATGACTTTACTAAATCAGAAATAGACGTAATTATAAAGAGGTGCCACACAGTTCTATTTTAGGTGCACTCTTCTATAGCTTGTATACGAATAAAATGCAAAAAATAGTCAAACTATTATATTGCCAGCAGATGATAAATTAATGAAAATCATCAGTATTCACATTTAGAACTGGTTTTCCTGCAGAGTAATAAATCATTTTCATTCCGTTGCTCTTTCATACATTCATAAAAAAGTGTATATGTTTGTTTTAGATAAAGTCTACAAAACAAAACCCAAATATAATGGTTTATAATAATGTACATTGACGGCCACAAAAGTACCAGAAAAAATTAACAAAGTATAAAATTTGACCGTTATATTAGAGCTATACTTCCCGCATAAATAACGATCCTAACATCAATTTTATTGTTTACATTTTCCATTGTATTTCCATAAACTTCATTATTCATAAGTTAATAAAAATCTTTTTCCGATTTGTTGTTAGATCGATTACGAATGTCAGTATTCAGATCTATATGGGGCTTTATCCAACATAACTACTTGAACTTCAATGCTCTAATGAAGGTGATATTTAGAATTGATATTAATATCCACGCGAGTTTAAATATACTTCATCATTTTAATGTGTAAATATTTGTCTTACTTCTTATGGAAACAACCCTATAACTTTCGTAATTTTTGACACGGAACTGAACATTTTTGATTCTGCAAATTTCAAAATTCTACTGGGGTGTTTCCACAACCAGTCAACATGAAATGAAAGTAGCCTAGAAACTACTCTACTCACTTTTTTCCATGTAAATGCATACACCTGACCGTAGACGTGTGCCCATAAAGAGTATGTATGCAAACACCAGTGTCAGCATCCCAAACTTTCAAAGTCCTATCCGTACTACCGCTAATAATCGTACTGCCCGACATTTGGGATGACCAGACGCCTCCTGTATGCCCTACAAGCGTCCTCAAACACTGAAACAAACGAATGTCATTAAATCTCAAGTAGCATTGAGTGGGGTGAAAATAACTGAAAATAGCAAAAATACCAGATGTTAATACGAACCTTTCCTGTGATTGCCGACCAAACCTTTAGAGTATTATCATCCGAACCGCTGACAATGCGACTGCCACAAAACTGCAGACAAGTTATGACGTGATCGTCGTGTCCTTTCAGCACTTTCGGCGGCCTTATAGGCTTCGTCCTCCAGTTCATTTCGATGGTGTGCTGCCTCATATAGGCTGCCTACAATAAAAAATACAAACACTATATCAGCTAATCCAATATGTCGAATAAGACAATTAACAAACTGTACGAATCGACTTCTTACCTTCCAAGGGGACATATGCATGGTGGGGGACCTAGGCGACACCCTCTTCTTTGGAATCTCGTCAATACCGGCATATTTACACTTCTCTTTCCACAGGAGGTTATCCTCCGCCAGGAACCTCCAACTACGGCAAGTCTGAGCAGCTCTCAGCAAGTCCCTCGGTTCGAGGAAGGACAGCACATTCAAGGCAAGTTCTTTCGGCAGTAACGATATGAAGTCCCTTTGGAACTGAGGTTCGATAACCTACAAGAAAATGAAGGAATAGAAGCAGTGATGTTTTAGAGGCCAATAGTTTAACTGTGACCTAATATCACAAAACAAACTGTTCCTGAAATCAGAAAGCACACGCTTAAACATAATTTCAACGAGCTAAACTGAGTGAGGTACTGGATCTCGAATTCCTGCCTTAAACTTATATTTTAGGCCCATTTTTTTCTTAGTCCTTATTTCCTAAAAGCGATCTCCTCTAGTAGTGTAAAAAGTGATAAGTCCAGATTCCTAGCAGGGGGTCTATTCTTGAGTTCATGCGGAATCATTTTCAAACGTTTGAAGTAACATAGAACGATACCAACACCGCGCGTTGGAAAGAGATACAACATTGAATTCGTATACGTTGAAACTCGAGAATAGACCCCCTGAATGGCTATGTGATAGCTCGTCATGGTAAATGTAATTGATTCTGTCGTTTGGAAATCTATATAAATTATCCCCCCGTGAATGAAACCGTTGTGTTTCACCACGCGTGACCGCCAAAGAAGGCGGGCCCTACGCTCTCTTCCCGAAGAGCTCACAAGTGGTTGTTGAATCGCGCCGTGTCGAAAATAACGCCACAGTTAACACCTGGATTCTCAAAAAGCGGTTCATTTAAATTATCTTGCATCTCCTAGGTTAAACCCTGCGTATTGTAGTATAGATTGTGTGTCCTGATGAAGACAATGATGAATCTCATAGCAATTTTTCTGTTGGTCAGAATGCAACGCGTGATCTGAGTCTGAGGGAAATTTCAGCTCAAAATTTTGATAACAGGCCTTTGAGGGCCTCGCCTAGTTTTTTGACTTTCGGGGAATTTCAAACCTCTAAAAATACCGGCACTCCACGCCGAATTGTAGAAGCATTCCATAATTTAGAGACTGAATTGAGACAGAATTGAGTGGACTGGAGGTCCCTGAATGTAACTTATTAACATTCAGGGACCTCCAGTCCACTCAATATTGCCACCGGTTTGCAAATAGATTCGAGAATGAACGAAGCGAGAATGTTCGAACGAAACCGCCCCCGCACTCCTGACAATATTTCAGAAATATCGAGTCTTAATGTCTCTCAAGCTTAACCGGGAATAGCCTTGCACGCGAAAACGTTCATCAAACGGCCCGCACTAATAGTGAAATCCCTGCTTTTCGGCAAGTGATGTCTGATGAGGGACAAGAGGAATGGAAGTGATTTGTGGAGTTCAAACAAATGAAAAAGGCTCTAGAAAACCGCCAAACACAAGTAGAGCTTCCATCCTCCCCTCCTCTTCAAGGTAATGCCTATTTTTCGAGACATGGCCCCTATTTTTCAATAATCCCTTCACCTCAATTTCAAGCAAATTTCTAATAAAAATGAAACCCTGAAGAAGAAGAAGAAACTCACCTGCATCATATGCCTGACTTGAGTCGGTTCGCACCTCTCTATCAGCTCATTGATGGCCATTATCCTTTCGGCATTCGACCAAGTGCTGAACTGCTGCAGCCACTCCGACATCTCGGGCGGCGGGTTGTCTTTGGTGGGGATCACCGCCCTCGGGCGGCCGCTGGGGGTGCACGCCCCCAGAAGGGACTGCAGGTTGGCTTTGCTGTCGGACATCGTGCTGCTGGGGGATTCTGGTTGGATCTTTTTGAATGGATATCCATTATTGACGTCCAACTTGCGCTTGCGCTAAAGACATGATGGAGACGCTTTTAAAGACAGTCGAAAACAACGGAAAGTTTATTTTGTGGCATGTGTCTATCAGAGAGAAGATTATATTGATCATTCCTCAGTCAACACAGAAGTGATACTGAGTCAAGTGAAGACTTGTTCATCATGAAAATAGAATGAATGTTGAGATTTTTTTCTAAAATGAAGACTAAATTGAAAAATGCACATAACTTTCAAGACAACTATAAACGCAAGTCTTTTTCAATTGAAAATCACGTTTATGTTTCACTATTCATAAATGTTTTACTCATGAAATAATTATTATCAGTTTTCACCAAACGAAGAATTCAGACTGTTTTGCATTTGTGAGATCCGAACATTTTTTGTAAATTCAGTATTTTTTGCGCAAAAAACCTTTCCAAGATAACACAACGAACAAAACCTTGAAAGAAAATTATAAATTCCATAAATATACAGCGTGTAGAGGACATGAGAAGCAACAACGCCATCAAATATATATTTTAAATTGAACCATTGGTTTTAAAGGGTTAAATGAGTACATTTTTTCGTTACCATTTCATTCAGACTAAGGCTGAATTCCCACAGATCCGACGTCCGATGATACGAAAATGTTCTGATTGGTTGAAAAAATGTCCGGATTGGTTCATTTGTTGCCACACCTACCAATTCAACCAATCAGAACATTTTCGTACCATCGGATCATCGGACATCGGATCTGTGGGAATCCAGCCTAATACTCAAAGACAGTGGTCACGTCTGACAGTCGACAGACAGTCAATTCAGCCCGTGGAAAAACAAATGTATTTGACCATACATTCAATTTAAAAATGTTATATTTTAAATTGGTTTTATTTTAAATGTCTCATGTTTGCGAAATTCTGAACAGTAGAAGCGATAAGGATTCCAATTCATCTCAATTTTTGATAATAGGAAAACTATTCGCTTTCAAAAAAGAGGCCTCATCTGTGGATTTAGGCAACTACAGAAGGGTAGATTTGTTCACTGAGAGACAGAGATAGCCAAAAATATGTCCAATCTCTTGGCCACAAAGCAAGTTTCTACGAATTACTAATTGGGCAGAGATGTAAACTTACAAAAAGGCGTGCTAACAAAGAAATGAAAAAACAAATAGCTAACCTCAAATCTCAATATCAAAAATGTAATAAACAAAAGAACTGAACAAATAGTGGTATTTGGATCGATGAAAAATTGAAATGGGACAAACAATTTAAGGTCTTACTAAAAAAAGTCTCCAATCATTGGCGCTTTGAGATATTCCAAACTTGATAAAAAAATTATAAATAATAATAATAAAAAATGCTTTTATTGGTAGTAATAACATACATCCAAAAGGTAGAGCTAGCACTTTCTCATACTAGATGAGAAAGTACTCTCTTACACTCTCTCAGATTATTTATTCTCCTTACTAAGTCGCATTACTTATTTGATAAAAATTTGGGGATCTTGTTCCAAAAATTATTTTAATAAAATATCTGCATCATACAAGAAATCTTTGAAAGTACTGCATCGTCTCCCATTTAACATACCAACTAATAAACTATTTGCAATTACAGACAAATTTTCTTTGGATGAATTGTATAAAATAAAAACCCTAAATATTGCTTTCAATACAATACAAATAAAAAAATCAAATTTCATTTTGATGAGAAACTCTGAAATTCATAATCATCACACTAGACAATATAACTTGTTTCACCTCGATTCTGCTACCTCTCCAGTTGCCAAAAAAGATTCACTCACGCTGCTCTAGATGAATTTAACAAATTACCTAATAATTGTAGACATTTTTCCAAATTCAAAATAGCTGTGAAAAAATTATTTCCTTAAGGAATTATGATATTCTTCTATTAATGATTCAATCTTTGTTCACTTACATAGGATTTTGTAGTGGTTTTATCATTATTGTATATGTTTATTCTGCTTATCAGTGATTTATGATATATTTGTTTCAATTACAAGTGGTAATCATTTTTATTATTATTATATCTACAACTTCCTCATACCAGAATTTGTTCTGACTGGAATGTTTTCACTCAATAAATAAAAAATAAATAATAAATTATCAAACTGTTGAACAAATTTAATGAACCTATTGTTGAAGAAAAGCATTTGAATTATTTTATATTGCTCGCGTTTAACACCTATAAACTGGTTAAATTAACATAACTTTATTTCAACATAATAATAATAATAAAGGCTTTTACAGTTCAATTAATTTATCTTTACCCGTGCGTCATCATTGTAATGCATATGAAATAAGTCGAGAAATTTTAGTCAAAACAAAGTCTAAATGTAAAACGACGTGGCTGATATCCCGATAAAAATTACAACGTGTAGATAATGAGATAAGATAATGAATTAACTAAATTAACATTTTCAAATTCATGGAAATGGAATTAGAAATTAAATGGAAATGGAATAGAATTAGGTAAGGTTTTTTTTCTCAATAGGGTTTCCACCCTCTGAATTACTGTTGTGTGAATATCCCGGTAATACGGAATTACAGTCACATATATCAATTGTGGGGTTAGAAATTTCAAAGATTATTTGTGAAAAAAACACATTGTATTGTACTTACTTTGAAATTAATGATTGTAAGAGACGTTTAGTTTTGAAAAAAACTGTTTTTATAATGTGTCTGACTGCAAAACGAAGTAAAAGTGGTTACAAACAATCCCCGATGACAGAAAATAATGACGTGTTTGATGGTACTGCTCTAGTCAATACACTATTTGGCAAGTTTAGTTGAAATGTAAAAATACTGTCAGATTTATGGCTCTCTTTTCACTGTTTTGAGCTTCAATGGATCATCACAATACCATAATTCTTTGCTTAGAAGACAAATGTCTACGAATTTTGATTCGCTCATAGCGGTTGATAGACAGAGATGTTACATAGAGGGTGTGTTATTTCTTAGATCATAAATTGATGACGCATGGGTAAAGATAAAATAATTCAACTGTATTGACAATACATACTCTTTTTACATGATTTCATAGATATATATTTGTGTCTCATCAAATGACAGAGTTGAAACTACTTGTTCACACAAGTGTTTGCTCTCTAAGCTTTTTTTTCAACTCGGCTAGGGTACCAGGAGTGCATATGTTGGGGTTCCACAATACTAAAATTATTGAATACATTTATAACTTCATTCCAAACTACAATTTCCACATTTCTTGAAGAGAATAAGAACATGCCAAAAACCCACCTAAAATTGACAAGACACTAATATTCAAAAATACTCGATTACATTTAGTAAAAGGTAAAAACCAAAATGTTCAACATCTAGTTATTTCTGAAAATATTCGGAAGCAGATAGGCGAAGAATGTAAAATCTGCTAATAAAGGAAACAGTCTAAAAACGTACTTATTTTTTCTGTCGGATCCACTTTCCCTCACATTTCATAAAAAGGCACCAATGAACAGAGTTCCAATTGGCAAACTAATCCCCGAGATAGACAGCAATTGAAAGAGAATCGCGAGATTCCGTGCGTTTGGCGGGAATTAGGATCGTATTTTAAAATACTGAGAGATTCGTACTTTTCCAACCAACAGATTACGTTAAAGTAAAAGATATTTTTGAATAACTCCTGAACAGTTGCTTTTAGTCTACACTATGTCAACCACTTGTCAGACAATGGAAAATCTCATAAACTAAGAAAATAACAAATGAATTGTTTCATTGAAGAGAATCCGAATACCAAATAAGACAAACAAAGTGATAACTATCAGCAGTTTGCATAATTTAGGAATTATTCAAACAAAAATCACCATCAATCAATTCCTTATCTTTGTATACAAACAAAATGAATCTGGGAACTTGATGATTTAATAATTTCAGTGTACTAACAATAAGCCAGGACAAGTCTGACGTTATTTTCTTTCACTCACCAGAACCCTCTCAATCGAATCCGAGTTAAGCTTCTGCAATTTGGAAGTTTTAGGCGTATTTGTGAAACAACAACTGTTTAATTCTTCGCTGCTGCTACTTTCTTCTAACTAAAAAACAAATAAGATTAAAAAAGAATCCACCAAAGTTAAAGGTAATATAAAAAAGTGTAAAAAAAACTAAATTATCGTGATAAACACTTCCTATATCATACAAAGCTAGATTATGATAACTTTCATTTCTTGAAACCTTCAAAATTAGGGTTTACCTACACGCGAAAAATATATTTCAACTTACAATTTCACCTGGACCGTCGGATGAATTTTGGTCTATGCAGTCTTCCCAGTTGTCCTCTTTGTTATTATCGTCATCATCCTTGTCATGGTCATCATCACATTCTTGTATCAATCCGAGCTCGTTCAGAAAATTATTCTTTTCTAGTATCTCTACTTCTCTGATATTGTAGTTATCTTCGTTCAAGGTATTATCTTGAGGGTCGATATTGCTTTGAGAAGTACCTGTAAGTTACAATATTCTACTATCAAGCTCTAGCTGTTTACCTGTCCTTTATACGGGCCTAATATTGGAGGGTCCCTAATTTTGGATACCACCTTATCTCAGAACAGTTTTCCATAAACGAATTCACAAAATAGAAGGTCTTTAACAAAAATTGATGCACATAGTTCGGTTATTCATTACTAGATGGCACTGTATCATTCAATGTTTGTTACTGATATACAAGCTTAAGGATGTCTCCGAGAATTGGTTGAACAGTAGACAAAACCCTGGAGTGGGGCAGGAGCTCAATCGCTCTGCCTTATCAAACAGTAGTCGATCTTTGTCGCACATCTACTTACGCTTTCTATCATTTGCGCATCTCAGAGGCATCCTTACGCTTGTTGATCTGTACTGTGCACAAGTTTTTTTTATTTTGCCACCTGAAAACTGCTATAAAAAGGTATGTAGTCAAGTTATGGAAGTATAATTTGGCATGAATGTACCAGAATAGTCGTGAAACACAAATCACTAATACGGATTTACTGATTTTAACATAACCCTAAACGTGATGGGTGTCTACCAAGAAGACTAAAAACAAAGAGGGTTTAATAAGCTCTAGCCAATCAGAAACTTGTATCATCAACGCGTCATAGTGACGTACTTGGGTACGAGTACAGAGTCGAACTCGAATCAAGCAACAAAACTGTCAGCAGTAACTCTCATATACCAAGAGCTAGTCCGTCACTGTCTATAGAGAACGGCGGCCATGACATGTATAACTACGTCACATTTCGTCACAAATGTTCTTTCATCTCTTTCTACTAGTGTCCCCATTGTCTTATGGGAATCAAACAGTCCTTGTTTTTAGTCTTCTTGGGTGTCTACACCATAGAAATATTGTATTATATTGGATATCCTTAAATTAGATAACCAAATTCAGGAATGGAGCGTGTATTTTCTGTACACGACATTTTTTATAGGAACAAAATAAATAATTTTCCATACCTGTCTTGTTTTAATAGAATTTGTTAGGTACAAGAATTTTTTTTTTTCATATATCTGCAATCTTGAGTACGTCGCATAGTCATATGATGTACCTATACATGGTGAGTAAAAAGTTACAGTCCAAGTTTCTTAGAAAAAATGCGGTTTTTTCAATGAATACCCTGCGTTTTGAAAAAAATTGGTTCTCAGGAATTTTTTATATAATGTGCGGTTTCAGGAGTATGAGATATTCTCATCAATATCAGCATAGGTCTCCGGACTCGTTTGTCGGCTATATGCCTTTGAATGTACGGATTTTATTGATACTTCATATACTCCATCGCACACCGAAATGGACTATTTTCTAGCAATTCTTCTTGTTAAAAACTATTCGGTGTATATTAGTAAATGTGGTGAATGAAATGAATTTCATTTGAAAGCCCTGTTTCTCGATATTATTATCATGATTCCAAGAAAATGGACAGCAGAAAAAAAAGCAATTAAATGTCTCAATAACAGCTAGTCATAGGAGAATACATTTGGAATATTAGAGAAACGCGAAATTTCTCTATATATGGTGAAATAGACCTACAAGGGATACCACTACAAAAAACGCACCGTGAAATCTACATCTGGGGTGATGTGGAAACGAGTTAATTCATATCGTTTAGTATAAAAATCCAAAAAATTGCATAAGATTCATTAATTTATGCATTAGTTCAAATCACCAACTTTTATAGCGTTTTTCAAGTTTTTGAATCTGTTACACAATGACGTGACACTCATTATGTTTTCCTATTTAGTGCAATTCAATGAAAACTTGTCTTTGGAAAATTTTTTTATTCATATTTCATTTGTGAAATATACTCGAATACATTTTAAAATTAGTTCAATGAAAATAAATATTCACAAAACGTATATATTTATTATCGCGGATTTTCTTGTAGATTTTTGGGAAATATTATACCTTCACCATGCATATGTTGATTGTATGCCAAATATCCCATTCCTAGGTTTTCATCGGCTTGATTAGAAAATATCCCCTATTTTTTAGAAACCCCACATTTCACAGAAATCATATAAAGTATTTCTCCATCTGAATTGAATTAGCATTCAAACAATGGAGAATTAAATTGTTCAAAAAGTCCATATCTCGAAGTGGAGTGGATAGTTTTTATGTAAGAATAAATCTCGAAGTCATCTCCACAAGTTTATTAAATTTAAAATTAAAAAAATGTTTGGTTTCACAAACAGGCGAATGTAGAAGTAGATTCTTATAGTTGCGGACTAAGGTTGCTCTACTAGCATCTTGTAAATTGTTGAAAAAGTCCATATCTCGAAGTGGAGTGGATAGTTTTTATGTAAGAATAAATCTCGAAGTCATCTCCACAAGTTTATTAAATTTAAAATATAAAAAATGTTAGGTTTCACAAACAGGCGAATGTAAAAGTAGATTCTTATAGTTGCGGACTAAGGTTGCTCGACTAGCATCTTGTAAATTGTTGAAAAAGTCCATATCTCGAAGTGGAGTGGATAGCTTTTATGTAATAATAAATCTTGAAGTCATCTCCACAAGGTTATTAAATTTAAAATTTAAAAAATGTTTGGTTTCACAAACAGGCGAATGTAAAAGTAGATTCTTATAGTTGCGGACTAAGGTTGCTCGACTAGCATCTTGTAAATTGTTGAAAAAGTCCATATCTCGAAGTGGAGTGGATAGCTTTTATGTAATAATAAATCTTGAAGTCATCTCCACAAGTTTATTAAATTTAAAATTTAAAAAATGTTTGGTTTCACAAACAGGCGAATGTAAAAGTAGATTCTTATAGTTGCGGACTAAGGTTGCTCGACTAGCATCTTGTAAATTGTTGAAAAAGTCCATATCTCGAAGTGGAGTGGATAGCTTTTATGTAATAATAAATCTTGAAGTCATCTCCACAAGTTTATTAAATTTAAAATTTAAAAAATGTTTGGTTTCACAAACAGGCGAATGTAAAAGTAGATTCTTATAGTTGCGGACTAAGGTTGCTCTACTAGCATCTTGTAAATTGTTGAAAAAGTCCATATCTCGAAGTGGAGTGGATAGTTTTTATGTAAGAATAAATCTCGAAGTCATCTCCACAAGTTTATTAAATTTAAAATATAAAAAATGTTAGGTTTCACAAACAGGCGAATGTAAAAGTAGATTCTTATAGTTGCGGACTAAGGTTGCTCGACTAGCATCTTGTAAATTGTTGAAAAAGTCCATATCTCGAAGTGGAGTGGATAGCTTTTATGTAATAATAAATCTTGAAGTCATCTCCACAAGTTTATTAAATTTAAAATTTAAAAAATGTTTGGTTTCACAAACAGGCGAATGTAAAAGTAGATTCTTATAGTTGCGGACTAAGGTTGCTCGACTAGCATCTTGTAAATTGTTGAAAAAGTCCATATCTCGAAGTGGAGTGGATAGCTTTTATGTAATAATAAATCTTGAAGTCATCTCCACAAGTTTATTAAATTTAAAATTTAAAAAATGTTTGGTTTCACAAACAGGCGAATGTAAAAGTAGATTCTTATAGTTGCGGACTAAGGTTGCTCGACTAGCATCTTGTAAATTGTTGAAAAAGTCCATATCTCGAAGTGGAGTGGATAGTTTTTATGTAAGAATAAATCTCGAAGTCATCTCCACAAGTTTAATAAATTTAAAATTTAAAAAATGTTTGGTTTCACAAACAGGCGAATGTAAAAGTAGATTCTTATAGTTGCGGACTAAGGTTGCTCTACTAGCATCTTGTAAATTGTTGAAAAAGTCCATATCTCGAAGTGGAGTGGATAGTTTTTATGTAAGAATAAATCTCGAAGTCATCTCCACAAGTTTATTAAATTTAAAATATAAAAAATGTTTGGTTTCACAAACAGGCGAATGTAAAAGTAGATTCTTATAGTTGCGGACTAAGGTTGCTCGACTAGCATCTTGTAAATTGTTGAAAAAGTCCATATCTCGAAGTGGAGTGGATAGCTTTTATGTAATAATAAATCTTGAAGTCATCTCCACAAGTTTATTAAATTTAAAATTTAAAAAATGTTTGGTTTCACAAACAGGCGAATGTAAAAGTAGATTCTTATAGTTGCGGACTAAGGTTGCTCGACTAGCATCTTGTCCGCAACTATAAGAATCTACTTTTACATTCGCCTGTTTGTGAAACCAAAAATTTTTTAAATTTTAAATTTAATAAACTTGTGGAGATGACTTCGAGAAGTCTGTATATTTTTACCCACCCTGTATACATGAAAAGGCTATGCAATGTTCTCAACATTGAAGAATGTTTGATAGATATAGACATGCTCTCCCTTATCCGGACTATAAACGAGTGGTTAACGTACCCCTATTTTCGAACCATACTGTATATTAAAAAATTATGTCAGTTAACTTAGAGCGAGATTGAGGGAGTTCATCCAGGCTAAACTGAATCATTAATTCTCATTAGAGAACTCACACTGGTTGGTTTATAATTAATCGAATTGGATTTTTCTTTGTTCACCTTGTTGTAGAGCACAAAACGAAAAAGTATAATGGATACGAGATCAAGGTAAGATTGTACCATCATTGAGGCATGACATTCCGAAAATAAATAGGCGTTTTTTAAATTCTCGGAATTGTAAAAAAAATCTGAGAAAGCTTCACTTTTCATCTTTGACATCCTGTATATCGAAAACTAGTAGACCAAATTTTTTGTGTGCCTATGGAAACTATTGCAGAAGAATTCAAAATCTATAACATACTTCAACATTCAATATATTCAATATTCATACTCAATATTCCTAAGAAAACAACAGCCCACCCTGTATATCTAATGAACATCCCGGTTCGTTAATAACTGTTTATGAGCTGATTACTTCTATTCCAAACAGAAAAACAAACAATTTTGTTAAAACATACAATTGCCTATGCTTGCTAGAGTATGAAAATTATTCAACGAGAGAAATGGCCTGCAAATAGTTTACTTAATGAATTTAAGTAGCTGTATTAATTCGCAACATAAACACCATCTGGTATTTTCTCTTTTGCGGCACAAATTTATTCATTTTATCACGAATCCTCATCATTGGAAGCAAACATATCTGCCACTTCAACATTTTACTGAATAAAAAGATTTGTCGATATCAACTTTCATTTTATTTGTTCCTGTCATTAATTAAATATTGGGGGATTTACTTTCATTTGTTGATTCCATTGTAAACAAAGCTGCCCAAGGTGTAATGCAGGGATTACCACGTATCCCGTTATTTAGAAGTACTTCCGGTCACACCGTATTCCGTATTTTAAAAGAAACTCCCTGTATTTCAATAAATTTTTGAAATTTACATATTTTTTTGAAGCAATTCGTAAAATTTGTTCCTATAGTAATTTTCGACCGTTTTCGAGTTAGGTATTACGATTTTTGTGAAAAATTTTGAGTTTGCATATCTCCAAAAGTTCCAACACTGAATCTTTCAAATTTCCACTAGAGCTAGTATACAAGATGGCCTTCGATGAGACAAATAAGAATTTTACATGGTGGTTCTTCGGGTTGGAAGGCCGACGTATGTTTAGAGAAGATCTCGACGTTTCGCCAACACGAGTGGTTAGCCTTGTGCTCTTTGATTCTTATTTTAACGGAGCGTTTCGTGGTTCCGATATAACAAGAATCAAACAGCACAAGGCTTGCTGTCGGTTAGGGCACACACAGAAATCCGCTGTCGCAGAACATACTCTCAACAACGATAACCATGAGTGAAATTTGAAGAAACCCAAGTCATCTCTTCAACATCTGTCTATTACCCAAGACTCTTCCGGGAAGCAATTGAAATTCAGAAACACCACAACAACTTCAACAGGACCGATGAAGGACTATAATTGAACAAGATTTGGCTTCCAGTTCTCAAAAATTCTCGATTAGCTCCCTACCCACAAAATAACGGTACGAACGATTCTATGATGTCAGCTAACGCTATGGACTAATCAGATGTAAGAACGTCAAATCACAGGTATTTATTGAGACAACGTATAACAAATGTCAAGCATTTGACAGCGACTTAAGAAACCAGAAACTTTGAAAATATATCTTGAAAATGCTAACCACTCGTGTTGGCGAAACGTCGAGATCTTCTCTAAACATACGTTGGCCTTACAACCCGAAGAACCACCATGTAAATGACGATGGCCGCGAAAGCCTTTCACAATTTAATAAGAATTTTGTCAGAAATTCTACGGTCTGATAAAAAATCTCTTGTTATTTGGAAGTTTTTTTTTTTTCAAACAGAAAGCCCTGTATATTATCGAGTACGAACGCACGTTTGAATTACACGTTGAGTATTATTATTGACATTAAGTGTTACATAATATGTATTGAGAAAGCTATTAACTTTTATTGACTTTGTCTACAAAATGTTTTCATTTTAGACAATAAAGCTTATTTGATTGATTGATTGATTGAATTTAGCTTTGACTGCTAGAAGGTTTCCAACATCTTAATCCTAAGGTTTTCGAGTTGAAAGAGTTTTTATGAAAACGTTTAAAAATTTCAATTGCATGATTAATATACAGGGTGTTTTGTAAAAGTGTCCGATTCCTCAGTTATTCATGAGGTGAAAAGTTCACATAAGCAAGGGTCCGCAAGGCCTTAATTTTTGAGATACAGGGTGTTAACAATACATTTTTATTTTGGTTTTTCGTAAATAATTTTTTAAATGATGTCGATATTTGGACGAAAATTAGTATTTGGGGATTTTTCAATATGAGAAATTCAAACTTGATCCTAGTTTGGCCCCTAATTCTAGGGTGCGCCACCTACAGGTATTTGTCTCTTTTGAGGAGTCACAACTTTGTCGTGCATATATCACATTTTCTAAAAGAAAAATCGATTCATCTATAATTTTTACGTGAAAAAGGTATGCTTGTCAAAAGTTGTTACAAGCAGCCGTTTTCGAAATATTTTGATTTAAATTAATCATTAGTCATATTTGGTTTCCGTTTAAAAAAACAAATAATAATGTAAAGAATGTAAAAAGCAAACAGTAAGAAAAAGTTACAAGCAAACAACATTAATCACAGGCACAAGAATTGTGTTATATTATGTGTTAGCACAAATATGAGTTATTGAATTCATCCACAGACTAAAAGCACTGTTTCAACAAATAATTTTTTAATTCTCTCTTGAAAATGTTCAAACCGAAATATTTAGGCAAGAAATTGAGGAAAGTATAATTTAGGAAATTTTTTGAGAAAAGTGAAGATGAAATCGATTTAGTTTTATAATAAATATAATAAAGAAAAGAGTAGTCTATTCTAAATTAAACAGATATTGGTCAATACAAAAAAAAGGATAATTATAGGTCCATGAATCCAATTCCAGAGCCACTCACTTTATTTATGGCAGATACGAAATGGTGCATACCAAGATAGTTTTATAACTTATATAGGTATCAATTAAACCAGTGTACCATAATAATTATTGTAAATGTTAATCCATTAATTTTAGAAATATGCATGTAATTAAAAATCAATAAGGAAGAAATGGGTTCTGCTAGTCACATTTTAATTCAAATCAATTTCATGTTTTTGTTATAATTTATTTTCACTGATAAAATATAACAATCGACTTATTCAACTCTATTGGTATTCAACACTATATTCAACTCTATGGATCGTATCAACTATGGTCTCTCTTGCTAAGCATTCTGCATTTACACTCAATAAAGTTATTTTCGATAAGTCGCTAGTCTTCTTTCAGAACAGCATCGATTTTTCGTTTTTCTCCAACTCACTTCTAGAGTGGGGTAATCTCCAATCTTCTAGAAACTCGTATTAACACCGTGATGGAAGTGACACTCCACGGTCTTCATGTTCAGTAGTAGAAGATTGTAAACACAGAGGCTGATCATCACAAGGTTAGATGCAATTGCACGTTTATCATAAAAACTATGCAATAAATACTGTTCACTCCTCTGAACAGTTTTTCCTAAGTCAAACTTTCTAGAATGTCACTGAATATGCTTACTTAACTTATGCCTCTGTAGATAGATAAATGGATATAGTTTATTTGACTATGTTATGTAAATACATACATTTGTAGCAAGTCAAACAAAAAATCTTAGGAATAATTATAAATTTCAATTTGTCATAGCAGAAATATGTATTTAGAAATCATCATTATGATGGAACCAGTTCAGATTATAATCTGAAGTAATCCCTAGCAGATATACACTATCAGCAGTTCTCATTTTACCATTAGTGATTTGTGGAGCTGCTTGTGAAATGGAGGTATCTTCGAAGGTTTAAAATAAATAATTGTCAATTAGGGTTTGGCAATTGAAGACCTATCAATGGACATGTCAAATTGGCGAATAACCATCAGGGAAATCTATATTTCTGTGGATTTTTAGTAGGTACTGCAAACATTGCATTGCAACAATTTTTTTTTAAAACTAGTGTGTTTAGGACCCAATTTCAGAAATTACAACTATAACCTCCAGCATTCATAAAAATGAAGAATGAATTTTTGTGTTTAAACTGGACTATACACTGCATCAGATAATAACTTAAATCTTTTCTCAAACAGCAATTTCATTTCAGTCCAACTGGTAATTACTAAAAAATATCAAACTTTGATGGTACAGTGCACTTTGAATTCTATAATTTCTAATTAATTGGCTTCTTAGTAAATTGTTACGTTATTGTATTTATAACTAAAATTAAATTAATATACAGTCTGTTAGTGAATACAATGATGAAACAAAGTTTAAATTTTTGAGTCTAAAACAGTAGCACTACCAAAACTATCACTTTATCAAGAAACTCTTACATACCTGGAATATTCTCGACACTCAAGGATTCTAAGCAGACAGTCTCTGTGGGGCTGGGGCTAGTACAGTCTTGTTTAGGAAGTTCCGGATTTCTATCGATACATTCTGCCATTCTATCTTTTTACAGGCTACACTGAATAATCCTATCATAGCATTTTTCCTAGATGAAAGAATAGCGGAGTCAATATCACACTCCAAAAGTCACACCATAAACAAGGAGTGTGGACAGGCAAATTTTGATTAAGTTGTTAGGACATTTTTGAGCCTGAGGAGACTGAACACAAATTACTAAATAATCTTTACTTTTAGGAATGAGAACGGTTATATTACTCTTTAGTATTCGAAAATAAACAATAGTGGAAGGGAAACCTTAACTGAAGTTACAACTAAAATCTACCCAATTATAAAATTTACAACATACTTTGTTTGTATTCAAAATATTTCCAGTCACCACTATAGGGATTGTGAAATCAAACAGCAGACCATGGAAACTGAACAAAACAGTTCATAAACAATCAGAAATGAAAAAAGACTATAATTATCTGTGGCACGTTTTTTTCTTGTCAACTTCCAACATGCAAATTTGCGTATAAATAGTAGTTAAAATATGGTAATTATACGATGTATGTATTTAGACGAAAACTGCTGACTTGAAGGTGAACTGATAACAAGTCAAATATAAATATTGGCAGGTACTTTACCAATTTGACCAAGCCCGAAAATAATTAAAATAAACATATCCCAGGTTTTCTAGATCAAGGTGAATATGACCTGATCTTGAGAATTAAATACTGTAAGTAGCCTTGCTGCGATATTATCCAAGTCAATATTTATACCCTTTTAAAAAACCACACTGATGGCCATCTTCAAATATTTATATGATTTATTGGCACCATTACGAGTATCACAAAAGGACAACAATCATAGAAAAGACTACCTTACTACAAGCTCAAAGCTTGGCAAATGAGAAATGAATAAATGAAATAAGAAAAAAGAAATCAGAATCACCTGTCCAACGTCATTTGTCACTTTGTGATGCACGAGGCACTTGAAACAGATTTATTTCAAGCGCTTTGTGATCACAGAACTATATCCCAGAGATATAGTTTGCGATTCATAAATTCATACTTTAAATTTTCGTTAATCTTTTTTTCAGTAACTCACTTTCAAAACCACTAACTGAAAACACATTTTTTGACGAATTAACTTAGAACCTACTCCTACTACAGATTACAGATTAATACCATGATTTTATAAACCATAGAAATATATATTATATACGAGTAAGGCTGGATTCCCACAGATCCGATGTCCGATGATCCGATGGTACGAAAATGTTCTGATTGGTTGAATTGGTAGGTGTGACAACAAATCATCCAATCAGAACATTTTGCCAACCAATCAGAACATTTTCGTACCATCGTATCATCGGATGTCGGATCTGTGGGAATTCAGCCTAAGTAAATAATATATATTTCTATGGTATAAACACCTCAAAAAAGCTGTTACCAATGTTCTACTTTCTACTGTTCATATACCTTTAGGTCATATGACGAATTACCGAACAAACATAAAACATAGCTAAACCTATTTACTATTCAGTTTATTTGTATCTCATGAATAAAAAATATGGTGATGCCTTTTTCTGTTATTTTCGTTATTACTCCACACGTGACTATTTATTTACATCGCCTAAATTATGCCAAGGAAGTAAGGAAAGGCATTGTCGGGTGTTTCCGTTGACACTCGTGATCAGGTGTTTCCATTATTCACTCTAAACTTCAGAGTCTTGTTCGGTTTGTTCACTCCTTATGTCAATGATCAGCAAGCCACTGCTTCCAGGATATCATCATAACAATGACTTGTCTCTCCTCACTACCACTCACCAACAAACTCTTACAGTATTCCTCATACAGTGTGACTTCCTAGCTAATTTTTTATTTAACAAGCATTATTGTCACTGAGATTATTCGCAAGGGTAACAACAAGCCTTGTGAGATTTGACAGTACATATAGAAGTGTCAGTGTGGTACAGTGTTGTCAAGTTAAGTTGAGCTAATAAAGGCAGTTGCAAGATAACGCGTATCACTTTCAGAACCCGAAAACGCCACAATAAAGCTACACTGTCTAACACGGCGTGTTTTAATCTTGAAAATTTCACAGAATTATGAAACAGGTATAATAAAAAAAAAACGATTGTATTGCCAAGAAGTGTGAGGTGACATTTTAAACATCTATAATAACTCTTGGGTAATTACATTTTTTATTTGAAAAATAATGATTAGAAAATGGATCAGTCGATTTTATTTTTCCTAAATCCGTTGATGGGAAAGTACAAAAACTGATTCCGAGATTTTTATCCACACAACCATAATAAGATTTATATTTCGTCTGAAACTATTAAACTTCCAACCAACAATTTGAAACTTTACGTGATAGAAATTCAACAGCAAGCATATGCCAAGCACGAAGTTTACCGAACGACTTTTTCGCTAAACGTCAAACGCTTAAACACGAAAACACGCGCTTGTATCCAATTATTCTAACCTCACTTCTTAGGAGTTCGTTTTAAATTTTTTCACTTAATTTTCAACTTAACTCCACGTTATAACTCTTCATAGGATGCCTAATTCACCAGGTTCACAATTCGTAGCTCCAGAGGGGGCCATTTTTCCACCAAACAAGCCTATGGAGCCCAGAACTCACTTTTCTAAATCACCAGTTATTTACGACAATTTCTTGTTTTTGGATTTTAATGATGCGGGTACGCTTGAGAATAAGCATTTTCTTCAATCATTTGAACACAATTTTCGTTTTCAGGAAACTGTATTTTGGGAACATCGGAAATATCAGGGACCTTTTGGGAAGGCACCCTACTGTACTTTCAAGACGAGAAGCATATGGAAAATTTTGATTATCTTGGGCATTACATATACTCCACTACCTCTGATGCAAAATTCTTGAGTAAAAATATTGTAAGCAAAAGAATAAATCCCCTGTTCTTGTTTTTGACTTATTGTTTTCAGATAGCTTTAGCCGAGGACACAGGTCATTTAAATGTGTTATCTCTGGACGAAGATAGTACAATTAGAACTACCAATTACTTTAAATTAATTGATAGAGTCCCTCGCATTGAGGTGTGGAATAATTCACATCTCATATTAGGCTGCTCTGGTAGGTCAGTTTCGATTTGGGATGCAGACAGTAATGAGAGAAAGCCCTTACAAATATACGAGTAAGTTTTTTTTAAGCTTAAACAAGGCTTGTTCTGACTAAAGTTATCTTGCAGTGACTTCCACACAGATGATGTCATGTGTGTGGATACTCTTAAACAAAATACGAATCTATTTTTATCTGGTGCCAGAGATGGGACTGCTTGCATCTGGGACTTGAGAAGCTCCATTCCACCATCAGGTAATATGAAGACTTGTTGATCTTTTCAAAAATAATAGTTATGGTTTTCCAGTTCTTTACACCAACGAATTTTCATCCCTGACGAGCATATCATGGAACCAGACAGACGATAACTACATTATTGTCGGTACTCAAGCAGGTGATGTGTACCTGATAGACAAGCGTGAACCTAAAGACTTTGTTTCTAGTTATCATTGTTTCAATGCTCCAATTAATAGAACTGGTTTCAAAGATTCAACAGAGTTTGCAGTATGTGGGGATATATCTGATGTTTTGATAGTGAATTCTAATGGTGGTAGTCTTGAGATGGTTTATAAAAATACAAAGCATACTGGGCATGTGAAAGGGTTGAAATGGCATCAAGGGACTTTGTATACCTGTGGGTTTGGGAAATGTGTTGTTAAGCATGTTAGGAAAGAAGAATAATAGATATTTGTTAGGCTTTCATACTATTTGTAAGACATTAGATTGTAAGGATGAAATGATATGGTCTAATGTCAGTCATAAGTATATTTGTTGACTCAAACAATGGCATTTACACTATACTTATGACTGACAGTGCCTAAAGAGTTCTGTGATTCTGCTTGGCCATGATTTTTGTTAATGGTTTGTAAAACTGCTATGTTTGATATTTTTTCTACTGAATCAACTGAAAAATGGATGCCTGTGGTGTCATATTACCACACACTTTTTATACATATTCTTTTAGATGTTTATATCGATAACCAGATAGGATTAGTAGGATTTCTACGCTAATAATGAGTAAATTAGTCTATACATATATGTTAATTCTGGCTGGATAATGTTTAAAATACCTGTTAATGAAGACTTAATTGGGTTTTTAATTAATTTAATGAGCCATGGGTGAAAGGTTTATGTACTTTATCATGTGACTAACTACTTTCAAACCTATTTTCCTGGATTCATTTACACTAAAATTCGTAACACCTGCCATGATTACAGGAAATGAGATTGTGAAATAAAGTTTTTGTACATGGACATACACCTTTACTCAATACTATCAATGGCAAATTAAATTCCAATATTCACCCTTATTCGAAAACCTATGAATGTAGACTGTAATTTACTTCTGGTAATCTAGAAATACTACTGATAAGACTTGGTAACTTGGTTATCAAAACACTCCTCTAGAAAAGAGAACAATTGTTTGTTCTTACTGATTCTCACAATTTGTCTGTGAAGTTTTTTTTGAGACTGGTACTTCCTATATTCCTAATTAATTCTCAATGGTTTTTAATGTATTCCAGGAATGACAAAGTGAAAATGTATTTTCTCTGAATTGGTCGAATTCAGAATTATTGAAAATAAATTGGTAGAATCTAATTGGGCTTATTATTTTATAAAAACAATTGCTCCATTTCAAATACAAAAGCGGCTGCTAAGATGTAGGAATGTGTAAAAAGAAGGGTATTTCGATGCCACTGAAATTACATTATGATTTACTATATTGAACTCTGACTGACGAAAGGCAAGATTCTTCAAACATGTAATAACAATAAGCTCTCAGTAATATCACAGCTTCTCGCCATGTACGTCTTAACAAGCCGCGAAATTTCATCACACTGTATGGTTTCTACCATACAGGTCTACCTAGCAGGTCGTGAAACTTCACCGCAGTCTATGCTTTTCACCATCGACGATATTCTATCGTTTTTGTTATCACACAATCTTAGCCATTTCGGATATAATGTATATTTTATGTAATCTCATTATTGCTAGCCCTGTATGCTATTGCATTCATCATACACAAGTTTAATATGCACATTTGCTATATTAAATGTGGATGCAGTATTTGGCAACACCGCTTATAAATTCTCTATCCCAAAATCTTTCAATATCATAATAGTACAAGCTGGTTTCAATTCAAAAGTACCTATATCTTATATTGATTTTGAAGATGTGTACCTGGAGAGAGTTTATTCATTTTGGTTCTTCATCTTAATTTCCCAATTGTTAAGGCCCCTCACAAGCCGATTTTTTCAAATTTCAAATTCTGGCCTGAACACTTCGATGTTATTCAGTATGAACACTATCAACAATTGAAAGTTTAATAAAACTGGAATAAATTTACGATAACCTACAGACAGTTGAAGACAACCAACCGTCTTAAAATTTCAGTTAAATTATAATGGAAAATTAAGAACAATTAATGATTAAGTCTAATTGTTCAATGGTAATATAAGCGTATCCAATATCATAAATCTTTTCTGAAGTCCTCCATGAGTATAAAACTTTAATTTCATTATAGTATTATGATACGTTACGTTCTGATGTGTTACATTATGACGAAGTACGTTTTGACACCTTGCGAATTCTACCGAATACCATTATGATGGTTTCATATTATGATGTCTTGGTTTACGCTAAAATTATTTTATGATTTTTACTGTTATGACGGAGTAAGTCATGAAAAAGGGTGTTATGATGGTGAATACCAAACTTTCCTGAAATTGAAAAGTTACAATATTCAATATTGAAAATTTTCCAATATTCATGTGGACACCTGAATAAGGCTGAATATGCCGCTATAGATTTCTACTTCGTACTATATGATGATTTCTACCGTTTGAAGACATGATGGAGTCTATTTCTGCGTGTGTTACGATATCTGGAATATACATTATGCATTGGGTGTTCCCGTTCAGGGAGAAAGGGCATATTTTAATCATCAAATGTATATAAAATCCATGAGCATTTTTGTTCCTGTCTAGCTATCCATAACAATAACACGTTTTCACGGAACCGCATTTACAGGTCAATCGTACAGCTTGAGAAAAATCTATACTAGTGGTGATTGTCGTATATATGGGTACGAGGGGGGCGAAGAGGGGTCGGCCCGATATAGCATTATATATTTATTATTATCATTTCAATAAGAAGCTTTATAATTTTGGATTTGGCATTGCTTTATGTACATCAATATAGCCGATTTAGTCTTATCATTTATTATAAAAAAAAATCAACAGAACATCCACATCTTATGCCCTCTTCTTACTTTTCTTCTTGTTTCCTTCGGTGCGAGATTTTCTTTTCTTCTCTTTCTCATTGTCTTCTGTTGACATGTCTTCGATTTCACTGAGTGGAGGAACACTGAACCCTTCAATACACGGTGAAACCAGCATCAGAACGAACTTCTCGTGTTGAATATTGTCAGAATTGAGAGATAACCTCACTCTTACTGGGTCGAATGAGTGAAGAATTATATCTCCAGCTCTTTGAGTTTGATCCTGAAAAATAACAATATGAAGTGACGTGAGATATAAGAGTATCGAGTTGTACCTCCTCATTATACTCGAATATATTGGAAGACTCTCCCTTTGAAGCCAAAAATAATGTGCACTCCAAGCCGTATTTCGGTATCAGAATCTGAAGAGCGTTTTTTCTCACATAGAGGATGTAACCTTCTTCGTCTTGCAGTTTTCCTTTGAAGAATAGCTGAAATAAAGAGTAATATGAGAAGTACATTCCTTTATGGCTATATTTTAAAGATAATTTTCATATCTAAGTGGCAGAGAAAAACGTACATGAGTATTGAAGGCAACGGATGCCCTTCCTGCATACTGGGCCATTCGATTTCGGTAATTCAGATTCTGACACAGGTGATTTGTTTTCTGTTTCTCCAATAAATCAGGGTAAGTAGAATCCGCCCCGCAAGTGACGGCCAATAACCTGAAAAGTAAAAAAAAAATATTGTATTTTCAATCTAAACGTAATTCTATCTGACGTTCAGTTTAAAACTGCGGCAGTCATTTTCAAAGGTGATGTGGCTACAGTAGAAGTGCACAATCTAAACTGTTTCAGTGACCTCACTATTATAATTCATTTTTAAGTCGTAAAAAAGCAAGTATTTTTTCACCTGTGTACAATAATATCTGCATATCTTCGGATGGGCGACGTGAAATGAGTGTAAAGGGGTACAGCCAGTCCGTAATGAAAATATTCGTTCTTCTGTAAAGTCCCGCTGGCGAAATAAACGGCTTGCAACATACAACGGGTTGCTAGAATCCTCAGCATGGTGTTGAAATACGGATTGTCAGGCTTCACAGCTTCGTCCAAAGACTTGGCAAGGTTTTTGCCGGAGTCGGTGCGTATGTCGAAGCCCTGGATAATAACAATAATGAAATGAGATATAATATTGTTGCCCAATCAAGTACATTTTGATTCTTTAATATCGCAGAAAAATTTGGATTCGTTTTACTCCGGTAAATGATTCAAACATTGTATATATAATAAGATGCAAATATCTACCCTTCAAAAGTGTTAAAAAGTCCCATAATCGACGCCTTCAAATTATATAATGAAACAACAACAAAAAATATAGAAAAACACTGAGACTACAGGAATACTGCTAGTACAAAAATATATATATATATATATATATATATATATCAATACAAAACATCAGTGGAATGTTGAAAATACAATTTACTATTATGAAGTACTTGAGATTTTTTGTTGAAGTATTACAATCTGTAATATTTATGAGTGATAATGGGATACAATTAAACAATTTTAATTCACTGTATTCAGTACTCAGTTGGGAATGTTTAGGGACTTCAAAATGTTCACCATATTGTGTGGAATAGTTCTGAAAATTGACAAAAATTATTCATATTTATTGCGTCTAACACTTACATGGGGTATGACATGAAATAAACACACGAAGCAATTGAAATCCCTCGGAATAAGGCCATCAAGAATCTATAGAATGTACCTTAAACATACTCCTATATTTGAGTTGTATAATGAATTCAAAATAAGAGTAATCACTGGCTTAATGTATTTCAGGTACACAAGAAACAATCAAAGGAAGGTTGCAATATTCATATACATTTCGAAAAGATGAAGTTCTATAACTTACCAGATGTTTTCCAGCTTTCACTAATGGATCAAAATTAGAAGTAGGCGGGGAAGGATGTCTCCTAAGCATTGCACACTCGGGAAATTCTTCCAGAATCTTCTGAGCAACACTAATGTTCGCCAATAACATGAATTCTTCCACCATAGAGTTGGTTTCGAACAGTTTTTTCACTTCAACATCGAGGGGCTCCATTGTTTCAGAGTCCATTTGGATCTTGACTTCTGGAGATGCCAAAACTAAGGCACTGAAATTTAAAAAAAATGTTTTTCAGGGTAGGTCCACTTTGAACCAAACACAAGTTTCAGACAAAAAAGCTCATATTCTATCTATCTAAAATATCAAACAGATGAACAAACAGGATATTTTAGATGCAGTGTTCAAGGAATTTGTTATAATAATGTGACACCACAGACAACCATCATTCAGACAATGTTCAACGGTTTTTCAGAAAATGTATGAAGTACAAAGTTATTCAGAGCTTTACTGTAAACTATTATTGTTTTATATAACTCAAGTACGTACCCTTTTTCCAACCTCCTCTTCTTCAGAATTTTAGCCAGCATATTCAGATACCTCAATGATTCTGCTATAGTGTCTGTCTTGCTTTTATCGTCAATGGTAATTTGCGCCTCTTCGTAAGTCATGGCTGCCTTGGATTTGATGATGCTCTTGTGGAACCTCGTATTCAAAATATTGGCCTTCTTGTCCATCTCCCAAATACATGAGAACGCAAAACGTTCTTCGCCGCCTCTGAGAGAACAGAGATTTGAACTGAGAAGGTCTGGTACCTAAAAATTAGGAATTTCTGGACAAAAAACTAACTGAGGATACAGAAAAACTCGAGTTAAAAAAACGCAACGAATTCAATAAAACCGAATATTTCAACTATCGCCAAAAAACAATTTGAAATTAAAAGTAGACATTAGATGCTGCTAAGGGTCAAAGTAAAAAATACTAAATTGTGAAAAAATGTGTTTCAAAGACCAAAGTCACACCAAGTACATCTCAATATCATTGCCCACCTGTGCACCTGACAGACATTTGAAGGTTACTGGTGAAGTCAAAGTGGTGGTGGTCCCAGATCCGGCTCTAATCTCCTACTTTCTACTCAATATGACTAACAATTTTATATCCATGTCATTTTTGGGTTTTGTTCTAACTCAATTTAAACTTATTGTAAACCAGTTCTTAGACATTATTTTCCCGCGGAAATTGAAGGAGAATGAATATCTTGATTATGATTTATTATAATGGTGTCACCATTGAACATAACACACTAGTGACCATACAACCACTTGCTTCCTCTGAGTTGAGTACGAATCAAATAAAACAGTTTTTTTTTCAATAACAATATTATTGAAAAAAATTATTTTAAACAAGTGTTTGGGGACAAGTTATATCATTTATTTGGAACCTTTAGATTGTGAGTGTTTAAAACTGAAATTATAATTATTTACGAGAAAAGCGGAATTCTTACCATGTCAATTCTTTTATTGACCAAATAGACAGTTGTTGCTCTAGAAGCGGCTTCAATATCAAGAGCAGTGCCGGGTCGAATGAAATGTGAGACATCAGCAATATGAACCCCCACTTCTAGTTTGTTGTCTTCTATTGGTCGACAATGCAAGGCGTCATCTATATCCGTGCATCCTGGTGGATCTACAGAACAAATGTCTATGTGTCTGAGATCTACGCGTCTTTTTTCATCCTAAAATGTACAAGACAGTCACTACATGAAAGTCAGAAATAGTTATGAAACTATAAAAGCTAGGGCGAAATAAATTGGTAGGCTATACAAATTCACCGTTCACCTCTTCTGTGATGATCCAAGGCAGCTTGGGAAGACAGCTGAGTACTTCTTCTGAGAACTGGCTATGAGGAACATCGTGTTCCAACAAAACGACTTCGTTTTCTGTATTCTGGTCTCCAATTTTACCCAGTGCTCTCACAAAGTGCCCCTGAAAAAATTAATGAGTTTTGAAAAGCATATAGTGCCTGACTTAGACGAACGACTCGAACGCTTCGTCAGTTACCACACCGCCTTTGAAAATGTCTACCGCAGATGTAGACGAATTGTCAGGTAAAACTACTTGAAGACCACGACCAACAAACCCAAACACCGAAAGTTCAGAGAAAACCGGTCGTTTACCTTCTCAGACTCACTATTTTTGTTTAAATTTTTATTTTACAAATCTTTCATTATAAATTATAATGTTTGATTATTATATACATACATGAGGATACCTGGAATGTCTAGGCCACGAGTCGATGGTAACTATAAGCTTCTGAGACCTCAGAAACTCGGCCTGCCTTGTTTCAATTCGTATTTTCGGAATGCTTTTGTCGGCAGGTATAAACAATTGGTAGACTCCATCCATGCCACCTTGTAGGATCCCACAGTACTAAAAGGGAGTTGAAGATTCGTAATTATAATTATTATTATCTCCATTGGGACGTACCTGTCTCCACTTCCTTCTGATTATCCCAACTACCCTACCGGTAGGTTTTATTTCCCCCTCCTTTTTGTGGTTGGACTTTTTCAATTCCCGTTCTTTTTTTTCAACTTCGTCGATATTTCCTTCCGCCACTCCCTCATCTTCGAGAACTATTTCACTGGGCGATATCCAGTCTTGCTCTGCAAACAACTCTACAACAACAACATCTCCGTCTACAGCACGGTTTAAGCCAGACCGTCCTTGAACAAGAACCTGAAATTTATTTATCTTCATATATTAATTTATTTTGGTGAGCATACTACAAAACAAAAAATATTGAATAAAAATGTAAGTAAAACTGTTATAGAAACAATCAGTTGATCAATGTTTTAAAACACAAAGAATTCCAATAATCATAAAAAATCAATATGAAGTTCTAGAAAAAAAGGTCTGCAACCACTAGTATGCTCAGGGACCATATAAATTCACCACAAATGTTTTTCATCATAACGTTAAAGGAGAGAAAACGCAAAGCATTATAAACTAAAGGATCACATTCGTGATGTACAAAAAACGTACTGCAAAGAAACGGAAGCCGTCATAATATCATTAAATCTCAAAGTACAACCGCAGAACATACTTTTCCACAACGTACAAGTTCATAACGTAATTATAGAAACGATTTTTGATAATATTCATTACGCATCTTAATCGCTTTGTATCACAAAATCAACATAATACCAGTGCTGCCAACTAGATGACCAAGTATACCGCTACCGGTATAAAAAATTCCGCTACACTGCAGAATATACCGCTTTAGTTCATTTCAACACAGCAGCGCATGCGCATTTCTCAAAAATTGGCTTTAGTACCATTTTTTCTGTTCCATTCCGATAGCGGTAGTACGAACTACGAATAGATTGACATATGAAATATAAACCGAACGCCTAAAATGACAAATAATCCAGTTATTGATGCAATTGGAATAAAAAAATTGCAAATGAAACGACAAAAATAGCGATACCGTTGGTGCAATCAGACAAATATAACGCAATTTCCGTTAGTTCTGGTTACTCATTGCCTCTGACAGTTGACACGACACTTTTTTGTCCCTTCTGGTGTTTGCCATCGACTGCTATGGAACAACTATGTGTTCTGGGTAGGCCTTGTTACTAACTCCATACGCCACCTTAGGAGCAGCACTGTTAATTGGAACGCAACAGTGAATTGTGCAGGACTCACCCCAGTCGATCCACGAATTTTAATAATTTAATTGATCAAATCAAATAAATCGCAGCCCTGACCGTGGCTCGAACTCCGGACCTTTGGGTCCATAGTCTGATACACACATTTTCATCCAATTAGGAACAATGAATGAATAAGTCCAAGTGTTCAATTGTACTATAATATTCTTCAATATCACAAATCTCTTTTTATGTATTCAATGAGGATAAAACTTTCACTACCGCCATTCCTCCCACAAAGTGTAAGCAAGCGCATGGACTATAGGATTATGAAAAAGTACTGATCGACAAGCGTAAGGATTGGTTGCGCAGAAGACAAAACCCTGGAGTGGGGCAGGAGCTCAATAACCCTGCCTTATTAAACAGTAGTCGATCTTTGTCGCACATCTACTCACGCTTTCTATCGTTTGCGCATCTCAGAGGCATCCTTACCGTTGTCGATCTGTACGATATAACATTGTTTACATAGAACATAGTTAGTCAACCTTATGGGATTATAATTGGATCAAAATGGATGCGACATGTAGATGGCGATAGTGAGCTCGCATCCAAGTCATGTCGTAACTTCAGTGATCTGGCCTCCAAGTCTTGTCGTAACTTGATTGAAACAATGGGACAGCATTAATATCAGGGTTTTTTGAAGAAACCTGCATTAAAATGACGTCAAATATTCATGTTTGTAACTAATCACGCTAGATGACACTCGCGTTTGCGTCCAACACCAATTACACAGGCATTGATATTTTAAATAATGTCCTAGACAAAGCACGACATTGGTTTGCATCAAATTAACTGATTTTAAATGAACAAAAAACAGAAGTACTTACTTTTGAAACAAGAAACTCAAACCAAGATGAATAAACAGCAGTTAAATTTTTAGGGGTTTATATTGACACAAATTTATCATGGGTAGAACATATAAATAATATATGTACTAGGCCGAGTAGGTCAACATACGCAATTAGAATAATTAAAAGGTCTGTCAACCAGAACGCAGCTCTTACTACATACCATTCTCTATTTCACTCAGTTCTAAGATATGGAATATTATCCTGGGGCAGTGCATCAAAATGTCATCTTGAAAAAGTGTTCATCCTGCAGAAATCTGCTGTAAGAAGTATAACTTCTGCCAGGATTGATGAAACTTGCCGTCCAATATTTAAAAATCTTAAAATAATGACCTACTACATATTCGATTAAATATAAATAATCATACCTCTCGTACAGACATTCACCAATATGATACTAGAAATAAATCAGACCTTGTTACGAAAGCAAATAGACTGAAAAGGACAGACAATATCGGCCTTAAGCTATACAATACTCTGCCACTAAATTTTCGCAATCTGTCAACTAAAAGATTTAAGTACTTTCTGAAGCTTTTCTTAACTGAAAATCCTCTGTATGACATTCATGAATTTTATGGAATCGTCCAAATGAATAGAGATGCCTTCAAAGTGGCCACCTAAATAATATGTTTCCAGTTGATTTCAATATATATATATATATATATATATATATATATATATATATATATATATGTGTATATATATATATATATGTATATATATATATATATATATATATATATATATATATATATATATATATATATATATATATATATATATAAATATATATATATATATATGTGTGTGTATATATATTTCTATTTCAATGTAAATCTTGTGAATTTACCACATATGTTATTGTACTGAACATCTTGATGTGTATGTATTCGTATTTTATTTATTTTTTTAAATTTATGACTACCATTCGATTGTGAAACTTTAAGATGTATGTCGCCTGATTTCAGTTCATGATTTCAATTGTGATATTTTGTTTTGACATGTCTATAAACCTTGTGTTTCTCAAGACTAATAAAGATATTATTATTATTGACTAACTATCTTACTTCTATATAAACAATGGTTATAAGTTACCTACGTTCTGATGTGTTACGGTGTGACGAAGTACGTTTTGATGCATTACGAATTCTATCGGATACGATTATGATATTTGATATCATGATGCATTGTGTTTATGACACCATGATTTTATGATATTTTACTGTTATGACAGAGTACGTTATGAAAAAGTACGTTTCAATGGTGTATATTGTGAAAGATTGCGCTCTGAAATTTTACAATATGCCACAATACATTTCTGTCTTGTTCTATAAAATGATCAAATGTGATTTTTACCATTTAACAATTTGATGGAGTAAATTTCTGTGTTAGGATTTCTGTAGTATACATAATGAGCATTGGGTGTTCCTATATGCTCATTGTGTGGTGTATGGGCTGGAAGATTATTATGAAGTTATCTTGAAACTGATGATGTACAAAATGCGAATTAAAGTACTTAGAACACGTACTGTATCATCCAAAGCTTCCACATTGACAAATCCTTCGAGAAAATTATCTCTGGAGGCACGAAATGTGCCCTGATGCAGTGTTCCTTCCTTAACTCCAGTTAAAAGTTCAACATTGGTCAAATGGAGTGGAAAAACATCCTTGGTGTTGCTGTCAATGTGGAAATCTTTCCTCGATAGCTTGTCCTCTAGGAGTGCTCCATCCTCCAAATGTCTCACATAATCCTTTACTTAAAAAATACAAAACATCCGATGTTCAATACTCTATTTTCTTGAAGGTGGAAAATACTTACTTGAGCAAGCTGTTAGACCTTCTTCTATGGCTATGTTTCTATTATTCACATCATCACTCAAAAATACAAATTTCTGATCAGGTACATGTTCTTGATACCACGAGCAAGCTTTCCTGATACTTCTGTCATTGTAATCATTGATCAATTCGCCATCATTTTGCTTAATATAAGTATCTCTGTAACATAAACAGTGACAATATTTGATTTTTACTTCAATAAAAATAATTTACTTATGGTGATCATTCGTGAACACATAAAAATGTCTGGTTGGGTTTTCTATAATACTGTGGAGCCGTCTGTATATAGGCAAGCTGCGGTGTTTCACCTCCTTCAAAACAGTGTGTAGTATGATGACATTTCCAAGTACAGGCTCATCTAAAACATCCATCTAGAACACAATTAGTCAAAGAATGATATCATTATTAGGAAATTAATATGGGTACCTGATCCAGAATGATATTGGTGTCCAATATTATAAAGTGATTGTAGTTGAAAAGCGAACATTTGTTAGTATGACTTTTAGACAAATTGGAATCGACCAAGTTGCATTTTGAACATGTTGGAACTCCGCAAAATATATCGTCTCGTATATAATGTTCTCTAACGTTCTGTAAAAATAATAATGTATACATGAGACATTCATTTAAAGTAGTGTGTGTTGATTCACCTTTAGAAAGTTGCCAACTCTGGTCTTTTTAATGAATGCTTTGGTCGTGAACATTTTCAGACAAGTCGTGTTCTGTTAAAATTGAAACACTTTTGGTAAGATTAGGACTCGCATAAGTTTTTCATGCTCGTTTTTCTTGCGACTTGTGGACTTGTTACAATTGAGGTTAATGTACCGGAATAGAGTGCGAGCGTCGGTTATCGCCGCACTCGGTTGTCAACGTGTCAAAAAAAGCTATAGAAATCATTAAGGCTTGTTCATACTCTCGCGAATTTCGCAATTTTTCTGCGAATAAAATGGCTTCCAGTTATGCCGGACCAATCGTTGATGTAGAACCATATCGGCAGCCATTTTATTCTATCTTACTTCTATTTAATTTAAACAATGGCCCTGTGGCAATGTTTCAACCAAAGTTCGCTAAACGTCAGAAGCCGCTCGCATTCATCAAAAATAATAAGTTTTTGACTTTTGAAGTTTGTATTTGAACTACTTTACCAAATTATTACCATCTGTTTTCTGGCAATTCAATTTTTAACGGCTCTTTTGACATATTTTTATTTTTTATTTATATTGTCACATAATATTTTTATTTTTACTATCGTCACATTTTGTAATCTCCATCACTCCATCCCAGCAATTACAAATAATCTGTTTAACAGACATGAGTACCTCCAAGAAGAAAAATGGTAAAAACGAACCATGGTTTGGTAAGCATTGATTATTAAGCTCAAATAAAGAAGACTGATCATAAAAAGCAATATGACATGATTCGTTGAATATTGTTCTTAGCAATTTGATTCAACTATGTCAATTTTACGATCTGCTTAAATTCGAATTGCTGTGAAATGACTTTCATTGCTTGGCTGAAGGACCTCGTTCGAATGCCATTTCATTTTCTTACCAATAAAGAACATTTTTATTATGTGTCTTTGATTTACTAAATATTTACTTTTTTCAAGATGTTGACCCAGAAACTGGAAAATTTATTCCTCTACCGATGAATTGGAACAATGGAGCCGCAGGCAATTGTGAGTTCAGATAATTCTCTCATAAATAGTGAATTAAAGCTTTATTTTTCAGTTTCAGCCAAAAAAAGTTCGGAGAAGAAACCAAAGAGAACGGTGACAGAGCTGAAGCCCTTACATATGATGTTTGGTGATTTCAAAGGTATGTAATTTAGAAGAAAGAAATAAGTCGCATTCATTTGCAAATAATAAGGTAGAAAAAAATAGATTTTAATTTTTTTTATTCATTAAATTTAAGTAGGCAAGCCTGATATACAAAATTACAAATATATTACAACATTGTTAAACTATGTAAATATAACAATCATTTGAGATTACATTTATAGGAAAACCAAATATACATACATTACACAATCATTGAAAAACAACTGAATACTAAAGACATACCAAATAACTACCACAATGAGCTGTGACTAATATACTTCTTTAATGAGGACTTAAATTGGTTTACTGAATTAGATTCTTTCACAAATACTCATAATGAAACTATGGTTCAAATTGTGGTAGTTTATTAAACTCATTTGCCTTTATGAAATATTCCAAATTTAGTATCAGTTTTATTAATGTAAAAATTGCTATTTCCTCTCATGTTGTAATCATGGACTTCATTATTTCTCAATAAGAACTTTTCAAAGTAATCCTTTATGCAGCTTAAATGTAAAGATCATAGTCATAAATAATATTTAATTTTTACCTACTAGAAAAAGTAATGTTGAACAATAATAAAAATGAGTTTGTATTAGACTTTTAAAAAGAGTCAACCTAGCACACATAGACACTTTTTTACATATATGAGAGAAAAAGAAAAGTTTTTTAGATATTTTTTACAAATAAAATCAGAAATACTATTTAGTTTTAAATTTTTATCAATTATAAAACCCAAATATTTTATTTCAGTTACATTTTCAATAGTAACATTATTAATTTTTACACAGCATTTGCCCAAACAATTTGATCATACTTATAAGATGATGTAGGTAACAATCATACTTTTTGACTTACTGACATTTAGTTTAAGTTTATTATAATTTCAATGCTATTTTTATTTCAACAATTGTCTTATCCAAATTTTCATGTATACAATATATCAATCTGCAAAAAGATGTAGGTATACATCATTACACTCACATCTATTTCTAGGTTCATCATCAAGGTAGGGTACATAATTACTTTTGAGATATTTTGCTTTTTCAGGGGCAAGTTCATTAACAATTCTTGACACATTATCAATTAATTACAATTCCAATTACAAGAGATCAAATGCATATTTATATTATGATACCCTTGATCTGTAAATTTTCTAAAATTAATTTATTTTTCAGGCAATTCAAAGTAGTCAGTGGATAAATTAATGGATATAATGTTAGGTTAGATATAATGTTAGGTTCATTTACTTCATAAACATTTGGATGATAACTATTTGATTCTTCTGTAAGTTTGGTATTTTGTTAAAAATCCTAATGGCTATTTCAGAGCCAGAAGCCAAACTGAGGAAAACCGAATCCAACTCAGTACGAAAGGGCCTATTCACAATGAGTAAGTCCACCCAAGGAGGAAGAGGCTCATTGAGTACACGAAATTCTCTGGCCAGAAAAACTTTAAACGCCAAAAAGGTTTTAACTAACTCCTCTAATTTTCTGTATTCTCTTGTGTGAACATTAATTTTTCCAGACACAAATAACTAAGAAAATCAACACAGCTGAACTATCACCTCTAATGAATTTGGAAGAGGTGGAAGAAGAATTCTTGAATAAGAAAGCTTCACTGAGAGGCTACCCCTTCAAGTCACCTTCGAAACCAGCCTTAAACTTCACAAGGAACCACCTGAAATTCGAAACAAAGCTGAAAAAATTCAATATACCGCAGGTGATTGTAGAAGAACCAGTGCAGTCATCTAGTCAGATCGAAGCAGAAGAAGCTGAGGATATCAAATTGAACGAACCCAAAACCCCGGACTCTGCATCTTCAGGCGAGTTTTTGAAGATGGAAGAAATGTGCTCCAGCAAAGGACATATGGACGTTTGCACAGGTAATTCAACTGATTTGCATCTCGGAGTGAGTTCTCCTATATGACTTTTCAATGGCAGAATTGCATATATTTTTACTCCTAGAAGCTTTGTTTCTGCACCTATATTGATTTCAGATTGATCTAACTGATTGCTTTTTGGATACTCTAACTGCGACCCATTTGATTTAAACATTACAGAAATTGTCTTTTACAAAAGTAATAACCCATACTTGAAGTGGATGATCAAGTTTTTTTGGAAAATACGTCTCCACAAATAATTACATTTATCATTTGATAGTAGCTTCTCATTCGACAATGTTGTTCAAATATTTTTGATGTTATCAAGTATAGTTTGGAAATAGTGTGCAGTTATTAAAATGTTGGTATCATCGGCATTATTAGTGGAAAATTAATTTGTGTTCGTGGTATAGTTTCATATATCATTTATTCACATGATGAATTTCATTGGACCAATTATACTCCCTTGTGAAATTCCCATTTTAACAAGTTCCATTTTCGACATTCTCACCTTTTTGTTTTATGTGAGGTTTATTCATAGACTTTTCCATAGCTTTTGACTGAGTCAATCATATTCTACTCATTCTGAAAATGGAACATTACAGATTCTGTGAAGTTGCTCTAGATATAAGAAAATCGTACCTTCAGAACAGGTCACAAAAAGTATTGATTCAGGGAGTACAAAGTGAATCCTCAGAAATTAAACAGGTGTTCCACAGTAATCTATTCTTGGACCACCATTCAAAATCAAATGACTTTATTATCCTTTTTTTAACAATTTTATTCTATCCTTGATTATGAATACTCAAGTTTGTTAATCACGTTGCCTTTATTTATTGCTTACCATTATCCAATAATAGCAATTTTGAAACAGAGATTTCATTGCAGATTCTCCAATATCTTCCATGTGTAATCTACTGTCAGGCACAGGCCTAGACAGCACTAAAAAGCCAAAAATGAAGGGCAGCAATATCGTCACAAACATCAAAAACATAATACATTCCGAAGAAATTGCCTTCAACCAGTACAGAATAGTGCATGAAACGAACATGAAAAAACTGTTCCACATACTCTCCTCATTCGACAAACCACAGCCCGAGGCCAAGACGCCTGACAAAGAGAATAACCAGAACAAAAACAACCGAAGGTCAGTGAGACTGCAGAAAAAAAGCCCGAGGGAGACAAACAGTGATAGACTTCTCATCTCTCCCAGTATTTTGAGAAGCGGGGATCTGCGTAAATCAACGCTGAAAAAGAATTTGGCAGCTAGAAATCAAGACTTGAACACACACAGTCCGAGGACGAGAAAGGCCTTCGATTTATACAACACTTTCAGGGAGAAGAATTCGATTTTGGAGACGCCAAAGCTGGATAGGAAGGCTTTAATGGCGGAGTCTCCAAGTATGGGGAGGTATATTTCTATGAAAGTTCAAAACCAGTGCCTGCTACTGCAAGATACCCCTGTGCATAAGTGATTGTTTTTATTTTATTGATTATTTATACTTTGTACCCTATTTTATATTTTTATTTATTTTGACTGTTTGACTACGTGAATAAATGGCTTCATCCAAATTTCAAATTGTTTGAGTGACTGATTTAAATATAGTAAAACGTGCTTTTAAAATTAGAATGATTATTAAACTTCGATTCAGATATGCTGAAATGTAGAATTCAACAAAAATACAACATGATAATTTACAAACTCTTGATTTAAATAATTATATTGGCCAGACTGGTAGAACAATCCAAGCAAGAATTGTTAAACATATATCCGAACCAGCAAAGTTGTTTTATATTTAATTTCACAGTCCTTTTATTACCACAGATTTATCCAAATTGATGTTGTTGAACATAATTTTTTTGTCGACAAATAAATTGTTTTATTAATTTATTGTTGAAACGTTTAAACAGCAGAATTATGAAATATCTCAAAATCACCATTCAAAAGTTTATGCAAACTTAAAAAATATTTTTCTTTATAAAACTGAACTTGGTATGTAATATTGGGTTTTTTATTGCATTTCTGCGATATTTTCAAATCCTTTACAAATATATTAAAAAATTATCTCAAACTAACTTACAGTGACTTTTAGGCCATTCCAAACTCAGAAATGGATTATTTTATTTGCAATCAACAGGCACTTTAGGAGCTTTAGGAACGGAAAAAGCTGAAAAACTTGTTTTTTTTTGTTTAAGCTCTACAATTAGGTAACTAAAGTAAACATTATTTATGTAGTACTTTTATTCTTTTGAAATTTTAAACCATTAATTAAAATTCAAAACTCATAATTATAACTCATCACAAATTATGATTTTAATCATGACTTCAATTGAAAAATAATCATGTACTTAAATCAATTGATTCAAATCATTTCAACCCTAGAGTCAAAACTTTGCAGCTCCAGTATTTTTATTCGTTAATATTCCGCATTTCTTATATTAAGAAAAGATGGAAAATACTATAATGAAATAAATCATTGAAACAAGAATACTGACTGTACATTCAGGAAGATTTTAAATATTTTGATAGAAATCTTATGTTTTGTTTTTACTGTTCCTAATTACACCAATTATCTCAAAAATGTCTATAATGCAGCATCAGATTTTTCTCAATGAACAGCTTTGAGATATCTCAAACGATCGTTCACTGAAATATTTGAATTGTCAATTTCTCACTAATGGGAAAATAATACTTGGTTGTTCAAAATTTCTTGATATAAAAAATGATGAATATATATAATTTTGTTGTTTTTTTCTGTGAAATCATTAACTATATCCCAGATTTCTTGCTTTATTTATAAATTCCTTATATTAACCTATCAATCTTCTATGTATTTTGTGAAATTCAAAACTGTTCAATCTATTGTACAAAGTAGAATATAAATCAACAGGTGCTTATTACAAATCAGTTGGTGCTTGATTTTTAAAATGTAATCTTCAATGGACTCTTATCAATATGAGGCGGGATCGGAAGATTCAGTAATAACAGAAGGATTGATTGAAGTCAAAGTATATACTAAGGTCCTATAGTTATCAAAGAAAATTACTTTGATTGAACAATGTTTATAAAACAAAGAAGTTTCAAACAAATCTTTGAGGAAAATGTGAATTATTTTAAATTCATTTGGCCCCAAATGAATCAATCTCTATATCATCTACTGGAATGAAATGAAAGTTACTACAAAGAATTGTACATTGCTTTACTGTACAGTAAATTGGATACAGGATTCGTCAACAATAATCACGAAAAAATTGAAGGTAAAACCTTCATATATTCAACATCATACAAATACAATTATTTGTAATATAAACTTAATGCAAACAGCTATCTCTTGGGTATCTGCTCAGGTCTTCTTGGTAACTTTGCCCTTCGATTTGACTTTCCTTTTCTTATTTTTAGCTTTCTTGCATTTTTTTATTTTTCGTGGGTGTAACCATACTGGATAGGCGCCGTTATCATTCCTCAATGTTTTGGGGTTGAACTTTTGTATTTCCTCTACCTCCCCGCGATCCATAACATTTTTTTCTTCCACCTGCTTTTTCTTATCCTTGATTTCCTCGACTGTGGTGAATGTCACTACTTCGGATATGTTTTTCATGGTTTCATCGTTGCTGGTTGTTTGAGTGGTGTCAAGAACCAGGGTTTTTTTCAAGCGGTCCAGTTCTTTTTTACCATATCTCTCACGTTTTACTGCTCGCATCTTTCTCCTCCATTTACTTCTAATACTTTTAGCCATGGTGAATTGAAAGTTTAAAAACTGCTAACCGAAGAATTACTGATATGGATTGATTCATAAAATAATTTGTGAAATTAATCTGTATTTATATATATTCAATATTTTTGTATCACCACGAGAAATTCACAATTATCAACTGTCATCTGCCATAATTGTCTTATACGGAAATGACAACTGACACACGGAAGTTGTGCTGAATATTCGGCGTTGCCACAAATCACACTAAAGGTGAGTTCGGTTAATGAAAATATGAGCCGAGCGAGCAGAATTCGATTTGTACCACGTGATCACATAGCTTACTAGCTAAAAGTAGTACACGAATGATCTTTTACTAGGATGAGATCTGCTACCTTTGACATTTTATTATTCATCATTCACTGCAATTTTTTCGCCGTATGAGTTGAATCGCAAGAAAATTGTAATATTCGCAAGGGTATGAATGAGCCTTAATGATGGGAAATTTCCAAATGACAAGACAGATGCATGCAAACAGTTGAAAAATCGTGAATTATGAGCCAAAAGAGATTAAGAGTTATTTGACTGGGAGAGTCTGATCCCAATAAAATAATGGTGACACTAACAGAAAGAGATGAAAGAACATTTGTGACGGAATGTGACGTAGTTGAACATGTCATGGCCGCCGTTCTCTAAAGACAGTGACGGACTAGCGCACTCCGCATTCTTGGTATATGAGAGTAACAGGAGACAATTTTGTTCCTTGGTTTGAACTCGACTCTGTACTCATGTGCAAATACGTCACTATGACGCGTTGATGCTACAAGATTCTGATTGGCTAGAGATTATTAAACCCTACTGTTAGTTTACTCTCTTTGAATTTAACCTACTCTGACTAACCTTACGTAAACTGAATCGTCTACACAGTCATTACCACCGAGCAATCTTATTACCATATAACTACTATTATTATTACAAAATTGTTAGAGCTCGTCAAGCGTGAATCACAGAGCGCATCTTTCATGCATTTTATTGTATTGTCCTTGCCACAGCTCGTTGAAAAATAGCAGTCGAATGAAATAAAATTAGTGGAACTATTCGCGAAAAAAAAACATGATAAGCAATCTATCTCATTTTCATTGGCGTTTCTCAAAAAGAACGAGACTTTTCCTTCATTTTTCTCCTAGGATCAATTTTAATCTGTTCTGCCAAGTTTTTACCAATATTTGTGAAATATTTCTGAAATGTCAAGGTATTTCACAATTGATATCTCCTGTCTCGTTTTTCATTTCTTTAATTTCCGTTTTTTTGTTTTGAGTTACAAAGTTTATGAAAACAAGAACATTATTGTGTTTTGTCATTTCGGACTGTAAATAAGTGCCAAGAAAAAATGTAACCCTTTAACTGAACTAATAATAAAATGACTAGATATTAAGCATAATCTTTATTAAATATATCTCCATTGCAATTACAAAATATAACATAAAAATTATTTATTTACAAAAAATCCTAATAGTATTTTTGTGTACGATATACAATCATGGCAGTATGCGGCCTTAAATATAGATTTTGAGATCACATTAGACCCCTTCACAAGAAATATAAATATAAAATGTCATACACAAAATTGGTACAATAAAATTTCCTCATATACACAAAACGTTAAAGCCCTTTTTAAATTCAAATATTGCAAAAACAATTTACATATCACAATATACATTTATTACAAAACTATTTGTACAGTCTCTAGTGCTGGAAATTCAATTTGAACTACTGGATCATTTGCAAAAACCTGTTCTCCTCCAAAAGAGAACTCAGCGAAGACGTCATATCGTTGACAACCATGTTGGATCCCGCCTTATCGCCAGGTTTAAGCGGATGCGTGCTACTACTAACCGTCTCGGAGTTATTCACCCACGACTGGCAATTCTGAACGTACTCCAAAGTTCTTTGATAAGTGTCCTGCCTCATCCCGAGCATGGTATTGTTCGTATTGTTACTGTTCACTATACCCGGCGACATTTGCGACTGGCTGATGTCTTTACACTGTATTTCGTTGTTACCGCACTGGTTATACGTAGCCTTCCTGCAGTTCTGACAGTTGTTGCAACTTTGTTGCGGCTGTGGAACGCACTGAGTGGTGTAAGGCGGCGTGGGATAGCAGTTTTGCACGTAATGCGAGCAAGGCCTGCTCATCTGCGCCTGTTGGGGGTGGCCCATCACTTCACTGGGCGCCGGAGTCGCCATGGCGGGCGAGGGGAGCGGTTCCGACATATTCGGTACGCAGTTGAACCCGTTCTGGTAGTTGTTGCAGTTGTAGTGGTTCTGGTTGTAGTTGTGACTCGCGCAGTAGTGGTTCGAAGCGTTTCCTCCGTAGCTTTGGTTCATGTTCATCTGCCTGCACATGTGGTTCTCCTGCTGCGGTACCATCCCGCCATTTTGACACCCAGCGCCGTCCCAGTGAACGTTGTAACACACTCCGTGCGACACTGGTCTGTTGTAACAGTTCATGTTCATCACGTTGCAGTTCTGAGCGCTGGGGTTGCCCTGCGACATCATCTGCGAGTGGCATCTTCCGGGGATTTGGGTCATACCCGGAGACATCATGGGATTTTGCATGCCTCCGTAGTTCGAGTGGGCGTAGTTGGAAGGAGGCGACATTACTTGGTTGGGTGCAGGGGACGGCATCATGTGGGTGATGGAGACTGGGGAAGGCATCATTTGGTTCATGTTGGACGCTGGCGACGGCATCATCTGGTTCATGTTGGAAACTGGCGAAGGCATCATCTGGTTCATGTTGGAAGCCGGAGAATGGATCATTTGGTTCATATTAGCCGCAGACGGCGATGGCATCATCTGGTTCAGGTTGGAGGAAGGCGAGGGCATCATGTTCACCAAGTTAGACGCTGGTGACGGTAGCATCTGGTTCAAATTGCTCGAAGGCGAGTGGATCATCTGGTTCAAACTGCTAGGCGACTGCATTATCTGACTGATGCCGGACGGTGACATATTCTGGGGCGACGGCAACGTTGGAAAGCTGGACGGAGACGGTACCATCTGCGATGGGCTTCCTAGAGGTTTCTGGTTGCCATCGGACCAGCTCATAGCTGTCTGGTTATCCGCCACTTGGTTGAGGTACCGCACCATTTCGTCGGGGATGACAAGTTTGTTCTCAACCATTTCTCCTTCTCCTACCTCGTCAAGGATCACAGCTTGGTTGGGGTGTAGCTCCGTGGAGTTGGCCGTTCCTTTGAGGGGCGACAAGGAGACCGAAGCTGGTCGGGGTGGAGGGCTTTTTCTGTCTGTCATCGTATGACACGGTTCGGACATTCTCCGCGCGTCCGTACTCGTTGTGGTCGAGAGGTTGGACGACAGCCAGGTCTGTTGGAGGGCTGTTTGTTGAAGGGAGACGTTCTGCGTCTGTAACCAAAGAAAAAATTTAGACTAGGTCTGTATGTACATATGCCTGGAAATACAAAAAAATCAACTTGGAGAAACCTCTCACCTGCAAGACTAGGTTGCTACTGCTCTTAGCAGGATTCGGAGAACTTTGCAGCCTCTGTAACTGCCCTGCGAGCAGATGCGATGGAGGTGGTGGTGGTATGCAGGTGCCGCCGGTAGTAGCTGTTGATAACTGACTCGACCTTCGTGAACTCCCAACGGAAATAGGGTCGTAGAAAGACCCAGGAGCCATTCCGGGCCTCATGCTTGAGGCCTGCGATGCCAGGCTGCTCTTTCGACTCATATCCGCACTGCGCATGCTCCCGTAGTAAGAACTGACTGTGGAGTTACTATCTCTTCGGATTTGGGCCTGGGTGTTACCGGGAGGTTGCAGGCGCTGCTGAATATCGGTTAGTTGTGTCTTAGACTGCTGGGAGCCAGTGAGACCACCTGTGAATCAAACGAAAAAACTAAATAAGCTGTACCACAGGGTTGAGTAGTCAGGCCTTCATGTCTGTTCATGTATGAGAAATAATTTTGAAAGCTCGGGGTTGTTATTGTGTATTATTATAATATAGTGGTCATTACCTTTACCTTCCATCTTCAAATCCGTTATCCTCCTGTTTAGATCCGCGATGTTCTTCCTTTGCGTGTTCAATGTAGGTATGTTGGAGGGCTTGTATTTGGCTAGGTGTTTCATCCGCACCCTCGGTGTTCTTTCCGCTACGGCTACTCCTCCCCTGTCACTTCCGATTCCTACCATCGCCCTCAGGACGACAGGTAGTTCGTCAATTTCCAAGTCTTCAGCATCGTAGGCCCAAGAAGGATCTTCTCCAGGTTGCAAGTTGCCGCCCAGATCTCCGGATAGGTCGTCGTTGAAGCCTCCTTGTCCTGGAAGAAATGAATCGTTATAAACTCAAGTTAAAAGTATGGTTTCATAGCTCTTACTTCAACTAAAAGCACAGCAAATAAAACTAGAATTGCCCAACACCTGATGGAAAGGCAAATATTGAGACTATCTTTTCTATTACATACAATGAACTTTCGATATGCCAGGTCTAGAAAAGCAATTCAATTGCAGTTGATGGGGAGGGGAACGGATATCTAAGTACCGTACAGATTTCAAATTTGATTTATTTGATCCACACCAGTCCTTGGATAGCATTGACCAGAAGAGGTGTAAAGTAATTCAATCTGAAATTCCAAGGTGAAGAACTGACAGTATAGAGAGTTGTTATAGATTACAATCTTACCTGAAGTCGGCGTCTCCACAAGGAAACATAAAAACGAACAACAAGATCTATGGATTCAGATTTGTATCTATGCTATGGTAGTTTGTAACATAATAAATATTTATATGCTGGCACCAGTAACTATCATATAAGCTCAGATCAACAGATGCTGACTCATTTGGAAAAAATTGAGGTTATGATCGACCAGATAAATGAGAGGAATTGAATTGCAAAACATGGCAAATTTGGAGAGAGAAAGATCAGTGCTTCAATGGAAGTGTGAAAGAATATAGGTTGTAATATAAGTTGTCCTTACCGGCAAGTTGAGTAGCTCCAAGAGGACTTCCTTGTTGATGCTGCCCGGGAGAATTGACATCGGACTCAGACTTGATGCTGGGGCTACTGAGACTCGTCGTCTTGTGGCTCTGTAGGTCTTCACTGCGTGGGCTGGAATCGAGACCAGCTGGTCCGTCGTCTGGGCTTTGTTCGGAACCCTTATGCTTTTTGCTGGCGTAGAACTCTGCACCGTGAACTGTTTTGACGTGCTTCCTGAGAGAGCTGGGGTCCGTATAGCGTTTCGTGCAGCCTGGAGCTTTGCAAACGTAGGGTTTCTGGAAACGACAGAGATATAGGTCGGTCCCGAGACAGGAAACTGTTCACGAGTCATCTACGCAAGCATAACAACATGCATTTGTTCTTTTACTTACAAATTTTCCAACTATGAAAGCAGTTAGAGTAAGAATAGATTAAAAGTTCGTTGGTTATGACGCATCAGTACTTACCTCATTGCTGTGAGTTCTGTTCTGATGTTTTGCCCTGTCCGAAGCATTACTGAATGCTTTAGCGCAGCCGGGGTACTCGCAGGTGTATGGTTTTTCGCCAGTGTGAGATCTGAGATGGGTTTTGAGGTTTTCCAGCCGCGAGTAGGCTTTGGCACATCCTTCGAACTGAAATTATCATGTTTTATAACAGGGCTACTAAAACTATCACATTTAACTCATGGAAATTGAATGAAATGCATTTTTTCATGAAATCTAGTTAGTACTACATTTTTCTATGTTGCGATAACGTTTAATTTCACTTTTTAACATCGTCACTCCATTGATAAATTTATACACAACATTTAAGTAAATATGCGTGACACAGTCTGGCAACACCGTGAAGTCACCAAGGTAATTCGGAAAATGTGAGTCTGATAAATTACCATTTTTTTATTTATTGTTCTGATATTGTCACTTTGCGAAATGTTACGGTTTTGATCGAATGTAGTTATGAAATGGAATAAATTCTCTACAGTATCGACACGAACATAATCTGATTAGTAATTGTTGCTATTAAATTCTACTAGCGTGCCTATTTTGGAGGAATTTGGAAGGCGTTGTTAGCAACTATTTACTGGTTTCAATTCACGATTTGTGCATTTACTTTTTGTGCTCGCGCTGTTTCTATTTTTGTATATCATTTGACTGTTTTGCATTTCTAATAATCAAGGAATTGTTTAAAACACACACCATACTGGCCTGATTAGAAACTCATTGACTTACCGTGCATTTATGCGGTTTTTCGCCGGTGTGTCTTCTCATATGTACCACTAGCATGTACTGGGCCTTGAAAGGTTTTTCTGCTCTTGAGCAACCCTCCCATCGGCAAACGAAGGACTTTTTGTTTGCATGAATGTGGTCATTGTTGATGTGCTGTAAAGTTATAGGCGTATAATGAGATTGTAACTCCAGAGGAAATATTCGATAATACTGAAAAATCTATTTTTGTTGGTGCTTACTTTAACTAGCTCTTCCTGGGTGCCAAACTCTGTAGAACAGTCCTTCCAGTGACAGTTCGTTTCTATGAAATCTCCAGGTTCGTCTTTGAGATCTGTGGGGTCGTTTTGGGCTTCGTTCTGGCCACAGGGGTGGAGGGAAGTTTCTTTTTTGACTTTGGATTTCCTCGAGATGGTGGAATCCACGTCGAGTTGGGTTATTGTACTAGTTTCAGACTTTTTTCTGTCATTTAAAATCTGCAAAAGAAATAGTTGTCAACACCACAGTCAAATATCAAGATGTATGCAAATTGAGATCGAAAAAGTGATCAATTGGATTTGGTTGTGGCAAATTCTACGATGCATATTTCGAAAAAAAATTTCACTGATATATTTCCCAACATGTTTCCTAATCCCTGCGTAAGAAGGAACATCGCTGTGATTTCACATGTTCACATACCTGCGATATCAAAATGGTATCATCGCGCAAACATCGCAAAAACACATCGCAGTTACATCTCAAAAAGTATATATCGTCGTTACATCGCAGAACATGTTGCTGCGAAGTTGCTCGGATGAATCTTGAGTGGGACAAAATAACACCCTGCTATATCGCGGCGACGTCTAATCGACATAAAATGCCAAATTGTCAAATTGTTACATCGCTGGGATATCTCTGTGATGTAACTGTTTGCTGGGTATACAATGTCCTGCAGGTTAACAAAATTTGTACCAAATAGAATTGAAGTCCTTTTTAATGAAGTGTACTGCTTTCAATCCCCGTAACTTACATCAGTCTTAGAAATGCTATGAGCCATGTGCAGCGGGTGATGTCCGAGCGAATACATGTGGTGAGGGGGCGGCGCGGCGGGCGGCAGGGGCAGCAGCGACCCCGTGCTGCGCATCAGGTGGGCCTGGAGTTGCTGCAGGTGCATCGGATGCATGCCCAGGGCCGGACTGATGGCGCCGGCCGACAGATGGCCGTACGATCCGCTCGCGCTCGACGATCTCGAGCCATTTACGATGGACGCTAGCGAGTTCGGGGAGAACCGGATCATGGAATTGATGTCGAACGAGTCCGAGTAGGGCGAGGAGGAGAGCGCGCGCTTGCGCGATGCTCGGATGCTGCCCGGGCGGGGGCTGTTTAGTCTTGAACCTGAAACAAAAAACAATTCGTTAAATAAAGGTGACCTCAGTACGTCTTTCTACTTTTTTGAACTATCTCTATTGTTAATATTTTGATAATAATATATCTATTTCTTTAATATACTTATTGGTTTAACTTATTTCTTATAGCCCGTCAGATAGTGACAGATTTATGTGCCCCATTTTCACATACAAGCCTCGAATAGGGTTGAAAAGTACATCGATGTTGAGTAAAATGGAGAGAAACGACCCCGCACTTTTTATAGGTAAAATGGTTCTCGGTGAAATTGTCTGAATTTTCAGTATAGTGTAGTATTTTATGTACTGATCGAACATGCAGAATCGCAAAGTACGTTGATGGATAGATATTGAAATACAGGGCGTTCAAGATAAAAATCAGTGATTTTTATTTAATTATTTTCTCAGGATTTGAAAGTGCCAACTGCATTTTTTCGTCCTTATCATCTACGTACCTTCATATTACTAAATATCATTCAGATGGTGTACAGAGTGAATAATAAATTTTTTTTAATAATGTCTGAAAATTCGAAGTTATAATGAAATATTGATAAAATTATTTTGGTATGCAATATACTATTCTTATTCCATCATTGATGATAATTCATACATTTCCTACAGGGTGATTTGAAAAATTGGTGAAATATATGGCCGGTTCTTTCGTTCATATCCCGTATATTCAAGTGAATTATCATCCTCTGAAGATAGCTGATACCGTATAAAAATGATTTCTTTGGAATATAGAGGGTGATGATGAAAATTTTCGATGATAAAAATGACAAAATATCAACATTTCAGAAATCACCCTGTAATTCACGATTAACTCGGTGAAATTCCTTTATTATCATTTAATATATTCATCATTCTCTCCTCAACACTATCCCAAAAATTCAGTTTCCTGCTATGACTACTTGCATAGTTATTAATTGAGAAACTTATTACCATTTGCATGACGAGTTGAAGGAACTTGTTCACGCGTACATTCTACTAGTGGCATAGATTTTTCACAAATAGTGAAACGTGAGAAACAAACTATCTGGTAAAAGTGAAAATGATTGATAGAACGCTTTTATTTCCAACAGGAGAATTTGAATCTGGGCAGCGACGGTTTTTTTCAATGCGTGTTCCATGATTTTTAGATTTGCTGGGTATCAATAGAAACATGAATACATCTATCATATTTCATCAATATAGGTAGTTCAATACGTTAAAGTAATAATAATTATCACTGATGGAACTAATTGAGTTTTCATTTTCATTCACTCTCCGTCTACGACAAAATCAAAATGTACTCGATAGGCGATAGGGTTTTCTTGCTTTAAGAGGACCGAAGCGCTGCTACGGGGGAGGTGGATTCGGTTAAGGCTGTTCCTTGTCACCTTCAGTGATAAGTGATTTCCCGTATCGGGGCCTCATAAACGATTGGGCGAGTCAAACTATCCAAGCATTAGGAATTCTATCTGGCTAATAATGCCTGAGTTGTAAGTTGTGAATGATGTGTCGTATATTCAGTCAGTTCCTGAATGATAGATGGAATTGGATGGACCGTCATTGGTCATCAGCCTGCATATAATGTTACATTTATTTTGATGTCCACTTCCTCACGTTTCACTATTTGTGAAAAATCTTGGCCACTAGTAGAATGTACGCGCCAACAAGTTCCTTCAGCTCGTCATGCAAATGGTAGTAAGTTTCTCAATTAAAAATTATGAAACCAGTCATGGTAGGAAACTGAGACAGTGCTGAGGAGAGAATGATGAATATACTAAATAATAATAAAGGAATTTCACCGAGTTATTTGTGAATTACAGGGTGATTTCTGAAAATTTGATATTTTGTGATTTTTATCTTCGAAAATTTTCATGAGTACCCTATATATCCCAACGAAATCATGTTTATACGGTATCAGCTATCTTCGGAGGATGGTAATTCACTTGAATATACAGGATATGTACAAAAGAACCGGCCATATATTTCACCAATTTTTCAAATCACCCTGTAGGAAATGGAAGAATTGTGATCAATAATGGAATAAGAATAGTATATTGCATGCCAAAATAATTTTATCAATATTTCATTATTACATCGAATTTTCAGACACTACTAAAATGTTTTTATTCTTCACTCTGTACATAATGATATAATCTGCACCACCTGAATGATATTTAGTAATATGAAGGTACGTAGATGATAAGAACGAAAAAAAATGCAGTTGTCACTTTCAAATCCCGAGAAAATAATTAAATAAAAATTACTGATTTTTAACTTGAACCCTGTATTTCAAAATCTATCCATCAACGAACTTTGCGATTCTGCAAGTTCAATCAGTACATCGAATACTATAATATACTGAAAATTCAGACAATTTCATCGAGAACCATTTTACCTGTAAAAAGTGCGGGGTCCTCTAAGAGTGGCTCCACTTATTCCAATATTTCGACAAAGTTTATTGTCATCATCAGGGAAAGCTACGAAGTTATTGAAGTATAGTGAACAATGAATAATCAGTGGAGTCAAAACTATTACGAGGTTGATAAAAAATAGACGTATAAATTACAAACATAATTATTAAAAGAACAAATTCGTGGAATATCAATAGAACAAAGTCATCTCAATTGATTAAATTTTGTTGGAAACAACAACTATATTAATAAAACAATTTATAATTCAAGAGCGGAGAACTCAATGAGTAGCTCCGAGTAACTCAGGGTAGCTGATCAATCAAATGAAAATCTGTATTACAACTTTGTAGGTTTTTAAATCGATAAAGCACTTTTTTTATAGTAGTTGAAAATAAATAATATGAATATTCTATTCTTACCGTCTATGCTGAAAGGGAACTCGGTGCTAGCCAGGGTAGAGGCGGGGTGGAGTTCTGTCAATCCTCTTGCACTAAGATATTCTGGACTCAAACCCAACCCTGAAAAAAAGATAGTTTAATAAAAAAAAGTAAGAAACAGTTAGCTCAAGCAGTGTTCTCTGCGTTTGTTGATAAGATCGTTTTTAAGGTGATGTTGCGCTTTTATCAAAGCAGAAGGAAAACAATTCGAACATTTGTTGTAATATCTTGCTCATGTACATAAGGAATATTGAAGTGTTTATTGTTGTCGTGTTTTCATAAGAATCAACCTACTTATTCTCAATTAATTTTTTTTTTTCATGAAAGTTATATCTAGCCTGTGTGGGAAGAAGACAGTTACTTACTATTATTATTTTCCGTAGCGCACCGGGGAGACTTATTGATTTTCTGTGGCGCTTTTCAATATTACCAAAGATTAGAGATGATGCAAAAATGGACGAGCGAAAAAGTATGATCTAGTTAGCAACTCAGTTTCACATGAAATCAGTTTACCAGCATTCAGTCACTTTAAATTAGTTTGATGGGGATTACTGCCTCACTTGACTAACTTAAGATAAGAAAAAAGTACTAGACAATACGAAAAACCGATTGATAAAGGGAAATGTGCTAAACTGGATAAAAAATTGCCTAACAGATAGATATCAGAAAACGAAAGTCAACGGTGAATTTTCAGATGAGCCCAAGGAGTTCCACAGGGTAGTGTATTAGGGCCGCTATTATTTTTATTATACATTAACGATTTATACCACTATTTACAAAATTCGTTCGTAAATTTTTGTGCAGATGATCCGTTGATTTCTGTATCTAGCTAAATTACTTACTCTAATTTAGTAGATAATATTGATAAAGATCTAGATATTTTAAATGAATGGTTGATGGAAAACAAATTAAAATTGAATACTCAAAAAACAAAGTGTAATCCTATGTAGTGGAAAAAAATGTTCTAATTTTAAATAAGGTCAATATGTTATCAAAATTGACAATTCTATAATAGAATACGTAGAATTTGTGTAAAAAAATAGGTAAAAAGGTTGGATATTCGTTTAGAGTTAGTAAAAATCTTTCAAGTTGGTGTAGGAAACTAGAAAATATTGTACACTATACTTTTTCTACGACCATCTGAATAATTAACAAATCTGTAATATTTTTAATAATCCTTTTTATCATAAACTCTCCTGCCGTCATTTTTACATGGTTTGGATAATTTTTTCTTTCTTCATCCGTTGAATAAAACATCTACTTCGTGAAATAAATAACATTCAAAATTTTCAAATTTTGACAACTTGGAAATAAAAAAACTTTATGCAGAAAAAATCAAACACTAATCGAATTCATAAAATGAAAAAAAAATGTGGGTGCGTGGATTTGAACCCTCGCTCTCACCATCCAAAGTCCATGTGTCATCCGAATCAACACTTGTCGTTACTAGAGCACATAATAATTTGTTCAAATTAACTGATATATAGAAAGTATCTGTCAACTATTCAAAAATATATAACAAACTTCACGCTCATACAAAAAAGTACTACTTTACGAACTTGTATCATAAATAGCTATTTTTTAAAAATGTCATTGTTTATTTTCAAACTGTATATGTACATTTTATGTGTTATATGTAGTAGCTTATTTTTACTAATAAAGTATTTTTCTATTCTAATTCAAGGGATTCCACATGCAATTTTACGGTATACCACAAGGAACAATTCTTGGGCCATTACTTTTGACTATCATGCCAATATACGAATCAAGCTCAAAATCCGCAATGCTATCGAAATAATCGCAATTTAACGCAACCTCTCCTTGTAATCTCGATAAGTTCCAGCAAGATTTTCTAAAGAGGGATATCCGGTGCAGAAACAATCACGTCTGTAACTCGATCACGAGCCCGTATGCACTAGAAAAGACAAGAATAAAAATAACAGAGGCTCATGATTGTTTTACGAGTGCGTGCCATAAAGAAAGCAAAACGGCGGGCGAGGCGTACCAACGCGAGCACAAAAAACACCCCAACATCCGGTTTCGAGGCGTTAACGATAGTTAAACATAACATTACATGTTTGTACTGCAATAAATGCATTTATGCCGATAGGTATTTGTGGACGGGTAACATATGATGTACGAGAATTCGATAGGCAGGGATCGTTTCATGTAATGCAGTGTTCTTGATGGAATAATAACAATGATGATCACCTCGCTGATATAGCTTGTGGGCAATGAATAAATACATTTCTCAGCTAGAGTTGGGAGAATTGAAGAAAATGGAGAAACTAATTTAGAGTTGTGATCGATATAATTATAATGTTTCTCACGATGCGGACAAAGTTGAAAAACTTTGCTGAAAACCAACGAAAAAATTAAACTATTGATTTCCTACAAAGTGGAAAATAGGAGGAGGATATCTGATCAGTTTCAATATTTTGTTATACGCCGTTTTACTGTTTACACACTTTTTTTTAAAGATTTTATAATTCCCATAACAGAAATTAAGCAATTTTATAATATATGCACGATAATTATTATGATTATAATAAAAGTAAATCACTGAGATGTCACATGTTCACATACTGGCGATGTCGATATGAAACCATCTCGTTTACATCGCAAAAATAAATCTCAGTTACCTCTCAAAAAACATATCAATGCTACATCGCCGAACTCTCGCAGCGACGTCGCATTGATGAAACGTGAGTGACGTCTATGTGACATAGAATGCGATAATGCAGGTCACGTTGTTACATCTCTGCTATAACTCTCAATAAATTCCTGTAATTTAGTCATACATAAGAGTTCTGAACATATTGAATCTTATTTTTAAACGTATTCGTCAAATTAGAACCATACTGGATTTGACTGAAGTTGGAAGGAAGTGTCTATACTTTCTATTGCCGTAAATAGGTTTTAGTGATGAGCAGGCTCGTTGAATGAGTTTATTGACATATGGTTTTCAAACTTTAGGTCGACATCTAATAAAACACCAAGTATTTTTGAATCTCTGACCAAAGTGAGTGACTCATTGTTTACTTTTACATCAATTTCACTTGCAGCTTGGTCATTTCGACTAGTAAATAACATCACATTTGACTTATAATTAGGCAATGATCGGCTGCGGCTCTGACGAATGACTCAAGATCTCTATTGATAAAAGTGTCATCTTCTTGTTGTGGAAAACTATACTAAATTTGAGTATCATCTGCGTATGCATGAACTGAACAATATTGCAGATATTTTGCCAAATTTGCGGCATACATAGGAAATAACAAGGGCCCAAGAATAGATCCTTGAGGTACTCCTGGTTTAGTGTAAAGTAATTGGATTCCTCATTATCTATATCAACCTTCTGTTGTCTATCGAGAAGATAAAATTTCATCAAAGTTACCGAATCACGTGAAAGTCCCTTAAAGTAAAAACTTGCTAGCATTAATTCAAAGTTAATATATAGTACCGAAGGCGCGATTGAAGTCGTGAAGAACTAATGCAGTTGATAATCCTCGGTCTTTAGCCCTGAAAATATCGTCTGTATCTTGAAGCAGTGCAGTCGTACAGCTGTATCCCTTTCGAAACCCAGATGGAATGGAAGGTAATAAGGAATGCTCCGCAAGATGTCTTCTTAGCTGTACTTCCATTCTTTGTAATGAAGAGTAAGTACTAGGCTAATTGCGTCGACGACGCTAAATATTCTGCTTCAAGTGAAAATGTGACATCGCGTTCCAGACAATTCATTTGCCCAGCACCGACACACAAGAGAGCTCGTCTCGCTCAAAATACCTGGCTCCAATCTAACCATAACAATAAAGCGACCGAATAAATAAATAAATGTCAAATTACGAACAGCAGTGCATAATTTTTAAGTGTCTACGGATAAGAAATAGAGGTTCCGGAGATCAAAGCGACTGCCTTTGACCACTTCACAAGTTTCGTGGTAGTTTACAATCAGCCATAAAAATGAACCGGAGAATGGAAATGGACGTTTTACGAGTCGGACTGTGAACACATGCATGAACTGTTGCATGCATCTGGTTCGGGTGGAAGATGCTGGAGAATAAATCTATTTCGGTGCGCATTTTCTGAATGGTCTGCTTTTAATGTCGCTCTTACTCATTCATTTTACGCACAACAGTGCATTGGCATTGTATTTCCAGAGAAGTCATGGAACTTCGGGTGTTGATGAATATGTAGTCACTTCCAGCAAGTTATTGGGAGAAAGCTATCGATGGCAATAAATAATGCTTTCCCTTACCGGTAGGTTATTACATTGTGTTCCTAGTAACCCTACCGATAAAGATAAACAGATGATTAAAAGGGGAAATGTTTCATTTTCTGTTCTCTTCAACTCTTGCAAGGCGATCTTGAGGTTATACCAATAACCACGACCCACAAGAAAGAGAAACAACATACGAACACCCCAGACTAAAACAAGTTTATCGCAAAAATTCATATGTACAACAGGCCCAAAAATGTACAATTGTCTACCCCCAAACCTGATATTATATTGATATTATACTATCTATGAACCTATATTTAATAAATTACGCAGATGTAACATTTTACAATAATATTAACTTTAAGTTTTTGTTTTCCAAGATAACTCATTTTCATTGTTTTTCATAATAGGTAAGATTAACGAAGTTTCAAATTGGATCATTATTCAAATACTTATAGAAAAATATTAAATAAAACTTGTCGAACAAAACATTAATAACAATAAATTGTTTATGGCACTGTAGGGTACTGTAAAAAAGAAATTTTTATTACGATTAATTGGGTTTCAATCAAACTTCCTTCTAAAAACTCAAGAATATTACAAGCATATATGTTGATTAAAATAATATTTAAATACATCTAGTAATCAGTTAAAACACAATCAATATTTGAAAAACTCCTTGCGTACACAAAAGGTTATTTTATTTACTTTTGCAGAAGTGAGGTGAAATACGACAGGTACACTTTTTTCAATCCACCTTAACCAATGACAGTTACTCGATACACTTAAATTATATACTTTAGTCTCAAAAGAGGCTTCATTTCAAGGAAGATCTAGTTCAGTAACAGAAATTTGTTTGAAACCAATAGCGTGCAGTGCCAAATAAAAAAAAATATACAGGCGTGCCACATTCCGCGAACACTTGGTATTTGACCAACAGATTTTTACTGGTATGTATTAGAAACGATAAAGAACAGTTTTTCTAAGTAAAGAACAAAATTACACAAGGTGCACCACAAGATTCAATACGGGGCCCACTGTAGTTTTCAGCGTCCTTCCAAAAATAAGTGTAATATAGAACCTTTTGAAAGACTTTGTCAGTTCATCTTAGTAAAATGCTTCTATGAATTTGATTGATGGCAATTTTTAATGATCTCATTTCATCAAGAGTTTGAATATTGTATATTACAACATTTTAGTACATTTCAATCGTGATAAGTATTGGTACATTTTACTGCAGATAAGGAAATTTTGAATTATACATTTTTTGAGATGTAATTTTTCTTCCTAGCATTTTTAGTTCCAAAAAGAGGATGCTGAATGTGACTGAACATATCATTGTCTACTTGAATGTGTTGTGTAATTTGGAATGACATGCAAAAAACAAAAAAAAAATGTAGATTACAAGTGAAATAAAATAAAACCAATCCTGCCCTACGCATTCTAGGGAATGACGAATTGGATGTATTTAAACACAGAAATGAAGAAAGAACACGAATCTCTAATATTTGGAATTTTTTTCACAAAGTAATCACATCCTCGCCTGGGACTCAAACACTCGTGGCGTTATAACAAAAAACGGTTAATGCTCATATAAACGCTTTAACATTTTCCATAATTATCCCATCCTGAAATCCAGCCTTGAGCCACACACTCGCTCGCTAACAATATAATAATAACCCATCGGAAGAGAAGCAGTCCCTGCGGAACTCCCGGCGCGGTCAACGACTCACGTCTGTCTATACGTAAAAATAATAAAATTAACGGTTCGCTTGACATTTCAACAATGGCAGCGTGATCGTAAAAATATCCATTTCGTTTTCCAAACGCATGTGTATGACGTATGTTCGGCTGCCGATATGCAGATGTTTAAAATTAACTCGAGGCTACCAACGCAATCTAGATGATCTGAAAATAGAGAAGAGGGCAACGCATCATTAGGCAAATAGTCAGCGAACGATTCAGCGCACACCTACATGTGGTTCTAATGGGCCATTCTCTTCCGTTATGTCGAAAATAGTTATGGAAAAACCGCTAGGATATTTCATTCGTGATCAGCATCCCTTGAATAGAGGACTTCGGATAAGGATTCAGTCATGCCACCACACAACTTTTGGCTTTAAAACTACTGGCAAGTTTTTCGGCAAGTTTTCTTCATGTCGGGGTTCCTGACAGCCTTAGGAACCCCGTAATATGATTGAAATTGTTCATAACGACGGGAATATTGAGATTTTCCATAAAATACAAAACCCTAGGGACTTTAATTTTTTTTAGGGATTTTTCTCACAAAATGGCGCTAATTTCAAAATATATCATTTTCCTGAATTTAAAAAAAATTGCGTATTTCACGTTTCCTAGTTGCCAAATAGTTGATCGATCTAGAAAATATTCTGAGTGGTAACTTTCACGGACAAACAAACCTTATTACCTTTCTGATTAAAATGCTCTAGGCCTGAATACTTTGAGGTTACATCACAGAATTTGTATTTTGTTTCAGTTTTGAGGGTATGTGTTACATTTTAATCATAACTGTTAAAATGGTTGAATATCATTTCTACTTTTGAACTTTTTCATGGAACGAATGTGCACTGACAAAGAAATAACCCTACACTCAGTGCCGCATTTGCCAGCTAGCATGCTACCAAGTACCAGTGAGCAAATTAGCCACTTAGTCAGTAAGCAAATGCTACGGGCCCCGCGCCTGGGGGGCCTCGCGCCTGTGCACAAAGTAAAAAAAAATATCAACAAGTAAGATATGTTTTTTTACCACCTACAGAAAATGAATAAAGTTAGAAATGGGAATAATAACTATAGCGTGGAATGAAATTCTAGAACACTTGCAATCGACTAACGCTTCGTTGCAGTCGTCCGGTCAAGATCTTAACACGAGAAAGGTACGCTCTTTATAAATCATTACAAGGCTACTTCCAAGCAATACGATCCAAATTTTCAGATATAGAGGCAAAAGCCAAAGCCCTAATTGACTGTGAAGAATATCAGCAATCGACTTCAAGAAAACCCAAGCAAAATACAAAGTACGACCATTTCAGCAGCAGCTCTACTCACAGACCTCATAAAAGAAGGCTCTACTACAGTCGAAGAAGTTGTAAAACATCAAACACCTGGACAACGTTTTGAAATTCATGTTTTTATTGTTGTAATTGTCTGCATTAGCTAAATGCATGGAAGCTTACCATCAAGTGACTGGTGTATTTGGAATACTTCGGCAGAAAAGATCTTAAAAAGAACTGTCGTCAATTATTTCCTAGATGATGTGGAAGACAGTCTGGGCAATGAACTGGTGCAGTTTGCGAAGCTGCTGAAAACAGATGTGGCTGCTGATATTGACAGCAGAAAGAAAAAGCACGAGGCTCCAGAACTGTTGACATAAAATTAATTGGAATCGAGTTTCCCAAATGTTGGAATAGTGTTTCGCATTCACTTGATTTTGATAATCACCAACTACAGCGGAGAATGTTCTTTTTCAACGTTAAAGCGTTTTAAAAATGTGTTAAGGAGCACAATGGGACAAGAACATCAAATGACCTCAATATAATGAACATAGAAAGTGATTAACTTAGAAATATTGATTTGACGAGTGTTATCTCCAAATTTGTTCGGATTAAATCACGGAAAGTCTTTTTGTAAATGTGCTGTTTTATTTTATGTTCTATACTTTAATACTTAATGCAAATCAAGTGCCTCTTGTTCTCATTTGCTACCGACCCCACGGTGGCTTTATCTGGTACTTCCTAGACTACACAATACCTCTTTCATTAACAAAACTCTAGCTCTAGTTTTGAATTTAGCGCCATTTTGAAAGAAAAATCCCTAAACAAAATTAAAGTCCCTAGTGTATTGTATTTTATGGAAAATCTCAATATTTCCGTCGTTATGAATAATTTCAATCATATTACGGGGTCCCTGAGGGTGCCAGGAACCCTGACATAAAGAAAAAATGCCGAAAAACGTGCCAGTAGTTTTAAAGCCAAAAGTTGTGTGGTGGCATCACTGAATCCTTATCCGAAGTCCTCTATTGGAAATTCTACCTTCGCGGAGAATCAAATCAACTTTTTCGCAGACTAAAATTGGTTTCTTTAGAAGATCACTGCTTAGAAATCAATAAATATTTCTTATTATATTCGTAAATAACAAAAATAAACGTATAGGTATCGTGCGTGGCGCAGTGTTAAGAGCGATTGACTCTGACCTGAAGGTCCGGAGTTCGAGCCCTAATTGGAGCTGGGATTTTTAAAATGTAATTCAACCGAGTAATTTATTTAAATCTCGTGGCTCGACTGGGGTGAGACCTACACTGTTGAGTTCCAATTAACAGTGCTGCTCCTAAGGTGGCGTATAGAGTTAGTAACAAGGCCTACCCAGAACACATGGCTAATGACATATAGACTATGTCTTGTAATAGACTTGAAAAATATAAAATAAGAATTCTGTCATTGTCAACATATTTCGTGAGTATTAAACTTCATTCGAAAAATCATTGATCCTCATAACCAACACCATAACTACACATCTCGGGCTATATTGAGTGAAAAAGATCTAATTTGTCGGATATACTCGATAAATGTGACTTAAAGCAATACTGTAAAATTCTCAAAAATAACAATGTACTTTACTTGAAAAAAAATGATATACCAATACTGAAAGAAAACATCGTTAAAAATTAACATTTCAATTTGTATGATCGACAAAAATAAATGTTATTAATCCCTATGATAATTTGTTGATCATAAATACGTGGAAAATACGCACAGCTTCCCTATAAACATTTCATTAGTTTAGTTTTTCAGGAATATTTCTTTATTTATGAGAAAACATCTTTCCAACAAAATTATCTTTGTCAAAGATATTCAATATATTCGCCATAAGTATATGAGGTAGTGTTGGGTAATAGGTAAGCCCTCTTAACTTTTGCAAAAAAATTTATACTTAATAATCTATTCAAAAAAATCCGAAACTTGATGAGGTGATTGTTTGTGATGTTTGCCACTGTTAACATCAACATCTCCTTCATTACCTTAGTAACATATTTCAAAAACTTGCTGTTGGGCCTTATTACCCGCCTATTAAGGTAATGAAGCCCATAGTAAGTTATGCAGAATTTTGTTTCTTTATTGTATATATAAATATATACAGATATATTAATCAGAAATGGTAGAAACTCAATGAAACTATTAAAAAAAACAAAAATAAACATTATTTTCTACAAAAAGTGATAAACTTAACAAAATCAAACAAGGATATTGAATTATTAAAACAAAAACTGATTAACTAAATCTTTTAATAAAGCTTTACCACTCGGATGATGAAAATAATCATGTTGACAGATTTGAAAAAATTTATTTCCACAGAATAATAAAAAACACAATGGTCAATGAATCCAACAAATCGTGATCGAACGAAGCCAAATCGGGAAATCACGGTCGTGATGAACACACGAGTTTTTTAGCACAGATATATTCCGATTCCTCTCAGCCCTATCCCATAGTTTTATTCAGTTATATTGTTTATGTGATGTGATTTTGGCGGCAAAGTCATTAGTTCACAGAAATATATAGGTATAGTAAATATTATAGAAAACACCATTTTTTTGAACCCGACTGATGAAACTGAAGTGGAAGGTGTTCTCAACGAGCTGCAACCGAAAAAATCCCCTGGAATAGACAACATTACTGCGGATATTTTGAAAATAGCTTCGGACTATATAAAAGGACCACTGTCATTTATCATAAATACAATGTTCGTAACTGGATACTACCCTAATAGTTTAAAAACAGGAATCATCAAACCCATTTTCAAAAAAGGAGATCGCACACTGATGACAAACTATAGGCCAATAACCCTAGTCTCAAATCTGTCGAAACTCATTGAAAAAATAATTAAAAAACGAATTATTTTATTTTTAGGAAAAAATAACATAATTTCTGATAAGCAATTTGGCTTTAAACAGGGTGTATCAACAGAAGATGCTATTATATACCTAACAAATAACTTGCATAAAAAGTTGGACCAGAACCGTGCTGTACTTGGTGTTTTTCTAGATTTAACGAAAGCTTTCGATACGGTTGACCATACAATAATGATTGATTGCCTGGAGGACGCTGGCTTTCGGGGTAACAGCCTTAATTTAATGAAATCTTACTTGAGCAATCGAAAACAAATTGTTCAAATTGATGACTATCTGAGTGACGAAAGTACAATCGAATACGGAGTTCCTCAAGGCACTGTTCTGGGCCCAACATTGTTTACAGTCTATATAAACAACCTGCTAAAACTGGAAAGTAGTGGAAATGTATCATCTTTTGCTGACGATACAGTAATTGTGTACGATAGCGATACATGGGATAGAGTAAAAGAATTGGCTGAGAGAGATCTGAGAAAACTTAAATTTTGGTTTGACGAGATGTCTCTTACTATAAACTTTGAGAAAACACGATACATTCCATTCAGCTGTAACAAAACTAAAATCCCAAAATACAAAAAAATCAGTTTAGGTATAAACCCTCGTATTGAGATAGGTGAAGCAGATCACATGAAGTATTTGGGGGTGGAAATCGACAGGAATTTAAAATGGGATGTGCACGTGAAATATTTGGTAAAAAAACTGAGATGCATTCTCTTCAAATTCAAACAACTGAAAAAAATATTGAACTTCTCACAGCTAAAGCACTTATACTATTCATTGGTCGAATCACACATTCAATATGGAATAGTAGGCTGGGGGGGTACGTACAAAAACCATTTAAAAAATCTCGAAACCATTCAGAAATATTTTATAAAAATCATGCTAGGGAAAAACAGAACGTATACAAGCGACCTTGTATATAAAACCAGTGTACTATTCGATGTTAGACAAATCTATATTTATAAAATCATAAATTTACAACATAAAAAAAGAGCGGAATTAATCGAAATAAAACACGAACACAACACCAGGCATAAGAAAACTATGAAAACAACAACTTCCAAGTTTCAGAAAGGTTTGAGTCAAAGATCATATGCATTTTTGGCTCCACATATTTACCGAAAAATCCCCAACATTATTAAGGAAAACGCAAACAAGACACAGTTAAAATCTCCTCACGCTAGTTTCTACATTAAAAATCTCCAATGTTTTCAGTGTCTATATCATATTCCTGAATTAGTTCTTCCGAATAGCTTAACTATTATAAAATTAAGAATAATATACATGTATAATCACAGTAAAGCAAAATTGTGGATTATTACTTAAAAATATTACAATAATCTCTTATATTATCAGTTTTTGTATTAGCTCTCATGTACATATAGTTCATATTGGATAAGGATTATTCAACCAATTATTGTTTAACGGACACTTCACATTATCATTATCCACAAATCATTTGATTTAGAAATTTATTAGAGTGAAATCAAACACGTACTAATCTACGGATTTCAGTGTATCTCTCTCTATTTATTTTCATTTCTCCGACTACTGTTAGAATATTGTTACTGTATGTTTTTTTGGAATAAATAAATTATTATTATTATTATTATAGTATTAATATTCGTAAATAACCTCCCTACCGCATCATCTTCAAATACTCGTATGAATTAATATAAAAACAATAAGTTAGGAAGTCGACCTAAATTTCCAGTTTTCACATGTTGACAACGCGTATGTAATAAAATTAATATCTCAAATAAAAAACACTATAAGATGTGTGGATTCCAAACTATTGTATTTAAAGTAGGGTGTACCTCAGGGGTCCCTCTTGGGTCCACTTCTTTTTGCAATATATACGCCAATATTGCTTTGTCCATCTATACGCTGAAGACATCCAGTTTTACTACTATTTTGGAGCTCATGAGGCTACTATTCCCGTAAACGACTATATCAATCAATTTCCATCCTTGGCCTAGGTTATATACTTGATAAATAACTTGTCTAAATCACAAATACTTCTATGTGGTCAGAAAAACTGCAGAATTAAAATCCTCACCAACTCTACTGAACTAGAGTTTGTCGATGAGGAAAAAGCAATAAGCCCGCAAACAAAATTCGCTTGGTAGATTGTAATTGCAGCATGCTTCGTAAACGTAAATTATTATTTATGAACCGTCTAGAAATCCACAACCACAGTCGATTAATAATGTTCCGGACTCTTAAATTATCTCGTTCTCGGAGCTAATCTGTCAACATCAAGTGCGTTCTTTTATGTCATCAGTTGTTCGCGTCATTTTTTTGTTTCTCCTCACACCAATAGATCCCGGGGCGTTTTCGCCTAATTAAATCATACGTCACGGAGGATACATATTTCTCGAAATAAATGGCGCGTTTTTGTCTTCCCGACAAAGGCAATTAGAGCTTCGTTCTATTTAAATTGGGGGCGCTGCCACTTGCACGGCGCCTGTAATTGTCAAAAGAGAATTACAGTAGTCATTTTTTATTTAATTTGTAAAACTGGGTAAAAAAGGACTTTCAATTATTTTTTTTTCGATTCAGTTTGATGCAGAAAAAAACAATTAGAGTAGAATTCAAATACTAGCTAAATTGGACGAATGCAAGTGATGTCAAAGTCTCCTGACATGACGTCAAGATCTCCATATATTGCATATTTGCATGTCTGTTGTCAAAACCACAAAACTCAAGTTCTTTGATTTCTGTGGTCAAAACAAAGTATTAAATTCGACTGAATAGTATCGAAAGAAGATTAATCCGATGTATACTGTGATTCAAACTGGGAACAATTCTTCCTTGTACAGAAAGCATTCTCTGAGTACTCAAGGACGTTCAGAATAATACAAGTGACGTCAGCCCGCGAAAATGAGGCGCTTGAATTTCTCTCAATTTGGAACAGTTTTGAAGTGGATTGTAGTCGATATGAAATACATAAATAGGTTCGTGAAATGGTTTTTCATGCATCATATATACAGATAAGATAATTTGTTACAAATAAATCGTAATTTTTTACTGTAGTGTAATTCCCTATTCCTTTACGTATTATGTATTACGTATTAGTTACGGTATTGTTTTTTCTGACATTTTCTTTTATCTTTCCTTCTTTTCCACCTATATTCATTTCTTGCTCTAATCCATTCGTATCTTTGATCTGCTTTTTGAATTTGTTGGATGTTACTTAATTTCTTTTTTCTACATTCATGCAAAAAGCAAAACTTTATTGAACTGTATTCAGTGGAAAAAGAAGTTCTTTATTGCACTAGTGCAATAAAGTTTTTATTGCACTCATCTGTCATTCTACTTCAACGTGCTGTCATCATGACAAACATAAACGTTTAAACCTACTACATATTTAGCAGATATTCTGTGAGATTGGCAATAGGTACTTCACTACGAAATATTCATATTGAAATTGTTCATTCACTTTCAACATTGAGGGTGAAAATAAAGTTTGAGTTAAATTGTTCGTAACGTATTAGTTCCTGTTTCAATGCAAATCGATATTAATAATAAAGTATTCAAGTTGCGCTTTTCATTTTCCTACACCTAGTGCCGCTCCTCAATAAATCATTTTTTGTTTTTTGCATGAACGTAGAAAAAATGTTGTATGCAACTCGTGCAAAAATTGTTTATTGCACTCGACGTGTTGTCCAACTCGGCCTAACGGCCTCGTCGGACAATTTCACGTCGAGTGCAATAAACATTCACTTTTTGCACTTGTTGCATAAATAACTATTTTCCATATCGTTTTGGGAGGGTGAAATATTTGTTTGCTAGGAATATAATATTTTCTTCTTCTACTCAAATGAAAATTATAAAAGTTGATTGACAAACTACTAAACAAAAACTATTTGTTTTAACCTTCTCCTACGTGAAAAGTTCGTACTTTCCAACTGAGCAGAACTTTTAGAGTCACCAACATTCAATATTCTGGAGTTCATCCTCGATCACCAACTCTATAAACGCAATTGGTAATAAAGTCGAAGACGCTTTGGTAGTTCATTCTTCCCATCTGCAGAGGTCGCAGCAATGATCTCTAAAGTTCTACGTATGCGCAGATCAAAGAGAGTAAACTAACAGGAGGGTTTAATAAGCTCTAACCAATCATAATCTTGTAGCATCGACGCGTCATAGTGACAGAGTCGAACTCGACCCAAGAAACAAAACTGTCACATGTAACTCTCATATACCAAGAGCTAGTCCGTCACTGTCTATGGAGAATGGCGGCCATGACATGTCCAACTACGTCACATTTCGTCACAAATGTTCTTTCATCTCTGTCTATCAGTGTCCCCATTGTCTTATGGGGATTAGACTATCCTTGTCAAATAACGTTAAGTCTCCTTGTGCGCAGATCACTTTAGAGCTGTCAGCTGCCAAAGATTTTTAGTTCCCTCTAGAGCTTGGAATCGAAAGAGAACATTAAAAGAGGAAAACTTAAAGGCAACTGCTAAACCGTTTGTGTAACAGCTAGTGGTTTCACTTTGAAAAAGCGGCTAATACTCCGGAAAACACATGAACATCCAGTGGATATCCACTGGACATCCACTATGGATATGTTGAATGTACTTTGGACGTCCAGTTTATACCCAAAGGTTTTGAGGAATCTGATGTACATCCATAAGATATCCTTAAGGTATATCGATAAGATATACCTTGAATATATCCATATAATATATACAGTGCGACGCTAAATTATGGAACAAATTCATTATTTCTGAATAAAAAGATATATCGGAAAAATCCTCGGACAGGTCGATTTTCTTTTCCGATGGGCCAATTTTTGAACCTCACCCAAAATATATAGGGTTATCCGCATTTGAGGAAAAGCGACTTTGGTGATATTTTTAAATGAGACACCCAGTATATTTGTCCATATTTGGTTAGGGATCGTCATTACAAATCCAGTGATACCAAGTTTGATGGGATTATGTCAAACGGCTGCGGAGATATGGCCAAAAAACTTCTCCTTATACCCAATGAGTGCGACAGAGACTTTTAACCTTCTGAATCGTGTGGAGTCTCGCAGTCATACTCATTAGACATACGAGGAAGTTTTTTGGCCATATCTCCGCAGCCGTTTGACATAATCCCATCAAACTTGGTATCACTGGATTCGTAATGACGATCCCTTACCAAATATGGAAAAATATACTGGGTGTCCAATTTAAAAATATCACCAAAGTAATTTTTATTCAATTGCGGATAACCCTATATATTTTGGGTGGGGTTCAAAAATTGGCCCACCGGAAAAGAAAATCGACCTGTCCGAGGATTTTTCCGAAATATCTTTATATTCAGAAATAATGAATTTGTTCCATAATTTAGCGTCGCACTGTATAATACATCCTTTCGAAATGTCCATGATATCCATAAGATATCTTTCCAAGATCTCTATGAGATATCTTTCCTAGATATTCAAAATACATTCTTCACAGATATCTGAAAGATATCCTTCAGAGATATCTGAAAGACATCCTTCGAGGATATATATCGAAGATAAAATATAGTAACAGTGATCTGGAGGAGAATGAAATAATGGCTTTGAACAAAAAAAAACTGGTAATAATCACCAGTACTAAAAATGAAGAACAAAAAATTCTCATAAACTTCGAGATTATCAACAAATAAAAGGTATAAACTCTGAAATAAACATTGTCAGAATTATTTTAGAAAAATAAGAAAAACTAAAATGACGATTTCATGCTCTACGTATTTATTTTATTCTAGAAGATGACAGATTGACAGACCTTTCTTTGGCCCTTCTCAACCAAATTTTAATGGTATCTTTAGTGGCTTTCCTACTCGTATTTTTGGTCAAAACACCAAGGTCAGATAACGATTTTAACCTTTTTTATTTTGATTCAAGGAACTTTGACTCTTAACTGTAGAAACATTTTTACTGTTTTTTTTATAGACTATTTGTGTCAAATATTGTGTACAGTTGAAAAAAGTACGAGTGTGTTTAAGAATAACAGAGCCATTAACGTCGAAATTTCCTGGTGGAATGGAAAGTGACCTTCTCTTTTAGAATGATATATACAAAAATTAATATGCTTCGTTAGCACCTGTATGGGAATTTTATGACTCTGCTCGTATTAACATCGTCTAGTAAAAGCTCAATCAAGCAAGAATTCGGAAAATTCCGAAGTTTTATTTGCCAATTCAGAGATCAGTTGATAAAAGTAATGCGTGAAACGGTGGAAAACGCTCATATTACTAAAGCCATAAAAGAGAACGGACTAACGAACGAAAATAAAATGCCACACTCTGTTATAAAGATAAAAACTTCTTATATTTATACGTTTATCGGTAAAACGGGTACGCCGTAAATGTCTGCATGTCATTTTTTACAGCCTTTGAGTTCGATATTTTAATATCTAATAAAATGACAGAGAGAACATTCGCTCAGCTTGGCTTCCAACATGGCTGGTACTACCATAAAATAAAGACTTTATTGATTCAACTTATTCAATAACCATCTATTATGAATAATTTCAATAAATTACAATATTAAGTAAGCAGAGTGGTAGTTAATTTATTAATCTGCTCTCGTTTAATAACCACTAGGAAAAGTTTGCGATAAAAATAATAAACTCGATTATGGTTATGTGGTTGATACCTACATAAAATACTCGGTGAGAGAAGAAATTAAGTAGAACAAATCCAGATTCAGTTTGAGAAGTGTCTACTATAATTTCAAGTTTCATGAAGTTTTGTAACCAAAAGTTGCTCAATTTGAAAGCGTGTTGCCTAGAGTAGGTCAACACCAAGTAAACTTATAGCAGAGACTCTTCTCAGGTGGGTTAGACTGGGTACTATTCATTCCTGGTGGACATTGCACTGCCGTTACTGAGACCTTACAATGTTTATTTATAAAGGGGCGCCACCACCAAGAATCAATAATTAGAGAGAATTAACACCTAGTGTACAAAATTTGTTGAAATTTATTTTTACAAATAAAGTGAGCAGTTGAACAGTTGTAACAGTTGACTAATTTGTAGAAAGGCAGGAAAGTATGTAGTTTGTTTAAAATAGAAAATCGAAATATGAGTTTTGGCAGAAACACTGAGAGCACACAATATGTGTACTTAGCTTTGGAGATGACTGTTGCTCCCATCCATGAGTCCTTAGGTGAGAGACTGCAGGAAACAGTGTGTAACAGTGGCCGGAATCTAAGCTCGAACAGCAATGGACCTCGGCAGCATAGAGTTCATGGCAAAAGGATTCCAGAATGAGGTGTTCATCTAACGTTATTGATTGCAGGAGCTTGGTATGCTCATGTGCTTCTGGTTTATATCGAAAGTGTGCTGGGTTTCACTCCAGGATAAAAATTGACCTTTATTAGTCCCTTTAGGAACCTGAAGGATCAGAAATTGTGAAAATCTTCAAATTAACAAAACATCAAGATGGCTTCTCGTGCACAGGCACAATTACGCCTCTAATTTGTAGCACTTGAATTCACCAGCAAAAAAGGATATGAAGCAAGATGCTCACTAGTTTTATTAGTTCACAGTACATAACAATTTACTTGTTACAGTTTCTTTTGAAAAGAATGACAAATTATCAGGTCTAAAACATCCAGCTACACGATACTATGAAATGAGGCGAAAGAAAAATACAGTTTCCCAAAACAGATCTTACAAAAATGCAAGAAATCCTCAAAAACTAACTCAAAAAGACCGCCAAAAGAGGAAGGAGAGGTATCAATACGAATTTGCTCAGTACCTTCACCATAATCAACGGAGAAAAACAATTAGAATGGTTACTGGTAATACACATAAGTCCTGCAACATACCCCTACATGAAATTCACACTCACTTCAGTGATAGATTTTCAACAGAGAATGGTTGTTGGAGAGAGGAATATCCAACAAAATTAACTAGTCAAGAAAGAAATAAAATCAGTCAAGAATGTGATTCAAACATCACACCTAAAGATATCGAACTGTCTCTAAAACAAATTAAAATTGACACCTCTCCTGGCCCAGACCGAATTATATTGAAAGTACTCAAGAACAAACAAATCATCGACGTGGTGTCAAAAATAGCGTGTATTATATCAAAAACAGGTTATGTACCACAGAAATTCAAAGAAGCAAGAACTATATTGATATATAAAAGTTGTAATGATCAACTACCAGAAAATTGGAGACCTATTTCAATATGTTCAGTTATTATAGTTAGGGAGGCGAATAGGGGAATTTTCGGTAATACTCGAGCGTGGCAGTTTAAGATATGAGAGATACCTTGGACCTAATAGAACAGCCTTGTAAAGTATTTAGCTCTATATGTAGTGACGCGCGCCTAGGATAGACGATCAGATTAGTAAAAAAAAATCGATAGTCTGAAATACTCGAGCGCGTCAGATTAAGATATTGGGGGTTGATTTTAGTGTTTTAAGACTAAATTTAACTAATCTTATAGTTATAGGGTCGCGAACTTGTAAAAAAAAAACGTTAACCCGGCATTCTCGAGCGCGTTTTTTTTTTTTTTTTTGAAGAATATAATCTAAAACTTACTAAAAATACAAAATCTGCCGGTTTCCGCGTGACCGGAAGTGTGGAGGAGCCATTTCGTCTTCCGAAAAACGCGTTGCGGCATATAAGTCGCGAACGATACATTTTCCAAAAAAAAAGTTTAAATAAACAAAAAAGGTAATTTTATTTTACACAAAAAAGGTCTCTTTACATTTTTATCCAAAGTTAAAACTTTTTGACTTGAAGCATCATAAAAACTCAAACTCCCGGTTTTTTGAGTATATCTCGAAAACTGAGGGTGTTAAAAAAAATGGATATGAAATAACGATGATTAAATTATGTGACTTTTATTATATCTCAAAAAAAAATTTTTTTCTAAGGCTTCTCGACAATTTTAGTGGACTCGGAAAAAGTTACGCGTATCTGTATACAAAAGTATTATTAACATGTACAGTTTCATGTATGTATATTATTCAATAGCCTGTTGATCCTCAAATTGTTTTTTGAACGTACCGTAAGCAAAACGAAGTGAAGAATTGAAGCAAAAAAGAGGAATTTGCCATAAACATGTAATACAGACTGAGCAAACAATAAATAACACAATTCGTACTACATTTCATCTTCATTTACGTTGGTTATAACTATCGCTTTGTCATTCTTAAATTCCCCGTTTTATCAAGGAGAAAGAAAAGAAAAAAAGAAACCAAAAAACCTTTCCGGCCAGATTAAGAGAACCCACCAACATTTTTGTCAGATTAAGAAAATATGCTTTCAGGATACCGAGATAAACCTCCCCTATGAAAATCTGACGCGCTCGAGTATTTCAAAAAAATTTTTTTTTTTTGCATTTTCAAAAATTCATTGTAACTTATGGTCACGCCGAAATCGTCAGTTTTTTTAAAGGGAGCTTCCTTGGGGCCTACTTAACACCCCTTCCGAAAATCTGACGCGCTCGGGTAAATTTTTTTTTTTGCATTTTTGACTACTTTATATGCCTACCCCCACCACGCAAACCGGCAGATTAGTATACCGTTGTTATCAGAGGCACTTGGGGCATACGTAGTATGAATATCTGACGCGCTCGAGAATGCCCAAGTAACGTTTTTTTTTAAACATTTTTGAAAAACCGTACACGCGAAACCCACCGCTAAAATGGTTTTTACCATACGAGCTTTTCTTTTCGAAATTATTTTATCTTTCGATTGTGATAGGTCTCGACGGCGCCGTTGAATTACGCCATTTAACTACCTCGCCTCCCTAACTATTAGGAGAGTAGTTGAGAAAGTGTTTGACAGAAGATTCAGAAAACATGTTAATTTCAACGAAAACCAGAGAGGATTCACATGCCTTCCAGGAGCTCATTTCAATACTTCGATTCTGAATGGTCTTTTGAAAGATGCCAAAATCAATAAGAAGAATATTACAGTGGTTTTTTAGACATTAGTAAAGCATATGATAACATCGGACATGATCATCTTAATAAACCTCTAGTCTCATCTTCATTACCTGAAAAATTACAGAAAGTTTTGATAACCTTTCAGTATGGAAACTCAACTCAGGTTGAAACATCCGAAGGAAAAACCAAACGAATCTTCTTGAGAAGGGTAGTAATGCAAGGATCACCGCTTTCACCTGCCTTATACAACTTCGCCACATATTTCATCATGGACGAATTGTCTAAACTTTCAACTGCGAACACTTTCGGCTAATGTATGCATGAAGACATCCCACCAGCAACAGTTTTAGGATTCGCTGATGATACTATCATAATTGGTAAAGATGAAAAAAGTGCCCTATCTCTTGTAGAACTGGCAAAGGCAAAATTTTAAGAAATAGGTCTCAAATTAAATACAGAAAAAACAAAAATTATAAATGTTAAGAACGGGAAACTCAATCCTGTTGCACTGTTTTGTTCTGAATCCATTCAATCCATATCGGAAAATGAGAAGATAAAATATTTGGGAGCGTCTTTCAGAGATGAGATAACTTTGGATTCTAGGAAAGTTATTGGTGATTTGAAAACAAATTTAGAAAAATTAATCAAATCTCCTTTATTAAAATGCCAACAAAAATTTCAAGTGCTCAACTTTTCCATATGGCCCTCCTTTCCTTCAATCTACTCCTCTTGATAAGTTACAATGAAATTCCTAACAGAAGTTGATAAATTAATAAAATCGTCCCTCAAGGAAATTTTGGATTTACCATCCGATATTCCAGATAGTATGCTATATTCCTCTCCGAAAGTTAAAGATCTTGGTCTTTTTCGTGCTTCATGGGAAGCTTTTTTACAAAGTTTCAACATTTGTAAAAAGCTGAGAATACAGGAAAATATTTACTTGGAGAGAGTCAGGTCTTTTGAGGAAGAAGCTGATTTTTGCATATAAAAATTAAAAATTGTTTTGGAAGATGACAAGTGGACTTACTCTGGTCGTAAGTAAATACTGAGGGAAGAGGAATACTCCAAATGGAAGAATTTGAAACAAAAGGGAAGAGGGGCAGAACTTTATAATCAATACACACCTGCAAATGTAGGAAAAGAAACAAAAATTAGGTGTATTCTTTCTTTTTGTGCGCATTAACAATCTTGACTATTTAAAAAACCTCGTGACTCGTCAGAACATCAAATTCAGAGAAAACCTTGCGTACAGTCCATTTATATATTTATAGTCTAGCGGTTTTAATGATTTATTTTTGCAGAGGATCTGTTTATTTATTTTGCTTATATCGGAACGGTTTGTATATTTATAAGCGGGCGATGTTTATTTCTCCACCGCCTTGGTTTCTTATGTTAATGCAAGTCTGTCAATGATGGACGTTGTAGCCGTTGTACAATGTATTGTGTTGACTTCTCGTAAACAATAACATGTATCAAAGTTAATTCATTCATTTGTTGCTTGTAGGAAAGGTATCGATGTTTGTGTAATCTAATCATCTTTAGAGTAATGTTCATATATTTGTATAATGTACGAGGGTAAAGTATAAAGTCAGATACTGTTGATAGATGGCGGTATGATTATGTTTTTGCATAGAATGATTTTCTTAAAAAATTCATGTACGAGATAAATTTCCTGCAATTAATTCAAGCACGCGGGGAATTCGGTAAGAAAATTCCATACCAAAATATATTAAATTAAAGCTTATTTCATCTGAATTGGAGATTATTCAAGAGAAAACGAGTTGTAACATCAGTGACACAGTTGACACAATGACAGAATAGATACCAAATACAGGAAAAGGTTTGACTATAAATACAAAATAAACAACCATGAACTGAAATATTTATCTGAGATCTAGGGATTCTGATGGACACTAAATTATTATTCAAGCCGCACTTGGAAAAAAAATTCAACGAATTAAGTAAAATATAGACCAAATGATTTCACACTCATTGTGTAAGTGAATATACTATTTCCAATGCTATAAGTTACTTTCTGTGTGTTCATATTTTTTTTCTTGTAAACAATAATGTAGAGGGTTCTGTTTTTAGATTGTTCAATTTGTTTGTAACCCCTATTTTGGCAAATAAATAAATGAATTCACTATGAATTTCATACCAGTCTGACGGTTAGTTTTGACTGCCTTCAAAGTGAATAATATAACATATTTGCAATGAAAATAGATATTCCGTGTATTTTAAAAATGATTTTTTGCGTGGAAAAAACCATCGCGTCAAGAGAAAATTAGTTGAAACAGTATTACAGGAACTCTGCTCCTTGACATTTATGGTCATTTAGTGATTATAGGTTAGATAGTTTTCACAAGAAATTGACAAAACAAAAACAATTTGTAATTTGGCAAAGAAAAATGCTGTTCCACCACGACAATCAGTAAACTGTCTTTTACTGACAATGATCACCAAATGATCCACTCTGCAATGCTTCACTGACCGACTGTGTACCCACGTCCTTCGCTTATAAACCCTAATTATCTTAATCTACTACTCATAATCCAACCAATGCTATAGCTAATAGTACAGGCTAAATAGGATAAGACCCAAAAAAAATTGGGCCATTTTGATTTTCTAGATTCTGGGAAGTTTTGGGGTACCGAATAAGTCTAGCAACTCTTCATAAAAGTACGGGCACGGATTTTCGAAATTTTGGGACTTCAAACTCAAAAATATTTTGAATCGTGAATAACTCGAAAACCATGAGGAATTCGAAAAAAACTGCAGTGATAAAATATGTAAAGCACAAAATTCTCTACAAAAAATGTCTCTAGTAATTTTTTCGTTGGAGCCACTATTTCTGAGTAATTCTCTCTCAAAGCCGAAAGCCGGAGCACCCGCTCGCGAATTTCCGCCAGTGCGAATTCAAGCAAATTTACATCCCAAGCGCAAATTAAAATTGCTCTAACTTGTTGAAAACTACTCCGTTTTCAAAGAATCAAAATGCATAATGATGGGTAAGTTCTCTATTTTGTACTCCGGTAAGGTAGCATAATTTTCGACTTAGGAAATTTTCGAAAATCTTGCGAGATGAAGAGGTATATTGGCCACACAAGCACTTGAAGTTTCAATGAATATATTCCATCACTCGCAATATAAACAAGCAAATCCAACGAGTGGTTTGTCGTTCGTATTATCATCAATATTTTCATGTATATAACATACATAAGTTACTTCTTGGTTTCAAATGAACTAACTTTCAAAAAACGCGATCATGAACACGATCTTCGTTCTCGATTGATTATTATTTCGATATTCACAGACTTTTTAATAGTTTCTCTTATCCAAAGATGAGGGTATTCATTTTGAAGCGTAGAATCTCAGCTTCAAGTTCATATAAAAACATTCTTAGTATGATGTATCCTCATTATGAAGATTTTGAAAATGCATAGAAAGGTCAAAATGTCCCATTTTTCCGTAAATATTTCCTTAATTATCCAAGAGTAAGTTTCTACGAAAAATTCATGTTGTATTTGTGAAAACACGTTACAAAGCATCGATTGCGGGTCGTTACATTGTATTCAATTAATTGGTTTAAGAATACGAAAGCTTTCTTTTCGTCTATTTCCCGCGAAGAATTCGGCAACCACAGCCATTATCACCGATAACCACGCACGTGTGCAGACCACAGAACTCATAATTATATCATAAGATATAATTATGAATTCTGTGGTGCAGACGACGTGTTTTGTGTAGTAAACATTTGTCAAGTGCGTACTGCTTTCTGTAGTCTTCACGGTGTTTTTCACATAAAAAAATTGGATTTTTCACTGGGGCCAGTGCAAAAATTGTGGAAGAGAGAATCTAGAAGAGGTACGAATTATGTAGAAACTAAGAAAAGAAGGTATTAGCAGTGAAATGATGTTTATGTGGCCTTATAAAGTTTTGGTTGTAACCATAGTGAACAAGTGTATTGAAGATTGATGATTTAAGGGGTATAGGGTAGTGAGGGAATCAAAAGTGTTTTATACTTTTGTTGTACTTCTTTCTCCAAATTAACCTTCAAAAACTTGTAAATACTTCTGGCACATACAATTTCGGAAAGTTGCTATCTTGAGTATGGCGGTTTAATGAGTGGGAAGAGAACAAACTGCTAAAAGTTGAGATAGCATAACCATTTCCCCTCAACAAAGGGATATTGACGTTACGGTCACGACATTACGAGTTATTCGCGATTCAAACCATTATTGAGTATTTAAACCCGTTTTAAGGTGAAAATTTTGAGGTTAGGAAAAAATACCTAGAATACTTTTTTGTAGAGAATTTTGTGCTTTACATTTTTTGTTCCAGCCATTTTTTTCAAATTCCTCACAGTTTTCGAGTTATTCGCGATTCAAAATATTTTTGAGTTTCAAGTCCCAACATTTCGAAAATCCGTGCCCGTACTTTTATGAAGAGTTGCTAGACTTATTCGGTACCCCAAAACCTCCTAGAATCTAAAAAATCAAAAGGGCCCAATTTAATTTGAGGTTTTAGCTCAACATCTCCTAATATACCTATACTATAAGTCAACAGAAACTCTGGCAGTCCATAGGCGTACACGTGTACGAAATTGGGCTTCATGGCGATACGTCTCAAGATAAAATATTCTTTTAGAAAAAAATTAATAACTGAATTAAGTGAGCAGATCAGAGGATCTTTTGCTTACCGTGAATAGAGTTGCTCGTGGAATGTTGAAGGGAATAGAGGTACTCCATGTGTGGAGGCAACCGGTACGCTGGATGCAGCTCTCTGCCGAGAAGTAGTCCGCTCCCAGGTGTTCCACCAACACTGAAATAATGAAAAAAAAAAATATTATTGGGAGCACACAAGATCGAATGAAATAAAAATACAATTCTCGAACAATGAAGATGGGGTAATATTTTTTTATAATCTATCCGAAAAAGTATTGGTTTTCTTTTGGCAAAAAATGTTTGCTTTTATTTTCTCAAAGAGTTATCATTTTATTTTGTTTATGTTTAAGAATTGTCTTTCATTTTTGTGGCCACAACGGCAACAAAGACTTGAACTACTTGTCGTCCGACAGATTAAATTGAATAAATGATTTAGTTTAATTTGTTCAAATATCTGATGTGAAAATATCGTAATTTTTTTTATTAATTGCCGCAAGCACATCCTCCCAACGGATGCTGGTATGATACTGAAGTGTTACTTGATCTGTCTCTGTGTAGTGACACATAATAGTGCTCAAACACACAGAATAGTGCTTAAGCACTATTCTATTGGTTGTAGTGACGTCGAACGACATTTCGATATCCCATCTTCGAGCTTTTCGAGGCGAAATTGTAATGCTCTCTCAATATTTAGCAAGCTATTCTCTACGCTCCCATTAAACCACAATATGAAAGATATATTCTTTCCAATACTGAATAAGTATGCATCAATTGACTTTCAGGGCTACAAGTTTTAGGGCTACAAGTTTTAGGGCTACAAGTTTCATCGCGATGAGTACCATCCAAATTGAATAAATCAAGAAAAAAAATTACTATATACATAAGATAATAATGATTTTTTTCCCATAAAAGTAATACGTGAAAACTGCAGTTTTGTGGCAACATAATTTCATAACGAACAAGAATCAAAAGATTATCAAGAAGCTTCCTGAAGTATTATCAGTCATGAGGTACCATTGTTTTTACTATTTAATTTCAAAAAATGATCCAGCCTTGTACTAGCATCCCTCTGACAGACGCCAATGGCGAGTGTAGATATACCAAGAAAAGCTTGCTAACATTGCTACCAATTCAGGAATCTAAAGTAGTTTATATACATGTTTACGATGCAGTGGATGCCATAAATATGGTAAAATGAAAGCTATGTCAATGTTATACCGGTGTTCTGCTTTTATCAACATTGATTTGTGTCAGCGGTTGAGTAAGTACACAAACAGTTAGAAACTCTGTAAAACTCGGATCGAATTGATCGTTTATTACGAAACACATGAACCGGAGGTTGAATTATGGATCCTAATTCCAAATAATCGAATGGGCTTTACGTCATTCTGGACCATGATTACATGTGTATAGACGGGTGGTTGACAATTTGAAATACAATGTCCCCTTCTTCCGATATAAGAAAGTTACATGGATAGATTAATAATAATAATAATAAATCGTCTTTGTTCATCTTGTAAAAAATATAACATACATAACATACACACATAACATAACATACATGATTCTGCTGTGTGACACAGATGAAAGGGCGACGTGTCGGCTGATGTTGTTTTACAACTTATAACCCTTGAAAAAAAGAAAGAAAAAGAACAATTTTACAGAAAGGAAGAAAAAATATCTTTTACTACTACTATCTTATACCTAAAAGAAGAGAGAAATAATCAATCAATTTTGTTGCGTTTGCTTAAAAATGGAATTTGTTCATCTGAGAGATAAAGCGAAAAATCCGCTTCAGCTGTTACACGATTAGCACTATTTCCTGTAATCATAGCATGGGACTAGGACGAGGACTGATCTATAGGTTATGAGCAGTGGAAAGATTGAGCAGAGTGGTCAAATACTCTTTCACCATTGCTGATATTAAAGTATTTGGAACGCTAGAGCAGTTTTCTTACAAATACAATGAATTTTTTTGTAAATTTTCGTCCATTTAGAATCGGAGATAATTGTACCCAAAGTTGCTCCCCAATAGACTTTTGAATCATAGCACCATAAGCCACAAGCAATCATTGTTTTAAATAACACGCTGTACAGAATAAACGCGTCTTACAAATTTGATGGAAAACTAACAGTTGTCAATAAACTCGATAACAATGCTAATAAACAAATCTGGAAAAATTCGTCCATCTAATTATCGAAATACAAGCTCCCGCAAATTCGGCAATTTTTTGATCTATGAGAAATATATCCCAAAATAAATAGACCAGGAAATATATAAAATTGAAACTCTAGCAATGGAGAATTGGGCAGCCTCCCTGTCCATATTGTCGTCAGAATATGGGAATTTTAGAAAAGATTGGACGTGGAATTGGAATAATATTCTGAACAAAATGGTCAAAGAAAATGTATGATTACCTTTTTGGTTTTCGAAGTATATCTCACATCTCTTTCTAGTTAAGTCCGATTCCATTTCCGTCGGAATTCATGACTTTTTTCCTGAAGTTCTGCACATTTGCAGAAATCAAGAACGATCATCATATAAAACTCCATCTTCCATTTATAATTTTTTTTGCAGCCAACATCGCTGCGACTGCATTTCTTCTTTTTTTCAAATGGCTTTATTTAATGAACCGTCCTTTGTGAACTGAATTGGTTCAAGCCATTGCATTAACAATTCATCAGTTGTCAATCACTTTTAAGCAATCTGATCGTCAGGACTCTAAAAGCAACTGACACTGACACCAGCGACAGAGCAGTGTTGCCTAGCGCCTCCGACACTAGATTGGATGGTTGAAATGGTGGGTAAATAGTACAGTCGGAACACCAAATTTACTTTTATGATCGACGTATGTATAATGGGCCGGAAATAGAAAACTTTTGGCGCATACCGTACCGTTCCAAATACTTAAATTGATGTTGTTTATATCAAAACTGACGTATTATTGGATACTGTCAGTATAGTAACATTACACTATTCCATTGTCTCATGAAAGTCACAAATATATAACGATAATAATAATGTCCCAAGGACTGACCCTTGAGGTACTCCAAACTCAATAGGTAGTGTTTCTGAAGTGTTATTGACTGTGTCCGAAACGAGAGAAAACCTTTGATGAGGGCTACTGAGCTCTGATGGAATCCTAAGTATTTTAGTTTTTTACAGAGGACATCATAACTATCCAATGAAGTCAACTGCTCATTTGTTCTTTCTCGATGAGAGATATTTGTGAAGTAGGAATTTATGCATTGAACGTTTTTGAGGTCACTTGGAAGGTAGGACACGTTTTTTCCTAGTATGTCTAGATTCCTCAAAAAAAACGAGAGTCCCTTTGATATACAGGGTGTTTCACAACTCATCCGAAATTGTTTAACCACATATGCACTGCTACATAATCAATTGCTGAAAAAAAATGTAGCGAAAGTCCAACAAAAAATTTGTTTGAGTTCCAATAATTGAAAATAGTATAAGTGAAAAAACGTATAAAAAACAGATACAAAATTCATTTTGTTGTGTTTTGTTATGTTAGTACTGTACTAGCAGAGCCACAATAGGCCACTGGAGCGCCAGTGTTGATTCTGAACAGCTATTGTAGGGAGGTTTGTAACAAACTTTTACAATATTTCTCTGGATTTTTATTGGATTTTAATTCTTTTTTTCAATATATCGACTTAAGTACATGAAGATTGTACCAGATCAGTTTCCTTCACTTTCACCACCAGATAATTTTTACAACACCAATTTGTAATCTCGATACTCCAGTTGTTCAATTTTTCTTGGATTTCCTCAAGGTTATCGGCATTTTTTAAGGCATTGTCAGAACCCTCAATATGAAGGTGGTTTTTAAAACTTCGTATCGATTAACAAATCTTGAGAACTCCCAAAGATAAGACAGAAGAGAAAAAAATAGGAGATTTGTGAAATTAGTAGTAAGGCCTGCGAAGAGAAGTAAGTGGGTTGAACTAGAAGAAGAAGAAGAAGAAGAAGAATCTTCATTGAATTAGGTAACCCTAATATACAAAGATACTAATAATAAGTAGGTAGGTAGGTACATTAATAAACATTTACACTTTCGATTCAAAAGACAACATGCAATTATAAATTTGAATAAATATACTTTCTTAAACGTTCTACCAAATATTTGCTATCTCATAGTTTGAATGTGTTCCATTATAAGGTTTTTGAAGAGTCTTAATGATTGACTAGATTGAACTATTTGGGGTAATTTATTGAATATATCGAAACCTTTGAAATACAAAGAATTCATGGCACTTCTATTATTAGTTCTGCCTACATACAAATTTGAATTATTTCTTGTATCATGTTTATGGATATCTGAATTTAATTTAATGAATTCGCAGAAGCATAGGGGTGCTAAGTTATTTATTATTTTATATATGAAAATCATTGTTAAAAAATACAATCGTAGCGAAATTGGTAGCCATTGCAATGTTTGTAACAAAACTCTAATCTCTGTGAATCTATCTGTTCTCAATACTGTGCGCATACCGTGATTTTGAAGTTCTTGTAGATGTGCTGTTTGATTCAAATTTAATAAAAAAATAATGGATGCACAATAGTCAGAATGCGGTTGAATGATTGTAATTTTGGTTTGGGTAGATAGATATATAGTTATAGAAGGGACATGAGAGTATGATTCAAAGAGCACTGCACTGCGCTTAACCATTAAGATGTAGTATAAATAGAAGTAACGTAGAATGAGTAGTTTAGTAAGCTTTTAGCTCCTGAAGATGCTAACTTTGTAAATTGAGGTAAAGTTGCGGTGCCCCACTCTCCCCCAGGGCTTGATAATTCATTTCTAACGGTGGGATTCTTCATTATTGTCAACCACAAACACACTCACGGAATATGGTGGCGGCAGGACCTTTTATAAAAAAGTTGCGGTGCCCCACTCTCCCCCAGGGCATGATAATTCATTTCTAACGGTAGGATTCGTCATTATTCTCAACCACAAACACACTCACGGAATATGGCGGTGGCAGGACCTCATATAAAAAAAAAGTGCAGTGTCCCACTCTCCCCCAGGGCTTGATAATTCATTTCTAACGGTAGGATTTTACATTATTCTCAACCACAAATACACTCATGGAATATGGTGGCATAAGGACCTTTTATAAAAAAGTTGCGGGGCCCCACTCTCTCCCAAGGTTTGATAATTCCTTCCTAACTGTTGGATTCTTCATTATTTTCAACCACAAACACACTCACGGAATATGGTGGCGGTAGGACCTTTTATAAAAAAGTTGCGGTGCCCCACTCTCCCCCAGGGCATGATAATTCATTTCTAACGGTAGGATTCGTCATTATTCTCAACCACAAACACACTCACTGAATATGGTGGTGGCAGGACCTCATATAAAAAAAAGTACGGTGTCCCACTCTCCCCCAGGGCATGATAATTCATTTCTAACGGTGGGATTCGTCATTATTCTCAACCGCAAACACACTCACGGAATATGGTGGCGGCAGGACCTTTTATAAAAAAGATGCGGGGCCCAACTCTCCCCCAAGGTTTGATAATTCATTTCTAACGGTTAGATTCTTCATTATTCTCAACCACAAACACACTCACGGAATATGGTGGCGGCAGGACCTTTTATAAAAAAGTTGCGGGGCCCCACTCTCCCCAAAGGCTTGATAATTCATTTCTAACGGTTGGATTCTTCATTATTCTCAACCACAAACACACTCACGGAATATGGTGGTGGCAGGACCTTTTATAAAAAAGTTAAGGTGCCCCCCTCTCCCCCAGGGCTTGATAATTCATTTTTAACGGTTGGATTCTTCATTATTCTCAACCACAAACACACTCACGGAATATGGTGGTGGCAGGACCTTATATTGAGGTAGTGTTGGTAGTTTATAGTCTCCGAACTGTGTAATGTTGAATTTCCCCAACTGACTAACATTATGTCAATGAACAGACAAAATCGTTAAAAAAAAATGCATGGGTGTGAAAAAATTCCCGAAACAATTAACGAACTGTATTAGGTATAGCAATAAAGTTCGACATGTCACCAACAACCCTCTCGTACCTGCGATATTCTTATGGGCATAATAAAGGCTTGTAACAAAGAAAAGTGGTATTCATGTACCATGTTCATTTCAGTAATATAAAACGAAAATGAGATCACCAACAACTGGATCCCATGTGTAAGCCCATTCATGAATATTTAATTCGAAGATTGCAACTTGGATTAGAGCTGTTCACGACACTATACGTTGTGGTCACTGCCAATTACTTGCGGCATTTATCTCCAGCAACACATTTTATTTAGAGAAAAATATTTCACCGCAGAAAGTGGACTCTGGTTTCAAGGAAACTGTGACTGCCAGTCCGCGGCGATTATGAGGTTTCAGTGAGGCATTTAATTTTAATGCTTGGTGCATTGATAGGCTTTGACGTAGTTCATCTTAATTAGAGTTCAGAGTAGGTAATCAGGAATGTGCGCGTAAGCTATAGAAAATGAACAAGATTAATTCGCTATAAGAGATTGTTAGGGCACTGAACAACGTGCCCAGTGATTTTTTACTTCTTCCGCCATTTCAAGGCAACTAAATCCAAAACTATTAACACTAAAGAATGTCAAATAACACTGATAACTTCTAACCGACTAAAAATGGCCAGTTTAAGGATTCATTCCAATTAAAACTGCTGGTTATCTGCGGAGATAATCAACACTTCTGCTAAATACAGGGAACTTATATTTGAACTAAACAAGCACAAGGTAAATAGGATGATATGGAACCAAGTAAATTAATATATTCTGGATGATGAACTACAAATTAACAAGTCTAAAAATGTTTCGGTTAAAAAAAGGTTTAAGAGGAGCTATTACATTGTGAGTCCTCTTGTAAATGCAATCCACTGTCTCCACTCTTTTTGCTCCATTCGGAATGCTTTTTCATATGTTCGTAATTACCATAGAGTTTTTTTTTTTTCGTGGAAGTTTTTCAAGTCTTTGAGAGATGTATTTATTACGTCAACAACTCTTTTTATTTATTTAAAATGGAAAGCAATCTTTTTATCAAAATTTTTTAAAACAAGTTGTGATCTTTTGAAGGGGTAAAACATTCAACCCCTATTCCATTTCTTACCAGAACTTTTTAATGAAACGAAATTTCTCAATTTAAAAATATGTGTTGAAAATAACGATTTATGGCAAAACATTTTCAACTCTTGTGTTGTTTCCAGGAGAGCATATATTTACAAGTTAAAGAAAGTGGAATAATTTTAAAACACTAAGATTGAAGTCATAATTTGTACAAAACGTGACAGCCACCTACTGGATTTTTTCGGTTCTATACGTTTTGCAATAAATCGTTCTTTTCAACAAATATTTTTAAATTGAGAAAATTTGTTTTTTAAAAACTTTATGTAAAAACGAAATAAGGGTTGCATGTTTCAATCATTTTAAAGATCACAACAAACTCGGTAACACTTCTTTTATAGGCAGCAATTTCAAGAAAAAAAAATTTCACCTCATTTTTCAATGTTTGGCCTAAGAGCTTTTGTTTGAATGAAAAAATCCCGCCAATTTTTGACAAGCACTTATTTGAAAACACTATGCATACGTTTAGAATAATATTTTACTTAAAACTTCTGTACAGACTTTCTGGACACAAGTTGGAAACCCTTCAATAAAAAATACTGATTGAAAAAAATTATATCAACCACAAAACCAGATCCAAACTTCTGCCAACTCAATCATTCTAAATCGATTGGCGTCCACAGAATTGCTCTATTTCTAACCGTTCTCGAACTGAAAAGTTCAAATCGAGTTGAAAGGGCTTATTTGTTGTAGAGTAATTTCAAAACTCACAGAATATAGTAATTCGATCATTCTGAATCGATTGGTGTTCGCAGAATTGCTCTGTCTCTACCCGTTTTAGATCTGAAAAATTCAAATCGATTTGAAAGAATTTATTTTGTGGTGGTAATTTGAAAATTTTTGTATGGTAATATTTTCCATTCAAACTCACAGAATATTCAAATTCGATCATTCTGAATCGATTGGCGTTCGCAGAATTGCTCTGTCTCTACCCGTTCTCGAACTGAAAAATTCAAATCGAGTTGAAAGAGTTCATTTTGTGGTGTTAATTTCAAAATTTTTGTCTGTAGATATTTTACATTCAAACTCAAAGAATATACTAATTCGATCATTCTGAATCGACTGGCGTTAGCAGAATTACTCTATCTTTAGCAGTTCTCGAACTGAAAAGTTCTAATCGAAATAAAAGGGTTTATTTTATAGTGGGGATTTCAAAATTTTTGGCTGTTGATATTTTCCATTCAATCACACAGAATATACTAACTCAATTATTCTGAATCGATTGGTGTTCGCTGAATTGCTCTGTTTATACCCGTTCTAGAACTGAAAAGTTCAAATCGAGTTGAAAGGGTTAATTTTTAGTGGTAGTAATTTAAAAAATTTTGTCTTTTGATGTTTTCCATTCAAACTCACAGAATATACTGATTCGATCATTCTGAATCGATTGGCGTTTGCAGAATTGCTAATGTGAATTCAGCAAATAATGCCGTTTGTGGAAAAACTATGGAAATACCAGAAACTGTAATAGGTCTTATCTTAACAGCATCAAAATGAGAGACTACATCATTTTCATCGATTGTGTCTCACATGATCTACTACTGTAAAAATTTAACTACCATGGGATAAGAGGTGTGGCACTCAACTTTTTCAGATCTCAACTCAAAAACAGAACGCGACAGTATACCTAAAAAATTTGTCATCAAAATTTCGAAATTTCGACTATGGTGTGCCTCAGGGCTCTGTCCTCGGGCCACTGCTATTTTATCATTTATCTAAATGATTATCCATTTTATATCTCCAGTTTTATGTGTGCTATGCATTGATTCAATCCCACATATTGTTATCCGTACTTGAAAGGAATGCAGGCGGATGGTTCACAGCAAGTCATCTGAATATCAATAAGGGGAAAATACAAAAGCTAATAATCTCATCAAACGGAAACTTAGGCGAATATAGATCTGTAAAATTTCTTGGCTTAACTCTTGATGATGGCTTGAGTTGGCGGTCTCATACAGAGGTATTGAGCAAAAACTATCCACTGTATTTGAGTTATAGAATTCTTTTATGTGGAAACTACCCGTAGGTACTCTATAATGGCCTTCCGACTCCAGAAACGTGCTATACGCTTGTTCGCTGAAGCATCATATTTTAGTTTCATGTCAGGAATACTTCAAAGAATTGAAAATAATGTGTCTTCCTTTCCGTTTACCACCTGAGACCTTCAAAGTACAAGTTTGCAAGTCCAGACCGTTATTCTCTGAACTTGCGTGTATTTAACAAAATACCACAGGATTGGAAACAACTTGGTTCAATAAAAAATAATAATAAGAGATGAATCATTTTTGTGAATCAATACCAATACCACTTTCCATGTGGTTTTGCATGCAGTTCTTAATGAACTATAGTGGGTTATTAACTGTTGTTGCTCTTTATGAGTATATTTTACTTCTTTATGTTTTACCATGTCATGTTTTCTTAATTTTCCTATATATAACCAATTGAGAATGTGATCTGCTACAAATGTGATGTATTTTACATGACGTAGTTAAATACACGATTTGATTTGATACAATCACAATATACTCCTCACACTCCTCAATTCTTCACCCAATCCTGTGATTGCTTAAGCAGCAGAGAGCTAGATGATCAATCCACGTCAGACCTCGAATCATTATTGGAAATCGGTGTTGAGAAAATAATTCACGAAATTTCTGTCTAATGCATATCAATTATTATCGGTCGTTTGATTGATGAATTCAGTATCAGTAACGGATTAGCGTTACGGAGTTACTTCATATCTCTGGTCTGGCTGGTCGTCGCTCTCATTTGTCATCCGTATCGATGGCATTTGTCAAGCGTGTCGATAGCTATCTGCGTTTGATGTAGAACAGTTTTTACAGGTGATATCTCGACCTATATCTGGTTGTGTGGGATATGTACGTTGCTGCAATAGGTAGTATTGAGTGCTTGTCTAGATAACAGAATAGGGCGTGGAAGGAAATCCAGATATGTGCCATGAAAATAAGTCTTGAAGTGATATGGAATAACCAATAGTAATGAGACCAAATTGAAGAATCAGCACGATGCGGACTGCTAATGACACATTCTCAGTTTTTTCATTACTCTATTCAACAGATACAAGATCTAATTACAGAAGAGGAGTATACAGCATGAACTATTCAACAAATTACGTTTATATATCTATATTAATTACTGGAAAAAGAGAAACAGTTTGGTTTCGTATAGAGGCCACACTGCAGCAAAAAATGTTAATGGTTTCATACATGTCATCATATGTAGATTTTATATATACAGGTGCTTATAACTCAACGTTTGTGTGACAATCAGAAGGTAGAAAGTATAATTTTTTCGAGGTGTGAGCCTAGGAATATGAAAGTGCAATATTTCCAAAATACAGGTACAGACCAAAGTAATGTGAATAAGATTAAAGAGGAATATAACATGTGACCAATTCCATCGAGATTCAGGTGAATCCAATGAAAATCTTGCTCATGCGGCTAGGAAAAGTTTTAGGTGAGAGACATGAGTTGGACAATGTACGAAGCGGGTTTTGAAACAATCTCGCAAAACAAAATATCCACTACACTACAGTTAATTTGAATTTTTGGATTTTGGAGTGGATCAGAATGAGTGATATCTTTGGGAGTTGAATACGACTTTTGAAAAAATTGGACAAAGAATTAGATATGTCTCAGTAGCAGTAGCAGTAGATGGCCGACATGTGTCTTTTGAGCTTGCAATGAAATATCTGTTATACCAAAACATATCAAACTGACAATTTGATCCTGTGTAGGTTTTGTTGGTTGAAGTTGAAGCTAGCTGGTCAAAGTTATATAATTTCATAATGCAGAGGAATAGAGGAATTAGAAGTGATATTTTTAGAGTTAATATTTATCCTTAATCTTTTGAACACATCCAGATCTGTTACATCACCAGATTTTCAGAACATTTTCCAAATTGTTTGTATACTTCGTATGTCTTTGATTAAGATTGAAGGAAAAGACAGTTTCTCAAATGTTCATTTAAGCCCATGCTATATATTTGGAAACCTTTTCTGGTATATAAGCTTTCGTTACATTTACCGCTATCTCCAACAGACCCCAGCCTTGTTTGTAATGATGTCTTAAACGGAATCGGTTCAATTTCAACAAACAAATTTTTGTCGAGTTGTAAATCATCTTCGCTTCCAGTAAGTAATCCCAGCTCAATAGGCCCTAACAGAAAAAAACGTTTAAATTCCTTCCTAAGAACCAACCATCAGCGTCGCTGATTGACTCATTTAAATCTCAATTTAAAGCGTCTGTCCTTGATTAACTCCGGGGCAACGACTCCCTGAGCTCAACTCAATCTATAACTCGATAAATCAAGTAGCGAGGAAGCTTCGGGTGAATTTTTTAAAGGAGACATTCATTCCTCGATAAATATTTATCCCAACGTCAAGAGATAATTTACGTCTCAAACAGACGAGCAGCTTGTAAACAAATTGTCAAATAATGCAATTGCGAGTGCCAACGGAAGGAACACCAATAGCCCAGTCATTATCAGAATGAAAGTGGAAACAAAAATAAAATACGTAAGAATATATCTTGATATACATATGAAGTTGAATATACACATTAACTGTGTAAAATACTAACAATACCACAATTGAAAACCCTTTATCATGCTCTAATCGAACGCCACATAAGATACGGTTTGTTCGTTTGGGGAAGTGCCTTGAAAGGTAATTTATATCCACTTCAACTATTACAGATATATCAACTTAAAATTATATACAAGAAAAAAAGATCATTCTCATCAAATGAACTTTTTAGACAAAGCGGGGTGTTGGATATAGTCAACTTTATTATTTCAAAACTGTTAGAGAGATATCACAAAACAAAAAAATTCTGATATCACAAACATACAACACACGACAAAAGTATTCACAGCTTATACCTCTAGCGCTGAAAGCAATTGGACAACGAGCTTACTCATACCTACCTCCAAAATGCTACAACACCATTCCACACAACTTTAAAAAACTATTAAAATCTCATATTTTTTACTTGGGACAAAAGTACTTCACTAAATTAATAGAACAAACAAATTGAAACATATTAAAAAAAATTCGTATACCTACTGTGTACACAGAATGAACAGAACTCACATGATCTATAATAAACAGTAAATTTCCCAAAACTCATCAATATCTTCTCATACAATACAATACTATTAATTTATTCTTTTCCTAATTTACTTACTCACTTCACTTTATTATATATATATATATATATATATATATTGTTTTATTAATTATATGAATTATTATTATTATTTGTTATTATGTACACATGTTGATACCGATGTATGTTTTAAATTTGATTTTATATTCTATTTCACGCACAAGGTTTTACTTTTGTGGGTTTTTTCTTGTTTATTTAGAGAAACAGTTTTATCGTGTAATGTTATATATTCTTTACAGTTATACATTTTATTCTTTTATTGATTTCCTAAATGAACATTATTATTATTATTATGCCATCATGTAAGGGACTCTTAGAGGCTTGATATCGCTGTACGATGTTACTAAGTTTTTTTATTTGTCATCAGTCACTATCTTTACTTAAAAATTCAATGAAAATGCGGAGGAAATCTGTTGGATCTTTGGCTCCAGTCTCTAGTTAAATATATTACGAAATACCAATTTTAAAGGAGAAAATAGGGAACTGATACTGCCACCGGTTTCTCTGACCATCTGGGTCAACTCTTGGAAGGTACCATTCTTTTCCTAAAATTAAAAGAAGAATTCAAAAGGGCGAAACAACTATGGTGATAACGGAAGAGCTAAAATTCATGAAATATCAACTTGAACTTTTTCAAACATTATCAACTCTGATGTTGAGTATAAAAACAATTATAACATACTAAAGGCAAATTCCAAAGAGCGTATGAAAATGCCAAAAACAACATTATGAAAAAATTGCTCAGTCAGATAATAAAATGAAAGGCAAGTGGCAGACAGTAAAAGAAATAGTACAACCAAAGAACCAAACTCATTATGAGGCCGAAAATCCAATACGAAACATTTTGTGAGTACTGCATCTACTATGTTCTTGAATCCTATCTCCAATGAGCAGAATTATTTCTTCAGTTGGAATGACTTTCAAGAATTTACTTTTTTTCTAAATCCAGTAACAACAAAAGAAGTAGAATAGAAGAATATGAAGAACAAAAGAAGCACAGGAATTGATAAGGTACCAAATTGGAAATTGGAAGCAAAAAATAGTACGGGAAAAATTGTAGGAAACTAATTGAGATGAAGAAAACCTACTTTTAGATACAAAATTGAGCAACAAATGTAATCTGTTCTATAGTCGAAGATCGAAAGAGTTCGAGTAGAGCTATTGCTATTCCTTGGAAGGGATGTATAGGCTTAGATAAGGATGATTTACTTGTAGGACACCAAGTAACGAATTACAAAAAAAAAATATTTCATGGACAGGTTGAAAGTGCTCCAACAAAGCAGTTCCTGTTTCAGATATGGGGAGTTTAGCTCTTGAAGATGCTCATTTCATCCAAAACACTCGCAATACAGATATGTCAGATGTATTGCGCCGAAACAGGAAGCTAAGTCAATGCAAATTCGTCTTTTAGATGTCTTTATTATAAAAAGTCAAAGTATATTGCAAATGAATAACTACACAATTTTCAGCGATAATAGAAATGAACTAAATATCATCCAGATATTCTTGCTGCTCATAGAAGAGGACATTATGCTATCAAGGGATTTTGACGACATTGGAGAAACTCGAGAATCATTATACTCATTCCATGTGACTATGTATGAGTGACTACAATGAACTGTGTAGTGCCCGCTCTAGGTAGTAGGACAATTTATTCAGATTATATCGATGAGAGGATGCTTTTTTGCAGCATACTTGCTCAGATCTAACCCTTCTGAAGGGATATCAATTTTGACATCCAATTTCACTCTGGATCTTTTTGCCTGAGAGAATATTTTCATTGGGATCACTGAAAAATATTAGCAAATTTTTGGATTGATATTGATTTGGACTTTCCCTTCTTTTCTTGCTTTCTCTGTTTGGATTGATTTTTATTGCTTTCAATTCCAGAGAAGATCAGAAATGATACTGAAGACTAGATAAAGACTTCTGTTTTTGATCTTCTCTGTCTTATCGTCGTCGTGAACATTCGTCATATTTGCTGATATTAGTCAGATGTATTGCATAGAAACCAGAAGCAACGTAAGTGAATTATAACTTGAACCTAGCACATTCAGACGTGAGCTAGGTTATCTTCCTTGTTCTTGAAGTGATTTTCACCCCCTTAATTTCCAAAGAAGATTAGAAATGGCAAGACACAAAAAACAATGAATCACTATGTCCAATGAAAAGTCCATTTCTCATCTAGTGGTAGATACCCAAACCGAATATCACTATATGTATTGGGTTGAAAAATTTTTATCTCCTGTACTCCCATAGAATATCATAAATGATACAGAAGACTAAATGACATACTATAGTGAAGAATCTCAGAGAGGGCAACATCTACTATTAATTGTTTGAAATACTCGAGCTGTGACCAACAAACTAACCTGTGTGTTTGTTTATATGGCTGAAATGTGATCTTTTTACGTGATTTTAGGTCATTTATGTATTGAAAGGTTATAGTTGTTTTAAAACAAGTATGATTTAGACAGAGGTTCGTGTTTAAAACATGTTTTAAAACAATGTTTTGAAACAAATGTTTAAAAACATGCCAACCCTGAATATTCCAGTTAATTTTACGGTTGGTTCCATGGTAATTTCATGTGGAGATTGTAATATTGTAGAGGATCTCATACATAAACCTTTTATTACTTTTCCATTGGAGCCGTCAGTTCCACATAAAATGATGTGATGACCAAAATTGTTATCTCGACTTTCACAGGCATTTTGTTTTTATCAATAACAGAAATCCAGCAATAAGTAATAATAAATAAAATCAACTTTATCTCTGAGAAAACTGAAATACGGATATTATCAAAAACATTGATTTACAGTTTATGATTGGTCTGAATGACAGAGAAAAGAATATTTGTTGATCACACCTAAATCCGACATTTTGATATTAACAGCGCCATCTCGCGGTACGTGATTTTTCCCTATAGGTTTCTCTTGCCAGTTATAGATACTGCATTATATATTACAGAAATCGTTATTATTGATATCTGGAAATAGTGACATTAGAAAGTGAACGAGGATTGACCGGCCTATTATCTTTTCGTGCTCTTTGTTCAAAAACAACTGCATTAAAGCGACCCACACTGGCTCACGGGGCGCGAGTGAACATTGCTGATTTAAATACGAACCCGATAGGTGTTTTATGCTGCGTTCCTGGCGCTCGACCAGCTGAATCTTGCGACGATCTAGCCTGCGTGTCGATGACGTTGTTTATTCGGGCGACTGTTTCACGACACACCTGATAATGTAGCCTGGATTTAGCTTTTATGCCACCATAAAAAGTTACGGCAGTATTTTTAAAAACCCCACACAATTAACAGCTCGAGACGCATCAGCAGCGGATAAAAGAAGAAGACGATTGAATAAATACGAGGGTCGGTGCCTCGACCTGTTTATATAATCAAAAAAGGAAGAAGAGATGAAGATATTCGAAGATATGGTCGATTTTGTGGCGGTGCAGGCCTCGAGTATGCTTCCAAGAGAAGTTGTACATTACTTTATTACGTTTGTTTTTCTTCTCAGAAAAAAGAAGATATGAGCATGGAATTTGAAGAATTGTATTAGTTTATATCGAATGGGTTATGAAAAAACCCTTTTTAACCTGGAACGACTATTTTAAATGATATATGGTATGGTATCCTCAAAACCAATTGAGATTCGTGATGTTTATGGAGGATCCCGCAATTAGATGTAGAGTCTGCCTTGAGGAGCAAGGACTGTAGTTCCTTACATTTTGGCAACACTATATAAATCAATTCAACGTGAATGTATTTCATAAAGTAAGTACCTAATTATGAAAACCAAAATATAAATATAGTATCGACTGTTCCAAATAATTAATCCCTATCTTTTTATTACTTCTATAAAAAAAATGGTTAAGTTGAAGAACAGCTATAGGTGATACTTCACCACTTCATCATTTGATTCTTTTATTGTCAATTTATATATTGCTTTTATGTATGGATGTTGAAATGATGAATATAGCCGCTTTAATATTATTATTATCATTATATATGCCTGGCTTTGATACTTATATCTTTCCTTGTAGTTCCTTTTTTGTCAGTTCCCAGCGCAATCGTACGCCAATGGACATGAAGATCTCTTTCTACAGGAGGGATTCAGTGCTGGGCTCTATTCTTCTCAACTTTTTTTATCGAATTCAAAGAAATATTGTAATATTCATTTAAAAAAATAAATGGATCCTAAAAAAATAGTTCTCTCTGATTTTTAATGAAAATTTTAAATAAAATCAAACATTATAATCGATAACTATTTTCAAATAATAAATCTAGATTTCTGTGCTAAAAGATGAATAATCTTATACTTGATAAAGAAAAAAAAATCAGTGAACTAATATTGCATAAAAATAAAAGATGAATAACGTTTACACCATATAATAAATATCTGTAGAAAACACCCAATTCCAAAGTCACGGAATGCTGCACAGGTATAGTTCTGGGCAAAATTATTGATTTTTCATGATGAGAAATGAAAATAACTTTGTTTATGTCTTGGAGGGTTAATATGGAAAAATATTGCACTAGTAAAGTTTTCGGGTGTGTGCATTTCTTAGCTTCCTCCTCTTTATTTCAAATTTACACTTGTTATCTGCATTTTTATTTTTCACTCTTCACAATATCTTATAGCCCAATGGATAACCATTTGAGACACTTCCAATGAAAAACTATCCAACTAATTCTAAATACATATATCTTACTTATCGAAGCTGTTGATTTTTATATTTCAGTTCCATATTTTATTTCCTTGACTTCTTTCTCTCTTGAACAAATTCTTTTTTATCTTCATTTTCATTCAAAAATCATAATATCCCATTTTTGTTATCCTTTCTATTGTGTCAAATTTTGGAATTTTCATATACCGTATTTTACAATATCTTCCTTTGTTGTTTCAATATACTTCTTTCAAAAATTTCTTGGCTTCCTCCTCTTTGTTTCAAATTCACCTTGGTTACCTGCATTTTTAATTTTTACTCTTCACAATATCTTATATAGGAGTTTAAAGATTGAAATGTGGGACTTGCCCCGAAGTATAGGTCAGACAGGAAGGCCATTGAAAAACCGCACAAATGAACATTGTCTATAGTCCAGTTCCCAGAGACCAAAAAAGGGGTTCATCTTACAAAAGGTGGGGTAGCAGATTTTATTTTTTTTTCGTTTTAATGAGTATAAAGAGTAAAATATAAAAAATGTGATTAAATCTGGGCTCGGCACAACTTTTGGTAGCCGAAAAACCTCTAAGTTTTCGGACATTTTTCGGTTTTTTCGCAATATGTCAAAAAGGAGTGGTTCTAGCGAAAAACAGTCCCTACACAAAGTTGTAGAGCATTGAGCATTCCTGATGAAGCTTTACAACAATGCGAAAGCTCGGCGAATAGGTTGAAGTGCTATTTCTCACATTGCATTGAAAAATGGTCCATCTTTGAGATGCCGTAGCTCGCTTCCTATTGCTCGTAGAAGAAAAAGTTGTAAATGAAATTTGTAGGGAATTTAATGCTCTACAATTTTGTATAGGGACGCTAGAATCACTCCTTTTCGACATATTGCAAAAAACCGAAAAATGTTCGAAAACTTCCAGGTCAAACTTTGGAATTTTCATATACCGTGTTTTACAATATCTTCCTTTGTTGTTTCAATATACTTCTTTCAAAAATTTCTTGGTTTCCTCCTCTTTGTTTCAAATTCACCCTGGTTACCTGCATTTTTAATTTTTACTCTTCACAATATCTTATATAGGAGTTTAAAGATTGAAATGTGAGACTTGCCCCGAAGTATAGGTCAGACAGGAAGGCCATTGAAAAACCGCACAAATGAACATTGTCTATAGTCCAGTTCCCAGAGACCAAAAAAGGGGTTCATCTTACAAAAGGTGGGGTAGCAGATTTTATTTTTTTTTCGTTTTAATGAGTATAAAGAGTAAAATATAAAAAATGTGATTAAATCTGGGCTCGGCACAACTTTTAGTAGCCGAAAAACCTCTAAGTTTTCGGACATTTTTCGGTTTTTTCGCAATATGTCAAAAAGGAGTGGTTCTAGCGAAAAACAGTCCCTACACAAAGTTGTAGAGCATTGAGCATTCCTGATAAAGCTTTACAACAATGCGAAAGCTCGGCGAATAGGTTGAAGTGCTTTTTCTCACATTGCATTGAAAAATGGTCCATCTTTGAGATGCCGTAGCTCGCTTCCTATTGGTCGTAGAAGAAAAAGTTGTAAATGAAATTTGTAGGGAATTTAATGCTCTACAATTTTGTATAGGGACGCTAGAATCACTCCTTTTCGACATATTGCAAAAAACCGAAAAATGTTCGAAAACTTCGAGGTTTTTCGGCTACCAAAAGTTGTGCCGAGCCCAGATTTAGTCACATTTTTTATATTGTACTCTTTATACTCATTAAAACGAAATAAAAAAATGAAAATCTTCTACCCCACCTTTTGTAAGATGAAATCCTCTGGGAACTGGATTACTAAGTTATGTGAAAGAAAAAAAATCAAGATATGCCTATCATATTTTAGAAGATCACAAATTTAATGAAAGTTCAATTATCTTTAATTCTTATAAATTAATGAACAGGTAAATTTAAATTGTTAACTCAACGATCAACTATAATTTATGATTCCCCATTTATTGACCTATCTGTCTTTCTTTGGCATATGACTATCAGCAAACTGCAATTCCCTTGACTAATACCGCTACAGATATTGAATTATATCATGAATTATGTTATAATTGTGGGCACTATTGCAACCAACTAGCAGAATTTTACATTAAGTTAAAATTTGTTATTTTTAATTCTTCATTTATTTATTTAGGTACTTCTATTAAACACTTTTGTAATTGATATACCTTCTGATATTTGTATGTGTGCATATATGTGTAGGTAATTATTCAAAGTAATTATTTTCAATTATTGACTCTATTTAAGGATGTTGCTATTCAAATCATGAATATTCATTCAAATTAATATTCAACATTCATTCACTTATTCAAGTGCCTCTGTACGAACAAAGTTGCTAACAAACTCAGTTCCATTGACACGAACAATATTTCAGACTAATCAATAATGATATTGAACGTTACGTCAGTCGAGCTTCGCAATAAAATGATGTTCATTGTCGATGCGCTCCTCATAAATTTTTACTTTCAAACGGCAGCGTTAACTAACAGCTTGAAAAGAAGGCGATGAAGATGACGATGAGACAGAAGAAGCCATCATTGAACAGGTCAAGGTCTCTATCAATTAAAAACAAGACTGGATAAAGAGGTGTTGAAGTATAAAATCTGTTAATTGGAAAGGATGATCTGAGCGTATGAAATTTGAATTGATGAGAAGCCTTACACCTGGCTCGTATTGCCGGTCGCATATCTCAAGCATGGGACTGTTTGTTGAGTACAATTAATGGTACATATTTGTTAAGAGAACTGATCATTTGTATAGAAATGAAATCATTTATTCAGTTCAACAACTAGAATTGTTGTCATATTTTACTTGGTTCAAAATAATTAATATTCAATAACTACCTACTAATACAGGAATAAGGGCTGTTAGGTTATGATACGAACGTAACAGCGATACCTTTTGAATTGCCTTTTGAGATACAGTCGATTATGTTGTCACCTTTCTAAAAAACTATGTGGATGAATAAGTAATCAATTTTAACAAGATAGACTCAGAAACTCTCATTGTCACTAATAAGTAACGAAATTTGAGAAGACTTGGCACTAGTGCACGTATGTATATCACTCGTCAAAATAACGTCAGTTTGAATTACAACAGTGATCGTAATTTGTTTCGTTTCGTAAATTGGTTCTGTTCAATATGCCAGCGATAACCTCTAGCAAATATTGTGATAGAATTGTTACATATGGTGCCGTGAATGAAAATGCCAGTGTTCGAGAAAATTTCCAAATAGACGCCATCCGAAGTTACGAACTATTTTCATATTGTTTGCGATATTTGATGCTATATATTTTCGAGAAGATCTCTGTTCGGTTTCCGGATTTTTGAGGTTAGAAGGGCTTGTAGTCATTTCTTTATCGGCAAAACCGCTGGAACGAGAAACTAGCTATCAGACAGCAAACAGACCATCAAAGCTATTACTAGAACCCTCCCACTTAATAGAAGGTGCTCCGCTACTGTTCTGTTGTTCCCGCTACCGTTTATTGTTGTTCTGCTACCGTTTATTACTGTTCCACTACTGTGATTGTTCCCGCTACCATTTATTGGTGTTCTGCTACTGTTTCGTTGCTCCACGGTTGTTTTTCCACTGTTCCACTACTGTGATTGTTCCTGCTCAACTGTGGTTGTTCCACTGTTCATCTGTTGTTCAGTATTCTTTCTCTGTTCGTCCCCTATTATAATTGGTATTCCCCATTGATGGTATTCGTCCCAGCTGTAGGTACACGTACTTCGTGTCGTACCCAATGTACACATGGACACACCAAGACACTGGATTCATTCACTACAACTGGTGAAGTGGCATTATTGAGAAAATCTACTTACTATCAGATAAGTTCAGCTCAAGATTGAGCCCCTAGCATATTAATAATTGTTAGCTATCACCGTGACATCACAGGCATAGCATGTTCCTAAAACCACTGGTAGAAAATTATCCTACCCACCGTGGTTTACAGGTAATATCATAAGGAAATTGAAAGCAAAAAGTAGTTATTTGAAAAAATATAAATCGGGGGGTGATGCGGAAGATCTCGAAAAATACAAAGCTCTTCGCAGAGACTTAAAAAAAGATATTTCCATTGCTCATACCAATTACACACCGTAAATGGCCATCATCTGCAGAAAGTGGCAGAGTTCAAATATCTAGGAATAGTCTTCGATGCAAAGTTAACATTTTCACATCACGTAAGTACCATTGCTAAAAACGGTTTAAAAATACTCGGTTTCATTATTAGAAATTCCAAATGGTTTATTGAAACTGAAACTCACTTACTCCTCTTCGATGCACTTGTGAGATCGAAACTTGAATATGGCAGCGTTGTATGGAATCCTGGATATAGCACTTATATAAATAACATAGAAAATATTCAGAGGCGATTTTTGAAGTACATGAGTTTCAGATGTGATGGAGTTTATCCAAATCGTGGCGTTCCACACGATCAACTGCTCTCAAGATATCAAGTCAACTCTCTATATAAACGTCGTGAATATTTGGGAATAATATTTTTGCATAAAATCCTTGTATCACGAATTGACTGTCCATTTTTGCTCTCAAAAATAAATTTACATATGCCTCGGCTACCTGTACGTAATATTTCTACATTTTACTTTCCCGCTCAACTAACGAATGTACTTCATTTCTCGCCTCTGTATACTATATGTCGAGACCACTTGTCAATTCAGAGTAATGTGGACATTTTTCATTGTAAGCCAATCGACATTAAGCGGGCTATTATGACATGATTTTACTTTTATATATATATATATATATATATATATATATATATATATATATATATATATATATATATATATATATATATATATATATATATCAAGTTCTTTTAATCACTGCTATAGTGCCGTGTGTGAACTTTTTTCTCACTAAGTTTTTTTAAGTTCACACACGGAATTTCTGCATGTGTTATATTTTATTGTGTAATATGGCGAAATGCCCTCAACATTTTTTTGCCTCATTCTGTAAAAGGCCCTGGCTGTAGAATGATGTACTCAATAAATAAATAAATAAATAAATAAATAGCCCTCACTGGAGGATTGAAATTGATATCCTTGAATGATACACTACTCTCTACCATAGCGTACACTTTAATTCATCTTGGTGGTGCCATTTACATTCATTTAATTCTGTATTGTGAGCCGAACTGTGCACATACAGTGTGTGTAACATCAATTAATAGATTTTATCAGTGACATGACTATTTCTTTTATTCTGGTCCAAGTTATCCAAGCATAATGGAAGACAAAAGTGTAGTGGTTTGTCCCATTCCATCAGGGTGGTTTCGGAATTTTCATTGGCGATAAATCCGTGGAAAATTAAACCCCATATTTCAATCTTATCGAAATCAATTTTTATTGTCGAACCCACGCCAACTGAGCTCCCGGGTATGTTAGTGGCGTGAAACATCATTGCACATTCACTGCTCTCCTTTTTTAAATTTCGCCCCTAACAACCTTACGACTCATCGGCCCATAGATCGCTATCGATCCCATAATGTTTTAATTAGAACTATCGTCACGTCGAATAACTCAGCAGCCTTGGCAAGAGCGCGATCTGCGACCTTAAATCGAATGTGGAAGAACGCGACCATCCTTAGATAAGCCTTATTAACACCTACGGTCACGTGATCTTACAGAAATAATCTAACGCGAAGGTGGGTCGGACGCGCTTTAATTGGCATACTCAAGTAGCCCATATCTGATGCGAATACAGCATAGCGAACTCGTCTTCTTCTCTGCGGAGCGCCGGAGAAGACGAATCGTAATGGTCCGACGCAGTGTTGCCATCGAGGTGATATATTTATCGGTAGAATGACAGGTGAAAAACTATATTTTCTCTCTCTCTCTGATTTTTGGTCGTTGCTTCCCAATGGTGCATTTGACCAGCTTGACTCGAGGGGCTGTAAATTTGTCTGCTTACATAATCATCTTACAGCCCAGATTCTTGGTTTCGTAGATATCCTTTCGTGCCTATAGGATGTGGATTCGTCAGTATTCTGTAGGTCGGACATATATCACATATAAAGGTTAGGATAGTGTGGAAATTTAAAAGCAAGGATGAAAGCGTATCTATAGTTTAATCTAGTTATAATCTAAAATTTGTATTTAATAAGAGACGTATTCAGGTTTCTAAGGACTTCTGTAAAGTTATAAGGTGTCTGAAATCCTTTGTTCGAATAAAAATAGATGTCATCATTGGGTAGCTTGTTAATTGGACGTTCCAAAAAGATGTGATCCAGATTCTCATGGCCCCCACACTCACAATAATGGCGTTCTTCTATTCCTTTGCTTCTAGAATGTCTGGTTCTTATCCTAATTAATGTAGTTATATGCCTATGAGACAATGGGATTTTATACCACCATGTTTCCTTAGGGTTTTCTTAGTTGATAGATATATAAGTTCTTCCTGCATGTTTTATGTCCTGTCGCCACGGATTATAGAACTCATGTATGGCGCAACTTTTATACAACTTAATATTCAATGGAACATTCAAGATGGTGCCAGTTTGTCAGCATTTTCATTTCCTTCTATATCCGAATGCTCTGGAATTCAGGCAAACTTGATATAATTTAAAGAAGTTAAAGATATCATTTATTTGATTCTTATTGTGATGTAATCTGAATATGAATTATTTGAGATCCCTGTGATTTTATCCAGAGTTCTTTATGAATATCTCTCTGTGAATATAAAAATTCTCGTGAGTTGCTTTTCTAAGCAGACCATCATTGCCTGACGGATTGCATCACAAATATTAGTGAGTTCTGGAAGTCTAGAGGAGAAACTGAAATTTCTGCTTGGTACATAGATTCCAAACCCAACCCTAGAATCATTCCCGGAAGCAATATTTTCATCTATTAATTGATAAAATCGAGACCTATTATTTATTTAATGTATTTGCAGCCCTACATCATTTCTTTGGGGTTGGTATAAATGTGTTTCCAGTTCAAAACTGAAACATGGTGAACTGTACTACCGAAAAAGCTAATGAGTATAAACTGTATTTTCATAAGCTTTTTCGGTAGATATGTGCGCATGCGCATTAGTGCATATAAAATTCCGAGTGACTCTCCCTCGGGCAGCAGTTGGTGAAACCTTGATTTAATACATAATTTATATAGAGAGAGGAAGATATCCGACCAATGGGATTGATTTCATTAGTACCTACAAGTAAAATTATCGAGGTAAAATGATTTGTCAGTTTTTATGGATGCAAACAAAGGTACTCGTTTTCAGTTGAAATTTTTTTCTAGATGTGTGACAGTCGGGGAGCACTCAGACCATACGCATATCCTTAACCCTGAGTACTTGGACTGAGCCAGCCTTTGTAAGAAGTGTCAGATTCGCATTTCTTCAAATATCTCTAGATATAACCAACTTTCTTTTTTTTTGCTGTGGCGGTGTGTTAAGTGTTGGCATTGAATTTGAATCTGAAGAGTCAGAAGACATTTTCACGATAACTAATAATTTGAAAGATACCCATTCTATTGAAAATGAATATTGTAACAGAAAAACAGAAAATTTCAAATTTTCAGTAACTGGAAAGTGTCAGTTGTCGTTGTCACTTGTCACGAGTCGAGACTGTCAGAAGTCAGAACGAACAGAAGACAAATGTGGAATGTCACTAATGTTATGGATCGTAAAACACTTACTTGCTGTTCTTTTTTTTTAAATGGTGTCACTATTTCATGAAACACTAATATCAGAAGATATAAAAACAAGTTGATACTTCATTCAATGAAACGTTCCTGGGCTGTTTCCAGTTGTACAAAAATCTAAAGAAATTGATTGCAAATCTGTAGATCTGTAGACGAAAGTAAAATTCTGTAGATATGCCGAAAAATCTGTAGGAACGGCAACGCTGCCGGACGAATCGTAATGGTCCGACGTTTATGTGTGTCTCCCACAGCTTACTTTACATGTTTCGCCAGTTTAAAGTTCATCGCTGCGTTTTGCATAAACGTCAGTGGTCTCATATCGGAGGTTATGGTTCGGGATGAGATTTTGGCGATAAGAGAACTCATGAATATAGAGTTATAAGTTGAGTGGATGCGAACTGAACGACGATGAATTATCTGCTTCTTCAAGAAATACTGACTTTTATGAGAATTACACCTGTGTCAGGAGGAAAGAGGGTCTGGGATTGTTTGACCGATGTATTCATGGAATTTGTAGCATCGAAAAGATAATCGTTTTTTTCCAGGGAACTTTTTGGAGAAAAAGGTCAAGTGAAACTCTAGTCCAACTTAGATTATGCAGTATACAAACTAACCTATGAAAATGATATTAACGATGTAATTTTCAGTAATAATATCCCTACAGCCTACAAAATGCATAATATTCGAAAAATACTTTGTAGATAAAAAACGGTTGCTATATTTACCGTTATAGTTGTAACTATGGAATTGTAGAACTCAGAGGTGCGTTTCAATATTACGTCCGACGTGCGTCCGACGTTTAACTTTTCTTATGAAGCGTTTCGATATTAGAACGTATTGTCCAAAAACTTCATTCCATCGTTTCAAAATTCTTTAGTGGAACGTCCGACCGTCAACTATTTACCCCACGATTTAGGAGAGCGTTTCAAAATTCAATCTGACAGATATAGCCCGACGAAACAACTATGACGTCATACATCGTCCGTTACCGGACGACAGACGTTAAATTGAAACGCACCTCAGGATTCAACGAAACACCGGTTTGAAAATACTAACAGCAGTTTTTTGTCATCAGTTCAGATTGAGAAAATGATGACATTAGATTGGTTTATAATTAGAGGGAAACTGTCAATATCTGGATTCTGTTCACTTAAAACTGAATGATGGTGATGCTGTCGAAGATGTATTTTGTGATTTTCGATTGTGTAAACCACGAAAAAAAGCAGCGAAAATTTTACTGTTATGGAATCAGAGGTACTGTCCACAATGGTCATAAAACAACATAAAAATTAAATAAAAAATTATGGAATTTGCAACGTGATGACCATTGGAGTCTTCCTCAAGAATCAGTACTGGATGATCACAATTTTTGCTGATGCTACCCTGATGTGGCATGGAAATATCATAGATGCAATTAAAAACACAATACGGATGGTTTAGAAAAAATAAAAAATGGTGTGATGCGAATTTTTTGCGTGTTCAGTTCATATAAAACTAATATTCTGACTTTCGAATTAAACTATGATAGTTTGAGCAACCAAATGTAAATAATACTCTACATAATAATGCTTCTAACCGCACATAGACATAAACGGACCTTTTTTTGTACAATAAAAATAAAACATAGGATTCCAGTGTTGCAGTGAAAGGAGATTGGACAAATTATATGACAATGGAACATTGTGGAAATTGTAATAAACGATTTGATCATAATCAAATTTTTCCATGTGATAGCTGCAATAAATTATTATGCATTGAATGTGGTGGTTTGACTGCCTCGGAAGTAAAGTGCTTACAGCTGAAAACCAAACGAAAGTTGAAATTTTTTTGTGAGGCTTGTGAAGTGGGTTATAACAGAGTTCCTGAACTTATTGCGGAAATCTCTAAATTAAAAGATATTGTGGATAATTTAGTGGCCAAGGAAAAAGATGATAGTCAAAACCATGAAACAAGCAATAATATGGAGAATATTATATCAGAAATTATTGAAAGACAAGATAGAGCCTCTAATATTATAATTTTCAATGGAAGTGAGTCTATTAAACATATTCAAGCCGAACGCATACATGAAGATAACGAAAATGTCAACAAAATCATATGTAATTATCCTATAAACAAAACTTCATTGAAAATATTTAGACTGGGAAAATATGATGCAAACAAAATTCGTCCAATTAAAGTAATACTGAATTCACCTGAAGATGCTAAGTACGTTCTGAAAAATAAATTATTTGATGTCCCTGGTGTTAAAATAGCGTCAGATCAAACGAAGGCTCAACAGGAATATTATAAGAAGATAAAGGCAGAACTTCAAGCAATGAGGGATGACTCCAAAACAATAAAGTTTATTAATAATAAACCTACGATTGTCAATAAAGTAAGATTTTCTACCCAAAAAAACTAAAACATGGCCCTGATATTGCATTCAATACCGATATCATATATTTAAATGCCCAAAGCCTACTTCCCAAAATGGATCAGATACGAAGTACTATTGTGTGCTACTGTCCAAAAATGATACTGATCACGGAATCTCGGTTGACCAAAGATATTAATAATAATGAAATCCAGATTGATGGATACAATATTGTGAGATGTGATTCAGTAAATCGTCATACTGGTGGTGTTACAATTTTTCTGATAGATAGTCTTAAGTTTACGGTTCATAAGACATTTGTAAATGAAGGTGAGTTCTGGTGTAAAGTAATTAAAGTTCAATTTGGATCTGGTCAAATATTAATAGGATGCTTATATCGATCACCTTCAAGTTCAGATGCCTTGTTTCTTGATGAGTTTGAAAATATGTGCGACACTCTTTTTGCTACAGATAAGAAATGTGTTTTTATAGGAGATTTTAACATTAATTTATCTATTAATAGCTACTATTCATGTAAGATTCAAAAAATGTTTATGCAGTATGGAATAAAGCAACTGGTTAATGAACCCACAAGAATAACTGACATAAGTGAAACTCTGATTGATTATGTGCTAGTTAACCATGATCTCTGTACAATTAAAGTGCATCATACTCCTAAGATATATGATCACTCTATAATAGCCACAAATATATTGAGAAACGAAGATCACCTTAACTATTCGATAAAAAAATATAGAAATATGTCAGTTGAAAATCTTGATCAAATCAGATTAGCACTTATGTCATATGACTGGTCACTCAACTGCACAGATGTTAACTTTTTTTATAATGAACTTCATTCACAATGTAGCTTAATAATCAATAACATTTCACCAATACTCACAACTAAATATAAAAATAATGTTCCTTGGTTCGATAACGACATTAACAATAAAATAAGAGAGAGAAAGAGCTATAAAATGTTTAAATCTTGCAAAGATGAAGAGAGACTTGAAAAATGGGAAATATTTAAAAAATGCAGAAATGAAGTAGTCAATATGTTGAAAATTAAAAAGAAACAAGAGCTGATGTGGAGAACACTTAAAAAATTAGTCACTGTTAATTATAATAAATTTCCTAATTCCATTGAATTTGATACTGAGGATGGTAAAAACATTGTACATGACTCTAATGAAATTACAAATTAGCTGAATAATTACTTTGTCAATAGCATTACTGATATTATTGAAAGTATACCTGAAGATAAAATATGGAACTATCGTAATTATAACTTATATCCCAATTTCTCAGAATTCTCGAAACTATCTCTAATAGACTTACGTAAAATAATTCATTCATTAGATAACAGTGGAAACATATTTGAAATTATGAATTGTAAAATGGTAAAACACATCTTTGAATCGATTGGACAAGTAATATTGAACTTAGTTAATACATCTTTGACAATAGGTATAGTTCCAAATGCTCTAAAAATTAGTACCATAATTCCAATTCCTAAAGTCAATAATACAATTAGAGCAAATGAATTTCGCCCCATTAATACGCTACCACCCGTGGAAAAAATTTTGGAAGTGGCAGCCTTTAACCAAATTACAGATCATATTGAAAAAAACGATATTTTGATTAATCATCAATCAGGGTTTCGCAAAAAACACTCATGTGAAGCAGCCCTTCAGCTTTCTTTAGAAAAATTTAAAGTTGCTATTGATAAAAATAAATATGTAGTTGCCGTTTTTCTTGACCTCAAGAGGGCATTTGAAACGATTGACAGGCACATATTGTTAACTAAGTTGAAAGGGTATGGAATAAGAGGTTCAGTATTTGAGTGGATATCTAATTATTTGGCTGGACGTAAACAGAGAGTAAGAGCTAATGATACTTTGTCCGATGAAATACATAACAATATTGGCGTTCCTCAGGGTAGTGTGTTGGGTCCACTACTCTTCATTTTATATCTTAATGATATAAACCTCTTTATTGAGTGTGACTTTATTAATTTGTATGCTGATGATACCTTGCTAGCATGTTATGATGAGGATATCAATACTGCAATAAATAAAATGAATTCTGTTCTAATAAAAGTAAGTCAATATTTAAAAATCAATAAGCTCAAACTAAATGTGTCCAAAACCAAAGCAATGATCATTACAACAAAATATAAATTCAATATGTTAAACCTAAATGAATAGACATTGTCACTACTATGAAATATCTAGGCTTTCAATTAGATAATTATTTATCATTCAATAGCCACTGTGAATATATTGTTAAGAAAATATCAAAAAAACTCTACTTTTTCTCACGTATTTCGTCTTGTCTATCAATGCAATCAAAAATAACAGTGTATAGGACCATAATACAACCACACTTTGATTACTGTGCATCTGTTCTTTATTTATTCAATTTGAATCAAACTGATCAACTACAAAAACTTCAAAATAGGGGCATGAGAATTATTTTATACTGTAGTAAAGCCACTCCTATATCATTCATGTTAGATGCCCTACAATGGATGTCTGTTTCCGAACGATGGCTCTATTTGGCGATGATTTTTATATTTAAAATTGTCAATAACTTAGCACCAATATATTTTCAACAATGTATTTGCTTCAACTCAGATATTCATGATTACAATACCAGATCTATTAACAACATTCACCTAACAAAAACGAACAAAAAAAGGTCGATGAATTCATTATTTTACAAAGGATTTGATCAGTTCAATAAATTACCCAATAAAATAAAAAACGTGCAGTCTCTTGCTATATTTAAAAAGAATATTATCGAATATATAAAGTCTTTTAAATGATTTCCTTTCTATTTATTTATATTAAAACATGTGTTATGTGAGTATCATTATTGTATTGTGTGTGTATTAATATGTTTGTGTATATATATAATATATGTATAATTTGTACATGATTGATTCATATTTAAAGTTTATAGGTATTTCATTTCATCCAATAATTATTTGTGCTTCTATGAATACATTTATTTTAATTCACTGCAATAATATGTTAAGAGTATAATTTTTGTAATTTTCTATGTTATTTATGTTTGTATATTAGGGTTTTCCTATTTCCAATAAAGTATTATTATTATTATTATTAAGTTCGATATCTACAATCAGAAAAAGTCCTCGATTTGCACACTATTATCTCTGAGTGTGCAGTTAATTTACAGAGTGTCAGCAGACTTTAACAAAACAATCTTGAGCTGTGTATACCTTCCCACGTGAATACGCCTATGCTATCTATAAAAGACGACGAAGAGACATTGTACTTGTGTTCTTCGTATGAAAGGGCAATTTATTGTTTCGGGACAAATAAGAATGGACAGAGGAGTGCCCTAATAACCGAGAGGCATAGATAAAAGGAACCAAGATGATTCAGTGAAAGAAATCAAGTTGACGTTTCCCCATACTTTCCGAAGATATTCATCATATCTGCGCAGGGTAATAGGCATTTTTCGTCGTTGAAGGACTGACTTTGAGTAGGGCTGATTCTATAAAAAGGGATAATAGAGTCCTTCAACGAGGGCAGGTAGACTGGAGTTCAATGGGAGATTTTCTAAAGACAAGTATTTAGTATTCAACGCTAGTTATTCTTGTTCTGTTCCGAGAATTCCTGTATTTCAAATGGAATGCTCTGTCTGGGTTTGTGTGGAAAAGATTCAAGTCTGATTGTTGCCACTAAATAATGGGAGCTAGGTTTGTGCACATTTTGAAATTCCTGAATTTGAAGATCTACAAAATAGAGCATCATTAATCTGGGGCATAACATATGGTATCTTTTTAAATGAATCACCCTGTATATTGTTTCAATTTCAGAATCTGCTTTATGTGGGCTTCACGAATCATTCTTATTTTCAGCTATCAGATGCAACGTTGCCAAGATTTTCACATTTTAATCCAATTCAACGAAAAATCATGGACGAGGAAAAAAATTGAAAAAAACCTTATTAAGTATGAGAGATCGATGAAAGAATCAGGGCATGCAAGTATCCAAGCTATACCTATGCCATAAAGTACATAATATTTGGAGTCACCTAAAATACACAGGGTGTTTTGAACAACGATCGAATTTTGATATTTTCAAAGGGCTGAAACTATTTTTGTTTCAGTTTCATTGATTTACAAACGGTTATAATTTTTCGTGTACTGAATTATAGTTTGATAAAGAATTATTCAAAGGGCGAAATGATTGAAATGTTGTACATTTTGTATGGGTGTCAAAAAAGCTTTTTTTGGCAAGTGTATACCCAACGATATCCATAAAGAAGTCATCCCAAAGTCGACTGTTTCGAAAATCTAGCAGATAGATTCAATAATAGTAGTTCAGTAAATTATCTAAATTTCTGTTCTTACTAAAGATAATGAGATTACGGATTTGAAGGCAGTGGCATTTCAAGAACTACGGTACAACTGATTTTAAAGAAGAAACAATTTCATCCGTTTCAAATTCAATTACACCAGGCACTTCTACCACAGGATTTCAATCGTAGAAAAGAACATTGCAAGTGGTTAATAAATATGATAAATACTGACAATTTTCAAGATAATTCCTTTACTCGGATGAGTCTACATTCCATGAAGAAGATGTGAATCGTCATAATATTATGATAATAATTTATTATCATTATTATTCAGACCAGAATCCCTATATATTCAGAACCACTTCCCAAGTAAGATGGTCTCTAAATATTCGGGGAGGAATTATAGATAACTATGTTCTAGTGAATGGGAGTGGTTTTAGATTTTCTTTAAAACCATTTGAGATTGTTGCTTCAACGTGAACCACTCAAGGTGTTGAATAATATGTGTTTTCAACTTGACGGTGTACCACTACATTTTGTTGCTTCTGTTCGCCAATGACTGAATGAGCAATTTCAATACTGATTGTATACAGGCCCGCTAGGTCACCAGACTTGACACCTTGCGATTTCTTCCTAAGAGGATATGTCAGTAGTGAAGTTTATTCTGAACAAATAACTACGAAAGAAAATATGAAGATGAGAATAAGGAAAACTTTTGCCCCCATTACACAAGAAATGTTGTCGATAGTATAAAATTCAATAAAAGAATGAGCACAAAAATATATTCAGCAGAATGGGAGACATTTCGACATATTTAAAGATGAAATCTTGTTCGAATTCAATATATTTAGATAGTCAGATTGACTTGATTTGTTTTGAATAAAATTGTTGAGTTGAATAATGTGTTTTCAATTGTATCGTTATTTACTTCTCAAAAGTGTTATTAGACTATAGTTCATTTGGTACAATTGAATAGCTCTTCAGATGAGATCTCATAATATAAAGCTATATACAGGGTGTACTATATAGCAAATTTCGATCGTTATTTCAGGTCACCCTGTGTATTCTAGATGACTCCAAAAATTATGTATTCCTTCATTCTGTCATAATAAGGTTTTGTTGATTTTTTTTCCCCGTCCATGATCTTTAGTCCAATTTGATTAAAATGTGATGTATTGGCAACGTTACATCTAATTCCTGAAAATAAAAATGATTTGTGAAGCCCACATGAAGCAGAATGAAAGAATATGCAGGGTGGTCCATTTAAAAAAGAGACCCATTTCGATAATGCTTAAATACCCTTCTTTCCAAACATGACAATCTGACAGATAACAACAACTTCCTTGGCTAATACCACTACGGACATTTGGCAGAAAATTTCACAATGTCAGATGAAGTTCAATGAGTATCTTGTTATTAGTAAAGGAGGCAGTTGTTTTCTATCAAGTATTTGTCTTAAGATAGTCTAAAACAAATAATTTCACAAATAAACTCCATAAAGCCTCAACCTTATCACTGTTTACGTCATAATCCTGCGTAGCAAAATATACAATGCACTTTATCGGGAAGCATTCTCTAAACAATAAAACAGTAGTCCATATAGTGTCTAAGCTTGTGTGAAGTGAGGCTAGAGGTGGGACCAGCGATAACAATTCACACTTCTTAGTTGACATTGCGTCGTTTAAAATTCGAACCGTAGGTGTTATGTTCTCATTGTTTACTGTTAGTGCAGTATGAAAGTGAATTTAGTATCTTTAGAGGGTTCATTTACAGCGAAATTACAGAAAGTGTTTTGTGATAATAAATACTGGAGTTTCACGGTCTCTGAAGAAAAGATATTCAGTAGGCGAATGAAAATTAAATTGCCAGAGTGTGGATAACAAATTGCTTCAATTAGGTACTATTCTTATTCACGCTGCCGAAGAAAAATTTTTAACAGATTTAAAAAACAAGACATATATAGAAATAGATGGAGTCCTGCTGTTTCTTGAAAAATGTTCTACAGAAATAGCATTTATTCTGAATAAATCATTTGAACTGTTTCGATTTCTGAGTATGTTGAAATTATCGTTAGTATCAATTACTCATTCACAAAAAGGGAGAAAAATCGTCACATAAACTAGACCAATTTCGATTCTGAGTTGTTCGTGCAAATTTTTTGAAAAATGCACATAAAAACGAGTAAATAGCAATATCAGAATGGATTCGTTTCTACAAGGTCGATCATTGATAGTAAAGGTAAATGGCGAAAATTCTGATAAACATCGAATAGTTTCTGGTGTTCCTCAAGGAAGTGTTCTTGGTCCTCTCACCTTTTTATTCTTCATCAACGACCTTCCTGAATGAATAACCGATGGAGCAGTCTTTATGTTTGCAGATGATACATCAATAATACTATCTAGTTAGGATGTAAAAGAATTATGTAAAAAAACAAAGATTGTTCTCCACCAATTCAATGAGTGGTGCAAAAGAAAATTATAAATTTCTTGAGTGATGTTTTTTATACTGTGACAGTTTTGCATACTTATGTATTTATTTGTTAATTCAGTTCTAAATTTCAACATATTTCAATGTTGAAATGATGTAATGTGTTGTTTTGTGACTTGTAAATCCAATATTATTTGGTGTCTTATTAATCTATCTATTTTTTCGTATCTACGTGTTAAAATAGCCTACTTTGTTATGGTCTCCTAAAAATATATTACCGTTTCTGTTCGGACACTTTTGTATCAATCAATCCAGACTGTAATTAAAAGTGAGTAACAAACAACACTCTGAGCTCTTATTGATGACAAGTGCTTCATATTTATTCAATTTGATAAGGCATTTGATCTAGTTGGTGAGGTTAGTGGGTTTATTGCTTTTCTGTTCCACATTCTGAATTATTAGCGCCTTTTAATCTTCACAAATTCAAACAGAATTGGCATGATATTGAGAATATGCAATTTTTGATGAATGTGTTTTTCCAACTACAGTTGGATGCGCATGATGAGGAATATGAAAAAAGGGTAATTGAGTAACTTGCATTTACAAAGGAATAGACAATTGTAATGACCTTCCACAAGAAATAATAATAATAATTAACGTCTTTATTACTCACAAGATAATACATCTTACATCAGTATTAAAATACAATTGAAATGAGTAAAAGGCGAAGTTCAATTTAGATGGAGATGATGAATCACCACAAAATTGTTCTTCCACCAAATAAAAGAGAGTGGTTCAATAAATACTTTCAAACGACGACTGAATGATTACTAATTAAAAAATTAATCTATTTTTATGTATTAATATTAGTGTATCTATTTTTATGTGTCTATTTCTATGTACCAGTGGATACGTTTTGATTTCGAGAGCTCCAAAAAGCCTTTCTGATGAGTGCGTGAGCACAAAACAGCTGTCAAAGGATGGAACTCTCGGAATTAAAGCGAAATATACTCTATTTTCACTTATGTATTTTTATGTATTTATTTTTAACCAAAGTGACTGTATTTTCTCCATGTTGATTTATTTAAATTTTGTATCGACGTTGACTTTTGTATGTGTGTATTATTATTTTTTTTCCAATGTAGTTTTTTGATGTTGCTTCTATTTATTTATTTCTACATGTATGTACTTTTGTAAATGAATTGGTTTTCAACTAAATAAAGAGATATACAGGGTGTTTATAAGTACTTGTACAAACTTCAAAGGGTAAATCTTTGACTAATTTCAAGATAAAAGTTCTTATAAAGATGTCCGCACATGTTTCGTTTCGGACATACATGGTGTTGAAGTTGAAATTTTATTTTCAATTATTTTGAATAACTTTTGCAAGAATCATTTTTTTGCAACAAAATTTGGTAAACGGGGTTTTTTAATGTGATAAATCAAAATTTGGTATTAATATTTATGTAGCACTTAGAGGGCGCTGCGTACGCTAACATTATTTATTTCAATTTGCCCTACCTTTTTCGACACATATTTAAATGAAATTTATTTCTTAAAATTTTTCCTTTAAAGTTTGTATAAGTACTTAATAAACACCTTGTATATATAACGCATAATTAGTGATTAACAAGAAATCAACAATATATCACAAAACCCATTTATAAATACAATAAATATTCAAAATGTCCTCCATGTATTTCCGTACATTGAAAAAATGTGAATTCAAGCGAGTTTCGTACATTGTGGAGCATTTCTGGAGTGATACTCCAGCATCCTGCTTCCATTTTCTATTGATAAGGGTTGACTGGCACAGCACACAATTTCGAATTAACCAATAGAAAAAAATCGAGTGGGTTAAAATCAGGGGATCTAGCAGGCCACTCAAACGGACCTCTTCTTACTATCCCCTGCGTGCATTTGCATTTGGACGCACTGTATGACAACCAGTAGATTATTAGAAAAGCTTAAACTCACCTCGACAACATTTAATATTCTATTGGACAATTGCAACACACATGGTATTTTTTCCAGTTAAAATTCAAGACAGTCTCAATTTTTTTTCAATGGTATTCCTTCCACTATCAATCATTGAAGACTCCACCGTCGTGTACAACATTGACTTAGCACATCTAAGTCGATCTCCATCTGCAAAGACACAACCAGCGCATTCGAGTGGGCGCATAGCTCATACCACCTGCCGATAAAAGATTGCAGCTTTAGTAAAATCCCCTGTTCGATAGGATCTTACACGGAGCGTTCATTTCACACAGACCCGAGCTGTTTATCTTGCCAGGTATGCTTATTTAAGATATCACCCGAACGCACATTACTTATGGCTGCATTGTTCTTTTGACAGCTCGAGGAATATGCACGGATATTGGATATAATGATCCAATGGGCAGAACGTTTCCTCGTTCTGAGAAAGAGAAAGGCGGCAATTGTTTCGGAGAATGGAAAGTTTTGTTGCATGATTATCACTTGTGAGACTCAACAAAATCAATTTTGCATCCTACTTCGCCATGAAACATTTGGGAATTTTTTGATTTTCTCATACTTTCTTCATGTTGATATAACGTTGTCAATAAGGCAACTAGAGCTTTGCATTTTTTCTATTCCAATTTTTTTTTACTTCGACAAATTTCCAGAAATTCAAGACAAATATTAGCAGTCAAATTTTTTTCAAGTGTCTATTTAAATATTAATAAACTCCAAAATGCCAATTGTGTGTTCCCTATTTCGATAAATGACACTCCACAGCGAGACACCTGCCAACTGTACACGCGCTGAACGTTCCGTCGACGTGGCCATAGTTTTTTCCATAGGAAACAATGTTTGATTAGGTCGCAGATTTCGACAACTCTCAGTGGATATGGAAGTTTACAACCTCATAAGATAAACGGAACCTCAATATTCACGAATATCAATTGTATTAATTTATATTATAGCTGCAGCCGTCGAAAGGTAAGAAATAGCTCAAAGTCAAAGCGGAACACTATGAAGGGATCATTCTACAGTGGTCCAGTTGAATACTTGATTTTTCATCGCTACATCTGTTACATTCTGTACTGGTTGATTGGATCTCATTCATTTCTAAGTAGGCGTAGAAAGGACATTCGATGTATTTTTTCTTAATTTCGGGTTACAACTCATTGAAATTATTTAGCCCTCTGAAGAAAAGTGAAAAGTGAATTTTGTGATTTTTTTTGTTTTCACACGCGGAGAGAATAAATCATTGTAATTGTGATGTTCTGATATGAAATATATTTTTTCTTTCAGACCTGTTTTCATTTCGAAAATGAAAATCAGAGTTTGATATAGAATCATTTTATTAACAGGTAACCGCATCAATGAATTTGACATTTAGTTTGTGGGTGTTCGTTTAGAACCGGATAATATTATTCTCAATGCAATTTCTGTAAAAATTTCATTTCATTTTGTTGAAGTAAATATAATTTAGTAGAGCAATAGTGAGGTAGAATTAGAGTATTGTAAATAATAGTTTTTGTGCATTTGTTCAAATCTCTGGTCAATAATAACTCCTGAATATTTTAAAGTATCCACTACTTCAACAGAGCTTTTGTGGATTTTTATTTCACACCTGCTATGTTTGAAATTTTTATACACTTTGACATAAATTTGTTTTTGTTTGCATTGATTTTTAGATGGTTAGACCATATTTACTAGCGTCAAAGAATTTTTGTTTGAAAGGAATCAAGTGTATCGTCCTCAAATTAATGAATTGAGTATATTCCAACATCATTTACCATATCGTCAATGTATATTAGAATAATAAGGGACGAAGTGCACTACCCTGTGGAACACCTTGTTCGTTCATGATTTCATCCGACATGATAATTAACCAACCACGCATTTTTTACGTTTTTTTTGTTATTACCATTTGTAACCCCATCATTGGTATTATTTTCTTCAAAAAATATCACAAGAAAGATGAACTGGGTCAAAACTGTTTTATATAATGAGTAAGTATTAGGGAAGCTGAAAAATATTTTTCAACAACTTTTTATTGGTTCACGAACATATTGGAACTTTTAATGAGTAAATTGGACTAATGGCCGCATATAGATAAAGTGTCAGATGTTAATTTGGCAAAAGAGATAAGAAAGAAACATTTTAAGTTGCCTACACCGATGGACCAACCATTCGAGCTCTATAATCCGAAAAAAGTATGCATATGAAGCAATCAAGTATGCAATTATATGTGGCATTATTCTTAATGGGAATAATATGAGTACATGGCATGTCAGGTGCCGATATTACCAGTATAATTACGCCAGGCAGAACCAGTTTTAACTCTTCATTAGCGAATTTATCGAAGAACCATCGACAAGCCTGTGTGAGGTTTAATCAAAACACTTGCTGCCGAAACCATTTTTTTCGTCAATAACTGTCACATGAATAATTTCGAAAAAAAACGAAAAAACCCTTTTCTCAAATAAATGCGAATATTTTATAGAAAACACCTACTCCTTTGGCTTTTGCCACGACGCAAACTGAATTATATCCAATAGGTATAAGCGCAATGGAGTACTATCGCAAGTGCTTCTTGTAATCAAATATGGCAGAGCTCCAGCCACATTATTGAATCGTTATTGGCATTTTAGTTTGTATTGATAATATTCTAAAAGACTTTGATGATTCTAAAAGTGAAATCATTCTTTCCCTCGATGAATATAAATTTGCTGTTCGAATTATATCCTTCTTACTATATCCTTGATACTCAGATAGTCATTTCTCAATTTTGATTGCCTCTCTCTGAATCTGGATTCAATGTAGTGGTTGTTGATATCTGATGAATACTTTTATCTTGTATATTTTTATTAGACACATAATTCATTTTTTTTTGAAAATACTAACTAGATTTCGGGCAATGAAAAACCTATTAAACAATTTTATCTTTTGACGCTTCCGAAATGAATTATCTCCCAATTAATATTTTTAGAAAGACATTTATATTGGAATTCTCTAACACGGAGTGTCCACAAATATTTTTATGTTCGTTTTAACCTGGACCAAAATTTATAGCTAAACGGACATGTAGACGTTTTTATTCAGTCTTGTCCGATGAAAAAAATATCTTTCCGGCTTCATCCTTGTCTGGTTTAGAATGAAGCATATTGAGTGACATAGGCGTAACAAAATTTTGGCTATGGATTGATAACGCTATCTGGATATCATCTATTATCAACAGTCAGTTTTTTCAAGATCTAGTGTCTGTGGTTTCTGTAGTGTGTATCAACAAAGAACACTTGAATATTTATATCAAAACTACGACATCCTGATATGAAAAATCCTCAAATATTCGGAGAAAGGCCATAAGGGTTAACAATAATAATGAATGACCTTTATTTTTAGTGGCGAAGTTAAGCATAGCATTTCAATCAACCACATTACAAAAATAATAATTAGGAATGCTGTTTTTATTCCAGCGACTTCTTCGATACATTTGATATCTTGGCAGAAGCTTGTTGAATAAATAGCTAGATGTTTGTTTTCTGAATCTACTAAAGAATGAGCCAAGCAAAATGCCAATTCATTAAAAATATTAAAAAATATATTTTGAACCAGATGTCAACCTCATGCAGGAATTTTGAATCGTTCGTTTTCGGATTAATGTTGGAGCCATGAACAATATTGCAATAATTGAAAATGGATAAAATCAGTAAGGCACAAGGGAGAGTACTCAATCAGTTTTTTTTCTGGTGTTTTGGCATCGACTGCTATGGTCATTAGCCATGTGTAATGGGTAGGCCTTGTAACTAACTCCATACGCCACCTTAGGAGCAGCACTGTTAATTGGAACGCAACAGTGAAATCGTGCAGGACTCATCCCAGTCGAGCCACGAGATTTTAATAATTTAATAGGTCAAATTAAATAAAAAAATCCCTTCTGCAACTGGGGCTCGAACTCCGGACCTTTCGACTCAGAGTCGGACGCTCTAACCACTGCGCCACGCCCCGACATCAATCAGTTTATTAGAGACATAGTTTTATGCCAAAATAAAATCAAAGCACACGAAAGTTTTTCAAGTTTACACATGCTTGCTCTTGATTCCTGACATACTTCAGTGCTATAATTTTGAAGTTTATTATTTGTATGTACCTATTTCATGAAATAAGTAATACATATTCAGTGTCCTGATGGGTAAAGTGATTAAAAATGATTGGGAAAGTGATTAAAAAGAACTCGCATATTCTGTCTAAGAAATAATCTATAGGATTTTCTCTGTAGAAAAAGAATTGTTCCTGAAGGTAGAAATCTGTGAATCAGAAAAATGCAGATTGATGATATATTTGATGAAGAATATTGTTCGTGTTATCATACTTTTAGACTATACCAAAGTGTTCGATTTATTTATAACTATCCAATTTCATTAACGATTCTAGTTCACATCGGGCTTGCAGATTACTAGAATAATTTTTAAGCAACCGATTACAGACGGTGGTTTACAGAAATAATATATCAACATCATTAGTTGTCAACTCAGGGTTACCACAAGGCAACATTATATTCATCAGTATTCGATTCTGCTTCCTTCATTTCATTTACTAAAGCCCTCGTTTACTAAAGCCTCGTAGTTTGGATTTTGGACTAATAAGGATATATCATCAGCAGATTGCGTAATCTCAAAGTCATCATAAGTTTATGTCGTTCAAAGCTTCAACAGCATCTGATCTCTGATTCCGTACCAGAAAACTGATTTTATAAGCCTTTTAATCTGAAATTCTCCCCAAGGTTTCTGTTACTTGAGTATTATTGGTTCCTGTTGTGGATTTGGATTGAAAAACTTCTGATTATTATTAATATGTTAATAGGCATCCAATTGTCCCTTCTGAAATCTGAACCACGTTTGGAATTTTTCCTTGCTGAGTGACGTTGATAATAGCTGTTTTATCAGCAAAAAGGATGTAGTTTTGAAGTGTTATGAGAAAATAGGCAATTAGCATAAATGGTATGTAGAAGGGGATGAAGGACGGGGCCTTGAGGAACTCCACGTTGAATTTTTTGTAGATCCAACAAATCTTGTAAATTTTGTGCCACAAATTATTTACTACTTGACATATAGGATGAAAATATAGAAAAATTAACTAGTCTGATACCATAATTATCAAATACGAAGAATTATTCGTTCCATGCGAACAAACAAACGGTACGCCAATGATAATAGGTTGGTCAGATGGCTAGATCCCAGATTAAGACTGAAATAATTATAAATTTAAATAAAACTCTATAAAGGCAAGATCGGGTATCTCAGGCCTCCGAGGGCTAGAACTTACTATGATAAACGACTATATTATACCTCGAGAAGAGAACCGGATTTAGTAACTTCATCATTTAGCTGCAACGGGCTTTTTGTTCGATTTTCGACACTGGTCACGAAAAACACTGCTGGGTTGGTGTGGTGTGAATGGGCCTTCTGGCGTGTTGTGAATGTCCATCGGGATTAGAGGACTTCTTTGGGATTCCATCAGATATCAAGAATAACTTGTGAATAGAATCAAAATAATATTTTTTCTTTTTTGGCTTCTGTTCCACTCAACTCTCATATGAAAGGCATATAAGGCAAATAAATACTAAATGAAAATGTGTGAAAGTGAAAATTGTGTCTAGCATTTTTTTATAGGCTTCTTTATAGTTTCAGAATTGTCTACTTTTCACTTATAGAGTCGCATATAAGGTATGGCATACCCTTTTAGGGTTTCTGTAGTCAACACTTGCTGCATTCTGTGTTTATTCTACAAAAAAGGGCCATTTCAAATATGTGCAAGGCAAAAGCAGGCCTCTTTTTCTTCATCAAAGAATTCTAACTTTACTCTGCATCTTCATTATGGATCCATAAAGAACAATACCCGATGCCTGTAGGTACTCCAAGTGGCGAACGCACCGGGAAAAATAAAAACAACCTATGCAAAGAATAGGGTATTACACTACAATAAAAGATTATGTTTTATCTATAACAAATGATCTTGTCTGTAGATAGGATGTATGTAAAATCATTTCACGAACATATTTATTCATATCATATACCCTACAATCCACTTCAAAACTGTTCCAAATTGAGAGAGATCAAACGACACATTTTCGCGAGCTGACGTCACCAGATTAATCCTCTTTCGGTACTATTCAGTCGAATTTAATGAAAAGGTACACTTGGTTTTGACAACAGACAGGCAAATATGCAATATATGGAGATGTTGCCGTCAGGAGACTTTGACGTCACTTGTATTATCAGTCCAATGATATAACGGTAATATTTCGAGCGAATTTAGCTAGTATTTGAATTCTACTCCAACCGTTTTTTTTCTGGATCAATACTAATCGAATAAAAAATTGAAAAGTCCTTTTTTTACCCAGTTTGACTTGTAAATCTTTGAAAAAAAAATTACTAGTGTAATTCCCTATTCTCCTATATATGAGAGCAAGAAAATATACTATAATTTGCCAGAACATATAAATTCTATAAAAAAAATCAAAAATGTCAGAAGGAAAGTGAAAAGTCTTCTAATTATAAAAGCGTACTACGACCGACAGAAGTACTATGAGGAAACAATATAGGCCATTTGGAATCTGGTTTAAAATCAATAATAACTTTTTTTTATTATTGATTTCATTTTATTCTATTATCACTTCATTTTTAATTTAATTAATTGAATTTTTTTTGTCCTTTCTTACTTATTCTGATTAACTCTGAAACTGTAATAATTTGTTATTTTTAAATTCAACTTTCTGTTCATATTCAATAAGACTAGATAGATAGATATACATCTTCACTGCTTTGTTAATAAAAATAAATATTTTTTGAACATTAAAGTACAGTTTTGATTGGATTTGACTGAATTGAAGATATGAATTTTGAATGTATCGGAAAATACTTCGAAAACTCCACCAGAATAGAAATATTTCATTTTGGACCGAAACGTTCAACTTTTTAATAACCTACAAAAAAATTCATTCGAAATATTCTATAATCAATCTACTCAATCATGGAAATTTTCAAAATATAATCGGTGCATCAAATAAAACAGATCTCTGTGAATAATTCCTTGAACATCAAGACCTCACTTTCAAATAATTCGAAGCAATTTAACAAAATTCTACAACGCTATGAAGATTCGTAGGAAGTCCTTGGCATTTTTATGGGCATATTCTGAGATAGTATTGCCAGACATCGTTAACTATCTCGAAGACAATTATCAATACCAACTACTGTACGTTTTCTGAATACACAAATAATCACACAGCTGGTAAACCGGTAGCATTTGTAAAGTTTGGTGTTCTACATGGTTCTATGTGTAGGCCCTCGTAACAGAGGCGAGATGTGAGGAACAAATAGAAATTTGAGAGAATATCTCGAAAATCAATGGGAGGTACTATAAAATTGGCAAAAGAAACATCATGCGGATCATGAGGGTTCTTACAATCTAACCAGTACATTTGTCAACATAATAATGAATATTATAATAATAATAAATTTTGTTAACTACGTACAAGATCATTCATTTACAACGTTGCGGACGTTGGTCCCAGAATAGACCATTGTTTATCAGAATTAGATGGACCCACCAGTTGAAACACTACGATGAATCTCTGAATCTACCGTGGTCACAAGAAATCATGAAGTTCAGAATTGAATAAAAGGAAACCGTATCAAAAATTCAAGATAGGTATTGAACACGTTAGCTGGGTGAGAAGAAATTCCTCAAGGATTAATTTAGGGCTTGAGGATAATTTACTGTTGCAAATGAGTGATTCAAGAACGTTCTAGAAATCCATTAAACTTACAGAGCTCCTATTGTTTATGTTAATCGACTGGTTTTTTAAACATTATATCTCAATTCTCAAATTTTTTAGCACTCAGATATGAATCTTAATTATCTGGTAATTTTTGTGATAGTGTTGAGTTGTCAGTGAGTTGTCATTTCCCGCATTTTCAAGAATAGACGAAGAATATTTGAATGAAAATTGCCGATAATTTTCCTAACCTCAGACTTCGTTTGAACTGTGTTAATGACCTAATAGTCAAACCCAAAACAAATCAACAAAAAGGCAAAAATTTGTAAAACTATTTTCGACTATGAGAGAAGTTATCACTGGAAAAGTCTTCCATAATGATTTGATCATCCAGAAGTGAAACATTACGTGAAATGCAGTACTTAGTTGTAAGTTTTTTGTATAGTAACACAAGAAACTGTGAGTAATCATCCATCCCTAAGAGCCGAAAGCTCTACACTTTCTGAGTAAGTGATCACTTTGTCGGTTAGTGCAATCATCAGACGCATCTGATTCGAGTTCATACGGCCGGATAGAGGCATTTAAGGTAATTTAAGAACATCAATTACCTCGATTTTCAACCAGTTTTTCTGTTTTAACGACTCTACCGGCTTATTACTGGATAACTATCTCAAATATCTTCCTCCTAATTGAACCCAAACTTGTTCCTCGACACTAATTGACCCAAACTTTTTTCACCTGCGCAGGTATTTTGAATAACATTATACAGCATTTTATTTTGTTGTCGAATTTCGGACATTCTTTCACAGAATCTGTTTTCTGAAAAAAATTCAGGTATAAAAGCTTCCTGTGTCCGAAGAAACCGCCCGCTTGAGAATCGGGTACAAGGTTGAATGGACGAATGGTTTCCGTAGATACACTATACGGAGACATACAGGGTGAATAGCAGAGTTGGCTATTCAGGTGAGGTAATGAAGCGAAATGGTCGGTGTATTGAAATATTCGAATGATGTTAAGACTGTTAAGACTGTTCCCACAAGGATAAACACGGGTGCGTGTATTCATTCTTTACAGGTAGAGATAAAAACACGGAAACTCATGGATTATACCGAAGGTAGAACTGAAAATCCTAAAATTTCCATCGTTTGAGCTAATAACTGTGAGTTTATTGAAGAGCTCAGATTTGAAGCCCGTTGAAATTTCCACCAAGACTTTCATAGGAGTATGCTCCATGTAAGTAGAGGATTAAATAATGTAACCATACAGAAGAAATTTCTGGCAGAATTTTGTTGCAGGTTCTAGAGAGTTTTATCTATTTGGTGTCATATTAAATTTATAACATCTCACATACTCAATAAAAAAAAAACAAAATCAACATATCTCGTTGCTTAAATTCTGTTATGATGTTTTAATTACGTTTCCGATCCTTTATCATCAATTATTTGTTTAAGAAAGTTTTACTAATCAGTTAAAGATGCAACCCGAAATTATGATTTCATTCAATTCAATCCCATTTCACTTGTATTTTTTTAAATGTGATAAATCATTGAATTTAGAATACATTTTTTTTCAAAAATTGTACTTATTTATCGGAAAGGGACGTGGGTATTTAAAAAAATGAATTGATGCTGATTGATCGATAAAAAATATAACCATAATAATAATTGAATTGAAAAACATTTTTTACACCACGTTTTTGAAACGGAATTTCTCCTCTCCCCAAACAAATTTACAACCCCATCCATATTTCTAACCCAATACAGATTGTTCTGAAAATTTGTGATTATGAATTTTTAATAGCTATGAAAATACTTCTAAGTATACGATTAAAAACGAAATACGTGAGGTGCATGCAATAAAAGAAAGAAAGGAGTGCAGGGAGTAGTAAATTCACACAACAGCTCAAATCATTTAGAGTACAATAAAATTTTAGTGACCGTTGTTGCATCAATTAAATAAAAAATTTCTTTCATTGAATGTAGCCGTAACTTTGTAGTAAGAGATTATCTCGGAAAATGTTGTCATACCACTTACATAAAATGGTTTGTTTTCCTTGTTAAAAGGATACTACATTTCAAAATGTGAGTGTGTTTCAACTATGTACAATTTTTTATTTAGATACTATTTTGTATCGTCAGAGTCCTGAAGATGAATCATGTCAAAACGTCGACCAACTAAAATAAAGTGGTTTTCTTAGAGTGGCCTAATTCCTAATAAACTGTACACATTATTATTATGTTCTCTTAATCAACATATTAAGTATGCAATGATATCTCATTGTCATCCAATCATGAGCTATGTTTGAATTTGGCTTGAGAACAATTTCAAAATTTGTACCGAATAGACAGACATTACTATTATCATTATTAACATATTATACAATGATATTATTATTATTTTAATAATTGAATTATTATAACAATAATAATAATAATATAATACTTATTCACCAAAAAAGGTAATATTTTATAATAATAAATTACAACAACAATTACTTTACTATATATGAATATAAAATGCACGTAATGAAGAATATTGAAGTGGCGAATGAATGAAATTTTGTCCTAAAAAGTAAACTTGAGCAAGGGCAAGAGCAATTATGCAATAATATTCCATCCAGTCCTGAGCCATGTTCAATATTTCTCTAGTTCATACTCATTCAATATACATTATTATTATTAAATTATTTCAACAAATTATGCAATACAATAAGTAATTGTACCATGATGTATGCAATAACGTTTTCCTATTGTCCAGTTCTAAGCTATGTTCACAAGTCTCTGTCTCATCTGATAAACATTACTATTATTACTAAATCATCCCAACAAATAATATTGCATTGTTATCCAGTTCGGAGCCATGCTGAAAATTCAGTCATCGGATGAACATTATTATTATTATTATTAATTAGTAATTGTGACATGTTATGCAATATTTCCCTGTCATCTAGTTCTAAGCCAGGTTCACAAGCTTCTATTTCATTTGATAAACAATATTATTACTATTAAATTATTTCAACAAATTATGCAATAATATTACATTCTCATCCAGTTCTGAGCTTTGCTCAAAACTTCAAGTCTCTAGCTCATCAGATAAATATATTATTTTTGAATTATTTCAACATTCCATGCAATAATATTGCATGTCATCCACTTCTGACCTGTGTTCAAAATTTTAAGTCTTTAGCTCATCGGGAAGTTTAAAATCGAGTGGGTTAGGTGAATCCAACAGTCTCTTATAAAAATGTATGCCTGATATATGAATGAATGAATTACTGATCTGTTAGCTTTTTTCAGGAGAAGAATTCGCCAAAAATTCGAAATCGTGCGATTTCACCATAATATGGGTACCTACCTACATATAGGTAGGTGTATGAATGATGATTATAAAATAAATATGAAATGTTATGCCAAGTTGAAAAAAATTCAGCTACATTCGGAATCTTAACTTCTCACACTTAACACGATATTCTGAATCTTTCGTATGAGATTGTGAGTGAAAGCTTTTGTAAAAAACTTTGGTTAGAAAGCGATTTCCACAATTTTCCTTTTTGCTTATAACCCGTCAAACTTGAAGAATGGCTATTGATTTGAGAAGAATACAGTTGGCATACACCTGATAAACACGTATCATACTCAAACAGAAGGTTCGTAGTTAAGTCCAAAGACCCTTTTGAAATTACCCTAAACCCAGACGACTATAATTTTTCCACCAAACGAATGTAAATGAAATGAAAAAACTGAAATAATTTTGATTGTATAAGAAATAATATAAAAAGCTATAGACAATCACTTTAATGTCTGTCTTTTTTTTGTTGATTCCTGAATTGAAACAAATTTAAACTATCCATTACATAATATGTATTATGCCACTAAACATAATAACAAATATAAGATGCAGAAAAACTCAAAAATCATCTCCACAATAAAAAAATTGTGGAGATGATTTTAAGTATTTCTGCATCGTAATCCATACCAATACACTTTGAGATATAATGGACTACCACAGGATAATAACAAATACTATATTATTATCATTACAAATACAAACGACGTGACAAATAGATCAATCGATATGACACCAAATTTTTAGATGGGTTTCCATAATATTTACCTTTTTTGATCTACAATAACTGTATAAGTAATTGTAGGTATAGCAGAAAATAATTATTAGTTCGTCATTCTTGTTTAGAATTCTTGTTTTTTACCCCGTAGACTTCCAGGATACTATTTGAGCCAGTAAAAGTGAGATTCATCCCTCTTTAGAAAGTACACATCGAAATCCACTCACCTTCCAAAAATCGAGCTCCTGTTCTCATCGACTATTAAAGTCTCTTTCACGAATTCAACTTCGCTACAAATTGAACTATAATAACTTCTTGAATAACTCTCTGACTAGAAGACGAGATCCTTTCGAAATATCACAGAAATTGCACTAAAATGACACTATACTAAAAAATCACAGCTAAAAATTAATATTTACAATGTTTGAACACCACCAGGAATACCTTTGATCACTTATTGTTGATTGCTATTGTTATTCTCGACTACATTACTGTTTGTAAGTATTTACACCAGCTCTAGTTGTTGCACAGACGTGTCACTTTTCGGGTCAGAAACTACTAGTTTGACGTAATATCGACGTGATATTGACGTTAGGCATTTTTTCGCGACACTTCACACCCAACCGATTCTTTTTGTTGATGTTTCCTGGTTCAAAACAAATCCAAACCATCCATTACATAATGTAATATGCCACTAAATATAACAACAAATACTATTTTATTATCATTACGTATACAAACGACGTGAAAAATAGACTAATCGAAATGATACAGGACTAAGATTTTGGATGGGTTTCAGAGACTTTTGCCTTTTTTGATTTACATTTCTATAATAATTGATTGTATGGTAAAAATAATTGTTGGTCTATCATTCTTATGTGACATTACTTATTTATTATCTTGTGTAGACCGTACAGACCAGGATATTATTCAAGTTCTCTCAACAATACTGGGATCATACGTCTTCAGTTCGTACACATCGAAATCCAATTGACTCACCTTACAAAAATCGAGCTCCTGTTCACATCGACTATTAAAGTCTCTTCCACTATTTTCACTTCGGTACAGATTGAACTAAATAACTTCTTGTATTGACTAGAAGACGAGATTCTATCAATATATCACAGAAATTGCACTGAAATGGCACTATATTAAAAAATCACAGCCAAAAAATTATTATTTACAATGTTTGAACAACACCAGGTATAGTATATCACTTATTGTTGATTGCGCTTGTATTTCTGGACTACATTACTGTTTGTAAGTACTTATACCAGCTCTAGTCATTGCAAAGACTTGGTCACTAGATAATATGCCATAGATTGTCACTTTTCGGGTCAGAAACTACTAGTTTGACGTAATATCGACGTGATATCGACGTTAGGCATTTTTTCGCGACACTTCACACCCAACCGATCTGCGACCACAAAACGCCCCCCAGCTTGCGAGTCGTCGCTCGACGCCCGTCACGTGCACAGAGGTAAACGTCTCCGGCGCAGAGGTAAACACAACAAAGTTCGCCGTCACCATAGCAACAAAGAGATAGAAATCGGCCGTCGAGTGAGATGTCGAGAGAGGCCTGCGCTGCACCGAACTGAAGTTGGTGGTTGTTGGCGAAGAGAGTGCAGTGGTGAGACGAGCTTGCGCTCGCCCGACCACCCATACCGCTAGACCAATCTGAGGCCAGAATGTCTTATTCCCGAACCGACAATATAATAAAACACAATCACGACGACGAAATGAGACCGCGAGGATGATTGAGCCGTGGATATTGCGAACTGCTAGGGGCAGTCAAAGATGGCCGTGAAGGAAGAGCGCGGCGGTACGTGCGCTCGATGACAGAACTAATGATCTCGACTCGCAATTTAAGGCCGGTACGTTATTAGGCGCTCTTTACAGGATGGACATAACCTAAAAGATGTTTATTTTCCATGTAGAGTGGACGGTTTTTCGGGTAAAGGTGGATTCATGCAAGCGTAAATCTGAACTTAAATGAATTTAAAATCAAAACTACCGATCTGAAAATATATATAAAAGGCAGTCGATAATAAAAAACCGTGTATTGGAGTATTCCTGGACTTGACAAAGGCTTTTGATACAGTCAACCACCAGATACTACTAGAAACTCTCGAAAGCATACTGCCGTCCTAAGCCGAAAGGGCGTATCTCAAGAATGACCAGAGATATTGAGGCAGTCACTTACGCCTATTAATTTCAGAATTTTAGGTGTATTTTGGATATACGTCTTCTTTTACTCATGTTTTGAATGAGGTACAGCACAATTACTCTTCAAATCGTACCTAAGAACAGAACTCAACAAGTCAAAATGCAAGACTCACACAGCAGCAAAAAATAGTAGAATGTGGGGTACCACAAGGAACGGTGTTGGGGCCAGTACTGTTCACGATATCATAAATAACTTATTCATGGTGGAGTCTGAAGGGAATATTATAAACTTTGCTGATGACACGGTCATCTTATACGAGCAAAAAAGAAAGTAGAATCTGATCTCCCTCTCATCAAAAGATGATTGGACACTAAATTATTATCAATTAATTTATAGAAAACATTCTACGTGCCTTTCTGTTGCTAAATAGTTCGCAACTTCCAAATTACAATGAAATTAGTGTCCAAGATAATTTACAAATAAACTGTAGGTACTAACTCTATGAATAAAAATAGACCGTCACCCGAAATGGGACCAGCAAATTAACTTTCTCTTCAATAAACTAAGATGCGTGGTATATAAGATAAAACAAGTCTCAGGAATACTCGAAGAACATCAATTGCAAACGTTATCCTATACACTTTTCGAACCCTATTTGAAATAAGGAATCATCGGATGGGGAGCTGGAATGAATGTACACCTCAAAAAATAGAAATCATACAGAAACGAATAATAGAAATAATATATAAAAAAACGCCACGTTATTCTACAGAACTTCTATATCAAGAAACAAAATTGATGGACATAAAACAACTATACTTTTTGAGCCTGGCAACACATCAGTTCGTGAATAAAAAAAAAAAAAAATTGTTTTTTCCGTTAACCAGCTGTCATCCCCTTACGAACGGCAGCCCTCAGAAGTCGAAACTTGTGCGAGCTAAGGATTAACGAGGTCTTACCTTTTTACGTGCGATTCCTAGCACTTTCTCGGGCCATCAGAAAAAGTTCTGCAGTCGCTAGGGTTTGAACCTTTGACTGGCAGCCAAAAGTGATTGAAACAATGTCGCTTTAACCACTCGGCTACCTGGCCCCGAACAAGAATTGATTAGAAAAAATCATCAACAAAATACCAGAGGCCACAACCTTTACCAAATTCCGTTTGTTCAGAAATCAATAAGCCAGAGGACAAAGGTTTTTAATGCCTTACCAGAAAATCTGAGAGACGAAAAGCAACTGAGAAAATTCAAAACTCAAATAAAAAAATACATCCTCGAAAACCTTAGACAAAAAATTCATGAAATAATAGAAACATAAAATTCTTAATTTGAGACGACGAGCTCGGTTATGTATTCAAGAGGAAGGCCATCATTTCGAACACTTGTTGTAATACTTTTTGTGCATTTTTTACAAGCTCATGATTTCATTCCTGTTTTTTAAAACGCACCGGATATAATTCAAAATAAATTTGTGTTGTTTTCGTACTATTCCTATCAAATTTATAATAAAGTTTCAAAATATCTCGTTTTTATTCATTTGAGAATGAGGACATTTCGACTGAAGTATTTGTGCAAACTTATGATGTTTAATGAGTTCTGACAACTAGTGTTTATTAAACAAAATTTTTCGATGGAGTCATGACCATCTCAGATGAAGTTATTTTTTTTTTCAATATCTGTGGTTTCAGAAGTGCAAATCATAACAAATTATATATCAATGAAATCAGAATGAGAATCACTATTTTTCTGTATAAAAAAGCAATATGGTGCCCATAACAGAAAAAACGTTGATGATGAATGCCAGAAGACGAAACGTCGGATAGTAAATCTGAACATGCAAACGTGTAGCTGAAAAAAAGTATCAATGAAAATGTACTTTTGGTTTTGAGCTATGTTGTCAAATAACGATAGAAAAAAATAAAAACGAAAATTCCGATTTTCAGTTTTTTCCCGATATTTCCGGAAATAATCGGAATTTTCCAAGTTTCAAAACAGTATTTTGTTAAGCACCAGAATACGCAACTTTGCCCCAATTTAAGGTTTCCTCAAACCGACGCGGGAACGCGGGAGCGGGAGCGGGAACGAGATGAATCCGATACTAAAATCCATAGTGGGACATACCGGTGTCATTATTCGTATTCCAAATTGTATACAAGTAACGAAATATATATGGTTTGCTACGTGTACTGCTTTTCTAGCAATTCGCACGGTTCCAAAGTTCCGTTCCCGCTCCCGCGATCCCGCGTCGGTTTGACGGAACCTTTAAGCTTCGACGTATCTCCTGTAGAAGACAGAAATCTTTGGGAGATCGTTTGCTAACGAACAGTCGTTACCGACCGATGATGAACCCTTTACTCCCATAAACACCTAACTATGTAGGCTTATTATGGCAAGAACCTGTCAGAAAACAACTACTCCCCTGGCTGAGACCACGACGGGTATTGAATTAAATCTAACAGCTACTTGTGCAACGTTCCTCAAAACATCAGAGGACGCAATTGTTTATGGGAGTAAAGGGTTCATCATCGGTCGGTAACGACTGTTCGTTAGCAAACGATCTCCCAAAGATTTCTGTCTTCTTCGATTAAATCTCTCAACCCGGAGATTCGGAGTGTCTTCCTCTGCTCGCTAGGTGGAGTGGCCTAGAAACTGCTTTCATCTCGTGAACCAGAATTGACTAATCAGCGGAGTGTGTATTGGTTTGGACGGGGAACAGCAGTGCTGTCTGTGTTGACCTGCCCTTGCACTGATGAGAGGCAACAACCTCGAAACTAGTCTGCAGGTGGTCACCCCGTCCAAATCAAAACATAATTCTGCTGGTTGGTCATAGAGGGCACTTGCAATTGCGTCCTCTGATGTTTTGAGGAACGTTGCACAAGTAGCTGTTAGATTTAATTCAATACCCGTCGTGGTCTTAGCCAGGGGAGTAGTTGTTTTCTGACAGGTTCTTGCCATAATAAGCCTACATAGTTAGGTGTTTACGGGAGTAAAGGGTTCATCATCGGTCGGTAACGACTGTTCGTTAGCAAACGATCTCCCAAAGATTTCTGTCTTCTTCGATTAAATCTCTCAACCCGGAGATTCGGAGTGTCTTCCTCTGCTCGCTAGGTGGAGTGGCCTAGAAACTGCTTTCATCTCGTGAACCAGAATTGACTAATCAGCGGAGTGTGTATTGGTTTGGACGGGGAACAGCAGTGCTGTCTGTGTTGACCTGCCCTTGCACTGATGAGAGGCAACAACCTCGAAACTAGTCTGCAGGTGGTCACCCCGTCCAAATCAAAACATAATTCTGCTGGTTGGTCATAGAGGGCACTTGCAATTGCGTCCTCTGATGTTTTGAGGAACGTTGCACAAGTAGCTGTTAGATTTAATTCAATACCCGTCGTGGTCTTAGCCAGGGGAGTAGTTGTTTTCTGACAGGTTCTTGCCATAATAAGCCTACATAGTTAGGTGTTTATGGGAGTAAAGGGTTCATCATCGGTCGGTAACGACTGTTCGTTAGTATCTCCTGTAGTTTAGGAGATCCCAATGGTGGAGGTCGAATTTTAATTGCCCTGTATTTTGTTTAGCAGATTGAAAATTGCATCATTCGTACTTTCACTTGACTCTAGATTTTTATATCAATACAATATGTTAATAATTGTGTTACTCATTTTGTACATTTCAAACAAATAAATAGCGATTATGATTATCCCAGAGGAAATTTTTCTCTGCCCACCTTGTACGCTATTATAGCATCCAGCGTGGTGGAGTTGGCGCGGGGGAGGATGGGCAACACTTCGTTTCACAGCAACAATGCCCTACCGCCAACAATAACTCTATCATCCTAAATGACTTTATGACTATATCGATTTTGCTCGTCGGTTCTCGAGAGCCGTAATTACTGCGTTTCTTATATCCACACATAAAAGAGGATGATTGCTGTACCTGCGACGAAGGCATGGGACGGACGGAACGGCTTGGTGATTTTTTGCGATAATTTGGCCGCAGATTGGATCGCTTTTTTGTGGACGGCCGCGGCCGGTCGGAAAGGTATGGTTTGAATCTTCGGTTAGTGAAAGAGGGTTATTCTGGAGTGGAAAATGTCATTATCTTGAACTTCCAGAAGTTCACTAAGAACTTGTGACAGACATTGGGGCTATTAGAGGCCATAAGAGGCAAGGTAGCCAAGTGGTTAAAGATCCGCTGTTTCAAAGGTCGAAGGTTCAAACCCTAGCGACTGCAGAAATGTTACTGATAGCCCGAGAAAGTGCTAGGAATCGCACGTAGAAAGGTAAGACCTCGTTAATCCTTGGTTTGCACAAGTTTCGACTTCTGAGGGCTGCCATTCGTAAAGGGGCGACAGCTGGTTAAAGGAAGAAACAATTTCAACAATTTTTTTTATTGCTCAATGCGAAAATAGCGCGCTTGAATATTCTTGGAAACCAAAACATATATGTCATTTATTTTTGTCGATGAAGCAAGTTATCCATATCTAAGATAAATTATAGTTTTGAAAAAACTAAAGAAACACGCTTTTATAATGATATGTACTGAACAGAATAAATAAACTTTAAAAATTGACTTATATGTTAAAAAAGCGCGTGGTACCAACTTGGTATCAGTTATCTTTATTTTTCATTGTTGTAGATGTTAGTAAATGATTTGATTTTGAAAAAAATTTCAAAAATAATTTTTTACTATTTAGTTCATATTAGTTGTATCTATAGTTCCTTCAAAACCATAACTTATTTTTCAATTTTTATTTCATCGGGCCTTGATATGTGTGAGAAATTTTAGATTATTCGAACAACTGGAAAGTTGGAGAAAATTAAATTTAAAGATTAACATTATTATTATAACACTGTTATTTTGAAATTCTTGTATTGTCGTCAGTCCTTGATATGTGTGCTCATTTTAGATTATGCGGAGGATAGGATGTGGGTGTAAATTGAATTTGAAAATTCTCATTATTATTATTATTGTTACATGGATATTATGAAATTCTTTTACTGTCGTCGGTTCTTGACATGTGTGCCGAATTTTATTGAAAGTACAAATTCACATCATTATTATTACATTCTATTTATCAAATTTTTGGATGTCATCGGTCCTTGATATGTTTGTCAAATTTCAGATTTTTCATACGATTGCATGTTAAAATTGAATTTACAAATTCACATCATTATTATTATTATCTGTACATTCTCATTATGGAATTCTGTTATCGGTCCTGGATATGCGTGCCAAATTTTAGATTTTCCGTCCGATCGAAAGTAGTTGAAAATTGAATTAACAATTTCACGTCATTATTATTATTACATTCTTATTATGAAATTATTGTACTGTCATCGGTCTTCGAAATGCTTTCCCTCCCCCCGTCTTCTTCAACATCAAAGTCGTTTCGATAAGTTGTTCACAACAGAACTTGTATCATTATGGTATCAATCTATGGCATCTTCTTTGATTTTTCGTGTACCTTCGACAGTTTGCAAATACATTACATTAAAAAAAAACTTCATTAGTTGAAAAATTAAATAATATAGGTACTAAAGAAACAACACTGGATCTGATCGAACAGGATACAACGGGTAAAAGTCAAAACTCAGTCGAAAAATTGAATATAGTGTTCCCCAAGGAACGGTCCTAGGACCCAATGTTATTAAAAAAGGCTTCTCCGAATATCCGGGCAAAAATTCTCAAATGTTTCAAGGAAACGTCCAAAAAAAAGCTCAAACCACACGAAAATGTATAAAAAATTATTGTCTAGGACAGGTTAGTACTCTCTTACACTCAGTTGTAGTTGTGTTTTAGGTTTTTAGGTTTCTACTCTTATTCCAAATCGTATATTTGTATGCTGTTGAAATGAGAATGTTCTTTGACACAGAGTAAATCTACACTTTCTATTGCCTTGATGATTTCTAGAGATCGAGTTTTATCCTTCAGATGTATGCATATAATTTTAAAATGGTCAAAAAAACTGAATTAAAATTAATATGATCTTTTTAAAAGTTAGAATCAGTTCATCGAGCGGGTTCAGAAAGTGGAGATCTGACCTTGTGCCCTTGTGGTAATAGGGATACAATTAGGGATAATTCAATTAAATTTATAAGCCCTGCCTTGCAGTTATGAAAAATATTGTACAGTGAAGAAAAAAGGAACCTAAAACATTTTTTTGTTTTTTTCCACTTTTAAACTTGACGTCATAAGTCATTATCTATTTTTATATTTCAAACTTAAACCCGTAACCTGTTATATTTGGACAATCACGTGTCACTTAAGTTGATATTTTTGTAGGAGTCACACTGTGAGTTTTGTCACCTACTCAGCAATCATTATTTTAATGTCATGGTTATCAACACTTTCAACATCAAAATTTCAACATGATTTGAGATGGCAGACTCAACTCTCACAGAAAGCAATAAAATCTGATTACTTTGATCTTGACTGTGTTTCAACACACAGTCATGTTTGAGAGGCATTTTTGATTTCTAAGTTCTTTATTTTTAACATTCCACAAGTTTTGCTATGAGAATTCTCCATTTTGTAGTTTTGAATGTGTATCTTTGTTTCATTTCAATAAGTTATGTTCGAAACAAACAATCTACTTTACAAGCATAATTACAGATCAAGCAAGCTTTGACTTTTTCAACTCCACAATAAGTAGTTTTTTGAATTGTTGATGACCGTACATGGACAAAATTAGCGAACCTCAAACTGCGCCGGTATAAAATTCATCATGCGCACAAAAAAGAATTTATTTAATTTCTCTTGTCGGAAATTAACTTGTAAATAAAGCCGTTGCGGCTTTCATCTCTCGTTTTGGCAAGGGGTTATTAAATGCGACACACATTTTAAAAATTATCCGCTTGAAAAACTTTCACAAATTGCTTACAAGTTTTATAAACAACGTTTTTGTTTTATTCTCATTCGCAAATGTGCATGTAATGTAATTCAAAAAAATTGAGGTTGGGATTTCACCAATCAGGATTGCAAACGACTTCTGTCGTCAAATGACCACAATATATATTCGTTATGTACGCAGAATGTGAGAAGTAATGTAATATAATAATAATAATAATATATAGGGGGTCACATAAGTACGTTGAAATATTTAAATGGTATATTCCTGAGACAATTTTAAGAAAAAAAGTTTAGATAAACTTGTGTCCGGAAATGCTTCGTTTCGGAGATACAGTGTTGAAATTGATATTTTTTTCGTTTTTTTAAATGATCTCTCAAAATATAAGTTTTTCGGCAACCATCCGGGAGGTGTTCACTTCCCGGACACTTTTTCTTTGGTAAAGTAGCACTTCCCAGACTAGTCCAGAAAGTGCTCGAATTTTAATATAAATATTAATATAAATAAGAATTAGAATGTTTCTGTTGGTACCTATCTTCTGTTCGAATTTCGATATACAGGCCGTTTCTTTTATCATGTGGTAACATTGCTATATTCTAAACCGTAACAGATACGAAGACGATTGAATGGGAGAAAAGGTAACTATTGTGGAGAACAGTACAATGGTCAAAGAAAATTTACAGGGAGTCTCGCCCTTCCCGAGTTATACAGGGAAAACCAAAAATGCTGTTATTTGTTTTTAACGAATAGAACTGTTATTTCTGAAAATATAAAAAAAATTATAAGGAAAGTTTTAATGTATTTAAAATGTACTATAAAAATGTAACAATGAATCTTTGATTAAACGTTTCGTGTCAATACGGCCACCATCAACATTTTTTTTTTTTAAATACGGACCTGTCTATTTTAGTACAAATATTGATAAAGCGATAAACTCGCAATTCAGTGGTATATCACACTGGATATTTTTATAACGTTTCATTTAAAATAACTATCATCCTCAGTGACAACAATTTTTAATTACGGTCCTGTCGTTAGTTCTTTTGTAAATTATTTTGATTTCTTCAAAACCTATTCAACTATTGGCATACTTCAGACTTCACCCAATAATTTCGATAAGAAGATACCCCAACACAACGAACATTCGTATTTTTCCTTCTTGGGCATTTTTGTATTACAGAAATCCTTGTTTCAAGGCTGATTTCTTCTGAATCAATTATCATACTGAATATTTCTATAATTCTCAATCCTGGAAGTAACGAAAATATTAGTTTTTGGTCAAAATACGACTATTGTGTGATATGGTACAATAAAATAGCATCTCACTTCACTTACCATTTTTAAACAAGTAGGCTTTGCTTGGTTTCTATGGCAGGACAAATAAATGAGTTGTTGATACGTGGCAGAAAATATGTATGGTGAGCTATACCCAAATCGTCGTATTCCAAACATTCAAATGTTTAGACGATTAGAAAGAAATTTGAGAGACTGTGGTGCATTTGATAGAAATAAAACTAGAAAATGTGTTGTTACTGGAAGTATGCGGAACCAAATAAATGTTTTAGGTAAGCAAATATTACTTCATAAAGATTAACAAAGTGACGAAAATATTTTTTTTTTCAATTTAGGATTGGTCAGTTACAAAAATATTTCTGATCAAGATTGTTCTTTACGAGAAATTGCCCACGAACTAGGGATTTCTGTAAAATCTACCAGAAATATTTTGAAAAAGAACAAATACAAATGCTACAGGATACGCAAAGTTCATCACCTCAATGAAAGGGATTACGGAAGGAGAGTACGATTTGCGATGTGGTTGAGACGTAGAAATAGGGAAGTTGGAAATATTTGTAATAAAATAATATGGACGGACTAATCAAAATTCACCAACAATGGTTGGTTTAACAGAAACATCTATTATAGGTGGAATAATACAAATGAACATTTACATAGAGAAACCAATTTCCAGGAAAGGTTCGGAATAAATGTTTGGTTGGGAATTTTGGGAACAAAGATACTAGGTCCACTCTTTTACGACGAGCATTTGAATGGTGGAATGTATTTACATTTTTTATCCAATGAGTTTGATGGCTACTTAGATGAATTGCCACTGAACATCCGCCGTGAAATACAATATTTTCAACAAGACGGTGCCCCTCCCCATAATGCAGCAATAGTAAGGGAACATTTAGATGCAATAGTCCCAAGAAAATGGATTGGAAACAATGGATCAATTGCCTGGCCAGCTCGATATTCAGACCTGACTCCTTTAGATTTTTTTTTCTGGGGATACATAAAGGATAAAGTTTTTTGGACAACTAGTACAGATATCGACCATCTCAAACAAAAAATAAGAGATGCATGTAATAGCATTACACCCATCATGCTAGAAAATTGCCATAGAAATTGTATGGATAGACAACTTATGTGCATTCAACAAAGAGGTCGGCAATTCGAGCATTTAATGTAGGCTATCATGAAGAATTCATTTTCTGTATTGGTTTTATTTTCACTCAAAAATTCAATATGAAATAAATTGTTTTCTGTTTGCTTGATTTCTTCTACTCTTAAGTAAGTTTATTTCCGAGGTGAATTGCTATCGTTCGTCTCTGAAACTACAGATATCTTTTATTATAGTGTAAACATAATTTTGATAGATACATTTATTCAAAGCGTCACTGATAATTTTTATATCGGAGAGTTAGGTTTTGTGGAATCCATAAACGACCTAACGACAGGACCGTAATTAAAAATTGTTGTCACTGATGATGTTAGTTATTTTAAATGAAACGTTATAAAAATATCAAGTGTGATGTACCACTGAATTGTGATTTTATCGCTTTATCAATATTTGTACTAAAACAGACAGGTCCGTATTTGAAAAGAAATGTTGACGGTGGCCGTGTTGACACGAAACGTTTAATCAAAGATTCATTGTTACATTTTTATAGTACATTCAAAATACATTAAAACTTTCCTTTTCCATTTTTTTATATTTTCAGAAATAACAATTCTATTCGTAAAAAACAAATAACAGCATTTTTAGTTTTCCCTGTATAACTCGGGAAGGGCTAGACTCCCTGTAAATTTTCTTTGACCATTGTACTGTTCTCCACAATAGTTACCTTTTCTCCCATTTAATCGTCTTCGTATCTGTTACGGTTTAGGATATAGCAATGTTACCACATGATAAAAGAAACGGCCTGTATAATAGAAATAAGAACTAAAATGTTCGAAAAATTCAAATTTGGATTCACAGCCAGAGTAGTTTACTCTTGATCAAAATTCAGTTTTTTGCTTCCCCCTGTACACCGTTTGGAAATTTAGAATTTTGATAACTCGAATGCAAGCACTCCGTAATGCACCAATTTTTATGAAGAATAAAATTTTCTGACAAATCGATAATAAAAAAGTTTCCATATGGTGCAAATTTTTGATACTCACTGAATATAGTCATGACCACCTTTTGATAGGCAACCCATTTTAGGCGTAATCGTCTATTTATATAACTTCAGAAAAAATATGATTCACCGGTTAACAGATGGGTGAAGGTCGACCTCTCTTCGTCTCTTAGACTAAATGCGTCTCATTGATTTGTTATTCTACATGGTTGCAGAAAAAATAGTGTACGCAACAAGTCTGAAAACTGGACTTGTTACGTAAATTGCTATTTCAGCACGAAATTTGGTACCCGAGGTTTGTTTTGAGGTGGGAAATCATGATTTCGAATTAATTTCTATGTAACGCCTAGAGGGCGCTGCGTACGCTGTCATTATTTTTTCAAAATTGCCCTAACTTTTCTGACAGTACTCTTTTGGCACTTTTCATGAAAAAACCTTTTTCCCACATCTTCTTAAGTAAAAAAGCTACACCTTCTCAATAACGCTGAAGGTGATCGTTTTCGAGATATTCACAATTTTCTATATCGATGCACGACACTTAGCTCCTAGGGCGCTAAGTGAAGTTGCTAAGAATCTTACAAAAAACTATGTATGTAGTAGATTCGTCAAAATAAACAAAAATTTTCCCATAAAATGTTTATCGGAAAATTGTTCATTTTCAAGATACAAATTGTTGAAATATTCCAAAAAATGGTTGGTTTTCATCATAAGATTTTTGCAACTGCTGTTAAAATTCTATTTTGATAAACAAAAGTATATAGCCTACTTAATTCAATTAACTTGTGCATATTTATACATCTCTCGAAAGCATTTGACACGATGAGTCACCGTCTTCTCAATATATATATATATATATATATATATATATATATATATATATATATATATATATATATATATATATATATATATATATATATATATATATATATAAACGACCTTTTCTCACTGGGAAAAGATGATAATATAATAGGGTTTGCCGATGACACGGCAATATTTTATAGGGCAGATACTTGGGATGAATTAAAAGACACTGCAGAAACTAACTTTTTGCACATAAAACAATGGCTCGATTATAAATTGCTGACTATGAACACTGAAAAAACCACGTATTTGCACTTTTCTTGTAACTGCTCCTCCGCTCCAACCTACAACCAACTGACCATTAAATCCCATTTGAATACTTTTGTAATCCGCCCTGAAAATAAAATAAAATACTTAGGCGTAATTATAGATCCACATATAAAATGGTACCTATATATAGAATATCTCTCAAACAAGCTAAGATCTATATTGTACAAGTTCAGAATACCTAAAGAATATCTCACAACGCTTTACTATTCTCTAGTGGAAAGCCACCTCCGGTATGGAATACTCATCTGGGGCGCAGCCCCAAAAACTTATCGTCACAATTTGGAAGTAATGCAAAGGAGGTTTTTGAAGCTTATTCATTCCAAAAATCCTAGATACCCAACAAATCTCTTATTTGCCGAATCAAAAATATTTGATATCAGACAATTATATTATTACAACTCGTGCCTCAGATACCATTCACATAGGCAACCAAGCAAAAACAACATTACGTCATTCCATATATGTCTAAAACAACTACCCAAAGATCTTATTCTTATCTCGCTCCAAAATTGTACAACACTATTCCTGAAAATGTGAAAATAATCATAAATATACACTCTTTCAAAATAAAATTGAAAACATTTCTACTTGAGTCGGATAGAACGGCCATTAACTTCCCTTGAATTCGAAAATACACAAATGAATTGTTTCCTTGATTTTTACATATTCTCAGATATCATTGTTTGAGTTACACTATATCGTCGATCTTAATATTAATAAGTATTACAATAAATTTTATTACTCATGTCAACATTAATTTTACACTGTAGCCATTCTGTGTACATCCCGAAATTTATAATGTTCTATTCTATACTATTTTATATTGTCACATATGTATGTCCTATATTTTTTAAAAACTTTTAAAATGTACTGTATTGTTGATTTTATACTATACTAACCCTTTTTATATATATATATATATATATATATGTATATATATATATATATATATATATATATGTACATTACTAAGTTCATGGGTTGAACCGCGTTGAGAGTTTATAACTCTCAACGCGGTTCAACCCATGAACTTAGTAATGTACATATTTCTGACCGCGGAAACCTTTCCGAACATATATATATATATATATATATATATATATATATATATATATATATATTCGAAACATTTTAAATAAAATGTTTTGAATATTGTTAATCTAAGTGAATCCTTAGAAATAATTTACTTTTTTAATCATTTACTGCAGTTGTCTCTACCGAGATAACATGCTGTTTTTACAGTGTTTTAATATGTTCGTATTTCGTCATCTCTGTTTAAAAAAACTTGTGTCTACATAATGACCGATGAAAAAGCATTAGCTATTTTCTTCAAACTATCCTCACGTTAGTAAGTTGTTTTTCTCATTTATTAGTGTTATGTTTACATCATTAATAATTTTTCAGATGTCTTGAGAATGAAAATAAAGTTTTTCGAAAGCTTGACAATTTAGCAAAGAGTTTTCCTACCAAGGCCTTTTTTTCTGACTGCATCCCCAAGGATATTCTTTCACCTAGGTTGAGTTTAACTGGCTTTTTTCAACTAGTCCAGTCAAGAGACTACTCTTCTATATATATATATATATATATATATATATATATATATATATATATATATATATATATATATTACTAACCCTTGTTATATATATTTTTTCTTAAATATTTTCATATTTTTTATCCTTAATTTCACCAATATTGAAACAAGTGTTCTAACACTTATCGGCTTCTGCTACTTTGTTCACGATAATTGATATTGAAATATATTTGTGATTTCTGTGATAATTTGTGAATAAAGATTATTATTATTATTATTATTATTATTATTATTATAACTCATTTTGCAAGCAGAGTGACAAAAACTATCAAAATCAAATTTGCCTATACTGATTATGCAGTTTGATAATGCTCAGTTTGGAAGAAGTCAGTCTGGGTATACTGCCTATAAAGTTATAAGAAAATAACTGCAGCAAAAAACAACGAAAACCAACCATGTTTTGAAATTTCAACAATCTGTATCTAGAAAACGTATAATTTTTCGATAAACATTTTAAAGGAAAAAAGTTGTTTAGTTTGACGAATCTATCCCATGCTTAGTTTTGTTAATTTTTTTATTTCTTAGAGCTCTAGGAGCTAAGTAAAGTGCATCGATATAGAAAATTGTAAATATCTCGAAAACGATCACCTCCAGCGTTGTTGATAAAGTCTACATTTTCTACTTAAAAATGGTGTGGGAATGAGTTTTCATGAAAAGTCAATTTTAAATAAACAATGACAGCATACGCAGCGCCCTCAGGGCTACATAAAAACTAATACGAAATTATGATTTCCCACCTCAAAAAGTCCCCGGGAGCCAAATTTCGTACGAAAAAAGAATTTTTGCAAAAATACTATTTGAAAAACGAAAGAAATAATCAACTTTAACACCCTGAATCTTCGAAACGAAGTATTTCTAGACACAAGTGTATATGGACTTTTTTCTTAAAATTGTCTCAGGAATAGGTGTGTCATTTAAATATTTTATCGTACTGATGTTACACCCTGTATAAAAGAGAATCTACGAGAAAGGGAGCACGTAGTTTGAGCATCCTGTAACATCCTAATCTCGTTTTGGACCGGCCCAGCAGCCGTGATCGTATTTTATTTTCAATATTTTCAACAGGTGGCTACGCTGAAACCCTATATTAAAATTGTATCAAAACATAATTTATTTTCAGCTTCAGCGAATTGTTTTTTACTTGATGAATTTATTACCCGCTACCAGTACGAACCAGTAATATAAAACACGAGTTATAAAACGCAAGTTGATGATTTTTTTTATGTTGGCAACAAGTGAATTGTTCGTTGGGTGATTAAGTTACATACAATGACTTCATTGGTTCTGAATAGAGTCACTTTTCGAAAGAATCAGAGAACTTTCGTCTTCTTTCTTGAGTGAGAGGGTCTGAATTACCTTAGTAATTATTATTAAATGAATTATTAATAATAATAATTATTATTTTATCGATTTATAATAATTTTATCGATTGGAAGGAGAGACGTACTGGATTATTTTCGATCATTTATTGGGGTTTTTGGAAAAGAAATTATTTCGACTAAAGATTAAAAAAAATATACAATATTGATCCATCTTTTCATCAGTCAACAATTGAATATTAAACATTATATCAAACAATGATTTTTATAAAAAAAAGATAGGTGATGGATGCCCCAACTTACCTGAGAAAAAATATCCTCCGATTCTGAACACCATAATCATACCACCAGATCTAGACATAATATATTCATTGAGCCTGTTAAAACGAAGAAATCTCAAAATTCAGTCTTTTTCAAAGGGTTGAGTAATTTTAATGTCTTCCGGAATGAATTGAAAAATACAAATTCGCTATCTATCTTTAAAGTAAAATTGAAGAACATCATGCCTGATGAGTGCAGACCTTGACTACGATATTTTTTGTCCTATTGTTATTTTAATTGTTGATTGATAATTTTCCTGCTGTCTACTTGTAATTAATTTATTTCAATCAATTTTATATACCTGCTCTTTAAGAAACATGATACATGTTGAAGTGTTTTTATCTATGTGTAAATTTTTTTTCACACATGTACATCAGTGTTGGACTAAGTAAAGGATGAGACATGTTTATCGCCGGTTTTTCAATATTCAGTCAAATATCTCTGCTAGGTGGATATAATGGTTAGAAGTTAGAATGTGAGTTTACCCTTGGCAAATGTTACATCCATTCTAACCACCAGTCAAATTTAGCTAGAAATCAAAATACGCTAAGAGGTTATTGATAAACTGGACCTTATTTCCGGTTCTCGTAACATGCCTAGCCTCTTCCACTTGCTACCGTTCACCAACACATCTGAAACACTAAAACTGATCTCAATTTTGCAAATATTCTAATAACAACCATTTTGCTTTGAAGTCATTTGTTATAGCTTCGGCAAAAGACTAGAAGTGGAGAAAAAGTGTGCGGGAAGAGGAACATTTTACTTGTTCCCTTCAATATTAATATCTGCAAAATTGGGTTGTTAAAATAAAATATTTTCTTTCGTTCATTTCCGTACAGTATTGTTCTACTACTTCTACTACTTCTTTGTTCTGTTCATGTTCCAAAAATCGAACATTTTCAAGTATTAAGTATTCATCTACGACCGTTTTTAAATGACATATCTGTGTTTTCAAAAAATAATGGTTTACTCATTTTTTAACTCCTCTGGTATACAGAAGAATATATTCGAGTTGAATTCCAAACGATTATTTTTGACACAGGTATCAAAAATCGGTTGATCGCCATACACACTGTCGCCCTGTACAAGAAACAGGCCCATGCAAATGTGAAACAAAGGAACGCTGCTCGTAGATTGGAATTTTCGAAGGAATGGACACATAAATAGTGCCAGACAGATGGTTTTTTCTATAAGCACAGTTGAAAAAGGAAGAAGACGAGAAGAATAACCTATTAATCTTGTTGTTTAGCAACCGTTTAACAAATGTGAGGTTTGGAAATAGTATTTACTGAAACGGAAATATATGATTTCTATATCGAAAACAGTATAAGAGGGCGAATTTAGATTTTTTTTTAACTCATGTAGCTGATTCTTGTTAATATCTGTAATGAAACTATAAAAAATCATTTCATTATAGATTTAAATTTAGAATATTGGAATTTTCTACGAATTTTATTTCAGATGATTGGCAACTGACTGAGAAACAATACTCATTGTCAGCAATTTTATTACAAATGTTTGTGCGTAAATTCTGTCATCCTCAGAGATTCACTGGAATAAAAAAAACAATCATGAATATTCTATCATGGAGTTTAAAAACAAGCCGCCGGTCTCCAGAATTCTCAAAAGGAAATCCATCGAGGCACGATTGGGTTACATTATTTTCAATAATACTGTCAGGAGGATTCAAACGAAAATTTCATGAATATATAAATAAAATATATTTGATATAAAAATGTACAAGCGGAGTCCAGTAATTTTCCAGTTTCTTGTTTTAATAATAACGTATTTGTCTATAAATTTAAGATAGACATCATCCGCATCCGCAAAGAAATTTGAGTGGAACATATCTTCAAATCTGTTGACGTACAATATAAAAAGAATCGGTCCCAGAATGGATCTCCGTGGGACACCCATACATACCCTCATAGACATAGAGGAGAATACCTGGTTATTTGTAGAAAAGTGTAATTCATAGAGCCGCCTAAGTTGAAGAAAATTTAAATATTTAAATGCAAAAAAAATTAAATTAGCATGTTTGACAAAATGATCTAATTATAAATTCAAATGTGGGAATATTAATATAAGTGGGATGATTTCCCACAATAGGACAGACTTAATTTTCAACTATGAATGATTTTTTTTGCACGAATTTAGTAACACGCTTTATTTCATAATCAAAATTGTAATGGGAATTTTCAAATAAATAAACATTATTATTATATTATAATATTATTAATGATATATATATATATATATAAGTAAAAAAGTTATTGGGTATAACCCTCAAAATGTTGTGCAACCGTAGACACGTGTTTCGAGCTTAAGCTCTCTTCAGTACGGTAAAATCAAGTGCGAAGATGTACAACAACTAACGTCGCCACTGAGGTAGCTATAGCTACCTCCGTGAAGAGAGCTTAAGCTCGAAACACGTGTCTACGGTTGCACAACATTTTGAGGGTTATACCCAATAACTTTTTTACTTATATTTTCATATATTGCCCCTCGCTAAATCCATCCTTATACAGTGACCGGCAGAAAGTACGCATCATATGGGAATTTTTTTTATTAATAAATTTTGACAAATATTGATACTTGCAATCGCTTCTGCATCAAAAGAAACCCCAAAAGACGTTGTACAGTGCCGTTCGTCTTTTCGAGGTTGGCGGGAAATTTAAAAAAATTGAAAATTATTTCTCAAAACACACTTGTTTGTGAAAATATCGAGAAATGCTAATAAGAAAAGTTGTTCAGATTGACATTTTATAGCTATGTACAAGTTTTGAAAAAGATCTGAGATAAAAAAATAAAAATCAATTTTTTGCCACAAAAAAAAATCTTTTTGGAAACATACATTTTTGACGAAGAAACTCATTAGTAAAGCCAACACTAATATTTCAAATAATGTTTTGTGAAGATTCGCAAGCTATTCCTATTTTATTCGGAGAAAATTTGAAATCTGTGATTTTGCAGTGTGATCAGCTGCTTCATAAGAAGTCACTGAAATATCTACAGGACATTATAATTCCGATACTTTTTATTATTAATTAAGAACCAAGTATCTACACAATTTCAATTTGAAATTCTTAATAGAACAAAATATTAATTAATATTTTGAAATAACTAGAACTTACACAACTTTAACTTTTAATTTTCATACATTTTATAATAAAATTGGAAGCTGAAATGATTATGTGAACCAAACAATTCGATACATACTCAAAACTTTGTAATTGTTCATTACTCGACATGTCTACCCTGACGTTCAATACATGTACTGGTTCGAGATTTCATTTCTCTGGACACATTTCGCAGCATTTGTGGTGTAATGTTACAAATACATTGCCGTATTATTTCCTCTAAATGGTCGATATTATGGAATGGCCGATGTTTATTTTGCTGTGAAAATTGTCTTGCTATGATAACAATCTTGCTACTGAGAAACAGAATTGACCCGATTGTCCTGTAGATATTTCAGTGACTTCTTATGAAGCAGCTGATCACACTGCAAAATCACAGATTTCAAATTTTCTCCGAATAAAATAGGAATAGCTTGCGAATCTTCACAAAACATTATTTGAAATATTAGTGTTGGCTTTACTAATGAGTTTCTTCGTCAGAAATGTATGTTTCCAAAAACATTTTTTTTTGTGGCAAAAAATTGATTTTTATTTTTTTATCTCAGATCTTTTTCAAAACTTGTACATAGCTATAAAATGTCAATCTGAACAACTTTTCTCATTAACATTTCTCGATATTTTCACAAACAAGCGTGTTTTGAGAAATAATTTTCAAATTTTTTAAATTTCCCGCCAACCTCGAAAAGACGAACGGCACTGTACAACGTCTTTTGGGGTTTCTTTTGATGCAGAAGCGATTGCAAATATCAATATTTGTCAAAATTTATTAATAAAAAAAATTCCCATATGATGCGTACTTTCTGCCGGTCACTGTATATATATATATATATATATATATATATGTGTGTATATATATATATATATATGTATATATATATATATATATATATATATATATATGTACTTTATGGTCTGAAGAACATAATTCTTATTGATAAAAAAGAAGAAAACATTAATTATTAGTTACCTATAGATATGACAAAAAACAGGTACAAATTAAATAATAAATATAAATAAGATGCTGGTCAATAACAAATATAAAATATAAAAATACGAAGAATACCAGTAAAAATTATTATTAAAATGATCAGATATGATAAAAACTGGTACAAAATGAGTAATAAATAAAATAATAAGTATAATAAATTGGCTCACAAGTAAATGAAACAAAATTGGAACAAAATTTTATCCATGCTGGTCAACAACAAACATGTACAAATATAAAAAATTAAAAAAAATAATACCAGTACAAAATAAATATTAAAATTACCAGATATGATAAAAAACAAGTAAAAAATAAATAAAAATAAAATAAATATAATAAATTGGCGCACAGGCAAATATAATAAAATTGGAACATTTTCTAAGTGCTGATCAACAACAAACATGTACAAATATAAAAAATAAAAATATAAAGAATACCAGAATAAAATAAATATTAAAATTATCACAATCGAGAAACATACTGAGTTGAAACAGTTCGCGTAATTCTCTCACCAAGAACGACTCACTGCCCGCAAAAAAAATTGCGGTTCACAAGTGGCAAACAAATAAATCATTCGGAAGAAGGTAACATGACACCTTATCGAGTTTTTTGTCACTGGACCCAGCGAATGAAGTCATTATAGAACGGTGTGGAAGTTTTTCGTGAGAAAAAAACAAACACGAACAGAGGGCGTTTCTTATTAACGCTAATTGCCAAAATCGAAATTCGAATCAGTCTCCGAGTACACCTAATTTATTAATAAAAAACGTCATTCTCCTCATGATTTATTACGAAAAATATTATCGGCCAGCTGCCCGGAGAGATTCAAATTATCTCCTCGCAGCGCCGAGTTTTGACAAGTTTGAATAATAACATCACAGCAAAATGAAAGTCACTAATAATTATTAGTGTGGCCTATCTACGGGCTTTTTTTAATTAATAATCACTTTTGACAAGCCGAATGAAATTGTTAACGTGGGATTATTTATTGTTGTTCATTTGTTTATTGGAATTTATTGGCCGGTATTCATCATCTTCACCCGAGGTGGAATGTTGGATGTTGAAACGGTTTATTACCCTTTGAGGCTTTGAGGGTGGCTTTTTCTGTAGTAGCCAGGTGGAATAACATTGTTGGTTTCTATTATGAATGCGATAAAAACTTCCAAAAAAAATCAACGATTTGATCTGGAAGCTCGGTAAAAGCTCGTTGATTTAATGGACTGTAATTTCGCGGGTGTTGAAAGGGGAATGAAAAAATGGATGAACTAACCCGAACACCTCAAGATCTTACCTTGGAGTTTCTTCCAGAACAATTCGAGATGACGGAACTGGAGTTTCTTCGGAGAGTCTGGAATGTTGTCAGATAACGCCTGGCCTTCTTTCTTCGGCTAGATATCTCTAGTTAGTTCACTTTTCACTACCGGGAATATTATTCACCGGGAAGCAAAATATATGAAATATGCGGTTTTACTAATTGTTGAAAATTGCGGGAGATGCTAAGAAAGCTTGTGTGCGCTACGATGGGGAAAACGCTTATTTTAAAATCGATTATGATAAAGTAAAAACAGGAAAAATTATAATAATAATATCAATAGAGAAAATAATGAACATCACAAATATTTAGAAACATTAGTACATGGATACATAAATATACACACACATTCACAGGCGTTTACACATATAACATTGTATCTAGAAAACTGCAATTTCTCATCAGAAATGTAGCCTTACAGTCGGATCAACGAGTTTGTGAATTTTCAATCTTTCTATTTCTGTCATCCAAGTCCTTAGATGTCTCTTGAAGAGTGAAATAGAGTTGATTTCCTTCAATTCTGGTGGTATTGCATTATACAGTTTTGGTCCCAAGTAAACATAAGATCTCCGTAAAGTATTTTTTTCTGGTTTTGGTACACATACTGACTTATTTCTGTACCGAGTAGCATGTGTGTGGTCAACTGGCGTTAATTCATGTTTATTAAGGTGTTGTCTAGTTACTGTTTGAAAAAAATATAGCTGTCTAATATCCATGATTTTGGTTTCCTTATGTAGGTCTTCTGTGCGGTAAGTATATGGTTTTCGATAGATGCTTTTAATTGCCATCCTCTGGATAATCTCTAGCTGTGAAATATGATTTTTTGTTGTAGCTCCCCACGCGATTATCCCATAATTGAGGTGTGTTTCAAGGAGTGCAGAATAAAGAATCCGTAAGTATTTGATATCGAATACTTTGCAAAAATATCTCATTTTATATAATACAAACCTGGCTTTTTTCACAACGTAATTGACATGAATGTCCCATTTTAAATTGCAGTCAACATAAATACCTAGATATTTTACACTTGCATTTGATTGTATCTTGAAATTTTCATGTCTAGTAGAAATGTTTAGGCTGTTATAGGTAGGTAAACGCTCGAGCTTCGCTCTCGCGTTTAAACTTTCTTGCGCAAATAAAATGATATCTAAAACACTTATACAATAAATAACTATAATCAATCGTCGATACCACTTAGAAAACATTTCATGGTGGATATTATTTCCTTCAGTCATTTCTAGTTGGCAATTATAAATTTGTATTGAAAGTTGTCACAGTACTGAAACCATTCATCCATACATTTCATAGATTCATATTACACTACAATTAAAACTTAATATTTAACAGTTACCTCGACAGTTACCAATATTCATTGAGATATTTAGGTACTGAATAAATGAGTAGTAAAGTAACACTTTCCTAAAAAAATCAATGAGAAACAATTATAAAATTATATTGAAAGTTGATACAGTAAAAGCAAGACTAACATTTAATTATAATTACCAACATTCATTGAGATATTTAGGTGCTGAGTAATAACACTCTCGTAGAAAAACAATGAGAAAGAGTTATGAAACTGTATTGAAAGTTGATCCACTAAAAGCAATTAAGCAATTACAAAATTCTATCGAAAGTTGCCACAATACTGAAATCAAAACGCTGGAATTGAAACTTAATATTTAACAGTTACCAATATGAATAAAGGCGTAGTGATACTTTCCAAAAAACAATGAGAAACAATTATTAAATTGTATTGAAAGTCGATAAATGAGTGATTAGTAACAGTTTTCTATGAAAAACTCTGAAAAACAAATACAAAATTGTGTTGAAAGTTGTCCCAGTAATAAAATCAAAACTCTCGTAAACACTATAATTGAAATTTGATATTTGACAGTTACCAACATTCATTGAGATATTTAGGTACTAAATAAGTGAGGAGTAACAATTTTCTATGAAAAACTTTGAAAAAAAATATAAAATTGTGATGAAAGTTGTTACAGAACTAAAATCAAAACGCTTTGAAACACTACCATTAAAACTCAATATTTAACAGTTGCCAAACATTCATCGAGAATTTAAGTACTGAATTATTAAGTAGTAACACTTTCTATGAAAAACTGTGAGGAACGTTTTAAAAATTGCATTGAAAGTTGTCACACTAAAAGCAAAAACACGTCAATTAAAACTTAATATTTAACAGTTAACAATCTTTTGATATTTTTGTACTAAATAAGTGAATAGTAACACTTAAAAAAAAAAACAAACAACAATGAGAAACAATTATATAATTGATTTGAAATTTGATACTCTTAGGGCCGGTTGTTCAGTCAGAGATAATCATCAGTTTTATGTGAATCTTGGTTTATCGAGTTGTTCACTCCATAGTTAGAACTTTAATCCTGGTTTGATTCCAGGTTTCGCTAAACCATCAAAATCGATGGATTAGGTACTCAATGACATAACAACATTAGAACTGCAATATGAAATAGTATGGAAAAATAATCGGAAATCACTTTGATGATCATGGACGGTGTAATAACATAACTGATGATTAAGATATTATTGAAGTAGTCCTAATAGGGCACCTCGTACTTATAGATTACGTGAAAATCATTTCGAGAAATGGTCACATGAAAATTTAAATTTAGGTACAGATTATCAAAAGATATTGTGAGGATTATTGTGAAATGGTTTCTCATGAAATCGCTAATAAAATTAATTGGTTAGTGCATCATGTAATTTGATACTATTAGGTATTTTTGTGATGATTCCATTACTGAAAATTATTTTGTGGTTGACGTACACCAAAGATTACAATGGCACATTCCATTACAGGATTTTCCTTTTCGTGGGAACCAGCTAGGACATATTTACATATCTATCTTGAACAAATCTCACATCTACCTTGAAAGATCCATCACATAGGATGGTTTGCTCATGAATTTCATTCTATTTCATCGTTTATGGCGCCTTCAATGTGTCCGTTTTCTACCAAGCTTTCCAAAAAATTACAGGAAAGTAAGAAACTACGAATGGAAAATGTTTGGTTATATTTGATGTGATGATGTGTTTTATTTTTATTCTAATTAAGGAACATGAGCTCGTTCTCACATCAGTGAGTCCTGGTCTCCTCAGGTGGTACTGTAGGGTTTTTTATGTTTTTCCCGCAGTTGGAATAGAAAATACGCCACCTTTTACTTGTTAAGTCGCCCCATGGTGCATATGGTGGTGGTACTCTCTTTAGTCTGCACTTATGTTCAGATCGGGGAGACTATCACCATTATATTCAATAATACATTAACTAGTTCGCATTTTCATTCATATTTGAAAAACTTTGTCGATAAGTTGAAAAACTTCTGACATTAAAGTATATTTTGACTTTTCATGAAATAGTTCAGATGAACTGCAAAATCTTGGGTTTCATTATCCATGGTCGAATTTCTACTGAACAACACATTTGACGGTAATCTAGGATTGGACTCCAAACTAAGTTTGATAAATCTTTGGATTTTACCATGGACTGAACAACCGTCCCTAAGAGCAAGACGCTCAAAAACACTGCATTTGAAACTAAAAATTTAACAGTTACCGACATTCATTGATATATTTAGGTACTGAATAAGAGAGTAGTAACACTTTTCTATGAAAAACTTTACTTTACTAAAAGCTTACTTTCAAATTGTATTGAATTTTATGCCAGTGAAAATTTTACCGAAAATTATTCGTATCTGCACTTATAAATATGCAGAGGTGCAAAAGTCACTGATACGAAAGAATATGCCTCCGTTAAAGATTCAAAAGATAATTAAATGAAAAAATAATCGTAAACTGCAGACGCTCAGGTATTTTGATAGATGATTAGACCTTACGCTACAGTGATGCCACCTCTTGGATCTTATCACAGAAAACCCTCAATGGTACAAAAGTGACAACAATAACAATGACAATGTCGGGGCGTGGCGCAGTGGTTAGAGCGTGCGACTCTGAGTCGAAAGGTCCGGAGTTCGAGCCCCGGTTGCGGCTGGGATTTTTTAATTCAATTTGACCGATTAAATTATTCAATTCTCGTGGCTGGACTGGGGTGAGTCCTGCACGATTCACTGTTGTGTTCCAATTAACAGTGCTGCTCCTAAGGTGGCGCATGGAGTTAGTAACAGAGCCTATCCAGAACACGTGGCTTATGACCATAGCAGTCGATGCCAATACAACAAAGAAAAAAAATAACGATGACAAATAAGTGACAAAATCATGAACGAAATCTATAAAACTAATCGTTATCAAGGAGGCTTGACCACCTAATTCCATACGAGCACCGACTTTGAACTCCAATAACAAGAAGAAAACAAGCCGGATATAAACAATTGAACCTTCATGCATTCCGCTAGGTCAACGGCCCTCTTAGAAAATCCAATCTGACAATCAATAGAAGCAGCATCTTCTTTCGAAATCCCCGAGCCGAGAACATCCCGAATTGAGCCATGAATAGTTGTGGCAACCATGCGTGACGTACTGATGATGAGATCTTATTCAAAGTGGAAACAAATGAATTGTTATTGAAACAGCCGAGCAAGTAGGCTGAGTTCCAGTTCGATAGTATTGATATCGTAAAAAGGCAGAACGGAATGAGAAGGTTGAACTCTGAAGCGTTTGTTTGTGGTTGAGCGTGGGTCAAATGCTTATCGATCTGTAGTGATTCGATGCGGTATACCGGGTGACCAGGACTTATGGTACGCCCTCGATATTTTCATGAGTTTAGAAAGTACTGAATTTAAATTAGGCATGAGCTAAATGAACTTATTCTTGATGCTAGAAATACACTAATAAAATTCTGATGTTGGAGAATATCCAAGAGCGGAGCTCCATTAGGCTTCGCCCACCAGTGGCTTTGCTTCGGCATTGGCCGAAGCAAATGTATACATATGCTTTTTAAGAAGCCCGTGATATCTTCTCCCAGAAATCCTCTCTAAATGAGATTGAAATAATTTCGAGCTGGACTATACCCAGCTCGGAAAGTCCACCGGCGCTCTGGAGCACCATTGGCCGGGCCAAATTCGCCGCTCGGCTATTTAATGACGCCGAATTGGCCACAAAAGTATGTAGTCCGGTAGGTGTCTGACAAGCAACGTATGGGAAAAGTCTTCCCAGACATTCGGCCCTCCGGGCGACTCAGCAGTTAGCTGCTTTTTCCCGTAAACCTCGAGTATTTCTGGAGTTGGAAATCTACGGCCTGGCAAAGGTGATGGAAAATCGTTGTGAACCACCACGACCATTTAAAAAGAATTCACAAATCAATAGTCTTTTTCAAGACTATTGCTGCTGCTGTTCCTGAAGAAGAAAGAAGATAAGTTCCGGAGTTGCTGGATTTGCGACGATGCTGTACTGGGAATGAGATCTAGCCGGATGGGGCAAATATTTCGTTATTTCCCGATATCCCAGTACACGCATTAGTTGTCACCCGTTTTGGCTGAGAAATTCAGTCATCCGGTAGCCACCGAAGTGCTCAGTTGTTGTTTGAGAGTAGTTCTCAAGTGTGGTACCCCGGGTGGCTCACACAATTAACTAGTTGGTAAAAGTATTTCTGGCTTTGGGCTTATAGGAATCTACAAGCCTGGTATAGTGTATGGAACCTCGTTGGGAACACCAACACTATACAAAAAGAATTCGTGACTGCCATAAACCAAAGAATAGTTGCTGGACATTTGCGACGATTCTCTACTTGTGGTGAAGAGCTAGCCGGATGAGGCGAAACTCAACTGTTAACTTTAAATGGTTTGTAGTAAAAAAAAGAAACATTTTCAATGGTATCACCGTTACTACTTTTTGAAATAAAAGACATCTGGAGATTTTGGAACACATTGCTCTAGATGCCTTGCCAAAACCGACAGATTACCTACATGCCTGTTAGGTACGACAATGAAACGCAGTTTGGAGTGGTCATAAACATCCACCAAATCTTCACAGAGAGCGGACCTCAACTGGGAAGCCAATCTAATGTCAAGTCATTTATATAGATAATGAACAATAGTTGTCCCGAAACAGAACCCTGGGAGACTCCGAATTTCATATCTCTGAAGGTGGACAAACCACTATCATAAAACACAGCTTGTAATGGATTTGCCAAGTGGGATTCAACAACGTGAACTGACAGCTGATGTCCTCTTTACAGCTGTCTACGTTATCTGTATTGCCAGGCTGGTCCACAGAACTACTCTCTGGATTTATCGTCTACAGTCCCACCTTCAACTGTGATTTTTCTGAAGATTTTCGAGTCTTCAAGTTCGAATTCCTTCGTGAAGAAAAACAGTTCGTAGAAACACATTCACGGTAGATGCTGTCGACGTGAGACACCATCCGATCATTGCCGAACACTTCCGATCGAGTCGGATCTGCCCATGTGCGCCCCAGCACACAATAATTGAGATATGAGAGCGGCCGGGCAGAGTTCGGTCTCTCGGACCTTCTCGTGGATGTCTGTGGTTATATGGGCGGTCTCCGGCCACGATCCCGAAACCCATAATTGCAGTAATTTTCTTTTCTCATACTTCATTTCGTTTTAAGTGCTTGTTTTGTTGTTTCCATGATGACGCCTTTCGGCTCGAATTCGATGTGCCCTCAGATGAGATTCGTGAGCCGTTTCAGAATATTACGACGGTGCAGGGCCGTAGTTAGGGCTCGTTCTCCAAACAGTACCAAGTGACCCAAGGGAGGCACTTTGCTTGTCTATCTGGGATTTGAAAATTGATCCTGAGCTCTCCTCATAACATAAGTGGTCTTCTCTATACGCTAGAGCACACTTCTTCTATATGCTAGTCCAATTAAAAAAGTTCCCTTCAGTCAAAATTATCCAGAAGTAAAATAGCCATTTATTTTGTGTATTTAGAGCGCAAAGTGATTAAATGCCGCTCGGCAAAGAGAGTTTACGGCGCGACGCGAAGCAAAGCGCGGTAGTCTTTGAAGAGCGGCAATGACACTTTGTGCTCGAAATACACACATGATTTTTTCTACAAACGCAGCTCTTAGTCATAAAAACGATCGAAACTTCATTCACATATGCACATAATATTACCTACGAGAAAATGTACACTCAATAGTTATCCCAAATGGACAAGCTATTCAAAAATCCAATAATTTACGTCTCTAACAAAAGGAAAAAAGGAAATAACTTGCATAAAAAAAATACCAAATTCCGAGACCGAACCCACGCCAAGATCGGAGCCAGTTTGGTAGGCAGAATCTCTAACACTGACACCACCGCAGATCCTTAGAGTGCTTTGAATTCATTGTCTTTACTTTCCATCATGCAAGAATAGGTTCGTTTGCAACCAAATATTATCGCTCTAGAGCGAAAAAAGCTGCCATAAAATGACATTTCTCGTGAAACGTCAACTTTGCGTTGAGATCTGAAAGTGTCAAAGGCTACTTTGGTAAGCGGTGGTAGAAAAAGGCTTTGAGGACCAATCAATCATAATAAAAATGCTTCTGAAATAGTAGATGATGAAGCGCTCATTAGTCATTTTAGAGAGGATAAAAAAAATAGGATAGGGTGAGACAGACAAAGGATTCTGAAGACAACAAGTGTGTGCGTGGATTCGTGAAAAGCTTGGAATTGCAGGGCCTAGAAATTTTGATTACGAAGACTCAAATGTTAATATTACAACTCGAACGTGAATAGTACGACTTTTATCCTTTTATGGAACCTGTCCACGAATTACTCTTATTTTTTATCGTCGAGAATGATAATTTTTTATTTTTTCAATATATTTCCAGGACTATTATTGTTAGGGAAAAAATTTATTCACATTTCTTACAGACGTAGTTGGGGCCAATGAAATTGTTTTCATCCATTTTTTGAAATATTTCAATTTCGAATTTTTGTCAATATTTCCTGCCATGATTTGCTCATTTTTTAAATTTTAGTAGATTTTTTCGAGTTGATTTATCAAGATATAGAAAAAGTTGATTGAAACTTTTTGTAGACCTGTCCAAAGACAATAAAACTGTAAGTGTAAATTTTTGTGATATCTCGTTTCGTTTTCCAGTTTTAGGTGATTTGAGAGAGAAAATACAAATTTTGTAAATTTTTTAAAAATTTTTAATATTTTTTCCACTTCCTTATCAAGTTGGAGAAAACCGGTTGGAACCTCGGTGAAGCTTGTATTCGAACCGATTTCTAAAAATTCAAATTTATCATTAGTCAATATCTCAATTTTTTCGTTTATTCGATATATTTCCTGGACTATTGATTTTTCACAAATAGTTGATGCATCTCTTTTGTAGATTTTTTGAAGGCGGTCAAAAAATATTTTTGGGAAATTATGATGATATCAACTCTTCGTGAGATATTTCATATTTTCGAAAATTCAAATTTTCATTTTCAGATTTAAGGGATTTTCGCTATTTTCGATTGATTTTTCGTTAAAGATCTGATCGCTCCTTTGAAATTTTGGTTTTGTCGTTCGGTATCGCCGCATTTGGACTTTCCATCGCCCGGAAAAGTCTGTTAGCATTTTCCGATGTTTCTCAAAACCTATACACTTGTGTTGGGCGTATAGAAGTATACTTTTGAGAAAAACGAAACGGATGAAATCACCTGAAGGACGTTAAAAAACGTTAAAAACGTTAAAAAACCGTAAAAATCGTTGAATAATGCTGAATATAGAATGTAAAGTGTACCAAAAATATTATGAAGGTAGGAAATAAATCAGATTTGAGACTGATGGCAACCACAAGAGAAAAGACCACAAGAAGAAAAGAGATGAAATTTAAGTGGAATCATCTAAAATGACAATTGAAATGAAAAAATAATGCAGTTTCAGACTGTTTACATAATCTATTGCTTCCCACAAGTACGACCAACTCCTGGCTATTGTCGTATATTTCAATTCATTTTCAGCCTTACATTCTGTAACGCACACCACCATTTTTTTTTCTTTCTTTCTCCAAAAACAAAAATCAAGAAAATTCAGCTCGAGAGGACGAGGTAGCCAGATAACTGAACCACTTCGACCCATCCATCTTCCAGGAAATGTTGTGAAGAAACAACGTAATCAGGCAAGAATTGGAAAAAAAGCACACGAGATTATCTAGCAAACAAATTCACCGAAAAAGTGACATGTGGATTTTAAATGCCAATAATGCATCTGGGTTCCTGAAAATCTTTTACCATACAGCTGATTTCTGCTATAACTTATTTTTTTCAATCAACTCTCATCCCCTTAGCTCATGCGTATAATATACAGAATGATTATACCATTACAGCTGAAGAAAGTCGAACGCTAATGAGAACAAACTAAATTTATTCAGTCGATGTACACATTATATCAACTTCAACTAACTTATTTTTCTATCATACAATGTCCACTTTGAATAACAATGTTGCCAAGATGCATGATGCATTTATAGCAAGCCAACTATAGCAAATCTCACACTAGAATTTGTCGCCAACAAAACAGTTGATAACGTGGAACTCATAAATAATTGAAAATGAATGTTGAAGTACAAACTTCCACATGTATATGTATACAATAGAAATTTCATCTATCAGGCTATTTCTTATACAGAGTGAACTAGGAACAAATACGGAAATTACAATGGTATAATGGAAAAACTCCTGTAAAATTTTAGAGCGATCCGTGATGATTTATAATATTCTTTGCTCGCCAACCTCCGAAGATGCGCTACTGAACCATCGGACACACCTACGTTTTGTTGACACACCATGTCCTCTGCCACGATCTCCGAGTGCAAACATGGATGATGGTCGATATTTTTCTATAAATGTTGTGTCGTCAGTACGTGATTTTTCAGTCAGTTATTGGATCGTTCAAGTGGCATTGATTACTATGGCTCGAGTATAATCGTGTTCTAAAGGACATTCTGCCCAAAAAGCTTATTCGACACGAATATTCGAAGATTTACTTCAACTTTCATGTTTTGCAAAAATCATTTATTTTTACAATTTACTATTGGGTGTCATGCTTCATTTCAAATCATCAGATACAGTCTAACGTTTGATGAAGGTGGAGGGGCAGAGAATCGGGCTGTACCCGTGTTTACAACCAGGGGCGGCGCGTTCCGTTTTTTTGGTCTAATTTTCAAAATATAGTTTGTTTTCTACGTTTTCCGTTGGGGAAAAGAATAGAAATTATTGTCACTGACGAGTACACAAATGCAATGTTCGTATTTCATATTGGAATAAATTATTCTATAAAGTTATATTATCCATATAACAGAAAAATTATTGAATTATGTTTTTGAAAAAAAAATGAGTCACTATTTCCCATTGGATAAGAAAATCTTATTGATGAAGGAATGCGCATCTAGGAATAAGTACAAAAAAGTGTGTGGTGAGGGAAAGACATAATGTTTGTTCTCACTACTAGTGGATACTGATCCTTTTCTTATTCACACATGTAGAAATTTTGGATCCCAACTCTCATTTCGAGTACGGACCTGCTGCTGCCGTTTCTCGATATAACCTTAAATAAGTGTTTAACTCGACTCGTATCACGACAGGTTTGGTTGAAATAAAGCAATCTCCTACCTAAAACCAAGAACCCCCCGGGGGGCGAGCAAAGATTATTAACACTTCTTTGTCTAATACTGGAAGCTGATGATCCAATTGGTTAATAGCTGGTGGCGCTCTCTAAGTCTACTCTCATTTGCGTGATGTAGTCAAACGAAAAAACTAACGAGAACACGCACTGTTTCAGATTCATTCTAAGTGCACTTAACGAATGCTAGGCGCTAGACTTTGAATACAATTATTGTATTCTGTTTTCACACACATTTTCTAACGCTTTTTTAATAATAATAATAATAATAATAAGACGTTTATTAATCCAAATTCAAAAAAAAACAAAACAAAAATCCAGTAATATCCGAAACATGAATTTGAGATTAAAAGGCTTATACATTCAGCTTTCTGATGCGAAATCAGGTGCTGTTGAAGCCTAGTGAAAACTAAAATCTTAAAAGTAAATAACAAAATACATTCAAAATAATTCAACAGAATACAAAAAAAATCTTGAAATATCAATATTGGGAAAGCCTTTCTTTCATTACATTTTTGAACGATACAATCGATTTTGAGAAGTCAGTGATTCGAAATTTGTTGAGTAGGTTCGCTGAGGAGTGGGTAAAGGAACGTTTAAAGATTTCTTTTCTGTGAGAGGGTATGGTTATAATTTCTCTTCTCCGAATATTCAAGTTGTGCACGTGACTTCTGAAAATAATTTTTCTAAATAAATATGGTGGACGTTTAACTTTTATAATTTTATAGTAGAGGATAGTTGCATGAAGTAGTCTACGACTATACATGTTCAGCCATTTGATTTCAGGCAGTTTGTGACTTATTCTTTGTCTTAGTCTGAGACCGAATATTAACCGCAGACAGGAGTTCTGTAGTTTTTGCACTCGCCTAGCATCATGACTGTGCAAAAATGGTCCATATATAGTATCGCAGAAATTCATATGCGAGAGGACAATTGAGTCACATAACATTTTTTTGGTGTTTTTATTCAGGAATTTTCGATGTGGGTAAATTAATTTCAAGTTAGCGTAACCGATTCTCAACTTTGATGTAACATGTACTGTGAATTTTAACTTCGTATCGATAACAAGACCAAGGTTTCTACAGGAGTTTTTAAATGGTATAAGTTCATTATCTAGATGAATATACAGACTAGCTGATTTTTCCCTTATTATTTCATTACAAAAAAGTAAAGCCATAGATTTTTTTGGATCTAGTTTGAGTAAATGTCGGCTGGATATCTCAAATAGCTTCTGTAAGTCATCGTTGATATTTTCATTTGCTTGTGCTACATCTGGAGGGTTGAAGGAAAAGTATAGTTGGGTGTCGTCCGCGTATAAGTGATAATTGCAATTAGTTATCGATGTCACAAATTTAGAGGTATATACCGAATAGAGTAGTGGACCCAAAATGCTTCCTTGAGGTAGCCCTGAGTTGACAACTAATGATGTTGATATATTATTTTGGTAAACTACCCTCTGCAATCTGTTGCTCAAGAATGAATCTATTAATCTGCAAGCCCGATTCGAAAAACCAATGTGATCTAAAATAATGATTCAACATAACAAACGCTTTGGTGTAGTCTAAGAGTATCAAAACAGTTGCCTTATTCACATCAGTTCCTCTCAAGACATCGTCTGTGACATCAGCAAGTGCAGTATCACAACTGTATCCCGGTCGAAAACCAGATTGTTTTTCAGGTAAAAAATCAATAGAGTTGAGAAAAGGTACGATTTGAGACTCGATTGCTCTTTCAAGTACTTTGGACATTACAGGCAAAATCGAAACTGAACGGAGATGGTTGAATTCTGTAGGAGAGGTGATTTTTGCCAACGGATTAATGATGGCTTCTTTCCACAAATTTGGAAAATATGAGTTGAGAATACATGAATTTAAAATATGTGTTAAATGAGGTACAATATGAGGACAACATAATAATATCAATGTGATATTAATTTTCTCACAACCAAAGGCCTTCGATTTAATGTTCTTCAGTGTTTCTAAAACAAATTCATCATCTATTTGAATAAAGGTAAAAAAGTTATTCAGCCTATCACTGCATACTGATCAATTAGTAAAACAGTTGGATCATCATCATTTTTAAATGACTCTGTGAAATATTTATTGAGTTCATCATCATCAAAATTATTCATGTAAAATTCTGGATTGCGAGTTTTGTTAGTAAAATTTCTTTTTCTACGTTGAAGCAAAAACAAAACTTTATTGAACTGTGTTTAAGGGAAAAACTGTTTTTTTAGTACACTGAGTGCAATAAAGTCTTTATTGCACTCATCTATCATTGTGCTTCAGCGTTCTGTCATCATGACAAACATGAAAGTCAAATCGACGCCATATTTAGCCCATTTTCTAAGAGATTGTATTATGTTCTAAACAGTTGCATATTTTATATTATTGTCAATCATATTTATTACATACTGGGATTACATTACTATAAAATGAAATTTAATAAAAATAAAATTTGTTTCTTTGAATATTATTATTACTTTTAGCAGCTAGATTTGAATGAATAATGTCTACCTTACACTGTTATGCCACCTAAATGGAACAGTTTTTGGTTTTTGCTCAAACGTAGAAAAAATATGGTATGCAACTCGTGCAAAAATTGTTTATTGCACTTGTTGCATAAATAACTATTAATCCACTATCTACACATAACATATTTCCCCTGGGGACTTGGGGCTAGAGAGAATATATAGTTATAGTTAAATAAACTTTATTGTCTAAATGAAAATATTTGTCGACAAAGTAAAAATTTTCAAACTATTTAGAATTAATAAGAAGTTTAAGGAGAAAATCTCCCATAAAGATAAAAACATTAACTCAAATTTTGAAGTTACCAAAAGGACATATAAAATATATTAGTATCACCATTGTTTATATAGAAGATAGTTAGCCAACCTTATGGGATTATAATTGGATCAAAATGGATGCGACATGTAGATGGCGATAGTGAGCTCGCATCCAAGTCATGTCGTAACTTCAGTGATCTGGCCTCCAAGTCATGTCGTAACTTGATTAAAACAATGGAAAAGCATTAAAATCAGGGTTTTTTGAAGGAATCTGCATTAAAATGACGTCAAATATTCATGTTTGTAACTAATCACGCTAGATGACACTCGCGTTTGCGTCCAACACCAATTACACAGGCATTGACTAACTATCTTACTTCTATATAAACAATGGTATCACAGATAGAATACCTCCTACATTTTAATCTGTGTTTGCATAGTCATGTGTGTTATGAATGTATAGATTGTAATGTGATTCAAATTTTAATTATATTTAATATTTAAATTTTACTCTATTTTCTGACTAGTCCAATAAGTATGCGTTTGTCTTTGGTGTAGATCAAATACACATGTATATTTCTGAGATGAATAAATTGATTTTGATTAAATATAGAACGACTAGATAACACATGCAAGATACTCCTCAAAATTGTATAGAAGCATTTCCCTATCAGAAGTGTTCTAACTTATTTTCGGAAATGTTTTATGTCGCTAATATTTCTGATTTGATTGGGTAAATGAATATAGAGTTGCTTGCTTCTATGAATCAAAGACTGTTTCGTGAGAGTTGAAGAAGGAAGAAGGGAGACTAGTTTTTATCCCGTCGAGTAAATCGATTTGTGTTGGAGTTAACATATTTCTCCCTGTATTTGTGCACCAAGCAAGATGTATCTAGAATGAAAATTTCACAAAGCGTTAGTATTTTTTACTGACGAAAATTGGCCTCCATGATTCAAGCATCTTTACTTCGAAGATAAATTTTAAACCTCGTTTCTGGAGGACGAAATTACTTTGGAATACACTCTAATCAACTATAATTAAAATTTTATTGAGTTCAACAACTATGTATTTTCGGTTTCTGTTGAGAAACCGATTCTAAATTTGTGGTGGATACTACTGATGAGATTGAATATTTCGATAGAGTAATCCTTTTTCAACTAGATATACTCGAAAAAAGTTGTAAAAATCACGAAAAATACAAAATCGTCAGATTCAGTTGAAATTCGGACTGTATACTTGAAATTTCAAGCTGATCTCGATAATATTCACGAAACTAAGTCCAGAAACATAAAAAATCAAATTTATTGGCGGAAAAACGATCCTTTCAACTCGATTTGAAATTTTCAATTCGAGAACGGTCAGAGATAGAGCAATTCCGTGAATACCAATCGATTCAGATTGTTCGAATTAGTATGTATTGCGAATTTCAAGTTGATCAAAGAAGGAAAAAATTACTCGAAATAAGTTGCAAGGGGTAGACGCCTAAAAATCACGAAAATTACAAAATCGTCAGATTCAGTTGATATTCGGACTATATTCCTAAAATTTCAAGCTGATTCCGATAATATTTACGAAACTAAGTCCAGAAACATCAAAAAATGTAAATAAAATACTAATCCCTGTGGGGCCAAGAGCGACAACACGTCAATTGGACTCATAATCAACAAATTTTTTGTTTTTGATTTTTTGTATATTTTTTGAGGAACATCTCAATTGATAATTAGGTAATAAGAAAGTAATTATTCATAAACTTACGTGGCTGTCGACATTTTTAGCTGGAGTAACTTATAACTCTTCAGTTGACTCACCTGAAACAAAATAAGAGAATTAGAGAATAGTGGGTATCGTTTATAAAGCGAGTTGGTAATGTTTGGTTCACGGAAATGGCTTTCCTAACTTATCTATAAAAGTTGACGACCCGCAAAGACACATTGTAGCTAACAGTTCTCTATTTCACATGAACAACCTATTTTTCAGTGCTCAATCATGCTATTTTTCTAGAAACATCAGTATCCCTTATCTCCTTGCCAATCTGATGTTGGCTCCCAAGGCTATATTTATAGATAGATACCCTTCACGTTGTCACCTGATGTATAATTTCTGTTCTGTTTTCGCGTTCTATTTTAAATCTGACCTAACTATTCGGGCAGTCCAAAAGCCATGCTTAGCACGTACATTTGTAAATTGAATAGTAAATTCAGAAAATATTGAACAGTTTCTGGTACCAATTGATTTAAAAGGACATTCGTTAAACTAGTTCCTTCTGAACTAATATCATCCATTGACTAAAGAATCACTTTTATTTGTAATATACATTACGAGGATGTATTGATATCTAGTTAGCCTAGACCAGTTCCCTGTATAAACAAAATATTGCGTTACTATAGCAACGAACAATAACTTATTAGAAGTGTCAGTGTATAGTTTGACGTCAAAAAAGTAAACCAGAGTTACGCAATAAATTAAAAGATAAAATATGTCCACCGAAATTGTGAAAATCGAAAAATTGGAGTATCGAGCCATCATCAAGTACCGGTATTTAAAAGGGTTAGGTAAGAGGTAAGCAGATTTACGAAGATATGCTCCATACCCTTGGTGATCAATGTCCTTCGTATGCGACCGTGAAAAATTGGACTGCAAGCTTCAAAAGAGGTAAATTTTCCATTGAAGATGATGACCGATCGGGAAAGCCAGTTTCTGTGTCAGTCCCCGAAAATATCGATGCAGTTCATGACATGATTTTAACAGACCGTCGATTTGGGCTAAAACGGATATCTGAAGTACTGAATATTTCATACGAACGCGTTCATCATATAGTTCACGTCAATTTGGACATGAGAAAAATTGCTGCAAAATGGATCCCCAAATGTTTGAATGTTGACCAAAAGCGTGCAAGGGTAGTAGCATCGCGTTCGATCTGTGCTCGATTTGAAAACGATGTAGACTTCTTAAACCGAATTGTTACTATGGATGAGACTTTGGTACATTTCTACGACCCAGAAACAAAGCAACAATCGATGGAATGGCGATACTCCGGTTCCCCAAGACCTAAGAAGTTTCGTGTCCACAAATCTGCTGGAAAAGTTCTTGCTTCAGTTTTTTGGGATTTCCATGGAGTAATCATGATTGATTTTTTGGATAAGGGTAGAACAGCAACTGGAGATTACTATTCGACATTACTGACCACTCTACGGGAAAAAATTGAAGAGAAAAGTCGCGAAAAGTTATCCAAAGTTGTTTTGTTTTTGCAGGACAATGCCCCTGCACACAAATCTCATGTTGCTATGCAAAAAATTCGTGATTTAGGGTATGAATTACTAGAATACCCCCTTATTCACCAGATTTGGCTCCGTCCGACTATCATTTCTTTCCTAAACTGAAAAAAAGTTTAAAAGGTCGTAAATTTTCTTCCAACGAGGAGGTAATAAAAGCTGTGGAGGTCTGGTTTGTAGAGCAAGAAGAAACATTTTTTTGAAAGGTCTAGAGACGTTGCAGGTTCGCTGTAATGAATGTATCCAATTAAGAGGAGAATATGTTGAGTAATAAAATATTTTGACATTGAAATTTTGTTTGGTTCTATATTAGGCTAAGAATTTTTCAATATATCCTCGTATATACGAGATTCAGTCTGATAATAAACCATATTTATTATTATTATTAACACTGCAACTTTCTCTGCGCTCCGTATAGTGAATTCACGTTACATGGCACGAAACAGGTAATTGATGGTCATAAACGTACATTGGTCTACGTTTGGAATTCGATAATTAGGTTTCTTCTTTTGTTCCTCGCAATCCAATCGATTTGGTACGGTATTAAAATTTGTTGGAGTTGATGACGGCCCTGAAATTAGTATTCAGTTTATAGTGTGCGCAAAAACTAGAAGGAAGTTCATCAGGACGTGTTTGGTTTATTTGCTGATGGATTTTTCGTTCAGCTTAGTTCATTCAATCAATTCCTTGAACGCAAGTTACGTTATATGAGAGCTTCTTTATGATTGCCTATGTTATATGAAAATCAGTTGCTAGATTTTAATTTCATGTGCATTTCATAGTGTATTTTCTGACTGATGTAGAAGTAGAATTCATACATTCAGTATGTTAAATGATTACTAGAAATTTCTATTCCAACCATTACTATTAATATGGTCTTTTCGGTCGGATTTCAAAAAACATTCCTCATAACATAAACAGCATCAAGGTAGGTACGAAGGCGCCGAAGAAACAATGTAGATATTTTTTGATCTCATAATGAGATAGCTGAGTTATTAAAATGAGAACAAAAAATTTTGAAATTTTTTTTGTTTCTGCTGGTTTGCCAGAGTTTCTCAAAAACTTTATGTGCTGAAGTTTAAAATTATAAGTATGTATGTATACAGTGCGGCTTCTTTTAGTCCCCCCCTGTTAACTTTTGAACGATTTGACGTACAAACATAAAAAAAACAATTTGGAAGGTTTCACCGATAATACTTTTTAAAATAAAAAATATGGTGATTGCACGACAGGTGGCGCGGGGATACACATCAACTCAAAATTTTTAAATGGCATGGGGGGTCAAGTGTCACATCGTTGAAAAGAGAATTCAATTCTATTCACAACTATCTAAATGTTTTTGAATTTTGTTGAGAAATTTTTTCCCAATTTCGATTTTTATGCCTTTCGAAATTTCCGAATTGATGTGCCCCCAGCGCCATCTGTCGAGTAATTGCAATATTTCTTCTCTCAAAAAGTAGTATCGGTAATACCCTTCGAAATGTTTTTGGTTTCATTATTCCACAACAAACCGTTCAAGTTTATCGAGCTATGAGTAGTTTTCAGATCCGCAGTGATATTTGATATTTCGAATTTTATTTGCAAAAAACAAATTAACCAAATTAAAACAAAATTAGATGGTTGTGAAGAGAATTGAATTCTCTTTTCAATGATGTGACAATTGACCCCCCATGCCATTTAAAATTTTTGGGTTGATGTGCCCCCCGCGCCCCCTGTTGAGCAATCACTATATTTTTTGTACCAAAAAGTAGTATTGGTGAAACCCTCCAAACGGTTTTTTTTCAAATCTGTACGTCGAACCGTTCAAAAGTTAACAGGAGGGGGGAATAAAAAAAGCCTCACTGTATATTGTAGTGAGGTAAGTTAATAAATCATTCCATTTATCCTTCCTACTAAAAATTGGGTTCGATTTATTGTAGAAAATGGATGTGAAGCAATCGGATTCAGAACATTTCTTCAAAATTGTGGCATTACTCATCAGTTTACCTTAAAAATTATTGATATCCAAAAAAATACTACCTTCTGCATAAAGGTTCAGTTTCATTGCGTATTCATTCAGCTTGATATTGAATCTATAAATAATTTCATTGACTTCAATATGTTTGTATTGGTGTAATTTTTCAGTAGCTGGTCAATGTTTTGAAAGATGGATATTTATTTGATTTGAAATCATTTGATCTAGCAACAATTATTAAGAAGTCATCAATGAAAACATATTTTGATACTTTTATAGCATCTTCTATTACATTTTCGAAACGGAATTACGTTCAGTACTTTTCTTTTTTTAATAATGACGTTTATTCATAATTCGGCTACAAATGCTATAAGTATAAAATAAAGGTATACCCATTTCTTAATAAATTTTGTTATAAAACTGTATAGAGGTTATTTTTAAGAAACAATTATGATTTGTTTGAAAGTGGTTGACAATGTTTCACTTTGAGTAAGGTTATTCTGGACTTTCATTGTCTAAAAAAGAACAAAGAAAAATTCAATTCTCTGCAATTTTTAATCACGACGTTTCAACTGGTAAAATCTACAGTCGTTATCAAGTGTATAATGCGACAATCTCAAGGATACTTCTTATATATGCTGTGGATAATTTTGTGTCATTAGCCTAGGGGTAATTTGGCGGTATTCAGGTAACTTGTTAATTACAGTGCCAGGTCCCTCCGGTACAGCATTGTTAATTCTTATCGCAATTTCAATTGATCCATGCCACTAATTAAGGGTTTCCACACATTACGGATTTCTATGCTAGCTTGACTGAAGACTTTGTTGTTCATAATATATGCACTCTCTTTAAACTTCCTTCTATACCAGCCCTCTTCTTTATGGATGACTTCGGCTTCAGTCCATTTTATGTTGTGTTGGGTCGTCCAGACATGATCCGCAATTCCTGACTTTGATGTTTCTCCTCGTTGAGTGTTTCTCTTGTGTTCAGCGAGTCTAACGCTAAGTGGTCTCTTAATTTCTCCAAGATAAGCTTCGCCGCATTCACAAGGGATGCGGTAGATGCAGTTTTTGGAGTCAATGTCAGCGTTACGTGGTCTGGTCTTTGTGAGATGGCTGCGAATAGTGTTACCTGACTTGAAACATGTCCGTATTTTGTATTTCGACCCAATTCGCTTTATTCTTTCCGATAGACCTCTAACATACGGAACGCACAGGGTGGCTTGTGTCGGCTCATCTGGTTTCTTGTTCTTATCCCCCCTGCGGGCTAGAACCTCTTCTATATGTTTTTTGGGGTACCCATTTCGTCGCAGATCTTTCTTGATATTGTCCAATTCGATGGTAAGACTTTTATCTGTGTTACATAGGTTGTAAGCACGGTCCACCAGCGATCGAACAACCCCTCTCTTTGCAGCACCATGATGGTTCGATTCGAAGTTCAGGTATTGTCCGGTATGAGCCGGCTTTCTGTATACTGATGTTTGGCACTTATCATTGTTCTTTTGAACTTTCACGTCTAGAAAAGGTAAACCGTCTTGCGTCTCCAGATGAGCCGACACAAGCCACCCTGTGCGTTCCGTATGTTAGAGGTCTATCGGAAAGAAGAAAGCGAATTGGGTCGAAATAAAAAATACGGACATGTTTCAAGTCAGGTAACACTATTCGCAGCCATCTCACAAAGACCAGACCACGTAACGCTGACATTGACTCCAAAAACTGCATCTACCGCATCCCTTGTGAATGCGGCGAAGCTTATCTTGGAGAAACTAAGAGACCACTTAGCGTTAGACTCGCTGAACACAAGAGAAACACTCAACGAGGAGAAACATCAAAGTCAGGAATAGCGGATCATGTCTGGACGACCCAACACAACATAAAATGGACTGAAGCCGAAGTCATCCATAAAGAAGAGGGCTGGTATAGAAGGAAGTTTAAAGAGAGTGCATATATTATGAACAACAAAGTCTTTAGTCAAGCTAGCATAGAAATCCGTAATGTGTGGAAACCCTTAATTAGTGGCATGGATCAATTGAAATTACGATATGAATTAACAATGCTGTACCGGACGGGCCTGGCACTTTAATTAACAAGCTTACCTGAATACCGCCAAATTACCCCTAGGCTAATGACACAAAATTATCCACAGCATATATAAGAAGTATCCTTGAGATTGTCGCATTATACACTTGATAACGACTGTAGATTTTAACAGTTGAAACGTCGTGATTAAAAATTGCAGAGAATTGAATTTTTCTTTGTTCATTTTTAGACAATGAAAGTCCAGAATAACCTTACTCAACAATTATGATATCTATGACAGAATAGCATGAACAGTCAAACAGTATCAAACTGGTAAGAGACATCATGAATATTTTTGTATTCACATATTTCTTCAAATGAAACATTTACAATTACAAAGAAATAACAAACACCAAAACAAAGATAGAATCCTAATAAAGTCAATTTCTTTTTTGGAGTAAATATATTTTTATTTTGGTTTTAAATTCAGCGATATTTCCACAATTTTAAAAGCCCTTCATGGGTGAATCTTTTCTGGCCAATTACAGAGTTTGCAGAATCTAGATGGAACAAGTTATGTTGTTGTGTATGGTAATTGTGATATATTGAATTTCTGGTTTAAATAAAATTTGATTTCATCATTTTATTGATAACAAGGTAAGATATTTAGAGAGTGTCCATTGCATAATGCTCCTCCAAAGAAAATGTGTTTGCCATTGAATAAAGTTGATTTGTTGGAGCACTTTCAACGCTTTTCTGTATACAGCAGATATTTTGTTTAAATTGTGTTTAGAACAATTTCCCCATTTATTAATTAAATATTTGATTCTACTGAGAATATGTGAATATAAAAATTTATTAGCTATTCTAGGATTCGATTTGGGACATCTTCTCAGGGCTCCAATTATTAACGGAAGATATTTTTTTAATCAGATTATGAATATGTTTCTCCCACCTTAAATTATCATAAATCCAAATACGAAGATACTTCATCAGAGAAGTTTATTTCAATTGTTAATTTTTTATTTTTATATTCAATTTAATATTTTGTTCATTCCTTTTTTGAAAAATCATATATTGAAATTTTCTAGAATGAACAGAGACAAGATGGAAATAGAGCGAGTTTTCAAATTTTTGTAAGTCCTCATTTATATTTTTCTAGAATAAAAGGGTTCTTATTTGCAAATAAAAGCACTGTATCGTCCGCGTATATGGTGTAATGATATGATAGGCTGATTTTGGATAATTTTTGTATACAGGGTGGGTCACGGTCGATGGTATCTTAGACGTTTACGGAGAACGGGACATAGGATCATTCTGAAAATTTGGTTTCTCAAGTAGTTGCTCTTGGTCTATCGATCTAAAATATTTTCAGTAATGCAGCGTTGCCGCTTATACCAGAAAGTAGCAGCATCTTTGTTATTTCAAATGGGTCACCCTGTATATTACCGCATTTTTTAACTTGTCATTCCTTTCTGATTATTTCTGCCTCATACTCCCCTATACCTATCTCTAACGGTTTTTGAGATATTGGTTATTTTCCATATTTTTTATCCAGAACATAGCTCGAATTGAATGTTTATTTCTGTGGTATTTGGATTCTTAGGAAGTTGCAATTTTGTGTTTAGTTCATCAAGATCACGTACATTGGTTCTGTAAAGACAAGTTTGTTCTGCATTATACAGGGTCGTTCAAAATTCATGATCTTACTGCTAGATACGAAAAAGGTTCAAAGTGCGTTTTTTTAAATGGAACATCCTGTATATTATGAAATATCCTGAAAGATGACTAAATTCCCTTCGAATTGATATATCATGTTCCTATACCTAAATAGCCAGAATTCCGAGATAATAGCAATTTTCACTTGTGCTTGAATTATTGCCGGAGATAAATTTACGGCAGTTTATTCAAACACGAGGATTCGGTAAGAAAATTTCACACCGAGAAATGAAAATCATCCAACAATTCATAAGAAATAACTAACGATGGTTTCACCTGAACTATTGATATGTGAAATACTTAACAAAATTTTCATCAATAAATGTTTGACATGTGACATGTGACATTTGACATATGACAAATTGATATTTTGCTTTAATGTACAAATGGATGTGTAGTTTTCATATGAAAGGAGATAATTATGTTTTTACTACATATTTGGAATATGTCTGAAAATATTTTCTCAACGATTATTGCAGAAATTGTCAATTCTGAAATTATATTTCAGAAGAAGTTCAATACTCCATTTGTCACAAGTTTTCATTACAAGTCCCGTAGTTCAGCGGTAGTGTTGCGGCCTATGAGTCGCTAGGTCGATGGTTCAATCCACGAAAAGAACATACTATTTTTATTTTTTTTGTTCCAAATTTAAACACATTTATTGATGAAAATTTTGTTAAGTATTTTACATATCAATATTTCAGTGGTTATAAATAGTTAAGGTGAAACCATCGTTAGTTATTTCTTATGAATTTTTGGATGATTTTCATTTCTCGGTGTGAAATTTTCTTACCGAATCCCCCTCGTGCTTGAATTAATTGCCGTAAATTTATCTCGTACATAAATTTTCAAAGAAAATTCATGTATTCGAAAAATTTCCGGCAATAATTCAAGCACTTGGGAGATTACAAGTGAAAATTGCTATTATCTCGGAATTCTGGCTATTTAGGTATAGGAACATAGGAAGATATATCAATTCGAAGGGAATTTAAACATCTCTTAGGATATTTCATAATATAGAGGGTGTTCCATTTAAAAAAACGCACTTTCAACCCTTTTCGTATCTAGCAGTAAGATCATGAATTTTGAACGACCCTGTATAATGCAGAACAAACTTTTCTATACAGAATCAAGGTACATGATATTGATGAACTAAACACAAAATTGCAACTTCCTAAGAATCCAAATACCGCAGAAATAAACATTCAATTCGAGCTATGTTTTGGATAAAAAATATGGAAAATAACCAATATCTCAAAAACCGTTAGAGATAGGTATAGGGGAGTATGAGGCAGAAATAATCAGAAAGGAATGACAAGTTCAAAAATGCGGTAATATACAGGGTGACCCATTTGAAATAACAAAGATGCTGCTACTTTCTGGTATAAGTGGCAACGCTGCATTGCTGAAAATATTTGAGATCGATAGACCAAGAGCAACTACTTGAGAAACCAAATTTTTCAGAATGATCCTATGTCCCGTTCTCCGTAAACGTCTAGGGTACCATCGACCGTGACCCACCCTGTATATAATAAGTATAAAATTGGACCTAAAACCGACCCTTGGGGAACGCCTTTGTTAATATTCAATCTGTCAGTTTCTAGTTATTAGTGTAGGTCCCTATAGACCTTTTTTCAAAATAGGATTTTGAAAGATCATTTACAGTTCCTCTGATACCAATCGACTCTAAGTTCTTCAGAAGTATTGAGCGGTCAACTGTATCAAAGGCTTTTTTAGGGCCCGTGAAAACAGCTACCACATGATTACCTTTGTCAAGATTTTCTTAGATTAAATCGATAACTTCTTAATCAGCTGCTTGCGATCCACTCTTTTCTTGAAAACCAACTTGATTCAGATCAATTTGATGTTTTATCGATAAAAACAACAATTCTATTTTTCAAAAATGTTTCTAGAATTTTTGAGAAAATACTCAATAGTTGAATCCTATATTAACAACTAAGGAGTAATAAAAGCATCACAAGGATAGTCCCACACTAATTTGATTTGACTTATAATACCGATTTTTAGCTCAAAAGTGTTTTTTCGCAATTGGGTTCACTTGTTGAATACCTACTTACTTTTGTGTTTCTTGGCACGCCACTGTTTCCTAAAAAAAAACGCAAAACGGAGGCGGATATTCCAACCAGAGAAAGAAAACGTAATTGGCTGGACGCTATCTGTTTACAAATTGGCAGGCTTCGCCAATATTGGCCGTCACGTAGGCTCCTGCCCTTTTCGCGAAATTTCGTTCCTGCGCTCGACTGATTTTATGTGTAAAAGTCTCGAAACGGCCGCCAAATTCCCACGTGCGATTACGCGAAATCCCACCAAAAAATACGACACGGCCGGTTCCGAGAACGCATAATTGACCAAAGAAAGTAATCGACGGTTTTTGTTCGGATTGCGACAAAGTGTAATTGCATGTTTTTGGGTTATTAACATGGTATGTGCTCGAGCTTAATTCGCTCTTTTATTAATTGGATTCTGGTCAGATGGGAATTAGGACTTCGCATTCGATAAGAGAATCGACTGAAATGGTGAATTCAGGTATCTTTGTCAATGTCTGGGTTTTGTACAGTCTCAATATTTACTCCTGACGATTGTCTCAAGAAACATGTTACACTTCTTATATAGCTCAATTTTAATCATAAAATTCTAATTATGGACAAATGACGTTTGACAAGAGACATTTGACAAGTAACAAGTGACATTTATCCTCTCATAATTGTGGGAATTTCTCCACCAATTCTACAACAGTACTGTTTCAAACCAAATAAGAAGGCTTCGGTTTTAACAATCTTAAGATTAATGAAATAAGACTCCTTTGCAGGAGTATGGGGCGTTTCCTTCATTGGGTTCCATGAAAATATTTGTAAAACTGGGATCAGGCCTATTTCACACTTAATTTATGCCACATTAGGCTGAGTCTAGAACCCACTCACTGCAGATTTCAGGTTTCCTATCTCTTTCAAGTGATACCAATGAAAGTAGTGACCAAAATTGAGTCAGTTCACACCTTCGTTAGTTATTCCAATGATAGAGACCCATTTTCTCTTCTTCCCTGAAAATCTGTGAAAAAATTCAGGTTGTTGTGCATTGAAAATATTTCCTTAGCAGGTTTTTAATGGCTATTCTCAGGCAAGAGTCGGTTGGTTCCCCGTTGTTAGTTGCTTTAGGATCTGCTTGCAATTTTAGAACTGTGTCATGAGGATTAGACTACAAAACATCCCCCAAAATCCCCTGCACCAGTATCTATGGCCATAGTATCATCTTGAAAGGTGTGGTAGGGTTTTGGTGCAAGGGTTCGTTTCTAGATCCTGGGACCAGATAAAATTGCATCAAAAACGCTAAAAAATATCCGTCTATAACAAGATTATACATCCATTAATATATGTGAAAATAGAGTATATTTCGTTTTAATTCCGAGAGTTCCAACATTTGACAGCTCTTTCGTGCTCACGCACTCATCAGAAAGGATTTATGCAGCTCTCGAAATCAAAACGAATCCACTCAAGAATTAGTACCGTGAAGGCAAGACAGATATAACAGAAAATTACTTATGACATCTACAGTTACTAGTTGAAACTTAATTTGACACGAACCAAGGAATCCAAAGTAGAGGTTTGTCTACAAATTGACAGGCAGCCAACAATTCATAACATATTAGAAACTTGATTGAACCTTGGGTTGGTTTTGTAGACAAACCTCTACTTTGGACTCCTTGGTTCGTGTCAAAAAAGTTTCAACTAGTGACTGTAGATGTCATAAGTAACTTTCTTTCATTAATATATGTATATATCATAAACTCCTACTGGCGAACTGCCTCAATGATGGAAAATTTTGAATGTTACCCTTATTTTTAATGTGGGAAAAGTTTCTTAGTAAGTATCTTGCTAAAATTTTCGAAAACTGTGCCCGAAAACAACTTGTTGATTTATTTGTCAAATACAATGTTATAACCAAACAACAATTAGGATTTGTAGAAAACTGTAAAAACGCGATAATAAATTTTCTTCACACAAAGGTTACCTAAATGTCTTGCAATTTTCTTAGATGTGTGCTGAGGCTTTCGACACAGGTAATCACGAACTTTTACTGAGTAAACTATACTATTAAAGTGATAAAAGCATTGCATTAGAAATATCGAAGAACAACCTATCACGGAGAATCCAACAGATTACGATTGGGGATAGAATAAGCTAAGATAACAAAGTGCACACAGGAGTACAACAGAAAACAGTATTATGTCCGATTCTTCTCCTAGTCTATATAAACAGTAAATATAAAATAAATGGCATGAGAGGCCATGTCATATATGAATATTTCAAAATGCGAAATCCCGCCAGTATTACTTCATCTCATAGAAAATTTCCTTCTGATTCTGAAAATGTCTTCATTTTTTTAATCAGAAAGCTAATTCAATTAGAAAATGTCGATTTTGTGGATGGGTGTATTTTTTCGTAACTAAATTGCCCTTTTATATTCAAAGTTTTGTAGTAAAAAAATGGCGGAATCAATTTTTATTATGCAGATGATACTGAAATAATCCTTAATGGACCAACGTGGAAAGAAATGAAACAAAGAGGAAAAAGAGTTCTACCAAGCAAAAACATATACATCGAGTCACCCCAATAAACTTTCCTAGTAATTTCAATTTCATGCTTCGCATAAAAAATTAATGATCTATCCGTCTATGAACTTTAGCAAAAAAAAAAGAAAATTGCCAACAGAGTTTTCACAAGTTGCAGAATCAATTAAAAATATTTTTTTATACTGCAATATAAATATAACATACTTATTAACTTATTAACTATTTATTAACAATAAATGCATAGGTATGTAGGAACTTAGGAATTGTGTTAAATAAATTGAAAATTTAAGTTGAAAATTGACTTATATTTTTTCAAACCCCACTTCGCATCTATGCTCCCCATTCCAATTCCGGTTGAAAGTCCTTGAATGGCCAATGTTGTCCTCAATTCAAGGGTTTTATTCGGTTCGTCCAAGGAACATCCTTTAGAACTGAGGCTTATTTTTTGTTTTTTTTAATATAAAGTATATCATGAACCAGATATTCCTGTGGCTGGTACAAAAATAACAAAAAAACTTTCAAAACCGCTTTTCTGTGCGAATACAAATGTGAATAATATCCATAGCTATCCTTGCACGCTACTGAAACCCAACATCGATAATCATGAGCCATTTGACAGTCAGACTGAATCTCAATGTCATTGAAAAGTAACTGATAGTCGCGATAGTATCGGACAATTTCACATCCAAATACCCAACAGTTCGATCCTTGTCACAAAACCTAATCTCGCCACCGCTGTCCGACCGCTTCCTTCGAGTTCGGCTGGTTTGTCTTCAACCCGTCCGTTTGGATTGAAATTTTGGTATAACAAGCGAGAATGTCGTAACAATGGGTCTATTATCTACCTGTCGGTATTCCTTCTTTAATTATGCCTCTGCCGTGGCGATCAGGTGAAAACCCACCTTGTTTATACCAGCCTCACTTATTTGATCTACTGTCAACGTTGATGAGTTGATTCATTGTGTCCTTTGTGCAGTTTGTGGCCCCTTTGTCCACGTGTAATTGTTTTCGAAGGAGGAATATACGAAAAACTCCGAAGATAAGGGACCACTACTCTTTTTGATATATGCAAATGATTTAACTGAAGTGAACATTAAAGGAAAATTTACAATGTTTGCAGATGACACGACGATCCTATGTAATAACAAGAATATCACAGAGCTTCATAGCGATTTAAGCGCGGATATAGAGAAAGTGAAAGAGTGGTGTGATGCCAATCTTTTAACATCAGGAAAACAAACATTGTATCATTCAAATGTACACTAAATGATGTCAGACCAGCTGATGAAGTTATCCCCAAAATGTCTCTGACATTAAATTTTTAGGACTACATATCGATGACAAATTAGCATTTAAAGGTCATATTAGTCAAGTGTGAAAGAAACTAGCTTTTGGCTGTTATGCAGTCAGAATTGTATCAAATGCATGGCAAATGCTAGACAGGTATATTTTTCACTGATAGAGTCACACCTTCGGTATGTCATTTGCTTTTGGGGTATGTGTTCAAAAAACCGATTCAACATGGTCTTCTTGCTACAAAAAGGGCTATGAGATATTTATGTAAAGCCAAGAACCGGAACTCTTGTCGTCCACTACTTTTGAAACAAAAAAAATTTAACTCTGGTTTGTATTTTTATAATGGAAACGGTATGCCTTCTTCATAAAAAATGCAAGAACATATTAGATTGCCCCCCTCATATAGTACCCGTCGCCCTAACCAGATTTCTCTTTTGAAACCTTCATCTGCTCTTACTCAGAAGTTGCTCATCTACCAAAGCAGAAAAATGTATAACCACCTGCCATTAAGAATAAGAGAGATTCGGGATCTAGATAGATTAAAAAAAGAAGCGAACAAGCTTTTGGTTGAGATGGCCTATTATACACTGGAAGAATTCTACCTAGAAGAATATTTACACATTTTTTTTTAATAAAAAAATTCCAGAACCCAATTTCTCAAAGTGTGATCACCCCTTCTACACAGTTTCCAATCAAGATATCACACAACTCCAACCCAATTGACAACTTTCTACGGATGTTTGTTTGACAAAAGACAGTAGAAAATGTCATTACAGCTTTTAACTGACCCCCTGTATATTTAAAACTAAGTCTTAATGATCTTCCCTTCGAAAATAAAACAAGCTGAATTATTTTTCGGTCCAATCATAAACAAGCCCATGTAATGAAATCAGATAGTTCCGATCTCGAGCAATTATCCCTTATAGATAGAGAAGGAGTTGATATAATAAATATTTCAGCTTTTTATAATCAGATTAGAATGGTAATCCACTTAGAGAAGGCCCGTGAAAGAATGGAAGCAAGCTTTGAGCTATCGCGGGACGTTCCGATTCAATCAGATGTTGAGTCAAGCTCAAAACTAGTTTCTTTTGTCGGCTCTTTGATCGAGTCTAATAGATATAGCTGCATGATTTTGTTTAGTTCGATTCACAGCGGGCCGAAGTACTGTTGGGGATTCATTGGCGGAGGTGAGGGGTTTCGAGTAAAATTACTGCCGGTTTATACTTCAGCAATGGGAATTTGAAAAAATATTGCTATTTCCGTCAACCCTCAGAATTCTTCGTGACACTTGTGCTGTCCTTTTAACGTGTGATGTCATGCACGAGACCGGTGACAATGCTGGGAATCGAACCCACGCTGGAGACGCGAATGCTCTACCAGCCGACCACCAAGCCCATAGTAGTGCTATATTTTGGTTGCTGTAAAGGTCGTCACTAGTATTGACCACTCATCGTGAACAAAAAAATGTGGTTTCAGCTGAAAATGCCATATTGTGGCTTTCCAAGTGATTTTCAATTCAAGAGAATGCCGTTCGGATTAAAAAATTTGCCATGAACCTTCAACGGTAATTTTCTCTCTTAATTTGCTTCATCTATTACCAGTTTCCACATTATGAAAACGAGTCAATCAGTTCCGTTGCTTATTGGATGTGATTTTTAATTCAGGAGAATACCGTTTGGACTAAAAATTATCCATATATCATCAAAAGAAATTTTATATCTTAATTTGCTTACTCTGTTACCAATTTCCACATTATGAAAACTAGTTATGAGTTCCGTTGGTTATTGGAGGTTATTTTCAATTAAGGAAAATACCATAAGGACTAAAAATGATCCATAAACCATCAAAAGTAATTTTCTTTCTTATTTTGCTTCATCTGTTACCAATTTCCACATTATGAAAACTAGTTATGAGTTCAGTTGCTTATTGGAAGTGATTTTCAATTCAGGAGAATACCGTTTGGACTAAAAATGTCCCATAAACCATCAACGGTAATTTTCTCACTTCATTTTCTTCATCTGTAAAAATTTTTTTGAAAAACACTTGTCCTTCAAAATGAAAACACCTTTTGCACATTACGAAAACGAGTTTATCAGTTCAGTTGGTTATTGGAAGTGACATTTTAATTCAGCAGAATACGGTTTGGACAAAAAAATGTCCCATAAAGTATCAACGGTAACTTTCTCACTTCATTTTTATCTGTAACCTTGTTTTTTAGAATACGTCTTGTCCACCAAAATGAAAACACTCTTTCCGCATTAAGAAAACGAGTTCACGTGTTCAGTTGGTTATTGGAGGTGATTTTTAATTCAGGAGAATGCCGTTTGGACTAAAAAATGCCTCAGAAACCATAAACGGTAATTTTCTCACTTCATATGCTTCTTATGTAACCAATTTTTTTAAACATTTCTTTTTGTTCTCTGAAGCTCCGAAATGAAAACACTTTTTGCACATTATGAAAACGAGTCCATCAGTTCAGTTGGTTATTGAAGGTGATTTCCAATTCAGGAGAATGCCGTTTGGACTAAAAAATGTCCCATAAACCATCGACGGTAATTTTCTCACATCATTTGCTTCATTTGTAACCAATTTTTTTTAAATATTTCTTCTTGCCCTCCTAAATGAAACCACTTTTTGAACATTAAGAAAATACGGCGGTGATTTTCAATTCAGGAGAATTCCGTTTGGACTAAAAAATGCCCCATAAACCGTCTACGGTAATTTTCTTACTTTGTTTGTTTCTTCTGTTACCAGTATTTTTTGGAATTTCTTCCTGATCTCCGAAATGAAATCACTTTTTTTACATTATGAAAAAGAGTCCATCAGTTCAGTTCGTGATTTTCAATTCAGCAGGACACCGTTTGGACAAAAAAATACCCCACAAACCATAAACGCTAATTTTCTCACACTTGCTTCTTTTTTAACCAATTTTTTAAAACATTTCTTCTTGTTCTCCAAAATGAAAACACTTTTTGCACATTATGAAAATGAGTCAATCAGTTCAGTTGGTTATTGGGGGTGATTTTCAAATCAGGAGAATACCGTTTGGACTAAAAAATATCCCATAAATCATCTACGGTAATTTTCTCACTTATTGCTTCATCTCTAACCAATTTTTTTTTGAAAACACTCCTTTATGTCCTCTGAAATGAATAAAAAACCTTATGGAACCTTATGGAAACGGATTTAATAAATATGAAAGGCCTTTTTACAGTATACCAAATATTATTTGGATTATAAAATATCTCACAACCAATTTTTGCGTTAATTAGTAGTACCTATTCTGAATTTTCTTTCCCACAAACGTTATTTGGTGTTGGTGAATAACCATAATCAAAAACTGATATTATATATACAAATTTACGAAAAGTGTCATTCAACAACCACTCCAAACTACAAAAAATAATATCGTTGTGGATATCTCCACATACTAACTACGCTCATGATTGTAGCACTTTTTATGCAACGCCATTCTAGACAAGTTATTACCTTGTTGTCGTCTGTATTAGGACTCCTCTGGGGATATTGATGACAAAAGGAAAAAATTAATAAACTTCGCATCGAAATCACTCATTATACCGTTGAGAATGGAAATTTATTCGTTATTTATTGACAAAACATTCCGACAACTTGTATCGCTTTATGCAACCAATATAAAGACTGTTTTGATGCAGTTCTCGAAGAAATTTGTTATGTCATCGAGTGTTATTGTTCTGATGGTTTCTTTGAGAATGGTCATCCATTAGAATAATTTGTTGGATCAAATCATGCTCGTTCAGTCCGACTGTAATTCAAACACAAAATTGTGATGTACCAAAATATAATTACTTTGTGAGGAACGTACAGTGGCGAACCCTCATTGATATTATGGGGTGGAGGAGGGGACACATGCGGATCGAGAATAGCATCACAGGCAAATTTTGTTAAGGTCAAGAGGTCATTTGTACTTCAGAATAACGATAGAATGCTATGACCATAGGAAACTTACAGCCGTATGCATAGTCAATTCCAGCGACTCGCCGGAGTTTCGCCGCTCGCTACACAAGAACTATAATGCACAGTCGAGCTCCAAAAAAGTGGTACATCGCTAGCGTTTCGCCAAAATGTGACTTATCGCGTTGTTGTCACTTTTTTGGAGTTCGACTGTGCATTATAATCCTTGTGTAGCGAACGGCGAAACTCTGGCGAGTCGCTGGCGATTGACTATGCATACGGCTGTTAAAGTTTTTTGACAAGGATTTTTTTTGTCCACGAAGGGAGAAAAAATTCTCCAATCTGCCTGTCACACCTCTTCCTTTGAGCTCATTTAAATTGCAATTGGACAGCACGTGATCAACTGCATATGAAGCTTTTGGGAGTTGTACCGATAACGGAAAAATTAAAATGTCCTTACACTGAATCGAGATAGGCTGAACTTGAAAATTATATTGGACAGCACATGTTCGAATGCATACAAGACACCTATTGAAAAGACCACCATATAAAGCCTTTGGGAGTTTACTTGGTTGCACTGAACTGCACTTCTGCTGCTTCGTCGGATCGGTCGGTACACAAGGGTGGATAATGGAGTATGTACCAGTTGAAAAATTATACACACTTCAAATTCATAAGAAACTCTGAAATTGATGATTAAAATTCAATAAAAAAATAAGAGATTCATTAGTATATACAATAAGTAGGTAGGTACTCTCAAAACATTGCCACAAGAGATGAAATCATGTCATGTTTCAGATCTTTGAAAATAAAAATTAGTAAAAAAAGTTATTATTCCATGAAAAATTTAATCATGGACTGTTTGTGGTATTCGGTAGAGTTTCACTTTTAGATTCTATATGACTACTTTTATACGACTGGAATTATATTTTTGAAGGATAAATAACGAAAATAAATAATAACTGACCGTGTAAGTCAAAATAATCGAATACCCTAGGCAACGGAACCAATAAGAGTGAACGAGTTCGATAATTGCGAGAAAGAGACGGGCGAGAAACAAAGAAAAGCCGATTAAGACATTAGGTTATTTATTCCTCGGTATGAATAAGGCATTGAATCAAAACACTCATTATATCTGATGATCGGATAGCTCTCGGCCGTGCGATGTATATCGAAAGACAACCACGAGCTTCGAAAACAAGTTATTAGCCCGATATCGAGTCAGGTCTATAAAATCGCCTTTCTCGCATGTTTGCTTCTAATAATCCTTATCGAAAAATCGTTAAACTTTACGTTGCGTTCCGTATACGGGATGGATCATTGTTTGGAGGGAGGGATTGTGTCGTGGCTGTGGGCGAAAAGTTGAAAATAACCGTTCAGTGGTGTTGATCACCTCCATGTCTTATGGGTATGCATAGTAGAACAGAAAACATTGAAACATAAAACCCGTAGAAACAAAGAACCATCGTTACACTAGTGTTTTTATTGTTGACATTTATTTTGACTTGTAAGTGCACGACAAAAAATGGTCCAAGTAAAACGTTTTCCTGACTTTTTTTCGATTGTGGTGAGAAAAGTATTACCTATATTGAAAAAAATAACGTTTCGTCTCTAAAAAAATTAGTATTCTGAACGCATGAATTTGTAGCTATTGTTTACATACAGCAAGTGCTTCGAACGTTAGATAATTCACTGTGTATAATGTCAGGTCAATATTTTACTAGCGCTGGAAAAGTGTATAGATAGATAGATAGATAGAATTTTATTTCCCATAAATACATCTTTACAATATTTCTGTAGGTAGCAAATACCCATACAGTTAGCTATAATCAATAATTATTTACCTTATATCTATTATATACATCTATGTATTTCTGTCGCATAGAGCTTAGGGAAAATGGCTATAACCAATTCACATAATGTAAATGATTACATCAATTGATTATATATATATATATATATATATATATATATATATATATATATATATATATATATATATATATATTACAATACAATTCATTTGTCATCGGTATGAGGCAGTGTGAAACTATTATAGATCAGTATAGAAAAATTCATTCAAATTATAGAAAACATGTTGGTGTAATAATTTTTTTAATTCGACTTTGAATTTCGTCATGGAGAGAGCTTTCAAAACTTGAGGAAGCTGATTATATATGTTAATCCCTGAATACAGGGGTCCCCTACGAGTTCTGTTGAGTCGGTACTTTGGTAGGATTATAGATTGGTTTCTCGTTGGATAGGAATGTATATCTGTAGGGCGCAACAGGGAACCTCTATTTTTGTGGATGAGTAGTGAAAGTTTGTAAATATATAAGGTGGTTAATGTGAATATTTTATGTTCTGCGAAATAATCCCTGCATGAATCCCTGTAACTCAGATTGAAAACTGTTCGCATCGCACGTTTTTGTGTAACAAAAGTAGATGATGATTCAACAGACGTACCCCAAAATTCTATACCAAACTGCAGAAGGCTATGGAAATAGGTATAGTAAACGGTTTTAGCGACTTCATTACTTGTGTTCATTCTGACAGTTCGAATGGCGAATATCGCTTTGTGTTCCTGAAAAGTATATCATAACAACAGATACTCGTGTTACAGGCATAATACAACAGTTTATTTGCAGTAGAGCTAGGTGTTCCTACGATAATGAAACTGTTCACCTACTTGTTGATATGCGACCAGTTCGGGATCAATCGGTAGTAACCGTTGCACTGATCATCAACGTTTTCGCAAAAACTGGCCCCATTCCAATTCCAGCATTTGAGTTAGTAGTTGTATGTGGACGTGTTACATCGTTTGCCGCAATTATACTATTATTACTGTTGTGAGTTGTGTGAATAGTGTTAGTTTGATTTATGTATTTTACTTGTTGGTATGTAGAATGTGGATTTTGACGTAACATTTCTAGAGTATTGACATTTTATGTATAATAGAATCAGGAGAATTTTCCAAAGGACTGAACAACAGTTTTGTTTCAATAAAAATATTAAAAATTGAAATAATTGTATTTCATTTCTTCATTATCTTTTATTTCCAATTTTCAGAACGTTCCAATTCTACATTATGTTATGCATAACTTGGATTTGTTATGATCATAATGAAAGACATTAGCATGCCTGCTTGTTCATTCATTCATACTGATGAATACAAACAGATTCAACAAAGTTCCGAAATTTTTAATCATGAAATAGGTTGTACTGGGTGATCCAGTAAGGGTATGGCCAGAGGCGATGATTTGTTTAAAAGAACCGTCAAAATGTTTTATACTTCTTTCCACATCAACTTATATTTCACGAAAAAATGTTGTCATAAAACTGCAATCTCTTTCTCCAGTTTTTCTTGAGTAGTGAATTTTGCTAGCCTGTATATGCCATGCGGGTACGTTTTCTTATAGTATAAACTGAATCATTGCTACCTTGGTGCAACCGAACCTTTCATATCATTTTAAATTCAAGAATGAAATGAATGTGTTGAAAATAAGGCTTTATAAAAAACAAATGATCCTTCTTTGAAGAACTAATAAATCTAAACTGAGGGCAAGTGGATATTTAAATTGAGTCCGTTGTATACCAAAGATGGAATGAAAGCTATTAAAGGTAAGACAATAATAAACTACCCAAAAGTGAGTCATTTGATAAGGCCAAGTAAACTAAAATTACTGTAATAATCTAAAAATGTTGCTGCAGTAGAATACCGTATAGTAGCAACTGATATATTTTTTAGTAGATTTAAGTATATGAGTTATTTGAGAGTAAATCATTCTTCATCGATGGTAAATTTACTTGTCACTAGTAGTTTTCAAACTGAGCACCTACTGCGAATAAAGCGTAGATTGAGGCTTATAATATAAAAAGTTTGCTTTTAGTAAAGAGTTTAATATCGTTAGGTTACATTTCGTTCCTGAAATAAACTCTATAAAAGAGTAAGTACACTTTTGACTTGCTGCAATCCCCAATATCAACTGGTTTCATTTCTTACTAGTCAGCAACGATCTTTTTTCTGAATAAATATATATGAAAAAATATAAAATTACCTTAATACATAATCTGCAAATATCAAAAGGGCGGAGTATCTGCAGAAGGCTGTTTTTAACAGGTAATACTACGTTCCAAAGTTTTGGAATTCAATGTGTGTAAATTAATCTCACCTGATAATGGAAAAAAAATTAAAACTCAATATACACAACATACAATATAATGTACAAAATGTCATTTTCGGAGCGAATTATAAACTAGGTTACATCCAAAAGAACATTTACTCAAATACTGGGCGATTACGAGAACAGGTACGGAATGTTACTAATGGCATGATAATAGATTGAATTAATTGGATAGATGATGATCATTAAGTGGCATTTGGGATGTTACTAATGAGATAATTAATTTTTGAAGAATTATACAAGTCTGCCTGGTCATTCAGAACTAAATTGTCTAAGGAATGTTACAGGAAATGATGTATTCTATGAGGTTAACTATTCGAAACACCATGAATCATGATTTAAAGGTACCTTGAATGGGACTTGGATATCAGTTAGATGATGAATTAATTCAAATGAATTCAAAAATTATCTCAAATATACACGAGACATGTTGTTATAATTTGGTTACACTCCTACAAACCAAAAATGTAAACGTATTGATGAACTCTCAAAAACATATGAAAAACGAAAAAAGATAATACAGATGAGTTTAATTGCCATCTCTATAGCTGCTGCCATAAACAGTAGGAGAGAGCTCAGTTCTTCTGAAACTTTGCGAAAAATTTCTACTATTTTATTACTGTTCACGTTCAGTGTTTTCGGATGCAAAATAACACCAGTAACAAATTTTAATAATGCATATTTTTTTAAATGAAATATATATTTGAATTTTACTTTGTTTCTTTACATTTTAATATTCAAAACATCACTCAAGTTGTAAAAGTTAAGAATCTCTTATTATTTTTGTTATCAAACAACAAAAGAGATTCTAAAAAATTAAAAATTCTTAATGAAATAATTGTTTAAAGAATATTTGATTCATTCTAACAATTTCGAGTAGTAATATGAATTTTATCAAATTGGTAGTGGATATTTTATTGATATTCAATTACATCAGAAGAGGATTGATATAAACTTCATAATGGAAGTCATTAGTTATCACAAAAGCTATTTACTAAAGGAATGTTCTTCCATTGAGTTCAGAGGTGGGCCACAGAATAGCAGAATATTTTTCGTAAAGACGGTAAATTGACCATTGAAACTTGAAAACAATAGAAGGGAGAATCAATTATCTATTAGATTGATATTTTATAAGACTCAAAAACCGCAAAATGTATAGAACTGATCAACAATCCGAACAGAAAATTAATTAAAGTGTAATTATGAGAATCAATAGAGTATCATACACGAAAACCGTAGAAATAGAGATTTCATAGATCTGAATTCGTCAAGGATGGAAGAAACTAAGTAATGGCAAATCTCAATAACCCGAACTGTTCATAACATTGAAACTTGAAAAGTAACGAAATAGAATTTTAAAAACGTAAAACAAACAAATTATCCGAAATTCAATTGGTAGTACCGTAAAATCTATGAAAACAAAATGTGTAAGACAATAAACGATCAGAATCGAAATCTATCAGAATTTGTAGAGGGGGTGAGTGAATAAACAACCACGCTTATAGAGAACGATCAACTTGTTATGAAACTTGCGCCATTCTCCTAGATGCCTCTGGCTGAAAACAGAATGAATTATAAAGATCGTTAATTTTTTATGTGTTCCTATGAAGATTCATTTGCAAATTTAGTTGCTGGGAGGTGAATTGTAAGAAAATTAGGATAAACAGCAGACGTAAACTTCATAGATATTCGTCATTAAGGTGACAATCAAACAACAGGAACGATGGAATGACTGCTGAAAAGTAGTTCGACGTTTCATATGTTTCACCAAGGCATTGTCTTCTTGAAGTTAAAGTAGACTGGATGACTTGACTATGCAATGAGGTTATTTAACTGCTCAGAAGTAGTAACAAAAAAAACTGGTAATTCAATTTGGTTCCGGGAACGGGATCTGTAAAAATATACAGCAATTTTCAAATAAGGAGAAAGTACTCTATTGGAAAGGTTTACAGTACCTACCTTTCAAAGATCGTACAGCTACTTCTAAAATAATTTTGTCGTAACTCCCGACGACTGTAAACAAAAAACCCGTTCAAGAAATTGACCAACAAGCAATCGTTTACTGATCTCTTTAATTCATTGATAATCCACTAAGAGACCTCTGTCACTCGTTACGTCAACGTCGCTGATAAACGCCTCGGTCGTACCGAAACCATACATCCAGTATATCGTCTACTCACAACCAAACACGCATCAGCACTTAAGAGCCCATTTCCATCAATTAACAATAGCCTGGCCCGTCGAAAAGTGTATCGATAAAGCGATGACAGCCAGTATTCAGTGTTGCCGCACCTGAATCTCGATCACAAATTCGGCATTATCTGGTGGTTGCTTAATTCGGTAATTTGAATTCTAACTAAAAAAAGCTAGGACACTAACTCCTTTAACACCATCGAATGGAGGGTCAGAGACATATGAGTATATTGGGATGTTCTTTGAATTTTTTTCTCGACGTTTCCTGGATATCCAACAAATGCTTCTTTCTGCTCAGATTCCTTGAAATAAACCTATTCATTTTGTCGCGTTATGAGAAATATGTATTATGTGTGGCAAAAACAGATATTCACAATACTTGTTGAGCTAAAAATGCAATGTGACATGTTATTTTCTTAAATATTTATTATCCGAAATTTATTTTTTATTAAAGAAATTGTAATATAGTGAACTTTTTTCCGAATTTCAGTTCACAACACTTTCCAATATCCGTTTTCTGCACTTTCCATTATCCGTTCTCCGCTCTTTCCAATATACGTTCTCCGCACTTTCCATTTTTCGTTCTCCGCACTTTCCATTTTCCGTTCTCAGCACTTTCCAATATACATTCTATGCTCTTTCCAGTATCCGTTCTCCGCACTCTCCAATATACCTTCTACGCACTTTCCAATATACCTTCTACGCAGTTTCCGTTATCCATTCTCGGCACTTTCCTTTATGTTTTCACCATCTACTCCATATCTGCTCACCAAACTTTCCATCATCTGTTCACCGCACTTCCTATTATCAATTCACAAGACTTTCCATATTACTTGTTAATAAAAAATTCGCAAATACTTATAATATCGTGTGAATCATTAACATTTTCAGATATATCAAACAAGGCCTGAAGAACATCATTTCTGAAAAAGCTGATGATGAAAATTATTTATTGTTGAAAGTAGCTGTTGAAAAACTCATCAACAATGATTGTATTTATTGTACTGAATGTTGTACGAAGTATTGAAACAAATATTGATTTCATATGAATTTATCGTAAATATGCAGCTCTTCCAAAACATTTTTTTGATAATCCTAAAAATGACCATTGAAGATATTCAGAAATTGAAGTGCGTTTTCAATGTTACTGATATTGATATCATAAGAATTTATCGTAAATATGCAGCTCTTCGACGAAAAAATATTGTTGATAATCGTAAAAATTACCATTGAAAATATTCAGAAATTGAAGTGCGTTTTCACTGTTACTAATATTGATATCTCTAGAATTTATCATAAATATGCAGCTCTTCGACCAAAACAAATTGTTACTAATCGTCGTAAAAATAACCACTAAAAATATTCAGAAAGAGAAGTACGTTTACACTGTTACTAATATTGTCTCCATGAGAGTTCATCATTAATATGCAGCTCTTCGACCAGAAAATATTGTTAGTAATAGTAAAAATGACAATTGAAAATATTAAGAAAATGAAGTGCGTTTACACTGTTACTAATATTGATATCTTCAGAATTTATCGTAAATTGGTTTCTCTAGAATTTATCATGAATATGCAGATCTTCGACCAAAACATATTGTTACTAATCGTCGTAAAAATGACCACTAAAAATATTCAGAAAGAGAAGTGCGTTTTCAATGTTACTGAATATTGATTTCATAAGAATTTATCGTAAATATGCAGCTCTAATGACCACTAGAGATATTCAGAAAAAGAAGTTCGTTTTCACTGTTACTTATATTGGTTTCTCTAGAATTTATAGTGATTATGCAGATCTTCGACCAAAACTTTGTTAATAATCGTCGTAAAACTGATCATTGAAGATATTCAGAAAGAGAAGTACGTTTACACTGTTACTAATGTTTTCTCCATGAGAGTTCATCATTAATATGCAGCTCTTCGACCAAAAAATATTGTTAATAATCGTAAAAATGACCATTGAAAATATTAAGAAAATGAAGTGCGTTTACGCTGTTACTAATATTGATATCTCTAGAATTTATCGTAAATATGCAGCTCTTCGACCAAAACAAATTGTTACTAATCGTTGTAAAAATTACCACTAAAAATATTCAGAAAGAGAAGTTCGTTTTCACTGTTACTTATATTGGTTTCTCTAGAATTTATCGTGATTATGCAGATCTTCGACCAAAACTTTGATAATAATCGTCGTAAAACTGACCATTGAAGATATTCAGAAAGAGAAGTACGTTTACACTGTTACTAATGTTGTCTCCATGAGAGTTCATCATTAATATGCAGCTCTTCGACCAAAAAATATTGTTAATAATCGTAAAAATGACCATTGAAAATATTAAGAAAATGAAGTGCATTTACGCTGTTACTAATATTGATATCTCTAGAATTTATCGTAAATATGCAGCTCTTCGACCAAAACAAACTGTTACTAATCGTCATAAAAATGACCACTAAAAATATTCAGAAAAGTTCGTTTTCAAAGTTACTAATTTTGGTTTCTCTAGAATTTATCGTGAATATGCAGTTCTTCGACCAAAATAATGTTAATAATCGTCTTAAAAATGTCCATTGAAGATATTCAGAAAGAGAAGTACGTTTACACTGTTACTAATATTGTCTCTATAAGAGTTTATTATTAATATGCAGCTCTTCGACCAAAAATATTGTTAATAATCGTTAAAATGACCATTGAAAATATTCAGATATCGAAGTGCGTTTTCACTGTTACTAATACTGATTTCTCTAGAATTTATCGTGAATATGCAGATCTTCGACATATTTTGTTAATAATCATAATGAAATGATCAGGGTTTTCACTTTTACTAATATTGATATCACTAGAATTTATCGAAAATATGCAGTTCTTCGACTGAAACATATTGTTAATAATCGTCGTAAAAATGACCATTGAAGATATTCTGAAGATAACTGAGCGCATTTTCATGGTTGCTAATATTGATTTCTCCAGAATTCATCGTAAATATGCAGCTCTTTGACCAAAACATATAATAATATAATGATGTACAATGAGTCAACTGCCTAAAAAATCACAGAGAAGCAATATTTTTAAGGTTTCGAATTTATCTATATAATCAGTTGAAGATTTACATCTGAAATAGTTACTGAAGAATTCTAAAGCATTCTTTCGATATCAGACCAATTTCCTCGACGTAACCCTCATACGAAATAATAAGATACCGACGGAATCGCAATACCGCTGATGAATCAATTATTTCCTCCTCGCAAAAGGAGCTGACCGTTTCTTCTTCTCGAGTTCCCGTAATCGCCGTGGATCTCTAGATTACAAAGGGGCCGCTGTCGATCTAAAAACGTCGCCTGTGTAAACGAATGCTCGAGAACACATGTACCAGCCGATCAGAGGCCACTTTTTGCCTCGCTCTTCAATTAGTACACTCAATGTACATACACTGCGACGAGTTTTCAACTTTTCGATACTGCTGGTCAACGGGTTATCCCGACTTTTCGACTGGTAGGGACAGTGTTGCCGCGTTAGAATAGTAGGTATAGTTTATCCAATCTCAGTTGAATATGACTTGATTCAGCTCAATATATAGGGTTAGTTCAAAATAGCACATGGTGTAATGACGAATGAATGATGAAAACGGAAAATTAAATATATATATATATATATATATATATATATATATATATATATATATATATATATATGTATATATATATATATAGAATTGAAAATATCTTGAGGTTGCAGTCTGATATTGGATTTAAAGAAAACTCTTTGTCATCTTGCCAAGCTTTCGGAAATGTTTATTTCCTTCCTCAGGACAACTACAAAAGGACAATTTAATAAATGGAGAAAAAATATTGAATCTACTTACATAACTTGAGTAAAAATAGAAATTAGCATCAAAAAAAGAATGTTGTATATAAAAATATTAGACAGATAACATTTTAAATGAATGTCAATCAACTTCAAAAATGATGAGAAACAATCAAGTAACTCTACTGGGTATATATATCAGCATTACTATAATTTTTCAACTTATCTCTGTTCAGTTTTAAAATATAAGTGTAAATTTTACTCAAATTATTGAGATCAGTTTTTTTATTTAGGCTGTTACTCTCTTCATTAATTTGCAACATTTCTAAAAATGTCCTTTTAAAAATGTTGTTTTCTATTCCAAGTACACTAACATCATCAAAACTCATTCGATGGTCAAATTGATTAACATGTTGAGCCAATGCACATGAATTCATATTTCTTTTACAATCACTTTTATGTGATGTTATTCTACCTTTCAAGAGTCTAGATGTTTGTTCAATGTATACTTTATTACAATCGTTACAAGGAATTTTATAAACAACATTATAATTTTGGGTTGTTTCTAGAGGTGTTTTCAATTTTGAAAAAAGTTTACTAATAGTCTTAATTTTTTTTTTTTTTTAAATTGAAAACACCTCTAGAAACAACCCAAAATTATAATGTTGTTTATAAAATTCCTTGTAACGATTGTAATAAAGTATACATTGGACAAACATCTAGACTCTTGAAAGGTAGAATAACATCACATAAAAGTGATTGTAAAAGAAATATGAATTCATGTGCATTGGCTCAACATGTTAATCAATTTGACCATCGAATGAGTTTTGATGATGTTAGTGTACTTGGAATAGAAAACAAGATTTTTAAAAGGACATTTTTAGAAATGTTGCAAATTAATGAAGAGAGTAACAGCCTAAATAAAAAAACTGATCTCAATAATTTGAGTAAAATTTACACTTATGTTTTAAAACTGAACAGAGATAAGTTGAAAAATTATAGTAATGCTGATATACCCAGTAGAGTTACTTGATTGTTTCTCATCATTTTTGAAGTTGATTGACATTCATTTAAAATTTTATCTGTCTAATATTTTTATATACAACATTCTTTTTTTGATGCTAATTTCTATTTTTACTCAAGTTATGTAAGTAGATTCAATATTTTTTCTCCATTTATTAAATTGTCCTTTTGTAGTTGTCCTGAGGAAGGAAATAAACATTTCCGAAAGCTTGGCAAGATGACAAAGAGTTTTCTTTAAATCCAATATCAGACTGCAACCTCAAGATATTTTCAATTCTACAGTTATTGTCAGTTATATATATATATATATATATATATATAACTTCTTGTATATATATATATATATACAAGAAGTTACTTATGACATCTACAGTCACTAGTTGAAACTTAATTTGACACGAACCGAGGAATCCAAAAGTAGAGGTTTGTCCACAAATTGACAGGCAGCCAACAATTTGTTGTTCTGACCAACCCAAGGTTCAATCAAGTTTCTAATACGTTATGAGGAACGCAAGCAGGAAGTAAGTGAAAATAGAGTATATTTCGTTTTAACTCCGAGAGTTCTAACCTTTGACAGCTGTTTCGTGCTAATGCACTCATCAGAAAGGATTAATTGAGCTCTCGAAATCAAAACGAATCCACTCAAGAATTAATACCGTGAAGGCAAGACAGATATAACAGGAAGTTACTTATGACATCTACAGTCACTAGTTGAAACTTAATTTGACACGAACCGAGGAATCCTCGTTTTTCTGTTATTTTGATCAAATATAAAAATTTAAGAATGCATTTTTTATGATATTTATCTAAAAAGAGTATATTAATTATGTTTATATTAAGCTTTGCCTATTCTTCTGTTAGAGAAGAGTGTAGCTCAACCATGCCAATTTTTATTCATAAAATGGCACGAACCTCACAACAAAATATTACCTAATAAATTATGCAACTAATTTTTGGCTTCCACCGCCTTTTATAGCGCGCAATTTAAATGAGGTACTACCCAAGTTCCTGTGGCCTTTCTTCGAATCTTACGTGCTATTCGTATCAAGTAGACGCGGAATTGATTACCATGGCAAACCATGAGCATGAAACAAAAGATGGCATGATAGGAATAATCGATAAGATCGATATCTACGACGAACGAACAACTCTTTTGCGATGACATGGTACGAGAAGATGTGTGAATGGCGGAAGAAGAATCCACGGCAGAGCATTATTTACTGAAGTGAATCGACATGGTTCAAGAGAGAAAAAAACATGAAGAAAAATATGAGGGACATTTTTAGTATTCGTTCTTATAAAATCACAATAAAAAGTTCTATCTCAAGAGATTGAAAATTTGATACCTCACATATATTTATTGTTAAAGATCATTTTCTTTCTGTAAAATTTGTTTTTACGAAACTCCCAGGTTTACGGAGAAAACCGAGGGGAAAACATTTCACTGAAATGTGTACGAGATTCAAAATATTGAAAAGACTGAAAGACTCAAACCGATGACTGAAAGACTTAAACCGATGACTGAAAGTCTCAAACTGATGACTGAAGCGAAAATTTAATGACTGAAAATTAACTCAAATGACTGAAAATTTCTAGTTGTACGAGATTTAAAGGAGATGTTTCCCTCTCGGAGAAAACTCATCAAAAGCAGAGCTTGTACGAGCAATTTTTAGAGATGTTACGTGAAAGAGTGATGACAACATTTGTTTCCGTGTTCAATTTATAATCATTACTTTGAAATGTCAGTTTACTGTTGAAGTACCCCAAAATTTCGTATTTGGATTTATGAAAAAGGCCACGAAGCATTCAAAAAGTCTGCATTCTCAATTGCGAGCATATCTGGCTAACAGTGGAAGAATTAAATAGCACAAGGTTGCTTTAGCTTTTAGATCAATATCTTCAGTTATATCAGATATATTCCTCACAATTGTCCTGCTGATAATACCCATAAACATATATAATCATTGATCAAATTGGCATGAATAAAGACATTTATTATTATTGTTGTTCTTATGGATCAACATTCTATTTTAATTAATTTTCACATAACATGTACCCAAAACTAATATTCACATCAAATATAGCTAAAATCAATATATTGGAAGATTTCATCCTAATCTAAAGAGAGTTAACAGAAGAAAAAAGTTATTCTTGAGTTTATTCACGAGGTGCTTATGAATAGGTATATCAGTTTATTTCGTATTGGCAGTACATCATTCGATTGTGTCGTCGTTAGGAATATTTTCAAATTATTTGCATACATTGGAATGTTTGAGAACATTAAACATCCAGGAATGTCATTTGTATTAATATTGAACAAAAATGGTCCTAGATGTAACTCTTGAGGTACTCCCAATGTTACTTTTATCAATTTGAAAAAGTCGTTGACACAAGAGATCGATAGCATTTATATCTAAGATTTGAACTGCCTTAATTGTGAATTTGTCGTAGTGCCTCCAGCAAGTTTGTCAGTTTGTGTACAAGCTTTTTTCTTCTATCGATTTGAAATTTTTAGAAAATACTAATTGGACCACTCTGAATCATATGTCAGAACATTACAAATCATAAAAATTAGGAATCAGTGTGAAATTTTATGTACCTATATTGTGCGAATTTTCAAGTGGATTTTGCATTTTTTGTTATTTTTTCTCCCATTGACTTCAATATTCTGATTAATCAGCGTTATATTTCCCGTTTATATTACAAATTTCAGATAGATCTGCCGATTTTGTATTTTTAGTGATTTTGAAATGTTCAAAAAATTACTAATTGGACCACTCTGAATCGATTGGCGTTCGCAGAATTGCTCTTTCTATAACCGGATTGAAAACTTCAAATCGAGTTAAAAGTAGTTTTTTCCTTCCAAATATTCATTTCTTAGATATTTGGACTCAAGATATACGTACAAATCATATATTTTCGGAATCAGCGTGATATTTAACGTATATATTATAAATTTCAGATAGATCTACCGATTTTGTATTTTTAATGATTTTTAGGGGTCTACCCCTTCCAAATTTTTCCAATTAATTTCTTTTCATTTCGATCAATTTTAAATGTTCATTAAATACTAATTGGACCACTCAGAATCGATTGAAGTTCGCAGAATTGCTCTATCTCTAACCGTTCTCGAATTGAAAAGTTCAAATCGAGTTGAAAGTAGTTTTTTCCATCCAAATATATTTTTTCAGACTTTTGGACTCAGGATATACATACATATCATATATTTTTGGAATCAGCGTAATATTTCACATATATATTACAAATTTCAGATAGATCTGCCAATTTTGTATTTTTAGTGATTTTTAGGGGTCTACCCCTTCCAACTTTTTCCGATTAATTTCTTTTCTTTTCGATCAATTTGAAATTTCCAGAAAATACTAATTGGACCACTCTGAATCGATTGGAGTTCGCAGAATTGCTCTATCTCCAACCGTTCTCGAATTGAAAAGTTCAAATCGAGTTGAAAGTAGTTTTTTCCATCCAAATATATTTTTTCAGACTTTTGGACTCAGGATATACATAAAAATCATTAATTTTCGGAATCAGTGTGATATTTCATGTATATATTACAATTTTCAGATAGATCTGCCGATTTTGTATTTTTAGTGATTTTTAGGGGTCTACCCCTTCCAACTTTTTCCGATTAATTTCTCTTCTTTTCGATCAATTTGAAATGTTCAGAAAATACTAGTTGGACCACTTTGAATCGATTGGCGTTCGCAGAATTGCTCTATCTCTAACCGTTCTCGAATTGAAAATTTCAAATCGAGTTGAAAGTAGTTTTTTCCTTCCAAATATTTTTTTTCAGATTTTTGGACTCAAGATATACATAAAAATCATATATTTTCGGAATCAGTGTTATATTTTACGTATATATTACAAATATCAGATAGATCTGCCGATTTTGTATTTTTAGTGATTTTTAATTTCTTTTCTTTTCGATCAATTTGAAATGTTCATAAAATACTAATTGGACCAATCTGAATCGATTGGAGTTCACAGAATTGCTCTATCTCTAACCGTTCTCGACTTGAAAGGTTCAAATCGAGTTGAAAGCAGTTTTTTCCTTCCACATATTTTTTTTTCAGATTTTTGGACTCAAGATATACATACAAATCATATATTTTGGAATCAGCGTTATATTTCACGTATATATTACAAATTTCAGATAGATCTGCCGATTTTGTATTTTTATATTTTTGTATTTTTAGTGATTTTTTCCGATTGATTTTTTTTCTTTTTGATCAATTTGAAATGCTCAGAAAATACTAATTGTACCACTCTGAATCGATTGGCGTTTGCAGAATTGCTCCATCTCTAACCGTTCTCGAATTGAAAAGTTCAAATCGAGTTGAAAGTAGTTTTTTCCTTCCAAATTTTTTTTCAGAGTTTTGGACTCAGGATATACATACAAATCATATAATTTCGGAAGCAGCGAGATATTTCACGTATATTTTACAAATTTCTGATAGATCTGCCGATTTTGTATTTTTAGTGATTTTTAGGGGTCTACTTCCAACTTTTTCCGATTAATTTCTCTTCTTTTCGATCAATTTGAAATGTTCAGATAATATTAATTGGACCACTCTGAATCGATTGGCGTTCGCAGAATTGCTCTATCTCTAACCATTCTCGAATTGAAAAGTTCAAATCGAGTTGAAAGTAGTGTTTTCCTTCCAATTTTTTTTTTTCAGATTTTCCGACTCAAGATATACATATAAATCATATATTTTCGGAATCAGCGTGATATTTCACGTATACATTACAAATTTCAGATAGATCTGCCGATTTTGCATTTTTAGTGATTTTTAGGGGTCTTCCACTAATACGTACCAGCTTATATTTCCAAATGATAGGGAGTGCTGTGTTCTGAATATTTTTTCAGGATTGGGGTTTGTGATTCAGTTCTTCAATTACCTGATTGAATAAGTCTGAGTGCTCTCATCATCAGCTGTCAAAAACTATTCGTAGTAACGTGTGAAGTAATTTAGTCCGAGTGGGATTAGGTCAGGAGATCGAGAAGATCAACTGATAGAGAAACTCCAACCAAATGTGTAATATGAATTTTGAATTTTGGTAAGGGGATTAAATTGATGTTGTGACCACCAATGATAAGTGCCTTTCTTGTCACTGAAAAGTTCTACCAGAGTGACACAGAGTCAGACAATGTGTTATCAATTAGCACATATTGGATTGTCAAAGTAAAAAAAATAAATATTGCGCTCTAATTGGCCATATTCGAAATAAGGAAAATGAAAAAGGAAAGTAGTAGAAATTTTGTAGCTGATTAGATCTTTGAATACAGTATCGAATAACAGATCCAGTACATTTCTGACCTATTGAATAAACATCTCGCGCGCAGCTGTATCATAAGCTACGAAATGATTTACAGCAAATATAATTGCCTTAATTACGAAACAGTTATTTACGTTCGAATCTCACCTCGGGATCTGAAACAATCAATTGTACGAACCGGGGGTATAAATACATCGCGTTTTCAATAATCAGCCAGCAGCTTTGTTTGCAATAAACATACAAATTGTAATTTTATGCGCAAGCTAGTCTCGCGAACGCGTTACACTCTACTTCGTTCGTTATTGTTATAAATAGCGACATGAGCAGCCTTAAAAGCAAGTGTTAAACTAATGTGTTTTGAAAGTTTAACGAACGCCGGAAAAAATTCACCTGGAAATGGCCCATTAATATGTGTCGAATTGATAAATCTCGAATTAGTTTTCTTTACACAAACCGTTAGATTTGCATAAACCGCCGCCAGGCCTTGTATAGTGTCTTTATCTCTTTCGGTCTCTAGTATCTGTTAACATAAGCTTTCAAAGAGTCACCGCTCGATAAGGAATTTTGTTTTTTCTTCGAATTCCGAAAACCACTATACGTCATTCATCCACTGTCGGCTATTGAGTTCTGTCCACTTCCATCAATAATTCTCAGATGATTAAGGCCAATCATTTTAGCAAAAACGGGTAAAAAATAGCAAAACAATGCAAACTCTCACAAAAGTTGTATTTTGGTGCTCAATGAAACAATACAAATTTCCCCCCTCATACAAGTTCGGCAACGTTGGTAAAAATGTAAATTATAAACAATTCTGACTATTTTGGAGAGAAAAAATGCAAAAGAGACGCAAAATGGCGAAAACGAAGAAAATATCGTCCTTTACCGTTCCCCAATTTTGTGACCATTTCCAAGTTTGCTTATTTTGTGAAAAAACACATGCCAGCCAAGATTGCCTAAAAACACAGGCTCTTACATTAGAAGAATGGATAGCAAGAGTAACAGGTGAAAGGGCTTGTTTCTCTTGCTTGAGAATAAATTACACAAGCAGAAATTTTAGAGCTTCAATATAATGATTAATTTGCAAAAGGAAACATTATCCAATCATATGTGCAGAATTATTTGACGAAAAGAAAGATACTATATCAAATGAAATTATTGAGAACAGAATCGATAATGTAATGAATACACAACGCCGCGAAGTTGAATTATTAGTAGGTGCTGACATATTTGGAAGACTACTAACAGGAAATATTTAAAATTTAGATGACAAACTCATTGCGATTGAATCTCAACTACGTTGGACTGTAATGGGGCAGCTGAACAATAATACAAATAGAACAACTTTTTCGGGGGTCAAAAATTGTACTCAGATTCATGAAATTAAGATATTTTAGGAATCAAAGATCTAAATATGCTGTAGAAGAGGAAACCATCGAGTATTTCAATGACAACATCGAAATCAACGAGGATGGAAGATGTGAAGTTCGTCTGTCATGGATTGAAGGACATTCAGAACTCTCCAGCAAGAAACTATTGAATCTAAATACATTCAAAGAATATGAGAAGGTACTGGTAGATTGGGAGAACCTCGGTATAATTGAACAGGTTGGAAATGAAGAGGAAATTGGAACTTTTCTTTGTCCTTTTCAAAGACTGTACCCCTTAGAGATATCTATGGAGGAAAGAGAACAACAGATTTTAAAGAAACAGGAAGAACAGAAGAAGACGGAAACCAAACCGAGGGATGAAGACGGCAAGCGGAAAGATGAGGAAATTCAGAGTGAGATGAAGTAGTCACAAGAAGTGGACGCATTGTTAAAATACCAAAAGTATTTTCATAGTTTTATGCTTTGTTGTAAAATTTATTTTGGAATTTCAATTTTTCATATCTCCATGACATAAAAATCGGAAATATTGCTTCCATTGTTTCATTGTTTATTATAAAAACGTAGCAGTATTCTCATCACTATGTATACAAAATGTTTTTCATACAGATTTGTCAGAAATATTAAAAAGTTAGAAAGTACATCGAAGTTCTTCCCTTTAAATTATTAATTTCCATCCAAATACAATAATAATGATGATACTTAATATACAATAGAAAGTCATACTTCTATATTGAGGTTTTTACTTGCTTCATTACAGTAAACTAGATTATGGTTTAATAGAAATTAGTTCCTGTGAAATATGGCACAAGTTTTCGTCAGACATATTCTAAAGTGTCAACCAGGGAATCATCGGTTCTATTTTTGGAGAGAATGGTGTTTCAACGTTGTCTAGATTAGTCAAATTTGGTCACTCTTCGGTAAATATATCGCTCTTTACGGTCCAGTCAGGAACACAAAGCAGACAATTCCTCTGCTGCAACTCTCGAAAGTCCTGCACCACGTCCAAAGCCATGATGGATGTCGTCCCGTCCGCATGTCTTCTCGTGTTGTTTGGCGTCCTGCGATGGCATTTAAGGCAACACAGCAGCAGTCATATCGCGACTTATATCTCGAGAGTAACTGATTTAGTTGTCTAGGCGCTCGTGGGCGGACTCTGTTGGTATATCTGGAGGTCAGCGATGGTATCTCAGGGCCGAGGATCCTCACGATTTATGGCCGTGAAATCCATCCTCCATAACTCATGGACGTCGCGGTCCCGCGGGGATGCTAACTCGAAGAGATTTCGGTGATGCAGGCTGGCGAGAGCAAAGGTGCGTTCCTCTGGCGGGTCGTAAATCATGACCAGACGAGGGGAGCGATGATTAAAAGAGACTTGTGAATGTGAATGTCATCATCAGCGGTATAATTAGAAATGCTTTTCGGCGGTCGTGAGTTCGTTTGAGAGTTTTCTTTTATCCAGGGTTTCGGGAAGGTAGGGGAAGGTCGGGTAGCTCCAGACATTTCTAATACGAACACATCAAGTACTCTTCAACAACGTAACATCGCTACTAAGCATATAAACACAATGTACAAACAATACATAATCTTACATAACATCATTGAATGATGCAGAAACCAAAATATGAGTAAATCAGCTTGATTGTGATATTGATCTATAGTAAATTCATTCAACTCCACTACGGTAAATAATTTATTTCATTCTAAGCATAGCTTGAATGCTATTGCTACTGATATTGTACGAATACCCAATGGGGTAGCCACGGACACATGAATGTCGGGTATCCCCGGGCACTTCTTGAAGTCCTCTATTCAACAAAATTAAAAGTGAGTTAATATTTTTCGTTTGGGCTATTTGTTCATTGATTGTTTTTAATTCACTGCTGTCTAATGTTACAGAAATAGTCGAAGTTCAAGAAAAGAACAACTGACAGAGGCAAGGGGGCGGAAAAAATATGAAAGGAGCTATTCAGTGTGCAAGGTTTCAATGAGACAGGCAGCAGATATATAAATATATATATATATATATATATATATATATATATATATATATATATATATATATATATATACAATACACTAGTATTCACCGAAACTATTCAAAAACAGACTTTGACAACCTACTCCTGAACCAGTGTCCAAACCAGCATCCAAAAAAGCAACTTCAATTATACTGGTACTGATATGCCACCCACGAGTTGTGAAGCTCAATCTGTCCCTAATCCAGCATCTACTGAAAGCACCTTCAATTACACTGACTATGATATGCCCTTCACCAGTCGTACAGTCCAGCTTGCCTCTAAACCAGCATCCACTGAAAGTACTACCAGTTAGAGTGATTTTGATATGCCCTCCTCCAGACACACATCTTTGCCTGCTCCCAAATCGTCAACTTTGATCGTCATAGCAGATTTATTGAAGCAACTATCACCTCTTCCAGATGCAACTAGGAAACGCCTCGTGACACGGTCTCGGAAGACCCAAAGAAGATAGATCTCAACATCTTCACCTTATGAAAAGGCTCTGGAAGATAAAAAAGCTTTGAAGGAAGAAAAGCATTGGAAGAAGAAAGGCAGAAGGATAGAAAATGTGACAAAGAAGAAGCCGAGAAAGACGTCCAATATCTCTTCTGAGAAGATCGTGGTCAAGACACAGAATGTATTTTATGTGGTAAAATATTTCAAGAAGACTGGATCCAGTGCCGTGAATGTGAAAATTGGGCTCAATAAGCTTGCGCTGGTTTTGATGCTTCAAACGAATTCCACGAATGCAAGGCTGAAAAACGTTCACGTTATCGTTGAATGTTATGTCCAGGGCTACCCAAAGATTTTAGAGTTACAAAAACTTAATGGATGAAGATTCTTATATCTTGTGATTTCAATAAACAAAAAATCATTATCATATTTGATTATTATAATAACACAAGTACATATGTTCACTTTAAAGTACCCAATAAATACATGTAAAAATTTGCTGATTGTATTTTTACTCAAGCCCAATTCAAGTGTCTGATGCTACCCGACCTTCCCCTACATCGGATGACATGACACAACAAAAGAAGCTGATTTGTATGAACGCCAAGCCCAGACAGCACCAAATATTGCATGAATGGTCCTAGAACGATACTATTGGAATATTGATATTCTTGAGCACGGGTGAGATGATGTGATCAAATAACGGACGTAGCAGCTTATAAGTAACCAAAACAATATATTTACATATGTTACAATAAAAACAATTAAACGTACAGCTTGCTAAAAAATGACTCTCAAGCTCGACCAGATAAATGCCAGTTGAGGAGCTTGAAGAACGGAAAACATCGCGGTTCGAATACTCTAGAATAACTAACTCATTTGAAATATATAATACACTGAACGTTACTGCAGTTTCGTCCTATATGGACATTATCAAACAATACAATACATATTGTATTGTTTGTATTGTTTGATAATGTCCATATAGGACGAAACTGCAGTAACGTTGGTTACAAATAGAAGTGGTATAAAAACATAGAAGTTTTATTTCTCATTTTTCGTGATAATTTCCTACCACGTAGTAACGGCTACATTCATCAATTTATTGTTTGTAACTGAGTTTTTCATTTAAAAATACATATTGCTATTAGACCAGTTATTTATAGAAAGTTTCAATGTTTCGATGGATTTTTCATTTATGTGTAATGTAACTATGGTTCATAATCAGGTGAAACATTTTTTGGCAGAAAGCGCATGAAATTAGTTCTTGTCACATTCAATTCTAGACCAATTTCCTCATCATGCTGATTGAGTATTTGACTTGAGGATAATTGGTATCATCCACATATTGAATGATCTGGTTTGGGATTGGACAAAATTTAGTGATTTCACTAACGAATGTGAAGATTAATGAGGCCGAGTACCGAACCTTGCGGCACCCCTATTGCAGGTTGGAGTGGAGTGAGTTAATAATGTTACGTTGGATTTGATGAATATAACTTTGCTCAATTTCAGCCATTCCATCATAATAGCCATTTCATATCTGACCTGATAGATATTTTGAGTCTACAAGCCGGATTATCACAAATTTACCACAGTAGGTAGTTGTCAATAATGTAAAATGCTTCCACTCAATCACAGGTGACATTTTGATAGATCTTTTCCCATGATTTGAAACACAAGCGTATGGAAAGAACATTACATTCTTCGTCTATATGTTTTTCAGCTTTCTCAACGCTCTATTTCTTGTTATTTCGTGACTCGTGAGCGTATTATATCCAAGGTTTATTCAGCATGTGTAATCGCAATCATTCTTATGAACATGCACCTTATAGGGTTTGTTATGTAAAGTATCGAATGACACACCGTGTTACTGAACAAGGATTGTCACTGTTACCAATTAAAACAAATTGGGTCTTACTCTTTGTAAACAATACAAGATATTAACTGGGTCCTACTCTTCGTAAACAATACTAGATATTAGCTCAACTCATTCATACAGGGTTTTTGAAGAACTGATAACCACAAACAAATCATATTGTATTTTACTACCTTGATAGAGTCAAAATGGCTGAATAAAATATTACCGTAAGATGGGGTTACTTTGATGCGCGTGGCTACTTTGAACAAAAAATAAATTTTGTTATATTGACTCCTAGTGAAATAACCGTTAAATTTAGCGTCATCTAGTTTTCACCACTAATTTGTGACACATTTAAGAATGGTATGGCAACACTGGTTTGAAAATAACTTTTGTGACGTAGGTAAATCTGAAAGGCAACTTCTTTGTACGATTTCCTTCTCGCAAAAACAAGTATTTTCTAGCTTTTAGGTGTTCAAAGAAACACTATGGGCGAGGTTACATTGAAATTGCATGATTTCATTATAGGTGTTCAAAGTATCCCCGATCATGGGGTAACTTTGAACACCCATAAATAATAAAAAAAATATATATTATCGATCATTTAAAAATTTGATTTTTTGTCAGTAGAAAGCTCTAACTGTTGCCCGTGATATATATTTTTTTGGAATTTTTTATTGGCTGCTCTACTTGAGATATGTTGATTTAAAACAAAAAACTGTTCAAAGTAACCCCATCTTACGGTACTAATCTCAACCATAATTAAAAAGTATATTTTACCGCTTTTTCATTGAGTTTTTTGCATCTTAATGTATTTTCATATTGTCTGTATTGTATTTTATTGTGTTTAATTGTATTTTATTGTATTTTATTGTATTTTATTATATTTTATTGTATTTTATTGTATTTTATAGTATTTTATGGCTTTTTATGGCATTGGTGGCATTGAATATTATTATTGTATTTTACTGCATTTTCATTGCGTTTTCTTTTTATTTATTGTATTGTATTTTTATATTGTCTTTATTGTATTTTATGGTATTTTATAGTATTTTATTGCATTTCATGTATATACTATATTTGCATTATCCTCTTACTTATAATCGAAACAAGTGCATTGCACTTATCGATTACCAACTTTATTTATGCTTATGTTAAATGTATTCTCAACAATTATTCTTAATTCATGAATAAAGTTTATTATTATTATTATTATTATTATATTTGCATTAGCTTCACATCAAACTTCTTTTCCAAAGCAAACTTTTAAATGAATATCAAGTTCAAAAACTATCTAATCATGTATAGCGAACATGACCAGTATGTACTGTTTAGGCACATCGTCGGATAATGTGATAATTGATCCTATGGCGGCAAGAAATTCACTCTCCGGTCTATCCGGGCTCGTAATTGGGACGAACATGTTATTTTATACACTATATTTTAGTGAAATTACAGCTTTAAATTATACATACGTCAATAATTCATCTGAGACGATCGGTGCTATTTTCTTCATGAGATCGCATCATCTATGCGACCGAAACATCACTATTATCTCTCGATATTTATGGTAGGCGAAAGGTCAAACGAAAAAAATTATAGTCTTTCGCGGCGGGCTTGAATTACGGAAAATGAGGCACGATGTTTCCATATTCGGGTCAAGTCTCTTAAGGTTCCGGTTGCCTATATTAGTCGAAAGATATTTATAATTTTGTTCCAATGATAGTACTGACCCAGGTCGTAAATAGGTTCTTGAGCTTGACCTCTCACTTCTTGAGGCATGTGGAAAGGTTTTTCTATAGTTTTTATATTTATATTTACTCTGATGGGTCCACACCACAATGCATTACCTAAAATGAGAATATTGCTGAAGCTTCAATGGAGGTAATTTCCCAACAGGAACAGAATTTTTGACATCACTTCTATGAAAATTTGGATTCGGCTTTCTCGGAAACAAATATATCGATGCAAGAAGGACTTCGCGAGACCAAGAGACTATAGTCATCTAAAGTTTCAGATTCGAAAAGAGCTTGAGATTTTGAAAATCGGTTGGCGAGGAAAAAAGTTATGACTGCAAAACCAAAAAGTAAATTTTTTGAGATCACCCTGTAAATGAAGGAAATAAGAAGACAATTCGAAATATAACTCAAGGTAATGAGGTCATCTTCATGCCACTGCTGTCAAATTTAAAAAAAAAAATTCTTCTTCATTTGGGATCCTTTTGAAAATTCAGAAATTTTGCACAGTTTCAGATAATACCCTGTAGCGATTTTATGCGGAAAACCTTATGTTTTGAAGAAGTACGAGATTATAGCTGAAGGACTGGGCTAGCGAACAGTATGAACAGAATTTAAATTGTTCAAATCAGAAAAAGTTATTCAGATTTCAACAGGGGCAAAATTTTGGGGGTCGACGAAATTAGTGTTGAGTAATTTAGAATAGAATTCATAATTACATAGCTGTCATTTAGTTTTTACCGTACTACAAAATTGTCGAGGGTGATCATTGATCACTGATGAATATTGTTGTAAATCCAGTATGCCAGACAATCTGCAACAAATTCAAATTACACTTATGGACCAAAGCCAACCAGTATGTGATTCATTTCAAAACTGTCAGATTTTGATTGAGGACTTTTGAAATATATTTATAGAAGCTTTCGGTAGGGGCCATTAGCACTTCCTGTAAATCGAATGCGAGATGGACAAGAAACATATTTCGTCGACTAAGTAACTTCGATTAAAATAATTGTTTTATTATACAACTTAGACACGTGAACTAATACTACAGAGATATTTGATCCATCTGATCACTGGGATTATAAATTAGTTACAAATTTATTCTATTCCTAATAGGATTGACTGCAATGGCGGAATATCTTTCAAATTCCACACGGATCTATTCTTGGGCCCTTTCCGTTTTAAATTAACCTCAATGAACTCCCTTATTTTAATAATATTTGATAAGTATGATTTGCTTGTTGATGGGACTAATATAATTCAACTTTAAAGAATCTACGTGATTATTCTTGATATGAACCTTAACATTCTGATAAATTCATACAGTGTGTTCAATGTGCTATACAGGGCGCACGTAAATAATGGAGATATATAAATGTCTTTGGAATAGTCTGACATTATTTTTGTTTTGGCGATGTTGCCAAGGTTATATGTTCAGAAATGTGACATCCAACATTTTAATTTCAATTCATCGGATTTTCTTCTAGAGTTTGATACCTTGAGTTTGTTTTCATTTCAAGTAATCAAGGAATACTGTTTTCCTTTTGAAAATGGAGTGAACAATATTAGGAGATGTTGAATATTGTTTCCATTGCTCTTCCATAATACCATTCTGAATGACCTTCATTTTAAACTCAAAGCCTAAACGAAAATTACGTTTCTTCTACATTTTACTCTAGACAGAACAAAAGGCTTCCTGATGTTTCGAATGTATATGTGTATATAAAACTTTAAACTTTTTGACTATTGATATATCTTGTTATTGGTATTCACTCCTGTTTAGACATTTACCACCTTCTTTATGTCAATAAAATGTATGCTTTCTTTTTGCACCCTTTCATCAAGAGTTGTTCAAAATGAGTAAAAGTTTATATTTGGGGATCCTTCATCAGGACCAAACATTCCCAGTTTTGGAATACACTGTCTGGGTCAAACATCGGTTCAAGGCTGGGTCAAACTTCGCGGCACTGTTAACATGTCAGCACGTATCGAATTCCTTCGCTCATGAATACAATAATCTAAATAATTTGACTGAATCGTCCAACGACCAGCTGAAGAATGTTTCAGACCGATTTCATGACTGGTCTCATACATTCACCTGTCTCCATCGTTCCAAAACAAAATATTTTGGCACCGGACAAAACAACAATAAGAGTACCCGAGAGAAATAATATATTTACCTACCAGTGGCGGCGTCATGACTGTTTCAAAAAGGGTTCACATCTTCAATATATATACGGAACATGGGGTATTGGACTCTTCGTTTCATAATAATTCTCATTTGCATTTGGAGACTTCTTATGATTTGAATCTACCAAAACATTGAAACTATATCCAAATCATATGCTAATTTTGAGGCTTACAAATATACTATTTATCTCAGGTGTCATTTGTCAATATATGTCAGGTGTTCATTGATTAATGCGCTTGAACCACTGATTATTATCAGATAGCTGCGGTTATTATAACTCTGAATTATAAATGACATGAAGTATTATGAATCATAAATGACTTGAATCGGTTTTTAGTAAGGTTAGGTTATGCAAATGTTTGTACTCAATGCAGGTGATTCATTACTGTACGGCATTTGTATAATTGATAATTTTTATAACTAGGTAGATTCATTTTTTAGCAATGCCATCTACATTTGCCTGTACAGGGGCGAGGAGTCCCGCACGAAAATTCACACATAGACCTGTATTATAGTTCAAGATCATTGCAAAATATACGGCATGGATTCCAATATTCAACACATAAAATTATTTTCAGAAATAATGCCGTCTAAAAATTATGGTTTATATAACATAAATTAAAAATTACCTGTATTTGGGGGTTGAATCTTATACCGGTTTTCAGACATAATTTGACTTTATATTATTGTTCTATGTGATAGTCGGCTATAATAATTAATGGAACTAAATAAAAATATGAATGAAACAACACTGAATTTATGAGATTTTTAAAATGTGAATCATCAGAGAAGTAAATTTCAGAATACTATTACTTTTTTATTTCTCAAACAACTCAAAACAAAAAAAACTGATGCCGTACATTTTTAATTTGGGGATTTCTCACATCTGATAAGATTTTCTCTGAAACCGTGTAACTTGAAAATTCGAGCTGATTTTTCTCAGTTCAATGTACTTACATCATTCTACTATACCGTACAATCTTTGCATTTCACGTTTTTTATTTTGTCGTTACAAATTATTATGAAATTAACCTTCCCAGAGGGAAATACATTTTTCTGGGGCAGTCACATGTCCCATGACAAATGTACGGCATAACAAAAAATTACATCGTTTAATAAAATAGTATTCAGACCATTGAATTTGGTGACAAGCGTCTAGTCACTTTGATGGCGCAGTTCCGCATGCGCACTGTGTCCGTGCCAAATTTTAAATACCGATTTCCATGTTGATAGCTGTCAGTAATTGTTATTTGTTGTGAAGGAATCGAATGATTTTAAGACTTCACATAGGTGTGTTTATTTGATAACTGATTTGTTTTTTTGTTGAACATACTGTTTAAAATGACTTGGTGCACTATTTGTAACAAATCGTTTTACGATGTTAGTAGTTTGAAAGGGCATGTAAAAAAGTTCCACCCAGGTTAGTGTGTATACATGATTATTTTTCTCTGTGCACTGATAAAATGTTATGAAAAATGTAAATCTACCTATATTTTCAAATGAACTGGATAAAATAGCCCCCCAAAAAAAGAAAAGCGTTGAAGCTATCTGTGTTGAATGTGGAAAATCATTCTCAACAAATTCAAATTTTATTCAACATGTGAAAACTTTTCACTCTGGTAAGTAAATTCTATTAAAATCATGTTTGTCTTGTAAAAATAACAAATCTTGGTTTTTAACATTCTTTTGTTAATTTTTCCTTTTCCAGATAAAATAAATGATCTAACAAAATTGAAGGAATATACTTATGAATGTGATGAATGTGGTAAACATTTCATGCATCCAAAAAATTACAATTATCATAAGAAAAATCATCACTCAAGAAGTACTGAAGGGACCTTGAAATTCAGAAGAAAATATTTGATGACACTACTTGGCAGAAGCCCATTAAACTAATAATAAAATGGATTAAGCAATCCAGACTTCTGCATTTAACCTATACAATAGGTATAATCGTCGGCAAGTCTCCAACAGAAAACAACTACTGCCCCCTACGACCATTGAATTATATCTGTTAGATTATTGGCAAAGTATTCTACAAGAACTACTTTGCAATGTTCTCCCAATCTCAACGCCAAAACATGTCTCAACCCACAGTTATTTTTCCCGCAAGAGGGCGTCAAAATAAAAAGTTAGGTTGCAAAAATTGACATGGCTGAATTCCTTATGAAATTACCTTTTCAATGATGTGTCACACTTACTACTTTCCCTATTCAAATTGTTTGGGTGATAGTGCCCAAGGGGTGGGGGGAGAGGTATGACAGTTGAGGTTATGATAGGAAGATGTCCCCCTTGGATTAAAAATCGACCTGTTTTTGCATTTTATTCACAATACATGCGTTTTGAAGATATTCGATCTGTTTCATTTTCGGTGCCCAACCCTGTATGTAAATGATTGCAACAAGATTATAAGTAGTGTTTGTTGATATATTGTTTCTGAAACTATTGATAATCTTTCATTATGGAAAATTTTCGAAGAAAACGTCTGTAGGTTGTCACTTCAGTTTTTGATCTACAATTTTTCTATGCTATGAAAGGCTCCAATGTATTCACGGGTAATCGTAGATATTGTTTTCAGTATAGCCAAAAAATTGTATTGGATTGCATAGGTGTGACCACCTATAATTAAGTGGTCCCAGATCAGATCCCTGGGGTACTGAAATTACCCTAAAGAATCTTTTGCTCCAAAATATCAAAATTCGGTAGGATTGTTCAGTGTCATGAGTGACCAGGAACATATCAACTTCCATGGGACTGATCAAGGAGGATTTCATCCCTTCTGCTACGCCATTGCCATATACAAGTCCGCTGGCACATGAAACTCGAAATGTAAATATCTGAACATGGTTAAATTTAAAATACGAGCTTCGTGCCGCATGTGCGAATTTTAAATCTTTACGGCCTGAACTTTGTTTATGTTGTGTTGTATTTGTATTGTGTTGCACTAGCTATCGACTGTTTTTTTTTGTTTTTCGTTTTATTCGAAGCGCCTTTTGTCTCGCTCCAGAACCCGTTATGGCGTTACCGGCAAGGATTATGTCTTTTCTCTCGACACAGTCGATGATTGCCTTTCATACCGGGCGATTAAACGCTGTTATCCAATGAAATATTCGGAACAGAGTAAGAACCATTATATTTCGACTTATTGCTGGCTTTGTACCCTACACGTTCATTGAAAAAACTCAATGTCTCACTCAATTCTCAAAAGAAACATTTCGGTTTTAATTTAAAGTGAAAAATCATGACAGCTGAAGAAATAGGTAGAAATGTTATCACCGAGATATGTTCTTCCTTGCTATTCACGTGGCCCTATATATACTGTTGCTAAAGAATGACTCTCAACAAGCGCGACCAGATAAAAGCCGGTCAAAGAGCTCGAAAAACGGAGAACATCGCGGCTTGAAAACTGAAGACCCAACTGACTAGTTTTTCTCATCTTTTGAGCTCACTCTTTTCATTGCAGGTCAGAAATAAAGAAAAACCCAGCCTACGTCATTCCAAATTTCCAAATTCTCCGGCTAAAGCGCCATCATAAAACCAATTGTTGGCCGGCAAGGTTTCGTTCGCATCGTAGGTAATCCCATTACCAGAAATCTAACCATGGAATTCCAATTCCTGAAACTATTTTAACGGATTCAAATATTTCACCATAAAAACATTTATAATCGAACAAATGCCATTTGAATTTAAGAAGGAGAAAGAAATAAATATAAAATATTTAGAAGAATTGTTAAAGATTATTTTCATTGGAAATACAAATTATTGTGAGTTTTATTGTTGGTAAAACTCCTACAATAATAATAATAAAAAATATTGATAAACGTAAGGCATTTGATGCCACTTCGCATGGAATTTGCTCAGATGCTTTTCGGAACCCGATCAAATAGTGAGATGAATTCCGCTATGGAGTATGTTTCTGGGGTGCAACTTCACAATTTTCAACAAATTCAGTTTTTGTGCTCCAAAAAAGGGCGCTGAGATGTATATGTCCAGAAAAAATAATCCCTGCAGACCTCTTTTTTTAATTAAAGTTTGTTCAATTCTTAAAAACTACAAGGAGAACATTGTGAACTATAATCAATGAAACCCGACTCATATCTAACATCAGCCTTCTTATTCCCTCAACTTCCCTCAAATCAAATCCCCCATATTTTATAATGGAAGGAAACTCTTCAACCATCTTCCTCTTCCCATCAGAAAAATAAAGAACAATGGCAAATTCAGTAAATAGGTTAAAAAACTACTTCTTCAGATGTAGATGAATAAGCCAGTTTTCATTTTTTTATTATGGATTAATTCTAAAAATTTAAGTAAAATGAAACAAAAATGTGAAAAAATTACTGAAATATCTCTAGAAATAAAAAAGTTATGATACTTTGAAGTTGCACTTGGAAGGATAATTTCATAGTACGCAGCGCTCTAGTGTGTGACGTCACGCCACATGAACGAGACTGGTATTTGCAGAGTGCTTACAAATTTATCAGTGTACAATTACTTACGCCGTTCGTGTCGTGTATTGTTCATTACAAGATGGCTGAAATTAAAAAAAAAACTATCCTACAAATATTGTATTGTGCCTATGTGTGAAAGCACGACAATTAAAAACCCCAATAAATAGTTTTTTGATATACCAAATTACATGAATAAAAGGAAGAAGTGGTGCAAACTAATGAGGAGTGACTTATTATTAATATTTGTGGTGTGACGATCTCAGACATGTGGCGTGACGTCACAGACGAGATGGAGACCAAAGACATTTCGCGCTAAAATACGTAAATTTAAATCTATATCTGTCATTTGTTGATGGATTAAAAAAAACACTGATTTACTAGTTCTGATCTATATTTTAATTCCATCGCGTCAAATATAGTATTTTCAACATTACTAAACTAGTCCATTGTTCATTGACAATTTCACAACTTTTAATAACCATTCCTAAAGGGATGGTTACATTGTTGATGCTCAAATAATTTTTAAATAAACATTTTGAAAAGCTGTTTAATCCTGTGTTATTATATTGTATAAGTATATAACTACACTTTATTATTTTTTATTTAAACTTATACAGTGTGCTGTTTCTCAAAATGTGTATGCAGTTACTTTATTTTAGTTTTCTTTTCGATAACTTATGAGTTCGCTTCATTAATAGCATATCATTAATTGATAAACTATGATAAGAGGATCATTCTAAACATAGTGATTATTGCTGATATATTAAAATTTCGAGAAACAGCATTGCACTCAATAATGACCCCTGTGGCATTCCATATTCGACGATAGAAGTTCATGAAACAAGAGGTGACTACTATAATGAACTTCAAATCAAGTTGATGTTTGCAAAACTATAGAGAAAACGCTTTTCGGTTAGATAAAAATACCAGTCCCGCTGGATTCTCAAAACCTTAAAAAAAGCACAGAAACACCATTGCTGCAGCTCGCATACGAAATCCTCAAAAAAACAAAACCTGGTAACGAATTAATCACTTAATAAATAATTCAAGAAGCGCCTTCGGCCGAAAGAAGAAGAAGACGACCAGAAAGGTTGGCAGACTGCTTTATGACACGTGTAGAAGGTACTCGTTTTGTGCGAGCAGTGATCTCCCGAGATTATGGCCCGAGAGGAGCATGAATTTTAAACGGACCGGTGATATCTTATTCGTATGACATGCATTTTATGTTAAAATGATTTCCAAATTTATAACGGCGAAAAAGGCAATAGGATTGGAATTTCGGTACCGCTTGATTCTTGATTTGTGGCTGGGGCTTGGCAAATGCTCTCTTTTCTGTCGTATATCTTGCCGCGGACTTCTTGGTGGTTCTTAATATAATCTCATCATTTATGCGAGCTCAAAGCATTCCGATGTTCACTTGTTTACATGATGTTACAATATTTCCATAATCAATTCAGGTTGCAAATAAATTTTTTTTAGTGTAAAGTAAACAAAAAGAAATATGTGGCTGAAATAATGCAAACATTTTTTGAGATGGATGATATTGAAATTTTTCCCATTTTCTAAATTTAACCTTTCCAAACCTAACTAGACCCAAAAACATCAAATTCGAAAAAAAATATCCGCAAAAAAACTTTTTTTAAAGACATGAAAAAAATTTATGGGAATTTTTGTAGATTTTTTTGAGGACAATAAAACTGCTCATACAAACTGTTTCGATATCAAAAAATTGTAATTTTTTCCAATAGTCCATAATTTTTCGTTTTTATTGAATATTTCCCTGACCATTGATATTACAGAAAAAAATCATTTAGATTTTTTGTATATTTTTATGAGACGATCCAAAAAAGCCATTAGTGAAATTTGAAAATCTGTCAACATCTGAGTTGTTGGAGGTTTTATAAAAAAATTCAATATTCTCTTTATTTCCCAAAATATGAAAAAACTTCAGAGGAGTTTTTTGTAGACATGTTTGAGGACAATCAAAATGTTAATATCCTTTTTATCGATATCTCATTTAGTTTTAGAGTTTTTGGTGCTTTAGAAAAAAATGGTAAAATTTTTCAAGTCCACGTTTCCAAATTTTGTGTAGATTTTCAGAAGTCAATTAAAAAAGGTCTCTTGTGAAATTCAAAACTCTGTCGTCATCTTTGAGTTTCTATAGAAAAATAACAAGTTTCCAAAATATGAAAAAATTAAAAACTTTTCATATACTTTTTGTGGATCTGTCCAAGGACAATAAAACGGTTCACATAAAGTTTTCCGAGATCATCTTTCGGTTTCGAGTTTTTGTGGTTTTTAAGTTTTTTTTATTTTTTTCATCTTTTTTGTGAGCCACATGCTATCTCTCGCAGTGGAGATTCAGAATTGCCACATCAAAAATTAAACAAAACCTCAACCAAACGTGAAAGTCGGCATATTTCATTTCACACGTGACCTTGAGTATTTTATTATTATTATTGTTCGGCTTGTCTTAGAGTCTCCGACAGCATTCGTAGTGCCCTTGATATGACTTCCCATCTTGTAAAATGAGCATATTTCGCAAATCATATTCAAGTAATATTGGACTAATATCGCCAAATGTTTACATTTTTTGAGTCAACACAGTAAAATTTGAATATTTTGCCAATATTTTCATAATATTGTATCAGCGATATTGTACCAATATTGCTCAATATTTTGAGGCCAATAGAACTTCCAGAATATTTCTCCAATATTATTCAAGTAATATTGGATCAGTGTCTCCAAATTTTCCCATTTTTTTTCACGCCAATATAAAATTCGAATATTTTACCAATATTATCATAATTGCTTCGACAATATTTCTCCAATATTATTCAAGTAATATTAGACATATATCGCTAAATACATTTTTTTCACCAAAATTGTGTTTAAAATATTTTGCAAATATGTTCACAGTATACTATACTATAGAACCAAACAAAATTTCAATGTCAAAATATTTTATTACTCAACATATTCTCCTCTTAATTGGATACATTTATTACAACGAACCTGCAACGTTTCTAGACCTTTCAAAAAAAATGTTTTTTTTGCTCTACAAACCAGACCTCCACAGCTTTTATTACCTCCTCGTTGGAAGAAAATTTACGACCTTTTAAACTTTTTTTCAGTTGAGGAAAGAGATGATAGTCGGACGGAGCCAAATCTGGTGAATAAGGGGGGTGTTCTAGTAATTGAAACCCTGAATCACGAATTTTTTGCATGGCAACATGAGATTTGTGTGCAGAAGCGTTGTCCTGCAAAAACAAAACTCCTTTGGATAGCTTTCCACGTCTTTTCTTTTCAATTTTTCCCGTAGTAATGTCGAATAGTGATCTCCAGTTATTGTTCTACCCTTATCCAAAAAATCAATCATGATTACTCCATGGCAATCCCAAAAAACTGAAGCAAGAACTTTTCCAGCAGATTTTTGGACACGAAACTTCTTGGGTCTTGGAGAACCGGAGTGTCGCCATTCCATCGATTGTTGCTTTGTTTCTGGATCGTAGAAATGTACCCAAGTCTCATCCATAGTAACAATTCGGTTTAAGAAGTCTACATCGTTTTCAAATCGAGCACAGATCCAACGCGATGCTACTACCCTTGCACGCTTTTGCTCAACATTCAAACATTTGGGTATCCATTTTGCAGCAATTTTTCTCATATCCAAATTGACGTGAACTATATGATGAACGCCATCGTATGAAATATTCAGTGCTTCAGATATCCGTTTTAGCCCAATTCGACGGTCTGTTAAAATCATGTCATGAACTGCATCGATATTTTCGGGGACACACAGAAACTGGCCTTCCCGATCGGTCATCACCTTCAATGGAAAATTTACCTCTTTTGAAGCTTGCAGTCCAATTTTTCACGGTCGCATACGAAGGACATTGATCAACAATTTATTGCGTAAGTCTGGTTTACTTTTTTGACGTCAAACTTTACACTGACACTTCTAATAAGTTATTGTTCGTTGCTATGGTAACGCAATATTTTGTTTATGCAGGGAACTGGTCTAGGCTAACTAGATATCAATACATCCTCGTATGTACATGGGTTTCTGTCCTTGTGAGAATATTACAGAGGAGTATTTCGATTTTTTTTAAAATTATTAGATGGTCTCACAAGCCCGATTATTTTTTGAAATGTTTTATCCATTACGTAAATTAAAATACTGCGTACAGCTATAAATGTGCGGTACTAAAAATAGCAAATCTCCACAATTCTCAAAACACCACTTCACAAAAAAATCCTTGAATGTTCAGCTTTTTGTGAAAATGAATCTTCAGATGACTCATCACTAGCAAGCGATAACCCAAGTGATAACCTCACTTGATCACGTCTCCTCGGAAATAATCAACAACCGTTTTATGGCAAACGTTAATTAATCTTCGGATTGAATCTTCTTATTCGGAAAGACTCGCTTACAAATCTGGCGAACATGAACGGTCTTTCTCACAGTCAATTAACTGAAGTGTCGCTATCGTTCCATCTTCATGCAGCAAAATAAAAACATCACTTAACGTTTCAATTAGATGATTTGTAAAGAGATGTCAGGCAATTTTTCATGATTGCGCAAGTAGCGTGAAGTTGTGACGCGAACAGCGCAGAAAATCATGCCAACAAGGACCCATCAATGAGTAATGTCGGGACTGTCACTCATCTAGTCAAACGGTTTTGACTTTCGTCATAATTAAAATTACCCTCAATAACAGTAAGGACATTTTTGAATTGATGAAGAAGATCTCGGCATTCAAATAAATTTCCATTTCGTTCTGCAAGACTCCCAAAAACAATGGCAAAGGAAGCACTTCAGTGACACTCCGAAAATAGTAAATTTTTAGATACCACATCCAAATACGTGCGAACGTGCGAACGTGCGAGAACTCATCTCCAAGACTGGCGTTTTTATAAAGCAGTTACTAGTTAGTTAACGTCAATTAGATACAATGACAAACTGAAAAAAATAGTAAACACACGTTATACCGAAAAACTGAATGTAGAATAAGTACAAAAATTACAGAAACCATGTCATCAATTTGATCAAAACTCATAAGGATAATGGACCTTTCCACGACATATGAAAGAACACAATAATTAGGAAGTGTATACGCTAATATCACTGGGGAATTTTTATTTATTTTTTCTGACCGCTAGTTTCTCTAAAATCAGAAGAAAAGTGGTTTCGTGACGTCACGTTCATCAAAACTAAACTCGGCAACGTTGTAAAAATTGTGCACCGTGGAATCTCAAATTCTCATTTGAATATAATGTGTCGTATGACAGTTGTCATTTGATACCAGATGGGTTCGTTCGTCACGGAGCATCAATAAGAATCGTTTGTCTCTATTTAACTCGTTTGTCTACTTTAATATTTAATACCAGTAGATCAGTTCCATCAAATATGTATGCTGCAAACGAACAGGCCCTACTTGATTTATTTTTTGAGGTTAATGCGGTTTTCAAAGTTTTGAAATATTTTTGTTGTCTGGTTGTCTGAACACCAGTGAATATTCTAATAAACAATTTTTTATGAAACTAAATACCTATGAAGCGCATTGTAAAATATGGTTCGAAGCAATGAATAAACCTTGTGTAAAAAGCGGAAATATATTTATGGTTTTGTGAAGAACATTTCAACTGAATGTTACTGTATTCAAGCAGCGTTCAAGGAACGATTTTAAATTTTAGTTATTGCAAAAAATAAATTCATATTTGCTTAACAGAATGAGTCAATCATCTCATAATCTACCCTCGGTAAATTATCCGAACTTCCCTTCACGAAGCCTTTCCATATTTGGATGATGCTATGCAATAATGGGTCAAGCCACAGTCTGCTAGTTTCGTAAAAAATATCAAAATAGTTCAGCAGAACATTAACCTCAAATCTCGAGATCACTTTTGTTGCATGAGAACTGTCATAATGATTTGCGGTGTTGTCAATGCTTGTTCTTCATCGAAAAGATGGTCCGTCAGGAAATTTGAAAGTTACAAATACAATAAAAAGTAGCTAATATGTGGATTTTTTTTCTATAAGTTGATCAAGTGAAGAAGTTTCAATTATTTCTCAATGGCTTATACCAAGCTAGAATCTATATTTTTGAGGAGAACGGTATTGAATGTTTCGGAACATGGATTATGGTAGGGGTTGTTTCCGATGAACGTGACGTCAGCGGCACACTTTCAAATGAGTTATTCTTTCAAAATGAAAAAAATATAGTGGAACTCTTTGTTAAAAGGACGTTTCAGACTATAGAATCTATCGATAAAAAAGAGTTTTGCAATTTATTTTTCATAAATGTAAAGGTCCCTTATTACATAAATAATATTCACGACGCCCAACAGATTCATTGTAAAATTTGGAAAAATTTAAATGAAATGACGAACAATAACTTGATACGAAAATATTACATTTGAAAACGGACAAAACTTTTTCAATGATAAGGAAAAACCAGATCAATAATTTCAAAAACGCGCGTTTTTTAAAGTTACCATGGCAACATCAACAACTCAAGAAACGTGAAGACGTCTGGATGACAATTCTTTTATTATAATATTAAATACAACAATAAATATATAATAAAAATAAAAATATAACTGAATATGATCTCAAAGGTGCGATTTAGTGCCTTCTTGTTCATAAAACAGAACGTAAGCCTCTCCGCTCACGAGGGATCTGGATGAAATAGGGGATATGCGAGAATCATTATATTCGTGCCCGCATACTTATTATTGATCTGACAGGAGTACCTTGTTACGTCAAATAAAATATTATTAACAAATCCAAGACAGCACAACTCGTTGATTTATATCTGGTTACATTTTCCATCCATCTGATGAACTTGTCATATTCTTTTTTATACGCATCATTAGATTTTTGGGAGTTTTTATGATTTCAAACTGTACCAATAAAAAAAATTGCGTAAAGTATTGGTGGATAACTTATCTTTCAAACACTTGCTGTATGAAAAATCGCGCATGTTTGAAAGATCTTTTTATCCAATTATACTTTAATATACTAATCTACTTTCATATCAACAGTTATTCAGATCCTGATATTTTAACAGTGCAACAATCTACTCTTCGTAAAGGGAAATATACTTGTTGCTTTCAAAGCATCTATAACCATCCCAGTTTTTAAAACCGGTTACAGAAAACTTGCAACAAATTACAGACCAATAACCATTATTAATAATTTTGACAAGGTTTTCGAACAGTGTTTGAAAAATAGACTGGTTGATTTTTTGAAGAGAAATTATATTTTATTTGAAGGCCAATTTAGTTTTAGAGAAAATATGTCAACTGAAAAATAAATGCAATATTCGAATTGGTCAACAGTGAATGGAAAAACTTCAATGACAAAAAAGCTTGAAGGTTTTCTTAGATTAGGCTAAAGCCTTTGATACTCTCAACCATCAAATTCTCCTGAAATGTCTAGAAACTATAGAAGTTAGAGGAATTACTCTAGATCTATTCAAAAACTATATTACTATACAGGGTGTCCGGTAAACCTTGTACAATATTGAAACTGGTGATAGACCAGGTCATGACTGTTCAGAACATCGATATTTCACCACAGTAAAAATATCACCGTTTTCGAAATAATGGGCATTTTAAGAATTTCTGGAAAATCGCTACCTAACCTTGGATTTTTGAGTGCCATGTATACAAATTGGGACGAATCCAAATATCTTTGCTGCTGAAGATTACTGATGAGTGATGCTTCTAGACGTACAGTACAGTTTCTCAGAAAGTGAAAACATTTTTCAAGAAATGAGGGTAAAATGACAGATTTGAGTTTCATCAATTTTTTTTTTAAAGTTTGACATCATTATCTGAAAGAAACATAACCAATTGGAAGTGGACATTCAATTCAAAAGAACGCTCATTTTGTCCAGACTCTACCATGATATAAAACAAACTATAACTATTTTTGGAAGAAGTGATTTCCATTGAATTAGGCGTGGTTTTAATCTAGGCTTCCATAAACTTTTATTCAAGAAAAAAAGGAAACTACCCAAACACCAAAACTACGTCACAATCACACTCGGCGCGCGTTTCGCCAACAAAGCTAGCATCTTCAGAAACAAAAAGTAAGCTTTTAAGATTTTAAGATTGTGACGTAGTTTTGGTGTTTGGGTATTTTATTTTTTTCTTGAATTGTATTGACACCAAAGGTTTCAAAATATTCATTTATTTGATCAACTTTTATACTTACGCCCAAAAATAATTTTATTTAGATTTTATCAAGATAAAATGTGGAAATAATCATTAATATTAAAGAATAGACTACTTGCATGCCAATAAAATTAGCTTTTCATGTAATTAGGCCTAATAAAATTATGGAAATGAAATGTCGATTATCCGACATGGCAGCGATTAATACGAATTCTTGTGGTAAATGTCGCAATTGTCCAACATCCAGATTCCAACGAAGTTTCAGAGACCGACAGATATACAGGGTGTAACCAAATAAGTGCAAACTTTTTTAAGAGACGAATCCTTGTCGAAAATTAAAAACTTTTGTTTGAACAACTTGTGACTTCTTTCGTAGTTTTTTGAGGTTATTCCGCTTGTTTCATTCAGTGGTATTTATTTCTTTGTCATGCCGTACATACTTTATACTCCCCGAGAATATGCGCAAATGCACTACATTTATGGTGAATGTGGAGGTAGTGCTACTGCTGCAGCAGCGCTTTATGCAGAACTATATCCGATTGCACAATGCCGCTCATAGAATCGCTGATTGGGGGCTATAACGCATTTGAAAAGTTTCTTCTTGAAAATATGTTGTCTCTGCGTACGAAAATAACATTTTTGTAATATTATTTAGTACGATGTTGAATAATCGTTATTGTGGTTTAGTGTATGTTGATTAAAAAAAACGTTGAATTAGTATTTACTTCATTACATCTCATTGAATGCTTCTAATCAGTTGATTCGTTATTACTCATAACTATTTAATCATTTCATCTTGATAGGATAAAAATAAAAGACATTACTGACAAAGTCTAATGGAGTTGATTTTAGCTCAAAATAACACCACACTCTAATATTATCGAAATTCTACTCCTTCCATAGTAGAGCCTGGACGAAGTGGGCATTCTTTTGTAATGATTATCCAGTTCCACTTAGTTATGTTTTTTCAAACAATAATGTCAAACTGTTGTTAAAAAAATTGGTGAAACTTAAATCTCATATTTCACCATCATTTCTTGAAAAATTGTATTGTTTTCTGAAAAACTGTTTCGTACATCTGAAAGCATCACTCATCAGTAATCTTCAGCAGCAAAGATATTTGAATTCGTCCCCATTTGTATACATGGCATTCAAAAATCCAAGGTGAGGTAGTGATTTTCCAGAAATTAAAAAAATGCTCATTATCTCGAAAACAGTGAGATTTTTACTAAGGTAAAATTCCGATATTCTGAACAGTCATGACCTGGGATATCACCAGTTTAAATATTGTACAAGGTTTACCGGACACCCTGTATATCTGACAAAAACCAAAAGGTTAAAATGAACAGTGTCCATGAATAGTCTCTTCTCCAAATCGCAATATCTGGTATATCTATCAGTAAAGATTGTCTCTTATGTTTGGTATGAAGCCGATTTGTTTCATTATTTTCGATAATGTCATTTCAGAGAAAGCATGGACCCAGAGATGTTTTTGGTGGTTGAAGAGCTCCACGCTTCTTTTCTCTCATTATTATTATCATTATACCCAAGTACAACGATTCAGAAATTAAGACCCTATGGAAGCTACAAAAAAAGTTGAATGTCCCGCTCCCTTTCGAACAACCTCGCCATAAAAAAAGTACGTTCGACTTTCCGTTGTTTTTTCTAAGCATAAGGCATGAACAAATCAGTTCAATCCTGGCAGGTAATCGTTAGTTAGTCGATAATAAATCTGACAGAGCCGTCGTGTTTTTGAGCTAGTCGGTAATTAAATGCCCTGGCCATAATTGGCATTGTCTTAAGCTGCAAGGTTTGAAACAGAAGCCATCACCATCAGACCTTGATTTTACGACCATTGGTCCGTTCTAATTGTTGAAATAAATATAACTTCATCTGAACTACATCAGAATGTTGTGTTTTTGTTGGCCGAGTCGAACAAAGGATAACAATGGCCTTTTTAAACGAGATCGTTTTTGTTAACATTCCGCACCATGTATTATTCATAGTGAATGCGGATTGTAGGTTAGGATACACGTCTCGTTTGGCAATGCGAAAAGACGCTATTTCTTTTTTGTTCTAAGCTCGAAAGAACAATCAGCGGTAACAAGTTGTTTGTGTCTTGTTAATTGAATAGATTTCAACTGTGTGCGTTGAATATTCAAGTCGTTACCAAAACCGTACAGATTCATTCCAAACGGCCGTAGGAAATGTTAGTGAGTAGGTGTTGGGACTTGTTCTTTAGGCCATTGTTTCTGTTGGATGCTAGTCACCATTCTCACTCACTCATCAAGTCGTGAAAACTCTCGTCAGTGTGAAGCACGGATAACAGAATTCCACAGGGCTCCGTTTTGGGACCTCAAATATTTATGCGCTATAAAAATAGTCTTGAACATTACAAAATGGTACTGAATAGAGCCTGTGGAGTCATCAGGAGTTTAGATCCCCTTTTCAACATGGTCCGCCTCCATGAAAAAGCAGGGATCGGACCAATTCTTTTCAATGCTGAAGCACGTGCAGCCTTGCCTCCTTTTTTCGATTCTGATTTTAACAATAGCAAAGGAAAAGTACAGAACTGTATCAATGTAACAAAAGATTGAGATAAACGTATTCTTAGATCTCGTTTTATTCTGGTTTCATTCACTCATGGAAGGGCATCCAGACCTTTAAAAATAGACTTGAACATTACTGAATGATAGTGAATGGAGCCTGTGAAGGCCCTTATGTAGGTGTTACCAAAGGATTTTGAGAGCCACTCCGGCTCTCTGAACCATCTTGAATCCATCAGTGTACAACACTGATGTACCAAGGTTCAAATTAACCCCCGTAAAGCTAGCAGTACCTACCACTTTGGAATTTCCATTTTTTTCAAGCCATAATTTTATGCTAATTTTAGGCTAATTTATTACCAAATTCTCTACAATTGTGGGAGATATTGCAGGTTCTGCTTCAAGTTATAGGCTGGCAGAACCAAACAAATTTGTATGGAAAGTTTGATCACACCATAATTTTAGGTTCATTTTACGCTCATGTTTAAACACACCGCCGATTTGATAAAATCACGGGTTCTGCTAGCTTAACCGTTGAGCTAGCAGTACCCAACCTTTAAAAATCTCAGAACAAAACCAGTTGGACAAGGCTAACCAAATCGTTATGAAAAATCTGATCATAAAATAATGTTAGGCTCACGTTTGGACCCATCGCCGTTGTTTTAGAATGAGTTTTTTGAAATCCTGGGTTCTGCTAGCTTCACCGCTAAGCTAGCAGAACCCAACCATAAAAAAACGACCCAGAACAAATCCAGTTGAACAATAATTTTAGGCTCTATTCAGGCTAATTTATTACCCAATTATATATTTTTTGTTTTTCAGTTGGAGTTGCCACTGAGCTGGCAGTACCAAAAGGCTAACCTAATCGTTATAAAAAATTTGATTACAACAAAATTTTAGGCTCATTTTAGTCTCTCGTTTGAACCTATCGTTGATTTTTTTGGAATGCATTTTTTTAATCTTGGGTTCTGCCAGCTTTACCTAGTCAAGTCAAAGTGATTTTTTTTATTATGTTCTGTTACTTTCATCAACTTTGTTAGCTCTTCTATAACTATAATTATTGCATAACGGATTTGGTGGTAAATAGATATGTTGATTTTCGCATGTGTCAGTGTGTTTCTTATTTCACTGATTTGTTTATTTTCGTTTGCATTTTATTTGACTTAATGGCATGCGTAACTGTAGATGTACTTATTTTTGACTAGAATACACAGCGTCCGCCAAAATCTTGGAACCATGTAGGAAACTTTTTATCAATTAGACTATATATGCGCATATTATCAGTGGCGTGCGGCTAAGCGGGAATCGACCGATATTCTAAATTCACTATGGAGTAAAGTGACATTACTATAAGCATAGTATGGAAAACATTTATTGGAAAAAGTTGTTTGCAATTGAATGATATTCTGCTGTTTCATGTCAGTTTTTGGTAGATTATAAGGCCCAGATATTTAATCTCTTTGGAAAATATTACATGGGGTCCATTCAGAGCTGGGGCTTTCAGAACGTACTTACGCCTCCTTTGCTAGGATTGACAATGAGTTCCTCCTTTGTGTTTCTTCTAATTGTGTTTAGGGCTACTTGCATGCGGTTGGAAATTACTCTGTCCTGATGATAATGACTAGGTCATAGGCGTAACCCTGAGTAATGAAACCAGCATCGTGTGGCTTCTAGCTTCATAATCAGGTTGTGGACCACCAGTGACCACAGCAAAGGCAATAGAACTCCCCCTTGGGGACAACCATTTCCCGCTGTCATTCTGACTGTCTCCCCCGATCTCCCCCTACATCATATAAAGATACAAATAATTGACAGCTTCTTTTTAGTCTATTCTGAACCCGAAAAAATAATTGAAAAATAGAAACACAAGAACTGAATGATGCTCATGATGACATCATAAGAAAGTCATGAAAGGAAGACTGTACCCATAAATAAATGATCACCACCATTCTGGTTACGTGAACGAGCAGTTTTACGAGCTCAACATCGACGCACCTCTCTATTTCAGTAGATAATAATCGCACGCATCTTATCAGTGCTTCGACATGTCCGTCGAGCATCCAAAGGAAGCAAATGGCAGTTGATATTCCCATCAAGATCTTCGCAGGTTTCCGGTGGCGATATTTGAATACTCGTTCAGGAATCGGCCGGTTTCAGGAAAAAAGTTTACATTCAGCCTGGCGTTCCGCTATTCCTGTAATTGTTTTCTGATTTATTGTGGAGCTGTCGAGATGATTATTTATGCGCGAGATGCCATGCCGCGCATTTCTATCGGCGGATTATTCCGCATTCGAAGACTTCAAAGAATCACTTCAATCATGCGAGAGAACTAACATGGTTACGCACGGGAGTGACTTGTCTGCGCACAGGAGTGAATTGTATAATAGCGAGGAGGAGAGAAAAAATAAGCCCAAATTTATCCAACAAAACAAACCTCAAAGGTTTAGAAGGGAGTATTGAGATGAAGACAGCCAACAGAATCTATGTCTAGATTTTGTACCATTCTCGACTTATTTTTATACAAGGTACACTGCACCGGTGCTCTTCGTCTGGGATAATAATCTGTGGAGGCCGTGAAAATAATGAACCTTTTTTCTATACTGAATGTTTTATTTGGGTGCCACCAGATTTATTGAAAGTTGCAAATCCAGGAAAATTAAATTATATTATAGTGCAAAATATTTCTAATGATTCAGGAGGAAGCAATATATAAACCTGTTATATAAAATAACATTGGACAAAAAACTACCATTCAATACAACAGCAAATCCAAAACCCTAATATCTTTTGATATACAGTGCGGCTATTCTTAGCCTCTTCCCCTTGTAAACTTTTGTACAAACATGGAACAAAAGCCATTTTGAATGGTATCACCGACATTACTTTTTGAAATAAAAGACATTGTGATTGCACGATAAAAGAGGTGGATATTTCAAAAGGCATGGGGGTCAAATTACACATTGTTGAAAAAAGAATTCAATTATCTTTTCAACCATCTAATTTTTTTTGGTTTTCGTTAATACGTATTTTTACAATTTCGATAGATTTGTCTTTTGAAATTTTGAAGTTGGTGTGCCCCCCAGCTTTGTTGAGTAATTGAGTAATCTCTCAAAAATTAGTATCGGTAATACTTTTCAAAATATTTTTTGTCTCGTTGTTCCACGTCAAACCGATCAAATTTATCGAGATAAGGGTATCATTCTGATTCGCACTTATACCTGATATTTTGAGTGCATTTGGAAAAAAATCAACGAAATCTGAAAAAATGTATATGGTTGAAAGAGAATTAAATTCTCTTCTCAACGATGTATCGCTTGACCCCCTATACCATTTGAAATTTTTCCCGCCCCTTCTATCGAGCAATTACAATGTCTTTTATTTCAAAAAGCAGTATCAGTGATACCATTTAAAATGGTTTCTGTTTCATGTTTATAAGTTTACCATTCAAAAGTCACCAGGGGGATGTCTAAAAAAAACGCAATGTATATATAATAATAATAATAATAATAATAATAATATTAGTAAATTCGATAATTTTTGTTATTGAAATATATGTGATATGCCAGGCTTTTTTCACCTTATTCTTTTTTAGCTTTTTCGTTACCTGGTTTAGATCAGTCAGTGACGCCAATGTAATGATGATTATCTCGCTCTCAGACACGTTGCAGTTGGAACATTTTCTTAGTTTCCTGATGTCAAACTTTTTTTAAAGATAACTTTGTTAAATGTATGCAATAAATGCCAAATATACACAAATTACTACAATTTACAACTATACCAACACATTGTCATCATTATTATCTAATTTGAGTTTATTGGTAACTTGTTTTGTCACATTTTGAAATTTCTTTGTGTAAATCTTATTTCAATCATTTATTTTTACTGTGACAGCTATATACTGTATTATTTTTTGTTAATAAATTTTTGAATTTTGAAATAACCTTCTTTTCTAGATCATATTAGCAAATAATTTAAATGATATTTACTAATTTTGATTTTTTTTCCAAGCAGGTAATAATAATTATTGGTTGTACTGATCAAAACTTATCGAACGTTGAATAAATCTCCTCCACTACCTCTGTGATACTCCCAAAGGATTTGAAACGGGTATGCTTTTAAGAAAAAGCGACAATGTTCAAGCAAAATGGAAATTGTATAGCAGGTTTTCATACAGTTTTATTAATCATTTGACTGAAACTCCATATAATAACAATTTATATCCTTTGACTGAGTTTTATATATAGATCCTAAAAAACTATTGTAAACGTCAATTATTGTAGATTGTAGTATATACCGTATAATTTAACTTATTATTTATTAGACACAAGAACCTATGGTAATAATAATTAACATCGGTAACCTTCCTCTCCACATAGTTCTGGAGAGAGAGGCAAGATGGGCAACATACAGACTCTACCAAGTAGCAGCATGCTGGATGGCATAATAGCTCACAACATTCTAGGAATGCCCTCAGACGTCATGCCTAAAACTATCAACCTTCCCACGTCCTACACTGTGGTCTTTCCCGAAAGAGAAGACTGGGTTCGGAATGAAACCAACCTATGTAGGGCAAATGAACGTTGGTTCACCGATGGTTCCAAAACTCTGGAAGGCGTCGGAGCCGGAATATATGGGATGAACCCAGTAGTGAAACGTTCGTTCAGTATTGGTAAACTAGCTACGATATTTCAGGCAGAGGTATATGTAATTGAAATGTGTGCCAGGAAGCTGGAAAATCGACACCACACACGAAAAACAATAAAAATATTTTCAGATAGTCAAGCAGCACTTAAAGCGCTTGAATCCAACTGCTTTAAATCTAGGGCAGTATGGAACTGCAGAGACACCTTAAACCGACTGGCGCAACGCAACAACGTTACCCTAGTCTGGATACCAGGTCACACAGGCCTAGAAGGAAACGAAATAGCGGACGCCCTAGCAAAAGTGGGGGCCGAAACAACGTTCACTGGACCAGAACCGGTAATCGGTTTAGCATTATAGCACTGCCAAGAATGTCATAACAGCTGGGTCAGACAATAAAAGACTCGAGTACTGGCGTAGACTTCCGGGCCTAGCCCATTCCAAAGCATTTATCGCTTGTACAAGGAAAAAACACAGGACTCTGGCAAACTGCTAGAACTCAGTAGAGCGCATCTCAGAGTTATACTAGGTTTGCTTACTGACCACTGCAAACTCAAACATCACATGCATAAAATCGGACTTGCACAAGATGCAGAGTGCCGGCTATGCATGGAGGATGATGAAACGGCTAAACACATTCTGTGTACATGCCCTGCCAGCGGCCAGAACCAGATTCTCAATATGGCCAGAAAACCTGGTAAATTGTTCTCCCAATGCATTCCTCAATTTCGTCAAGAGATTGGATATACTGGGAAAAATATAACCATAGGGTGAGCCACAATAGGCCACTGGCCGCAGTGGAGAGCCTGAAACGGGCCCACTCACGTTCAAACCTAACCTAACCTAACCTTTTTTTAAGTGGCATAAAATCGAACTACTTTTTCTGTCCCGAGTTGGGACGGTTCATTTCGAATATGTTCGGATCCAAAAGATTTTAACTCAAACATTAAAATAGAATATTGTCTAATTTCAACTTTAGAAGAAATGTATGGGGCCACGTATTTTAGATACTTTCATGCTGCCAATGGATTTGATCAAGTAATTTTAGATGAAAACAGTTCAGACTCATGTACTTTTGATAGTTATGCTTTTTTGAGAATGCCTTTCGGCATTAAATCGACCCCGAAACTTTTTAAAGATAGGTTGACAGCTACTTTCAATTCTTGTGCCGGATATTGATGAAAATTAAAGACGAACATGACGTTGTCAATAAATTTCAAAAATAATTCAATTATCAATATCTACATATAGATTTGGAAGGTAAACTCATCAATTCAATATATTACAGCGTAGAGAGAGATCCAGAATATGTAATTTTAAGATGAAATAAAAACTTTGCATGAAAACGTTTTTCGAAGTATCAATCACGTTCATGATCTGAAACTCTGAAAGCCATTACCTACAAGTACCTATACGCGGCTAAGAAAAACTAGACCTGCAAACCACGTTGTGCATTCTTCCTCAGGCAACTCGAGCTAATTACTTTTATTGTTGACAAAACATGCCAGTTCAGGCTAAACCAATTATAAATCAGTAATTATTGCCCTCGAGCCGGCAGACAAGTCCATTAGGCAAGAGCAAGGTTATGTTACGGCGAGAAGAGAACACTCGTGGATCGTTCGTAGGTGCTAATGTAGTCCTTAGAACAGAAGCTGCCAAGGCTCAAATTACCGTGGCACGTAATTGCTTGAGTGGACTGAACGACAATGAACGGTTCGACCGGTTAATCCCGGAGAATTAGGCAAAAAGGAAGAAATATTTTATGAACTATGTTCTCCGTAAAAACATACTTTTCATCACAAACATTTACTTGAATAACAATAAAATTTATGAGGTGTACCCTGACAAAATCGACACAACGCTATTTTTATATCATTTGTTCGTAAGTAATTTGTGTTTATCTGATTGTAAGTATGATTCAGTTCATTTCAATAAACCAAGATCCTCGAAACAAACCTTTAACGACAATTTCGTCAATGGTTACGCCCTCTACAGCTTCATTTAATTTATCCTGTTATTTCACTCTTCAGTTAACACTTCCATCTCTTTTTCAGGATATGTTTTGTCAGCGAACGACAAAGTTAAAAATAACTCCAACTCCTTTCTCATTTCTCTCACAAATTCCGAATTTTGTTGGAGCAAATGTCTGGGCTTCCAGAACGCATTTTTGTTCATTTGTTTGTTGATTATTGTGACGTGTTGACATTTCTTGTATTTTAAATAGAAATCAAAGGCCGCAAACAAAACTCAACTTATTTACGAATCCAGAAGATCAGAGGGTTTCATCAGCTCTAATCATACCCACTGTGTTCCATGGTACTTTCGTAGATACTTAACGATCATGTGAATATTCTTGGATTAATCTGTTGTCAGAGACTTTGTAGTCTGTTCCTTCTTTGTTCATGATTGTTCTTTTATTACTTTCACAAGTACTATGATGATGTGCAACTTGCAAATTATTCTACAGGAAGGCCAAAAAATAAACTTATTACTGTATAACTGCATTCTAAGGTTATTTGTCTTACATCAACAGGCCCACACGTGTAACCCAAGACTTTGTCCTTGATCACGTTTTTGAGAAAAACGTAGAAGCCTGAACAATATAACGACTATTTCAGATAATAATGATAACTACACAATCTACTTTCAAGAAAATATGGTCAAAGAAACTACTATTCGATAGAAGAAGACAGAAATCTTTGGGAGATCGTTTGCTAACGAACAGTCGTTACCGACCGATGATGAACCCTTTACTCCCATAAACACCTAACTATGTAGGCTTATTATGGCAAGAACCTGTCAGAAAACAACTACTCCCCTGGCTAAGACCACGACGGGTATTGAATTAAATCTAACAGCTACTTGTGCAACGTTCCTCAAAACATCAGAGGACGCAATTGCAAGTGCCCTCTATGACCAACCAGCAGAATTATGTTTTGATTTGGACGGGGTGACCACCTGCAGACTAGTTTCGAGGTTGTTGCCTCTCATCAGTGCAAGGGCAGGTCAACACAGACAGCACTGAAGCCATCTGTTCCCCGTCCAAACCAATACACACTCCGCTGATTAGTCAATTCTGGTTCGCGAGATGAAAGCAGTTTCTAGGCCGCTCCACCTAGCGAGCAGAGGAAGACACTCCGAATCTCCGGGTTGAGAGATTTAATCGAACAAGACAGAAATCTTTGGGAGATCGTTTGCTAACGAACAGTCGTTACCGACCGATGATGAACCCTTTACTCCCATAAACACCTAACTATGTAGGCTTATTACGGCAAGAACCTGTCAGAAAACAACTACTCCCCTGGCTAAGACCACGACGGGTATTGCATTAAATCTAACAGCTACTTGTGCAACGTTCCTCAAAACATCAGAGGACGCAATTGCAAGTGCCCTCTATGACCAACCAGCAGAATTATGTTTTGATTTGGACTACTTACTATTCGATAATTAAAAAGAATTTGAACAAATTTCTTGAAAGTGAAATCTGGGATGAATCAGCGCATGTTTAGAAGCTCAGGTAGCTTATGACAGTTTCACTACCAACATCTAATTTATTTCAAACAAATATAATAATTGCGAAAAATATTCACATATATCTTGTTGCTTATAATATTCATTCGAAAGGCAAATGAACTGTAAATGAAATTAACAGTTACTTTTTCATTAGATCTTGAACATACAGGAATTAAATTCATTTATTAAAAAAACAAACTATAATTTGTATAGGGAAAAATTCATATCTATGAAAGAATATTGCAAAAAAGCTGGAACCTCTTGAACGATGTAACAAAAAAAACGAAACAATCAATCGGCAACGTCCAGATAAAAAACAGAAATGGATAATCAGTATAAAATTCAAATGAAAAATGAAATATTTTCTATTATTATTTTGCCAGTAGTGGCACAGAAATGCCCGAAAACTTGAAAAAGTGCCTGACGTTTTTCGTAAAGACTCATCCATGCAGTCAACAATATTTCTCAAACCAGTAACGGAGGTCCAGATGGCATTTCATCAATATACATGAAAAGCCTTCATAAACATCATAAATTCAACCAACAAATATGGAAAATGTCTTTTCCAGTGGAAAGAATCAGCTCTTGCTCCAATTTACGTATTAGAAGCTAGAAGCTACTTGTCTAATTTACGAGAATAAATCTCTATACGAAAATAAGAAATGCAATGAATCTAACATTGATCATTCCTAAATCCACACTGATTAAAGACTCAATAATCTACAGAGGTGTCAGAATGTATAATAAACTACCAGTAGATATTAAGAACTCGGATTCTTAGCCTATTATAATTTGACAGAATATTTTAATGACGAAGCGGTATGATACTATTGTAATTTTATTTAGTAATATAAGTATGTCTTTACATAGATGTTATTATTTTCATATTATGCATTATTTTATTGTAACTATATTCATACTGCAACTATATTTATTTGGTTATGATCGTTTATTTATTCACATGATAGGTTAGGTTACCAGTGTTTGTCAATAAGGTTTCATATCTTGGATGATAAACGCATATTCTCTCTCTCTCTAAAGCTGACGAACACGACCGTGAAGAAATTTACAAACCTATCTTTGTTATAAACAATTTCGCTTGAAAAAATTAATTTAAATTAATGAAAAATTATTTAATTTTGGACCCATATTCTATATACAATATGCTCAATCTGAAAATAAAACTAGCGACTAAGATAAGATGAGAACTACAAATTCAACTTCAAAAGTTTCATGTTTGAAAACAATACAGTGAATTGTATTTTCAATTGATTCACAGCCCCCTACACTTCGCTTTCTCCCTAGTTTATTTCTATTTCTACTTTCAACTGATTCCTCTTTCTCTTTTTTCATGAATTTTCTACTTTGTATATTTTTTAAGAAGATTCTAATTGTAAACTTTAATCTCACTCTATCGGTGTTATTCAAAACTAACTTGCAGTGTATATTTTTTTCATTGTTATTTCCGTCAACCGAATGAAATCTACTGAAGAAAATTTATTTGCGCTGTGTAATCAGAGCAATTAAATACCTTCCATATCGTTAGTTGAGGGTTTGAAGAAAAGAAAAAGGATTACTGTTGCCATTTCAACCAACATCTATACCTACGCTTCGAGTTTGAAGCGGCAAAGTCTAGAACATTCGGTATACTATGAAACCCGCCAGATTTCGTTGACGCACTGTACACTTTTTACACAAAAACACGTACTGCTCCATTGATTACATTTCTACCGTGTAAAATTCAAGCAAATTGAGTGTGAACCATGGTTGAGAAACAACGCTAATGAATACATCCAAGAAAATGCCTCATTATATTTCGAATTTTTTGTATTTTTTTGTCACTGAGTGCAGTCCAGGCGTAAGATGTATAAATGTTAAACAATTATTTATTCATTCTACCTCTCCTGTCCTGCTTTATATGAACGATTGTATACTGGATACTCTGGCACGAAACATATTTTTTTGTGCTCGCTTTTTGACAGTGACTATACAAACATACTTGAGGCAAAGCTCCAAGCGATTAATAATAACTCTGCTGTCATTTTTCAAACTGGTAGACGGCTTTTTAAATCTGGCGTGATAATCTTACAACAACTGCATGCATTCTCTAGTTGGATGAAGGGCCATCTGTTAATACAATCTGAAGAGGTTTTCTCCTTGATGTGATACACCTTTTTTACACGCGGCTACTGAGGATTATGTAATTATGGATTATGATCTCTCGGATGAAATGATTATAATCCTCGACTTTTGATATATTTTAATCAGTGGATTTATTTAAATGACGTCTTCAAATAACATTAACTGAAATTGTTTCAACAGTTAACAATAATTTGGTTTGATTTAATTTCCTTATCAATTGATCAATAATTATTGGGAATTGCTGATTTATATGTTTGGAAAGCAACAATAGTTACTTATGATACAAGCTCGTAAAGTAAGACTTTTTTGCATGAGCATGAAGTTTGTTGATTGAAACGTTTATCACTCAAAAATAGCCAAAACATCGCTGACTATTCAGGTAACATAATAATTGTACAAATTGCAACATAACATTACATAACATTTAATGAAACAAAATCATTCATAATAAGCTCTTCATCTTGAAACAACTTGAGGGTCAGAAATCTGGCAATATTTTCTCTAGGAAGTCGTAATCCCTTTTTATGAACGCACTTTAAATTCAAGAGACCGTACAGTTTAGCGTCACATGCACCGTATGGTTCTTCTCACAACTCCCGAGGAATGACTCGTTTTACAGCATTATGAATGCGGGATTCCAATATATTTCGTGGAAAATGTAACACGACCCGTTCTGACAGCTTGAAATCGTATATTTGAAATATGTTTCAAAGATGTTGACTCACCAGTATATTAATGCCATGGGAAGATTATTAGGAACTGGGGTTTCAACTCACCTGTAATAATAAAGAAAAAAATGTTACGATAAACACATATGAAACAATAATTTTAACTGATAAAATAATAATACGGAATTTATTCAATAGATTACATGAAAAAACAGATTCAAATATATATGATAAAACAGTAGTTTGTATATTTACCAAACTTTAATATACATTAAAAATAATATTTTAAGTATACCCAAAAATTAACAAATTCATGAACATTTTACTAGATTTTTTCATCAATTGCATCAGCCTTGTGGTAGATTGGCCGTATCGCAGAATTATAAAGCTATATACAAACTTAGTGATGATGTGAAATCGTCATTAAATATCAAAATGTTGAAAGGCCAACTTGAACTGTTTTTATTGCAAGGCGCATATTACTCTGTTGATGAGTTTCTCCAAGAATCCTGTGATTAAGTTATTCAAACTATTTCAATTTTGTTTGTGAATATTTGTTCAGTGTTATTGTATTATATTCAATATGAATTTTATTTTTAAAATTGCTTTTGAGTGTGTTTATGCAATTTACAGTTCACCCCTTATTTTATTTTACTTTATTATATATTTTGATCAAAAGGAAAATTTAACACACCGTCTAGTAAGAATGAAACCGTAGACACGTGTTTCGAGCTTAAGGCTCTCATCAGTACGGCGAAAACAAGTGAAAGGATTTCCAATAAATTTTCCTCTCTTGTTGATCACAGTTCCCCTCTCGAAAGCATACCCTTTTCTCTTTATATCTGTGTATACAGGGTGTCAATTTGAAAACTTCCCACCCTTAATATCTTCCTTCCAGTAAACAATATGAGTAATCGAAAAAACAGGTCAATTTTATTGTCAAGGGGGACACTTTCAAGGACTATTTGTAGCCCTCTTGGTTCAACCCCCTAGGAGGGGTAGATGTTACCCTTCGAATTTTAAATGGGAAGGGGGGTCAAGTGGCACATCATTTTGATGGGCGTTCAATTCTTGTTCCAATGGTACCCTGACTTATTATTTTGTGATGAGCATTTTCCGAAAAATTGCGTTCTAAACTAACAGAAGTAATTATTAGAACGCCTATACTGAGATGCATGGTTTGGCCAGAACTGGTTAGAATATCAGGGGTAACATTAGCCATTAGCTCCAAACACTTTACATAAAAAAGTAGTCTAATAGTAAAACGTAGATGGTAGTAAAGTTGTGTTTATTAAATGCTGAATTTTTAAGTGTCATCGCAGAAATTGTACAGATAGCCTTCCTTTTTTGCTACTTCTGCTGTAAAAAGTTTCTGTTTTCCGGCAAAAAATTGGTTAGCAAATTTGAACTACGTGGTAGTATTGTGAATACCGTTGTACCTGTTGGGCTGTTTAGGAATTACTTTAATAAGTGTATAAAAGTGTAAAAATGGTTTACATTCTTCAAGACAGAATTGAAATGAATTGGAAAGTGCGCACGAAGGGCGGCATGTCTTTTTAAAGAAAGACATCCAAATTGTAATGTAAGTCACCGGTATGTGTTTGATTTGGTGAATAAGTTTTACGAAACTGGTTCAGTGACAAATAAAAAAAGAAATAACCCCAGAGTACTAAATGAAGCAGCTCAAATTGAAGTTTTGGGAACATTTGCTGCAGAGCCCACGAGCTCCTTACGATCAGTATCAGAACAGACGGGAATGTCACGCGAGACTACAAGAAAAGCATTGAAAATGCATAAATTTCATCCATATAAAATGCAGATTCTTCAAGAGCTCCACGAGGATGATTATGATAGAAGAATAGAGTTTTGTGAAATGTCTCATCGAGTCAATACCATCCCTTATCTTCTGTTAAACATCTGTTTCAGCGATGAGTGTTCATTTTTTCTGAATGGCAATGTTAATAGACAAAATTGTCGCTATTGGAGTGACGAAAACCCACATATTTTTCGGGAAGGGCATACACAACACCCACAAAAAGTTAATGTTTGGGCTGGTATTCTTGGAAATGCCATTCTTGGTCCATTATTTCTGGAAGAAAACTTGACTGGCAATCTGTACCTTGATATGCTTGAAGAGACTATCGATCCTCTTATAACTCACGAGCTAGAAACTCAAATTGATGCAGAAGGTAATGAACTATTGCAGGAGGATCTGTTACATTACCAGCAGGACGGTGCTCCACCTCATTATTTTCTTCCCGTCCGACAGTGGTTAAACGAGAGATTTCCGGGTAGATGGATTGGCAGAAGGGGAGCAGTTGAATGGCCTCCGAGATCACCGGATTTAACACCCTTAGATTTCTTTCTTTGGGGGCATCTTAAATCCGTTGTTTATAAAACACAACCTTCTGATATTGACGAACTTAAAAGACGAATTACAGCAGCATGCCAGTCAATTCCTAGTGAAGTTTTCCGTAATGTTAGAGGGGAGTTCGAAAACAGACTGTATTACTGTTTAGAGCAAAATGGACAACATTTCGAACAGCTAATAAGATAAGCGTAAGTAGATTTTATGTTGGAAATGTCTTTCTCGCAAATAAAATTTTATTGTGTAGAAGGAAAATAACCACCAAATAAAAAATCCCATGCGTAATAAATTTATTCCTGTCATTCAAGGGTTGGAGCGGTGCCACCTACTCTTCTAACCATTTTTATTAAAGGGAGTCAATACAATAATGCATCTCAGTATAGGCGTTCTAATATTACTTCTGTTAGTTTAGAACGCAATTTTTCGGAAAATGCTCATCACAAAATAATAAGTCAGGGTCCATTGGAACAAGAATTGAACGCCCATCAAAATGATGTGCCACTTGACCCCCCTTCCCATTTAAAATTCTAAGGGTAACATCTACCCCTCCTAGGGGGTTGAACCACGAGGGCTACAAATGGTCCGTGAAAGTGTCCCCCTTGACAATAAAATTGACCTGTTTTTTCGATTACTCATATTGTTTACTGGAAGGAAGATATTAAGGGTGGGAAGTTTTCAAATTGACACCCTGTATATATAAGTGAAAATAGAGTATATTTCGTTTTAATTCCGAGAGTTCTAACCTTTGACAGAAAGTATGGAGCTCTCGAAATCAAAACGAATCCACTCAAGAATTAATACCGTGAGGCAAGACAGAATATAACAGAATTGTTCTGACCAACCCAAGGTTCAATCAAGTTTCTAATACGTTATGAGGAACGCAAGCAGAATCTAAGTGAAAATAGAGTATATTTCGTTTTAATTCCGAGAGTTCTAACCTTTGACAGCTGTTTCGTGCTAACGCACTCATCAGAAAGGATTTATGGAGCTCTCGAAATCAAAACGAATCCACTCAAGAATTAATACCGTGAGGCAAGACAGGAAGTTATTCATGACATCTACAGTCACTAGTTGAAACTTAATTTGACACGAACCAAGGAATCCGAAAGTAGAGGTTTGTCCACAAATTGACAGGCAGCCAACAATTCGTTGTTCTGACCAATCCAAGGTTCAATCAAGTTTCTAATACGTTATGAGGAACGCAAGCAGAATCTAAGTGAAAATAGAGTATATTTCGTTTTAATTCCGAGAGTTCTAACCTTTGACAGCTGTTTCGTGCTAACGCACTCATCAGAAAGGATTTATGGAGCTCTCGAAATCAAAACGAATCTATACTCATACCGTGCCCTTTCAAAATTCTGAGAGCAAAACAGGTGCTACTCAGTTTTTTGGTAAGGTGTAAAATATGCTGTTTCCAGTTCAATTGAGAGTCCAGGATGAAACCAAGGCATTTACTCTCGTTTACAAAAGAAACATTGAAATCTGCAACCATGGGAGCATCAGAAAGTCTCTGACAGAAGTCAACGCAGTGGGTTTTGGAGAAGTTTATTCCTATATTATTTACTCCACACCAGTCAGTTATTTGGTCTATAGTAAATTTTATATTCTCAGTGGACTCCTGTGGGTTGATTCCATTGATTAGGAATAGGGTATCATCTGCAAACATTGTTGTGTTTGCTTTGGTAATATTTCGTTTGCTTTGGTAATATTTGGTAATATTCCGTAATGATTTACTTATCAAGTAACTCAAAGGTGCTGACACTTTATTAGCAATATATTTTAGAGTTTCTACCCGAGCTTTTCTGTTTTTCAAGGAATACATATTGGAAACTATCTCATCTCCATTAAGGAGGGTTATCAGTTCGACATGGTCAATAACTCATTAAAATTCCTATGAAGAATGTCAGATTCTTCGATTTACCATTCCAGTTATTAACTCTAAGTACTTTTCAGAAAAACACCGTTAATAGAAACCCTAATGAATAATCCTGCCATTACAATAAAACGTATTCTTCACTTGAAAATGTCTTTGAATTTCATTTACTCCCATTTGGTTTGAAAAAGCACCGGATCTATAAAATCCTCTATGCCACTGGCACATCTGCTATCAATTCTATGACTTCTTCTTATGTGAAATCGGAGTATAATAAAACTATAACGCCGCAAATAGAAAACGCTCTCTTTCCGATGCCTAATAAGTATAGAAGAACAACAAACGAAAGCAAAAATCTAGCAGAGTCGCTTTTTATACATGGTGTTTATAGTCTGAGAATCAAAGAACGATTCTTCGATCTTACACGAATCGAATTGTGCATGTGGGAATATTTCGAAAAAACATGATCACCGACGTGTTTACTTTAGATTTAAGATGTATGGAAAAATTGAAAATTCACCTATCTACGGAACCTCAGCTTGTGCAGATTTTTTTCAGAAATTACTAGAATTTCTGTTGTATAACTTTTTTAATTATTCATTCTATTTTGTATTTATGAACTGGAATATATTTTATACTATCCATGTAATGCCTTAGAACCTGTTTGGATTTGAGTAATAAAACATAAATTATAATAATGAATTTACTCATTTATTTATTTGAGTGGAAATATACGTCAAATGCTGAAATAAAACAAGAGAACAGCCAATGCCATACAATAAATGAAACTTTTGAAAAATATTTCAAATGTACTTTGATTGTGAATAATCAAAATATCTTTCTGACAAGTTCCATAATTTTCGAAACATTTATGATACATTACAATGCATATTATTTTGATATATTCGGAATCATTTTATATTAAAATAAATTTTGGATAATTGAAACATTTCAAAGGATTGTTTTCGACTGTTTTACAGTCACTGGAACATTTATTGCTCCTTGAAACAAGTATTCAGCATATACCATTTCGCATCCGAAATGTCCTTCTGGAGCGCTCTCTAATCTGTTGCCGTGGTGGACCCTGTAAGCGATTGCAGTGTTCATCCCGGCGTACGATGACGGGCACCGGGCCCCCGCGTGTATACAACCGTGATAACCAGGACTGCACTGATGAGGGACTTCATCCCGAAACCGGTCTGCAGTTGGTTCCTTGTTTGGATCAGGCGGTGTCCTGCTGTCTGTCTCTGAGAGCTCTTGCAAAGTTGTTCCTTCAAAGTAAGGATCTTTGCACATATGTCTGACAGATATAATTCAATATCTGTCGAGGTATTAGCCAGAGAAGTAGTTGTTTTCTGTCGGACATATGCCATACAATCTATACAAAGGTATAGTGAGTTCCTAAAGGATTGTTTTCGACTATTTTACAGTCACTGGTATATATATATATATATATATATATATATATATATATATATATTATATATTATTTTTAATATCAAACTTATGTATATTTTTATTAATATTATAGGGTATGTTGTGGTTTTGGCGCCAGCCGTCAAAGCCTACATACCAATATTGTAAGCTGTTTATCCTGTATATGATGTAACCGTACAAGTTTGTTTATATGTCTACAATCCACGCACTGGCTCTGCCTTAGTGGATTCGTTGTTTATTCTCATAACTATATATGTTAACTCATTTTGGTCAATACTGATCGAACATTACTGTTATATATAAATATGCTCAAAATGTATACATGTTTGATATATGAAGATGAATAAACATTATTATTATTATTATTATTATTATTATTATTATTATTATTATTATTATTATTATATATATGAGGGTATAACCCTCAAAATGTTGTGCAACCGTAGACACGTGTTTCGAGCTTAAGCTCTCTTCAGTACGGTAGAATCAAGTGCGAAGATGTACAACACTTGGATGTAAAAATAGAAACAAAGGAAGTCAACAACAGGAAGCCAACCACACATTTGTGGCATCGGTTGTACTCACAAGGCAACAACTAACGTCGCCACGGAGGTAGCTATAGCTACCAGCGTGACAATCCTACCCAGGAAGATACAAATAAGGATGGATTTACCGTACTGAAGAGAGCTTAAACTCGAAACACGTGTCTACGGTTGCACAACATTTTGAGGGTTATACCCAATAACTTTTTTACTTATGTTTTCATATATTGCCCCTCGCTAAATCCATCCTTATATATATATATATATATATATATATATATATATATATATATCAAGAACATTCCTGGAATGTGAATTTTGAAATGAAACATCTGTGAGAGCGGACATTTCTGGTTCCAGGAATGTTGCAAGAACATAACCGAGCCTTTGAGTAAAATGTTTCGTTATTGATAAAGGATGTTTCTGGAATATTCTTGGAACCATACATTATTTACTGAGCTGTTCGACAGATACGAATAAAAAAATTTAAGCGGTACCTACTCCTCTTAAGTCAAAATGGGACAATTTTTTTGTAAAAAAATCATGAGATACAGAGTGAAGGCTTTGCTTATTTGATAATGTATAATTCTAATAAATCAAGGAATATTATTCCAAATTCCATTTGCTTCATTTCAGATGAAATTCAATCGTAACCCTTACAGCTGCATGCCACATATTCGAGGTCTGGAATGACGCGGCAGGAATGTCCCTGGGCTCTCGGACTATTAGTCTCGATACAAATAAATCGTCGTTATGCGAACTGGCAGCATGAAGACATACCGGCGGGAATGTAGTTCTCAAAAATAATCGCCGTGCACACATCTATACGTCAATCGGAGATAATATACGAGCGAGTCGTTGCAGAAACGTGTACTCGGTCGGTACGGTTGTTCTCGTTTTTACCGATCCGAACAACGCTGTGATATGTCGGCTTCAGCGGCAAGCTCCGAAACCTCGTGAAAAACTCGGATGTCTGCTGTCAAGTCGAGAGACGGGTTTTTCTGTGTATGTCGACGTCGAAGGCAGCTGATTTTTTGACATGGGTGGCAGAAAAAGTACCAATTGTTCTCGGCGAGATGACGTAAGACGGAATAACTATAAAAATATCCGTTCATTGCGATGGTCAGACAGAAAACTGAGGGGGAGATCTGGAGGGAAATGGATAAAGATAACGAAATTTATTAGAATTTTGCAATTGTTAGAGCCGCCCTTCATTGAATCCACACGTCATGACAGAACAAATATTTAAGTGCATCCTGTACCAGCACTTACCCTTTTTGGTAGTAACAATTTTCAAACAAAGAAGAAACGCCATCGTTTGAGAGTATATTATTATATTCTGTAACAAGGTTAGAATGAAAATTCGATGCAAGTGGAAAGTTCCGAGCGCGAGCAGAAGGCGAGCGTGAGGAACCACGAGCATCACGAATTTTCATTCTAACCGAGTAGCAGACTATACTTTCTCCACGATCAAAGATAGGAAACGTGACAGCAATAATTTTGATACTTACTCAAATTTTGCCACTACGATCAAGGCTAATGTTATTATTGCTAACCAGTGTGAAAATATTATTCTATCACAAGAGAGAGAATGTAAATACATTTAAATTGCATGGGGGCAGAGGTGTTGCAGAATATTTCTTCAATCTCAAGAGAGAAAATTCCAGCATTCTGTAATCAAATTTGATTTCAGAATTGGCAAATTCTGTGATGATCGTGGAGAAAAGTATATATGTAGTAAATCAGTAGTAAACCAAATGAAAAAGAAACTTAACTCAACTGCGTCAAGGCTAATGTTATTATTGCTAACATTTCATTTGACACTTCTGTTGCTTTTTTCGAGATATTTTCGAAGTTTTTGCTCATTACTAAAAAATATGTGTCATTGGTTTATTGGCTAACAGCTGGTGTTGATAGGCAATCCGGTAGGTCATTCACATACATTATAAACTAAAAGGGTCCGAGGATAGATCTTTGAGGAACACCAATTGGAATATTTTCAGTAGAAGAGCTAAAGGAATGGACTTTTCACGGATGGGTTAAATATTTTATAAAATCCTGCTAATAGGGCCAAAATTCTGCCCAGGGATCAAAAAATTGCTTTCTCGAGAACTGTAGGAGCTAGACGGATGAAGTTTGACCGTGTTTCACCCTATTCTTCGTTTTTTTTTTTTAATATTTCCCAGACCATTGATATAATGGAAAAAAAGAGGTGTTCTGGAAACATTTCTTGTGAAAATTGAAACTGTCGTCATCTTTGAGTTTTTGGTAGTTTTATAAACAAAATCAATGTTCAGTTTATTTTTGAAGATATGAAATTTTCTTTTCGTGGATCTGTACAATAAAACTGCTCATATAAAATTTTTACATTTCCCGTTTTGTTTTCGAGTTTTGGTGTTTAAAAGAGAAACAGTAAATATTTCAAATTCTATAAATTCGTATCTTGACAAATTAAAAAATCTGTCGCAGTCTTGGTTTTATGAAAAAAAAAATCTATATTCTCGCGAAGCGCCTGAAAAAATCAAGGGAGGGAGGGGTGGAGCGTAAATAATCGAAAATTCAGGCGCGAAGGCCCTGAAAATTTTGGGGCTGATTGGATAGGAGGGAAATTGTCAAAAATCAGGGCACGAAGCGCTTGGAAAAATTTGGGAAGGAGTGGAAGGGGGGAGAGGGCAAAATAATGAAAAACCCGAATTTGGAAAATATTGGGGAGGGGGAGGAGTGGGAGAAATAATGAAAGATCCAGGTTCTTCGAGGCCGGAAAATTTTGGAGAGGGAGGGAAAAAATAAGACATCCGGGCGCATTGCGTACAGAAAATATTGGGAAGAGAAAGGGAGGGGGAAAATAATAAAAAATCCAGGCGTAGGCAGTTTAAAATAGCAGCAGGCAATAATTGTACATGAGTTAGTTAACAGTTTTCCAGTATTCCTAGAATACATTATTTTCGAACAATTGTATTAGGTTTTTTGTTGGATTTGGGATTTTGAATAGAGGAAAATTATATTTCCTGAAAGTCAATGCTTTGTCACTTTTTTGGTATCTGCGTTTAGGGCATGGTAAGACGCAAAACAAGAAATAATTCAAATCCATAATAAGACAATAATTTGAAACTATTACTTTTCTTGAAACACATACTGAAACATGTTTCAGTAAGTCTATATAACATAAAAATAACATTGAAAAGAAAATAGTTTTCTCTTATGGAATACAACAAGTGTATGGAATACAAATTCAAATTGTTTAAAAAAAACTGGTCAGTTCTCTAATTCTCTCGATATTTTCTAATTTTTTCGATATCCTCATTCCGTTTCTAGGCCACTGGATGAAGACAAAGTCCATTCCACAAGATTAGGTCGTGAACTGTTTCAACACTCATAAGAGTATTTCTCAATCCACTGTTAATGAATAGCCCAAATACATTCCTCAAATAATTCAAACAAACACTGTACTCTTCAAAGCCACTTGATACACAATACATTCTAGTACCTTCAGTAATTCAACCAACGGATGACCACTTCAAAAATAATAATAATAAGTGCAAGCTCTGTAGAAGAATTAACAATTTATCACAGTGCCAGCAGACAAAACGATTCCCACGTATTGTACCAACGTCTTCCTCTATTCTTTTAATGATAATTTGAATCTTGAATAATTGCTGGTCTCTTGTGGGCTCCGAGATGATCGAAATGATTGTTGTTTTCTATTTAAGGCCATTGGCCGCAGATGAAAAATCGATAGCGATGTTTCGAAATATGATACGATCGTTGCGTATTGTTTCGATCGAGACTGAGCAACTCTTCACAGACTTCGGATGTTTTCAATGAAGCCGTTGTGCACTGCGGATAATAGTAATAGTGCTAGTTTCAGTCCGAACTCGTAGACGTTCATTGTGGATGTTGGAATGGATTTGTCGCAATACAAAAGACAGCCATGACAACGATTGCACAAGGAAAGAAGAGGAAATATGAGACACAGCTTTAGAAGAGCAAAATATATCTGGGGCCTACTGAGTTGCAAAGAAAGAGGTGATTGCGGACGATGCTGCTAACTTCAACTATCATAAATTGGTAACAATAACATATTCATTTGATAAATGATGTTAACCACCTTATTTTCATTTTTGAAAGAAGTATTTTTGGTTCCAACCAATTCAAAATTTACCAAGTAAGAAGTGCATGAAGATGACGTTTATTCAATATCTAGGAAATCATTCAGTTGATAGTATATTACAAGGTCTGCTAGCAACTTTTTTCAATAATAAAACAAACATTACTGGATTTTTAAATTCTCTCCAGTAGATCATTACACTCGTTTATATGTCATGTAGGCCTCAAACGCATCAACTCGTGCTATAATTCAATTCTAATGACCCTTATCTTTTCTAATGATTAGAGATTTCATTTTCAACGCGATTCATTACTGTTCTATAATTAGCAATTAATCGAGAGAGTTTTTTCTAATCGAGGACATTGCCGATATCGTTCAAATGTAAAAACATGCGTATGTGTTAATAAACTTATCAATCGAATGCAGGTTTGTATTAGCCAACAGCCTCTGAGATTATGGAGACTGTAGAAGAAGGCACCTCAAAGCATTTTTTGGAACTGGGCGGACAATTTAAACAGATCGTGCATTTTCTATTTCCTCAGACAGTTTATTATAAAACCTTAGTTTCTGTTTTCTGTAATACAGATAATTAACCAGCCATTCCAATGCCTTACCATCAATACCAACACAGAAAAAAATTCCCTCCAGAAATTCGCCTTTGTTGTTGCAAAGTTCATCTAGTGTTTTCATTACTGATTTGGACAATTCATATATTTATGAGGATTTTTATTTATTTTCTGTTGTTTTTTTACTCTGTGAGAGCCAAAATTTTATTCTATTTTGTTTTATAAGATATACAGGGTGATTCAAAAGTACTTTGACAAACTTCAGGAGGTGATTCCTCACAATATTCTAATATGAATTGCCCAAATAAATATATGTCCGGAAACGCTTCGTTTCCAAGATACAGGGTGTTGAAGTTTTATTTTTATTTTGGTTTTTTTCAAATAACTCTTGAAATACTGAACTTAATTAAACGAAACTTGGTAATAAGAGGTTTTTGAGGTGTCGAATTCGAACCTGATGTTATTATTTCTCTTACTCGTAGGGGGCGCCACCTACACGTCTTTTTCTTTTTTGAAGATTCATAACTTTTTTGAGCGTACTTCTCTCACATTTTTCAGTAAAAAAATCGATTCCTCTATCATATCTACGTAAAAAAGCTACCCTTGTTAAAAGTCGCTGTAAGCAACCGTTTTCTAAATATTTGGACTTGAAAATTTCAAGTCAATTATTTGATAATCGATGCATGTTGAAGTTATTACCAATATTTTGCATTTTTCACAAGAATGCTTTGGAAAAGAATTTGACGTTTAAGTAAGTAGTTTTGGTAATTACATATTTTGTGACAGTATTTCAAAAGTTATTTGAAACAAACGAAAATAAAAATAATACTTCAACAGCCTATATCTTGGAAACGAAGCGTTTCCGGACATATATTTATTTGGACAATTCATATTAGAATTTTGTGAGGAATCACCTCTTGAAGTTTGTCAAAGTACTTTTGAATCACCCTGTATATTTCATGGTGGGAAAATAGGGCTACTATCGAACCACCCACAAAAATATAAAGTAACACTTCATGGTAGTACCTGCGCGGTAGGATCAGTCAGACTTCACATGAGAAATCTGAAAAAATCAGAGATCATCTATGAGATTTCTACACTTACTACACTACATAAAAAAATATTCTTTCCAAATGTGAATTTTAGAGCATGGAAAAACAGAACTTGACAGTTTTTCCATTTCTAATAAATTGGATAAATTGTGATTCCAGTTTGTATTGAAGAGAATGTTGCCGAGTTTCTCATCACTGCAGACTCAAGACGACAATGGTACAATGATTTGCTGGTGATAACATTATCGTCTAAAACCTGGAGTGCACTAACTAGTAAGATCTCCTCATGGGATTTCTTCGGAATTTAGTGTGGTACTTATTGGGTTATCTTTGCATCTGAAGTAAGAGACCTCCGGACATTCCATTTTACACAATAGTTTGGTTGTAAAATATTGTGGGCTTATTCAATTAGGGATTTGGCGTGATAGCTATCAAGAACGTAAGACACGTGGCGTCAGGACGGGCAGATAGACGAAAATACAAAAAACATCTTCTGGGAAAATAATTACTTGAAGTGCTGAAGAAGGAGAACAGATTTGGATAGCAGTCTGGTTGAGTGTTGGTAGGCGAGCAGAGTGTCAATTGCCGTCCTGATCGCGGTTTATTAGTTGCCAGTTCTAAACTTGTAGTTACTCGGAAGCACTGATACTATTAATTGTAAAATCGTTTTGGATTAACAGTTGCGTTTGTTTATTAAGTATTAATTACCTTAGAAAGGATGTCTGACTTCGAAATTAATCAACACAAGGGCTCCTTTCTACTCCGGAACCTCAGCTCCGACATATGTTGATTTGAATAAAACAGTATACTCAGTAGGAAGGTTTATAGTATACGTAACAACAAATCATTATAAATCTCCGTCGGTGAAGTATGACATAACAAAAACAATCATCTTTGAACCTCGATCCCTGCCGAAAATTGGCACTACGCTACCAACAAAATAAACATTTAACACCTACCGAAAACAAACAGTGCTAAGTACCTAATCCCATTCGTGTGAGTTACCATCGCATATCTCGACAAAGTAAATTTAACCGCAAATATAAATATTGAATCAAGCTCCACAGAGTTTACTCGTCGGGTCATATTGTACATAGCGGAGATTTATTTATTTAAAAACACAAGTAGCGATTTCATTTACTCGCTTGTTTTGGTTTCGGTGTCTACTCGCACTCGGATGATTGATTTACTGGTATTCATTCTTTGTTCCAGTGTTCTGGGGTCTTCGATAAGAGGAGGTTATCTCTTCAGAGTTTAAAAAGAAATATGTCAATGATAGGTTCAATTGTTTCGTTTGTGTCCAGGAATGGCCTGAGTAGATCGTGATTGCAGGTTACATTCTTTTATGCGAATAAGAACTTGTAGAAAAACTGTATAAACAATCGGAAATTATTTAAAGATACAGGAATTCAAATTTGAAGATCGACATCGCATGGGTAAAGACAATAAAAAAACAAAACCAAAGCCAATCATAGTCCAGTTTCTCAAGAAAAATCTTGAAAGAGGTGGCACTAAAGAAAACCCTCAATTACAAAGCATTGTGGAACAACAACTACTAGGGAGTTGAGTAAACCCTTCACACCCAGAATCAATTATGAATTAAAAAGTATAATATTTCCAATGCCCAGCAAGGGAAGCACCGATGACTTAATACGGTTTTCATAAAAATTTGCTATGAAAACATAATAAAGAACCGTTGCTTAACCTTAGAGAAAAGCACAGTTCCCAGTTACCTGAAAATTTCAACTATCATCCCAATACTTTGCTAAATTATTCGAACAGGCTCTGAAAAATAGAATGCTTGGATTTTTTGATATCCACAATATCATAAATGAGAGACAGTATGGTTTCATAAAAAAATCGAACACAGAAAACGCAGTTATTGATTTCCTGGAACATACAGTGAAAGCCATGGATGACTCAACGAAATGCCTTGCGATTTTCCTTGATCTCGCTAAGGCTTTCGATACGGTTTCTCACAACAAACTGCTTGATAAACTTATAAAATATGGCATACGTGGCACAGCCCTTAATCTCTTAAAGAATTACTTATCTGAGAGATACCAAGTAGTGAAAATTGGAAAGGAAATTAGCTCAGAGTCGAAGGTTGAAATAGGAGTACCACAAGGAACAGTGTTAGGTCCGATACTGTTCCTTGTATACATAAATAGTATCTCTCATATAAGTGAATTTATGGGACATCTGATATGTTATGCAGATGACACAGCTCTAGTCTTCACAGGTAGGGCTTGGGAAGAAGTTAATTACAAAGCGGAGTCGGGACTGAAAAAAATATTACTATGGTTGAACCACAACTCACTAAGCTTGAATATCAAAAAAACTAAGTATATAACCTTCTCCCCAACAATAATTGATCAACCCACCCGATTTATTCTTAAAATACACTCGCCAACCTGTGATGTTGAGACATGTCGCTGCCCGAGCTTAGAAAAAAACATCTTCAATTAAATATTTAGGTGTAATAATAGACCAACATATACGCTGGTCTGAACACATATCTCATGTGACAAGAAGAATAAGAGCACTATCTCATAAATTTTATATTCTACGAGACATCCTTTCGAGAAAAAATTTGATTATCTTGTACAATAGTCTTGCTGAATCAATTGTCAGATACTGCATAGTCGCATGGGGAGGCGCTTTCATTACCACACTACAGTTATTACAGACAGCACAAAATATATTAATTAAGATTATACTAAAAAAAGACAGACTATTTTCTACCCACCTACTCTATAAAGATACTGACCTGCTCAATATAAAAACACTATTTATTTACCAATCATTACAACGAATGCACAGTACACAAAATAAATATACGGTGAAAAAAAACAGGATGACCAGATCGACTCTAAACAACAACATTCAAGTTCATTCATTCAAAAAATCTGTAACCCAAAGATCATTTATGTATTTTGGTCCAAAATTCTTCAATCTTATCCCAGCTGACCTTAGACATATAAAAAACCACAAGATCTTCAAAAAGTTAGTAAAAAAATTCATAATAGAAAACCTTGAAAAATTTTGTTAGATTCAAAACCAGAGAAAGAAACAGTTAATCTATTGACTCCATGATGTATCTAAGACGCATAAACTGATTACCAAACCACTGTGGTTCCGTCGGTTCTTCCTCATTGCTACAATGAACCTTCATTTTATTTATTTTTAGTATCATAGGCTCGCCCTTACTACACACGCAATGCAAATTCGAAAGCATATGTAAAGGGTTGGAAAAGCAATATAGGCATATTTGCCTAGGCAATTTCCGACCCTGAACCAGATGCTGCTATAATACCAGAAATCGAAATATCATGTATATTGTAAATTTTGTAACATGAATTTTTGTATAAATTGTAAAATTTGTAACTAGAATGGCAATAAATTGAATTGAATTGAATACCAAAAATTGTAAACCTGAACAATGATTCTAATGAAAAAATTATTGAAAAAATACGTTATGAACAAATAGTAAGCATTTTAGAAGAAAATAAAATTGTTAACATTGTTTAGTCAGGTTTCCGAAGTAAGTATAGCTGTGGAATAGCTAGATTTCTGGAAAAAAAGTCTACGAGAAAATCAAATGACAGGTGCGGTACTTTTTACCTTCAAATGGCTTTCGAAACTGTGGATCGAGATAGGTTGATTGAAAAATTAGGAAAGATCGGTCTGATCTGAGTTGCTTCCGAACCTTGTCACAAAATTTTCAAGTTGTGAGTGGGTTGTGACCACCTACTCAATTTCAACGATCAAATCCCAACTTATTAAGGTAAACTTGGACCTGTGTCTCATTCAATATTATAATTTGCGATGTTATTCTCAGTTCATTCTCATTATCAGCAAATAACACATTTGATTGCAAACCTAATACATTGAAATACACTTTATTATCCAAGCATCAAATCTTACTACTGACTGATCGTAACTGTGGACAAAAGATCTAATGTTTCAAACTATCAAACTCTTCTGAAGGATCTATAGTTTTTATCAACTTTGGACGTTGAGGCAAAATCTTTTTCATTTTTCCATCTGGTAGAAGAACAAAATGTTTCATATCCGATGATATCACTATCATGACATCAATGACTAAGCATTTTGAAAAATAAAAGTACGGAGACTGCACTATATGAGAGTATTAAATTTACTTTCGAATCACTGGATAGTAAAAAGACACTCTAGGTTTATTTTTTGACTTTACCAGAGCCTTCGATACCGTTCAACATGAAATACTGTTCTTTAAACTGGACAAAATTGGAATACGAGGACCAGCGATAGGCTGGGTGAAATCAAACTTGAGTAACCGCGAATAAATAGTAGTTTCGAATGGGACACAATCCACTCCACTCTCAACAAATATTGGCCTACCGCAAGGTAGTTTACTATCTCCAACCTTGTTCCTTATTATGAATAACGATCTACCTAGTATTGCACCAGACAGAACTCTACCTATACTCTATGCGGATGATTCGAATTTCATTACAAATAGGGAACATTCACAGAATATAGCTCTCAAAATGAACGAATGGTCTAAGAGTCTCAATAATAAGAAATCACAGATGATTCACTTCGAACATAAAAATAAACCTTTGAATTATAGCATTTTAATTAAATCAGGTAATGGAAACACCATACAGCAAATAGATAGCACAAAATTCCTGGGAGTTCATCTGGACTCTAAACTATCCTGGGTCGCGCACACAGAGTTTTTATGCAAATCCATTAACTCCCTTTCTTTTCTATTTCGTAAAGTCAGACCACATGTTAGTGATTCCACACTGCTTATGCTTTACTATGGGCCGAGGGGGAAGTAACTAGCCATTTTTTGTACACCTAATGAAAATAATGCAGTAATTAACTCTAATGAAAAATAATTACCATTAATGATGTTATACTATTCATCGGAAAATCACTGATTAAAATCCGCGTCTGCTCAGCGATCACCGAGGCGATCACTTACCGATTGTCAGACAGCATAAATTTGCCAACTTGGAACCGAAAAAAATCATATCACGGATCCCCAGAAACATAGATTTCGATTTTAAGTTGGATATGAAATTAATGAAGTAATGAAAATGTTATGATGTACACCTAATGAAAGAGTTACTTCCCCCTCGCTATGGGCAGTGTTACTCTAAATTATCATACGGTGTAATATGCTGGGGACACTAACAAAATATAGAATCGGTACTGATAACACAAAAAAACATAATTCACCAAATTGCAAGGGTACCCCGAAGGTACTCATGCAAAGGGCTTTTCATTAAATATGATATTTTAACAGTAACATCAATATACATCGAAGAAGACAGAAATCTTTGGGAGATCGTTTGCTAACGAACAGTCGTTACCGACCGATGATGAACCCTTTACTCCCATAAACACCTAACTATGTAGGCTTATTATGGCAAGAAACTGTCAGAAAACAACTACTCCCCTGGCTAAGACCACGACGGGTATTGAATTAAATCTAACAGCTACTTGTGCAACGTTCCTCAAAACATCAGAGGACGCGATTGCAAGTGCCCTCTATGACCAACCAGCAGAATTATGTTTTGATTGTTTATGGGAGTAAAGGGTTCATCATCGGTCGGTAACGACTGTTCGTTAGCAAACGATCTTCCAAAGATTTCTGTCTTCTTCGATTAAATCTCTCAACCCGGAGATTCGGAGTGTCTTCCTCTGCTCGCTAGGTGGAGCGGCCTAGAAACTGATGAGAGGCAACAACCTCGAAACTAGTCTGCAGGTGGTCACCCCGTCCAAATCAAAACATAATTCTGCTGGTTGGTCATAGAGGGCACTTGCAATCGCGTCCTCTGATGTTTTGAGGAACGTTGCACAAGTAGCTGTTAGATTTAATTCAATACTCGTCGTGGTTTTAGCCAGGGGAGTAGTTGTTTTCTGACAGTTTCTTGCCATAATAAGCCTACATAGTTAGGTGTTTATGGGAGTAAAGGGTTCATCATCGGTCGGTAACGACTGTTCGTTATCAATGTACATCTTAGCCTGCTCGGTATATGTGAAAAGTAGGATCAATAACTACAAAACCCATGAGAACATCCATAACTACAATACTCGTGGAAAGAACAAACTGTGTACCCCTCAGTATCGCCTTTGTAGCGCATGCCATGTCGATAAGAATATTCAATAACCCACCATCGGAAATAAAGAATATCACCAATATGCTTAAGTTCAAACAAGAATTGAAAAATTATCTGTTACCCAAAGTTTATTATTCACTAGACCAATTTTTTAATATGTAAACTTGTTGTTATATTGTGATCGTTTTTTTTTTATTTATATATGAATAAGTGTTTTATAACTAGTCTGACGCACCCTATATCGAACATGTTTTTGTATTTTTTTATAGAGATATGTTGGATCAAAAAGGAAATAAAGAGAATTTTGAATTTGAATTTGAATATCCGCAAAATAGCAAAAAATGGAATAGCGTAACCTCACAATCACATTTGAGTTTAAAAATATTTTTCACACTCTCACTAATTACTTTAGCTGTCAAACAAAACAAGTCCAATGATTAAGGACCTTGTGACTATTTTTTCAACGTTTTTGGCTCGATAATTATCTGAACCCAATTTGCATCCAAAAATCAAACGATCTCTTCCAGCAGTAAAACAATAACCCGAGAACTCCTAATAAAACTCTAATCGTTCCGTTTTTGGGTTTTGCTACTCATAAAATCGAAATTGCCTCCATTAAAACCGACTAAATCTCTCTTCAAGGCCGACATCCTTATAGCGAACGTACTTAACATCTTTATAATACAATAACAACTTCATTGTCTCACTTAAGTTTTAATTTAGATGCAAATTTTTGCGTCATTTTCAGCAAGTTGTGTGGCCGAATTGCTATTCAGCGCATGGCCGCGAAATTACAGTCGGAAATATGCAGATTTATTAATAATGAATTGGTGGACATTCCTCAAAGTAATGCTGCTTGATCACCGCATCGATCATTAAGTTATCAATATTGATTGCAGCGACCGAAGGTGAATTCGTAATATTTAATGACTGAATTTCCGAGAGCAGATGCGAAATTTTATCCTGGAAAATCTTGAATGTTTCTTTGGAAAAAAAAACGAGACTGAAGGGCTTGACAAAAAGGGCATGCATGAATGAAAATGTCCGTACCCGAATTTTGGTGTGCCGCAGGGCTCAGTTTTGGGCCCGGTATTGTTTATCCAACCCATCAACATTTGAATGCTTTATCAGTAACGGCATCATTAACTCCAATTGCAGATGATACATCCGTGATTATATATATATATATATATATATATATATATATATATATATATATATATATATATATACAAACTTGACAATATTTGGGACAGCAGCAAAACGCAAGTGTACTCTTATAACATTATATTTCCAATATTTCGACAGTGGTTACTGTCATCATCAGGGAGCTACAAAAATGGATGAAACTATTGTAAAATGGTGAGGATGAGAGTCCTATACTTACAATGTTAGTGAGATTGGTCGCTTAACAACGATGTTACAGAATTAAAAAAGACAAAATCCATGTGCAACATGGGGTACTTAATAAAATTTATATAGAACATTAAACAATTGAAATTTTTTTAAAAAAATGTGTCGGATGCACAACACCTGTAGGAATACCACGAGGAGCGTGGGAGAAGAGAAAATTGTTGGGTTAGAATTTATTAAAATTAATCATATGTCATATGTCAAAAGTCAAAGTCAAAGTCTAATTTTTTCATAGAAGTTATAGAACAAGAGAACAATTGGCCTGAGCTGCTGGGGTTTCCAGTACAGTTGCAATTACTGCTAAAGAGGATATATAATTATGGATTTCATGTAATTGTTGAGAAAATTATTAACAATTGTTTGATCAAGTTTTTGAATTAATGTGGAAATTATGGGAAGTAAATAAGTGTAAGGAATACCGAATGAAATTAAGTAATGCCAAAGGAGCTGTTATTGAGAGCACTTGGGTTCTTGTCCAACAATAATAAATAAGAATAGATCTCACTCAAGTGGTTAAGATCTGTTCTTTTGTTTAAACAATGATCAGATTGAGAAATAAATGTCATTTCCAAGAATATTCGTTTTGAAAAATTACCTTCTTTAGTTAAAATTTTTGTGGAATTGTAGTCCATTGAGTGACCTTCTTTGAAAACATGTTCACTGAGAGCACATCTCTCAGGGTGCAATCTACTATCACTTTTGTGTGAAGTTATACGGTCTTTTAGCAACCTTGCTTAAACAAAAGAACAGATCTTAACCACTTGAGTGAGATCTATTCTTATTTATTATTGTTGGACAAGAACCCAAGTGCTCTCAATAACAGCTCCTTTGGATTACTTAATTTCATTCGGTATTCCTTACACTTTTTTACTTCCCATAATTTCCACATTAATTCAAAAACTTGTTCAAACAATTGTTAATAATTTTCTCAACAATTACATGAAATCCATAATTATATATCCTCTTTAGCAGTAATTGCAACTGTACTGGAAACCCCAGCAGCTCAGGCCAATTGTTCTCTTGTTCTATAACTTCTATGAAAAAATTTGACTTTGACTTTTGACATATGACATATGATTAATTTTAATAAATTCTAACCCAACAATGTTCTCTTCTCCCACGCTCCTCGTGGTATTCCTACAGGTGTTGTGCATCCGACACATTTTTAAAAAAAAATTTCAATTGTTTAATGTTTTACATAAATTTTATTAAGTACCCCATGTTGCACATGGATTTTGTCTTTTTTAATTCTGTAACATCGTTGTTAAGCGACCAATCTCACTAACATTGTAAGTATAGGACTCTCATCCTCACCATTTTACCATAGTTTCATCCATTTTTGTAGCTCCCTGATGATGACAGTAACCACTGTCGAAATATTGGAAATATAATGTTATAAGAGTACACTTGCGTTTTGCTGCTGTCCCAAATATTGTCAAGTTTGTTTCTAACTAGTCAGCAATAGACTACCTCTCTTCTCTCTCTCTCTCTATATATTTATATATATATATATATATATATATATATATATGATAAAACTGATTTGGCCTTGACAGTTTTTTTGTATTTGGCACGAATGGTATTCTGCAAATCAGCTGTTTATAAATGTTGGAAAAACACATTCGTTAAGGTTTCATAGCCGTCAAAAACTGTGACAAGAAATCACATTCGGCTCAGGTGACGCTTCAACGCCATATGTTTCCAGTAATAGTAACGGTATAACGTTTCCAGGTTTTCAAATTGATTCAAGAATAGACTGGAAAAACCATTGTCAATCACTGATATACAAAAATGAATATATGTGAAATTTTATCCTGGAAAATCTTGAATGTTTCTTTGAAAAAAATATGAGACAGAAGTAACAAAAAGGGCTTGCTTGAATGAAAATTTCTGTTCCCAAATCTTGGTGTGCCCCAAGGCTCGGTTCTAGGCCCGGTATTGTTTATCCTTCCCATCAATGATTTGAGTGCTTTATCAGTAACGGCAACAAGTTCATATGCAAATGATCATATATATGATAAAACCGATCTAGACTTGACAGATAAATGCACCACAGTTTTTTGTAGTTGGTACGAATGGTATTTTGCATATCGGATATTAAAAATGTTCGATAAGGTAAAACACTGCCTTCTCTATTTTTTTTTTGAACTCCTGTACTCATTTGAGAATAGGGTGTTGTTAGACTATAGAAATAGCTTCAATTGTCGTCTGTGCATGGCGTCACACGTTATAAGGTAAGGCATCGTTTTCCCAAGCCTCACAAGTCTCTCGAAGACTTTTGAGGGTTGCTTGTAAGGGTGAAGAAAGTACAAACATTTTGAACAAATGAATTTTGGAAGGTATTGGAGGCATCATCGATCTAGGTTATATGAATCAGAACAACTATAGTTTATTACTATGATAATGCGTTATTATTACCATCACTTTGTTAAGTACGTATACAACAGCCGTTTAAGACGTATCTAACTTTGAGTGAAGCACAAAGTAGTTGATTTATGGAAAAGGCGTCCCTGAACAGGACGTAAAGTAGGATTGGTGCTAATAACCTGAAATTAAACAAAAATATAAAAAATAAAAATAATAATACTAATTTGTCGAAGCAAATTCCAAAAGTTGAAGACCCACTGTCTTTTTGTCTTGTGTCGATATTACGCTTACATTTATTTAATAAAAAACAATTTATTCCTATTCTCAAAAACAGATGAGCACAAGTCAAAAATTAAAAGACTAGAAAAAGTTAAAACTCTGAATTTTTTAAAAGTATTTCTGCAAGAATCATGGAGACTCATGCCACTAATGATTCGTATGAGTTTTTTTTGTACTATAAAGACATCAGAGCAGCTAGAGGAAAACCCCAAAACGCACACTCCATATCTCAGTCTGGAATCCACCTGCGCATAGTACAGTTTCAGCAGCTGATTAATATTTAAAACCTGCCTTATATTTCTGAACGGATATGAATTTAAGTTATTTTTTTTTATTAGAAAATCGCAATGATTCTGCCAATTCAAATGTTCATCAATGTGAAGACCTAAAAATTTTAAGCTCTCACATTCTGTCAAAGTTATTATTGGCTCTGAAAGTAATGATACACACTTCCGTTGCCAATGATGGAAGCTCATTGAATCTGTTCTTTTTGCATTCAAAAACAAATTGTTCGCAGAAACCCATTTATTAATATTTTCAAAAACTTGGTTACATTTTTCTTTCAATTAATTTCAATTTATGTGAATTGATTGTCTATATGTCAACTAGCTTAACAGCAGTTTTCGAAATAAGGAACTACTTCCTTGTGAAATACGGGACAAAATAATATGTTGAAGAAATTGGTGAAATTGTTTCGATATAACTTCAATCCAGAACGAAATTTTATTCTCACCATAATCCATATGTATGCCTTTCCGTCTTGAAATAGCGCACACGTAAATACATATTCATAAATCTCGAAAAGACCTCGTGATTGCAGTTTATGAAGTGCATCGGGGCTTGCTCAACTTTAATGAGGACCCATAAAACGCAGCAACACATACAGGACGATGCTCGGTTCCGTTCTGTAACAACGCGGCTATAAAAATACCTGCATGTTAAAATTGCCACTAATTATGTTAATGGCATTATATAAAGTTGTTTTCATTACTTTCAATCAGCCCGCGCTAAAGCTTGTACGGCCAAAACTGCATGCAAATGTCGGAGAATTTTTTTACTCTCGTTTTTGCGGATTTGCTGGATCTCAAATCCGACTCCAAGCCAAGACATCACAGGGACGTCCGAAAATATCATGTTATTTATATAAAAATAATATCATGTAATGTATATCCGATATACGAGGATGTATTGATGTCTAGTTAGCCTAGACCAGTTCCCTGCGTAAACAAAATATTGCGTTACCATAGCAACGAACAATAACTTATAAGAAGTGTCAGTGTAAAGTTTGACGTCAAAAAAGTAAACCAGAATATCGAGCCATCAAGTACCTGTATTTAAAAGGGTTAAGAGGTAAGCAGATATACGAAGATATGCTTAATACCCTTGGTAATCAATGTCCTTCGTATGCGACCGTGAAAAATTGGACTGCAAGCTTCAAAAGAGGTAAATTTTCCATTGAAGATGACCGATCGGGAAGGCCAGTTTCTGTGTCAGTCCCCGAAAATATCGATGCAGTTCATGACATGATTTTAACAGACCGTTGAATTGGACTAAAACGGATATTTGAAGCAATGAATATTTCATACGAACGCGTTCATCATATAGTTCACGTCAATTTGGGCATGAGAAAAATTGCTGCAAAATGGATCCCCAAATGTTTGAATGTTGACCAAAAGCGTACAAGGGTAGTAACATCGCGTTCGATCTATGCTCGATTTGAAAACGATGTAGACTTCTTAAACCGAATTGTTACTATGGATGAGACTTGGGTACATTTCTACGATCCAGAAACAAAGCAACAATCGATGGAATGGCGACATTCCGGTTCTCCAAGACCTAAGAAGTTTCGTATCCAAAAATCTGCTGGAAAAGTTCTTGCTTCATGTTTTTTGGGATTGCCATGGAGTATTCATGATTGATTTTTGGAGATTACTATTCGACATTACTGACCACTCTACGGGAAAAAATTAAAGAGAAAAGACGCGGGAAGCTATCCAAAGGTGTTTTGTTTTTGCAGGACAACGCCCCTGCACACAAGTCTCATGTTGCCATGCAAAAAATTCGTGATTTAGGGTTTGAATTACTAGAACACCCCCCTTATTCACCAGATCTTTCCTAAACTGAAAAAACGTTTAAAAGTTCGTAAATTTTTTTCCAACGAGGAGATAATAAAAGCTGTAGAGGTCTGGCTTGCAGAGCAAGAAGAGACATTTTTTTTTAAAGTTCTAGAGACGTTGCAGATTCGCTGTAATAAATGTATCAAATTAAGAGGAGAATTTGTTGAGTAATAAGATATTTTGACATTGAAATTTTGTTTCTTTCTATAGCAGGCTAAGAATTTTTCAATATATCCTCGTATATCTGTACATATCATATCATTTCCAGGATGAGATTATTCAATGAAAATCAAGTAGGTATTACGTTTTGCCTAAATTGCATTTCATCACGAAAAGAAATTAATTTTAATTTCATTAAAAAAAAAAACTTTGATATTAACTAAAGATTAAATAGATATGTATCATTATAACATTGATATTAGCATATCCTTTTCTGATGAATTATTAGATTAAATCGACTCAAATGAAGAAAAAGACTTTTCAATTCCTGCCGTAGATTCTATAAATGTATTTTCACTTGGCCAATCTGTGCCCCAAACAGGAACTCTATTCCACCTCGTCAAGAACATTGAAAATGGGCTTACTTTTCATGTAAGAGACGTAATAAATGGAACAAAAGAACCCTTAATATTGTACAATACTCTAAAGTCCAAGGTATGGAATCGTTAAAAAAATTTTAAATTTATTTATCATGATATTTCATGATATATATATATATATATATATATATATATATATATATATATATATATATGAGATTGTTCGACGCGATGTTATTCAACCATAAGTGGCACATTGTGCACGATGAAAATTGATATAAAACAAGTGAAATTGTAAAGATGTCATAAAATATTTGGATAAAAATACTTTACATTTAAAATGTTAAAATTACTTTATATTTTGACCACGTCAGGCCAAATCAATGCTATTGGTTAAGAGAAGACAGACAGTTGACATGACATATGACTTAGTCAGTGGTACCAATTTACAGTTACCAACTTATGTTAGAGTCCGTAAATTCGATTTTTAATTGGTAAAGCGACACCTCGTGAGGTAGGATGGAACCTGAATTAAGTACATTTGGCATGTAACTAAATGTCTTTAGTACATTTTCATTCTGGATTTTGATGTGTTGAAGTAGATATAACAATGTTTTGTCCTACTGTGGGCAAAATTATTTATGTTTTATGTTGCAATTATCTGAACAAAGTCAAGAAATATTTGTTGATGAATTTGAAATGTTGAAGGACAGTGGATTCTTATCCAACGTCAAGAGGTATGAATAGATTTCACTAAGATGATTAATATCTGTTTTTTTATTTATGCAATTACTATTTTCTGCAATAAAGGCCATTTCAAGAAAGGTCCTTTTTGAAAGATGCGATTCACTAGCTAAGACCTTAGTGGCCTTAGTGACGTTGGATAAGAATCCACTGTCCTTCAACATTTCAAATTTATCAACAAATATTTCTTGACTTTGTTCAGATAATTGCAACATAAAACTTAACCATTTTTCTCCAGGTATAAACTTTTACCATAATTTTGCCCACAGTAGGACAAAACATTGTTATATCTACTTCAACACATCAAAATCCAGAATGAAAATGTACTAAAGACATTTAGTTACATGCCAAATGTACTTAATTCAGGTTCCATCCTACCTCACGAGGTGTCGCTTTACCAATTAAAAATCGAATTTACGGACTCTAACATAAGTTGGTAACTGTAAATTGGTACCACTGACTAAGTCATATGTCATGTCAACTGTCTGTCTTCTCTTAACCAATAGCATTGATTTGGCCTGACGTGGTCAAAATATAAAGTAATTTTAACATTTTAAATGTAACGTATTTTTGTCCAAATATTTTATGACATCTTTACAATTTCACTTGTTTTATATCAATTTTCATCGTGCACAATGTGCCACTTATGGTTGAATAACATCGCGTCGAACAATCTCAACAAAGATGTAAGTTAACCGTACATATATATTTTTTATATTACTTACACATGCAAATTGTAGTATCCCTGATGATGGAAATAAAGTTATTAAATTTCCGAAAGCTTGGACAAACTTTAAAGAGTACTCTTTGATTTTGCTGCAAAGCCCCACTATTTACTAGTTCCATTCCTAACTAGTCAGCAACGACTTCCCTTCCTCTATATATATATATATATATATATATATATATATAAGTGAAAATAGAGTATATTTCGTTTTAATTCCGAGAGTTCTAACCTTTGACAGCTGTTTCGTGCTAACGCACTCATCAGAAAGGATTTATGGAGCTCTCGAAATTAAAACGAATCCACTCAAGAATTAATACCGTGAAGGCAAGACAGATATAACAGAAAGTTAATTGTGACATCTACAGTCACTAGTTGAAACTTAATTTGACACGAACCAAGAAATCCAAAAGCGGAGGTTTGTCCACAAATTGACAGGCAGCCAACAATTCGTTGTTCTGACCTCATAACGTATTAGAAACTTGATTGAACCTTGGGTTGGTCAGAACAACGAATTGTTGGCTGCCTGTCAATTTGTGGACAAACCTCTGCTTTTGGATTTCTTGGTTCGTGTCAAATTAAGTTTCAACTAGTGACTGTAGATGTCATAATTAACTTTCTGTTATATATATATATATATATGTGTATATATATATATATATATATATATATATATATATATATATATATTGATATACATCAATATTTCGATATTTATCATCCGAACCCTGTATCCACTGGGATTGAAGAAAAGCACTTCTTCGGGGTTTGAAGAATATCAAAGGAACTCTATAGAGTGTTCAAAGTAGTAGCCAGAAAAAAGCCAAAAGTTGACTGAAAGACGTTGGACAACTAACTGTTACAACTAGAAATTCCAGCAATCGGTTTTGGCTCTACATCTGTTAAAATGGGTATGTTTATTAATGCGGAGAAAATCCTGAGAATTTCGAACCCAATTTAAAAACAATGAAGTTATTAGATCAATCATCTTGTAGTTACAAATATATTTCCTTATAGGAGTAATATCCCTAATTATTTGAAGATTCCAGAAGTTCGTCTACTACCATGTACAACAGTAGCGGGATAGTATCCCTCTCTGGGGGGATCCCCTGGCAATTTCCAGCTTCGCGGTGTCTTCAAACACGTTGGTCTAGGCCTGGCGATTTTGGAGCATTGACAATATCCACCTGCAGGTGGCTTCGTCAACGCTTCTCCTCCTGGCTGATGAAACCATAATTTCGAAGGATGTATTGTATTTTTAGCAGAGTGTCATTCAGCCTTGTCACCAATTGGTGCAAAACCGTCTCGCACGATTTTTCTGTTAGATGTCCATATAGAGGCAACTCTCAGAAGTTTTCATAAGACAGATATGAGCTATTAGTCGATTGTATTTTAGTAATCTAGGAAATGAAACTCCTGAAAATAAAGCCTGGAAAAAAAAAACGGAATAAAAACCCCCCGGAAAAAAGACGGGATAAAAATCTCCTAAAAAAAACTCTACGAACATGTTGAAAATACATTTGTTAAGGAGTTCAGTAATCCAACCAGAACGAACTAACTTTACAAACTAGACATTTGAGTACGTGGAAATTAATAAAGTAGGTAGGTTTTGCACCATTCTTTCTTGTGAAAATACATTTTGTGACGAGTAATTTTTTAGTATGATCTTACCAGAACGGACTAATGTTAGACCTTGACTGCAAGGAAATTGATAACGTAGGAAGGTTGTAACGATAATTCGTTTCATTCAAATAATTTTAACAATTCCATTCAAATAATCTTATTAAATGGGTTAGGAATTGTCAACTATGTTATACACTAGCCTACTCTTATAATTATACTTTCATTCATCTGTCATCACAAATACACCAACATGTATACTCCGATATCAACCATATTAATTCAGAACTTTATCCCATCTAACCGCTACGCCACTGCCAAGTCACTGCTAGTTCGAAGGGCGAATGAGATCGAGGATCGGTTGGTCTTGCGCGAAGGGCAAAAATATGAGTTTCGGACGTGCAATGCGAGGAATTCGCTCTCTTGATTTCCGACATCGTAGGGAATGGTTGTGAGTTTGTTTGATTGAACTTGGAATACATTTTCTGGTAGGCCATCTCAAATTGTTTATAATCTCTCTATTGGATTTAACAGATATTAGTTCTGGTTGAGTATATTGTTTTTTTATTTAAATAATAGTGCTTAATTAGCATGAGATTGCTTTATCAAAGTGTATTTGCATGATTTTGGTAACGCCATACTGCATGGTTTGAAGAAATATTTTTGATTATTCCATTGTGTTCTATTAGCCATCGATCAATTTCAAATTGGTTTTCGTAATTTAGAGGTCCTAGTCCGACTTTTTAATATCATATTTTTTGGTCTTTTCATATTAGAAGTAAATTTCATATTTTCACTTTTATAGGTTAAAAATCCTATTTTTCCATTTATTTAAGTAATCGCTACATAGTATTAAATTTAGAGGCTTTTAATAAATTCAGGACTCAATAAATAAATTATTCAATAACATATTTTTGTCCTAATTGATTTTTGGAAGACAGTGTACCTGTAGAGAGGTTAGAGTTGTATTTGCTGATTCAGTTTCTACGCTCTGTCAAATTTCAGGTACCAGATAATTGGTAAATTCTTCTTGTGGATGACTCCCACCAACTAGCAGTGTGACGATACTATTACCACCAAGAGATAGAGTAGAGTTGAACCTTGTAGAGGAGAAGTGGGTTGATTGCTTGTGACTTCCAGGCGGAACGTCGTCAGAACAATTCTTCAGGTGAGCATTTCTTTCTATACTGCTTGTTCAGTTATTATCTTTGAGAAATAAATGCAAGCTTGACAGAGTTTGTTCTCTGGCCTGTGGAGTTGCACCACACTCAACCACGATTCTGCCTTTGTAGACGAAAGCACTTATTTCTGCTTCGTAGACAAGGGTATCGTCTCTTGGTTCAATTGTTTGTTAATTACAATCGTACTCAATCAGATATCTGTAAATTAGGTATCTTCAAGGTCTACCAGGTAGTGTTTCCTTTTAGTCAACCAAACGTGCACCAACCTTCACTTATCGAGCATAGTTTTATGTAGGACTTGCCACCTACTTTATCTTTCTCTCTCTTACATATTTGAAAGTCAGAAACCATAGAGCGTGGTTTCTTTGAATTCAGAATAAGTATTCAATCTTTGCGAAGGACTTATCACCTTCAATTCTTTCTTTATATCTCTATATTACTGTTTCTCTCCTTTCTTTTCGAAAGGGTGTAATTATCATTTATAAGTATTGTTATCTAGTACTCTTATGGTACATTAAATTATTTATCATTATTACCCTTCTGGTACATATATTTCTGGTAAATTAACAATTTATCAAGGATATTTCTTTATCTTCTATTATTATACTGTAATAATTCCTTGGAAGGATTTCCAATGTTTTTCTTTTAAATATTTCCTCTACAAATATTAATTATCAACTTTAAATAGCTTCACAACTATTATTTCCATTTATTTGGAGAATAGTTATATTTTTTATTGATATTTATTTAACTATATTGAGCATTCTGAGTTGAATGTTTGAGTAGTTTTCCCAATCATATTTCAAGTGTTGAAATTTTGCCTTTTCATAAAATTCAGAATATAATCTTGCGGTACTAAGGATATCCTTGTCCCCCACCATATTGTAACTATCAAATCTGATTCCTTTCGTCTGCTTCTCATGTCTTCGAGGAAACCATACATGGGATGAAGGACTGGTACCACTAGGAGATCCCATAGTTGTCGAACACAGATCTGAGGGGCTCAATTCTCAGTCAAGTCAAGTCAACGGGCAATCTTCGTGAAGACCAACCATAACTAGTAAGGTCGAAGTCCATACGAGACAACCACCAAGTCTCTGACTGACTAAGCCAAAGACGATCCAACAACAACTCGTCGTAGGGATCATCGACGCTATCCCAGCCTCCAGGTATTATCCCACAGGACCATCTTCGGTTGAATCAGATTTGTTTTCAAAAGTGTAAATATTCTGAATTTTGTAGCCTTCAGCTTGTTAATTTTGTAGCCTTCAGCTTGTTAATTTTGTAGCCTTCAGCTTGCTAATTTTTTAACCTTCAACTGTTTAAATTTTGGCCTTCAGCTTTTATAAAGTTTTTTTTGAAATAAAGTTGTTAATTGTTTCTTTGCATATTTATTCTGCCTTCACAATCAAGCTAGATACAAATATCTTCTATCTTCGGTTTTGTCTTTTACAACCTGGCGCCCAGATTATCTGAACTAGTCAGGTCAACTGGTGCCCTATTTGTTCAATAGTTAAAAAATCTCTGTAGTACGCTTTTGAGCAATCAGTAGTTGAAACTTATCCACACCCTCACCGTATCGATCTGAGCAGCCTATCAGCCTAAGTGTTAACTTTCCATAATTTAAAATCAGGATTCATTCCAAATTTGTAAATTGAAAATTTATGAGGTTACAAGGTTGTGCACCATTTTTTAAATGTTGGTTTTGTCCTGGGTTGTTCCTATAGGGGTGTTTATTCCAGATTTTTTTCCCGGTGGGTTTTAGTTCCGTTTTTTTCCGTTTTTTTCCCTGTTTTTTTCTAGGGGTACTTTTACCGTTTGCCGCATTTCAGCGACGCCCCTGCCATACATACAAACTCTGAGGAACGAACCAAATTGTCGGCTTTCCCGGGAACTGACACATGAATTAAGAGCGACCCTGTCAGAAAAAATCAAAACATCAACTATAGAGATCGAACGGTTTTGTTTTTGTGGCTGAGCGGCGATCATTTCGGTCACAGACGGAGCAATAAAATTTAACGACTGGCGTTGCGCTTTTCTTTGCAACAGAAGACAATCAACTGGATGCGCTGGGGGCACTCTTGATGCCACTTTAACAACTCTGCTCTGGTGCAGATTATTCTCTGTATGGTGTGTGTACATAGAATTAAGAACTCGAGATTTCGACTGGAATTAATTATACAGGGTATTAGAGGTGTGACTGCCCTAATTTCAACTGCATATCTTCGAACTCGAAAAATGAAATAGTGTTTGTACAATACAGTTTTCCAATAAAAATGTTGCAAAACTAAGCTTGAGAATTTTGTCAGTCAGTTAAATCTAATAACAATTTGAGTAACTAGTCAATTCTAAAGACAAAATTAACAAGTTAAAGAGGAGAGGAGTCTACAAGCTTGACTGTTCTGATTGCTCTGCCTCCTACATTGGTAGAACTTGTAGACACCTTATTACCAGAATTAATGAACATTTAAGACGACCAGACAAATCTGCATTTGGCAATCATTTCAAAATGTATAATCACAACTCTAGCCCAAATAGAAATTTAAAAATTTCACATAACATAGACAAGAAAAATTTCCTCAGATTGGATTTGTTTGAAGAACTGGAGATTTCCAAAGAGCTTTCCAACGCTGATCACTGCTTGAATACCCAAGTAAACTTGTACAGAGATATATTTCCCCTTCATCAAAGGGTTACTCATTTTAAATAAATAATAATAAGTTGGCAACTTCAAAAAAATTTCAAAATTCATCTTCGACCTCTCTTCAAGCTGGTACCAAATTTTTTTTCCTCGGCACTTGACACTAGTCACAAGTTGTCTTTCATTCATTTGACATACACACATGGCATCAAGCTCTAACATGTCTTTTCGTTAGTCCTTAGGCTTATTAAGCTATGTATTTCAACAAACAATGTTTTTACAAATTTCGATACTTTCTGTTGCCTGACTAGTAAGTACTCAATATCAATTTTCCAAATTTTCCAAATTTCTCAACCTCAAACTTCAATTTTTTCAATTCAATTATCTTCAATCAGAGTATTTACTTATTCACACTTGATCGAATCTTGGTATTGTCATCCCTTTTCTAGGAAAAAATTTTTTCTACCTGGAGGGTCCATTCTGATATGGAAATCTTGAAAATATGGTATCCTATACAGTGTGGTTCTCTGAATAGTAGTCAAAATATTTTCCACCTTTCTCTAACTAACGTTGAAATGTGATTGAAGCAATTTGATTACAGAAAATTTAAGAGATTTAGAGTTTGACTAAATTGTTGCGGAATGAGTTGCAAAATCAACCTATAACAACACATTGAACACCAATGTGGACAATGTATACCAGAATTATGATAGCTGACTATTTCTTGTTGTTTCATCTGCTCAGAAAGATATTATTGAATAATGCTGAAATTTAAATACAATATAACGGTCATCTAGAAGAGTTAAATTCAATGTTGATTACTCTGACGTTGTTGTTTCCCAATTCTCGGACATTTTGCATCATTCATCATCTCTCTCATCGTACTTGTAGAAGAGAGACGGCCGGAGTCATTTTCCTAGGTAATCAGTAAGTTCGGACCACTGCTTCATTATACACCCCGAGCAAGAGTGGCGTTAATAGGTTTCAAATCACTGCGGTGTTGTGTTATTTCATCTCGAATACACTCATCAATCATCCGCTGACGCGTTTGTTGCTCTAAGATGGGCTTTTTAATGAGATTTCATTAAAATTCGCGAGGATATCCATCTTGTGTATCAATTTCTCTTGCATAATTACTTTCCTCGACAGTACAAACACACTCTTTGTTGTTTTTCGTTGTGGTTGCGGAGATGTGATAATTAATTGGCACAACTGGAAATACCACTCCTGACACTGAATACTGCAGCCGGGTAACTCATTCGGTAAAATTAGTTTCTTAAATATTATGTTACCTGCGAGTTTTTTCCTTGGCGGAATTATTATGTATACTTTGCTACAGTCGATTAATTATTGCCTCTTCGGATACCCATACCACTTCTTGTATAATATTATATTGACTATTTATTATATTCATAAGATGACAGCTCCAGAAGGATCGATGAACTTTTCGTTTGGAAATATCCAAAATTTGTTCACTGTTATGGGTTTGAAATCTGTCTTTGAGGCCATTATTTTCTGAATGAGGGACAACACTGTCGAGATCAGCCAGTTATTCAGGGTGTTTCTTAAGTACGTGTAGAAACTTTAGGAGCATGTTGCTGACATCGAAATAAGAAAAAAAGTTCCCATAAACACATGTCCGCAAGTTATTCGTTTCTAAGATACAGAGTGTCAAAGTTTAATTCCTGTATTTGTTTTTTGTGAATAAATTCCAAAATATTTGTGATATTCGAGTAAAGTTTGGTATCTGGGATGATTGTTCGATGACAAAATCAAACTTTATGTTAATTGTGAAAAAACTAATTTCTAATTGAATTTATTTTGAATTTAAAAATCTTGTCATTCAAAATCAATTGCATCGATTATTTCAAATCTCAATAACTCGAAAACAGTTGCTCGCAGTGACCTCTACCAAGAATATCTTTTTTACACAAACTGAATAATAAATATTCCCAGATATTACTTTGAAATTATTCACAAAAAATTTAAATAAGAATTCAACTTTGAACCTCTGTATCTCAGAAACGATTAACTTGCGGACATATGTTTATGGGAACTTTTCTTCTTATTTTGATGTTAGCATCACGCTTCCAAAATTTCTACACGTACTTAAGGAACACCCTGTTTATTCAGAAACTTGAGAACTGTACTAGAAGTCCAGCAGTTAGCGAAGCTTATGTGGAGGTACAGATTTGCCATTAGGGGTGGATCACTCTATATCCAAAAGTTTTTTGCTCGAAAGCGAGTACTGAGGGCAATATTTAGAATCCTAAATGCTGAAGTTCTTTCTTATCCCAAAATATACCCACTTAATCTATTCATTGTCTTCATGTCATGAATATTCATCACTTCAGATATTTCCAGTTTAAAATGTCTGCTAATATTCCCTAATATTTCTTCCTCTTTCATTTCCAGATATAAATATTGTGCCATTGCATATAGTTGTGTTGCATAATTATTGTTATTTGTACTCCTACTTTCATCAAGTTTTCCAAATTATAGTTTGTCTCTAACCATGAGTTGTGTATTCTCACCCCAGACAGTATTGTTTTAAAAATGATTGTACAAAATCTTCAAAGTTCTATATTTTTCTCCTGACTATTAAACCAGATACAAGGTTGATTTATTAAATGTTTCCTTTTCATGTCTTTCAATTCCTCAATATTCTTAATATTCCTAGTTTTATTCTTTATTGATTTTATGAATGTAATTGGATGTAGTTTCTTTATATTGCCTTCAAATTTATTATTGCCTTTAATATTTATATAATTATTTATTATTCTTGTTTCTGTACTGTTATATATTCTATTTTCTTCTAAGTCTTTTAATTTTGTTTCTATGTTTTTAATTTTACTCTGATACTATTATATTTTTATCTGCTTTACAGATTTGATCTTCTACTAATGTTATTTTGTTTTATGTATTTCTTTGATTTGTATCTACTTCATGTACTCTATGAATTTCTCCTATCATTTCTTGGTTGTAAACATTGATTTTCCCTCTAAAGCTAGGTAACATATTCGTGGATGTCAGATATGTAAATCGAAAAGAGGATCGGCCCAAGAATCGAGCCTTGTGGTTCTCCACTCTCAATTGTTAGAGCTTCTGACTTGGAAGAGCACATAGTAACGAATTGGCTCCGTTCAGTCAAGTTAAGTCAAGTTAATTACTGGGGAGGGGAAAACACTTTTCGATTCACATAAATCCGTTCATCATCAAGTAAAAACATGTTTTTCTCGACTGAGTCGCAGTCACCTACGACAAAAATAGCGCTGAAAAAACGCAAATACCTCTCGAAACACGTTGTTCCACTTCGAAGAAATATCGAACTATCAAGCCGGCCGATGCGATTTACTATAAGCAATATTTCAACGCGAGAGACGTTATTTCGAACGATAAATTCCTGTTACAGAGATTAAACTATCCAAACTGTTGCGGTGACTGTCCCGACGGCTGAATGTGCTCGCGAGTCGTTTTATCAAAGTTATATTTCACTGCGCGCTCAATACGGCGGTTATTTTTCAGGATTGCGAAGGACATATATTACGGCGCCCCACGTTGGGCGCCGAGCGACGGTCACTCGATAATGGAATGTATATTTCACGTGTTGCTCGGGATAATGATGATCGATGGATCGAGAACGCTGATAAAGTTGTTGAATCCGCGAATAATTCCACTGGACTATCCACACAAAGCAAGATAAAAGAGCAAGTTTTTCTGGTGTGCCTCAAGGCTCAAACGTAAGTCCTACATATAGATAGATATATACTTTATTGTCCAAGAACAAGTTCTCATTGACAAAGTGTAAAAATAAACTCACATACAATATTAATATTCGTCAATTATGAATAAAAAAAGCGGTAGAAATAGATACCACTGCAGATACAGTTACATCACGATTAATACCTATAAATTAAATGAACAATTTGGTAAACACACACATACATATACAAGATATCTATAAGTAAAAAAAGGATTTTAAAATTGTAAATATGAATATCATGATAAAATTTTATTTAATGTGCCTATGCACATTTGTTAAAGAAGAATAAAATATATACATATATGTAAAAGTAAAAACGAAAACGAAATATCATAGGTACACTTTAAATTGGTTAAAATTTTATTACATCATTAACATTCAGTCTGTCATCATGATATTCCTGCAATAACGGATTTTCTGAATTCTTTCTGATCCAATTTATTTCTGTAAACCTTTGGTAAATGGTTATATATACATATTAGAATATTTTGTCAAGGTTGTTTTTGGTATGGGTAAACGAATATCTTGGAAATATCTGGAATTATGAGGTCTATGTTCTGGTGAATTGGTAACACGTCTTTTATGTCTTTTACGTCTAGAATGAATATGCTTACCAAAGTCAGTATTTTGTGTTGAATAAAAAGATGCCTACAGCTATCTCTATAGCTGGCCTTGCATAGAAACCTCAGTGATCTTTTCTGTAGCACAAAGGCTTGATTCATGAGTTGTTGACTACAGAATACCCAGAAAGCAATGCCATAACGTATATGAGATTCTACTAATGCATACTAAGTTAGTCTTGCTGAGGATATGTCAAGTTCATTGGAAACGATTCTTACAGCACATGAACCTGAAGCCAGCTTTTTACATAAAAGTGAAATGTGTTCATGGAATTTCAATTTGTTTTCGATATACAAACCCAGAAATCTGGTGCATCGTGTTTCTTCAACCGTATTGCCACCTAGTATCAACTTGTCGTAACTAAATTTGAAAATTGAAACTAACAATTTTGGTTTTGTCTACATTAAAACAAAGGAAGTTTGAATCGCACTATTCCTTAACCTTTGCTAGATCTGAGCATACTGTTTCCTTCAGGTTTACGGTATTTTTTCCATGCCATAGTAATGAAGTATCATCTGCAAATATTGTGAAGTCCCCTTCAATATGAATTGTAGGTAGGTCGTTTAGGTATAATAGGAAAAGAATCGGTCCTAGAACAGATCCCTGAGGTACTCCACAATGTATGTTTGACGGATTGGAATATGTATAACCAATTTTCACCATCTGTGTTCTATTATCCAAGTATGATCTGAACCAGTTGAGGCATGTATCTCTTATGCCATAGCAATCCATTTTTTTCAGCAGTATTCCATGATTAACACAATATTTTTAGTATATTCATTAACAATGTGTGTCTTATTCATGAACAACAGTATCATCTATACAAGACTTCGTCATATTCCTTTGCACCTGCCGATATCAGAATTGGTAAAAAGCTCATTGATTTATAATGGAGGGAAATTATCTCAATAAGAGGAACCAAAGGATTGCAATCGGTGAAGAGCTCTCATCTTCACTATGTCTTAAGCGTGGAGTACCGCAAGGTTCAATTTTGGGGCAGATTGTTTTCCCGCTTTATTCCTCATACCTTATTAGTAACTTGAATCAATGCAAGGCGCATTTCTACGCTGACGACACACAAGTATACCACAGCTTTTCGCCTGTGAATGCTGAAGATTCGTATGAATTAATTAGTGCAGCTTTGTCAAAGCTGCAACAGATCACTGTCGTAAATCTAATCAGTGGCGTCCATGTAAACATACCCTGCAATATTTTGATCAAAAAAATTATACGCCAGTTTTTTTTTTCAAATAAATGTGATTTTTTTTTGTTCTCTATCTTCTGATGAAAATGATCCCTGGCTTTCGATTTAAAAAATAAAATGCAATGATTTGCTTCCCTATGCGATTTTTCCACCTAGTCTCAATGAATTGATTTTATTTTTCAAATCAAAAACAGTTTGCAGGATGAAAAAAGTTCGAAAACCATTTGTGTGAGGACACTCAAAATAAATGTGTTCAAAAAGAAACAGTGGCGAATCATTATTATGATTAAAAACTTCAACGCTCAGTATCCCAGAAATGAAGCAGTTGTGGACCTATGTTCATATGACGAATTTTTCTTAGAATTACCCATGGATTACAACCCATTAGGAAGAATAAAGTTTTCCCATATCACTTTGTTTTAAATTCACCACAAACTCGTAATTGAACTTTCTGGTTATGACCCCTACTAATCTCGTTTGACCTCTAACATTATAAACACAGAACAATGTAGAGTGAATCTGATAATGCAAGGAAACAGTGAAACCTGTAATTTTTCTTACCGACAATGGATCTAAATTCATTTATAATGGAAGAGAAACCTCGTGGGACGTTATATTTAGCCGACATATGGGGATCATCAATGAGCAGGTACTCATAGCGGATTTGATAAAACTGTCTTTGAATGAACAAGCTGAGCGAGTCGAAGAAATATTTTAAGCACGAGAATGTCACTCATTAGGTTAATGACTCCATTGAATGATTTATGAAATACTTTAGATTATCCAGTTCAACGAATTACCAGAATAGTTGAGATATATGTAATGGCAGTTATTACTTATCAAAAATTTTTGCTATTAACAATTTTTGGACGGATTATCACTGAATGGTCCCTTAATGTACTGAGTTCAACGTTCATGAAATGAGAGGCACTTACTGAAAATATTCTCGAAACATTCCACTACAGTATGTCGTGCTTATTGTCATGTTAGACTTCATTACACCTTAAATGTTTTTGTTGATACCTACTCATAAGTGTATTTGAAATCGTATAACAACAAAGAGATCCAATTTTATTTTTTTTACACTGGGATTCAGAACAGGATATATTGGCAATAATAGTACCGATATAGTTTAACCAATCACTGCAACTAATCACACATAATGCCCGGTTTTGATCCTAATTGATTCAAGTCAAGTCACTATAAATAATTATAAAGTATTTCTTTCTATTCAACATCGCATAGGAATGTCACAAAATGTTATTGAACATCTCAATAACACTGATAAGAGGGAATAAGAGTAGGTAGATTGTAGATTGTAAAGGGGTCATAGAGGCTGTGCAGCCTCACAAGCACTTCGACCTATAAGTTTTTTTGTGCGTGACCCTTGGTCTATTCGAGGCCCGGGATTCCGAGACTTCTTGTCATTGTCATTGTCATTGAATTTACTACCTTCAACTTCAAGAGGAAAATATAAGAATGAGTCACTGACATTTCATTCCGTCTTATAGTATAGTACTATTTTTAGCAAAAAGGGTGTTGTAGAAAAAGTATAGTGTGTAACACGAGCAGAAATGCAATTTCTCACTCGTTTGAATTGCAGCACTCGCTTGCGCTCGTACCGCAACTTTTTCAAACTCGTGCACTTTTCTGCACTTGTTGCACAATATACTATTCTGCACGAAAATTTCTTGCTTCTTACTAATAGAGACCTGTTATTATTATTGTAAACATTACCAGTTTCCCACGGAAGAATCTTTCGTAAAAATATTCATCCATTTTTGGCATGGCAGCCAATGGTCACCCGAAGTTGTTGACCCCCGAACAATCCGAACGCACGGACGATATAGAGGTATAAAAATACCGAGAGGGCCTAAACCGTTCGACGATTTGCTACCGTTCCAATTTCAATGTCTTCATAAAAGACCTTACGTACAATTAAAAAGTACGCTTAATGATAACATTTAAATGCGGACCGCGTTCGGCGCAAAAACAGCGATGCAAAGACGGCCAACGTTAATTGCTCTGGCTTGAACCAATTATCCGACCGGTGACAGTGGCGTGACTAAGGGAAAAAGGGGAAAATAACAATAAAAAAATTTCCTAACAGCACAGGAAGAGCGTACTATTTTCTCAAGAAGAACACGTTTGTCTCATAAAAAGTATGTATCGTATCAACGAAAATTAAGCTTCCTTTAAGTTAAATCTTTATTACAAATTATCAACATCATAACATCACAACAGTCAAGAAAACATATTACATTAGTTACAAAATATAATACTTTAGTTACTTTATAATAACGTAGATACCAAGCTAAAATGACAATAACCAAAGTTATTGATTTTATTTTCACATCATCGTTGTCAATGATACGATAAAGCTTTGAATGTAACTAGATTATTATGCAATTTAAGGTTCATAATGATATAAACCCATGAGAAAATTAAAAATTCTGAAAAAAAATCGAGTCATTTTGGCATTCAAATTGAATAATTAGAGAGATGTAGAAGAGAATCTGATGAACAGTTTTCGAGGAAAAAAATAAAAACCAAATTTTTAGAGTTTTTTTTTTTATTTTCCCAAAAACCATTCATCAGATTCCATTTCAAATATCGTGACATATCGTGTCAAAGTAAAAGATAATCACGATTTTTTTCAGAATTTTTAACTTCAACGTTCCCTCACAATTTAAAAAAATTCTAAAAATCTTGTTATAAAATCAAATACAGAAGAATCGCCTTCGCAAGTGATATTTATATGAAATTCAGAAGACTGAAAATACTATTTTTCAGACATAAAATCAAACGATTTATATTTTTAACAATTATTTTCGAAACCTAGGACAAAAAACGATAAATCGCTCCACTAAGTGATTCCTCTGTTACATGAACGAAAAGACAAAAATAGTTCTGCTACTGTCCACAAGGTATTGCACAGAAATATTGTCACTGTCATATTTACTGTACAACGTTGCCAATAGTTCTAGACAGCGGTAACCGATGTAATTTGTTTAATTTTCCGAAAATGAAAGTTACGTCGAAAGGGGTTTGTCAGTTCATCAGTTTGGTGTTGGATTGGTCCGCCTAAAGCCTTGGAGTCCTTGGACACAATTGAAGAAGTATGTAAGTAATAAGTTTTATGGTTTGCGATTTGCCAACAAAAGAGTGAAGACACTACAAATTCAACAAAATTCGTAGACAGGACTCAGCAGAGGCCAACAGTATTCAGAAAATGAGGTCCCCGAAGTCTCCACCCAACAAAATTATGAAGGCACTGTGAATTCCATCAAATTCACAGACAGGACTCAACTGATCTCGAAAAATGATCTTCCCGAGGTTTCCACCCAACAAAAAACTAAAGGTTCTGTTAGTTTCACTAAATTCACTGACAGGGCTATGTATTGGTCGCTAATTAACAGTAATGAGGCCCGCAAAGTCTACATTCACAAAAAAACGGAGTTACTGCAAAACTGAAATATTTTGTAGACCACTGAACAATAAGCCTATACGAAGAGCTAGAAAAGAGAAGAAAAGAAAGAAAGAACCCTGAAAACGTGGTCCGAAAAACAATGAAATAAACCAGCAAATTACAAACAGTAGAGAAGGTCGTTACTAATCCCCTTTCTGAATGTTTACCTCAAATTGTAACATTGCCTACCTTTTATAATTATACCTATCTGATTTAATAGATTTCACATCTCATGGAGATACCTTGTTCTGATGTACTTAATTGTTCTGTGGTGTGAAACGCAACATTAGTCCATTGGTAACACTGAAGATAGACAGAGTGAGAGAGAAGGCGAATTCCTTCTTTGGAAACACGTGATCAGACTTTTTTAAAGCGGGCATGCGAGGCGTTTGGTTGCTTTTAAGTTTCCCGTCGGGAAATGTATTAATTTTCCATAACGAGGAGATGAAAGGTCGTACATCTTATAACGACTAATCTGAAATCGATTCATCTGCATATCGACTTTCCATTGTGGCATATTTTTCTTTAAATGTTTTGAATTCATTTTGGTGACTTTACCTACGTCTTTTGACGATAATCTCCAAATTGAATTAGTCTAACTTCACATGTTTCTAGAACTCCGATAATTCTATTATTTTGGGACTTTGAAATATCAATTAGACACGTTTCTGTTTGTACTAATGGTTTTCAGTGACACAAGTTATTCCACAAGTTTATCCTGGAAAGTTCAGAAAGTATCCTGACAGATATGGCAGCTTGTATGGAATTCATGGGTGAATTATTGCTTTCATTTCTTATGATTACAATCTGTAGAAGTTAGACTCATGATTCTTTCAACTCTTGGTTAGATCTCTCCTTGGTCACTCACTAGCCACATTTAGAAGAGAAAATCTAATGCTTTGACAAACTTTCATTTCAGTCGTTTGGCACAAATCAAGCCATCTGCTATTTTTATAAATATACTATTTCTGAATTTCTTGTTATATACTATTGAGAAGCACAAAGTACATCTTCGGACATCCCTGATTTTGGTATTTTCAGTAGTAATACCACAAGTGATTGAATTTTCGCGATAAGTCTGTCGATTCATTTCTGAACGAAACTGAATTGCTTCGAGAAAACACCACGAGTCCGCAGGACGAGTGGTGTTTCCTCGATATAATTCAGTTGAGTTCAGAAATAAAAGACAGACTTATGAGATAAATTCAATCACGAGGGGAATTTTATTAGACTACTTCACGAAGCATTAAAAGTATTATTATAAACATGAACAATCAATTCATCATAACCATAATCAATCAACTATAATCACAAAAAATGTATTATAACTATCAATAATTTAATTATATCGTTACGATGCGACTCATTTTGACGTTTTCACCTACAATTATGATCTGTCAAAATGTCAAACTTTGCTTTGTCATCTATGGTTACATCGTTGAAAACACCAACGCTGACAGACCAATAGGAATTGAGAGACAGCTGGTGTTTTCGCGATAATACAAGTTGTTTTTGATATGTGATTGGTCAGATTACGTGAAAATGAACCTCGTAGCTTAACTTTTTTAAATTTCGATTATCTAATATTTATCAAAAGATCTATCTTTCAAAATGGCAGATAACGATACCCACGACCTCTCGTACCAATCTGAGCATACAGTTCAAAATCTATCGGGTGGCTTTGACCCACCCGCTTTTACGGTATGTATAATGGTGATAGCAGCTCCAAAAATACATTGAATATGATTTTTTAACATGAAAATACATTCATAGTAGTAGAAAAATCAATAGATAGGTATTCAGTATAAGTATTTTCAAATTGTCTAGTTTATATTCAAAAATTAAAATTTAACTTATTGTCAATTTGTCACTTGAGTTTTTGGCAAAAAATACCCTTCAAGCACTTTTCATTTTACAATATGATTTTTTTCAGTGTAAATAAATGAGGACAAGCATATGTATATGTTATATGAATTTATCTTCGTACCCATATGAATAAACCTTCTGTCACTCCCACTCCAGTCTATTAAACATACAGGGTGGCCCAGGGGTGTGTGCATGGTCCATAACTTTTTTCTATGCAAGCAATCGACTTGATTTTTTTTTTCAATCGATAGGTTCAACAATGAGCACATTCTGAAAATATGTTCATCGATATACAAGATGTTTCAAAATAAAATACACGACTACGTTAAATTTTTTTAAATGGCAACCCTCCCTTTTTATTCCATTTTTGGGTTCGCCACTAAATTGTCAACATAACGCACCCTTGTTTCATATACCTATCTGCAATAGTTTTTGACTTATGCCAATTTATGTGTCAAAATCGCGTCGTGCATGGACCCACAGAAAAATTCATAACTTCAGAACCTTTCAAGATAACTCAACCTACTTTTTCCCAGACTATTCCTCAAGCTTCAGAGCATCTTTTGAAATGCAGGCGAACTTGAAGTCAATGTTCCATCGCCTACTACGATTTTTTTCAAATGACGGTTTACAAATGGCAATAACTCGATTTTTTCGAATGCAACACCCTGTATTTTATTACACCATTACATGGCTTATATATATAAGAGCTTTTCGTCGATATAGCATTTATGGGGTCTACTTTGTGTAGTTTGCGAAATATGTTGAAAATAAGAAATGTGGATGATGTTTGGGGAATCTAGTAGGCTGCTTTCGTTGTGTATTTTATTTTGAAACATCTTATATATTAATGAAAATATTTTCAGAATGTACTCATTGTTGAACCTATCGATTGAAAAAAAAATCAAGTCGAGTGCTTGCATAGAAAAAAAGTTATGGACCATGCACACACCCCTGGGTCACCCTGTATGTATCGATGAAAAAAGTTACCAAACTTCATTTCACAGCAAATATAAACTGAATGAGAACTAAACACCGGCAGGATAAATGAAGCCGTTTGTGTACTTTTCGTGATCAATATAATCTCGTCGGTGCCCCAGCCACTCCCAAATTCAAAATATTTGGTCTGATATCCTGCAGCTTCTCCGGACCGTGGAATGCGGCTCTATTACAGAATCAAGTTCTTCAAACACACGTATTAACACTCCGAGAGACCCGTAGTCAATTTACATCTCTATAACAAGTCAAATGTTTACCCTGCTTTATGACCTATTGGCTCTTCACCAAATTTTTCCCACTTCGAAAGTCCGAGAGGAGCTAAGAACTATATAACGCTTAGTTTATTGTCGTTCAGTTTATGCGTTTCATGAAACATTGTTGCGTTAAATTAAACTCCGAGAATAAATTGGATGGGAATTTATCGTGATGGTCATTCATTTTATGAGAATTTTTATTAACAGGCAAGCAACGAACAGGTGGTGTTTTGATAGCCGATATCGAGCATGAATCTATATTTGGAAGTTCCACAAGGATCAGATGCGGGACCCGTGCTATTATTTTAATGGCATTAGTTAGCGGAGAGTTTCTCGTAGCTAGTTGGACATTTCGCGCCTTCTTTGTATGGATTTATGCACGATGTCCAACAAATTGGTATTATATTGGTTACAATATAATGAATGAGAGGCTGTGATCATTGTTAATATTGAATTTGATCCTTATATGGACACTCTTCAGGGTCGCCGTCATTAATGTAATGAGAACCGAATTAGTATTCGGTCAGATCTTTAGTAGGATCTTGCTCATTTCCCAGACTGAAAATTAATTAAAACGGCATTTGCGAAATGAATTTTATGATGGTAATTTGTTAACGATCATGTTTTATCACACAAAGCCGAAAGCAGGTGATATGTCATTTGTTTGAGTTGAAATTATGTCCATATTTGGATATCTTCTTTATAATCAGATACGTGATTAATATAATAATATAATTTTGCCTGTTTATGGAAAATTTATGCATTTCCATGCAACTGCATTGATCATCAAGTCACCAGTAGCACTCATTAAAATTTATTTTCAACTTCTTGAATTATTTCAAGTTGTTTAGATCCGTCGTTGATGGAAAAATATGGGATATCCTACTTAAAAGTCTCCATTTCAATAATCTATCAAATGAAATATGATTGAACATTTTTTAAGAAGCATTTACTGATCCTCGTGCACTACAATTTTTGTGATTCCAAATACAGTGGTTCAGTTTTGAAGGTATTATTTTCTGATTCCCCCATAATAATTCTTTGAAGTACTATTCCATTTGAAACATTACTACTGGGATCTGGGCTATTGATAATTTTACGAAAGATAGTAAATGATATATGAAAAAATTGTAAAAACCTAATATTAATAATAACAAAGAACTTTATTTCTTAATAAAGGAAGCCGAAGATCAGATGGCAGCACTACTTGGTGTACACCAGTAGCACTACCTCTGTATTTCATGTCAAGCACAAGAGATAAGTGACTGCAGCAATATACAAATAAGAAAACAGAATGGAGTCAAATATCATTCCAAAATTTCGCTCTTACTCCACTGGTTTAATTTGGTTTCCATCATTACGTATCACTAGTTGTCTTCAAACTTCTGCCCTTACAGTTCTTGGACCAAATACCAACATAGAAGTTTTGCGATATCAATTTTGAGCGTATATTTGTTTGACCAATTTATAATATTTATATCAATTCCATTCCTGCTATGGCTATATTTTTAGGACAAAACGAGAGATAGGAGAGTATCATCTGCATATAGGTACATGTTGCAGAAGGCCACGTCTCTATAAATACTGGAAGTGTATAAGGGCCCAATATAGAACCTTGTGGTACGCCTGAAGAAACGTTAGTAGGAGATGATATAGTTTCGTCCACTTTCACTCTTGGCCTTCTGTGCGATAGATAGTTCTGAAAAAGTTCACCGCATGTTTTGAGAGATTTCAAAATAGCTAGCAGGGTGTCATGGTTTATGGTATCGAATACTCTAGAGAAGTCTACCAACATAAGAAAAGTAGCTTTACCAGAGTCTGTTTTTTTTAAATATCTTCGGTTATATGTGACAGTGCAGTTTCACAGTTGTGAGATGGTTGTAAATCTTTGAAGCCACGTGGTTTGTTTGTTTTCGGTATGGGTCTGACTGATGCTTGTTTCCATGCATCTGCAAAACAATGGATTGATAATTATGTATTTATGAGATGTGTTTTGTATGGTAGGATGAATAGAGAACATTGGAGTAGCATTTCGATATTGAGTCCATCATAAACTTGTGGATTCGATTTGGCTACATACAATATTTCTTGAATTTCGAGTTCGAGAACTTCTCTGAAGGATAATGGTTCCCTATCAAGTGAAATGTTAAGATTTATATTATACGAAAACAGAAACTTTGTCTCCACATCTCCACGATTGATATCAGGCTAGGATTTAGTTGAATGTCCACCTCGATATTTTTTTGTTTATTGTTATTGCCGTCAACCTGTTGTAACCCTACGCGCAACCCTCGGAGATAGAGAAGACGCAGCCCTTTCCTGTTGAAGTGTGATGCCATGTACGAGACCGGTGACCATGCTGGGAATCGAACCCACGACCCAACGCTTGAGAGGCGAAGGCTCTACCAGCACGACCACCGATTTATCATGATATGTTCCATCTAGATTTATTTCTTCGAACTCTTGTTGAATACGAATTTTTATACCAATCATACAAAATCTACAATGAGTAAACTGCAACATTATTGTTTTGAGACGGCATCCTTTTAATACTTTTCAAGTCGCTGGTTTGGAGATGAGACAAGTTTTTGTCTATCGGAAACTTCTCGAAAACATCAGGGGTTTTCTTCAAAACGTATTTATTCAACAATAACAACATTCGTTGTGACAGGGTTCGGCATACATTTACCATAAACAGCTTCACTATGATCTATAGGATACATTTAACACTGTGATCTAAGGGCTTCTGAACTACAAATTTTGTGAATTTAACGGTGCCAAGAGAATTTGAGACCAGATCGGTAGAGCTTTTTAAATACAATAGATCAAATTTATGCAAACACAATCGGGTGTCAATGTCAATATATTTTCATTTGTATAACAATCGTTTCGCTTCTCGCCACGCCAACTATTGTTTGTGCGTAAGTGTGTACGCGGTAAAGAATGAGATACTTTCAGCAACGTTGCCAAATTGAAATGAGTTTCAGTTGGAATGCGGAATTCCAACAATTATGTCACATATGGAATATGAAGACTACAGTTACATTGTTTTACGACAAGTCTTAGAAAAATACATATAATAAAAATATAGGTACTAGGATCTAAGTTTATTGTTTGTTTGCAAATTTACTTAGCGAATTCACAGATAAACATTCTTCACGAGATATTTTGAAAGCTTTTTCATAGGGACAAGGCCTAGAAAGGAGTCTTTTTAAATTGCTGTTAGTAGGCTATAGTAGTTTTGTATTTGGATATCGTTTCTCTTTCTCATTGAGTATTTTAAGTTTTTTTCTAAATTAATACAAGTTTTTATGTACAAATCAGAGTAATTTGAATAAGTATATGCTTGTGAGAATTATCTTATTCATTTAGATATTTAATGATTGTCACAATCTTGTAATACTCTCAAATACATCTTATTCTTTAAAACAGTCAGTTATTGACTGAAACAAACTTCACCACTATAACCAAAACCACAATCGATTATACAAACAATACGAATGCGATTCCAGCCTAACCTTTAGCCTTGGTTATTTATGTGGAATTGTCATCATCCCACGGGTTTCAAAGGTAACAGTCCGTGAAACTGGTCCTTCATGGTAATTATTGAGAGTGAGGTTATATTAAACACCTACTACGTCGAATAAGTCATTTAAATGTCTGATTGGAGCAACTCCTTTCGTCGAGATATGATAATCCGAATGAAAGATCAAACGTATTGTACTTGGTATGGTGGGTGAACTGGGGGGGCTTTAGGGTTTCAGCTACCCAACTCTCAGGGGGTTGCAAATTTTTTTCTCACAGATTAGTGTAAGTCTTACGATATAAGTAATTGGTTTTTCTGCAACTTTCAAAAAATGACAGTAACATTTGTTAACAAAAGTTACGAAAACTATCAAAACAATTATAGTTCTGTGACACGACTAAAATCATGTGATTACCACGCGATATCATTTATTTTGTCACTTATAATTACACAAAAGATTTATTTGTCGAAGTAAACTTGACATTCCAAGGAGAATTTTGTTGCAAGGCAAGGAGAATGAAATTATGCCTCTCTCAGTAGTTTTTTCTGTGATATCGGTACAATTTTATACTCTTCTAATAAATTTTCAAAGTAAAATATTGTGGAATCTGGGTCTTTTAACCGCTACTACTAATTTTTTGGACGAAAACCTGAGGATACGTTTATACAGAGACTGCCAGCGTTATGTTGAGGAGATAAAGTTGAATAGTGTATTATTATGTTCGTTACATCATTAAAAGCAGGAAGTAATGAACATGGTGAAAATTGCAAACCAAATCATTTATTTAAATCAGAAACAGTACCGGACCCAGAATTGATCCTTGGGTTACTCCACTTTCTGCGCTAACCGGTTTGAGTTTTTTAATTTCCACGAATGTCTTGTAATTCAATGAACATTTTTCTGTTTTCGAGATATGACTGGAACCATGTATACGTTATACCTCTAAACCCATAATAATTTAGTCTACGAAAAAGTATTTGGAAATTTACGCAGTCAAACGATTAGCTGAGATCGCAGAATAAGCCTACAGGGTATTGTTTCTTATCTAAGGTAGAAATAATAACATGATAGCATCCGACATATTTAAATCTTCGCCAGAACCATTTTGAAAGCTGGATTGTTCGGAATAAACTCTAAGTTGCCTGCACACAACTATTTCCATTTAAATCCACGCATGCGAAGATGGGATTTAACACATTTTGAATATTTCAAATGGGAAGGTAGCTGAATTACAGATAATCCTGGGTAATTTGAAGTTGCAATATTTTCATCCTGATATAATAGCGGTATAATACTAACGATGATCCTTAACAATAAAACAAGAAATACTAATCCCATTACTCCTTCACCAAGATATTTCAAAGCTATTATAGGTACCTGATTTGGGCGTATTTGTTATAAGGAATAAAAGAATCACCCAGGCTGAAAGTATTTGCTAGTCTGAGAGGGTGAGTTTGCAGGATCGGACTAGAGAATAGAGAACGATTCTTCATGTTTTCGTAAATAATTTGAGGCTGCTAGATGCCAACAAGGTTTTGCAAATTCCCTTGGGATTCGAAACATTTTATTCACATTAAATCTAATGTAGAGTTTTTTAAGTGCGGCTCATGAATATTTTTGCCTCATCTTTTTGAAATCCTCTGGGGTTCAATACCAGGTCAACTCTTTGAGAAGGTTCTGTGGCATTTCAATTTGCAGCTAAAATAATACGGTCATGAATACTGAGAGATTAAAAATTCTTTCATTTGATAATTTTCTAGAACTGCACAAATTAAAAAAAAACTGTACATAAAGGAATACTATGATTGTTTCGTTGAAATCATGAACTTCAGAAATTTTGTCTAGTAATATAAAACAGGAAGCATCTATTTCAGAATGAAATAACCCAGTTACTTTCTTGTTGAGTGAAGAAGTATTATCACAACAAAGTTAACATCTCATAGAGGCACTATTTCTATGCATACCAGAGGAAATATTCAGAGGGGTCACAAGGGTTCATGTTATTTCTTCTAAGTGACTGAAAATAATTGAAATATTTGTAATAGGCAAACAGCAACCCGCATATTCACTAACTGGCAAGTATCAAGTTTCATTTAAGATTTCTTGCCGCAATACCACATAAATTGTTAATACTAAGAGGCCATTCTGAAATTATTTTGGTAAAGAAATAGTTAATTATGTTACCAGCTATGAAAAGACTGATTTTATTTTCAAACGAATCGAGTCAAATATAATCAATATTTTCATGACGTGTTGTCTACAAATTTTTTTCTAATCCAGCATCAAAATAAAAAAAGAAGTGTGCTGTTCCAAATATAACAACTAACAGTGCTAATTAATTCAACTTCATCCCTTTAATTGGGCTATTGGTAATAAATAAATAGTAGCTGTCAGTGCTGAATATTTTACTGCAAATTAAGCCTAAAATGGATGCTTTTGATGTACCTGATACAGAAGAATCGGCAAATTTTGCAGTAAATTCGATAATATCGAGTGAGTCACTAAGCAAGGATGACGAAGTATGTAGGAAAGTTTGAAAAATGATGTTGAGAAATGAGTAAAAAATTGTTTGTGACAAGGTTCTGTTAAGTACCTAGTATACTTAGAAACAATGAAAACTTTAAAGCTTCTACAGTATGGAGTTGACGGCAGAATTAGAATAGAGAACAGAAAAATAAAATTTTATTATCCAGCTACAGTTAAAGAAACAATATACAAAATATAATATACAATTAAAGAAAAATCAATTTTAGACATATAAATATATATATATATATATATATGTATATATATATATATATATATATATATATATATATATATATATATATATATGTTCCAGTGACTGTAAAACAGTCGAAAACAATCCTTTAGGAACTCACTATACCTTTGTATAGATTGTATGGCATATGTCCGACAGAAAACAACTACTTCTCTGGCTAATACCTCGACAGATATTGAATTATATCTGTCAGACATATGTGCAAAGATCCTTACTTTGAAGGAACAACTTTGCAAGAGCTCTCAGAAACAGACAGCAGGACACCGCCTGATCCAAACAAGGAACCAACTGCAGACCGGTTTCGGGATGAAGTCCCTCATCAGTGCAGTCCTGGTTATCACGGTTGTATACACGCGGGGGCCCGGTGCCCGTCATCGTTCGCCGGGATGAACACTGCAATCGCTTACAGGATCCACCACGGCAACAGATTAGAGAGCGCTCCAGAAGGACATTTCGGATGCGAAATGGTATATGCTGAATACTTGTTTCAAGGAGCAATAAATGTTCCAGTGACTGTAAAACAGTCGAAAACAATCCTTTAGGAACTCACTATACCTTTGTATAGATTGTATGGCATATGTCCGACAGAAAACAACTACTTCTCTGGCTAATACCTCGACAGATATTGAATTATATCTGTCAGACATATGTGCAAAGATCCTTACTTTGAAGGAACAACTTTGCAAGAGCTCTCAGAAACAGACAGCAGGACACCGCCTGATCCAAACAAGGAACCAACTGCAGACCGGTTTCGGGATGAAGTCCCTCATCAGTGCAGTCCTGGTTATCACGGTTGTATACACGCGGGGGCCCGGTGCCCGTCATCGTTCGCCGGGATGAACACTGCAATCGCTTACAGGATCCACCACGGCAACAGATTAGAGAGCGCTCCAGAAGGACATTTCGGATGCGAAATGGTATATGCTGAATACTTGTTTCAAGGAGCAATAAATGTTCCAGTGACTGTAAAACAGTCGAAAACAATCCTTTAGGAACTCACTATACCTTTGTATAGATTGTATGGCATATGTCCGACAGAAAACAACTACTTCTCTGGCTAATACCTCGACAGATATTGAATTATATCTGTCAGACATATGTGCAAAGATCCTTACTTTGAAGGAACAACTTTGCAAGAGCTCTCAGAAACAGACAGCAGGACACCGCCTGATCCAAACAAGGAACCAACTGCAGACCGGTTTCGGGATGAAGTCCCTCATCAGTGCAGTCCTGGTTATCACGGTTGTATACACGCGGGGGCCCGGTGCCCGTCATCGTTCGCCGGGATGAACACTGCAATCGCTTACAGGATCCACCACGGCAACACCGCGTGTATACAACCGTGATAACCAGGACTGCACTGATGAGGGACTTCATCTCCAAACCGGTCTGCAGTTGGTTCCTTGTTTGGATCAGGCGGTGTCCTGCTGTCTGTTTCTGAGAGCTCTTGCAAAGTTGTTCCTTCAAAGTAAGGATCTTTGCACATATGTCTGACAGATATAATTCAATATCTGTCGAGGTATTAGCCAGAGAAGTAGTTGTTTTCTGTCGGACATATGCCATACAATCTATACAAAGGTATAGTGAGTTCCTAAAGGATTGTTTTCGACTGTTTTACAGTCACTGGAACATTTATTGCTCCTTGAAACAAGTATTCAGCATATATATATATATATATATATATAAAATAAAACCACTTAATATTGGGGATTGCAGCAAAGTCAAAAGTGTACTCTTTTATAGAGATTATTCCAAGCTTTCGTAAATTTTATTTACATCTTCAGGGAACTACAAAGACTTATTATGTCAATTTTACATTTTGATGTTATTAAAATTTTACTTACAACTATAGTGAGGTTAGTTGACACGTTGTTAATTCTTTGGGTAGTGACATTTCAGCTTAAAATTGAAAGAATTAACAACATGTCAACTAACCTCACTATAGTTGTAAGTACAATTTAATAACATCAACATGTAAAATTGACATAATAATTCTTTGTAATTTCCTGAACATGTAAATAAAATTTACGAAAGCTTGGAATAAACTCTATAAAAGAGTACACTTTTGACTTTGCTGCAATCCCCAATATTAATTGGTTTAATTCTTAACTAGTCAGCAACGACTACCATTTATATATATATATATATAATATATATATATATATATAATATATATATATATATATATATATAATATATATAATATATATATATATATATATATATATATATATATATATATATATATATAGATATAAGGATGGATTTAGCGAGGGGCAATATATGAAAATATAAGTAAAAAAGTTATTGGGTATGACCCTCAAAAAGTTGTGCAACCGTAGACACGTGTTTCGAGCTTAAGCTCTCTTCAGTACGGTAAAATCAAGTGCGAAGATGTACAACACTTGGATGTAGAAAATAGAAACAAAGGAAGTCAACAACAGGAAGCCAACCACACATTTGTGGCATCGGTTAGAAGACCTTGTACTCACTGTTGTTGACTTCCTTTGTTTCTATTTTTACATCCAAGTGTTGTACATCTTCGCACTTGATTTTACCGTACTGAAGAGAGCTTAAGCTCGAAACACGTGTCTACGGTTGCACAACATTTTGAGGGTTATACCCAATAACTTTTTTACTTATTATATATATATATATATATATATATATATATATATATGACATCTACAGTCACTTATACTCTATTTTCACTTATATATATATATATATATATATATACTAGTTGAAAAATAATTCACCTACAAAGGTTCAGTATATATTACGAATAAACATAGATCACTTGGTGATTATTAATATTATCGCATTTGAACGGAATTGCTACAGTTTTATCGATATCTGAGGTAAGAAGATTGTTATTCAACCATTTTGCTAGCTGTAAAAAGATTACGGTTTGCAATGCTGATAACCTCATGCCCTGAGTTTCCCACGGATGTAATCGTTGTGCCATCAGCTTATGCAGTGAAAGTTCCCTATACATTTAGGGACGAATAAAATGGGGGCCAGAACCTTGTGGAACTCCATAGGTAGCAATATTGTATCTGCTCATCTCACCGTTTACCCTAGTACGTTGACTTCTATCAGAGAGATTATTTTTGTTTCGATTTGGTGTCTTGAATCTCTCATTCTATAATTGTACAGCTTGTTGAGTAGTTTTTGATCGGAAGCTTTGTTTGAGTCAAACATGAACGCCAACAAAAAAAAAGAATTGCAAATAACGTACTAGGAGAACTTTCCAAAGTAAATGTTTCATCAGAATTAAATCCATCAGGACCAGTGTATAACAAGCTTCAGTGCTTAGTTTTAATAACTGTGTTTGTAGTAATTTTGTTAATGTTTATACAAACAAACTATATAATAATATATATATATATAATTAAAGCCTGCATATTTTACTATAATATCAGTGGTAATTTTTATTAATTCTTGTTTTTCAACATCGCTATTTCAATGAATATATTATCAGTAACTTGGAGTTCAAATTTTGACATTTCATAGCTGGGTTACATATATAAATTTAAACCTATTATTATTGAACGTCAACGAAATCAATTTATCTATTGCAAATCCTCTCTCAATCATGATGAGATAAAAAAAAACCTTACTCAAAGCTTGCTTGTTTTGAACGTCTATACCGACGTTTCGATAAAGTCAGTTGACATCATCAGCAGCTGCTGATTGGCGGTTTTCTAAGTGTTTCTTGTTTCGTACACCTAAAAAAAACCTGAAATATTCTTGTTTGGTACACTGAATTAATTGGTGTATGTATGCGTAAGATGAGTTCGTTTTGGTTAGATCATACTGAAAAATTACTCGTCACAAAATGTATTTTCACAAGGAAAAATGGGTCGGTGTACGAAAGGAGAAGTCGAAAATCGTTCAATAAATTCAATGTACGAAACAAGAATATTTTAGGACAATGTTTGAGGTGTACGAAACGCGAGTGTACGGCGAAACAAGAACAAACCGTTTTCTATGAAGAAAAAAAATTAAACAAATCTTCCATTTAAATTTTTTCCTATTCCACCCCTGCACAACAGCCGAAGAAAAACCGTACACTCAGAATTTAGAACCTGTCCAGCGACACAAAAGGGATCATGATTTTGTTGAAACCCGACAGATTTCAAGCCATGCGTCAATGTTACAACACGCTGACATTTCCACGAAAGAGAGATTGTGGAGATGTATTCATTCCATTCTATTTCGGACTACCTCTGAAAGTTGCCTGGGTCCTAACGATGTCGTTATGTTTGTTATTTTTTAGGGTGTTCCGGTTTTAGAGCCGAAAAGTAAATCCTACAAATTGCAGAAAATCCGCACACAAGTAATGTTTGTTTATTCTCAGTAAACGGTGTGTTAGCATTTGACAAGGCTTTATTGCTTCCCTTTCGTTTTTTTTTCTTTTTAATGAGGGATTAGAATTGGTATGCACTGTTCACCTGGTGACAAATATAAAATGAACATATTTGAATTTTGCGTCGTTGATTTTTATTGATAATCACTGTGTGTTTTAGCATTGTTATCAACATGAGCGTGAGCGTCTCTTTTGGTTTTGAGAATATCTCATTGTCCAATTTACATGGATATGATTTTATAACTAGAAATAACAGACAAACAACCCAACAAAAACTAGCCAAACCTCAGTTACTATCGTCAGGAGCTGATGATTCTTACTCTAGGTTATGAGAAGAGTTTCAATATTTGATTCATTGACTACGTTAAAATAGTATACAGTGTGGAAACCTTTGATGGAATAAAATATGTATCACCATAAAAGAAACATATTTTTTTAAATCCTTGGACAGGTCTATTTTAATTTTTGAAATTCGGTTTTTTTACATAAAATGTTTCAATCACCTATCAACTTCCTGCCCTATAGATCAACCACTTTAAAATTTTGTAATGAAAATGGGGTCGAGCTGTTTGAAAGGTTTTTGTATTCTCAATACATTCATCTATTCCTTTTTATACAACGACCTTTAGAAAGTTTGTATACCCACTACATTTGCTCCAGCTGGGAAATTCTGTCTGTCTGTCCGGCGGTCTGTCGTGGCATTTCATAACGCTCGCATTACAAAACCCTTGGTGATATCGCTTTGAAATTTGAATTATTTCAATAATTCGATGGCAGTATTTATCAGTTTCAATTTTTCCGCGATTGGAAAATCAGGAAATTTTTTACGGGGTTTTACCGTTCCTTTAGGTTCCTATGTTACTCGAAACAGGTTCAGGAATGGATCCATTCCGTATTTTCTTAATATATACTTTAATATGTCCTACAGAAATGTATAGTTATTTGGAATGATCGTAAAAGGTCGATTAAAAAAAAAATCAAATACGCCAAACCGTCCATTTAAACTGAATAACAAAAAATACGTCAGGTAGAGGAAAACCGGGAAAGCTTGAAGAATCTGAAAACCAAAATTTGCATTTGGGAAAATACAAAATATCTCAGAAATAGTTGATATTTTCACAACTCACCAAGACATCTTTTTTGAGTTTCTTCAAAAAATCTACAAAAAATGCCAATACGTGTTTTCCATAAAACCCATAGTCCAGGAAACATTTAAAAATTGGAAAATCGAGATATAATGAAACAAATGAAAATCTTAAAATTGCTTCGAATACCTCTTCACAAGCCACACCGATACTTTAAAACCGTCATTCTCCAACTCGAATAAAAAGTAGAAAAGAGAAAAAAAATTATTGAAAATAATTTTTAAACCTCAAAAACTCGAAAACGAAACAATTTAATAGTTTTATTGTACTTGAACAGTTCTACAAAAAGTGTAATTAAAGTTTTATCATATCTTGGAAAAAAATTGAGATATGGACTTCACTTGCTAATATGGATAGTCCGAGAAATATCTCAAAAAAATATTATGGGTTTTTTGATTCCCCATTATCACCCCTTCCCCAAATTTTTCCGGACGCTTCGCGCCCTGATTGTTGATGATTTACACTCCATTTCATCCCCTCCACCCCACCCAAAATTTTCCAGGCGCTCTGCAACCGGATTTTTGATTATTTACTCCCATTTTCTCCCTCCACCCCCCCCCCAAATTCTTGATTATGTACTCCCCATTTTTCCCTCCACCTCCTCTCCCATTTTTCCTGACGCTTCGCGCACAAAGTTTTAATAATTTTTCTGATTGAAATATTGGTGACTTTTAACTATTGAATAATTGAACAGGCATACAAAAAGTTCCCAAGAAATTTCTTCATATCTGGAAAGGATAAAATTGAAATGTGGACTTGAAAATTTCACCGTTTTTTTTTAAACATAAGAAACTCGAAAACTAAACGAGATATGGAAAAAATGTATGAACAGATCTACAAAAAGTTTCCATAAAATGTTTTCATATCTTGAAAAAAATTGAGATGTGGACAGTGAAATATTGGCCGTTTTTTAAAAACACCAAAACTCGAAAACGAATTATGGTTATGTTGTTGGAGACCAATTATAGTTTTGAACGCAGTAAAGTTTTTGCATTCATATAATTGGTGTACAATTATTGTTTTAAACTCAAAAGTCGTTGTATTCATATTATTGGTGTCCAATAATAGTTTCAAACGCAATAAAGTCGTTGTATTCAAATTATTAGTGTCCAATTATGGTTTTGAACGAATTGAAGTCGTTGTATTCATATTATTGGTGTCCAATTATAGTTTTCAAAGCATTAAAGTCGTTGTATTAATATTATTGGTGTCCAATTATAGCATTAACATCGTTGTATTCATTTTCTTGGTGTCCAATAATAGTTTCAAACGCAATAAAGTCGTTGTATTGAAATGATTAGTGTCCAATTATGGTTTTGAACGAATTGAAGTCGTTGTATTCATATTATTGGTGTCCAATTGTAGTTTTAGTCGCATTAAAGTCGTTGTATTCATATTATTGGTGTCCAATTATAGCATTAATGTCGTTGTATTCATATTCTTGGTGTCCAATAATAGTTTCAAACGCAATAAAGTCGTTGTATTCAAATTATTGGTGTCCAATTATGGTTTTGAACGAATTGAAGTCGTTGTATTCATATTATTGATGTTCAATTGTAGTTTTACTCACATTAAAGTCGTTGTATTCATATTATTGGTATCCAATTGTAGTTTTAAAAGCATTAAAGTCGTTTTATTCATATTATTGGTGTCCAATTATAGCTTCCAACGAATTAAGGTTGTTGTATTCATATTCTTGGACTTCAATTATAGTTTCAAACGCATTCAAGTCGTTGTATTCAAATTATTGGTTACAATTATAGTTTTGAACGAATTAAAGTCGTTGTATTCACATTATTGGTTTCCAATTATAATTTTGAACGCATTGAAATTGTAGTATTCAAAAAATCAGTACAACTTCTACGCCTTTCAACTTCCGAGCCCTCCAACTTCCGAGCCCTTCAACTTCTGAGCCCTTCAACTTTCTGGGCACTCACTTGTTTATTACTCTGATTATCATTCGAGATTAAGGCATTTTAAATACTGAACATTTTCGATCAAAAATTATGTATCAATAAAATATAAAATGAATTACTATGATTAAAACCAAAAAACAGAAGCTTTGAAAAATGTCATTATAGGTGTTTTCCATATTAAATTTATAACGACTCTTCACATTTCCAAACACTGATTTACCTAATTTTACTAGGGAATACGCACATTAGAGAACTCTTATCGATAAAAACGTTCTTTTCGAAACGTAACCGATAATTTTATTAAAATTTAATGATGTTGTAGGATTCCTAATTGTCATTTACTGGGTTGCTGAAGGCGACAAATTATAAACAACTTCGAATATAATTGGATATTTGAACCTAATTGACATTCCTCCGTGCGGATGGAATATACGCTTAATAACAAGGAACGCTGTCTAATTGAGTTGAATATGTATATTTTTCCTGTTTCGGTGGACGCATTGAAGAAATCATTTAGTTGATTTCTTAATGAATAACTCCAATTCGAAATGTCCTGACATAAGTAGTTTAATTCAGTTTTTGTCAATCATGAATGTGTTTTTGAGAATTTACGTAAAACATTTTCTTTAAATAGAGTAGTCACTCATGGTTTTTGTAGTAAACGCGATTAAGTTATCAAAAATGCACAAGCTTACATTTCTTCAGCATTTTAATGTTTTTTAAAATAATTTTGAAATAATCAATAACATATTTTAATATATTTGCCTTTGTCAAATAATGTCTTGGTTTCCCAGAAAAAAAATTAAAAGATGAATTGCTGGTGTGAAAAGAGACTTTTCATGTTGGGAAATCAACTAAAGGTTTAAAGAATTATATAGTGTAGTAAATTCAAGGATAGCCACGAAATTATAACGTAATTTCGGGACCACTGGCGGTCGAGTACGCGCCGTATCACCGCGAGAAATTCGTGGCTAGAACTTGTGGCTGCTTTCACACTGATTAATATTCTAAACCGTAAAGATCTTTACCTTTGAAGTTTGTGCTTTTTTGTTCAAAGCAGGGACTTGTTTTCTAGCAATACCGACTTCCACGTATATTACATAACACTATAAGTTTACCACTTTCCAAAAGCAAAATATGTTATAAAAATCCATTTAGAATCGGATCAAAAATTTTCTATAATGTAGTAAGTAATATACTAATAATTTAGTAGAATTCTTTTGGACTTCCACTGTCTAGAAGCAAAGAAAATAAATTATTTGCATGTATTTGAGTCACGACGAGAGAGACCCCACGAAGATAATAATTACCTTTTCCCGCTGCCGACACTGTCCATACATGCTTAGCAACAAAACAGATAAATGGCCTATATCATTCGTTTACTAATTCATCTTGACAACGGAACTTAATAGTGTCATTTACATGACTTTGACTTTGACAAGTAATACCTTCAGCTTCATTCATATCAATTTTTAGGTTATGAGACCTTTTGAATATTATTGTTGTCTGCTTATTCGGTAACTTAGTTACACGCACAAGCAACTTAGAATGAAATAGCGAACGAATAATCATGAAGGAAGGGTAAGAAAACAAACAAACTTCAATTCAGGCAAATTTTGAGAAATGGCAACAAGCAGCGGGAAAAACGTAATAAGTAACACGGAATGTATCGACTGTTATCATCCTCGGCAAGCGACAAGCCTCGGCTTTGCCTCGGCTCGTACTCGCTCACCTCGAATGTTAACACGTCTTTACATTCCTTGTTACTTAAATAACTATTATAGCAGGTACATCAGTTGCAGGCTAAATAATACGTATTCGAGATATCTTGTCGCATTCACACTCTTGATAACGACAGTAGATGTTAACTGTTGAAACGTGGTGACTCAAACACATGCAAAGAATTTATTTTCTTTGTTTCTAGACAATGGAAGTCCAGAAGAATTCTACTAACAATAATACATTGTCAACCACTTTCAAACAAATACTAATAATTATTTATACCTTAGGATTTATGTGGGTTCCAGCATAAAGTCTTGGTACCTATGCAATAAAATTGAAAATTAATATTAATTGGTTTATTACAAGATTATAGAACTGTTATAAGGAGGTGATGGGTCTTCTGTAGACCTTCTATTTCAAGCAGTCCCAGTAAAAAAAGTCGAGTGGGTTCAAGTCTGTTAACCACGGAGGCCACGAAATTGGGTCAGAGCAGCCAATCCATCTATTCGGATAGGTTTGGTTCAAGTAGAGTCTGTTCGGAACTATAAAATCCTCACTCATTGACCTGTAGGGATTTGCGGTAGAAAAAAGCCGTAAACAACATAGGTCTCAAATTACCAGCTCTGTTTACAGCTCATTTCTACCGCAAATCCCACAACATAGGTCTCAAATTACCAGCTCTGTTTACAGCTCATTTCTACCGCAAATCCCTACAAGTTGATAAATAAGAATTTTATATTTCCGAACAAACTATAACCTCGTACTTGTCTAGCATATTGGGTCGGGCAACTGTCGTTCTGCAGCCACATTGTTCTTCGCAGTTGCAAAGTCATATCTTCTAATAAATTTCTCCGTTTAAAATTCTTTAATTTCAGCAAATTTTCTGAGTACAAATCAACGTAGAAATCGCCAAGCAAACAAGATTCAGCTCAATAGACACAAAATAGATAATCAGAGGGCACGTCAAATCGTTGTCAGTTGCATAAAACACACACAATCGATATTACTTAGTCAACTGGTCAGGTAACATTGAATATTTTGACGTCTCACTCTTCAACACACGTACCATCCCTTTTTTAATCGCACAAGGATAGGGAAGATTCAGGTACAAGTTAAAATGTCAGACGATCAGCTTTGAATGAAATTGTAATTCGGTAAACATAGCTCCTTTCTTATTGGCTTATATAGGAATATCTTTTTTTCTGGGGAAAATGTAGCAAGAAATCTGCATTCAATTGAAATTTTGAGGAAAGTTTGCATTTCAGATGATTATCTACATTTTCTAATCCACAGAAGCTCAATCTTTGGCAAAAAAACTCTAGCAAAACACAAATTCAATACGGTCTGATAGTATACCTAATCAAGAATATTATGAAAAAGAATACCGATAATATTTCTTTATTTGTGGCAGTGGTGCCACTCTGTGAATTGTGTACAATAGTGGTCCCAGTATAGTTCCCTGTGGAACACCACAGATCTCCGTCGTGGAATCACTAACAAGGTTATTTATATTTACTTTCTTTTGGTGATTTGTCATGATGACTCAGTGAAAACGGTATTTTTCTGACAATAAAGTTAAGAGAGGAAACTGAGGTTCAATGGGCATCGGCATCAATGATTCCCGTCATCATGGGAAAATATCCAAACACTGGAGACCATCTATGTACCCGTCACGCAGCCTCGCATCACCGTCAACGAAGCTAGTTGCCAGTCATACCAACATCACGGGACGTTCATTTATCAGTCAGATTGTGCTGTCAATAAGCATTTCGCCTCTTCGTCGACTCTGCGACCATGATTGGGCTGGTTTTTGTCACGATGTCCACTCTTTGTATTGTCAGTTGAGGCTGCATTCTTGCGGACGTGTCTATATATCACGAGAGCATTTCAAAGGAGCGTTCGGCCGAAAGCAGTTTTCGTATGAATTATTACTTCATTTGGGAAATATTTGAAGGTTTTGTTGGTTAGTGACCGTTTCCTGTTAGTTGATGCTTTTAGGCGGTTCATTGTCTCTTTGAAACGAAGCAGAAAGACGTTAGCTCGTAAACGAAAGGAAGTGTTTATGTTTACGATTCTGGCTTCAAGTTGAATACTTAATTTGAGAAAATGAGTGAGTAGATTTAGATTGGAGAAACAGAAGACTCGTCTACTTTCTACGGGTCTTTTAAAAATGTATTGAAATATTTGTTGATGTTAGATAGATAGATGGAAGTCAAAGGTTACAATCAATTAGAGATTGTCATTACGATGTCTTAAATTAATGATTCCATTAAGTTTTGAACTGGTGGTGGTGGAAGAACAGAAACAGCACTTCACTGTTATCTGAATCAGCTTATTATCAATTTTCAAGTTTATTCAAGTATTTCACGTACTGTTTAACAAAAATAGATCACATTTCTTTCAAAAAGAAGTAAGATTGGCTCTCTGGGTACAACATACCTAGGCATAATTGCTGTGTATGTTGTATCGAGGGCTTCTCTAATAATTAATTATGTACGTAACTATGACAAAAATTGGGAGGGCAAAACTGGCAAGAAAAAAACATAAATGTATCTATGTGCAGATATAGCGTGCCTTCATACGCATGCGAATTATACAGGGTGTTAATTAAGTACGTTGACAAACTTCGGGAGGTGATTCTTTGAAGGTTTTCAGGACGAAAAGTTTATATAAACATATGTCCCAAACGGCTTGGTTTTCGAGATACAGGGCGATAAAAATACATTTTTTTCAAGATTTTTTAGAGTTAACTTCGACATTTTCGACAATAATCAGTTCAAATTAGGCAAGTACAATCCATTCAATAGGGCGCACGATACAAAATAATGCATTTCTTAAATAATTCACAGGTTCAACCATTCAGAATTTTTTTTCCGCCGCCACTGACATATTATGAGAAAGGCATAATCAATGTTGTTTCATTTAACATATTTTTGATATCTTGCATTTTTTCATTTACTTGTACGGTTCAGAGGCTATAATGAAAATATTAATTTAAACATTTTCCAGTGTGGCATAACATTAGAAAATTTGAAAATTAAACATTTTCAATTATTGTAAATTGATGGAAATATTTTTTCAGAATTAGAAAAATCTACGGTGAATAAAAATTATACAATAAAAAATATAAAGACAAGCTTTTATACAAATGCACTGAAAATGAAAAAATATATTGTTTCATTTTTTGTAGGTTATTCTGTGAGTATCAAAATCTTTCTGTACAAGATTACCTAGATCAAACAATGAAATGAATTATTTTATATCATGCGCACTATTGAATGGATTGTACTTGTCCAATTTGAACTAATTTGGATCGATTATTGTCGAAAATTTCGAAGTAAACTCCAAAAACTCCTAAAAAATTAATTTTGATCACCCTGTACTTCGAAAACCAAGCCGCTTGGGACATATTTATATGAACTTTTCATCTTGAAACCTTTCAAAGAATCACCCTTCAAGTTTGTTAGACTATTTGCTTCTCAAATTTCTTTATGTTATGCGTTACTGGAAAATGTTTGCGTTAATATTTTCATGGTAACTCCTGAACCGTACAAGTAAATGAAAAACATCAAGAGAGCAAAAAGATGTTAAATGAAATAACATTCATTATTCCTTTCTCATAATATGTCAGTGGCGGCGGAAAAAAAAATTCTGAAGGGTTGAACAAAGCTTGACTCTGAAAAAAGGAGGACCCTGTGAATTATTTGAGAAATGCATTATTTTGTATCGTGCGTACTATTGAATGGATTGTACTTGCCTAATTTGAACTGATTATTGTAGAAAATGTCGAAGTTAACTCTAAAAAATCTTGAAAAAAATGCATTTTTATCACCCTGTATCTCGAAAACCAAGCCGTTTGGGACATATGTTTATATGAATATTTCGTCCTGAAAACCTTCAAAGAATCACCTCCCGAAGTTTGTCAACGTACTTAATCAACACCCTGGATATGTGAACTTAATTATAATAATGTTTCCAAAATGTTGTTGATATTTCATGACTATGATGAACATTTATTGGGATAATTATCGCTTTTTTAAAAGTATGTATTGCTAATTCTTCATTACCGGTTTGTCTAGTTGGTTTAGATAAATCTGCTTTTCAGTGTATTCTTTGTTGTGTATACTCGACCAATATGTTGTTGGGTATGAAAAAGACTGATTGAAAGAATTTCTTATTCTTCTTATAGCAATTTTGTGGAATACTGATATTTTGGTATCAGTGAAATTTGATTTGTGTAGTTTATAAAATAATCTGTGGGGGCCTGCGTACAAACCGTACAAACTATAGGTGTAAAAATTATGAATTTAGTTTTAGTGACATTAAGGGTGAGCAGGTTATGGTCCAGCCTTTGTAATTTTCTCAGATCATCTTCAACGGTTGACTTTATTTAGTCCCCGCTTCTGCCTGTGAGTATGAAGACTGTGACATCAACATAGCATATTATGTTGGACGCTAAATCTCATACTTGAACTATATTATTCATATAAACCAAAAAAAGAAGCGGCCCCCAGGATTGTCCCTTGGGGTACACCCATTTTCACAATCAATTCTGAGCTCACTTCTCTTCCAATCTTAACTTTTTGAGATATATTTTCTGAATAGTTTTGCATCAGATCCAATGCCATACCTCGAATTCTATGGTTTTCAATTTTTTTAACAGGAATCTATGTGAGACCTTATCAAAGGCCTTTTCTCGGTCGATCGTCTCAAACGTCCTCTTAGATCAATAAACACAGCAATCCAAGAGATTTTTAATGTTGCATATGATGAGTTGAACTGCTGATTTACATGAATGCTGGTTACAAAATCCGGACAGATTATTTGTTAAAACACAAAATTGCAACTGCTCAGTAAAATAAACGTCAAAAAAGAATCCAGGTATGATGAAGTTCTGAGCGACTGCAGTTATTTAACAAATTAAAAATATCCAGTTACACATTGATTTGATGCTGATAGTGTTTTGCAACTTGATACTGGTGCGAACATTAATTTAACTTCTCACTTCCCACGTCATCATGAGTTACTTCAATTTATGAAACCAACCAGAAAATGTTGCATTGCCATTTTATACCTAAATATTTCCTGATGAACAGGAGATGTGAGAATATACAGGTATATCTAATAAAGGTCCTGAGATGAATTCTCCTGAAGTACTTGGTAATTTGGAAAAATAACCGCACTTCTTCGCCTCTCAACTTGATTTTGTAGATAGTATTAAAAAATGGATTTTATTATCATTATATTATTATTATACTTACAATCAAAGACAAAAACCTACGACATAAATAGAGAGAAATCATGATATCAGTAATGAAATTGCGGATAGGTAACCACAGTAATTTTTGACTGTATATTTATGATGCATCAATATATATATATATATATATATATATATATATATATATATATATATATATATATATATATATATATATATATATATATATATATATATATATATATATATATATATATATATATAACAGAAAGTTACTTATGACATCTACAGTCACTAGTTGAAAATCCTTTCTGATGAGTGCGTTAGCACGAAACAGCTGTCAAAGGTTAGAACTCTCGGAATTAAAACGAAAAATACTCTATTTTCACTTATAATATATATATATATATATCAATTTTTCAAGTTTCACAATAAAAAAATTACGGTTATGTTCAGATAGAAATGATCTCGTAGTAAAATAGTTGTTCTGCTTATGAATCCGAATGCATTTTCGACCTCTTTTGCTTCCTACTATAATTTTTTGGAAATATCTCTTTGTGATCATTTTGTACATTTTTGGTTGATATATCAATTCTACGAAGTTACGGGAAATGAGACCCTATGCATTTTAAAGTAAAATCGACTTGACTTGATAATATTAGTCACAAAAACTTTTGGAACAAATAAAAGAATTCAAGTACATCCTGATGTGAGCGAAAATGAAGTCAAACATTACTTTGATATCCAGAGCCAAAAAAAAATCAAAACAACGAGATAACATTAAGTAAGTATATCGAAAACAAAATAACAACTCAGCCAACAAACAGTTGTTTGTTTGACGTAATACTTTTTATTAATAAGTGTTTTGATAAGAAAAAGATTCTGATTATTGTATATTCATTATCAGAACACCTGCGTGGAAGCTACTGTTTATAAACTAATCAAAATCAACAGTACTTAATTGTTAATGTGAGAACTTGAATAATTATTTGAATCGCATTTTCTCAAACTGAGTAATATGATATTTTTCTAGATTTTGAATAAAACATTCGTTTGTTATTCTTACTTGTAATGCCACAAAATACCATAATTAAAACAACTTGCTGAATATTGCATTCAAGTTCAATCAGCTGTAGTTTATTGGCTGTTCTCAATGTTTTATTGATATTTTATTCACGCATAAGCTTGCACAGCTTCAGTGACTTTGATTATCAGACTGAGGTATTTGTTTTTTCTAATCATTGTATTCGTCCTATCTAAAATAAACATTATTACAGATGGCTTCAGTGCTGTCTGTGTTGACCTGCCCTTGCACTGATGAGAGGCAACAACCTCGAAACTAGTCTGCAGGTGGTCACCCCGTCCAAATCAAAACATAATTCTGCTGGTTGGTCATAGAGGGCACTTGCAATTGCGTCCTCTGATGTTTTGAGGAACGTTGCACAAGTAGCAGTTAGATTTAATTCAATACCCGTCATGGTCTTAGCCAGGGGAGTAGTTGTTTTCTGACAGGTTCTTGCCATAATAAGCCTACATAGTTAGGTGTTTATGGGAGTAAAGGGTTCATCATCGGTCGGTAACGACTGTTCGTTAGCAAACGATCTCCCAAAGATTTCTGTCTTCTTCGATTAAATCTCTCAACCCGCAGATTCGGAGTGTCTTCCTCTGCTCGCTAGGTGTAGCGGCCTAGAAACTGCTTTCATCTCGTGAACCAGAATTGACTAATCAGCGGAGTGTGTATTGGTTTGGACGGGGAACAGATGGCTTCAGTGCTGTCTGTGTTGACCTGCCCTTGCACTGATGAGAGGCAACAACCTCGAAACTAGTCTGCAGGTGGTCAGCCCGTCCAAATCAAAACATAATTCTGCTGGTTGGTCATAGAGGGCACTTGCAATTGCGTCCTCTGATGTTTTGAGGAACGTTGCACAAGTAGCTGTTAGATTTAATTCAATACCCGTCGTGGTCTTAGCCAGGGGAGTAGTTGTTTTCTGACAGTTTCTTGCCATAATAAGCCTACATAGTTAGGTGTTTATGGGAGTAAAGGGTTCATCATCGGTCGGTAACGACTGTTCGTTAGCAAACGATCTCCCAAAGATTTCTGTCTTCTTCGATTAAATCTCTCAACCCGGAGATTCGGAGTGTCTTCCTCTGCTCGCTAGGTGTAGCGGCCTAGAAACTGCTTTCATCTCGTGAACCAGAATTGACTAATCAGCGGAGTGTGTATTGGTTTGGACGGGGAACAGATGGCTTCAGTGCTGTCTGTGTTGACCTGCCCTTGCACTGATGAGAGGCAACAACCTCGAAACTAGTCTGCAGGTGGTCACCCCGTCCAAATCAAAACAAAACATAATTCTGCTGGTTGGTCATAGAGGGCACTTGCAATCGCGTCCTCTGATGTTTTGAGGAACGTTGCACAAGTAGCTGTTAGATTTAATTCAATACCCGTCGTGGTCTTAGCCAGGGGAGTAGTTGTTTTCTGACAGTTTCTTGCCATAATAAGCCTACATAGTTAGGTGTTTATGGGAGTAAAGGGTTCATCATCGGTCGGTAACGACTGTTCGTTAGCAAACGATCTCCCAAAGATTTCTGTCTTCTTCGATTAAATCTCTCAACCCGCAGATTCGGAGTGTCTTCCTCTGCTCGCTAGGTGTAGCGGCCTAGAAACTGCTTTCATCTCGTGAACCAGAATTGACTAATCAGCGGAGTGTGTATTGGTTTGGACGGGGAACAGATGGCTTCAGTGCTGTCTGTGTTGACCTGCCCTTGCACTGATGAGAGGCAACAACCTCGAAACTAGTCTGCAGGTGGTCACCCCGTCCAAATCAAAACAAAACATAATTCTGCTGGTTGGTCATAGAGGGCACTTGCAATCGCGTCCTCTGATGTTTTGAGGAACGTTGCACAAGTAGCTGTTAGATTTAATTCAATACCCGTCGTGGTCTTAGCCAGGGGAGTAGTTGTTTTCTGACAGTTTCTTGCCATAATAAGCCTACATAGTTAGGTGTTTATGGGAGTAAAGGGTTCATCATCGGTCGGTAACGACTGTTCGTTAGCAAACGATCTCCCAAAGATTTCTGTCTTCTTCGATTAAATCTCTCAACCCGCAGATTCGGAGTGTCTTCCTCTGCTCGCTAGGTGTAGCGGCCTAGAAACTGCTTTCATCTCGTGAACCAGAATTGAATAATCAGCGGAGTGTGTATTGGTTTGGACGGGGAACAGATGGCTTCAGTGCTGTCTGTGTTGACCTGCCCTTGCACTGATGAGAGGCAACAACCTCGAAACTAGTCTGCAGGTGGTCACCCCGTCCAAATCAAAACATAATTCTGCTGGTTGGTCATAGAGGGCACTTGCAATCGCGTCCTCTGATGTTTTGAGGAACGTTGCACAAGTAGCTGTTAGATTTAATTCAATACCCGTCGTGGTCTTAGCCAGGGGAGTAGTTGTTTTCTGACAGTTTCTTGCCATAATAAGCCTACATAGTTAGGTGTTTATGGGAGTAAAGGGTTCATCATCGGTCGGTAACGACTGTTCGTTAGCAAACGATCTCCCAAAGATTTCTGTCTTCTTCGATTAAATCTCTCAACCCGCAGATTCGGAGTGTCTTCCTCTGCTCGCTAGGTGTAGCGGCCTAGAAACTGCTTTCATCTCGTGAACCAGAATTGACTAATCAGCGGAGTGTGTATTGGTTTGGACGGGGAACAGATGGCTTCAGTGCTGTCTGTGTTGACCTGCCCTTGCACTGATGAGAGGCAACAACCTCGAAACTAGTCTGCAGGTGGTCACCCCGTCCAAATCAAAACATAATTCTGCTGGTTGGTCATAGAGGGCACTTGCAATCGCGTCCTCTGATGTTTTGAGGAACGTTGCACAAGTAGCTGTTAGATTTAATTCAATACCCGTCGTGGTCTTAGCCAGGGGAGTAGTTGTTTTCTGACAGTTTCTTGCCATAATAAGCCTACATAGTTAGGTGTTTATGGGAGTAAAGGGTTCATCATCGGTCGGTAACGACTGTTCGTTAGCAAACGATCTCCCAAAGATTTCTGTCTTCTTCGATTAAATCTCTCAACCCGCAGATTCGGAGTGTCTTCCTCTGCTCGCTAGGTGTAGCGGCCTAGAAACTGCTTTCATCTCGTGAACCAGAATTGACTAATCAGCGGAGTGTGTATTGGTTTGGACGGGGAACAGATGGCTTCAGTGCTGTCTGTGTTGACCTGCCCTTGCACTGATGAGAGGCAACAACCTCGAAACTAGTCTGCAGGTGGTCACCCCGTCCAAATCAAAACATAATTCTGCTGGTTGGTCATAGAGGGCACTTGCAATCGCGTCCTCTGATGTTTTGAGGAACGTTGCACAAGTAGCTGTTAGATTTAATTCAATACCCGTCGTGGTCTTAGCCAGGGGAGTAGTTGTTTTCTGACAGTTTCTTGCCATAATAAGCCTACATAGTTAGGTGTTTATGGGAGTAAAGGGTTCATCATCGGTCGGTAACGACTGTTCGTTAGCAAACGATCTCCCAAAGATTTCTGTCTTCTTCGATTAAATCTCTCAACCCGCAGATTCGGAGTGTCTTCCTCTGCTCGCTAGGTGTAGCGGCCTAGAAACTGCTTTCATCTCGTGAACCAGAATTGACTAATCAGCGGAGTGTGTATTGGTTTGGACGGGGAACAGATGGCTTCAGTGCTGTCTGTGTTGACCTGCCCTTGCACTGATGAGAGGCAACAACCTCGAAACTAGTCTGCAGGTGGTCACCCCGTCCAAATCAAAACATAATTCTGCTGGTTGGTCATAGAGGGCACTTGCAATCGCGTCCTCTGATGTTTTGAGGAACGTTGCACAAGTAGCTGTTAGATTTAATTCAATACCCGTCGTGGTCTTAGCCAGGGGAGTAGTTGTTTTCTGACAGTTTCTTGCCATAATAAGCCTACATAGTTAGGTGTTTATGGGAGTAAAGGGTTCATCATCGGTCGGTAACGACTGTTCGTTAATTATTATTACTATTACGTTATATATTATTCTTTGTGCTATTTGATTAGGTGTTCCTCAGGAGTCTCATCTGAGACCTTTCTTATCTTCATTTACATAAACTCAAATATTTATTTATATATTTTTATAATAATATATACTCAAAAGTTTTCGATGAACTACTTCTTCACCCATCTGCTTGCGACTGTTTGCAGCTATATTGTTTCCAAGCTGATTATTTCCATTCGCATTACGAGTTGGTATTGCTATCTTGGAGCATTTCATCAAACAGAGAAGCAATGAAAATATTCTCCCAATCTCAAATCTCTTCTTTTCATTCTCAATGCAGTTGTTCTTTCAAAATCATCTTGTCTGGAATCCTTGACATACCACATAAATTGTTGATGTTGAAAATATTCCTAGCTTATAAAAGTTGTGTTTCATTCGGAGAAACCGTTTATTTTGAGGCAGGCTATACTCAGAATGATAGTGTTGTAAATCGAAGGATCTTGTTTATTTAAACATTAATACATAAAGTAATTGGAATTTTTCAGTGTTTCTGGCGAAGGAACTTCTTACCAAAATTGCCATTGAAAACATTTCCCAAATGAAACGAAAATAATTCAAATTTTGATAACGTTTAGTCAGAATAGTACTACGACCAACATATTTATAGCAGAAATAATTCCAGATTTGAAAATTTAAATGAATTAATTCTTCCAAGAATTCTGATTTGTTACTTGCAAACACGTCAATGAAAACAGTTCCTAGTATAAGAAGTAATATGAAAGTCGAAGGAATATATCATTAGTACAATATTCAATAGTAACGACCTCAGCATTTGCAAGAAATGTTCTATAAGGATTAAGGTTAATAATGAAAGGACATGTTCAATTAGAATATCAAATATCAAAGCCGAACTTGAACATGGAAAAATATTAATACACGTAATGATTGAAACTAACAAATTGATTTACACATGAAACATTATACGTGAATGAATGAATTGGAAACTAGAGAATGACCGGAAAATGGATGTAAATTAATTTCAATTTCTTTTATTTTTTTACCAGCTTTCATTTAAATTGACGTATATTAGTACTTATGTATCTTACCAATTGCGCATATGGTACACATGTGACTTCAGTGACAAAGTAATCACCATGGATGTCGGATGCCTCCTTCTACTAGAAGAAAGTTGCAAAAAGTCGAAAAAAAAATCGAAAAAATCAGTAAAAATTGTGAAAAACATGGGACAGTCGCATAACTTGATTGGAAAAAATATTACCACCTGTCCCCATAAAGAGAGCGTAAGACGTGGAAAATTGCTTCAGAAGCTTGAGAAAATAAAACTGGAAAACTCAGTAAAAATACTGAAAAACATCGGAACACGCCATAATATCAAATAATTTTCCCCCCTGCCCAACCGAAGACTAGATAAAGATGATATTTCAGATGAATTTCTGACAGTTTGTGGAGAATTGCGTTAAAAAAATGTCCACTGGGCAGCTCAGGCCCTCAATGTCGAAAAAAATGCAGAAACTCTAAAAGAAAATCAAGAAAATTCGGAAAAATTGTGAAAAACAAGAAAGGGTTGCAAATGCACGGATGCCACTAACGTACCAATCTACGGGCACCTATTTAGTCAGATAATTGAATAAATTCTAGCGGTGAAACGTTCAATATAAAATAAAAGCAAAAAAAGATTTTTACAAATAATCTTTCATTTGAAAAGTAGTGATCTGAAACATGGAAAATGATATGCATAATAGGTATTTATTTAATAAGGAACTTTCAAATATTTTCTTACGTTATTTAATTTGAAATAAAGTCTCAAGCATACTCTTTTTGTTCAGTTCAGTTCTCCAGTTGATACATGAAAGCTTGTTTTTTTACGTATATTTTTTTCATAAATAATTTTAAAAAACTATTTCTGGAGAATTTTTAAAGGACTTATATGATTATCACACCCCCCATCCAAGAATGCCGAAGCCTCGCTGTGATTGTATAAGTAAATAATAAAGCATTTCCAATTGAGGAATTTTCAGGAATTGTTTAAGAAACTAGAATTTTGATAACAATTTTCTCGTTATGGAATTTATTTGTAAATTTCGTTTGAGATATCTGTCAATTCTTATACCTAGATATTTGATATTATTTGTTTGTTGAATTTCGCTGACATCATCAATTTTGATTGGTCCTAAACAGCAAATTAATCAAAAATTTTATCTTGATATTAATTTAAATTTAACACTTCTGTATTTTTAAAATAATGTTTATATCTATCTATTATTCTCAATATTGGTCCTTACCTAATTTGAATTTGAACATGTTTGAGAAGAGAACGGAATGTATTTTGGTTTTTCAAAATTTATTGTTATTGATTAGCATCAAACCAATTTTTTTAGCTGTTTCCGGTTTTCTGCCTGGTAGGTTACAAGGGTATCATCAGAATAATTTTGAATTTCTCCCTTAGTCTTCAAATAAAAAAGATCATCAATACATAAATTAAATAAAAGTGGTCCCAAAACTGTTCCTTCGGGAACTCCGTATTCGAATAATTTTGAATCACCATTATGATTGTTGATTTGAAATTGTTGGATTCTATAGACAAGACAATTTTTTTAATAATTCCAGTATTTTCCCACGAAATCTTACATTTTCTAGTTTTTTGAGAAGATGTGAATGCGAAACTTTATCAAAGGCCTTTGATAGGCCAAGAAATATAGTTACAGCTGGTATCTTTTTATCCAGTGAATCATAAATTTTCTGTGTGAAATCATTGACGGCATCTTGTGTTGATATATATCTCCTGAATCCAAGTTGTCTGATGGAATATTAAATTTTTTAAAGAAACTTTCTAGTCGATTTTCTTAAATTTTTCAAACATTTTTGCAAAACTTTACATCAATGTAATTGGTCTATAACTTTGGGTTTAATTTTTTGGTCCCGATTTGTAAATTGGTGTGATAACACCAATTTTGAAAGCTTATGGACATTTTTCTACATCGAAAATGCAAATAATTAAGTAAGCTAAGGGTTCAGCAATTACATTATTTATTGTTATTAGTTCGTAGGTTATACCAGGACTCTTATTCAATTTCAGAGATTTTATGTCAATTATGGTTCATTAAATATTGTGTTATATCCTGGGCTCCGTTGAGCCTGGATGTTGGCAGTAATGAGTACCGAAACGTCGGAATGGAATGCGAATGTTTAAATAAAACTTGTCCATTGAAGCTGATACGAAATTTTTCAAAAAACTGCTACTGGTGGACGAGAACTAAAGTGGAAAGGTGGTCACTTCCGTAAATACGTTTCCCTGTGAGCGAGCGGAAAGTAGTACTTTTCTGCATACATTTCCGTGCCCAAAGTTAGATTTTCAGCACGCGGATAAAAATTTTTTCCGCACTGAGTGCGGATAAGTAAAATTAATCAAATATGTCACTAGTATTGAAAATTTATATTTATTTTAGTTGATGTAGACAATTTTATGGAAAATAAGAAGCCATGGCAAGTGTATTCCCTTTTACCTTTCAATCGTATATCCCGAGTATTTGTAATTCAGAAAATAATAATATTTAATTTGCAAAATGTCAATAATTGTTTATTCATTTTAATTAAATATTCCGAACAAATAATTTAATTTCCTATTATTATTTTTTATTGTTATGTAATTGTTAAGTTTAACTAATAATTATTCAATAAGATATAATTTTTATATTTTCGTTATCTCGTAGGAAAAATTGTGTTCCTAACACGTGCGCAAAGTGACTTTTCCGCACGCAAAAACTCATACGAACTCCGCTTCGCGTCGTTCGCCTAACTGTATTTGCGTGCGGAAAAGTAAGACTTCGCGCACTTGTTATGAAATAGTTATTTATGATACAAGATCGTAAAGTAGGATTTTTTTTGTATGAGCGTGAAGTTTGTTGAATGAGGCGAAGTGAGTTCAACAAAACACGCGAGTACAAAAAAGCCATTTACGAAAATGCATCATACAAAGTTTTTTCTAAGACAGTTATCATAATTAATAATTGTAACAATTGTTGACTGTTTTATCCTATGAAGTTTTCAGTAAATGGTAACTTCCGAGTAAAATCTGGCTGGGGGTATTTTTCAAATAAGATTCTACGCGCTCAATATTTAGGGGCCAGTAGACCCAATACTTCCGGACACCATCGACCACAACCTCCCACAAGCAACTCACCTTGGTGGCGCTGGGGGGTGGAAGGCTCCTCCGGGGGGTTGCATCCTATGGTCCCAAACATACCGCCCATCGTGGGTCCTCTGATCCACGGGAAGCGGCGCGTGGAAAGCCGCGAAAGCCGAGGGAAATTGCATGGGAAGTCCTGCAGACATGGCGGCGTGGAAATCCGCCTCTTTTTCCGGCATAATTCACTAGTCACAACTCATCACAAGACACTAGATAAGGTAACCGAGCGGGCCGAACGAAAGAAAGTCCTGCGCATCTCGGGACGTGACGCACCTCGACTGTCACTCAGATTGTCAATTGTTTTGCGAGACGCATGCTTGTTTATTGGTAAAAGAGCGCAACGCTGCGGTGTACACAAGGCGCTAGAGACTACATTGAACTAACTAGAGGCAGACCTCGGTTGACAGGCCGGGCTTACAACTCAACTAACTAGTGTGGGAGAGGGGCCCGGAGAGGAGGGGCCTATTCCAGCCGACTGTGAGGGAATGGACTCGCATTCTCTGATCTCTTATTGATGCAGTGGCGGCCGCTCGGGAGGGTTCGTGTTTCTGTCAACGGAATTAATGGGATGATTCACTTAAGGATCGTTTGGAGTACGACACCTCGGGATGAATGGCGATCGTCACGCGATGAATTTGACTGGATGTTGAGTGGGTAGATGGTTTTGGGAGTTTATTTTCTCTACTTGTAATAATATGAAGTTTTTGTGTGTATATTCAAGTATATAGAAAGTGATTAAAATTAAGAGTACCTACACATTTTAAGCTCATGTAATGAAAATCGTATTAAAAAAATATATAATTAAACTGGTATCGTAAGTGTCCATCACAAAAATTCCGTCATCATTAAACAACAGAACAAAAACAATAGACAAACTTCAGTTATTTTTCTCTTGAATATAAAATGGGGACTTTGTATGCAGGGGTGTATTTTAATATAATAGTAATAATAATAATAATACGTACCAGATATACAATTCGTTGGTGAGTAGGTAAATAGAAAATGTCTACATAGGGATCAACCTGTTCGCGGAATAAAATATATTCAATAGACACATATAGACACTCATACATTTATAAATAATAATAATAATTACGTTAATTTTCATAGAGACACAACCAACTACAAGTGTAAGATAATGGATGTTATGGTCATAAAAATAATCAAGGTGTTCCTATAATTAGCTTAACATATGGACATTCACAAGCCCAAGTAGCACACCTATATTGGTAAAATATTGGTACAATATTGTGAACGTATCGGCGAAATATTTGAATTGCAATATTGGCGAGAAAAAAATGTGAACATTCGGCGATATTGGTCCAATATTACTTGAATAATATTGGCGAAATATTCTTGAACTAATATTGGCTTGAAAATGTTCGGCGATATTGGTACAATATCGCTGATACAATATTCTGACAATATTTGTACAATATTCAAAAGTTATATTGTCGAGAAGTAAAATGTGATATTGGTGGAATATTGTTTGAATATTTTAGAAATAGTTTTGGTGAAATATTCTTGAAGCAATAATGGCCTCAAAATATTTATCGATATTGGTACAATATTTATCGATATTGGTACAATATCATTTGGATATATTGGTGGATGTCAATATACCTTGGTAAATTATTAAATGTCTTTTAATTGATGAAGGTGACACCAGAGTCTGCCTTTTGATCGCCATAACCACTGAGTGATCTGTCTTGAAAACAAGTTATGGGATGTATTTAATATACTTTCGTAGGTTTTAGAAGACGTTCTATATGTAGAGCCACCTAGCGGATTTTTATCCAGGTTTGATCATGATATAATTTCAATATGTTTCATTGAATATTCGGCCAATATTCTAATTTTATCTCAATCTTGATGCAGGAAACAATACGAAGACAATATTGTTTTAACGATATCGATAATTATTATTGAACCAATATTGACCCAATATTAATTAATAAGATTTGTTGAATATTGGCGAAATGATATTCAACCAATGTGTAATCACACTTGGAGATACAACATAGTTTTTATTCCTTGAATCCATAGTAGGGGAATATTGGGATTGCGATATTTATTTCAGATGTTAAAGACGATGTGAAGACAACATTGTTTTATCGATATTGGTAAATATCATTCAACCAATATTGACCCAATATGAGTTATTACAATTTGTCAAATAAAGTGGAAATGATATTCAACCAATATTCCAACAAACTTGGAAATACAATATAGTTTTTTTCCCCTATAATCGATATGACTGGAATACATTACCACCGTTGAATGCTATACAAAATTACATTTTAAAACTTAATTTCAATAAGGATAAGCTATATCACACTGCCGCTTTGTTAAATGATGATATTCTTAAAATCGGGCTTGTAAGCAAAGGTTGCTCTATCAGGAAAAACTGAGCTGGGACAGAAGTAGTTCATCTGGAAAAAGCAGCCAGAATCAAATGCGCATTTCGCAAAACTTGAAAATATACAGGTTTTTACGTTTGAAATAATAAAGTTGATGCCAGTTTGAAGTATATCTGGCAATGCTGCACTCTTCTTAAGATCTATAAAAGTAGCATCACATCGGCTTATGCCCTCTGTCAAATCAAAATAAGCCTTCCAGCGGTTCCTACCAAGTTACGTTTAAAATTCATCTACCATGAAACACCCGGTATAATCATTACTGTGTCCAAAGTTTTAATGATAAAAAATGATAATGATTCTTGGCGCAAAATACATCGTGATTGTCGAAAATCATGTCACGAGAATCATCAATACAAACGAGTTTTTGTTATAATTTGAAAGTATGATTTTTTTGGAGGAAATTCGTTTCTTGACATGGTCTTCTTTGTTTTTTAACCTTCCACAGTTTTTCTTTTTCACATCTATATGTCCCCGTTATCAAAACCCGCTGAAAACTCTATTTCTATCAGATTTGGAAGTAATAAGATATTTTTTGAAACTGACAGTTCAACGTCATTTGAAAAAGACTATTTATTGTCATAAAAATTTATATTCAGAGTTTTATCAGTTCAAATATCGGACAAAAAAATGGTTTCAGGCAACACTACTTATAGGAGTTTATATCCAATAAAATTGCATTAAACCAATGAATAATAATGAGCATCCTGCAATTTTTTAACAGAACCAAAAGGCGGAATTAACAAGACTTGAGCTACAAACAAATGCAACAGCACTTATTGCTCGCCCTTTTTACTATTGTAGTTGTTAAATCAAGGTTTCATCATTATTATTATAACGTGTGCTCTACACTGAAAAATGCATTCCAAAATGCAGCAGAAGGATTTATGGAAGTACCGGAAGTCAGCGGTTGGTGTTTCTTTGAAGAATCTATTTATATTTATGAATGAAATCTACCTCGACTAAATTGAGGTCAAGTAGGCGTTTTTTCTTAGAATACTCCGTTCTCTCTTGATAACTTTACTATCATAGACATCATCTCATGGAACCATTCATAAGGTGGAGCTTCAAACAAATAAAAATATTTCTGAAATGTTGTCCATTTCCTGTTCAAAATTAGTGTACAAGTAGACTTTGTATTCCAAATTTCATACGAGGAGATAATCAAAACTGCTGAGTGACTTCAGATCAGGAAACAAAAAAAGTTATTTTTTTAACTGTATTTAATTTTCAGATAAAGGAATCCTATGAACATGTTCAACAGGAATTAAATGATAGCCTAATAGCAATAAAAAATTAATAGCTTAATTTCTCAAAGTGCCTCATTCCCAACACTTTCCTATAGTAATCAACTGCTACTCGAAACACTTTATACCTTTTTCTACTAAAATAATAATTTCAACATCTGTAAAATTCTCGATATTTAACATAAACGTCGTAATTCGTTGACAATTATTGAAACAAACGATCACAAATCACTCTTTATTCCCTTTTGAAATGGATAAAATTAGTAGGCATTATAGATGCTCTTCCATTATGACAAAAATTTTATGAGTATTTGACTACTTCTGTTGTAATTAAAAGATCTGAAATTCTGTGAGGTGCAATTTTGGTAATGAAGTAGTTGAGATTTTTAAAATATTTAAGTCAAAAGTGTGTCTAATTCATTTTATTACTTTTAATTTTTGTAAAGATCGACTGATACAGGTTCAGTGAGACAGAAGTGAAGGTATGCATTTTGTTCATGAAAGCGATCCATAGTCTTGATATTGATATTTACCCCCAGTAGCACACCTATATTGGTAAAATATAGGTACAAGATAGGCAACTTATTGGCAAAATATTCTCGAAGCAACATTGGCCTTAAAATAATGGCGATATTGGTACAATATTCTGACAATATTGGCAAAATATTCAAACGTTATATTGTCGAGAAGTAAAATGTTAACATTTTGCGATATTTGTCAAATATTGTTTAGACATTAAAAAATAGTATTGGTGAAATATTCTTGAAGCAATAATGGCCTCAAAACTTTTATTGATATTCTACAATATCATTTGGATATATTGGTGAAAGTAAATATACCTTGGTCAATTATTAAATGAATATCTTTTAGTTGATCAAGGCGACACCAGAGTCTGCCTTTTGATCGCCATAACCACTGAGTAAGCTGTCTTGAAAACAAGTTATGTGAAGTATTTAATATATTTTCCTAGGTTTTAGTAGACGTTCTATATGTAGAGCCACCTAGCGGATTTTTATCCAGGTTTGATCATGATATAATTTTAAAATTTTCGGCCAATATTCGAAATTCATCTTATTCTAGATGCAGGACACAATATGGAGACAATATTGTTTTAACGATATCGGTAAATATTATTGAACCAATATTGACCCAATATTAGTTAATAAGCTTTGTTGAATATTGGCGAAATAATATTCAACCAATGTGTAATCACACTTGGATATACAATATAGTTTTTATTCCTAGAATCTATGTAGTTTTCATGCTCTTCTGGAGTACCTCAAGGTAGCCACTTGGGCCCCTAACTGTTCATCATATACACAGTGCTTTTTTTAGTCCCCTCTTTTGTTAACTTTTGAACGGTTCGACGTACGAACATAACGAAAATATACAAGGCAATTTGGCTAAATTGGACGTTCCCATTGTTCGAAAATCAAACGAAAAAATTATAATTTTTATATTAAAAAACTGTAAGTGGATGGGAGTGAAAAACGGTAGTCATCGGTCGCTAACGATTATCGTTAGTGAATACGAACGACTGTCTCGTTCTATAGCCCATTAGTTTTCGAAAGGGTTTTACTTTACAATATCCAATAAACAAGGCCATTGGATATCGTTTTCCAATTATCATACTTTTATAAATAACGTGATTTCAACAATAATATTAGAATTTTTAAATAATGAAAGTAATTCAGTATAAAATAATGATCGTCAATTTGTAAAAAGTATTTTTCGATACAACATTACAAGAGTATGGCACTCCCTCAATATATGTACAAATATGGAAATGTTAGAATTTTGTGAATTATAAAGCATGGTCAACACGACTCATCTGAAGATAATTTGAACATATAGTACGAATTATTCTTTACTGCGCTGTGAAAATTCTTCCACTATTCACAGAATTTCCCAATAGAACGACTTCAGTTCATTTATTTGTTTTTTTTTATTTATTTCATCAAAACATACCATACAGGTCTAATTACATGGATATTTTTCAATAAATACATGCTTACATAACAATAGTAAAAAGAAAAAAATACTAAATACAAGAAAAAATAAAAAAAGAAAATAAAATATAATGAAAATGTGAGTCAAATGCCGAAGGATTGATACTAAATGCAAACGCGAATTCCTGAAATATTGTTGTCAAAGTGTCATATCGATAATTTGAGTACAACTGCTTTTCTATATACACTTTCTGTGACGAGTCCAATTGACGTCTGTCATAGCATTGAATTCATTCGCAAGACGAAGCATACCTACAAGGGGGGTCTTTTCGGAGCATGATAGTGGTATAGTGAACATGGTCGAAAAACGTGTTCTTCTGGGTGGAACATTAAAGCTTATTAATGATAATAAATATGGTGAGTTTATCTTATTATTGAGAAGTTTGAATAAAAATGATAGTGAACCGACTTTCCGCCTATTTTCCAAAGACAATATTTTAAACTCATTTCTCAATCCATATGACCTCACCGTATTGTAATCTGGACGAACATGATATTTTTTAAATAAAGATATCGTAAAAATTTATTCTGAACTTTCTCTAATTCGAATAATTTCGATTGATATTCGCAGAACCATATGTTAGAGCCAAACTCCAGTTTACTCCTGACAAGTGTGTAGTAAAGTAACTTGAGCGTATGTATATTGGTAAAATTTCTAGTTTGTCTGATTATGAATCCCAACATTCTGTTTGCGGATTACCTTGTATTTTCAGTGTGGGTTGTGAAAGATAATGAGTTATTATATACAAGACCTAGGTCTCTTACCTCTGTAGAACGGTTGAGGATCTCTATATTCAACATATATTGGAAAATCACAGGATTCTGCGTACGTGTTATTGACATAACACTACATTTTGCAATGCTGAAAAATAGTTTATTACTACAACTCCAATTATAGAGGTTATTTAAATCTTTCTGTAATAATACGCAACTGTTTGAATATTTTTAAAGATTTTAAGGTCATCTGCGAACATTAGGCATTCTGAATGTTTGAACACATCTGGCAAGTCGTTGATAAATAGCACGAAAAGAAGGGGACCCAGGTTGGGACCCTGAGGTACTCCTGATGTAGCTTCTAACTTCGCTGAATATCTTCCCTGATGTCTAACGATCAAGACTCCGTTTTCCAACTAGTTTTTGATTAGTCTAAGAATATTGTTTGTCAAAACATATTTATTCAACTTCAACAATAGAACGTCATGATGGCTTTATCGAATGCTTTGCGAAAATCCGTGTAAATCCTACCTAGCTGTGATTTATTTTCTAATGACTGTAGACTGTAGACTGTAGACAATACTATAGTTAATACACCGTCAACAAAGACTCATCTTGCATTGAGGTCTCTGCATATCTGGATTTATTCAACCTTCTACTCAGTATATCGATGTAAACTACTCAACTCTAATTTCGTCGCACTCCAAAATTTTAACCATATTAAAATCTGAATTACTTTTTTCTGCATTGAACAATTTGAATTCTGTGAACACTGTTCGCTAGTCCAGTCCTTCAGCTATAATTTCGTACTTCTTCAAAACATAAGGTTTTCCGCATAAAATCGCTACAGGGTATTATCTGAAACTGTGCAAAATTTCTGAATTTTCAAAAGGATCCCAAATGAAGAAAAAATTCTTTTTTTCAAATTTGACAGCAGTTGCATGAAGATGAACTCATTACCTCAAGACATTTTTCGAATTGTCTTATTATCTCTTTTGTTTACAGGGTGAACTCAAAAAATTAACTTTTTGGTTTTGCAGTCATAACTTTTTTCCTCGTCAACCGATTTTCAAAATCTCCGGCTCATTTTGAAGCTGAAACTTTAGATGAAGAGATATGAAGATCAGAATAGACTCAAGATGAAGATTGGATATCAAGGGTTTCCTCAAAGGTGACCTAAATCTGAAACGCCCTCAAAATCCGGTTGGGAGGAGAATTAAATGAAAATCAACTTGTTTTCGGAATGATCATCCATTCTGAATACGTCCAGATCTTTCTTGCTGTCAGTAGTCAAGAATTGTGCATGAAAAAACACAATTGTAACGGCAGGATTTTGAAAAAAAAAATCAACCCATTGTTGGCCTGAAATGCATGGCCCGTAACCAAGGTAACAAGAATCACAATCACGGGAATTCAGGTTTCAAGTCAGACAATCCGACGCCGGATCCACGATCTTGGATTACACGCAAGGAGACGAGCTGCCTGCCCCTTACTGAAACCTGTACATCGAGCAGCAAGACGATTATGGGGGGAAGAACATCAAAACTGGGGAATAGCAGAGTGGAATAGGTGTATGTTTACGGATGAGAGTAGGTTCAACTTGTTTCGAAAGGATGGTCGTGTGTTGGTTTGGAGAGGGAGGAATGAAAGGTTTTTGGAAGGAAATATGGAAGCGAGGGTGGCTTTTGGAGGTGGAGTGACTGTGTGGGGTGGAATATCGATGAATGGGAGGAGTGAATTGGTGATTCTGAGAGGAGAGAGTATGAACGGTGAGAGGTATAGAGATTTATGTATGAGAGAAATCGTGGTCCCTTACGCCTCAAATATCGGCAACAACTTTCTTCTCGTTGATGACAATGCTAGACCGCATAGGGCTCACATTGTCAACGAGTTTTTGAGGGATCACGGTATTGAGCGAATGAACTGGCCGCCTTTCTCTCCGGATTTGAATCTGATGGAACATGTCTGGAGTCGTATGAAATTGAAATTGAAAGAAAGGGAAGGGCGAATGGAAAATTTGGATGACTTGGTGAATGCGGTACAGCAAGAATGGACAGCTGTACCACAGGAGTTCATTGATAGTCTGATAGACAGCATGCCGGAAAGGGTCAATGAAGTAATTGCTAAAAGGGGAAGGCCCACTAAATACTGAATATCATAAATATTTTTCAATTCTAATGTTATCCAAGTTATTTTCTCTTTGTTGTTGTTCAATAAAAAACTCAATAAAACTTGTTTTCTTGTTCTTGCTTACTAACACGATTAATGCTTCACGATTGAGAAAAAAACCGCTATTGTGGAATGAGCCTCAGCTGGTCATGCTTGTCAGTCACTGAATGTGATTCTTGTTACCTTGGTTACGGGCCATGCATTTCAGGCGAACAATGGGTTGATTTTTTTTTTTCAAAATCCCGCCGTTACAATTGGGTTTTTTCCTGCACAATTCTTGACTACTGACAGTAAGAACGATCTGGACGTATTCAGAATGGATGATCATTCCGAAAACAAGTTGATTTTCATTTAATTCTCCTCCCAACCGGATTTTGAGGGTGTTTCAGATTTAGGTCACCTTTGAGGAAACCCTTGATCTTCAATCTTCATCTTGAGTCTATTCTGTTCTTCATATCTCTTCATCTAAAGTTTCAGCTTCAAAATGAGCCGGAGATTTTGAAAATCGGTTGACGAGGAAAAAAGTTATGACTGCAAAACCAAAAAGTTAATTTTTTGAGATCACCCTGTAAACAAAAGAGATAATAAGACAATTCTAAAAATATCTTGAGTTAATGAGTTCATCTTCATGCCACTGCTGTCAAATTTGAAAAAAAAATTTTCTTCATTTGGGATCCTTTTGAAAATTCAGAAATTTTGCACAGTTTCAGATAATATCCTGTAGCGATTTTATGCGGAAAACCTTATGTTTTGAAGAAGTACGAGATTATAGCTGAAGGACTGTGCTAGCGAACAGTATTTACAGAATTGAAATTGTTCAATGCAGAAAAAAGTTATTCAGATTTTAATAGGGTCAAAATTTTGGGGTGCGACGATATTAGTGTTGAGTAGTTTATATCGGTAAAATGCCTACAAATATACCCAAAAATTTTGTGCATTGAGCGGACACAATATTTGTTTAATTAATTTCGAATTGTAAAGTGTTTGTACTATTCTCAAAAATGATCATTACTAATGTTATCATACTCACAAAGGCCTCCACTTTCAGCGGTGAAAAGAGAGATGCTACTTAAAAAAATAAAGTTTCTTAGTTTTTGGAACAGCCAGACATTTTCTGAGAACCATTTAATTTTCAAGATTTGAAAAACCTTACTGCAATTTCTCGTAGGTAGATTCCAAGTATTTAATTTCGTAAAAATTGTATGATTACGGTTTGAATAAGGTAGCTAGGAAAGTAAAACAGGAAGTTGCAGAAAATTAAAGGTATTTTAACTGACAGGGACATTTCGGAAAACTGTCTTATGTAAATTTAAACTATAGCCACGGACGTTTTCCATATAAATATAGATTCATTGTGATGAGCTGTACATACTGGCATTTGGTTCCAGCAATATTATATTGTTGTCCTCCTCGTATTTTCTGATGTCGTGTAATAGATACACATCGCTCATTCGAAGAAGCACTCGGCCGGCAAATGTTCATGTTCCCATTGTTTATTACAGCTTCTTGCAGCCAGCTTGATGAAGCTACTGACGGCAGACATAATAACGACGAAACACGCAATCTTTTCCAGACTTTCTTTCGGAAACTCGAGACTCACGATTGTTGACACGGTCGACAACAGCGATCATTTACACGTCCAACTTGTTATTAAATTCGAATTATGCGAGGATGGGAATGTTTCACAGGCCGAAGAAAAGCAATTGTTACCTCATTAAGACGTCGCAGAGGACGATCGTTCAATGTGCTAGGAATACTCGAACTGTGAAGGGGTTAATACTCGATGAGAATTGAAATGCAATCAATTGTTTGAAATGATTTGGTCAGTACTTGATGAAAATATATTTGAAACGTGGAAAAAAAATTAAAAAAATTAAATTTATGAGCATGAAAGATGATTGAAATCTCACAATTGCACAACTTATATCAGCAAAATATAGTTCTCGAACCATTAAGAAAATAATAAACTTCAGTAAGAATAATCGGCGATCTAGAATAATAATTAGTGTTTCTAGATGTTTCAATCAAATTTATCAAAGGTTTCTAAAACAATCTGCTATGCTTTCGTCGCATACCAGGTGCGTAGCAATAGTTATGTCGCAATCATAGATTAAGTTTTTGAAATATTGAGACTCAATAGGCTATTGTTGAGCCAATTATATTTTATCTTCAATCCGCATTCTGCGTTTTAGTATGTTTTTGCCCAGGTCTCTCCCACAAATGTAACTGCGGTATCGTCAACATACGAAATGACCTTTCCTTCAAAATTAGTTATAGAGAAGAGTTGATTAATATATAATACAAATAAAATTGGACCCATTTCTGTACCCTGTGGAACGCCCATAGTAACTAGTAAGGGGTTACTCATAGTTGTTTTCATCTTAAGAATTTGTTTTCTATTTACAATTAATCCTTCAAAAACTCTAAAGCAACACCTCTAATTCTGACTAAAATTATATGATTGACAGTGTTACTCTTCTAAATCCAGAAATATTGTGAGAAATTTTTTATTATTTTGAAAACAGTTCATAACATTATTTGTGGCATCAAACATAGCTTTTTCGGTAGAGAGACTTTCTCTGAACCCAAATTGTGATTCAGAGAGAATAATATTGTTAGTTCAGTAATCTATAATATTATTTTTAGTGCATTTTTTAAAAACTTTATATAATATATATATATATATATATATATATATATATATATATATATATATATGTATATATATATATATATATGTATATATGTATATATATATATATATATATATATATATATATATATATATATATATAATATAATTTCTTTCTCAAAATTTGAAAATAGGAGTTGTTATAGACATTTAAAATGCTGAAGTAACTTTACTTTTTGTTAGAATTGAGTTCAAGATGTGACACAAAGGATCTATAAAGATATTAATGTTTATTTTTATTAAGTGAACAGATATTTTTTCAGTGCTAGGGGCTGTTTTGTTATTCTGTTATTCAAACTTGAAAAAATTGAGATTATTTCATTTTTGGTTTTCGGGAACATGAATAATGAGTGTTAATGAGTGATAGTAATGATACCACAAGATATTATGGAACGACGATATATCGGTAATTCCCAATAATATCAACAACAAAAGTTTAAATTTGAAAAATGTAAATCTTTTGAATACATTATTTCACTTCTTGTTGAAAAGCTGAATTAGAAAAACAGCTAATTCTAAGTTTCCTTAAACATTCCCAGGGTCATCGGCTTTGAGGCCATAACCCCATCTGGGGATCATGGTAGTAAGATTTCAGTTTCCACTGCAACGTTACTTGAAATACACCAAACCGTGTGTGAGACCACGATGAGTGATAGTTCAACCAAGTCATCAAAATGGGTTAATTATATACCGAGGAGCACACCTGCCTGCTCCGTCAAAATGAACTACCAAAATATTCCATGAACGTATATTTTAAATGGTTTTTACATCTACCGCCAATACAAGAGCACCTCGTTACTTTTCGAAAAAACAATTTAACTGTGCCTGATTATTATCATTATTGGAACCGGTCAATGATTTTTTTCTTGATAATTGCTCAATTCGAAAGGCAGTAGTATTATGAATTGGCCGAAATTGTAGAGCATTCGAGAGGTGAGTGATTAACCAGAGAGAGAGAGAGAGCAATCGTAACGTAAACAAACACAACTCCATCCATCTGACATGAAGATGAGACTGATCTGACAACTATCTTTCACCAGTACAAGTTCCCATGAAAAAAATGCGTAACATCCAAAATAAAAAAATACCACATAGCAAAGTAACACAAATCACACTCTCTATTCCCATGGAAACTAACCTTTATTCTCACAAGTGCGGGAAGTAACTTTCCGCACGGCTGTCACTAAGCCGTCAAAGCCGTGAATCCTGTAAGATTCATAGATGTAATTATTAGTTGCTCTTCCTTATTGATATTATTTACATAAAAACTGGACTGAAAACTAATTATCTATAAAAAATGAAGCTAATTCAGATTTGAATTAACGTTATCAGAGAAATGTACTGATATATCGTGAGTCGATTAACATCATTCTAATTATGATATTTCTTGTATTTTCATTTTATTTAGATAAAATTTTGCAATTTTCAAAGTTCAATTAATCAAGGGATAGCAACGAAAGCTTAAAACTGTTAATTTATAATTATTTCAGTAGTTTGTTTTCAATTCGAACTACCTGTATCTAAGATAGGCAGCCAGAGAACCAGGCGCGGGCACATCATTTGAAATTTTAAAAAAGTTGTATAGGCTTTGAAACAATTCCAGGACACAATACCACAAAACATAGACATTTTGTGATAGTTGGTACATGATCCCAAGTAAAACCTAGTTAAATATCAGAGTTGTACAAAAGTTTTAGTTTAGTTTAGTTTATTACCTATCCCACGCATATTAATACCTCCGTAAATAATTATGGAGTCCGAAAATGAATTGGATTGCACTCCACCAGAAATCATAGAGGCAGCAAAAATAACCTCTACAAATTCTACCAGAAAAGTCTAGAGATAGATATGAACGAGCTCATAATAGTTCAGTCGACAGGTAGTTCCAGATAGAAGAAGGTCGGAAGTTAATGAAACATTTACTTAAATTTTGGACCTCGAGGACCCTGTGCTAATAAAGGACCTTGCTCTGGTTTTTCCTCAATAACTTCATTTCCTTACGTTCTACGTAAAAAACGTTTGTTTACTTTTTTGTAGATCATTAAATTCCCTACAAATTTGTTCCATCAAACATGTTTGTGTGTAAATTTGTTACCAAGATATGGCGCTTCGAAGAATAGGTCATTTCTCAAATGCCACAAAATGCAGAATTCCACCCTGTTCTATCAGAATTATGATGAATTGTAGTTGTTATTATGATTCCTACTTGAAATCACCAACTTTATATAACCCGTACCCCTGCTTGCCCACCAGGTGTCAGGTCGTTGCTCCCAAGGACAAAATGGTGCCGGGCCGAGGGAAGAGTGTGATCAGCTGCAGCAGTAAAAAGCTGGAAAACAATAGAAATTGGAACACTGCTTCTATGAGTCTGTGAAATGCCAACGATGGGCCAATATTCAATACATAAGGCTGAAATTTGTCTATTCTACCTGCGTCATCATTACTGCTGAAGACGTGGACATACTTATTCTGTTGACAGTATAAGGTATGTCTACAAAAAACATCTATCTTTAAAAACGTGGAAGAGGCTGTGTTCCCAGTGTCCTCTACCCGCCAAGTTCCTGCTCCTCCCCCCCCCCCCCAAGGACGTACTTTTCCTTCAAGCAGTGAGTGGTTGTAATACCACTTCAGCACCGTTTGGATTGGGGAAGAAGGAAATTTTCAGTACCTACATGAAGCAGTGGCCCCGTTTCTAACACCAAACGCTACTGCTGGAGTAAAGTTTCTGGTAGCAGTTTATGGTGGCAACATTGACAATGACAACCTCGACGACCTGAGGTACCAATTATTCACACGATCATTGACGAAGGCTAAATTACAACTAGTCCGCCTACCACCAGCAAGGGACGCTGCCAAGTACCACTCCCTCCGCCCTTACCAGTAAGTACAGGCATGGTTGGGCAATGATCTTCTCCTATCAGTATGAGGCTGGCGCCTAACCACACGAGGAGTACTACCAATCCCCACAACCAGAAATGCTGCGCCGGATGACATCCTCCAGATTGTTTCCTGCAAGTGCAGCAAAGACTGAAGCACCGGAGCTTGCGGCTGCAAGAAAGCAGGTCTCTGGTGCTCAGCAATGTGCAAGCACTGCACAGGCTACTCCTGCGAAAACACCACCGCAACTGATTTGAACGAGGAACACTCACCAGACTTATTGGACGAATACGACGACGGCGACATCATTGACAGCCTGATCCTCCAGGAGGACGATGAGCTGTTACGAGCAGAACTAGTGGCTAAGAAATCTCGACAGGAAATATAATGAGTACAAATGAGTACCCACTATGATCAGCACCACTCTATAATAACTTTATTCCTCAATATAATATATGCCTTGAGAATAACTTAATATTGTTAATTACATGATTATGTGAGGGGGGGAGGGGGATATAATAATCGATCCGAAAAGTAACTGATATCAATACCAAAATGATGTGAATAGGTATGGTTGGCTTTCATCAGAAGGTTAGCTTTTGAAAATGGGGTTGGGTGGGGGAAGGAGGAGTGGGGTATCCAAAGTTGGTAACTTTAACCAGGAACCATAATAACAAAAACATTTCATTAAAATTCGGGTATAACAGATGAAATAAGGTGCATTTTTGTGCATTTTTAGCAAATTTTTAAACATGACCTTTTTTCGACGCACCAATTTAATTCAATTCAATTTATTTTTTGGTCCATCGAGCTGAATAGCTATAGGACAAGTCAGGTTGTACATATAAAATTTATAACACAGCAAACATTCACAAGAACATAAATATATAAAAAATCTATCTATCATAGTATAAAATTGTCGAAGTAATCCTTCAGGCTATAGGGACAGAGGTTGAGGAGAAGTGTTTTTATTTTATTTTTGAAAAGTAGCAGGCTATCGATCTTTTTTATTTCTTTTGGAAGAACATTATAAACTCGTAGCCCCAAGATATCTGGTGTTTTTTGGGATAATCTATATCTAGGTAGCTAATTCACATACAAACATGTGTCATAAGTGAAATTATAGAAAATTCAACGCTCTACAAAAAAGGATGGATATATTTTTGCCGTAGAACGTAAGAGAAAAAAGTTACCGAGGAATCTCTCCGGTTTTTCCTCGAAAATTTTACTCAAGTAATATTGGACCAATATCGCCGAATGTTCACATTTTTTTTCTCGCCAATATTGCATTTAAAATATTTCGCCAATATGTTCACAATATTGTAACAATATTTTACCAATATAGGTGTGCTACTTGGGAAGATCGTGAAGGAAGACTTTTTTGTATCAGCGTGAAGTGTGAGCGTGAATGAAGTTCAACAAAACACGCGAGTACAAAAAAGTCATTTACGAAAATATAACATTCAACATTTTTTCTACGACAAAAAAAATTATTGAATTTTTTTGTAGATTTTCGTATTTTCCAAAATTCAAATTATATTTTAAGTTTTCTTGAGTTTTCCTGGTTTCCTATCATTTTCGTTCTACTTATATTTTTTCTATTCGAGCTCTACCCAATGCTTATTTTGAAATTCCGTTTCAATCATCGCTTTGGCGTATTTTTGAGTTTTTCACTTTTCAGAAAATCGCCCGTAAAACCCGTTAGCATTTTCCGATCCTTCTCAAAAACTACACACTTCTGTAGGACATTTGCCGCCCCTGAACCGCTATCGAGGTAAGTAAGAGTAAGTATGAAAAACTGGAAAAACCCCGTAAACATTTTCCGGATTTTCCGATCGCAAAAAAACTACAGATATAGTTGAAACCTGATAATGATGCAATTAATAATGCAAAATTGATTTAACATCCAACTTTATGATTTTAAATCAACTTTTCATCGTTTGTTGAAAGGTCTTCCGTCAAGGATTTGTATCCATCGATATACCAAAGAAAGACGGAAAGGAAGAAAGAGTGAGAGAAAAAGAAGAGAGTTTCAAAGATACATTTTTGAGAAAAAAACAAAAATCATTCATTCGGACACTGAAAACTTGATAAGAGGTGTCCCACAAGGATCGGTATTAGGGCCCATCCTATTTTTTCTATACATAAGTTATATGTATCACATTATCGTCAAAGAACATTACACTGCACACGGCTGCACCCTTACGAGCATTCCTCAAAAGTCTTCGGGTAGTTCAGGAGACTTGTGCAAGCTAGGAATGACGAGGGTTTCACCTTTAAACGTGCAATCCCAGACACGGTCAAGAATTCCTACTGAACATGTTCGTCAGTTGTCCATCCAAACTGTAACCACAATCTTGCTTGGCGATCAGATCGAAACAATTTTTTTTAAACTTTGTCTTCTCGACAACTGAAAGTTGAAAACCATTAATCAATTTGACAAAATATACCTTCTTTCTCTCTCCTAAGGAATATAAACAAAAAAGTGGTCTTCATCTCAATCATCCAACTAATCGGATATATCGATGGAAGGAAGCAACAAATTATGTGTTGCGAATTGTTTTCAGAAAAAAGGTACAGAATCATTTAGCGATCTCGAGAAAGATTATTATTCACTCATCCTTAAAATACCATCTGAAAACCCGAGATTATTATCCCAATTAGTCCCCGAAACACTAGCTGAGCACTGCCAACCGTAGATTACCTGCCTAACTGTTATTTTTATATGCGAAAAGTGCTTCGTCAGGTAAAACAAACAAGTCGAGGAGGCATCTAGTCGCAAATTACAGTGTAAAGTTGGCCAAATTTTTAATTGCGGCACAGGCGGCTTTGGCGATATTTGCTTTGTTATTTAGCGGTTGAACCAATGCCAGTGGCGTAGAAAAATTAGTAACACTGACGGAATTTAAATGGTTCTACGATTTATGGATTCTTGTTGTCAATCGTCCTATTATTATTATTATTATGAACTTTATTTATTGAAATACATATTTAACATATAAACATATGGAATACGAAAAAAATTGGAAAGAAGTTCAATAAATACATTACAGATTATGAATTAAAAAAATAATCGATAAGAATATCACTGGTTACTATTTTGAGGGAATGGAAATAAATATCATGCTCATAGATATAAAATACGAATATAAATGTCAATCACAGTATAAAAATATAAAAAATTCAAATCTATACATTAAAACCTTGAAATTAAGACATAGAAATATTAAAATATTAAAACATTGAGACATTGAAACATTAAAACACTAAAACATTAAAAGATCAAACTATCGAATTATTGAAACATCAAAACATTAAAACCTTACAATATTAGAATATTAAAACATTAAAATATAAAAACTAGAATGAAATCCAGTGTCCAGATATGCACTTGAAAAATAAAGAGGGGATAACCATCAATATTTCTGAGAAAGGAGGGGATGATATTTTTTTCCGATTCACTGATTTGAGTAAGGCGTTCGAATAATTTGATCATATTAAATATATTATATTTTTCCCGTTACGTCTGGATTGATCTTCTTATTGACAAAAACATAAAAGGAACATTCATCAATCTTCATAGTCATCGTATCATTGTTCAATCAGAGCGAAATAATTTATGATCTGCTTCAAAATTTTCGATTATATCATTGTCTTTATTCCCAAAATTAATTAATGTTGTGTCATCTGCAAATAATTTGAGCTCACCCTGTATATTAAAATTGGATATTGAATTGAAATATATGAGAAATAATATAGGTCTAAGAATTGAACCTTGTGGTACACCACCTGTTACATTCCTTTTCAAACCTTTTCCATTTCCATATTGTTTTCTCCTAGGTAAATAATTTTGGAACCATTTATGTACAGGACCTCTAATCCTGATATTGAATACTTCACATAACACAATTTCGTGATCTACCTTATCAAATGCTTTCGATAGATCCAGTGATATTAAACAACGTTGGAAGTTTTCATCTAGGTTTAGTTGAATTTTTGTGATCAAATCCAAAACGGCTGGATCTTCGGAAACCGTACTGTCCATTATACAACAAATTTATTTTATCAAAGTAATCCATTACTCTTCGGTTCATGATATCCGCAATAATTTTTTATAAAACTGGTACTCAATACTGAAATAATTACTTGAAATTTATTTTTTACCAGTTTTAAAAACATGCGTTACTCTAAACTCTACAACACTAATATTATCGAAGTCAACCGCTTTTTTTTTCAAATTTTTTTAATAGGATCCTACACTTATTTACAAATATGGAATCAATCACGATAAATTATCACAAGCGTTTGATTCTTCAAACAAATTTGTATAGAGGCAAAACTTGGTCCAACATTAAAAAAAAATTTATTAAATTTCTCACATTATTATTATTATTATAGAAAGAATAAGCAAGTTAATGTGAAATGAAATGTACAAAATAATGAACATATTGGATGCAACGAAAATATGTAAGAAAATTATTGAACGCATTTTTTTAATGTTGTACCAAGTTTAGCCTCTTTTAAAACATCAAAAAACTCGAAAACATTTGATAAACTAGTGTCATTTTCCTAAACAGGTCTACAAAAAGTTTAAATGATTTTTTTTTTATATTTTGAAAAATAAACGAAAATAAAATGGTTTTTCTAAATTAAAACAGCAAAAACTCGAAGATTTTTTAGTTTTGATGTTTGATAATTTCCCTTCTCCACTCCCACAATTTTTTTAGGGCGCTTCTCGCACAGACATCTCATAATATCCCCCCTCCACCCCCAAATTTTTCCGGGAGCTTCACGACCGTATTTTTGATAATTTTCTCCTCCAACCCCCCTAAATTTTTCAGTTCACTTCGCTTCCGGATTTTTGATTATGTACTCCCATTTACTCCCTCCCCAATTGTTTCGGGCGTTTCGCGCCTGAAAATTTAATAATTTTTCTGAAAATTTTAATAATTTTTTTCTAAATGATATCTAAAAAATGATATCAACAGTTTTATTGTCCCCGAACAGAACAAAGTTTTTTCTTAAAAAAAACAAAAATTCGAAGACAAAGCGAGACATTTAAAAAAAATCATATAAACAGTATTATTGTACTTGAACAGGTCTACAAAATTTCCTATGAAATTTTTTCTTACCTATAAAAAATTCCTTTCCCACCCATTTTTTTTTGATACCCCTCATACCTAATTTTTGGGAGCGCTTCCTGCGCGGATTTTCAATAATTTCCCCCTTCACCCACCTCCAAATTTTTCCGGTTGCTTTGCGTAAGGATTTTTTATTGTCTAGTCCCTATTTCCCCCCTCCACCCCTTCCACAAATTTTTAATAATTTTTCTAGAAGAACACCAAAAGCTAGAGGACAAAACGAGATATCAAAAAGAGAAAATAAACGATTTTATTGTACTCAACCAGGTCTGCAAGTTCCCATAAAGTCTTTTCAAATCTTTTTTTTTTCAAGAATGCGTTAAAGTCGTTGTATTCATCTTATTGGTGTCCAATAATAGCCTTCAACTTCCGAGCTCTTCAACTTCGGAGCTCCTCAACTTCCGAGCTCCTCAACTTCCGAGCTCCTCAACTTCCGAGCCCTCATTTGTTTTTTGCCTATTATATAATACTTGATTTATAGTTGTCCACATTATGAAACTACAAATTTCCATTCTTATCGAATTCAACAGATTTAAAATCCGAGCACAACTCTGCCCTTCTTGTCACGACACTGGCTAAGACACCCACCTAAAAACCAGAGTAAATCTTGTGCGATGTCAGTTGAAAGATACAGAGAACCGGCTAGCGTCAAGACAGGCATACCAAACTTGAAAATAATAATAATAAGGTAGGTAACAATCTCGGAGTGTCATTTACTCCGAACAAGGCGTTTCAAAAGCTCTCCGAAATGCTAACCATTTTTTTGACGGCATCGCTTTAATGTCTACAATAACGGAATTGAGATATTTTCGTGTTTCAGACCGATCACTTCAGGATTTATAATACGAGCAAAACAGAAAATTACTTCGTAACAAGCTGTTTATACCGAAAAGTTGTTTTGTGATGGGAGTTTTATGGCTATTGTGAATACACACTTTGATTAGGACTAATATCTATGATAAAAAAGGAACTTATTAGACAATCCGAAAATATATTTATATTTTTAAAGTGTTTTATAGAGGTATGGGTGATAATATCTTGAACGAAATTTAAATATAATACTGAATTAAATTATTTTTTCTTGCCGGTATCCACTTAAAGCACGCTGAAGATAGAAATCAAAAAGCGCGTATATTTCGCAACAAACTGCATATAAACACTAAGGAATACACATACGAAGATCTATCGGATAATAAAATCCTAGGAGAATCAGAGCCTCCTCAAACGGAAAGCAACAAAATTGGAAGAAACCCTGGAACCCACAAAAAAAACCGAAGAACCTGCTGATATTTCCACTCCAGATTCCCAGACCAGACTGAAATGATGCTCCACACCTCTTGGAGAAAAAGAGTCAGGCCCACGTACTTCCTCCAGAATGTTCTCTATCTATCTTTTGAAGGGGGACAGGGAGGATGAAATTTTTTTAAACCATAATATTCGACGGTCAGATATTTTTCACTTTTTTACGGATTTTTCCGATTTTAATTTGGCGAGTTTTCCAACTTTTTCGAGAAAAGGTGGGGGGTGAGCCCCCCCTACCTATTTTCTTTCGCTCTAATATTTTACGTCCAAATTCGTCAAGAAAACTTCCGAAACCTTACGCTTTTTCTATCCAGCTTTCGGGGGGCAGGGAGGACAATTTCTTCGACATTAATGTATTGTCATCGGAATTGAACCAACATGTAAAATTTCAATTCCACAAGAGGAAATGATTCTAATTCAGCTGGCAAGACTTGTACCCAGCTAAACAAACACACACAGAGCAGGTTAAAATTTCAAGAACTCATCTAAGACGTGAATATATTTTTTCTACTTTCATGCAAAAAGCAAAACTTTATTGAACTATATTCAGTGGAAAAAAAAGTTCTTTATTGCACTAGTGCATTAAAGTTTTTATTGCACTCATCTGTCATTCTACTTCAACATGCTGTCATCATGACAAACATAAACGTTTAAACCTACTACATATTTAGCAGATATTCTGTGAGATTGGCCATAGGTACTTCACTACGAAATATTCATATTAAAAATTGCACCAATTGTTCATTCACTTTCAACATTGAGGGTAAAAATAAAGTTTGAGTTAAATTGTTCGTAACGTATTAGTTCCTGATTCAATGCAAATCGATATTAATAATAAACTATTCAAGTTGCGCTTTTCATTTTCCTACACCTAGTGCCGCACCTCAATAAATCATTTTTTGCTTTTTGCATGAACGTAGAAAAAAATGTTGTATGCAACTCGTGCAATAAACATTCACTTTTTGCACTTGTTGCATAAATAACTATAAAACACGATTATGTATTATTTCAATTTATATTCTATTTAATAAGTTATGTACAATACTTCTGTAGATGTTGTAATTGTTTATTCTATTTGTGTAATTATTTTCTGTGTATTTTTTATATTTATAAATAAACGTTATTATTATTATTCTGTACTGAATATTGCAACTAATTCTATAAAGCGGCATTTGACACAGACAAAAATTTCTTCCCACAAAAGATGTGTGATAAATATTTAAATATACATATCTTATGTAGTTTCGAAAAATCTTTGTTATCCTCCATACCAAAATTGAAGTAAAAAGGATCTATTTATAAGAACTTTTTCTTTTAAATTCATTCACAGATTAACCCCCTTCAATACTGACTTTCATTTATGAATCTCCCGGTGTAATAAAAAGCTCTTTTTAATTCCCAGTCAAACTTGGATTTATTTCAAATACCTGCACATACCGTATCTAACAATTTTATATAAAATATGAGAACCATTAGGAAACATTAGATAAATCCCCGTATAACTTCGTATACAAAGGAGTGAGTAGTATTATTTATAGTCGAAAATGCACCTTTACGATTAGGAGGAAGGGTAAAACTGAAATTTTTATGGGAATAACTACACTTTACGTCAAAAAACGGGCTTCTAGGACTTTCGGTAATCAGCAATCAGTCACATTCTTCTAGGTGTATCACCTTTCCAATTAAAAAAGAAATAAATGACTGACGCTATCGAAAAATCAGCTGGGAAACAGGAATTTTATCGTTCATTGTAGACTGAGAAGATCTATAAATACTATGAAAGAAGGACCCGAACAATAGATATCGTGTTTCTAGTTTGTACGTATGTTTAATGCCTTTTTGTATCGTTTGTACTAGAAATGCCTTTGTTATGTAAAGTTTTATAGTCTTCTCGCGAGACATCTTTTTTTGGATTGTTTTATTGTTGTCTATGATTTATACTGTAGAATACTCTGTGGGTGAATTATTTCATATATACATATTTTTTGACCTATCACGAGCTATCGATAGTTTGGACATACATTTTATTGAGAATAAATTGTTTAATGTTGGATTCCGAGGAATATTGTCGATAAGACAGAATGTGTATATTTTCATTCCAACAATATTTCCTCCAACTCATCTTCTCTAACATGTCAAGTCGAAGGTGATCAATTTCTTGGGCTTACATATCGATTCCAGTCTTAGATGGCAGAACAAGTTAACGCAGTAAACATAAAACTGAATAAGGCCTTTTATACAATTTCAAGAATAAAAGAATGCATGCCCACCAGTGCAGTAATTAATGTCTACTACAACTTAGTGTACTCTCACTTATGTTATAATTTATTCTTATGGGGAAACTCTATAGATGCCGGTAAAATATTTGTAACACAGAAAAAAATCATACGAAAAATGTTCAGCTTAGACTTCAAACAAACTTGTAAGCTCACATTTATTAAATATAAAATTATGCCTTTCTACAGCATATCTTCTACCAAAGTATTCTATGTGAGAAAAAACGATGATAAATTTCAGCTCAATTCTTCAAATCATCATTATGATACCAAGAATTCTGATCATCTATGTGTTCCCAGACACAAAACTACGAAACTAGAAAACAGTTTCAGATATATGGGAATAAAAATTTACAATAAACTTCCGCTTACCATTATGAGTATATATTTCTTCAGTAATTTCAAGAAGACAATAAAACTTCTGATGACGAGTAAATGCTACTATAGTATTAAAGAATACTTCTGTGATAGCGTAGAAGCCCTACTATTTTTATTGTGCCGTATGTATTTTTTGTGTATTTTCATATATTTTTGTCATAATTTTAAGATAATCTGTAACAAACTTCTCAGTGAGTGATCGACTTGTCCTATACATCTGGTAATGTCCCAAAGGATAAATAAATATTTCTATTTCTATGACAATTCTTAAAGAACTTCATAAGCCATGGGAAATTCAAAAATCCTCAGAACTGCCCAGCAATATTAAGGATGGACTAGCTGGACCTCTTTCCTTCTTCTTTTCTATCAATTCGAAATAGAAGTTTAGGAAACACCTGTCAAAAGTACCAATATACATTATTCTATAACTATTGATGTGGTTCTCAGAGGTTTTCAAGATATTTATCAATGGTGATTTTCTGTAACACTTCATTCATTAAGGAAAATGGAAGAATTTGAAACAAAAAGGGATATGGCAGAACTTTATTATCCATATACACCTGCAAATATGTGGATCAGAACTAACTTGAACTAACAAGAATTTTGTAATGATACATTTTAACTCACTTTATTTTTAATATGTTGAAATGTGTTCTTCAGTGCTTGTTTTTTCGAGTTTTAAAATAAAACTTATATTTTTTTGCCAAGTTGTGGTTTTTATTATTTTTTCTGTTCTTTGTGCAGACCATGCACAGACTGAAAAACTTTCACGCGTCTTGGGATTTTGTCCACTTAGTCATCTCTCGAGAAATACAAGACAACACAATTCGCCATCTGAAAGCAACTCAGCTCAAATTTTGAGATTCGTGTCTATATCAAATGTGAAGATAGGTACGAAGAAAAACCTTGCGTGTATATTGGACCCAAAAATAAAATTCGAAACAGATGAATCCCAACATTTTGATGTTATGAAATTAAAATAATTGGTGCTACAGGAACCATTACTCAATTATTTGTAGATTTTGAAAACATAAAACAACTTTTTCATGTTTTGAATTTCTTATTCTTGTAACTATTGAGTACTGAGTTGTTCTTTCAAGAGTATTATCAATATTAAAAGCTTCAATTATAGATTTGCCAAGGGATAATTTTGACTCAGATCTATCCTACAGTCTCATTACAACAACATCTCCATCGTGTGTAATTACGTGGAAGAATACCTAAGAGATTGCAGCTCAGTACCATTTCCCTTCGAGTAATTCATCTTGTCATCTCCATATATCAATGGATGGCAGATTATTATGTCCATATTGAATCAGCATTTGCTATTATTTATTAACATGCTTGTCACTCTGCATTTAACAACTGATGGTCATGATTAATTACAGATATTACTAGCGTTCCTAAAGATAATATTTTATGAGAAGAATTACATATATATCCATTACGTTATCTATATTTAGGAGGATTATTTAACATGATTTTTTGGGCTATTTCGTCTACATAACAAAATAAAAAGGAACAGAAAATATTGTATCTATTCGATTTCACAAAATTGTACAACGCATTATCAATAATTGACATTCATAAAAAATAAGTATCAAACAAATAGACCACAAGCCCTGGCACAATTTCAGGGGGTGATTTTATACACCACAGGTCATATATAATGTTGAAGTACTGGTCGAGAAACGAACGTTAGGCACTATGCCGTCAATTTTCCGCGGTACAGGTGAGTGTACAGGTGAGTTGAAATGTCGTAAAAAAGGGGGTACTTTTTGATTACTTTATACATGACGGCACTATTCTCGTCAAAGAGGCAATGAAAAAAGAATGCTCTAAAACCCAGTGCCGTCAAAAAATAGCGGTACAGTGAGTCGGATTTTTTTTTTTAAATCGGTGATTTTACCCCCCCTCCCCAGTTAATCGAATGCTTAACGGCGTTGATTCAGTTAACTTTGCCTTTCCTTAAAAAACTATAATACATCTATGCCGTCAGAAAAGGGTGGTACATGGGGTCAAAAATCGCGAATCATAACCCGATTTTTACCCCTTGTGGGGGTGGTCATTTTATACAACCTAAAATTTAGCTGTTTCAATGCTATATCCTTCAAAGATAACATATTTTACTATGCCGTCAATTTTATATGGTACAATACGCTGAAAAATATGTTTTTCAAGTCGAAATCAAATTAGTCCGACAATGCAACTTTCTATTAATTTTGGGGACATTTGGTTTCAACAGAATGTTTGTTCGAGTCACAATGTCACGAGTCACGACCAGTGACACAATTTCTTCAAAACACATTTCGTGATCGCTTAATTTCTACATGTGGTATGATATTGTGGCCTCCCAGATCACCAGATTTAAATGATTTCTTTCTTTGGGAATATCTGAAAGAATCCGCGTATCGACATGCATTTCAGAGAGCAACAAATCCTGATGAATTAAGAGGCAAAATTATCCAACTTTGTGCCTACGCCAAATCTACTCCGTGATATGAGATTATCACAGATTCGGCTATTGTTTGGCACAAGGTGTTATTTTTTAAACATATTATATTAGATATTTTTTGTGTTAGTTGAATTTCAATTTATTTTTCAGAAATTATGGCAGCAAATAATTTCTCGCAGACAATGGAACGTTGTAAACAAAATTTGTTTCCTGAGAAGCCAGACATATCCCTATTCTCTAATATGTTGATAGTGTCTCTAGGCCGCTAGAAGTGAGGACCATCCATTGAAGAGTTAAATACTTGAATGTCCATCGCGTGTAATTGCCGCCAGTTTTTGAGCACTAAAAACAGAGCGTAGTCCATGTGCGCGCATTCATATCCCCACTTTGACATCTCCTTTCTATTCTCCACTTTTCGAGAATATAATCTCCCTAGTGAAGAAAATTCATGTACTCGAAAAATTTCCGGCAATTAATTCAAGCACGCGGTGGATTCGGTAAGAAAATTTCACACTGAGAAATGAAAATCACCCAACAATCCCTAAGAAATAACTATCGATGGTTTCACCTGAACTATTTATATACATTTATATACTACCACTGAAATATTGATATGTAAAATACTTAACAAAATTTTATGAAAGACTAATGCCTTTTTTATGAAAATTAATAATAGTTATCTAGTTTATAATCTTTCATAAAATTTTAATGATTTATACATTGTTATTCAAATCTTTAATAACTTATTTTATAATATATTTTATACTACTTTTTTTATGATAAATCACATATCAGTGCATGAAAGTTCGCTATTCGATTTTTGGACCGAAAACGAATATTACCAAGATTATCGTTAAAATTTTGAAATTCTCTTATTTTCCGTTTAATGTTGACGGCACCACAATTTTAAATTACTGTTCAATATGGTCAATATTATATTGTTAATGTCGTCTTGTAATTTTTGACCAAAGTTATGACAAAAGTGGTAGGTGAAATAAGCCAAAAGTAGCAAGAGATTTCGCGTCAAATGCATAAAATATAACAAGGGAAAATTGACGGCACCAACTTTTATATGTTTTTTAATGTTTAATGAAGTGCTATCCACAACAATATTTCAAAAATAAACTCTTATAAATGTGCAGGCAATTTTCAATTTTTAAAAATTTTTTTTGTTTTTATATTTATTCTGTATTTCAATTGGGTACCATGAATTATTGACGGCATAATTATAAAGCCATTATAAGTAGTTTCTGCTTTAAAAAAACCGTATGCCGTCCTGAAATAAATGACCTTATAAGAAAACATTGATTTTTTGCTCTAAAATTTTAGTAATTTTTTATTTATTTCTGCATGAACCATAATTTTTTAACGGCACCATGTTTAGAATACTCAATAAATGTTAACTCAAAGCTAGAAATCGGTGCCGTCAAATTCTAAATGACCACCCCCATAAGGGGTAAAAATCGGGTTTTGATTCGCGATTTCTGACCCCATGTACCACCCTTTTCTGACGGCATAGATGTATTATAGTTTTTTATGGAAAGGCAAAGTTAACTGAATCAACGCCGTCAAGTATTCGATTAACTGGGGAGGGGGGTAAAATTGCCGATTTCAAAAAAAAATCCGACTCCCTGTACCGCTATTTTTTGACGGCACTGGGTTTTAGAGCATTGTTTTTTCATTGCCTCTTTGACGAGAATAGTGCCGTCATGTATGAAGTAATCAAAAAGTACCCCCTTTTTTACGACATTTCAACTCCTGTACACTCACCTGTACCGCGGAAAGTTGACGGCATAGTGCCTAACGTTCGTTTCTCGACCAGTACTTCAACATTATATATGACCCGTGGTGTATAAATTCACCTCCTGAAATTGTGCCTGGGCTTGTGGTCTAAAATGTCAAATGGTTGATATATGATCCAAATGTTTCATTGACTGAAATGTTATCTCTGAAACTACAGTCACATGCGTTGTTGACTATCTCTTCCCTCTATTTCTCTTTTTTCTTCTCCTGCAAATTTTGCCCTTCCCTAACCAATACTATAGCTAACCCTGTGTTCCACGATTCGTGTTTTGATCATTGTACCTGTCTGACCAATGTGGAAGAAGTACCATAAGATTATTTATAGACTAATGATTTGTTCTATTTTCAAACTTTATATGATAATAATCTGTTTGTCGGGGCGTGGCGCAGTTGGTAGAGCGTCCTACTCTGAGTCAAAAGTCCGGAGTTCAAGCCCTAGTTGGGCTGGGATTTTTTAATTTAATTTAATCGATTGAATTATCAGAATCACGTCGCTCGACTGGGGTGAGTCCTGCACCATTCACTGTTGCGTTCCAATTAACAGTGCTGCTCCTAAGGTGGCGTATGGAGTTATTAACAAAGCCTACCCAGAACACATGGCCAATTACCATAGCAGTCGATGCCAGAACACAGAGAAAAAAAATCTGTATTCACTAAGAACGTGAGTGAATTTGCCTATCTCAAAACATTCAGAATGCGGTACGTTCCTGAAAAAATTAAATAATGTTTTAAACGCAACAACAAATTGATTAATTTGATGTTAAATTTTTGTTTAATAGTGATTGGTGTTCATAGATTCCTAAACCTCTTATATGACCATTGCAGAATTGATATTGTGATTTTCATAAAACAAAATTAAATCCTCATTTTCAAGATTAAATATCAAGAATAAAGTGTTATATTTCTAGTTATAAATATTGTCATCGAGCAATTTCGCAACGAATTCTTCTCGAGAACATAATAATAATAATAATAATAGATTTTATTGATAGGAATATCTATAACAGTTTAAATTACAATACAGAATAGAAATTACAAAATCCTATCAAATGGCAGGATTCAATGTATGACCATGTTATATAGAATACCATGATCAGACGTTGCTCTTCCATCCAACCATAATATTAACATGAATTTGATGACATTTCAAGTCCTTTTTGAGGGCGTCCAATGTTCCCAATGTGGCTGTTTATTGCCGGAATGTAAATGGTATTTATATGAACATTCACACGGATCTCTCACTCTAATGATGCTTATATAATAATAATAATTTCATTTATTGACCATTCCAACAAAAATACATACAAAAACAATACAGGGAAGGTCAAAAGGCACAAGATCAGTAAAATACTGGTCTTCCTCAAGTGCCTGTGGATCGATACAAAATTCAAATCTGTTTCTGAACATCAACAAAATACTGACAAATGACATATTCACATATGCTGAATATCGTAATGTTGCTATTGTGGTGGTACCAGTTTAGTGGAAGTGTAGTGCAGTAATCATTAACAAATTGATTCGATGGATTGGTACATGCACACAAAATGCACAAATACAATTTCATCTAGAACTAAGTTCTTTTTTATTATGTTCGCTAAGTTCCATAAGTATGACGCCTCATATGAATATATGCTTCAGCAACAAAGTTGACATTTCTTTTCAAAGAAACAAAGATACCTAATACGATTTAGAAAGCGCAGTAATTTATCGGGGTAGACATTTATTGACTCAAAAACTTCCACAAAGTGACTACGAATTGATGTTTCATTCATTAGTTTGAACAACACAATGATTTGAAAGGCGTACTTGATGTTGCAGATATTTCGCTGCAAATGTTTTTGGTACTTCGCATGATAAGTTTTAGTCGCAAAGTTACATCCATAGTAGGTACTTCCCAGTGTTTGCTGGGGAGTTGTACATAAGCATGGTGATAGGTTAATTAGGACCAATTGATGTCCAAGATGTTTCAAACTTGTGCGTGTTGTGAAAGTTTATATTACTCCTTTCTTCATCTCATACCTCTACCAAATCGAATAATGGCTTTTCAACTCAGTTGCACCACAGGTTCAAGATTCCTCTTTAATAGTCATAGAACATGCCCCACACCATTACATAACAAATACAAACGTCGTGGGCTGATAGCAATAGACTGGGCAGGTATAAAATAGACCCCTATGCCGCACGTCGAAAAAAAATCATAATTCTTCCAAATCACGATTATCCTCGAACAATTGAAAGCCCTGGGGTTCGTTCACAGGTACTTGAACGTTTCCCGGTCTAATGGGCTCTGCCGAAGAATAAGAAATGCATCCGAGGCCGTAGCTAAAATGTGACAGCAGAGAGTTTACTATAATTAATATATCTAGAAAATCAGGAGTAGCTACTGTGATTTTGCTGAGAGATATAATAATATGATCCGGAGCAAGGAGAGCGAGTGTGGCCGCAGCCGCCTAATGTCTTAATAACTTCATTTATAAATTCAAGGTCAACCTAATCTCTTCACGGACGATGCGATGCTCTTGGAGCGTCGTTTTATAAGCTGCTCGTTATTGTTGATAGCTTGGCCACAGCTTAATAATACTCGGTTGGAAAGAGTAACAATCGGTGTGACTGAGCATATTGTAGAATTCCACAAAGAACTGTTTTCAGGCCGGGTCAAAAATACAAAATTTGGAAAAAGCCTATGGAATACAACAATGTATAAAAAATTACACCACAAAACTGTCCCAAGGAAAAGGCGGAAATAGGTATATGCTTTTCTAGGTGTTTGAATTCAAGCAAAGGCTAAGTTGCCTACACGGAGAGAAATCTGGAGGACATATTTTATTGTACAGAAATTTTATCACGCTCTGAAATATATATCTCATTTACTAAGAAATTATCTATTTCTCGTAACTAGCTGTTTATATAAAATACGGCCTCTCTTACAAGAAGCATTTGTTACTCTTTACTGTAATTTCTCAAACTCAATAAATCATCTATTGCCAATTACCATATTATGTATTTTATAAAACGAGTATATGCATTTTCACTTCATAAACATCTACCTGTTCTTGGTTACTATCACTATTATTCTCAAAAATGCGCATGTATTAGAGATGGACAGTAACGTTTTTTTGAAGAAGATTTTGGTTGGGGTTTGCAAGTCCTGCTCTTCCAAATGCTCAGTTTTCTATTGTTTTTTGTTCACGTGAGATGATTTTTCCGGTATACAAAGCGTCCACTTTCAGTTTTCGTACACCCACATTCGAAATTTGAGAAAACTATGTTGTGAGTTATTGCGCTATCTGTTGACGACATGGAAAAGATCGAATTTATAAATATATGGGAATTCACATTTTTATATAATTGGAACGCTTGAAATATAGATATATTGTGTTTGATCGGAAAGCGAAATTAAGAATTTTGCTGCAACTAATAAATATATTGACAAAAAATATTACATATTTGCAAAAACGCTTTTTACCAAATGGCGCCTCATATGTTCAGACCGGTCGAATTATTTGAAAAATCTCTTGCATTCGTCGAATTTAGCACATTGTAATTCCCAAATAGTGTATTTTTGAGTATAGGTTTTCTCTCTCAAGTGACAGTAAAAAATTTCTGTTGGACATTAGTTGTCAAATTTTGAATCACCCAGTATATGTTTTCTCATTTGCTATATATTCTATTCTTTCACAACAAAATTGTATTTATTATGAGCAAAAAATATGTTGATGGTAAGTATTAATTTGTGTTAAATAAATATAACTTCATTTATATAATAAGAGTATTAATTTTCTCTTTTGGCAATTAAAGTATGCCATTGACAAACATACAGTATCTTCACGTTACGACAAAATATGACTATTGATGCAATAATCATATTGTAATTACGAATATATCACTTTATAATTATCAAGAGAACTTATTTATTTCATACTATCAGTATTTTAACTGTAGGAATGTATTTATAGTACCTTTGAATATAATATGTGGTGTACACTATATTGAACTATGTTCGGATTGAACAACAATTTGTGTTATCAATTAATATAAAATAAATTTATTCCTGCAATATATCTCTCACATAATTTTATCTTAAAGTTTACGTTAATTTCTCTCTGTCACGTACAGTACCAGACATTTTTGTAGTCGTTACTTTATTTCTGGTAATATCTATTATATATTTTTTTCCGTGTAAGTAAATATAAAATACTGGACAGTCTGTTAATAAGTTGATCTATGTGGTGTGTCCAGTCCAGAGAATCATCTAGAACAACCCCTAGTAATTTACAGTGGTTATCTGCCGTGACTTGGTAATTAGAGGAATTTACTAATTTTTGAGTTTTTCTTTTGTTCAGTTGGAGATTTTTTGCATAAAACCAAAATTCTGTTTCAGATATTGAGGTCTCTACATGTTCATGTAAAAGTGAAACTAATGAAGGACGTGTCATCTGCAAATAGTACAATTTAACATTTTGTCATCATATGAAAGCAGAGGTCATTCATACATATAATAAAAAGCAGTCGAAAGGTCCGGAATTCGAGCCCCAATTGCGGCTGGGATTTTTAAATTTAATTTGACCTATTCAATTATTAAAATCTCGTAGCTCGACTGAGGTGAGTCCTGCACGATTCACTGTTGGGTTCCAATTAACAGTGCTGCTCCTAAGGTGGCGCATGGAGTTAGTAACAAGGCCTATCCAGAACACATGGCTAATGACCATAGCAGTCGATGCCAAAACACCAAAGAAAAAAATAAATGAATAAAAAGCAGTGGCCCTAGAACAGATCCTTGGGGAACACCACGTTGAACGATTTCCAGTTCATATTCAGAATTGTTGAATAGGTGAAGACATTATTGCCACCCATCTAAATAAGGCGTGCCTCTTATGCCATAGAATTCAAGTTCTTCTAATAAGATTTTATGGGAAGCACAGTCGAAGGCCTTTGAGAAGTCGCACATGGTTAATGATGTATGTTAACGACCTTCCAAATTTTCGACTATGCTACCCAGGATCATAACTAGTGCTTTTATTGTAGACCTATTACTTCGAAATCCAAATTGGGAAGGGTGAAAAAGCTTAAAGCTCTCGAAATATTCCAATAGTCTCACAAAAATAACATGAATTGATTTTGGCTGATAGTTTTCAACCTCTTGCAAATTCAAAATTAATAAAGTTCAATAAACAGGAAACATTCCCAAATCTGCTCGTTTTTAAATGCGTGCATAGCGTCATTACTTATATTTGACGTTTAACTGTCACACAAATCTGAAAACACCGAACTTAACTGATTGACATGCCAATCAGAGTCAAGAGTCAAATTTGGTATTAATATCGATTGAGCAACCCATGACAATTTTACATTGAAAAGTTTCAAGTGTGTCATCTCATTTTTAGATGATGTTATGACGGGGGTCTGTAACGTGTTCTTGTGGAACACCCATTGCTACTTTTCTTCGTACGGGCAGTGTACGCCGCACTCAACCCAATCTCTTCATGGACGTCGCGATAGTCTTTTTTGTCTGACCGTCTACTTCATCCGATGTGTCTTTGTCAGTGCGCGGCCTATCAATTAGTATGAAGTCTGTGCTTTTCGATACCATATAATTTTGAAATGCGATATGTTTGAATTATATAACGTGTTCTCGTCAATTTGCATTCGAGATAAAAGCTGTTTTGTATGACGTGCAATTTATATTTTAATGTTTCATTTAGCGGAGAACGGTTCTTGATTATACACGTCGAGCGGCAGGATGGTTGAGTCGTATGTAAATTCGAAGTATTTTTGAAACTTTTATACGTTTCTAGGAAGTTAGATTAGAGATTATGTCATTAATCTTAAGAGTTAATTGTTGAATCAACGGTGGGGGCAGTCTGCTGTGAATATTTGCTGCAGGCACATTCAAGCTGTGCTTTTCCATTTTGCTCATTTCAATACTACCTTTCCCCCTCCCATTTCTGATGTAAGTTTGACATGACTGGACAAAAACACAGTGAACCACAAGACAATCGAGCTTAACTTTTCAGCACTACTGGAAAAATACGAAAGATACCACCACATTTACACCGATGCTTCTGAAACAGAAACAGGCGTTGCAGCAACGTACAGAACAGCTACTTACCAGAAGTCGTTCAGAATACCAACAATAAGCACCGTAAATACTGAGGATTTATTGGCGGGGCTAGCCAGTAGCTGAAATGCAGGTAGTTCTGTATAGAATCTTTCTGCAGGTCTATCTCGTGAGTAGGTACTTCGGATCTCTTAATGAACTCCTAGAGATTCTTCACAAGGTTTTCCTGCGGGATGATATCTTCTGCACAGCAGTGTCCGAAGATATCCATCCTCACGCGAGCCAGAGCATCGTATTCAAACATTATGTGGCAGGCTGTTTCGTCCTCCTCATCACAAAATCTGCATTGTGTGGACTCTTGATGTATCCCCAACAGTTGCAGGTGTTTTCTCAGGTGGCAGTGGCCTGTCATCAGTCCTACCACCTTCCTGAGAGAGTCTTGGCTTAGTTCAAGAAGGTGTCTTGATTGCCGGTCGGTTGGCCCTATCATTATCTATTTTCCTGAGGCACTCTCCCAGAGATATTGATGATGGTTTAAACCCATTTCTTTGTGTCCTGCTTGATATCCCCAAACGGGATTCCACAGGCTGGTTCTGGTCCAGTGAGAGTTGTTGCTGCCCCCGCTCTTGCTAGGGCATCTGCGCTCTCATTTCCCTGTATGCCCTTATGACCTGGTACCCAGACAAGTTTTACCCTGTTCTGTGCTCTCAAATCGTTAAGGTTTTGGTGTGCCTTCCAAACCAGTTTGGAAGTGAATCTGCATGAACGCAGGGCTTTAATCGCCTCCTGACTGTCGGAGAGAATCGCTAGAACCTCTCTCGTGCAGACGGAGATTGCCGTTACCTCGGCTTGGAATACAGAGGCTTGAGTACCGAGGCTTAGACTCATGTCTTGGCTCGGTCTCTCCCCGTATATTCCAGCCCCTACTCATTTGCTAGTCTTTGAGCCATCCGTGTACCAGATTTGCTCTCTTGACAGCATTGGTATGGCCCTTGATGTAACTTCCACATCTTCTATGATGGTGGTGTATTTTCCATCAAAGGAGTATGTTGGAGTCATTTTCTGAGTCATATACTGAGGAACTCTTCGCTATCCTGAAGGCACTGGAGTACGTAAATGAAATGAACATAGATAGAGGTCTGATTATCACAGACTCCCTAAGCGCTATATCAGGAATGAATCAACAATATCCCAAACATCCAATACTACAGCTGATAAAGAGGGAACTCTACATTCTCAAAATGGAAAAAGCAACACTGGAGGTAATATGGGTACCCTCACATGGAGGAATAGCTGGAAATGAGGCAGCAGACAAACAAGCACTGAAAACCGCTTCCAACCAATTCTTTCCACCAACAGATCTGGCAGTACCCAGCGACGTAAGAACACACACCCAACAGAAAGTGACAACACCAACACTAAATTAAAAGCAATCAAATGTCAAAAAGTGTTACCGCGTAAAAACAAGTTTAAAAATCGTAGAGAAGAGGTTACTATCACACCTACGGTTAGGCTATACCCGAATAACTCGTGAATACCACATTAAAAATAGCGAAAATCCGTTATGTGATACTTGCGCCACTAGACTAACTGTTAAACACATATTAACCGAGTGCACAAACTTCACAAACCAAAGACAAAAATACTCAATCCAGGAAATACTAAAGCAGAAATCTTTAAAGACAATAACGATCAGTTATACTAATTTTTAATGGATATCAATATTATACCTAAATTGTAAACTGTACTTAGTCGATTTAGTGTGACTCTAAACTTGAATTTAAAAAAAACTACCTTTATGGCCCTGACGATATACCTACTGTATTCTTGATACACACCTCCAAACAAGCAGATTTTCAATATAATCCAGAGAAAATTTCCGGATATCATCACCTCTTTCATCAAACAAAACTGAAGCAAACTACGTTGACATAAATAAGGCTTTCGATACAGCTTGGAAATACAGAATCTTAGAACAGGGATACCACGAATGTCATTTTATATTCATGTAAAATTTTCTGTTCAATCCAAGTTTTCAAATGGATTATTTTCCGATCACAAAACGCAAGAAAACGGCACTCCTCAAGGCTCAGTTATCACCCCTACATTATTCAATGTATGATTCGTATGTATTTCCTGAGTCCAAAAATCTGAAAAAAAATATCTGGACGGAAAAAACTACTTTCAATTCGATTTGAACTTTTCAATTCGAGAACGGTTAGAGATAGAGCAATTCTGCAAACGCCAATCGATTCAGAATGGTCCAATTAGCATATTCAGGAAATTTCAATTTGATCTAAGAAAAAAGAAATTACTCGAAAAAAGTTGGAAGAGGTAGGCCCCTAAAAAGCAGTAAAAATACCAAATCAGCAGATTTACCTGAAATTTGTAATATATACGTGAAATTTCACACTGATTCCGAAAATATATGATATGTATGTATATCCTGAGTCCAAAGGTCTGAAAAAATAGATTTGGATGGAAAAAACTACTTTCAATTCGATTTGAACTTTTCAATTCGAGAACGGTTTGAGATAGAGCAATTCTGCGAACGCCAATCGATTCAGAGTGGTCCAATCATTACATTCAAGAAATTTCAAATTGATCTAAGAAAAAAAAATAACTCGAAAAAAGTTGGAAAGCGAGGGCCAAAACGCAGTAACTCGTATGTAACAATAATGTCGAAAATGAGATAAACAATACCATTGAATTTGAAATTGCTGGATCTATCTGTCGCCCAAGAGATGATTCTTGATAGTCTGAACAGAAATCTGTAATTTCGAATAAATAGTTCCTTTTAACTGAAATTACAAAATTTTAAACGCAGCAGCTCGTATTTGTGTCTCCTGCAAAATTACGTCTTTGTCCCATACGAGGAACAGCATTTTGGCCCTCGAAAGGGTAGGCCCCCAAAAGGCACTAAAAATATCAAATCAGCAGATTTATCTGAAATTTGTAATATATACGTGAAATTTCAAGCTGATTTCGAAAATATATGATTTGAATGTATATCCTGAGTCCAAAAGTTTGAAAAAATATATTGGGAAGGAAAAAACTATTTTCAATTCGATTTGAAAATTTCAATTCGAGAACGGTTTGAGATAGAGCAATTCTGCGAACGCCAAGCCATTCAGAGTGGTCCAATTAGTAAACTCAGGAAATTTCAAATTGATCTAAGAAAAAAGGAATTACTCGAAAATAGTTGGAAGGGGAAGACCCCTAAAAATCACTAAAAATACCAAATCAGCAGATTTATCTAAAATTTATAGTATATACGTGAAATTTCACGCTGATTCCGAAAATATATGATTTGAATGTATATCCTGAGTCCAAAAGTCTGAAAAATTATATTTGGAAGGAAAAAACTATTTTCAATTCGATTTGAAAATTTCAATTCGAGAACGGTTTGAGATAGAGCAATTCTGCGGACGCCAATCGACTCAGAGTGGTCCAATTAGTATATTCAGGAAATTTCAAATCGATCTAAGAAAAAAGAAATTACTCGAAAAAAGTTGGAAGGGGTAGACCCCTTAAAAGCACTAAAAATACCAAATCAGCAGATTTATCTGAAATTTGTAATATATACGTGAAATTTCACGCTGATTCCGAAAATATATGATTTGAATGTATATCCTGAGTCCAAAAGTCTGAAAAAATATATTTGGATGGAAAAAACTACTTTCAATTCGATTTGAACTTTTCAATTCGAGAATGGTTTGAGATAGAACAATTCTGCGAAAGCCAATCGATTCAGAGTGGTCCAATTAGTATATTCAGGGAATTTCAAATTGATCTAAGAAAAAGAAATTACTCGAAAAAAGTTGGAATGGGTAGACTCTTAAAAATCACTAAAAATACCAAATCAGAAGATTTATCTGGAAATTTGTAATATATACGTGAAATTTCACGCTGATTCCGAAAATATATGATTTGTATGTATATCCCGAGTCCAAAAGTCTGAAAAAATATATTTTCTCAAATTCATTCGAGGTGAATCAGGATTTCATTGAACTCCCGGCCTGTTCTGCTTACATTATTGTTACAATGACCGTAAAAAATTAGGAATAAATCCATCAAAACTACATTCGAGTAATAATTTTTGCCATTGTACTTTCACACCTATGCAATTTGAATTCAGGATGACAATGAAGCAATAACATGTCAGTTCTGTGTCAGAATGGAGTTCATACATAAACTACTATCTAAATCACCATCCAATATTTATTTTATTAAAGACGATTTCATAACATAAATGATCACAACTAGTAACAAACTGTACGAAATACGAATAGGGAAATTATACACAATCAAATTAGAAAATGTTACAGTATTCCAAAGAAGTAATAATATACATATATAATAGGTATATAAGTATCTGATGAGATTCAGTCATTTTCATTAGACACGGGAAAGAACTTACTTCTGAGCCTCCCTGTATGCTGAAGCTGAGATTCAGTTCATCGACAGAATACTTAATGGTCTTATGCAGCCATTATCCAAATTTCAATATTTTGTTTTGCAGTGGGAAATTATTTTTTTCTACAAACGTCAAAAAATGACAAGGTTCGCGTATTGACAACAGTATGCGAAGTGGCACTTTTTTTCATTTTCATTCGTTACCATGACACCGTGCGCGAAGTAATGTGCGAAATATATTTCGCACACTGCATGTAAACTATATGGGATTTTCATATTCTAACCTATATGGTCCTCAACTCCTCAATCAAGCAAAAAACAAGAAATCGTTTATTTATTAAAGTAGAACAATAATTAAGGCTTTCAAATTGTGAGAGATATTTTTCTGGCTTTATTTGCTACACACCACTCTTTAAATTGCTGATATGCATTTTTATACTGCCGCCTCGATTTCTTCGGTAAAAGGTTGGAAATTACGGAATTGGCCGCATCTATCAAGTTAGGTGGGGTACTGCTTAGTTCATCGTCGCTCGAAATTTCCATTCTTTTACAATAATAAATATCACGCACGAAATTGACGCGAATAAAAAGTCACTCCAAAATAATTATCAAGAACTGTCACTTTGAAATAATTGTCAACAAATGCCATTTTATTTCCATAGTTACAGTAATTACTTGATTTGGAAAAATTATTTAAGCCAGTTCAATACTATTTTTCATAGTTATTACTTACTTTAGAACAATATGTTTGAAGTTTGTAGAAAAAAATTTGTTTGCATCTCATGCGCGAAATACTTTGGTAATCTCGACTATTTTTTTTAACTCGGCTGCGCCTCGTTAAAAAAATCAGTTCTCGATCACCAAAGTAGCATTTCGCGCAAGAGATACAAAAATAACTATTATTTTTCAATGTTCAGGAATTGCATAAAAATTGGACAAAGTTTTATTTCGAAAAAAAATATTTGAGACGGAAAAAACATGTTTGATTTACTACGACCAAAATTTTTTGAAATGATCTGACGCTCTGTTCTCCAGATACTTCTAATGTTCCATCCACTGTGAAACATCCGGTATTTAAATTGAATGTCCAATAAATGCGGTAGAGAGAGAACATCATAATTTATCAACAACAACAAATATGAAAGATCTCTTGCGATGTTCGCTGATTTATCTGTTTTATTCTGACATAGAATTACTAAATAAATTGTAAATACTCAAACATTACTTCACTACTACAAACGCTAATAACCCTTTGCGGTTGATGCGATATATTTGACTAAAAAAAAATACAACCTCCATCACCATTCAACTCAATAACTCAAAATAAAACCCATGAGGTACAATGACATATTGAAAAATTCTAAGCCTATTATAGAACCAAACAAAATTTCAATGTCAAAATATGTTATTACTAAACATATTCTCCTCTTAATTGGATACATTTATTACAGCAAACCTGCAACGTCTCTAGACTTTTCAAAAAAAAAAGTTTCTTCTTGCTTTGCAAACCAGACCTCCACAGCTTTTATTACCTCCTCGCTGGAAGAAAATTTACGAACTTTTAAACTTTTTTTCAGTTGAGGAAAGAGATGATAGTCGGACGGAGACAAATCTGGTGGATAAGGGGGGTGTTCTAGTAATTCAAACCCTAAATCACGAATATTTGGCGTGGCAACATGAGATTTGTGTGCAGGGGCGTTGTCCTGCAAAAACAAAACACCTTTGGATAGCTTTCCGCGTCTTTTCTCTTTAATTTTTTCCCGTAGAGTGGTCAGTAATGTCGAATAGTAATCTCCAGTTGTTGTTCTACCCTTATCCAAAAAATCAATCATGATTACTCCATGGCAATCCCAAAAAACTGAAGCAAGAACTTTTCCAGCAGATTTTTGGACACGAAACTTCTTAGGTCTTGGAGAACCGGAGTGTCGCCATTCCATCGATTGTTGCTTTGTTTCTGGATCGTAGAAATATAAAAATTCGGTTTAAGAAGTCATCGTTTTCAAATCGAGCACAGATCGAACGCGATGCTACTACCCTTGCACGCTTTTGGTCAACATTCATACATTTGGGGATCCATTTTGCAGCAATTTTTCTCGTGTCCAAATTGACGTGAACTATATGACGAACGCGTTCGTATGAAATATTCAGTGCTTCAGATATCCGTTTTAGCCCAATTCGACGGTCTGTTAAAATCATGTCATGAACTGCATCGATATTTTCGGGGACTGACACAGAAACTGGCCTTCCCGATCGCTCATCATCTTCAATGGAAAATTTTCCTCTTTTGAAGCTTGCAGTCCAATTTATCACGGTCGCATACGAAGAACATTGATCACCAATGGTATTAAGCATATCTTCGTAAATCTGCTTACCTCTGAACCCTTTTAAATACAGGTACTTGATGATGGCTCGATACTCCAATTTTTCGATTTTCACAATTTCTGAGGACATATTTTTTCTTTTAATTTATTGCTTAACTCTGGTTTACTTTTTTGACGTCAAACTTTACACTGGCACTTCTAATGAGTTATTGTTCGTTGCTATGGTAACGCAATATTTTGTTTATGCAGGGAACTGGTCTAGGCTAACTAGATATCAATACATCCTCGTATATCCCTTTTTTTCCTCAACCAGATCATCCACTTTTGTATGACCCTCACCTCTCAACAACAAATTGAGTCATTATTTTATTAAAATAATAATAAGTTGGTTACAATGTTATCGGTATAGTTTGCATTTAAAACGCCATGTAATACCTCTGGAAACACTCTAATTACCTTTCATTACTGGAATTATTATAATAATTGTCTATAAAATTCTTCGACAAGTGCGTAAAAGATCACCTCATTGGCATATATTAGTTTTATAGGCCTTTGTTCTTTGAACATATCAGGCTCATTTGAATAATTCGAAGCATATTTCGTATTTCGGTGGATAGGATGTAATAATAAAATATGCAAAGTTGTATCACTTCCGTTTAGAATGGTCGTGCTGGTATTTTTCTCTTTCTTATACGGAACCCAGGAGGTTTCTAGAATATTATCATGTACTGGCTCGTTGAAACTTTTAGCCGTGTATACGTTTGGAGCATGAAAACGTGTGGGTATGATTCTCCCAGATTTTAAATTCATCGTTCTTGGATAGGACCAATGGTATTCAGGGCGTTTCACGAAAAGAGTGTATTAAACAAGAAGATTGGAAAACAACTATTAAATTCAAATTTATACTCCATGCCAGTTGTATTACTTTGTGACAGATCGACAAGCGTAAGGATGCCTCTGAGATGCGCAAACGATAGAAAGCGTGAGTAGATGTGCGACAAAGATCGACTACTGTTTAATAAGGCAGAGCGATTGAGCTCCTGCCCCACTCCAGGGTTTTGTCTACTATGCAGCCAATTCTCGGAGGCATCCTTACACTTGTCGATCAGTAGTTAGTTTGGTGATTCCCTTACAGGACAAGAAAATGTCGTTCTACAGAGATTGGCAAGGGTCTATAATTTTTGAGATTAAAAAAATTTAGAGCAGGATAACACCCATTGAAGAAGTAAGAAAATATAACAAAAATGAAAGGAAAAATAATTTACGGGCGATTTGAGGTCGGTGAGATTTTATGGTGGATTTATACAGCAGTCATAAGTCATAAGTTTTAAGTCATAAGGAAGAATATTCATCAGTGATTGGTTGGAAAAACGGACCAACCAATCATTGACGAATATTCTTCCTTATCACTTAAAACTTATGACTTATGACTGCTGCATAAATCCACCATTAAGGGTGGAAAATGGTTTATCCGAATTTCCGGCAAAACTACGAGTCCTATCGGAAAAAGTTATGGGGCAAAGTTGTAGGTAATGAAAAGATTCACAACTGTTCCATCTGCACTTTTTTCACATAATCTCAAAATTTATGCGAAAAATCCAAGAAAAAAACTTTTGGTTTTTTATTTTTATCTCCCACAAAAAAAAAACATTTCTTCGCGAAATTTGGTGAAAACTTACTTTTCCATGCCCCAAACACACTTTAATTTTTCGGATTCAAAATAGATAGATAGATAGATTTTTATTTAGCCAAAATACACATATCACAGTTTGGCTACGTCTTGAAAATACTTAGTACTACATACACAACATTACAATACACATTTAAAATACACAATGAGTTAAAAAATAGAAATTATTACGGTACTGACAACCTATATTTGCTACTACCTATTATATTATATAAATTCACGTGACTGTCAGGGAATCTTCCTCATATTCCTCAATACTGTAGTAGCATTTCTCAAGTAGATATGACTTCAACACTTTTTTAATAATATTGTATTGGTTTATACTTTTCATTTTTTTGGGTAGTCTGTTGTAAAGACTTCCCATATTTATTGTATCCCCTTATTTTGATTTAAAAGCACTCTAATTTTCAATAGAAAATTCTCACGTGAAAATATCTGCTTTTTGAAAAAAATCGGTCTGCTTTTTACTCGTTGAAATATCAAATTTACTCAGAAAATGCAAAAAACATAATTTCGACAATCATTATGTAAGATTTTGAGCTACTTATTAAAATTTACACTTCAATTACTCAAAATATATAAGTTTCTATCTCCCTATCATCCCTTGTGAATGCGGTGAAGCTTATCTTGGAGAAACTAAGCGACCACTTAGCGTTAGACTCACACAAGAGAAACACTCAATGAGGAGAAACTTCAAAGTCAGGGATAGCGGATCATATCTGGACGACCCAACACAACATAAAATGGACTGAAGCCGAAGTCATCCACAAAGAAGAGGGCTGGTATAGAAGGAAGTTTAAAGAGAGTGCATATATTATGAACAACAAAGTCTTCAGTCAAGCTAGCATAGAAATCCGGAATGTGTGGAAACCCTTAATTAGTGGCATGGATCAATTGAAATTGCGATAAGAATTGACAATGCTGTACCGGACGGGCCTGGCACTGTAATTAATAAGCTTACCTGAATACCGCCAAATTACCCCTAGGCTAATGACACATAATTATCCATAGCTTATATAAGAAGTATCCTTGAGATTGTCGCATTATACACTTGATAACGACTGTAGATTTTAACAGTTGAAACGTCGTGATTAAAAATTGCAGAGAATTGAATTTTTTTTGTTCTTTTTTAGACAATGAAAGTTCAGAATAACCTTACTCATAAGTTTATATGTTACATTGATAAACTTAAAAATTGCAAATCCATCAAACAGAGATTCCAAAAAACATGAGAAAATAGGTAATTTTCTAAGTACTTATTAAAGATAGGATTTGAAGGGGATTTTATATTTATAAATAATTTATCTTGAATTCTAAACATTTATCCATTAGTTTTTGCTGTTTTTGCTTCTTTAAACAAATGTTCCCGATTCTAGTAAATCTTCGTAATCTTCAAGATCATCATCGTCTCCAATATTTTTTCCAGTCTACAATGGTTCTTCAGACACAATTTAATCTGAATCAACAACTTCCTCGTAGCTTTTTTCTTCAACATTGGCACATTTTTCAGTACCATGACAATTTGAACTTCGGCAGCCACATTTCACATTTTAGACTGTTACATCCAGTTTCACAGCAGTATTCTTATAAAGTTGTTCACTGCTCTGTGTCTCGAATACTGGCTAATGGTTTTTGTAGCTGATCCTACATAATCAACATATTAGGCCCAGAGCCTCCTAGCCCCTTCCTTACAGGTGTACAAGTTTTCTTAAAATAGCTATAACTAGGCACCTACGCATATAATTTAAAGATTATTTTACAACTTTCTCAAAATATTGTAGATGTCTTATAAAGTATTAAGTTTATTAACTTATTTGGTTGTTAATTATAGTAGTATCTTTTGATTTGCAATTTTTTAATTCATCACTGTAATATGGAAAGTTACATTCTTCGAGTAATTCAAGTGTAAGTTTTTATAAATGGCTCAAAATTTTAAACATATTTAACAAAAAAAATGTCAAATTCGTGTTTTGTTGTTTTTCCATTTTCTGAGAAAATTTGCCATAGTAATATATATTTTTTCTACTACCTCACTAGAAAACTTTATTTTCGACTCCTAAAGAAGGGAGGAAAATGGTACTTTTCCTCCCGCCGGGAGGAAAATAGTACTTTTCCTCTCGATTTATCAGGAAGAAGATGCATTGAAATCAATTTTGCCTCTTCAGCGAGATCTTTTGGCAGGTCGTCTTCGCTAGAACTCGTTTTCAAAACTTAGAAGCAACTTGAAAGGGTAACAGCTTATGACAACTACTGTTATGTTTGTATTACCAAACAACGCCATAGCAACAAATCGTTGTCAACACGATGACGACGACGCAACGCTTACTTAATATGTTGTCATATAGCCGCATTATATAGTTCCATAACTTTCTTCAGTTGTTCTTTATAATTTTTAGGACGTTATAAAAATGACGACCTTAAAGGTAGTAGAAAAAACTATATACATACCTCAGGAGAAAAATGCTTTTTCCTCCTACCCCTATAGGAAGTAAACACTTTCCTCCCTCACACCAGGGAGGAAACTCATACTTTTCCTCCCTAGGGAGGAAAATACTTTTCCTCCCCCTCATTTCAAGTAAGTTGTAAACGATGAAACTTGTGAATCTATTATAATCAAATTGTTTCCGTAATTTCTAGAACATCTTATATATCCGGTATTCTGGTAAAAATCAAATATGAATGTTACTTCTACTCTAGTTCTTTAATAACTATTTGTGTATTTAGAGCGCAAAGTGATTGATTGTTGCTCGACAAAGAGATTAATCTTTGGAGAACAACAATGACACTTTGTGCTCGAAATACACACATTATTTTTTCTACAAGCACAGCTCTTAGAAAAAAAAAATGATCGACACTTCATTCAAATAGGGACATAACATTACTTCACTCAATAGCAATCCGAAATGTAAAAGCTATCTAAATGTCCAATAATTCAAATCACTAACAAGAAAAAAGTAAAATAACGTTCTTGAAAAAAAAAAAAGTTGTAATTGCCAGGAGATGAACACGGGACCTTCGGATTACAAGCCCAAGACGCTAGTCATTGCACCACCGCAGATTCTCAGATACACATGACTGTATTGTCTATACTTTCCATCAAGTAAGAATAGGTCTATTTGCAAACTTGGATGTTTACTACATCCTGCGGGAGAGGAAAAGTGGCACTTTTCTCCCTAGTAATACAAATAGCTATTCCTCCCGCGGATATTAATGCCCACCGCTTCGCGTCGGGCATCAAACTATCCGCGGGAGGAAAAGTATGATTTTCTCCCTTGGTTGTAGATAGCTATTTCTTATACCTACCATCAGAAGGTAGAGCAACGAACAAAGAGCACACCGATTTTTTTTGAAAAGCAGATATTTTGACGTGAGAATTTTTGATCGAAAATTAGGATGCTTTTTCGATGTTAAATTAAATTAAGGGGAAACAATAAATATTTTCCATCCAAAAAATTACGTGTGTTTGAGTCATATAAAGGGTAAGTTTTCACAAAGTTTCGTAAATTTTTTTGTTGGAGATAAAATCAAAAACACTTAAAAATCAGTTTTTTGGATTTTTCGCATAAATTTTGAGGATATGTGGAAAAGTCTGGATACAACAGTTGTGAATCTTTTCATTACCTACAATTTTGCCATTAATTTCTTTTGAATGCACGATATTTGTTTGGCTCACATTCAGGAGATTTAGTGTTGTCAACTGGACTAAGACGACAATCGGCGGAAATCGTTCCATCTTTGTTTACTACTTGAACCCAATAAAAAGTAATGTATTCGGAAGTGACGTAACATTTTGGGTTCAAAAGAGCATTTTCCATAATCAGTATTTTTGAAGTACAAAGGACAAAATAACGATTGGAAAATTAGGCTGGTTTACAAAATAACCGAGAGGAAATGTTGCGGTTCTGTGTTCTAACCACAAGAGTTGTAACCAAAAGTATGCTTATCAAATAACGCTGTCATACCGCAAAATAGTTCTACTGATAACTGTCATCCGCAAAATACGGGTTGCCTAAATTACTGGAACTTGAACATTGAATGTTATTATTTACTTTTAGCTCAAGGTTAGTTCATGTCTGCTCGAATTAGTAGGGCAAAGGTAAGTACTAAAATTTGAAAAACGCTGTACATGACAATGATCATGTTATCATTTTGAAACAGTGGCATACAGAATGGAGAGTTTATCTCAATGATACAGAATTTCTGACGTTATTGTAATAAAACAAAAAGGGTTGCAGAATAAACCCGTAACATAATATTTCTGAGGGCATATTGTTTTGTATTTGGATTGCAGTATTTCTATACTCTGTTTATCTAATTTTTATCACTATTTATTTACTTGTAATTTACATGCTGTTATTTATACTGATTTGAAAATGAAATTATAAGTCATTAGGTATTTTACTGATATGTTGACCTGATGACTACACGTCTTGTATTTTTCCGATTCACAAGAATTTTCACACCGTTTCAGTTAAACCGTCATCAGACAAAAACTGACGAATTTTGACATCCTATTCATTCAGTGTTCCTCACGGGCTTCAAGACAATAGAAAGGACTCCTAAAGCGATTTGAAATATTCTTCGCCCGATCTTCACACAGCGGTCCACGACCAAAAACAACACGGCAGGGCAGACGCGAGAAAGCGAAGGACTCACCACGGATGACCTTTTACGCCGTGAGTCAGACAAAGATGTGAGAAAACCTGCATCCAAATTCCTAAGGACCTACTTCGTTCCACGTCGCTTGCGGTGCCGTCGAGGCAGGTACCATAGTGGTACTCGAAGTGATCGTTGTGGTGAAGAATCCGAAACCTGTTTAGTTTGCTGGAAAATGACTTCATTAACACTGCGGAGATCATGAGAATTATCATTTTATTCGTTATTTTTTCGGTGCGTGGGTATCCGAATGTGGAGATTCGTTGAGAGGACTGATAACGAAACGAGAGTTTTTTGGGTTCTTTGTAGATTGTTTTTTGTTTCGATCGAATTCTTTGAAATAAGAAATGTTCTATAATTTATTTTGATCGAGAAACAAACCAAGCTGCATTTCTGCGACTACCGACTGAATTTGTACCAAATCTGTCGTCATTGGTCATTTTTTGACGTTCGACAAAAGACGTCTCAATGTCGTCGTATGGTTTACAAAAATGTTGAAGTTGTGTATCCATATATAAATTTAAACCTACTCCGAAATCAGTTGGCATGTTTTGATATAAAATTTTCTATTTTTGTTAAAAACTCGCTATTGCTTGGTGTAATATAACAATTGCTACATCGTCGATGCATTTTTAAGATCATTTTAAATATTTGATTTTATCTTGTTCGTGTGTTATTTTTATTTATTTACTTTTTTCGTTTCCTACATTCTTGTATGTATGTTGGTACTAATAATATATTTTTACATTTTTTGTATTAAACACTTTCTATGACTTTTTCCTAGTCATCGACAGTATTGAAAGCTTTTGTTAAATCCAGGAAAATTGTTATAGCCGGTTTTTTATTATCTACTACTATATATATTTATTTTCTAGAGTGTTCAAAGAGGTACATTTGAAAATCTTCTATTTTTCCAATCAAATCTATATTGACGTCACTAATAAAGATACTGTACGTGAAGTTTTTGGTTTGGTTTTTCATTATATTGCCTAGTTATATTCGTTCAACTATACCTTTTCCAGTTGCATTTCAGAAAGTGTCAATTAAATTTCAGAATAGTTACTTATATTTCGGAAAGTTTCAATTGAATTTCAGATAGTGAGTTGATTTTCAGAATGCGTCAAGTGATTTTCAGGATAGTGAGTTGAATTTCAGAAAGTGTAAGATGAATTTTAGAAAAGTCAATTCGATTTCAGAAAGTTTCAATTGTATTTCGGAATAATCAACTTGATCTCAGAGGCCATTTGAATTTCAGAATAGTCAACTGTATTTCAGAAAATGTCAGATATATTTCGGTAAAAAAATCACTATTTACAGAATTCAAATAATTTTTTCTGAAATTTTTCTTACTTTTTCTAAAGTTCAAAATCTGTTTTGCAGTTTTATTAGTTATTACATAGTCAAAAACAATAAAATACTATATTAATTAGAAATGCATAGTAGGATATCATCTGCTAGTATGGTTTTTCTGTAACGGTGATTCTGTGTCCTAACGATTTGTGACACATTCAATGTTGCTACTAATTGTACCCAGTCCTTTCCTTTGTTGCCATAAGCTACAATCCTTTCTATATCTCGAGCTGTGTTTCTGTTGTAGGTTTTTCTTAAAATTATTTCATGCCCAATCAGTGAAGTTCTGCATATAGGACAGAGTGCATTTACCAGTGGCGGCGATAAGGATTCGGAGCCCCCCCCTCCACCGCCAAATTTTGTTAGGATATTCAATTATTCATACAAGTGACAATAAAATCTGGAAATAGCAAAGAGCTGGGGCTCCCCCGCACGGTGGGCTCTGCGAGCCCCTTTTCGCCGCCACTGGCATTTACTATTTCTTCAGAACAACTGAAATGTAAAATATGGTTACAAGGATATACTCTTGAGGTTGGACGTCTCAACATGTACACCCGACAAATAGCACAATTGTCTGATATATTGATGTTAACAAAATTAAAACAAATATTGAAAAGAAATCAATTTATTTTGATGGTGTGAAATTTTACAATGAACTCTCAAATTGTTTAAAAACATATGGTAAATTGCGATTAAAAAATAATCTAAAGAAGTACCTACTTACTCCATTGAATCCGTTCTAATTTCATGATTTTATGTATTCATTAATTCTTAATTAAAATAAATTGAATTGAATTGTATTCATGAAAAAGTTTTTTTTCAGCAAAATTCGAAAATAAATATAGAGCTTTATTTCTCGAACATTTTGTGTATTTATTGTGTTGTCATAGAAACGACAATGTAGTACCAGCGTAATCCTCCAATATTCACCAAATCGCGAGCCATACACCTTGAAATTTGTGATTTTTGCAATATAAATCTTGCTTTCTGAAATTCTTTTTATGTTATCTGAAATACATTTGAGTACTTTCTGAAATACAATTGACTATTCTGAAATTCAAATGATGGTTTCGGAAATCAAACTGATTATTCTGAAATACAATTGAGGCTTTCTGAAACCTAATTGACTTCTCTGAAATTCAAATAATGCTATCTGAAATCCAACTTACTATCCTGAAATACAATTGACGATATCCGAAAATCAATTCATTAAACTGAAATACAATTGATCTTTTCCGAAATATAGATGACTATTCTGAAATTCAAATGAGGCTTTCTGAAATACTACTGGAAAAGTTGTAGTCTAAATAACCATTAGAAAAGCATAAAAATGAACCGATGCCTTTCAATCGAGCAAACGTCCACCCATTCCGGTCATCCGCGGACTTTTTATAGCCTCTCCGGGACCGCAAACGCGAAGACGGCTTCATTCCGATCCACAAAGAAATCGCAGAGTACAGATTGTCTGTCGGCGTCCTTCAGAGTTGCGAATCGGGCCCAGATTGACGTCGAGATACATTTTAAATGTGACAGGCGGCATGGAAGATTCGTCAAAACGCGCTCTTACCTCTTTCAGATATGCGTAATCGACAACATACCGAAAAGCGAGTCAAGCAGTCCGTGGTGTTGGGATTCAGTCAATCCAGTGGCTTGGTTGAAAGCTTTTGGTTGTGACGTCTATGGAACAATTTGCTACATTCAGAAAATGAATAAAATTAACTCATTTACAGGGTTACAAGTTTTTTTTTCTCATCGGTTCGAGGTTCATATCGAAATTTAGAGATAATAAAAACATATAAAAAAGTAAACACGCTTGTATCACGCATTGAAAATTATAAAATAATTAAATTGACTTGTATTAATGAATGTGGGAAGCTGAATACACTTCTTTGATAAATGAAGCGAAGATTTTTGTTGATATAAGTGTATAAATTTATATTTATTGCAAAGCGCTTTCAACTTGCGTCACGCTCAGTGCTTACCTAAAAGTAAAATTAAATTTAAAGAGAAAAGTTTGAGGTTATGAAATTTAGAAAATTGATAATGAGTACTGACTAGTCAGGCAACATTGTACGTTTAAATATATAAGACTAATTTAGCCTAAGAACTAACGAAAAGGCATGTTAGAGCTTGAGGCCATGTGTGTATGTCATGCATAGCTACTTATATCGTAACTAATAAGTCAATTTGAATATTTTATAATTTTTATTGCGTGATTAAAACGTGCTTTTTTAGTTTTTTGTAGTATATATGTTTATTTTCTACTTTTCAGTCTTATAATCACTTAAACAAATATAGTAATGGTACGGAATGAATTCAAAATTGGATTAGTAGCATTTGTTTTAAAGTAAAATATTAATTCTTCGTTACCAAGCCCAATGTATTGGACTTGTCTCATTTCCATTTCATTATTATTATATATTATAGCATTATTATTTTGCTATGACATTGTCTTGTTATCTAATTCTGAGCTGTGTTTAAAAAATCGAATGCAAGATTTTTACCGAACAGTCGAACAGAAAAATATCACTATTATTATCATATTATTATTAACATTTTATCCAATAATATTGCGCGGGGTGCTGTCCACTTCATTTTCATTATCACAGCAGTTACTAGTAGCTATAACATAATCATCATTAAAATTCTCATCATTATTATTATTACATTAGTATTATAAAATTCTTAAACTGTCGTCGGTCCCTGATGTGTGCCATATTTCAGTTGTTTCGGACAATTCGAAGTTGGTGTAAATTTAATTCACATTATTATTATTATTACATTCTCATTATGAAATTCTTGTATTGTAATGGGTCCTTGATATTTTTGCCAAATTTCAGAATTTTCGGACGATTGGAATTCTCATTTTTATTATTATTATTATGTAAGTTTTATGACCTTTGAACTGATGACAGATTTTTTTTGGGGAGATTCTTAAATTGAAGAAAACTCTATTTCTTTAAAGCCAACGTTTTGTCAATTTATTATGACATCTTCAGGGCACTGTAAGATACAAAAAGGGATGTTTTTTCATAAAATTAATAGAACAGTAGAAAAAACAAATAATAATGAACTCATCAAACCCCGTTTTGTTATCTTACAGAGCCCTGAAGATTTCAAAATAAATTGACGAAACGTTGGCTTTAAAGAAATAGAATTTTCTTTATCTCAAATCCCCAAAGAAAGAAAAAGAAATCTGTCATTATTATCATTATTATTATTATTACATTCTCATTATAAAATTCTTGTATTGTCTTGATATGTGTGCCAAATTTCAGATTTTTCAGACGATTGGAAGTGGGTGAAAATTTACTTCCAAGATTTTATTACCTTGTTTGTTATTTAGCTTGTTAGTTACGAACTTTCAAACATTCCCAACTTTCCAGCTTAAAACTTGGTGAACGAATAAATCCCCCGAATGGTACATGTACAGGTTCTCACTGAAGAATGCATCTCTATATTGTATTTTCTTTCCAAGCATTATCTTCGGGATTAAGTAATAAATCAAACACGCATAGATATTTTAATTGATATTTCTGTGCTTGTGACTCACTCTTTCGACTAAAATATTATTTCATACTTTGAGTCTCTCGTGGCTTAATCCGGAAAGCTAAATGAATTATTACCGAAGCTGTGTACGTACGAAATTGAAATAAAACCAAGAAGATTCTCCTAGTTGTGAACAACGTTGCCACAATCACCACAATATTGCATGGTTGTTTGGATATTGAGAGTAAGTTACGACGGCGTTTTAGAACCAGTGTTTCAGTAAAGTTTTTTTACAATTGTCACTTTTGAACTGACAATTGTCACTTTCAACTGACAATAATCACTTTCAAACTGATAATCGTAACTTTGACATTCACAATTATCACTTTCAAAATAACAATTATCACCATCAAAATGATAAATGTTACTTTGAAACTTACAATTTTCACTTAAACTGACAATGGTCACTTTTAAACTGACAATTGTAACTTTCGTACTGACAGTTCTCACTCTCAGACAATTGTTACTTTAGAATTGACAATTACTGTCACTTGCAAACTGACAATTCTCACCTTCAAATGGATATTTTTTTACTAAAAAGGCAGTACGGCATCTCACACTGCTACTACTTAATAATGAAGGATGGATAATGTCAGTTTCAAACTAGCGGTTGTCACCTTCAGACATTTATTACTTTTTAACTGACAATTATTGTCACTTAGAAACTGACAATTCTCACTTTCCTGTCACTTCTGAATAATGAAGGATTGATGATGTTTTCACTTTCAAACTGACAATGTAACTACTTAAAACTCAATTGTTACTTTAGAACTGATAATTGTCCTTTTCAAACGGGCAATTCTCACTTTCAAAAGGACAATTTTTTTGTGAAAAGGCTTTGGTGCTTCAGCATGACTGTCACCACTACATAACGTTTTTACTTTCAAACCAATAAAAGCAACAACAACAATTGACACTTTCAAAAATAAATGTTTTCACTTTCAAACTGACAATATTCACATTTAAACCGACAATTGTCACTTTCAAACTGACAATTGTTACTTTTAAACTGACAATTGCTACTTGCAAACTGACAATTCTCACTTTCATACGGACAATTTTGGAGTTAAAAAGGCAATCCTTCTGATGTTTCAGCGTGACTGCATCTCACACTGGCACCACTGAATAATGAAGGATTGATAATGTTTTCACTTTCAAACTGACCAACTGACAATTGTAACTTTCAAAATAGCAGTTGTCGCTCAAAAACAAGCAATTGTTACTCGCATACTGACAATTCTCACTTTCAGACGGACAATTTTTGAGTAAAAAAGGCATCTTTTTGGTGATTCAGCATGACTGCATGTCACACTGTCACTACTGAATAATAAAGGTTTGATAATATTTTCACTTTCAAACTGACAATGCTCACTTTGTAACTGACAATTGTTACTTTCAAACTAACAATTGTCACTTTCAAACCGACAATTGTTAATTTTGAACTGACAATTGTCACCTAAAAACTAACATTTTTACTTCCATACGGACAATTTCTTGAGTGAAAAAGATTTCCCATTTGGTGCTTCAGCATGACAGCATCTCACACTGTCACTAATGAAGGATTGATGATGATTTTAATCTACATCTGAAAACAGTCACTTTTAAACTAATAGTTGTCACTTTTAACAGACAATTGTTCCTCTTTAACTGACACTTGTTACTTTTAATTAATTTAATTAGTTACCCTGACTTATCCAGACATTCCCTGTACCCCACAGTATCTCCTGTCAGCTGCCAATTTCCTAAATAAATTTTCATCTCCATGTGTGATCTCGATTTTCGACAACTATATGAGATAAATCGAAAATAGGATATTGAACGCTTTTGTCACTCATTGAGAACAAATAGTACTTTCCCCTTCACCACACAAGTATTTTCACACCTAGATGCGCATTATGATAACCTTCGAAGTTCCTTTCGATGTTATTTAAAATATTATATTATATAACTTTCATATTTTATCATATTCAATGATCAACATCCTATACTCATCAAATATTTTGTAATCTGCAAATCTTTGTTGTTAGATCTTCGATTTTTTTTCGTGTGATTTTATTTGGTGACGTTTAAAGCTAGTATCGTGCGCAAACCTGACAACACCGCCAAGTGTAGTGTGGTCTAAGAACACCTCCAATAAATATTCTAGTACTAGTTAAGTTGATATATTGTAATTTTATTCCGTAATCATAAAAAGGTTTTGCCTGAAATTACTTCATTATAAATGCATTCTGTGATAATCTCTTTATAAGGCGTAATTATTACTTTCATAATTAGAAATATGAGATAGAGAGATGGGATCATTTTTCGGTCCAGATAGCCTAGGAATTATCGATATTTTATACAATGACCGTAGTTTAATCTAATGGTTACAGTAGCTGATGTTTTTATTCTTCTATAATAATTTCTTGATATAGCTTTTTGGGAATTTTAACATTTCACATTCTGAAAATGAATAAATGTTAATTTAAAGAAGTCTGAACAATTGTAGAAGGATAATGAACCATTTTGCAAGGATAAGTTACTGCGTTTAGAACACTGAATTTCACACTGAGTTCAAATTAACTAAAAAAACTTTCTTTTTCAAAAATCGTTGACGGTGATTGGTAATAGTCATGAAACTGGTCTGCACTGTTAGTTACAGATATATATAGAGAGAGAAAGATCTATTCCAAAGTATTTCTTGTAGAATCTTTGCCGAGAACCCGACAGACATAATTCAGTAGACGTGAGGGACAGTGGATGTTTTCACTTGGATGTTTTCCGACGAAACTAATGTTGTATAGGATCTGTCGAGAGGTTGGATTTAAAATTTAATTTCCATTATTTTCATGGCTTTTCAGATAGAGCAGCTGATCTTGTTCCACGTTACGCCCTTGATCCTTCCGGGATTCAATTTTTCTATTTTATTTTCTTTCAGGTTATTCAGGGTTTCCGGCATTAGTTTTGACGAGAACAAATAGAAGTATTCCCCTTCAACACACAAGTATTTTCACACCTGAATGCACATTTCGATTATCCTAGTACTAAATTTTGATTCAAAATTCCTGGCATTTGCAAATTACAACATTTGTTTTGAATGATACGAAACGTTATCAGCATAACGAATATCTGGCACCCCAAATCATGCAAACACGTCTTTGGAAAATTTTATCACGTCTACTGCTGTTTTTGTGTTGGTATTCTTAACTTCAACCCAATTTGAATAGTCATATAATTTTTATTATTGAATTAAAAAAAAATCTGAAAACAAATATTGCCAAGATCAGGTTGATATTGAATGTGATAACATGGTTCCTTTTTGATTTAATTTTATGTTTAATTGACATGCTTCACAATTATTAACCAAACTTTCAATATCTTTTGAGATGTTTGACCAATAAAGTAGGTGACGGGCTGTTAATTTTATTTTTTCAATTCCTAAATGAGATACATGGACCAATTTTGATATTTCTGGTCTTAAGGACTTAGGTATAATAGTTTTAATTATTAAGAAAATTGAGACCATTTGAAAAATAAATATCATCTTTTATTCTAAAGTGATATTTGATCCCAGAAGAAAATTTTTCATCATTGTTTTAGAAGAAAGTTTTGTATTTGAACTAAATCGGAATCCTCATCAATGGTGGTTTTGAAAATACTGTCTTTTCTTCGGACATAGGAATGTTCTTATACATACTATGGACAATGTACTGCATTTCTGTGTCATCTTCAACTTTATATTTTAAGTATGACCTAGACAACGCATCTGCGATATACATCTCTTTACCTGGCAAATATTCCATTTTTATATCGTATTTCAATAGCCCCAACAATATTATCTGCAATCTCACACTGACTTTTTCTAAGTCTTTCGAAAAAATTGGTATTAAAAGTTTGTGATCTGAATGAACTTTCACCGTTTGTCTATAAACAATTTCCATCCATACATTTTTTTCAAAAGCAGAAATAATAGCTAGTAGCTCTTTTTCAATTTGAGCATATCATTTTTCTGCTTTTGTGAGACATCGAGAAGCAAAAGAAACTGGACGATCCATCTGTGATAAAATACAACCCGATGCGTCACACTGTATATTGATTTGTTGGCTAGGATCGAGAATATTTTTAGTCAAGACTCTGAGATTGGTTGTGATCTGCGATAAAGAACCCCGCACCATTCTTATGGAAAATGGGTCCCGGTGAAATTCGATGAATTTTTGATATGACGTAGTTCAAGTCAAGCTGATAAAAAGTGTCCATGGGCGCAACTCAATCCTATGGCTAGTTTTCGAGATACAGGGCGTCAAAGTTGGTAAGTGGTCATTTCTTTAAAGTAGTATTGCTTTCAGGAAAACATCTAAAATAAAAATGTATTTTGCGACAGATATTGCTCACCCATACAGCAATACTTCTAGACTGGTTTTTGATAAAAAATATTGTTGGATACAGGGTGAGTCAAGCATTATTCAAAATGAAATTCTCAATCAACCCTACGAAGTGAAGATGTGACCAAACCAAGTATCACACTGACATGCTCATCATTTTAATATGTCAAAATTGATAAATTCAACATTTTGTACAGGGTGAGTCAAGATGTGACAGTTTTTATCGTGACATTTTGTATATTTTAATTTTATATTTCGAGCATTAGGGATACTTGACCACCAACCATTCAACATATTTCTTGAACAAAATTGATATACAGTATGAGACAAACACTAGGTGACGACAAAAATTACGAAAAGGAGATTTTTTTATAACTCATCGTGTAATTAATTGGCTGAATTTTTGATATGATGAAGTTCAAGTCAAGCTGATCAATAGTGTTCATGGGCCCAACCTTGAAAAATAAACAGTTTTTTCAGGTTGTACTGATTAACTTGCTGACGTCTATTAGCAGCATCAGATATAACATCTGTGAGTCTTGTAGAGGGGTGGCGAATATTTTGCTCATGTCGAGCATATCCCATGAACCACAAAACGCTGATTATATGTGAGCATACACCTAGAGTACGAGCTCCAGACGTGCAAGTACAATAATACACTTGAATTTTTTTATCGTCATCATCTTCTTCTGCATCGTCGAATTCATCAATGTTATGCGGGCGATACGAAACCCATAATTGATACTTCGTTGAATTTCTAAATCGCAAGAAACTCCTTACCCTGATTAGCCCAGGTTCTGGAATTCTGTCTACGTTTGTTAACATTTCAAGTTGAAATTCTTCCTCATCTTCCTGTATTTGGAGTTTATTTTGAATATAAGATGGAGCTAATCGAATTTGATAAACACCTATCGAAAGTTCTCTTAGATAATCTAATGTTAAAATGTCACCATAAAAACTGTCACATCTTGACTCACCCTGTACAAAATGTTGAATTTATCAATTTTGACATATTCAAATGATGAACATATCAGTGTGATAATTGGTTTGGTCACATCTTCACTTCGTAGGGTTGATTGAGAATTTCATTTTGAATAATGCTGGACTCACCCTGTATCTAACAATATTTTTTATCAAAAACCAGTCTAGAAGTATTGCTGTATGGGTAAGCAATATCTGTCGCAAAATACATTTTTATTTTAGATGTTTTCCTGAAAGCAATACTACTAAAGAAATGGCCACTTACCAACTTTGACGCCCTGTATCTCGAAAACTAGCCATAGGATTGAGTTGGGCCCATGGACACTTTTGATCAGCTTGACTTGAACTACATCATATCAAAAATTCATCGAATTTCACCGGGGCCCATTTTCCATAAGAATGGTGCGGGGTTCTTTGGAATGAATTTTGAGAAAAATTTCACCAAACCAAGAATTCTTAAGAGTTCTGTTTTATTAGAAGGTGGTTCAATTCCTGCTACTGCCTTAATATTTTCTGAATCAGGTTTGATGCCTTCAGCAAATATTATTTGTCACATAAACTTGACCTTATTCAGAGCACGGTTTATATTTTTCCCTCTGATAATTATCCTCAGTACAGTTCAATCCTACTTTCATGTAGATTTTTTAGTTTAGCCCTCTAATCTTTCATATCTGGTTTTCCTTTCTAGTGCAACGGACTCGCCTCCAAGAGCCATAAAACCCAGCGCAAAACGAGCAAGTCGACGAAACACAATCAAACAGAAGTGAATAACTCAATCTCGGGCATTGCGTGCAGATATGGAAATGGCAAGTCAACTGCCAATCCGGAGCCATTGTTGTTGTCTTTATTCGGACCCTGGGGGCTCCGAGCGGGCTCGCAATTTCTGATGCATTTATGTATGCTAATAAAGTCACGCTGAGGTTCGTTACAAGCGCGAATACAACCACTTGACATCAGTTCTGATGTTCTGTTTTCGTTTGCATTAATATCATAACTGAAAGTTATGGTAAACGATAGTGCTCGGCTAGATAACATCGCTCTCTGTACACGGAACTAGTAATAATATGCTGGACGGAAAATTGTGAGAGAAATATTATGGGAAGATTGTGCTGTTATAATGTTGGTCTCACTCGGCTTTCTTGTAAGTTGACGCGATGTTGAAACTGTGATTTTATTGGAGTTGGAGTGGATGGGATTCAGGGAATTTCAAAATTAAATAGCAACTGGAAAACAAGGGCTTGTTAGGGAACAAATTTAGGAAAGGAGAGCAGTGAATGTCCAATGATGTTTCACGCCACTAACAAACCCAGGAGCTCAGTTTGGGACGTGGATTCGACTATAAAAATTGATTTTGATAACCAGATGGAATGGGACAACTCACTGCACTAATATTACTAAAATATTAAACGATAGATACCTATATTGGTATAAAAATAATATATAAATATGTAGAGGATTTGTCTTCCCTTGCGCTTGGATAACTTGGACCAGAATAAAAGAAATAGTCATGTCCCTTACAACCGATACTAGTAGACCCTACATTAGTCTTATAAGAATAGTATAGAATTTAAATTTTATTTTGCTTCACTGTTATAGCAACTTTTATATCCTGAAATTCTTATATCATTGTACATATCTATATTTCATAAATCATTTATTTTATATATTATTAAGTTACTTAATCTTGCCTAATTTTTTATATAAACCACTGACGAATACGTCCACAAACAAGCAGTGTCTACTGCTTCGTGGTATATTCTTTATTCACAACCATGTTGTACTTGTCAAATTCAACTCTGTGCCAATCTTTTTGTGAATAAAATTATTATTATTATAATAAATAACATGGAAAATTTAAAATTTCACACATGCCAATGTATAAAAATGGTCATATACTAGTAATAACATTTTTTTGATTCGCAAGGTATGCCTTTTATTGTGACTTTGGAGTTACGAGGCACTGCATTGACCAAACCTCATCCTGATAAGTATTTCATGCCGATTGGACCTAAAACACTTAGTGAAGTCTGGTTTTCGTTATAGTTGAAAGAAGACACCTGTCAGAGTCGCAATTCTCGAATCGTAATTAAACATAAAATACTAGACCTGTTTCATTAAGGAAATAGTTTCCAACTTTTTGTGGTAATCATAATGAGCTTCTATCTCCCAGAGGTGTTTCCATCCACATAATTCTTTTAATTAATGACTCTTCTACCGCGTACAAATAATTTAATTACTTTTGAGGGGTTCTATTTCTTCCTCCAGTGACGCTAATTTATTCAAGTTCCTACAGCGTCGTCGACTATAAACAAAAACAAAAGGTTAATTTAAAGTTGTCTTATCGTTTTAAAGTCGGACATAAATTTCCGACGATTTATGCCTTCCAAGTTACACAAAGCATTCGCATTCTTGTATATGTTTGTGGTTTTTTTGAGAATACGACCAGTTTATTTCTAACACTGCACGACAACAGAAAAGTACGGAGGCATAGAAGAGCCACGCCAATTTTATTTTTCAAATTCTGACTTGGTAACTCGGAATTTCATAATTTTGACTTTGATCTCTGAATTCCGACATCTCAGTCAGAATTTTGTAATTTAATCTCAGAAATTGCAAGAAGCGAAAAAAAGATCAGTATGTAGCAAGGAATTGTCGAATTTGCTTTCAAACTACAAGACAAAACTATAAGAAATATAGAGAGGAACTAGCAGATACATTTGGAGGGTCAATAGAATCAGTAAAATACAGTGATCTAGAGATCGAATTACTTTAAAAACGCGGTCTTAACCAGTGGCGATAGAGATATATGTGGACAAAAAAAGGAAACATAAAAAACGAACTCCTTGGTCGACAGAAGAAATAAAAACCAAGTTAGCATAAAGAAAAAATAATAGAAAACTTATTTGAATAATAAAACTGTAGACAATTATGAAAAGTACAAAAATTAAAATATAAAAATGGTAGTAACTGAGATGAAAAAGAAAAAGTGGGAAGATTTTGGAGAATGGAATGGAATGGAATGGAAGCCTTAAGACAAAAAGGAAGAAATTATACCGGCAGACATAGAGATAAATTAATAGATGGGGGAATATTTTCAAGAGTTATTAGATGGCCACCAACAAATAGAAAAAGAAACAAACAAAAAGGGAGAATCACAAAATAGAATCGAAAACGTAGAAATTAAATATATAACAAAAATAAAACTAGTTATCCAAAAACTAAAAAATGGGAAATCACTTGGATAAGACAAACTAACAACGGAAATGTTAAAAAATATGGGAGAAAATGTGCTGAAAACACTGTTAAACATATTAGATAAAGCATGATCCAAAGAGAAGATACATAATAACTGGAAAGTAGCAATGATTGTTCCTATATTCAAAAAGGGAGATAGAGGAACATTGCTAAGTACAGAGATGGAAATATATGAGAAAATTATAGAGAAAAAAACCTATATTAGAGACAACACTAGAAGAATCACAAAGCGGTTTTAGGAGGAGCAGAAGCACACAAGACCATATATTTACAATGAGGATAATCGTTGATAAAAAAGCTGCAGCAAGGGCAAGATGTATGTTTATGATTCATTGACCTCTAAAAAGCGTTCGACAAGGAGCCAAGGACGAAGTTATGGGATATCCTAAAGATAAGAGGAATTGAGAATAAAATAATCAAAAAGAAGGTATATAAAAATGTTAACTGTGTGTGTGTGTGTAACAAAATGTCAGAAAAATTCACAAAAAGAGGAGGGTTAAGACAAGGAGGAGGACTAAGTCCATCGCTGTTCGTATTTAAAGACGAGATAAAAAAAAATCACAAAAAGTTAAAAAAACTGCAGAACAAAATATTACAAATATTTAGAAATAGAAATACAAGGAAATGTAAAATAAGAATTAGAAATCAACAATAGAATACAAAACACGTTAAATATATACTACTCGATGAATAAAACCTTTATAAATAGTCCTAGTTACTCTCAAAAATACAAAAAAGCAGAATCCAGTCCATTGAAATGAAGTATTCAAGAAGAGTAAAAGGAGTAACGAAAATGGACAAACTAAAAAATACGAAGATTAGGAAAGATTTAGAAATACAAGCAACGAAGAAGAAAAAGAGGAAGACCAAGACAAACATGGAATAGGATAATTGTAGACATTTTTACTAAAAAGGGAAAAACTTACACGCAGAAGCAAGAACCTTAGCAAGAAACAAAAAAGAATGTGCGAAATTTGTATATGATTACCAACATCAATACATATAGTAATAATGAATTGTAAATAGTAAACAACCCTACTACACCACTAGGTGGTAGATGGCATTTTTATAATATGTATAATATATTATTATTATTATGATTATTGTATACTTGATTGACTCGTATCAATGAATATCTAATTCCATTACACAGCTTTCACCTCATGCTTATTGAAAGTACTTAAAACCGAAGAAGAAATCTATTGAGAAATCGAAAAACGCCATGCCCCTACACTTTTCTGTACTACAATATTTCAATGGGGTTGAAAGGTGGAAAAATCCATTGTGCCGTGAATGAATTTAGGATGCAGCTCTACCTAGGCATTGACAGAGATTGTTAACAAAACCAGACCGAGTTTGACGTCCAAAAAGCGTGAAAATGGATTAGTATACTAATTCTCTTGCTTATTTCATGAATAATCTCCTATTTCTCTTTGTTAGAGCCTCGAGAGGCAACACGTGTGAGTTGGTTTCGTGAACAATCCGATAAATGTGCGAGTAAATGACAAAAATGTTTACATAGCTCATACAAAGGTTGAACAGATTCGCCAAAAAAATCGGAATATATCACGAATTTTAGAAAAAAAATATGTGGAAACCATGGATATAAGTAAGCTGCTCTATAATTTATTGAACCACCAACAATCTTCAATATTTCTTCATTATACAGTGTGAAAGCTACACATGGGAAACTTTTTAGTATAAAATTTAAGAAAAAAATTTATTCTTCATAAAAAATTACAATCAGATAATAATTTTTCAAAGCCTTTACGAGGGTTATCAAAAAAACATCAAATTTTCTCAAGACCCTTTCCTTTCCAGTAAACATGATATGTTCATGACCCATTTGGGAATCACTATACCGGGTGTCCCAAATTTTATGTGACAGGCAATATCTGGTTTGTTGGAGGAGATATACAAAAATGTTTTTCACAAAAGTTTTATGAGAGCTATATTTTGATATAATTTTTAAATATACAGGGTGTTTGGTGTAGGTGCTACAGACCAAAATTCCATTTTTTAAAATAGAACGCCCTGTATATCATTACATATTCAGATGCTACGTCAAATTCTGATATCATTTCATGTTTGGTTTTTGAAATTCGGTTACGGCGTTGTTGAGTTATTGCACTTTTCCTTAAATATAAGGTTTCAAAAAAACTTATTTACTCGTACACGAATCCAGTCTATATTTTTTATTAAATTGAACTAGACTACTACTGAATACAAACCATTATTCTCACCTCTATGATACGATATCGATATCAGTTGAATATAATATTGAAATTCTTGAGAATGTGACTAACTTGAGGGTAAATTGCTTCATATTGCACAATTTCATCAAGTAGCTTATGCTTGTTGATGCCATAGTAACAAATGTTGTTGAATTGTATCTATTGTCCACTTCGATTCAGTGATTCTTTGCAAAACAGTAACTGTGTTCTTTGTGCGAAAACTCCAGTATGCCTTTCGCGTTTAGTCCAAGTGATTGCATTGATATGTTATTAATTTTTGGGGAATGTCAGAAAAACTGCCGTCAAGCACAACGTGTATACCAAGAACGTTTTCCAGACAGACCCATTCCGTCACGAATGACTTTTTCTAGAGTTGAAGAAAAATTGCGAACTAGGACATTTTCTTCTACTATAAAGCATCGTCATCGTACGAGATCTGTTGGAACTGAAGATTTAGAGATCAATGTGTTGGCTTATATCATTATTCATCCACATGTTTCTATCCGTACTCTTGCAGAAGAAGTCGGTGTGAGTAAATCTAATGTACAGAGAATTCTGAAAGAAAATAAATACCATCCTTTCAAAATTCAGTTGGTACAAGGTTTGAAACCCACGGACTTTGAACGACGACTTGAATTCATTGCTTGTATTCAGGTAATATTACATGAAAATCCTAATATATTCAGTCAAATTTTGTGGAGCGATGAATCGCGATTCCACAATAATGGAGTTGTGAATCGACATAACAGTCACTATTGGTCTCAAGAAAATCCCCACTGGGTCCGCGAAAGTAATTTTCAAACTACATGGGGTATTAATGTATGGTGTGGATTGTTCAATGGCCGCATCGTAGGACCTTACTTTTTCAATAAAAATCTCAATGGATTGCGATATTTACATTTTCTAGAAAATGATTTGATCCAGTTGATGGAAGATATTCCCATAGCAGAACGACAACGAATTTGGTGGCAACAAGATGGTGCTCCTCCTCACAATTCACAGGTTGTTACTGAATATCTGGATAGAACGTACCCAAATAGATGGATTGGTAATAAGGGTCCAATTCGGTGGCCGGCTCGTTCCCCAGATTTATCACCGCTTGATTTTTTCCTATGGGGTTATTTAAAAGATATTGTTTTCACTACTCCCCTTTTGAATGTGGATGATCTGAGTGATATTACGCCTAATATTATAAGAGCAACTTGTACGAGAGAACAAACAACAAACAACAACAACAAACCAGATATTGCCTGTCACATAAAATGTGGGACACCCGGTATACTTGTGAATATTTGAAATATTTTTGTGCTATATTTCAGGAATGCTTGAACTCGACTGGAATATTTATGGAATATTCCCAGACATCTCTAATGCATAACTTCCAAAACATGTCCAAAATTGCACCAATCATAGTAACTGAAATGTTTCAGAAATTAATTAAATCAAGAATACGTGAAACATAATTTTAATACATTTAAGCAACATTACAAAAAAATTTAAACATTTCTGAAACATTTAAAATTTTCCAATTTATATTTTTCGAAATATTTCAAAACTATCTCAACCATGAATCATTGAAACATTTCAAAGTACCTCATCTTATTCGTGGATATTTGAAAAGTTAATTTCGTTAAATTCCAGAAACATTTCTGGAATATTTCCCGACATGTATAATTTATACTAATTTATACGAAAATTTATACTTCATATGTAATAACTGAAACATTTCAGAATTAACTTATTTGAGAATATGTGGAACGTTATTTTGATACATTTCATAGATGTTAAAAAAAGATTGAAACATTTTTAAACATTTTTTTTTTGTTAAATTCCAGGAATATCTCAAAACAATTGAAACATTTCCTCGTTTATTAATTAATTTTTCAAGAGTTGAGAGAAAACAATTGGTGAGTATATTAATACTATTCTGATTTATTCAATTTGATTTAATTTGTTGAAGGTTTTTCAGGAAACTTTATTTGATCCCTGTGGTGGGTAAGAGGAGGGTAAGCTGAAATTTTTGCTGATGAAATTAGCCATCCAAAATTAGAAATTTTTGGAATTGTTGAAGGGTAGTTTTCATTTCAGTCTACATATATCTATATACAGTACGATGCAAATGTATGGAATAAATTCATTATTTCTGAATATAAATATATTTTGGAAAATTCCTCGAACACGTCGATTTTCTTTTCCGATTGGCCAATTTTTGAACCCCACCTTAAATATATAGGGTTATCCGCAATCGAGTAAAAATGACTTCAGTGATATTTTGTAATGACGATCCCTAACCAAATATGGAAAAATACACTGGATATCCTATTTAAAAATATCATGAATGTCATTTCTACTCGAATGCGGATAACCCTATATATTTTGGGTGAGATTAAAGAATAGGCCAATCGGAAAAGAAAATCGACGTGTTCCAGGAATTTTCCAAAATATGTTTATATTCCGAAATAACGAATTTATTCCATACATTTGCATCGTACTGTATATTTCGTTCAACTGTTTTGATTTCAGATACAACTAAGAAGCGTTTCGCAGAACAGGCAACAGAAAAAAGATGAGACGGTTGTTGGTACATTGTTTCAACAAAATCAACAACGTTATGGTAAAAACCCAGAAATATGAAATTTTAACTTATGTGTATTCATAGATTATATTATTAAGAATATCTTGTTTGCTTTTGAGAGAACTTATTTGTTTTATCCTTGATGTTATGCTTTATTGAAATATAAATTTGTATATATTAAAATTTCTTGTCTATTACTTACTCATTGCGAATTCATGTAATGCTTTGCGGCATCTTTTCGTTTATTTGCTATGCTGTTAATGTAATTATTTTTTCTGAATTGCAAAAATAAACATTATTATTATTCAATTCGTTTCGTTTCAATTTAATTTTGTTAAAATTATATATATATATATATATATATATATATATATATTCATAAAACGTACAAAGATCACTTTTGAAAAAAATGCAAAAACGGGTCAAACTGTATTTTTTATTCCGCATCTTTTGACATAAGTTACAAAAATAACACGTCAAAGTTGTCAAAGTTATGACGTCATCAACAATTTTTTTTAATGGGAAGCTAAGATTTTTATTACATTATGTGATAGAGCTTGTGTTTTTACACACGGGAAAAATAGTTGTAGTAGGGCTCACATAAGAAAAAAAACGAGAAAATGAATAAAAAACGAAATAAACGTAAGTTTCATAATAATTTTTCAATTAACTAAACAGTCCATTAAACCAACTTTGACGTGTTATTTTTGTAACTTATGTCAAAAGATTCGGAATAAAAAAAACAGTTCACGTGTTTTTGCATTTTTTTCAAAAGTGATCGTTGTACGTTTTATGAATTTTGTGCATTACTTTATCATAATACTGTATATATATATATATATATATATATATATATATATATATATAAGAAAAAGTTACTTATGACATCTACAGTCACTAGTTGAAACTTAATTTGACACGAACCATGGAATATATATAAGGATTTAGCGAGGGGCAATATATGAACTTGATTTTATCGTACTGAAGAGAGCTTAAGCTCGAAACACGTGTCTACGGTTGCACAACTTGAGGGTTATACCCAAACTTTTTTACTTATATATATATATATACATATATATATATATAATATTATTACTATTGCCTCTATATTTGTAATGAATTAGTTCTTGTTTATTTAATAAACTGAAATAAAAAAATATAAAAAAATGGATATTTTTTAATTACCACTTTACCAAACTGGCGAAACTAATATCATTATCGTTATGTTTAAAATTACATATTGGTAGTAGGTAAATAACTATTCTTACTTGTAAAAAGAAAACGGTAAATGCATCAGGATTTGGCTGAACAAACTTTGGCGATATTGGCCTTTTAGGACCGTATCACCTATTTTGTATTTTTCGTGGGTAACTCTTAACTGATGTGGCAAAGCCGAACACTTGAGGTAACTTTTAATAAATCTATTGAAAAAGCGATGAATCTCAGTGTGAAATTTTAGTTGAAACTTCCAAACGTTTTGAAGTCGAAGATTGAACTGTGTTTATCGGTTGACAGATTGTGACTAACTGTTTCTTACTGGAAAATCCCAGACCAAACCTTCTGAAGAAAAAATATTTTGAGACCAACCCTTCTGAGGAAAAAAGATTTTGTTTCTTCTTGAAACCCGTGAATAAAAGTGCCGAAAGATTATCCTAGGGATTTCCAAGCAATTACAAATTGGGAAAACCGGCCAAGCTAGGTAAGCATAGGCGTTTGTTAAATCGGATTATAGGAAAGCAATTTGTTTAATGGTAAAATGTTAGGAGTTGGAAATTTCCGGTTTGTTTTCATGAGTTGGAAATTTTCGGTTTGTTTGTAAGATCAAAGCTGGATTAAATTTATAAATATATACAGGAGTTTAGTAATAATATTTGAAATTGAAATGTGTCAAATGTGAATTAATGATTTACATGTATAAAGTATAATATAGAAGTGGAATAATTCCCCAGAAAACTACAGGAAAGCTTCTTCATTCCATACTGGGTCTGTTTTTGGCCTCTGGTATGTTGAAATGTGATTTATCAACTGAAACTAGTCACATTCTCCATCATTATCAGCAACTGAAAAACATATACCTACGAAACAAACAAAAGAACGTATTCCCATTCAACAAGTTGCGTTGATAAACGAACCGCTTTTAATGAGTTCCTAACTCATGAAAACAAATGACCTCTCATAAAATTCGAGCCTCGGTCGGCGTATATCATAAGGACCGAGGAATATAATCCTAATAATCACAATTTTCAAAACGATCTATTTAGTCGGAAGGTGTACGAGCGTACCGGCTATTAAAAGCTAGTCAAAGTGTCGTTATGCTCGTTTTTCACGTGTTCCTGCGGTCATCGCCTACTAGTTAGTGGGTGTTAATTACACGCTGGCATCTCCAGACGTATCAAGGACAGGGATCTTTCGCAGAAAACGCAGTTTTACTGCTTCATTTACTGCCTGGCGAATTTTGTGGTGGAATATTTCGCGATAAGTTTTCAAGAACCGTATGACATAGAACATAGAGTAGGCCAGTCATTTTAGACAAAATGTGCAAACAATAAAAATGTGTCCCCTCGTACAAGCTCGGCAACATTGTTAAAAACGTAAATTATAAACAAAACGATTCTGGTTATTTTGAAGAGAAAAATTAATCGTTTCCCAATTTTGCGATAACACATTATGTTTTTTTCAACTAACAGTAAGTGTAGGTATTGCTGTTAGTACAAAGTTAACTAAGCGTTAAATTTCAGTTCCAATATTAAACAGGATGTGATCAACAAACATAAATAGAAGGTAATTTACGAAATTTTTATGCCTTTAGTTCATTCTCTACTATACGGTGTATTTTAAAAATACGTTCATTATTTATCACAAAGTACAAAATAATCTTTTTTATCTATAAACATGGACTAGGTAAATAATAGTAAGTTATACTTTTCAATTGTTGGTGAAAATAGTTGAAAACTCTAGGAACAAGGAAGGTATAATCAATATTTTTACTAACAGTTTTATTTGAAGTTGCCAGAAAATAAGTCATTGGATTTATCTTGTTCTCTGAAAGTGGGAAACATGCAAGAATTTATGTCTGGTTTTTTGACAGTACAATGCTATTTTATAAAAATATATCTGACGTGGATCCATGCGATGTTGAAGCGAGACCTACCCAACCCAATATACCATAACTTATACTAGAGTTAACACATATTAGATGTCATTGTCATTTTAGATGTCAAGTCTAAAACTGCATCTTCCGTTGATCGGTTCTTTTGAAATCCAAATCTATTTTCGTATAACTACTTGAATTTCATCATAAATGACTCCAGGCTCAACGTGTTGGAATCATTTGCGCTACCCAAAAATTTTGTTGAGAATTCTTTATAATTGTTCATTTTATGTATTTGGAAGAAAAAAGGCGAATATGAATAAAATTATAGTCACTATTAGACATTAAGAAATCATCAAACATTGAAATTTGTTAAAATTTCGAGGTCTGGACGTGATTACTGCAGTTATTTCTGACTCCTCTTTTCTTGTAATCTGGCACAGGTGGTGTCCAAGTTTTTTTGTGGTGGTCTGGATGTTGTGTTTCTGGAGTTGGAATCGATGGAGTTGATTTTGGTTCTTCTTCAGTTTGACTTTCACGGGCTAGTAGATCTGAGACTTGGCATACGTCTGTATTCCCATGTTTTTTCGGATTGACTTACTTTTTCTCTCTTTTTTAGTGTTCGTATACTTCCAACCTTTGCAACGCTTGCTTGTTGTATGATTCTAATATAATAAATTTCAGGCATTTTAACTAACTTTGGTTTAATAATTAACGTTAACGGTAGTAGATAAAATATTGTAGATAACAATAAAGTGTCAGAAAACCTACCAGTCAAAAAGTCTTAAACATCCCCGCAACAGGGAGTTTTCGGAAAAATAGCGATGTTACGCCAATGGGGCAGCACCATTTCGAAAAATTTGTGAAGGCCAAAAGAGCGGTCATTTGCCTTGGCGTGCACGCTCATGCAAATTGTGTCTTCATTAGGGAGCAGTAGCAGATTGTAGACTTAACCTCTCACTCGTTCATGGAAATTCGTATTTTTATTCAGTGGCTAATAAACAAAATAGAGTTCAATATAATACAAACACGCTGCATAACATTCTCTAGAGGATGATTTCTGTGAAGTAAGTTAGTGGAATTTGCACTCGATAGTCTGCTGTTATCGTATTTTCAGTGTCAGAGCTAACTCGATTCGAAGAATGCATTGAAATAAGAACTACTATTCGAAAAAGCCAATATCTGAAAAACTATTCAGGCTAGGTATAGGGAACCTCAAAATGATATGAAAGATAATTGAATTTTCTATTAAACAGACGAAAAAAATATGAGGGGTTCTATGTTTTTATACAAATTTGTTAATCATTTTCAATATGAAGGACAAGCCCGACATAGTGGCGGCGATAAGGGGCCCGCAGAGCACGCTGTGCGGGGGGGGGGCAGCTCCAGAAGGGGCCCCTTCGACCTCATTGCTATTTCCAGATTTTATTGCCACATGTATTAATATCCTAACAAAGTTTGGCAGGGAGGGGGGGGGGGGGCAATCCTTATCGCCGCCACTGGCCCGACACTCCATTTTGCGTAATGAACATTTATACCGTCAAATTAAAATCGCACTCCAAATCATTGACGACATAATCATCCAAAAAACTTTTGAAATTTCCACAAAATTATCCGGCACTTCTCACTTCGACGTCCGCAAACCTTTTGTCAATTTTTTTATGGGACATTCATGATGGAATCTTCCATTCTTTCAATTGGCAGCAACGAGAAAATCGTCTAAAATTTCACAAGTTCACGTCATCATTGGTACCCTTTGGCAACTTGCAACCCTTTCATCATTTTTGTCAGTATTTTCATATCTTTTAGTCGTCTCAGAGGCTAAAATAAGAAAATCGTCACCTGAAATCTGTCATCATTTCCCAGTATATATCTGTTGACAACACAAAAGTGTCGTTCGCTGATTGCTCTACTTGCTTGAAGTTGATATTTTCGAAAGAGAAAGACAAATGAAATACAAGTGTTACGAGATGGACATATTAGACCGTCAGATAACGACAGATTTTGCTGACTCATTTTCTCTCTTCTGGGATTTTAACCACTGGAAATTATGTCAGTGTTGAGCCCAAAAAATGAAAATTCAGCTATCGGACGTGTGCTAGGCATATAGAAAATTAATTTTCCTTTTGCAGAAAAATATTGTTTTTCTTTTCATTTTCTCGTTTATGGCATTTTAACACATGAATAGGTATAACAATCTAACAGCGAAAAACCAAAGCCATAAAGTTTGCACGTGCTTAAGGGGTCTTGTGAAAAAATAGTTGGTTGCTGATGCATGAGCCGGTCAGCTGTTGAAGTATATTTTCCGAACGGAAAATTTTATGAAATTTTTTTTCGTTTTCTGGCAAACTTTCTCGTTTATGGCATTCGAACCATATGATTCTGTTGATGGATAAATATCATAATAAAAATCCCATAAGCTTTGCATGTACCTCAAGAAAAGCCATAAGTTGTAAAGTTGTAGGAAAATTTGTGGAAATTTTTTCATTTTCTCGTTGATGGGAATTAGCATGTGAGAAGAAAATAGTATTTCAAGACCAGAAAAAAAAGCCATTAGTCGGAAACATGATATCGATGTTTTATACAGTGTGGCCCATTTCAAATGGAAGCATCCTTATAAATCATACTTTTTTCAACCGATTGGAACGCTTTTTTTATTTCATTAGGTAGATAATCAAAAAGTCCACTGGGATACCAAATTTCATGAATAAATCTTCATTTTCAGGGCCAACTATTCTTCTTTTTTTTCCGAGGTAAAAAACTGAAAAATTTTATTAGCAATTTTTTGAGAAGAAATCAGACTACACCACTGGAATTGGGACATATTCAAATGGTTAATTTTGGAAGTTTGTTGAAATTCGTCCATCGATAAAAAAGTTGTGGGAGAATTAAATTTAAAAACTATGCCGTTTAATCAACCCACCATTTCAATTTCTACTCTTATCCAAAATTCAGAATACACCACTGGATCCAGGGAGTCTCAAAATATCAGAATTTCATCAAAATCTATTGATAAATAAAATGAAAATATTTTCATGAAATTCCATCAACATATTCTTCAAATTTTGTTATCCTGTTATTTTCTTATTTATGAATAGATGTTGATGAAATTCTGACCAGTGATATTTCGAGACTTCTTGGTGTATTCCCAATTTTGATAAGAGTTCTGAAATTGTATTGGTGGGTTGATTCACCGGCATATTTTTAAAATTTAATTTTTTTATTTTTTATAACTTTCTTATTGATGGACGAGTTTCAACAAACTTTTAACAAGAACTATTTAAAAATGTCGCGAATCCGGCGGATTGGTGTGATTTTTTCTAAAAGAATAATTTTAGATTTTTAAACTTGAAAAATGAGAACAGTTGGCCCAGAAAATGAAGATGTAAATGTAAATGTAAATTAGGTGTCCTGATAGACTTTTTGAATGTCTACCTATTGAAAAAAATAAATACAATTGGTTGAACCCGGTTGAACCCGGTTGAACCCGGTTGAACATCATTTTAAATGGGTCACACTGCATAAATAATGTAGTATATTTAAACTCTAATTCACTTTAAAATAATTTATTTAACGAAATACAATGATTCAATAACACAATACTCTAATTTACATAACAATCACGGAACTAGGTATTTATATTCGACTTTCACTTCACTGACTGTCCGACTGTCTGCGTGGTTCTGTTTATATACACCGTTCATTTTGCTAGAATGCTCGGGATATTTCTCGGAAACATTCTCCGATAAGACCAGAATCTTCGCGAAGCGAAGCGCGTCAGGAGTAATTGACGGTCGGGAGCTGGCTACGTAAGAGTTCAGGTCCGGCATCGCCCGCAGCTTCGCCACAATTATTTGAAAATTCTGCTGCGAGAAATTAATGAAGATAAAATTGCTCATTTTTTCCTCCATGGGACTTGGCATATGCATTGCAAACTTCATTCTTAGGCCATAAAAAAAGTCGGAAGTGTGATAGTAATATTGGAACCAAATAATTTATTTTTTTAAATAATTTTTTATGGAGTGAAAAAAATTTGTTATGGGCATTATTGTGACAGACTGATAGGGGTTGTAAAGATAATTCAAGCAATTTTGCCTCAACCCCTATAAGTTAAAAATCTTAACTGCGTAATTCCCCCACGCCTACTGGCTTGCTGTGTCATAATCGGATGATCATTCCAATTTGAATACGGAACATCAGATTTTTGAAATAACGTGATTATGCCCATTACCTGTTTATTGTGACTATGTGACACGATGTGGCGAATTAAAGTTCACAAAAAAGTAAACACAGCAAGCCAGTGTGCGCAAGAATATAATAAACACTAGTTCATTTCCCCACCACCTTAGAGGCAGAGCTTCCGGCGCGTTTTTTTCATAGTGGCCTGGCCTTCAGGCCTAGTTCACCTTTTAGAAGTGAAAGTTCCAGAATAATAAACTGCTTCTATGTCTAAATTAAAAATCGAACTCATTTCCAGATTAGAAGCAGTTCTGGACCATAGGTTGAAATCGATTTGCAGTGTCTTCGGTACAATTCAAATGGTGAAAAGAAGGAAATGTAATATTTCGTTGGTTCCTGCGTATCCTAGGAACCATATCACACTGGATATGTGTGCACAAGTCTCTTATGTCCTAGCACTGGACTTACAAGTACCGTTGTGACCTAAGATGGGCTGATATTCTTGATTATCATTCTCGGTTTCTCTAAAAACTACCCATAACATTGGTTCCTTGGAATTTCTGAAAATATTTGAAACCCCAAAAAATTCCGTTCTTCAATGAATTGGTGAATCTCAAGGGTTTTCAACTGACCCCCTGCTCCATTTGAAAAATTGGGTAAATGACTGTCACCTTGAGGGAGGCGCAGGAGGGGTGATTTTTTATGTCACAGAGTGTCTTTTCTTAAAAAATAATAACATAGAAAATTAATGTATCCGTTACTTCAGGACCTCACTGTATAAAACATCGTAATCATGTTTCCGACTTATGGCTTTTTTTTCTAGTCTTGAAATCAGTTTTTCTTCCTACATGCCAATTCCCATAAACGAGAAAATTAACAAAATTTCCTGTGTTTTTCTGCAAGTTTTCCAGTTTCATATAGTATGATAGTCTTATGGCTTTTTATATGACAGACTTTTACATTTATAAATTTCTATTGCACATTATTTCGTTCACGAGAAAGTTTGCCGGAAAACGAAAAAAATGTTCACAAAATTTTCCGTCCGGAAAATATACTTCAACAGCTGACCGGTTTATCGGAATTTTTTTTTCGGGTTCCTAACGATATTAAATTTTATTCTGTTGATTGCCATAAGCGAGAAAATGCATCAGCAACCAACTATTTTTTTACAAGTTCGCGACCCTATTTCAACCCTTTAAGCACGTGCAAATCTTATGGCTTTGGTTCTTCACTATTAAATTGTTATACCTATTCATGTGTTAATATCCCATAAACGAGAAAAAGAAAAAAAAACAATTTTTTTCTGCAAAAGGAAAATGAATTTTCTATATGCCTAGCACACGTCCGGTCGCTGAATTTTCATTTTTTGGGCTCAACACCGACATAATTTTCAGTGGTTAAAATCCCAGAAGAGAGAAAATGAGTCAGCAAAATCTGTCGTTATCTGACGGTCTATATGTGAAAGTTATCTCGATCAACTAGAGCAGTCTTCAGTGAACAAGCCTACTCGTATGACCACACGTTCTGAGTACGTTCACAATTAAAAATGTCAAACTATACGATGACAATGTCAGATTTGACATGTTCACATCAGTGTTGCCATGTCTCAAAACTTTAGTAGAAATCCTCGTATTAGTTCTGTAATTATTAGTGGCTGCTTGTATGGGTATTAACCTGCTTGTATCAGGAGCTGTACGCTAGTGTTTTTGTTACCCAAGGCATTATTCTATAATGTAGAATTGTTTCTTCTATGTCACTTTTATATTATCCAGAATCAGTCTAAATTTATTCATCCACCCTAAACTTACCATGGAGAAATCCCTACGAACGCCCATGGCATGCCCATCGAAAAAGTACAAATAACATCAACGAATGCTGACGATGGCGGTACATTAGGTAGTAAAACCAGATTAATGTTTTTATTTGTGATTAACGCGGGTGACAAAATTTGTTATCGACTTAGCGACAGCCTGCCTAAATGCCGGCATTTTCGCCGAATTAATTCGACAGGAGGAATTTGATCCTTTTCCGAGGGATTGGGTTACTTCGGAACTTGTAAGCCTTTTGACCACCGTTTAAACGGCATTAACTGGCCCGACTGGTCATTTTGCATCTTGGTAGCGGGCTTCGCAATCTGAATGGACAAATTAGACAAAATAATTATTTTATATGTTACGAGGATATATTGAAAAATTCTCATCCTACTATAGAACCAAACAAAATTTCAATGTCAAAATATTTTATTACTCAACATATTCTTCTCTTAATTGGATAAATTTATTAAGTCAAACTTTACACTGACACTTCTAATAAGTTATTGATCGTTGCTATGGTAACGTAATATTTTGTTTATGCAGGGAACTGGTCTAGGCTAAGTAGATATCAATACATCCTCGTATGTCTTAAAACACAGACATCTCATTAATTCGTCACCTTCCTATTCACCATTAAGAAGAGAGGATGGGTTAGAATTCAAGCAACATTTAAATCTTACTATGTTTGTAGATCCTACGTTTTTTGAAATATAAATTGTTAATCTAAAATTGTCTGATTTATTTATTTCTGTGTTTTGAAATAACCTTAACTTTCAATTAGTGTTTGTTGGCCTCTGAATCAAACACTTTTTTTGTACCATATTTTTTACACCTTTCTCTTATGCGCAGTACCTGGTGTTCCCAGGTAGGTCTCCATTGGGATCTCGGAAACAATGAGAGATACGAAGATGATTAAATTGGGGCAAAGTTGCGCATTTACCTGACTAACAAAATGCCATTGAGAAAGATCTGAAATTCCGAGTATATCCGGACATATCCGGAAAAACCAGAAATTTCGGAAAATTGTTTTTATTTTCTTTCTGGCTTTATTTTTCGAAGGATTCGAAAATAAATTGCACTTCCACTTTGCCACTTTTTCTCTGCTACATAATGGTGTTTTCAGATTTGCTGTATGACGTTTCGTCTTCCGGCCACCATCATCAACTTTATTTTTTCTTATGGGCGCTACATTGGATTCATTCTGTTTTGAATAGAACCAGATTTTACCTTTTCAATGATGTATCATAAGTTATCACTCTGTTTCGAAAAATTGAAAAACTTTAATTCTTATTATAATAGGGTTTGACTTTGATGTTTCTAAATTTGACTTTCAATTTGTTACACTCAATGACATTTTGTTATTGTACAAGTCATTGAATTCTTGGCGAAATTTGACATTACCGTATTTCAGTATGGTACTTTCAGATTATTTCAGTTTATTCAGTTGTACCGTGTGATAACTCAGTCCACTTTACAATTAGAATAAAAGAATAAAAAAAATGTAAAATAAAAATAAATAGTTCCACATCAATAATTGTTCATCCTAAATGAACAGTCAGTCAATCAGTACAAAATCAATTAATATGCACCAAATAAAAGTACTTGGCGCCAAGTGACGAGTGTTAAAAACGGACATGGTACTGTTCCTCGTCTTTACTTCTTCGAAAGACACGCTATTCTAAATTACCCATCTCATGCAGTTGTAATCTTGACACAATAACCTTTTTTACTATCCGTGAAATTAGTCAAAAACAACAAGAATGCCTTTTGAAGAAGCTGGTATTCGGCGTCTAGTAATGATAGTATATGGGCCAGAACAATACATCTCAACAAATCGTATTGTGAAAATATTGAACGGCATGAAAAGTGTATAAGTAATGATGCGAATATGTCCATGCACAGATAAAAAGGATTCCTTGATTTGAAAGAATTTGAACTTGCCTCAAGGGCGCCCAGCATTTGATATGGGCGAAATGCATGGATATTTTGAACCAAAATTTGAATGTCTTTGAGGCAAACGCATCATTTTCTTTAGCACAAAGTCAGGCAAGAAATCTTACTTTTGTCATAATATAAAATGATTTTGTCTCAAAATCATTATTTTTCCAAATTGTGAAAGGCTTTGAGGGAAATGCCATCTTTTTTCTAGCTCAAAGTCATGTGAACTTAAAGCAAAAAAGCCTAAGTTTTCGATCAAATTCATTAGGAGATTGTTTGAAAATTACGTGCTTTAAAATAATAGACATGATGTCATTGTCTTGAAATAAAAGGCTTTTGATATAAAACCAACAAATGCTTCATTTAAAATCTTAGGTTTATGTTGAATTCTTGTTTTGAAACCTTGCGTCCTCAAATGAAAAATTTACTCTTTTTTAAAAAGATCCAAAACGGTCTTGTGATAAAATGTGTAGGCCAAATTTCCTGAGGATCTTTTTAAAAGATAATAATAGTTCATGTGAAAATTTGGAAAGTTTTAAAGCAACAAACTTGCATTGGTCAAAATCAAATTCAAAATTTAAATTTAAATATTCATAAAAACTTATAGGGATATTAAGAAAAACAAATATTAATAAAAACGTATTTATTTAAATAATAACATATAACACGTTACTTTGGTTACTGGGAAAAATTGGTATTGCTGGTGAATAAGGAACAAAACAAAACTAACTCTAGGTGGTACCAACAAAATCATAAAACTCGTAAAGGAAGTAAAACAAATAAATTTCTACCTACATTGACGAATTGTCATATTATAGCTTAACATTGTAAAATTATACAGTGTGGACGTAAATAGTCCCCCGCTGTTAACTTTTGAACGGTCCGACGTACACACATGGGACGAAAACAGTTTTGAATATTATCACCAATACCACTTTTTTTTAAACCGGTTTCACTCATCGTACCTATTCACAACCCAAATCTTGCCGGCAAACACCATTTATCAACATCAACTCATCGACATTCGACATAAGAAAATACAATGGCAGAATGGCGCTAACTAGTGACCAGTGAACTGATACGCTGACACCTGCACCCTGCACCTGCGCACGCGCAGCGGGCTCAGGTCGTTGCGACTTGCTCAAGTTCAAATGGGTATCGGCAAACTTCGGGTAGACCGGTAGACCCGAGCTCATGCATGGCGAAGATGGCTGAGGTAGATTATGTCAACCAAACACATTTGGACCTTGTATCAAGTGGTTATGGTTTTGAAACAAGAGTCAACCAAGCAGGACTGGAGACAAAGTTAATAATGTTCTCTCAAAAGCATTTGAAGCCAAAAGAACAGAAAATTTATTACAAAAGCACCAATGATTTTCATTCAAGAGCAAAATATTTGGGACGAAGACAATTTCTTTGTTAGAAGAGAAAATAATCCAAAAGCATGATTCTTTTGTCTCTAATCGGGTATTTTTATCAGTGTATCATTGCAAAAGGGATCCAAAAGCATATCAACATACAACAAAAATACATTCGAAAAAACTGATATTTGAATACTTTGCTTTGTACAATAAGTTGTTTTTTGGAGTCAATAGAGCCAATGGAGTGAAGCCGAATGTAGTATTCCTTCAAAGTGAAGTAAACGAAATAGTAATCATCGTCTGGTGTTTGCACTCGGGGTGGTGCTATAAGTTTTCCTTCAGCTGAAAAGTGAATACACCACCAAAAATCAGTAAGACGCTCCGGTGCTGTCCTCTACCAGCACAGGCTATGCCTTTGGTTATTTTCTTGGAGTGTTATAAGGGAGTATTATTATTATCAAGAGGAAGTTTGACGATCTGAAGAAATCACGACAGAGAGAAGTACAATATGAGGAGGAACGGTGACATGGAGAAAAACAAGAAAAATTACACTGGCTCCTGAAACATTTACATGATCTAATTATTGTGTTATAATTTTATAATTGTGTGTGTTTGATATAATCAACTGCCTCACGTTTGTGGCGACAATGAATTCCTCAATAACAATTGGAAAACTCTTGATGATTGATTTACATATAAATGTATGGGTTTCCTATTATTTTAAAGTGAAAATAGAGTATATTTCGTTTTAATTCCGAGAGTTCTAACCTTTGACAGCTGTTTCGTGCTAACGCACTCATCAGAAAGGATTTATGGAGCTCTCGAAATCAAAACGAATCTACTCAAGAATTAATACCGTGAGGCAAGACAGAATATAACAGGAAGTTTTCATGACATCTACAGTCACTAGTTGAAACTTAATTTGACACGAACCAAGGAATCCAAAAGTAGAGGTTTGTCCACAAATTGACAGGCAGCCAACAATTCGTCAATTTGTGGACAAACCTCTACTTTTGGATTCCTTGGTTCGTGTCAAATTAAGTTTCAACTAGTGACTGTAGATGTCATGAATAACTTCCTGTTATATTCGTTTTGATTTCGAGAGCTCCATAAATCCTTTCTGATGAGTTTCAAGAGATAATTCAAAAAAATTTAAAATAGCAATTTTTTAAAAATATTTTCCCATCTATTTAAAAATATTATTTTTTTTATTAAAATTTTGGGAAAAATACAACTTTACTGGTTTCTATCAAACGTACGTACTGTCTATGTAAAATTTAATTTTTAAACAGGTATAACTGATGTTTTTTTATATGGCAGCATGGTGGCTCGTTAGGTTAGGAAAATAAAGTTTAATTATATCGAGTAACGTCACCAACAATCATTAGCATGTACTACAAAATATGTACTTATTGACAACTTGTTTTACCTCGCTTCTGTAAAAGTAAATGGAAAGTTTGGTGGAAACCCAGTAGTGTGTGGTATCAAACTAATCGTATAACATTTTCTTATTTTCTTACACAAATTCAATACTAAAATTTTAAATGGCAGACATGTTTTGATCGAAAACAGTAAAGTTGGAATTTCTCCAAAATTTTATGCCCTCTAGATTAAATAATAAATTGAAAAAAATAATTATTACAAAAAGTGGCATGGCATGGTTGTAATCAAAATGTCGTATAGAGACAAAAGAGGTGAAAATATACCAGGTGTACCATTTAAAAATCGAAAGTTTATGTAACTTACGGAGAAAACGAAAGTTACATAGACATCAGTCACTTTTTAAAAAATGCAGTTGTGTCAACAAAAATGTTACAGGCAGACTCCCGGTATTTCGAAATTTCAAATTTTCCAATCAACTTTTTATTGAATCAGTTTCCAGACTGATTTATCTAAAAGTTACATATTTCCTTGGCAGCTTATTATTGAATCGGGTTTCCAGATGAGTTAATAATAATTTTGGGACAAAGAAAGAGTTCGGTTCAATCTTTTGTCGTTGGGTTTGACTCAGCGAAACCCCGTTGACCACAGAGACGCCACGAAGGAAAATAAAACACTGAGTTAATCGATTTCACGTGGGAAGAAGTTCAGATGATAAATACCAGCGCGCAACAATAACACTCAATGACTGTCAAATGGTCTGTAGTCGTATCGAATTCATTCGAATTCATTTAAATGACAATAATATGACATAATCGAGTCGCCGATTTTTCTTCGTCACCTTCTCATGAAGGACGGCGTAGGTTGTATTGTTAAAGGTCACAATGTGCATTTTTCACTAGGTGAATCCACTCGAATGTTGACACATACTTCAATTTGGTTCAGGAAGCAATAACAATCCATTTTTTGAATGGAATTTCTGATGAGTTTTTTCAAATTGTTCAAAATTGTTTTAGAATTGTTTTTCTCCACGATCATCACAGAATTTGCCAATTCTGAAATCAAATTTGATTACAGAATGCTGGAATTCTCTCTCTTGAGATTGAAGAAATATTCTGCAACACCTCTGCCCCCACGCAATTTAAATGTATTTTTCTGAAATCGTTCAAGAATGCCCACTTTCTCGGAGCAACTTCAGGCCTCAAAATTCGCTAATCTAGTATTTTAGTCCGTTGCTAAGCAACGAACTTTCCCGGACCGTTTTCGGACCCAAACGGTACGGGAATAGTTATTTGTATGCTAAGGCCGCGAAATACCTTTTTAACGTACCGAAAGAACAGTTATCGCCGAGGCCGCTTGCGGCCGAGGCAAGATAATCTTGAGGTCGGTAAAAAGTTTCGCGGCCATGGCATACACACTATTTTTCGTGCAATCGTTAAAATTATTAAAATAGATAGTTGTTAATAAATATATTATTGCTCTAAAATCAACTGCAGTTCAATTTATTTAACAATATCACCGTGTGCTATGGAAATGATATGTTTCAATATACACAAAATATTTTGACAGTTCTTGTCAAAACGCAAAATGTCTGATACTGATAGCGATATTTCAGTACCTTCCACTCCTGAACTCAAAAGCGTTGTAAATTCGGCGCTTTCCGTTTTAATTCCCGAAAAATCTAAACGGCAGTACGAAAAATGTTACGGCGAGTTTAAAGATTGGTGTGACAAACAGAATGTTGAGACGATGTCTGAAAACATTTTTGAAAGTGACGTTTGGTTTCGCGGCCGTTGCTATGGGTAACGGCCGCGAAATTAAATTTCGCGGACTGTGCTGAGAACGCAAAATACTGACTTCGCGTGCGATTGCACGAAATAGTATATTGTGTATCTAGTAGTAAAAGCAATACATTCCCGGACGACAATGTAAATTGTTGGCCGAGGCGTTAAGCCGAGGCCAACAAGCATTGAAGTCTGGGAATGTGCTTTTACTACGAGGTACACATACTATTTTTTTTTTCAAAATGGCAATCAGCATTATCAAAAACTAAGGAATTCTACAAATTGTTTGCGTGAATTCAATAACTGTCCGAAAACGGTCCGGGAAAGTTCGTTGCTTAGCAACGGACTAAAATACAAGATTATCGTATTTTGAGGCCTGAAGTTGCTTCGAGAAAGTGGGCATTCTTGAACAATTTAAGAAAAAGTACCTAAACGATACGGGAAATATTTTGCCGGCTTGTTTACATTTTAGACAGTTATTGAATTCACGCAAACAATATGTAGAATTCCTTAGTTTTTGATAATGCTGATTGCGATTTCAGAAAAAATAGTATGTGTACCTCGTAGTAAAAGCACATTCCCAGACTTCAATGCTTGTTGGCCTCGGCCAACAATTTACATTGTCGTCCGGGAATGTATTGCTTTTACTACTAGATACACAATATACTATTACATTCTCTCTCTTGTGATAGAATAATATTCTCACACTGGTTAGCAATGATAACATTAGCCTTGACGCAGTTGATTGTCATCTTAGTGGCAAAATTTGAGAAGTGTCAAAATTATTGCTGTCACGTTTCCTATCTTTGATCGTGGAGAAAATATAGTCTGCTACTCGGTTAGAATGAAAATTCGTGATGCTCGTGGTTCCTCACGCTCGCCTTCGGCTCGCGCACGGAACTTTCCACTCGCATCGAATTTTCATTCTAACCTTGTTACAGAATATACTATTCCGTTAACCAGCTGTCCCTTAAGAACGGCAGCCAAAGCGAGCCAAGGATTAACGAGATCTTACCTTTTTACATGTGATTCCTAGCACTTTCTCCATCAGAAAAATGTCTGAAGTCGCTAGGGTTTGAAACTTCGACTGGCAGCCAGATTGATAGAAAAAATCGGCGCTACCCAGGTAGCCTAGTGGAAAATTATATCTGTATCGTTTTATGATGTTGGTCTTTTGATGGAGGGGATGAGCTGAATCGAAGTTCAGACATATGTCAGAGCTACAAGATTTTTGGTATAAATCGGTAATTATATAATCACCTTCTCTAACTGATAAAACATCTTCCATAGTAAATGTCCACTCGGGAACTACGTTATTGAATATGTTAAGAGTGGTATCTTTTTCGGAACTTGGGATAGCTTACAAAGCATCATCTGAATATACATATTATTATAAGAAAGGAATATCAAATGGAGATATTTCCAATGCTTTATTCATGACATGGTCCATCACCAGGTCGCAGTCGGCCAAAAAGAACTGAAGAAAATAAAACAAGCGTTATTAACCAAATAGTATTTTGAGTAGGAAATCTGTTTATTGTAACCCTGAAGAAGGCAAAAATTTCGCCTAAACGTTGGCACTAAAATTGTAAACATCTGAGGAATGCGTTTCACTTGTCCACTGGCTCATGATCACTAAACGATAAATAATTATTATTTCAGGGTAAACTTACCTTCTTCTTCATGCGTTCGTCATATCTTCACATTCTTTTGTCGTCGCTGTGGAGACTTTTTTTTTGCTCAAAGCTCAAGACTTACTGTGCATCCATCATACAGCCTGCAGAAATTCAAAAGGAACACCGAAGGAAGAGGAAAAAAATATGACATTTTCAAAGTGCGGGATTTGTAAAGTAGGAATACTTTAAATTTGTAATAATGATTGAAAATAAACTAAGTCTAGTTAAGATTTTGATTTTGTAGGTATTATGTCATAAAGAAAATAATTATTAAAAATGTAGGAAGTCAGTTAAAATAGTTTTAAGTCAGCCTTTTTGTTTTGTTCCCACGTGTCAATAATATAGATATTATTTGCTAAAATTATAGCTTGGTCGTAGGAAAAATAATGTACATTATTTGTGCGAAAGTGAAATATCTCACTTTCCGCACTATGATTTGATTACTTGTCGTAATCAACAATACAAAAACATTCGTTTTTTTATATCACATGATTTATTGCTCCATTTTTGCGTTGCTCTGTTGAAAACGAATTCTTGGATTCTGAACTTAATGGCTGTGCTCATTTTGTGAAGCAGAATCCATACTGTTACTTGACATGAATGTATTTTACGACTTTTGAGCGGAGGAAAAGGATCTACCCAAAAGGAGAAAGTTGATTGTTACGGGCGGTAGGGTCTTTTTGTTTGTGTTGATGTCTTTGACAATTTCATTCGTCACAGCTTCATTGTTTAGATAATATGAGGTTTTGGGCATTTTCAAGGTTTCACTTGATGAAGATCGTTTTAATGATTTGATTCGAAGAAGGGCTAATTTTGGGTATATTATATTGATTGATGAGAACGAAACAAATGAAATAAAAAATTGTTTTGGAAAATGTTTTAGGGTACTCATAATTCTATAAACGGAAAGCTTTTAAATAATCCTTTGTAAGTTTCCATATTTCGAATATTTTCAAATAATTTCGAAGTGGTCGTGGTGTTAGAGCGTTTAGATTTCACCCAGGCGGTCCGGGTTCGATCCCCGGTCGCGTGTCACTGAGCTGAAGTGGTTCCACTTTCACTTAAACTGTAGGTCCCGGATCTCCGATTCTCCGAAAACCTGGGATTTCGTGAAAAAAAATTGGTTAAATCTCTTGCAATATTGTTATTTAAAATCTCGTTTCACCAACCATCTGGGTACAGAACTCAGAATTTGATATTGAAGTAGTTTTAGTTTTTGAATAGTTGTCGATATTTTGAATTCCGAAATGCGTATTTATGTGCATGGAAAACCAAATTTGACAGTTCTTTAATATCTGAGAAATTGATCGAAGAGAGGTTCCAGGTTGTGATAACAAAAACATAAAAAATTTGTCAATCCTCGTTTCCCGTAATTTACCAAATAAGTCGATAAATTGATGTTAATAAATAAAGCATTTGGTCATTCTGTTGTCTGCCATGTGGTGTTGACAATTTCATCATCATGACTTGGAGTAGGAGGAAGGCTGATGTTTCTGTCATCTTATTTAAGAAAAAAATCACCATAAAAGTATACTGGTATCTTAGAGACCCACAGTCTTCATGTCACATCGGACTGTGTGATGACCTTTGTGATTTACCGCAAATTGAAAACTCGTGTAGTTCTCCGAATTAGAACGAAGGAAGACGAATAAACATCTTTTATTCCTCGTTTGCTCCAGATTCCATGGATAGAACGAACTTTCAATACCGTCCACGCCGAAGTAACAAGACCTCATTATTTCTGAAATTTACGGTTATTACCTGCACAACTTCGACTTTTAACATCTTTGTTTACTCCTCGTCTGTCGGTATAAATTTGCTGTCAGACGCCCAGCCATGTTTCCTATCAATAAATCACCCCGTGTGACAATGGAGCGTTGTGTTCGATTCCGCACTTATTTCAAGGTATCTAGTACCTGTTGGACGCCTATTTGTGTCGGCCGTGACCGATAACTTCCTCGAATCTATCACCACAATATCACCTGCAAATTAGAGTGACGCAGTGGTGGCGGCCGGAGAAGTGGCGCAAGGTTGATGCATGGGGCCGTCATATAATGTCACCGGTAGAGTTCTTATTGTATTTTACTATTATTAGCTTTTTCATTTAGCACGAGTTAATTTCATATTGTCAAAGGAAAAAAATCATGATATTTATACAGGGTGTCCCAAAAATAAACGTCATGCTTTGGAGGACTGATCGTCCAGCTCATGAATTTCGGGAAAATTTAAACCTTTCATCAGCATTTCAAGTGCTGCAGGTACAAAACTTCATATTTTGAGTTAAAATTTTCAACCCATTTATCAATTACAACCCAAAATAAAATTATTGATGCCACATTTTTGTAGAAAAAAAACATCTTTGCTCGATTCACGAGATAATTTATTTTATTAGCTTACTTACACTCTTTACACAACGCTAGCCTGGCTCATTCCGTGTAGTTTTTGACAAGATACAATATCCACTATCTTCCACCTTAGGAAAAAATGATTTTACTAGTTTACTGCAAAATGAGCTCATTATGGAATTATTACAATCAGTAGGAATTCGAATGAAAACACTTGTTAAATTGAAGTGACTAGCATTTGCTGACAACTAAACAAAAGACAAAGAAAAATCAAAGAAAGTGTTCGAACTGCCTGCCACCAAGACGAATGCAAACACTACGTAAAATTAACATTCAAAATTGGAAATTAGTAAAACCGAATTAGATTGTTATGAAAGTATTGCTTTTCACAAAAACAGCTTGAGTAAATCCCTTCTCGATAATGATAATGGCCCATTCAATTCTGTACTATTTGAGTTAATTCCGATGGAAGAATAATTACTTATTATCGGTAGGGGTGAGTGAAATCATATGAGGGTTGCTATTTATGTATTGAGAATTGGCTACACTGGTGTTGCTAGGCACGATCCAACTTGTATTGTTAATAGACATTTGAAAATTTCATCTCTGCCAAAAAATGGAGCTAAATCGTGAACATTTTCGTGCCATGATTTTTTACGATTTTCGACGTGGATTATCTCAACAGCATTGTGCCGATCAACTTACTGCGATTTTTGCTTATGAAGCACCATCCAAGGCCACAGTATATCGATGGTTTAGTGAACTGAAACGTGGCCGTACTTCGCTGGCGGACGAAGTTAAAGATGGACGTTCAAAATCGGTTGATGTGCGAGAAAACATTGATGCTGGGTCCGAACTGATAATGCAGGATCGTTATGTGACATATCGCGAGATCGAGGCATCCCTGGGCATTAGTATGACAAGTATACATAAGATATTGCATGAATATTTGGCAGTCAGAAAGGTTTGTTCTCGTTGGATCCCGCACAATTTGACAATCGATCAAAAAAAGACTCGTGTAAATTGGTGCAACGAAATGATTACAAAATATGACCGCGGTGCGTCCAATGCAGTTTATAACGTATACACAGGTGACGAATCTTGGATTTATTGTTATGAACCCGAAACTAAACAGCAGTCGACTGTATGGGTCTTTCAAAATGAACCAAATCCATGCACTTTGAAGCAAATGGTGGCCTGTTTCTTCGGTATAAACGGTCATGTGGCAACCGTGCCTTTACAGCAACGTAGAAAGGTAAACTCTGACTGGTACACTACTATTTGTTTGCCAGAAGTCATCAATGAAATAAGGAAAACAAACCGACGACGAAGGATAATTCTCCATCATGACAATGCGAGCTCACACACATCGGCTCAAGCAACCCGCTATTTGAGCACTCAAAACGTTGAATTGATGGGTCATCCGCCTTACAGCCCTGATTTAGCACCCAATGATTTCTATTTGTTCCCTCAAGTGAAGAACAAATTACGTGGTCAACGCTTTTCGACGCCACAAGACGCTGTTTATGCATTCAAAAACCATGTTTTGGAGATACCTACTTCGGAGTGGAAAAACTGCTTTGCCAAAATCGACTGCAAAAATGTGTAGATTTGAAAGGAGAGTACTTTGAAAAACAGTAAAGAAGTTTCTACACCCCAATTATTGTTTTAGGACTTCATTCTCAATTCATAAATAGCAACCAATGCACCTGACCACATCAATCAGATTTGAAAACAGGTATGTTTTCAAATTTGATAGCAATGGCATGAAGATGAACTCATTACCTCAAGATATTTTTCGAATTGTATTATTATCTCTTTTGTTTACAGGGTGATCTCAAAAAATTAATTTTTGGCTTTGCAGTCATAACTTTTTTCCTCGTCAACCGATTTTCAAAATCTCCGGCTCATTTCAAGCTGAAACTTTATATGGAGAGATATGAAGATCAGAATAGACTCAAATGAAGATTGAAGATCAAGGGTTTCCTCAAAGGTGACCTAAATCTGAAACACCCTCAAAATCCGGTTGGGAGGAGAATTAAATGAAAATCAACTTGTTTCCGGAATGATAATCCATTCTGAATACGTCCAGATCTTTCTTGCTGTCAGTAGTCAAGAATTGTGCATGAAAAAAACCAATTGTAACGGCAGGATTTTGAAAAAAAAAATAAAATCAACCCATTGTTCACCTGAAAAGCATGGCCCGTAACCAAGGTAACAGGAATCACAATCAATGACTGACAAGCTAGGTTAGACGTCAATTTTGATTCGTTTGCAAAAAAAGTTATCATATCGATACCGCATCTAACGCCCGACCAGCTGGAACTGATTCCACGAATGACGGAACAAGGATTATCTACCCTCTAAATTGCCAATCTGCTTGGAACAACAGTTAGATCCGTCCAAAGGACCTACGTCCGAGGTAACGCTGGGGATATTCAGTATCGACCTAGGGGGCCAAGAAGGGTTACAAGAAGAAGAACAACTTCCGCTCAAGACCGCCTTATTGGAATATTGGTACGGCGGACTCGGACTTCAACCGCCCCCAAAATTCGTCGTGAATTGATCGATGCTACGGGAATTCAGGTTTCAAGTCAGACAATCTGACGCCGGATCTACGATCTTGGATTACACGCAAGGAGACGAGCTGTCTGCCCCTTACTGAAACCTGTACATCGAGCAGCAAGGCGATTATGGGGGGAAGAACATCAAAACTGGGGAATAGCAGAGTGGAATAGGTGTATGTTTACGGATGAGAGTATGTTCAATTTGTTTCGAAAGGATGGTCGTGTGTTGGTTTGGAGAGGGAGGAATGAAAGGTTTTTGGAATGAAAGGTTTTTGGAAGGAAATATGGAGGCGAGGGTGGCTTTTCGAGGTGGAGGACTGACTGTGTGGGGTGGAATATCGATGAATGGTAGGAGTGAATTGGTGATTCAGAGAGGAGAGAGTATGAACGGTGAGAGGTATAGAGATTTATGTATGAGAGAAATCGTGGTCCCTTACGCCGCAAATATCGGCAACAACTTTCTTCTCGTTGATGACAATGCTAGACCGTATAGGGCTCACATTGTCAACGAGTTTTTGAGGGATCACGGTATTGAGCGAATGAACTGGTCGCCTTTCTCTCCGAATATGAATCCGATGGAACATGTCTGGAGTCGTATGAAATCGAAATTGAAAGAAAGGGAAGGGCGAATGGAAAATTTGGATGACTTGGTGAATGCGGTACAGCAAGAATGGACAGCTGTACCACATGAGTTCATTGATAGTCTGATAGACAGCATGCTGGAAAGGGTCAATGAAGTAATTGCCAAAAGGGGAGGGCCAACTAAATACTGAATATCATAAATATTTTTCAATTCTAATGTTATCCAAGTTATTTTCTCTTTGTTGTTGTTCAATAAAAAGTCAATAAAATTTGTTTTCTTGTTCTTGCTTACTAACACGAATAATGAATGCTTTACGATTGAGAAAAAAACCGCTATTGTGGAATGAGCCTCAGCTTGTCAGGCTTGTCAGTCACTGAATGTGATTCTTGTTACCTTGGTTACGGGCCATGCATTTCAGGCGAACAATGGGTTGATTTTTTTTTTTCAAAATCCTGCCGTTACAATTGGGTTTTTTCATGCACAATTCTTGACTACTGACAGCAAGAAAGATCTGGACGTATTCAGAATGGATGATCATTTCGAAAACAAGTTGATTTTCATTTAATTCTCCTCCCAACCGGATTTTGAGGGTGTTTCAGATTTAGGTCACCATTGAGGAAACCCTTGATGTTCAATCCTCATCTTGAGTCTATTCTGATCTTCTTATCTCTTCATCTAAAGTTTCAGCTTCTAAATGAGCCGGAGATTTTGAAAATCGGTTGAAGAGGAAAAAAGTTATGACTGCATAGCCAAAAAGTTAATTTTTTGAGATCACCCTGTAAAGAAAAGAGATAATAAAACAATTCGAAAAATATCTTGAGGTAATGAGTTCATCTTCATGCCACTGCTGTCAAATTTGAAAAAAAAATTTCTTCATTTGGGATCCTTTTGAAAATTCAGAAATTTTGCACAGTTTCAGATAATACCCTGTAGCGATTTTATGCGGAAAACCTTATGTTTAGAAGAAGTACGAGATTATAGCTGAAGGACTGGGCTAGCGAACAGTATTTACAGAATTCAAATTGTTCAATGCAGAAAAAAGTTATTCAGACTTTAATAGGGTCAAAATTTTGGGGTGCGACGAAATTAGTGTTGAGTAGTTTACATATTTATGACTGGTTAGTATATTTATTGTAAGTTTAGTTTTCCTACTGATGAAGGTAACTTGGTTATTGAAATGCGCATCTAGGAGTGAAAGTACTTGTGTGGTAAAAGGGAAAATACTATTTGTTCTCATTGCGTCCAGCAACCCATTTCCAATAATGTGATAGTTGTTTACCCCAACGAAATTTCAACCGGACACGCCAATGCAGTTATTATCCTATCTGTGGGACTAACAAAGTGGACTATGGAACGGAGTCACCACGGCCCGCTATATTTTTTTCAGCTAATTATAGGAACTTTTGGGGCGGTGGTCGTTATGAAGTTATTTATGATTTGATTGGTCTCTTTTTATATGTTAGAACTGCTAACCGCTTCAAAGAAATTGTTTCAATTTATGTAGACGGCGCAGGTGTGGTATTTAGTTTTTTCCAAAAAGATCGATCGCCCGATTTGATATCGTTTATGAATCGGCTGGAGAAAACACTATTACATCATAGGATGGTCGGTTTTTGTTGATGATGGAACGGTTTGAGAAAAAGACGCTACCAGAAGTCATCAGCTTTACGCTATACAAGGCACTATTTCGGGAAATAACTGGTGTGACTATACAACTTTCAAACATTTAAGAGCCACCATCAGCGCGTCACACCAAAAAGACGAATTTCTGCCTCACCCCTTCCAGCTAAGGTTTGTAGGCGTACTTATCAAGAATGGGAGTGAAGATAATGAACTCGATTAACAGTGGCAACACAGCACCTGTCCGATATTTTTAGTATGAGCTAGGTGGTCCCATAGGAATTCCGGAATCTCTCAATTTGTTTTGATTCATCATGTCTTTTCAATTTTTTTCTTTAAAATTATCATTATCAAAAATCACTGAAGTTCTGGAATTTACACAAAAACATTGAGTCATTTACTAAAGAAAGAAAAATCGTAAACGAATAACAAATAGTATGCGAAAAACCGATTCCCGTTTACCGAGGTAGTGTTTGCTCTTAAGAGTTGTCGTTGTCGGTTTTCTTCTATCACTTGTCTCTTTTGATGTTCCCCTAGTCATTCCTTTCGCATTTATTGAACCAAATATCTCATCACCACATTTTTTGCAATGAATATTACTGCGAAATTGGAAAAACTATATGTTAATAGGTGAGATATAATTTATTATGGAATTGTTGAAGTTATAGACAGAATAATGAATATGAACCCATAAATTTGAATTTTCCATCACAAATTCCATTTTTTTCTATTATTTTTTCAAGGATTTTCGCAATTATTAGAGATATTGGTTGGTAGTTTTCTACTTCAAGTCTGTATCTTGAAGACTGGTATCATTATGGTGACTATAGTGAGGAATATAAAAGTAACTTGGAGTACTTTGGCTATGTCTCCTATATAAACGAGGTAACACGACCAGTGAGTTCAACCTGCCTTGACCATTTTTACGTTAAAACTAATACACACTTTCATGATAGAATCGAGTCCTTTATTTTTTATGATCAAATAAGTGATCATCGACCAATAGCTCTTATGGCAGAAATCGGCAGTAGCATCAATAAGGAATCAATGAAAAAAGTAAAAAAATTTACCATATATCCTAGTTTGAGACAAGATTTACAAAATGAAACATGGAATAACATCTTCGGAGCGGATGATATCAATACAAAGTGTGAAACATTTATTGATGGCTTGAAATTTCACATAATTAAAAATACAACAGAAAAAAAACTGAAAAACAAAAGGAATTTTCGGAAAAAATGGATAACACAAGGATTACTAGTATCTATAAAACAAAAAAATTATTTATTTGCACGCCTTCGTGAAAATCCTAATAATTTACAAATCAAAAGACTATACAATAACTACTAAAATAAACTCAGCACACTATCTAGGGAGGCAAATTTTTTCGAAATGAAATAAATAAAAACACGAATGAATCGAAAGCTCTTTGGAAAACCGTGGAAGAAGCATGTAACAAAACAAGACCACAAAGATATATCACTAAAATTAAAGTAGAAAACAATAATATCATAGACAAAAAGCTAGAGATTTCAAATGCATTTAATACTCATTACAGTGAAGTAGGTTATAAACTTGCTAACAAAATTGAAGCTCCGAAAGATTTTTCAGAGATTATAGAGAGACACCAAAAGAGTATATTCATGTATCCCACGAACCCGGAGGAAGTCTTGAATATTAAAAAGGAATTAAAACCAAATAAAAGTCCGGGAAATGATAATGTAAGTGGGCGAATGATAAAAAATATTGCAGACCTAATCGTAACTCCTCTCACGCATATTGTCAACTCTTCTTTACATACAGGAATTTTTCCCGATATTTTGAAAATAGGTGTCGTCAAACCATTATACAAACATGGGACTAGGCTTGACATCACCAATTACAGACCTAGGTATATCATCATTAATCTCAAATTTCGCAAAAATTTTAGAGAAAATCATAAAAATCAGATTAACGGAATTTCTGAAAAAATTCAATAATCTATCTGTACATCAATATGGATTCAGAGATGGAAGGTCGACAGAGGACGCTATATTCACTTTAACATCGGAAATTTACAAATCATTTTATATATCGAAACCTGCCTTATGTATCTTTGTCGACCTTTCAAAAGCCTTTGAAACTGTATGTCATAAAAACCTCCTCGAGAAATTAGAAAACATCGGCATATGGGGCAAATCACATGAACTCCTCAAATCCTATTTGAGCATTCGAAAACAGATAGATGACATTGATGGAAATAGAAGTAGCCCAAGCACGGTAACTTACGGTGTCCCTCAAGGTACGGTCTTGGGACCTATCTTGTTCCTATAATGAGGACACGTTGCATGACCTCAAAACAAAATCAAAGAGAGATTTCGAAAAAAAATTTAAATGGTTTCAATTTAACAAATTAACGTTGAACGCAGAAAAAACAAAATAATTACCATTCACGTCTTACACTAACAAGCTGCCAGGCATGGGACCATTAATAATCAATCAAAACTTGACGATTCCCGAAAGTTCATGTATTAAATACCTAGGTTTAATAATCGATCGACACATGAAATGGGATTTACACATATACTACCTAACTCGAAAATTGCGAGGGTTTTTGTCTCGTTTCAAAACAATGGCTAGAAATTCCCTACCTGACAATTGACTATGGTCTGGTTCAGTCACAATTATCTTATGGCATTATAGGTTGGGGAGGAGTTAAGGATTCGCACTTGAGATGCCTGGACATGACACAGAAAAAAATTCTTAAAATTATATTAGGTAAAGGAAAGACGTTCTCAACCGATGAGCTATTCAAGGACAGTAATGTCCTGGATACTCGACAACTATTTAGCCAGAAAATAATAATGAGAGTTTTCGAAAACAAAATAGAAACGAAACCAATCGAGCATCAATATAATACCAGAGGCAAAGAAAAGGCATTGGTAACCCCAAGATGCCATAAATTAGTAGGGCAAAGACATTGCAACTACCTTGGCCCAAAAAATACAGTCCATTAATAGGTGCCATATATCGAAATTTAAAAAAGAAATGAAAAATTGGCTCAAAACTTCCGATTGAAAGACGTTCCATCACACCATAAATCAAAATGATAAAAAACTTCAAAATCAACGCCTACCATATCGAAATGATTACCAGTAACTTACTATCTGCGAGCAATATGATCCAGACACTTATTGTGACACAATATCAAGATAATGTGATATTTTACGCTTGTTGAATCAACATCTCAATCAACCCATACTACCAATACTAATTTTATGCACGTTTTATCTATACCCAAATATGTTTTATACTATACATATTTACACTGTGTTGTTACAAACTGAATATCATAATCATACTCAGTTTGATATTTTATTTGCCATTTTGTTTATTTATAGTTAAGATTTGGCGATATCACGCACAAGGAATTTTTTTTCGGAAATGTTGCTTCTGTGATGCCTATGTTTATTTACCCTGGCTCTGTATCATTTATATGTAACCAGTATTGTGAATAAACATTATTATTATTCTTCTTATTATTATGGCAGTTATGAAACCGTTTGGCAATTTCCAGTACTAAATGCCCAGTTTATTATCATCGCTATTTTTTCTGTATGTTTTGAAGATGGTTTTCAGTAGGGATAGTGAGTTTAGACTTCTCATATAGGTTTTATGAAAGTGTTGTTGAATAAACGTGGTGCCATAAATTGGAAATTCCTGGTATAGTTTTTTTGCTGCATTTGTTTGTATAAAGTCTTTAGACTTATTTTTGGTTTGCAAGTCAGATCAATTTTCAAATAGTTAAATTACCAAACTAAAGATACAGTTGCCTCAGACTCATTACATTTGCTTCTTTAAACTGAAGATTTGTGCTGTTATTCATATTTCTAAAATGAAAAGTTTTCAGATTTTTTTTTGGAGTATTTCAACCTGTTCCAAATGACTAGGTATAGTTTCCTCCTGCTGCTAATTTCGTATCTTAGACGAGATTCAACAAGTATGCGTAATATACTGTTTTGAGATTCGGTAAATACAGTATTTGTCTCAATTGTTTAAATTTATATAATAAAAATCTAAACATCTTAGCAACGTCTGACATGTGAGAAGTCTACCTTGAGTGAGAAACAAGTTTTAGCCCAAGATATCAATTTATTTCGTTTTTCAGGAAGATATCGCGTTCTTGACAATTATTTGTGGGTGAATTATTTTCATTATAGTAAAGGGAACAATGTTTGTTTTTATGATTAACTGTTAATATGTTATGACTAAAAATATCAGATATATTTTTAAATTATCCTCATCTTTATTTTTCAAATCTTCCCTTGTTTTAGCATTATACAGGGTGTTTCATAATAAATGCGCAGGGCTTCCGTTCAAAAATATGAAAAAAGTTTCTATCAACTTACCCTCTAAAATTCAACATTTTCGAGATACAGGGTGTCGAAATTAAAAAAAACAATTATAGTTTTTTGCGAATATCTCTGGAACCGTTTATCGCACATGAAACAGATTTTGAATGCATTTTCTACTCATAATAAGCTATGTTTTGTGCAGATTTTTTATTTTTTAAAAGTCATAATTGGTGAAGATTTTGAAGGGGTAGTGGGTGTTTTTTTCTCCAACTTCTACGCCACTGGAAAAGGTATAATTTCGAGCCGCCTACTTGAACCGCCAATGTTTTCTACACAAAAAAGGTACTTCTGGTCATAAGCTCTAAAGTTGACCGATTTCAAGGAAAATCAACTTTCATGTTGAAAAACATGGTAAATTTTTTTTAAATAATTTTTTCCTAATTATACAAAATTTATTTAAACGTTAGAACAAGTAACAAAACCAAACGTTGACTTCTTAATTGCAAAATAAAAAAAAAATAACAATCATACTCAGTTGAAATGTCCGCCGTTAGCTTCAATGCACGCAGCAATTTTTCGAGGAAAAAACATTATTTAAACAACATGAAAGTTGATTTTTCTTGAAAACGGTCAACTTTAAAGCTTAAGACCAAGAATTCCTTTTTGTGTAGAAAACATTGGCGGTTCATATAGGAGGCTCAAAACTGTACTTTTTCCAGTGGCGAAGAAGTTGGAGAAAAAAACACCCACAACCCCTTCAAAATTTTCGCCAATTATGAATTTGAAAAAATAAAAAATGCACACAAAACATAGCTTATTATGAGTAGAAAATGCCTACGAAATCTGTTTTCTGTGCGATGAACGATTCCAGAGATATTCGCAAAAAACGATTATTTTATTAAAATTTCAACACACTGTATCTCGAAAATGGTGCATTTTAGAGGGTAAGTTGATGGAAATCTTTTTTCATATTTTTGGACGAGCTATCACATCCTAAAGTCCTGCGCATATATTATGAAACACCCTGTATATTACGACCGTGACGTCTGCAAATCCTATTAGTATACCTGTAGAATTGTAAGAGAATAAATCTTTTATATATAAATTAAATAATATTGGCCCCGAAACAGTTCCTTGAGGCACCCCAATCGACACCAGTTTTTCAGTACTCCTAGTCTTACTGCCAGTTTGACAAGTAACTTTTGAAAAATGTATGTGGCAATGTATGTGTATATTGATTTTAATAATTATATTTATATTAGGCTTGCCTATTTGAAATAAAGTATTTCCTCTTCTTCTCACACCTATATCTAAATATTGATAGACCGGCCGCATAGCTGATTAATTTTCCAGTCACTCGGTATACATTCAAACATATCGAATCATCGAGATGCTTCCTCATTTCGTCTAATTGCTCTTCTTCAGTTTTTCATCTGATTGCGGCGGATTACATCTGCGATATTCCTCTAATTTATCGACGATTTGCCAAGCTGAACCTTAATAAGCCAACGGCATCATGCAGAAGTGATGATACAATTATAATTAAGGATTTTCTCTATAAGCAATTACTGCGATAACGTCAAGTAAGACTAATTTTTTTCCCAACGTAATGTAAATCGTTGTTATTAGCAATTATCCAGTGTAACTCTGATAATGACGTTGATAAAGGTGGGAGATAAGATGGTAACTAATAAGTGTTAACATTAATCGCGTTTCTTTTGTTTCTTTTTAATAAATGACTCGGTTAGGAAGTCGCCCGTCACAGTTGCCGACTACGAGGATGGATAGAAGAAGAAGAAGCTACACGTTTTCATGTTCAGATTTACTATCCGACGTTTCGTCTTCTGGCATTCATCATCAACTTTTTTTTCTGCTATGGGCGCCATATTGTTTTTTATACATAAAAATAGTGATTCTCATTCTGATTTCATTGATGTATAATTTGTTATGATTTGCACTTCTGAAACCACAGATATTAAAAAAAAAACAACTTCATCTGAGATGGTCATGACTCCATCGAAAAATTTTGTTTAATAAACACTAGTTGTCAGAACTCATTAAACATCATAAGTTTGCACAAATACTTCAGTCGAAATGTCCTCAATCTCAAATGAAGAAAAACGAGATATGTTGAAACTTTATTATAAATTTGATAGGAGTAGTACGAAAACAGCACAAATTTATTTTGAATTATATCCGGAAAGACAACAGCCGGATAGAACATTATTCGGAATTTTGGCAAACACTTGGCTGAGTACGGTATATTTATTTGAAGTAGGTAACCCTAATTTACAAAAACTGTATAAACATATTGATAACACTTAGATATTTGAAACATTTAAAAATATAGTTACAGTTTCAAGTTGAAATTTCACGTATGAAGAATCATCACACACACATACATTATTAAAACATTTCTTAGTACTACAAAAACTCTATGAAAATTTGTATAGCTCCAATATAATGTTACGTAAATAAAAACAACAAACAAATAATTTAACGAACAGTCGTTACCGACCGATGATGAACCCTTTACTCCCATAAACACCTAACTATGTAGGCTTATTATGGCAAGAACCTGCAAGTGCTGTCTGTGTTGACCTGCCCTTGCACTTATGAGAGACAACAACCTCGAAACTAGTCTGCAGGTGGTCACCCCGTCCAAATCAAAACATAATTCTGCTGGTTGGTCATAGAGGGCACTTGCAATTGCGTCCTCTGATGCTTTGAGGAACGTTGCACAAATAGCTGTTAGATTTAATTCAATACCCGTCGTGGTCTTAGCCAGGGGAGTAGTTGTTTTCTGACAGGTTCTTGCCATAATAAGCCTACATAGTTAGGTGTTTATGGGAGTAAAGGGTTTATCATCGGTCGGTAACGACTGTTCGTTAGCAAACGATCTCCCAAAGATTTCTGTCTTCTTCGATACAAATAATTTATTATTAAAATATTCTCAACAATTTATATTTTATCAAATGGTTTGTATGGATTGCAATAACTGCTTTTTTTAATAATTAATGATGGACTAAATATAATTTTGTCAGGTAATTTATTGTACCTTTTAAATTAAAAAACAAAGAATTTATGACACAATTCCTATTTGTTCTGCAAACATGCAAATTTGCATTATTTCTTGTGGCATATTTGTTATGAGTTTTAGGGGTACCTCTACTTTTTTGGAGTAATTTTTTTTGTCGCCGATCGACTATAAATTCACAGAAAGTACTAATTTTGTCATCCTCAATCTATTGGATTTCGCAGAATTGCTCTATCTCAAACCGTTCTCGAATTGAAATGATTTTCTGACAATTTTTTTCGTTCAAGTATTTTTTCATATTCGTATATTCAATCTTATTTGTATTTGCTTCCAGAATTTGAAATCAAGTCCTAGTCAAATAGAGATTTGGTAGGATTTCTGCAATTTCTAGTTTAAACATTTTTCGAAAGTTTTCATTTTCCATTTTTCGAAAAATCGCATACTTCTCTCAAACGTATCTATAGACGAGCTGACTCCGAATATCATCCCCAACAAGAATTCGACAAAGGGGTACCTGAAAAGGGGCAACTTTTTCGACTAAAAATTGCGCCGATCCACAAAATCAGCATTTTCGAAGTGATCTAGTGTTTTAATTCGGAGAACAAGTAAATATTCGGATTCAGAAGGAAATTTTCCATAGGATCAAGCAATACTTATGAAATATCCACATGCAATTAAAGTCGAATTAATTCTGTATTTGATATCGAAGGAAATCGAATTTTCGAGAAATTCGGTGTGCATATACAAAAATGTTGGAATTTCACGAAACCAAGTCAGAAAATCTGAAAAAGTTATTTGTCGGCAAAATAAAACCCTTTTAACTCGATTTGAAATATTCAATTTGAGAACGGTTAGAGATAGAGCAATTCTGGGGACGCCAATCGATTCAGAGTGGTCAAATTAGTATATTCAGGTCAACAGTAGAAAAAACAAATTCTGGTCCAAAAATTGTTGTAAGGGGTAGACCCCTTAAAATCACCAAAAATATAAATTCGTTATTTGAATCGGAAAAGATTTGAAATTCGGTGTGCATATACAAAAATATTGGAATTTCACGAAACCAAGTCATAAAATTTGAGAAAATTATTTGTCGGCGATATGAAACTCTTTCAACTCGATTTGAAATATTCAATATGAGAACAGGTAGAGATAGAGCAATTCTGCGGATGCCATTCGATTCAGAGTGTTCAAATTAGTAAATTCAGGTCAACAGTAGAAAAAACAAATTCTGACACAAAAATAGTTGTAAGGGGTAGACCCCTTAAAATCACCAAAAATGTAAATTCTTTATTTGAATCGGAAACGATTTGAAATTCGGTGTGCATATACAAAAATATTGGAATTTCACGAAACCAAGTCAGAAAATTTGAGAAAATTATTTGTCGGCGATATGAAACTCTTTCAACTCGATTTGAAATATTCGATTTGAGAACAATTAGAGATAGAGCAATTCTGCGGATGCCATTCGATTCAGAGTGTTCAAATTAGTAAATTCAGGTCAACAGTAGAAAAAACAAATTCTGGTCCAAAAATTGTTGTAAGGGGTAGACCCCTTAAAATCACCAAAAATGTAAATTCTTTATTTGAATCGGAAACGATTTGAAATTCGGTGTGCATATACAAAAATATTGGAATTTCACGAAACCAAGTCAGAAAATTTGAGAAAATTATTTGTCGGCGATATGAAAATCTTTCAACTCGATTTGAAATATTCAATTTGAGAACAGTTAGAGATAGAGCAATTCTGGAGACGCCAATCGATTCAGAGTGGTCAAATTAGTATATTCAGGTAAACAGTAGAAAAAACAAATTCTGGTCCAAAAATTGTTGTAAGGGGTAGACCCCTTAAAATCACCAAAAATGTAAATTCGTTATTTTAATCGGAAAAGATTTGAAATTCGGTGTGCATATACAAAAATATTGGAATTTCACGAAACCAAGTCAGAAAATTTGAGAAAATTATTTGTCGGCGATATGAAACTCTTTCAACTCGATTTGAAATATTCAATATGAGAACAGTTAGAGATAGAGCAATTCTGCGGAAGCCATTCGATTCAGAGTGTTCAAATTAGTAAATTCAGGTCAACAGTAGAAAAAACAAATTCTGACCCAAAAATAGTTGTAAGGGGTGTACCCCTTAAAATCACCAAAAATGTAAATTCTTTATTTGAATCGGAAACGATTTGAAATTCGGTGTGCATATACAAAAATATTGTAATTTCACGAAACCAAGTCAGAAAATTTGAGAAAATTATTTGTCGGCGATATGAAACTCTTTCAACTCGATTTGAAATATTCAATATGAGAACAGTTAGAGATAGAGCAATTCTGCGGATGCCATTCGATTCAGAGTGTTCAAATTAGTAAATTCAGGTCAACAGTAGAAAAAACAAATTCTGACCCAAAAATAGTTGTAAGGGGTAGACCCCTTAAAACCACCAAAAATGTAAATTCTTTATTTGAATCGGAAACGATTTGAAATTCGGTGTACATATACAAAAATATTGGAATTTCACGAAACCAAGTCAGAAAATTTGAGAAAATTATTTGTCGGCGATATGAAACTCTTTCAACTCGATTTGAAATATTCAATATGAGAACAGTTAGAGATAGAGCAATTCTGGAGACGCCAATCGATTCAGAGTGGTCAAATTAGTATATTTAGGTCAACAGTAGAAAAAACAAAGTCTGATCCAAAAATAGCTGTAAGGGGTAGACCCCTTAAAATCACCAAAAATGTAAATTCGTTATTTGAATCGGAAATGATTTGAAATTCGGTGTGCATATACAAAAATATTGGAATTTCACGAAACCAAGTCAGAAAATTTGAGAAAATTATTTGTCGGCGATATGAAACTCTTTCAACTCGATTTGAAATATTCAATATGAGAACAGTTAGAGATAGAGCAATTCTGCGGATGCCATTCGATTCAGAGTGTTCAAATTAGTAAATTCAGGTCAACAGTAGAAAAAACAAATTCTGGTCCAAAAATTGTTGTAAGGGGTAGACCCCTTAAAATCACCAAAAATGTAAATTCTTTATTTGAATCGGAAACGATTTGAAATTCGGTGTGCATATACAAAAATATTGGAATTTCACGAAACCAAGTCAGAAAATTTGAGAAAATTATTTGTCGGCGATATGAAAATCTTTCAACTCGATTTGAAATATTCAATTTGAGAACAGTTAGAGATAGAGCAATTCTGGAGACGCCAATCGATTCAGAGTGGTCAAATTAGTATATTCAGGTCAACAGTAGAAAAAACAAATTCTGATCCAAAAATAGCTGTAAGGGGTAGACCCCTTAAAATCACCAAAAATGTAAATTCGTTATTTGAATCGGAAATGATTTGAAATTCGGTGTGCATATACAAAAATATTGGAATTTCACGAAACCAAGTCAGAAAATTTGAGAAAATTATTTGTCGGCGATATGAAACTCTTTCAACTCGATTTGAAATATTCAATATGAGAACAGTTAGAGATAGAGCAATTCTGCGGAAGCCATTCGATTCAGAGTGTTCAAATTAGTAAATTCAGGTCAACAGTAGAAAAAACAAATTCTGGTCCAAAAATTGTTGTAAGGGGTAGACCCCTTAAAATCACCAAAAATGTAAATTCTTTATTTGAATCGGAAACGATTTGAAATTCGGTGTGCATATACAAAAATATTGGAATTTCACGAAACCAAGTCAGAAAATTTGAGAAAATTGTTTGTCGGCGATATGAAACTCTTTCAACTCGATTTGAAATATTCGATTTGAGAACAATTAGAGATAGAGCAGTTCTGGAGACGCCAATCGATTCAGAGTGGTCAAATTAGTAAATTCAGGTCAACAGTAGAAAAAACAAATTCTGATCCAAAAATTGTTGTAAGGGGTAGACCCCTTAAAATCATCAAAAATGTAAATTCGTTATTTTAATCGGAAAAGATTTGAAATTCGGTGTGCATATACAAAAATATTGGAATTTCACGAAACCAAGTCAGAAAATTTGAGAAAATTATTTGTCGGCGATATGAAACTCTTTCAACTCGATTTGAAATATTCAATATGAGAACAGTTAGAGATAGAGCAATTCTGCGGAAGCCATTCGATTCAGAGTGTTCAAATTAGTAAATTCAGGTCAACAGTAGAAAAAACAAATTCTGACCCAAAAATAGTTGTAAGGGGTATACCCCTTAAAATCACCAAAAATGTAAATTCGTTATTTGAATCGGAAAAGATTTGAAATTCGGTGTGCATATACAAAAATATTGGAATTTCACGAAACCAAGTCATAAAATTTGAGAAAATTATTTGTCGGCGATATGAAACTCTTTCAACTCGATTTGAAATATTCAATATGAGAACAGGTAGAGATAGAGCAATTCTGCGGATGCCATTCGATTCAGAGTGTTCAAATTAGTAAATTCAGGTCAACAGTAGAAAAAACAAATTCTGACACAAAAATAGTTGTAAGGGGTAGACCCCTTAAAATCACCAAAAATGTAAATTCTTTATTTGAATCGGAAACGATTTGAAATTCGGTGTGCATATACAAAAATATTGGAATTTCACGAAACCAAGTCAGAAAATTTGAGAAAATTATTTGTCGGCGATATGAAACTCTTTCAACTCGATTTGAAATATTCGATTTGAGAACAATTAGAGATAGAGCAATTCTGCGGATGCCATTCGATTCAGAGTGTTCAAATTAGTAAATTCAGGTCAACAGTAGAAAAAACAAATTCTGGTCCAAAAATTGTTGTAAGGGGTAGACCCCTCAAAATCACCAAAAATGTAAATTCGTTATTTGAATCGGAAATGATTTGAAATTCGGTGTGCATATACAAAAATATTGGAATTTCACGAAACCAAGTCAGAAAATTTGAGAAAATTATTTGTCGGCGATATGAAACTCTTTCAACTCGATTTGAAATATTCAATATGAGAACAGTTAGAGATAGAGCAATTCTGCGGATGCCATTCGATTCAGAGTGTTCAAATTAGTAAATTCAGGTCAACAGTAGAAAAAACAAATTCTGGTCCAAAAATTGTTGTAAGGGGTAGACCCCTTAAAATCACCAAAAATGTAAATTCTTTATTTGAATCGGAAACGATTTGAAATTCGGTGTGCATATACAAAAATATTGGAATTTCACGAAACCAAGTCAGAAAATTTGAGAAAATTATTTGTCGGCGATATGAAAATCTTTCAACTCGATTTGAAATATTCAATTTGAGAACAGTTAGAGATAGAGCAATTCTGGAGACGCCAATCGATTCAGAGTGGTCAAATTAGTATATTCAGGTCAACAGTAGAAAAAACAAATTCTGATCCAAAAATAGCTGTAAGGGGTAGACCCCTTAAAATCACCAAAAATGTAAATTCGTTATTTGAATCGGAAATGATTTGAAATTCGGTGTGCATATACAAAAATATTGGAATTTCACGAAACCAAGTCAGAAAATTTGAGAAAATTATTTGTCGGCGATATGAAACTCTTTCAACTCGATTTGAAATATTCAATATGAGAACAGTTAGAGATAGAGCAATTCTGCGGAAGCCATTCGATTCAGAGTGTTCAAATTAGTAAATTCAGGTCAACAGTAGAAAAAACAAATTCTGGTCCAAAAATTGTTGTAAGGGGTAGACCCCTTAAAATCACCAAAAATGTAAATTCGTTATTTGAATCAGAAATGATTTGAAATTCGGTGTGCATATACAAAAATATTGGAATTTCACGAAACTAAGTCAGAAAATTTGAGAAAATTATTTGTCGGCGATATGAAACTCTTTCAACTCGATTTGAAATATTCGATTTGAGAACAATTAGAGAAAGAGCAGTTCTGGAGACGCCAATCGATTCAGAGTGGTCAAATTAGTAAATTCAGGTCAACAGTAGAAAAAACAAATTCTGATCCAAAAATTGTTGTAAGGGGTAGACCCCTTAAAATCATCAAAAATTTAAATTCGTTATTTTAATCGGAAATGATTTGAAATTCGGTGTGCATATACAAAAATATTGGAATTTCACGAAACCAAGTCAGAAAATTTGAGAAAATTATTTGTCGGCGATATGAAACTCTTTCAACTCGATTTGAAATATTCAATATGAGAAAAGTTAGAGATAGAGCAATTCTGCGGATGCCATTCGATTCAGAGTGGTCAAATTAGTAAATTCAGGTCAACAGTAGAAAAAACAAATTCTGACCCAAAAATAGTTGTAAGGGGTAGACCCCTTAAAACCACCAAAAATGTAAATTCTTTATTTGAATCGGAAACGATTTGAAATTCGGTGTACATATACAAAAATATTGGAATTTCACGAAACCAAGTCAGAAAATTTGAGAAAATTATTTGTCGGCGATATGAAACTCTTTCAACTCGATTTGAAATATTCAATATGAGAACAGTTAGAGATAGAGCAATTCTGGAGACGCCAATCGATTCAGAGTGGTCAAATTAGTATATTTAGGTCAACAGTAGAAAAAACAAAGTCTGATCCAAAAATAGCTGTAAGGGGTAGACCCCTTAAAATCACCAAAAATGTAAATTCGTTATTTGAATCGGAAATGATTTGAAATTCGGTGTGCATATACAAAAATATTGGAATTTCACGAAACCAAGTCAGAAAATTTGAGAAAATTATTTGTCGGCGATATGAAACTCTTTCAACTCGATTTGAAATATTCGATTTGAGAACAATTAGAGATAGAGCAGTTCTGGAGACGCCAATCGATTCAGAGTGGTCAAATTAGTAAATTCAGGTCAACAGTAGAAAAAACAAATTCTGATCCAAAAATTGTTGTAAGGGGTAGACCCCTTAAAATCATCAAAAATGTAAATTCGTTATTTTAATCGGAAAAGATTTGAAATTCGGTGTGCATATACAAAAATATTGGAATTTCACGAAACCAAGTCAGAAAATTTGAGAAAATTATTTGTCGGCGATATGAAACTCTTTCAACTCGATTTGAAATATTCAATATGAGAACAGTTAGAGATAGAGCAATTCTGCGGAAGCCATTCGATTCAGAGTGTTCAAATTAGTAAATTCAGGTCAACAGTAGAAAAAACAAATTCTGACCCAAAAATAGTTGTAAGGGGTATACCCCTTAAAATCACCAAAAATGTAAATTCTTTATTTGAATCGGAAACGATTTGAAATTCGGTGTGCATATACAAAAATATTGTAATTTCACGAAACCAAGTCAGAAAATTTGAGAAAATTATTTGTCGGCGATATGAAAATCTTTCAACTCGATTTGAAATATTCAATTTGAGAACAGTTAGAGATAGAGCAATTCTGCGGAAGCCATTCGATTCAGAGTGTTCAAATTAGTAAATTCAGGTCAACAGTAGAAAAAACAAATTCTGACCCAAAAATAGTTGTAAGGGGTATACCCCTTAAAATCACCAAAAATGTAAATTCTTTATTTGAATCGGAAACGATTTGAAATTCGGTGTGCATATACAAAAATATTGTAATTTCACGAAACCAAGTCAGAAAATTTGAGAAAATTATTTGTCGGCGATATGAAAATCTTTCAACTCGATTTGAAATATTCAATTTGAGAACAGTTAGAGATAGAGTAATTCTGCGGACGCCAATCGATTCACAGTTGATTTTTTACGCACCCGTGTTAAATAGTATCACTTTACGCACTGTTGTAGAAAAAATATTTTTTCTAATACTTCAAAAATGTGTCATTTTATAACATTCTTACTATAGTATATTGAAGTATAAGTGGATAAATAGTTTACGCTATTTTTTTCTCATTGTGCACTTTGAAATCATAAATACTGGTAATATTACTTCAAAAAATGGAAATATTTACTAATAATGTAAAACTGTTGAGTTCGTGATGTGACATCAGTATACCTTCCGTTGTCATGGAAATGAGAAAAACAGAAATAAATTTGCAATTTGTCACCAAAGATTAATTGTTGTCACTGTAATGTCTAAAAATGGATTCTAATCTCGATTCTTTAAATCGTGAAGCAGAATCGCTGGTAATATGGCAAAAATCTAATGATGCGCATAAAAAAGAAGATGACAGGTTTATCAAATGGATGGAAAAATAAAACAGAAATAAACGAGTTGTTTATTTGACGTTACAAGTTACTGCTGTCAGATCAATAATCAAAAGTTGTCATTTAGACTCCACTTTTCTCGAGGTGTTGATGGTAACTTTAAAAAACGAGCGTTATTGAAAGTTCGATTTAAACACTCTGAGGCGTGCTTGAAATAGGTAAAATGGGGCACCAATAGAAAAATTTATGTACGTAATCTATTTGTGATAAAAATGTTTTTCATGTACTAATGAACAATAAACTCTATCCAAGTAATCAGTTGAATTATACCAATTCAGCAGATATTTCATTAATGAAAATTGAAAGAATTTTTGTCGCTCGACCTCTGAGAAACTAACCAGAATCCTAAAAGATTCATAAATACCTAATGATATCTTGTGAATCTAACATAGTGATAACTGTTCCACAATTTTCAAATTCAGAATTCCTACGTCACATAACTAGATCCGTGCTATGATTTAATGCACATGTGGTTGGATATAAAGTCGTTTCTCATCTTGAATTGCTCTCTTCGCTGTTCCTGGCCCAGCGGGGTTCTCTCTGTATTTCCTTTATAAATACTGATGACATTTCACCTGAAACTTGGAATAATTGGAAACGCCCAACATGATAATTTCGTTGGAATTTTATTAACGCAGTTTGAGGTTATTTATTGAGATGTGGTGGTGAATTTATAAACTCAAGAAAACTAAGAATTTAGAATTAATAATTAACCTCATGAGGTCCACATATAGAAAACAATGAATTAGAATGAGTGGTAAATGTTATTGAAATTATTACATTACCTATTTGTACCTACAGTAATTTTTTTTTTATACGAATGAAAGAATTATTTTCCAGCCACACAGAAATTAGAAAACCTTAGTTACTTTAGCAATAAATCCAGCAATTTTTTTATTAACTGTCCTGTCTCTGACTATATTTCGTCAGAGCTTTCATGATTGAGAATAATGAAAGATTCCGATGACCAAAAAAAATTACCGAGCGTTGGGGGAGAGTTGGCCATGCAATATTTTTATTAGAGGTCGTGCCACCACCATATTTCGTCAGAGCGTTCATGTTGAGAATCGTGGAAGATTCCCTTGACAAAAAAATTACCGAGCGTTGGGGGAGAGTTGGGCTATCCAATTTTTTTATTGTGAGTCCAGTCACCACCATATTTTGTCAGAGCGTTCAGGATTAAGAATAATGGAAGATTCCCTAGACAGAAAAAAATTACCGAGCGTTGGGAGAGAGTTGGGCTCTCCAATTTTTTTATCGTGAGTCCTGCCACAACCATATTTAGTCAGAGCGTTCAGGATTGAGATTAATGGAAGATTCCCTAGACAGAAAAAAAATACCGAGCGTTGGGGGAGAGTTGGACATGCAATATTTTTATTAGAGGTCGTGCCACCACCATATTTCGTCAGAGCGTTCATGTTGAGAACCGTGGAAGATTCCCTAGACAGAAAAAATTTACCGAGCGTTGGGGGAGAGTTGGGCTCTCCAATTTTTTTATTGTGAGTCCTGCCACCACCATATTTTGCCAGAGCATTCAGGATTAAGAATAATGGAAGATTCCCTAGACAGAAAAAAATTACCGAGCGTTGGGGAAAGTTGGGCTCTCCAATTTTTTTATTGTGAGTCCTGCCACCACCATATTTTGCCAGAGCGTTCAGGATTGAGAATAATGGAAGATTCCATTGATAGAAAAAAAAATTACCGAGCCTTGGGGGAGAGTTGGGCTTTGCAATTTTTCTATTAGAGGTCCTGCCACCACCATATTTCGTCAGAACGTTCATGGCTGAGAATAATAGAAGATTCCATCGATAGACAAAAATCAACCAGCGTTGGGGGAGAGTTGGGCTCTCCAATTTTTTTATTGTGAGTCCTGCCACCACCATATTTTGCCAGAGCGTTCAGGATTAAGAATAATGGAAGATTCCCTAGACAGAAAAAAAATACCGAGCGTTGGGGGAGAGTTGGCCATGCAATATTTTTATTAGAGGTCGTGCCACCACCATATTTCGTCAGAGCGTTCATGTTGAGAACCGTGGAAGATTCCCTAGACAGAAAAAATTTACCGAGCGTTGGGGGAGAGTTGGGCTCTCCAATTTTTTTATTGTGAGTCCTTCCACCACCATATTTTGTCAGAGCATTCAGGATTAAGAATAATGGAAGATTCCCTAGACAGAAAAAAATTACCGAGCGTTGGGGAAAGTTGGGCTCTCCAATTTTTTTATTGTGAGTCCTGCCACCACCATATTTTGCCAGAGCGTTCAGGATTGAGAATAATGGAAGATTCCATTGATAGAAAAAAAAATTACCGAGCGTTGGGGGAGAGTTGGGCTCTCCAATTTTTTTATTGTGAGTCCTGCCACCACCATATTTTGCCAGAGCATTCAGGATTAAGAATAATGGAAGATTCCCTAGACAGAAAAAAATTACCGAGCGTTGGGGAAAGTTGGGCTCTCCAATTTTTTTATTGTGAGTCCTGCCACCACCATATTTTGCCAGAGCGTTCAGGATTGAGAATAATGGAAGATTCCATTGATAGAAAAAAAAATTACCGAGCCTTGGGGGAGAGTTGGGCTTTGCAATTTTTCTATTAGAGGTCCTGCCACCACCATATTTCGTCAGAACGTTCATGGCTGAGAATAATAGAAGATTCCATCGATAGACAAAAATCAACCAGCGTTGGGGGAGAGTTGGGCTCTGTAATTTTTCTATCAGAGGTCCTGCCATCAGCATATTTTGTCAGAGCTTTAATACTGAGAATAATAGAAGATTTCATTGATAGAAAAAAAATACCGAGCGTTGGGGGAGAGTTGGGCTCTGCAATTTTTCTATTAGAGGTATTTCGTCAGAGCGTTCATGATTGTGAATGATAGAAGATTCAAGCAATAGAAAAAAATTATTAATCGTTAAGGGAGAGTTGGGTTCTGTAATTTTTTCATAAGAGATCCTGCAACCACTATATTTCGTCAGAGCGTTTATGATCCAGAGTAATAGAAGATTCCATAGATATAAAAAAATTACTGAGCGTTGGGGGAGAGTTGGGCTCTGTAATTTTTTTATTAGAGGTCCTGCCACTAGCATATTTCGTCATAGCGTTTATGACTGAGAATAATAGAAGATTCCAGCGATAGAAAAAAATTACCGAGCGTTGGAGAAGAGTTGGGCTCTGCAATTTTTCTACTAGAGGTCCTGCCACCAGCGTATTTCGTCAGAGCGTTCATGATTGTGAATGATAGAAGATTCCATTGATAGAAAAAAATTACCGAGCGTTGGGGGAGAGTTGGGCTCAGTAATTTTTCTATTGGAGGTCCTGCCACCACCATTTTTCGTTAGAGCGTTCATGTTTGAGAATGATAGAAGATTCCAGCGATAGAAAAAAATTATTAATCGTTAGGGGAGAGTCGGACTCTGCAATTTTTTCATTAGAGGTCCTGCAACCATCATATTTCGTCAGAGCGTTTATAATTCAGAGTAATAGAAGATTCCATCAATACAAAAAAATTACTGAGCGTTGGGGGAGAGTTGGGCTCTGTAATTTTTTTATTAGAGGTCCTGCCACTAGCATATTTCGTCAGAGCGTTCATGATTGAGAATAGTAGAAGATTCCATCGATAGAAAATAATTATTAAGCGTTGGGGGAGAGTTGAGCTCTGCAATTTTTTTCATTAGAGGTCCAGCAACCACCATATTTTGTCAGAGCGTTCATAACTCAGAGTAATAGAAGATTCCATCGATAGAAAAAAATTACAGAGCGTTGGGCTCTGTAATTTTTTTATTAGAGATCCTGCCACCAGCATATATTCCGTCAGAGCGTTCATGATTGAGAATGATAGAAGATTCCATCGATAGAAAATGATAACCGAGCGTTGGGGGAGAGTTGAGCTCTGCAATTTATTCATTAGAGGTCCTACAACCACCATATTTTGTCAGAGTGTTCATAATTCAGAGTAATAGAAGATTCCATCGATAAAAAAAATTACTAAGCGTTGGGGGAGAGTTGGGCTCTGTAATTTTTTTATTAGAGATCCTGCCACCACCTTATTTTGGTCAGAGCGTTCATGATCGATAATAATGAAAAATTCCATCGACATAAAAAAATTTCTAATCGTTGGAGGAGATTTGGACTCAACAATTTTTCATTACAGGAGCTGCCACAGCCATATTTCGTCAAAACGTTCAATATTGAGAATCATGAAAGATTGCATCGACAGAAAAAAATTACCGAGCGTTGGGGAGAGTTAGACCCTATAATTTTTTTATTATAGGTTCTGCCTCTACTATATCTCTACTATATCTCTACTATATCTCTATATCTATATCTCTAAATCTATATCTCTATATCTCTATATCTCTATATCTCTATATCTATATCTCTATATCTCTATATCTCTATATCTATATTTCTTTATCTATATCTCTATATCTATATATCTATATCTAAATCTCTACTATATCAGATCGTTTATGATTGGGAATACTAAAATATTCCATCGACAGAAAAAAATTAGTAATCGTTGGGGGAGAGTTGAGCTCTGCGATTTTTTTTATTTGAGGTCTTGCCACCATCATATTTTGTCAGAGCGTTCATGATTGAGAACAATGAAATATTCCATCGACAGTCGAAAATTACTAAGCGTTAAGGGAGAGTTGGGTCTTGAATTTTTTTAATAGAGTTCAGAATTTTTTTAGTAGAGCGTTCATAATTGAGAATAAAGAAAGATTCCATCAACAGAAAATGAACGCCAAGCGTTGGGGGAGAGTTGGAATCTCCAATTTTTTTATTATTGGTCCTTTTACTACCGTATTCTCTCAGAGCGTTCATGATTGAGAATAATGAAATATTCCCTAGACAGGAAAGGATTGCTGAGCGTTGGGGGAGAGTTGGGCTCTCCATTTTTTTTTATTATGGGTCCTTTCACCACCGTATTTTCTCAGAGCGTTCATGATTGAGGATGATGAAAGATTAGGAAAAAAATTGCATTGGGGAAAAGTGGGGCCCTGCAATTTTGTTTATTAGAGGTCCTGCCACCATCACATTTCTTCAGACTGTTCATGAATGAGAATAATGAAAGATGACATGAGAAATAAATCATAGTCTGTACATACCTAAGTTAAGTGAATGACTTTTGTCAATTTTGACGTCTTTTCGGGGGTAATAGCACGAGTGATCGCAATACTATCGATAGTAATTCTGTCATAGATCATCGAAATCAAATTGCTTGGTAACAACACGAGCCCGCAACAGATATGACAAGTGGAATTACCACTAAGCAATTTGATCGAGTTTATGATTTTTGAATTTTCGACAATTATTCGAGTTGTATTCATTGAGATAATTTCAATAGCCAAAGAAGTCAAGAGAGCTTTATTATCGTAAATTCTTCAATAGTTGTATCTAATGACTAAATAACATAAAGTCCTTCAGATTGACATTGATGTCATACTAGATTTCAAGATAAAATTGTATTCTCTATTGCAGTTTGATCATGTGTTTACCAATGACGACGTGGTCTTTCCAACTTGAAAGCAAGGAACTGTATACTATCAAGGCACGCCATTTTGATTGGTTCGTGTATAGCAGGAGATGGGAGTTTCGTATAACGTGTGAAATTATCGATACAGTACAGAAAATATTTTTTCACATGATGACGGAGAAATTCGAGCATATAAACCGCCTCGCTGTCGATACAAACAAGATTATATCTCACAAAATGATAAATTAGGAAGATTCCCTGAAGTGTTCGGGCTTGGATGTTCAGAGGGGGTTTAGGAGTATGCTGGAATATCAAAAAAAAAATATTAGCCACTCGTGTTGGCGAAACTTAGGGAACATCTCGCAGTACTTATAACTCGAAAAACCGTCATTATAATAATTCTTAGTTGAATAGATGTAAGATGCACATTATCCAAGTTGCTAATAGCTAATTTAATTGGCAAATGAAAATATACAAACCCATGATGTTGTTTTCTTGTATTCATCTTTCCTAATTCTCAGTTTTGAATCAAAGTTGGAAAAGTGTGCAGGAGAGTATCAACTAAAAAAATTCAACAAAGTCGAAATACCCTTCTCTCCACACATTTCCACAAAGTGGAAGATATGAGGCAAATAGGGACATTGAATTACATGTGACATCCATTTATTGCCTCTCATCAGTGCTAGGATAGGTCAGTTCATGCTTGTATTCCTAATTGTCATCAGGTGAATACTGACATGAATAACACTAAGACCAGTACAATCACATTTTCCTATATTTCTCAAGTTTCCCACTAATCTACAGACATCAGTTACTTTGTGCAATTTTAACTTTCTCTTCCACGAGTTGTTCCTCAGAAAATTGGAATTTCAGCGTTGGTATTTCATCAGCTTTCTTACCGAGTTTGTAACCATAAATTCTTATAACGCTTTTTTCTCGTTCTGAAGCTTTGTTCAGGAATTCATTCTTCAAACATCTTCTGACGACCCTTGCTGCTATGTGGGAGTATATAATATAACTGAAAATATGGAGAATACTAATTTCTGAAACCACCTAGCATGATAATTTGCTTACTTTACATTGAGTTTTCTGTACAAGGCATTGTGAATCATTTTGATTGGGACGAAAAAAAAATTACACAAATACAAATGTCAAAGTGACAAAACTCAATAAATTTGAGCCTAGCATACGATCACCTTTTTGCTTCTAGCGCACTATTTTCTGATTGGTTTTGCTGGTTTAACATGCTCGTTTCAAAGTAGATGATTTAAACTGTTTCTCTTTAGTGTTCATGCAAAAATTACTCAGACTCCTTCATTCGAATCATATTACATGATGTTTTATATTTTATCTTTCGAAGAATTGTTGGTTGTGATACCATAACGATTTTTAGTGGAAGCATAAAGAAAAGATACAAGAAATTTCATTCTCCACAAATTCTACTAGCTCGATTAATCAAAATGGAAAATTGCTTGGTCTCTAGAGGCATTTTTGCTCTTCGGCAACTCAGGCAAAGCAGTGGATCTATACATGCTTTGAAAAGTGCAATTACGTTGTAATTTTGTGAATCCATTAAAATATTCAGACAAGTACAGACAGTATTAATTCGAAAATTTTAATCTTTTGGTTTTGGGGGTAATGTTTTGGGTTGGATTAGCAGCTTCCTTACAAACAGAATTCAGTGGGTAAAAATTAATAATTATGTATCACATTATATAAATCCTTTATTTAGCCCATTTGGCTAATTTACAAGTAATTGCAGTCATTACAATAAAAATAAAATTATCGCTATCTTATATTAATGTAAAATTGTTCTAAAAATTAGCAATAAAAAACATACTCTCCCATATTAGGCCTTCGTACCCTTGTCACAGAAAAACAAAAAAAAAACTAAAAATTACAGTTATTCATATACACATACATATATAGACACATATATATACACACATATATACTTCACATATACATACACATTCTAAAAATATTTGATGAATAACAAAACTAGTGTTGAACATACTAAAACATATGTACACCTGTCAAAGTTAAATATTTAAAGGATCTAACATAATGAAGAAGTGGCTACTGGTTTATTTTATTGATGCAGTAAATATGCTTTCAACTTTGTTCTGAAAGAAGTTAAAGATGTTAAACATTTGATCTCTTCTGGTAGATTATTGTACCTATCAAGCCCCTTGAAGAAAATAGAATTTTGGGTATGTGATAGTGTGACTTGTTGAATATGAAAGTCCGTTCTGGATCTAGTATTGTATCCATGAACTTGGTCATTGTACCTAATTTTTTCTTGTAAATATGTCGGTGAAATTTTATGTCTTATTTTAAAAATTAGGATTAAAGTATTATAGAGAAGAAAAGAATTAATTGGTAACCATTCTAGTTGTTTCAACATATCTTGTATTGGTGTTAGTCTTTTGCAATTTAAAATTATGCGCATGGCTCTATTTTGAAGTTTCTGTAAACGAGCTAAATCATTTTGTTTCAGTAGATACAGAATTGAAGAACAGTAAGTAAAATGAGGAAGCACTAATGAATTGTATAATAACATTTTTGTCCATCTTGTCAAATATGGGGCACAACGAGATAAATAATGTATTTTAAATGCTATCGTCTTTAAGATGAAATTGGCATGTTCTCTAAATTGCAATCCCCTATCAACATGAACCCCAAGATATCTGAATGTGTTGACCCGTTCCACCTTATCAGGACCCAGCAGTATCTCAAAATCTTGCTCACAAAAGTTTCTGAATAGTTTTTCTGAACTAATTACCATGTACTTTGTCTTCTCAACATTGATTTTCAAATAATTAGCACAACACCAACTATAAATTGATTTTAATGTTCTGTTGATGGTTTCTGTGAGTTCCGTGTGATCTTCACATGTAAAGTAAATGAGTGTATCATCTGCAAAAAGATGAACTGAGCTCTCACCTACCACCTCTGGCAAATCATTGATATATATCAAAAATAATAGGGGGCCCAGCACACTCCCCTGTGGTACTCCTTGATCACATTCTATCTCCTCTGATACTTCATTATTTATCTTTAGCTTTTGTTTTCTGTTCTTCAAAAAGCTTTCCAACCATTTCAGGACTATTCCATCTATTCCTACTGCTACTAATTTTTGTACTAATCTGTTTCTGTGTATTGTCTCGAAAGCTCTCTGAAGATCCAAAAATACTGCAACAGTAGTAACATTCTTTTCTAGGCCAATTTTCCAATCATCCAGTACACACTGAACTGCTGTTTCACAGCTATGTTTATTTCTAAACCCTGATTGGTACTTACTCAACAGTTTATTATTTTCAATATAATCCACTAATTGGTTATAGACTGTTTTTTCAAGTATTTTTTCAATTGAGCTCAACATGTTTACTGGTCTTAGATTCGAGGCTTTATTAGAATTTGTTTTTTTTGGAACAGGAATGATTGTAGAAATCTTCAGGTCATCTGGTACCTCTCCTATCAGTAATGAAGTATTAATTAGGTTTAGTAATGGTTCTGCAAGGTTAGTGAGACAATTCTTAAAGAAGGCAACATTCAATTCATCTGGACTTCCCTTATTTTTCAACGAAAAAACAATATCTTTCAATTCTCTAAAATCCAGTAGTGAGAAGTTTTCCATTGAATCATAAGTGACCCGAAGATTTGCATTAGATGCAATTGGAAAGTCAATTTCAGCTATATCAATATTATTTATTATATTTTTGATACTTTCCACAAAGAAGTTATTCAACCTGTTGGACATACCATTTTCACTACTAATTATTTCATTGTCACTTATTTCTATTTCACTTATCATCTGATTCTCATTTTTATTAGGACAAATGTCTTTCATTACTCTCCACAATTCAACTGAGTTTGTTTTATTTTCCTCAATTTTTCTTTCGTAGTATTCAATTGAAGCCTGTTCTGGTGTTCCCCAAGGTAGTCACTGTGGATCACTACTTTTCAATATCTTTATTGATGACCTCATTACTCACATTACTCACTCAGAGGGGTTGCTATTTGCTGATGATCTCAAGATATACCGTGTGATTGAATCGAATGATGATTTTTTGAAACTTTAAGATGTGAACCATTTAACCAATTGGTGTAGAAATAATTGCTTGGAACTAAATCTTGACAAATGTCTAGTCATGTGTTTACTGCCTAAACTCTTTGCCTTTGAACCAAGTTGATGAAGTTAAATATCTTGGGTATTATATTTGATAAAAAATTGTCATTCTCAGCCCATATTAATAAAAAATCCTTGAAATCACTTAAACTTCTTGGCTACGTAGGTAGGATCGCTAAAGACCTATCAGTAAACGCAATGAAAATTCAGTATTGGTCATTAATCAGGTCACACATGGAATATGCATCCATTGTATGGTGTCCCTCTTACTCTGTGTACAAAACGTCACTGGAAAGGGTTTAAAATAAATTTTTGCGTAGTGCTGCCTACAATATGGGCTTTCAAATGGATCAGCGACATAACTACACTGATATTCTGTCTACACTACACCTTATTGGAAAACAGGCGGACTCAAGCTGACCAAATATTTTTATTTAAATTATTGGCAGGCCAATTTAATTGCCCTGAACTTCTCTCTTTAGTCGGCCTGAGAGTCAAGCAAAGAGAAACAAGGGATGATAAAACTGTTTTTGTGGAGAACTCACATTCTTCCAATTATGCATTTTATAGTCCAATTTCAAGAATGTTAAGGGAAGGTAATGCATCAGAACTCAATTTTTTTACTAATTCCTTGGAGGCCTTCAAAAAGTCTGCAATCAATTACGTATTTTCTCTATAGAATGTTTGTTAGTTTTTAGTACTTAGTGTTATTTTCATTTAGCACTTAGTTTTAAGTTTTTTTGTTATATTTTCAAATTTTTTTTTACTAATTTAGCTGTAAGTATATATGTATATATAGATATATATATATATATATATATATATATATATATATATATATATATATAGGGTGTTTCTTAAGTACGTGTAGAAACTTTAAGAGCATGTTGCTGACGTCGAAATAAGAAAAAAAAATCCCATAAACACATGTCCGCAAGTTGTTCGTTTCGTATATATATATACATATAAATATATATATATATATATATATACAGTGACCGCCAAAAAGTATGTACCATATGGGAAAAAATTTTATTATTGTAGTATTGGACACATGTCACGTGATCGCTAGAATGGCGGCAAATTGAAAAAAATTGCAATGCAAAGGCAAAAAAAGGGGTTAGATGGCAAGATATCAAAAAAAGTTATTTGAAAAAGTCACTTAGAATTAAATTTTATACACATAAACGAAGTTTCAAGAGATAATTCAAAAAAATATAAAATAGCAATTTTTTAAAAATATTTTCCCATCTATTTAAAAATATTATTTTTTTTCTTATGAATAGCTTGACTATACTGAAACATTTGCATTTTAATGATAATGACAAAACTTTCTCATTTTCTCCACACCAGAGGGCACTAAATTAATAAAATTGGTTTTTGCCAGAACCCTCGCTGTTACATTGGTTCTTATCTAACAGTTACATCAGAATTCCAAGACTATTGTGTTGATATGGCAATCTAGAAACACCATGTTTCCTGATTTTAATCAAGTTTCAATAATAATGCTGTATGAGCGTTTTACTTTGCACATAAACTTTAAGAATCTTTAATTTGACGCACTATTTTCAAGTTTATGTGCGAAGTGAAACGCTCATGCACGATTATAATCGGAACTTGATTATAATCTGGAAATTACCATGTTTTTGGAGTCATCACAATGGTCGTGAAATTCGGATATAACTGTTAGATACGAACCGATGTAACAGCAAGGGTTCTGACAAATTCCCATTTTTTCAATTTAGTGCCCTCTGGTGTGGAGAAAATGAGAAAGTTTTGTCATTATCATTAAAATGTAAATGTTTCAGTATAGTCAAGCTATTCATAAGAAAAAAAAATATTTTTAAATAGATGGGAAAATATTTTTAAAAAATTGCTATTTTCAATTATTTTGAATTATCTCTTGAAACTTCGTTTATGTGTATAAAATTGAATTCTAAGTGACTTTTTCAAATAACTTTTTTTGATATCTTGCCATCTTACCCCTTTTTTTGCCTTTGCATTACAATTATTTTCATTTTGTCGCCATTCTAGCGATCACGTGACATGTGTCAAAATCGATTTTTAAGTTATCGGACATGCACAAACTTTTCCCCAGAATATTTTTTCCAATACTCCGATAACAAAATTTTTTCCCATATGGTACATACTTTTTGGCGGTCACTGTATATATGAAAACTGGAAGTTCGGGTTGAACCGCGTCTAGAATTTATTGAAATTATATATATATATGTATATATATATATATATATATATATATATATATATATATATATATATATATATATATATATATATATGTATAGACAGACAGCAGGACACCGCCTGATCCAAACAAGGAACCAACTGCAGACCGGTTTCGGGATGAAGTCCCTCATCAGTGCAGTCCAGGTTATCACGGTTGTATACACGCGGGGGCCCGGTCCCCGTCATCGTTCGCTGGGATGAACACTGCAATCGCTTACAGGATCCACCACGAAGAGCTCTTGCAAAGTTGTTCCTTCAAAGTAAGGATCTTTGCACATATGTCTGACAGATATAATTCAATATCTGTCGAGGTATTAGCCAGAGAAGTAGTTGTTTTCTGTCGGACATATGCCATACAATCTATACAAAGGTATAGTGAGTTCCTAAAGGATTGTTTTCGACTGTTTTACAGTCACTGGAACATTTATTGCTCCTTGAAACAAGTATTCAGCATATACCATTTCGCATCCGAAATGTCCTTCTGGAGCGCTCTCTAATCTGTTGCCGTGGTGGATCCTGTAAGCGATTGCAGTGTTCATCCCAGCGAACGATGACGGGCACCGGGCCCCCGCGTGTATACAACCGTGATAACCTGGACTGCACTGATGAGGGACTTCATCCCGAAACCGGTCTGCAGTTGGTTCCTTGTTTGGATCAGGCGGTGTCCTGCTGTCTGTCTCTGAGAGCTCTTGCAAAGTTGTTCCTTCAAAGTAAGGATCTTTGCACATATGTCTGACAGATATAATTCAATATCTGTCGAGGTATTAGCCAGAGAAGTAGTTGTTTTCTGTCGGACATATGCCATACAATCTATACAAAGGTATAGTGAGTTCCTAAAGACTGTTTTACAGTCACTGGAACATTTATTGCTCCTTGAAACAAGTATTCAGCATATATATATATATATATATATATATATATATATATATATATATATATATATATATATATATATATATATATATATAAGGGTTTTCCCGTTTATACTAAATAAATAAAACAAAAAAGGGTAATGAACGCTGACTACAAAGACCATTTTTCAAATTAATGGGAATTTTACCTTCACTATCCCTCTTTATTTACCACAACTTCAAATTCATAATAGAATATCGCACTTTCCTAATCATTTCGATGTACATCATTATCAGACAAAAAATGCTGAACTGCTCAAAAACCTCGATAATGATTAAAAAACGCTCAGAAAAATTTCCTTAATATAAACCTGTATAATCGTACACCAGAATATATCAAGCTACTCAACCTCAAATCGTTCAAACACAAAATGAAATGTTTTTTTGAAAAACTGTTTTTGTGACATTGAGGATTATCTGAACTCAAATGTTTCACATAGAATTTTGGTCAGGGTCAATACAATAGGAACTGCTAATATTCAATTTTAGAATTTGTGTATGTAAAAGCCTTTAATGGACATTTTAACATTTTCACAGTTTCTTGTAATATTTCTTCTCAACTTGACAACACTGTACAACAATGATACTCCAAATATTTCAATTGTCTAATTTCATTTATCGAATAACAACTATATATGAAAACAAAAGTTCCAAAACTTTTCGAAGAATGAAGCAATTGTACACTACAATAAGCATATTCCGTGTTGTGATCTATAACAGGTAAGGTAACTGTACATAAATCAGACTCCTACCCAAAATTCGATATATTTTCATAAAACGTTACAAAATAAGAATCCCGTCGCTGAAAGATTAATGAAATCTGAAGATATGATTGTTGTAAACCTTTGGCGGGTATATTTAAAAATCCCCCGAATATTTGTGACAGATAGTAATTAGAATCAGGAAACTAAAAAATCGTCAGTGCTGCTCTAACAGTGATAGCGACTATAGTGAAACGTTTAACGTTTACTCTAACTTAAGAGACGATCAACCATATTTCAAACTTGCAAATAATATGCTTGCGTCAGTCAAATAAATGTTCCAATTGTTGTATAGTACAAATGTTATATTAAATTAAGTATTTCACTATATTTTTTTCGATATTTGACTTCTCTAAATGACGAGTTTAGGGACAACCGGTTTTAATTTCGATATGTTCTATCGAAAATAGGTATAGTCTTTCCAATATCAATTGCAACAACTCGTATAGGTTCAAAGGAAACGCCGCGGTACACGTGACCTCAATTGATGTGCAGCAAAATGCAAAATATTTGGCTGGAGAGTCATAAATCATCATGTAAATGAGGTGTCGGCATATCAAACGAAATTGTCGTTAATGCTTTGAAACGAGTTTTTATGATCTTCAATTGATATTGGAAAGACTATACATAGTTCGTTTTATTTATTTTGTGCCATCTCTCTCTATTCATCATTATTTTTAAAAATAATCAATTCAATTTCTTTTTTTATTTTTATACTCGTGTGCCAACCTAAATTCGACAGTGATGACGAAAATAGGCACATAATGTACATATTTTCGTCTTATGGAAAAATAATGTCAAATAATAATTACTTACTCAAGTTTTTCTTACTTTCTTAAGTAAGCAATACTTAAGTATTTATATAGATGATTTTCTTATAACTATTATCTTTAGTTGTCAATAAAAGAATATGGCAAATACAGCAAAAAAAATTTGAAAGCTGCTTTAAATGCCATCAAGAGTGGGACACCAACCGCAACTGCGGCTTCAACTTTTGGTGTTCCAGGAACCACCCTTATTGGAAAAATTAGTGGAAAAGAACCCCGCAAACTCCTTTTGGAATTTGGGTCCAAGTGGATTTTTTTGAATTTTTGGTATGACGTAATCCATGTTATTCTCAACCAATGTTACCGTTGCGCCGACCCTAAAGAATCTACAGTTTTGCTGCTAGGGGGCGTTGAAATCACCCCTTGCGCAGATTAGACTATTTATTTTTGAATCCGGTAACAATATATTCATTTGTTTCATTGTTGCTAATATTGTTGCACAATATTGCGCTGTTTTATTGAAATAAATACATAATTTTCAAAAGGCAATTGAGCATGAAAATGTTATCTAATTCAACAAAACGTTCAAAACAAATATAATACGATCCAATACTTTGGCAGAACTGCTAAAACTGTCTGATTTAGATACATTTACCTTATTATTGTTTTTCTACAACCACACTCCAAAACATGCTTTTCTGCATAGTTTTACGTTCGCAAACATGATTATTTCTCACAATAATTGAAATTTGACATTAGTGTGCCGCAAAGTGACATTTCTGTGCCACAAAGTGACATTTCTGTGCCAAAATTTTTCAGTACGTAATTTCTAAGCAATACAGTTTTCGTGACAGCAAGGTGAAAGTATATTTTGAGAATTCTGCATTTCGAAGGGATATTTGATCAGGCATCTTCAAGAATGAATAGACAAAGTCTATTGGTTTATATAATATGAGGGAAATTGTCGTACAAATTCATAATATTCTGAACAAAAATCATAGACATCACTACTGCTGTCTCAAATACCCACATACACACTATCCATTGCTAGGCAACGGAGCAACATCTATCGAATCATTTGAATGTCAACAAACGTCAAGCATAAAATATTCGTAAAATATTCTTGTCCCGTCATTTTTTAATGAGATTGAACTAAAATGGATAGCGACAGATCTGAAATTGAAAATACTCCGCCAGAACTAAGAGAACAAGTTAATTCATTGTCATTGAATTTACTACCTTCAACTTCAAGAGGAAAATATAAGAATGAGTCACTGTCATTTCATTCCGTCTTATAGTATAGTATTATTTTTAGCAAAAAGGGTGTTGTAGAAAAAGTATAGTGTGTAACACGAGCAGAAATGCAATTTCTCACTCGTTTGAATTGCAGCACTCGCTTGCGCTCGTGCCGCAACTTTTTCAAACTCGTGAGAAATTAGCACTTTTCTGCATTGTTGCACAATATACTATTCTATACGTTTCCGTGGAATTCCCCGAAGGTTTCTTAATGTTCCACGCTATTTCTAGAATTATTCCCGATGTTCTCCATCAGAAATCAGCTCCGTAACAATATTGTTCAGTTCACTAGTTGAGGAGTTGCTTTAAATGGCTGACCAGCACCTACTATGCAGCATCAACCCAGATGTATCATCATGAGAAAAAAAAGAGAGAAAACCGCCGAAAGAACTAATGACTCCATTATTGTTTAACGACACAACCATGAGCGAAACTAAGTTGCCGACAATCACACCTTGAATTGCTGGCAAATATCTGTAGCCAAATTGCTCTCTCACACCTTTTGGATAACTTCATACGACCGTACCCTTTGTCGCATCAAAAATCAATTATTGAAGCAGTAGATTTGCCATGAGCGGACGGAAAAATGTTTCTGTAATATTAATGAAGTTGAATTAACTGTGACTTCGTACTTAGGTTGTGTGAAAATGGGATGAAGAAAGTTGGTTATGGAAATGTGCATTCAGGAATGTGTACAAAAAAGTACGGAAATTATAACTAATTTCTAATAATAAAGTTTCACTTAATTACATATTAATGCTAACATCACAAATATTAAATTAAATATAAAACTAAAAAATAAAAATTAAATATAGAATAAAATATAAAATTGAAACATTGAGCTACTAACAATAACAAATTATCTGCATCAACAAGAAAATCATGGCTTTGTTAATAGTTATTTGTTTTACTAGGCATAAAAGCACAAGATTTAATGCCTCGCTACGCTCGGCTATGAAACCAGCCAAGGCATTAAATCTGCTTTTCTGCCGTGTGAAACATATAATTTTTTCTTCAAATTTGTTCCAATTCCACGCAAAATCGACTTTTTCATATTTAAATTGCGATTCATTATCAATATCCAAATAACTAAATTATTTTATCAAAGGTAACTGGGCCCTGCGTTACTATGTTTACCGCTGATGACGTTTGTTGAATATGTTTGTTTACTGTTTACTTTGTCATTGTCAATTTTGAAATGGATTTACTGCAAAGTGAGGATGAATTGATGCAATTAACACCACCTGAGATAAGAGACCAGGAGCGAGATGTGGAATTTAACCTTTTACCGGAAAAATCAAGAACTGTATATGAACTCACATACAGCAGATTCATGGAATATAGATAGAAGAAAAATATAGGATCTTTCTCTGAAAATGTGCTGATTGTCTATTTTTCCGATCTTTCAAAGAAATTGAAGCCTTCAACGTTATGGTCTACCTATTCGATGTTGAAAGCTACCCTGAATATAAAAAATAACATTGATTTGGCAAAATACCTGAAGTTACGGGCTTTTTTGAAACGCCAGTCAGACGGTTTCCATGCAAAAAAATCCCGAGTTTTTCAAAGAGAAGAAATCGAGACATTTTTATCAGATGCCCCAGATGAACTGTATTTGTGTACGAAGGTAGGAATATATTGAAAATGATCTATTATGGATTAAAGAACTAATTTTCAATTTATATTTTAGGTTGTACTTATTGTTGCAGTCGCTGGGGCTTGTAGATGTGATGAGCTTTTGCAAATGAAAACAGATGATATAAATGATATGGGCGACAAATTGCTAATTATGCTACCAAATACTAAGACCAAAAGATCAAGATCTTTTGTAGTAACGGAATATTTAAGCGTTTACAGAAAATATACAGCCTCCAGACCCTCGAATTTAAATAATCGGCGTGTCTTCTATAAGCATGCGAACGGTAAAGCACATCATCAATTCGAATCCCGAAAAAAAGCGCACAGGTAAGGAGCGCACGGGAAATAAGCGCACGTACATTAATGCGCACATTGAAAAATGCACACACGCAATAGTTTCTATACCTAACTTCGGAGAAATAAGCCCGTACTAAGACTTTTAGGGACACCCTGTCCCTGTGTATATAAAAAACTGCAGTTGTTTGTGTAAAATTTAAACAAATAAACAAAATAGACTTTAATGATGTCATAGCTCGAAAACGTACCAGGTTGCGGATGTCCACCCACTTCCAAGCCACTTGCTAGGACTCCTACTAAGCATTTCTGAAGAAAAATTCTCCATACTCAAATTGTCCCACAGCATCCTAGTCCAGGTTCTGGATTATATGCAAAATTATCCCGTCCATTTATTAGTCTAATCTAACCTAAACAAACTAACCTAGCTCGAAAGTTGGGAGCTTGGAAGTTGAAGAAAAATTCATTTTGAGGGTAGTATTTTATTAGTCTGGTCTAACCCGAACGAACTAACCTAGCTCGCAACTTATAGAAAGTGTTAATGACTATCCGACAGCTTACTACACCATTTAGCAAATGTCTTTACCGAACAATTATATAAATTTATTTATTTTCATATATTATATAATACCTTTTCAACTTTGCTTATATCACCCTTACATGTGCGCATTTTTCAATGTGCGCATTAATCTACGTGCGGTTTTTTCCAAGTGCGCTTTTTACGATGTGCGCATTTTTCCGAGTGCGGTTATTTCATGTGCGCTTATATGTCTGTGCGCTTTTCTCCGTGCGCATATTTCCTGTGCGCTTTTTTCTTTTGCGCTTATTTCCGGTCACCCATCAATTCATTGGCATTCACAAATTCGGTAAAATGCCAGAAGAAATTGCTACTTTTCTGGGACTATCCCATGCAAAAGAGTATACCGGGCACTGCTTTCGCAGAACTTCGGCCACGTTGCTGGTGCATTCTGGTGGGGACATAACAGTGTTGAAGCAACATGGAGGATGGAAGTCTTCCGCTGTCGCGGAGGGCTATATTGAGGACTCGCTAGCCAATAAGTCGAACATCGGCAATAAAATATTTTCTGGCGTTTCCGGAGTATCAAGTGTGGATACTGAAGTTGTTAATTTTACTGGAAAGGGGGGAAGTGGACAGAGTTCAATTGTATTAAATAATTGTTCACAATTCACCATAAATATATCTAATAAATAAAAATTTCGTGTTGTTGTTTGTAGTTTTAATGCAATAAAACCAGTTTATTATCATCAGCATCATTTTGAGTTTTCTTAATGTAATTGTCAATTTTAATAACCAGTTTGATTTAAATTATTACTTAGAAGGTTGCCTAGCAACGAACTTTTTCTGCCTAGGCAGTAAAAGTGGACTTTTTCTGCCTAGGCATTAAAAGTACAACTTCTAAGCCTGCCAAGTGTCATTAAAAGTCCGCTTTTAATGTCATTTGGAGAAAAACAATTTTTGTGTACACATAGTAAGGATAAGAGAAATATATCGACTTCAATAAAATCATCCTTGTATGTTTTTAATAATCTAGCTATTGGAGAAATCAAACAACTGTTTGTTTTTCTTATTTCTATGATACGATAAGTATTGTTGAAGATTCAATACTATTTTATTCACGATTGATCAAATGAATGTTTTAGCAGTCTCAAACGAACCCAGCCGTTTTGTTTGGAGGAGGGGGCACTTTGAAGTAGTATAAAGTTTTCTCTTCTTTCAAGTTAAATTATATAGAACATTCGATTTATTTACTGGGAATACTGGTGGCTACTTGTCATTTTTGGAGGGAGTGGATTTATTTTAGAGTATTAATTGTTATTAATATTGAAATCATTCAATTAAAGAAAAAGGCGCGTCTCTAATGCATGCAGTAGCAGAGTAGCTGTACAATAATAGTATATTATTCAACGAGCATATTATGATGGCTATTATTCACGTGGATGAAGTTTACGGCACGAGCCGCATGCGAGTGTCGTAAATCATCCAAGTGAATAATAGCCATAATATGCAAGTAGAATACTATACTTTGTCCACGACCCATAAATAATACTTTGTAAACTAATCGCAATTTTTATTTCTATTCGTGAGTAACATGGAATTTGTATTATAACTAAATGAAAACAAATTCAACTATTTGTTAATATTAATAGTAATATTTGTATTAACACAATGTTCAAAATTGATTGAAAGGCATCAAGTCTGAACTAATATTGATGTTTTTGTTATCCATAAACGAGCTTGTCGATATGGTTTCATTTTGTTTGTATGGATTCTGTATCGTGTTGGAGATTTTCTCGGCTGTTTCCATTTTAATTCTCATGGAATCATCAATGTAGCCTTCTGCTATCGTTGTGGATTTCCATCCACCATGCCTTTTCAATGCTGTTATATCCCTGCCCGCATCAACAAGTATAGTCGCAGATGATCTTCGGAAACTGTGACCAGAGTATTTCTCTGGATCGGGTAATTGCAAATATGTCGCTATTTGTTTTCCCATTTGTGTAAACTTGTTAATACCTACTCTTTGCGAAGTACATTTGCCATTTTGATAGTTAAAAAAAATACATCAGACATAACATGAGGTGGACGAAGACTGACATACTTTTTGCAAATTCGGTAAAATTCATCGGTGATTGTAAATTTGCGAGTAATTTTGGGTTTGGTATTTGGTACTTTCACTAAGAAAGCTGATCCAAGATCTTGTAAATCACTAAGTTTCATTTTATACATTTCGTTTGCCCGACAGGCACCCATTACTCCCATTATCATTGCCACCTTGAACAAATATTTATTGTCAAATTAAAAATACATGAAAAATTGTTTTTCTTACCTTTGTTGCAAGATATTTATCGTCAGATGACTTCGTCAGGAAATTATTTATATTTTCTGGAGAAAACGTATTTTTTAGGCAAAAAGTTTTCAGATTTTCTTTTCAACAATGTTCGCAATTTGCTATAACTTTCAATGTTAATACCATGATTCAAGTTAATTGTGCTTCTCAGCATTGAGTAGGTTGTCCATAATGTTGATGGTTTGTACTTTGTGGATAACTCTGTGAAATATACCAACAAGACGGATTCTGAGAAAGACTCGATTTTCTTGGAAATTCTCCATTGTACAATAGATTCATATGCAAATAAATACAGTTTTCTTGATCTTTCGGGTAAGTTTAACGATGCAATTTTTGCCGCTTCTTGTATTTCTGGAGGTGTACAAGAAATGTTTTCATTTTCACTCTCTGTATTCATTTTATTACTTTGATACTTATAAACTTTGCTGCTGAAACAAGTCGAACCAACAAATTGTTGACGTTTCAAATTAAATTCGATCTGACTTTCATAGCACGCTCTATTTTTAACGTATTTGTCTATACGTTATACGTACAAAATAGAACTGCTCGTCGAAAATATTTCTATCATGTTTATCATATTGATGGCAGTGAATAATGATTTCATTTCACTAGTGATTAATGGATATCGTTATTCTTGAAGAAATGCATGAATTATGAATATTTCATACAATAGTCGTGGACAAAATTCTATTATATTCCCTATACCCCTGAAAATACTTGCGTGCGCCGCGGTCATCTTTCAATTATTTTTGTTTATCCAAAAACTATAATTTAACCTGAATTTTTACCCTCAAAATTTTGCGTTCGGTCATCTTACCAAATTTATTTGATTATAGAAAAACTATAATTCATCCTAAATTTTTACCACTGAAAATTCTGCGTACGATCATGTTACAAATGACAGAATAACAGACACCTAGAATTATTTTCAAAAAAATTCTTTCAAATAAGAGGGTTGCCTTTTATATTTCAACCCTAGTGTTGCAATCTGGCAACTGACAGCTCTATCGTAAAGTTTGACATTTTTTAGGTTATGTGTACTCAGAACGTTTTGACATACGAGCACTATATGTGTTGTTTATAGTAACTTAAAAGATTCATCTCGGCCAAAAAATGGAACTATGCGATTATTTTTTACAACTTTCGATGTGGATTAACTCAGCAACAATGCATCGATGAACTTAATTCAATTTTTGGCGATAAAGCTCCATCAAGGACCAGTGTTTATCGATGGTATGGTGAATTCAATCGAGGTCGTAGTTCGCTCCAAGACAAATTTCGAGAAGGTCGCCCAAAATTGTTGTTCCGGAAACCATTGATGATGTGCGCGAACTGATATTGAAAGATCGTCGTATGACCTATCGTGAGATTAAGACATTCTAAGGCATTAGTGGGACCAACATACATTCAATATTGATTAACATTTTACTGTCAAATTAAAATTGTTCGCGTTGGATCCCACACAATTTGTCAATCGTTCAAAAAAAGTCTCGTGTCGATTGGTCGAAAGAAATGCTCCAAAAATAAGTTCGCGGTGCTTTGAAACACGTCCATGACATCGTGACAGGTGACGAATCGTGGATTTACGCATATGAGCCCGAAGTAAATAGCACTCGTCTATATGGGTGTTTCAAGATGAGTCAAAGCCAACAAAAGTTGTTCGCGCAGGAAGCACTTCCAAGCAAATGGTCGCCTGTTTTTTCGGAAAACTGGACATGTCGCAACCGTACCACTAGAACAACGCAGAACAGTCAATTGTGAGTGACTCACAACCATTTGTTTGCCAGTTGTCTTCCAAGAGATGAGGAAAACCAACTGCCGAAGACGGATCACTCTTCACCACGACAATGCGAGCTCATCATGATGAGTCATCCGCCGTATAGTCCTGACTTGGCACCGAACGACATCTTTTTATTCCCGTACGTAAAAAATAAACTGAGAGATCAACGTTTTTCGACACTTGCAGAAGCGGTTGATGCGTTCAGAACGCATGTTTCAGAGATACCTCAATTAGAGTGGCAAACGTGCTTCGACAATTGGTTCAAACGCATGCAGAAGTGTATAGATCTTCAAAAGGAACATTTTGAAAAACAATAAAGCGATTTTCGATGATTAATATTTGTTTTTGTTCTCTAATCCATATCGTAACAAACAGCGGCCCCAACACAGAGCCCTGGGGCACGTCAAGGCTTGGTACTTCGCTGAATGTGATCATCTGTGGTTAACCCTGCACCACCACTGAGAGGTCTCGCTTCAGTGACGGACGTTTCATAACTTCGGTTTTTATTTATATTTTCTCGAATTGACGTGACATTCTTTGTTCCCGTCGCTGGTGCCAAGTGAGCCGTCAACGGTCCATTGTTTGAGAATTTTGAAGGCATTTTCGAAGAACGACCGGAGTCCAGTCGTTCGTACATTGTTTAACTCTATTACTTACAAGGTGTCGAATTTTGCCGACTCATCGCGGTAACAATGAGCTTGTTTTCTACGGATGAGCGTTGAATAGTGTGGTGAATGCCGAAAGCAAAACAAAAAACTAGTCGACGGTCTGAAGAAATGTAATTCGGTGTTCTGCTTGTGAATAAAATTTTGGAGGAGTTGCAAGTAGCGATTTATGGAAAAAGAATCCATTAAAAGTCCATAGTCGATTTATACAATAAAAATGTTGAGAAAAGTACAATAATATGGGATTAGAGGAAATGTATACAATTCACTGAAGATATACAGGCCGTTTCTTTTATCATGTGGTAACATTGCTATATTCTAAACCGTAACAGATACGAAGACGATTAAATGGGAGAAAAGGTAACTATTGTGGAGAACAGTACAATGGTCAAAGAAAATTTACAGGTAGTCTCGCCCTTCCCGAGTTATACAGGGAAAACCAAAAATGCTGTTATTTGTTTTTTACGAATAGAATTGTTATTTCTGAAAATATAAAAAAATGGAAAAGGAAAGTTTTAATGTATTCTAAATGTACTATGAAAATGTAACAATTAATCTTTGATTAAACGTTTCGTGTCAACACGGCCACCATCAACATTTCTTTTCAAATACGGACCTGTCTGTTTTAGTACAAATATTGATAAAGCGATAAAATCACAATTCAGTGGTACATCACACTTGATATTTTTATAACGTTTCATTTAAAATAACTAACATCATCAGTGACAACAATTTTTAATTACGGTCCTGTCGTTAGGTCGTTTATGGATTCCACAAAACCTAACTCTCCGATATAAAAATTATCAGTGACGCTTTGAATAAATGTATCTATTAAAATTATGTTTACAATATAATAAAAGATATCTGTAGTTTCAGAGACGAACGATAGCAATTTACCTAGGAAATAAACTTACTTAAGAGTAGAAGAAATCAAACAAACAGAAAACAATTTATTTCATATTGAGTTTTTGAGTGAAAATAAAACCAATACAGAAAATGAATTCTTCATGATAACCTACATTAAATGCTCGAATTGCCGACCTCTTTGTTGAATGCACATAAGTTGTCTGTCCATACAATTTCTGTGGCAATTTTCTAGCATGATGGGTGTAATGCTATTACATGCATCTCTTATTTTTTGTTTGAGATGGTCGATATCTGTACTAGTTGTCGAAAAAACTTTATCCTTTATGTATCCCCAGACAAAAAAATCTAAAGGAGTCAGGTCTGGGGATCGAGCTGGCCAGGCAATTGGTCCATTGTTTCCAATCCATTTTCTTGGGAATATTGCATCTAAATGTTCCCTTACTATTGCTGCATTATGGGGAGGGGCACCGTGTTGTTGAAAATATAGTATTTCACGGCGGATGTTCAGTGGCAATTCATCTGACTAGCCATCAAACTCATTGGATAAAAAATGTAAATACATTCCACCATTCAAATGCTCGTCGTAAAAGAAAGGACCTAGTATGTTTGTTCCCAAAATTCCCAACCAAACATTTATTCCGAATCTTTCCTGGAAATTGGTTTCTCTATGTAAATGTTCATTTGTATTATTCCACCTATAATGGATGTTTCTGTTAAACCAACCATTGTTGGTGAATTTTGATTCGTCCGTCCATATTATTTTATTACAAATATTTCCAACTTCCCTATTTCTACGTCTCAACCACATCGCAAATCGTACTCTCCTTCCGTAATCCCTTTCATTGAGGTGATGAACTTTGCGTATCCTGTAGCATTTGTATTTGTTCTTTTTCAAAATATTTCTGGTAGATTTTACAGAAATCCCTAGTTCGTAGGCAATTTCTCGTAAAGAACAATCTTGATTAGAAATATTTTTGTAACTGACCAATCCTAAATTGAAAAAAAATATTTTCGTCACTTTGTTAATCTTTATGAAGTAATATTTGCTTACCTAAAACATTTATTTGGTTCCGCATACTTCCAGTAACAACATATTTTCTAGTTTTATTTCTATCAAATGCACCACAGTCTCTCAAATTTCTTTCTAATCGTCTAAACATTTGAATGTTTGGAATACGACGATTTGGGTATAGCTCAACCATACATATTTTTTGCAAAAAGAGGATTTCTATTTGATTTTGCATAAGCAAATAGCATATCAGTCCTTTCGTCATTTGAATACATCTTTGATATGACTGAGTGTATAAACGACTGACAGTTCTTAACACGTATCAACAACTCATTTATTTGTCCTGCCATAGAAACCAAGCAAAGCCTACTTGTTTAAAAATGGTAAATGAAGTGAGATGCTATTTAATTGTACCACATCACACAATAGTCGTATTTTGACCAAAAACTAATATTTTCGTTACTTCCAGGATTGAGAATTATAGATATATTCAGTATGATAATTGATTCAGAAGGAATCAGCCTTGAAACAAGGATTTCTGTAATACAAAAATGCCCAAGAAGGAAAAATACGAATGTTCGTTGTGTTGGGGTATCTTCTTATCGAAATTGTTGGGTGAAGTCTGAAGTATGCCAATAGTTGAATAGGTTTTGAAGAATTCAAAATAATTTACAAAAGAACTAACGACAGGACCGTAATTAAAAATTGTTGTCAATGAGGATGCTAGTTATTTTAAATGAAACGTTATAAAAATATCAAGTGTGATATACCACTGAATTGTGATTTTATCGCTTTATCAATATTTGTACTAAAATAGACAGGTCCGTATTTGAAAAAGAAATGTTGATGGTGGCCGTGTTGACACGAAACGTTCAATCAAAGATTCATTGTTACATTTTTATAGTACATTTAGAATACATTAAAACTTTCCTTATAAATTTTTTTATATTTTCAGAAATAACAGTTCTATTCGTAAAAAACAAATAACAGCATTTTTGGTTTTCCCTGTATAACTCGGGAAGGGCGAGACTCCCTGTAAATTTTCTTTGACCATTGTACTGTTCTCCACAATAGTTACCTTTTCTCCTATTTAATCGTCTTCGTATCTGTTACGGTTTAGAATATAGCAATGTTACCACATGATAAAAGAAACGGCCTGTATATCTCAAACCGTTAACAGCAAGTATGTATAGATGGTTCCATCAGCGGAATGAAAAATATAAATATACGGTAAGCCACAAGGAACTGTTCTTGGGCCACTACTATTCTCTCTTCTTATTAATAGCTCATTATCAAATGATACATAAGGTTGTTACCTCCGTTTCGCTGGTAACACCACAATATTTTATCAATCTAAGACTGGTAGACCCTAAAACTGAAGTTGACCTAGATTTTAAAAAATCGAAGACTGCTTCAGATACAACGAACTAACCCTTAATATAGAAAGATTAAATATCTCATAATAAAAAAACTAGGATCGGAAAATAAACTACTCAACACTAATTTCGTCGCACCCCAAAATTTTGACCGTATTAAAATCTGAATATCTTTTTTCTGCATTGAACAATTTGAATTATGTAAATACTGTTCGCTAACCCAGTCCTTCAGCTATAATCTCGTACTTCTTCAAAACATAAGGTTTTCCGCATAAAATCACTACAGGGTATTATCTGAAACTGTGCAAAATTTCTGAATTTTCAAAAGGATCCCAAATGAAGAAAATTTTTTTTTTTCAAATTTGACAGCAGTGGCATGAAGATGAACTCATTACCTCAAGAAATTTTTCGAATTGTCTCATTATCTCTTTTGTTTACAGGGTGATCTCAAAAAATTAACTTTTTGGTTTTGCAGTCATAACTTTTTTCCTCGTCAACCGATTTTCAAAATCTCCGGCTCATTTTGAAGCTGAAACTTTAGATGAAGAGATAAGAAGATCAGAATAGACTCAAGATGAAAATTGAAGATCAAGGGTTTCCTCAAAGGTGACCTAAATCTGAAACACCCTCAAAATCCGGTTGGGAGGAGAATTAAATGAAAATCAACTTGTTTTCGGAATGATCATCCATTCTGAATACGTCCAGATCTTTCTTGCTGTCAGTAGTCAAGAATTGTGCATGAAAAAACCCAATTGTAACGGCAGGATTTTGAAAAATAAAATAAAATCAACCCATTGTTCGCCTGAAATGCAAGGCCCGTAACCAAGGTAACAAGAATCACATTCAGTGACTGACAAGCCTGACCAGCTGAGGCTCATTCCACAATAGCGGTTTTTTTCTCAATCGTGAAGCATTATTCGTGTTAGCAAGAACAAGAAAAAAAGTTTTATTGAGTTTTTATTGAACAACAACAAAGAGAAAATAACTTGGATAACATTAGAATTGAAAAATATTTACGATATTCAGTATTTAGTGGGACCTCCCCTTTTGGCAATTACTTCATTGACCCTTTCCGGCATGCTGTCTATCAGACTATCAATGAACTCCTGTGGTACAGCTGTCCATTCATGCTGTACCGCATTCACCAAGTCATCCAAATTTTCCATTCGCCCTTCCCTTTCTTTCAATTTCATACGACTCCAGCCATGTTCCATCGGATTCATATCCGGAGAGAAAGGCGGCCAGTTCATTCGCTCAATACCGTGATCCCTCAAAAACTCGTTGACAATGTGAGCCCTATACGGTCTCGCATTGTCATCAACGAGAAGAAAGTTGTTGTCGATATTTGCGGCGTAAGGGACCACGATTTCTCTCATACATAAATCTCTATACCTCTCACCGTTCATACTCTCTCCTCTCAGAATCACCAATTCACTCCTCCCATTCATCGATATTCCACCCCACACAGTCACTCCTCCACCTCCAAAAGCCACCCCGCCTCCATATTTCCTTCCAAAATCCTTTCATTCCTCCCTCTCCAAACCAACACACGACCATCCTTTCGAAACACTCTCATCCGTAAACATACACCTATTCCACTCTGCTATTCCCCCAGTTTTGATGTTCTTCCCGATGTTCTTCCCCCCATAATCGTCTTGCTGCTCGATGTACAGGTTTCAGTAAGGGACAGGCAGCTCGTCTCCTTGCGTGTAATCCAAGATCGTGCTTGTCAGTCATTGATTCTGATTCTTGTTGCCTTGGTTACGGGCCATGCATTTCAGGCGAACAATGGATTGATTTTTTTTTTAAAAACCTGCCGTTACAATTGGGTTTTTTCATGCACAATTCTTGACTACTGACAGCAAGAAAGATCTGGACGTATTCAGAATGGATGATCATTCCGAAAACAAGTTGGTTTTCATTTAATTCTCCTCCCAACCGAATTTTGAGGGTGTTTCAGATTTAGGTCACCTTTGAGGAAACCCCTGATCTTCAATCTTCATCTTGAGTCTATTCTGATCTTCATATCTCTTCATTTAAAGTTTCAGCTTCAAAATGAGCCGGAGATTTTGAAAATCGGTTGACGAGGAAAAAAGTTATGACTGCAAAACCAAAAAGTTAATTTTTTGAGATCACCCTGTAAACAAAAGAGATAATAAGACAATTCGAAAAATGTCTTGACGTAATGAGTTCATCTTCATGCCACTGCTGTCAAATTTGAAAAAAAAACTTTTTTCTTCATTTGGGATCCTTTTGAAAGTTCAGAAATTTCGCACAGTTTTAAATAATACCCTGTAGCGATTTTATGCGGAAAACCTTATGTTTTGAAGAAGTACGAGATTATAGCTGAAGGACGGGGCTAGCAAACAGTGTTTACAGAATTCAAATTGTTCAATGCAGAAAAAAGTTATTCAGATTTTAATATGGTCAAAATTTTGGGGTGCGACGAAATTAGTGTTGAGTAGTTTAGTAATGGTTTTTTCAGGTGATTTTCCGAAAATTTAAAAACTCAAAAATACGCCGAACCTTCTACTGAAACTGAATTTCGAAAAATTCAACAGGTAGAGCTCAAATAGACGAACAAAAATTATCAGAACGAATTTCAAAAGTCAATTTTCACAAACGAATCGGTGTTGGATAGAGAATCGTAAGGCCTTCAAAACCTGGTGCCACGTGACCCCCCTTCGCATTTGAAAAAAAGCCCTCTTGACACTAGTTCCAAGGGCGGATCCAGCCCTGCCATAGTGGGCGGTGTCACTGGCTTTAAAATCAACGAAGAGTAACTTATGATAACATATATTTTTTAATTATCATATACAGTGACCGCCAAAAAGTATGTACCATATGGGAAAAAATTTTATTATTGGAGTATTGGAAAAAATATTCTGGGGAAAAGTTTGTGCATGTCCGATAACCTAAAATTCGATTTTGACACATGTCACGTGATCGCTAGAATGGCGGCAAAATGAAAAAAATTGAAATGCAAAGGCAAAAAAAGGGGTAAGATGGCAAGATATCAAAAAAATGTATTTGAAAAAGTCACTTAGAATTCAATTTTATACACATAAACGAAGTTTCAAGAGATAATTCAAAAAAATTGAAAATAGCAAATTTTTAAAAAATATTTTCCCATCTATTTAAAAATATTATTTTTTTTTCTTATGAATAGCTTGACTATACTGAAACATTTGCATTTTAATGATAATGACAAAACTTTCTCATTTTCTCCACACCAGAGGGCACTAAATTGAAAAAATGGGAATTTGTCAGAACCCTTGCTGTTACATCGGTTCGTATCTAACAGTTATATCCGAATTCCACGACCATTGTGATGACATGACACTCCAAAAACATGATAATTTCCAGATTATAATCAAGTTCCGATGATAATCGTGCATGAGCGTTTCAATTCTCACATAAACTTGAAAATAGTGCGTCAAATTAAAGATTCTTAAAGTTTATGTGCAAAGTAAAACGCTCATACAGCATTATTATTGAAACTTGATTAAAATGAGGAAACATGGTGTTTCTAGATTGCCATATCAACACAATAGTCTTGGAATTCTGATATACCTGTTAGATAAGAACCAATGTAACAGCGAGGGTTCTGGCAAAAACCAATTTTTTTAATTTAGTGCCCTCTGGTGTGGAGAAAATGAGAAAGTTTTGTCATTATCATTAAATTGCAAATGTTTCAGTATAGTCAAGCTATTCATAAGAAAAAATAATAATATTTTTAAATAGATGGGAAAATATTTTTAAAAAATTGCTATTTTCAATTTTTTTTGAATTATCTCTTGAAACTTCGTTTATGTGTATAAAATTGAATTCTAAGTAACTTTTTCAAATAAATTTTTTTGGTATCTTGCCATCTTACCCCTTTTTTTGCCTTTGCATTGCAATTTTTTTCATTTTGCCGCTATTCTAGCGATCACGTGACATGTGTCAAAATTGATTTTTAGGTTGTCGGACATGTACAAACTTTTCCCCAGAATATTTTTTCCAATACTCCAATAATAAAAATTTTTCCCGGTTTTTGGCGGTCACTGTATAGAGAGAGTGCTTTTCGATTTTTATTTATGCTGAAAAGAACAAAAAAAACTGAATAAATTTGAATATTACACTAACCCATTAAATATTCTTAACTTTGTTTTTGGGACCTTATGTCGGATGTATGCAGAACATTTTTTTTTCAAATTACGATGTCAATTTTTCGCTTTTCCCTGGAGAAACGATCAATGACTTCTTCTACGTCAATTGTTACGTTTTTATGGACGTGAAGGAGTGCCAGTCCTGTGGGGCGGACTTCACTAATTGACGCTCGAAGCCAAGTTTTCAATCGACGGAGAGTTGAGAAAGACCTCTCTGCCGTAGCTACACTAACAGGAGGTGTAGCAAGAATGCTCAATAATTTTTTTATGTTTGGTAGTCTAGGCCACGTGACCACTGTAGCAAACTCAAATGAATTTACCAAGTATGATACGATGGTGCACTTCCTCACTACTACTTACAGGCCTGTCCGAGAATGGCTTAACGAGAATTGTCCGACGTGGCCCCATCGAATGGCCGGCTAGGTCACCTGATATGACACCTGTGAACTTTTGTCTGTGGGAGTACACAATATACAGGGTGTTTCATAATAAATGCGCAGGACTTCCGGATGTGATAGCTCGTTCAAAAATATGATAAAAAGTTTCTATTAACTTACCCTCTAAAATTCAACATTTTCGAGATACAGGGTGTTGAAATTTAAAAAAAAAATTATAGTTTTTTGCGAATATCTCTGGAACCGTTTATCGCACAGAAAACAGATTTCGTAGGCATTTTCTACTCATAATAAGCTATGTTTTGTGCAGATTTTTTATTTTTTCAAATTCATAATTGGTTAAAATTTTGAAGGGGTAGTGGGTGTTTTTTTCTCCAACTTCTACGCCACTGGAAAAAGTATAATTTTGATCAGTCTACTTGAACCGCCAAAAAAGGTACTCTTGGTCATAAGCTCTAAAGTTGACCGTTTTCAAGAAAAATCAACTTTCATGTTGAAAAACATGGTAAATTTTTTTAAATAATTTTTTTCCTAATTATACAAAATTTATTTAAACCTTAAAACAAGTAACAAAACCAAACGTTGACTTCTTAATTGCAAAATAAAAGAAAAACAATAACAATCATACTCAGTTGAATGGTTGGAAATGTCCGCCGTTAGCTTCAATGCACGCAGCATTTTTTCGAGGAAAAAACATTATTTAAACAACATGAAAGTTGATTTTTCTTGAAAACGGTCAACTTTACAGCTTATGACCAAGAACACCTTTGTGTAGAAAACAGTGGCGGTTCATATAGGAGGCTCAAAACTGTACTATTTCCAGTGGCGTAGAAGTTGGAGAAAAAAACACCCACTACCCCTTCAAAATTTTAACCAATTATGAATTTGAAAAAATAAAAAATCTGCACAAAACATAGCTTATTATGAGTAGAAAATGCCTACGAAATCTGTTTTCTGTGCGATAAACGGTTCCAGAGATATTCGCAAAAAACGATTACTTTTTTAAAATTTCAACACCCTGTATCTCGAAAATGGTGCATTTTAGAGGGTAAGTTAACAGAAACTTTTTTTCATATTTTTGGACGAGCTATCACATTCTGAAGTCCTGCGCATTTATTATGAAACACCCTGTATAAGGTGTAGGGCCTTCAAAACCAGGTGCCACGTGACCCCTCTTTACATTTGAAAAAAAAGTTAATGGTGCCCGCTTGACACTACCCACGTGACCACAATCATTCTTGTTCCAAAAAGTAGTAATTACAGATCGACAAGCGTAAGGATGCCTCTGAGATGCGCAAACGATAGAAAGCGTGAGTAGATGTGCGACAAAGATCGACTTCTGTTTAATAAGGCAGAGCGATTGAGCTCCTGCCCCACTCCAGGGTTTTATCTATTGCCCAACCAATTCTCGGAGGCATCCTTACGCTTGTCGATCAGTACCTGAATTCTACCCGATCTCTTGTTCCGTTCAAAAGTTACGGGGAGGGAGGGGAAAACTTTTTACGTCCTTGCTGTATATTTGTATAATGAAGAGGGCGCTATTGCAAGTGCTTTTTGTAGTGAAACAACATTTCCCGATGACGTAATCACGCTTATTGAAACTGACGGAAACGGCTACTAAAATGTGGCAGCTAGAAATTGAACGGTCGGTGAGCGGTCAGGTGTCGGAAACGAACGAATGCAAATCCGTCCAGCTGAGCCAACATTCTTACAGTTCCTGTATTAGCACTCGCGTATGGAGTAATCTATCAAACGGGTGTTTACATTCCTCATCTTCTTTGTTTCCTGTTGCGGCACATCAGTCTTTCTAATTGCACAAAAAGGCCATCTTGCCGCTTTTATGGGATTTCATCTAGAATTTTACGATAGCACTCGTTTTGTGTTTGTTCGGTTGGCAGGCCGGTCGGAGCAATTAGACCTTTTCGAAGTGAGCTTTGATTGTATCGTTTATGGTGTGAATTCTTTCGGCGGACGTGCGATCTGTATCATTCAAGAAACGGCATTCTAGGATGTTTCACTTTTACGAGACTTGCTCGGAGTGCTGAGCTGCTACGAATACTTCTCAATTTTTTCCGCTTCTCTTTTGCTCTTTTCGTGGACTGCACTGTGATTGAGTAATCTCAGGAAAGCTATAATACTCGATGAAGAGCGCGATAACAGAGCAGTGGTTGGCGAAGGAAGCAGAGTAGGCTGAGCCTCATTCGAAAATTCAGATCTACTACCTTCGTATTTTTTAATATGTATTTTTTGTACAACTGTCAAAAAAATACATTTTTGCATCTGTATTGATACCACAATAGGCCATTGGCCGCAGTGGAGGGCCTGATACGGGCCCACTCACGTTCAAACCTAGCCTAAACTGTATTGATGTTTGGACATTTTAATTTTTTTCACCGTGAAAAAAAAAGTATTTTTTCTACAAACGTCAAAAAATGACAAGATTCGCGCATTGACAACAGTATGCGAAGTGGCACTTTTTTTCATTTTCATTCGTTACCATGACACCGTGCGCGAAGTAATGTGCGAAATATATTTCGCACACTGCATGTAAACTATATGGGATTTTCATATTCTAACCTATATGGTCCTCAACTCCTCAATCAAGCAAAAAACAATAAATCGTTCATTTATTAATGTAGAACAATAATTAAGGCTTTCAAATTGTGAGAGATATTTTTCTGGCTTTATTTGCTTCACAGCACTCTTTAAATTGCTGATATGCATTTTCATACTGCCGCCCCGATTTCTCCGGTAAAAGGTTGGAATTTACGGAATTGGCCGCATCTATCAAGTTAGGTGGGGCTTAGTTCATCGTCGCTCGAAATTTCCATTCTTTTACAATAATAAATATCACGCACGAAATAGACGCGAATAAAAAGTCACTCCAAAATAATTATCAAGAACTGTCACTTTGAAATAATTGTCAACAAATGCCATTTTATTTCCATAGTTACAGTAATTACTTGATTTGGAAAAATTATTTAAGCCTGTTCAATACTATTTTTCATAGTTATTACTTATTTTAGAACAATATTTTTGACGTTTGTAGAAAAAAATTTGTTTGCATCTCATGCGCGAAATACTTTGGTAATCTCGACTATTTTTTTAACTCGGCTGCGCCTCGTTAAAAAAAAATCAGTTCTCGATCACCAAAGTAGCATTTCGCGCACTAGATACAAAAATAACTATTTGTTACCGGGAAAAATTTTTTTTCGCTGCCAAAATTATTCACAAAAAAAAAGCATAAAACACTACTTGTTATGTATTTGTAGTCTACTTGTTAAGTTCTTTGTTTTGCTATCGGAAATATTGAAAATACAAAAAACATTTTTGAAGATTATTCAATTTTTTTACAAATTTATCCCAAATTTGTTCAATCTCACTTCAAATATGAGAGAACAAAAAACATGTTTATTTCACTTGGACTAAAACACATGAAGACGGATTAAATTTGCCCAAGAATTTAGTTTCAAATTCACCTTGTTTGCGAATATTTAATTATTATTCAGTGTGATGCAAGTAGTGAAGGTATAGGTGCTTTTTAGTTGCAATCAGTCCAGCCTGTTGCATTTGCAACTAAATCACTTGGTAGCGCACAGAAAAAAATGTGCACAAATTGAAAAATAATAAGCTGCTGTTGCATTTGCTTTAATACAATTTCACTTCTATTGTTATGGCTACCCAGAAACTGTACAGACAGATCAAAAACCGCTTATTTAAATTTTTTACGAACGGCAGCCCTCAAAAGTAGAAACTTTTGCGAGCCAAGGATAAACGAGGTCTTACCTTTTAACGTCCGATTCCTAGCACGATCCGAGGAGAATCTCGAAAGGAGGTCCATTGGTCAACCATCCATCAATAGTGATAGGTCTCATTTATTACAGATTTATTCGGAAATACACTAAGAATTAATGGAAAATAATAAAAATCATATAAAACCCAATTGGAAAAGGAACCACTTATCTCTAGTAGGTAGTTATAATACTGTGCCCTATGAATATAATTTTGGACCCAGTCGAATCACCACCTGCAAATAATGTATACCGGATTAAATATAACCACATGTTCAGTAAAACATGCCAAGATGGGTCTAAAAAGCTGCTCAGAAAGCAAATTTTTAGTAAAAAACGCAGACACCAACGTTTGTTCAGTAGGATCGTTCAGAAAACTAGTGTGAAAACGAAACTCTACTATTGAATCCAACAGAATATTTTTAAGACCAAATCGTCACTGGAAAACAGAAGATGATCGCTGGTACGATGATATGCCTACTGGAAAAAATATAATTCAAAATGAACTGCCAAAGCTATTGGCATAAATTCCAAGGAGAAAAAAATTACCAACCATTCCTATAGATTGACCGCAGTTCAAGAGGAAGTGCTCATAAAAATTACGGGCCATTCTCGTGCTAACTCAATAAAACCATATTTAAATATTCACAGTAAAATAATCCACTCCATAAGTGGAAATACATCTTTGTCGGTTACAGAAACCAAAACATATCGTTCTCCATTCAATTTCTCTAACTGTCATTTCACTAATCGTACATTCGATCAAACAGTTTTTCTTTACTTAATTTTACTTTCCTTTGTCTTACTTTCAAATTCGATAAAAAAATATCTATCGACAAATGTTCAATAATTTTATAATAACTCTCTCAAGCACGTTACTTTGAGGCAACAGATACAGGTACAGATGATTATAATTTTGTTATATATTGCAGTAATTTCAATATTCTTCCAATTATAGGTTTTTCCACGAATTGATCTGGATATGCATTTTTCTTGGGAGCAGACTTTCATTTTTGTTTCAAATCCTGGCTTGAATTTTATACTGTTTCTGCTCTATTAGAAAGACATTTCACAATTCCTTGAATTAACATTTTTTTCATTTCTAACAGTGGATGATCAAAACATCATCAGAAACTTCTATCACAATCTGATCCTGATCCTAAAAGTATTCAAATTACCTGCTATCCTTAGTGAAATTGAAGTGACCAACCGAAAGGTTGGTCAGTTACTACACGTCGTTGACCACTGGAACTATAAACATGTTCTGGTCCATATATTCATTATTTTTATATGCTCGTTTGGATCCGACCTCAGCTCAAACCACATAAAATAACTGCCGGTTTTATCATTTTACCTCACTTTATTCACAGCAAGGAAACGTTCTATCGGGCAATTTATGTTCGAATAATAATCGGTTTCGTCTCGGTACTAACGCTCCTAATTTGGTGAGATGCTGCAGTGACGTCACAGACCGCGTTCGTAATATTTTTCGTTTGTTTTGATTCGAAATTATCGAATCAGATATGGTAGATTTTAAGCGTTTGAAATTGATTCAAAAACTCTTATTTGATGGATTGGTCGCTCGAAAACCTCACAAGCTAACGAGATGAGACTTGCGCGATTAAAATCTTAAATTGAAAAAAGTGGACCGATATAGTCGTATGCGAATAGGATAGATACTTTAGTGATTTTCCTATAAAGATTGAACTTCGCCTGTTATTTTCAAATTATTGATTATTTTTATCAACAGAACGTAAAACCTACTAATTTGAAAATAATAAAGACTATTATTATTATTATATTCTAGCTCAAATTATGGGTATCACTAAAACTGATATTGATGTTAATATCTTGATATCAGTTGTGTTGGACACAGTTTACTCAATGCATTTAAATCTCATTTTATTACCAAAATATGCCTAATTTTGAGAATGAACCAAGTTAGGTTAGGTTTTGAAGTAGGTAGTTTACCGTGAGTTTGTTTAAAACTTTATAGTGTGCGGGATCAAATTAATCGTAATAAAGTGATCTTAACAACACCATGTTGCTATTTATTATATTTATTTATTGCTATTTATAGTACTTATTTAATTAGTAGCTACAAATTGAAAATAAAATTTTACTTAGCAGTTACGTTTTGACTGAAAGTTACTTTTTTCAAAAAATTTAGAACCGAAATTAGTGACTTGAACGAATCTATAGCCCTCGAGATTTAAAAAAATTTGGTTTCTAAAAAAATGGCCAAAGTATTTCATCGTAGTTTTTCAAGTCATTTTGGAACAAAGTATTCGGTCTGAATTTACCAGCACGCTATATTTCCCTGAGGTATCAAGTAACAGATTGAAATTTCTGCCACACGTGGTTCACAATGACAATTCGTCAAATATTTGGAAACAAGTGACGATTTCTTAACACGCCCCATGCCATGATTTTAGCAGCTGGATCTGTCAAACACAAACATGATACCAGATACCATAGGAAGCAAGAATGCATGTATTTATGGCATGAGGAAGTCTTAGGTAAAATTCCTCCTTGAATTGGAAAATCCACATTGAATCACCCATATTCTGTTATAGAAGTGGATGATTGGTATGGACAAATTATTTGTGAAACAAGCTCACATAACGCAGAATAGTAGGAAAAAATTGAACATTGCACCCAACAGAAGTAAAAGTCATAAGATGAAAGATTGACAAGGAGTTGTTACTAAAGATTGACTTAGAGGTATACAGTGCGGCCTTTTTTAGTCCCCCTCCTGTTAACTTTTGAACGGTTCGACGTAGAAACATGAATAAAAAACTGTTTGGGGGGTTTCACCGATACTACTTTTTGAGACAAAAAATATGGTGATTGCTCGAAAGGGGGCGCGGGGGGCACATCAACTCAAAAATTTTAAATGGCATGGGTGGTCAAGTGTCACATCTTTGAAAAGAGAATTCAATTCTCTTCAGAACCATCTGAATATTTTTTTAATTTTGTGGAGAAATTTTTTCTCAATATCTATTTATATGCCTTTCGATATTTTCAAGTTGATCTGTCCCTAGCGCCATCTGTGGAGTAATTTCAATGTTTCTTCTCTCAAAAAGTAGTATCGGTAATACCCTTCAAAATATTTTTGGTTTTATTATTCCACAACAAACCGTTCAAATTTATCGAGGTATGAGTTTTCAGATCCGCATACATTTTTGATATTTCGAATTTGGATTATGAAAAAAATTTCAACTAAATTTAAAAAAATTAGATGGTTGTGAAGAGAATTGAATTCTATTTTCAACGATGTGACACTTGACCCCCCATGCCATTTAAAAAATTTGAGTTGATGTGCTCCCCCGCGCCCCCTGTCGAGCAATCACCATATTTTTTATTTCAAAAAGTAGTATCGGTGAAACCCTCCAAACGGTTTTTTATTCATGTTTCTACGTCGAACCGTTCAAAAGTTAACACCGCACTGTATAATGCTAAGGCCAAAGACTGTTATATATGTGAAACATAAGCAGATTAGTATTCATTTTTTATTTCCTTCTATGACAGAGTATATCTGTATAGGGATAGTCAAACATTTAAATCATAATCCCAATGTAAGTTGATGATTGAAATGAACACCTAAATCCTTATTGGTATTACTTCTATCCAAAATAAATATCAATACTGTATTTAGATTGTAACGTATTAATTTTGTGGCTGAATATTAAAATTTTACATTTAGATATATTCAACTATGAGCGATATCCATTACACCAATTGCAAAAGTCATTGATGAATGTTAAGAATAATAAAGGACCAAGACTGGACCCTTGAGGTACTTCGCTAGTTGCAAAATATGCATTTGATTAAAAACCATTGTAATGAAAATACGGTATGATTTTAAAAATTGTTGTTTGAAGTTGTTCATTAAAACCCTTTATAGCAAGTTTATGAAGAAGTATTATAAAGGTTTTGAATTTATTTTGTAATTAGTAATTTGAAATTATGAAATACCATTTATTATGAATTTTGGAATTATTATTATCATTATTATTCATTTACAGACTCTTATGCAAAGTTGATACTCTACCTTGGCTTGGTGGAGCATTTCTTTGCCTCTTAGTGAAATTCTCTGGGTTCCAGGGCTCTTGATGACGTAAGACAAATGAATATTATAATTAATTCAGCAAATTCAGACCAAATAAATGAGAAAGACCATAAATTTCAATAAATATAACGATTTAATACATGCAAAAGAATAGATAAATCACTGCTGAAGTTGACAACATTCCATTACTTCATAATTCAATTTTAAATGTGAATGAACAAACATTATATCTGAAAATATGCGCTATGACATCATATAGCCAGACCTCCCTAGTATTATTAACCTTGGCTTGCCTATTGAGTTATTATCATAACCTAACTAATTTATAAAGTCCCATGTCTTCGCGTTTTCGAAATACGGATTGTTTGTGAAAGAGTTTTCAGTAAATTCGAGTTTATTATCACTCCCGTGCACTATTGAAAAGTAAATGGATATCGTTCATGAGCTCAGGGAATAATATATGCATTTATCAGACAAGAATAAGTTGCAACTCTTTTATAAGGCCTTTACCAACGTGTGTGTTTTTGGTGTTGAAACTCTGCTTGTCCTTTATGCTGTCTCGATCATAACGATTCTACGAAGCAGCCTCCATTTTGAGAAGTGACTACTGGAAGTTTTCGTTCATCCACTGAATCAACTTCTTGGGAAATATCGAGGTAATTGTTTTTGAACTATTATCTATCACTATGTGTTCATCACTGCACTATTATCAACTAATTATTTACACATTTAGGAGGAATCATTTGACATTTTGTTGCTTACTAATAATGTTGCAACATGCCTCCTTTTTAGTTGCTTTCATTCCCCCTTCGTGACAAAAAATAATTGAATGTTCATGTTTCCTAGTAAATGCTAATATTTATTAATTTATTTCTAATTAAATACTATATCTAGAAAAATGGTTTGATATCTTTAGAAAGCTTGTACTTTCAGGATTCTTACATTATATATCAATTCTGGTTAATTTATTTCAGTTAATTTTTAAAATAATTTTTGTTTATATTTCTCTTTTTGAATAAGTTCATGTTTATGTTTATGTTTTTAGAACACTTCCGAGGGTTGCGCGTAGGGGTGCAATCGATTGACGGAAATAACAATTTTATAACAATTTGAATCACTATTGCTATTTTCTTACATTTATCGTTTGAAATTCCCTGAATTCTGTTTGACAGTTGTTATGTCAAATTCTGATTGTGGCTTTGCTCATATTATACGGGGTACTTAAAAAATGCTCCCTCCTTTGACTTTCCAAATGTCCATCTCTTAGGCCGCGTTCTCACGAGTCAAGTTCAGTTGAACAACTTTAGTTGATCAACAAAAATTGAATAAAGACTTGATCACGTTGAAGTTCACATCTGCAACAGAAATTGAACGTTCTTGTTTAGTTAAAAATGCGCTATTGTGTACAGGTGGTCGCAGTTCTGTCACAAGACGAACTGAAAAAAATATGTGATGCTAACAAAGATCGTAAAAAACGTCGTACTTACACTATTTTTTTGTTTCCAATAATATTTCTTGCCAAAAACTACTTACGAGTAAACCGCGGCCAGTTGAGAGCAATAAAACTTGACTGCCTAGTTCATACGTTTCAAGACTTGTTTCAACTTAAAAGCGATTCGGGACTTGAACGATAAAAGTTTGAATGGATCAAACTTTTGTTGAACAACTACAAAGTGGATCAACTCTGTTGAAACAGAGGTTCTCATTATAGTTTTTATTCAATTTTTGTTGATCAACTAAAGTTGTTCAACTAAACTTGACTCGTGAGAACGCGGCCTTATCCAAAGTTTCCACTTGATTACAGAAATGCTATGTGTTTTTAATTTTGTAATTATCAAAATCATGACAGTATATTAGATGAATTCTGGACTACTATTTGGTTGTTAGTCTGAATTTAACATATTTGCAACACGTCCGCGGCATTACGAAACAAAAAAAGCATAAAAGGTGCAAATGCTGTATGGAAAAGGGGCATTATGTATGCACATGGAAGCCGTAAAAGTGACACATGAAGACGGATTTATTTGGTGTTAAAAATAACAGAAATTAAGTTGAAACGTGAGCGAAATGAAAATAGTCTCCCGGAATTTATGCGAAAGTCGCACGTTTCGGCCGGAATATTTAGCAGCTTATTTTCAAGGTCTGCACGTTCGTTTTTTATTGTTCGGTAAAGCGAAACTGTTTGGCAACTCAAGACGACGCTGGTAGTAACAAAAAGAAAGAGCCCTTTTCAGACGATAAGTATCAGGAATGCTCGACTTTCACACCAGGCAGGTATTTACAAGGATTTATTTCGGGCGATATGGAAAAGAACGAACAAATTCGACTTTACTAAACAAGAGAAATGGAAAAGCACAGAAACGGAAACAAAAGAGGAATAATAACTATACAGGGTATGCGGTGAACTATGGATCATACTGTAGCTAATGCTGATAAACAAGTTCGTAACCTATCAGAAAACCACAACTTGAACTGAGTAAAAATCTCACGGTTTTCGAGATATTGGAACTTTTATAAAAAAAATTAATTCCTATCTCTGATATACAGTGTGTCCCACTTTGAGCATCCACACCCTCATATTTCGTTGAGCATGAAATAATTCGAAATTTTCTTTGACTCAAGTTGTAGTACTCGGAAATACCTACCTTTATGTTTACGGAACCTTTGTATATCCATTTTCCACGGTTAACTACGACCAAATGAAAAGTGAAAAATTGGGAAAAACATACTAGGCATTTTTTTATCGCAAAAATAACACCAGATTCTGTTTCAGAACACCTTAAAACCCCCAAATCTCAATGCTTGAATCATTTGAATATACAGGGTATCATCTGTAGCTGGTAGCATTACTTATCAACTCTAATCCATAAATAATGCTTGGAAAATTTCCAAAATGTCTTCTCTTGTCACAGAATTCCCAAAAATATTTAATCAATACTTTGAAAAATAGCCAAATATCACTTTTCCAAGGCTAACTCTGATCAGAATGATTATAAACTTTTGCTGGATAAAATTGGCAAAAAATGTTACATTTTGACATCAAAAAACTGGTTCCAAATTTCGAGATAACGTTATTCACCCCTACAAAAACTTCTGTGGGTGCCATATCAGGCGACCTAGCAGGCCATTCCAGAGGACCTCGTCTTCTTATCTACTGAGCCAGAGAAATTATCGATCAGCCTTTTTCGACCAGCCCTGTATAGTGAAGAAGTGCGCCATCTTGCACATTTGAAACATTTAATTTGTTTTGCCTGAAGGATTTCTTGAATCATGTAGTCCTTTACGTGCATCTACCAATACCACATTTTCTATGATTACCACCAAAGTGTCATGAGAATTTGTTTCAGATTTTAAGAAAAAATATCCTGAAAATTGTGAAATTTTGGTATAGAGTTTTGTAGTGCTGATTAAAGTGAGCCTAAATGCCGTAGGATAACCATAAAATGTAATGAAACACAGGTTATTCCGTCTGATATTAGGAAGTTGACTCCTATTTCCGGTTTAACAAATGGTTACCGGGAGCCGAAAATATTTTAGTTGAGATGGTCACATCGAAAAATGCAATTATACATAATTTCAATTTTTATCATTCCTTATAGTTCTCCATACATTCGGAATGAACGCTGATTCAGAAAGAGATCTTTATTTTCCAGTAGACAACATAATATTGTAAAGGAATGGTCAAGATGTCACTTGAATCTAGGTAAAAAAAAATAATTGATTTGGGAAGCTGAATACACTTGCGTAGAATAAATGAAGAGGGGGTTTTTTGTATAAAGTGTATAATTTCTTAAATATGCAAAGCGCTTTCGACTTTCGTCATCTTCAGTGCTTCAAGTATATATACAATGTCTTCAAAAATTGCAAAAATTGTAATTCTTCCTTTTACCTGACTTGAAGCACTGAAGATGACGAAAGTCGAAAGCGCTTTGCATATTTGAGAAATTATACACTTTATACAAAAAAAACCCTGTTCATTTAAAAAAATAATAACAAAAAATCATAAATCTGAAACCACAGATTTGAAATTGAAAGTATCAACCTGAAGAAAAAGTTTCTTAAAAATATTCTATAACATTAATTCTAACATCTCATAATGAAAGCTTACAAACAAAACAACACGCTTATGGGACAAACATTCTTCAACACTATAATAATATTTTCATCTGAGCCGAATGTGACTTCTTGACACAATTTTTGACGGATATGAAACCTTATCGATTGTGTTCTTCAATATTCAGAAACAGCAGATTTGCAGAATATCATTCGTGTATTCTGCCAAAATCTGTCAAGGCTGAATCGGTTTTTGTCTGATGTGATCTGCATATAAAGTTAATAATGTCGGTACTGAGTAAGTTCTCAAACCATTGATGAAAATACATTACAGGACCCAAAACTGAGCCCTGCGGCACACCATGATCAATTCCTTCATTTCAGAATTTTCAATTGTCACAGTGACATGTTGTTTTCCATACGTCAAATAATCCGATATCCAAGAATATGGAAAAATCAATAACTGTCAGTTTTCGTTGCATTCTTCACACTTGATAATTGAGATAATTGCTTTCGAGTGAAGAAATTATTCCAATCCCCTGGTATACGTTATTAATTTCCGTAAAAAATCACTCCCACGGCTGCATCGCGTACATAAACCGCATTTCTGAACCATCATAAAGTTATTTACGTTTCTAGGAAATACTCAACTTGATATCTACTTAATAAACTTCATGACAAAAACGGGAAAAAGTTGAGAAGTCGTTGCTTCTGCTCGATTTGCGGTATCGCATTCAAAGAACCGCATAATTAGACAACAATTTTAATAATAATAACGTTGGCAAACGTCCTGGATGGTGATAAATATCGCCAAGATACAGCAGTCACTTAACTATGTAATTTGATTAGATGATCAAGTAATTTATTCGACATTCAAGTTAACAACCTGTTTTACTTTTTAAATTTGGGATCCATATCACAGCGACTAGTATGACTTGCAATCAGTTCAGATGGTTTCTCTAGCGATATTAATAAAATTACACTTATTACGTACACCGCAAGGTTATCTTCTTAGCCCTGTTACATACTTTTAAGTACATGTGTGAGAGTCATCCCATATTTACGATTCCAGTATGAAAATTTGATTATTTTTTTGGAACATTTACCTGAAATTTTTTTGAAGAGGTGAGAGGTCGCTATAGTACTTGTGTATATTTATTTTGAGAATTTACCACTTCCGGTTCAATCAAAAGTGACCCCAAACTTTTTATTATGAATAATAATAAATGTCAATTCGGGTTTCAAGCTTCCACAAATACTAATGACACAATCTTCTCATTTTTGGAAAGGGTATACATGAGCTTGAATGAAGGCGAAGCTATTGCAGCAGTATTGTGTAATTTTTCAAAAGCATTTGATTGTGTTAATCATGAAATACTGCTGCAGAAAATGCATGGCTGTGGAATAAGAGGAACATGTTTTGAGTGGTTCAGGTCATACCATGAAAATATATCACAAACGGTAAAAATGAAGAAGTATGTTCTAAAGTTTCAACAGCACTTTGTGGACAGCCTCAGGGATATATTTTGGGGCCTAAGTTGTTCCTACTATACATTAACGATCTCACTACAATAAATATTAAAGGATCCTTCACAATTTTTGCAGACGTTACCACATTTTGAAACTACTGGTCTCTTCAGATTTATCCAAGGTTAGACTATGATGTGATTCAATTTTTTTGTTCCAATGTCGATAAGGCTAAAACTGTTAACTTCAGCCATGATAACTTGCTACTAGATGGTACTAATATTGTAGAATCGAGCTGTACTAGGTATCTTGATTTGCATATTGATAATATGTTGAAATTCAATGAACATATCACATCATTATGTAAGAAGTTAGCCTTTGGATAATTTGCTGTAAGAGTTATCGCAAATGAACTTCACATAGCTACAGCCAGATCGACTTACTTCACGCCAGTAGAATTCCATATACGATATGACATTGCGTTTTGGGGATTTTGTGCGTGACTCACAAAAAATTTGTTACTGATTCTCCTGATGATAGATCTCACAATACTAGATAGAGCCGTAATAATAATAGTCACCTGCCAATACCTAAGCTGAATTCAACAAAACACCCTTCTATGCATGAAGGAAAAAAATATGCTATCACTTACCACTGCTAACCAAGAATATATCAAATCATAAAATTGGTCAGAAATCTGGTTCAGGATAACGAGATGATACAACAGTTATTGTATGTGCACTTGTCTATATACAATTATAATTGTAATTAAAGTGATTGTATTTAATCTATCAATATTATATCTGGTCAGTTTTCATAATCTATATGTTCTTCTGAATGAATAAACGAATGTAATTCATAGGGCAACTATTTTACAAGTCAAAAATATAATGATGGCGTCCTGAAAGAGACCTATGAAGTATATACGCACATTTACTAACCTAAAATACCTGATATCCTCTAAGAATTAATTTTTTTTTGACAAAATGACATCGGATTGGTGGTAAATCTGCAACCAAGGTGAAATGAACAAGATTAGAATTAAAATGAAACATGTTTCCGAAATGATTTTTACTATATATAAATACAGATAAAAAAAATGTGTATATCCTTTCTGTCGCACACCAGGTTGCAAGAAAAATGAGTTGAAATTAGACTATCTATATTAAGAGTAACAGTAAATATTATTCTTGTCAATCGATCTTATCAAAAAACACAAGTTGGACATTCGTATCACAAATATGCGAATCTATAGTAGTACAGCTACCAGGGTAAAAAAATCACTAAAACTTCAAATTAAATTGGAATTTCATAAAATTCGGTATGGGGTTAGTTTAATAATAGACGAACAGGTATCCAACGAGTTCCGGGACCTATTTTGTGAAAATTTAAAGAAAATCCGGTTCAAAATATTTTCCGACGTAACTCGGAAAAAACTGGGAAATTGAAAAAATATCGAGAGACAACAATGAAGCTAGGAAAATTGGGAACAAAAAAATTCCAACACACTTCTTCCGAAAAACGTCACGTTTGATCGAAAAATTAAAGAGAAGAAAAAAAATTATCCACTCCGACTTTTGATCAAAAATCCCAAGGTAAAAGATGAAAAATGATTTCGAAAATGTATTATTTTCTTAACATTTTTATGTTTTCAGAAGAAAATTCATGAATTCTCATTTCAAATATTTTGTCATTGGAATATTTCGAAGTTTGTCTAGTAAACAATATTATTTTCCGTTGCAAAGGAATTGTTAATTATTCTAGAAATCGATGAAATATACTATAATTCAAACCCCTGTATAATTCAAACCGTGGCATTCGCGAGGTAGGCACTGTGGAACTTTTTGATCAAGAATGAGTCATCTATATTATGTCAAAAAATAAAAAAAATTCATGTTTGATTTTAGAAATCATTTCAAAATTATTCCGAAACATCCCATATTTTGTGTACCATCGCCGCAACTTTATTTGGATTCAAATTGATGAGCACTGACGTTGACACATTTGTACATAAATTAGCTACATAGTTTCAAAAAATCAGCTAAAAACATTGGTGGAAGCTGACAATATAAAGGGATACATTTTTCTGAAATTGAAAATATATTTTTGATCGCCCCGTATCTTCCAAATACTCAAAGTTGGATGGTTGGTTCAAATGCAAGATATGATCGCCCTCTCATGTACTGTAAGTTACATGGATATGGTAAGTATATGGATCTGCAGAAAAACGAAAGGTTGAGTGGTAGAAAGCACTTGCCTGACCCCTGTGGCTCTGGCAAAAGCTAACTCTGCCTTTTGGTAGATCTGTATACTTTATTGTCAATGTTTGTTTTCCTCTGCTTCTACCAATAAAAGCGTTTATTATTATTATTATTAATATTTTCTCGGAAAAAGTTCGATAAAAATGACCAAAAACATAGTTTGAACCTCTGTATACCCGCCAGTTTTCTAGAAACTTTTGTCATTTGAATTTTTTGATGCACATATTGTGATTCCATTATAAAAATTCAGATCGATACGATGAAAATAAAATTCCGGATTTTTTGAAAAATCGTCAAAATATCAAACTTTGATCCCCGGCATTCAGAGAGTTGGCGCAATGGTAACTTTTGTTCAGGATGGCATGGGCTACATCATATTGAAATTTCAGCAATTTTCACCAAAACCGGTTTTTCATAAGATTAGTGCGGACTTTACAGGTCTATTCTCTAAAACGTCGTTATTGCCGTTGACTAATGATTGTAGTTTAATTTACGATTACGTCAATCTAAACGACAACTCAGAAATTCTTATTCTGCAAACGATGTCGTTACGGCTTCAATCGTTAGCGAAAGAATAACGACGAACCTGAATTTTTGAGACGGGTAGTACATATAAATTCATATTTTTGATTGATTGAAGTATGGAAACAAAATTTTGAAACTTCCTAGCTGTTTCAGTTATTTGACTATTTTATGGAAACTTGAATCAATTATGGAAATTGGTGAATATTACGGAATTGTGAAAAAAAAGTAGTGAAACTATTACAAAGGCAACAATTTTCCATAGGGTTTTCTAATAAGAGGTGTTATTTTGCATAGCCCGCTAGATCGGCAGATGTAACTTTTGGAGCTGTCATTTTTTGACATTTGACAAGTAGCAACTACGCCATTAATAAAAATGGAACGATACACGCTTCAACAACGCATTGACATTATTAAAATTCACTATAAAAATTTTGAAAATTTGGCAGAGACGGTTCGTAAAACTCGAACATTTTTGGGTCGTCGTGAAGCACCTTGTCGGACCGCCATACGGAAATTGGTGAAAAAATTCGAGCTGTTGGGACAAGTTAGTGATGTGAAGAATAAAACCCGTGCACGTCGCTCAAGAACTGCCGAGAATATTGCTGCTGTAGCATTCCAAAAACGTCATTACACCGTATTTTGCGTAAAAATTTGGGTCTTAAGGCTTATAAAGTTCAGTTAACACAAGAACTCAAGCCAGCCGATCATCAACGACGTCGTGTCTTTGCCGATTGTGTCCTTGAAATGCATGAAAATGATCCGGAATTCCATCGAAAAATCATCTTTACTGATGAGGCCCATTTCCACCTCGGTGGCTTCGTCAACAAGCAAAATTGTCGCATCTGGGACTCGGAAAACCCAAGAGTTATTGTTGAAAAGCCTCTCTATCATCAACGTGTGACTGTTGCGACGGGGTCATTGGACCTCACTTCTTCGAAAATGAGGCTGGAGCACCAGTTACGATGAATGGGTTGCGCTATCGACAGATGATTAATGATATTTTATGGCCGGAACTGGATGGTATTGATCTGGACAACATTTACTTTCAACAAGACGGCGCTACGTGCCACACAAGCAATGAAACCATGGATCTTTTACGGGAAAAGTTTCCGGACCGTGTTATCTCTCGAAGAGGTGATCACAATTGGCCACCGAGATCTTGTGATTTAACACCTTGCGACTTCCTTTGGGGCCACGTGAAAGAGAAGGTGTACGCCAATAGCCCAGCGTCGATTCAAGAACTCAAAGATGGAATTCGTTAGGCTATCGAGGACGTAGGGCAGCCACTTTGCGATTTGGTTATGGAAAATTTCATGAAAAGGATATGGTCCTGTAGACGTGGTCGTGGTGGTCATTTGGCTGATGTTATTTTCCATTATTAACTGCACACCTTCCTCTTTATAATGAAATAATCATCCGATCATTTATCTCACAAAGTGGCATTTTCCTCTGAATATCAAAATAACACCTCTTATTGGAAAACCCTATATATGAACCAAGTAAACCAGAAATTCTCAAAGGAACTTGGCACCTCCTAACAGCCAAACTGAACTACTCTGTTGGGAATTTTATATAAATGAACACGTCTATAATCGTTCACAGTTATGACAGCCAAATAGGTGTCATCGATGTTTTGGCAACGATATATCGTTAAATAACAATGAAGAAACAGATAGTGAATACGATTCTGTGATTTTATCGTTATTTAACAGCTTATCGCTAGGTAACGACTGCTAACGATATCGTTAAAAGATAGTGAATAGACCTCCAATTTTTGAGCAGAAGAAATCTCTGGTTAATGTACTATAGTAGCGACTTTAGATCCGTGTGAAATCACTTATCGTGAGATATCAGATTCTGCAGATCTTGGGAATCGTTTTAATTGCGGTTTGGCGGAACGTTGTAATTAATCTGTCAAGTGACCCATGCAATTATCGATGAAATTAACGTTTCACAATAAATGTGATTAGTCTGACTGTAATTCTAGAGAAGGAGGTGTTAATGATTGCGCTTAATGGAAAGTTGACGGAAAAAGGTTATTTGTCACGAAACAGTTGTTAAGAGGAACTTTGATGAGGCGAAAGGGAGGAAGGTGTGTTCGATTGACTGATCAGACCATATAAATTGGTTTATTATCTTGCGGTACTTCAATATCACGGAGCTAAAATTAATGTTCGTAATGAATATCGATAACAGGATTTTTGTATTCAGATTGATCCTAGTTGCAATGCACTATTAGCACATCGGGATGGATTAGTTAATCGCCATCAATCATTTACGAAATAGTGGCAACATGGCTGCTGTAACTCAAAATTTTAACCTGTTTTTCATTTATGACAGTATATCGTTATTGACATAGTCGAAGTAATTGATGAATTGCTGTAGAGTTAGTTTTTATTATGCAAATCTCTAGAAATTTCATTAAAAAATTCACAAAAAATTATGACAGTATAGTTGTCGTCAGACATATAAGATAAATAAAAAAAGGCGCACACATATAAGATAAATAAAAAAAAGCGCAAAAAATGGTCTTATCTTGTCCACCTCTGCCTGGAAAGGGTCACATAATATTGGGGGCAAGTGGCGCAAGAGTTTGAAATAGCTAGTGCATTATAGGTATATTCGCCATGGGTAAATAATTTTTCAATTGCATCAAATTCATTATTGAGAGAGGATTAATTAATTATTTTTGTTTAGATAAACGAGTATACTAGAGATCGATACTAAGTACAAAGAAACAATTTAAAAAATATATGCAGTATAATGATTCGATTTATATATTTTAAAAAGTTATTCAACACAAAGAATAACAAATAAAAAAATTTACAACATTCTCGTATATACACAGTTTTCAGTCAGTACTGCAGTCTTTACGACTAAACATCTGGATTGACAGGAATTCAGATGTTTTTGTTCAGATAATTTAAAAATAATCTTGAGAGGATATTTCTCAAATAAGTGCATATACCAGCATGGTCTTCCATGAAAATAAATTCAAGTTTCCAATTAATCGCCCTGTGTTTTATTTATATGAACTCTCTGTAATCCTATATTTTCAGATCGGATAATGCGTTGCCACGTTATCATTATTTATACAGATTTTATTGGGAAAATTACTTCACTTTGAACTGGAACAATACTTTCGCGGTTGAAGATTTTCTAATACATGATTTGCACCTTGTGTGAATTTTTCCGATGGAAGCTTTCAGTATGGTATGTCAATGATCAATTGTGCTAAAATTCAAAAATTATATGTATCATGTGGGTGTCTTGAACGGAATTTTCATCCGACACAATTACATTATATTTTGGTGCCGAATATTGTTTTTTCGTTTTTTATCGGTGATTTCTATCAAGTTTTAGTGCAATCATATTTGAAGGGCCTAGTGGAAAAACGATGAGGTTCCATATTTTCCGAAATCGACATTTTAGCGGCATCTGTTAGCTTATAGCTCGGAGTATCAACATACCAAACCTTACTGGGGACAAACAATGACATTCCATAAAAAACTGCGGTCGAAAGTAGGCAGCAGAGTGTAAAAACGATGACACTCCCACATTAGATTTCGCTTTTCTCGACTTTTTAAAAAGTGGAACCTCATCGTTTTTCCACTGGACCATTCATTTATTTCTTGCATAAAATTGAATGTTCTCTCATGTCCTAAAATCAAATTCGAGAATATAATCAATATTGGACACTGGCATTTTGTTTCGTAGAATCATATTTTTATTCATCTGCTCTTGGGTATTTTGTGATCCTCCAGTAATAAAAGTAAATTCAATATTAATTTTCAACTTTAACGCCCTGGATTTCGAAAACGAATTGTTGTCTTTTACATGTTCATCTATAGACATTATTTTCCTTGCAATGTGAGAAATTAATGAACGGACCGCAAATATTGTGCTAGTCCTCACATTTCCTTCAAAAAAATTAAGCAAGTTATCAATTAAAAAGTATATATTTCTGCCAAAAATGCATAGTACCACGCCATACACACCTTATATGGTAATCACATGAGAATATTGGCTAAATACAGTGCGAGTAAATATCAATACTTACATAAGTTCACCTATCGCCCCCACGTAACACTTGGCGCGGAAGATGTGAAGGCCCGCATAGCAATTAGTTGTGTTTTTTTCCATTCAGGGTCGGGCGTAGTTATAATAGAAATCACAACTGTATGCGGTACGCGCAGCTATTAGCAAATTAGATTTCGACGGAGCAGTTGTTTACCTAATCTAAGGATAATAATAATAATAAAAATGGATCATTCTGAATACAAAAGTTACAGTGCTTTTGTTAAATTAACTTGATTAATCTGCACGCATCACAATATTTAGTGGCATATGTACTAGTCCGACCCTGGTCGGCGGCATGGGAATCAATTTCGTGCTGATCGACCATTTATTGCGCCTTTTTTTATTTATCTTATATGTTTGACGGCAACTATACTTCATTATTAACCAAATCATGCTGACAATGTGAAATACTTTCGGGGGTAATACCACGAGTGTTCGCAATACTATCGATAGTAATTCTGTCAAAAATCAACGAGATCAAATTGCTTGGTATCACCACAAGTCCGCCAGACGAGTGTTGTTTCCTCAAAGCAATTTGATCTAGTTTAAAATTTCTGACAGAATTTTCGATAGTATTGTGAGCACGAGTAGTATTTATTAGGATGATTTCACGAACCAACAAAGTCAAGAAAGCTTCATTGTCGTGAATTCTTCAATAGTTCTATCTAATGAATAAATAATATCAAGTGCGTCAGACTGAAATTTGTGTCATACTATATGAAAAGATGATTTTATATTCCTCATTATTGTTTGGTTTCGCGGTTGCCAATGACAACGTGGTCTTAATGAATCGAATTGAAAGAACTGTGTACTACCAAAACACCGCTTTGATTATGCAGGGTGTTGTTTAAGTACGTGGCCAAACTCAAAGGGGTGATTCTTTGAGTGATTCTAAGACGAAAAGTTCATATAAACATAGGTCCGGTAATGCTTCGTTTTCAAGATACAGGGTGTCAAAATTTTTAAAAGAAATCGTTTTTGTCGTAAATATCTTAATAACCCTTCAACCGATTTTATTGAAATTTGGCAGTGTTATTGAAGGTCGTAAAGGGCGAATTTAACCCTAACTATATCAAAATTATCATGTCCAGTGGCGTCCCGGAAGGCACTGTAACCAATATTTTTGAGAGAAAATATGTGCGCCACTGATTTTTTTGCAATTTTTGTATTTGTTTCACATTGAGCAACTGAAATTACAACTTTTTTCTATATAGAAATTTTTTCGTATCTTGCTTTGTTTTTGAGAAAAAACATAAAAATCAATTCATTGCACGTCCCTGGTACAACACAACAAAAAATTGTTTTTATATGGTTTTTAATGATTACAGGTGAATCTGTTATGGTTAAAAATTGTTTGTTTCATTTGGCCAGTGCGTGCATAGTGGTAACGCCGGAAATGCCAAAGCAACATCAAACAAGAAACACCCTTTATTAAAACCACACTGAAACAAAAATGGTACCTAGGCAATTTGTTTCTGTAAGAATACATTCAATAATAACTAACACAAAACTTACAATAGTTGCTCAAAATGTCCTTCTTCAACTTCAATGCAAGCATTAACTCGTCTTAACATCGATTCCCGAACACGTTGAAATATTTCCGGCGTATGTCTTATCTGATCACATGAATCCCGTATTCGTTGGATTAATTCTTCTTCAGTGTTGACTGGAGTTTTATAAACGAGGGACTTTAAATGTCCCCAAAGGAAAAAATCCAAGGGATTCAAATCCGGTGACCTGGGCGGCCATGACTGTGGACCTGCGCGACCGATCCAGTTTTCTCCATAAGTTTCATCCAGAAATTGACGTGCTACTATACTGAAGTGAGGTGGAGCCCCATCGTGCATGAAACACATTGCTCCTCTTACTACCAGTGGGACATTTTCTAGTAGTACAGGTAATACAAATTCCAAAAAATGACGATACTCTTGACCATTTAATCTCGGGGGTAGAAAATGAGGTCCAATGAGATAATCGCCAACAATACCAACCCAGACATTCACGGAAAACTGCTGTTGATAATTATTTTCTATAACCGCATGGGGATTTTCTTCTGCCCAGATATGGTTGTTATGAAAGCTCATAATTGAATTGTGGGAAAAACACGCTTCATCGGTAAATAATATACTGGATAAAAATGTCGGAGATGCAACCTGTTGTTGCAAAAGCCACGTAGTATAAACAACTCGCTTGGGAAAATCCGCAGGAAATAACGCTTGAACACGCTGTATGTGGTAAGGGTACAGTTGGTACTCTTTCAAAATCTTCCATACGGTAAAGTGAGAAATGTTTAATTGTTGTGCAATTTTGCGTGTGCTTGTATCGGGGCAACGCTCAACTTCATTTAAAACTTCTTTCTCCAGCGCCACTGTTCTTACCGTTGCAGGTCTCCCAATAAGAGCAGCCGACCTTTGAAAGGTACCTGATTCGCACAGCCTTTCATGTATTCTCACAAATGTTTGCCTATTTGGAACATTTCGATGAGAATTTCTTTCTTGATAAATGCGTCTAGCCGCTCTGGAATTGCCTTGGGCCATTCTATAGACAAAATGCATATCGGCCATTTCCGAGTTTGTAAACCGAACCATTTACAGATATCAGTAACAAATTTTATATCTCAAAACTCTTGAAAACACTTCAAATAATTACGTATGTACCGTTTCAATTTGTGACAGTTATGAAGTTAAATTTGTTTGAACATTTGTTGTTCCTTCCATGGCCCTCTTACTTTAGTTTCAAAACACTGCAGTAATACATAACAACATTATTTGTTTCATCGAAAACAGGTAATATGAGCGAAAAAAATTAAAAGATGACTTCCATGTAATATTAATTGTGTAATCATAAATAAAAATGTCTTTATTGCATGTCCATGGACAACAATGAGCCCATTTTGCAGCACGAGCCGAAGCCAAGAACCGAAGGCAAGTGCTGAAATTCATACCTACATATTTTTTTTTCATTGCATTAATTTTGATAGAAAATCCTAAGACTAGAATAGAGTATTGATATGAAAAAATATTGGTGAGACCCCAGTTTTTGATGGTTTAGTAGTTGAAATATTTTATTGTGTTGTCACAGGGATGTGCAATGAAGTGATTTTTATGTTTTTTCTCAAAAACAAAGCAAGATACGGAAAAAATTCTATATATAAAAAAGTTGTAATTTCAGTTGCTCAATGTGAAACAAATATAAAAATTGCAAAAAAATCAGTGGCGCACATGTTTTCTGTCAAAAATATTGGTTACATTGCCTTCCGGGACGCCACTGGACATGATAATTTTGATATAGTTAGGGTTAAATTCGCCCTTTACGGCCTTCAATAACACTGCCAAAATTTCAATAAAATCGGTTGAAGGGTTATTAAGATATTTACGACAAAAACGATTTCTTTTGAAAATTTTGACACCCTGTATCTTGAAAACGAAGCATTACCGGACCTATGTTTATATGAACTTTTCGTCTTAGAATCACTCGAAGAATCACCCCTTTAAGTGTGGCCACGTACTTAAATAACACCCTGTATATATCGAGTGAAATTATCTTGAGGTAAGAAAGTAAAGGACTCGGGGGAAAAAATAATGTGCCACCCTGTAAGAGAAACCCGAAAGAAATGTTAATGATGAAGTTCAAGAAACCATCTCAAGGTCTCCTATATCTAGCTCAGATAGAAGCAAGAACAATATAACATATTAATATACGTATAAAAGAGCTATAAATCAAACTGCTGCATTGCTCAATATCAATAGTATGAAGATACAAGATACAGGGATGGATCATGGAATAATGAACCACATAGAAATGTGGTCGACAATTTCCTTTAAAATATTGATACTTTCTGTTGTGCTGTTTCGATTTTTAGTTACTTATAAGATTTTAGTTGATAATATTCTGCAACAATATTGAATAGAATTTAAACCGTTTACCAAAATTACACAAACTTTTAGAAAATTTATTGAATATCAAGACAAAATTTTGGTATTTGAGAAGGGATTGTTAATAGTTATTTATGCAACAAGTGCAAAAAGTGAATGTTTATTGCACTCGACGTGAAATTGTCCGACGAGGCCGTTAGGCCGAGTTGGAAAATACATATTTCGTAGTGAAGTACCTATTGCCAATCTCACAGAATATCTGCTAAATATGTAGTAGGTTTAAACGTTTATGTTTGTCATGATGACAGCACGTTGAAGTAGAATGACAGATGAGTGCAATAAAAACTTTATTGCACTAGTGCAATAAAGAACTTCTTTTTCCACTGAATATAGTTCAATAAAGTTTTGCTTTTTGCATGAATGTAGAAAATAGTTATTTATGCAACAAGTGCAAAAAGTGAATGTTCATTGCACTCGACGTGAAATTGTCCGACGAGGCCGCTAGGCCGAGTTGGACAACACGTCGAGTGCAATAAACAATTTTTGCACGAGTTGCATACAACATTTTTTCTACGTTCATGCAAAAAGCAAAAAACGATTTATTGAGGTGCAGCACTAGGTGTAGGAAAATGAAAGGCGCAACTTGAATACTTTATTATTAATATCGATTTGCATTGAAACAGGAACTAATACGTTACGAACAATTTAACTCAAACTTTATTTTTACCCTCAATGTTGAAAGTGAATGAACAATTGGTGCCATTTTCAATATGAATATTTCGTAGTGAAGTACCTATTGCCAATCTCACAGAATATCTGCTAAATATGTAGTAAGTTTAAACGTTTATGTTTGTCATGATGACAGCACGTTGAAGTAGAATGACAGATGAGTGCAATAAAAACTTTATTGCACTAGTGCAATAAAGAACTTCTTTTTCCACTGAATATAGTTCAATAAAGTTTTGCTTTTTGCATGAATTTAGAAAAAATCATAAATATAAAAAATTATGATCATTTTCAAACTCTAAAAATAATTGTTTTGATCAGGCTAATTGAAGATTATGCAGTTTCAGTGACATTTTTGTTAAACCCAATTTGATTATCAGCAGATTTCAATGATCACAAGAAGTTGTACTGACTTTTCTTTTCTTTTTCTTCAACTTCAGCATATCAATATACATGAAAACATGACAACGATGATAAAACAACTCATAAACATCTTGATGAATTCAATCCTCCAATAAATCTTAAAGAAACAGATATAAAAGATGTTAAAAAAAATTGTGGCACAAAGTTTCAATTATTAGTTATGTAATGCTAGTTGCTAAGAATATGTAACAGTTTTGATTAGAATCCATTTGCTAAAATATCGAATTCTTACTAAATGAAAAATATTCTGCATCCATTAATAAAGAAATCAAAATTATTCAAAATTAAAATATTAATGCATTCAGTATACTCAATGGTAGGTATCACTCTATAGCAGTTTGAGTACAGAGTGTACAGAGCAAGGCTCACCGCAAGGTACTATTTTAGGTCCAGCGTTCTTTATACTTTACATGAATGATTTTTTCAATATTAACTTATATGGAGAAGTCATCAGTTTCGCATAATCTTCGAAGTTGAAAACTAGGTCAATTTGAAAACCATCTTTCAGAATGATCTGAAACGTACCAAAAATTTGTTACATTAAAGGGTATTGACAATTGATTTCGAACAATCATTCTGTATGCCCTTTTCATGTTATGAAAACACTAATCTTCCATTTAGTTACCTCAAAATCAGCGATAATTTGTGAAAAAATTGGACCGAATCGATAAAATATTTAGGTAACCATTCATAAACGTCTATAATGATACGTATAGATGAGACCATGCAATACCCTGAGAAGTATCTCATCATAGATTGCCTTTGATTTTGTGGTTTTCTATTTATTTGTGAAATAATGTTATCGCCATCATTTAAATGGATTTTGTTCTTCCAATGAACTTAGCCGTTAGATCCGTTAGATAGAAAAAAAAATTGAGAAAGGCCCAACATCTGTGCTGTATATTTTCTACAAACCTGCCGTCTACATTTACAGAATATGACCTTTGGAAGGTCTAAAACAGGAATGAAAAAAATTATAGTAGAAAGAGCATTTTGTTCTGTTAAAAAGTTCCTCTAGACTCATTTTTGTGTGTGATTTTGGAAGGTCCACAATAGGAATGAAAAAATTATAGTAGATGAGCATTTTGTTCTGTTAAAAAGTTCCTCTAGACTCATTTTTGTGTGTGATTTACTCTATTTTACAGTTTTGTATTCACTGCGTTTTCATTTTTGTTGTCAATTTGAGGAAATGTGACATGTTGCTACATCCATACCCTAGAAAGTTGCCACTGTAACAAATAATAATTTTAATATAAAAATTGATTTATTTTAAGTTTATTCAATTATTTACAATTAAACACTGGTTAAATGAAAATTGATATTTCAACCATTCAATTTATGTTTGTTAATATTTTCACCTCACTAAATTCTTCAACCTTTCGAGATGGTCCTCGTATACGTGCTAGTTACACAATCTTCGGCGGATTGTGCATTATAACCAATAATTTCGCCCATAAAATGATTCCCGACGAACATTCATCATAAATAGCTGTAATCGGCATCAACAAATACACGAATCTCGTAGTAATTATACTCAAAAATCTCCGAAGGTAATTTATATTAATGTGTTCCTCAATTGAAGCAACTTATAGAGCTGTCAGCCATGATTGATACTACCTAAGAACACAGTTAAAGAAGAAGAGGCCATGTTGCCAAAGTGCTGTTTGAGATGCCTCAAACTAGGGTGTTTTGAAAAATTTAAATCATGATAAGTTTTATTCATTTATCTCATTTAATTATAGATACTGATTTTCAAACAGACAAGGTATTACATGTTTCAATTGAAAAATAAATAAAGTAGAAACACAAATTATATTGAGAACTACAGTGCCTACTTACAAAATAAAAAATAATTTTCATTCTAACGTACGAGGATGTATTGTTATCTACTTAGCCTAGACCAGTTCCTGCATAAACAAAATATTGCGTTACCATAGCAACGAACAATACCTTATTTGAAGTATCAGTGTAAAGTTTGACGTCAAAAAAGTAAACCAGAGTTACGCAATAATTAAAAAAAAAAAAATATGTCCACCGAAATTGTGAAAATCGAAAAATTGGAGTATCGAGCCATCATCAAGTACCTGTATTTAAAATGGTTAAGAGGTAATCAGATTTACGAAGATATGCTTAATGCCCTTGGTGATCAATGTCCTTCGTATGCGACCGTGAAAAATTGGACTGCAGCTTCAAAAGAGGTAAATTTTCCATTGACGATGATGACTGATCGGGAAGGCCAGTTTCTGTGTCAGTCTCCGAAAATATCGATGCAGTTCATGACATGATTTTAACAGACCGTCGAATTGGTCTAAAACGGATATCTGAAGCACTGAATATTTCATACGAATGCGTTCATCATATAGTTCACGTCAATTTGGACATGAGAAAAATTGCTGCAAAATGGATCCCCAAATGTTTGAATGTTGACCAAAAGCGTGCAAGGGTAGTAGCATCGCGTTCGATCTGTGCTCGATTTGAAAACGATGTAGACTTCTTAAACCGAATTGTTACTATGGATGAGACTTGGGTACATTTCTACGATCCAGAAACAAAGCAACAATCGATGGAATGGCGGCACTCCGGTTCTCCAAGACCTAAGAAGTTTCGTGTCCAAAAATCTGCTGGAAAAGTTCTTGCTTCAGTTTTTGGGATTTCCAAGGAGTAATCATGATTGATTTTTTGGATAAGGGTAGAACAAAAACTGGAGATTACTATTCGACATTACTGACCACTCTACGGGAACAAATTAAAGAGAAAAAACGCGGAAAGCTATCCAAAGGTGTTTTGTTTTTGCACGACAAGTCCCCTGCACACAAATCTCATGTTGCCATGCAAAAAATTCGTGATTTAGGGTTTGAATTACTAGAACTGATTTGGTGATTTTGCTCCGTCCGACTATCATCTCTTTCCTCAACTGACAAAAAGTTCAAAAGGTCGTAAATTTTCTTCCAACGAGGAGGTAATAAAATCTGTGGCGGTCTGGGTTACAAGTTGCAGGTTCGCTGTAATAAATGTATCCAATTAAGAGGAGAATATGTTGAGTAATAAAATATTTTGACATTGAAATTTTGTTATATATATATATATATATATATGTATATATATATATATATATATATATATATATAAGTGAAAATAGAGTATATTTCGTTTTAATTCCGAGAGTTCTAACCTTTGACAGCTGTTTCGTGCTAACGCACTCATCAGGAAGGATTTATGGAGCTCTCGAAATTAAAACGAATCCTCTCAAGAATTAATACCGTGAAGGCAAGACAGATATAACAGAAAGTTAATTATGACATCTACAGTCACTAGTTGAAACTTAATTTGACACGAACCAAGGAATCCAAAAGCGGAGGTTTGTCCACAAATTGACAGGCAGCCAACAATTCGTTGTTCTGACCAACCCAAGGGTCAATCAAGTTTCTAGTACGTTATGAGGAACGCAAGCAGAATCTTTTGGATTCCTTGGTTCGTGTCAAATTAAGTTTCAACTAGTGACTGTAGATGTCATAATTAACTTTCTGTTATATATATATATATATATATATATGTATATATATATATATATATATGTATCGTAGACTAAGTATTTCTCAATATATCCTCGTATATCACATATGATTTTAAAAAAAAACTTGTAGTTGAATCACGTATAACGGGGACTACATAGGAATGTTCAGAAAGTTATTTACAGTCACTAGAAATTTGCCAGCAGGAGACCTGATATAGATTTTGAAAGAATTTAGGTACACTTTTGTATTAAAATATACTATTTGCATTTCTTAACTCATTTAGACTTTTCCAACCGTGCTTCTGTCTATTTTATATAGTGTCTGATTGGGTTATTTTGTTTTATACCTACTCGTAATGTGAACGCCTAAACTCGTTGGTTGCCTATCCTTTTTTTCATTGTATGATACAAATTTAGAGACAATCATCACTATTTTCAATTAACCATTGGGAATACTCCAGTTGTCCAACCTAAAGGGTTAGTTATGATTTTTTATCGTGATTTCCATAGTTAATAATTCTGAAACAGTATACGTTAGCTAGGGAACAAATTTATCATCGTTAGATATACTTAAATTTGGCTTTTACCATAGTATTACACCTGGGAAAACCTTTCATATACCAACAAGGTAGATATTTGGTGCGTTTTAAGTTTTGGCACATATTTTTTATGAATTTTGCTCTTCCTTAAATTTTCAGATATTGGTTTTCCGTTTTCATTTTAATGCAAACCGTCGCCACACTGGGGCAACAGGTCTTTAAAGGTGGCAAAAAATTAATTAGTATGTACACTTGGCTCTATATTATTTTTCGATGCACCAATTTTCCCTACATAATAAAACGAGCAGGTACTGTCATTAATCTCACGCCTGTCATCGCCACAGTCCTGTGTCGAAGTGAGTATGGTGATTGTCATTGCGTAGCTTTTAACCGGTTTTTGTGCTGTTTTTTAAAGTGTATTTTGAATTTATTTTTCAATATTTCGCTATGGAAACTTGAAGTTCTGGTATGTATTGCCATTTAAATGAGTAGAGAAAAGTTTTTGCACTCTTCGTCGCAATTTGAGTTTCTTCAAAATAAAACATAATAATTTTTTTAAGCATATAACAATATTCGCATTTTAATACTCATTAGCCTATATATATATATATATATATATATATGTTCGTGTCAAATTAAGTTTCAACTAGTGACTGTAGATGTCATGAATAACTTCCTGTTATATTCTGTCTTGCCTCACGGTATTAATTCTTGAGTGGATTCGTTTTGATTTCGAGAGCTCCATAAATCCTTTCTGATGAGTGCGTTAGCATGAAACAGCTGTCAAAGGTTAGAACTCTTGGAATTAAAACGAAATATACTCTATTTTCACTTATATATATATACAGGGTGTCAATTTGAAAACTTCCCACCCTTAATATCTTCCTTCCAGTAAACAATATGAGTAATCGAAAAAACAGGTCAATTTTATCGTCAAGGGGGACACTTTCAAGGACTATTTGTAGCCCTCGTGGTTCAACCACCTAGGAGGGGTAGATGTTACCCTTAGAATTTTAAATGGGAAGGGGGGTCAAGTGGCACATCATTTTGATGGGCGTTCAATTCTTGTTCCAATGGTACCCTGACTTATTATTTTGTGATGAGCATTTTCCGAAAAATTGCGTTCTAAACTAACAGAAGTAATTATTAGAACGCCTATACTGAGATGCATGGTTTGGCCAGAACTGGTTAGAATATTAGGTGGTACCATTCCAACCCTTTATTAGGGGTAACATTAGCCATTAGCTCCAAACACTTTACATAAAAAAGTAGTCTAATAGTAAAACGTAGATGGTAGTAAAGTTGTGTTTGTTAAATGCTGAATTTTTAAGTGTCATCGCAGAAATTGTACAAGATAGCCTTCCTTTTTTGCTACTTCTGCTGTAAAAAGTTTCTGTTTTCCGGCAAAAAATTGGTTAGCAAATTTGAACTATGTGGTAGTATTGTGAATACCGTTGTACCTGTTGGGCTGTTTAGGAATTACTTCAATAAGTGTATAAAAGTGTAAAAATGGTTTACATTCTTCAAGACAGAATTGAAATGATTGTAATTTATGGCGAAGTTGGAAAGTGCGCACGAAGGGCGGCATGTCTTTTTAACGAAAGACATCCAAATTGTAATGTAAGTCACCGGTATGTGCTTGATTTGGTGAATAAGTTTTACGAAACTGGTTCAGTGACAAATAAAAAAAGAAATAACCCCAGAGTACTAAATAAAGCAGCTCAAATTGAAGCTTTGGGAACATTTGCTGCAGAGCCCACGAGCTCCTTACGATCAGTATCAGAACAGACGGGAATGTCACGCGAGACTATAAGAAAAGCATTGAAAATGCATAAATTTCATCCATATAAAATGCAGATTCTTCAAGAGCTCCACGAGGATGATTATGATAGAAGAATAGAGTTTTGTGAAATCATGTCTCATCGAGTCAATACCATCCCTAATCTTCTGTTAAACATCTGTTTCAGCGATGAGTGTTCATTTTTTCTGAATGGCAATGTTAATATACAAAATTGTCGCTATTGGAGTGACGAAAACCCACATATTTTTCGGGAAGGGCATACACAACACCCACAAAAAGTTAATGTTTGGGCTGGTATTGTTGGAAATGCCATTCTTGGTCCATTATTTCTGGAAGAAAACTTGACTGGCAATCTGTACCTTGATATGCTTGAAGAGACTATCGATCCTCTTTTAACTCACGAGCTAGAAACTCAAATTGATGCAGAAGGTAATGAACTTTTGCAGGAGGATCTGTTACATTACCAGCAGGACGGTGCTCCACCTCATTATTTTCTTCCCGTCCGACAGTGGTTAAACGAGAGATTTCCGGGTAGATGGATTGGCAGAAGGGGAGCAGTTGAATGGCCTCCGAGATCACCGGATTTAACACCCATAGATTTCTTTCTTTGGGGGCATCTTAAATCCGTTGTTTATAAAACACAACCTTCTGATATTGACGAACTTAAAAGACGAATTACAGCAGCATGCCGGTCAATTCCTAGTGAAGTTTTCCGTAATGTTAGAGGGGAGTTCGAAAACAGACTGTATTACTGTTTAGAGCAAAATGGACAACATTTCGAACAGCTAATAAGATAAGCGTAAGTAGATTTTATGTTGGAAATGTCTTTCTCGCAAATTAAATTTTATTGTGTAGAAGGAAAATAACCACCAAATAAAAAATCCCATGCGTAATAAATTTATTCCTGTCATTCAAGGGTTGGAGCGGTGCCACCTACTCTTCTAACCATTTTTATTAAAGGGAGTCAATACAATAATGCATCTCAGTATAGGCGTTCTAATAATTACTTCTGTTAGTTTAGAACGCAATTTTTCGGAAAATGCTCATCACAAAATAATAAGTCAGGGTACCATTGGAACAAGAATTGAACGCCCATCAAAATGATGTGCCACTTGACCCCCCTTCCCATTTAAAATTCTAAGGGTAACATCTACCCCTCCTAGGGGGTTGAACCACGAGGGCTACAAATAGTCCGTGAAAGTGTCCCCCTTCACAATAAAATTGACCTGTTTTTTCGATTACTCATATTGTTTACTGGAAGGAAGATATTAAGGGTGGGAAGTTTTCAAATTGACACCCTGTATATAAATATAAATATGTATATATATATATATATATATATATATATATATAGGAAGTTATTCATGACATCTACAGACTTCGGCGGATCCTGGTATATAAGTAATACATATTTATTTTAATTATATTTCAGGAATGAGTTCGAACACGATGTTCTTGAAATTATGAGAAGTTCGGAAAAAATTGGATTTGATGAGCAATTTTCGCTGAAATTACGAAAATAGATATTGAATCGAATAGAAAGATGCACATTATAATGATGGTAGCAGTGGCGGCGATAAGGGTCCCGCACAGCCCGCCGTGCGGGGGGCCCCAGCTCCAGAAGGGGCCCCTTCGACCTCTTTGCTATTTCCAGATTTTATTGCCACATGTATGAATATCCTAACAAAATTTGGGGAGGGGGCGAATCCCTATCGCCGCCACTGGATAGTAGTTTCTAGTGGACACGAAATTGATGTCGTGAAATTCAGAAAATTCGCCCACAGCACTGCTAGATACTTTATTGAACAGTACCCCTGGTACAATATGCCTCCTACATTGCACGAATATTTTATACATGGGCCGGAAATCATATCTTCTGTTTTGTTACCTATAATTTCGAGAGCATTACTCGGGAGAAAACGAATGAGGAAATCTTCAATTCATTTTTACTCAGTTCAATCAATCAATCAATCAATCAATTTACTTTATTCCAAGAAAAAAATATTCTTATTGACAAAGTTTTCTTAATCTAATCTAATCAGTATATAATTACTTTGACAAATAGTATTCTGTACATAAAACCGGTTGACAAATACAAAAATTTATCACAACACATAAAAGTGAGCATCATCGTATAAATATTCCTATTTGAAAATCTTTCTATAATCTAAAGTGCGTGTATATTGTATAAATAAAGACAAATAGTATCCTAGTACATAAAACAAGGTGACAAATACGAAAATTTTCACAAGACAAGAAAGTGAGCATCGTCCTAAAACTCCTGTAGGGTATAATAGGATTTGAGCAAGAGTATTTCTTTGATTCTTTTTCGAAAAATATGTTGTATGGAGATTCCTCTCAGACAGAGTGGCAAAGTGTTATATATTTTTTTTACTCTCATACATTATTGATTTTTTCGTTAATTCTAAATGGGGGATGGGGAGAGGTAAGTTTTTCCTCGTTATTTGGCGAGTATATTATGGTTTGTTTGAGTGCACTCAGTATCGGAGACTTTAGACTTGTGCTTATGCTCCAAACATAGGGTTTCAAGTATAAAAATGGAGGTTAGTGTCCAGATTTTGTGTTTTACAAATAACGGTTTACAATGGTCGGTGTATTTAGCTCTGGACATGAATCTGGCTGCTCTTTTCTGTAGGACGAAAACAGAATCGAACAATTGTTTGCTGCAATAACCCCAAAATGCAATACCATATCGCAGGTGTGATTCGATTAGAGAAAAATATGCCACCTTACTCATTGGCAGACCCAGTTCCTGAGACACAACTCGAAGCCAGTTTTCTTTTAAGACTTTGGATGTGGATATGGAATTTTAGGTTGTTATCAATTTCAATGCCAAGAAACTTGGTAAAAGGTTTGTTATCAATGGTTGTAGAGTCAAATATAAGGGGTTCATGAATGTATCTGAAGGTTAGAAGGCTAGTTTTCTTTGCATTGAAGCAGAGATGGTTTGAGTCGCACCATTGTTTTACCTTCTTCAAATCATCTTCCATTTTTGATCTTAGTATCTCAAAATTAGAATCCTTCCACGTCAGTGTCGTGTCATCAGCAAACATCGTGAATTGTCCCTGAATATTAATACTAGCTAAGTCATTTATATATAATAAAAATAATACTGGCCCGAACCTGTTATCACAAGCAAACGAAAGTTGCAGAAGAAGAAATTACAACATCTTCCTAAAGAGGCAATAGATTCATTACAATCTCAACCGCGACCCGTACAGCTCTTCAGCCATGATGATGATAATGACGCTGATGATGACAAATATAATGATAACAGTGAAGATAAAAATGACAGTAGAGACAATGAAAATGTCTCATCAAGGTATGAAGAGAATGAAATAGGATAAAAGTTATTATAACACTCCTAAATCAAGTTCTTGTAATAATATATGTTTTATAAGTTTCCAATATATTTTTTCAAGTAAATCAGCACTTAAGGAGGCATCTATGTATTTTATCTTGAACTACTAACACCTCTTCAAAGCAATATTTAACTTAGAAGTGTATTTGTAGAGTCTCTGATTTATTGCCAACTTTGAGTGCATGTTGCCCCAGTGTGGCGTCGTTACTCGAAATCCTGTATGTATCCCAAATTTGAAATAAATAAATAAATAAATAAGAGATTTTGCTGGAACGCACTGTATGCATTTTTGCCGTTAATTAATGATATACATGTCTACCGTTTCATCGTTATTGACTCTGAACATGCGAATATGAAGTTTATAATTTCTAATCAGGGTGATCAGCCTCCCATTTGCCTTGAAGTACTCAATGAAAATTATTTACGACAGTGATCGCGACAAGATTAATCGCTTATAGTAATTTTGAGTAAGATATATAAGTAACACGAGTATTATTTATGATCACGCAAGCATCAAGAGCATAGTCGTGAATGAAATTGAGTGATATTATGATAACAGTAATTATTTCTGTCATTCAATTTTAGTTGTAATCTAGATTTTTATGTTATTTAATGTTAGCTGGTGCAAAATCCTCTGTATAGAAATACAAGAATATATTTTTCAAATATTTTTGAATCTCCTAATTTAATTTCATTGATTGGGGCATATGATCGAAAGGAGAATGATCGATTAATCACAGATTCACACTCCGTCTTTATTTCTGTATGACTTTAGCTACTGTTTGATTTCATAAGAGAATTATTCAACTTAATGATTACAGCTTTGTTATTTTAATATGAGTTCGTAGTGAAAGTAGTGTAGGTATGTAACGCGTTTATGAAATCCTCAAGATACTCGTTTGTTAAACATACTCGCCACACTACAATGCGCACGCTCTTTCGTTAAAAAGTTTAAAAACGACCTGTTATATCTAAACTAGTGTACAAAAACGTAAAAACAATATGTATGCATGAAAGCTTGAGTCGTGAAAAAATTATTAATTGCTACTGTTGGTTAAATAAAATATATGGTGGCTTTTTTATTGATTCAATTTGAAAACATTGCGTATATTTGGACCTCATTTTACTGGCACAATTCTGAAAATGTTGACTATTATATATGAAAGTTTTGTCTTTATATATTGTGTTTCTGACGTATGCATTTTTGAAGATATAACGCAAATATAACGCAATGTGTTTTGTTTCTGGAATAGTGTTAGAAAAATAATCCTCCAACCCTCCAACATTTTACAAATCTTTACGAGAGCTTGTCAATCAGATCGTTCATAAGAAATATATCAGTTGAATTCTTTAATACCTAAAACACGTAAAGATTGTGATAGAAAATTCACTGGTCCTCAATTTTTTTTATTTTACATATCTTCAACACAAGCATTTGGAATGCTTGCGTGAGTAGTTTGTTTTTAAATAGAACTTGAAAATGATAACTCGTAGATTATGGTATGTGATTGAAATTGAATAGCAGAAAAGACGTTTCAGAACTAGACATCCTGGTTGCTACTCTACCCCCATCTACCATCGTTTTATTCTTACTTTCTGCAGTTTTTTTCCGGGTTCTAAGATCCCATTCATGTTTGAAACTGTGTCACCGTGTTTATCTATCATTGTGACATGATCTGGTACCACTCTTCTATTAGTTCACTCGGAAACAATTTAGTGCTAGAAATATTATCAGAAGTTACGTAACTTAATCTACGCCAATGCTCTACAATTTATGACGATTGCATCTAGTAAGTGACAATACACGTACTTACTCTGGTAATAGCCACGTTTTATTTCTGTATATAACACCGATGTAAATGACATGAAAATTTAATCACGAGAAGAACTGTTCATTCATCATTAGTTCTGAAAGGTATCTGTTGCAGGTGTGAAGTAAGTGAATTGATAATCCGAAACAATTATTGATCTTCTCAGTTACAGATTCTACAGAGAGTTGAGATATAGCATGAAAGATGATATAAGTAAGGGTTTTTGAGTATTATTACACTCATCTGTTCTATTCTGTTTATGTCAATACACTGCGACCTCTAAGATCTATTCTGTCTGTTATCTTCAGCAAGAATAAATTTAACTGTTCAACCAATTACAAAAAGAATTCGCAAAAATAGTCTTTTTTAAGACTATTCCTGCTGCTGTTCCTGAAGAAGAAAGAAGATAAGTTCCGGAGTTGCTGGATTTGCGACGATGCTGTACTGGGAAGGAGATCTAGCCGGACGGGTCAAATACTTCGTTATTTCCCGATATCCCAATGCACGCAATTGTTGACACAGAGTATATCTCGAGGCGAATTTCAGATAGGCTCCGCCCACCAATGGCTTCGCTTCGGCATTGGCCGGTGCAAATGTGCACTGTGATTATTTAAGAAGCCGAGATCGCCAATCATCAGGAACCGCTTTAACGAGCGGGGGTGGTTGATAGGGGGGTGAGCTTTCGAGTACGTACGAGAGCTGGGGCGTTCATCCTTCCGGGCCTCAACCTTAGGGGGTGCATGGTGGTTGATAAATCAGTCTTCCGGGAGCGACCGAAGCGCTCGGATGTTATTATAGAGTAGTTCTCTAGAGTGGTAGCCCGGGTGGCTCACTCAATTTTGATTTTTTTAATAGTATTTCTGGCCTGGGTCTTTGAGGAATCTACAGCCTGGCATGTGCCTAAATGGAACCTCGGTGGGAGCACCATCCCATTATCAAAAGAATTCGTATTACCATCAACCATACTGTTCCTGACTGCCACGAAGCAAAGAAGAGTTCCGGAGTAGCTAAACATCTGCGACAATGCTGTACTTGAGTTAGCCGGATGAGGCGAAATATCCTCCAAGTACACGCATTTGTTGACATGTCCCCTTCTGCAGCTCAGTCGTTTAAGATGTCTCAACGACCAGAGCAGTTCTTTCATTCCTATGGCTTTCAAGAAGTTCAGGACAGGTAGATCTCCCTCTTCTATTCGGTATTCTCCGAGGTATTCTCCTGGATTTTGCAGGTTAATGCATTCTGAGATAATGTGGATAGAGGTTTCGTCATCTCCCTAGCCAAATCTACATTCTTTTTCTTCGAATAATCTGAGACTCTCAAGGTGTCCTCTCAACTGGCAGTATCCTGTTAGGATTCTCGTTGGAATTCTAAGCTTGTTCTTACTCTTGTTTTTGTAATGGTTTGATCTCGTCTGGTTGGAGTTTCCCAGTGGTATCTTGACCTGCTTTTTTTCCTTTCGATTCTATCCAGTATTGGGATCTTTTTCAAGTTCAGAGCTGAATTTTGGAAACTTTTCTACTCAAATAATGAAGAATTATGGTAACATCTCTATCCCTCTCATAGGGTTGAACAACAACGTCTACAATATTCCTTAAAAGTAAATATTCTTGAAAACTGAATTGATGTGCCTTTCGATTTTTAAAATTCCTTGCTGGCTGGAAGATATTGAGTTTTCAAATTGACACCCTGTATAATAACACAAAGTTTCCAATTTTTTTGTTGTGTATTTGACAGACATAATTATGTGAGTTTCCCGTCTTAAAATCGAGAAACTTCCTCCTGGTGCCCTTTTTGCTATAACAGTTCCTACTAATGTTCAGATCCTTCTCAACCAGTCCAATTTGTGCTTTCTCACGCTGGCATCCCTTTTAAAACACACCGATGAAATCTGGTACGATTATTCCATGTCTTTATTTGGAGCAAGCTCATTTTCCATCAGTTATCTGTTCAACTAATGGAATGATACTCTGAATGGATTTGTTCTGTTCAAGGCTGGTTTTTAATTAGATATTTCTTGTGGTGACAACTCCTTATTCGTTGATAGAAATTAGCGCTGACAGATTTTATTAAAGGAACATTGTATGGTATACTCTTTGAGTTGCAGATGCAGGTAATCAGTTGTATCATCGCGCTGGAATTAAGATATAGAAATTATTGATTTATGTAAAACTAGCAAAAATATTGAAGCGATTTAGTTTATTTTATAGTTCAAGCTGAAATGGATATGGAGTATTTCGAAAATCAATGTTTTTGTGTTGACAATTTTAAAGTTGTTAATTTTAGCCAATCAGATGCTTGTATTTTGACATACTGGTATGACAACAACCTAATTTTTTCGGAAATCACTCTACCCATTAACAAAAGATTGATAATAAGTGTTCAGGATTTACACCAAAGTTTTTAACCAAAAACATTTTCATTTTTATGAAAAAGGACCCTGCAAACTCCCTATGTCATTTGGGTCCTGGTGGATTTTTTTGAATTTTTGGTATGATGTAGTCCATAAAATTCTCAACCAATGTTATCATTGCGTCGACCCAAAAAATTTAACAGTTTTGCTGCTAGGGGGTGTTGAAATCTCCCCTTGCGCAGATTAGACTATTTATTTTTTAATCCGGTGACAAGAATTTCACTTGTTTGATTGTTGCTAATGTTGCACAATATTGTGCTGTTTTATAAAAAAAATTCTTCCCCCCCCCTTCTTTACCCCAACTCTTATTAGGAAACGCAAAAAAAAATTCTCGAGTGTCTTTAAATGTTTCGTCGAATGTTTGAATATGCCTGAATGAGGAAGATAGAATTTTTTTATGATTACCCCCCTCCCCCAAAGGGCACAAAACGAAAAAATTTTGGTGGATTTTTCTGAATTTTGAATAGAAATTAATTGGGTGACAAACCCCGAAAATGAATAATTTTGATGATAGGGGGCGTTGAAGTCATACCTTGCTCAGAAAAAATATTGGTGGATTTCGCTGACTCCTTAGTAGGGCGTAGTTCATGTTATTTGAATATCAATTAATTTTTGTGTGTGCGCCATGGTAACATTGGTTGAGAATTACTGTTTTGAAATTTTACTTTTTTGAACTTTTTATTACTTTAGGCATATTTAAAAAAAGAAGTAGGTGACTGTCAATTGAAGAAAAGAAAAAAGTCAAATAAAACTATGAGATGAAAAATTAGTTTTATTGTGAATTTCTGAAAGGGAAATAGTTTAAATTGTAACACTCAGATTCTGTACAAGTATTGTACTAACTGCCATTCATTTCATTGATGAACATTTAATCCTTTATACGATAGCCAAACATCAACAAGACGATTAACTACAGACTTTGATTGTGTTATTATAAAGCGTTAAATTATATACATTTACTTAACTTTTTCAATACTTTTCCCTTGTTTCTAGTAGTATAAAATTATGGAAAGTATAAAGAATATATTTTAGATTATTATTTGAACCTTATGGTCATCCTGTGCACTTGCTGAACTACTCTTTTCCAGGGCTCATCATTTCAACAAATTACAAATCCTATTTGACTTCATTTCATGATTGCGCAAATCTTTTATTATGAACTGCTCATTTTTGCGTGTGGTATTTGTACATCTGATTTTCAGTACACTTCAGGTATTAACGGAATTAGTAAATATACATAACAAAAAGAAGAGGTCCACGTAGAGACCCTTGAGGCATGTCACTTTTCTGGTAGCGGCTATATAGATATTATCTCTTGAATTCTACAGCGTTCATTGAGAATACCAAAAAAAATTTTAAACGCTAAAGAGGATGACTCAATCTTTTAAAATCTTTAGAGAAAATATTATTCAATGTATCATGTAGTTCAGCTGTTTCTTATTCTGAAGTCAGACTGATTGGATGGGACACATGATAAGTACCGATAAAGATTCGTTCTGGGTATTGATTATTTTCTCAAACATTTTTAATGTAACATACTAATAGGGCGAATATCTTTAAAGCTTTCAAATTTATTTGAACGTATCACATTTCAAAGGGAAAAGAAAAGTAATTTTTAAAACTGGTTTTAGGAAAATTATGATAAAACGATAAAAGTACAGCAGTGAACGGGTACTTTAACACTTTTTCAATCAGATTCGATAAAAATAGATATTACCAAATCTTGGACGTCATCAAATAGATGGTGATCGTGAAGTATTCACATAAAAGATTATTCCAGAAAACCAGATATTTTCTCAAACATAAACCGGCATCAACCACCGACCATCAAGATTCCTATCGTCGATTCTCTATAAATGCGTACCTACAATAAAAAGGTGACATGTGCTAGATACACCTTTTGGTGTTGGGTGTATCCATTGCCAGACCATGGTAATGTGGACGTGTATACGAGATGTTATCGATCATGATCTCTGATATGATACCTTGAAAAGGGGCGGAAACAGTATGTTTTAATACCACGCAGCGATGGAAAGCCAGGCATATTTTGATTATGACGTTAGGCACGGTTTCGTGGTGATTGTTTCTTGGGATATACGGGGTGTGTTGAAAGTGTTTCGTTTCGGCTAGAGTAGGTGAGGACCAGTCTTCTGAGTGAGCAAATTCAATGTCTCCCAGTTTCTTTTTCTATTCCAGAGGATGAAAAAATAAAAGAGCAAAATCGAGATAGATATTCTATACTCTTTTTGAATTTTCATAGTTTTCATTTATTTGGTATCCATATCGATATAATATCAAATATACACTGAAAAAAATAATTGGATCACAATGTGAGATTGGAAAGTTTACATTCCCATAACTGTAAAAAAAATTGCCAACACTAGCAATTGATTTTTACAAGCATATCGTGAAAAAAATTGCGTTTTTTCAGGAACAATGTGAAATTCCATATAAACTGTAGAATTCACAATATACAGGGTGTTTCAAAATATGAAAAAAGTTTTCATTAACTTACTCTCTAAAATGCACCATTTTCGAGATACAGGGTGTTGAAATTTTAAAAAAATAATCGTTTTTTGCGAATATCTCTGGAACCGTTTATCGCACAGAAAACAGATTTCGTAGGCATTTTCTACTCATAATACGCTGTTTTGTGCGGATTTTTTATTTTTTTAAATTCATAATTGATGAAAATTTTGAAGGAGTAGTGGGTGTTTTTTCTCCAACTTCTACGCCACTGAAAAAAGTGTCCTATATGAACCGCCAATGTTTTCTACACAAAAAAGGTATTCTTGGTCATAAGCTCTAAAGTTGACCGTTTTCAAGAAAAATCAACTTTCATGTTGTTTAAATAATGTTTTTTCCTCGAAAAATTGCTGCGTGCATTGAAGCTAACGGCGGACATTTCCAACAATTCAACTGAGTATGATTGTTATTGTTTTTTTTTATTTTGCAATTAAGAAGTCAACGTTTGGTTTTGTCACTTGTTTTAACGTTTAAATAAATTTTGTATAATTAGGAAAAAAATTATTTACAAAAATTTACCATGATTTTCAACATGTAAGTTGATTTTTCTTGAAAACGGTCAACTTTAGAGATTATGACCAAAGGTACCTTTTTTGTGTAGAAAACATTGGCGGTTCAAGTAGGTGGCTCAAAATCATACTTTTTCCAGTGGCGTAGAAGTTGGAAAAAAAACACCCACTACCCCTTCAAAATTTTCACCAATTATTAATTTGAAAAAATAAAAAATCCGCACAAAACATAGCTTATTATGAGTAGAAAATGCCTACAAAATCTATTTTCTGTGCGATGAACGGTTCGAGAGATATTCGCAAAAAACGATAATTTTTTTAAAATTTCAACACCCTGTATCTCGAAAATGTTGAATTTTAGAGGGTAAGTTAATAGAAACTTTTTTTCATATTTTTGGACGAGCTATCACATCCTGGAGTCCTGCGCATTTATTATGAAACACCCTGTATATCAGTAATAAAATATTTTTTGTTGTAAATTGCTAGACAAAATGTAAAATCGCATTGAAAAATCACAGAGACTTGTTGTTTCTTCGAAACTTATTGTAAGTTCTCAATTTTTATGTGTTTTTACAGGTCAATTTGTGAATTCACATTTTGAAAATACAACTAATTTCCCCACCTTCCTCTGAAATTACAAGACCTGAGGAGTAAAATCAAGTTTATTGTTAATTCACCTATGTATTGTGAATTTGCATCCTGATAAAAATATCACATTGTAATAATACATTGATGAAAACATCAAACTGTAATATTACACTGATAAGAATATTACATTGTAATATTATATTGACAAAAATGTCACATTGTAATATTAGGTACAGTAGTGTTGAAAGTTTTACACGTTTTCGTAGGGAGTTTCAAAAGATATTTGCTCTTCCAAAATTATCTTTATGGTATAGGCTATTTTTCACAGCGTGTTGTGAAAATACGGCTAAAAATTATAAATAATGCGACAACTTTCCATTTATTATAAAGACACACTTTCATATTCGGAAATATAACTACTGATGTAGGCTATCCTAAATAATATTCAGTATATAGTTGCCTATACATTTTCGGCTCTTCCGCAGATAATTTTGATGTGCCTTTTGCAATAACTCATTTCAATATTAAAATGTAATGTAATTTCGATTAGGCCCCCATAGAATAAATTTCTCTGCAGCGATACTCCAAGTATCATAATACGAGGTTAAACTATTTTCATTTCAGAGTCTGAATGTATCAAATATGTAAATTAATCATGCTCCGTTGGAAATCACAGTTGTATTGTGAATTTCCAAGATTGCTTTACCAATGAAATCAATTAAATCGTCTGACGCTAGAGGAACTCCACTTCTAGTTCATAACCAGAGTGTAATAATCTCGTCGCCTATTAGTTCAATAATTGCTGTACTCCTACTGCAAACAAGACAAAACGTGTTTGAGACGTCTGAGTGAATATTGTGATCAGTGTGTAAAAAAACTAAGTGAGTTCATATTATACATTATGTGTCAATTCTGTCATTTGACTATGTTTACATGTTCTATTCGTTAGTATCGTGTGCAGACGCTTAGAAAATACGAACTGCATGCTTATTATCACAGGAATAATCTTTCCGCAATTTTTGAATGTTTGAGGAGGAAGTGCCAATTTAAAACAAAAAGCTACCAAAGCTATAAGTCACATTTCTCCAAATACCAAAGTCTGGTGGAGAAAACATCTTATTTTATTCAAAAGTGACCCATCGTTGTTTGGTAAAAGAATGTTCTTTTTCTAATATTGATCGTAAAAATATCATAAGGCAATCATACACGGAAAAAAGTGTATTGTGAAATTACAGTTAAAATCATGGGTTATTTGTGGCCCTAGATTTTCACTGTCATTGTTAACCCTTGTAGTTGGATCATTTCCATAATTTAATTTGACAGTACGTGTGCATAATCAGTGGGTACATTCACAAACATATGGTGAAAGTTACTTGTGGAATCACAATACTGTTTTAGTTGAATTGATGTGATTTTTACATTGTCATTTCACAGATTTCAAGTGATTTCACAACGTAGAAATACAAATTATAATAATTTAACAAGTTTTCTGGAGCCTGCGCAAGCCGAAGCGTTCATTATAATTTCACAATGAACTTGTGAATCTTTAAATTTTTTTGTGAAATTTTACATCTAGAAGGGTAATCAATTACAGTGAAAATCTAGGGCCACAAATAACCCATGATTTTGATTGTAATTTCACTAAACACTTTTTCCAATGTACTTCATTGTCTGAAGAACATAATTCTCATTGACAAAGTTCTACAAATAAAGAAGAAGAAAACAATTACTATTACATATGATATGATAAATATGATAAAAAATAGGTACAAACTAAATAACGAATATAAATAAAATAATAAATATTAGCGCACAAGTAAATAAAATAAAATAGGTACATTTTCACCGTGCTGGTCAACAACAAACACCAGTACAAAATAAATATTAAAATTATCACAATAGAAAATTGCTTTGTAAGTAGGTGTCTAAGTTGATGACAATTTTTTTTTTTTTGATAAATCACAAATAAAGGTTTTCATCCCATTTGTTTCGTACTTTTTGAATGTTTCTGTAAAATTAATTTTATGTTACATTTTTCTTAAATTAATAAAAAAATTGTTATAGAAAAAGGGGAGGAATTGGCTTCATTTTTGATGTTTTTGAAAGTAAGGTTCACTTATTTTTTGGACACAGGCTGTATGTTGACTAAAGAAGAAATTATATAAATATAAAAATCGAACGGAAATGCTGTATAGTATTATCTCAACAAATATCTGAAAACGATTTTGCGGTTACACTAAACATAATACTGTCTCACGTCTCATGTGACCATCTGAAAAAACCACTCGCCAACTTTTTACCGCCATTTTAGCCGCCAGCGAGCCCTCTAATCCCCTAGCGAGCCATGATTGGGTGCGGTTTAGTAGAGGGTTGCTTTTTCCGATGAGCCACCACCAGAATTTATGATTATAATCCGCTTTGCACAAATTAGCCGGTAATCTCTTCCAGTGGCTGAGTTTCTCGCTTGAAATCACACTCAGAATATGCCTCAGAAGCTGTCGGCGTGTCAGTAGACGCGATATTATATCATCGTTTGTGAACAATTATGAGGCTCAGTTTAAACGATACATTGTTGGTTTTGTATCGGACTAGTAGGTACAAAAATTATGAGAGACGGATCCTGTGAAAAGCTTTGCGTGAAAGTACAACCAATCAGGAATAAGTATTCAGGCAAAGAACTTTTGAAAAATCCACTGAAATTATCCGAATGTGGCTATGAATACCTTCAGTTCGAAATATTAAAATTTTGGAGAATGCACCATTACCAATTTCGTTTATTTCATTATGGCCCATATACAACACCACGAGATATTGTGTGGGTGTCAGGTTTAGACACAATTATAACAATTTTTTTGTTGATGTAGCCGATACTTTATGAAAATCCATATGATGAAACTATAGCTGAAATTATTTTCACTTAAGAGGTAAATGATTTAATTTACATGAAAATTTGTAGGAATATGTCTTCTTTGGTGTCGAATAAGCATGATTTTTTTGCAATTCAGAAGACTAGTTATCGAGTCATGTACGAAAAAAACATCCTTATCTTCCACATGTTTTTTTGTATTTCGTAGGTCATGTTTCGCCGCAAATCGCAAAAAACCATTTTCAACCCTCAAACTGCATTCCCATTTTAACATTTTGAGTGTTTTTATGCTTAAATATTTTTTTTCCTCAAAGTTTTAACCTCTACAAAATTCTCCACCTGGTCCTTTTTTTCTCATTTTGGGAGTTTAAAATTCGTTTTGGCACCACCCTAACAGAGAGCAGCCCCCTTTCCGGGTACTTCAAAGAGGTTCGAGAAAAATTATTTCGCTGCATAAAAAGTAGTCGGAAAAACGAAAAAAAATGGGGCTGCAAGCTTGAAAAGACGAACTTTACCGGTGAGACTTTTCAGTTGAACATAAGGTCGAAAAATCTGTATTTCGCTACAAAAAATTACATCTCACTTGAAACATAATTAGTTATATTTCCATCCGAGAAAAAAATTAAAAACTGAAAAATTGGTTTTTCCGATTTTCCTTGAAAATTTGAGCTCATGTGGAAATATGTTGATAGAAAAGTTGTAGACCTTTATATTTTCAACAACTTTGCCATTCAACTTTTTTCGATAGGAAGTCAACTTTCGTTGTCAATCACGAAAAACCGTGGAAAATTACTTTTAACCCGTAAAAGTTCACCCCGTTCCATACTTTATTCCCTTCATTCGAACAATTTTTTGATCCTCCTTCAATACTGTTAATTTTTATTTCTATTTTTTGTATACTTGACTGCCAGTAAACTTCCGATAAGTACCAATACATTACTGATTATATTTGGCAGTTGTTATGCAAAAATCATTTGAGCCACATATTCATAAAATTGGAATTTGAATTCAAAAACCTTTCGAGAAATGGTCAACGACATGCAATAATTATTTAGCTTTATATGCGATTCTATGACCATATATGCAATAATATCCTAACCCACAAGTTATGGAGAGTGTCGGTATACGAAGTTCGCAAAATCACTCGGGTGGGATAGACTATTTTTGGAAAATTACCAATAGCGAATGAGTACAGTTCATCAGTTGTCCTGCATCTGACTGACTATAATATTTTCCTTTCCATCTTACGTCTCTTATTGCAGAGAACAAACTATTTTCAAGTTTTTGAGTCCTTATTTGTATTTGAAAAATATTAATTTACTATATCAAGAAGAAACCGACAGTCCTGTGAGTTTATCCAAATTTAAAGCCAAATTTTATTAAAACTTCAACTTAACAGATTTAAAAGATCCCATGAAGACACATGCAAAACCTGTGATGTATACAAAGTTGAGCTAAACAGTTCCAGCAACTTGGATTAAAAAAAATACAATAAGAACATGACAAGCACCTAAAGACTGCAGCAAATGAAGGATTTAAAATCTTCACAAGAAGTTGATACTGTGGAGACATTACCATATGAATTACTATTACTCTCTTTCATAATTACCGACAGCTATTGTTTACTAGAGACAATAACATATTTATAATTTGGGCATTGCCATGGAAAGCACAGGAAAAAGAAATTTTAGTGTATGGTTAGAACGTAAACTCAAGAAGTTAGCTCCTGCCTTCGAAAATTTGTGATGCCAATGTTGAAAGAGCTTAACTGATTTCATAGTCAGATTCGTGTGGTGGTCAGAATAGAACTATAAAGCTTGTTTTAATCTTTTCCAAACTCATCCTTCTTTGGACTGTCTGGTCATTCATAGGGGATCAGACATGGATAGCAATATTTCAAAACAGTGTTCCAGGGCCAACCAAAGAGTCGATACCAAAAACCCAACGAAACCTTCCACGAGTGCGGATCGACTCATTAATTTGGCCTACCCACAAGCACCGAAAGAGTTCATAGAACAAATTGGCATGCAGACTTTCATCGATGGCCTGAAAGATTCTGACATGTAGCAAGCCCTTCGAGTAGGACGACTTCAAACCATTAGCTTTGCTTGGGAAACGCTTGTTCACATGACCTATTTCCATGGAACATTCTGAATTGGTTGTGGAAATAATGGATGAATGCGTTTTGGGTCTGGACACCATGACTTCATCCTTAATATCAGAGAGAAATTTTTTGTGAATTGGCAATGAAGGTATCTTCCTCAGCAGGTGCGATGAGAAAATTTATCCGATGAAGATCTATGTTGAAGACGTCCACATTCCGAAAAACTCCGAAACCATCATCATGTCCCGACTGGAAGGAGAACCTGGCGTCTTCCCTAGCTCACACAAGTCTCTCGAAGACTTTTGAAGGTTGCGCGTGAATACCGCCAAAATCGAATTTTATTTTCCCGATGTCTTGTGAACACAGAACGACAAATTCCTGATAGTGCGGTTACTTTTTTTCAATTGTAGTCATAAAGTTGATTTTTGTTCGTTTAGTTCAGTATTAATGATTTATTTTCAGAAATGATTTTTGTCATCACTGGATATAAAAACATGTTTTCTTCCTTTTAGAATGAGGGATTATTTTTAATTTCATCCATTATTAGTTGAATAAATACCGGAAATGTCACCAACTCAAACTAACAACGAATAAACATATCCAAAGCCAAGCCTATTGACACAAAAAAGAGCATGCGCAACGAGAACAATTCCAATCAGTTCAGCCCTGAAGAACCGGTTTGTTCTGGTTCTACGAAATTCAGGCTCAGGGAAGTCATGATCATGCGCAGTTGATAAAAAGCGTTTTGGTGTGTCGAGGATAAGTTCGGATTGATGAATCCTCTATTCCTCTGTTATGATTTCAAATATGAAATGATTCGGGACTATTCGACTATTATGCAAATTGTGACCATACTACTTTAGTTATTCTGATCAAAACGGAAACAACACTCGTGTAGCCACCTTTGATGAATTAATCCCAAAACATAACTGAAGTAAAATTATACCCTGTCTCCACTTTCTCAATCTCAGCTTTCTATCAGCCCATTCTAAAATCTCCGGCTACATTATCTAAGGAAAACGATAGAGACTATATAGCACCCATTCTGATTAAAATCATGTTTTTCTAACGTACACCATATAATTTACAAACATCCTACTCAAGCGGCCTAACAAAGAATGTATCAAAATGATCCCTCATTAAGTTGGAAGAGTGGCCTCGCTACGAAAATCTAATCTTCTTACCTTATTAGCCGCACCGTCCGTATTTTTGGGGCAGGCAGTGTTAGGATGTTCGACAAACGTGATGAACCCATCATTCATCTGGCACTGAGCTCACCAGTGGCGGTACATGGTGTTAAATGAGAAAGGGTACAACACTTAAAACTTAAACTTACAAATCTCAATATTATCGTCAAAATCAAATAAATAGAAACTCTTCTTATGCAATAGTCATATGGCAAATTGTTGAAGGAAACAGTCACACTTCTTAAAAATAAACTCCGTTTAACATCAATAATCATTAGGGACATGGGATAAAATGTCAATTTTTTGGATGGGTGCATTTTCGTCGAGATACGTCTAAGGGAGGTCAGCGATTTTTTGAAAAATGGGAAATAAAATATTTCGCGAGATTCGGTTTCCTTCCATATGAGGGGCCTAGTTCCAAAGTGTACAATCTCCATTGAAAAATTCCACAAAGTATAATCTTCATAACGTTTTATAAATATTTTTGGAAAAAAAAAATTTTTTTCTAGAACTTCATGAATCATCTATATAATGATAACTTATAATATAATAGTCAAATTTCAAGAAGAATGCACCACCTTCAATTGCGAGGTACTTCCTGTTTTCTAGAAATTTGTTTGAACTGGAAATTGTACATTTTGAGATAGAATATTGCATTTTTCGACTTTGATCACCTGGAAATATTTCAAAAATGCGAAATCCCGCTAGTATTTCTTCATCTCATAGAAAATTTTCTTCTGAATCCGAAAATGTACTTTTTTGGAATCAGAAGGCATATTTATTTAGCAATTGTCGATTTTATGGATGGGTGCACTTTTTGTAGAAAAAATTGATCTTTTTGAGTTACCTCATTGTCGAATTAAATTTTTGAGATGATATTTGGAATGGGCTCGTAGAAAATTCGAATTTGTGCTATATATAGAATATTGCATTTTTCGAGTTTGACCGCCTGGGAATATTTCAAAAATGCAAAATCCCGCGAGTATAATTTCATCTTATAGAAAATTTCCTTCTGAATCCGAAAATTTACTTGATTTTCAAATTAAAATGCTAATTCATTTGGAAAATGTCAATTTTGTGGATGGGTGCATTTTTTCGTGGAAAAAATTCTCCACTTCCGGTTACCCCTCTTTCGAATTGAATTTCTGAGATGATATTCGGAATCAGCTCTCTCAGTTACGTCTAGGGGACGTAAGCAATTTTTTCAAGAATGGGAAATATATAATATATATAATAATTCGATTTTCTTCTTAATAGAATATTGCATTTTTCGACTTTGATCGCCTGAGAATATTTCAAAAATGCGGAACCTCGCAAATATTTCTTCATCTCATAGCAAATTTTCCTCTGAATCCAAAAATGAATACTCGTTATTCAAATTAGAATGCTAATTCCGCAGGGAAAGCTCGAACGGAGAGCGCCGGTTCACCGATATCTGAAGCCAAGCAACGCCAGGCGAGGCCATGGTTTGGATGGGTCACCAACGGACCTCCTTTCGATATTCTCCTCGGATCGTGCTAGGAATCGCACGTTAAAAGGTAAGACCTCGTTAATCCTTGGCTCGCACAAGTTTCGACTTTTGAGGGCTGCCGTTCGTAAGGGGGCGACAGCTGGTTAACGGAAAAAATCAATTTTACAAACAAACAAAACAAAAACAAAATTCATTTAGAAAATGTCAATTTTGTGGATGAGTGCATTTTTTCGTCGAAAAAAAAATTCCTGTTCCAGTTACCCCTCTGTCTATTCAATTTTTGAGATGAGCAACTATTTTAAAAATGGAAAATGAAAATGTTCGCAAAATTCGGGTTCCTTCTTTATATAATATTGCATTTTTCGACTTTGATCGCCTGAGAATATTTCAAAAATACGGAATCCCGCGAATATTACTCCATCTTATAGAAAATTTCCTTCTGAATCCGAAAATTTTTCAAATAAGAATGCTAATTCATTTATATAATGTCTATTTCGTGAATGGGTGCATTTTTTCGTGGAAACAATTGCCCTTTTCCAGTTACTCTTCTGCCAAATTAAATTTTTGATATAATATTCGGAATCAACTCGAGTTACATGTAAAGGAAGTAACAGATTTTTTTTAATGGAAAATAAATATGTTCGCAAATTTCGAGTATTGCATTTTTCAACTTTGATCGCCTGGGAATATTTCAAAAATACTTTTTCTGATAGAAAATTTCCTTCTGAATCCGAAAATGTACTTATTCTTCGAATTAGAAGGCTAGTTCATTTAGAAAATGTCAATCTCGTAGATGTGTGCATTTTTTAATACAAAATGCATTGTCTTATCCTTATGTTATTTTAGTATCCACATCTCTTATGTTGGTTTTGGTTGTTAAAGTGTGGATCACGAGACCAAGTTCTGCACGTCTCTTGAGCGAGTATCATTGCTTTTATTACTGTCATTATTTTTACGTATCTACTGCTGATGTTGTTATTAACTTTTTGTATGTGACAATGGCAAAAGATGATGTATCCTGTATATGTTATTACTACTAAAAACGAGTGCCTAATCTGCTCCCATCCTTAAAATAAAACAAGTATTTCTTCTGACAATGAAGTTATTAATACTTTTTTTAATGAGTAAATGGTCTGTTTATTGTATTTTTAACATTAACATTCAAAGTAATCTTACAATCTAATAAATACATTGCATAAGAACATGTACATAATATACAAAATACAATATAAAAACAATAAAAATACAAATGAAACAAAATGAAACTAATGATGATCTGAAAGCAGCGATTAAGAGCTTTCCCGCTCATAAAAGAGAACATAGGCATTTAAATCCGCTCACCAGGGATCTTGATGAAATTGGGGTCACATATGAATCATTAAATTCATGCCACGTACTCGCATAAGGATGTCTACAGTAGGCTGTGTAGTGTCTGCTATATGTAGTCCATCTATGATTAGATACTGCATATAGACTATATCGACAAGGGGTTACGTTTTCTGCTGCATAATTCTCATATCAAATCCCTCTAAAGGAAAATCAATGGCAACATCCAATTTTCCTCGGAAACTTTCTGTTGAAGAAAACCGTTTCAAATGAATTACTAAAATTTCCGGGAATTTATGAATTGATATGGTTTTCGTGCACTTTCTTCTCCCTTTGCACTTCGCACATGTCGGCTTCTCGTCACCATCCAAAGTTTCTTCCCTTTTAAATAAATCCAAACATTCTGATAGTTTTAGTTGGCCTGCTCTTCGTGGTATTGAAAGGGATAGATCCCAAAATGGATCGAAAGAGACTGAACAATGACCACAATAATTACATTTCGAAGTAGATTTAAACTAGCCAACGAAGTTGTCTACAAATTTGGAATTGTCCGTCCTTAAGTATCTTGACCATGACTCTTGAGCCTTCTCACTGTCACTCATTTTATCATCTATCTCTATCATAATGGGTATCGGCTTTTCCGTTACTCTATTGACGTCTTCATGTTTTCTTAATAGATACTTGCACTGCAGCGTTTCAAACTTTTGGTGTAGTAATGAATATAATGGAGTTTTATCCCGACACCAAACTGTTATTTTAACACCTCGACACGTCCCCAAGTAATCATCTTCAAGAGGAATATTAAACTCAGTTTAAAGTTCCTGAGTTTAATATTGAAGATTATCTCTTGGTGATTGAAACAAGTGTCGAGGTGTTAAAAAAACTCCAGTACATTCATCATTATTAATGGTGTAAAATATGAAAGGTAAAATATCAGTTTTGAATGGAAGTATCCGCACTGCACTGATTTCCTAGCCCCCGGGCCTAATCATCACCGTGTTGACGGACATGCCAACTTTCTGGTTAGAAAACAACTTTTCGGTGGTTTCCCACGTGCTAATGGCCTGCCCCTCCACACGTCATTATCCACCCGAGTCACTATGTGGGGTAATTACGGCCCTCCAGATTGAGAGATTTACCACGGTGGTTGCACACATTTGAGGGTGAGCGGCGAATGGCAGGGTTGAAACTAGAAAGGGATATTGAAATCTGATAGATACAATGCAGTGGGAGGGTCCACATATCATTCGTCGAGTTTATTTGCAATATAATTTGTTATAAATTTCTTTGGTTCGAACTCACATTCCTCCAAGAATGTGTGTAGTTGTCACTCTGATACATCAGCAGAGCAACTTTAGTGTAACACCAGTAAAAGCAGGTGTAACAATATAACGTCTGGTAAGACACAAAAATGTGTAGATGGCTCGATGGTGCTAAATAGAGTCGATGTCACGAGGATAATGTAATAAAAATAGCCCAAACTCTGTCTAACAAATTTATTTCTTACTTATTTATTCTATAAAAAAATACAACTCGCCTCAGAGAGGTCAATTCTGGAAAAACTATCATTGTGTTAATATGTTAAAACATAAAAAAAATATTTACTTGAACAGGAAATTGACTCAAATCGTAACAATCCAAGACAAGTATGGAAACATATGCAAATACAGAACTCTAACAAGGGATAGCTGAAAATGTTAATACTTATTTTGTTATCTCTGATAGGATCGCACAATCTGAGAAATGGTCATCTACAAATTATGTTATCAATAGTTCGTTCTCTGAATTTAAATTAGCAATTAGTTATAAACTTTGATCATAATAAATTATTCTTAGGTCAGTAGTCAGGATTTATAAAAATCCATTCATATGAATAAGCTAGTCAGTACACCCACTCTATATGGAAAAATGCATATGTTGACAGTAAATACACTGTAGCTGTCTTTCTAGAATTATAGCGAGCTTTTGAAACAATTGACAGAAACGTTTTGATAAGAAAATAAATTATTTTGGAGAAATAGACTCTGTGCTGGCTTGGTTCAGAGTTATCTCAATGAATGAAAGCAGAAAACAAAAACCTGTTCAACAATTTCTTATTAGACAGATATCAGCATTGGTGTTCCCTCAAGGAAGTGAACCAGGGCCACTTTTATTTATTATAGTTATATATATTTAAATGATATTTATTATGTTCCTGGAGCACGCATGAACTCAATCTGTTAGCAGATTGCCTTATACTTCGAATATAGAACTGAATAATGCTCTATATACTCTTAAAAGATATATGAAGAATATTGAAAAGAACTTAAATGAAAACAAATTGGAATTGAATGCCAACAAAACAAAAGTTATGGTGATAACAACTAAACATAAATTAAACTCTATAAACTGTAACGAAATAAAATTTTAAATTGATAACACTGAACTAGAGTGTTTCTGAAATATAGTATTTCAGGGTTATTATAGACAACACACTGAGTTTAAACAGTCTTTCTGAATAGGTGATAAAAAAAAATTAATAAAAAAATTATACTTTTTTTCTGGAATAGCAAATAATCTGACCATTAACTACAGAATATTAACATAACTGTACTACTCAAATTGATTGCAATCAATTAACCACAACAGAGTTTACCAAGTTCAAAAACTCCAAAATCGGGGTATGAATATCATTTTGAGATGCAGTCGTTATATGTTAAATATGCTGCAGTGGTTGTCAATTTTGAATCGATTTTTTTATATAAATAATTAGCAAAAGTACTTTAGCAAAGGAAGCAAAGGTATTCAATAATCGAATACATGGACACCAGACAAGATCAAATACTCATTTTCATGTATAAAAAACTCATACTAGTGGTGGTGTTTCATTTTCACTGCTCTTTGTTTTATAATTTTATTTGTTTATTTATTTGGGAATTATTTTTCTTATGTTTTTTCAATACGAATTCGTATGCAGAATTCATTCGCGATATATACGTATATTAGATATATATATATATATATATATATATATATATATTATATATATATTTTGTAAATACTTACCCGAGATACCTACTTGAGTCCTTAATCAAGATTATCTCCTATCAAAATCCTAGTACTGATTTTCCCGTTTCACCCTGTTTGGTCAATACGAGCCTAGTGCAAATTGAATCGAATCGCGCAATGTGGCCTGAGCTGACCATTGATGTGATAGGAGATAAGGAGGAGAAGAGGTCAGATTTTTCTCACAACGAGTGCCGTGCACATCGGTTACCAATCAATCGACAACAATTACAAGAATCCTGCTTTCCCCTCCCCTGTGATCTGGGTAAGTCGGGTATTATCATATTTCCATTTGTTTTATTTCATTAAATAAGATTCGGGAAATTTATTACAACAAGGTTGAGTGGAGACCACAGTTGCGGAGTTTTCACGAAGTGGTCATAGAGCTAGTGTCCCCTTAGTATACAGTTTTACATCAATGCATAGTTGAAAATAATACAGGTGGTATGAAAAATTTATTCTTCAAGGGTCTACGAAAATTTACCAAATGTTTTTAAAGAGGTAAATGCTGTGAAAGGGGTTAAAAGGGTTCAAAAGTTGCAACATCTAGAGCGTTAGTTGGTTAGATTATATATGTGTATGGGTGTACATGTATGAATGTATATTTTTAATGTTCTCATTTTTATGCATTTTCTATATACAAGGTATTTCAATTAGTGTTATTTCTATTCACATTTGAATTTTATCAATCGGATAAAACTATGAATCTCAAAAACTGATAAATGTGCATCTTGATCACGTGGTCATCATTATTTTCAGCGATATAGGGTGGTAAGTGAATCAAAATGACCCCATGAAAAAGTTGGAGAAGAACGAAAACCTCAGACAACGGGTTCATCTTCATTGTATTCAAAATGTACTTGTACTGGAAATACAAAAACAAAATTTTTAATGGATTTCTTCAAGGATGATCGGAATCACAAAAAGAAATCGAATTCGACATGGTCGGAATAACCATTGGAGTTGTGAGTGCGTCTCAAGTTAAGTAAATACAGATGTTACGGGCAATATGGAAGAATTGAAAGAAATTCCACGCTATATCGAAGTGTTAAATTACTTATTTATGCTCAAGAATTGATTGGTTCAGTTTTTAGGATGAATGACATCAACGGTTTCGACCAATTTTCATCGAATCATCATTATCGATGCCGAAATTGAAGGCAAGTGTGCAGAATCCAAATCGATTTTTTTTCGATTACTTATAGTATGTTTCATCTTAATTGAGTATTTTTCTACTACAATTCGATTGTTCGTATCTGTACTCATCTTCAAATAGTGACAAACTTAGGTGCTACCTGGTATTTTACAGGTCTGTCGGTGCAATAAAGTTGCCGAAACAAACTATATCAATCTCGGCAAACGGTTTAGATGTACGCGGCCTCCTTGAATTTCCGTTTGAACAAATGTTTCTGTTGGTGTAGAACACTTGCAGCCTCCCACGATATTTAATGGTTGTTGAACGAAAATTATTTTTTTTCAAAAAGGTATCAATGACGGACGATGCAAGTTCAGCCTTGACGTCAAAAATATACGAGGCCATCCACAAAACCAAACCTGCATTATGCAATATGTTACACTTTGCGGCTTCTTCTTATTTATTAGTAACCTTGTTTACGTAGTTATTGTTTTCACTTGTATGCAGTGTCACTGTTAAACTCCATATAACGAATGTAAATCTCTCATTTTAAATATATTAGATCAGGCCAAAGTAGACCATATTACTTCTTTTGAAATTTCGACAGCTTTTGATGTATGCCTAGATCAGAATTATTTGCAATTCAATATCAAATTTTATAAACAGGATTCAGGTTTACCAATGGGTTCCCCCCTTAGTCCACTTTTAGCAGATATATTTATGAACAACTTGGAGACCACTATACTAAATTCCGAACTTGGCAAAAAACATATTCATTTTTGGTATAGATATGTTGCCTGTTTCAGAGGTACCACACGACAGCTAAACCAGTTTCTGATATTTATAAATAATCTAAATAGTAACATATAATTCACACTTGAGACAGAGATACAGAGACAAATTAATTTCTTAGACCTAACCATCACACATAATCATAATAAATTTGTGTTCAATGTATTCAGAAAACCGAGCTACACGGACATTACAATCCCAAGTGATTCTTTCCATCCCGATAGTCAAAAATTAGCAGCATATAATTCAATGTTACATAGGGCGTTCTCGTTACCTTTGTCTGCTAATAATCTAGATAAAGAAATTAAAACAATCATACAGATAGGACAAAATAATGGTTTCCAAGCGGCCACAATTCAAAAGTTAGTCAGAAGACATCGTCTTAAATTTTCGAACAAATTAATATACCCCCAGGTCAAACAATCAGAAACTAAGAAATTTGTAACCTTAACGTACTTCGGGAGAAGAACAGAGGCTATTGCGGGATTCTTTAGAAAGAGTAATATAGAAGTAGCATACAGGCCGCATGCCAGGTTGTCTAATTTTCTTTTCAATGCCAAAGATAGAATAGCAAAAATGGAAAAATCTGGAGTTTATAAGCTTAAGTGTCCAGAGTGTAACGGTGTTTATGTGGGACAATGTGGACGTAATTTTTCAAAAAGATACGCTGAACATGAAAGGTCCTTCAGACTAGGAAAAAATTATTCGACGTTTTCAAACCATTCCTTGGAATGCAACCACAAGTTTCCGAGTCTAAACGATACGGAAATTTTACACTATGCAAGCAAGGGTTGGAAACTGAATTATTTGGAATCCCTAGAAATTCATAAACACAAATATTGTGGATGTAACCTACTGAATGATCAACTGGATTTGGTATATTCACCGGTTTTTAAGGCAGCTCAGTCACATTGTCGCAAATAAACAAGGTCCAGGTAAAAGTCATTGATGACCGTTAGTCATTAAGACAGGCCTCGGGTAGAATTAAGGGTATTTAACGAGTGTTATTTATTATTTCAGATTATTGTATTGTTTGATAATGTCCATATAGGACGAAACTGCAGTAACGTTGGTGACAAATAGAAGTGGTATAAAAACATAGAAAGTTTTATTTCTCATTTTTCGTGATGATTTCCTACCACGTAGTAACGGCTGCATCCATCAATTTATTGAAATTTTTAAATTTCAAGAAATCACATACTAACACCAGATCTTTGAAAGGCAATGGAGAGCCTTTCATTTGAATTCTGTCCATGGGATTTATTCTTTTTCTAGCATGACTTCTGTGAAATAATGAAGCTACTGATTTTGTTGGATTGATTGAAAGACAGTTTTTGAGGGTGTTCAGATCATCATTTATGATCGTATAAGCTTCATCTATATTATTTACAGTGAAGGAATGGTACGTCTGCGTATCATCTACATAAAAATCTACTGATGAGTATTTTAAACATTTGTGAAACTGACACGTGTATATTATGAATAGAAGTGGGTCCAAGATGGATACTTGAGGTTAGGTTTGAACGTGAGTGGGCCCGTATCAGGCCCTCCACTGCGGCCAATGGCCTATTGTGGCTCCGTTAGGAAATATGACAAAATCATATGACTTTTCCTTAAGAATTACGGATTGTTGTCTTTTCGTTTAGTACCTTTGTACTAAAGTTGAAACATTGCGAGAAAAGCCAAAATAATTTAAAATTGCTATGAGCATTTTGTAGCTGATCATGTCAAAAGTATTAGAAAAGTCCAATAATGTTAAAATTGTGAGTGGCGCGAGTGTATCTTTTATCAAAATATTTCTTCAGAGAGATATACAAGATGTATCATTAACTTCTCATCGAACTGATCCAATAAAAAAAACGAAAAAAATCCTGGCGTATTTTCGAGAAATAAAAAGAAGAAGACGACAGAGGAGATTCGCGTTCGCGGATGTATGATTATCCAAAACGAATAATTTGCTACCTCACATATCATCACATAATGGCCAACTATTAAGAGATATTTCCAATTTATTATAATATCTTATTTAGGGGAACTCAATGCAAGTATAATTTTTGATAAATATTCGGATATGAAGATGGGTGGCCGAACTGATTCGGCCAGATTGAAATTATAGTGTAATGAAAGTCGTTGAAAATAGTTATTGGAAGAGAAATAAGCGGAATGTATCGGTCGTGGTATTTCTTTCGCTTGGAGTTCCAATCTCTTCATCGACAGAATTCTGATAACTCTAAACACATCTCAATTTTTTGAGCATTGGGTGTGCATTAGATTTTTTATATTTCAGAAGGATATTAGACAAGAAATAGTATTTCTCTCGAGTTTTTATTCAAGCGACGAGTCCCAAAGCATTGGTGTTTGTTGAAAAACCGATGTCTTAGAAGGGGATATCGGCAAGTATTTGGAGTGACTAGTCACATAAAACGGATCTCTCAATTCAAGAATTTGTATTACTAGAACCAAGTAAATATTTTTTATTTCAAAGAAACATTTTTGGAAATAGAATATTGTATTTCTTGGATATACAATCTTATCTATTCGACTTATTTTCTTTGTTCAAGAATATATTATTGACGTGATAAAATTACTATAATCATGTCAGAAAATATTCTTACAAGCATTATTAAAATCGTTGATTCAAGAAACGTTTTCTCAACCAGAAAAAAAATTAATTGAAAATCAACTAATCGCAAAAAAACTTGGCCGACTTGTTAATTCTGACTGAATGCTGTAAAAGAAACGTTACTTTGTGAGTGAACTATATCTCAAATTTTTCTAGAATACTTTATTGAGAATTTTTTTAAACCAACGATTTTGTTTTCAAAATGGACCCCTTACACTAGATAGTGGGAAGTTGTAGTAATATACTCTAGTTCAGAAGGTTTGTTCCCTAGAAACAAAATCGACATCTTTTCCGAAAGTTGCCGGCAGAAGGTATTTTCGAAGATATTTTGAGTTTATATTTTCACGTAATATATGAACACGGGTAATTGACAGATGGAAAGAACCATATATTCAAAGTGAAGAAACCATATTCCTAAATTACACTAATATATTTCATAATATAACAAAATATTTTCTATAAATGAGAAAATATTTATTTCATAATAGAATGAACAAAGTTTTCAGTAGTAATACCAAGTCTGTCGATTCATTTCTGAAAACGAAACTGAATTGCTTCGAGAAAACACCGCAAGACGAGTGGTGTTTTCCCGATACAATTCAGTTGAGTTCAGAAAAAAAAGACATACTTATGAGATAAATTTAATCACGAGTGGAATTTTATTAGACTATTTCACGAAGCATTAAAAGTATTATTATAAACATGAACAATCAATTCATCATAACCATAATCAATCAACTGTAATCACAAAAAATATAACTATCAACATTGTTTATATAGAAGTAAGATAGTTAGTCAATGCATGTGTAATTGGTGTTGGACGCAAACGCGAGTGTCATCTAGCGTGATTAGTTACAAACAAGAATATTTGACGTCATTTTAATGCAGGTTTCTTCAAAAAACCCTGATTTTAATGCTGTCCCATTGTTTCAATCAAGTTACGACATGACTTGGAGGCCAGATCACTGAAGTTACGACATGACTTGGATGCGAGCTCACTATCGCCATCTACATGTCGCATCCATTTTGATCCAATTATAATCCCATAAGGTTGACTATCTATCAATAATGTATTATATAGTTACGATGCGACTCATCTTGACGTTTTCGCCTACAATTATGATCTGTCAAAATGTCAAACTTTGCTTTGTCATCTATGGTTACATCGTTGAAAACACCAACGCTGACAGACCAATCAGAATTGAGAGACAGCTGGTGTTTTCGCGATAATACAAGTTGTCTTTGCTTTGTGATTGGTCAGATTACGTGAATATCTTGAGAAGAGTGGAATAGTCATTCAAACAACTATTTTCTTGGTTGACAAGAAATGTTCAATTTACAGGAAAGATAATTTTTCAACACTACATTATCATAATGTATAACTGAGACAATGCTGATTTCAAAATTACCACAGTATAAAGTTTTGATTCAAACTGAGTGTCTTCTTCTCATAAAAGTGTAATGGAATTGAATCTAATGTATCAATTTTTTCATTGGGATATTCAGTATACTTCAGTAAACTCAGTTCAAGAATATCATTACTTCATTCTTATAAAATTATTCTAACAACATCGATTTCTTGTAATGAGACAATATTTATTCTATTATGTATAAACGAACAATTTTCTTGGATTTAAGCAATTTTTTTTATAATTATTTTTTATGAGTGGAAAAGAATCGTGAAGCTTTAGTGTATGTTAAGAAGCTGCACCCCAAATTACAACTGGGAATAATAACAATATATTCATTAATGAATAGAAAAAAACATGTAGTAAATAAATGTTCACAAGATTTATGTTTACATGATTAATATGATGCACACTTTTGTTAACAAAACATATTAACAAAATTCGAAAAATTTCAGGTTATTGTAAAAAAAATCCAAAAAATAAAAATATATTGGCATATGGCACCACTTGACGACTTCCAATGCCATTTTTTTTAAGTTAAAGCCCTCCCGCGCTTTCTATCGATAAATTACAATGTTTTCCAGTCCAGAAAGAAGTATCGCTAATAGAATTCAAAACTGTTTTTGTGGCATTTTTGAACGCCGAACAGTCCAAAATTAAACAGTGGAGAGCGGCTATGAAAAGCTGCACCGTATTTACAACATATTTCACCGGAAAAATAACGAATACCTAACGAGAAGTGTCTCTCGAGAACGCTTTAGGTGTTTTCCGTTGTCGGACAATATCGTTGCTTATTTGTCGGTAGTTAGCAAAGAATAAAATAATACATTGTCATTCATGTCAACGTTTCTATTCAATTTTATAAATAAAAACCATAGTTGATTCGATGAGTAATTCAGTTGGATTCCGATTTAGGTAAATTTTATGGCGCCTCCCAAACTCAGTTGAAATACCAATTGAAAGCCGAAATGAATTAGAAAATTGAGCTCTTGTACGAGGGTTGGTCAAATAATAAACTGTATTAAGCTGTCAATGTTTCAACCAGAAACCACCTGAGTGGAATAAATTGCCCAAGTATTATTCTCAAGGATCCTAAACTGGAAAGGCCACCTAATTTTTTAATGACAATCAAAGAATTTATTAATCCAACATTTTTCCTTATTAGTTAACTATATTTCATTGAGTATTGTCGTATACTCCCTATGAAAGTATTTAACAGTATTTAAAAAAAATCTAATTTCATCTTGATACCTAATATTATTTGTAACACACCACATAACATTTTTCAGTAGCCAGTGCTTTCTTTTCGCCAGGTTTTTATCGCTTCAATAATCTCGAAACACCGTTACATTCATAAAAGTCGGTAAATGTTTTATATCCGAAATAAACAATATTACATATCATAAAATATATTTATTAGTACATCAGATGAAAAATTAGTGAATCTTTATCGGTGAACACTCAAAAGCAGAAATTTATTATTCTGAACAGAGTGTATACATATATTATTCAATATAATTGAGTCATTTTTTGAAATTGCACCAAAATCCGGACCGGTTATTACTCAACACAAGACAGTTTAACTGCTCGAGTACAGTTTTGGCCAAAGGCGTATCGTGAAGGCTGGTCCAAGACTCCAAAGGTGTTATTTTACCATACATTGTCACTATTTATTTATTTATTTATTTACTAATTCGGGATACAAACAGGTGAACACCCAAAACAGTATCCGCTAATGCATTCTTAAGTCTACGTTTTACAAACTCAAGTAATTCTAGCAAAATACATCAATATATAGATACGATATACTCTGAAAAACAAAAACTAAAAGTAAAAATTAATGATTTAGAGAAAAATATGTCTAGCTTTGTTATTAGTTATACATTCTGTTCCTTTGGAAAGGGACCACTCCCTATAATTTGAAAACCGCAATATATTTTGGAATCTTCCTGGACACGTGGATTCTCATTCAAATGCTATTTTCATCTTTCAGTTAATATCTATTTCCTTCTGGTTGGGAAAGATCAAGGTGTGATCATGTTACTCTTACATGGTCATACATTGAATCCCGCCATTTGATAGGATATTCTAGGATAAAATAGGCTATTCTATTGTGGCGAAGCTGCGGGCGATGCCGGACCTGAACGCTCACGTAGACAGCGCCTGACCGCGAATTACTTCCGAAGCGCTTTGCTTCGAGAAGAATCTGGTCTAATCAGAGAACGTTCCTAAGGCTTTCTAGAAATGTCAAGAGCATTCCGGGAAATGAACGGTGTATATAGAAAGAACCACGCAGCAGAGTTGGAGTCAGTGAAGCATAAGTCGAAAATAAATAGTCCAGTGATTGTTATATATATATATATATATATATATATATATATATATATATATATATATATGTTCCAGTGACTGTAAAACAGTCGAAAACAATCCTTTAGGAACTCACTATACCTTTGTATAGATTGTATGGCATGTGTCTGACAGAAAACAACTACTTCTCTGGCTAATACCTCGACAGATATTGAATTATATCTGTCATACATATGTGCAAAGATCCTTACTTTGAAGGAACAACTTTGCAAGAGCTCTCAGAGACAGACAGCAGGACACCGCCTGATCCAAACAAGGAACCAACTGCAGACCGGTTTCGGGATGAAGTCCCTCATCAGTGCAGTCCTGGTTATCACGGTTGTATACACGCGGGGGCCCGGTGCCCGTCATCGTTCGCCGGGATGAACACTGCAATCGCTTACAGGATCCATCACGGCAACGGTGGATCCTGTAAGCGATTGCAGTGTTCATCCCGGCGAACGATGACGGCACCGGGCCCCCGCGTGTATACAACCGTGATAACCAGGACTGCACTGATGAGGGACTTCATCCCGAAACCGGTCTGCAGTTGGTTCCTTGTTTGGATCAGGCGGTGTCCTGCTGTCTGTCTCTGAGAGCTCTTGCAAAGTTGTTCCTTCAAAGTAAGGATCTTTGCACATCTGTCTGACAGATATAATTCAATATCTGTCGAGGTATTAGCCAGAGAAGTAGTTGTTTTCTGTCAGACATATGCCATACAATCTATACAAAGGTATAGTGAGTTCCTAAAGGATTGTTTTCGACTGATTTACAGTCACTGGAACATTTATTGCTCCTTGAAACAAGTATTCAGCATATACCATTTCGCATCCGAAATGTCCTTCTGGAGCGCTCTCTAATCTGTTGCCGTGGTGGATCCTGTAAGCGATTGCAGTGTTCATCCCGGCGAACGATGACGGCACCGGGCCCCCGCGTGTATACAACCGTGATAACCAGGACTGCACTGATGAGGGACTTCATCCCGAAACCGGTCTGCAGTTGGTTCCTTGTTTGGATCAGGCGGTGTCCTGCTGTCTGTCTCTGAGAGCTCTTGCAAAGTTGTTCCTTCAAAGTAAGGATCTTTGCACATATGTCTGACAGATATAATTCAATATCTGTCGAGGTATTAGCCAGAGAAGTAGTTGTTTTCTGTCAGACACATGCCATACAATCTATACAAAGGTATAGTGAGTTCCTAAAGGATTGTTTTCGACTGTTTTACAGTCACTGGAACATTTATTGCTCCTTGAAACAAGTATTCAGCATATATATATATATATATATATATATATATATATATATATGTATATATATATATATATATATATATATATATATATATATATATATATAAGAGTATTGTGTTGGAGTTGTTGAATCATTGTATTTCGTCAAATAAATAATTTTAGAGTGAATTTGTTTAAATATATCACACTATTTTAATTGTAACTGTTATAGCTATTCTGGTCAATAAAATCTATTATTATTATTATCACGATAACTGCAGTGCTCACTAAGAAAGTAGCCACACTATATGATCCAAAGGAAACATTCCGACTGATGGGATCTGACTTCAATCTGAAGCCAAAGAAGTTACTTTGAAAAAACACTATTTTGGAAAATATTGAAAGGCAATGACGTTTGAAAAAATTAACCGATATAGTGATAGTTGAATTCTATATGTCTCAATACAGATTGAACAAGATGCTATGTGTTTTATTAAGTTTATGTGTAATTTTATTCTACCTTCACTTTCCAAACCTTTCGAAAAAATATTATATTCACAAATTAATAAACATCTAGATAGGCACAATTTGCTTCCTGAGAGTCAGTCTGGCTTCAGAACGTCACATAGCTGCACGACAGCATTATTAGCAGTGACGGATGATATTCTGTCCGCAACTGATAAAAATTTGTTGACTACCTTAGTCTTATTAGATTACTCTAAGGCATTTGACAGAATTAATCATCGGTTACTGCTGGCAACACTGAATAACATTGCATTTAGTAAGAAATCGGTCGAACTTATGGAGAGCTATGTAGTTGGCAGGCGACACTATGTGAGTCACAGAGAAAAAAGGTCATCAATATTACTAGTTCCCAACGGTGTCCCGCATGGCTCCATATTGGGACCACTTCTCTTCTCAATTTATGTTTCATCTTTCGTGAAGTGTTTCATTCACAGTAAGAGTCATTTTTACGCCGACGACACACAGGTTTATATTTCGTTCAAAGAATCGGATATTGGCTTAGCCAACAATATGTTAAACTCTGACCTAGACAACTTGTTCAGACTGTCAAAAAAGTACTGCTTGTCCCTAAATCCTACCAAGTCACAAATAATGCTATTTGGGAGAAAACCTGCTAGAATGAGATGCAAAAATCTTGTTGACATCAGTATTAATGGCCAATCAATAGACCTTGTCGAGACAGCAAAAAATCTAGGAGTATTTTTTGACACAGATATGAGATTTGTCAAGCAGGTGAATTATATAGTCAAAAGTGCCTTTTTCAAACTGAAACTTCTTTTCAATAATAGTCATATGTTTTATACGGACCATGTCTCACAAATGATAATCGCCGACGGCTGCAAACTATTCAGAATATATGTGTCAGATTCATTTATAGTATTGGCAGGAGATACTCAGTGTACAACAAACTCTCTGGGTTAGGCTGGCTGGAGATGATCAAAAGGAGGTATCTACATTCAGCTTGTTTATTTCATAAAATCCTTAGAAACCAACAACCCATCTATTTAGCACGTAGAATTACCTTCACAACATAAATATTAGAAGGAAGAATAACCTCTCTCTACATCGTCACACCAGTTCTTTATACTAGCGATCTTTTTCCTATACGATTTGCAAATTGTTAAATGGCTTACCGTCCGATTTCCTAGAAATGAACCCCAAAAAATTCAAAGATAGTGTGAAACAGATATTAATAAAGAATATGTAAACATATGTGTGGTAATGAAGTAAAAAAAATGTTCATCTGGTTCCTCAACTTTACTTTGTTTCTTATTTTTTTTTGTTTGTTCTTCACTGCTTTGGAGCAAGTGTCTCATTCATTTTGATATGATTTAATTATATTATATTATTTTATGCGATGTATATGTATATGATGTGTGTGTATTTTTTTAAGGGTTATATGGAAGATTGGGTTCATTGTATCTGATACAATGGAACTAACTATAACCCTTTTCAGCTGTCTTAGGTACTACCAATGTTTCATTTACCATTATCATCATTATCATATTTTATTTTATTTTAAATTTGTATTTCATGTATATGTACTTAAGAAGACTGAATAAATGACTAAATAAATAAAAATAAATAAATAAATTCTATTCTAAATTTTATTGTGTAGTTTTAAAGCGATCTTGAAGATCGGAATAAGAACGTTAATGTTACTTGGGTACCGACGAGACTCCCCATTGTATAGGAAACTTGTGAAAGGCAAATTATCAGTAATCCATTTCCATTTGATTCAAGTTTGTAGGATGAATGAAACCAATGCGAGGAAACAAATTCATATTCAATTCGATAATTTCCATGACCAACAATATCATGTGGCAAAACCAATTACAGCCGCTACTGTGCTTTCTGAATAACCATTCGTTTTCGAAGATACCGGTTGCGATGGAATTTTTATTAAAATTATTTCGGGCCATCCTCGAATGTGGTAAGAAAGTCTATGCATACACGAGAATTATTTCATTAATATGTATTATTAATTGGTTGTTTTTACTCCGCGAAATTTATTGGACATCTTGTGCTGACTACCTGGGACATGCACGTAATGAATTTTTAATTGAAACGCTCGGAAGGGTATGAAGCACGCTAGAAAATATCTGCATGTGATCGAGTGGCCATGCCGGACTGCTTCGCAAATCCTCGGAGAAAAAAATTTATTCCTATCCTATACACGTAGAAATTGTGTATATTAGTAAATTATTGAATATTTTTACCTCGAAATTTTGACTTTTTTCTCGCAAGTCATACTTTATCTCGAAATTTCGACTTTTATCTCAAAATTACTTTGCAGCAACATTTTTGAATATTTCGCATGCTGATATCAGTTTTCGTTTCTGAGACGAGACGAGACTCGAGACAAGACGAGACGAGACTTTTATTGGTCTCGTCTCCAGTCTCGTACATATAATAATAATAATAATAATATAACTTTATTCAGAATAAATAATACAATTTAAATTGCTACATGCTAGAGTGAATAAAGTAATTCAGGGATAAGTGCAAAGCACTTGTTTCCCAAAAACATAGCTACGATTGATATATGTGAATGAATTATATGAATGATTTGTACAGTACTTAATGAAAATGTAAAATACTTATAAAAGTGTAAAAGTTAAATTTAAAATATGTAAAACATGAAAGTAAAAACGTAAAAAAGTAATTAAGAAATCAAAACGTAAAATTATATAAACTTGTAAATGTAAAAAATGTTTAAATATATATGTAAAAATATAAACTATAAACTATAGAATGTGAAATCAGATAAAATACCAAAAATAATCAAATTCATCAAATTCCATAAGATACAATAAAATTGTTTATATGATATAATTAAAATTAAAATATCACTAATCAGGTCATAGTTTATAAAAAGTGAAACATGTAATAAAATAAATAAAAGAAAGAAATAGATAGAAATACACACATGTACTTCTTCCACTGCTGGAGTGGTTCAAAAACACTTCTTGTCAACGAAATCAGCAATTGCTTGCCTGGATTGACTGGATATAAATTTTTTCAGTGATTTTTTGAAAATATGAAAAATATTAATACTTCTAATTGTATGAGGAATAGTGTTGAACAGTTTAGGGGCTAAGTACGTATAAGAATGTTGGATGAGAGATTTTTGTGCTAGTGGGATGACGTGGTGATCTTTTTTCCGTGTATTATAACTGTGAGATGGCAAGATATAACTCTTTTTTTTATAATAGGTTATGATGGTATTATAATAAAAGAGTTGACGAATGTCAAAGACAGTAGCTTCAGAAAACAGTTTTTCTGTTGAGTACCGTTTGGGTTTCGATAAAATTAATTTCAGAAATCTATTTTGTAACATCTCAAGTGGATGAAGGTGTGTTCTGAAGGCTCCTCCCCAGCAAGCTATTCCATAGCGTAAGTGACTTTCTACAAGTGCGTTGTACAAAATCTTTAAATGATAAGGGCTCAATAATTTCTTCAAGAATTTGAATTTGTAGATGATGTACCGTAGCTTATTGCACATGTAGTTTATATGTGCATCCCATTTTAGATGTGAATCTATAATAACACCCAGGTATTTCACTTTTGTATCAGGAAGAATTACTTGCTGATTACCCACGACTAGTTGTGAAAATGGAGGTTTGTTTGAATTATTACAACTAAATGGAAGATACTGTGTTTTTTCCAAATTAACAGTGAGTAATTTATGATCAAGCCAATTTTTTATTGTAATAAAGTCTAGTTCTACCATATCTTTTAACTCTTGCCAACTGTTCGCCTTATAAAATATTGCCGTGTCATCTACGAATCCTATTATTTTTCCTTTACTTTCAAGGGAAAATAACCCATTTATATATATATTAAATAAGATTGGTCCGAGGACCGTACCTTGTGGGACACCAATTTCTATGTTTTGCCTGTTGCTTAAGGTGTCATCTATCTTCACACTTTGGTGTCTGTTGGAGAGATAACTCCTAAATAAGTTCAAAGGAACACCTCGTATACCAATATCTTCCATTGTTTGTAATAGGATTTTATGGTCTACTGTGTCGAACGCCTTCGATAAGTCTATGAAAACGCATAGGCTCGATTTGTTATCATCAAGAGCTGATGACACTTCAGATGTTAGTTCTAATATTGCATCTTGTGTTGACAATTTTTCACGAAATCCGAACTGACAATCAGATATTAATTTATACTTTGAAACGTATGTTTCAAGTCTTTTTTTAAGGATTTTCTCAAAAATCTTGGTAAGGTGTGTAATTAGGGATATGGGGCGGTAGTTTGTGACACTGTCGTCATCGCCCTTTTTATATAGCGGTACTACAATTGTTTCTTTAAAGGCTGATGGCCAGTAACCTTTATCGATGCACGTGTTGAACAGGTATACTAGAGGCTCCTCTATAAACTGGGAGATCAATTTCAATATGTCAGAATTGATACCATCAATACCACTGGATTTTTTTGATTTTAAATTAGTGATTACATTTTTTACTTCTGACCTGTCTGTTGTTAATAAGACAAATGAATTCCGGATAGTTATTTTTTTATGCGTGTAGTTAGGGTTTCTGTTTATTTTCTCAGCCATTTTCTTTCCCATGTTGGTATATACAGAGTTGAATTCGTTTGCTATTTCTTGTTTTTTTGTTAGAACATTCCCTTCCTCATTTTTTATTCGTGTGATAGTTCGCTTGGTCTTATTTGTGTTGCTTATTTCTTTAATTACTTCCCACAATTTTTTGTTATCTGAAGAATTCGAATTTATTTGATTTTGATAATATTCATATTTAGTTTTTCGTATTATATTTGTTAATTTATTTTGATAAGTTCTTAGTTCATTTTTCAGTTCTTGGTTGTTAGGATCCATTCGTGTTCGTTTAAAAAGTTTATTTTTTGTGTCTATTGATTTCACCAAGCCTTTTGTGATCCATGGGGCGATTTTTGTGTTTTTTCTTTTATGTTTCACGTAGATTGTGCACTGTTCTATAGCAGCTAGTAGAGTGTTTATGAATGTATTCATTGCATAATCTGGAGTAGGTTCGCTGAGAACTTCGTTCCAAGACAGTTGACTCATGTACTTTTTCAGTTTGGTGAGATCAGTATGGGTTTTGAGTTTTCCACCGGAGGGTTCATTGTTTCGTTGTGTTTCTAAAATGATTTGGAGAGCCGTCGTATAGTGATCAGTGATACTAGTTTGTATGATGAGTGGAATTATTTTGTCCATTACGTTTGGTTCTGCTTTGAGGAAAATATGGTCTATGCAAGATCCGTGTTGCCCTTGAATTCGAGTTTCTTTGTTTATTGTAGATGCGTAGCCAAATTCACTAAGAGTGTTCAGATATTCATTGCATATGTCATCGTTTTTCAATATGTCGATGTTGATATCTCCTAGAAAAATGGAGTATTGGGCGATATTTGGATGACTGTATTCGAAATAACTTTGTAAATGTCTGTTGAAGTCGTATGGGTCAGTGGAAGGGGGTCTATATATTGCAGTTATGGCTATGTTAGTATTACCGAATTTAACTCTCAACTCTATGGCTTTGATGTCATTGATTTTAACAATTTTGTAATTATATTTGTAGTTAGAGCGAATATAGATCACCACGCCATCATTTTGATTTAAGTTTCCCCCATTGTATATCATATCGTAACCAGAAATGCGATATAATTCTGGAGTGTGTAAAATCCATGTTTCTGTCAAAGCAACGCAATCAATTTCTGACTCCAGGTTATTGAGAAGGATTTTGAATTCATCAATATTTTTATTAAGACTACGTATATTATTATGAATAATTTTGAAGTTGCAAGAATTTTCGTTGACATTTAAAATATTTTTGCATTCCAGATAGTCTTGAAGAGTGAACGTTTCTATTGTTTCCAGATCAAAATCACGGATGTATGCATCCATTTTAAGTTATTTAAATGGGAATACTGTAAATTTGTTTTTTTTTTTTTTTTTTTTTTTTTTTTTTTTTTTTTTTTTTTTTTTTTTTTTTTGTCAGCAGAATGTTCAAAGGATTTAGTAAATAGCAGAAGATTACATATATTAAAGGAAATCAGTCGCGTCCGCTTGAACTCGATCCCGATCGTAGACTCTTGGTCCTCTCTTTGTGTAGAGGAGCAACAACTATTTTAGATGATTTTTTCTGAAGACTAACCTTTATTGGAGTATTGTCGCTCTTCTCCGTTCTTGACCCATTAGTTTCTTCTGTGGTTAAAACGTGGTTCAGGGATATGTCTTCTGGTAGTTGTTCTTTTTGTCCGCTTAGTTCAAACAACTCTTTTTCAATGTTTCGTGTGGTGGGTGTCGATGGAGCACTGTTTATTTTTCGCTCTTCCGTTAGGCTGTTTTCGTTCCCTTCTAGTTCTTCTGTATAGGCTTTATCATTTATATAAAGTCTATTTCCTTTGATATAGGACTTATTTAATGAATTCTCTCTCGCTTTGTTCAAGTGGTTCCTGAGAATTTTATGATGGCATCTTTGTTTGTATGTGAGGTCGTTTGAGATTGCAATACCGGATCCTTTCAAGTTTTTGCAATGTTTCAGGACCTCGAGTTTTTTCAAGTATGAAATGAATTCAACCTTCAGTGGATTTCTGCCTTGGGTTCTGAGTCTATAGGTATTATTCAAGTCAGAAACATGCACCTCTACGTCTAAAAGATTCTTGAGCTGTGTGCAAACCGATAGAGGGGAGGAGTCTTCGGAATTTTCAAGACCAAATATAATGATATTATTCTTCTTGGACACAGCCTCTAAGGCCTCTATTTTATTTGTAAGGATAGAGTTTTCGATTTCTAGATTGTTCACCCTATGGTTGAGTTCCTCAATTTTTAGTAATAGTTTGCTTTCAGACGCTTCAATAGCCGATTTGATCTCTTTCCTATTCTTTATGATTTCTTCTTTCAAAACTTTCACCACTTTCTCCCATTCATTTGCCATACTGCAAATTGAACTTGAGTTGGAGCTCAATAGCACTGACCGTTGGTGGAATAGTTTTCCGCCTTCACTCACAGGTTTATTCTCACGTGATTTGCCAGTTGTTGAGGATTATCACATTGTAAACATTGATTGCAATAGTGATTTGCTGTAAGATAACACTCGTATGTATGCGGTAGACACTTCACATTCACTTTCAACACTCAAACCAAATTTTAATTCTATATTTTGATAAAATTAGAATGCAACTATACAGCAACGATATTTAGGGTGTTTACTTTTCCACCAGCTGCACTAGAATATAGATAGATAGATATCATTTATCATTTATTTTGGCAAAGATTACATTGTTGCAAAATAGCAATAGTCAAGTACATAAATAAACAAACAAATACATATATACATACATATAAAGAGGAAAGTTATTGGATATAACCCTCAAATTGTTGTGCGACCGTAGACACATGTTTTGAGCTTAAGCTCTCATTAGTACGGTAAAATCAACTGCGAAGATGTACAACACTTGGATGTAAAAATAGAAACAAAGGAAGTCAATAACAGGAAGCCAACCACACATTTGTGGCTTCGGTTAGAAGACCTTGTTTCTATTTTTACATCCAAGTGTTGTACATCTTCGCACTTGATTTTACCGTACTGATGAGAGCTTAAGCTCTAAACACGTGTCTACGGTTGCACAACAATTTGAGGATTATATCCAATAACTTTCCTCTTTATATTTTCATATAGCCCCTAGATAAATCCTTTCTGATTTGTATTTTCCTGGGTAGGATTGTCACGCTGGTAGCTATAGCTGCCTCCGTGGCGACGTTAGTTTAGTTGTTGCCTTGTGAGCACAAGGTCTTCTTACCGAAGCCACAAATGTGTGGTTGGCTTCCTTTGTTTCTATTTTTACATCCAAGTGTTGTACATCTTCGCACTTGATTTTACCGTACTGATGAGAGCTTAAGCTCGAAACACGTGTCTACGGTTGCACAACAATTTGAGGATTATATCCAATAACTTTCCTCTTTATATTTTTATATATAGCGCCTCGATAAATCCTTTCTGATTTGTATTTTCCTGGATAGGATTGTCACGCTGGTAGCTATAGCTGCCTCCGTGGCGACGTTAGTTGTTGCCTTGAAAGCTCAAGGTTTTCTAACCGAAGCCACAAATGTGTGGTTGGCTTCCTGTTGTTGACTTCCTTTGTTTCTATTTTTACATCCAAGTGTTGTACATCTTCGCACTTGATTTTACCGTACTGATGAGAGCTTATGCTCGAAACACGTGTCTACGGTTGCACAACAATTTGAGGATTATATCCAATAACTTTCTTCTTTATATTTTCATATATAGCTTCCTCGATAAATTCTTTCTGATTTGTATTTTCCTGGGTAGGATTGTCATGCTGGTAGCTATAGCTGCCTCCGTGGCGACGTTAGTTGTTGCCATGAAAGCTCAAGGTTTTCTAACCGAAGCCATAAATGTGTGGTTGGCTTCCTGTTGTTGACTTCCTTTGTTTCTATTTTTACATCCAAGTGTTGTACATCTTCGCACTTGATTTTACCGTACTGATGAGAGCTTATGCTCGAAACACGTGTCTACGGTTGCACAACAATTTGAGGATTATATCCAATAACTTTCCTCTTTATATTTTCATATATAGCCCCTCGATAAATCCTTTCTGATTTGTATTTTCCTGGGTAGGATTGTCACGCTGGTAGCTATATCTGCCTCCGTGGCGACGTTAGTTGTTGCCTTGAAAGCTCAAGGTTTTCTAGCCGAAGCCACAAATGTGTGGTTGGCTTCCTGTTGTTGACTTCCTTTGTTTCTATTTTTACATCCAAGTGTTGTACATCTTGAGAGAGTATCTTTGGAAAATATTCCGAAGTATACAAGGTGACCCAGAAAAGTGCACCAAACCAAACTTATGTTTTTTGTAATGGAACACCCTATATTTCATCACATGTTGAATAGAGATTACTTTGACCATTCAAAAAATATAGGGTCATGTATGTTCATCAACGTTATTTCCGGAGATATGTCGATATTACTTAAAAAAACATAAGGTATTCAACACTCTGTAACTCCTCGTGGAAAAATAATTCCAAAAACTTATGGGAAGCGAAATGACCGGATGTACCGGATAGGTCGAAACGCAAATTTAAATATATCTTGTTTTTTCCAAATGGAAACCCATATATTCAATTTTAGTATTGGAAAGGCCATAAAATTTCCTTTCGAATGTTATATCACACTTGGTATTTACTTCACCTTGAAAATAACGTAAATTTCCAATTGAAAAAACCAAGATATCTTTCAATTTGCGTTTCGATCTATCCGGTACACAAAAAGTAATGAAATTTCAATTGTTTCGTGTTACAGAAACGAGACCATACTGGAGTCATTTCGCCTCCCAAAAGTTTTTAGAAATATTTTTTCACGAGGTGTTCCATTACAAAAAACAAGTGTGGTTTGGTGAACTTTTCTGGGTCACCTTGTATACTTCGGAATACTTTCCAAGGATACTCTCCTAAGAAGAAAACATGCTTGCATTCGAAAAAAATGTTTAAGTTGCGCCGTTTAGAAGCTATGGACCACCGGAGCGCAGTTGCAGGACCCTGTACAGTGTCCGCCAAAATGTTGGTAAATTACCAAATTAGCATACATTAACTGTCAAAGCAATTATCTGATCTAACAAAATCTTGAATATGAGTCAAAAAACATGAAATCAGGATCCTCAAAAAAATTGAAATTGGTAATTGGTAGACTGAACTGGATAACTAGAAATATCATTCAATTTCAAACAATTTTTTTCAATATCATTTGTCGGTATTTTGCATAGTAATGTCACTTTACTCTATATATAGTGAATTTAGAATGTCAGCCAATTGCCGTTTAGACGCACGCCACTGATAATAACCCAAATCCGCGTATTTAGTCTAAATGAATGCACCAACTTTTATGAAGAATAAAATTTTCTGAAAAACCATTGATAAAAAAGTTTCCCATATGGTTTCAAATTTTTGGCGGACACTGTGTAAGAAGCTCTTTCAAATTCAGTTATGAAAAATGGAATTACCATTGAAAAATTTCGATGACGTATCTCCTATACGGATCACCCTGTATGTAACAATTTCTATTTGAAAAGAGTGCGCTTGGTAAAAATATAAGTTGACACGCTCTACGAAAGCAGTGTTTTCGTAAGATTTGAAGGGGTCTGTTTAATGAGTCTTGAAGTGAAACGTAGGATCGTTATTTCAAGTTGACGTCTTTTTCGAATTAGTATTCACCACGTCACTGAACAGTCCTTAGATATTCTCTGTTCGGCCTCTTCGTCTAGGCACCATAAATCTTCCACAGCTCGCGGTTCTGTCTGCTTAGAAGACAGTCACAGCCGCAAAGTCAATGTTAACTATCTATGAGCTAATCTTACATAAATTCCTGAACAATCAGCCAGCAAACACGGTCTATTTCAATGAATATTCGCTGCCTTGAACAATGGCGAAGGTACTGGATGATTTAGCAGATGCTATACGGAGCAAATCCGATTGATGGAAAGGAGTTTACTTTTCTGATATTGTTTCATATTTCCCGATCATAGCGATACACCTATTTCTGAACTTGACATATATTTCAACTTAATGAATCATCAATAATTGTGACTGTTCTGAGGAGAGTGGAAATTAGTATGCTGTTCGTACAACCAAAAAAACTCATTGCACACATACTTTTTGAAAATAACCGAAGTGCAGAGGGGCCAAAGATTATTTTTTTCAATTAAGAATAATTTCGTCTATTTCCTCGAAATTTTTTCTTTTATCTCGAAATTCTAGCTTTTATGTCGAAACTCTGTTACACGACTTCTACATCGAAATTTAGAGTATTAATCGAGTATTATTTATTTATTTATTTATTTATTTTATATCCAAACAGACCTCAGAGGTCTCATTACATGGATAAATAATATTATATTGCATATTATCAAGCACTGTAAATCACACTATATAGTTATTGTAGTTACATATCAATGTAAAAATTGAACGATTCGCAGAATCTATCTTACACATATGTCTAGAATATGTTGTAGTACAATACGTCTGAAATTATTTATTGAGAGGGTCAAATCTAGGTCGATGAGTACATTGAAATTATTGGCTAGTCGAAACATAGTTACAATTGGAGATTTGGTTGTGGTAGATAGCATAGGGATATTGAACATAGCAGATGTGCGGTTTCTACGAGGCGGGACATTGAACCTGATCATGGCTAGTATTTCTGGAGACTTAATTTTATAGTTGATGATTTTGAATAAAAAGAGCAACATGGACATGATATGTCTATTTCCTAACGATAACACTTTGAACTCATTTCTCAAGTATGTTGTTCTTATAGTATTATAGTCAGCTCTTCTATGAAATTTCTTAAAGAACAGGTATCTGAGAAATTTGTTTTGAATTTTCTCAATTTTCTGCAGTAAAATTTGACTCTCTCCATACCAAATTATCGATGCATACTCCAATTTAGGTCTGACTAGTGTATAGTAGAGGAGTTTTATTGATTTTATGTTATCAAAATCCCTAGTTTGTCTTATTATAAATCCCAGTAAACGGTTTGCAGAACGCACAATACCTTCTTGAAATTTCTACATTTATCACGGATTTTTTACCATTATTTCTAGATTTTCGAGTATTATCTCAAAATTTTGACATTTATCTCGGAATTTCGACTTTTATCACGAAATTTCTAGTATTATCTCGAAATGTCCATATTTATCTTGAAATTTTGACTTATATCTCGAAATTTCGACATTTATCTCGAAACTCTGATATTTCAATATAAATTTCGATATTTCGACTTCTCGAGTATTTTTCGATTGTTATCTCGAAATTTCAACATTTATCACGGAATTTTGACTTTTTTCTCGAAGTTTCTTGATTTTCGAGTATTATCCCAAAATTTTGACTTTAATCTCGAAATTTTGGCTTTTATGTCGAAACTCTGATTGTTATATCAAAATTTCGAATAAAATTTGAAAATTTCAACTTTTATATCAAAATTCCAAGTATTTTTATTTCTACATAAATACGGAATTTTTACCTTTATTTCTAGATTTTCGAGTTATTATTTCGAAATTTCAAACTTTCGACTTTAAAATCTAAATTTCGAGAATGTTTCGAGTATTATTTCGAAATTTTGACATTTATTTCGGAATATCGACTTTTTATCTCTGAATTTCTAGTAATTTTCGAGTATTTTCTCGAAATGTCCACATTTATCTTGTAATTTTGACTTGTATCTCGAAACTTCGAGATTTTAGAGTATTATCTCTAAATTTCGACATTTATTTCGAAACGCTGACTGCTATCTCGATATTTCAAATTAAATTTCGAAATTTCGTCTCTTCGAGTATTTTTCAATTATTACCTCGAAATTTCAACAGTTGTGTCTAAATTTTGACTTTTATATCGAAATTTCTAGATTTTCGAGTATTATCTCGAAATTCCGACATTTATTTCGGAATTTTGACTTTTATCTCGAAATTTTGGCTTTTATGTCGAAACTCTGACTGCTATCTCGAAATTTCGAGAATTTAAACTTTCGACTTTTTTATCGAATTGGTATTTTGACTCACATCTCAAAATTTCGAATTTTCGAGCATTATCTCAAAATTTCGACATTTATCTCGGAATTTTGACTTTTATCTGGAAATTTCGACTTTTATGTAGAAACCCTGACTGCTATAACGAAATTTCGGATTCAATTTCAAAATTTCGACTTTTAATCTCGTAATTTCGAGTAGTCTTCAAGTATTATCTCGAAATTTCTATGTTTAACTCGGAATTTTGACTTTCATCTCGAAATTTCTAGATTTTCGATTTTCGAGTATCTATTATCTCGAAATTTCGACATTCATAACGGAATTTGGACTTTTATCTCGAAATTTCTGGTAATTTTCGAGTATTATCTCAAAATGTCCACATTTATCTTGAAATTTTGAGTTGTATCTCGAAACTTCGAGATTTTTGAATATTATCTCTAAATTTCGACATTTATTTCGAAACGCTGACTGCTATCTCGATATTTCAAATTAAATTTCGATATTTCGACTTTTCGAGTATTTTTCGATTATCTCGAATTTTCAACGTTATATCTGAATTTTGACTTTTATCTCGAAATTTTTAGATTTTCGAGTATTATCTCGAAATTCCGACATTTATCTCGGAATTTTGACTTTTATCTCGAAATTTTGGCTTTTATGTCGAAACTCTGACTGTTATCTTGAAATTTCGAATTCAATTTCGAAACGCTTTCTCAAAAAATATATTTCAGATTAATTAATCGATTGATAGGTAGGTACTTTCACTTTTATTACTACGTCTGCAAATAATTTCGTGATTATCAAAAGAAATAATTATATCCGCCCTGAGAACAATCGTCCAACGATTTCGAGTGCCCCATTCTTTCTATCCGAAACTTTCACTTCAAGAGGAAATCGTGACAAAGATGAATACTCATGAAAACATAGCCCACTGATTACGTAAACCGATATACCTCAATGGATCTCTATTGTAATGGACCCCTACGTGTCTTCAGAAACAAAACCGATACCATGCTGGTACTGTTTGATAATCAAAATTATAGTGTTGTGTGAAAGAATTCGAAATGATAGGGCGGAGCACGTCTTGCAGGAATAATAATAAAATCCTTTTCAATTTCGTCAAAGGGTTGACGCTGGCGAGGATTTTTCACATGGATGATCTTCCTGAATGTGACTTACTTCGAAAACAAATGAATCGCACTCGGCGTGCTCGATTTGCATTGAATCGCGGTTATTAATTTGTTTTGATTTTCGTTGAATATTCACTATTGGTTTGGCATGTGCCCCGCCTAAGGGAGTTATTGACACTTCGTCAAGCATGAATGCTGTTTGAAGGGTATTGTTTTTAGTTATCGCTCAACGATCATTTCATTGTTGTTTTAATTACACTCCGTTGGAAGTTTCACGAAATAAGCCTATAGAAATAGACAAAAGAGGTTCCATACGTACCTACCTTTATTGAAATATGGAAAACATCTGAACGATTAATTTACAAATGAAGCATGCCACGACAAATATACTATTTCCTATGAGCGTTCGTAAAGTATTATTTTTCCTCATATGGAGAAAATGTATTATAAAAAAATTAATGAATTCTTGAGTAAAGAAAATTGGAAGAAACCATTATCAAGTAAACTAGTGCAAGAACCACTTTTTATAGATAAACTGAATAGCTACAGCAACTACCACAAACATCAATTACCTCTATTAATGAGTTCTTTGTTAATTTGGGATTGAAAATTTGCAGAACAGATAGAGGAAACAAACATACCTGAACATTTTTTGAATGAAACGCAAAATGATTCATCAATCTTTTTAAATCCAACCATAAGTAACGATAAAACAATCCTTATATCGAATCTGAAAAACTACTGCTCTCCTGGACCAGACACCATTACGTAAGTGACAATAAAAAATATTCACTATCATTGATCTCTTAAAAGATTATTTATCCGAGAGATATACCAAGTGGTAAAAATTGAAAAGAATATTAGCTCAGAGTGAAAGGTTCAAGGAGTACCAAAAGGATCAGTATTGGGTCCGATAATGTTCCTTGTATACAGTATCTCTCAAATAAGTGAATTCATGGGAAATCTGATATGTTATTCACATGACATAGCTCTAAATATCAGAGGTAAGGATTGGAAAGATGTTAATTACAAAGCTGAGTCCGGATTAAAAAAGTACTAGTATGGTTGAACCACAACTCCCTAGTTGCCGAAGTTTGCAGTGTCACAATTTTCACACGGGTTTGAAGGCCGTCATTTTTTGGAATTTCTTACTAACGTTTCGCTAGCGCTAGCAAAACGTTAGGAAGATATTCCAAAAAACGGCGGCCTTCAAACCCGAGTGAAAATTGTGACACTGACAACTCACTAAGTTTGAATGTCAAAAAAACCAAATATATAACTTTTTCTCCAACAATAGTTGTTCAACCCTCCCAATTTATTCTTAAAATATACACGCCAACCTGTGATAATGACACATGTAGCTATACGACTTTAGAAAAAACATCCTCGATAAAATACGTAGGTGTTATAATAGACCAACACATACGCTGGTCTGAACACATATCTCATGTGGCAAGTAGGATGAGAGCATTAACTCATAAATTTTACATTCTACAAGACATTCTCTCCAGAAAAACATTGATTATTTTGTACAATGGTCTCGCTGAATCAATTATCAGATACTACATAGTCGCAAGGGGTGGTGCTTTCATTCCCACTCTACAATTATTAGGTACAGACAGCACAAGATACCTTGAATAAGATCATAATAAAAAAAAACAGATTATTTTCTACCCATTTATTCCATAAAGATACCAACCTGCCTATTATGAAAAAACACTCTTCATTTATCAATCATCACAAAGAATGTACAGGGTGTCCCAAATTCGAGCCTCATCATTGGGATCTCGAAAACCACAAGAGATACGAGGTAAGTTAAATGGAGGCAAAGTTGCGCAATTTGGTGCTCATTGAAACGCCGCTTTCATATTTGAAAAATTCCTAATACTTCCGAAGATTTTTGGAAAAAAACGATTATTCGCGATTTCATTTTTATATTTTGGTGACTCTATTTGAATAGATATGACAAAACAAATTTCACATTCTACAAGATGGTGTTATCAGATTTTCAAAAATCATCAACTTTGTTTTTTTAAATACGGCCCTGGATTTTTTATTATAGATTTTAAAAGTTTCTAATGTCCCAAAACAAATGATGTATCGCACTTATTCTAAAAGTTTATATTAATAGCATTTTTCATAAGAACTCATGAGTTAGAGAGAGACAAAAATTAGATTTTTAATAGAGTTGAAACAAACTTTTTTTGCAATAACGCACTGCATAAAACTCAAAAACTAACATAAATGTGGGTGGTTAATAAATAATATAAGTGAAGAGTCATCCCTCAAACTCTAGGCCCCAGGCTATATTTACAAAAATGATTGCATTTTATCAAAGTGGCTGTGCATCGTGCATTCTGGCAATCTTAGTTCATTTGTTAATGTTTAAATTATCCAATATTTTGACAGTTCACTGTTCGTTCACTAATCGTTAACGCTTATTAAACGAAAATGACTTTTTCTAACGAAGAAAAACGAGACATGATAAGGATTCATTATATTTCGAATCGAAATTCAAAAACGGCTTGTGAGCGCTGTTTGTTGGAATATCCAGAAAGACGGCAGACGCATTATAGTTATTTTGCTAATATTGATAATAATTTAGCTCAGTACGGAAGTTTTGTTAAGTGTTGAATATGGAACACGAATCGATCCAGAAGAGGAACAAATTATCTTGAACACTGTAAGTTTGAAAACTGTTACAAAGTAGAAAGTAAAATGAATAATTTTAAATTATTTTTTGAGGCCAGTAATAATCCTCGAGCTTCAGTTAGAGTTTTCTCAGAAGAAGTAAGATTACCGCGAATGAGAGTTTGGAGAACTTTAAATAAGCGTGGATACAAGCCTTACAAAATCCATATTAGTCAAACACTAAGACCTGGCGATGCTGAGAGACGATTAGAATTTTGTAACTGGTTGCAAAATAAAATTAATGAAAATGATGACTTCCTAAATAAACCATTATGAACAGATGAATGCAGTTTTTCAACAGATGGACTATTTAACAGACATAACGGACACTATTGGTCAATAGAAAACCCAAGGCAGAATCAAGAAGTAAGACCTCAGGGACGACAATCATTTAACGTATGTGTCGGTATGTGGCACAATAAAATTATCGGCCCGTTTTTTATTCAAGGAAAATTAAATTCCGATAGATATGCAGAATTAATAAGGACCAATATATTGGATTCCTTAATGGAAGAACCTTTGGGCGTATTACGTCAACTATGTTGGCAACAAGACGGTGCACCACCTTATAATGGGAGATGTGTTAAAAATTTATTAAATGAATTATTCCCTAATAAATGGATTGGAAACCAAGGTCCCGTACGTTGGCCAGCTAGAAGCCCCGACCTAAACCCTCTAGACTACTTTCTTTGAGGATTTATCAAAAACCGTCTTTATCGAAACGCTCCACAAAATCTTGAAGTATTACGACAAGACCTAATAAGGGAGATCAGGGCTATCCCTGCAAGGACCATTCAGCGTGCCATCCATAAACTCCACAGACTGACACGAAAATGCATTCAAGCAGGTGAATTACAATTTGAATATTTGCTTTAACTTTCATTGGGTATTCAATTTTATAGTTTTTGTTTGACTTTTTTTGGAATAGTTAAAACATCATGCCTATTGTTGAACATCACACATAGTTTTATATCAATTTTTAGGAGCTTCTGAGGTCCTTAAAACAATGATGTATCGTTCTTATTCGAAAAAATTATTTTAACGATGTCCTGCTAAGATCTTACCAAAAATATATTCTCTGTCTCTCTCTAACACATGAGTTCTTATGGAAAATGCTATTAATATAAACTTTTGGAATAAGTGCGATACATCATTTGTTTTGGGACATTAGAAGACTTTAAAATCCATAATAAAAAATCCAGGGCCGTGTTTAAAAAAACAAAGTTGATGATGGCAGCTCAAATACGAAACGTCTGTTTGAAAATCTGATAACGCCATCTTGTAGAACAGAAAAAGTAGCAATGAGAATGTAAAACTTGTTTTGTTATATCTATTCAAATAGAGTCACAAAAAAATAAAAATGAAATCGCGAATAATCGGTTTTTTCCAAAAATCTTCGGAAGTATTCGGAATTTTTCAAATATGAAAGCGGCGTTTCAATGAGCACCAAATTGCGCAACTTTGCCTCCATTTAACCTACCTCGTATCTCTTCTGGTTTCCGAGATCCTAATGATGAGGCTCGAATTTGGGACACCCTGTACAGCACGCAAAATTAAATTATGGTGAAAAAAACAGGATGACCACATCAACTCAAAACAAAAACATTCAAGTTCATTGTTTCAAACTTTCATGTATGTCAGTACAAAATTCTTCAATCTTATCCCAGCTGACCTCAGAGAGATAAAAAAAAACACAAGATTTTCAAAATGACAGTGAAAAAATTCATATTAGAGATCCATGAAAAATTCGAGTAGATACAAAACCGTCAAGGAACATTTTATTCCAGGATGCATTTGAGGGCGAGTTGTACAAAACAAGTTCACCAGCAGTTCAACTAAACTAAGTTCAGTTGCTAAGGAACTAGAGATTTCATGGACTAATCCCTAGCAACTGGAGCGAGTTTATTTAAAAATCTTATAAAAACAAACATTCCCTTATAATTTAGGCACTACCGGTATCAATGCAGAATAAATGAAAGTAAAAGGATTTTGTGATTTTTGAGTGATCTAAGAAATCTCCAAACAAACTCACAGCAAATTTCCTTCATAAAATTGACACTCATTCATACGCGCCAGGTTACTTTCCCAGTGGATAAAGTACTGTAGTGTTCCCCACGGGTATTTACATTGTCACACATAATCTGTTGCAATAACATAGGGGTTCTAATAGCCCTAATAAAGACGTGAACCATCGATAACAAACAAACCGCTGAATATCATCCCCACGTGATTTTCGAGTGCAGATTAGAAAGAGTAGAGGAAATCTTCCCAGGTGAAGCACATTATAGAAACCTAAGCGACAATTTTTTTTAGAATTCTATCAGCGATTATCACTTAACAGTATTTTGTAAATCCGGCTAGGGTTATAACGATTCTTGGCAAAAAGGCCATTGAAGAAATATGAAGAAAATAATGAACTATCGAAGAAAAATTCGAATAAAAGTTGAAGGGTATTCTACTTTGCACCTTTCTATAAATTCAAATATTTTTTATATTTGTCATTGGTGGAGAAGTGACGTCATCGGCATTTTTTTTAAATGGAACCATATGTCATGTTTTTTTTCATTTCAGCAGTACTAATATTGTTTTAACTCTCTCGATAGGTACACTGTTTCGTGTTTTTGTGTCCACATCTGTAATTCACCTACCTATTGCTTAAGTTGTTCAAAAATTTTCTCAGTCAAGGAATATAGCCAAATAAATATTTTGAGCGATATGGAAACAACTGTCGATGTTGCACATAAAAAATGTTGTTATAAAAATTTACGTGCGCCACTGTCTGAGTCAAATTGCTATATCGCTAAAATATCCAACAGGAAAAGAATTGAGACTTTTTTGTAACAAATTAAGAAATCGTGTTTACCTTAGTGTCATAAGAAATAGGTAAATGAGTTACAGACGTGGACACCAAGATACGAAACACACTGTACATATCGAGAGAGTTAAAATAATATTAGTACTAGTGAAATGCGATACTAAACATGACATATGGTTCCATTTAAAAAAAATGCCGATGACGTCACTGCACCAATGGCAAATCTAAAAAATATTTGAATTTATAGAAAGGTTAAAAGTAGAATACCCTGTTTTCTCAAAAATCCTCGAATCTGTAGTTAAAGAGCAAATACTCAATTTTGTCAGAAAATTCAATAATTTTATTATCCGCAATACGCATTTTGCGAAGGAAAAAATACATATGATCAATCATTGCCATTAGCTGTGACTTAAGCAAAGCATTCGAATGTTTTAATCATGATATTTTACTGAATAAATGATATCACTGCTGTACTTGCCATGCCAAAATATTTTGTGTTATCTGCAAATAGTGTGAAATTTCAGATATAATGATATTTCACATATCATTAATATATAACAAAAACAGAACTGGACCCAGTACTGAGCCCTGAGGTACTCTACATTCAATAGTAGATTGAGATGACCTTGACAAGATTTCTACTATCTGGCTGCTATTTGGTACCAAGTTCTTTGTTATTCCTCTGAAACCATAACACCAAAGCTTCTGCAGCAGTATTTCATGATTTATACAATCAAAAGCTTGTGCGAAAATTGAAATTCAGTGATGCTGGATAAAAATGCGGCACACATTTCTGAACTTGACTAATCAAAAACACACAGTAGCTTTAATAACAGTCTTATACAATTCATCGATGGGGCGCTACTGACATCAACAAAAGCCCAGCTGTCATGGGGATTATCTTCAGACAACGGTGACGATAGAAAGAATCATGAAGTGTGCGTATTGGCCGTGAGGGAAACAACCGAAAAGTCGTTTTCAAACATTTTGGATTAAGAGATTTAGTGGTTGTTAGGGTGTGTCCTATATTTTTCTCTAGACCAAAAGTCCCTTTGTTGTGTGAGCAGGCTGAAACGTATACAGATGAACTGGATAATCAGATAAAAGTCCAACCTTGTTTATTATTTGTTCTTTTTATCCAGTAGAATTATATTTTTATAGTTTTCAATCATAAGAATAAAACAAGCAAAAAGTCTGTAATGAAAATTAAAAATAGGTATAAGTTAGGCGCTATCAGAATTGAAAATCGATCGTAAAAGAATTTGGAATACTCTCAGATCTCTAGAAATTTGAAGGGGAAACACCAATCCTGGATTTCCGTATGATTTGAAAGGAGTGAATCGCTATAAGTCATACTTTGACATAATATCAGAGTTTGTATACCAGATTTTTCTGCTATATGACCAGTTGAAAGGTAAAAAGTAGGAGAAACACATCAAGAATTTTTTAGCACAAAAGTTGCAGCAGATTCTGGATCAGAACAACCTAAAACGTCAGACCTTCATGCGTTAATCACAGAAATATTCAAGGTGTCATCTGTAGCTGGCAAAATTATCAACTCTTATTCATCTGCATTGAACATATTTAGGTAGATACTTTATGACAAGAGAAAAAAATCGAAATCCACCAAACATTACATATTACTATTATTTGCAATTAAGTTTATGAAGACTTTTTATGTATACACTATCTTGACTTTCATCTCTAGCTTAGATCTTTTACAAATTTTTTCCCTCAACAAAACACTTTTTCTTATTGTAATTTACCTTTTACCATATAATTATAGATTTTTCCTATTTTATATTATATTCAAAGGGACTGCATTGTACACACTCCGCACTTTTGGAGTCAAATCTATGTTGGTTTATTCATTCTATTATAAAAACTTACAACATGTTATTCTATGATACAAAAACTCTACAATATACCTCAGGTAACTGTTATTTCCATGCTATTTAACATTTTATTGTGTGATTTAGTTTTTCTGCTATTTCGGTAAAATGTGTATCAATTATGTTTATATTAGGCTTACCTATTTGAAATAAAATTCTACTTCGTCTTCTTTGAAACAAGTTAAATTTTCAATCAGAATTAAATAAAATCAAGCAGATTGCTGTGAATAATTAACAATAAAGCTCCGTCGTAGACAAAATTCTCAAACAAAAACAAAACAAGAATACGTTATATTTAATATATTCTCAAATCATAGGAAAATCTGACCTCTGTTTTACATTTCCAATATATATCGGTCGTTCTACGAACAAAATATATTTTGCCTGAAGAACATAGGATATACGTGGTACTGCATATAGTTTGTTGAAAAGTTACATGGATGGAAGAAAGCAATGTATTTATATCGATAAAGTAAGTTCAAAACTCTAGAATAAGGAATACCTCAAGGAATAGTGTAGGTTCTCTTGCTGGATGTTTTATTGAAAAAACAATATCTTGGTCTGTAGCACCACCTACATAGACCTACAAGACCAAAAATCCGGGATATCTATACAGGAGAGTCACATAGAACTGATGTTCACAATTTGAATTTAAGAAGGAGGAATTTGATTGGTATTCCCATAGATAATAAAGAAATGTACAAATCCTCCTTTTCATTAGATTGCATCAGACAGTAATTCATTGGAAATACCAAAATTCTCATGATCTCTATATTCCTATGAAAATGGCCAAAAAATAGAATTACTAACACAGCAATGATATCTGACCACTATATTATATCTCCTACTGTGATATGCACTGAAGTGTTTCCATTTACTATTTGATATTTATAATGGAAATTTTTGCGTTTACTTCATATACACTTTTTTCAAGAGGATATGGAAGAATCGATCATTAGACCTAACACTCCACCTTTTGTCTCCCCAGAATTTTAGATAAATGACGAATTTATGTATGTTTAATTTTAAGGCAGATAATTAAATTATTATTATTATCATTATTATAAATACTGTCTGTCCCTCTTAGTGTGGGACACTCTGAATCATGCTGTATTTATTCCAATGAGTTTTGAGTTCAGTCATGATACAAAAAACAAGATAGTGGTAATGATTTTCTTCAAATAAGCCCACATACTTACTATACAGTTACTACCCTCCACCTCTTCCTTTCTAAGAAATCTCCCATGAATCTTCACAACTATAATCGTTCTCGATGACGTGGCAATATTTTTCGATACCTCGAGAATTTTGCACAATTATGTGCTCATCGACAGAATTATGTGCTATATCATCGTTTCTATTCGAGCCCCGGCTTTTTCCGTCCAAGGTATATAATTGTCTCTCCACAGGAAGTCATTACTGTAAAATATATTCGAGTGAGTTCGCATCTGGCCCCAACACGCGTTTATTATGAGCAAAAGGTTAGCCAGAGGTGGGGTGGATGCTGTGTGAGAAAAAGGATTTGAAAGGCCAGCTTGAGGAAGCTTAGGCCACAAGATCTAGGACTTTAAGGCCCTCTGTAAAAACACTGTTCTAGAAACTCTAAAAGAATCATCCATCATATTCTTCCTCTCATTTTTGGTACGTATATAAATTCTGATTTTAATAATATCTGAAAGAACTACAGTAATTTTCACTGTTCATGGTGTGGTTACAGTGTAAACCTCGGTGGAAACAGTTATTTTTGCATATTTCTGCGTTATGAAAAGTGCACAGGTTTCAGTTATATTTTGTTACATCTGTATAATGATGTCTATAACTTCAAATAATTTTCAGACTATATAGAATAGAGTTGAGTAGAGTAATTTATTTGACATTTGAAATCTCATTATGAGCCAAAACGTATGTGAATAAAAAAAGAAGTTATAAATATAAATATGGCACAATTAAAAATCTCGAAATGAGATACTTGTCACTTAATAAAAAATATTATAAAATACTAGTAGGTATCAATAAAAATAAATAAAAATAAAATCAATAAATATTTTGTTGGGGTTAAGATTAATCACAACTCTATCAAAATCATTTAAAACTCAGGAACTGTGAATTGTCCAGCTACAGCAGCATATTCTTTGATTGCATAAAAATTATTTTTGAGAAGGTATCTCTTGATGTTATTTTTGAAATTCCTGAAATCCTGACTGATGCAGACAATTACATAAATATAAATTAGGCGAATTTTCTTGAGTAACCGCTAACCTGTGTCTTGTATTTTTCCATAAACATACAGATTTTGTTGAGTAATTATTATGATTGTTGGAGTGCTTTGGAAACATCTTAATATTTTTGTGAATTTTTGTGAACATAAATATTTAGAGTAGGAAGTGGCATGATTTCAAAGTGAATAAGAAGAGGACGACAATGTTCCCTAAATCCTACACAAGCCATGATTCTCATAGCATTTTTCTGACATTTGAAAATGTCGATAGAGTTTGTGCAATTCCTCCGTATGAAATGACTGAGTGGAATAGTGAATGTCAGGCCATTTTCAATGCCATCAAACCTACAAAATTCCTCAGTTCTGTAAGAACAAGACGAGTAGTCATTTCTATGTAATATTACCTATAGAAACTTGAACCTATCTCCTAGAATAACACTGTTTTTTGAAGTTATTATAATACTCTGGGTTTTTTATCTTTCAGTTTCAGTTAATTAGCTTAACATTGTTTGCTAACTTTTTATTACTGTCCAATATTTGGGCATATGAGGATTGTGACGCCGTCAGCAAAAAAAACCCTTTGTTGATGCAATAAAATTACATAAGTCATTCATATGCATAATGAACAATAATGGGTCGGGGACAGAGCCCTGAGTAACCCCATGAAAAATTGCCTTAAATCTGACCTGATATTGTTAACGTTAACATGATACATATTTTCAAGATAAGAACATACTGTGTAAAAACACGACCATTGTTCCGCCATACAGTGGCGTCTTCTAGTTCTAAGAAACATTACTACTACGAAATGTGCAATATTAACGGAAATTGCATTATTACATTGTTTATAGGAGTACGCATTTTTCTATCTCCTCATTTATCTTTTGCATGCATTGTATTATTGATTTCTCTTCATTCATTTAGGCTCACTTAAGCCTTCACTTATTTGTATTTATAATAATAGTAGTAACATAAAATGGAAATAGTTTTACTTATAAAAAAACCCACCCCGCCAATTCATAGATAAATGAATTCCAGAAACAAGGGAGAGAAATTATGAGGAATTCTGATGTTGGAAGCATGTTCAAAAATCGATAGAACAATCAGATTTGATGATAGTTCTCGAGAAAACTCGAAAAATTCGATTTTGTTCGATTTTGACACATCTTTCCCTAACCTGATGAAAACAATACACTCAAGTAGCTCAAATCAGTTTTCTGAATCATACCGGTGATTTCGAAACCAAGAGAGCAATCAGATTTTACCTAGCTCTGACAGTTCTCGATATAACTCGAAAAAATCAACTTTTTTCGATATTGACACGTCTCTCCCTAACCTGACGAAAACAATCTGGTGATTCCGAAAACGAGACAGCAATCAGATTTGACGTAGCCTTGGCAGTTCTCGAAAAAACTCGAAAAAATCGACTAAACTCGAAAAAACCGACTAAAATCGAAAAAATCGACTCTTTTCGATTTTGACATGTCTCTCTTTAATTTGACAGTATAAGATAACGGAGACAGATTCATTTTCCCTTCTGCACTAATACAGATTTCTAAGATCTTACATTTTCAGGTTGTGGAAGGTTACAATCTCTAAAAACAATGTCAAACAATGTCAAGTACCGAATTTCCTCCACAAAATCAATCTGTCAATCGAAGTTCCTCAAATTCACAACTTTTTGAATTCAACGTACCTCATAATCTAGATATTTTAAAAAACAAAGTTTTGGGTGAAACACTCTAGTTTTAGAGAAAGCGTCTACTTGTTTCAGACTATTTATTGGCCATCGTCAGTTGGAGCCAATACTTTGTATTTTTTTTATCTTTAATTCCCTCTCAAACGATCTATACAAACTTTATAGATTATATGAACCTGACTTTTTACCTACGACATAAACAGAACCATGACTATTCAATCGTTTTCACCACCTGTTACGCCACTGGTACGCCACTGGTACGCCTTGTTGTCTTCCCTTGCACATGCAGTCATCTTTGGCCAGAGTAAAAAACCTAATAAAACCGAGAAGAAGGTTTCATGTTTCTATTTTCATCAAATAAACATAAATTAGGTTGTTGGCGCTGACAACACTATTTAACCATATGGTTCTGATTTATCTTCTGCAGAGGAAATTTGATTTGGCATAGGAAAAATGTTTTCGGTTCTTTTTTACAATGCTGAAGTTTTTGAACTCGGGAACTGGTTGCAAACATTTGGAAATAATTTTGTTGATGAATTGAATTAACGTATGTACGAAAGTAAAGGGGTCCATTTCTATATCTAAAAAAATCGTACGATTTATTTCAAATACTGTTATTTAAACATACCTATAATAATCCTTTATTTACATACAGATAGAAACTCTTAAACATATATCTTGAAGAACAGGTATATAATAGTATATTGTATAACAAGGGACTAAAGTGAATGTTTTAATCCTGCACGTGATGTTTATTACCTGAGGGCTCGTAGAGCCCGAGTGCCAATAGTCATGTAAGGGATAAAATATCTCTTTAGTCCTGAGGCATACACGCTATTTTTTGCACTTTCCAGTATTATAACTTTCAACATTGATACAATTAATAATTTTGATGAGTTATATAAACACACTTGGATTACTCCCGGTAACGTTCTAGCAACAGTGTCAACAAAATTTTTCAATTCAGTGATATTTCAATTAATATTGACAAATAATCGCCCATTTAGTTTCATCAATTGTATTAATGTTAGTTTCACTTACAATGTTAATTCAATCAATAAAGATTTATAATGGAATATTTTTGTCCTAGTTATTAATAGTGTAGTTGCGGTAAAGTTTGATTTTTACTTTATGTCCCTAGGGATTTGAAATGCAACTTTATCTCCCTAGGGACTGAAAGATGCATTTTAGTCCCTGTTATACTATTGCAAAAAATAGATTAAAAAACATTGATTACAAGCAGACATCAATAAACATATCATTCAACAATTAAAATAACAATAGAACAATAGATATCGCGTCAAGGACTGCACTCATCTAGCTGGACTCAGCTTCTAATATACACGTAGCATTCAGTAAATCATGTTTCAATGTGCCTTGATAAAGTAAATAGTGCTTTAAATCAACCAGATATTTTTAATCGATTGGTTAGTAAAACAACACGAAATACAAGCAGAACAGTTGTCAACGTGACGCGCCACGTCATGTGATTGAAATACCTTTAAGCTATTGGTTGAATTCGTGACCCAAGCTAAGACTGCCCTCACACCCTTCGAAACCGACCAACTCTTTATCGCATTTAGTTCGGGAATAGCGTATCGAACGAGGAGAGTATCACATGCGAATTTTTGGCGATGTAAATATCACGTTCGAAATTTATCGCGCGAACTCAAACATAGGGTCCCAGAGGAATAATTTTTGATCACTCTGCTTGAAGAAATTAAATATTTATTTGTCGAAAGTTACTGAATGCATACATGTCTGAGTAGTTTACCACAATTACTCTTGTTTAGAAGTTGCCGTTTTTTAAAGACGCCAGACATCAAATATCATAGTTTCGGAATTTTTACCCATTATACTGTTTTTTTCAACTATTTTCATCAGTCTTGTAGTGTAAATTCTACACATATAGAACTACTTTGCCCTTGAATACTATCCAATCTTTCTCCATATTGTTTGCTGCTCTTCCAACGTATTTCTCCCTGTGTGATAACAAACTCGAAAAGTACGAACTTCAGCCAAATGAGGATGAATCCACCCTTGCCAATAATGATAATGTACTTACCCACAGTATTTTTTTAATCCTGTAATCCTCACGGTGGTCTTAAGGGAGAGCCTTTTGAAAAACGAGCCACACATTTTGTTCGTAGGGGTTTGATGGTGGTTTGCTGCAAAGCTCCTTATCACAATTATCGTAAAAGTGCATTGTTTTTTTGCAAGGGACGTGTGTTGGGAAGAGAGTGGTGAAAACTGATTCCAAAATTCCCAGGGAATCTGGCTTCATTGTCGTCAACGATTAAATTATATTCATCATTTTCTGAGCCGTATTCTAGAAATACGAATGAACACCAATGGACTAGTTCAGTGATGTTGAAAATACCATATTTGATGCGATGGAATTAAATTATGGATCAGAACTAGTAAATCAGTGTTATTTCTTTTAAATCCATCAATATTTGACTAAGATATAGATTATTCAAATTTACGTATTTTAGTGCGGAACGTCTTTGATCTCAGACTCGTCTGTGACGTCACGCCACATGTCTGAGACAAATAATTACGTTTTAAATCCTTAGCCGCGCCAAGGCACACATATGTAGTACTTTTAGGTCCAATTCAGTCACGACTCATTTTTTTGTTAAAATTGTTTTTTTCGTTAACCAGCTGTCGTCCCCTTACGAACGGCAGCCCTCAGAAGTCGAAACTTGTGCGAGCTGAGGATTAACGAGGTCTTACCATTTTACGTGCGATGCCTAGCACTTTCTCGGGCAATCAGAAAAAGTTCTGCAGTCGCTAGGGTTTGAACCTTTGATTGGCAGCCAAAAGTGATTGAAACAATGTCGCTTTAACCACTCGGCTACCTGGCCCCGTTTGCAACACTTCTTTCTTTTATTCATGTCATTTGGTACATGAAAAAACAATTTATTGGGGTTTTTAATTGTCGTGCTTTTACACGACACGAACGGCGCAAGTGATTGTACACCGATAAATTTGTAAGCACTCTGCGAATACCAGTCGCCTCGTTCATGTAGCGTGACGTCACACACTAGAGCGCTGCGTACTATGAAATTATTCTTCCGAGCGCAACTTCAAAGTCCCATAACTTTTTCATTTCTAGAGATATTTCAATGATTCTTTCACATTTTTGTTTCATTTTACTTGAATTTTTAGAATTAATCCATATTAAAAAAAAATAAAACTAGTCCATTATTCATAAGCAGGATGTTTCAGATTTAATGATACACTGAGCAAATATAGACTTGTTTCACAAAATATAGATGAACATGTCGTGTCCCAAAATTTTTGGTTAGAAATTAATAATAATAATATACTTTAATCAACAATAGGTTGTCAAAACCATTACAATGATATCCATAACAAATCGCCTAGAGCGTCAATAAAGGAAAATATACACAGTAAATATACAAAACAAGTAATATAAAATGAATTATGAATAATACTTGAATACAGACGAACCATAAATATAAGTATAAATGTATAGAATTAGACACATATTGGTCCCAACATCATCTTAAGAAAAGAATTCGTCAAGCGTTTCAGAGTTCTTTTGGGCCAAGAAGTCTTTGAGCCTAAGTTATTATAGATTCTGCAGCCATTGTAATACAAGTTTTTTTATAAAACTTGGTCAAGTGCTTTGCCGGAAGTAAGTTGTTCTTAAATCTGGTAGAGTATTTATTATGTTTCGATCTGTTGATGATAAATGAAAGTTTCTTATATGAACATAGTGCGATAATTCGTATTTGTAAGTATCAACTACTGTTAAATTTTTATTATTTTCATAAGGCTCCCTGCATGAGTGTCCCCAGGGAAGAATACAGATGATTCTCAATGCCAATTTTTGTAAAATTACTATTATTATTTATTTATTTATTTATTTAGTCATTTATTCAGTCTTCTTAAGTACATATACATGAAATACAAATTTAAAATAAAATAAAATATGATAATGATGATAATGGTAAATGAAACATTGGTAGTACCTAAGACAGCTGAAAAGGGTTATAGTTCTTCAACAATTAGTTCCAGCTCCCCAATTCATTATACAATTTCGAATTTGAAAGTGAAAATTCGCGTAATATAGAGTAAGAAATATTTTATAACTGCAGTGCTCCTTTAATGACCGTAAGGCACAGTTTGACTTTTGATCAAAGATAACTCCCAAGATCCTAACATCCTTTTGAAATCTGAAATTATGTTCGTTATGGAGTTTGATTGTGCCATTGATGGAATATAATTGATACCATTTTTCCCTTATTCAAATCAGTGATTTTTTACAGCATGAACTCCAAGTAGCTATTGTCCGATCGATGCTAGTTTTCGTCATTAAGAAAATAGTGGCATTGTCATGACAAACCATATTTACATTTCGATTATCCTTAAGGAACGTTATGAGGTCGTTATGCCAAAAATTATATATAAAAGAGGTCCAAGAATAGACCACTGAGGCAACCCTTGTCTAACGCTAACGGTTTGACTGAAACTATTATTGATTTGCACCACTTGCTCACGATTTGTTAGGTACTGGTATGCCTCGAACGCCATATTGGTTCAGTTTCTCAAGTGAGAGATAATGGTCAACACAATCGAAAGCTCGAGAAAAATCAATACATATACCTTCAACTTCGACTCAATGGCATCAATAACCTGAATATTCAAATCTGTTAAAGCTGTATCTACACCCCTGTTTGTAAAGAATCCGTATTGGTTGCTAGAAATTATATTATTTCTCAAACAGACGTTTGACAGTTGTTCGTTTAAGGCCATTTCAAATATCTTTGATAAGCTTGACAGCAAGGTAAATGCTCTATAATTGAAGTATACATTCGTATTACTTTGTTTTATAAAGTGGCCTGATCACTGGAGATTTCAGTTTGTTAGTGAAAATACGGGATGTATTGATATCTAGTTAGCCTAGACCAGTTCCCTGCATAAACAAAATATTGCGTTACCACAGCACCGAACAATAACTTATTAGAAGTGTCAGTGTAAAGTTTGACGTCAAAAAAGTAAACCAGAGTTACGCAACATTCTATCAAACTATGAATTTCCGGCCAGGAAGGAAGTTAAAGAATCGTGGAACTAAATGAGTATAACAACGTTGGCCAATAGACTTTGAGGCAAATGGTGTTCAAAACTGATCTGTTTTCCTTCTCGTATGGTATGTATATTCGAGTTTGGAAAGGTAAGATTTATGTTTGAAAGCAAAGCAGGTTACTTTGAAAAAATAATGCTGTCGAATATCAAATACCTTCGATTCGGAATATAAAGATTCAGAAGAGTATCGATTTGGTTTGTGGAGCATAATTTTCAGGAATGTTCTTTAAAGCACTTCTAAATTCTTGATATGCTCTTTTAAAGCACTACCCCAGCCTATTATACCATATGTGGTTCTAAATTCAACTAGCGCATGATAAATCATGGTTGTATTCAGAATGTCATATGGAGACAAAAGAAGTGAAGATATAGTGGGTGTCCTATTTGAAAATCCAAACTTTATCTTCCGGAAAAACCGGAAGTTACAAGAGTTTGAGATATATACTTGTCAAAAAACTCAGTTTCATCTCGTTCCAGATCCTCCAAATTTCGTATTCCATTTTCATCAAGAACATAAAAGTTATAGTGGCGGACACCCGGTATAGTCAGTATTTGATCTAGAAATTGCAGATCCTCTGTTGGAATAATTCCCATGCAGAAGATAACACTTCACGCTTTAAAAATTGGGTGGAAAGTAAATATTTATGTATCGGATTTGTCATTTCCCATTATTGTCAACGTCAGAGCTGACGAACGGTGTTTATCACTTTCGACATATGTTTCGAGCTCTTTCCGGCAAACCGACCCATTTGTCATGTCTGTGGGTGTCGGGTTTAATGGGACCGGTACGCAAAATTGGGTGAAAACCGTCGCCAGCTGTGTCATATCTATGATGGATAATATAGGAGAAAGTTGTATCGCGGAAACTTGTTTCAATGTCTTGGTTTTGCGGAATAAGTCGGTAATCTAAAAGATTTTATATAGAATATTTCCATCGTATGTTAAAAATCCCATATGAAGCGGGACATTTTCGATCAATTACAGCGAAAAATTCCCGGCGGGACATTTTCAGGCTGAAAATTACCCGGTAGGTATCGAAAATTACCCGCTCGGTCCGTGTATCTATAGTAACGATTATTAAAATGTACATTTGTCATCTTGACAGGCATAAATACTGAATTACAGTACCTACCTGCTTAATGTAAATTTAAATCAAATTTTAAACTCAGCACATACATTTTTGTTTTAACTCCGGAGATATTCTACCGAATTACACTCGTGCATCAAAATAAACCTGGTAATTTTCCATTCAAGCATGTTGTCAGTAAAAAAACTGCATTCGGTTATTTTCATATTTTGCTAAAAGAGCCCTCCTCCTTCGGAGTCGGGCTCTTTCGACAAAATATGAAAATAAACTCATGCAGTTTTTAGACAACATGGAAAATTATCGGTAATTTTGAAGCACTTGTGTAATTACTCCCGATAATTTTTTCCACATGTCAAAATCTGACATTTTGGTGATTTTAATCAATATGTATAGTTAGAAATTATTCTACAGCCAATCATTCAGTATTAAACTGAAGATTTCACACCTCTACTTTTTAAACAATAAGATGCCTTAATTTTGACTAGTTACCATGACAACTAAAAAAGTTTCCGGAAATTTTTTCGTGGCGCCACGATATTTAAGTGGAAATTTTTTGACAGTTGAAAAGGTAAACATATGATCATGTTACTTGTAAAAAAATATTTCTACCACCATTAGTTAACTAAAATTACCAACTGGCGATAGACTGAGCTAGTACCCATCTGAGTTTCAGCATTTGGTTTAACTAAAGTTGATAATATTTTTTATTTAACGAAACATGGTGGATTTGACAAGCAGTGAAATTAATTTAAAATATCAGATTGGATTAATAATTTTTTTCCAAATTATGGTGTGAAATTTTCTTACCGAATACCACGCAAGCTTAAATTATCCCTGGAAATAATTTAAGCTCTTGTGATATTATAAGTGAAAATTCCACACCTCTAATTTTGAACCAATCAAAATACGTTATTTTGACAGATCACCATGGCAACGGAGGTATTTTAGTGGACATTTTTTTCTCGTGGGATACCCAACAGCGAATTATACTGGAAATTTTTTGACGTTTACAATAACAGGCCATTTTTGACAGATTGGTTTTTATTTGTTCACATAATATTTAGTTTTGATACAGTTTAATTACAAAGCTAAGATGTTTTCTATATTCTTCAGACACCTCCTCTCTTCTTAAAGGCGAAAATGCAGGAATGTTTTCAATTAAGTGTCTGTCTAATAAAATATATGTTGTTACGATTTTTCAATCGTTAAGCAGTTCTATACTTTTATTTGGTTATCATCACCCTGTATATGGTTATTATTGAAACGAAACAAGCGAACGTGCGTTCACTTTTTGCGGGCAGAGAAAAACAGTAGAATTTCGAACGGTCCACGATAAAATTCGTTTGGAAGGTAAAAGGTTGACAACGGTATTTTTGGCCAAGCGAATGAATACAATAAATTTCGTTTCTACGGATAATCATTCGAAGTGGCTTCTGCGATATTGGCTTAATTTATGAATTGTATGCAGCATTCGTCCTAGTCAATAATGTGATACATTTAGATGGATCATTATCGTTGACATAACCGTTATAAAAGAAAACGTCCTTGTGTGTTAGGGGAGTCGGCACTCAGAGACGTTTTCTTGTTGGAGTCGTACTAACCGAATTCTCTGAGTAAAACCGAAGTTGCCAGATATCCTTTTTTTGATGAAGGCTGTTTATAACAGGGAGTACTGGATGTGGTTTTTCCGCTTGACTGGCAACTAAAAAAGTTCGTTAAACACCTTCTCCTCAGCCTGGACAAGACATTGGATAAGTACCTCATAGAGGAGATCATCTTGTTTCGTTCATCGGCTAGTTATTCTTGGTTACGGAAGCAATAACAATAGTAGTAGTGATAATAATAGCCATATAAATAGTTAAAATAACCATAGAACTCCATTTATTTCCCATTTCTCCTCCCTCTTGCAAGAGTCTCTTCCCCAAAAGACACTCATTATAGATCAAAATCCTAGATTGTTGGTTAATTCTATAATATTGTGATTTTATTGTTTTTTTTATTTATACAATATAGCTACGTAATTAGAAGCGTATCTTTGTTTGTTAGGGAGATCTGGTATATTTTCTTTAGTGATTTCTTTTTAACAACTAGGGCTGTCCAAATCACTTGGCGTCCATAATTTTAGCATCCTCGTAATCGAATTAAAATCTTTTCGAAGAACCACGGCCCTATCTGAGCAGGCACAATACCTGCCATACTTAACCACTTCCTTCAAAAAAAAAAGAAGTAGTTATTTAAGCAACAAGTGCAAAAAGTGAATGTTTATTGCACTCGACGTGAAATTGTCCGACGAGGCCGTTAGGCCGAGTTGGACAACACGTCGAGTGCAATAAACAATTTTTGCACGAGTTGCATACAACATTTTTTCTACGTTCATGCAAAAAGCAAAAAATGATTTATTGAGGTGCGGCACTAGGTGTAGGAAAATGAAAAGCGCAACTTGAATACTTTATTATTAATATCGATTTGCATTGAAACAGGAACTAATACGTTACGAACAATTTAACTCCAACTTTATTTTTACCCTCAATGTTGAAAGTGAATGAACAATTGGTGCAATTTTCAATATGAATATTTCGTAGTGAAGTACCTATTGCCAATCTCACAGAATGTCTGCTAAATATGTAGTAGGTTTAAACGTTTATGTTTGTCATGATGACAGCACGTTGAAGTAGAATGACAGATGAGTGCAATAAAAACTTTATTACACTAGTGCAATAAAGAACTTCTTTTTCCACTGAATATAGTTCAATAAAGTTTTGCTTTTTGCATGAATGTAGAAAAATACGTTTATGAACCTGGAAATTAACAAACCCACAGGTTGAGCGTAATAAACTAAAATTAAGTCACTAATTTATTTACCTTTTTCCCATTCGGTACTTTCAATTTTGCGTAGTTTAGATGCAAATATTCGTGGACAATCCGGAACAAATTTTCTTTCTTCAAGTTGGAGCCAGAATCCTCTATTAATGCGAATAAATAAGTCATGGTACGATAATTGATCATTACAACAGACAATTTCACGAATATTTTGCATATAGTATGATTTTGAAATCGATTCATTTTTTAAACAAAGCATTTTATTGGTTTTACTGGCCGTGCAATATTCTTTATTGCAACTAAAAGCGAATTTTTTTGAAGTTTTGAAGTGTCAAAATACAATGATCACAGCCTCCTATGATTGATGCTTGCTGACGCTGGTTATAATTCCATATCATTAAAGTGCGCCAACGCACGTTAATAAAAACGCAAAAAAACAATTTTCTACCACTTGTAGTTACTCAAAACTTATGTAAAATTGAAGAATATACTATTTTCTATCTTGAAATGGTATTCGCATGCAACTACAATGAGTAGAAATTACCAATTTGAAGGCCTGAATAATTGCTGACAAAGCTATGACGCGCTATGAATCTGTTCATGCAGCTTCCCGAAAAACCTCTAAAATTATAATTTTCTACCACTTGTAGTAAGCTCAAGTAACAATAAAATGAAAGAATATTATATTTTTTGTCGCTAAATGACACTTTTGACCTACTACAATCAGTAGTAATCAACAGTTTATAGGCTAAGAGTCCATTGGTGTGAAGACAAACTGAATATTATTATGTAATCTGTTCCTGTAGGTATGTATCAATAAAACTAATATTTTTTTCATTTTGTACCACTTGTAGTAGCCCGAAGTAAATAAAAAAATCAAAGAATATAATATATTTCATTATAAAACCGCATTACCGTGTAACTACAATGAGTAGAAAACAATATCTTGAAGGGCAGGCTGAGAAGCCATTACATGGCCATTGCCGAAACTGCAAAGCACATTAAATTTGATAAAATTATAACTTTCTACCACTTTTAGTAATCCAAAATTGATATAAAATAGAAGAATATATTATGTTTCGCTGTAGATTGCCAGTTTCATGTAACTACAATGAGTAAAAATTTCAGAATTATCGCAGGCTTGTAACCCATACCTAGAGGATGGGACCGAAACTTCGACGCAATGTAAATTTGTTATGTTTGAATGTTTTAGACGATGTAGTGATTACTTATATTTCGGACGTCCATCATCTTAATGGTTGAACGATTTCTATCTCTTTCAAAATTTTCACAACGTTTCAATTGCTTGAATCCGCAATCGTCTTCTGGTGAATAGTGACAAAATCAGATGCTACGCGACCTTTTATAGGTCTATAATTAAAGTGTAATTACGCGCGGTCTTGTGGCGCGCGTGGTTTCGCTCTTTTTCTCCCTCCAAAACGGTCCATGAGCGGTTTCCATACGTTTTTAATTTCCACGCTTGGTTGACTGAAGGCACCATTGGCTTCTATGTAGGTGGTTTCCATAAATTTCCGTTTGAACCAATGTTCCTCTCTATGAAGAACCCTAGCTTCGTGCCAGAGAATTCGGTGGTGTTTTGTCCAGGCGTGGTCAGCAATTCCCGATTTTGATGTTTCCCCTCGTTGAGTCCACTTTTTGTGTTCGGCTATTCTTACTGATAATGGCCTTTTGATCTCTCCGATATAGGAATCTCCACATTCACATGGGACTTTGTAAATACAGTTTTTGCTAGATTCTGTTGTGTTCTCTGGTTTCGTCTTGGTGAGGAAGCTTCGTAAGAGTTGCTTTCAATCCGGCAGTACCTTACGAAGCTTCCTCACCAAGACGAAACCAGAGAACACAACAGAATCCAGCAAAAACTGTATTTACAAAGTCCCATGTGAATGTGGAGATTCCTATATCGGAGAGACCAAGAGGCCATTATCAGTAAGAATAGCCGAACACAAAAAGTGGACCCAACGAGGGGAAACATCAAAATCGGGAATTGCTGACCACGCCTGGACAAAACACCACCGAATTCTCTTGGACGAAGCTAGTGTTCTTCATAGAGAGGAACATTGGTTCAAACGGAAATTTATGGAAACCACCTACATAGAAGCCAATAGTGCCTCCAGTCAACCAAGCGTGGAATTTAAAAACGTATGGAAACCGCTCATGGACCGTTTTGGAGGGAGAAAAAGCGCGAAACCACGCGCGCCACAAGACCGCTTTAATTATAGACCTATAAAAGGTCGAATAGCATCTGATTTTGTCACTATTCACCAGAAGACGATAGCGGATTCAAGCAATTGAAACGTTGTGAAAAAATTTGAAAGAGATAGAAATCTTTCAACCATTAAGATGATGGACGTCCGAAATATAAGTAATCAAGTTAAATTTGTTATATTTGCCTAGCTAGGTTTCCAGCAGTTGAAAAATAACAAAAAAATAGATGAGTTTTTAGTTTTTTATTTTATAGGAATGGTTACAAGTGATAATAAATCAAATTATTTATATTATTTTGACTATTGTAATTATTGTTTATATGGAAAACGTAATTATTTTAAATCAAATTAATATCCGGAAATTTTTTCTCGGTCATGAATATTTTTCGAAAATTTTCAAAATATTCCTGAACTCGAAAAAATTTCAAGAAATAATTTGATATCTAGTGGTATTACCAGTGAATATTTCTCTCACATGTAAAATTTGCCATAAGCTTTATTATTATTCAACTATTTCACAACCATTTCAGGTCTCATATAGAGAATAGTTTATTTGACTACTTTATGCAGATTATTATATTTGCAGCATGTCAGTGAGGCACGTATGGAGTAAATAGAAATAAAATCATCATACATAAAACATATTAAAATACAGAGTAAATATAAAATACAGATACACTTATCACCTACAAGAAACAATTTGAAATATATAAAAAGTGTCAGTGCATTTTTGCAGTCAGAACTATAATCACCAGCTATTTCAGCTGGTAAACGCTGGAAGTGACCAAGTTCAGTAAAAGTTTTTCATTCTAACAGATTTTTCAGTTTCTTTTCAAGTCGGGTAACAATGTAACGTAGGAAAATGAACTATTCTTAAGGCAGATGAATTATTTGAAGAAAAAAATAGTCTCGGCAGTTTTTAACAAAGCTTACGCCATGCCGAAATCGGGACTCTTCAGTTTCGTGTGGTCAGCCATTAACCACCCGCAAAGAAGTGAATGATCACATTTAAAATATGCGGAGTTTCTGAGAACCACACCACACGATAAACAGCTAGCCACCAAAATATTTGAACATATGCAGCGCTATGGGCGGGACAAAGGGAAATTACTGGTCTCCCGAGTTTGATAAAAACCACACAACAATGATGAAGATTTTCTCAAATGGAAAAAAAACCCAGGCAAAAAGGTATTCCAACTTCAAAAAGATGAAAATCGACAAACCAACTAAACTTGAAGAAGTTGGTTAGAATATCCCTACGTAATAGTATAAAATAGAATAGTATACACTTTAGGATATACACAGAATGCATGGATACAGTGGAAAATTAATGTTGACAAGAATAATGAAATTTATTGCAATAGTAATAATGATATTAAGACGACACGAACACAAACATTGAAATCTAAGAATTATGAATAAAAATCGGAGAAACTCATTCGTGTATTTTCGAATGTGATGGAATGTGATTCAAGCAGGAATTTCTTCAATTTTATTTTGAAATAGTGTATATTTTTGATCATTTTTATATTTTCAGGAAGAGAATTGTATAATTTTGGAGCGAGATGAAAATAAGATCTTTGGGTAGTCGTTTTAGACATGCACGGAGTGACGTAATGTTGTTTTTGTCATGTGTTATATTGATGATTTGCTATATAAATAATATAGTTGCCTGTATGAATGGTGTCTGATGCGTAAGTTGTAATAATATAATGGTCTAATATCAAATATTTTTGTTTTGGCATATGAGAGATATATTGGTTATCTAGGATTTTTGGCATAAATACGTTTTAAAAACTTCCTTTGCATTACTTTCAAATTATGAAGATGAGTATTCCGCACCAGAGGTGGCTTTGCACTAGAGAATAGTAAAGCGTTGTGAGATGTTCTTTAGCTATTGTAGCTTTTTAATTTTCTGATCCTGTACAGTATTGATCTTAACTATAGTTTATGCCTAAGTATTTAATTTTATTCTCAGGGTGGTTTACGAAAGTATTCAAATGGGATTTGATGATCAGGTGGTTGAAGGTTGGACCGGAAGAGCAGTTACAAGAAAAGTGCAAATGCGTGTTTTTCATTCAGCCATTGGTTTATATGCAGAAAGTTAGTTTCTGCAGTATATTTCAATTCATCCCAAGTATCTGCACTATAAAATATTGCTGTGTCATCAGTAAACCCTATGATATAATTATCTCTTCCCATTGAAATGGTGGGTCCAAGTACAGTCCTATTCAATTACAAAGTGAAATCACTGGATACCGTACACAATTGATTCCTCCGCCTACGCCACTGACCAGCTCAATAAATTATGTCTTCTAATAAGCAGATCTGTTCAAAGTTTTTTATCCCCGGGCAGATAGAGCCATTATAATCATTTATATGTGTTTATGTTAACATCTTTTTAGCATATTTTGTGTTCGAGAAAACACCATTTATAGCTATTTGGCGGTGCGGTCAAAACGATGGAAAAACATCTACCAGGTAGGTCCAGAAGTATTCAGGAAGTGAATCATGCGTGTATATGTTGGTGTGAGGTAGTTTTGATTGGATAACGTTCAAAAGTTAAGACGGTATTTGATTTCTCCAATCACCTCTCTGTTTGATGATAATAACGCGAAAAAATATTGAAAAAATAATGTTTCCCGATTCAACCAGTTATTCTATAAAAATGTGAATATTCGTCAACACCAGAATAAAAACATCTTAATCGTTCTCACCCATGACTATAAAACTAGGAAAAAAAACAATTTTTAAAGCTAATTGTATCTAAAACAATAGGGCAAAAGAGTTGTAACTATCTAGGCCCCAAACTCTTCAATACTCTACCTCCCACTATTCAAGTCGAAAATTCTACCAGAATATTAAAAAAAAAGTAATTGAGTATATAAAATCTGTCACAAGATCGGATATACATGAATTGATAGACTGAAATATAATTCAAATAGCCCTTAAAATCAGTGCGGTGCAATAATATTGTACTTCTATGTATATTTCTAAATGGTTTAGTATCTAATTCAAAACTATTTTAACATTATAATATTTTACAGTTTGAAATTTCATAATTAAATTTTATCTCAAATTCTTTACAATTTTTACTGAATAAAGACATCAAAGTCTATGAGAGTTTATATTTGTAATATTCGTTTCGTGTATTTATAATTTAATATACCTAGCTAGTTTTAAACTTAGATTTTACAATGTATTTGCCATCCTCACAAACAGGTGTGAGCCTCTGTGAGTTTTATTGTTATATTGAACATATCCGTTTTATTCCATTTGAGTGTATATATATATATATATAATCTGTCTTGATATTTGTATATATAATTTAATGTTTTAAAATTAGTATTGAAAGTGTATTCATTATCCTCACAAACAGGTGTAAGCCTCTGTGAGTTTCTGTTGTTTATTTTGAACATATGTCCACTTTATTTTATTTGATGTATTTAATTTCTACAAAATAAACTTCTATTCTATTCTATTTTATCTCCATAATGACTGACTTTTTTTGTGGGATTTGAGTTTTTGAATTGAAGAAAGTAATATTCCTAGAAAGTCAATGTTTCGTCAAACTGATTTTGGCATCTTCTGGCCAATAAGAATGAGTTTTTCATATGTAAGGCGTATATCAGAAGAGACCATATTAGGTCTGAGGAGGTACGGTATTAAACCTTCGATACACTTTACACGATAACTCATTCTTTTTTTTTGAAAATGTCAACATAAATTTGACGAAACGTTGACTTTAAACACCGAGAGACAAAATTATTTATAGTCAACAAGGTTTATTTATATTCAACAAATATCGTTTTGAATAGCGCCGAACTTTGTAAGTTTGGTTGAAACGTATGAAAAGTTGAAATTCTACAAATAAAATATTTATTACACACCAAGCAATATATACATAAAAAAATTCTACCTTCTATCTAGGGATCTCGAAATCCCGACTTAGACTTTCTGGGTAGTGTTATCAAATTTCTCAGGAATCCTGAGCCCAATTTTGAAAGAGGGAATGTGGAAAATAAACTTTGCGATGAACTGTACAAAAAGCGAGTATTTATGAAAAAAAGCATAAACAAGGGGTCTGTTTTTAACAGAATCTGATTATATCATTATACCGTGTGACGGAATTTCAGGAAATGTCGACTGTTCTAGGTGAGCAATTGATTTATTACTAGTAGGTGACGAAATCTGTAAAAAAAAGCACCACCAAAGCGTACAAAGCGAGCCATAATGAGACAACTGAACAGAATTTTCATTATTTCTATAACTACCACAAGCTCGAAACCAGAATTGAAGGAACTGCATGAGGAAAGGGTATTATACAGTGTAATGAAATTTTGAGCGCTGCTTAAGAGTACAGGGCGAGCAATAAGGAAAACCCTGAAAATAATTATTTATTTCTGAAACTACTACGAGTTCCAGAACGAAATACGAAGATTTTTTATTGAAATGAAAAACATAGTGTGATAAGATTTCATGCCCTGCTAAAGTGTCAGGGCGAGCAATAAGGAGAAACAGAATTATTAGTATTTCTGAAACTACCACGGGTTCTAGAACAAAATGAATAAATCAGTTTTTGAAATAGAAAACATCCAGTATGATGGAATTTCATGCGTTGCTAAAGCGTACAGGGCAAGCAATAAGGATAAACCTGAACAGAATTACCTTTATTTCTGAAACTACTACGAGTTCTAGAACTAAATCGATAGATTGGTATAGATGGCCCTATACTCTATGAATAATCGTATTATAGCTCGCTCTGCACGCTTTGGTGGTGCTTTTTTCATGGATATCGTCGACGCACTAGGAATCAATGAATTTCTCATTTCCTGAAATTCCGTCACACGGTATACCTAATGATATAATCTAATTCCGTTGAAAACAGATCTCTTGTTCATACTTTTTTTACATAAATACTCGTTCTTTGTATAGGTAGGTAGTTCATTGCAAAGTTTATTCTACACATTCCCTATTTCAAAATTGGACTCAGGATTCCTGAGAAGATTGGCATGACTGCCCAAAAAGTCTAAGTCGGGATATCGAGATACCAAGATAGAAGTCGTGGTTGAAAAAAAGAAAAAACCGTGGCACTTCTGCCCCTTCGTACTCAACATCAGTTGGTAGTAGTCAGCCTAGAAACTTGCCCTATGTAAGATTCGTTCTCTCAAAGAGCGGCAAAGGTTTGGAAAGCATTGCCCGAGCACCCCCATAAAGCTATCAGAACCACTTTGGAATTTTCAAAAAATTTTTAGGGCGTAATTTTAGGCTAATTTATTACCCTATTCCCAGATTTTTTGCTCTTCAATTGTGAGAGATATCGCAGGTTCTGCTAGCTTAACGTTAAGCTGGCAGAACCGAACCGCCAAACGAATGATTATGAAAAGTCTCATCACACCATGATTTTATGCTCATCATAGGTTCACGTTTCAACCCACCGCCGATTTATTTGGAATGCAATTTTTTTTAAATCCTGGGTTCTGCTAGCTTTACCGTTAAGCTAGCGGAACCTAACCATAAAGAAGCAACTCAGAACAAATCCAGTTGAACAGTAATTTTAAGCTCTATTCATGCTAATTTATTACTCAATTATATTTTTTTTGCTTTTCAGTTGGAGGAGAAATCATAGGTTGTTAGCTCAACACTGAGCTGGCAGTACCAGAAGGCTTACCGAATCGTTATGAAAACTCTGATCGCACCATAATTTTAGGCTCACGTTTGAACCCATCGCCGATTTTTTTGGAAAGCGTTTTAAAAAAAATCCTGGGTTCTGCTAGCTTTACCGTTAAGCTAGCAGTACCCAACCATAAAAAACAACTCAAAACAATTCCAGTTGGACAGTAATTTTAGGCTCTATTCATGCTAAGTTATTATTAAAATTATGGTGCGATCAGATTTCTCATAACGATTTGGTTAGCCTTTTGGTACGGTCAGCTCAGTGTTGAGCTAACACAACTTATGATTTCTCCTCCAACTGAAGATCAAAAAAAATATATAATTGGGTTATAAATCAGCCTGAATAGAGCCTAAAATTATTGTCCAACTGGATTTGTTCTAAGTTGCTTTCGGTTGGGAAAATAGCACTGTTTTCTAGCCTATCCTTGATTCTCACGATGTCTCTCGATCATCGGTTCCAAGCTACAGAATATGCAGATATACGCTCCAAAAACGACTACACGCCAAACGCACCTCGACCAATCATAATTTCCTAATTAGAGGACACCGCGCAAATCAATTAAATGCTCCATTTCGGGAGAGAAGGCGCAGATAGCAGAAGAGGAGGCGATCGGATAGAGATATCAACGATCGCGGCGGCGATGATCCGAGGCGACAGGTAACAAATCACGCGAGGGGCCGAACGTCTCGCGCACCTGGCCACCTGTCCGGCCAATCGGGAGGGGGAACGCGGCGGGCACGCCCACTCGGAGATCGATCGACGCGCTCCGTAAACATTGCGGCTGGAGGGTACGCGAGGTCGCGAAATGGGAATATTTTAGGGTTTAATTCTGAGGTATTATTATGAAAGAGCTGGTTTTTGGGATTATTAATATTCCACAACCTTGAAGAAATAACTATTAATAGGTACCTATAAGGGGTAATTCAGAACGACAAACTCCGTAACTGATTATTTATTTATGTAAAAAAATATATAGTTTAAAAACTAAAAAACAGGCTTTTAACACGCACTAAAATTTATAAAATGAATAAATTGACTTGTATTAGTGACGATATAAGTACCTACCTTCCTGTGCATTTTAAACCTTGCCAATATTTGAACTTCATTGTAGAGGAAACACAAACATACCTATATTATTTGAAAAATACATGGTAGTTATTAGTACGCTTGTCCCTTCTTTTATATTCGATGGTTATTTCAAAAAGAGTGGAGCGCTTTGGTTAAACTAATTAAAAGTACCTACACCAACTACACTGTAAATATTGTTTCCATCAGATTACATGATGCCATATGGGTAATGCGTTGCCATGTATATACTTGTAAAGTTACATACCTCATGTAATATAATGTGAAGTCATAACTTGACTTTAAATGTGAATTCCCATTATATTCCATGGAATATCGCTTGTATACTTATGTAATTTTCTCCATTATTCCAGATTTAATGGCGATATCTAAATGTATGATTAGGTGTTTTTTCCATTATATTCAAGTAGTGACAATTGACATACATGCTTTACTTAGTATGTATTATTAGAAATATATTCAAGTATTTGTGCAGAAAAATAGAATTTTTGTTGTAAATTAAACTTGGATCAACATGAATTTTCATTTACTTAAAATGTGCTTTTCCATATATTCCCCGATAACCACTTGTATTTTCATGTGATTTTTTCCCTAATTGAAGATTTAACGGAAATTGTTACATGTCTGTTCAAGTGTCTTCACCATTGTTCTCAAGTAGTGTCAATTAACTTTACATATATAGGCTTATAATTCCTTAATAATAGAGAGGGGGGAAATCTGCAAAAAATACATAAAATCAGTATTAATGATACTTTATTCATCATAACATTATAATATATTGTCATATATTTAAGGAAAATTACTCAAACTCGCAAATTATTTGAATGTTAAAAATAATTTAAAATATATTACTCTATACTTCAATTTGAAAATTTACTAAATAGTTCAGCTTACCTTATAAGATTTCTCACTCTACGATTTCATATTCGAATTGAGATTATATCTATCCAGTTGAGGTTTGAAAGTCGAATAAATTCTCAAAATTATCTCAGAGTCGGGTCTGCGACAACGGAAGTTTCGAAACAATTTCCTATGAAAATACTGGTATTATTTATAATATTATGGAGCGAACAATGACTAAATGAACAAATGACTATAATTTCATGATGAATGTTTCATATTTTTTTCTCAGTACCTATTTACTCACCTGATATATAATCCGATGACATTTTGGCACCCACATACTCACTTACATAAAACACAAAAGTCGGCTTGTTTGTTATCAAAACCTACCTTCGCCAGATGCCCAACGATGTTCATCCTACCAATATGAACTGTGAATGAGGATTGGCCGAATGCCGGTAGGTGCGCATGGCGATAGCGTTATGGAGAATTATTTTTAAACAAAGGAGAATGTACACTTTACCTGTAATATTCTGTAAATTGGCGTCATTTCGCTGTAACAACACGTTGTTTTACTGATTATCAGATTCATTTACAGTCATCATGTAAACCAGCGGAAATTACATGTAATAAAGCATCGAATTACATGCTCACTGTAAAACACGGGAGAAATGGAGGACATTTACCTAATTTTACATTAAAATTTTAAATTACCAGTGCAATCAAGTCATAATACTAGCAGGATTATGTATATATTACATTTTGGCATGTATTTTTCCACCCACTTTTTACTGTGTACCCATCTCATGGCTGCATCACCAGACCCTCGTTACTCGTTACCAAAAAAGATATCGGAAAATATGAAAAAAAAATGTAATTTAAACTTCTTTCGATTTATATTGTGAGTATAAAATTAAATTCCAAGCAACTTTTTCAAATCATTTTTTTGATATCTTGCCATCTTACCCCACTTTTGACTTCTTCAGTGTATTTTTTTCAATTTGTCTTCATACTAGTGCATAGTCACGGGACATGTGTCAAAATCGATCATAAGGTCATGCACATAGTTTTCCCCAGAAATATTTTCCAATACCTACTCTAACAATAAACTTTTTTCCCATGTGGTACTTACTTTTTGGCGGTCACTGTATATTACAACATTATTATTAGGCTGTAATATTGTCAGCTTATTCTAAGTAGTGTTTAAAAAATCAATTGCAAAACAGACAAACATCACTATTATTAATATCATATTATTAACATATCTTGCAATAATATTGCGTAGGGTGCTTTTCACTTACATGTTCATAATCACAGCATTCACTAATATCTAGCTATAACATCATCATCATTTTCTCATCATTATTATTATTACATTAATATTATGGAATTCTTGTACTGTCGTCGGTCCTTGATATGTGTGCCAAATTTCAAACATTTTGGACTATTGGAAGTAGGTGAAAATTGAATTCATATCATAATTTTAATTATTATTACCTACATTCTCATTATGAAATTTGTGTGCCAAATTTAAAATATTTCGGATTATTGGAAGTATAGGTGAAAATTGAATTCTTATCATTATTTTCATTATTATTACATTCTTATCATGAAATTCGTGTATTGTCATCGATATTTGATATTTGTGTCAAATTTAAAATATTTCGGACTATTGGAAATAGGAGAAAATAGAATTCATATCATTATTTTCATTACTATTAAATTCTCGTTATGAAATTCGTGTATTATCATCGATATTGGATATTTGTGCCAAATTTAAAATATTTCGGACTATTGGAAGTAGGAGAAAATAGAATTCATATCATTATTTTCATTATTATTACATTCTTATCATGGAATTCGTGTATTGTCATCGATGTTTGATATTTGTGTCAAATTTAAAATATTTCGGACTATTGGAAATAGGAGAAAATAGAATTCATATCATTATTTTCATTACTATTAAATTCTCGTTATGAAATTCGTGTATTATCATCGATATTGGATATTTGTGCCAAATTTAAAATATTTCGGACTACTGGAAGTAGCTTAAAATTAAATTCATATCATTATTTTCATTATTATCACATTCTCATAATGAAATTAGTGTATTGTCATCGATATTTGATATTTGTGTCAAATTTAAAATATTTCGGACTATTGGAAGTAGGAGAAAATAGAATTCATATCATTATTTTCATTATTATTACATTCTTATCATGAAATTCGTGTATTCTCATCGATATTTGATATTTGTGTCAAATTTAAAATATTTCGGACTATTGGAAGTAGGAGAAAATAGAATTCATATCATTATTTTCATTATTATTACATTCTCATCATGAAATTCGTGTATTGTCATCGATATTTGATATGTGTGCCAAATTTCAAATATTTCTTACTATTGGAAGTAGGTGAAAATTGTATTCATATCATTATTACTATTATTATTAAATTCTTATTATGAAATTATTGTATTGTCATAGGTCCATCCATGATATGTGTGCCAAATTTAAAATTTTACTGACGTTTGAAAAAAGGTGAAAATTGAATTTACAAATTCACATCATTATTATTATATATTCTCATTACGAAATTCTTGTATTGTCATCAGTTCTTGATATCTGTGCCAAATTTCGGATTTTTGGACATTTGAAGTGGATGAAAATTCACTAGATTTTATTATATTGTTTGTTACTTAGTTTCTTAGTATAATTTTAAATTCCCTCATAAAATACATTAAACTTCCAATATCAGAATAAATGCTGGATAAAAAAAAATCATACGATGTATAAAAACAAGCAATGCATTAAAAATAATAATTGTTATAAATATTCTCTTTCTGGTTCAAAGGCAGTCTTTCTTTGGAATAGCTTCCTTTTGAAGTTTTCGTGGGGCCTCTTTTCAACTTCCGGTAGCTTGAAGGATCACGAAGTTCTTCAAGAAAAGTGTGAAATAAAACTTTCCATGTTTTTATACCACTTCTATTTGTTACCAACGTTACTGCAGTTTCGTCCTATGTAGATTTACCTAGTACCTACTTGAAGATATTTGAAAACATCTCCACTGTTACAAAACTGGCGAATGTCTCACATTTGATCCCTTCTGAAACCAAATAGAAGAAGAAGAAGATCCCACAGTTTTGCACGTATACCTCGCTACCCATGATTTTCAGACATCGCAGTTAGCGGTGATTCATTGTCAAAAAAATCACTACAAGCTACTGTTTCATGTGTTAAAAGTTAAGGTTATGTTTGTCTTATGAAGCAGTTTACTTTTTGGGTGAAAAGGTGATTGTTTAGTTCGTGAAATTGTGAAAAAATGGATAAATAAGTGTCTGTGGATTATGTCGATGAAAAGAAGGAGACACTTTGCATAATTTCTGCCTGAAAAATGTGTTTGGCCCCTTGACGTTCAGAAAGTTAACTTGGTGAATTTCTTTTGGATTTGAATTCAAGATACGAAAAATACGTAAGTACCATCATATGGGTTTTTCTTTGCTATTTGCTAGCATGAGTCTGCTAAACTTACCAATGTCAAAATAATGAAGAGGGAAGAAGTATATGTTAGGTAATGACGATTTAAGTGAAAAATACAGAGATGGTTCAAGTGGTAATGTTCAAAAAGTGGGCTTTCAAGATGGATCCGAAGTTTCTCGTTTTTTCTGTAAACAAATCAAGATTCTTAGATTGAAAGTTGAAAAATCTCAGAGGACCAATCAGATTTGTGTTCTCTTCTTAGAAGGTTCTCACGTAGATCAATTCAATCATGATGAGGACAAAAAAGTATAGTGTCTTTTCTCAGGTAGCCAATTTTAGATTGTGCTCTCGAGAATATTACGCCTTCCCAAAAACTATAGCAAGGCTATGAATGGTACATCCTGAAATTGCGAGTTTTTTTTTTAATGAATAATCTCATGTAAGATAACAAAAATCAGGACATTTCTCACTTGACACGCAATATTCATTTGTTCATTTCAATCCCATTTTGAATGAAGTCTGATGTTGAAATTCACCTTGCTTGGGACTTGTTGGAACTGAATTTAATAAATAAAAGGCCTAGGCTGTATATTTTGGGTTTGAAATGAATGAGAATATAAACAGCAAAGCTACCTATTTTAAATATACTATGAATCTAAAAAAAAATATTTATTTTTAAAACATTATTATTCATTGTAATCCAGCCTATCGACACAAAATTCGAACTCCTTGTTGTGAACCTGTAATGTTTTTTGAAAGAATGAAATGATAATAAAATATAAATATTGAAATAAAGGAAAACCAGTTACATCAATAATAAAAAAAATACATTGAATCAGTGCTTTTTCAATATATAGATATTGAAAAAGCAATATAATGATATCATTGTTGGTGCATTTTTGATTAAACGTCTTATTATGATATAGTGTAGCTACAAAGTTAAAGGGATATGGTTTAAATATCCAGAAAATATATTAGTTCATTTACATTTAAGTATCTATATTGAGTCCAAGATGTGCAAGAAGGATATCGGAAATGGTGATAGATACAGTTTTGGTTAAATTGAGAAAAAATTTGCGTTACATTCATATGGCTTTACGAAATCGAATTGGAAAATGGTTGAAAATATAAATTTTTCGATTTCCTATTAATTTTTTTCTGGTGCTTTCATTTGAGCCAGAACATCAGAAAAATTTCTTCACAGTACCTGCTTATATGCATTCTTGTTATTTTCAGTTTTACTGACAGACGTTTCGTTATCGATCCACCATCATCGACGTTTTTCAAATAAGGCTCTATTTTGATATCATGCTTGAGTATCAACATTTTTAGAGGTAAAAATTTAGCCAGGTTAGATTGGAATTTTTGCAAAATTTTTTGGAATAAAAATTTTGGTTAGGTTAGAATTTTTGACTAAACAAGTGAAAATTCAAAATGACCGTAAGTACGCAAAAATTCAAGTTAGATCAGACTTTTGATTAAACCAAAAATTTTGTAAGATGATCATACAAAAAATTTTTAGGTTTGAAAATTTAGGTTAGATACGAAATTTTTACTAAAAAAAATATGTAAGATGATCGTACGCAAAATTTTCAGGAGTAAAAATTCAAGTTAGATTAGACTTTTTATTAAACAAAAAATTTTGTAAAATGATCATACTTAAATGAAAATTTTAGGGTTGAAAATTTAGGTTAGATACGAATTTTTTACTAAAAATATGTGTAAGATGACCGTACGCAAAATCTATAGTGCTAAAAATTTAGGTAAGATCATAATTTCTGGCATTCAAAAAAATTGTAAGATGGTCGTACGCAAAATTTCCAGGATTAAAAATTCAGGTTATACATATAAATTTTTTTTTTTTTTTTAATAAGTATATATTTATTAATAATAAAACATATAATAGTACAAAGTAATTTATGAAAGGAGCGATTAAGTGCCTTCCTGCTCATAGAACAGAACGTAGGCATCTCCGCTCACGAGGGATCTAGATTTTTAGGTTGATACGAATTTTTTGCTAAAAAAAATAGTAAGATGACCGTACGTAAAAATTTTAAGGGTAAAAATATAGGTAAGATTATAATTTCTGACGAAAAAAAATTGTAAGATGATCATACGCAAAAATTTCAGGAGTAGAAATCTAGGTTAGGTTAGAGTTTTTGAATAAAAAACAAAATTTGTGAGATGTCCATACATAAAATTTTTAGGAGTGAAAATTTAGGTTGGATACGAATTTTTCACTAAAATAATGTGTAAGATGACCGTACGTAAAATTTTAGGGGTAAAAAAATATAGGTTTGATTATAATAATTTCTGACAAAACAATTTGTAACATGACCGTAAGCAAAATTTTATATTACAGTTTTTGGCTAAACAAATGATGTGAAAGGTTAGGTTAAAGTTTTTGACTAGATTAAAAAATGTTTAAAATGACTGAACGCAAAATTTTTATGGGTAAAATGTAGGTTCGATTAGTTTTTATCTGAAAAAATTGTGTAAGATGACCGTTAGTAGGTACGCTTTACCTAAAGAAAATTTAAGGTTGAAAATTTAGGTGTGGTAAAAGTTTTGACTTGAAAAAAAAATTAAGATGACCGTATAGGCAAAATTTTTTATGGTAAAATTTTAGGTAAGATTAAAGTTTTTGACTAAAAAAATTGTGTGAGATGACCGTACGCCAAAATTTAAGAGATAAAAATTTAGGTTGGATTAGAATTTTTTTCTATATTCATGCAAAAAGCAAAACTTTATTGAACTATATTCAGTGGAAAAAGAAGTTCTTTATTGCACTAGTGCAATAAAGTTTTTATTGCACTCATCTGTCATTCTACTTCAACGTGCTGTTATCATGACAAACATAAACGTTTAAACCTACTACATATTTAGCAGATATTCTGTGATATTGGCAATAGGTACTTCACTACGAAATATTCATATTGAAAATTGCACCAATTGTTCATTCACTTTCAACATTGAGGGTAAAAATAAAGTTTGAGTTAAATTGTTCGTAACGTATTAGTTCCTGTTTCAATGCAAATCGATATTAATAATAAAGTATTCAAGTTGCGCTTTTCATTTTCCTACACCTAGTGCCGCACCTCAATAAATCATTTTTTGCTTTTTGCATGAACGTAGAAAAAATGTTGTATGCAACTCGTGCAAAAATTGTTTATTGCACACGTCGAGTGCAATAAACATTCACTTTTTGCACTTCTTGCATAAATAACTATTAAATTAATTTTAAAAAAAATAAGATGATCGTACGCAAAAATTTTAAGGGCATAAATTATGCGTCAGTCGGCACCACTGGAACCGCTACCAAGTGAAAACATTTTTTAAACTCCATCTGATTTCAACCGGACTAACTCATTATGCTCTTTTCCACTTTGGCGTACGTTTAATAGATGCAAGGCCGATATGGCGACTTATCTGGAAGTGGGCTGGGTCGGGTCATGCACGGTGAGTTTTTATGTCTTTATCTCGGACGGTTCAGGTGAAGGGTGCGAGTGGAATAATGAAAAACTGCCTCTTGGGGTCATGATAAGGGATCAGTGGTGGAACGACTGCGGTGTGAACTTGCGGAAGCCTGACCAGTATTTAGATAGAGGATCGCGTAAAGCATGCAATTTGAAGAAAAATCCTGGAACACGTCATTTTCAATATAAAAACAGAACCTTAGGACCTAAAACTGAGTTGTATATGATAAGGTGCTTTTACCACCATAGAAAACAATCAAATCCACCCCCTCAAAACGGTAGTTTATATCTGTGATTTTTCGAATAACTTTGCTGCCGGAGGTTTCCAGTGGATATATTTCATTAAAACAGTAGACTAGAATATCGCAATATATTTTTTTTGTGCCACCATAGAGAAAATTAGAATCAACACCCTCTTAACCTTTCCGTGACGGGGCGGGGTATGCCGCATACCCCAACTTTACGTTATTCCTTCTAACTCTGCTATAAAAAAACTATCGTTCTTTTCCTTATAGCTAATCCTCAAACGATTCATTACCGACATTATAATGATTAGATATTGTAGGTATCATAAATATTTTGAAAGTCAGACAGAGATTTATGCGTTGGGGTAGGCGACATACTCCCTCCGGCTCAAATGTTTCAACTTGCTCACCATGATTATCGACTCCACGCATGCGTCACACGTAACAAATCGGTGCAATTGAGGTACCTACTAATCTACTTGACATATTGAGTTCGGTGACCAAAAACGACGTACAGGTTGTAGAAATATCCTACGTTTTTGTTTGTTAGTTTTAGCCATGGCTAAACAAAAATATTTGACTCGCGACGAACTACGTGAAAATGGTTTGCACCAGTTGCAAAAAATTAATTTAGGTACTTCATAGGCAAATATGGAAGGAAGTGTTATGCCCTGAACGTGGCGAATGTGGTGAAAAATAAACTCACAATAATAATTATAAACCATTCATATATCGTATGAAATATTCGTTATCTATGTTATGTTTAATTTTCAGAATATAATATTCTTTCAAAGTTAACCTAAATTTATTCAAATTCATTCAATTCTTGCTCATAAGCACGATTTTAGAATGGGGTGGCACTCCTACCCCGCGCCGGCGACTACGGAATTTCTATGGCACCCGCCCCGTTGACCGAGGATTTTCATTGAAACGGTAACTGTGATTGCTCGAAACATACTTTTTGTGCCACTATAGAAAACATTCGGATCAGCTCTCTCATAAGGGTAGTTTCTTCTTGTGAATTTTTTTGGCACAATAGAAGCAACTTCCTCTTAAGGGTAGTTTCTACCAGCAATTTTTTGAAAAACTCAGATGACCAGTGAAGATATTTCGTTGAAACGTGGAAACCGTCGGTCAGCAAAGTTTATACTACAAAGTTAGCATTTCGTCGTTTTTTTCACATTTTGAAAGGGCCGTATGAGGCAAAACCTTGCCAGGCAAAATATTTTGTGTATTAGGTGTTACTCAGTGCCTCTTTAAGAATCCTTCCAGCCCAAACAATTAGCAGAAAAATCCGCGGTTGGCTTCGTATGATTTTTCAAAGTTAGCATTTCGTTGTTTTTTTCACATTTTGAATGGGCCGTATGAGGCAAAATCTTGCCAGACAAAATCTTCCTCAACAAAATATTTCGTGTATTAGGTCTTACTCAGTGCCTCTTTAGGAATCCTTCCATCCCAAACAATTAGCAGAAAAATCCGCGGTTGACTTCGTATGAATTTTGAAAGTTAGCATTTCGTCGTTTTTTTTCACATTTTGAAAGGGCGTATGAGGCAAAATCTTGCCCGTCAAAATATTTCGTGTATTAGGTGTTATTCAGTGCCTCTTTAAGAATCCTTCCAGCCCAAACAATTAGCACAAAAATCCGCGGTTGGCTTCGTATGATTTTTCAAAGTTAGCATTTCCGTTGTTTTTTTCACATTTTGAAAGGGCCGTATGAGGCAAAACCTTGCCAGGCAAAATATTTTGTGTATTAGGTGTTACTCAGTGCCTCTTTAAGAATCCTTCCAGCCCAACCAATTAGCACAAAAATCCGCGGTTGGCTTCGTATGATTTTTCAAAGTTAGCATTTCGTTGTTTTTTTCACATTTTGAATGGGCCGTATGAGGCCTAATCTTGCCAGGCAAAATCTTCCTCAACAAAATATTTCGTGTATTAGGTCTTACTCAGTGCCTCTTTATGAATCCTTCCATCCCAAACAATTAGCAGAAAAATCCGCGGTTGACTTCGTATGATTTTTGAAAGTTAGCATTTCGTCGTTTTTTTTCACATTTTGAAAGGGCGTATGAGGCAAAATCTTGCCCGTCAAAATATTTCGTGTATTAGGTGTTATTCAGTGCCTCTTTAAGAATCCTTCCAGCCCAAACAATTAGCACAAAAATCCGCGGTTGGCTTCGTATGATTTTTCAAAGTTAGCTTTCCGTTGTTTTTTTCACATTTTGAAAGGGCCGTATGAGGCAAAACCTTGCCAGGCAAAATATTTTGTGTATTAGGTGTTACTCAGTGCCTCTTTAAGAATCCTTCCAGCCCAAACAATTAGCAGAAAAATCCGCGGTTGGCTTCGTATGATTTTTCAAAGTTAGCATTTCGTTGTTTTTTTCACATTTTGAATGGGCCGTATGAGGCCTAATCTTGCCAGGCAAAATCTTCCTCAACAAAATATTTCGTGTATTAGGTCTTACTCAGTGCCTCTTTATGAATCCTTCCATCCCAAACAATTAGCAGAAAAATCCGCGGTTGACTTCGTATGATTTTTGAAAGTTAGCATTTCGTCGTTTTTTTTCACATTTTGAAAGGGCGTATGAGGCAAAATCTTGCCCGTCAAAATATTTCGTGTATTAGGTGTTATTCAGTGCCTCTTTAAGAATCCTTCCAGCCCAAACAATTAGCACAAAAATCCGCGGTTGGCTTCGTATGATTTTTCAAAGTTAGCTTTCCGTTGTTTTTTTCACATTTTGAATGGGCCGTATGAGGCCTAATCTTGCCAGGCAAAATCTTCCTCAACAAAATATTTCGTGTATTAGGTCTTACTCAGTGCCTCTTTATGAATCCTTCCATCCCAAACAATTAGCAGAAAAATCCGCGGTTGACTTCGTATGATTTTTGAAAGTTAGCATTTCGTCGTTTTTTTTCACATTTTGAAAGGGCGTATGAGGCAAAATCTTGCCCGTCAAAATATTTCGTGTATTAGGTGTTATTCAGTGCTTCTTTAAGAATCCTTCCAGCCCAAACAATTAGCACAAAAATCCGCGGTTGGCTTCGTATGATTTTTCAAAGTTAGCTTTCCGTTGTTTTTTTCACATTTTGAAAGGGCCGTATGAGGCAAAACCTTGCCAGGCAAAATATTTTGTGTATTAGGTGTTACTCAGTGCCTCTTTAAGAATCCTTCCAGCCCAAACAATTAGCAGAAAAATCCGCGGTTGGCTTCGTATGATTTTTCAAAGTTAGCATTTCGTTGTTTTTTTCACATTTTGAATGGGCCGTATGAGGCAAAATCTTGCCAGACAAAATCTTCCTCAACAAAATATTTCGTGTATTAGGTCTTACTCAGTGCCTCTTTATGAATCCTTCCATCCCAAACAATTAGCAGAAAAATCCGCGGTTGACTTCGTATGATTTTTGAAAGTTAGCATTTCGTCGTTTTTTTTCACATTTTGAAAGGGCGTATGAGGCAAAATCTTGCCCGTCAAAATATTTCGTGTATTAGGTGTTATTCAGTGCCTCTTTAAGAATCCTTCCAGCCCAAACAATTAGCACAAAAATCCGCGGTTGGCTTCGTATGATTTTTCAAAGTTAGCATTTCGTTGTTTCTTTCACATTTTGGAAGGGTCGTATGAGGCAAAATCTTGCCAGGCAAAATCTTACCCTGCAAAATATTTCGTGTATCAGGTCTTACTCAGTGCCACTTTAAGAATCCTTCCAGCCCAAACAATTAGCAGAAAAATCCGCGGTTGGCTTCGTATGATTTTTCAAAGTTAGCATTTCGTTGTTTTTTTCACATTTTGAATGGGCCGTATGAGGCAAAATCTTGCCAGACAAAATCTTGCCTGGCAAAATATTTCGTGTATCAGGTGTTACTCAGTGCCTCTTCTAGAATCCTTCCAGCCCAAACAATTAGCACAAAAATCCGCGGTTGGCTTCGTATGATTTTTCAAAGTTAGCATTTCGTTGTTTTTTTCACATTTTGAAAGGGCCGTATGAGGCAAAATCTTGCCAGGCAAAATCTTCCTCGACAAAATATTTCGTGTATCAGGTCTTACTCAGTGCCTCTTTAGGAATCCTTCCATCCCAAACAATTGGCAGAAAAATCCGCAGTTGGCTTCGTATGGATTTTTCAAAGTTAGCATTTCGTCGTTTTTTTCACATTTTGAAAGGGCGTATGAGGCAAAATCTTATATTTCGTGTATTAGGTCTTACTCAGTTTCTCTTTAAGAATCCTTCCAGCCCAAACAATTAGCAGAATAATCCGCGGTTGGCTTAGTTTGATAAAGTTAGCATTTCGTCGTTTTTTCACAATTTGAAAGTGCAAATGGGAAATTTCAGGACTAACTTCGGGAAAAAATCAATATACGATGATGGTATAGTAATTTACAATTCACTTCCATCTGAAATGAAAAATATAAAAAAGTGACGATTTTCAAAAGTAAAATCAAAAACTATTTTCTTTCTTGAATCTTAATTGGATTCATTGATCCTTATAATCAAGGAATTTCATTATATCAATTTCAACATTACCTATTTTTTTTCTCATTAATTAATGTTTCTTAACTCTCAATCTAACTGTTCTGGATAAAAAATCTAAAGGTTAGGTAGCATTAATTATATTTTTATTTGCTATGAATTATACTTTCATTAATTTCATTTATTACTGTCGAATAAGTTTGGATATTTATTTTGTAATTAATTTTTTAATATCCCTATTATAAACAAAATTGGTTCTTGGAATAACAATAAAGTACTACTACTATAATGAAGATGAACATACAAAAAAATATGTTAAGCTATTCAACTGCTTCCAGAAAAATAAAAGATTTACCACATAAATACAAAAAATAATATTTGACATGTAATTTAACACAAATAAGCAAAGAAAAGTTGATGTGACGATTCAAGTTCGTTATTGTAAGTAATCGTTATATTATACCAAGAAATTTGGAAAACTAGTATCAAATAAATATTGCTTAATTTTTTTCATGAAATTTTTTATTGTAACTGATTCAAAATCTACGAAGGAGTAGGGCCACTATTATTAAAATTTTTATTTCTGCTAATTCCGAGATACTTACAGCCGTATGCATAGTCAATCGCCAGCGACTCGCCAGAGTTTCGCCGTTCGCTACACAAGGATTATAATGCACAGTCGAGCTCCAAAAAAGTGACAACTACGCGATTAGTCACATTTTGTCGAAACGCTGGCGATGTACCACTTTTTTGGAGCTCGACTGTACATTATAGTTTTTGTGCAGCGAGCGGCGAAACTCTGGCGAGTCTCGGGAATTGACTATGCATACGGCTGTTAGAACTGAAGTGTAGAGAATAAAAACAAGAGGGCCTAAAATTGATCTCTGGGGAACACCACTCTTTATTTCAAGTGTTTTGGATTTTTCATAGTTTGTAGTAACGCTTTGAGAGCGTTTGAAAAGGTTATTTTCGAAGAGTGTTATTGCATTCCTGGAGAAACCTAGGTAATACAGAATAGCTAAAAGAAGTTTTCAGTTGATTCGGTCAAAAGCCTTTGAATAGTCGAGCAATACTAGTAGACACAGTTTATTGTTATCGATAAATAGCTTGTCCATAAAAATTTCCGCAAGTAAGAGACTTCTCATGATCAAACATTTTGAAGAGGAATAGATTTTATTCTCAAACTGGAAATTTTGTGAAAATTGTTTTCGTTTTCCGTCAGACTTTTTTGTTTATGTTATTTGAACAGCTAACCGGCTTTCGGGTTCCTAACGATATCAAATTTTAATCTGTCGATTGCCATAAGCGGGAAAATACACCAGCAACCGAGTATTTTTTTACAACATGGCGCCCTTATTTCAACCCTTTCAGTACGTCCAAACCTTATGGCATTGGTTTTTCAGTATTAGACTGTTATATGTTATTGTGTTAAAATGCCATAGAGAAATTAAAAAAAAAAAAATTTCTGCAAAAGGAAAATTAATCTTCCATGTGCTCAACACTGACAATTTTCAGTGATAAAAATCCCAGAAAAGAGAAAATCAGTCAGCAAAATCTGTCATTATCTGACGGTCTATTATTTTACAATCGTGAAAGTATTGGAGGTTCCGCCACTGGTAGGACCCTGGCTTTGGATCTTTACAGAAGTTTTTTACCTCTTACACATAAATTAGGTACCTACACCATATCGCGGTACCGCAATCGACCCATCATAACAATAATGTAAAATTACACGAGTTCAGCGCATTTCCTAGTGTGGCTACCGCAATAAAGGACAATGGGAACAAGTTCTAAACACAGCCTACGCGTCGCAGAGACAGTTTCGATGGAGATATCATCTTATCCGTCGTTTTGGTCCTTTATAAGGCCAGTCCGCTTCTGCCCACCTTATGCCCACCTTATGCCCTTTTGGCGTGATTTGCGTGACGTGAATGCTGCCAGAACAAGTGTTGCCTAGGATATGAATCAGAGAAACCGTTGTACAGGGCGTTGGAGATTGTTTCAGTTTACCATGCCATAGAAGAATGTCTGTGGAATCTTCAATTGGAACTGTAATAAATTTATACTATTACGGGGTTCAATTGAGTGCAACCTCTGAATAGACGAAAACACGAAATTATAAAAAAAAATTCAATGGATTCTGCAGCTGGTGAATCCTCTGTTGGCAATTTTTTTTTAAATCGTAAACAAATATTTGGAAGTCGACAAAATTCAATTTGCTTCTTTCTCGCGTCATTGCAAATTGTTGTGACGTACTTTCCCGAGAATTCCGAACAGCCAATAGCATTGCTATTTCACGTCACAATCAACCTAGAATACGACCTTTGGCTGGTTGTGCTCGGGAGAGTACGACACAAAGAGCGCCAATATTAGTATACGCTGATATCACTTGGGATTTTTTATTTATTTTTTCAGACCGCTGCTTTCTCTATAATCAGAAGAAAAGTGATTTCGTGACGTCACGTTCATCAAAACTAGACTTGGCAATGTTGTAAAACCTGTGTACCATGGAATCTCAAATTCTCATTATACTGGATTGTGTCGTATGACAGTTGTCATTTGATAGCAGATGGGTTCGTTCGTCTGTTTCACGGAGTATCAATAAGAATCGTTTGTCTCTGTTTGACTCGGTTGCCTACTTCAATATTTAATGCAAGTAGAGCAGTTCCATCAAATATGAATGCTGCAAACGAACAGGCCCTACTTGATTTCTTTTTTGAGGTTAATGCGGTTTTCAAAGTTTTGAATTGTTTTTGTTGTTTGTGCTCTAAATTTTTTTCCTAATTCCTGTATCTGTATCCCTGCAATAACTGTGAACATGTCGAAAAGGTGCTTCGTACCCGGTTGTCTGAACACCAGTGAATATTCTAATAAACAATTTTTTATGCTCCTAAATATGAAGCGCATTGTAAAATGTGGTTCGAAGCAATGAATAAACCTTGCGCAAAAAGCGGAAATATAATATTACTGTACCTATTCAAGCAGCGTTCAAGGAACGATTTTAAATTTTAGTCATTGCAAAAAATTCATATTTGTCAATCATCTCATAATCTACCTTCGGTAAATTATCCGAACTCCCTTCACGAAGCCTTTCCATAATAAATTCACACCAGATCGGTTATAATAACACCTCGCTACAGTAGTAATGAATGTATCAGTTAAATGTTGAATGTAAATAAAAACAAACATTAACAGCAAATCTCGAGATCACTTTTGTTGCATGAGAACTGTCATAATGATTTGCGGTGCTGTCAGTAACTATTCTTCATCTGTTCAGGAAATTTGAAAGTTACAAAAACAGTAAAAAGTAGCTAAAATGTGGAATTTTTTCTATGAGTCGATCAAGTGACGAAGTTTCAATTATTTCTCAATGGCTTATACCAAGCTAGGATCTATATTTTTGCACACTTTCAAATGAGATATTTTTTCAAAATGAAATAAATATAGTGGAACTGTTTGTTAAATAGACGTTTCAGACTAGAATCTATCGATTTAAGAGAGTTTTGCAATTTATTTTTCATAAATGTAAAGGTCCAATGGCGTTGTGTATTTCAATGCATACCAATTTTTAAATGGAACACACTGTATATTATTGCATTTGCCAAATCCTGAAAAAAATGCTGATAGGTTAGAATAGTATATTCTGTAACAAGGTTAGAATGAAAATTCGATGCGAGTGGAAAGTTCCGAGCGCGAGCCGATGGCGAGCTTGAGGAACCACGAGCATCACGAATTTTCATTCTAACCGAGTAGCAGACTATACTTTCTCCACGATCAAAGATAGGAAACGTGGCAGCAATAATTTTGACACTTACTCAAATTTTGCCACTACGATGACAATCAACTGCGTCAAGGCTAATGTTATTATTGCTAACCAGTGTGAGAATATTATTCTATCACAAGAGAGAGAATGTAAATACATTTAAATTGCATGGGGGCAGAGGTGTTGCAGAATATTTCTTCAATCTCAAGAGAGAGAATTCCAGCATTCTGTATTCAAATTTGATTTCAGAATTGGCAAATTCTGTGATGATCGTGGAGAAAATGTTTCCATGAGTTTCCACAGAAATTTTATTGAATCAAAATAATATTTAAAGACGTACAAAGTAATAGAAAAATACAAATTTACCATTTACCAACAAATTTAATAACTTGGTGCATTTTCGAAATTATTTTATTGTATAAATTAATTATTTTTACATCCACCACCATACCGCATCACCCTCAGTTAAATATACAACTTTTCAAAATCAATTCAGTAGTATCCTCAAGCCTAAAATCCATTTAGTCAGCCCAAAAATCATATTTGTGTTCCATTATGATAGAAAATACCATATTATCTTAATTTTTGTCATTTCATATATCATATTATTTATGATAGTTCTGAGTTAATCGCAAGATTCAAATCAAAATCCTTTTTCAGGAAATGAAGTCGTTTCAAGTATACACTAATATAATTTCAAACCAGTGGGAATTTTTCCAGAAATTCGAATGGAAAGAACTCATGTCATAAGGCACATTAATTCATATTTCATACAGAAGTTAAAACGTCAAAGTTCTCAAATTTTTACTTTCATGCAATAATCAAATCACAAAATTTAATTAATTATTATACACCCGCGAATCTAAAGTTGAATGTGTCTTCACATTACGGGCCATGGTCTGGTAAAGCGTTAGCCTCGCAAACGTGGGGTCGTGGGTTCGATCCACCGATTCACCGGTCACGTGCATGGTGTCACACGTTAACAGGTAAGGGCTGCGTCTTCCCTAGCTCACACAAGTCTTTCGAAAACTTCCGAGGGTTGCGCGTAGGGGTGCAATCGGTCGACGGAAATAACAATTTTAACAACAATTTAACAACCCCTTTGTCGTCAATTTGGAGACATGCCGAACAGCCGAACATCTCTTTCCCACCAGTGCTCGTTTCTTTGGCGACCCAGGTTTCAGAAGCCATTTTTAAGCTTTTTATACTGATGCTTCCCTCTGTTGGACACTAGCCAAACTGTTAAAAGTTCATTAGGATTTCAAATTCTTGGTCCTTCGTCTTTGAGCAATGAGACCACTTATTTCTAAAGTATCAATAATCATGCAACATTTCTGCATATTTCTCTTCAAACAATGTACCTACCATTGTTTATATAGAAGATAGTTAGTCAACCTTATGGGATTATAATTGGATCAAAATGGATGCGACATGTAGATGTCGATAGTGAGCTCGCTTCCAAGTCATGTCGTAACTTCAGTGATCTGGCCTCCAAGTCATGTCGTAACTTGATTAAAACAATGGAAAAGCATTAAAATCAGGATTTTTTGAAGAAACCTGCATTAAAATGACGTCAAATATTCATGTTTGTAACTAATCACGCTAGATGACACTCGCGTTTGTGTCCAATACCTTTTCCACAGCCATTGACTATGTTCTATTTAAACAATGAATGTACTAAACATAATCAATTATTTGTACGCCACCTATCGCAGATTGAAGAAACTGTAAACCCGAAAATTTTTGTCAAAATAAAGTCGCATCATGATTTCTATATCTCGATTGCAGCATAGTGAAGTTGTTATTTAGCACAATTTTCTGAATGCTCTTCATAAATCATTTTTATAAATATTTTGACAAGCCTAAGCATGAAATTACTATGGAGGCTATAATTTTGTGAAACGTTGGATTTCTATAAATTTGTTCAGTATCCATTCATTGACCTTCTCTCTTCTAATATAGGAAATAACACCAAATGAAATAAAACACCAGATCGAATCTATACTTTATTTTCAATAGTTGGGAAATTACAAAGCTACAATAATGCTAACACTATAATCACATATTTCATTTTTGGTAACTAAAAAAAAACTCTGGAATTATAAAAACAAAAAACAATCACGGCGCGTTCATGCCTGTTTTGGAAGTCCAGCAACAATGGAATCCTCGATACCGCAGTGATCTTGTCCTCTCAGGATTTTGAAAGTACCACGGTCACCCCAGTCAGAGTTCCAAGAATTGGCGACAATCCAGTAGGGAGTGCCTCTTTCAACTCCCCAACCAAGGATTCTGATAGCGTGCCCTCCTAACGCAGACCCCTTGATGTGTTGGTACACTCCTGAAACGGAAACAATTGAATAGTGAAAACTCTCCAAGCAGCAAAATAACGTCGTGCCAACTTTCTCCTACGCGACCCAGATGTCGTAAACTGCCAAAAAGTCTCTAGAAATTAAACATGACGCACAAAATTCCCTAGTAAATTGTTTTTGTCCATAAAATATGCATTTAGGACCTTTTGACCAAAACAAAGACATGAAACTCATAATTAATTTTTTATACACGATACCACAGGCATGTCTACAATTGAAAAGGCAGAGGTATTTCGTAGATGATCTAGGTTGGTAACTCTCACACTGAATGGGCTTTCGGTTCAACAAACTGCCTTTAAATTCTTAAGGTTCGTTCATACCCTTCCGAATTTTCGAAATTTTCTTGGTATTCGACCCTTACGGCGAAAAATTACGGTGAATGATGAATGATAACCTGTAATTTTTCAGTATTTAGGGTTAGATATTCCTACATTACCGAAAAATGACATGATGATTCAACATTCAACGCAATTTTTTCACCGTACGAGTCGAATAGAAAAAAAGTTGCGAATAATCGCAAGGGTATGAACGAGCTTTAATTTGAAGGCTGTTTGTTGAACCAAAAGCACATCACCTAGAAATACCAACCTAGATTCAAGAAAAACCTTTTCCGCTTTAATTGTAGACATGCCTCTGGTATCGTGTAAAAAAATTATAATTACATCAATTTCATGTCTTTGTTTTGGTAATAAAGTCCTAACTTATTACATATTTTATGAGCAGAAACAATTTTCTAGGGAATTTTGTGCGTCATGTTCAATTTCTAGAGATTTTTTGACAGTTGTCGATGCCGACGTCTCTTGGCATCGACCAAAATTTTCGAATATTCTCAAGGGTATGAACGAGCCTTTACAATTTTATCTTACCGCTCTTGTAGTTCACGAAATCAGCAAAAACCGTGAAGGCCGCTTCCACAGGTCCATTCGTCATTATTTCTTTCTGAATTTGAGCAACATTGTTAGAGATCGAATATGCCTTGGATCCGTAGTGTTTGTCTTTCGTGTAAGCGACTGGATAGGATTTTTCGCAAGTCTGTACACATTTGGGAGTTTTGCCTTCGCTCGCGTCACAAGGGCCGCGGCTTCCGTTTACATGGTGTTCGCAAGGTGCGATTTCGTACGGTCTGCAACCCTGAAAGAACAAACACGTTAAGATATTAACATGTAAATTATTTCTGTCAAATTCTAACTGTTTTCGCATCTTTAATCGATTTTGGGAACTCAGATTGAGTTTAGTGATAGGCGTACCGTATGCATTTTATCTGAACCCATTGTGTTATAATTCAGTTTGAGTTTGCCTGAGTCAAGTCTACGGTCTGACCAATATGATTAGACCAACGCGGTCATTTGGTTGACTTGACGACCTAATTAGAACTGTATGTATGTGACCAATATTTTCAATCATCTGATCGGTCCGACTCATCGTCATACTTCATACTGAACGCGCGTGCCTTGTCCGACCGGTGACTTGACACAGCCTTTCTTTCGTTAGCAGCAGAATGACAAGTGACAGGCAAACGTTATGAAAATGAAGTAAATAAACGCAGCTTACATATTCCAGCTGGCTGTCAAAAAGGCTTGGCAGATGGTATTAATTTTTTCGACTTCCGGGCTTCCGGCAATGGTGGAGGACAGTTATTTAATAGAAACACGTTCTTTCGTGGTCTGTGAGATCACTTCAGGAGCTCCTCGGAGTTACTCGGAGCTACCCACTGGGTCAATTGCAAAGCGGCTCTGAACCAAGGAGACTAAAATTTCTAAAATTTAACAAGGAGTGTTTGATTCCCATAAGACAATGGGGACACTAGTAGAAAGAGATGAAAGAACATTTGTGACGTAGTTGGACGTGTCATGGTCGCCGTTCTCTATAGACAGTGACGGGCTAGCTCTTGGTATATGAGAGTTACTGCTGACAGTTTTGTTGCTTGGTTCGAGTTCGACTCTGTACTCATATCCAAGTACGTCATTATGACGCGTGTTGCTACAATATTCTGATTGGCTAGAGCTTATTAAACCCTCCTTGTTAGTTTAGTCTCTTTGGCTCTGAACCACGTCGGCAACCATTTTATTCGCAGAAAAATTGCGAAATTCGCGAGGATATGAACGAGACTTTACGCCAGTTAGGCTGGGATTGAGGCGGATCCCTACGTAGTGAGGGGAGAGCTGGACAAGTGCGTCAATAGGAAGCAAGGTCCAATAAGAAACTTTGGCAGATGTCAAAAATACAGGGAATGGTTGATGGTTATCAAATATCAATCTAAGGAAATATATTACTTTTAATAAAAAATGAGGAGCAAATCCCACCTGTGATGAATAACAACCACTAGAATGAATTCTTCGAACATTCAACGCGTAAGAATCTTATATAAAACAATACTCAAACTTCACAGAGGTCTCCCAAAAGACCTACAACTAATAGGAACAAACTATGCCAGGGATGAATTTAAAAGACACAAGACTTGTACCGAGGCAGAAGCGGGAGTTTTTATCAAAGAATGGACGGTAGGTTTCCTAATCTCAGTGTGTTCAAATTTTCTTGAAATTCACCTCTCCTCTTTCGTATTTTCAGAATTATGCTCTCACTCTTGCAGAGCAGTTAGGGCTGAGAGGCCCCCTGACAGGTACCAAGAAGTTGGGAGTTCCTCTGTCAGAGTGTGAGTTAGAAAAATTCAGAGACGAACAGGTTCATCAACTGCTTGAACTGATGCAGGAAGCAACAAAGGCGGAAAACAAAGAACTAAGAAAGGATGCACCATAACAGATTTGTTCTCTGATTAGTGTCTTGGTTAAACTAGACATTACAGTATGTAACCATGCTCAAAATTATATTCAAGGGCAGTTTAGGATTCAAATGGTGGACTGTGATGTAACATAATTCATATTTAATAGTTGTGTTTTATTTATATGAAATTGTTGAAATAAATTATCTGTTTACCATAATATTTTTTTCATTTATATCTCATTTCAGGAGCATAACAAACTACAAGATAAATATTTTGACCTACAAATTTGTAAATACTGAAAAAACTGTTTTTTATTTGAGTAGGTGCCTAATATTTTGACCTACAAATTTGTAAATACTGAAAAAACTGTTTTTTATTTGAGTAGGTGCCTAATTAGTAATTACTTTGGGTACTTGTAGAATTTTAAACAATGTTTTTATCATTTGGAAAATAAAATAATTGCCAGTTTGAAATCAGGATTAAATGGAGTTCACAGGTGTCTTTTGAAATTTTTGAATAGCAATTCTGCTTTCAGTAGTAATATACAAATTCGGAAAGTTTGTCTATAGTTTTATATTTGTTATGAAGAAATCAAAACGAATTTACAAAAAGTGACGACAGGACCGTGATTAAAAACTATTGTCACTAAACTTGAATTTCAACAGTTTATCAATTTTTATAATTAAAAAGATCCATATTATTTGAAAACAATAAATTTATGGTTGCCGTGAAGACACGAATAGTATCGAAGATTTATGAAGTCACCGTTATAGCAAATTTCAGATACAATAAAATTTTCATATTTTATTTTTTGAAATGAAAATTCTATACGTAAAAAAAACAAAAGATACCATTTTAACGATTTCCTCTGTATAACTCGAGAGTCCCGGTAGGTTTTATTTTATTCTCCAACAACACTCAACTTTGGTTTTTCTCACGGAGGCAATATTGGATTTGTGCAATTTTGAAAAGAATTTTTTTCGTGATCACAACGATATGATCGAATATTACATGCTGATCAAAATAAGGAAAAACTTGTTTTTGCGAAGAGTGAGCTTTGGAAAGAACGCCAACAATTTTGTTTAACAAACCAGATATTGACAGTTCATGCAGTTTAATATTCGAACAGAACCTTTCAATTCTTTCAAGTTTTAATCTACACTAATACCTTTTTCAAATGAAAAAAGCCTGATATGCTTTAGATTTATTACGCCTCACAACGAAATGCGCAAATTACGTCCGAAACGTATCTCCAGCGATATCCACAGAGAGAGAGAGTGGCTTAAGAACGTCCTGGTTGAAATAGTCTAGTTCTTTTGGTTTTCACATGAAAAAATAAAAACGAAAGTAGCAAATTTCCTTTTTTTACAATAATTCAAAAACTAAAAATTACAAATCAAATTTTTTTCATCATGAAAACGCACAAGTTTGCCCTAATTCACCCGATATCGTATCTGTTGTAATAACTGAGATTCCCATGGTGGAGCTCGAAATTCGGTTTGCTTATTATTACTATATTATACCCAGATCTGAGCAATGTGCTCTTTGAATCGTACATTCATTGCCCTTCTAGTTTGACCTACATACGTTTCGCTGCAACAATTTGCAACAATCATGACATACTTCGATTCTAACAACTTGCAGTGGCAAAGTCTTGATAGAAATGTCGAGTTTTTACTACACATTCTGACTTACTTGATCTGAGCCATAAGCTCCCCCTGACACGAGTCCTTTTCGCACCCAGTAGTGCCACGCTGCCCCCGGAAATCCTCCGTTGCACCCCATGCCGCACGTCCAACAGCAAGAGACTAGATCGTCAGCAGAGAAATGGAAATTTACCGCCCCCTTAGAATGGATACAGACTCTGTCTGACATTGCTTCCACTGCTCCAAATGCCTTGAAAACAACAAAATAAGGATTATTTCACACAGTTTCTGTAATAACATTTCAAATTATTTATCATTAAGTTAGGAAAGTCAGATTTCACTGTACCTGCAATTGGAGTCTATGCAGTGCCAACATATTTTTGGATTAAATACGAGAAATTAAAATAAAAAATGAGATATTTGGAATAAAATGGAAAGAGGACAGGGGACAAAACCGTATAAAAATATGGCTTTCAACAAAATTTAATATTTTTTGAAATTTTGTTCGTTTTAACCTCATGTACAAATTTGACAAGTTATAAGAGGGTCGTATGATTAGAAGAGCCGCTAGAGGTCAGCAAAGTATAATCCAAAATGCATTGTTATGATCACAAAATATCCCCACCGATATTTTCCATAGAAAAATCACGCTTTACTTGATTGCGGTGCATTTTTAGAGCAAAAATCTTTTCAAATCAGAGGTCAGTGATATTCTCATGTATACAGTAAACACTAAACCTCAATGGTTTAAGTAATTACAAGTAATGAAGGAAATGAAATGAAAAAAAAGTCTGCATCTCAACCAGTAATATTCTCATGTATACAGTGAACGCCAAAACTCAATGGTTTACGTAATTACAAGTAATGAAGGAAATGAAATGAAAAAAAGTCTGTAATCTGAACCTTTATCAATAACAATACGTAACTACGGTGTTAATAATATGAATGAAAATATAACAGACTGGTAACTCGTTCAAAGAGTTTCCAAAGTATATCGGTAATAATTAGATAGAAAATCGAATCATCGTTGAAGAACGTTCAAGGATTTGAAAGTAATAAGAAGTGAAGGATAGAACTCGTATTTATAAACGGGCGATACAAAAAAGTTTTATTCATTACTATTAGGATGTGTTTTGCTAAATCTAAGAAAACGAACATTGTTGGTTTACTCTCATCTAAAGCTTTATAAATATTCGATACAAGAAACGAAATTGCGTCCTCAGTACATTTAGGTATTCGGTTGAAATCCATATTGCCAGCACGAAATAATTTTTTTACTAAGATATTTATCTAGTTTCAGTTTGATTATTTTTTCGAATATCTTTGCAACATTCGTAATAACTGATACCGGCCTGTGATTCACCATTTGAGTTTTGTCTCCTTGTTTGAAAAGGGGTTTTATAACAGCTTTTTTTAGAATTGAATGCCATTTTCCTGTCGATATGCTCTGATTGATTAGCTGAGAAAGTGGTTCTGATATATAACAAGCTATCTGTTTCAAGTTTTCCGCTCTCAATTCATCCATTCCAGGAGACTTATTATTTTTCAAAGTTTTTATGATTTTTTCAACTTCATATTTATACGTTGGTGCCATGAAAATATACCGGAAAAGTAATGAATTGCAACATTTATTCCGTTTTCAAAATAAACAAAATTTTATTAAAATCGGTCAAAAATAAAATTAGAATTGAAATGGGAATTAATGAGCCTTAATTCCCTTATTGAACAGGTCTATTTTTTCGAGGATTGAGACAGAAAATAAATACATGCCCAAACTAACAGTCACATTGATTATTTCTTATTAAACAAGTATTTGCAATATCTTAGGAAACCATGGTTTCCTGATGGGTTCATCACTGAAGCCAATATTGAGATAACCTAATGAATAACAAGCTGTAAATCAACAGTCGATAAGAAAATTATTTTGAACATTTTTGAACCGACAAATCTGAACTAATCATTTGATATGTAATGGTAGCGAAAAACAAAGAATGATTCACAAGATGTACATAATATTAAAGGTAAACAAAACCGTAATCTCAGTAAAATGCAAAATAGCAGATCGACTATTAGAGGACGTAAACAATGACAAATAATGGAAGTGACAAATAATGGAAGACAAACAAACAGCATTACGAATAAGAGTATCATATCAAAAAATATACCGAGATAACAAAAATCGTGACTTTTCTCAGCAAACTGATAAAAAATACGATTCTATAAAACCGCAAAGCTAATAGTCGAGTAACGTACCTATAAAAAATGAACTTGAGACATCAAAAATCATAAGGCTTAATTTTTGTATAATGGATTTAACTCGATAATTAAGAATTTACAAGACTAAGTTATTAACTTATGATAAATTGCTTGTAATCATGTCGGATTTCCGCAAAAACTCTTACAACAAGGGACTTTTTGTTGGCAGGTCTCTAACAGAAAACAACTACTACCCCGTACGACAAGTGAATTATATCTTTTAGATCATTGGCAGAACTTCTACAAAATCTACTTACAGTGCTCCCTAAAAATAGATGATTATTATGATTTATTTATTGTAACATTAAAACCAATTCAAAGAAGATTTGTTGTTCATTAAATAATCTGTTTATATTGTTGTACAGAAAAACGCTCTGGAAACAATGTTCCAAATATCAATTCGAAATGTATAAGTGAGCAGACATGCTTCAATTTCAACTCGTTTTACTGTGTCCAAATAAAAGGAAACCCCCTGGAAATGCTCACGTTATGCAACAGTAAAAACACAAGAAGCAAACAAAATTTGAAAATCAAAATATTTGAATATACTACATGCATACTCTTCTCTGGTTTTTCACTGGTTTTTCACGAAAAATTTCTTGTCATGTGAGTATATGTCTATGATAATATTTTATGTATTATGACGTTTATCATTTATACAGTGTGACCCATTTGTATCCCTTGCTATTTTTCAATAAATCTCAATTTTTTTTAATATTACGCGTCAAAAACTGTTTATTGGCAATAATTTTCATAATTTCAGTTTAATTTCCAAGGCACTCTATGTTTTTTCTTTGTGAAAAACGGCAATAGTTTATTAGTCAATTTTTGTTTTCAAGTTTGACTACACCGCTGGATCATAGTCGTTATGAATAAAAACCATCAAAATTTCATAAAAAAATATTGGTTAACAACGAAGTTGCAACTTTAATTTAGGAAACAAAGTATTTGATATAACATTTATTTGGATTATAGGCATATTTAAAATCTGGCAACAGTGTCGATACAAAGTAAAACACCAGTGAACTTGTACAGTGAAAATTTGAAATGAATAGCTCATTCTGTTCTACTCCTGAAAGTATGGAAATGTGAGCGATTTTTGGTTGATGCGATTTTGTAATAAAAATCTGACTACGCCACTGGATTTGTAAATATTTATTTATGTGTAAGTTATAAGTGTATTCGAAAATAACAGAAAATTTTGAGGGTTTTTATTTATAACGACTACGAATCCAATGGTGTAGTCAAACTTGACAACAAAAATTGCCTAAAAAAGTTTTGCAGTTTTTGACGAAGAAAAAATCTTGCCTTGAAAATTAAATGAAAGTAATGAAAATTTGTGTCAAGGTTCAGTTTTTGATGCTTGGTATGAAAAAAAATTGAAATTGGTTGAAAAAATCGTATCCTACAGGTGTGGTTCCATTTTAAATGGTTCACACTGTATGTATCATGTTTAAACTGGCGATTACTGTAACATGTAACGTGATCATTCCAAGAAACGAATATATCATTATTATTCCTAACTTTTTTAAATTTTGTTAATGACGGTATCAAGTCAATAATTTCTGATACTCGTGATAAAACTTTTGGAACCCGTGTATACGCCAGGAAATTGCAAATCTTAAAGCCCTGATACAATTGTCAAATATCAGGGGCCCTGAGTGTGATCCTTGGGGCACCCCCGCAGTAACAAGTTGTATTACTCACCCAGCAAGATCCACACGAACCCTGGTCCCTGATTTCCTGAATGGTCGGGCAGTGAGACCATTCCTGTCGGGAATCGAACTCTGTCGGAATCTCAACGCCTTCTAGATTATGCTCCAAAACCGGCGGCAGGTAGTTTTTGTGGTCGGGCAGCACCCCCATGAGTCCTCTGAAGTAAGACATGGAGGTGTTTTCATGGAAGTTGCGTCCTGCCGTCCATGTGGATTGAGCTTTGTTCAAGGAGTCGATAAACTCGTCAGACAGGGGATAGGGTAGGTATTGATAGGGAGGGATTGGAGGAGATTCAGCTTCTGTATGTTTCACTAAACATACAGTTGTCAAAACTATAGGGCTCAGTATAAACGCCCACATGGTTTTATACCTGGAATAGAATGAGTACATGACAAAAATAGCATCCAAATACCAAAATTTGGCTTGATGAGATATATATCAGAAATTTTGATTGTATTCCTAGGCTAAAATGCAAAAAAAAACATACAATATGAAGTGAAATTTGAAAATAAACTTTAGTTTGAAATAACAAAAAACGAGGCAAAAATAACATTTTTCCTAAATTAGATAATTGTATATACCTTGTCGTTTGATACATGTTTAGGTAAAGCAAAGTCGGGAAAGAACAATATCATCATCATTATCATCTTCACTTACGGCAACTAGTTCATCATTTGACGAGATCCAGTCCAAGCTTTTGACTTTTTATCGGTATTTTGATTAAAACATTTAGAAATAAATACTAGTTTACTGGCTTTATCGTTGTCACGTTTTAATTTTTAAGCAAAATATCAGGGATTTTTTGCTCCGGTATTTATTTCGTTAAAATGAGTAAATGACATATATCACCATATATATATATATATATATACCCAATAACTTTTTTACTTATATTTTCATATATTGCCCCTCGCTAAATCCATCCTTATTTGTATCTTCCTGGGTAGGATTGTCACGCTGGTAGCTATAGCTACCTCCGTGGCGACGTTAGTTGTTGCCTTGTGAGTACAAGGTCTTCTAATCGATGCCACAAATGTGTGGTTGGCTTCCTGTTGTTGACTTCCTTTGTTTCTATTTTTACATCCAAGTGTTGTACATCTTCGCACTTGATTTTACCGTACTGAAGAGAGCTTAAGCTCGAAACACGTGTCTACGGTTGCACAACTTTTTGAGGGTTATACCCAATAACTTTTTTACTTATATTTTCATATATTGCCCCTCGCTAAATCCATCCTTATATTGATACATGTTTATATATCAATAAATATCAGATATATATCGTGATATGTATCATGATATTTATCACTTGATATATATCGGCCAACCCTGAATTATAGACAGGTATAGTCCATTGCAAGTACAGTATAAAAGTAGTAACGAAATTATCTGCCAAAGCTGATTACAGGGTGGAAACTAGATTTTTTTTAAAATAATTATTTTGTCGAAAATGAAACATACTGCCAATTTCAAATAATGTACCTACAGGTATAGTCCATTGCAAGTAGAGTCGGAAAGTATCAATGAAATTCTCTGCCAAAGCTGACTACAGGGTGGAAACTAGAACATTTTGAAAAAATAATAATTTTCTCGAAAACTGAACTACTGCCAACTTCAAATTCCAATTCCATTCTCATCAGGTTATTGAAGATGTTTGTGAAGTTTTAGACCAGATGGTTGGTACTAGGATTTTATTTGTTCCCTGCAGCGGGATATGGCAGTTGGCATTATGTTTATGTCGTTTCTAGATCCAACAAAACTACATCTATTAGCATTAGCTCTAACATGACGAAAAGAGTTCTGCTTTGAAAGCCGCAAAAGAAATACCTCCCAGTGGGTTCTTGCCACTAATATTTCAATTTCTGGCAAAATCGGATCCTCTTCCCTCTTCCCATTTCCCGGCATAATGTTTGATGAAGAAATTCTCAATACTTCAAATCCCTACAGAATGTCGATTCTGTTCAAAAAGTACTGCCTACCATTAAACAATTGTTATCTGCTACAGCTTCTTCAGCATCTGTCGAAAGAGTGTTTTCGATTTTTGGTTTGGTATATTCCAAACTTGGAAATCGCTTGGGAACCAAAAAGCCGCTAAATTGGTTTTCCTGTATGAGTATTACAATTGACTTCCTAAACTCATATTAGCCGAGTAACATTTTTGTTCACTGTACAATTTATGTATTCATTAATAATTATTATTTGTTATTATTTATTCATGTAGGTAATATTATGAACTATAAACTGTTTTTGTTGTTGTAAACTGTTTGTGTTTTCTTAAATTTAATTTATGAATATTTACGTTGGACTGATAACGATTAGTTATATGTTTTTACACTTACATAATATATGTAAACATTTAGTTTTAAATAAACCATCTTAATTTTTTTGAATTTCCTGATGAGTTATCTGCTTCGGTAAATAAACATATCGCAAAAACACTGAACTGGTTCACGTGTTGTCTGCCAACAACATTTCGAGAATTTAAATAAATAAATATACTACGCCCGCATCATGAGTCTGCAATATGTATTAAAAGTAGTATATAAAACATGACTTGGCAACGCAGCAATCGAGTTTGAATTTCTTTACGGAGATAGAAAGGCAATAGATGACGGAATACATTTTAATGTGAGCACCCTGTAAATATACATGTCGCAAACCTTGTTACTTAAGTGTGCCAAAAATATTTCCAAAATAGTAAAAAAAAGTTTATCAATACCGAAGTGAAAGCAGCAATACGGCATAGACAGCAAGACGAACAGCGCTACGCTTCGATAAAGTCGTGCTCAGTATCGAGGCAGTATATGGGTACTCATATTAAAACGTTTTTTTTCGTCTGTGTTGATGAAATCTTTTTAAATAAATTATATCGGGGGTTATGAGAACCTAAATAATCTTCAAAGCACTATAATCAATAGCTACAATAGTTATTTTTGTATCTAGTGCGCGAAATGCTACTTTGGTGATCGAGAACTGTTTTTTTTTTAACGAGGCGCAGCCGAGTTAAAAAAATAGTCGAGATTACCAAAGTATTTCGCGCATGAGATGCACAAAATTTTTTCTACAAACGTCCAAAATATTGTTCTAAAATAAGTAATAACTATGAAAAATAGTATTGAACTGGCTTAAATAATTTTTCCAAATCAAGTAATTACTGTAACTATGGAAATAAAATGGCATTTGTTGACAATTATTTCAAAGTGACAGTTCTTGATAATTATTTTGGAGTGACTTTTTATTCGCGTCAATTTCGTGCGTGATATTTATTATTGTAAAAGAATGGAAATTTCGAGCGACGATGAACTAAGCAGTACCCCACCTAACTTGATAGATGCGGCCAATTCCGTAATTTCCAACCTTTTACCGGAGAAATCGAGGCGGCAGTATGAAAATGCATATCAGCAATTTAAAGAGTGGTGTTCAAGCAAATAAAGCCAGAAAAATATCTCTCACAATTTGAAAGCCTTAATTATTGTTCTACATTGATAAATAAACGATTTCTTGTTTTTTGCTTGATTGAGGAGTTGAGGACCATATGTTAGAATATGAAAATCCCATATAATTTACATGCAGTGTGCAAAATATATTTCGCATATTACTTCGCGCACGGTGTCATGGTAACGAATGAAAATGAAAAAAAGTGCCACTTCGCATACTGTTGTCAATGCGCGAACCTTGTCATTTTTTGACGTTTGTAGAAAAAGGAAATTGTGTCTCTTCATTGAACTAATGAGTCATGATTTTGGCCTTGCTTATAATAATGTTGAGAAAAATTATCCATTAATCACATTTCTAGTGCAGTTTTATTTTGTAACATTCATTTGACACCCCTCTAAAAATAATGAAATCAATTTCGTTCTTTTGAAAAAAAATATTGCGAAATGAAGTGTCAAATACGTTGTATATGAAGTTTGATTTTGCCCTTCTGCCTTTCTAGAAATAATGGAAAACTTGTTTATGGTTTTCATCTCGTTGGGATTTTTTTCACAATTTTTTTTTAATGAAATGAATGTAAATGTTGATTTTGTAGCATTCCACCACATTTTTGGCTTTATAATTTTATTGCAATTTTTTCACGAAAAATATTGAACAATATTGAATTAGTTGAATATAAACGTTGATTTTGTAGCATTCCTTTCAAAATGTTTCTAACTTTCATTATTATCTTGTTAGGATTAAAAAAAGGGAAATGAAATGATGATTTCGTTGAATGTTAACGTTTACCCATCACTCTGGAAACAATGAACAAAAATCTGGTTTTCATATACGCTGTTACGATACCGACCACGACTTTATCGAAGCGTAGCACTGTCCGTCTTGCTGGCGATACCGTATTGCTGCTTTCACTCCGTTTTTATCAATTATAACTTGGCGAAGCCGTCACCAATTTTCGTTTTACAGAAATGGAAAGGCAACAGATGGAGGAATGAATTTTAGATTAATAATTTAATACAGGGAATTTGAAAAATTGAACGATTTGTCGACTGAATTTAACAATATTCAAAAATCTAATTGACCACTCTTGTTTATAGTGTGCCAAAAATATTTCTAAAATTCTAATTAACGAATATACCTACTTTTTAGACTACGATAGTATTGAAAATATGTTTTCAACTATGGATTGACAACGCAGCAAAATTATCACTTTGCTTCTCGATCAAAAACTAATCTAGGTAAATTTTTACCCCTAAAAATTTCGCATGTTTTTACAGCGAAGGCAAAATAAGATAACAAAATAAATATCAAAAAAAAAATTACAGGGGGCTACATTTGAAACAATTCGATTCATGGCTTTCAAGACATTGAAAAATCACGCACTCAATGAACACTCTTTAGAATATAGAGCAAAACTAGTATTTGAGATCCAATTGGGGCCACAACGGCTTCCTATAATCATCATATTTTGGACAATGAAAATTATTAGGTTTTTGGGAACCAGCGTGACTTCAACCCATCGATTGCTGTTTTGTTTCTCATGCTTAGAAATATACCAAATTTTTATAAGAAAGTATGCATATTTTTCAAAAGAAGATTTTTTTTGACAGGATTGGTATTTTAGATTTTTTTTTAGAAAGAATCAACCCACACGAAGTTTGCCGGTCTTGTTCCGAATCACCCTGTATATATCTAAGTATGAACGTAATGACGAGTGAAGTAGTTATTATTTAAGCTCTAATTCCTGACAGTACATTCATTATGATAATTGGTTTATTTTAGGGTATGTTTGATTGACATTAGAAACATTTAAAAAATAACTCACCTCCACTGGGTCAAAGAAATCAAATTAACAAAAGTTACGTATATATAAAAAGCTAGATCAACTTTTATCACTCTACAACACAAAATAATTAATGATCTTCTGATCAAGAGAACATCTAAGACAATGAACACAGCCGCTTCTTTTATAAACAAAAACAGAGCATAAATAATGTTTTATCAATGACACTGTTGCCGTCTCAGTCGATTCACCGAATGTTGTTAGAGTTTGCAAAAATATTTTGGACCTAATTCCCTAACCGAATGTCATTTATGAGCAATATGCCGAGATTGCCGAACTCTCTTGAAAATTATGTATACCCTCTCTTTTATTTCAAAATTATTCTAAATTCAAAATCAATAATATAATTTGTAGAAGAATACAAACCATTCAGAGAAATCTGGCAAACGTTTTGTTATTTCGCCAGACCCGACCTCTATTGTACTCTGCTAGACGTATTTGTTGCACAGTAATTTTCTTTTTATTCGTGAAATGCTTCCCCGCTAGATGGCTCTTGGAATTTGGGCGCGAAATGGTGATCCTGCCAAATTCCATTAGAGAACACAGGGTTTAATCATTGCCTAAAGAAGAATTAGACAATGGTTTAATATTATTTTCATTCAAATCTGAATGAATTGCTGGAGAAGTAGAAAATTGAAATAAGTAAATTCATCAGATTTTCATCTCTTTTTTCCATAACTGCTTTTCATTGAAGCAATGTTGAGAAACTTTGTCTTTGGAGCATTGTATAAGGAACATAAGGAGACATTTGATCTTTATACTATGATTGAGGCATTAAACAATTAACAAATAAGAAACTTTTGACTTCTACTTCATTGCAGCATTGTTTAAATAGAACATAGTCAATGCCTGTGGAAAAGGTATTGGACACAAACGCGAGTGTCATCTAGCGTGATTAGTTACAAACATGAATATTTGACGTCATTTTAATGCAGGTTTCTTCAAAAAACCCTGATTTTAATGCTTTTCCATTGTTTTAATCAAGTTACGACATGACTTGGAGGCCAGATCACTAAAGTTACATGACTTGGATGCGAGCTCACTATCGCCATCTACATGTCGGATCCATTTTGATCCAATTATAATCCCATAAGGTTAACTATCTTCTATATAAACAATGATTGCAGTAATTGCCCTTCTGCTGTCTTTCAGAGGAAAGATCAAGTTGAGATGAACTGAAATCACCGCAAGTTAGAAAACTAATTTTTACAGAATCCCCTTTAAGTTTCTTCTACCGTCTGTGAGATGGCGCGAAAGTCAATTTGCCATATTTTTTCCTAAATCCCAGATTATTCACAAACTATGTTGAATTGAGAAAAACTGATTATCCATAATCGCTATGGATGATCTAGGAACGATGTTAAACTGCGGAATAGCGGAATTCCATTGAAAAATCGAGTTTTTGGAAAGTCGACTTTTTTAATAAAAATTCCAATTGTTCGGGTAGTATTCTTATTTCTGCAGGTTAAGATCAATATATAGAGGAATTCTGTAGCAATTCCCAACTAGAAATCATAAATAAAAGTCATGGCTACAATTTCCCTTCTGCCATCAATGAACAAGTTGTGACGAACCGAAAACACTGCATGTTAGAAACCTGTAATTGAAACAGGGTCTACCTTGAGTTTGGTCTATCGTCTATGAGATGGCGCGCAAAGTCAATTTGACACGTGCTTTACTTTTTGCCAAAAGAAACTATAAAGAATTATTAATAAAACTGATTAATTACATTTTTCACTGTATAGCAATCTGAGGCATGAAATTCATTGAAAAAATTTCAGAAATCTTCGAGAGACTTGTGACGCAGCCCTTACCTTTCAACGTGTGATGCCATGCACGGGACCAGAGACCATGCTGGAAAACGAGCCCATGACCCTACGCCTGAGAAGTGAACGCTGTACCAGCCAACCACCACGGCAAGTAAAAGTATATTTTGCAATTCTAAAATACTGCATTTTTGCTATGAAGAAATTGTTTCGGAATATAGAATAAAAAAATGTAATTCTCAGTATGCACTTCAGAATTTCGCGTGATTTCGGAACCTATTTTTGCTTCCAAGAAAGCAATTCAAATTAAACAAACTGTATCAATAAATTTTAATGGAATATTCACAATCACATCTTTCACACATCGTCGCTATTAATTAAAAAAATAAATAAATTATTACAATAATTATTACAGGTGAATCGGTTAAAAAATATTTACAAAAGGAAAATAATTACAAATTGCCTTAGGACATTAATTGACATACAATATACAATACAAAATGCATTTGGTACAGTGCATTTATTATACAAATTAGAAACTAACATATAACTGGTAAGTCTCGACAGCCTCTAGGATACAAAATACTGAAAACTCCTATGCCAGGGGAACAAATTGAAGAAACTCCAAAAATACGTGTTGTACTGAATTATTAAGAAAAAGTAAATTTGGTAAATAAATAAACATAGATTTCGGGAGTGTACTTTACAAGGCATGTTTGATAAGTTCGTGACTCAAATTAAGATGGCGTCTTCATAGTAATTTTGTTATTGTTTTATTGAGTTGTCAATAGCTGTGGATACACAAAAGAAATATTAAAATTTGCTGGCCATCACTGCTGAGTCATACGACCTAATCTCTGAAATTTGTTCGGAGTAGTGAGTTCGAGCCGGTCCTAGGCCTCTCCCCTCCACAACGACTTCGCCTACGACCTTGTAGTAACCTTTAAGGAAAGTCTAATGCTCGGGTGTCTATAAGTATCTGAGTATTAAGTCTAAGCCTCGGTACTCAAGCCTCTGTATTCCAAGCCGAGGTAACGGCAATATCCGTCTGCACAAGAGAGATTCTAAGGAGGGGTCCTAGAAACCAACCCATAGCAATTCTCTCCGACAGTCAGGCGGCGATTAAAGCCCTGCGTCCATGCAGGTTCACTTCCAAACTGGTTTGGGAGGCACACCAAAACCTCAACGACCTGGGAGCACAGAACAGAGTAAAACTTGTCTGGGTACCAGGTCATAAGAGCATACAGGGAAATAAGAGCGCACATGCCCTAACAAGAGCGGAGGCAGCAACAACTCTCACTGGACCAGAACCAGCATGCCTGGGGATATCAAGCAGGACACAAAGAAATGGGTTAAACACCATCATCAATCTCTCTGGGAGAGTGCCTCAGGCAATACTCATGGAAAAAAGATGATGATGGGGCCAACCGACCGACTATCAAGACACCTTCTTGAACTAAGCCGAGACTCTCTCAGGAAGGTGGTAGGACTGATGACAGGCCACTGCCACCTGAGAAAACACCTGCAACTGTTGGGGATACATCAAGAGTCCACACCATGCAGATTTTCTGATGATGAGGACGAAACAGCTTCCCACATAATGTTTGAATGCGATGTTCTGGCTCGTATGAGGAAGGATATCTTCGGACACTGTGGTGCAGAAGATACCATCCCGCAGGAAAACCTTGTGAAGAATCTCCAGGAGTTCATTAAGAGATCCGGAGTACTCACGAGTTAGACCTGATAGCGGGATTCAGAAAGGTTCTATACAGAACTACCTGCACTTCAGCCACTGGCTAGCCCCGCCATCTAATAATAATAATAATAAATCTGAGTATTATGATCTTTGAATGACTTCAAAGTTTGTTTTCTGTTTAAACACGATAAAGATTATCTAGAGATATTTGGGTTTGAACACCACACAGAGAATTGAAGTTTTGTTAAATCAAAAGTCACTAACGTATCAAACAATCCAATCATTATTCTGAATGATACACTCATGGATTTTGCAATTGAACTAACCAAAGCCCTATTGTAAATCTGTAGAATAATTTGATATGAGGTCTTTGAACAAGGTTATTTCCGATATTTCATGGTAGTGTTGGTTTCAACACTGAGTATATATAGTGATGAATAACAAGAAAGGAAATTAAAATGACATTAGAGTATGGAATAAGCTTTGGATATTTCCTGACTGCATACGGTATGTATATCTTAAAACATTCAATATATTAGTAATTCAAATATTTTTCTATAAATTCCATAACTGATTTTTCCAGAATGATAATATGTTCGTTTGATATTATATGCATGGTGCGTTCTTCTTGTGTTTTTTAGAAAGCGAAATTATTTTCATTTGGAAAAATCGGTTTCTGGTTCACTTACATCAATCTTATAATTTCCAAAACTAAATTACAAGAATGCCTTTTCACTATGAAACTATAGGCTTCAATATAACGGGGTTTTTCATGAATTCTTGGCTCAGGACTGCCATATTGAAGGGAGATAAAAAAGAGGTTCGAGAAATTTATCTAATACTTCTAAGTCTAAGAGAATATATGAAATGTAGACCAATCCATTCGAACAGTGTCTCATTGTAACAAGGATTTGGAAAGAATTCTTACAGTAATCGATTTATTTGTCAGAAAATCTCCTTGTGTGTATACCAAAACTGTGCGTGTATCTTTTCATCTGATTAGAACAATTATTAGTTTATGCATTTCTGAGGGTATATCAAATCATGTTCAACGTACAACTATACCTTGGGCAATATTTATTTTTATATTTACGGAATGCCAATATTTTTTCACGCAAAACCTTGATTTAAATATGCAATGAAAATCGAGTATTTCCAACTGGAAGTGGGTATCATAATAAGGTTTTCGATACGATAAGCGCCTAATATTCCAAGAATGTCCATAAAACATCATTCGGGATCTTTTGATTACATCCCATAGATTAATAGTTACTTCCGGATATATTCGATCAATATTTATCACTGAGTGAAGGAAGCTCAAAGAAAATGTTCTACTCAGTAACTACATCTCAAACCAAAATAGATAAGACGTTTCCTTCAAGTTTCAGACCTTTCTGATATGAAATTAATTACAAAATAGAACGTATTTAGGATTTCATATGAAAGTTTTGATTTTGAGTTGGTAATATCATATGTTTGCAAATCGAGTACAGGACTTACTTTACCGAAAAAGGGCGAACCGAAAATATCTATTCAAGATATCAGCCACACATTATACAACGTGAGTCAGAAATTCTAAATTGAAGATTCGTACCCTGTGATTTCAAAAATTGCGGATATGTATTTTGAGTCATTTAGTTTTTCACTTCCAATATATTAAAAGAAATAAATGTTGATTTCTCTACTGAAAAATCTATAATTCACGAACGATTCACTGTTGATTATAGAAAAACGACAAAATCGTTCTTTATTATAAGAATCCAGAATGTAGTTCATCTGTATACAAAGAATAGTTTTCGAGTAAGTTGAAGTTCCGCTTTTATTTCAACCAACAACAAAAATCATACAATAATGCTTTTGTTCAAGTTTCTTTGATTTTTATCAACTCGGCCATATAGAGTAAGATAAGAGCCCAGTGCCCCCAGACATTAACTTATTTTCAAAAGGACCAAATGTGGGGCCTCGAGTAGTGTTTATATGTGGATTGAATGCCAGCATACCTGTTAGGTTGCTTAGACGGCCAATACACAGGTACCAGGTGAGAAAGGTATCTAAAAATAGGGTTAACTCACCTTCTATTCTAATGGTTGATTTTTATACATGTTCCATGTAATACTATTACAAAATAATAATGAACATTGATAGACTCTTTCCGTCGGTCATAACTTCCGCTAAACGCTTTCAAGCTCCCAAAAAAATTTGTAATTTTACTTATATTCTTACGCATGGTTTTATATATGTTTTTTAAGAGAGTATTTTAAACATATATTTGTTCAGTAAGACCAAAAATTCCCTAGACACCAAAAGCATTCGTCCGTCAGTATGAGCGCGACAGTACTATGCTCGTGCTTTGGAGCTAGTGAGATATACAGTGCGACGCTAAATTATGGAACAAATTCATTATTTCTGAATATAAAGATATTTCGGAAAAATCCTCGGACAGGTCGATTTTCTTTTCCGATGGGCCAATTTTTGAATCCCACCCAAAATATATAGGGTTATCCGCAATTGAGTAAAAGTGACTTTGGTGATATTTTTAAATTGGACACCCAGTATATATTTCCATATTTGGTTAGGGATTGTCATTACGAATCCAGTGATACCAAGTTTTATGGGATTATGTCAAACGGCTGCGGAGATATGGCCAAAAAACTTCCTCGTATGTCTAATGAGTATGACTGCGAGACTCCACACGATTCAGAAGGTTAAAAGTCTCTGTCGCACTCATTGGGTATATGGAGAATTTTTTGCCCATATCTCCGCAGCCGTTTGACATAATCCCATCAAACTTGGTATCACTGGATTTGTAATGACGATCCCTAACCAAATATGGACAAATATACTGGGTGTCTCATTTAAAAATATCACCAAAGTCGCTTTTCCTCAAGTGCGGATAACCCTATATATTTTGGGTGAGGTTCAAAAATTGGCCCATCGGTAAAGAAAATCGACCTGTCCGAGGATTTTTCCGATATATCTTTATATTCAGAAATAATGAATTTGTTCCATAATTTAGCGTCGCACTGTATATGCAAACAACCCAGCATTTTTACTCCAGAGAAAAAAGGGTGGACATTGGCAGACAACCAGTACCAGTTTCACTGGTTTGGAGGTTACCAATTACCAATTAATATTTTACATTGAGTTCAACTTCTGAATTTGTTCTATTCTTAGTTGTTTTTTTTTAATTTATTGATTTGTTTTTATAGAAGAAGCTGCTAGCGACGATAACGATAAAGAAATAGATGACGATGATGACGATGACTTCATGATTGGTTTGATGATGAAAATTCTAATGACGCTAGCAATGATGACCGACGATTGAGAGACATTAATATATTTTGGAATGAATATTGATAATAATAATGATAATAGTTCCTACTTCTAACTTCGCATAGCACCGTCGCGCTTATACTCACGGCTGAATGTTTTTGGTGTATGGGGAATGCTTGGACCTTTTACGATTGGTCTGGCTGAACAAATATATGTTTAAAACAGTCCCTTAAATAACATATATAAAAGTCAGACGTTAGAATATAAGGAAAATTACAATATTTTTTTGGGAGCTTGAAAGCGTCTCGCAGAATTTATGGCCGACAGAAAGTATCTGGCAACGTTTAATATTATTTTGTAAAGATATTTCATGGAACATGAATGAAAATCAACCTTGGCTTTTCTCATCAGGTACCAACTAAGTAGGTTTGCTAACGTCCATCCACAGTACTCAAGGCCCTACATTTTGTGCTTCAGGAAATAAGTCATGTCAGGGGGCACTGGGCTTTTGGACTCGCAGAAGTCTCACACACATTTGAATTTTCATTGATTTTCAGTTATGTTTGACAACTTTTTGATCCAAATACCTGAGTGTACCTATTGTGAAAAGTCTTGTATCTGAATTATCATTCCTCAGAACTGTCCTTGATCGTTTTTCTCATTTTCGAAAGACTAGCCACAACACCAATAGACACTGCCACATTCGACATTTAAAAAATCTCTAATCTAATATAACCTGTATTATATAGTATGGAGAGCATAAATAGTATTTACATAACGATATACACCGACCAAACAACATTCAAAATACTGAAATGAAACTAGTAAATCACAGTTATCCTGCCATCTATACAGAGAGGCCCAGCATTAGAGAAACGCGCTCGACTGATAATGACGGCCGAGCTGCCAATGCGTGAACCTTCGACGTTCTTTCGAATTGTTAAAGGAAATCAAGACTCCTGGTAGCGATCCGCGTCCAGAGCCTACTTGCATTTGCGAGCTCTCCGGCGGAATCTGCGCATTCTCTGATCCCATTCGTCCTTCCATTCGATGACGATGGATCTCTGGGTCACGGCGAGACTCCCGGTCACTATGCCTCCGGGAGAGTCGTCTTTTTCTCGGCCGAGGAAGAGGTAGGACCTGGCAAAATGTAAAAATACTCATGAGATTATATTGAAATTATTATTGCTTTTACTACGTCTGACCGTGATCATATTGAAAATGGTGTCCCTCAAGGGTCTGTTGTGGGACCACTACTATTAATTATTTACATTATTGATTTCATCACTTTTTACTGACGAATATACGTGTCTTATTTGCTGGTGATATACTACTATAATGAACTCCGCCAAGAAAATCAACACACTTGAACAGATAGCCATGGATAGTGGAATTGAAGCTAATAAATGGTTTTCAGCGAATAAATTAAATATACAGGGTGGCCCATCGAAAACTTGACATGGGGGTTTTGGGTACTAATATCGTAGATCTGGAAAAACGCTCGGACAGGTCGATTTTAGTATCGAGGGAGACATTGTGCCCTCCTACAGGCAGCACCGTCAGGTCAACCCTCGAGCAGTGGGGTGAACAACCCTTGAAATTTGAATAGGGAATAGGAGTCGAGTGGCACATCGTTGGAAAGCCCGTTGAATTCTCGAAACAAAACGGTCGGCAGTTTTTCTAACGAAAATGAGTTATAATTAAGTTAAGAGTAAAATTCACTTACATTAGTCTCATCGTAACAAATGCTCGAAATGCGCACCTCCAACTTCCATACAATGATACAGATTTTGTTGAAAACGTTCTCGTACATTATGGAGCATGTCTGGGGTGATTTGGCGACATTCTAATGTGATTCGTTGCCGTAAATCTGCTAGTGAAGCTGGTGGTGTAGCATAAATTCTGCTTTTCAAATAACCCCACAGAAAGAAATCTAAGGGAGACAGGTCTGGTGATCGTGGGGGCCATTCAATAGAATCTCGCCTACCAATCCAATGACCAGGGAAGTGGTGATCTAAATATAGCCGAACAGGCATAGCATAATGCGGAGGAGCACCATCTTGTTGAAATATCAACTGATCTTCCTGATAATGATGGTCATTTTCAATAATGTTAGTTAACATTGGTTCAATTGTTCCAGATACATTTCCCCTGTTAGATTTCCTTCTGAGAAGAGGGGGCCCACGATACGATCCCCAAAAATACCAGCCCATACGTTTAATTTTTGAGGATATTGCGTATGTACCTCATGAAATATATGGGGATTCGAATCAGCCCAATATCGACAATTATGGCGATTAACTATACCATTTAAAAAAAAGAACATTTATCACTAAAACAAATGTTGAACAGACAGTGAGGATTTGCTATCGCCTGCTCACTTAGTACCTCACAGAATTGTAAACGCCGATCAAAATCATCTTCATTCAGTTCGTGTGTTAATTTAATTTTGTAAGGATGGAATTTATGTAGTTTTAAAATACGCTGAATGCTAGTTCTTGAGATACCGGAAACAGTTGCTAGCTGTCTTGTACTCAACGTATGGTCAACCTCAACATGGCCCAAAATTGCCACTGTTGTCTCCTCATTTCTTACTGGCGATTCGATTTGCCGTTTTTAATTTGCTACCGATCCCGTTTCTCGGAATTTTGATACTAATTCAGACACATACTGCCGCGACACAGTCCTGCCATATTGTTGATTGAACCGTTCCGCAGCCCTTTTCGCACATCTATTGTTTTCATAATACAGTTCAATCAATGCAACCCTCTCTGCCACTGTATACACCATTGTTTCGTTTTAATTTCGACGTACGATACCACACACGAATGAAACTCACTTGTAGTACACACGTGAAAAAAAGAAACTGCATGCTCTATCTGTTTGTTCTATTTTATTAAAAAAATTTCATGGGTACCGCGAAAAAAACTGAGCAAAAACATTCACAGTATCGTAGCAAATAAATGATAGATTGCAAAAACTGGCAAATGAGTTTTCCAGAGACGTACAAGTAAGCTCTTAACTTTCGTACAGGTTTATTCCTGAATTTATTTTTTCACAAACGGTTCATCCCAACTTCAAAATCGGGACGCCGTTGGATAGAGAACAAACTGTCCCCCTCGAATCTAAAATCGACCTGTCCGAGGGTTTTTCCACATCTGCGATATTATCACCCAAAACCCCGATGTCAAGTTTTCGATGGGCCACCCTGTATGTCATGTATGTTTGTATAAGTATCGACTTCTGATTCTATTTTAATGTGACATTGCTCAACATATTTTAATATGTTATTTGTATACATTCTATTTTTGACTTGCTATAATTATACTGAAATGTATGAAAAATAGTTAAACAAAGACTACTACTATACTATATCCGGAGAACTAGGGAAGACGTAGCCCTTACCTTTCAACATGTGATGCCTTGCATCACATTTGTAAGTATGTTTCTCCATTTATGAACCATATACATACCCTTAATCGAAATTCCGATTTTCATCCCTACCCCTCAGACATGGGTGATTGATCAAACTTCCGCAATATTCATTCACACTTTTTGAAAAGTGTCCATCATATGCGTGAACAAAATTCTACAATAATCTCCCACCAGAAATAGAGTGAAAACAACGAAAAACTTTTTGAGTCTCATGAAATTTTCATTGAGTATTAGTTTGGTAGTGTCAATGAATATTTAGAAATGTGATGATTATGATTATGTTACTTTATGTTTTTAGTGTATTTTTATATTTTTGTATGTATTTTAATGTAATTTTTATGTTTATGTGTTGGGTATGACATTCTCTCACTTTAGTTTGTCGAATTTGGTTAGTTATTGATTACAAATAAAATTTTAATAAAAAAATATATTTAAATGTTTAAATCTTAATGACATGAGATGTATTTTTCTGAAGGGTCCAGTGGAAAAACGATGAGGTTCCACTTTTTAAAATGTTGAGAAAAGCGAAATCTAATGTTTTTCCACTGTGCTGCTTACTTTCGACCGCAGTTTTTTATGAAATCTCATTGTTTGTCACCTGTACGGTTTGGTATATTGATATTTCATGCCGCAGATGCCGCTAAAATGTCGATTTCGGAAAAAATGGAACCTCATCGTTTTTCCACTGGACCCTTCATCTCATTTCATTGCTTATGTTTATTGTTACTTTATTGCAATATTGAAGATTAGCCTTTGATCAATCCTATACAAATTGAATTTTGTAATTATTATTATTTTCATTATCATTATAGGCGGATGATGGTAGAGGATCTGAATGTTCAGTCACGTTTGATCCATTCTGGGATCTTTATCGACCATTCCGAAAACAATTGGCTAAAAGCAGTCACAATCTTTGGATTCGTTTATTAGGTAAGATGAAAAATCTACATGTTTGAAGTACAAGGAGAAAACGAAGTATCGAAACGCTTATCGATTCATAAATTTTCCTAAATTCTGATGAACAATTTGAAACATTTTTCTCCAGGAAAGAGATTCAGAGGAAACTTTGTTGTCATTGAATTCACTTTCGAAGCACTGGATATTTATTTCATCACAATTTTATGAGTACGTGATGAACTTAAATTTGTGAGGAAATGGCCAGGTACTTAGTGGAAGAAGCCACTGGCCAAACCGGCCAATTATTGAAGTTTTGATACTCTGATACATAAACTTGGAATAAGAAGGGCCCTAGAACTTATCCTTGAGGAACACCACGCATAACGAACAATATATATGTACTCGATTGAGGTGTTCAACGTTTTTAGTTATAATGTCACGGGAACAACTCTTACCTATTCGATTTTATTTTGGGACACTTGCAAGCTAGATCAGCAGCTGGTATCAGCATTGGCATGACGCCTTTGCGGATTAGGGAATCTCTGGCTTTTTTGTATATAAACTCGACGTTGACCATGAACCTGATCCAACCTTTGGTGTTTTCTTCATCGTTGTGTTCGATTCGGGACAGTACTCTTGCCATAATTGCTGCAAAAGAAACAATTTCAACAAAACATTTACCGATAAAAAAAAACAAAAAAGAAAAGAAAATCGAAAAATCTTGAGACCACATCGGAGCACGTAGTGCATTGGAATGGAATGAGCTTATGACTTAAGGCATAAGATGTCCGGAGGACTGCTCATTGCAAATATCCTATACAATAGGAGAAGTTGGGTCGAAAATCCATCAGAAAACAACTACTTTCCTGGCTAATGCCACGACGAACATTGAATTACATCTGATGAAATTTCCGTGCAGAGTTCCTACATTATCTCTGCAATTGCTTGGTTGCATGGGAATGATCATAGAAACATTCGGACCACCTATATATCGATTTCGGAGTGTTGCTCCTCATCAGTATAGGGTAGGTCTAGCAGTCAATAACTAATGACTGCAACGAATGAATCGACAGCCAAACCCATTTACAGACCGAAACTGAGACCGCGCCCGCACAGTGGATTATTTCCAAACTGCGAGCGCCATCTCAGTGCCGGAAGCCCAACCAAAGCAATACCCATTTCGACCCAACTTCTCCTATTGTATAGGATATTTGCAATGAGCAGTCCTCCGGACATCTTATGCCTAAAGCATTGGAATATAATGAAAAAAAAAAAACAGTTCAATAATTCTTCTATGTATAGTATAAACGATGATTTTGAAAAAGAGAATCAAGTAATTTTTTTTGTTTTGCATTTCTATATACAATGAAATTAAATAATATATAACAAATAAAAGTATTAAACAATAAGACATACAAAATGAATGATAGAGTTGGCTGTGGAGTGACAAGTTTCTTGTTGGTTTGAATGTTTTAGACGATGTAGTAACTTGATTACTTATATTTCGGACGTCCATCATCTTAATGGTTGAAATATTTCTATCTCTTTCAAATTTTTTCACAACGTTTCACTTGCTTGAATCCGCAATCGTCTTCTGCTGAATAGTGACAAAATCAGATGCCACGCGACCTTTTATAGGTCTATAATTAAAGTGTAATTACGCGCGGTCTTGTGGCGCGCGTGGTTTCGCGCTTTTTCTCCCTCCAAAACGGTCCATGGGTGGTTTCCATACGTTTTTAATTTCCACGCTTGGTTGACTGAAGGCACCATTGGCTTCTATGTAGGTGGTTTCCATAAATTTCCGTTTGAACCAATGTTCCTCTCTATGAAGAACACTAGCTTCGTCCTCAACTACGGCTCTAATCACCCAAACTCCACAAAGAGGGGAATCGTAAGAACGTTGGTGGAGAGAGCAATGTCTATTTGCAACAACCAGGAGTCATTGGAGGCGGAAATCAACCACATCAAAAAGGACCTACGCCGAAACGGATACTCCGATAAGCTCATAGGAGAAGTTCGGAAACAACTCGAAAAGACCAAGACAATCGAAGAAAGACCACAAAACTCTGTTCTCATTCTTCCCTATATCAGGGGTATCTCCGAGAAGATCAGAAGGATCGGAAATAAATACATCAAGAGTTGCTTTCAATCCGGTAGTACCTTACGAAGCTTCCTCACCAAGACGAAACCAGAGAACACAACAGAATCCAGTAAAAACTGTATTTACAAAGTCCCATGTGAATGTGGAGATTCCTATATCGGAGAGACCAAGAGGCCATTATCAGTAAGAATAGCCGAACACAAAAAGTGGACTCAACGAGGGGAAACATCAAAATCGGGAATTGCTGACCACGCTGACGAAGCTAGTGTTCTTCATAGAGAGGAACATTGGTTCAAACAGAAATTTATGGAAACCACCTACATAGAAGCCAATGGTGCCTTCAGTCAACCAAGCGTGGAAATTGAAAACGTATGGAAACCGCTCATGGACCGTTTTGGAGGGAGAAAAAGCGCGAAACCACGCGCGCCACAAGACCGCGCGTAATTACACTTTAATTATAGACCTATAAAAGGTCGCGTAGCATCTGATTTTGTCATTATTCACCAGAAGACGATTGCGGATTCAAGCAATTGAAACGTTGTGAAAAAATTTGAAAGAGATAGAAATCTTTCAACCATTAAGATGATGGACGTCCGAAATATAAGTAATCAAGTTTCTTGTTGTCGTCAATCACCTTGTTGACGTTTGCGTATCGAGGAAAGAAGGCTAATTAAATATCTAATAATAAAATGAATTGCAATTTGTAAAATCTGTGTACCTTTTGTACCGAATCTGAGTAGGTGTCAAGCCAGGTAGCTTTCCATATATTATTAATATTCCAGCTAGATGCTTATGGTTAGGGTGATTTCCAAAAAAAACAGGTTGTTGTCATGGAAACATGTCAAAATGCAAGCATTACATTTGTTTTTATTCGTGTATTTTTACGAATCTTCTAGGTTTTCTAGAAACCCACTCAAAAGCAGAGCTTGTGAGAACAAGAGGGACCTACAGCTCACCAAGAAGTGAAGCGAAGTGAATTCCGAACCACTTAAGCCCCGTATCATACGGTGAAAATCGAACACAGGCCGTCTGAGTGGGAAGATAACGCTCTAACACTACGATCACTACATTTCAATTATAGTTGAAATTGAATGGTATAAAATTGTAAGTACCTAATACTTACCATAGTCTCTCTTGCAGTATTTGTTCATGTTCAACCTTCTTGTTGCTGCCTTGCATTTTCCGCACTGATCTGTAATTGAATCAATATATTATTCATCCTCACTAGAAATGAACAAAATACTGGGTGACAATGATATCACTTGCACCCCTCTTTTGCCTTTTGCTTTTAAATATATATCAAAATGAAACTAGACACTTTAAAATAAAGACGTATTTGAAGATTTTTTATGAATTCCGATTTTGCTGGGAGTGACATCAATTTCTGATTTTCAAATGTAACACCCTGCATATTATCGAATTTTCAAAATTCTGAATAATTTAAAACTAATATAGTGTGTTTTTACAGGAACTTTTTTGGAGCCGAGTTGTTTTCTTAATCTGGTGTGATTCTAAGTTAATCACCAACGTAGAATCATCATAAATGACAAAAAGTTATAGAAAAAATACAAATTTATTAATTTTCCAACAAATTCATTAACTGGATGCCTGGAAATCTTTCGAAAAAAATCAATTTAAGTTAAAAACTGAGAAGATATTAAATTGTTCGTTGAATAGTTTAAAAGTATACAGAATTTTCTCAGGAATTTGAGAATAGTGAAATATACAGGGTGTTCTATTCAATAATGAAGAAGCGGTGCCACTTTCATCCAAACCAGAATTGAAAAAAAATTCAAAGACATGAAAATGTGTTAGTTGACGACTCTATTAACTTTTTTGAGTTTCATTTTCAAAGATGATGAACCACTCGCTTATGGTTCGTGGTTGATCATCTCGTCACACTCGTACGAAATATCGTATTTTCCGCACTAGTTGTACAATATACTCTTTCTGCACTTGTGAGGAAAAGTTATTCTATCTACTTGAAAAATCATTAAAAAGTGCACTTTTTCACGTAGGTACTCGTAGGAAATAGTTATTTACACAACAAGAATACAAAGCGACTCTTTTCTGCACGTTTGAAAAGTTTTCATTACGAGTCGTATGCGAGTTATGAAACCTCGCAAGTGCAAAAAAGAGGAATTATATTTATACTCGAGTTGTATACATAATTTTATACAATATGGTTCTTTAATACAAAAATGAAAATATCCGTTATTTTTAACGTTTGGAAAGCAACCATACAATTTTTTTTTGTTTTGGCAGTGACAGCAAAAATTGGAAACTGTATTTCGAAAGGAGTATTGGACGTGTAACGTACAGTTGTGTGCATAATAAAGTCATACAGCAGTTATAGAATATTGTGACTTGGGCTCGTCAATCTTAATCATTTAAACTTCTTGTCGACTTTGACAAGTAGCGTCGAAATTCAAACTATTTTTGTCTGTAACGCACTTTCAACATTTTTTAGTGCAATAAGTACAATGCCTCAATTAGTGTCGTTCCGTGTACGACTTTTTTATGCACACAACTGTACATCATATTATTTCACACTGTTTACAAACAATAAGAAACGTTAGTAATTATTATGAACAATAATGATTTTATGTGCGGCGAGTGTTTTTGGAATCCTGAGGATATTATACAGAAATCGAAAGGAGCTACGGGACACCAGAGACCCAAAAAATCGTCATCTTGTTACGCCAGTTACGACAGGGTTTCTTCTGTCAGTAGAAATGGGATAACAAGGTTAATATCGTGAATGAAGATGGAATGATGGCTTACTTGATAGATTTAGTGAGTAATTCTCTAGTTTCTGAAATCTCTTTCCGTAACAAGGTAATTTTTTATATTTTATTTTTTAGTCAAATAAATTCAAAAGTCACTGGTCCAAATATTCTATGGTGAAACGAAACATGTTTCTTTGAAACGTTCTTGTAGATTTGCTTGTTTGAGAAATTTCCACTATTCAATCATAAATATGGCACCCATTGTATAACGCGTTCCACCTGGTGGCTAATAGCACAAACGTCGGTTACGGATATATCTAGATTTACAGGACTTCATTTCCATGACCGATATGGGTTTTGGCTCCTGTCCTATAGAGGGCGCAGTGATGTCCATTTCTCGGGTTTCGTATCTAAATTTAAACTGGGTTTTTTGTGTTTGTAAAGTTAAGAGATAAAGAAATAAAATGCTGGCAAAAACTCATCTTTTACTAAAAATGCACAACTAGATTATTTTCGTGCAAGTAGTCATTTGGGAATGAGAAATACTCTACGGCCTCGCTGATTTGTGGAAGCTATTTCTAAGAGCCCAAACGGCCCTTATGCTCGTCTCATTAATTTGATCGCGCAGCCTGGTCTTAGGTAAGCCCTTTAAACCTAAAATATTACTTTGTGAAATTTACATAGTCGTTTTTAGAATACTTACACAGATCCAACCATCCAACAACTGTTTTTCTTATTTGGTCAGACCCCCCCTTTTCGTAATTGTTTCAATGGTTAGGGCAATGATGATAGTTCACGAAAATTTGGATATATCTATCTTTCATAGCCTAACAGTCAGATGGTTATCAGGTAAAACTTTTCATTACGGTACCCAATACCGTAAAATGGTATTTACCGGTCTAAAATCAAGTATGTGAAAGTGTGTTTTATATACGATACAGTATGAAATGAAAAACATTTTTGCAAATTTTTTGTCGTATTGTAAGTAGGTATCGGAAAAGCGCATTTTCATATCTTTCGAAATGTAAATATGAAAATCAAATACACACACAGATTCAATAACGAAGTCCAACTTCCAAAGCCTGTCATTCCAAAGGGGCTTTATGCGGTTACAAATACTCCTGGATATCTCAATGAAACAAATACGTTTCGCAGAGACCGTCACAGTCCTCTGTCGCGAGGGTCGCGCGTATATACCCGGCGAAGTTTAATTGAGTGAAAAATCCCCTCAGCAGACCGGAAAAATAATCAAAACATCTATTGTAGCGGCAGAATATATGGGAGCTCAAATTGGAAAACTTAAATTACTCGGTAAAGATTCCCGGATTGAACTTTGAACAATTTCAATGTAGGGGCGAACCGTTTTGTCCTTGCGAGTTTGCGAGACCATTAGGTGCATGAGCATCGCAAAAATTTGTTCGTTTAATGCAGCCTTCTGGTTCATCGCTGGGCATACCAGGCTCATTGGTTTAGAGAGGCAGGGGCGTTCGGGGGAAGGGGTGATCAACAGGAAGATATTCATGAATTCCTCAAGGGAGAACAAATAGTATTTTTGCACTTCCGGGACTAAAGTGCAAACTTTAGTCCCGTATAAAAGGGGCTAAAACATATCTTTATGTCCCTAGGGAGATAAAGTTGCATTTCAAATCCCTAGGGACATTAGTAAAAAATTAAACTTTACCGCTGCTACACTATTAATAACCAGGGTTACCGCGGAAAATAGCTTTCAGAGAGTTCGGGTGACCAGACGTAAGGCGAGGAAAGAGTGCCACTGCTGCTAACATAACTAGATTATTTAGATGTTTTGTATTTAGCTATCCTTGTTCTTCTTGAGTGTCCTTGTTCTTCTTGTTTGTAAATTAACAATCTGGCACTCTTCCTCCATTTTGAGGTTTCGTGGTAACCCTGTTAATAACTAGGACAAAAATCAGGGAATATTCGATGATAAATATTTATTGATTGAATTGACATTGTAAGTGTTATTAACATTATTACAATTAATGAAACTACGATGATATATTGAAAAATTATTAGCCTACTATAGAACCAAACAATTTCAATGTCAAAATATGTTATTACTCAACATATTCTCCTCTTAATTGGATACGTTTATTACAGCAAACCTGCAACGTCTGTAGACCTTTCAAAAAAAAAATTTCTTCAGACCTCCACAGCTTTTATTACCTCCTCGTTGGAAGAAAATTTACGACCTTTTAAACTTTTTTTTCAGTTGAAGAAAGAGATAATAGTCGGACGGAGCCAAATCTGGTGAATAAGGGGGGTGTTCTAGTAATTCGAACCCTAAATCACGAATTTCTTGCATGGCAACATGGGATTTGTGTGCAGGGTCGATGTCCTGCAAAAACAAAACACCTTTGGATAGCTTTCCACGTCTTTTCTCTTTAATTTTTTCCCGTAGAGTGGTCAGTAATGTCGAATAGTAAGCTCCAGTTATTGTTCTACCCTTATCCAAAAAATCAATCATGATTACTCTATGGCAATCCCAAAAAAACTGAAGCAAGAACTTTTCCAGCAGATTTTTGGACACGAAGCTTCTTAGATCTTGGAGAACCGGAGTGTCGCCATTCCATCGATTGTTGCTTTGTTTCTGGATCGTAGAAATGTACCCAACTCTCATCCATAGTAAAAATTCGGTTTAAGAAGTCTACATCGTTTTCAAATCGAGCACAGATCGAACGCGATGCTACTACCCTTGCACGCTTTTCGTCAACATTCAAACATTTGGGGATCCATTTTGCAGCAATTTTTCTCATGTCCAAATTGACGTGAACTATATGATGAACACGTTCGTATGAAATATTCAGTGCTTCAGATATCCGTTTTAGCCCAATTCGACGGTCTGTTTAAATCATGTCATGAACTGCATCGATATTTTCGGGGACTGACACAGAAACTGGCCTTCCCGATCGGTCATCATCTTCAATGGAAAATTTACCTCTTTTGAAGCTTGCAGTCCAATTTTTCACGGTCGCATACGAAGGACATTGATCACCAAGGGTATTGCATATCTTCGTAAATCTGCTTACCTCTTAACCCTTTTAAATACAGGTACTTGATGATGGCTCGATACTCCAATTTTTCGATTTTTACAATTTCGGTGAACATGTTTTTTTTTAATTCATTGCGTTACTCTGGTTTACTTTTTTGACGTCAATCTTTACACTGACACTTCTAATAAGTTATTGTTCGTTGCTATGGTAACGCAATATTTTGTTTATGCAGGGAATAGACCAGTTTATGCAGGGAACTGGTCTAGGCCAACTAGATATCAATACATCCTCGTAGGTCCTAATTACCTCTATTGATAGAAGGGTATTTAAGTGAGGTTCAACGTAGAATAATTTAGTGTATTATATCCGCTTGAGAAAGATACTGTGCATCGAAACATGTCGCGAAGATAATAAATGTGTGGAAATTTAATCGTTTTTTGCCTTTGTGTCATATACTATGAATTTCCATCAAGTAACGGCCACGTCGATCCAAAAAATGTACCAATTTACAAAACAGAAAATAGAATAAATCTTTACTTCTCTGAGAAGTATCTTTTACACAAGTATTTTCACTCCGGGATACGCATTTCGATAACCAAGTCATCTTCATCAGTAGGAAACTAACAGAAAATATCCAAACCAGTCATACTTATATCAAGCAATTAATTATTTGATAGGAAGGAAAGGGATCATCAGAGTAAAAACACAAAATTCTAGTCCATGCTGAAACAAACATTAGAAAATATATCATAGTTTGTTTCACTGAACAATCAATCTTCAAAATTTAATTTGTTTCATAAACATCGGTTCCTTCACCAAATTTTAGAGTGTCAGCAGTTTCATCATCCACTTCATGAATCAGTGTTGTGGATTTCTTATAATCTTGATTTTGTTTAATATTTTATATATTCAATGAATACTGTAATAAAAATAGTGGAAATGATAAAAAAAACAGTGTTGTATCAACGGGTGCATCTGAAATTGTGAGTCGAGCAGAAGGTATTGCGTAGCATTTGCCAAAAAATAACCAAAAAAATAATTTTTATGCAATTTGAATTTTTTTTATCTTTTATTTTAGCATCTATATAATCCAAAAATGAATGTCCCAGACTCCTTTTTGAGTTTTAAAGTATGAATTTACCTAATTATTAGTTCGGATGACCAGATTTGTCAGATTGCCATATCTAAGATGTGTTTTGAAGTTTGCTTAATAGAGAATCAATGAAACACTGAAATGTTCAATAGTGTTGGAGTACAGGATGACGGGTGAGTTGATGTAATCAAATAACGGACACAGCAGCTAGTAAGTTACCATAACAATATATGTACACATGTTACAATGACTATTCCACTCTTCTCAAGATATTCACGTAATCTGACCAATCACAAATCAAAGACAACTTGTATTATCGCGACAATTTCGCTCATATTATATAAACCAACCAACTGCCATAATTTTTTAAATTCAAACCAATTTTTTGAAAATTCAGCATTTTGTCGGGATATTACCAATGAAAACACCAGCTGTCTCTCAGTTCTGATTGGTCTGTCAGCGTTGGTGTTTTCAATGATGTAACCATAAATGACAAAGAAAAGTTTGACATTTTGACAGATCATAATTTTTTGGCCCTCATTTTTTGGCACTCATTTTTTGCACTCATTTTATTGTCATTCGTTTTTTGGAACCAATGTTTTCTGCAATAATTTTTTCTGTATTAACTTTTTGGCACTTATTTTTTGTCACTCATTTTTGGCACTAATTTGTTGGCACTAATTTTTTAGAAATATTTAGATTCTTCTCAACTAATTGCCTTAAGAACAGTCTAGTTAAAAACGTCTAGATCTTTTGGAATTCGCTTTTTTCAACAATTGAAAAACTAAAAATGACATTCAGACAATTCTTCAACATTGAAATGCGCATCTTTGTCCAAATTTAAACTTATAATAACTGAGCTCGAGCACGGTGTACAAAGTTTCATCTAGAGTGGTTCTTTTAACAAATCTGAATAGTGCCCAAGAAGATTTTTTGGCACCATTTTCTAGACACTCATTTTTATGGCACCCATTTTTATATATAGCTTCCTCCGTGGTGAAGTCTGGTTGTCGCCCTCAAAGACAGGGTCTTCCAACGGATACCACAAATGAGTTGCTGGCTCCTGTGTGTGTCTCCGTGTGTTTGTCATTTTCACTCATGTCCCATTTCTATCCAAGTGTTGAACATCCTTTCATTTGTGCTACACCGTACTGACGAAGGCCAATAAGCCTGAAACACGTGTCTGCGGTTGCACTTTCTTTTTTCTGAGGTAGTAATCCACTATATATATATATATATATATATATATATATATATATATATATATATATATATATATATAACAGGAAGTTATTCATGACATCTACAGTCACTAGTTGAAACTTAATTTGACACGAACCAAGGAATCCAAAAGTAGAGGTTTGTCCACAAATTGACAGGCAGCCAACAATTCGTTGTTCTGACCAACCCAAGGTTCAATCAAGTTTCTAATACGTTATGAGGAACGCAAGCAGAATATAAGTGAAAATAGAGTATATTTCGTTTTAATTCCGAGAGCTCTAACCTTTGACAGCTGTTTCGTGCTAACGCACTCATCAGAAAGGATTTATGGAGCTCTCGAAATCAAAACGAATCCACTCAAGAATTAATACCGTGAGGCAAGACAGAATATAACAGGAAGTTATTCATGACATCTACAGTCACTAGTTGAAACTTAATTTGACACGAACCAAGGAATCCTTGGTTCGTGTCACATTAACGTTTTCATTTGTGGTTATACAGATCAATCTGAATAAATAAAGAGATTATTAATATTATTATTACTTGACGCGGAGAGTTTTCAATGTTTTCCGTTTTCTCGCATTGCTCCACCAGTAGCGTCTCCCTCATACGTTATTCTCGTCAGACGTGTTCTCGAATAAAAATTAAAATTAAGTCTCATTATGGTGAGGTTAGGTTTTGTAATTTCATTAATTTATTTCTGTTTATTAACATGGCCATTTTCACTCAATATTCCCTGCGTATACCGTATTGTTTCTCACGAGGCAACTAATCGCCATCTCGAATCTTCTAAAGCGTTAATGGGAGTTTTCAAATTACAAAATGAACCTCCATGAATTGATGTTTTGATGAAAATAGTGTAGGTTTCACAGACGCATTTTCACCACTCACCTCCACCTCTATGGGTATCAGGATCTTCTCTATAACCGTCATCGTCTTCTTCTGTAGCCATCATCTGTACGACTGGTATTTCTGTAAAAAAGAATATTCATTAGTAGTCATACTCACTTTTTTTGAGATAGTGATATTTAAATTTTTATTTTCTATCTTGAAGAGAAGCTTCAGATTGCCAAGCGAAGTCTCTTTCTATTAGTTTCATAGATATTGGAACGCCAGTGTTGACTCAATCACTATTAGAAACGAACTACATAAGACATATTATTAATAATAATGTTACCATCATGTTACCATATTGTCCTTTTAAAAAATCTTATGTTTATTTAAAAAAAGATCTTCATTATTATTGTTTTCATTAGAACAGGAAAGTGACCTCTCAAAAATTAATACAATATCACTCAAATTTGAATGAGTACATTCCTTGACATCTATGAAGTAAAGTCGAGCATTAACCTACTGCGCCAAAAAATTGTTTTTCATGACATGGACATATTTCACCCTATTTCTAGTTGAAGAACTGTAACATTCACCAGATTATTCAGAATACTCAGTAATTCATTAACACTGTGTTTCAGTGGGTCTTCTGAATGCCTTAGGTACGCCAATGTATCCCTCGTTTTTTATCGAGAGGAGCGGTGGGTAAATACATGTGCTTGAAAAATGATTCCCGAAAGTGTCCATCGGGATCATGATTCTTTTCTATATGAAGCTTTAGCAAAGGCAGTGAGTGATAGATATGATAATAAAAATATATTCATTGAAAAATAAATTCTAATATACAAACATGTAGAGTATCTTAAGCCAATGGTTAATATTATAGAGATACTTCTAAATAGTGTAAATGATGTAAAGAGCAATAAAACAATTATTTCAATGATATGAATTATTTAAACTCTAAGCAGAAGATGTCAAAAATCAAAACAATAAAATAATTATACCAAACAATGAAACGCCTGTAATAATGAAAAAATAATTACATTGAGAAACCTATATTGGGCCATATTGAGTTTTCAAGTTAAAAGCTAATACGTTTTTGGAATTCTGCAGAATACGAGGATGCATTGATATCTAGTTAACCTAGACCAGTTCCCTGCAAAATAGGTCTTCGTTAGTGAAACATAATGGGAATGCATCTGGGAAATTTGAAGCTAATTCTGGAGTTCTTCAAGGATCCAATCTGGGACCGCTCTTATTCCTACTTTTTATCAATGATTTACCATCAGTAATAAAGTATTCTGAATGTCTTTTATTTGCAGATGATCTGAAAATTTTCAGGGGGGTGCATACTGTTAGAGACTGTGTTTTACTACAAAAAGATTTAATTAATATTTATGAATGGAGCTTGACTAACAAATTGTACTTCAACGTAAAAAAATGTTTCTCTATGACGATAACACGTGTAAGAGAGCCGATCATTTTTGAATATAGAATTGCCCAGGAGAATTTAAAATGTTGCAAAGAAGTTAAAGATTTGGGCATTACTTATGACAGCTCGTTATCTTTCACTAAGCATATCAGAAATATTTTCAAATCGGCGAATCGCTTGCTGGGATACATAAATAGACAAACAGTTCACTTCACTAATATAGATGCTCTTAAAGTTTTATATTATAGTCTAATAAGGTCCAAAATGGAATTTGGCGTTCATATTTGGTTTGGAGAATATATGTCGATATTACACCTTCTTGAAAAAAATACAAAATAAATTTTTAAGATTTCTGTACTTGAAGAAATATCATGTTTACCCAAATTACCACACAGTCAGGACTGTTCACCTTAGAAACGAGTTTAAAATATTGTCCCTGGAAAACAGACGGAAACTTTCGGTTTTGATATTTCTATTCAAGATCATTAATAACAAAATTAACTCCCCTGAGATTTTGGCTTTGTTAAGATTCAATGTTCCACCAAGAAGAACACGTACTCTTACTATGTTTAATATCCCCACGTTACATATATCTGCTAGAGCTCCAATTGTGGCCATGTGTCGACTAGCGAATAGTTTCAATGCTGCTACTGATTTAGAATGGACTACCTCACAACACGTATTTCGTAGAATGTTGTTAAGACATATTCTGAACGATATAAATTAAGTAGTGATCCATTGTGCTGTATGTGCATAAAATATTATTTTTTATATATATTGTATACTTAAATTTGATTATCCATGTAATTAGACCATCGAGGTCTGTTTGGATATAAATAAATAAATAAATAAATAAATAAATAAATAAATAAATAAATAAATAAATAAATAAATAAATAAATAAATAAATAAATAAATAAATAAATAAATAAATAAATAAATAAATAAATAAATAAATAAATAAATAAATAAATAAATAAATAAATAAATAAATAAATAAATAAATAAATAAATAAATAAATAAATAAATAAATAAATAAATAAATAAATAAATAAATAAATAAATAAATAAATAAATAAATAAATAAATAAATAAATAAATAAATAAATAAATAAATAAATAAATAAATAAATAAATAAATAAATAAATAAATAAATAAATAAATAAATAAATAAATAAATAAATAAATAAATAAATAAATAAATAAATAAATAAATAAATAAATAAATAAATAAATAAATAAATAAATAAATAAATAAATAAATAAATAAATAAATAAATAAATAAATAAATAAATAAATAAATAAATAAATAAATAAATAAATAAATAAATAAATAAATAAATAAATAAATAAATAAATAAATAAATAAATAAATAAATAAATAAATAAATAAATAAATAAATAAATAAATAAATAAATAAATAAATAAATAAATAAATAAATAAATAAATAAATAAATAAATAAATAAATAAATAAATAAATAAATAAATAAATAAATAAATAAATAAATAAATAAATAAATAAATAAATAAATAAATACATAAATAAATAAATAAATAAATAAATAAATAAACAAAATATTGCGTTACCATAGCAACGAACAATAACTTATTAGAAGCACCAGTGTAAAGTTTGACGTCAAAAAAGTAAACCAGAGTTACGCAATAAATTAAAAGAGAAAATATGTTCACCTTAATTGTGAAAATCGAAAAATTGGAGTATCGAGCCATCATCAAGTACCTGTATTTAAAAGGGTTAAGAGGTAAGCATATTTACGAAGATATGCTAAATACTCTTGGTGATCAATGTTCTTCGTATGTGACCGTGAAAAATTGGACTGCAAGCTTCAAAAGAGGTAAATTTTCCATTGAAGATGATGACCGATCGGGAAGGCCAGTTTCTGTGTCAGTCCCCCCAAATATTTATGCAGTTCATGACATGATTTTAACAGACCGTCGAATTGGGCTAAAACGGATATCTGAAGCACTGAATATTTTATACGAACGCGTTCATCATATGGTTCACGTCAATTTGGACATGAGAAAAATTGCTGCAAAATGGATCCCCAAATGTTTGAATGTTGACCAAAAGCGTGCAAGGGTAGTAGCATCGCGTTCGATCTGTGCTCGATTTGAAAACGATGTAGACTTCTTAAACCGAATTGTTACGATGAATGAGACTTGGGTACATTTCTACGATCCAGAAACAAAGCAACAATCGATGAAATGGCAACACTCCGGTTCTCCAAGACCTAAGAAGTTTCGTGTCCAAAAATCTGCTGGAAAAGTTCTTGCTTCAGTTTTTTGGGATTGCCATGGAGTAATCATGATTGATTTTTTGGATAAGGGTAGAATAATAACTGGAGATTACTATTCGACATTACTGACCACTCTACGGGAAAAAATTAAAGAGAAAAGACGCGGAAAGCTTTCCAAAGGTGTTTTTTTTTGCAGGACAACGCCCCTGCATACAAATCCCATGTTGCCATGCAAAAAATTCGTGATTTAGGGTTTGAATTACTATAACACCCCTCTTATTCACCAGATTTGGCTCCGTCTCTTTCCTCAACTGAAAAAAAGTTTGAAAGGTCGTAAATTTTCTTCCAACGAGGAGGTTATAAAAGCTGTGGAGGTCTGGTTTGGAGAGCAAGAAGAAACATTTTTTTTGAAAGGTCTAGAGACGTTGCAGGTTCGCTGTAATAAATGTATCCAATTAAGAGGAGAATATGTTGAGTAATAAAATATTTTGACATTGAAATTTTGTTTGGTTCTATAGTAGGCTAATAATTTTTCAATATATCCTCGAATAGTAGCTATTTCTAAATAGTGTACATAAAGTAAAGAGCAATAAAATAATGATTTCAATGATAAAAAAAAATCATGTAAATTCTAACAAGAAGAGAGCAAAACTTAAAAAATTATACCTAACAATGAAAAAAAAATAACATTGACAACCCTATACTGGGCCATATTGAGTTTTCAAGTGAAAATTCTGTAGAATATAGCTTTGTTTTACTTCGAGAGGTAATTTATTATAGTCCAGGAGCTCTTTGTGGAAATGGAGTTCATAGTACTTGAATATTTTGTTCTTAAAACAGAGCCTCTTGTGCAATAATTATGTATTTCCCTAATAGAATTTTGTGTAAGAAAATCATAGAAAAATTAAAGAGAAAGAGGATTAATGATCTACGTAATCCTCTTACTGTAATAGGCAGGCGCACAATATAGGCGACTAGGGATATCATAAGATTCATTTTGAAACTTTTGAAACGAATTAGAGCGTATATAGTATCACTGCGCACATAAGATCTTTTGTGACTCACTTATACGTACAATTAGATTCCTTGCAACCCCAGCTTCTTTATGGACCCAATTACGGTGTTCAGAGAGACATTAGTTAGATTTTCCGCCATTTGTGTCTGTTCAATAAATAGTGGAAATCTGGTCCAAACCGCGCCAAGGAATATTCAACATTCAACATCTCGTGCCAAGTCAATTATGTACACATCATAAGAATAGTTATATTGTTTCCGAAGTTTCAAATTTAAAGACATTCTTCTTCAGAGCTCTGTTTTCTCTCAAGACAAACCGTTTATAGTAGCCACAAAAATAATTTGATTCGAGTGACTATATCTTTATTTTTATTCGTTTACATGGTTCCATTATATTTTGTAACACAGACAAGTGATTTTTGGGTGAATTTTTCAATTTAACCTTTTAGTGAAGTCAGCCTTACCAACATGTTTTTGTATCAAACATACTTAGTTAGGTTTGGTACTTATTACAGGGTCCTGAAGAATATTTTGATTAAAGTCGAAACTTTGTTAACAAAGTGAATGTTTCCCTTAAAAGATTTATTCTCATCCCATTCAGTTTTCAGAGAAAATATCGAATGTTTTCTGTGACTGTCTTTGTATATATGGACCGCAGTTATTTTACAGTATCAAGATATGCAATACCAACTAATACTGACCATTGGGTCAGATAAAAAAAATTGGGGCAATGCGAATGAAATTAATATTAAGAAGGATACGACGATGGACAATAATTATGGGAAGGAACAAGATATGTACAATATACAGGGCGTTTCATAATAAATGCGCAGGACTTCAGGATGTGATAGCTCGTCCAAAAATATGAAAAAAGTTTCTATTAACTTACCCTTTAAAATTCAACATGTGTTGAAATTTAAAAAAAATTATAGTTATTTGCGAATATCTCTGGAACCGTTTATCGCACAAAAACAGATTTTGAATGCATTTTTTACTCATAATAAGCTGTGTTTTGTGCGGATTTTTTTTTCAAATTCATAATTGGTGAAAATTTTGAAGGGATAGTGGGTATTTTTTTACTCCAACTTCTACGCCACTGGAAAAAGTACAGTATTGAGCCTCCTATATGAACCGCCACTGTTTTCTACACAAAGGTATTCTTGGTCATAAGCTGTAAAGTTGACCGTTTTTAAGAAAAATCAACTTTCATGTTGTTTAAATAATGTTTTTTCCTCGAAAAATTGCTGCGTGCATTGAAGCTAACGGCGGACATTTCCAACAATTCAACTGAGTATGATTGTTATTGTTTTTTTTTTCATTTTGCAATTAAGAAGTCAACGTTTGGTTTTGTTACTTGTTCTAACGTTTAAATAAATTTTGTATAATTAGGAAAAAAATTATTTAAAAAAATTTACCATGTTTTTCAACATGAAAGTTGATTTTTCTTGAAAACGGTCAACTTTAGAGCTTATGACCAAGAGTACCTTTTTTGTGTGGAAAAAATTGGCGGTTCAAAATCATACTTTTTCCAGTGGCGTAAAAGTTGGAGAAAAAAACACCCACTACCCCTTCAAAATCTTCACCAATTTAAAAATCTGCACAAAACAAAGCTTATTATGAGTAGAAAATGCATTCAAAATCTGTTTTTTGTGCGATAAACGGTTCCAGAGATATTCGCAAAAAACTATATATATTTTTTTTTTATTTCAACACCCTGTATCTCGAAAATGTTGAATTTTAGAGGGTAAGTTAATAGAAACTTTTTTTCATATTATTGAACGAGCTATCACATCCTGTTCTGCAAGTCCTGCGCATTTATTATGAAACACCCTGTATAGGTAATTCAGTTTTGAAATCTTGATGTCCGATCAACATTTAGTGAAAATGTAGAAATTACAAGTTTAGTGGACACTTACTGATGCATGGTGCGATGTGAGATCGGCTTTGTTGGTATCCCTTGGCACAACGATTGCAGGTGATGCCCACTACTCCATCTTTGCAAGGGCACTGTCCAGTAGCTTGGTTGCAGGTCTTTCCTGAAGCTCCTATGGGGTGGCAGTCACATGCTGCAAAAAAATAGGGAATATAATAAAATAAATACAGAAAGTTTTATAGTTGGCGCAGTCAGTATGATATTTTAGGTCTAAATAGTATTTCGTGTACGTTTGCAAAGCGCTTTCGGATATTAGGCCATCTTAGTGTTTTACGTATTGATAGGATGGATTGGAGAGTTATAACAATTAATAGTAAGAAAAAGTAATAGTGAGTTATAAAATAAATAGTATACATATATTCGATTCGAAATCTACAATGTATTATTCATGAAAATTAAAATCTAAGGAATGCGTGTCTAAAAGATACATTGAAGAATACATTGACACATGACAATCTATTCTTTTGTGTAGTTGGATTCTATGCTTCATTGGGAGTATAATCAACATACGACTACTTCTCTGACTACTAACCTATGAACTTTCGAACTTCATCTTCAAGGATAATGTTTCAATGTCTTACATGATAAATAATTGAATGAAATGTTCAATTGAGAACAAGTAACCATTATTCCACATGTTTCGGTGTATTTCGTCTTCGTCAGTTCATACAAAGTTTCATACAATCATGAACACAACCCCCACCATGCACCCCCTAAGGTTGAGGCCCGGAAGGATGAATGCCTCAGCACTCGTACGTACTCGAAAGCTCACCCCCCCTATCCACCACCCCCGCTCGTTAAAGAGGTTACTCATCCTGCTGATTGGCGATCAGCAGAATAAAATCTGATCGTTTGATATGGAGTGCTCGGCCAATTCTCGGCCTGAAACTCTCTTATATCTGACATGAGTTTAATTTGATTTAACAATGACTTCACTTAATGTGCATAGTGCCCCCCTGAAACTGGCTGAAGGCCTGAAAAACACTTGGCTGAGGGCCAAGTGTTGTGTATTGAATTTACTGAGTATACCACTTGGTCGGCTCTTCTTGGAATCTGAAACATAAAAGCATGATTATCGAAATTTTAAGCCTGTTGAAGTAGACGTTGGCGTCGCCGAAGATTTCGCTTCCGTCTTACTCCTTCAGGGGTGTCGTTGTCTCCCTGGTTCACTGGTCGTCTGTATTTGTCTCTGTCTCTATCGTCTTGCTCACGTCTGTTCTCGAGGAGCTCCGTGAGCAACGGATTCGTGTGGGTCTCTACTCTGTCTAGAGTAGTCCCCACGTGATTCCTGATCAGTCTGTCAATGTAGTCCGAATGGATGTCTAAGTCAAGATATATAAACCTGTTTGGCATATATCGTGGTGCGTCTGTTGCCATTCTCAGGCAGACATTGAAGAAGGCCTGCATCCTCTGCCTGTAACTGTTCGCGCATTGCCCCCAAGCAGTAGACGCGTACATCATGATTGGCAGAAGGATTGTCCTGATGAGGCGTAGTTTCAACTCGAGTGTCATGTTGCTCCTACGCCCGATGAGTGGATACAGCTTATGCCTCGCGACTTTCGCTATAGCCAATCTGTGGGAGACGTGCTTCTGAAACGTGAGTTTCTTGTCCAGGGTTACTCCTAGGTATACGGCTTTGTCTACCCATGGAATTCTCTCATCGTTCATAGTAACATGGCCCTCGGGTGTCCTAGGTCGCCTCGTGAACAGTATGGCCTTGCTTTTGTCTGCATTGATTCCGATCTTCCAACGATTGACCCACGGTTCCAGCTTGTTTATCTGATGTTGCAGCTTCGATGTTACTCCTCTCTCATGAGATGACTCAGCAAAGATTGCCGTGTCATCTGCATAGAGAGCAAGTTTGGTCATGGGGTTGTCCGACATAGGCATGTCTGCAGTGTAGATCGAAAACAGGTGTGGCGACAGTACTGCTCCCTGTGGTACTCCTGCTTCTAGCCTCCTTCGTGAAGAGAGAGCATTTCCGACTTTGCATCGGTAATGTCGACCTCTTAGGAAGGAGTTTATCAGCTTGACCATTGGTGTGGAGTATCCGGCATCAACCAGTTTTGCGATCAGCCCATCGTGCCAAACTCTATCGAAGGCCTTGGAGACGTCAAGGAAGACTGCTCCTGAAAGATGTCCTTTTCTCGTGCGGTTCCAGCTCTGGATGGTGGCGTCCACTATCCGGGTGACCTGGAGTTCTGTTGAGTGTTCCTGTCTGAAGCCGAATTGCTCATCTGGTAGGATGTTCAATTCTTCAGACATTGTCTCAAGTCGAGTCCTGATCACCCTTTCTGCGACCTTACTCATGGCAGGTGTTAGGCTGATGGGGCGGTGGTTTTGCGGGAACGTGTGGTTCTTGTTGGGCTTCGGAATCATGATGACCGTTGCTTCTTTCCAGCTGGATGGAAAGTGTCTAAGTCTGAACACAACAAATAATCATCACCTGATGGGACCACAAGTTGATTACAGAATACTTCGCACAGATTGCATTGGTATATAATAATAATAAATGATAAATTTATTCACACACTGAATATGAGATACAGTGTATAAAATAAAATAGTAATGAATGACAGCACATTTCCAAGTTACATGACATCGAACATTGTCAGTAGGTGCAAATGAAAATAGTGAATAAATAGGAATGTCTTTAGGAGCCAAGGCATGTGCGTAGATTGGCTATAGTTAATCACGACAATATAATAATCACATGTTTTCTGCAAACGGATGGATATTATCGTATATTATTTATTGTTTCTTCATCTTGATGTATACTTCACTTTGTTTGTATATTGAGCATTTTGAAAAGTTGACTATTAAAAAATGGTCAGTATAAAGGCTTAGAAAGATACAAAAATTAATAACAATTTCATTCAGAGACTATACTATACTATAAGGGATTCGTAGACTAAAACCCCTATTTGCGTATTCTGTCGTCGTTCATACGTTCGTTGTGAATCGGATATTGTAGGATTCTCTTCGTTCACCATGGTACAGAGCAAATTTTACTGAAAAGCGGCTAACAGCTCTCGTATTTCGTGACAACAAAGGAAAAGGTCATTAAAGCATCGACCCTGGAGTACTCCATTACGATATGTAATGACTACGAGCTGGATTCGTAATGACTTTAATAGAAATATATCTGGTGTCTGACTTTAATTATGTAGGTTTTTCAGATGCAAAGGTGAGAATCGAGTCGCGTTACTATAATTCGGAATGCGGTCGAATAAGTCAGACCCGTCCTGCTAGTTTGCATCATTGCAAAGACGAATCTCGATAGCAACAACAGAATTATCGCTTGATCGGGTTTCGATACCGGGCGTTCAAAAACAAAAGTGCTCTGATTTACTCGGCCATTATTTCATGAAGACCCGAGGACTCATAAAATATTTGATGAAACTATCTCAATCCATATTCAAGATGCTAGTCATCATTCTGAAAAGAAGAAAAAAAATAAAAAATTGAAACCTTGATGGATAACATCTATTAAACATAAAAATAAACTGAGGAGACGGATTAACATAAATAAAAACAACCCAACTCTCAGAAACTTACGAATACTTGATATGATAATTGAAAGATAGATAGATTTTTATTGAAGCTGTCAATTTGACAGTTGAAAAACTCAAGTCATAAGTATAAATTACAAATAAGTACAGTAAATTATATAATATATAAATATAAAAATTTTCTTAAAATCTACAATTTCTAAACTTAACTTACATTAGCATAAAACATTTAGAAAATATCACAGTCAGAAGAACGTACTTCTAAATGAACACAAAAAACTATAGGTATACTTAATATAGAGTATAAATAAAATGTTAATAGGAGAGTAAATCTGATTTGTCATAGAATTCTTGTAAGAATAGGTACGGTTCTGTCACACAATAGATCAAAAACGTATTTTTTTTAAAGTTTTTTGTTGTACTGTTCCTCTGATCTTCGAAGGTATATGATTATAAAAGTTGATAGCTGTATAGTGTGGTCCTTTCTCGGTATTTTTCAATCTGTGCCTGGTGTGGTAATCATGTTTGAATGTGTCACATTCAAATTTTGATTTATTTTCATTAACAAAAACTACACATACATAAATATAGATGGCAAATACGGTGAGCATTTTGTGACACTTTAAAATACCACGACAGAAGTCTGTGTATTTCATGTTCAACATGGATTTCATGACTCTTTTCTGCATGATGAAAATTCGTTCTAATTGAGAACTTCCACCCCATATTAAGATTCCATACTTCAGAAAAGGGTGGACTGTCCAGTAGAATGCAGTTTTTAGTGCCTCCAAATTCAGGTTTCTTTTCAAAACTCTGATTGCAAAACGTTTGGACGTAAGTTTTTTTGCCAGATAGTCAATGTTTTCAAAGTTTAGCTTGTCATCTATATATATGCCTAACATTTTTGTGTCGGCAGAGAAGTATAATTCTTCTCCATTACCTAGATGAATAGACTCCGGAATGGTATTATTTTTGCGGGTTGTTTTGAAAACAATGCAATCCGTTTTTGCGGTGTTCAAAAGTAACTTATTCACATTGAGATATGAGGATACTGAAGAAATATATTTTAATATTGTGTTTTCCAAAGGAATATAATTATCAACTGGTAGAATGAGATTTGAATCGTCCGCATAACTAACAACTGTAGTATTTGAGTCTTTAAATAGTTCCGAAAGATCATTTATGTAAGTTATAAAAAGTAACGGACCTAATACACTCCCTTGTGGCACACCTCTTTTAATTTCAATAAAATCTGATAGAAATTCCTCATTTTCATGTCCGATGTTTTCTATTGCTTAAATATGATTTCAGATCTAGAGCCTTTCCTCTAATTGCATAATTATTAAGTTTTTGATAGGGACAGGTAGCCGAGTGATTAAAGCGCTGCTGTTTCACTCACTTTGGCTGCCAGTCGAAGGTTCAAACCCTAGCGACTGCAGAAATTTTTCTGATGGCCCGAGAAAATGCTAGGAATCGCACGTAAAAAGGTAAGAATCCTTGGCTCGCACAAGTTTCGACTTCTGAGGGCTGCCGTTCGTAAGAGGACGACAGCTGGTTAACGGAAAAAACAATTTTAAACACAAACACTATTTGAAAAATGATTCTCCACCAGGTCCGGACAAAATCAGTACAAATTCATTGAAGAAAATATATTTTTGTTTATTTCGGAACCCTCGACACATATTTTCAACCTTTGTGTAACATCGGGAATATTTCCAACAATCTTGAAAAAAAACAATATGGTTTTAGAAAGGAAATTTCCACTGAGGATGCTATTTACAAATGTCTTGATGAAAATAAATAAATTATCGGCATCTTTCTCGATTTTAAAAAAGCATTCGACACTGTCACATCCAAAACTTGTCTCAAACTATTTGAGAGTTATGAAAAGAGAACAAATTGTTATTACAGTAAATAATATCAAAAGTATTTCAGAAATTATCAAGGAACAGTATTAGGACCTATGCCGGAGTTGGAAAGTTTTCATTCTCATGTTCCACTACAGTCAAGCTATTCAGAACAAAAACTTTGATTTTTGTTAGGAACTCGGAAAATATAAAAAATGCAATTTTCAATTTTCTCGATTTATTGCCAAATATAGGTATGAAACTAAATTCTAAGCAACTTTCTCTCATAACTTTTTTGTAAATCTTGTCAGGTTATCCCACTTTTTATCCCCATAGTATTTTTTTGTCAATTTGCCGCCATACCAGTGGATACGTGACAAGTGTCAAAATTGAATTTTAGATTGTCGAGCATGCACAATCGATCACCTAAAATTTTTTTTATTACTCCTTTAAGTATTTTTTCCCCATATGTTACGTACTTGGGGAGTACAGTATGTGCCTTTCAATCACCATTGTGGGAAAATGTGGCTGCAAATTTCAGAGATGAAATAGGTGTTGACGGAAAGTTGACCGGAAGAATCGAATACAATCCCATTTTCTCTAAAACGGCTCAAAGGTACTGGCAAACAAACAAAAAATTATTGCCCTACTCGGTTGCTGAACTGCTTCAATCGCGAATCAACAATTAAATCAGACAGATTGTTTTCATGTTACTAACTGGAAAAATGGGATATGGTACAAACATTCTCTGATTTGTATCGACAATTTATCAAAATGAACACGAGAATCAGCAGAAAAGGTTGGTCTAGAATCGAAGCGTTTAAAAATAAGTAACCACTCTCATCGCGCTATGGTAGAATCATATTAGCAAAAAAGGCGTCGGTTGGTGTACAAATATAAGTAAAAATTACTACTTTAACTTAACTTCGGAGAAGAAAACTGTAATTCACAATCTTATGACTTTAGGCATAAGATGTCCGAAGTACTGCTCATTGCTAATATCCTATACAATAGGAAAAGTTGGGTCGAAAATCCATCAGAAAACAACTACTTTCCTGGCTAATTCCACGACGAACATTAAATTACATCTGATGAAATTTCCGTACAGAGTTCCTACAAGGTTATCTCTGCAATTGCTTGTTGCATGGAAATGTTTATCGAAACATTCGGACCACCTATATATCGATTTCGGGGTGTTGCCCCTCATCAGTATAGGGTAAGTCTAGCAGTCAATAACTAATGACTGCAACGAATGAATCGATAACCAAATCCATTTCAAGACCGAAACTGAGATCGCGCCCGCACAGTGGATAACTCCAAAACTGCGAGCGCCATCCCAGCGCCGACCACCCAACTAAGCAATACCCATGAACCACGATCCTCAAGACCGTATAAAACGGAGAAGAAAACTGTAATTCACAAACAATGAGCTTATGACTTCAGGCATAAGATGTCCGAAGGACTGCTCATTGCTAATATCCTATACAATAGGAAAAGTTGGGTCGAAAATCCATCAGAAAACAACTACTTTCCTGGCTAATGCCACGACGAACATTGAATTACATCTGATGAAATTTCTCCCCCGTTTTATACGGTCTTGATGATCGTGGTTCATGGGTACTGCTTAGTTGGGTGGTCGGCGCTGGGATGGCGCTCGCAGTTTTGGAGTTATCCACTGTGCGGGCGCGATCTCAGTTTCGGTCTTGAAATGGATTTGGTTATCGATTCATTCGTTGCAGTCATTAGTTATTGACTGCTAGACCTACCCTATACTGATGAGGGACATCACCCCGAAATCGATATATAGGTGGTCCGAATGTTTCGATGAACATTTCCATGCAACAAGCAATTGCAGAGATAATCTTGTAGGAACTCTGCACGGAAATTTCATCAGATGTAATTCAATGTTCGTCGTGGCATTAGCCATGAAAGTAGTTGTTTTCTGATGGATTTTCGACCCAACTTTTCCTATTGTATAGGATATTAGCAATGAGCAGTCCTTCGGATATCTTATGCCTAACTAACTTCTTTAAATCATATCTTCAGTTAGACACCAAACAATTTCAATTTAATACAAAATGTAAAGAACTAGTTCAACTGTTATTTAGGCGTCAGCTGCCTCTGGGATTCAATTCTGTTATTAATGACATCAACAAAAGTGATTCTGGTGCAGGTTATGCAAATTATTATAATAATTGTGTGTTCAATATTTATAATAAGTGAGCGGTGAATGCTATTCATTTCTGAATGTTTGTTGTCTTGTTTATATTTTGTTTAGAGTTTATATTTCAACATTGTGCCATCATGAATATACAAATAAATTACTTATATGTTTTTGTAGTAAGGCAGAATAATGTGGGATACTTTGAAACAGATAAGACATATTTGACCCATTTTTTGGATTCAAATTTGGAGAAAGTATTTGAAATATTTCAAATTCCCTTTATTTACTACCTCGAAATAAAGTGATTTTCATTTGGTCACTCTCCGGTAAATTTCTGCAACAATATTCTGTACCTACATCCGTGAAAAATACTCTATTTCATGAGAAATTATTTTCCACATTTACTGAATTTTCTATGATCAAATTCTCCACAAAATGCCTCTACCTTCCTCCCCACAACTCTTCTGGTAACTAGAGCAACAATCTCTTCTTGCGGTCAGGAAGGGATCAAGTCGAAAAATAAACAAGTCGTCATCCCGCTTGACGTTGTTTCATCAAGATGACGTTTATAAGGCACGTCGTCGGGTGCTTATTTGTTGGATTTTGTGCCTTTCTATGGCCGAGTTAACACCTGGGTTGCTAATCTGCCGGCCCGATGCCTTTTCACGCGCCTCCATTAATCTCCACCGGGGACTCTTTTTTTGATAGAATAGTCCGGTACATGTGCGAGAACGTGCGTACAACTGAGTAAAAAGAAATAATAACAATAATGTTTAATTTCAAAAGTATCAAAATTCAAAATAAATAAATGCAATCGAAATTCGAAAATAGACATGAAAATCACTGAAGCTTCAATAAATATAGTATTATAGGCATTAAACAATAATTTTATAAAATTAAAATAATCACATGAGTAAAATATTAAAACTAATTACAAACCATTGTTGGTTTGTTTTTTAGTTTTTTGGTAAAAGTATGGTATTTGCATCTTATTTTGGTAGGTAGTCATATTCAGGTAGAGTGTCGCATTTGAGTGTGTTATGGGGCTGTCTAATTTTTTTATTGTATATCTATAAGGTTATTCGGTATTTTTCTATCTGTAGTGATCATCCACTGTTTCACATGGTATTTGAATGAAGTATAACTTTTTGTCGATTTTACGTTGTCTGGTAGTAAATTATAAATTTTTGGTGCGAGAAATTCTGCTGAGCGTTGGCCGGCTGTTTTTTCGCAAGTCAGAGTTTTCATATTTTCATTTTTTGTTCGAGTTTCATAGTGGTGTTCAATGAGTGTTAACTTGATTTTATTTTTATGGACATACATCAGAATTCATTGGCAAACAATGTGCCTGGTATCAAGAATATTAGTGTCTGAAAAGAGCTTGTCACTGGGATATCTCAAGTGTCTATCAATTGTATTTGTATTTCAACTGATCTATTTCTTTTATACTGGAGCAGTCTCTAATGTCCAGGGTTCCTAGGTTTGGAAGGTGATTGTAGTAAGACGTAAAAGGTAAATAGTATGTTTTTTGATTGTTGACTGTTAGTTTGTTGTATTCGAACCAGTCACTTACTTTTCTCAAGTCTTGTTCTGCTGTTCTTTTTTAGATCTGCCCATGTTTTCCCCTTGTAGATTATTGCCGTATCATCTGCAAAACTTATAAGTTTACCTTCAGATCGTAGTGTTATTAAACTATTTATATATAATGAATAACAGAGGTCCAAGCACTGTACCCTGAGGAACACCGTAAATGATAGTTCTAGGATAGCTTTTTATTCCATCAATTTCTACTACTTGTTCCCGATCTGATAGGTAATCTTTCAGAAACTGGTATTTAGGTCCTCTTATGCCGTAGGAGTATAGTTTTTGTAGTACTCTTTCGTGGCATACAGTATCGAACGCTTTCGATAGATCTACAAAAATGCATATGAGAGGGATTTTCTTATCTAATGCAATGTAGAATTCAGATGTCAATACGAGAATGGCATCTTCTGTACTGCGATTTTCTCTGAATCCGTATTGGCTATCAGAAAGTATGTTAAATTTCTCCAGAAATCTGTATAATTTTTCTTTCATTATTTTTTCGAATATTTTAGTAAATACTGATAAAAGTGTTATTGGGCGGTAGTTTTCAATATTTATTTTTCCATTTTTGTGTAGCGGTTTAGTAACTCATAAAATTTTTAGGAAAATTGGGAATTTTCCCAACACAAAACTTTTATTTAAAGTTAGAGGAAAAAATATTTGTTCTCCTTGTTGTTTTATAGTTTCTGCTCTGAAATATTGATATGCGTTAATTTCAATATTATATTTTATATACATTCAAAATCAAAATATAAAAAACATGTAAAATAAATTCAAGATCAAAAACTGAATAAAACCGAAGACTCGTTCGCTATTTCAGTTGAAGGAAAATCTGGAAAATCCACAACAGCATCAGGATACCTTAAAATCTAATTTTTTAAAATGATGACATGGTCAGGTTAGGAAAGAAGAGCATTCTATTAAGAATATAGTTGAACATTAAAACAGATACTAATATCAATAAACTATTAAGAATAATTGGATTACAACTCAGATCAATAAGTTTACTTATTGACCTGAGGATAAAACAAAATTATCGTAGGTAATACCACAAGTGTATCTGTGATTATCGAAATAGCAATTCCTTTGAATTTGAGAATCAAATTATGTTGCTTGGCAACCACACGAGCGCTTGCGCGAGTGTGGTTGTCTAAAGCAACATAATTTGATTCGAAACCGAGAAGGAATTAACGATAATCGCCGATAACACGAGTTGTATTTGTTAAGATTATTTCATGAATAAAATCGAAACCATTTTTATTTATTTACTATTCAATTTAACTAGGAACATTAATCCCGAATTTAGTTCTGAAATTATGCAACTAACAAAACATTTACTTGATATTTCAAACATCCCTCTATTTCAGTTACCAATGACAGAGCGCGTCATTCGTAGTTTCGTCATTGCATGTCTAGTCTACTGCTTCTCGCTCGAGGTTATGTTTTGATAACATTTTGATTTAGTGATTTGATTAATCAACGAGTATGCAAAATTTGTCGAAAATTGTGAAGTTGATATGAATCAATAGTGAGTGCTTATTTAGTTTTGGTCAAAGTTTGGTGTTGTGTCATTATAGCAGCTTGCTAGTGGTAAGTTTGTGTTTTGATAATAACCAATCAGGAATCGAACTACAAAATCGAAAACACATCATATACATATGCAGTAGCCAATCAAGAGCCGAACTACAAAATCGAAAACATAATGTTTTCATTTATCAACATAAAAATTTCAACCAATCATAACACGCTATTTTAGCATAAGTGAAATAATCGATACAATAGCTGTTTAAAACCATGTTTTTGAAACAGTGACGTAAACAATAATTACCTAATCTATTGGTAGAATAAAATGACGATCTCCTAAATTGAGTTCTTAACGGAAGTTTATTTAAAACCTAAACCGAAGTGCCACCATGTTGAAAAAAATTCCTGAAACCCATAAATAAGTTTTTGTGAGCTATAATTATGAGCTTACAATTGATGGTTATTCAAATCTTAAGTCATATATAAGTTTGCTTCCACTTGTCATCCAGCTTGATGGATACGTCCACGTTTTTCATTATTCACATGAGTTTTTCCAAATTTTTTTCGCGAATGACTTGTATTTTTTGGTCGAAACCGCTGGAAATTTTTTGGAATTCCTACGCGCTATCTATCTAGCCTTCAGGAGGACTTTGAAATTATTGTATTGTCAAAATTTGAGCTCAATCGGAAGTCAGCAAGTGTTTGAAACATGTATTGCAAAATTTCAACCGGACAGGCAAACAGGCGATACATGGACATGTACAAGTACAAAGTTAAATGAAAGCTTACATAAAAGTTGTGAAAACGATGATCAAGAAAAAGTTCATATGTATCACCAATTTGTTCAACTCTCCAAATATTTTGATAGCGTTAAAGATATGTGGCTATGATTATTTCAGTTGCAGATTTTGGAATAATATATGGATCAGACCTGACGTAATTTTATGTAATATTGGTCATAAGATCAATTCAGAATACCAGTAATTTGATGTCCAATCGCTTTCAGATGAATACATTATAAAGATTACTATTCAATAATATAAATCAGTCGGAAGACGTAATATTTCAGAATGGAAAGTGAAATTGGTAGCCCGCAGCAGACAACAACCACTCTGAGGGGACGAAAGTGCCAAGTAAGTCTCCGCAAACTTTGGATTCTATTAAAAACTTTTTCAGAAAATCATGAAATGCTCCCATCAAGCAAATTGAATCTAAATCAACTCTATATCCAGCGGGCTTGTCAAAACCAATCCAGAACTTTTTCAGATCTCAGTAACTCAATTACGTCTCATAGTATTTGTCTTCAATTTTTCTAACGCCGGTGTTTAGTATCTAATACAGTGGGAAGTATTATGTAGCCAGAGATTTGTTCACTTGAATCAACTCTTCTCTTTTTTTTGCTATGACGCGACAGTAATAATTAGGGTGGATCAACAATATTTCTTCCATATTATATTAAATTCAATGAAAGATATAATTTGTTCAAAATTTAAATAAGAATCTTTAAAGGAATATCAAAAACAGATTTATTGCAAATCTTTCATTTTTGGTGAAAAGTTGTGTTCAGGAAGCAAGAAATTTGCAAATCTAAACACGAGTCTACCCAGTCCCATTGCTTTGCTTGTTTTTTATCGGGCTCTCTGTCAAAATAACTTAGCCAGAATTGCAATTGATAATATACTCTATACGATTTGTCTCAGACGGTTCAGACTTAATTCCCGAAACATTATTAAAAAGCATAAGAAAACTGTTCAATAATATTTGAAGAAGTAAGTAATTCAAAGGAGAATATCGATGAAGAGTCAGAAAAGAATCTTAACATCAAGATTGAAGAGCCTGAAGACGTCGATGATTTTGAGGATACTTTGGAAATTCCAAATGTGATAGACGAAGAGAATCTTATTTTTTGTAAATTTTTGTAAATTTGCGAGTGTTTTTGAAAACAAAAAAATCAATAGATAAAACTGATATTAATGAATTGATTTTGTAGTGTTATAATGTATTTGAAATATTTTATAAAAAATAATTCAATATGAACTACTTTTTGTTATAAAAATAATAAAGAACATCGAAAATCATTGAAAATATTAAAAAAGTCATTATTCAGAGACACTTTTTTTTGGTTTTTATCAATTTTGAGCGGTTTAACGATCAATAAACCACCAAGTTGAATAGATCATTTGGATAGCGTTTAATTGAAAGGTACTAAACGCCAAATTGAGGTATTGAGTAAGGACTTGATGAAGTCAAATCATTTTAAAAATTGTACAATAATAATTGAAATGGCGCTTGGCAGTTTCATCAATAGATGGTACCACGTTTCATAAATCACTTGGATTTTTTTACATAAAGTAGGTTACAGCTTTTGAAGTTGTATTTTAGGTACTCTTATCTCAAATTTGACGAGTTGGTGCGTGGTACCTTTTAGCTAAACGCTCTCCATTTCAAAGTAGATATTTCAACAATTGAAATTATCACTTATAGACCTTCAAATTACAAAAAAATATCAAGATAATTGTTCGTGGAAGATACGAGTATTTTTTTCAAAAAATTTACATAACTCGAAAACTGGTCGTTATCTGAAATGCGAAAAAATTATACACATTTTCTCGTAGGTGGTCACGTATTTCCGGAAATCGCACAAAATCTGCATCCCCATTTCACCAATTTGAGTATTTTCGTGCTCGAACATATTTTCCTTTAAAGTTGGAACCTCATCAACATTTTCCATCTGATCATTGCCTGTTATTTTTTTTTTTAATTTTTAGGGTTGAAAATTAATTTGGTCCAAGCGTAAAAGCAAAATTTGCTTTGTTCAAATCGAATTGTTCAAATATTGTTCAGCAGTTTTGAGAGCAAAATATATACAATTTGTCATGGAGACACCCAAAATTAAACAATTTTGCTCACACCATACATCGAAATATGCCAAAATCTGTTCAGTAGGCCAAACTAGATCTTCACGATTACAACCTGTGACCTCTAATGAAGTATCGTCAGCAACTACAGCTAAGAGCTAGGTATTGATGTGTTGGGGTATATCGTTGATGAAAAATATTAATGGCCCTAATACTGAACCTTGTGGAACACCTATGTTCAAGAAATACATTTTGGAAAAATGATTCTCTATTTTTTCGAGTATTTGTCTATGATGAAGATAATCACACACGCAATCTAAAAATACTCCCCTGCAACCCAAGTTGTACATTTAATTTCCAATGTCTCAGCGTTAAAGTCCGATTTTTCTTACTTCAAGAAAAACACCCTTATTACTCGTGAACGGATTTTATTGCTAATTCCTAGTTATATCCATGAGAACCCAAGTTTATTGCGAAGCTCATTCCATTTGGAATCACCAGCAAACAGACGCTGCAAACCCGGTCCAATCAAAAACTTGACGGTCCAGTAAAAAGTAACAATCGCCAACAAAATCAAGAATAAAGTGGCGTCTCTCGCCTTTGCTGTAACAACTCGAGAGCTAGCGGAATTTCTCTCATCAAGTGGTATTGCAGTTCAAAGGAGCCAAGAAACCAGCCACTAAGGCGTAACCAAACATCGGGGTGAGTTGACGAGGCCCCTGGGGCTCCAGGATGCTGACTGGTCACTGATAGGGCTGCATCTATACAACTCCCAGTCGTCCCGGTCCGGATAATAATGACATTCAGCGTCGGATACAGAACTAGCGGGATATCGAAAGGAAAATTCGGAATGAAGGTGGAGTGGAATAATCACATTTTCTCAGATAGAAGCTGAACATACAGGAATATTATACCGGAAGGTGTTTGACAAAGTATATCTTGCAAATTTGTAAGATATATGATCTCCTGAAATGATGTGTTCTGAAAGAGAGGATACTTCGGATATTAACATTGTGAAGATCCGTACGAAATGTGAATATTCTGTACAAATAAGAAGGTATACGAGTTATTACTATTTTATGGAAGAGGTTACCAGCATGGTGAATTCTTGTATTTTCCATATTTAGCCATCCAGCTTCTCGTAGTTTGTAAGAAATTCGGATCTCATTCCATAAATCATAAATAAACTGTCATCTTCTTCATTCAATGTTTGCCACATCGAATGAAGAAGATGGCAGATGTGTAAGATACGCAACAGATCACTGTTCAAATATGAATCCAACGAAATCCATAATCATTCTTGTTGGACCTAATAGTAAACGAAATAACATTCGAAACTTGATTGATATAAAAATGATTTCACGAGAGAAAAAAATTGAATGAATTTGCGAATCATCGGTGTAGAGATATATTTGACATTGTTGAAGATTTCCAAGTAGGTTTGTACACAGTACACAAAGCCCAAAATCAATCCATGTGGGACTCCAGACTGCAAAGACAGATAGTCAGATGAATCATCATCTATCACAGCCTTTTGAGTGTTAGTAGAATTCTTCTGGACTTCCATTGTCTAGAAACAAAGAAAAAATTCTTCGTATGTGACCCAAAACACATGAATTTATTTTTTTTATTTTTAGAAAATAGAAGTTCAGAAGAATTCTACTAAAATCAAAATCCTGAATAGATTGACAGCCGCAATAGAGAGCCCTATGTTCTTCAACATACTAAAAAGAAGTGTATGATTGATATAGTGTCGAAAGCTCTACTGAAGTCCAGCAAAATGAGAATTGTGTACCGTACTTACTTTGACAATATATCTCCTTGCTTAACAACCAATCAGTCTATTTCAAATTTTGAAATTCAGCCAATAGAATCGGAATTACACTGAAAATATAGCTTGTCGCTGTATTTTCACGGTGATAAACCTGCTTAGTTTTTGTTTTACTAGCTGTCGAGTGAAAATAATAATTTAAATTATGAACTTCAAATCTTTGTGTTTTGACTAGTTATTTCTTAACCCTGCGTTACATACGTGGATAATTGTTGCATCAGTACATACGTGGGGTGTGACAAACCCCATTTCCTGAAAAATCATATTTATTTTATCTTGTTCTTTTTCTGATATTACGTTGTTCCATAGTATCAGGGGATCATTTCGGAACAATTAAAACACGCAAGGAATAATCAAGAAATCTGATATAAACTGAAAAAGGCTAGTTTTTCATGTACCAAAGAGCACACCGCGACAAAAAAAACATGTGAGATAAATGAACATCTCACCCCGGAATGAACATTCGGAAACTAAAATTTGATTATGATGAAATACAATGAAAATAATTGCAGATTAAAAAACAGAGAGGAAAAAAATTAATCGCTGATTGAGCCATGCAATTTTGGCAAGTAATCACACCCCAGAGCACTTAAGTTCCCTATAACTTCATTCAGTGTCTACAAGATACTGCGGAAATGCCTGAATTCGATGATGCGGACATATTTTGGAAGCTATTAGGAGGGGCGTACGCATAAGTTTACGTTTGGCATATTTTCAAAGCGATATTCGGCGGCTGGGGTCCATCACACCCCACGTATGGAACGCAGGGTTAATCAATATGAGCGATCGTTGAGGACAAATGGCTATTGGTATCATAGATGAAGCAGTGGAAAAGAGTATTCCGTTGAATACGGCCAGAAATAAAGAATCAATTACCAGGCAATTCAACAATTTTCAAATCGATATATTGTCGTCCTAAATATAATTCGTGGTATGATTAATAACCTATAATTTTTTGGAATATCAATTCATTGGCAATCCCAATGCAAGAAAATACAACTCGTCCTGCGGACTCGTTGTATTTTCAGCTTTGGGATTGTAATTCATTAATATTCCAAAAAATTATCGGTAATAATCATACCACTTATTATATTACCCCTGATAATAGCATCGACCACTTGTAGAAGATCGGTGGTACAACTATATCCTTTTCTGAATACTGATTGAATATGTGGCAGCAAACTGAATTCTCCGAGATATTCTGCTAGTTATATTTCCATAGCTCTCTCTAATATTTTAGATGTAGCCGGTAAATCACTGATGGCTTGAAGATGTTCATATTCGACCGTGTTTGATTTCTTGAGTAATACCTTCACCAACGTTCTTCTCCAACCAGATGGAAAAATTCCTCACATGATAACATGGGTGATGTACTCGATTATATGCGGACAGCAGAATTTATTTAGACTTATATTCAAATTGTCACATCCTCTCTTTCACAGCCTTTTTGCCCTCAAGTAATGTTGATAAAATTACATTACTGACAAAATCAAATAATTTTATTCAAAATAACAAACTTCTGAAGTAACTCATCGTGCAAAATTGATTTATAGCCCTTCTTCAATTGTACAGATTTCCTCGAATTGAAAATTTTTCAATTTCAGACTGTGGGGGGTTAAAATTCCCGAAAAGCAATGTTACGAAATATAATTTTTATGTTTTAGAATTCGGAATAGACAATGAAGGTATGTTTTTTCAGTATGCTATATAATTCAAATACTAAAACAGTATGACTTAAAAATCATAATGAAAAAATATTTATCAATATTTTCAATGTTCTTAATTATCCATGTTTTTATAAATTTTGCGAAAGATTTTTCACATAATTTTTTTAATTTCATAGGGATCAAATTGATAGTCTACATTCTATATTTATTGCACGATGTTGCAATAAAGTGCATGTGAGAAAATTTTTGAGACTGTAGATTTTTATTAGATTTTGATCTTGTATTAAGGTGATGGTTTATTGTTGGTAAGGATGAATTTTTATTTTTGGCATAAGTACAATTTTTTGTATAAAACAAAGCTCTAACTGTTGAAATTTTGTGAAATAACAGTTTTGAGGGGAATTTAAATAATTTGTAGGACATATTTCTGAAGACTAATTAGTGATTTTAAAGTTTAAAATAAGATCCACCCCATGAAATTATTCTATAAGACATATTAGATTCAAACAAGGAATAATAAAACGAAAGTAGACGTTGTTGACCAATTATGTTCTTGAGAAATCAAAATTTGCAAAGCGTCATTCTCAATTTTTTTGCATTTTTTCCATTTTAAATTTTTGTCTATATATATATATTTCAAGATATCTTTCAGAACCAATTTTTTGTATCGCTTCTTCACATTAACAATTGAATTTCTCATAATATTTAATAAATATATTAAGTATAGTTTTTGATTAATGACATATGATATTTTTTTAATATCTCCAGGTTGTTTGATGTCGTTGCCTTCGACCCAACCTCTTCCCATGAGCTTCTACCAACAATAATGACAGTATCATCAGCATAAGAAATGATTTCACCAGAAATTTTCGTTTTCACATAAGGTATACCAAAAAATGTAAAGGTCCCAATACTGTTCCTTTCGCAATTCCACAAGATATCTGTCGAATATGACTAGTGGAATTACCATCAAAATCACTGAAGTGTTCGGCTCTGCCACCGAGAGAATAGTAATAATAGGTGATACGGTTACAAGCGCAATAAATTGAAGATCAAAGATGCAACATTCGTTAGTAATTATCAGTTTTTATCATTTCACTTTTGGTTCATAAAGCAACCACCACAAACACTGCAGTTCTAAAAATGTCTAGCACCGCCTACAATGTATTTTTAGTTCCAAAAGCATCGAAAATCAGCGACACAACAAAGCCCCAGTGCCCACCCATCCATTACTAGAAAATCCACCCCATTTGTTCGCGATTTTCCACACCAGACAAGTTTTCATTTGGAGCCCAACGTATCCGATGTAAACGCAAAGCCCTCGTGTAATTGCACTCAATAAAACTCCTTTCTCTACAGACTATTTCCGAAAAAAAACATATTGTTTTCGACGGAAACGCTATCAACCCCCGGAGGACAATGAATCCTGGCGTTCCCGCCCCTTTTCGAATTTCCCTAGCGGCATCTAACAATGTTGCTAATATTGCTGGTACGTTTATCTGCGATGATTAGCACGGCTTTCGCATGTTGAGATGAAGTTTACTGGACCGAGCACAGACCATTCTGGTTCGGATTAATTGTGTGGCCGGTCCGGGATGTTATGTTTATCTACGTGTGACAATTGTTACATTATTGTTGTGAAATTGCGATGTTCGTAACTACGAGGAAACTACTAGCGGAAATTTGGGTATTTTTTCTTCATTATGGAAGTTCCTAGATGAGATATGATCTATCCTTCCAAACAAAATACCCAATGGTAAATAGCAATAAAAAAAATTTAGTCCATGATGAATCATTACTGATATGGAAACTATTTAAAGAATGATATCATTAAAATACCAATGATTTTTTTTTAATAGAATTACGTGTCGTATGGATTAATATACAGAAAAAAAGGAATCTTGTATTTTGTTTTATTTGAAATATAAAACCGAGGGGAAAACATCTACTTTAAATCTTGTACAAATAGAAATTTATCTCCAAAGGATTTTAATATTGGTACCCCACAAGGCAGTGTCCTTGGATCGCTAATTTTTTTATTATACACCAATGACTTACCTCATAATATAACACAAGCTAAAGTATTTATGTACGCAGGTGATACCTGCTTGATTATAACTGATAATTAAAAACAAAATCTTCTTAAAGTTTTTTTAAAAACTTTCAATGAATTTGGAAATTGATGTTCTAGAAATAGTCTAGTCAACATGTACTATTTATTACATGTAGAAAGTTTGAGGAAAGGTCCCAAAAGGGGCAGAAAAAAAATTGCAAAAATAATAAACAATTAGGTGAAAAAAAAAGTAGGGCTTAGGTTTTTTTGAATATCTCGAAAATTAATAAAAAAGATCTGAAAAGATCAGTAGAGGACAGAGCACAAAACCCTATGAAAATGGCTTTCAGCAAAAAAAAATTAATAATTTTTTGACATTTTGTTTGGTCCAAGACCCCATTAAATTCTGACAAATTATAAGAGGATCGTATGATTGGGAGATTGAATAATTCAATATTTAACGATATTTTCCGTAGAAAAATAAAAATTTCTTTATGCATTTTACAAGATGGTTTTTTATGATGCCCGAGTCAATGGTGATAATGACAATGTTGCCCATCAACAGTTTTTCTGATATTGAGAGTAACTCAATTTTTTTAAATGGAACACCCTATTTATTTTCAGTGCAATCAATTCAGCGCCCCTCATCACTTATGTCTCCAAATATAAGATTTTCAATAAATGTGGTATTTGAAATATGACAACATTGCCTTTTCGTTCAAAAGTCTGGGACAGTTTCAATATTTTGGATACGGCTCAAGACAAATTCATGAAATTTTATACAAGATGGTTTTTGATGATGCCCGATTCAATGGTGATATTGGTAATGTTGCCAAATCAACAGTTTTAGATATTGAGTGTAACTCGATTTTTTCAAATAGAACAATCTATTCATTTTCAATGCAATCAATTCAGCGCCCCCTCATTACTTATGTCTCCAAATATCAGATTTTAAATTAATGTGGTTTTCGAAATATGACAACATGGCTTTTTTGTTCAAAAGCCTGAGAACGTTCTAATATTTTCAATACGGCTTGAGAAAAATTCATGAAATTTTATACAAGATGATTTTTGATGATGCCCGATTCAATGGTGATATTGACAATGTTGCCCAATCAACAGTTTTTCAGATATTGAGGGTGACTCAATTTTTTCAAATAGAAAACCCTATTGATTTTCATTGCAATCAATTCAGCGCCCCCACATCACTTATGTCTCTAAATATAAAATGTGGTTTTTGAAATATGAGAACATGGTTCGATGAAATGTCTGCGAATGGTCCAATATTTCCAAAAGGGCACGAAAATATATCATGAAATTTTATACCTATATGATATTTCAGATATTACTGGTAGATCTATTATTTTAAATGGAACAGGATGTTATTTAGGACATTTGAAAAATCGGGTTTTTGTGGATCAACCAGCAAATTTGGAAATATTAAAAAATAAAATATGCCAGGAAGCTCTTTTAGTCACGCCTCAAATGCTAACTAATACCTTGAGGGAATTTTATGACCGCTTGGGATATGATGGCAAACATTTTGAGCACTTGGTCTTGCATAAAATTTCATGATGTTTTGTCTAGCCTTGATATTTGAAGACATAAGCAACGAGGGGGCGCTGAATTGATTGAGGGGGCGCTGAATTGATTGCCATAAATGTAAATAGGGTGTGCCAGGGCAAAAAAGCAAATTACTCCCAATTTCTGGAAAAACTGTTATTTTGGCAACATTGCTAATATCACCTTTGAATCGAGCATCATCAAAAGCCATCTTGTATAAAATTGCATGAATTTTTCTTGAGCTGTATTGAAATTATTGGAACGTTCCCAGACTTTTGAATGAAAAACCACAATAATTCAAAATCTGATATTTGAAGACACAGTAATGAGGTGGCGCTGAATTGATTGCAATGAAAATAAATATAAAGTTTCATTTGAAAACATTGAGTTACCCCTACTATCTGAAAAACTGTTGATTTGGCAACATTGACAATATCACCAATGAATCGGGCATCATCAAAAACCATCTTGTATGAAATTTTATGAATTTGTCTTGAGCCGTAACGTTCTCAGACTTTTGAACGAAAAAGCCATGTTGTCATATTTCAAAAACCACATTAATTAAAAATTTGATATTTGGAGACATAAGTAATGAGGTGGCGCTCAATTGATTACAATTAAAATACATAGGGTGTTCCATTTGAAATAATTGAGTTACCCCCAATACCTGAAAAACTGTTGATTTAGCAACATTGCCAATATCACCATTGAATCTGCCATCATAAAAAAACCGCCTTGTAGAAATTTTCATGAATTTTCTCTTGGCCGGTTCTGAAATATGAGACCGTTCCCAGACTTTTGAAAGACACTGTATATGCATATATTTGTATTGTAAGTGCTTCGCATATGGGTGTATTATACAGGGTGTTTCTTGATTACGTGTAGAAAATTCAGGAGCATGTTGCTGACGTCGAAATAAGAAGAAAAGTTCGTATAGACACTCATGTCCGCAAGTTATTCGTTTCCAAGATACAGAGTGTCGTATTTGAATTATCATGTTTATATTTCGCGAATAAATTCTAAAATAATTTCGATATTTGAGTGAAATTTGGTATCTAGGACTAATTTTCAATGATAAAATCAAACGTGATGTAAGTTTTTCTCTTTCGTTGCGGTGGCGTCTCCTACATGTCTTTCAGTCATTTGCAATGTCATTTTTTGGGCGTACCTTTATTACGTTTTCTAGTAGAAAAATCGATTTTTCGAACATTTTTGTTTAAAAAAGATATTCCTGGTAGAGGTCGCTACGAGCAACTGTTGTCGAGCTATAGGGATTTGCAAAAATCGATACAAGTGATTTTGAATGACAAGATGTTTAAATTCAAAATTAATTTAAGTAGTTAAGGAAATTATTATTCTTCAGTTTCATTTTAAAATAGGAATCGGGTGTCATTGCAATTTTATACAAATAATAATATCAGTAATTAAGACCAACTTAATAATAAAACAGTTAGCAAGAATCATTTTTTGACTACATCTGAGTGTTGATTGTAGAAAACCATTGAATGAAAGAAAACCTGCTAGAGCCACGTACAAAAAAGTTATGACATTTCTTATGACTGAAAAGACATGTAGGTTTCGCCACCACCACGAAAGAGACAAACTAACATCAAATTTGATATTTTCATTGAATAATAAGCTCAAATATCAAACTTCACTCGAATATCACAATTATTTTGGAATTGAATCACAAAAAACAAAAATAAGAATAGAACTTTGACACAGTATCTCAGAAAGGAATAACTTGCGGACCTATGTTTATATGAACTTTTCTTCTTATTTTGACGTCGGCAATATGCCTCTAAATGTTCTACACGTACTTAGGAAATATATTTTAAGTTTAATTTTATTCCCCAGTAACTTGCTACAAATGTATCTGAAAAATATGTAAACATAGTCAATAAACTCCATCTCTTTTTCAGCGTTTGAAGTTGGATAAGACGATCCAAGGAGCTTTCTACATCAAAGACAGCAGAATTTGATAATTCATCACGTCAGTATTCCTTCTTTTAAATACAAAAATCCATCTCGATCCACTCGCAACCTTTTATACTCGCAGCGAGATGAAATTTGCCTAATCCAATGACGGAGCTTCTTCTTCTCTCTGACACATTCAATTTCGTTTTATTGTTTCAGCTTATTAGCTCCAGTGAATTTAAATTAGGCTGAAATTTAAAAACGATCGGCTTGTCTGCAAGCTTACCGGGAGTTGCGAGTTGAAAAAATTTATTTCAAGAACTGTCTAAGTCTCGAAAGCTCTTCGGTTATTCCGAGGATATTCCGGATTGGGAGCTTTCGGAGATTTAGGAAGTATAGCGATGGAAAATAATAGCTTCGTGTGGATATAGTGCGGTCCAGAAACGGTTGAATTTAAATAAATTATGTGGTGTTGAATGAGATAAGTGTAATGAAAATAGAATTGAAAAAAGGCATCGTGTATTCGCTGAATAGATAGAAATAGAAAAGTACGCAAGAAATGAACAAAATCTTTATTGTGATTTTTAAAAAATGGTCATCACCTTAGGCTCGTTTCGAAACCTACTTAGCCACCATCAGATATACTGAGTTATTTTCAGTTTCTTGAAACAATGCAATTTTCAAAATTAGCAAAAATCTCAAAAGTTACATTTTTCGGAAAAATTTGGATGAAACCTTTCAAGGAAATCTTTGTTGGAGCTCATTAAATAATCTAAAGTTGAGAAAAATTTGAATTTTTCGTGAAATTCTACAATAATAATTTTTTTTTATTTAATTACCAATTTCGTATATCGTATTTTTTTTTTTTTTCTAACGGAACTAAATACCAAGAAACAATGGAGCACAGAATCCATTCGAGCACTGGGTAAGAATACCATTACATGGTACACGGACGGGTCTAAAACTCCCGACGGAACTGGAGCAGGAGTATTTGGACCTCGTACCAAGTACTCCGAACCCATGGGACACTTCCCCAGCATTTTTCAAGCGGAAATTCACGCCATAGCAAGATGCATTCATTTCAACCTCGACAAGAACTACCGGAACAAGGAAATTGCAATCCTCTCCGATAGTCAAGCAGCCATCAAAGCGTTGAGCTCATATAACATCAACTCGAAGATGGTCTGGGAATGCCTAGAAAAACTTAATGATCTAGGCAGGAACAACAAGGTGATCCTCCTCTGGGTGCCTGGGCACGTCGGAGTAGAGGGCAATGAACAAGCAGACACCCTGGCACGAAAAGGGGCATCAACGCCACTGATCGGGCCAGAACCATTCTGCGGACTTGGAAAATCTTACTTCCAAGAAGAACTCAATGAAACTGAAGAAGCAATGAGAGCAACATACTGGCAAAGACTTCCAGGGCTAAGGCAGGCCAAAGATCTCCTCGGCAATTTCAACCGAGCAAGATCGAAAACACTGATTAACCTCAGCAAAATTAGTCTAAAGACAATCACAGGATTTCTAACGGGGAACGGGGCATTGCAGACTCAAAGAACATCTAATGCAGCTAGGCTTAGAGGAGGACAACACCTGCAGATTCTGTGGGGAACATCCAGAAACACCTCACCACATATTGATGGAGTGTTATGCTGTACACCACAAAAGATTAAATACACTGGGATCACACCAGGTGACTGTGGAAGAAATACCACAAATGGACCCCCTCAAAATCCTAAAATTCCTGAAGGAATTGAGGCTTGAGGGGCTGCTGTAAACGAGAACACCTTGAGATAGCAGAAGAAGATGGGGCACAATAGATCTAACAAGGTCGCAGCGCATCAATCACCATACATAAAAAAAAAATTTCGTATATCAGAAATTGATTTGAAAAGTCCGTTTGTTTTTTGGGATGACCTCAGCGATGTGATGATTTGCAGAACCATTGGAACTGTTAAATATTCCTTTACGTTTCGTAGAATTCATTCAAGAGTGAATTTTGTACAAAACCGTAAGGTTTTTGTTGCAAGGCACATTTTTGGAAAAATACCTTCCGTAACTGACTGATTCACATTCGAATGCCCTGTTGAACCTCTAATCATCTCTTCCAATAAATTACTATCACAAAGATCGTGAAAATCTATGACACTAAGTTTGAGAGGCGAACGCTCTACCAGCCGACCACCAGGGCCCATGTATATAGCATTTTCTCACTCTCGAACCCCAATGACGCTATTAGTGCTGCGCTTATGAGTTGAAGTCGACCTAGTTGAAGGGCTTGCTGCATGTCAATATGTCTCAAGTCATCGATGAAGGTCCAGTTTGTTTTATGATTTCCTTAGGTGCTTGGGTAGGCTAAATTCGTGAGTCACTCTGAATCAACACCGAACTCCTTCAAGGTTTCGTTCGGAATTTGGTATCGATTCTTCAGTTGGTTGAGATACTGCAAAGATTTAACTATTCTGGAATATTCCATCTGTTTGTCTCGGCGATGTTCTGCAAGATGTCTAGCGCTTAGACATTTCTTCCTGGTACCAGCACTTTGAGCTTGTGTAGAAGGTGTATTACTTCCAGCCTCTCCTTGTTCGTATCCATTCCTTCAACAAATTTTTTCATGCCATCTGTTCATCGATCTTGGACCCTTTCACTGACTCCCTAGACACTGTCTCAGACTACTTGAACTTCATTTATGACCTCCTCGATATAGCCTTTAACTTCCTGGACGCCTCCGTTGACTTCCTGTACTATTTTAATGATTTGATTTTGGGAGCAATGTTGACTAGGACTGATTCCATGTAGAAGTTCACCATGTTGTTGCAAATACTGGACTAGCTCTACTTGATCTTGTTTTCTTTCCAATTCGAGTTGCGAGTTTTCCAAATGTATATGGAAAACAAAATGTACTTGGTTTGCATAATTTCGATGGCACCTTGTAGAAGTCTTGGACTGATTTAGAATGAAATCGATACCCAGACTTCTCTTATTCGACTAGTCATTTACCTTCACCTAAGTTGAACCAATGAATTCTTTACTCGACATCAAGCAGGCAAACCTCATTGCTTCGCTGAAATTAACTATCCGTCTCTGTCTATCCACCTAATTGACTCTAGACGATGCAAGAACGTCTGCAAAGCCTGCAACTCCAGCTTCCTGTTATTACTTTCGTTATATTTGCCTCGGCTTCGTCCGTAATCAATTCTTTGCAGATTAAACAGCCAGCCAATTTCGGGAGAGTTATTAGCTCGGAAAAGTTTCGACGGGAGGAGAGCCTGCCCGCTCACCGATTAGACTAGTCGGTTTAATAATTGCTCGCGAATTTCCTATCTTAACATGTGAAAGCTGTGCTAATTGATGCGGATAAATGGTGAAGCAATATCGGGAACGATGTTAAATGCGGTACAAGTTGGCTATGGGCTATAGGACAGTGCCGTCCTTCAACAAAATACAAATTATTAAAAATGATAATCATCATCGTTTTTTCGAAGTTATTGTAGAGGAACATTCAGGAAAATTGTGTCATCTATCGCACATGCATTCGCTTTGAAAGTAATCAATACCAAGCGTTTCTTCGAGAACGGTTATTTAATTTAGAAAAAATGCTACACTTCAATTTCGGGTGGGACATCGTGTTCAGTGATATTTATGAATTTTTTTCTTACTACGAAGTAACAACAAAATCCAAATTTTGTGTCAGTTTTCGAGATAGTCATGATTTGTATTTTTTTGTTTTATGTTTGTATTAGTAAATATTTATTTGCTCTATGGTGTTGGCATCTAATATGTGTAAATTCATCATGACTGATCAATAGGGAGGAAATAAATACTTCCAATAATTTACACTTGAAAGTGTAAATTATTGGAAGTATTTATCAAATATTTATTTAATTGGAGAAATAATAAAAACTTCTAGATATGCTTTTTAATAACTAAGTTTCATTAGAAGTCATTCTATAATAGTAGAAATAAGTGAAATAAATTACAGAATATGTTGATTTCAGCAAAATACTGAACTTTAACAATTCTAAGTCCTTTGTCCTGTCATGGACTTCCGCTGAGCCCGAAAGGACCGAGCCTATACAGCCAACTGACTGCTATGACTCTCTATTACAGGACTCGGTTACTAACTACCTCTCATTACAACATATCTTCTGTTTATACACTGACTAAAGTGACGGATAAATTAATTTTCTACGAAATTATGAATACAAATGAAGAATCCTGAAACAGGTCAATTCTTATACAGGGTTGAAAGTGCGTTTTTTTAAATGGAACATCCTGTATATTATGAAATATCCTGAAAGATGACTAAATTCCCTTCGAATTGATATATCATGTTCCTATACCTAAATAGCCCGAATTCCGAGATAATAGCCATTTTCACTTGTAATCTCCCAAGTGCTTGAATTATTGCCGGAAATTTTTCGAGTACATGAATTTTCAAGATAAATTTACGGCAATTAGTTCAAGCACGAGGGGGATTCTGTAAGAAAATTTCACACCGAGAAATGAAAATCATCCAACAATTCATAAGAAATAACTTACGATGGTTTCACCTGAACTAAATTTTATTTTTATTTATTTTTATTTATAACCACTGAAGTATTGATATGTAAAATACTTAACAAAATTTTCATCAATAAATGTGTTTAAATATGGGACAAAAAAAAATTGAAAAGTTATGTTCTTATCGTGGATTAAATCATCGACCTAGCGACTCATATTTATCTCGTACATGAATTTTCAAAGAAAATTCATGTACTCGAAAAATTTCCGGCAATAATTCAAGCACTTGAGAGATTACAAGTGAAAATTGCTATTACCTCGGAATTCTGGCTATTTAGATATAGTAACACGATATATCAATTCGAAGGGAATTTAGTCATCTTTCAGGATATTTCATAATATACAGGATGTTCCATTTAAAAAAACGCACTTTTAACCCTTTTCGTATCTAGCAGTAAGATCATGAATTTTGAACGACCCTGTATAACGCATAGGTATAGGGGAGTATGAGGCAGAAATAATCAGAAAGGAATAAAAAGTTCAAAAATGCGGTAATATACAGGGTGACCCATTTGAAATAACAAAGATGCTGCTACTTTCTGGTATAAGCGGCAACGCTGCATTGCTGAAAATATTTTAGATCGATAGACCAAGAGCAACTACTTGAGAAACCAAATTTTCAGAATGATCCTATGTCCCGTTCTCCGTAAACGTCTAAGGTACCATCGACCGAGACCCACCCTGTATATGAAACTACAATTCCACAATAAAATTATTCACCTGCCCCTTCAACCCCCTAGGGTTAATAACAACAATAAAAAAATATAAATGAAAAGGGGTAGCGTATGATACCGCGTTTGAAAGGGTTTTCAATTCTCTATTCAGCAAAATGGCACTTTTTGATTTTTTCACGTTGGTAACAAGAAAAATCAATTTTCGATTTTTTAATATTGCTCTTAATAAAAGTGAGGTTAGGTTTGAACGTGAGTGGGCCCGTATCAGGCCCTCCACTGCGGCCAATGGCCTATTGTGGCTCAAAAAGTGAGGTATTTAAAAATTATTGATACGTTCTGTTTTATCTTTGTTCAATATTATTCTGTTATACGTGAATACCAAGCCGCCATCTCATTGTACGTAACTTTGATGTGTTTTAGTAGCTTCTCTGATGTCGGTGCTGGTTTTCTGATAATTCTTTTTCAATTTTCATCAATAATTTTCTGATAGTAAAATAGCAATGTATCCATTCCAACATGACTCCTTTAGTATACCAAGCGTTTCAAAAGTTGAGCAAGAAGAAATTATTAAATAGGTTTGTGGCTCTTTTCAGTGGAGGCCCATATTCGCCATTATTATTATTGTTATAATAAAATGAATTGGAACCAAAATGGCGCTCACGGCCACGAAATTGGCGGTTTGATTATGCATATCACGACTGGCCGTACCGTAGAGAGATTTATGATCATCAAAGCTATAAATACAATAACATCCTGACCAACCACAATGGTTCGGAATTTGAGTCACGCTCCTATGAAAACGTTATAACTTTCGATTACATTGTTTACATGACATGAACTAAATGCACACGAGACATGACAAAGTTTTTCTGTTATGTCGTTGGCAAGCATGCAAACGAATCAGGAATGGATAGGCCAGTCGAAGAACAGATTAATCAGACTACATTCCATAATCAGGCACATTTGGTCAAGGATAATCCTCGATTTGATTTGCCTTTACAAATATTTTCTCTAAATCATACAGAAAAAAAACAGAAAGAAGCAATTTTTTGAGTTAATTCGGTTATTGAAACCGGACCCGGTTCGATCCCGATGTGCTGGAGAATTTTTCTTGTGAAATGAACCTATCAGGGGCCGTATTTATTCAAGTTTGGATTATTGATAACACCAAACTTGACTCTTGATTCTGATTGACCTTGTCAAGTTCGGTGACAGTTAAACGTCAAATATATACCGGATGGCCCATCAAAAACTTGCGTTGGGGGTTCTACGTAAATGTTAAAAAAACGCTGTTTCACGGCAGTATGTTTCTGAATCGGTTATAAAATTCCTAGAAACGGGATCGGTAGCAAATAAAAACCGGCAAATAGAATCGATAGTCAGAAATGAGGCGACAACAGAGGCAATTTTGGGCCATGTTGCCCTTGGCCAAATGATGAGTACAAGACAGCTCTACCAACTGTTTCCGGTATCTTGCGAACCAGCATTCAGCGTATTTTGAAACTCCACAAATTTCATCCTTACAAAATATACCCTTGCGAATTTCGCAATTTTTCTGCGAATAAAATGGCTGCCAGTCATGCCGGACCAATCGTTGATGCAAAACCATACCGACAGCCATTTTATTCACAGATAAATTGCGAAATTCGCGAGGGTATGAACGAGACTTTAGTCAGCAGGCGATTGCAAATCCACGGTTTCTTTTTACTCAACTGAATTGCTTCTTGAAGCCATTCATTTTTATTTAAAAATGAATCGACAGACTTATCGCGAAAACTGATATTACAACTGACAATTTGTGTTCTGATTTTCACAATATTAGTACTTTATTCCATGATATTGTTCACTTTTTGGATGAGCATTCCAATGGCAACATCAGTATCATCTGATGATTACTTCTAACCAATATAAAAATAATTATTTTCAAATCTTATCGTTCTCCATTACATAGATACTGTTGACATCTCCTGAAATAATATGTGTATTCATCTTCATAATGTTCCAGATATTCTGGTACACTTTCAATGAATCTGACCTCAACTCAGGCGCCATTTTCTGGTTTTGACAAAAAGTAATAACCTCTACTTTCCAAATTTGAACAGAATCGAACAATAATTTCTCGTCAGCCATTTTGGAGCCGTCATTTCGAATTATTAAATATTGGCAAAAAAATCATGATCTCCGATAACAAAAATTCCATACCTATACCAACTCAGAATAGAACCATAAATTTCGTCTGATATTTTTGAGCTGCCAAGTTTAATTTTGAAATGTAAAAATAAATCACTACATCCCAACCCAAAAGTTCCTAAATACCAATTTTGACTGGAATCGAATCAGAAATCACGAAACACACGCACCACATGAACACACACATAGAGCAAGTTGTAAAAAGCTAGTAATTGTAAAAATTAAAATATATCAAGTTTCGTTCGACCAGAATGAGTTTTATCTTGTCCCATTCCCGATTCGATCCTGTGCCAGATTTCACACTGGGTATATGATACTCTCTCCTTTCCTCATCAGCCGTGTGGGAGGAGCAACCTGAGAGGCATGTTAAAAATTGTTAAAATTGTTAAATTGTTAAAATTGTTTTTTTTTCCGTTAACCAGCTGTCATCCCCTTACGAACGGCAGCCCTCAGAAGTCGAAACTTGTGCGAGCTAAGGATTAACGAGGTCTTACCTTTTTACGTGCGATTCCTAGCACTTTCTCGTAAATGTCATTTAAAAGAAATTCATTTCCATTTCTGAATGCAAAATTGTAAGTAATAATTAGTTTTCACGAGTCGAAGGCTAAATTAATCCTTTATTAGTTGACTTTGACGAAAGTGGATATTTCCCATGTCGAATGGAATAGTGCAAGGAAATCCATCTCGTGAAAATGACACATTCTTGTGGAATTATTCACAAAAAAAGGAAACATCGAGAGGAAAAAATAAGAAAGTCGTTTAACTAAGTGAATCATAGACTTCAATACTGAAATGAAACAAAACCAAAATAATCATTCGTTTTGATGGTGGAAATGATAAAAAATTCCCATAATGAGGGGAAATATCCTTTTCTTTTATTAAATACTTGAAGAATATTTTTTCAAATATTTTTGTCTCTATATATTCATACGACCTTCGCCAATCAGAAAAAAATATCGTTTCTACTCCATTCTTTTCACAGATGCAGACCCTCCTGGAACACTTGTTTTTCTTGTTTCTGAAAATGGAAGCGCTAATGCAAAAAAAAAGAAAATCACTCATTTGAGTTTTCAATAAAAATAATTCGAAACCGGTTTGTGTATTTTCGATCTTGTGCTGCTCCTAATGAGTCATTAGCTATTTCAGCTCAGCAAAAACTTGAACTGAGGTGTTGCGAACCCTTTTTCGTGTCGGCCCAACAACAGATTCTCCAATCCCGCAATCTCGGGTGAAGACTTATCCAGAAACCATACGCGTTCATTAATTTTCATTAAAGTTAACTCGATTCGAGCTGCCGCCGCCATGCGCCGCCAGCGGGAAGGATTAACTTCAAAATAAGGCACAACTTAAAATTTAATAAAGTCACCCTCGAGAGATTACACCGTAACAAATTTGTTTCCGTTATAAGCTGCTGCATTAACTGCAACCCGCTTTATCATTGTCTCGTTTTGAACGTCGCAGTTCGGGGAAACGTTTTATGGTGGAAAACTAGCGAGCGATCGTGGTCGGCTTTGAATTGGCTTAATTTTCAATGGACGAGTTTTCGTTTGAGTGATTACTGATGATGGCGGTATGCAATTCATGTTTACTAACCCAACAGAAATAACGGATCTCGACGTTTTCGAGTTTCAGAAAAAACGTTAAATTTTTCCAAGTAACTATATCTCAATTTTTCGATTTTTATAAATATTTCCCAAACTACCGATTTTACGAAAAAAATGCATTTACTGTTTTTGTAGATTTTCAGACTTTTTAAAATATTTTAAAGTTCATTTTTCAAGAAATGAGATTTTTGTAGACCTGTTGAAACAAATTAGGACTGTTTATATAAAATTTCTCGATATCCCTTTTCGAGTTTTTCGTTTTTTTTCTGAAATATTTCTCAACGTACCTACTGATATTATGGAAATAATACATTATTTTTTTTTTAAATATTGTGTAGGCGTTCAGAAAAGGTGTCCTGTGAAATTTTTAAATGTGCCACGATCTTTCAGTTTTTATTCTATACAAAAAAATTCCAAGTTCATTATTCAAGATATGAAAAAATTTCATATGAATTATTTTGTAGATATCTTTCTATTTTGAGTTTTTGTCAATTTCAAGTCCAGTCAAAAAATGCTCATTTTTCATTAGATATTTCAGAATTTATTAATCAAGATATGGAAGAAATTGAATTTTCTATAGACTGTTGTTATACATTTTTGTGATATCCCGTTTTGTTATCGAGTTTTTGGTGATTTTAGAGACCCAATACAAATTTTGTAATATTTTCAGTTTTTTATAATCTTTCCACTTGTTAATAGAGTAGGAGAAAACGGTTTGGGTCCTCTGTGGCGTTTGTAATAGTATATTACGTATCAAGTGTTGTAAAAAGCATATTACGCACGAATGGAAAAATTGCGCACGAGCCGCGTAGCGGTGAGTGCGGTAATTACATGAGTGCGTAATTGCTTTACAACACGCAATACGTACTATACTTTTTCTACGACTCTTATATACTGGATGGTGCGTTTGATTAAGCTTTAAGTAATAAAAAAATGAAGGTAACTAACGCAGTTTATGGTTTAATTTCCAACAACAACAAATTAAATCTAAGAAAATACAATTTTGTACTATATAGCATAGAAATGATGAATTTAAGAATTCAAATTTGAATGTTATTAAATAATTATGAATTACTAATTATTACTATCAGTTGTATTAAAGTTAATAGTAAAATTTTTACAGTTTTTTATTACAATGGGAGCATTTGATTTTTCCAATAAATTATTCATTGTTAAAATATTTGACGAAATCTCAATATCATTATTTATAGCCGACGTGGATGGTAAATTATTGTTGATGGATTGCAATCATGACGCACAGTTGTGCGTTTTTATTCTTTACGCACAGTTGTGCGTAAGAATGGATTTACTTATAGAGTGAACTGTTTGTAAAACAATGTTTACTAACATAGGAGTAGAAAAAAACGTATTCGAAGCGATTTTAAGAATTTCAATTTGATCATTAATACGATTAATATCTCAATTTTTCTATTTTTTGAAATATTTCCTGGAAAATTGATATTACGAAAAATATTTGTATCCATTTTTTCTAGATTTTTTAAGATATTCTGGGAAATTGTGAAAATATCAACCGTTTGAGTGATATTTCGTATTTTCGAGAACGCAAATTTTCATTTTGAGTTTTAAGAGATTTTCATCATTTTTGATTGATTATTCGAAAAACGGTTCCTTTAGGTAGGGAGTACACTGATCGACCACGATCGATCGTCCGCGACCGTCCATCTACGACCAAAATTTCCAACAGGTCTATTCGAGGGCACTTGCAATTGCGTCCTCTGATGTTTTGAGGAACGTTGCACAAGTAGCAGTTAGATTTAATTCAATACCCGTCATGGTCTTAGCCAGGGGAGTAGTTGTTTTCTGACAGGTTCTTGCCATAATAAGCCTACGTAGTTAGGTGTTTATGGGAGTAAAGGGTTCATCATCAGTCGGTAACGACTGTTCGTTAGCAAACGATCTCCCAAAGATTTCTGTCTTCTTCGATTAAATCTCTCAACCCGGAGATTCGGAGTGTCTTCCTCTGCTCGCTAGGTGGAGCGGCCTAGAAACTGCTTTCATCTCGTGAACCAGAATTGACTAATCAGCGGAGTGTGTATTGGTTTGGACGGGGAACAGATGGCTTCAGTGCTGTCTGTGTTGACCTGCCCTTGCACTAATGAGAGGCAACAACCTCGAAACTAGTCTGCAGGTGGTCACCCCGTCCAAATCAAAACATAATTCTGCTGGTTGGTCATAGAGGGCACTTGCAATTGCGTCCTCTGATGTTTTGAGGAACGTTGCACAAGTAGCTGTTATATTTAATTCAATACCCGTCGTGGTCTTAGCCAGGGGAGAAGTTGTCTTCTGACAGGTTCTTGCCATAATAAGCCTACATAGTTAGGTGTTTATGGGAGTAAAGGGTTCATCATCGGTCGGTAACGACTGTTCGTTAGCAACGATTTCCCAAAGATTTCTGTCTTCTAGGTCTATTCTTATCGCACAACTCACACTGTTCGATCATTCTCGACCGACCACGACCGGTTTTCAAAGACCGTGTTTGAAATTCCAATCTGTTGTAAATTTTGGTCGGCCTCAGACTATCGTGATGCAATAATACCCATATGCTAAATTATCATTTGGAGTATTTTGACACATGTTTGTGATAAACTTTCAACAGTTTTTTCACCTAAACGAAAATTTTAATAGTATTCGTGTAAATTGCTATATTTTCTATTGAAAAAAATTAAGTATCTGTCAGGAAATCGTGAGTACTATTTTCACAATCTATTGTACATCCAAATTCGAAATGTTTTTAAAGCAACAGAACAATACAGGAACAGTGGACCGATCTTTCTCAAAAACTATATATCATGTGTGTTTCGAGAAATATGCCGATTTGTCTGAAAAAAATATTTTTCGAATCATAAATACATCATCTTCACGCTTTCCTTTGATGAGAAAACAAAAATCTTTTGTCTTTGTTTCTAGGTTTAAACGTATGAATAAATTTTGGTTTATATTGATGAAATTCATTCTCCTTAAATTTTTAGAAATTGTTATTTTACTTATTTAATCTTGTTGTCAAGATGCCCTATTGCGTAGGTAATTTCTAACTTTTTCTGCTGCAGATAGCAGTACATTTAACTTTGTGGCTCAGTTGCAACAGTTTTTTGACATTGACATTGACATGGTAGTGAATTTATTCTTAGCATCTCCACATGATTTGACTTTTTTCACAATTCTCATTCATATTGTCTTATATAGATTTTTTCCTATATGTCTGTTATTAAATATTTCAGCTGCTTCTCGATATGTTTTATAATTTTCAGCCACAAGGTTGAGTGGTAGAAAGCACTTGCCTGACCCCTGTGGCTCAGGCAAAAGCTAACTGCCTTTTGGTAGATCTGTATACTTCATTGTCAATGTTTGTTTTTCTCTGCTTCTACCAATAAAAGCGTTTATTATTATTATTAATAGGAACAATTTCTGTTTTTGCAGCCACACTCAATTTCTAATTTTGAATCGATGTAGCCGATACGCGATGAAAATCCGTGTTAACGTTTATATTTCACAAAATTTTTGGGTAGCGGTTTTGTAAACCCAAAATTTTGTATACTCTTGCATGGAAATTCATATTTTTCAAGAAACCTCGTAACGACAGAAGATGTTTGTACTTCAGATTTCAGACCGTGCAGAGCTTATTAGTACAGTAAAGTTAAACAAGAAAAGGGGTTCGTGCTTGCAAAAGATTCGGTCATTTTGAATTTTTTATATGTTGTTAGGACCTAAACCAGTATCAGAAAAACAGAATTGCAATTTCCGAAGTGCTGTGCGACGGCGGTGTACCCAAAAAACCATGAAATTTTCGGTATGTTTTCAGTTTTTGCTCAATATCTCAGTGATGGAAGGATCTGACCGGTATAGTCAATGCATGTACTTGTAAAGTAGACTAAATTTGTTAAAATTTGAGATAACGTCGAGTTCTTCCCACGATACAGTTCTTTGAAAATAGGCATTTTTTTCCGAAATGTTGATTTTTTTCGATGTGCTCATTTCTTTTGTGGAATATCTACTAAAATACGCATCCCACGTCAAATATGACATGAAATGAAGTTGTAGTAGAATTAATCAACTTTCATTTGAGGCCAGACTGGTACTTGTAGGCCAAGTGGTTCTCTCTGTTAGACAAAGACTCGTATATCTCACCATGATATTTATATATAAAATACTCAATGATCTTGCTCCCTCCTATTTCCGTGAGTACATTACATTCAATTTTGAGGTACATCAATATAACACAAGAAGTAATGCAAATATATTTATCAGAAGAACAAACAGACAAAATTCAACGAACTCATTGTTTTTCAAAGGTTTCAATGAATTCAATACACTCCCAAATGAAATAAAATGTAGCCTAACTTGATCAATGTTCAAAAAGAGAATTAGAGAATATTTCACAAATAACAATGTTAGATAAAAAAGTTTTGGTATATTATTTTCTCCTTTAAAATTTTGTAATTTTTTTTAGTGTTTTAAATTTTTTTATGGTATATTGTTTTATTGATGATATGTTTTAAATTCAGATGTTTTATATATATATATATATATATATATATATATATATATATTATATATTATATATATATATATATATATATATATATATATATATATGGTATAAATGATATAGAATCAATATGTATATTAGGGTAACCTATTTTGATTGAATAAATTCTTCTTTCTTTCAAAAACTAGAAATGCAAATAAACTGTTCTCACGTATTTTTATTGTTTTATTTATCAAACAGCTGAAATTTATTTATTTTGTTATTGTTAAAAATTGTTTGATGAAAAAAAAAACATTATGTACCTATCGGGAATTATATCACCATCATATTTTATGAGGAATGACTCTTTTTCGTAAAATTAATAATAAAGTTTTCCATACGCTGTGAACTTAAGTGGACTGTATAAATACGCCTATGTGATACGATTTCGAAAAAAGTACTCACGTTTGCAGGCCTTGCGATGGGTGATCTGCTTGGTGGGATCCCTGTAGTAGCCTTCACGGCAATAGTGACAGTGTCTTCCGGCGGTAAAGTGACGGCATTTGAGACACACGCCTCCAGACACTCGGCCAGACAATTTGTACAGCTCCATGTTGAATCTGCATCGGCGGGCATGTTGGTTGCACTCGCAAACTGAAATCAAAGTCACGGTTTAGATTTTTTTATCAATGTTGGTAATTTCAACTGAATTAGATTTCACTAGACTTAACCAAATGAGAGCATGTTCTACTAGTAGCATTAACTACTAGGTATGTGAATATTGACAACTCATTGAAAACATACAGTGTCATCCAAAAAGTTCTCATCATATGAGAAATGTATTATATGAAGACTTCTCCATTTCCTGGAAATTGGTAAAACTGGGTTTGAAATTCGAAGTTTCGAAAGGTTATATGAAGGAAAGTTTCAAATTTACATACATTCACAAAATAACAAGCCGCCTATTGGAACTTCTAAATTTAGTTTCTTTATTTTTCAGAATATTTATATAACTTTAACATAAGATAACATAAGAATTGTGGAATGGAGGACGCTCTAAGTGTAGTTCATCGTATCGGTGCTCTTTCTCTAAAGGTGCATTTAGTCAACATCATTTTAAAATTGTGCTTAAATATATGTCAAAAACAAAAGTTGAATCTGTTATATCAAATGGCGACATTTATATAACAATGTTGAGTTTATGATAAAAACCTTTCATGTTGCCGCTATGTTTATGATAATGCTTATGCTAAAGTTGACTAAATCCACCCTCATACATTCTAATATGATTTCAATAGCTTCTTGCGTAACAAATGGAAATTTGTCAGAAAACCTACTCAAACTGATCATGTTATATCATGTTTCAGCAATCATCCGCATCAGCATAAAATAACAGCCTTTCATTGCTACATTCACAGGCTTCCTCTTTCATCCACAGACTATAGTGAGGATCAAAACATCCTCAAACAAATTCCTTATATCATCCCAAGTTTAATTCATAAAGTCAAAAATGAAAGAAGAAATTCTAACCTACCCTAGAGAAGATAATCTTTTTATAGGTTTGTATCTTTACTTTTCTTAAATTTAAATATCTCTGAAAAAATCTCTGGTTTCATTAATAATAAATTAACAAATGCAAAAATTTCTTTCAAAAGTCAATTTAAAAAAATTTCAATAAATTTGATTTCCTAGGAGATTTATAAATAGATAAAGAATCACAGAGTAACAACCTCTGCTTACATACACAAGGTCAATTAAAAAGATCATCTACACAGAAGATTAAAATAGTACCCTCCATTACGATATAAATTTTCAAAATTTGTAGTTCTTTGCTTTGTTATATTCTGTGGTCTCAAATTTCATCAGTTGTCATAATTTTACTTTTAATCTTCATTGGACGTGGAGCTTATGTCAATGTCCCTTTACATCATCCGTCACATTTCAATCTATATTATCTGTCACATTTCAGTTTATTTTTTCATTTCCGACAGTACCTTGTGGTCTTCGTCTCTGGTAGTCCAGGAAGAGTATGCAATTGCCTCTCTAAATGTAAATTTGCATATCTAAAAAACCTCAAAATGGGTGTTTAATAGCTATTTGTGTATTTAGAGCGCAAAGTGATTGCCGCTCGACAAAGATAGTTGCCGAGCGACGCGAAGCGAAGCGCGGTAATTTTTGGAGAGCGGCAATGACACTTTTTGCTCGAAATACACACATGATTTTTTCTACAAACTTAGCTCTTAGACATAAAAACGATAGACACTTCTTTCAATATAGGCACATATTACCTATGAGAAAATTTACATTCAATAGTATTACCAAATGTATAAGCTATCCAAATATCAAATAATTTACATCTCTAAGAAAAGTTAAAAACTTGCCTACAAAAAAAAATTGCCGAACTCCGAGATCGAACTGACGCCAAGAACGAAAATCCAGATTAGTAGGAAGCATCTCTAACCCTAACACCACCGCAGTTCCTTAGAGTGCTTTGAATTTATTGTGATCACTTTCCATCAAGCAAGAATAGGTTCATTTTCAACAAAAGCTAGGGAGATCGAGCATTTTTTCAATATTCTCGATCTAGAGCATAAATGCTGTCACAAAATGACATTCCTCGGAAAACGTCAAATCTGAAAGCGTCGGCTACTTTGGTAAGCGGTAGTAGAAATATATTTTTTTCAACAAAAACTCTCTATACAGGGTGTGTCATGTAACAGCGGCCATTACCAACTTTTTTATTTCGAATTCAACACCCTGCATTTTATCCAATCTTTAACTTTAACTGTTTCGGAAATATTAAGTGTTTTCAGATTCATTGCAAAAATTAACATTAAAAATAGAAATTCATTTGATTACAGAAAGGTTAATAAACCTTAACAACGTAACACGTAACTTGTAAATTGATAGATAAGAGTACATTCAGAAATTCTACTTAGCTATTCCAACGTTTCCATATTTATTTCTTTTTTCGGTAAAGGAAATGTCAGCCGATTTCTAAATCTTCAATTTGAGTCAAATTTTACCTACTACCTGGGCTAATAGTATCATCAGGTTTTAATCAATAACAATTTGATAAGTTTGATTTTAATAGAAAAAAAAACAGAAAAGTGTTGATAGTAAAACATTGGTTAATTAAAAACTAGTATGTGATCAGAGATCGTTGAATCTTCCTTTTATGGCATGGAGAGAATTGAGGCGTGACCCGGTAAGAAAATAATATAAGTTTTGCTGTGTGTTCAACTATAGGCGCTTATCAATTTAGCGAAAGATCCTCTCGGTCTCATAATATGTAATTAGGTTATGGATTCATGAGGAAAAAATAAGGTTGAGTAAAATGATGGAAAGTCCGCTTATTACCTACCTGACATTATGTAAATTGGGTGTTTGCATAAATGATAAAACCTAATTTAACATATTGGGTTCAGATTTATTACACTTTTTACATGGAGATTGAAAGTTAAATTATCAATAATAATCAAATAAAACAGTCAATATGAAGAAAATATTCAAGGTTTCAAAACTCTCGTCTGCGACTCATTCATGGACAAGAAACATATTTACATTTTATGATTTTTCATCAGCCCTGATCAATCACAATTTGCTATAAAAGTATGCAGCTCAGCACACAACCCTGCAGAATATTTTATTTTCACATCGACGAGGAAGAACTTTCTCGTCATATACTTTCGACAGCCAATTAGACAGCGGCATGGTACAGTGGCGTGCAGGAATCTGAATTACTCGTTTTATTTGAAAATAAATCATGACAGTCACACAAACGTTAATTTTGTGATATAGTTGCTGCTATTTATCTTTCATTACTCTTGAAGGAAAAGTAGCTTGAATAATTTCTTATTCCTGAATTTTGTGGCTTTCAATGGCCTCAAATGGCAAGATAATTCTGAATCTTCTGGATTTTCTGCTGTTGAATCACTGAACATTCAAAGAAAATATGAATCGATTTGTAAATGACCTCAGCAGTCACCAAAGCTGGAAGGCTCTTTAATGGTTTGCGAGATCATAATATATTGAATCAAGTATCAACTTCAGATGAATAAAGTGAAACAAAACAACGGCTATGAAAAAAGCAATAGTTCGAAACACGATCAACTGGGGCACTGAGGATATTGTTGGAAAAAAATCAGAGCCACAATCTTTTGCAACAACCTTAGATCAAAACGTGGTTCTTATTGAAGCTTGAAAATAAAACATTTTTTCACGACTCAGAAGTAGTATAAGTATTAGGATAGAAAAACCAGTTTAGTATGCTTACAGCAAATGATCTATACGAGCTTTCCATTCTATTTTCACCCCCAAAAACTACATATTGCACGATGTTTCAACTACTGCATTGTCAACCATGATGTGCTGGTTGTTGGTTTGTCTATCAAATTGAAGGATTTATGTTTTACCTACATTAAACAGAAGATTATTGTCTGAAAACCAGCAATTCAACTTTTGCAAATTTTCATTGATCGTTGCAGCGGCTGACAAGAAGTTACTATCATTGATAATCAAAGACGTATTATCTGCATACAATATGATAGCTTGTGTATTTCTGGAAGTTCTTTCGTATACAAACTGAAACCTTGTGTCACCCCTCTTTCAATTATGGTCATTTCTGATTTAATAATGTTCTCCGTATTCATCATATACTACCACAAACTGTTGTCTGTTGAATAAATAAGATTCAAGCAGTCTAAATACCGAATTCCATAATTTTCCATTTTTTGTAGTAATATTCCACACTATCCAAAGCTTTCGGGAGATCTAAGCAAATTGCTAATGTAGGTACATTTGCTATCAAAAATTTGTACAAAGCTTTATAAATTGCCAGTGCTGTTGTTCTTCCTTTTCTGAATCCATTATTGCATTCAGGTAAAACTCCATTTTTTGTAAGAAGTGCATCAGTCTTTTATAAAATAGTATTTCTGGAATTTTGCTTAAATCTTTTTTTCCTTCTTTGAATATGGGACAGCTATCTTCAATTTTTTCGGAAAATTCTTGATTAGAATGTGTGCCAAAGGAATAGCTATCAAAACCATCTGATTTTTTGTTTTTTAATCCTTTCATACATTAGTATCTCTAAAGGGGCAACTTCAACTAGGAATATACCATAAGGCCTGTAATTTGATATTCTCAATTGTTTTTGGATTTTGTTCTCATATTTGGATATGCATTCAAGAAATGAAATAAAATATTTGCTTGATTCAGACACTTTTTTTTCACAATCAAAATGATTGAAAATATTTTTTTATTGTTATCTGTCTTGTTATATTATTTATCAAGCCCTATGTGACCTTTTCCTTATTTACAATAAAACAATAAAACTCGCAATAATTTTTATTTCAAAAGAAAATAATCTTTAACAACATTTCTGAATATCTTTATATTTTTATATCTTCTTCCTTCTTAAATTCAAAGATTATAGAAAAGGGGCCTTTGTCCGACTATAAATTTTTTATTTGTGGAAATATTAAAAGCCGTTACAATAGTTTCAGAACTTGAAATTTTATAGTTAGATTTCTGTTAATCGGATTACCTACGATGCGAAACCAATTATTTTATTTTCGTAAGCAGGGGAATTTGGAATTTTGGAATGACGTAGACAACTCGCACTGGGTTTGTTTTTGGTGTCTTGGCATCGACTGCTATGGTCATTAGCCACGTGTTCTGGATAGGCCTTGTTACTAACTTCATGCGCCATCTTAGGAGCAGCACTGTTAATTGGAACGCAACAGTGAATCGTGCAGGACTCATCCCAGTCCAGCCACGAGATTTGAATCGCACTGGGTTTATCTTTATTTTTGGCCTGCAATGAAAAGAGGGAGTTTGAAAGATGAGAGGAAGCAGTTAGTTGGGCTTCAGTTTACAAGCCGCGTTGTTCAACGTTTTTCGAGCTCCTCGACTAGCATTTATCTGGTCGAGCTTGATAGTTATTCATTAGCAAACTGTATACACGTTTAATTGTTAAGAGTTTTTATTGTAACATGTGAAAATATGTCGTTATGGTTACTTATTAGCTGCTGTGTACGTTATTTGATTACAACAACTCACCCGTCCCCTGTACTCCAACAACCTTTTTCAAAATTTTGCAATTTTTTTTTTGGTATCCCTGTTTTATATGATATTCACTTCGATGGGATCGACGAATTCCTCAATTTAAAGTTTTGTCAGTTTATCGTATTCGACCAAAACTCATGATCAATTTCCTGCAACTAGTCTGATGAGTTTCATATATTTTTTTTATTTGCCGCAACATTGTCATGAAGTTTCAGAATTGAATAATCTACTTCTATTGAAAAACCTGGACAACTTCAATAATTTGATTTTGAAACTCTCAACAACAAAAACCCTTACCACCATACACAACACCCCTCGCAAACATCTTCCGCCTACGCCGCTGCTCCACATGTGGGGCTGACACAGCCCGAGGCCGAACGCTTTTCTCATTACGGCCCTGCAACAGTGAATGTTGCCCCGCGGGCAACAGGAAAACAACCTATCCTGTCTCTGACATCGCATTATATCTATACCGAACGCAACTCGTACCCCTCTATCATGACGAAGAATATGCCGCATATTCCAACTCAAATAAAAAATGGAACGTTGGAATAAAATGGATGAACGATATTTCCACCGAACATGAAGCATTTTCTATTTATTGAAAATAGAGGGTATTCGGCGAAAAAGAAAAGAAACATGCATCCGATTTATTTGTTCGGTATGCGGTGGATTGGCATAAAACAGTGGAAATTCATCATAAAGCTAATTTTGACTATACGAGGATTTATTAAGATCTAGTTAGCCTAGACCAGTTCCCTGCATAAACAAAATATTGCGTTACCATAGCAACGAACAATAACTTATTAGAAGTGTCAGTGTAAAGTTAGACGTCAAAAAAGTAAACCAGAGTTATCAAGTACCTTTATTTAAGAGGGTTAAGAGGTAAGCAGATTTACGAAGATATGCTTAATACCCTTGGTGATCAATGTCCTTCGTATGCGACCGTGGAAAATTGGACTGCAAGCTTCAAAAGAGGTAAATTTTCCATTGAAGATGATGACCGATCGGGAAGGCCAGTTTCTGTGTCAGTCCCCGAAAATATCGATGCAGTTCATAACATGATTTTAACAGACCGTCGAATTGGGTTAAAACGGATATCTGAAGCACTGAATATTTAATACGAACGCGTTCATCATATAATTCACGTCAATTTGGACATGAGAAAAATTGCTGCAAAATGGATCCCCAAATGTTGATCAAAAGCGTGCAAGGGTAGTAGCATCGCGTTTGATCTGTGCTCGATTTGAAAACGATGTAGACTTCTTAAACCGAATTGTTACTATGGATGAGACTTGGGTACATTTCTACGATCCAGAAACGAAGCAACAATCGATGGAATGGCGACACCCCGGTTCTCCAAGACCTAAGAAGTTTCGTGTCCAAAAATCTGCTGAAAATGTTCTTGCTTCAGTTTTTTGATAAGGGTAGAACAATAACTGGAGATTACTATTCGATATTACTGACCACTCTACGGGAAAAAATTGAAGAGAAAAGACGCGGAAAGCTATCCAAAGGTGTTTTGTTTTTGCAGGACAACGCCCCTGCACACAAGTCTCATGTTGCCATGCAAAAAATTCGTGATTTAGGGTTTGAATTACTAGAACACCCCCCTCATTCACCAGATTTGGCTCCGTCCGACTATTATCTCTTTCTTCAACTGAAAAAAAGTTTAAAAGGTCGTAAATTTGCTTCCAACGAGGAGGTAATAAAAGCTGTGGAGGTCTGGTTTGCAGAGCAAGATGAAACATTTTTTTGGAAAGGTCTAGAGACGTTGCAGGTTCGCATAAATGTTAAGAGGAGAATATGTTGAGTAATAAAATATTTTGACATTGAAATTTTGTTTGGTTATGTAGTAGGCTAAGGATTTTTCAATATATAGTATATTTCAAATTTCACTATTTAAACGTAGGCCATAACGTATGCCAGCGGTGTTACTGCGCATTCTCATGAGTGTTCCTTGAGTAACGGTAGGGTTCGTTTTTATATTAAAGCATTGGTTTTCTAGTTTTTTTAGTTATGTGCTTACGACAGGCAGGATTTACTTAGGGGGGCATTCTTAGTCCGGCCTCATACGGTTCATTATAGATACATCGTTATTGCGGCCATATTACACAATAGTGCTTTGACAAGTCAGTAATAAAATAACTGAAAAATCGAATAATAATATAAAATAACAAAAGATAAACAATCTTTGTCGTTAAAAACACTTGCACAATAAAATTTCACAAACAGCATTACGTTACGATACATTAATCAATGTATAACTTGTGAAAAATCGGTTGATAGGAACTCATCAAAATCATAAAACGTATTATCAGCCAGGAACCGCTTAATAACATATTTGGATTGAACACACTCTAGAACTTGGACATCGTGTGGTAGAACATTGAAGAAGTTGATTGCATAATATCTAGTCCCATTTCTCGTTTTCGAAAGTCTCAAATAGTGTTGATGTATCATATCTTTGTTTCGCGTTGTGTATGAATGTGAACTTTCATTTGTCATATAGTTTTTCAAGTTTGCTTTTATATGCATAAGACATTGAAGTATGTAAGCACGTGGCAGGGTTAGTATCTTAAAATGTTTGAAAGCACCCCTACAATCATCTCTATAAAACAATCCAGCAATGATTCTGACCGCCTTCCTATGCATGGTGAAGACTGCTGAAGCGTTTGCTGAGTGGCCAAATACAAGTAGGGCATAAGATATTGTGGACTGTATCAGTGCGTGGTAAGCTGAGTGTGACAAGCAATTTCGCAGGTTACGTATTAGAAATATTTTCCGTGGCATATTCTTGCAGACAAATGTCGTATGCTCTTCCCCAGTGAGTTTACCGTCCAAGAGGACACCCAAAAACTTAACGCAATGAAAGTTATGTAGGTCTGTGTGCTGTTTTAAGCTAAAAATCAATGTCTCAAACTTTTCTTGTTCAGGACTAACTTATTGTTATTTAGTCACGATTGTGTCAAGGACAGACTGTTATTGGCCTCAGTTAGCAACATTTTAAAATCTCTATTTGAATGGGCTAATGAGGTGTCGTCAGCAAAAAGAGTAAACTTTGCTGAAGGAGCACTATTAGGCACGTCATTGACATAAATGAGAAATAGAACCGGACCTAGGACAGAGCCTTGCGGTACCCCATACTTAATGTTAATCGATTGAGAGCTGACGTCCTCAAAATTAACAAATTGAGTTCTGTCCGTCGAATAGGACCTAATAATTTTTTGGCTATTTTTGGAAAAGTTGTAAAATTTCAGTTTATTAATTAATATATTGTGCGGTACACAGTCAAAAGCCTTACTCAGGTCTAAGAATTGTGCATGGACGTACCCATTGGTTATTGGTAGGTTATTGGTTAGATCTATTGTGCTCCATCTTCTTCTGCTATCTCAAGGTGTTCTCGTTTACAGCAGCCCCTCAAGCCTCAATTCCTTCAGGAATTTTAGGATTTTGAGGGGGTCCATTTGTGGTATTTCTTCCACAGTCAGCTGGTTTGATCCCAGTGTATTTAATCTTTTGTGGTGTACAGCATAACACTCCATCAATATGTGGTGAGGTGTTTCTGGATGTTCCCCACAGAATCTGCAGGTGTTGTCCTCCTCTAAGCCTAGCTTCCTTAGGTGTTCTTTGAGTCTGCAATGCCCCGTTAGAAATCCTGTGATTGTCTTTGGACTAATTTTGCTGAGGTTAATCAGTGTTTTCGATCTTGCTCGGTTGAAATTGCCGAGGAGATCTTTGGCCTGCCTTAGCCCTGGAAGTCTTTGCCAGTATGTTGCTCTCATTGCTTCTTCAGTTTTATTGAGTTCTTCTTGGAAGTAAGATTTTCCAAGCCCGCAGAATGGTTCTGGTCCGATCAGTGGCGTTGATGCCCCTTTTCGTGCCAGGGTGTCTGCTTGTTCATTGCCCTCTACTCCGACGTGCCCAGGCACCCAGAGGAGGATCACCTTGTTGTTCCTGCCTACCCATAATAACGTACCCATAGGTCTCAAAGCCTTCATTTATTACATCAATCAGAGCATTTATTGCCGCGGTTGTCGATAAATCAGCCCTGAAACCAAATTGTGAGCTACTGAATAAATAATTTCTCTATCTCATATTTAATTATTTTTCGATGCATTGAATAACACACTCAACTTCTCAGACAATTCATCCAAATGTTGATACGGAACACACGATCTGCTTATTTGAGCAGCCATAAATGAGAACCAAAAAAAAAATTATTAAAGTTCCAAATGACGCAATAATGATTCAACTTTATTGACTTCATTTATTCCTTTGATTATATTCAATAATATTAGATCGATACAAAATTTACAAGGAATATTTCCAAACAAGCTCTCAACGATCAACAAATCACATTAATATGACCTTGCACGTCACAATAAATGAAACTTATGATCATACGGATTTAGTTGGTTGTCGAGATTGGTAGCATTCAATAATAATAAAAAACACCACGTCTGGAAATTGGATCTCGTTCAACGATGAAACTCTTTATAAAAGTCACAACAATTTACTAAAATATCAAGATTGATGATGGTGTTATTAGGATTCGGTCCTATTCTTAGTTGTCGGTTTCGAAAAATTGTACAATAGCATGCGAAATGCTGTCGAATATAAATCAGAATACAATCGCTGAGTTAATTTCACGAATGATATTTATTGCTGAGCTTGATTTGTTCTACATTTCATCGGAGATGTGTGGAGTGTAATTTATTAGTGCATAAATCATTTGAAACGAATGAATGTTTCTCTCGGGTATCAGTGCCGATTTCCCACACCGCAAATGTACGCGAGGTGTTTGAAAAGGTCAAAAAGTTGGTACTTGATACGTCCTTTTACAAGGATTTCGATTCTACACTAGGATATAGATGAGAAATGTATCTATAGAAAATAATATATATGACCTCTATTTGAATGGAATACGAGAAAAATTACAGGAATATAATACTAACGATAAAGATATTGTTGTATTTTTGTTGAAATAAACATGTTGATGAAGAAAATGCGGGTATGAATTATAGTAAATACAAGGAATGTTTAAAAGGACATGACCAAAATGATGGATTATTACAGGTATAGATAAAAAAAAATTATGAGAATTTTTCAGAATTTCAAATTCATCCTGAACATTAGATAGATGCACCATGAGTTCAATATTAGAAAAAATTCAAAATCTTTTCAAATACGAAGTATAGGGGGTCATGATTATGTATATTCATACTCAGTATAACTTCCAATCCTGCCCCTTTTTTAATAGAGCATCCTAAATTGTGGTAATACCTGATTATACGCAAAACTCGGTATACCTCACTGACGTCTAGTTCAGGTTATGAATATAAACAAAAGATTAGATTATACGATATGGATAAGGTTACCGACAAAATTATTAGCATTTCACTCTTGATTTTAACTTCTAACGTTGTGATTGAAGAATTGAAGGAATACATGTGTGGCAGTGTATACAGTGCGACGCTAAATTATGGAACAAATTCATTATTTCTGAATTTAAAGATATTTCGGAAAAATCCTCGGACAGGTCGATTTTCTTTTCCGATGGGCCAATTTTTGAACTCCACCCAAATATATAGGGTTATCCGCAATTGAGTAAAAATGACTTTGGTGATATTTTTGAATTGGACACCCAGTATATTTTTCCATATTTGGTTAGGGATCGTCATTACGAATCCAGTGATACCAAGTTTGATGGGATTATGTCAAACGGCTGCGGAGATATGGCCAAAAAACTTCCTCGTATGTCTAATGAGTATGACTGCGAGACTCCACACGATTCAGAAGGTTAAAAGTCTCTGTCGCACTTATTGGGTATATGGAGAAGTTTTTTGGTCATATCTCCGCAGCAGTTTGATATAATCCCATCAAACTTGGTATCACTGGATTTGTAATGACGATCCCTAACCAAATATGGACAAATATACTGGGTGTCCCATTTAAAAATATCACCAAAGTCGCTTTTCCTAAAATGCGGATAACCCTATATATTTTGGGTGAGGTTCAAAAATTGGCCCATCGGAAAAGAAAATCGACCTGTCCGAGGATTTTTCCGATATATCTTTATATTCAGAAATAATGAATTTGTTCCATAATTTAGCGTCTCACTGTATATCAAAAATGTATAATACTTAGACATACTGAAAACTCGTATTTGAATTATCATAAAAAGGTGTTAGAACAAATTATTGTTGTTAAAATTATTGTTATTACCGTCAACCGATTGCACCCCTACGCGCAACCCTCGGAAGTCTTCGAGAGACTTGTGTGAGCTGGGGAAGACGCAGCCCTTACCTTTTAACGTGTGATGCCATGCACGAGACCGATGACCATGCGAGGCTTTGAACCCTCGACCCTTCGCCCTTCGAGAAGTGTCGTTCACTCCTTCTTCTTCTTCTGGAAGGCGAGGGCAGGTTTTAAACTACCTACACGTATCCCGGCTTGGGTCTTTGTGCATCTACATGTTTGGCTTCAGGTGGATGCACCTCTGGAGGTTCCTTCAGCCGTGGAATCACAGGTACCTTTGGTGGTTCCACTGTTAACTTGTGTTTCAGGGGCACCTTTGGTTCCTCTGGTTTCCTTTCCCGGCAGTCCGCCCCCGCACGCACCTAGAATTTCCACATCATAGGCACCATTGGGTGGTTCCTCTGGTCAGCGTCCCAAGGGCGGTTAGCTTGGCTCCCCTGGAATGGGATCCAGAGGTTCCTGGTTCGGTTTCCCTCAAAGTAGTCCTTCATTTGCCCATTACCAGACCGTACCGTATATATTCATTCTAGCCCCAAGTTTCTTTCAGGGGTCCCTTGGAAGGTTAACATGTGTTTTGAGGTAACTTTTGGTTTCTGTGGTTTCCTTTCCCAGAGTGCCCGCCTCTGCACTAATGGTAACCACCTCAGAGGCACCCCTGATGGTTCCTCAGGTCGGCACCTTCGGGAAGGTTGGCTTGGATCCACACGAAGGGGTTCTAGAGGTTCTTGCTTCAGTTCCCCGAGTGGGTGTGGACTTTTACTCCCTCTTATGATGGGCAGACCGTAACTGGGATCTATTCTTTCTATCCCTGAGTCACCAGAGGTTCTTTTATTCCTTCAGGAATGTTTGTAGCTTTATATTGAAGTCTACATAACAGTCGGAGTGATTCTCAGTACCTTGAGCAAGCCTTCGCTGATGATTGACAATAACCATGAAAATGGTACTCCCATATGAACAAAAATACAATTTTTGCTATAAAATTTCGAAATAATTACAAAGTAGTTCTTTTAGAAAACTTTAATAATCTAACAGGTATAATTCAAAGGTCATAGGCAGCAGTAGTTGTTTTCTGTTAGAAAATAGCTATTGAATAGATTTACGCGGATGATCTTATTATTTGTGTTTGAGTTCTGTTTGGGCAAAAATTCCCCATCACTCCCCATTTTGACGCCCTTGGCCTTTCGTGATGGGTTTTATTACAGATAATAAAAATGATAATGAAAGGTACAAGAATGGTAGGTCAATGGAAACAATTGAATTGAACTCAATTGTAGACCATTACAATAAAACTGAATATACAATAGAAACGATGGAACATAGAGATTGAGTTACAGAGGGATACATTTATAGCATAAGTCAGAAAGCTTTTGGAATGAAGAAAGCATATCCACGATGGAACTTTTGATGTACATCAGGTGTTAGTTATACTGGAACTATTGATGTACATCAGTAGATAAAATTGCTTTTTTTTTATTGAGCATAAATTTCCTTAAAATTAATAACAGAATACGAAAGGTGTGCTATTTATAAGAATTGGCTAGTCGTCAGATCTGTCAAAACATGAACAAAATTCCTGCGACAAAACTATATTCTTGAAAGTTCCAATCTTAGAAAGGAGCTGCCATAACCGGTAGTAAAAACTCTAATATTTTTTCGTCTTCTAAAGGACTTGGTGCCGTTATCACCCTAATTTTCCTGTGAAAAAAGAGGTCAAGGCCTATGGGGTTAATTGGATCTACGTCGAATGGTGCATATGTTTAAAATCTCGTTTTTGCAGACGATGAACTTGTTTTATTATATTTTTTCTTTTATTTTTCAATAGTTTTACTTATTTCTTTTTCTTTTTTTTTCAGCTCAGCCGGTCACCTGGCATTGGAGCCTTAAACGCCTCTCTCTTTCTCTCGGGTGGATTCCAAATTGTGACGCGGTTATCTAACATTCATCTGAATAAAATAAGGAAACCACATGAATTTTGTAATGAACCATTTCATTAAAATGTAAATAAAGATGTTCAAATAAAAGATACTCAATATTAACAATAGATCTCCTTACCTTACCTATTAAAACAGATAAATACTGAACTTAACCATTAAATACATCAACTCGGAATACTAAAAAGAATATCAACTATAAAAAATTGTCCTACTGTACTTTATTATTGCACTAGCCACTTGGAACTTTGTTACTGGACTATTTTTGTCTTTGGAAATTGTATTGAGGTTATGTATGCGCAGAACATCCACAGAACGAACTTTCAAAACTCTACTGACCGTTTGTTCCTTCAGAAATATTCTTTGGCCTTGAATTGAAGTGGCCCATCGGTCAGAATTCTTTCTGTGGTCATATAGGGCTCAGTACCTGCTTTCTTAGTGGGTATTGCAGTTAATGTAGGACCATTTGACAAAAGCGAATGAGAATCGAAAGCAGGATGACGGATAGTAGATAGTAGATTATTATTTTGTGTTCTATGCTTGCCGACAAAACTCCTATCGTATAGGAAATTTGCGAAAGGCTGGACATCCATTTTTATTTGATGACAATAGTATGTTTTCATAAATGTTAATTAGAATAGCAGACATTTTTCCAGTTTAGATTTAATTACAGTAGAAATCCAAGATTTTCAACTATGGTTACTACTTCAATTATGTGGTTAACAGCCTATAGGAAAATTCATATCAGAAACGAAATACCGAAATATATTTGAGACACACTGTATATAACCGCCATCCCATAATAATTTATGATCTTATAGGAATGCACTCGGGCACGAAATTTAATGGAATGGGTTTACTGTAATGGAAAATCTGAATCAAATTACAGATTCCAAATTACTTGGAATATTTCGAATCAATTTACCATTTTCCTGCAATTACTCTCCTGGATGCATAGTCAATTTCATTAGCATCGAAGCGACAAAGAATGTTTGGGGTATGCCTTGAATTCATTGATATTTTACGGTCAGGACTGTTTCCAGGAGTTTTCTTAGGGATCTAATTAGAGCAAATGATTTTATTGGATTTTCGGTTGAAAGAAATTCAAGGAAGGAAAGTTTGGTTTATGGCATAAATATTAATTTTATGACGTTATATCATATGAACTCCCCTTTTGAACTCTAAATGGAATAGCCCAATATAGCATTTTAAATACGGGAAAGATTCCACTTGAGCGAAATAAATAATTTAAGTGGTGAATATGAAGTATTTGTCTCAAATATTTTATTTTGAATAGAATACTTCCTGAAGTTTTTGTGACTTTCTCAGTGTGAACGTCTCATCCATATGATTGTTTTTGTAACACCCAAATATTCCTAAATAACTTGCAAAACAAGTATCTAAATCACTGTCATTCACAGAATGGCATTTTCAAGGCGTTTATCTGGGGCCACCATGGAATTCGGCAGAAATATGAAAAAATGTATACTCTTTCCATCTACGATAGTGAAAATTGAAAAAATCTGAGAGGAAGTCAAAAAGTGAATAAAAACCAGTTTTCATGCTTTTTTGACATTTTCAAGGCAAACAAAGAATGGTGCCACCTTGGAATTCAGCAGAAATATGAAAAATGATATACTCTTTCCATCTACTATAGTGAATATTGAAAAAATTTGAGGGGAAAGTCAAAAAGTGAATAAAAACCAGTTTTTATGCTTTTTTGACATTTTCAATGCAAACAAAGAATGGTGCCACCATGGAATTCAGCAGAAATATGAAAAATTATATACTCTTTCCATCTACGATAGTGAAAATTGAAAAAATTTAGGGGGAAGTCAAAAAGTGAATAAAAACCAGTTTTTATGCCTTTTTGACATTTTCATGGCAAACAAAGAATAGTGCCACCTTGGAAATCAGCAGAAATATGAAAAATTATATACTCTTTCCATCTACGATAGTGAAAATTGAAAAAATTTAGGGGGAAGTCAAAAAGTGAATAAAAACCAGTTTTTATGCTTTTTTGACATTTTCATGGCAAACAAAGAATGGTGCCACCATCCCAAGTAGCACACCTATATTGGTAAAATATTGGTACAATATTGTGAACATATTGGCGAAATATTTGAAATGCAATATTGGCGAGAAAAAAAATGTGAACATTCGGCGATATTGGTCCAATATTACTTGAATAATATTGGCGAAATATTCATGAAGCAATATTGGCCTCAAAATATTCGGCTATATTGATATAATATCGCTGTTAGAATATTCTGACAATATTGGCAGAATATCAAACGTTATATTGTCGAGAAGTAAAATGGGAACATTTTGCAATATTGGTCGAATATTGTTAAGACATTTCAAAAATGGTAGTGGTGAAATATTCTTGAAGCAATGATGGCCCCAAATTATTTATCGATATTGGTACAATATCATTTGGATATATTGGTGGAAGTAAATATACTTTGGTAAATCATTAAATGTATTTTAGTTGATCAAGGTGACACCAGAGTCTGCATTTTGATCGCCATAACCACTGAGTAAGCTGTCTTGAAACGAAGTTATGGAAAGTATTTAATGTTTCCGTAGGTTTTAGAAGACGTTCTATATGTAGAGCCACCTAACGGATTTTTATCCAGGTTTGATCATGATATAATTTTAATATGTTTCATTGAATATTCAGCCAATATTCAAAACTCATCTTAATCTAGATGTGGGAAACAATACGGAGACAATTTTGTTTTAACGATATCGGTAAATATTGTTAAACCATTATTAAGATTGCATATTATAATATTCAACCAATGTGTAATCACACTTGGATATAAAATATAGTTCTTATTCCTAGAATCGTTATGGGTGAAATATTGAGATTGCAATATTCATTCTAGATGTTGAAAACAATATGAAGACAATATTGTTTTATCGATATTAGTAAATATCAGCAAACTAATATTGACCCAATATGAGTTATTTCAATTTGCTAAATATAGTTGAAATGATATTCAACCATTGTACTTCCAAACTTGGAAATACAATATAGTTTTTCATCCCTAGAATCGATATGACTGGAATATTGGGATTGCAATATTTATTCTAGATGTGGAAAACAATATATGGAAAATATTGTATTACCAATATTGGTAGAAATTATGCAACCAATATTGACTCAATATTACATGTGACAATCTACATTCGAAACAGGTTCAACCAATATTCCACCAATATTATTAATATAATATTGTTTTTTGAATATTCACCAATATTGGACCAATATTATTTTTTCATTTACAATATATCTATATTGGCCCAATATGGAATCAAGATTCAGCCGATATGATGTGCTACCTGGGATGGAATTCAGCAGAAATATGAAAAATTATATACTCTTTCCATCTACGATAGTGAAAATTGAAAATATTTTGGGAGAAGTCAAAAAGTGAATAAAAACCAGTTTTTTATGCTTTTTTGACATTTTCAAGGCAAACAAAGAATGGTGCCACCTTGGAATTCAGCAGAAATATGAAAAATTATATACTCTTTCCATCTACGATAGTGAAAATTGAAAAAATTTAGGGGGAAGTCAAAAAGTGAATAAAAACCAGTTTTTATGCTTTTTTGACATTTTCATGGCAAACAAAGAATGGTGCCACCATGGAATTCAGCAGAAATATGAAAAATGATATACTCTTTCCATCTACGATAGTGAAAATTGAAAATATTTTGGGAGAAGTCAAAAAGTGAATAAAAACCAGTTTTTTATGCTTTTTTGACATTTTCAAGGCAAACAAAGAATGGTGCCACCATGGAATTCAGCAGAAATATGAAAAATTATATACTCTTTCCATCTACGATAGTGAAAATTGAAAAAATTTAGGGGGAAGTCAAAAAGTGAATAAAAACCAGTTTTTATGCTTTTTTGGCATTTTCAATGCAAACAAAGAATGGTGCCACCATGGAATTCAGCAGAAATATGAAAAATTATATACTCTTTCCATCTACGATAGTGAAAATTGAAAAAATTTAGGGGGAAGTCAAAAAATGAATAAAAACCAGTTTTTATGCTTTTTTGACATTTTCAATGCAAACAAAGAATGGTGCCACCATGGAATTCAGCAGAAATAAGAAAAATTATATACTTTTTCCATCTACGATAGTGAAAATTGAAAAAATTTGAGAGGAAAGTCAAAAAGTGAATAAAAACCAGTTTTTATGCTTTTTTGACATTTTCAATGCAAACAAAGAATGGTGCTACCATGGAATTCAGCAGAAATATGAAAAAATGTATACTCTTTCCATCTACGATAGTGAAAATTGAAAAAATTTAGGGGGAAGTCAAAAAGTGAATAAAAACCAGTTTTTATGCTTTTTTGACATTTTCAAGGCAACCAAAGAATGGTGCCACCTTGGAATTCAGCAGAAATATGAAAAATGATATACTCTTTCACTATAGTGAATATTGAAAAAATTTGAAGGGAAAGTCAAAAAGTGAATAAAAACCAGTATTTATGCCTTTTTGACATTTTCATGGCAAACAAAGAATAGTGCCAAATTGGAAATCAGCAGAAATATGAAAAATTATATACTCTTTCCATCTACGATAGTGAAAATTTAAAAAATTTGAGAGGAAAGTCAAAAAGTGAATAAAAACCAGTTTTTATGCATTTTTGACATTTTCAATGCAAACAAAGAATGGTGCCACCATGGAATTCAGCAGAAATATGAAAAATTATATACTCTTTCCATCTACGATAGTGAAAATTGAAAAAATTTTGGGAGAAGTCAAAAAGTGAATAAAAACCAGTTTTTATGCTTTTTTGGCATTTTCAATGCAAACAAAGAATGGTGCCACCATGGAATTCAGCAGAAATATGAAAAATTATATACTCTTTCCATCTACGATAGTGAAAATTGAAAAAATTTAGGGGGAAGTCAAAAAATGAATAAAAACCAGTTTTTATGCTTTTTTGACATTTTCAATGCAAACAAAGAATGGTGCCACCATGGAATTCAGCAGAAATAAGAAAAATTATATACTTTTTCCATCTACGATAGTGAAAATTGAAAAACTTTTGGGAGAAGTCAAAAAGTGAATAAAAACCAGTTTTTATGCTTTTTTGACATTTTCAATGCAAACAAAGAATGGTGCCACCATGGAATTCAGCAGAAATAAGAAAAATTATATACTTTTTCCATCTACGATAGTGAAAATTGAAAAACTTCTGGGAGAAGTCAAAAAGTGAATAAAAACCAGTTTTTATGCTTTTTTGACATTTTCAAGGCAAACAAACAATGGTGCCACCTTGGAATTCAGCAGAAATATGCAAAATTATATACTCTTTCCATCTACGATAGTGAAAATTGAAAAAATTTAGGGGGAAGTCAAAAAGTGAATAAAAACCAGTTTTTATGCTTTTTTGACATTTCCAAGGCAAACAAAGAATGGTGAAGAAATATGAAAAATTATATACTCTTTCCATCTACGATAGTGTAAATTGAAAAAATTTGAGGGGGAAGTCAAAAAGTGAATGAAAACCAGTTTTTATGCTTTTTTGACATTTTCAAGGCAAACAAAGAATGGTGCCACCATGGAATTCAGCAGAAATATGAAAAATTATTTACTCTTTCCATCTACGACAGTGGAAATTTTTTAAATCCGGGCGGTAAGTCGAAAAGTGATTAAAAACCAGTTTTTATGCTCTTTTTGACATTTTTTTAATCTGAATCCAAATTATTTATCTAATAGAAAGTTGGTTTTTTTCATGTAATAATTTTTTTCTGTTTTAGAGCTTTTTTGAAAACTTTTATGATAATGAATATCAATGGAATTGGTCTATAATTGTCTATTTTCTTTTTTTAAGAAGCGGTTTGATCGGACATTTTATTTAGAGGAATTTAGAGCAACACATACCAGATTTCATTTTTAATTATCAAATTAAAGATGATATTTTGTTTGTGTACAATAAGCACTTGCAACTGAGTATTCTTGGAAGAACGTTGCACAAATATCTGTCAGATGTAGTTCAATATCCGTCGTGGTATTAGCCAGGAAAGTAGTTGTTTTCTATCAGATTTTTGCCTCATATTTTCCACTTTGTGGAAATAGTTGGAGAGAAGGGTTTATAAGGGTTTATAAAATATGTTCTGGGTTGGCGATTTTTCTCTTTGAATTATTTTGAGCGTTTGTAGATTTAATTTTTACAGTTCTGGGGAGTCCTGTGATTTCAATAAATTCATAATCTGACATCTAGGGATAAGCGAAATATTGAATGTTTACAAAAATACCCCAATTCCCAATGGAACCAGCAGCCTTTTCGAACTTGTGTTTGTCTTTGACGGACTCGCCTATTTCTCCGAAAGTTTTTGAAGTCAACTTTCGCAACTTGAAGAAGTTACGCTCTCACTTCATTGCGTTTCCCAACATTCAGACCATCGAAGTGCTTCAAGCCGCTCTGTGGCGTTGGCGTTTCAACAAATCGTGTCCGAAGACCGAGAGTTTAATTTGAGTCTACAGGGAGTAATTATATTCACGGCGGGAGGTACGATTCTTCAAGAATATGTCGGAAGCGACGGTGGGCAGTGTAAAGAGTTATAATTAATCAAGACTTTTTATTTAATTTTATGATTGATCATTGATTTTCAGCTCGGACGGTGAGAGATTCATCTTGCGGGTTGCTCTGATTCGAAGCTAGATAAGGTACTTGAACAGCGACCCTTTTTCATGTGAGGTTATAAGAACTGAAAGCATACTACAATAAACCTCCACAGCTTTTATTACCTCCTCGTTGGAAGAAAATTAACGACTTTTTGAACTTTTTTTCACTTGAGGAAAGAGATGATAGTCGGACGAAGCCAAATCTGGTGAATAAGGGGGGTGTTCTAGTAATTCAAACCATAAATCACGAATTTTTTCCATGGCAACATGAGATTTGTGGGCAGGGGCGTTGTACTGCAAAAACAAAGCACCTTTGGTTAGCTTTCCACGTCTTTTCTCTTTATGTTCTCAGTAATGTCGAATAGTAATCTCCAGTTATTGTTCTACCCTTATCCAAAAAATCAAACATGATTACTCCATGGCAATCCCAACAGCAGATTTTTGGACACGAAACTTCTTAGGTTTTGGAGAACCGGAGTGTCGCCATTCCATCGATTGTTGCTTTGTTTCTAGATCGTAGAAATGTACCCAAGTCTCATCCATAGTAACAATTCGGTTTAAGAAGTCTACATCGTTTTCAAATCGAGCACAGATCGAACGCGATGCTACTACCCTTGCACGCTTTTGGTCAACATTCAAACATTTGGGGATCTATTTTGCAGCAATTTTTCTCATGTCCAAATTGACGTGAACTATATGATGGACGTGTTCGTATGAAATATTCAGTGCTTCAGATATCCGTTTTAGCCCAGTTCGACGGTCTGTTAAAATCATGTCATGAACTGCATCGATATTTTCGGGGACTGACACAGAAACTGGCCTTCCCGATCGGTCATCATCTTCAATGGAAAATTTACCTCTTTTGAAGCTTGCAGTCCAATTTTTCACGGTCGCATACGAAGGACATTGATCACCAAGGGTATTAAGCATATCTTCATAAATCTGCTCACCTCCTAACCCTTTTAAATACAGGTACTTGATGATGGCTCGGTACTCCAAATTTTCGATTTTCACAATTTCGGTGGACATATTTTTTCTTTTAATTCATTGCGTAACTCTGGTTTACTTTTTTGACGTCAAACTTTATACTGACACTTCTTATAAGTTATTGTTCGTTGCTATGGTAACGCAATATTTTGTTTATGCAGGGAACTGGTCTAGGCTAACTAGATATTAATACTTCCTCGTAATTAAAAAAGCTAAACTAGAATATCATCAGAATCAAATTACCACAAATGCATCAAATACAAAAGATTGGTGGAAAGTAATACAAGAAATAAACAACACAAAAAAAAAAGACGCGACATTACAGAAATAACGAACGATAGTGGACAAGTCATATCCGATAAAAGGCAAGTAGCAAACGAATTCAATGTATTTTACACACAGATAGGAAAAAAATGGCAGATGAAATTAAAAAAAAGATCACAACTTCATTCCACTTAGATCAATATCTCTGAACTCCTTCGTCCCATTAGCGACAGATACGGAGGAAATCGGTAGTCTCATACGTGAATTGAAATCTAAAAAATTAGCAGGCATAGACGAAATTCAAGCAAGCACAATATAAATAATATCAAACGTCATTGTGGAACCACTGATGTATATAAATTTGTGTATGGAGTCGGGCACTTGGCTCAAAGCATTCAAAGAAGCTGTGTAGTACCAATATATTAAAAAGGTAATGACAAGTCAGTTACAAATTATAGACCAATATCTCTCACCAAAATATTCCAGAAACTTCTTAAAAAGAGATTATCGACGTACATATCAAAATATGGAATTATATCAGAAAAACAATTCGGATTTAGAGATAAAATATGTACTGAAGATGCTTTACTGGCACTAACGAATAGGATGTCCTCTGTTCTGGACGAAAAAAAGCCGAGTCTGTGTGTCTTCATCGACCTATCAAAGGCATTCGATACTGTAAGGTCGGTCTTCTCTTGCAAACACTGGAAGACATTGGAATTCGAGGAAATTGCCTGAAACTGTTTCAAAGTTACTTGTCAAATAGATTACAGTCTGTAAGAGTCGATGATATACTGAGTGACCAGAGGAAAATAGATTATGGAATTCCACAAGGAACCGTCTTGGGACCAACACTCTTTAACCTTTATATATACGGTATATTTTCATTGCGGAGCAAGGGAGATATTCTGGGGTTTGCCGACGATACTGCAATCTTCTACAGGGCGAATAGTTGGCAAAAACTGAAGACAATTGTAGAAGATGATCACCACAAATAAAGAATTGGCTAGAGCACAAATTACTGACTGTGAACCTAGACAAAACTAATTACGTTCCCTTCATCTGCAATAAATCCAACACACCAACCTTCGATCGTTTATATGTTGTCACTAAGGGACAACAGCAAACTAATCTGCTGGTAGCAATAAAACTACAAATATTCAGCTGGAACTATTAAGATGACTAGAAGAAAAAGAACGAATTCACAAGTTTCGAATGAGAACCTAATATTAAAAAAAGTATTAATTAAGTATATCAGAAGTTTACTTTCGTCAGTACTAGTAGAAAAACAAAGAGAAAAAAATTTAAGTGATGAAAACTTTGAGGTGTTGCTGCTGACGAAGGCAAAGGACCCCGCACATTTCTTATGAGAAATGGTTTTCCGTGAATTTGGCTAAATTTTTTGTATTTTGTAGTTCTTGATGAGCTGATCAAAAGTGTCCATAGCCACAAAGCTCAAAAATGGACAGTTTTCGAGATATGGAGCTTTCAAAATGGATTTTTTAGGTTTTTGTAGTATTTGTCCATCAATCGGGAAGCTTTCATTTGTTGTTGGGATGGAATTTTTATGTTCGGCGCCCAGAAATGAGGTACTAATTCCAAGATCTTCTATTCAACTTTTCATGCTACAAGATAACGCCAGAATGATTCATATTTTCAAAAAACAATATATGTGTTGGGTATTCTCTGGAATAACTGATTCTAGATATATCTGATGTCCAGTAATATCAAATATGCTTTCCAAAATTTTCATAACGAGTCTCAGAGAGCTTTAATGGGGGAAAATGGAAAAATCATAATCATGTATCGTCAGAGATAATAATTCTGATCACTATTGATGTCATTTACATATAATATGTCATTTATTCCACACAAATCTCTGAGGCTCTAAATGGATGATAGCATCTCACATCCAAACGAATCCGTGAAAATGTCTGCATCTTTGATACCCTGTAGTACTTTCCAGGTAGAATAAGGAAGTTTAGATGATGGAAGCAAACTATGAATGGAACTTCGATCTCTTGAAACTACTATAATTTTTTATAAATGTTCAGTCTACTCCACTGATTTAAATATAAGTTAGATAGTAAAAGCATAATATAGGTGTTTTACCCGTCAGCAAAGAGGAAACTTATTTAGGCGCTAATTCTAATTTCAAAATTATATCTATTTCACGCGTATTTTGAGTTGAAGTACGCACATTTTATGGAGCATGCTGATATCGTGAAATCGCCGTATTCTGTTTACGCATAAAAACAAATTGACAGATCGGCGTCAAAAATTGGAACCGAATGTCAGTGTGACGTTCAGAAAACGAGTCGACCGCCAGCCGCTTTATAAACCGCAATACAGTCTGCACAAGAGTTGAAGAAGTTACCTACTCATTAATTCGTCTCTGGAAGGATTTGGTGAGTGCTATTTCAACTTCAACCGCTATTAATTACATCCGCATTTCGCTTATACTCAACAATAAATGTTGCATCAAAGTTTACACAAATAAATGAATTATATCTGTTCATATGATTTTTGGTAAAATGAATGAGTAGATCATTCAAAATCATTATAATAGTAAAAGTAGCATTCATAATAATACTACTAATAATAATGATATTATATAAAAAAATAAATAAACTATCTTAGCAATTTACTGGTAACATATAACTATAATTATAATCAACGAACCTGACACAGTCATAAATCATTTCAAGAATATAAAGGAAAAATAAATCCGCTTTGCTCATAATATTTCAAATGATTTTTTGAGATTGCCAAGACAGATTATTATTGTTTTTTATTTAATATCATTATTATTATGATTTTTACTCCTACTATTACATTGTTTTCGATTGATCTACCCATTCATTTTGCAAACGATCATATGAGTAGATACTCAATTATAAGTGTAAACTCTAATGCAACATTTATTTAAAAAAATAGTATTTTCAAGAATTTGGTGGTAAATATCGAAAGTTCCATTCATAGTTTGTTTCCAAAACCTGAACTTTCCTATTCTACCTGGAAAGTACTACAAAGTATCAAAGATGCAGGCATTTTCAAGGATTTGTTTGGCTGTGAGATGCCATCATCCATTACGAGCCACCCTGAGGAAAATGTCTTGACACACCACTGTCAGATTATCGAGATTTGCGTGAAATAAATCACGTAATCTCATGTAAATGACATCGATAGTGATCACATTTGTTGTCTCTGTGAACACAGTATAATGATTTGTCCATTTTTTTCATCGAAGCTAGCTGAGCCTCGTTATGAACATTTTGGAAAACATGCTCGATATTATTGAACATTAGATATATTCAGTATCAGTTATTATGGTCTCTCTTCAAAAACTATCCAACATATGTCGTTTTTTGACCATTAAAATTATACTGGCGCTATTTTGTAGCATAAAAAGATGTATGGAAGATCTTGGAAATAGTACCTGATTTCATAACCAGTGTGGAGCAACATTCAAATGCCATCCAATCAAGAAATAAGAGCTATCGGATTGATGACTAAATACTACAAAAAATGGAAAAAATCCATTTTCAAATCTCCATATCTCGAAAACTATCCATTTTTGAGCTTTGTGGCTATGGACATTTTTGATCAGCTCATCAAGAACTACAAAATACAAAAAATTCAGCCAAATTCACGGAAAGCCATTTCCCATAAGAAATGTGCGGGGTCCTTTGAATTCAAAGGTACTATTAAAGATATAAAAATCATGATTTCTGTTTACTTTACTTATTGTCAAGTACAAAAAATTAATTGAGTTTGGATTTTCTACTTTACTTTATGTTTTGGTAAATATAACCAATATTATCAATATTAAATAAATTGGTGCAAAAGTAAATTTATGTCTAGAGTTATAACCTAGTGTAACCGTATTTCATTCATTCAGTTCCAGTCCCCTTGCCTATTGTGGTTATCTTATAATAACAGTTTTTGGAGGATCTCGAAATATTTTTACCAATACCGTCAAGTCAAGAATTGTTCGAAAAGTAAGATTGGACGAATTTCACCCAACTCACCATTTCCTTTGTTTTCAATTGAAGGAATATTAGCTTTTCTGCTCTTCACTTCCAAGAATCCAAAAAGCCCGTGATAACAACTGAAACAATCGAAATAGAAATCTATGGGATCGAAGGTAGGCCACAATTTCTCGCATTTTCCATCAGCACACGACCAAACCAGATAGAGGAAGTCCTAAGTGCTCCATTAATAACTTCAATCAAGGGAAATGCAACACAAAGGAGAACGGAACAGTCTATGGGATCTCGTCGTTCACCTATTCAAGTAAATGGCGGTTGGCAGCGACAGAGCTATAACTTCTAGTTGGAGACAGTAGTAGTTGTTAAAACGTTATTACTCCGAAGTTAATCACTGGTCCTCTTTTATATTAATTCGAGAGTACGGGAAGTGATGATAGAGAGTGCGGGAAACGGCAATCAAAAGCTGTAATCGGCCAGAAAAGGAAAAATAAATCAGTGCAATATTCAGAATTGTTTTTTCCTGGGCTATATGATGGATATGCTTACCTGTTAAACATAATGAAGGCAAAAACACACAACAAAATTATGACGTATGTTTCACGAAGACATTGGCCTTTTGAAAGTTACACATGCGAAATTTAACTTTGCTGTTCCCCTTCCAATAATTAAATTATGTTTTTAGCTTTCTAGGTATGTTAAATTAAAATACAGCTTTGTTTATTTTTCAGCACATCGAGAATTATTTTTATTGATGACACGAATATTTCAAAATTTTCAACAATTGTCATAAAGAAACAAAAATCAATGATTGTGAAATAAAAAATTTCTTAAAAACCAAAAATATAAGTTAAAAAAAATTATGCTAAAGAGACTAAGTAAATCAAAAGGACCTATGGCAACTTTCTCTACTACCTTCAAAACTTCTATTCAACCTTTCTCTTTATGTTTTCTTCATGTTCATCTCTCTTTAACATCCAGCAATAGTCTGCCGCCACGTTTGCGTCCCATATTCCTTGGGATCTGCTCTCCATAACCTTAATATCTTGGTGGAAGTGCTCACCTTGTTCTATTCATAATTAATATTTTTCAATTCAGTTCATCAAAATTCTAAAGTTCGGTTTTTTGCAGCTTGAACGGTTTGACACACAATCATGGAACAAAAATTGAATTCTCTTTTCAACCATATATTTTTTTCATATTATGTGAAAGCTGAATGATGTCTTGAAAAACTCTAATCAGCAACAATTTAATATTGGGATGGGTATAATCTATACAATTTTTAGGCCATGTATTTCATAAAGACTCTTTGACAAGATTCAAGTTGTTGCCATGCACATTGTATATAGGAGACCAGATAAAGGAGCCAAATTCCACCGGAATCGGACATATGAATCAAAATAGTATATTAAAGTTAAGTGGATAAAAAGGTCTTTCAAAAACGCTCGATTTTTCGAGCATGACGGCACAGCCGGAATCCTCGAAATAGAGCAAGTGTTTGAAAGACCAGTTATCCATGAATACTTGATGTTATGAGAATCTACTACTAATACTATCATATTTTTTACGTGTCGTTGGTATACAGGTGTATATTGCAGTGCTGAAGACTGTTTATCAAATTAAATGGGTAAATATTGAAATGTTAAGGACCCAATATGGAGCCCTGAGGCACACCCGATTTGAAATGTGGTGTAGTGAAGAATAGAAAGGAGTAATATATTATATTGATTGATCGAGACGTAAGCTTGACTGAAATCCAATGGTGTTGGGGTAGTTTTTATATGTATTCAATTCCGCATATTGCAAAATTAACCTTAGTTCCTGCACTATATTCTATACTTATTTTTAACACCTCGAGCGGGACGTGATTAATTCGGTTTGCGACAGAACTTTCTCGCAGGTAAATGCTACCGTCCCGTTTCTGCATCAGAAGTTCTGCTTTATTAGTTTACGCCAATGATTTCCTGCAACTTGACGGGCAACATTTCAGGAATGCGCTGCATTTGATTTGCGACTGCAGAAAAACTCCCTCATGGTACTTTTCATTCACACCACGTGCTGACAGCGTATGAAAATACACCGGGTGGCTACGGAAGTATTGCCTACGGAAAACCTCAGTTAGTGTATGAGGTAGGTTTGTGACATTTGGAGCAATAATATAATGACATGGCAGCTAAAATTCTACCATACTGACATGACGGAGTTAATTTCCGTTCTGTCCGGAAGTAACATCAACTTTCTTATTTTGAATGCCAACCCTATTTTGTTTTATTTTCACGTTATTCAGCATCCAATTCACTTTCTAATGACATAGCAGAAGTTGGTATCTAACTAGATACAGGATCAGAAAGAAAAAAATTATTGAAATTCACCTTGGAAACATAGTCTTCAAATATCAACCAACCAGATTTATAATAAACATTCAAATTGATAGGATAAGAGATAAAATTAATTCAAAACAAATGTTCCAAACGCATTCCCTCAACGTCAATACATTTATTGACTCTGGTGATATTTTCATGATATTACGTCCCAAATGTTGAGAAAATAAATGTATTGACGATGAGGGAATGCATTTCGAATTTATTTTATCTTTAATCATATCAATTTCATTTCGATAAATCTGTTTGGTTGATATTAATTGGATTTTTAGGTATTTTATTTCAAAAAGTTACTTTTATAAGCCATCCTACAACCAGGGCGTTCCTCAAGGCTCCTTACTCGGTCCTACTCTTCCTTATAAATGCTAATAATCTGATGAATTACATCAATAATCTATCAGATATTCATGTAATAGCTTATGCAGATGACACCTGCTATTTTATCGTGAAAGAGGATGTAGCATCTCTCATATACCTTGACCAACTGATAGTATGTGCAAATAAAAATAATTTGGTGCTCACTATGTTGAGTAATATGAGTGGAATGTCCAAACCTTTATTGATGAAATTCACTCTGCATAATGTCCCAGGAAATTTCAAAATCAATACTAGTTTTGGAAGCTCTTTAATTATATAAACTTTCATGTATCAGTATCATCAGTCAATGTTTTTTCTCTGAATACTTCTATGGTACCAAACTCTTCTTCCAAGGTAGATTTTTCAAGCATTACAGCAAACATAATCTCTTTAAATTTTTCTTCCAACATCAAATAAACGAATGGCTTTATTTTCTAGTTGCCTCATTTTTGCCAAAACTTCCTTCTCATCATATTTTTGTACTTTGAAAGATGCCAAGTCTTGACATACACTTTTGAAAAGTTTTCACTTATATAGAGGATTTTTTCACTCTCCCCGTGCCCTAGTAAAATTTAAAAAATATCAGATAAATTATTATATAAAATTAATTGATTTCATACAATTTTCTTACTGTTTCAGGAAAATGTCAATATTGACTAAAAATTTAAGTGGATGTTTGTATTGCGGGAGAAATTTTTTTGGTTTTCCCGTGTACAAAATATATATATCAGATAAATTTTTATATAAAATTGATTGTTTTCATACAATTTTCTTGTTAGGTTTTAAAAAATGTTAATATTGACTAAAAATTAAAGTGTATGTTCGTGTTGGAGGAGATTTTTTTCTGATTTTCCCCGTTCCCTAGTAAAATATAATACATAATATCAGATAAATTATTTATGTAAAATTAATTGATTTCATACAAAATTCTTACTAGGTTTCAGGGAAATATTATTATTGTCTAAAAATGAAAGTGGACACTTTCGTATTACGGGAGATATTTTTTGATTTACCCCGTGCCCTACTAAAATAAAATATTTAATATCAGATGAATGTTTATATGAAATTAATTGTTTTCATATAATGTTCTTACTGGGTTTCAGGAAAATGTCAATATTGTTTAGGAATTAAAGTGGATGTTCGCATTGCGGGATAATTTTTTTTATTTTTTCCGTGCCCTAGTAAAATAAAATTCATAATATTAGATACATTATTATATAAAAATAATTGATTTCATATAACTTTCTTACTAGGTTTCAGGGAAATGTCAATATTGTCTACAAACAAAATTGATATACAGCAAAAAATATATAACTATAACCTTTACATATATACTTAAATATTTTTTTCCCGCTGCCGACACTGTAAATAGTCCATACATGCTTAGCAACAAAACAGGTAAATGGCCTATATCATTCGTTTACTAATTCATCTTGACAACGGAACTTAATAGTGTCATTTACATGCCTAGGGTAATAATGACTTTGACTTTGACAAGTAATACCTTCAGCTTCATTCATATCAATTTTTAGGTTATGAGACCTTTTGAATATTATTGTTGTCTGCTTATTCGGTAACTTAGTTACACGCACAAGCAACTTAGAATGAAATAGCGAACGAATAATCATGAAGGAAGGGTAAGAAAACAAACTTCAATAAGGCAAATTTTGAGAAATGTTAACAAGCAGCGGGAAAAACGTAATAAGTAACACGGAATGTATCGACTGTTATCATCCTCGGCAAGCGACAAACAAGCCTCGGCTTTGCCTCGGCTCGTACTCGCTCACCTCGAATGTTAACAAGTCTTTACATTCCTTGTTACTTAAATAACTATTATATTCTTTTAGGTTTAATTCTAAGAAAAACTAATTTTAGCATTAACAATTTGTTTTTCAAATAATTCAGGAAATCGGGATATTTTATTCATTATTCTAAATAGAATGTTGTTGGCGTATGTTGCCAGCTAAAAAAATATTTTGCAAACTTAGACATGGATTTAACATTCACTACTCCTGTCAGTCAATATTTCATTTGTTGCATTATAAGCTCCTCACAACATTGTGTACAATCATAAGTTAGTAAAAAAGTGATAATAAAATGAACTTTCAATCGTATGAATTGTGTTCCTTTTGCAAAGAATCACACCACATTAAAATGTACCATAAAAATATAAAATATACCTACATACCTAGTGGAAGAATCTGGATTAAATTCTGAGCAAGAAAACTTATTTAAAGAGATTGGCAACATTCTGCGTGATATTGTGCCTTCTTTTGGACAAAAGTCTAATACTCAAAGAAATAAACTGGTGTCTCAGTATTATTTTTATTTTATGAAATACAGGCATATTGTTAAAAAACTACCGGTTCTGTGTTTTATGCACCACTCAGAAAAGAGGGGGTAGAAGTGGAGTTTTTGAAGTATTTAAAATTAATTAATGATATTATGGAATGTACACCTTAATAAATTGTTGTAAGATTTCCAACTCATAAAGTAAGTGAATACTGTTAGTAGAATTCTTCTGGACTTCCATTCTCTAGAAACAAAGAAAATAAATTCCTTGCATGTGTTTGAGTCAGTGAATACTATTGTCCATATTATTTTTGTCTAATTATGTGATAGCTGTCATGTGCCAGGAAATTTCCACTTATTAATTTTACGTCTACATGGTCATATGGATGAAATATTTTCAGAAAATTTGCTGGTTACCATAGTAACAACGTCGAAATAAAGCATCTGATTGGTTGAAAATTACTGGTGTAGAATTTTCGAATGAATTTTTGTTCTTTTACTAAATTTTCCATATTAAAGGACCCACTAGGGATATGTCACGGTCGCCACAAAAGTAATGAGATGAATCAATATTAGTTTTCAAAGCTTTATAATTATAATATTAACTTTTATATATGACAGATCAATCAATGTTTTTTCTCTAAATTCATTTAATTTTACCATGACGATATGGTATAAAAGGAAAAATAGAATACAAAGCGTTCACAATAAACTACTTATATCTATTCTAACAATATGAACATTTTCGATTCATCAATCGAACAAAAAAAAATCAGTAGAACAACTTCTGCATTGCGCCATCATTCACCTTGCAACACGTAGCTTTCTCGTGTTCATCAATTATTGGCTCTTTTTTGCAATTAGCTGAAATATTCAGTGGGAGCAACTGTGTTACACAAACATTCGAATTATAATAATAATAATAATGATTTATTCACAAAAAAAGTTATAAAAATTCAATTCGACATGTATCGTATTATTATAGTGAATAAATGAGTAGACCACGAAAGCAGTGGTACTGCTTGTATGTGGCCGTATATATATATATGAACAAATTAAATATAATTAGACTTAAATTACATATCTAAAATTACATACCTAGAACATTAGAATGAAGACAAATTTTATATCATACAGACATAAAAATATAAATGTACATATGTATAAGTTTCATGATATAACATGTTAAGGGTAAATATAAAAAAGATGACAAGTTGAAAAGTTTCGGAGTTTAGGGAGTATGATAAAAAATTTAATATTAAAAAATAAAAGTGTAGAGATGTAGAGTGTTAATGTGACAATGTAGATATGTAGAGGTTGAAAGTAAGAGAGTTAATATACTGGAATGTCAAGTGATTGCCTTCACAGAATCGCAATAACCAATAAAAGTTCAGGAAAGAAATGGAAATACCACTTAGGCTCTATGAGTACCTGTCTGCGGTTAGTATCAGAATCAGTCCTTTAAACATGTATTTAATGATTTTTGTAAGGTAATATCTGGATGATTTTTTAAATCTTGTTTATTGTTATTTATTCTACATACGTCATTTAACATTGCCACACATATTTATACTAAGTTAATATTTAGTATTTGCAATCAATTCATAAGGGATTCTACAAACTCGTTGAAAGACTGCCTACAAGTATCTAGAAGCCATTGTTTGACACTTTTCTTGAATAAATTAATATTGTTTATTTGTTTTAGGGTATTCGGGATGAAATTAAATATTCGTGGTGCAAGATAACTGAATGTTCTCTGACCTATGGACTTATTTGCTCTCGGAGTATAAGCATAAGCTTCTATTTGATTCCTAGTATTGCATTTGTGCTGAATTAATTGAAGATATGTTTTATTTTTATAAGCAAATATGATGATATTCTTCATAAATAATTGTCTTAAATCCAACACTTTTAGTTCTACGTATAACGCATCCGAGGAATATCTAAAATTTTTGAAGTACATTATCTTTAGAATTTTTTTTTGTAGTTTTGTTAGCTGGTCTAAGTATGTTTTGTGTATGCCTCCCCAGCCAATGATTCCGTATTGTAACAAGGACTCGAATAAAGAATAATAGAGAATTTTGAGCTGATTTAAACCTACCACAGTACGGAATTGGTAAAACTTATAAATGAGCCCTCTTAATTTATTTTTCAGATTCTGAGCATGGATATCCCAACGCAAGTACGAATCTATGTAAATTCCTAGATATTTGGCTGAAAATGAAATTGTGACAGGTTGGTTATTTAATGTTAAAGAGTTATAATTTGGCAATTAACTTTTATAGGAAGTGAATGGTACTATCTTGGTTTTATCCACATTGACAGTTAACAAGTTACCTTGTAACCAGTTCAGTATCTTTTTCATGTCATTTTCCGCCATTTCTCTCACTTCGTTCCAACTATCGGCTTTAAAAAGGACAACTGTATCGTCCGCAAATGAGACAATTGATCCTGATATCTTGAGAGTAAGAAGGCAGTTCAGGTAAATTAAGAATAATATCGGACCGAGCACGGTGCCTTGCGGTACCCCACATGACACTGCTCTTCCAGTACTTAGAAATTTTCCAATTCCCACTCTCTGTTGTCGTCCATCCAGATAATCCTTAAAGAAATCATGTACCGTCCCTCTTATACCTATGCGTTCCAATTTATCCAGCAAAAGTCTATGACTGACAGTATCAAAGGCTTTTGCCAGATCAAGGAATATACCCACGCAGGGCTTTTTCTCATCTATTGTTTTATATACAAATGATGTGACGTTTGCAATTGCATCTTGTGTTGAAATCTGTTCTTGGAATCCGAATTGTGACTTGGATATTATTTTATATTTATTTAGATAGGAATTGAGTCTTCTCTTTATAATTTTTTCTAATATTTTTGAAAGAGCAGACAAAATCGATATTGGTCTATAATTATTGGGATTTATACGGGCCCCGCTCTTAAATACAGGCACCACCTTGGCCTCTTTCAGTTGTTTTGGCACCCTTCCACAGTCTATACATCTGTTAATAATGTGGCATAAAGGTAGAGATATATAGTTATTTGCTGCTTTCAGCATCTCATTTGTGATTCCATCCAACCCAGGTGATTTATTATTTTTTAGCTCAGATATGATTTCTTTAATTTCATTTGAAGTGGTATGTTCCAGAAACATAGAATGTAAAAGTGGTGTTTTATTTTCTTTCAATTTTATTTTCTTTATTTTAGATGCCAGTGTAACACCTACAGTTGAAAAATATCTATTAAATTCCTCTACGATGTCTTGTGTATCTGTTAAGTTTTTGCCGTCTTCGGTTAGGATTTTATCAATTTTATTTTGACGCATATTCTGATTAGAGAATACCTTGATTACTTTCCATAGATTTGCCGAGCTGTTTTTATTTTTCTGTATTTCGTGTTTATAATAACTTTGTTTTGCTTTCCTCAATATCGAGTTCAGCTTATTTTTGTACTTTGTATATTCTATTTTGTGCTGCGGACTATTTGGATTTTTTGTGTGATTCAGATATAGTTTATCTCGCTTTTTTATTGATGATATAAGACCTTGTTTTATCCATGGTTTCTTTTTTGTAAAAGTCTTTATTTTAATCGTGGTAGTGGATTTTTCTATCATCAATTTAAGTTTGAAGATGAATCTTTGAAGTGCAGTATCTGGGTTATCGCATGACATGATATTGGTCCAAGTATCTTCACTAGTAAGCTGTGCAAATCTTTCAAAATTAATTTTTTTATATACATTTCCTGTTTCAATTGCAGCTCGTGATTTATTGTCACCTTCAATCAACAAGAGTGTAGAAAAATGGTCTGTGATATTAGTTTTTACTACTGCAGAACATATTCTTTCCAAGTTAACGCCTCTACCTTTTACATAAATGTGGTCTATGCATGATTTCGTGTTAGCTGTTACTCTGGTGTATTTATTTATGAGGGACGTGAAACCATGTTCGAGAAGCAGATTTATATAATCATCAACAACGTCTATATTGTTGATTCAGCGATACCATACTCCATTTAGGATTTTGTAGAATAATTCTTAGACTTTTCCGAACTGTGCATAAACCGTAGCCAACAACTGTTACTGACAAACTCTCAAAACCGTGTTGTTTGTTATTTACCAAAACTTACACCTGTACAAACAGATGTGCAGTTGTCAACAACAGGTCGTTTTCAACACTGTTCAGTTCAATTTAGATGTGAGTATGCGCGAAGAATACGTAATTGCCAATCTCCAGAGATGAAAGTGTGCTGAATATGCAGAGATTTATGTGACAGCAATAGAGAAGAAATCCCATGAGAAGGAAGCCGAAGCTTCATACCGTAAAGACTGATATGGATTTTGTAATGCATAACGAGAACCATAAATCAAAAGTCGGGGAAAAATTGTATTAGTTGTATACATGATATTGAAATCAAACCGGCGTTTTGTTGAAGAAAGGACGATAAGTTATGGCAATGAGGTGGTTATGCCCGTGGTTACAGAGGAAAGTCATGTAGTCGTTGAGTTGGATTTCATGTTTTCGAATCTTTGTTGGCAATGTCTTTGGTTTGTAGTAGATAATCACGGTTTTTTACTGGTACAGCACTTCCTGGGTGTTCATGCATGTTAGTTTCTTCTGAAAGTGTTCAACTGGTCAGTGATATATTTATATTTCAGTCCATTCATTCAATATAACAAAATCAGATTTTTCAAGATATTTATGTAACCCAGCTATGGAATGAAAAAATTTTAAATGCATTTTTGACGTTTTGAAACGTTACATTGTTCATAACTGTCTGTTTCATTTTACATCACTAGTGAACTGGATCTTAAGGGTCTTCATCCCTGAAAAAAGGACAGTCGGAAACGATTTTTTTTCTGAGTGGTGAAGGGTTGTATGATTGTATAAAGATAAAAATAACGAAAAAAAAATTCGTTGAATTTTAAATTAATGAAAAGGATATTTTCCCCCATTTTTGGGCATTTTCGTTCAGTTCCACCATCAAAACGAACGAATATTTTGGTGTTGTTTCATTCCAGTATCGAAGTCTATCATTCACTTAGTTAAACGACCTTATTATTTTTCTCGCTTTATTACAAACGAATCGATTGATATACCTCTTTTTAGAAAAAGTCACTTCGAGCGCAGCCTTTTTTAAATAGGACCCAGACCATATAACATACTACCACTCCAAATAAAACAAATAAACAAAATCAGTTCCTTTGAGTACGAAATTTAAAAAAATATCAATGAAAATAAAATCTACATACGAAAAAAAATTATAATGAAAAAAGTAGACTACTCTACATATCTATAAAGAACAATTTAAGTTAATTTTACCATCCTCGTCCAGAGATATGCAAAACAAGCATTTATGCTCAGACAATTTCTGGACAGGATTATTTGTAAACAATATTGAAATGTTAGAATGAAAAAAAAAAAAGTTCAAGTAACAGAATAAAATACAAAGTTCGAAATGATCATTTGGAACATTTCTTGATCTGCATTGCAAACAATAAAAGGTGTTATATCAAAGGTGCTGAAACGAAGGATTCTGTTCGATATTTAGAACCTTGTGATGTAAATTTTCACAAAAAATTAATATTTTTGCTGTTTTTTACTAATAATGAGAACTTCTAATCAGTGTGTTCTTATTACAGTTTTTCAAAAAAATAATCAAGTTAAGGATGCAAGAACTTTCAGTTTCCCATTTATTTAAAGGTGTTGGATTAACGGAATTTTTTAACACTCAAAACTACACTTCTGGGATATATTCTCAATGGAATGGAATTGCATTTCTCCATTTTCCGATCAAAGAAAGTTGACAACTAAATGTGGAAGATTTGTTGCTTTGCGCTTTGCACAAGCAACTTGTAGGAAACTAGTGGAGAACTGTTCCCTCTACACGCGCGTGACGTCGGGCGCTAGCACCCCCCGCCCAACGCAACCCATGACCCATGATCGTCATTGAACGTGTGTACTTCAGCTGCATGTGTTCTTGGTGATTTCGTTTGTTTTTTCGTTGTTTGTATCAAGATGGAAGGCTGTAGTGAGAACGAATGGACCAGGACCAAAGCCAGTGAACTCATTGAACTTTACCGGAGCAGAGAGGTTCACTGGAACACAAAAGACCCTACATTTAAAGACAAAGACTTAAAAAACTACGCTTGGAGGGAAATTGCAGGTCAGCTGCAAATTGATAAATTTGAAGTTCAGAATAAGATGAAGAACTCAATTACCTGTTTCCGAAGAGAGGCAAAGAAAGAGAAGATTGGTGTCGGTGCTTCGCAATCAGTCATATGGAGGGCGTTTGAGTCTCTACTTTTTCTCAAGGACAAAACGACACTAAGAACGATCACAGAGGAAAAATTATGAAAACTTTAAAATTCAATATCTCCCAAAATATTTTTTTTCGACAAAAATGTATTCCTTCATTTCGTTTTGTTTCGTCATCTTCTACTTCCCACTTCATTTATCGCTGAAACACCCTGTATATAAGCAACGTTTATTGACTCACCTTGATATTATCCTTCAGCACTTCTATCAAGGCCTTACAAACTTCAATCACAAACAGTGAAATGGTTGATTTTGAGATTTTAAACAAATAACCGTGACTTGTGTACGAATCACCAGTAGGCAAAAACCGCAATGTTACTGCTAGCTTTTCTTGGACAGGTATTGCTTTCCTGTAGTTTGTGTCACTTTTCTTGATTTTATGTCCGATCATTGAAATGAAATACTCAACGTCACTACTGGTCATTCTTAGAAAGTTTTTGACACTCCCGTCGTACCTCAGCTCACCACTCAACGGATCGACGTCATCTTCTCGAAGATCAGCTATCTTGTCACTGCCTTTGTACCTATTCCTAGTCTTCAACGAGGGTCTCACCCAATATCTTCAGGGGTCTCTTGTACAGTGGCTGGCTGTGATGACACAGGCAGCCGCGGCAATAATTGCGTCTTATTCGTCCGACATCCTTGACATTATTGCCCATTTCGCGCTAATTCTTTGGCAACAAGTTTTCCACTCGTTACTCTAAATTTTAGAAGAGCAACTTTTAGTTTTCTACAAAACATCTTCCATTTGTTGCTCTAATTTTAGAAGAGCAACTTTTAGTTGACAACTTTTTGTTTTCTACAAACAATCTGTTGTCAACTTTTAGTTGTCAACTTTGGTGTAAACGCGTCTTAAGACACACATTCACGTCTCCATAGCCACCTGAGATTGAAAGATTTTTCGAAAATCAGAAATAAATTGCCCCGTTGCACAATATCTCAACCGCTATCTTTATAAAAGCATCATGGCGTTGAGATCGATTCATCTCGAAGATTTACTCGTGAATTTCCAAGATATATCAGGTGTCATATATTTGTTCGAAGTACTAGTGAGATTTTCTCAACGGGGGGTCACGCGAGAACATACTTTATGATGAAGAACATCGAACCGAGATTTATTGGTTTGAATGACGCGAGAAGAATCGATTTTTATACGATGGAGACTAAACTGAGTTCCTGTTTTAGCGCCGTAGGCTTTTAGTTGTTCATTTTTGCATCTCAGCATACGGTAGATTATATTCCTATTGTCTGAGAATCAATAACCAGCATAGGTCATCCAGCAAAGATTAAAAATGCTGGAATGGCATACTGGGCGCCTGTCAATGACATTACGGATAGATTGATTGAATGTTTTAGACGATGTAGTAACTTGATTACTTATATTTCGGACGTCCATCATCTTAATGGTTGAAAGATTTCTATCTCTTTCAAATTTTTTCACAACGTTTCAATTACTTGAATCTGCAATCGTCTTCTGGTGAATAGTGACAAAATCAGATGCTACGCGACCTTTTATAGGTCTATAATTAAAGTGTAATTACGCGCGGTCTTGTGGCGCGCGTGGTTTCGCGCTTTTTCTCCCTCCAAAACGGACCATGAGCGGTTTCCATACGTTTTTAATTTCCACGTTCGGTTGACTGAAGGCACCATTGGCTTCTATGTAGGTGGTTTCCATAAATTTCCGTTTGAACCAATGTTCCTCTCTATGAAGAACACTAGCTTCGTCCCAGAGAATTCGGTGGTGTTTTGTCCAGGCGTGGTCAGCAATTCCCGATTTTGATGTTTCCCCTCGTTGAGTCCACTTTTTGTCTTCGACTATTCTTACTGATAATGGCCTCTTGGTCTCTCCGATATAGGAATCTCCACATTCACATGGGACTTTGTAAATACAGTTTTTACTGGATTCTGTTGTGTTCTCTGGTTTCGTCTTGGTGACGAAGCTTCGTAAGGTACTGCCGGATTGAAAGCAACTCTTGATGTTGTATTTATTTCCGATCCTTCTGATCTTCTCGGAGATACTCCTGATATAGGGAAGAATGAGAACGGGGTTTTGTGGTCTTTCTTTGGTTGTCTTGGTCTTTTCGAGTTGTTTCCGTACTTCTCCTATGAGCTTCTTGGAGTATCCGTTTCGGCGTAGGTCCTTTTTGATGTGGTTAATTTCCGCCTCCAGTGACTCCTGGTTGTTGCAAATAGACATTGCTCTTTCCACTAACGTTCTTACGATTCCCCTCTTTGTGGAGTTTGGGTGATTAGAGCCGTAGTTGAGGTACTGTCCTGTGTGTGTCTTCTTCCTGTAAACAGAGGTGGGGATTCCAGTGTCTGTTCTTTCAGCTTTCACATCTGTTTACAGGAAGAAGATACACACAGGACAGTACCTCAACTACGGCTCTAATCACCCAAACTCCACAAAGAGGGGAATCGTAAGAACGTTAGTGGAGAGAGCAATGTCTATTTGCAACAACCAGGAGTCATTGGAGGCGGAAATTAACCACATCAAAAAGGACCTACGCCGAAACGGATACTCCGAGAAGCTCATAGGAGAAGTTCGGAAACAACTCAAAAAGACCAAGACAACCAAAGAAAGACCACAAAACCCCGTTCTCTTTCTTCCCTATATCAGGGGTATCTCCGAGAAGATCAGAAGGATCGGAAATAAATACAACATCAAGAGTTGCTTTCAATCCGGCAGTACCTTACGAAGCTTCCTCACGAAGACGAAACCAGAGAACACAACAGAATCCAGTAAAAACTGTATTTACAAAGTCCCATGTGAATGTGGAGATTCCTATATCGGAGAGACCAAGAGGCCATTATCAGTAAGAATAGCCGAACACAAAAAGTGGACTCAACGAGGGGAAACATCAAAATCGGGAATTGCTGACCACGCCTGGACAAAACACCACCGAATTCTCTGGGACGAAGCTAGTGTTCTTCATAGAGAGGAACATTGGTTCAAACGGAAATTTATGGAAACCACCTACATAGAAGCCAATGGTGCCTTCAGTCAACCAAGCGTGGAAATTAAAAACGTATGGAAACCGCTCATGGTCCGTTTTGGAGGGAGAAAATGCGCGAAACCACGCGCGCCACAAGACCGCGCGTAATTACACTTTAATTATAGACCTATAAAAGGTCGCGTAGCATCTGATTTTGTCACTATTCACCAGAAGACGATTGCGGATTCAAGCAATTGAAACGTTGTGAAAAAATTTGAAAGAGATAGAAATCTTTCAACCATTAAGATGATGGACGTCCGAAATATAAGTAATCAAATTACGGATAGACTCCGTCATTTACATTTGGATCTGCTGTTACATTCTGAGCACAATTTTTATTGCAGCTTGTTTCGTGGAAAATAGTCAACCCAAAAGTCGGCAAAGCTGAGTTTCTGCTGAATTATCTGCTTATATACAATGCTTATAAGCAGATAATTGTCGAGAAACAAGCGGCAGTAGAAATTGTGCTTAGAATATGACTTTGAATTGTGACAGCTAGAAATGTAAATAACTGAGTCTAACGGTAATATGTCGTTGGTGTCACACGATGTTGATTAAAAAGTTGAAAACCAAAAGTTATGCAACAGTATCTACTGTTGTGTTTGTTGTTAATAAAAAACGTTTCGACTGTTTTATTTCTTAATTCTGTAGTTTTCTTAGTGTATCTAGACTGTAACCAGTAACCAACTAGCAGAATTTTGTTTTAATTCGAACAGGGGAACCACCTGCAGACTATAGGTTCATGGAGAAAAAACTCATTGATTCCGAGAAAATATTTGATAATGACAAGTAAAAAGTTATTCTTATACTATATAGGAGAACTCTCCAACTAACCAATCACAAGTAAAATGAGGTTGCTGAAATGTATCACTTGCCATTATTGACTTAGTTTTAGCAACTCTAATCACTAGCTAGTAGTTGATTGGTGAACCACCCATAATTGAGTTGTTTTTTGTGTATTCTGAAAACAAAATTACTCGGAAAAAGTTGAATGGGATGGACCCTAAAAATCTCGAAAACAACAAAATCAGGAGAATCTATTTGAATACGTGAAATTTCACGATGATCCCAAAAATGTATAATTTGTATATGCTCGGGTAAAATATTCTGAAAAGAGAATAGAACGTCGAAAAAACGATTAAATCTCGAACTGCATCGGAATCGACTTGAAATTTGGTGTGCATATACAAATATGACTGATTGTTACGTAATTGATTCCAAAAAAATTTGGCCTGATTAAAAACCGTTTTCAACACGATTTTGAACTTTTCAATTCGAGAACGGATAGAGAGAGCAATTCTGGGAACGCATATCGATTCAGAATGGCCGAATTAGTATATTCCTAAAATTTCAAATTAACCGATGAAAAACAAAATCACTGAAAACAAATAGAAAGAAAACTATAAAATCGGCAGATCTATTTGAAATTCGCCTATTTACGTGAAATTTCACGATGATTTCGAAAATGTATGATAAGATTTAGCCGAAAAAATTAATGAAACGGAAGTTGCAGAGGTTCCCTAAACAAAAACGATGAAATCTTCAATTGAATCGGAATCGACTTGAAATTTGGTGTGCATATAAACAAAAGATTGATTTTCACGAAACTGATTCTGAAAATCTGAAATTAAAAAATTTGGCCTGAAAAAAAAATTATTTCAACACGATTTGACCTTTTCGATTCGAGAACGGTCAGAGGTGTGCAACTCTGCAAATCCAGAATGGTCAAATTAGTATTTTCTGAAAATTTCAACTAGAACGAAGAAAAACAAAATTGCTCGAAAAGAGATAAAAATCACGAAAACTACAAAATCGACAGATCTATTCCAAATCTATTCTATATACGTGAAATTTCACGCTGATTCCGAATATGTATGATTTGAATATGCTCAAGTAGAAGATTTAGCAGGAAAAGGAAATAAAACGTCGAAAATTGGAAATACCAGAGGTTCTCAAAAAAAACGATGTAATCTATCATTGAATTGAAATCTACGTGTAATCTGGTGTTCAAATACAAAAAAGATTGAGTTTTACAAAACTGATTTCGAAAAATTTAAATAAAAAAATTTGTCAGAGAAAAATCCTTTCCTCACGATTTGAACTTTTCGATTCGAGAACGGTTAGAGATAGAACCAATCGATCCAGAATAGTCGAATTAATATATTCTGAAAATTTCAACTTGATCGAAAGAAAAAAAAAATATTCGAAAAAAGTTGAAAGGGGTAATCCCCCAAAATTACGAAAACTACAAAATCGCCAGATTTATTCGAAATTCGCAGTATATACGTGAAATTTCACGCTGATTCCGGAAAAGTATGATTTGAAACGCTGAGGTGGAAGATTTAGCCGGAAAAGAGAATAAAACGACGAGAATTGGAAATAGCAGAGGTTCCCTAAAAAAACGATGAAATCTTCTATAGAATCGAAATCGACTTGAAATTTGCTGTGCATATAAAGAACAGATTGAGTTTTACTAAACTGATTCTAAAATTCTCAAATAAAAACAAATTGTCCCGAAAAGAAACCCTTTCAACAAGATTTGAACTTTTCAATTCGAGAACGGTTAGAGATAGAGCAATTCTGCGAACGCCAATCGATCCAGAATAGTCGAATTAATATATTCTGAAAATTTCAACTTGATTGAATGAAAAAAAATTACTAGAAAAAAGTTGAAGAGGTAAGTAGACTATATAGACCCCTAAAAATCACCAATACCACAAAATCGGCACATCTATCTGAAATTCGGACTATATACGTGATATTTCACGCTGATTCCAAAAAAATACGATTTCTATATGCTCAGAAGTAAAATATAAGCGGAAAAGTGAATAAAACGTCGAAAATTGCAAATAGCAGAGGTTCTCTAAAAAAAACGAAATCTTTAAATGAATCGGAATCGACTTGAAATTTGGTATGCCTATACAAAAAAGTTTGAGTTTTACGAAACTCATTCTGAAATATTGAAATAAAAAATTTGGCCTAAAAAAACCCTTATAACACGATTTGAACTTTTCAATTGAACTGGAATTACGCAAAATTTTTAAAGACGATTGGAAAATGTCCTTTCTTTAAGGCTTTATTAAAAATGAGATAAAATGACAAAGTATCTGAACACATTTTAATGAAATTTGTTGGAAGATCGTCAGGGCCAATAATTTCTGATATAGTAACTTCATTTGGTCTTTCCTCAGCAGTAATGGTCTTCGTCTGCATTTTAATTCACCTTCACCTTCTGGCTGATAACGAAACTTTCAAAACCTTTTTTTTTCACTGCTCGTTATCCGATTTTTTCCATTGTTATAGAATCACAAAATTTGTTCACTTTGAACTAAATGATGCAGCTGCTTGAATGTTTGAAAGGATTCTTGTGAAAGATTACTCTCACGAGAACGTTGTTAACAGAAGTGGCGCCATCTCTTGGCGAGGCCAGGTAGTTGTCATACAAACCTCGCTAGGACTATCAATAACGACAATTAAATTAGATCAATTCGTAAGATTCACCTATTACACTAGCTGAAATGAAAATGGCGTCTTTTTGAATGTACAATAAACAGTAAGAGAACACCAGAACTCGTTTTCCCGACGAAAAAAAAATCCTTTTGCGACGGAATGCGATATCGAGTCCATTGATACCACATTCGTACATGTATAAAGAAACAAGAAATACCTATAAAGTTCGGCTTGTATATATTATTATTATGCACGTACCGAGTAGGAGTAGAAAATTGCCGAGTTGTTTATATTAATTCTATATTTAACTCAGCTGCTAGAGTGTTGATTCTTCACATAACAAATTTAAATGACCAGCGTTTGATTAGACTCGTTTTGCTGCAGGTAGAATTAATTTTATCGGCGCTGCATGGCCTGTTAGCGTCAAAGTTATCGCGACCAATAAAAATAGTGATGGCGTGAAGAACTCTCCAAACGTGCTCTGAAAATGCTAGGCCAGTATCTGGTGCCAAAACGAATTCTAAACGCTTAAAATAAGAAAAAAGTAACAGGCAAGGACCAGGTCACGATTCGCCGCAAATCACAAAAAACCGTTTTCAACCCCTAAACTGCATCCCCATTGCACCATTTTGAGTGTTTTCCTGTTTAAATATTTTTTTCCTTGAAGTTGGAACCTCAAAAACATTTTCCACCTGGTCTTTGCCTGTAACTTTTTTCTTTTTCACAAAAAATATAGTAGAGATATAGTAGATATAGATTAAAAATCGAAAATTAAACAATAATTCCAAAAGTTTTCAAACTTTGGTCAAGTGAATGGTATATCGAGAAAGCAATAGATCTCAGTTTGCAACCTGTTCCAAAGTCAAAATTGTCAAAATAAACGTGAATTTTGCTGCATACTCGTTGAAAAAACTCCAAAACTTCTGCAAACTTGGAGTAGTATTAAATATATTATTTCATATCACGAATAAAGTTTGGAACCAATGTAAGTTTACCGAACATTTTTTTCATTAAAAACTAATGTTTTTCTTTGATAAACCCCAAGAAAACATAAGAAAAGTTCTGCAAACTTGACAGATACATCGGAAATATATTCCCGAACAGTTGTACAGGGGGTCTATTCTCGAGTTTCAACGTATACGAATTCAATGTTGTATCTCTTTTCAACGCGCGGTGTTTGTATTGCTCTATGTTACTTCAAACGTTTGAAAATTATTTCGCATGAACTCGAGAATAGACCCTCAGATTTGCAACCTTTTACGTTGACCGGAACATGTTTATTTATATATTTTTCAATTCGTTGTCAGTTTTTTGATCAAGGTGGTTTCAGAATAATTACAAAAATTTTGAAAGTTTGTTGCAAATTTTGAAAAGATCTAATCTGAGGCATTTGCAAATTTGCAACCTTGGAAACGATTCGAAAATTCATGCAATTTGCAAAAATCAATTTTTTTTAAATCAGATTTTTCCGATGTATCTGCCAAGTTTGCAGAACTTTTGGAATTTTTTCTTGTGGTATATCAAAGAGAAACATTAGTTTTTAATAAAAAAAATGTCCCGTACACTTAAATTGATTGCAATCTTGATTCGTGATAAAATAATATATTGAATACTAATCCAAGTATGCAGAACTTTTGGATTTTTTTCTTGTGGTATATCAAAGAGAAACATTAGTTTTTAATAAAAAAATGTCCTGTACACTTAAATTGATTGCAAACTTGATTCGTGATATGAAATACTATATTGAATACTACTCCAAGTTTGTAGGACGTTTGGAATTTTTTCTTGTGGTATACCAAAGAGAAACATTAGTTTTTGATAAAAAAAATGCCCCGTACACTTAAATTGATTGCAATCTTGATTCGTGATAAAATAATATATTGAATACTAATCCAAGTATGCAGAACTTTTGGATTTTTTTCTTGTGCTATATCAAAGAGAAACATTAGTTTTTAATAAAAAATGTCCTGTACACTTAAATTGATTGCAAACTTGATTCGTGATATGAAATAATATATTGAATATTACTCCAAGTTTGCAGAACTTTTGGAAGTTATTCTTGTGGTATATCAAAGAGAAACATTAGTTTTTAATAAAAAAAAGTCCTGTACACTTAAATTGATTGCAAACTTGATTCGTGATATGAAATAATATATTGAATACTACTCCAAGTTTGCAAAACTTTTGGAAGTTTTTCTTGTGGTATATCAAAGAGAAACATTAGTTTTTAATAAAAAAAGTCCTGTACACTTAAATTGATTGCAAACTTGATTCGTGATATGGAATAATATATTGAATACTACTCCAAGTTTGCAGAACTTTTGGAATTTTTTCAACTAGCATACATCAAAATTAACGTTAATTGCAATTTTGACAATCGGATATCGGAACAGGTTGCAAAATTTTATAGTTTGTTTTTGAACCTTTCCCGACCTTTTATTCAAGTTTGAAAACCTTTGGGAATTATTGTAAATTGACTGTCTATTTCTACTGGCCTATACTGAGTCTGTTGGCTGGTACCAGAATGTTTTCACAAAGAAACAGGGATAAGTGCCGTAAATTGTTTCTTTAAACAGTCTTTATTTGACTTCGGATAAAATGTTCTCCCGAGCAAATATAAAATAAACTTATTTATTTACCAACAAAGGTAGTGTAAACATACATGCGAGGATTTAGGTATGCCTTTCTTGTAATTGTTTCGTGGAATCAAATAATCGAAGGAATGGAGATAACGGGAGGAGAGTCTATCTCGTGTTTATTGCCTAGAGAAATGGCTTTTATAAAATAAAAAAACAGAACGAAAGATTTAAGCCAAACTTCTAAAATGTAACTGTGTACATGTATATAATAAGATGAGATAAGATTAGATTTTTATGGACCTTCAAAAATTACAAAAAATGTATTTGAAACAAGTTCATAACATGATTGTGTAGGTACGTCTGTAACTAAAACAGAAAGGAGAGTAGTATAACTAAAAAGAAATAGTGTATATATAAAAGGGTTGGTCAGAACCAAGGAGACTAAACGTTATTTAACAAGGAGAGTTTAATCCCCGTAAGACACTAGCAGAAAGAGATGAAAGAACGTTTGTGACGAAATGTGACGTAGTTGGACGTGTCATGGCCGCCGTTCTCTATAGAGAGTGACGGACTAGCTCTTGGTATATGAGAGTTACTGCTGACAGTTTTGTTGCTTGGTTCAAGTTCGACTCTGTACTCATAACCAAGTACGTCACTATGACGCGTTGATGCTACAAGATTCTGATTGGCTAGAGCTTATTAAACCCTCCTTGTTAGTTTAGTCTCTTTGGGTCAGAACAACACGTATATAGTGCGAATTTCATATGGATCTGCTCATTTTGTAGTTTTCGTGATTTTTAGGGGTCAGAATATACCAATTCGACTATCCTGGTTCGATTGGCGTTCGCAGAATTGCTCTATCTCGAACCGTTCTTGATTTGAAAAGTTCAAATCGTGTTAAAAGGGTTTTTTCAAACCAATTTTTTTTTTATTTCTGATTTTCGGACCCAGTTTCGTAAAACTAAATTCTTTTCTGTATTTACGCACCAAATTACAAGTCGGGTCCGATTCAATTAAAAATTTCATCGCCTTTTTTAGGAAACCTCTGCTATTTCCAATTTTCGACATTTTATTTCCTTTGTCGGCTGAATCTCTTACCTGAGCATATGCAATTCATATTCATATTCAAATCATATTCAAATTATACATTTTCGAAAGCAGCGTGAAATTCCACGTATATAGTGCGAATTTCAAATAGATCTGCTGATTTTGTAGTTTTCGTGATTTTTGGGGGTTTTCAACTTTTTTCAAATAATTTTCTTTTTCTTGGATCAAATTGAAATTTTCAGAATATACCAATTCGACCATCCTGGATCGATTGGCGTTCGCAGAATTGCCCTATCTCTAACCGTTCTCGAATGGAAAAGTTCAAATCGTGTTGAAAGGGTTTTTTTCAGACCATTATTTTTAATTTCAGATTTTCGGATCCAGTTTCGTAAAACTCATTTTTTTTTCGTATTTACGCACCAAATTACAAGTCGATTCCGATTCAATTAAAAATTTAATTTTTTTTAGGGAACCTCTGCTATTTGCAATTTTCGACATTTCATTCCCTTTTCGGCTAAATCTCTTACCTGAGCATATTCAAGTCACACATTTTTGGAATCAGCGTGAAATTTCACGTATATAGTGCGAATTTCAAATAGATCTGCCGATTTTGTAGTTTTCGTGATTTTTGGGGGTTACAACTTTTTTCGAGTAATTTTGTTGTTCTTGGATCAATTTGAAATTTTCAGAATATACCAATTCGACCATCCTGGATCGATTGGCGTTCGCAGAATTGCCCTATCTCTAACCGTTCTCGAATGGAAAAGTTCAAATCGTGTTGAAAGGGTTTATTTTTAGGCCAAATTTATTTATTTCAGATTTTTGGAATCAGTTATCCGAATCAATCTTTTTTGTTTATACACACCAAATTTCAATTCGATTTCAATTCAATTTGAGATTTCATCGTTTATTTTAGTGAACTTCTGCTGTTTATTTCCAATTTTCGAAGTTTTACTTCCTTTTCCGGCCAAATGTTTCACCTGAGCATATTCAAATCATATATTTTCGGAATCAGCGTGAAATTACACGTATATAGTGTAAATTTCAAATAGATCTGCCGATTTTGTAGTTTTTGTGATTTTTTGGGGGTCTACCCATTTCAACTTTTTTCGAGTAATTTTGTTTTTCTTGGATCAAATTGAAATTTTCAGAATATACCAATTCGACCATCCTGGATCGATTGGCGTTCGCAGAATTGCTCTATCTCTAACCGTTCTCGAATTGAAAAGTTCAAATCGTGTTGAAAGGGTTTTTTTCAGACTAATTTTTTTTTATTTCAGATTTTCAGGACCAGTTTCATAAAACTCAATTCTTTTTTGTATTTACGCACCAAATTAGAAGTTGATTCCGATTCAATTAAAAATTTCATTGTCTTTTTTAGGAAACCTCTGCTATTTCCAATTTTCGAAATTTTATTCCCTTTTTCGGCTGAATCTCTCACCTGAGCATATTCGAACCATATATTTTCGGAATCAGCATGAGATTTCACGTATATAGTGCGAATTTCAAATAGATCTGCCGATTTTATAGTTTTCGTGATTTTTTTAACTTTTTTCGAGTAATTTTGTTTTTCTTGGATCAAATTGAAATTTTCAGAATATACCAATTGGACCATCCTGGATCGATTGGTGTTCGCAGAATTGCTCTATCTCTAACCGTTCTCGAATTGAAAAGTTCAAATCGTGTTGAAAGGTTTTTTTCAGACCATTTTTTTTATTTCAGATTTTCGAAACCAGTTTCGTAAAACTTAATTTTTTTTGTATTTATGCACCAAATTACCAGTCGATTCCGATTCAATTAAAAATTTCATTTTTTTAGGGAACCTCTGCTATTTCCAATTTTCGGCTTTATTGTTATATTAGACATGTAGTTTAGTTTATTTACAATTTTTATGGATGGCCTCACCATATTGACATGACATGTTTTTATTCTCCATAATTTATTCAGCTGATGATGGACCTATATAGGTCCGAAACATGTACTTTTCCAACATCTAACTGTTCGATGGTTATTGGCCTATCCATTACCATTTAACCAGTCATTTATATTAAATTGTGGAGATGACTTCGAGTTTTTATTCTTCCAAATTCCACACCACTCCACTTCGAGACACCATGGACTTCTACCGCAGGCCAAAGTAAATAGTTATTTTTTATTGAATTAAGAAATACATAATAGATTTCAAAAGTTTTTACGCGAAAATCATGCTGAATGTTCGAAACGTTTCGAGGAATAAATTGATTCAGGAACAAGACAAATCTCAGTTGGAAATGACAAATAATCCGCCAACTGAAATATTCTCCTTGTCACCGACATTTTATATCGGGAACGCCAGCACGGCAAGGAAATATTCTTCGATAAATTTTCGTCAAAGTTCCTTGTTTGGATAAGTTCCATCATAAATCGGAAATAACGACGAGACGTTTTCGTAATAATAAATCAATCCTCCTGCTCTTTCCAATATCGTTTTGCTTGATAATATTTGATAATATCAGAATTATATTTCGGGATTGGAATAGTTCATTCGGCGCTGCAAGGAATATGAATTTCAATTTATTTTGCAGAATATCGGATTTTTAATCCTGTTCAGATGAAGTGTTCGTCTTCTATTAGCAACAAATGGAATTGCAGCCTCTTTAAGCTTAGACAAGATATTTGTAAAATCTAAGAATTAATGTAGGACAGATTCTCAGTCATATTTTATCATCATGATGGAATCCAATCCATAATAACTTCATCTTATAACGAAACATATTTTTAACCCTTATAATACTCTTATAATTTGTGCTAGTCACATCTAATAATTCCAATTATGATCATGTTTGTTATTAATTATTATTCACGTCTTGGAAACATAATTTATCAATTTCTCATCTGCCACATGTAACTCCAAGTTCTAATTTTCATTACAGAATTCTTTCCTGTGACTCTTTTCAATATTTCAAATTCAAATTACGTTTTGAATTTTTACTATGCGGTTTTTATTCAACAACCTTATTTATCAGGGAAAAGTGGAATTTTACATTTTGATAAGCATCAAATGCTCAACTCAGATTATTCTCGAACTTTGCATGCTATAAAGTAGAACTTATGGCTGATTTGTTACCAAAAAATGTATTTTCATATTTTTTTACAATGGCTGGCCTTCTTTTAGTGTGTAACCGGAGAATATGCTCCTACTTGTTCAAAGAAACAAATACTTGTTTTGACTGTTAATGTCAGCTTAGCTCTCTATCCAAATACCCTGACATGATTTGTTCCATCGCACCTGGCGCCCAACGTGGGGCCAATCTGACCTCACCATTTAGAAAAGGAAAATGGACTGCCAGGATTGTAGATTGCAAAACAGTATGCTATTCTTATTGATTGAGACAAATATCCTGCCGAAGATAAGTCATATCGAAACTAGCGATCATGGAAAGTCTCTTCGATAGTAATATAACATTTCAACGAGAAATATATTCAATGTGCTACAAGCTTGCTAAAATTACGTTTCCCTAAAACATATTGTCAAAATTTCCTGCTTCATTCATAGAAATAAATTGAAGTTCATACAGGATGTGCATAGTTAGCAGACGAAGAGAGCACAAGAAATCCACACCAATATATTTAAAAAAAAATCACCTTATCGTGATGGAAGCTTAATTTATAATAAACTGCATTTAGAAATCAGATCTGCTGCAATTCCCAATATTTTATTTCTGAATCTTCGAAGGGAAATATCAAAAAAACCAAGTTTCAAGCTTCCAGCATATTTGTTGCACAAAGAGAGTATGTCACCAATAAGAGTAGCTTCTTTGGTAATCTGGAAGAGAGTCGATTTAGGGCGAAGTCCAGGAGCAGGTACATACAATTTTATTTGTGTCAACAAGTACTCACATTCAATATAGTTGTTGAGGAGCTTATACACAAATGTTACTTTATTGATACATCTCGATGTTCCAGCCGAACTATGCCAAATTCATCACGGATTGGTTGAACTGAGTCAAATCCAATATTAATTTTATATTTTTTATAATAGATCCATTTGAGGAATTTATTTTTAACAGTTTCTAAGACCTTTTTCATATTTTTTTTTGAGGGGTCCCAAATTATTGAAGCGTATTCCATACGACTCCGAACCAGGGAAAAATAAAGATACTTGAGTGAGTCCAGATATGTTGAAAGTGAGAAAAGTAACTCCGATCTACAAGAAAAAGGATCCTCACATGCCAGAGAACTATAGACCTGTTACGGTGCCCAGTGGTTTCTCCAAGATATTCGAATATTCCTTTCTTGATAGACTCTCGAGTTTTTTTAAACAAGAGAATATTTTCTCAGAAAACAAACACGGTTTCATAAACAAAAAATCTACAACTACAGCCATTTACTCTTATTACAGTAAAATTGTGGAGTATATTGACGGCGGTGAGTGTCCTGTTGGAGTTTTCTGTGACCTCAGTAGGGCATTCGACTCGGTCAATCATGATATTCTAGAGGAGAAGCTATCAAGAAATGGAATACGAGGTATACCTTTGAAATGGCTTTCAACTTCCATAAAAAATCTAAAGCAATATATTTGTCTCAATAACACCTCATCGGAACAAACATATATCAACATTGGAGTTCCTCAGGGTTCAATCCTGGGCCCCGTTCTGTTTCTTATTTATATGAACGACATTGACAAACTCGACATACCAGCTTCCTTCACAATTTATGCTGATGATACATCGGTAGTAATCTCAGGTAAGGACCATATAGCTCTAACGAACGGAAAAATGTAGTGAAACGGTTAAAAAAATGGAAGAATGGTTCGGTTCCAATCACCTCATGATGAACATAGAAAAAACACAGTCCTCTAGGTTTCATAATTGACAGAGAGAATGTGAACAGCTTATATTTCATGACATCAAGACAAAAATAATACCGTAAAATTTTTAGGTATATATTTAGATCCATGTTTATCGTGGAAACCCCATTGTGAACATCTGATCTCACAATTGAACTCCATATCTTATCAGCTGAGGAATCTGAGAACGGTATTGGATATGGATATGTTGATGAAATTGAATTATGCCCAAGCTGAGAGTAGGATCCGTTACGTAATCTGTATTTGGGACACATCTTCATCGGCAAATTATGTTTTCGTAGCCCAGAAGAGGGTACTGAGGAGTATGACAGGAATGAAATACCGAGAGACATGCGTGAATGCCTTCAAAAAATATAAAATTTTAACTGTTCCCTCCCTTTACATTATGGAAACATGTATGTATGTCTTCAAGAACATGAGGGATTTCAAATTGATATCAGATGTCCACAATGTCAATACCAGACAAAAAAATTGCATCTCTGTACCACACTGTAAAACCAATGTTTTTTGTAATTCTCCTAAAATTATGGGACCTAAATTTTTCAACTTACTACCAGATGAAATAAAAAAAATGTAAATTGGAGTCTTCATTCAGAATTCGTCTGAAGCCGTATTTAGCTGGTGGGTGTTTTTATAATGTGAAGATGTTTCTACCGTAATTCATACTGTATGTAGTTGTGACGTGTTATTTTGTAACTTTTATATAGTATAGTCTGAATCTGTTAAATTTAATTTTATTTATAAGATCTATTTATGTTTACAGTCCATTCGACTGTTTTACTGTCTTGACTATTCCTATACAATCATGTGTTGTCTTAAAGGAAAATAAACGAATTGAATTGAATCTATGTTAGTGAAGTCAGTAGTAGATCTTTTGAGAAATCCCAGCATCTTCATTGATTCATTACCAATTTTATTAATATGATCACTGAATTTGCAATTGCTTTGAAAATTAACACCCAAATCTTTAACTCCATCGACTCTGGAAATTACTATACCATCAATTGTATAAACAAAATTGTTCGTATTAGTGCTCCTATTGTAGGTCATAATGATGCTCTTATCCATATTGAATAATAGCTTGTTCGTGACTCGTCAATATCTTGTTGTAATGCAAAATAATCATTGATGTCTTTGATGGAACGAAAAATTTTGAAGTCATCAGCGTAAAGAAGAGAATTTGATGAAACAGTATCAGGTAGATCATTGATGAAAATCAAGAATAAAAGAGGACCCAAGTTTGACCCCTGAGGCACTCCAGACTTTGCCAAAAAAGACAGTGACTCATTTCCCTGAAAAGACATGTATCAATACATGTACGTACACTGTTTTGGTATCCTGTTTTACATTTTTTACAGTTTTTGTGACAAATTCAAGGTTTTGTTGTTCAATGGCTATCTAATAATTGTTCTCGATACGTGGCTCTCCCTCTACAAATAAATACGTACATTATAAACATATTTAATTTCAATATACAGAGGAGAGCGATAATAAATCTTAATCAATTATTCTTGTTTGTTCTTTATTACTTTTGTAAACAGCAGTTTGTATATGCCAAACAGGTATTCAGGTGGATATTAATTAGGCTATTTCGAGTTTCGCACATGGAAAATATTGATTATTCTGCATATCACATTAATCATCCGGAGTGTGGTAACCTGGAAAAGTAAGATTGATTGGTTGCAACATCATCGGCTGGTTGAAGGAATATTAATTGAGAGACAGATGATTGGTTCATGTCTTCATTTGATTAGTTCAAACAAATATGCAAGTATTTGACCTTATGACCCATAAACGCAGTGGATCGGCACTTTCATCGCCTCATAGGTAAGGTGTGCTACGTACGAGGGTAAGAGTGAATATTATTATGAATTACGAAAACATAGTATATTATTAAGAAATAATGGGATGGGAAGGGTTATTCATCAGTATAACGGTGGTAGTCGGTTGGTAATGCGTTCGCCTCGCAAGCGAGGGGTCGTGGGTTGGATCCACCGATTCACCGGTCTCGTGCGTGGCATCACACGTTAAAAGGTAAGGGTTGCGTCTTCCCTAGCTCACACAAGTCTCTCGAAGACTTCCGAGAGTTGCGCATAGGGGTGCAATCGGTTGACGGAACGGAAATAACAATGAATGATGGTTTTTCGGGTTTTTAGGCCGACGTTTATTTTGAGAAAATCTCGACGTTTCGCCAACACGACTGGTTGGCATTTTCAAGAGAAATGTTAACAGCTTCGATCACTGAACACCACTTGTTTTGAAAATTTGTCTATATAATAACTGTCGTAGAAAATAAGTTGTATGATGCGTTTTCGTAAAGAGGTTGAACGAACTTCAAACAATTGATACTGTATTTGTAACAATTTATTGATTCTCTAATGCCGCAGTAGCAAAAAATAAGAATTTTCTATCAGATATTTTCCTCGTATCCTATGTGGTAATTACCCATCATTATTTGTAATATTTATCGTAGAAAAATAGTTTTATCCATGTTATGGTGTGTTGGCCATTTTACTGCGTAGTCAGAAACCTTTTGTTGAAGTTATCACCAGCTTATTTCACCGCTGTGAGGAAATAAATCACTTTATTATTATTGGTCCTGAGTCGAATTTTCCCAAGCTCTCATATTCATCATATTCGTCTTCATTTCACCCGTGGGGACCATTTTTCTTATACGACCGCGGTATTCATGATCGCGCTCTTAATCGAATTTTATGTTACGGATAGACGATGCTTATCTGAGACACAAAATAATATCAGAACGTCACCGCGGGAAAGGAAATGTGGAATTCGTGTATTCCATACAATCACGATTAGTATCTTGGATCACGTTGGTATTTTTATGAAATATTGAATTCACAGTAAGTAGCTTCGAAAACAATGCGCTGTTTTCCTTGTAGGGCACTGCAAGCTTTAATGTCTGATGAACTTATCTTGATTATGATGATGGAACTGCAGACTGCAAATTCATGAATGTATGAAATTTTATTGTTCACTCCTGTAGTAGTGATTTTCAAACTTATATTATTTAATACTTATTTAGTGTCGCGTCCCGCTTTATTGTGCTGTCTTAATAGTTTTATTTTGCATTATTTTTCATTTTTCTATCAGACGGAATACATTATATTCAGAAACAATCTTTCAATAATTCCTTATAATAGACCCTGCTTTTCTTGGTACACCCTGTACCTTTACATTTCCACAAAAAACCCATAGCCAGCGGAATATTCCGCTGGCGTAGCCAATGTTAATTGGTTTACGACCATAATTTTTTAATTTTTCAATGATACTCCAACTCGTATAAGTTAAATATTCTTTCTTCGACTGAAGATGGGTTTGTCTGAACCCGAAACATGTTTCGCCTGTTTGGGAAACCAAACTTTTTGATAAACTTTAATAAATATTTGTGGAGATGACTTCGAGATTTATTCTTACTTGAATTCAATGTTTTATAATCAGTAAGAAGCAAAACTAGAAAATAGTATAGATAGTAATTACATATAATTACATATAAATATACAGGGTGTTTCTTAAGTACGTGTAGAAACTTTAGGAGCATGTTACTGACCTCGAAATAAGAAAAAAGTTCCCATAAACACATGTCCACAAGTTATTCGTTTCTAAGATACAGAGTGTCAAAGTTTAATTCTTATATTTGTTTTTTGTGAATAAATTCCAAAATATTTTTGATATTCGGGTAAAGTTTGGTACCTGGGATGATATTTCAATGTCATCAAATTTTATGTTAATTATAAAAAAAACTAATTTCTAATTGAATTTATTTTAAATTTAAAAATCTTGTCATTCAAAATCACTTGCATCGATTATTTCAAATCTCAATAACTCGCAGTGACCTCTACCAGGAATATATTTTTTACACAAACTGAATGATAAATATTCCCAGATACCAAACTTTACTCAAATATCAAAATTATTTTGAAATTATTCACAAAAAATAAAAATAAGAATTCAACTTTGACACTCTGTATCTCAGAAACGAATAACTTGCGGACATATGTTTATAGGAACTTTTCTTATTTTGATGTCAGCAATACGCTCCTGAATTTTCTACACTTACTTAAGAAACACCCTGTATATTATGTGAGTTGGTTGAGTTCGTTGTGGAGAAGACTGAAATAGAGTTTTTTATTTTGAATTTGCATGATATATTGTTTTCATTTTGGTCATGGTACGAACTCAATATTTTCTCTGTTATCGAGAATAAATTTTTTCACTTTATTGCCAAATTATTTGAAATTTCTTATGCTTTTCAGTTTTTGAGTAGACAATTATAAATCTTTGGGCCTGTTGTACAAATGAACTTTTATGATAAAGTTGTTTTAGTTTGGAGTGTTCTTATGTTGTCTCTTTTTTTTGTGTTATAATCGTGGTTATTTATATTCTTTTCCATTTTATTTTTCTACATAAACTTGGAAACGCTGAAAACATAAAGTTCGTCCATAAATCTTTTGTCTGTTCGTTGAAAATCTTTTTGGTTTCGACAGTAGAACTGTCAAGATCCACTTTTGTGTTACTATAAGTGTTCTTATTTGGTGATCGTAAGTACCACCCCAAATGATAATACCATAAGACAAAATAGATTCAACCAGTGATTTGTATGCTATCACGAGTAAGTATGTTTATTGGGAGAAATTCTCGTAGCTCACAAAACGTATACACCTGTTTTCTCAAGACTTTTTGTTAAATATTTTAAGTGGCTATCCCACTTCAGTGTACTGTGAAAAACTATGCCTAGATTTTTAATATTTTCAGTTGTTTCTATGGTTCTTCGACATGTACATTGATTCAGTGTGCAGTTGAAGTGAAATTTCAATGTGGTCAAATCAGATTTTGTAAAGGCCCTTTTCTGCCTGTTTTTTTTGTTGTTTCCCAAGTATAATTTTTTAAAAGTAGCACAATGTCATCGGCGTACCAAATAATCTCTCCTGAAATGTCAACTTTCAACATGTTATTTATGTAGGGGGTCAAGAACTGTTCCTTGGGGAATGCCACATTTTATTTTTTGAGTTTCACTGAAGTAGTCATTCATTTTCACTCAGACTTTGAGTCAGATAGTCCTCAAAAAGCTCATATACAATCCCGCGGATGCCGTAAGATTCAAGTTTTGGCAAAAGCATTTCTTGATTACAGAAGTGACTGGACGGATTTGTTGAGAACCCCTGTTATATATCTGAAAAGGATTGTGCAATGCCTGAATCCACATAATCCAATTTGGAATCGACATCGGTGAAATGTGTCAGAAACACAATTGCATCCAAATGAAAAAAATATATAATCATTCGGTTCAGTTCACTGACGAAACAGCCTCCATTAGCAATGTCGGATGAACATTATCTGGAACATTAAATAAATAACAATATTGCTGGCCATTTATTGGCGCAGCCTGCACAAATCTCTGTTAACTTCTGCACCTGTTCCATTCATATGTTAAAATTTAATTTAATGCCTGCCTCGCTGCGAAAAAATGTGATGGAAATAATGCTGAAACATGCATTTTGCATGTTGAAATGATCGTTTCGACGTAAATGGATTACATAAATGGAATTACTCATTAAAGTTGATTTGTTGAATTTTGTTGCATGCGCATACAAAGTGGCACGGAGAAAGTATTGGTATGACTGGGGAGCAACTAGTGTAACTTCAGAGCTGGATCCGTAGTCATGAATATCAGAGTAACCTCAGTTCCTGTACACGGAAAAAGGGACTTCAACGTAGAGTGGTCCATGATCTCAGGGCCTTAAGACATAACTTATTTTTAAAAAGATGAAAACTCAGGTTCTGAGTTTTGTTTCATGTACTTTTCATACATGCGTGCTTGTGGAATGTGGAGTTCGCTCTGTGACATCTGGGCAGGTACCAGGTGAGAAAGTTAACTGAAAATGAGAGTTACCTAACTTAAATTTGTATGGCTGATTTTTATAAAACAGCTGTCAAAGGTTGGAACTCTCGGAATCAAATCGAAACATACTCTGTTTTCACTTATATACTTATATATATAGAACAAAGACATATCGAAATAAAATTGAGAGACAAAAATATATTGATAAAGGCATTGGGAACTACACGATTTCTTGGAACATTTATTGACAGTCACCTTAATTTTAAAGAACACGCAGAAAATATATGTAAACAATTAAACAAAGCATACTTCATGTTGCATTCCCTCAAAAATGACATGTCAACAAAATCCCTTATTGAAATTTATTATGCTCAAGTTTACTCTATACTGAGTCAAAACATAATCATCTGGGGTCAAGCCTCAGAATGCTCTCGCATATTTACCATATTTAGAAACAACAGTATTTTAACCCTTTCATCAATATATGTATACAAACTCTTGTCTTTCATTTTTGGCAAAACAAATAAATTGCTGAAAAGCAGTGGTATAATACTCGAAATGCCCAGAACTTACACCAACCACACTGCAATTATACCAACTACAAGAAATCACCTGTCCATGCTGGTTCCTTCATTTATAATAAATTACCCTAATGTTTCAAAAATCACGGATCACTAAAAAGTTTTCAAACAGATCTAAAGCGATATTTGGTTAATAACGTGTCCTATTCAACAGACGAATTCTTGGAACATGTGTCCAGCAGCTGATATATTTGATTTCTCTTGAATATTTTATTTATATCAATTACAATGTCATGTCGTTGTCATGTCAACGTTATTTTCTGTTTTTGTGTTGTATTGTACTATATACACCACTTTCATTTATTTTTCAACTGATGTACCTTATTCATTTTATATGGCAACCAAAGGTCAATAAAGATTATTATTATTATTATATTTTGTAGAATATCACTCTGAAGTAATATCAAAAGTGTCAAACACTTTCCATGGACCAGAACTTTTGTCAGACGCTTTTAAGCTCCACAAAAAATTAATGAGCTTAACTTATTTCTACATGTCTGATTTATGAATTTGTTATTAAGACAACTATAACAAAGTTATTTTCAATCAGTCAGACGAATTGTTATGAACAAACATCCCCTGAACACAAAAATTATTCAACTATGAGTATGAGCGCGAGAGCATTATGCATGCATTTCAGAGCCAGTGAGACATCCATGGTTTACCCTTCTTATTCCGAAAACAAGTACATTTTTGGATTCAGCAGGAAATTTTCTATAAAATGAAGTTATATTCGTGGGATTCCGCATTTTTGAAATATTCCCATGCGATCAAAGTCAGAAAATGTAATATTCTATATAGGAGGAAATCGAATTTTGCGAAACTTTTTATTTTCCATTTTTCGAAAAATCGCAAACTTCCCTCAGACGTAACTTGACGAGCTCATTCCGAATATCACCTCAAAAATTTAATTCGACAAAGGGGGTAACTAACAAAGGGCATTTGCACGCATTCACAAAATCATTCCAAAAACCAGTACATTTTTGGATTCAGGAGGAAATTTTCTATAAGATGAAGTGATATTCGCCGGATTCCGCATTTTTGAAATATTTCCAGGCGATCAAAGTTGAAAAATGCAAAATTCTATATAACAGGATATCGAATTTTGCAAAAAATATTTTCCATTTTTAGAAAAATCGCAAAGTTTCCTCAGACGTAACTCAACGAGCTGATTCCGAAAATCACCTCAAAAATTGATTTCGACAAAGGCTGTAACTAGAAAAGGGCATTTTTTATCTAAATCATGATTTTCTCAATATTTTCAATGTATTTCGACTTTCTTCATTATTTTTATAACAAAAAGTAGTTTATATTCTTTGTAATAAAATATTTGGATACATATTTTACTATGAAATTAATTTATTAACGTCGTTTTTATTCTTTTTTACAACTATCGAAAGTCATTGAGAATATTATGATTCAGAGAGACTTGTTGTCGGTTTTCGTCAATTTTAAGAAGTTTAACGATCAATATACCATAAAGTAGACCATTTGAAAGTAGACATTGCAACAATTAAAATAATCGCATATAGACCTCCAAAATGCAAAAAAAACACCAGAACAATTGTTCGTGTTAGATAAGGGTATTTTTTTTCGAGAAATGTACATAACTAAAAAACTAGTTGTCTTCTGAATTGCGAAAAAAATAATGCTTAATCAACACCAAAAACGACATATGCTTACAAATTTTCATGTCAATAAAATCATTTATACGCGAGAAAAAAATTGAATACTGAAAATTCGGTTAATCGCCATTTTGACGGTTAATTTGAGGTTATGTCGAAAAGTGCTGAATACAAAAGTTTTTGATTTCTGCATTATCTACTTTTCTACTTTTCTATTGAACATTTTCCGCTAAGAGGCACCAGTCTAATAGTAGGAAATTGAATTTCGCAAACATTTTTATTTTCCATTTTTCGAAAAATCGCAAACTTTCGAGCACTCACTTTTATTATTATAATCTTGGTAGAAAAAATATTCGACTTCGATATCAACCTCGATGCAATTCATCTGATTGGAACCCGAAACAGGTGACTCGCATCGGATACAAATGTGACAAATAGATTGTGATGTTAATCCAAAAGTTGGGTCAGACAGGACCACGCATGCTGTAACACCACCTTTCAAATTCGCCGTACCACATGTTACGTTTCCCCCGACCAAACAAACACCAAATGTTTGTAATATTGTAAGTGATTCGTTAATAAAAGGCCACATTAGCAACACACGAGCGATTTGTCTTCCTATATTTGTAATTCGAGTCGGAATGGAGCGTTTAATAACTGCGCCGTGGCGGACCCTCCCAAATGTGCATCGTAGGGCGAAATTGCTCATTGAATCAACGGTTCAGTAACTGTCAAAATGATCCTATAAGCTCGCTTACGTGTATTTCCTTTGTTGGATCTTTGTGTACTCTTAGTTTGTCGTGCACACTTCAATAAACACCGGATTCGGATAAATAGAAACAAAATCTTATTCAATGAATAGCGTCCACGCACACGAGGATCTGCTAGACGAGATAGCCCAGTCAAATTGGGACTCGTCCGAGAACGAGTATTGCAGAAATTTGTTTTCCGGAAAGTGATGCTGAATAATTTGTTGAATGGCACAAAATCTGTTGTTACGGACCTTATATTTAATAGACACTTCTAGAAAATTTCCAGGAAATGCTCGAAATGCTCAAAATATTCAAAAACGTTCGAAGAATTCCTATTGTTTTATAATTTTCTATAGTAATATTGGATGGATCCCACATTTTTGAAATATAATTCCAGGCGATCGTAGTCTATTATATTCTAGCTATATAGCAGGAAATGCAATATTCTAGCTATATATAGCTACCTGCTATAGCAGGAAATCCAATTTTGCGAAAATTTTTATTTTCCATTTTTCGAAAAATTGCAAACTTACCTCCGACCGACGTAACTCGACAAGCTGATTCCGAATCTCACCTCTAAAATTGAAATCGACAATATCGACATTTTCTAAATGAATTAGCCTTCTGATTCGAAAAGCAAGTACATTTTTGGATTCAGGAGGAAATTTTCTATAGGATAAAGTAATATTCGCGGGAGACCGCATTTTTTAAATTTTCCCAGGCGATCAAAGTCGTTAAATGCAATATTCTATTTAGCCAAAACCAAATTTTTGCGAAATTTTTTATGTTCCATTTTTCGAAAAAACGCAAACTTTCCTTTCACGTAATTCGACGAGCTGATTCCAAATATCACCTCTAAAATTGAATTTGAAAAGGGGTAACTCAAAAAGGGCATTTTTTTTGTCAACAAAAAAGAGCCATAACCGAAATTTTCTAAATGAATTATCCATCTGATTCCAAAAACAAGTACATTTTCGGATTCACAAAATTTTCTATAGGGCGAAATAATATTTGCGGTATTTCGCATTTTTGAAATGTTTCCAGGCGATCAAAATCGAAAAATGCAATATTCTATATAGCAGGAAATCGAATTTTTATTTTCCATTTTTTGAAAAATCGCAAACTTTCCTTAGACGTATCTCGACGAGTTGATTCCGAATATCACCCCAAGAATTGAATTGGACAAAGGGGTAACTTAAAAACAGGTTTTTTTTTACGAAAATTGCACCCATCCAAAATATCAACATTTTCTTAATGAATTATCCTTCTGACTCGAAAAACAAGTACATTTTCGAATTCAGAAGGAATTTTTTCTTGATCTGGCCAAGTTTCACACGAAATTCTCTTGTATAAGTTATAAAGGAATGGAGTTCGGGGCTTGGTACTTGATTTATTTCGAAACTATCTATCACAGAGAACGCAAAGAGTGAAGATAAACGACGAACTGTCTCAACAGTTACTGTAGGTGTACCTCAGGATATTATATTAGGGCCTATTCTATTTTTGGTATATGACCAAGAGGCAACTCATCTATAAATTGTATTGTCTGAGAGATATCCTATCTCGTAAGAACATTGTACTACTCTCTGGCAAAGTATGTTTTCAAGTATTGCATCACAGCATGGTGAGGAACTTTTGAAAATAATTTGGGAAGCTTACAAACAATGCAAAACACTGTACTAAAAATTATTTTCAAGAAGGTACGTTTATTTTGACAAAAAAGCTATATGAAAAAAACAGCCTATTCAATATAAGAATTCTTTATTCCTACTCATGTTTGATTTGGATATTTCACAATAAAGTTAACTTTCTGAAGACAACTAATGAGAAAGAAACCAGATCGGTTGTAAAAAAGTCTGTCCATATGCCATTATTAAAAAAAGAGTCACTCACAGAGATTTTTACATTGCTTTGGTCCAAAACATTTCAACTTATTACCACTAGAGTCGAGAAATATTATAGATATTAAAAAATACAAAATTGCTATAAAATCATTTGTACGCTACAATCAACTTACTATAGAAGAGATATATTGAACATATAACCTTGAAATCTCCATTCTCCACAAACACTAAAAACTGTAGACATAGTGAAAACCCCCTTTCGAATATAGGATACCTTACACAACACAAGCACATCTGCGCTTAGGTGAAGGGTCTGTTAACCCACTTACTAACATACGACCCAATAAATTTGATTGATTGATTGATTGATCAAAGTCGAAAAATGCTATATTCTATGTAGCAGGAAATCAAATTGCGAAAATTTTCATCTTCCATTTTTTGAAAAATCGCAAACTTTTTTCAGACATAACTCGACGAGCTGACGCAGAATATCACCTCAAAAATTTAATTTGACAAAGGTGCAACTCTTCGAAAAAATGCACTCATCCACAAAATCGACATTTTCTAAATGAATCAGCATTCTGGGTACAGTCAACGAGTTGAAAGATGACATTGAGGACGAAAACTATAAAGGAGACCATCAACTATCCCAGACCGTCAAAAAGGAGAAAAAGTAATAATATTAGAAATACAGACAATGTGTTTAAAAAAAATGAGTAAATACCTGAAAAATGTTGAATTTATCATAATCATATAAGGAATAATTATAAATAATAAAAAAATCCAGAAAATTGGAAAATTGAAGATTTTGTAAAATGATTTTCATCTTTACGATACTATAACTCGATACATGTAAGACAAAATAGTGTTGAGATAAAATATGTGTGAGGTTTTATTTTCTTCAAGTTTTTTTGAAACGTTTTTAGTGGTAGGATCAACCATTGAGGTTTTATATTGAAAACCCCAGATTTTAGCCAAGGAGACTAAACATTAATATTTAACAGGAGAGTCTAATCCCCATAAGACAATGGGAACACTAATAGCAAGAGATGAAAGAACATTTGTGACAAAATGTGACGTAGTTGGACATGTCATGGCCGCCATTCTCTATAGACATTGACTAGCTCTTGGTATATGAGAGTTACTGCTGACAGTTTTGTTGCTTGGTTTGAGTTCGACTCTGTACTCATATCCAAGTACGTCATATGACGCGTTGATGCTACAAGATTCTGATTGGCTGGAGCTTATAGAACCCTCCTGTTAGTTTAGTCTCTTTGGATTTTAGCACCTTTTATCCAAGATGGCGGCCCAAGCGACAACTCCTCAAGGTCACAAACTTGGATTTTTCACCTTTCACCTTCAGCAGTGCAAAAATCCTCACTGTCTGGATTATATTCCACACAGCTAGACAGACGATTTATTATTACTTTTATTATTCGAAAACAACTTCACAAAAAGATATAAGCCCCAAAGGACGCGCCGAAGGAAAAACGCAGTCTTCCCGAGATCATAAATATTTTCGGTATCCCCCTAATTGGTTCGGAGTGTTCCGTGGGGAATGAAAATCGGATAAAATTAATTTCATTATATTGTGTGCCTACGTTTCGCAGAGGAATCGAGTTAGCCGTCTATGGCTGGTATTCGCACGTCGCAATAAGGCATTGGTGAGGCTAGTCACATAACGCGGAGTTGCATTGATTTTTTATATGGAGAGCGCCAGAGGAAGACTCTTGTAAAAGTTGCGGAAACGTTGTATGTGTAATAACTCTCAATTCGGTTCGTGCGGAGTTTTATTGAGAGATGAATATACGGCCGTGTTGAAAGATCGGAATTGGTCTATAGAGTGGTCCAGCGCGGATTCTGAAATGTTTTCGGATGGGTAGAAAAGTATCCAGAAGACGGAACCGTTACATATTGAAAGTATATGTGATGCCTATTTTGAATAATGATATTTTTAATTAGTTTGAACAGCGTAATTTTGTGTTAGCAGAGATTGAAACCAATTCAGAGCTGCAACGTTTGACAATATATCTTTCGAAAGTATGGAGAAAAAGCGTAGATGAATCCACCTGCAGGTGGATACTAGTGCTCCAGTGCTCAAAAACGCGTTTTCTATGTATCAGAGGGTTGTAGGAGGCGGGGGTGGAGATTATGGAATTACTGTATATTATCATCGGTTCCTAATACGTATGCAAAATTTCATTCAGTTAGTGGCATGCATATGTTTACTACTCCTTGCCATCTAGCTTTTAGTCAAGTACACAACCTTAATGGTTATATACATACAGGCCAAGCGCTACGAAAATTATTTGATGGTCTGACTTTTTCTACTATTTTTACGGATTTTTCCGATTATAATTTAGCAATTCCGCTGCATTTTTCAGGAAGGAGAGGGGTCCAATTCCCCGATTGACATTTTCCTTTTGTCGTAAATTTCCTTGTCCGAAACTGACGTAAATTTTTCCGAATTCCTAGGAATTCTCTATCTAGCCTCCAGGGGGGGGGGCAGATGGGTCATATTTTTTCACTATTTTTACGGATTTTTACGATTTAATTTTCATAGTTTTTGTTTTTTTTTTCAAGCGTTATTTTTCTTCGCCGTAAGAAGTCACGTCGAGAGCAGTGTTTTCAAATTATTCCCACGCGTTCTCTATGCAGCCTTCGGGGTGGCAGGGGGCTAAATGTTTTGAAATTAAGTAAATTGATGATCCGATGTTCACTATATTCACCGATTCCTCCGATTTTAGTGAGTGTTCTAAACTTTTTTCGAGAAAGAGAGCAACAACCTGAAGATTTCCACAATCATTTCAATTCCAAAAAAATCAAAATCTAATAAAGCGAGATCTATAAATATGGTTTGGTTTGTCAACATATTTGCATGTTGATGTGGATGTAACATATTACTATAGCGTCTTGAGTTGACATGTTTTCTGTTAAACCAAATTGCTTTTCTGATAATGTTTCATCTTTTTTACGTAGTTTGCTAAACGCGTTTTCAGTAACAATTTGCGATCACGGAGTTTTGACGGTAATTTGATACAATTCATTGTATCCATTTTTATGCATAAATCTCAAGAGATCATAGAACTATGCCAGTTTGTATATAGTTATTAATGTACCAAGGACGAAAAACTGTCTATTATAGTCGAGTCTGCAAATTCATAGCCGAGGCACAGCTAAGGCTAGCAAGCAGGCGAGACAATAGACAGTTTTTCGCCGAGGTGCATATCATATTTTTTCGTCAACCTCTACATACCTTTATGAAAGTAAGTACTCACCGTTTGTGCAATTATTGATATTAATTCCTGCTGTCGAAGAAGATGCAAGAGACAAGTTTTGATTTTGGGTACTTGTTGATGCAACTTCAGATACAGGTGCTCTAGTAGCACTATTTTCAAAACATCTCTTTTGGAGTGCTTCACCTGTTAAAATGCTTTTTGATACGTTTATTTTATTGGGAAGAATCCTCAATGTATCCCTCGGCGACTATTGAGGATTTCCATCTTCCATGCTGTTTTAATGACAGAATATCTGCGCCAACATTGACCAAAAGTGTTGCAGATGTGCCGTATCATAGTAACCACAGCGGACGAAAAGTGTTTGCAAACGAAAAATACTCGCCATCAATACTAGTCGATTTTTCGTACGGAAATTGGTACGTAAAATGTTATTATTTGTGGAAGTCGACGAAAAAAACGAATTTATAATATAGACCCGAGCTTTAATGATGAAGATAGCAATTAGTGTTATAGTCACAGCTGTCACGTTGTCAAGACCTGGTGCTTTTTTTTCATATATTTATCAATAAATCCATATATTTCATCACCATTTGTCTATCCTTGGAAGAATGAGTTCATCGATTGATTTAAAACCTAAGGCTGAATTTTATTACCTTGTTTTATTATTTCTGCCATTTTTCACCTCTAGTTGAGAATTTTTTAAAAAAATGTATCTGCTATTTATTTTTGACTTCACTTTTGTGTATTTTTGCTGTAATTTAATTTATACACTTCCATTAACTTTTGAAAGGCCTCTTCACAGTCTCTTTCCAATGCTCAATTATTATTGGCTATTTCAACTACTTGGAAGCAATCATTTATTTGTTGCTATAAATCCGTACGAACATGCATATTAAAAATCACCATAGCTAGAATTATAAATTGTAAGGAAAAAGTATATCTCAGTCACGAGACACTTCTGTGAAATAAGTCTGAATCATTCTCGAATCCTGAAAATATACAAATTGACCAAAAATAATTGAGAATTGAATTTGCTCAAGTTTTTTAATACCCTTTATACCGGGTGACACAGCAGACATGTAGCAGCCTGCGGTTTTTTATTTGAAGAGATGAATATTTGAAATTTGCAGAAGCTACGTAATCAATGATAGCGCTTCATTTGAATCTAATGACGACTTTTTTCAACTACCTGTTTGATCGGCAGTAACTCCAACTTCTTTTTTTTAAATGACACCCTGTATATTTATCCAGCTTATCTTATTCGTCTTGAAATTCTCTATTCAACCGTGTATCACAAAGTGGCATTCGTTTCTCAATTCGCAGATGAATTGCATTTTATTAAAAAATATCAAGTTGGCTGTTATCCGAATTCGATAATCTTTCGATGGTTGGTAGGCTTGGAACTCCAAAGAGTATCAGTTAAACGATATAATTTCAGTTTTTTCCATACCTAATCACTTCCTACAGATTGTCAATAATTTCTTTAATAAAAAAAACATCTGAAAATAACTGACGATATTGCGAAAACTGAGATAGGAACATGTTTTTTTCAATTTGGCTACTTGTGAAGGAAGTATCTGTCTTTCTCTTTGGCCATGTAGCCATATCATGATCTTTTCATTTGGAAACATAAAATTAAAATTGTTCCCCTGATCCACCAATTCACAACTCTATTAGTCTAGATAATTGCAATAATATTTTGCCTAGGAGGCGGTGTACACAGAATGTTTTGTGTCTGACAGGTAAACATCATTTGATTGTACTGATTATCTCCGTCAGTTTTATGCTGATTAAAATTGCATCGTTTAATTAGATACTAAAAATGTATTCACAGAATGAAAAGGTCGATATGTTGTTGATATTCGGAGAGTGCAAGAGAAATTGTAGACAGGCTGAACAATTTTAAGTCGAAAGATTTCCGGAAAGACGCCATCCGCCTAATAATTATTTCGCTAGAGTAGAAGAGCAGTTCAGAAGAGAACCGGAAAATCAAAACAATCTCCAATACATTGTCGACGAGGAAGTAAACGTTTTGGCCATAGTACATGCAGATCCGACGATATCACTGAGACAAATTGAGGACGAAATCGGCGTGAATCGAGAGACCGCTAGAAGAGTTTTGAAAAGAACTGGTCTGAATGCTCTTTTACTCTAGCGAAATAATAATCAGGTGGGTGGCGTCTTTCCGGAAATCTTTCGACATACAATTGTTCAGCCTGTCTACAATTTCTCTTGCACTCTCCGAATATCAACAACATATCGACCTTTTCGTTCTTTGAATACATATTTAGTATCTAATTAAACGAAGCAATTTCAATCAGCATAAAACTGACGGAGATAATCATTGCAATCAAATGATCTTTACCTGTCAAACACAAAACATTTTGTGTACACCGCCTACTAGGCAAAATATTATTGCAAATATCTAGACTGATAGACTTGTGAATTGGTGGATCAGGGGAACAATTTAAATTTTATGTTTCCAAATGGAAAGATCATGATATGGCTACATGGCTAAAGATAAAGACAGATAGTTTCTTCACAAGTAGCGAAATTGAAAAAAATATGTTCCTATCTCAGTTTTCGCAATATCATGAGATAATTTCAGATGATTTTTCTTTTTATCAAAGAAATTATTGACAATCTGTAGGAAGTGATCAGGTATGGAAAAAACTGAAATTATATCGTTTAACTGATACTCTTTGGATTTCCAAGCCTACCAAGCATCGAAAGATTATCGAATTCGGGTAACAGCCAACTTGATGTTTTTCAATAAAAAGCAATTCACCTGCGAATTGAGAAACGAATGCCACTTTGTGATACACGGTTGAATAGAGAAATTCAAGACAAATAAGATAGGCTAGATAAATGTACAGGGTGTCATTAAAAAAAAAGAAGTTGGAGTTACTGCCGATCAAACAGGTAGTTGAAAAAAGTTGTCGTTAGATTCAAATGAAGCGCTAACATTGATTACGTAACTTCTGCAAATTTCAAATCTTCATTTCTTCAAATAAAAAAAACTACAGGCTGCTACATGTCTGCTGTGTCACCCGATATATCTAGATTTTGTAACGTAAGATTAAAAATGAACCGTTTTGTGTTTATTGATCGATAAGTACAAAATTATAGTTTCTCATAAAATTGGGGGTTTTGGGTTCTGTATGTTGACTATAATTAATGACGCCCATTATTGAATTACTTGAAAGAAAGGTGAATTCTGTGAAATTTTTCAAAAATTTTTAAGGGTTGTTTCCAGCTTCGCTGTAGGGTTGATGTAATTCAATTGAAAAACAGTTGATCCTAAAGCAAAACTCCAGTTCGTCGCTGCAACAGACCATAAACTTCCGATCGTCTTTCTCGTGAACCTTTTCGTTCTAGCAATCTTAGGTGAGGTAGTAAAGTCGAGATTCAAACCGAATTAGGTCTGATTTATCGAGGGATTGATGTTGGAAAAGAGCTTTGATAAAATTGTCGAAACCGTTTCCAGCTCGGATCTTATCTAGTTCTGCTCTCACGTTTGATTTCGCCATTTTCCAGACACCAATCCCGACAAATTGTTTTATCTCCACTACGTCGCTCTTTTATGTTACACCGGTGATATAGTAAAAGCGATTTCTGCCGGGATGAATGTCTGCGATCAAAATTGAATTTTCTTTCACTCTCCTGGGGATCTCTCTATATCCCAGTTTGATTCCTTTCAATTAATATTCTCAGAAAATGAATTGAACTGATAAATCTTGGATTTATTGTATATAACTACTGCAATCTCTTATATTACAGTGATTTCATCATCAAGAAAACTGTGGTGGATAAGTCAAATCATGTCTGTTGTGGAGTAATTCTTTCCATCCTTTACTTATTTTTAAAATTCAATGTAATAATATATAGTCCGTGGTGGTACGCCTCGCAAGCGTGGGGTCGTGGGTTCGATCCACCGATTCACCGGTCTCGTGCATGGCATCACACGTTAAAAGGTAATGGCTGCGTCTTCCCTAGCTCACACAAGTCTCTCGCAGACTTCCGAGGGTTGCGCGTAGGGGTGCAATCGGTTGACGGAAATATCGATTTTAACAATAGTCTACCTTCACCTATCTGATAACTGGATGAAACAAATTTTCTATGAAGTTTTATAAATAGACGAATACGCCTAAAATGGCTTGCCAATCAAAATGTTGTCATGACTATGTTTAATAAAAATAATAATGATGGTAAAGGAAAGTTTATCGGGCTCATTTGATTAGTAACAAAATAGTAGCATTGTTGGTTTGAAGAAAGTCGAATAGCATGTCAGTCAGTTGGTCGTTGCGATAGAAGAAGCCACCTATTATACAGGGTGGTTCAAAAATAGCGACAATTTAGGATATTTTGCCAATCTTTATCAACGGTCCCATTAGTGAGACTGAGCATTTGTCATTAGGAAAATACCTATTGGGATTCTTTTCTTATGACAAGAAGATTTTCTGTAAAAGTTTCGACTTTTTCACAACACAGTAATTTTTTTTTTCAAATGTTTGTTTTTTATACTACATGTTTTTAACAATAGACACACAAAATAGTCTTTCTGAGTCAATAAATCCGCTTTGGAGCCAAAACTATTTGAGAAAGACTTATGGTAATTGCTCGACATGATCAGCTTCAAAAAGATACGATCACATTTTATACGGGGGCAGTTTACAAATATTAGTTGAAATCGGTTTTGTACGTAATATATATGTTTGTTAATTATTTTTGAACGGGTCTCCCAATATGAATCATATTTTTCAGTAAATTGCCCTACACTCGAGTAAGTTTAATTCATTTCCTATGTCTGGTTTTTGAACTATACATTAAAATTGATATTCTATAGAAGATATTATCCAATCTTATTTCTTGATGAAAATTATAGTTCAAAAACCAGACATAGGAAATGAATGAAACTTACCCGATTGTAGGGTAATTTACTTGGAAGTATAACTGAAAAATATGATTCAAATTGGGAGATCCGTTCAAAAATAATTAACAAACATATATATTACGTACAAAATCGATTTCAACTATTATTTGTAAACAGCCCCCGTATAAAATGTGATAAAATGTGATCTTTTTGAAGCTGATCATGTCGAGCAATTACCATAAGTCTTTCTCAAATAATTTTGGCTCCAAAGCGGATTTATTGACTCAAAAAGACTATTTTGTGTGTCTATTGTTAAAAACATGTAGTATAAGAAACAAACATTTGAAAAAAAATTACTGTGTTGTGAAAAAATCGAAACTTTTACAGAAAATCTTCTTGTCATAAGAAAAGAATCCCAATAGGTATTTTCCTAATGAAAAATGCTCAGTCTCACTAATGGGACCGTTGATAAAGATTGGCAAAATATCCTAAATTGTCGCTATTTTTGAACCACCCTGTATAATAGGTGGCTTCTTCTATCGCAACGACCGACTGACTGACATGCTATTCGACTTTCTTCAAACCAACAATGCTACTATTTTGTTACTAATCAAATAAAAAGTAATACTTTTGGATAAGTGAACCTTGCTATGTTTTGGTAAAACAGCAATTTTTATGATTTTCAAAAATTCGTATCTCCGAAACTGGACATAGAAACTAATTTAAACTTGAATGGGTAACTTCTAGTGACTTGTACTACAATATCCCAAAAAAATTATTAAAATTGGCTGAACGCCATTTTCCCATGTATTTGGTGCGGGGTCCTTTACAAGCACAAAAATTTTCAAGTATTGCCGACGAATAGACTGAATGAAGATAACGAATTATTGGAATTTACTGAATCACTATCACCAATCAGTTTTGTTTGTTATTTTCCGTTATAAAGGAATTATTTATTATTCGAGAAATCGATGAAATACTATACTTCAAATCCCTGTACTGTGGCATTCGCGAGGTGGCACTGTGGAACTTTTTGATCAAGAATGACACATCTGCATTATGCCAGAAATTTAAAAAAAATTCACGGATGATTACAGAAATCGTTTCAAAATTATTCCATAATATATTGGTGGATGCTGACTATACAAAGGGATACATTTTTCCGAAATTGAAAATATATTTTTGATCGTCCCGTATCTTCCAAATACTTAACGTTGGATGGTTGGTTCTGCAAAATATGATCGCCCTCTCATGTACTGTAAGTAACATCAATTGCATATAGATCTGCAGGAAAACTAATATTTTCTCGAAAAAAGTTTGATAAAAATTACCAGAAACAAAGTTCAACCCTCTGTATACCTGCCAGTTTTGGTTCCAGAAACTTTTGTCATTTGAACTTTTTGATGCACATATCGTGGACTATTCCATTATAAAAATTCAGATCGATATGATGAAAATGAAATTCCGGATTTTTTGAAAAATCGTCAAAATATCAAACTTTGACCCTCTGTAGAATCCAAATGGTAACTTTTGTTCAGGATGACATGGGCTCCATCATATTGAAATTTCAGCGATTTTCACCGAAACCGGTTTTCCATAAGATTGGTGAGAGGTCCTTTGCGCGTTTTTTCCAAAAGCTATCCGTTGAATATTTAACGTACGCATTCAGGACTTTTGAAAGCTCTGTAAACGTTTCCGATAAACTTTTGGGTCGAGTGGTGCTCTGCCCGATACCCCCCTCGGTTCCGCGCTCGGCGGCATCTCCACATAACTCCGCATCATCCATCAATATATTGAACTCTTGAACGCACTCTTCGGGCATTTGATTGGCAGCCGAGGCACGTACCTCAACTCTAAACGGCGGTCTACAGCGTAGATTGCCGTATTGCCGACCGAGCGATTAGATACAGTTAAGATTAGGATCCGAATCATTTATATCACCAAGCCCGGATCGCATCGTTCGGCTCTGCTAGTCCGTGTTGCTCTAAATAAAGCCATTCATTTAAGTCGCTATGAGACGGTAATTATTCAATGATGGCCTCTCCTTTTTCTTCCTCGTTGGAGTTACGAGGTGGGTTGCGTTGGAGGATCGTCGAGAGAAGCGACCTTAACAATCTCTGAGATCTTACAGTTCTTTCGATAATTCTAGACACCCACAAACCGTTAACCACTAAGCAAACTGCAGAGTGAGGAGGTCGCTTCAATAACTTTAGTAAACTTCATTAAAAACAATTTTGTATTTCCATCTTTTCATACATCTATATTTACCATAACAACTTATATTACAGAACAACCAGCCACAAGCATTCACTTGTCAACGCAATAAAAAGTAAATCCCTACAGTGTTGCTGTCAGGTTAGCCAACAACCAAATATAATGGAACTACATTTGTCGCTTAGGAAATTGTACGATGAAGAGAAACTGAAACAGTGAAACGATACGAAAGATATGAGAACTAATGAAATGGATAGAGCATTGGATGCAAAAGAACCATCAATCTGCATTCAGCTAAAGTTGCCACAAAAGCGGGTAACAAACTCTGACCATATATCTATTAACTACGACTCTGACACGTGATAGTTCTCAGAAGACACACGACAGCGTGCTGACGGCATATAAACGGATTCCATTTGTTGGCAGCCGTGAAGTTAGTTATGTAGTTCACGTCAACGCCACGGATCAGCTGATGGTAGTCATCTCACGATTCAAAACTTGGGAGTCGGAAGGTGCATTCTGAAGCCTGTGGCTCACAGTTACATAGTTCGAACAAACTGTTAGGAAGTGACGTCAATTCTTTTGGTTTGTTTCACACTCTCTACTCCAAACCAACAGAAATAACGTCACTCTAAGGCAGTTTGATCAAACTATTGGACCATGAGCCATTGGCTCATCAAATATTTATTATTAAAAATCGGGGAGTAAAACAAGATATAGTAGACGTGTTCATCCCTCAAAACCAAAACCGTATTCTGGAACTGAAATAGGAGAGAACTGCTCTTCCTGGGGATCAACTAAATCATATCTCAGAATTTGTAAAATAACCAAACAAATAATGCTTATGATTGGCTACCTTTCATTTTTAAATTGAATGAAAATTACATTCGGCTTCCGGCAATGAAGGACAGACAGCGTCCTTGGTAACAAGGCCGGGGTAGGGCGAATCCCTACATAGTGGGGGGAGAGCTGGACAAGTACGCCAATAGGAAGCAAGGGAAGGAGAGAATGAAAATGACATGACAGGTCTGTCGGTCTGTCATCTCCAGTGATTATAGGTTAAATTTTTCAAATTTATCTCTTTAAAGAATGTTAATTTTTGTTAAACTCTTGTATTGATTTCTTGCCATGTTTTTTTGTGATTTCAACCTTCCTAAAATTGTGAAATCATGGATATTCATTCAGATTTCATTTGACTTTCATCAAGGATATAATTATCTTATTATCTACAATCATAATACAAATTGATTGATTGATTGATTGATTGATTGACTGTGCTTTATTGTATAGAGTTTGAGTTCTGAAAATTAGTATTACTTGGAAATCTTGAACTCAATTCTTGGGTTGACAAAATTCAGAATACGACAAGTTACTGACATAATTATAAAACTTTTTCACGCAGTAACTTTCTACATTTGTATAGATTAAAAGTGTACAAAGAGAGTACAAAAAGTGTACAAAAAAATGTAAAAACGATTTTCTTCCACAAAATCAAACTTTCATTCAATATTCTCCTGTAGTTGAGAGTTCGGGATGGAGAAATAAGATTATTAAAAAACTTAATTTCAAAATGAAACTAAAAATGAAAATACCAGAAGAACTGAAGAAATAAAAAGTTCAAAGCTACAGAGAAACTTATGTTGTTGTTATCACTTTCTCACGTGCCTTTTTGTTATACCTACTTCTGAGCTGAACAGTACGTGACTGTCAATTGGAAAGCACCCCTCACCTTCTGTTGACAGTGATTCTTTGCTGTTAGTGAATCAACATAAACAACATTTTTAACGTGTTCCCTAATGAAAAACCCAATGTCGTCATGTCAGCAGGACGAGGTGGCCAATCCACTGATAACAAAAGGTCATTTCAAAAAAATTATATTTATGGGGCACCATCATGCTGATACCACATATTTCTATTGTCGGTCAAATGAATTTGGTCTGAATACCGTACAATGAAAGTTTCAAAAATCTTCACGAATCATGCAATCAATCCCTATAATTGCTGGATCGATCTTGCAATTTGCTCAATTGACAGGTAAATCTTGCAATTGAGAATATTTTGCCGTTATGTCCATTTAGAGTCTAGTCTGGAGTTACCATCAAATAGCATCCAGGCGCCATCATAAGACAATGTGAACCTTGGTGAGAGCATAAAACAGAGTGTAAATAAATCATATATTAAAAAACTTTATTGTTGAAAGACAAAGCAGATTTTCAAAAGTGAATTTCTCGAAATTCAACCGACTGGACAGAGGAACATTCTGTAAAAAAGATGACCCTTTTGTAAGACAAACACTAACACTCATTCACAACTTGTATATTGATATCCAAATAATAACACTTTAATTATCAATAGATATGTATAACCAAATATTCAGACGACCAACGCCTACGAATAAGTGCGTGATGCTCAAGGGCCTCTAGGTGAATATCTTCGTCAATCTCATTATCGGCACGTTCCATATCGCCTCGGTAGTGATGATCGCATTTGTTTATCTTCTCACGAACATGAAGAGTCATTCATTCCGGCTAGAGAGTGGCTCAGTCTAACATTCGGCCATCCTGCTACAACGCCTGACCTCAGGCGGCTAAGAACTGCCTTATCTGAAAAAAGAACGCACATCAGTACTTTGTTTTAACAGTTACCCTCTTGCTGTGATTGAGCCTGATACCAACTACTAAGTAAGTACCTATCTCAACAGTCACATTTTATCTGTGATTGAGCCTGATACATCTACGAAGTAGGTACCCACCCCAACAGTCACAACATCGCTGTGATTGAGCCTGATACCATCTACAAAGTAGGCACCCATCTCAACAGTCACAACATCGCAGTCATCGCTGTAATTGAGCCTGATACCAACTACTAAGCAAGTACCTATCTCAACAGTCACATTTTCTATATGATTGAGCCTGATACATCTACGAAGTAGGTACCCATCCCAACAGTCACAACGTATCTATGATTGAGCCTGATACCAACTACTAAGTAAGTACCTATCACAACAGTCACATTTTCTATGTGATTGAGCCTGATACAACTACGAAGTAGGTACCCATCCCAACAGTCAAAACATCTTTGTGATTGAGCCTGATACCCACTACTAAGTAAGTACCTATCTCAACAGTCACATTTTATCTGTGATTGAGCCTGATACAACTACGAAGTAGGTACCCCTCCCAACAGTCACAACATCTTTGTGATTGAGTCTGATACCAACTAGGTACCTATCTCAACAGTCACAATTTTTTTTTGTGATTGAGCCTGATACAACTACGATGTAGGTACCCATCTCAACAGTCACAAAATCTCAACAAGTCTGACATCGAGAGCTACTCTAGTCAGTTACCATTGGGGAAATATCTCACTTTCATTTCATCAACAGCAAAAACTGTTTCGTTACTCCCATATTACTCATTCGGGTCCTGAACTTCTTATCGAACTTTGAATAATACTTGCTAACTTTCAAAAGCCCTTTAAACTTTCAAATATCTCATTACTCAAAACAATCCATGATTTCATCTTAACAACAACCACTATTTTGTTGCTCCTATAATCCTCCTTCAGGTCTTGCTTGACCTTCTTGTCGGCCATTGCTCACTATCAATAGCTCTTCAAACTTCAAATACTTCCTACTATATCTCATTACTCAAAACAATCCATGATTTCATCTTATCAACAACAACCACTGTTTTGTTGCTCTTATAATCCTCCTTCAGGTCTTGCTTGACCTTCTTGTCGGCCATTGCTCACTATCAATAGCTCTTTAAACTTCAAATACTTCCTACTCTTGCCTGTGTTACTAGTACCATCACTACGTCTCCATCAGAATATATCTTTTGCCTTAGCTCTATATTCAACTTCAGCTTTAGCTTTAACTTCAGCTTTCACTTTAGCCTTAACTTTAGCTTTAGCCTTATCTTCATCTTCAGCTTCATTGCAATAAAACCTCTCTTTCTGATTTCTTGTTAACTTTTCTAGAATCTTCTCTTTCAATTCTTATAAATCAACTTCTAGGTCTTACTAAATTTCTTTCATAGGGAATGCGATACTTTCACTTTCACATCCATTTAAAGCCTACAGTGGCAACACACCAATAACCTTGTTAGAGATTGAACTTGGAACACTTTGTGTTCCAATTACTTTTTTTTGGTTCCCGCAGCAGTAGTACGTTGAAGGCTGATCCACGATCAAATACTCTATGTAACGTACCTTACTCCTTTACACTCGCCTGTTCGTTATATAAACAGTTCAAACAAGCTTATACTCACTTCTTCATAATCTGGCACATACTAGTAAACCAATAGTTTTGAGTAGTCATCAAAGTCTCTACTCTAAGTCATACTCAAACTCATACTCTGTGTAACGTAACTACCTTCTTACCAATCGCCTGCTTGTAATTTCAACAGTTCAATCAAGCTTCAACACACTCCTTCATAATTTGACACATACTATTAAGCCAATAGTTTTGAGTAGTTATCAAATTCTCTACTCCAGTCAGACTCGAAGTCATACTCTATGTAGTTAACTTCCTTCTTACCAATCGCCTGATTGTAATTTCAACAGTTCAAACAAGCTTCAACGCACTTGTTCATAATTTGACACATACTAGTAAACCAATAGCTTTGAGTAGTCATTAAAGTCTCTACTGTAATCATACCCAAAATCATACTCTATGTGTAACGTAACTTCCATCTTACCACTCGCCTGTTTGTATTATCAACAGTTCAAATAAGATTCTGAACACTTCTTCATAGTTTGACACATACTAGTAAACCAATAGTTTGAGTAGAATTCAAATTCCTTCCGAAACCAAATGTCTACCATTATCAGATTTGCTAATGTGCATTTTTAGGAACTTTCCACAAACATTTGCGATCTTTGAACTATATGTAAATCTTGTTATGACCTCAAACTTGTCAAAATAATGTGTAGTGTCTCTCATTAACAGTTTCTTCCTGAAGAACGTTTCAAATAATTGTCAGTTGTTCGTCTTGAAGCTGAGCGGCTGGCACCCATTCAGCTTCAGTAATATCAACCATTGTGATATCAACGTATCTCTCAACGAGAGCTAGACTGGGATCATCTTGCTCCTGTTTAGAACCTAGTCTATAGACAACTTCGGAATCGAACTCTTATTCCTATAACCACTTTCATCTCACTGGAGAATTGTTCCTATTGCACTATAGTCAGTGAATATTTTCAATGGGATAGCTCTGCACGTAGGCCCTGAACTTGTGTAATGCTTAAACAACAGCAAACGTTTTTAAATCATAGAAGTAATGTAAACTTTGTCCCTGACTTGCCTGTTGCAGTAGGCAACTACTTTGCAATCACCATCTACCACTTGCATCAGCATGGCTTAAAATTCCAGACAACTTGCATCTGTGTAGAATAGGGTTATATATTTATGAAACTGGCCTAGTTGTCAGACCGATTTTACAGACTTCCTGAAGTATTCAGAGAGCCCCAAAATCTGTCGAAAATTCTTCACAATAATAGGATTAACAAATCTAGCACTGCGGCAACTTCATGATTTTACTCCGTCGAAGCTGAATTTCTGACCTACACAGGATTTATTGGTCTAGAAGACACTGTACTTACTCAACTTCAGGGTAATGTTGCCTGCAGGTGAGGCATGCTATAACTTCTTCAATCTTTCTCAACCCTTTTTTATGCTAAACGATGATATTTTCAGATCATCTTTATAGGCACGCTCTGATTTATTAAGTTTCAATATGGTATTTACAAGTTTTTATAACCTGCCGGAATGTTGGCAAGGTCAAATGCCATTCTCAACAACTCATCATTCGAGAAGGGCACCAAAAAGACAATTAAGTCACTCGAATCCTCCGCCATAAGTATCTGATAAAAACAAGAGGCCATATCTAAGGCGATAAATTATTCACTTCCACTCAAAAAGCCGACCTGGTGATCTATCAGAGTGATCAAGTTCAGACTCATATAATCCACACAAAGACTGAAGTCGCCCGAATTTTTCTTCACCAGCAGAACTGGACTAGCATAAGCCGAGCTAGGCCAGAAAGGTTTAATATAGGCTCTATCCAATCAGAATCGTCATAGTGACGTACTTGGACATGAGTACAGAGTCGAACTCGAACCAAGGAACAAAACCGTCACCAGTAACTCTCATATACAAAGAGTGCGGAGTGCGCTAGTCCATCACTGTCTATAGATAACGGCGACCATGGCATGTTAAACTACGTCACATTTCGTCACAAATGTTCTTTCATCTCTTTCTATTAGTGTCACCATTGTCTTATGGGGATTAGACTCTCCTAGTTAGATAACGTTTAATCTCTTTGGAGCTAGACTCCCTTATAATCCTGTTATCCAACAAACCTTGTACTATAGCACCAAGAATTCATGTTTCTTTCAACTCTTTCAATATTTCAACCATGCTAGATTTACCAAGATCTTTAAAGGTAAATGCTTTCTATCTGCTCAACTGTTCAACAGTTCCAAACAGAGCAACTTTTCAGAATGACTCAGGTCACCAAATTGTATGGCACTGAAATCTAATATGGACATGGAAGAAGTGGTTATAATTTAACAACAGTCTGATGGCGTAATTTGTTTCAATACTATAGAGTTGTTAATTTTTACAATGGGAATGTCAGAATCGTTCAAATAGTCGCACCAGACAAAAAGGTATTAATATAACAAATCATCTTCTATCATTTCGACATACACTTTAGCAACCACCCTGTATAGAGTATAATGGCGTAATTTGTTTCAACACTATAGAATTGTTTATTATTACTTTTTTCAATGTTCAAATAGTCGCACCGGACAATAAGATTATAACAAATAATCATTGTCTACTACTTTGACATTCATTTTAGGAATCACCCTGTATATGTTCATCTCGGCACTAATCGAAGTATAACACATCACAACATTAGCCATAAAACATTGCGACCCTCATTAATTTTTTCAATATTCACCTATTAAATCATAAATTTTTTCATATCAGTGCAAGTAATACCAGTTTCAATGAGGCAATTTTCAACTTCATTTCCATTAAGTTAAGTCGGTTTGAATATGATTCGTCACTATTTGAATGTGTGGAATTAACGTTTTCACTTTTTGGTTTGTTTTTGTAAAAGTACATTGTTCTCGATAATGCCAATCAGAATAATAGTCACTCAATTTTTATTTCCTTTCATGCGAATAATTTACAACTTCTACCAACAATTTTGTATATCGTATGAAAATGTTTCGATTTACATCGACTCAATATCATCCCACAACTAAATCTGATTCTCAAAAAATCGTACGATTTGCTAGCACTTCCTCGTAACCAACTAGTGGGGTGGGGTGAGGCCCAGAACCGGCTGTATTCCCCAACTACTAGTGGCTAATTTTACAGCTAACAAATTGTCTCAACCTTAAACACTTTTGCTGTGCAATAATTCAACGAACTGAGTACCCGTTTTGAAAGATCGAACTCAGCAATTTGTCCACACTCAAATTATTATAAATGTTTCTACTCACGTTTTTGTCAGCAAACTTTCTTTTTTCTCATTTGCTCTTAACTTTTTTTAACCGTCTTACTTGAAAGGAGGGCGACTACTCCGATGATGATGACGTACTGCTAAATGATGAGCTGAGACACACTCTTTCTCGCTGGCTGGCTTTCTGATTTTTGCTTCGGCATGGCGAGATTGTTTTTCGTTTTCACACTGTATAATTCATCTGGGCAATCACCTGGGTAATCTCACTTCTGACTTGTAAGACAAACACTAACACTCATTCACAACTTGTATATTGATATCCAAATAATAATACTTTAATTATCAATAGATATGTATAACCAAATATTCAGACGACCAACGCCTACGAATAAGTGCGTGATGCTCAAGGGCCTCTAGGTGAATATCTTCGTCAATCTCATTATCGGCACGTTCCATATCGCCTCGGTAGTGATGATCGCATTTGTTTATCTTCTCACGAACATGAAGAGTCATTCATTCCCGCTAGAGAGTGGCTCAGTCTAACACTTTCGATATGAATCCCAAGTTCAGACCCGAATTTGTATTCATGAACCGAGCAGAAATCTCCATACCGTTATTCAGTATTTCAAAGCTTCTGCCCGAGGATTGACGCGAGCAGAGTATGAAAAAGTGGACATTTTCAATTTACACAATGACTCGGCACAAAATATCCTTGATATTAAAGGGAGTCGTAACTCGTAACTGCGCTCCTCTGTGGCTTTTAACCTAACATAACATAGCGCTGTACATCGGCGGGTGCGGAAATATTCTGAAGGGGGTGTCCGTAAATAGAACTAAACTACTCGACACTAATTTCGTCGCACCCCAAAATTTTGCCCCTGTTAAAGTCTGAATAACTTTTTTTTCTGCTTCGAACAATTTGAATTATTTTCACACTGTTCCTTAGCCCAGTCTTTCAGCTGTAATCTTGTACTTCTTCCAAACATAAGGTTCTTCACACAAAATCACTACAGGGTGTTATCTGAACCTGTGCAAAATTTCGGTTTCAAAATGATCCCAAATAAAGAAAAACTTCTTTTTTCAAATTTGACAGCAGATGCATGAAGATGATCCCATTACCTTGAGACTTTTCTAGAATTGTCTTCTTATCTCTTCTATTCATAGAGTGATCTCAAAAAATTACTTTTTGGTTTTGCAGTCATAACTTTTTTCCTCATCAACCCATTTTCAAAATCTCAGGCTAATTTTGAAGCTGAAACTTTACATGAAGAGATATGAAGATTAGAATTGACTCAAGATAATCATTAAAGATAAAGGGTTTCCTCAAAGGTGACCCAAATCTGAAACACCCTCGAAATCCCGGTTGGGAGGAGAATTAAATGAAAATCAACTTGCTTGCAGAAAGATCATTCATTCTGGATACATCCAGATCTTTCTTTATTTCAGTAGAAAAAGTTAATTTTTTGAGATCACCTTGTAAATAAAAGAGATAAGATAAGACAATTCAGGAATTCTCTCAAGGTAATGAGATTATCTCCATGCCTCTACTGTCAAATTTGATAAAAAGAGTTTTTCTTCATTTGGGATCCTCTTGAAAATTCAGAAATTTTGCAAAGTTTCAGGTACCTAACACTCTGTAGCGATTTTATGTGAAGAACCTATGTTCTGAAGAAGTACGAAATTATAGCTGAAAGACTGGGCTAGCGAACAGTGTTAACAGAATTCATATTGTTTAAGCAGAAAAAAGTAATTCAGATTTAACAGGGGCAAAATTTTGGGATTCGACGAAATTAGTTTACTTCAGCTGAAGATGTTTTCATTGATTAAAAACGAGTATTACGCTCTATGATCGGCCTTTCAAATCGTGGATCATGAAGGCCTACATTTAAAAATCATAAAATAACAACACTAGCTTCCTTTATACTATACATATATATATATATATATATATATATATATATATATATATATATATATAAGGATGGATTTAGCGAGGGGCAATATATGAAAATATATATACTGAAGAGAGCTTAAGCTCGAAACACGTGTCTACGGTTGCACAACATTTTGAGGGTTATACCCAATAACTTTTTTACTTATATTTTTTGATATATATATATATATATATATAATAAGGATGGATTTAGCGAGGGGCAATATATGAAAATATAAGTATATATCAATTATGTGTACATCTTGACAAATCTAGTTATGAATATCAAGAAACGTATGAGATGCGAGAATTTAGAATGAGAAATAGGGTAATATAATTGTACAGTCAGCAATAAAACTTCACAGTGCACTTCGCGATGCAACAGATTCAATAGAACTGACCAATGCAGTAACTCATACTTGTTTCGGACTATACAGAGTTCTTCTGCTATCGCGCATCGATAGGCGTGGCGATTTCACATTCAGAGCTAGATTTGCCAAGCTGTATATGTTTTCACTAGCAATGAATCTAAATTTATTAAAAATGAAGAAAATCATAATTTGAACCCACGTCAAAGGGAAAACTATTTTGTTCCATTTGCAAAATTTCAAGTAACCTATATGATATATAACACCTAATTATATGGAACCTATATTATTATAAGGCTCTCCCAACGGATTTGAAATGTTATGAATCAACTCATATTTTCAAAAGAAAATTGAAGCATTTTTTGACAATACAATGTTTTTATGATATTAAAGATTATTAGTCATGATTAGAAGTTATGTTTGTAAATATGTATTTTTTTAGTACTTTTGTGATTTTTCTTTCTACTTCTTGTATTGACTTTTTTTATACAGCTGTACAATTGTCTTAAAGAATAAAACGCTTCAGAAGATCGAGCATTTTATAATAAATATACAGTGAAGTACAAACATTTGTATTCTCTCGGTTTGTGGCAATACTTCAGTGCAGTTCTTCTGAAAAACTGGGCTGACATCGAAGTGGCTGAAGAAGATGATGAAGAGTGGTGAAATTTCATCACTGATAGAAGTATTCCGTTGCTAAGATAACTCCATTTTCTTGAATTAAAAATATTGTGGCGACCTATCAGACGTCACGAAATACTACAACCCAATGAGTAAATCCTACAGGCAGGGGTACGTTAATTGTTTTCAGTGTGGAGGTAGAATTCAAAATTTTAAAAATTCATATTTCAAACGAAGAATGAAACAGAACACATTTTTATCACTGAAACTTTGATGTCTTACCAAAATATAACTTGTTGGTTGTGGAATAGTGCTAGAAAAAAATCCCAAAAATTGATTTTTTGACTATGCCCCGTATACACCCTAATGTGCTATCATCAATAAGATTATAATTGGACATGTTAACGAGTTTCGATAAATATATTTTGATACCGAATTTTTCTTACTTCGATTAACAAAACAATTTTTTTTTAAATCAATCCTAGCCAAGTAGGACGTTTTTAAGAACTTTGGCCGATTAGTGTATCTCAGAAACGACAAATTGAAAATCATTTAATCTCACACATTTTTCTAACGACTCATCTCGCTATAACCTAATGAAATTTCAGCCAATTTGACCAAACCCTTTGATTTTATCAATTAAATGCCGCAACATAATGGTACACACAAGGGCGTCGATATTGGGGGGGTAATGTGGGTAATTAGCTCCCGCAAAAATAATTATAAAATGGTATTTTTATTAGAAGAGCTATACCTACATTACCTAAACCAAAAAGCCTTTAACCCAAGAAAAAATATTAAAGCCTTTAACATCCCAGGAAAAAAAAATTGCGACGCCCTTGGGTACACACCACTCACTCTTAAAATTCTTTTTCAAAACATACGTTTCATTGGTCACACCCAAATCAGACAAATTGGACATGAAATGATCCGTAAGGAATGTCCAGTTTCTGTAAAACCACACTTAGATTCTAGAAGATAAGATTTTCCAGTAATAAAACTTTCATCTCAAGCTGTTATGACATCTGTGCAAAGTGACACAATACATTGTTTGCTATCAATTGCTGCCAGAAACTCACATCTTGCACGGAGCTTTTATATTACAGCAATTTATGAGAATTATGAGATTTTCAAGAACGTACATACAAACTTGTCAATTATGGCCACTCGTTAGCCTTTGCAGATGGGTTGTGGCCTGTGGGATTCTTTGCCTTCAATTAATTTATGAAGATTTCATATTTGATAATCGAACGAAATATACAAGGTGAGTCAGTGAGAATAAGTTAGAGGAAAAAAGAACTCGAAGAAACCGGTAGAATCTTCGAATCTTTCCTCAAAGAAGGTATGAATCTATTTCTCTAAACTCCTTCCTACTCTCCACCAGAAAGTTGAACTGTAAAAGGGGAAACCCTTAGGCCAATCAGTATATGATTTTTTCGTAACGAAAATGAAAGACAGTCCGAAGTTATATACTGTTATGTTTTTGAATAGCAACGTCAATTATTAATTTGTTATAAACATTTAAATACAAAAAAATGTTTTTTGTGTTCTGCTTATAAAATGAAAACCGATAAGGCAATCATGGTAGAAAAATTGAAAAAACCAGAAAATTTTGCGATTTTATCAAAAATTCATCACTATCTTGATATCTCGTCTACCAAGAGACGTGATTTTCCGTTTGAGTTTTTTCTAAGGCTCAATTATGTGGAGATAGATTTTCTCATTCTAGGTGTGTCCTGTGAAATTTTATACTGTTTTTTAACAATTCTTCCATTGCAGCAACAGCTAAGCTTCTATTGGGATTCTAAGGTTCTGATCCTATTAGTGGTTTTTGTCTGATCCCTCCTTGGCTAACCTGTCTACCTCCTCGTTTCCAAGGATACCTGAGTGTCCTGGGACTCATATAAGACTGCTATTTTTCGATTAGAAAGGTGATCCATTGCATTTCTACATTCGGACCCAGGTTGAATGTGATCTTATATTTTCCCAGTATTGTTGCTTTACTCTTCGAGAAGATTGCAAAAGGTCTTCGACATGTCTTGTCGAGATTTTCTTGAACGCAGGTGAATATGGCATATATATGTCACTGAGACGTATTTGCCTAGGCCCTATAGGAATAAAGATTTCATTCCCTATACTATAGTCCTCTTTCGTAAAACCCTGCTTCAAAAATCCGGGATATTCCTTAAGGTTGAAAAAAAAAATAATAAACGTGTTTATTGAAAGGAAAAAAACAGGAAGATAAATATCCAATGCGAAGAAAAATATCCAGCAAGAAGAAAAATGTACTGCAGGGAGAAAAATAATGTCCATCAGGGAGAAAGATAATGTCCATCAGGAAGAAAGAGATACAGCAGGCAGAAATACGTCTGATTTCCAAAGTGCTTCAACTACAGCAACTTTTCTTACTATTTTTGTTTGTAGAATGAAATCCTGAAATATGGGATATTAATTATTTCCGCTATATACAGTGAGTCTAAGATAAGAGATATTTGAAACGGTAATAGATACAGTTTTGGGGAAAAAATTGTGTTACAGAAGGATTGTTCACATATGTGGATGAAATTTCCAAAATTATTTTGGAGAAACCGAATTTTCAAATTTTTATTTAAAATTTTTGTGGTATTATCGTCAGAGCTGGAACAAGATACAAAATTCTTCTTCACATAAACTTTTTATAAGCTTTTCTGTGATGATAATCAGTTTAAATGTCTGATGTTTTGTTAGCAAAAAACCATCAACTATTTTTTTTTCCCCTGAACTCATTGATGTATCACTTATAAAGGTTTCAATACGTTTCGGGTCCAGTTTGGCCCTAATCATAGACATTTCAGATGATTTTCACCTATTACTCAACAAGTAAACCTAAACTTTAGATTTTTTTCAGATCTAGGATATTAATTCTCGTACTTGAATATTTCTCCAAAAATTCGAGATGATCTGACATGATGAAATTGCCATGTGCAATACTTCAAAAAAACTGTATTTTGGAAATAGGGTCGTATTAACAAACAAAATAGATTTGGAAATGGTCAGACATTAAAACTGATATCATCAGAAGAAAGCTAATACAAAGTTTATGTGAATTTTTTTTACTTTTTCCAGGTCTGACCTTGATAATAAATCAATAAAATAAGGAATCGAAAAATTCAGTTTCAGTTGAAAATCCAAAACAATTTTGTAAATTTCATACTTCTGTATATATGGTTTTACTGTTATGCAACTTTTTTCCAATTTAACTAAAACTGTATCTATTGCAGTTTCATATATTTCCGTGGTGGACAACTTTATCTTAAACTCACTGTATAAAGTTCCCGCCATAAAGTACGTAACAAATGTGAAAAGAGATTAATATTGGTTGGTATATTGAAAAAAAATTAGGTGATCTATTGTGAGTGTCCAACAACCTGAAAATAGTTTTTGACTGATGTCATTGATATGGCGGTAAATTGAAAAAAAAAAACATTATGAAAGGGCAAGAAGTGGAGTAAGTTGGCAAGATACCGAAATATATGAAAAAATTGCTTGGAATTTAGTTTTATACTCATAAACGAAGTTTCAAATAATTAATCTAGAAAATTGAAAATTGCAATTTTTAAAAATATTTTCCGATTTCTTTACAAATAGTAATTTTTTTCTTCGGAATAGATTGATTGTAGTGAAATATTTATATTTCTATGATAATTATAGCATTTCCTCATTTTCTACATAACTGATCGCAATAAATTGAAGAAAAAAATGGCTTTTGTAAGGCCCCGCGCTGTTACATCACGTTTTGCTGATTCCAATAAGCTTCTATGATGATCGTTTATGAACATTTCAGTTCGCACACTTGAAAACTTCAAGCCTCTTCAATTTGAGGCACTATTTTCAAGTATTTTCATTTTTATTTCAAGTGAAATGCTCATGCACGATTATCATCGAAATTTATGTGTTTTAGATTGCCATATCATCACTATTATAATCGTGGAATTCTGACGTAACTGTTAATTACGAACCAATGTAACAGCAAGGTAAAGTCAAGGTATTCGAAAGAAAAAACTTTGATATTTGAAAGGAGATAAGAAAATTTTCAAAAAAAAGTAAAAAATTAAATTCTAAGCAATTTTTTTATATAACTTTTTTTCTATATCTTAGTCCACTTTTTGTCCCTTCACAGTCTCTTTTTTTCAATTTCGCGCCTTACCAGTTGTCTCTTGGCCTGTGCCGAAATCGATTTTTAGGTTGTTGATCGTGCAGAACTTTTTTTTACTCTAATAATTTTTCCCCATATGTTACATACTTCATGGCGGGCACTGTATATCGGATAATCCATCTCTATATGAATCTTGATATGAAATTTGCTGAGTATTGAGGTCTCTTGTCATTAATGTTGATGACTATCGACAATCCTTGTGATTCTGTTTATAATATTCAAACAAATTCTGTTTTTTTTTTCAGTCTTTTATGTGACATATCGCATCATTTGTGACACCCTGTATGCTATCATAATTTCCACCGCGTACGCTCATCCACGACCATCCATTCCAAATATAGCTGCGTCTACTTACATACATCATATGTGATACAGTTCCTCTTCAGTAAACTCACCTGCAACAGATGAAAAAAAAAATATGAAATTTCTTCTGAAAGTAGCTTATAATAAATAACAGGCTACGTCGATTAAATAAATACTAATGAGTAGTCGCTCTTTTTGTGCCATATTGAATTGATAAGTAGGATTATGCATTATTTATTACACGATGTGGACATTTAGTACTCCATTAATTGATGAAATGTTTTTTATGAGGCCGGCTGAAAAACTTGTCTCTTTGCTATTTCAATCAGACTATGGAGTTGATATTTGTTTTACTAATATAGAATTATGCAGTTGCTAGGTAATACTTGTTTGTCTATCTAGGCTAGGAATTGTAGATGGGACTTATCTTAATTTCTTCATCTGAAACTATTTCTGGAACATTTTTCTCATTGACTCTCTATTGAAGTTCAACAATCAAAATACGCCAGATTTCAATTTCATCGTAGGTATTTTCCATTTCCAGAGGAGTCATGTTTTGATTCAATTTTCAATTGAGAATGTTTCTCTTTAAAACATGAATCCCTTCCAAGAGAGGTTATCTTGTACGATGGAAAATAGCGACTAAATTCCAACTTTCAGTCGCAGAGGATTCCACAACTGACTTTATGAACATCCTGTTCATATTTTCAATGAAATCTCCAGTTCTGATCTTGTCACGTGAGTAACGCAATCAGACCCTGCTGGTCAATTCTATCTATTGAAAAAAAAAACAATTTCTTGGTGTCTATCTAGAGACACACACCAACAAAGTAATAAAAAAAAAGTAATATTTCTGGTTCTAGAATTGAGAAGAAATATCCTGTTGAGAAACTCAGTTCAGAAGCAGAGGCAATTTGTTTTCAAGCAAATCAAATCAAATTTTATTCTGAAGTATTTGAAGGAAATTGAATTAATTGAATTTGGCAGTCGATAATACAGCCAGGCAACGTTATAAGAGAAGGATCCACGAAATAAGGAAGTATTATAGAGTGGAGTGGAGAGTTGTGTTTCAAATATCAGATTCAAGTTATGTACGTCAGTTCTAAAGCTAATCTTCTCATGGAAATAGCAAGGTATTTTGGTAGTGATTATTTTGTAAAAAAGAACACTTGAATGAAATATTCGCCGGGTCTCCATATTCAGCCGTTTCAAGTTGTTATGATGAGAGACTGGTTGACGTCTCCTAGTTCCTGTAATGAGTCTGCAAAGTCTGAAGCTTTTTTTGTCTGATTGACGCAGGTTAGGCCCATACACGGTATCTGCATAATCTGCAATTTTTATTATTTATTCAAGAACTCTGTAGAGTAGATTGCTTTTGAGTTATAGTAACCTAGCTTTAGAATCAGAGACACATGAAAACCTGAGAGATTGATCGACAATGAGACCTACATTTTTAACGTTCATTTTCACACCTTCTTCTCACTGCTGTAGGGCCAAATAACATAACTACAGTTTTAGAGGGATGGACAGAAATACTGTGACGTATAAATGCCGAATAAATAGGCCCAAGAATCGACCCTTGCGGTACTCCAGCAATATTTTTGAGAAAATTCGAAAGATCATTATCCGAAATAACGCACTGAGTTCTGTTAGCTAAATATTTTTTATAAGATCCCCAGATGCAAGCAAAAATCCAAGATTTTTCAACAAATTAATAAGAAGCTGATGACAGATTCTATCAAGAGCTTAGGACTATAGAAACAAGCTGTAGAGAAGAGTCTCCTATTTTCCATATTCAACCAGCCAATATCTGTGAGAATGTGAGTTATCCTGTGATCTCTTGTGATATAATAATAGTAATAATGATTTCATTGAAAATATGAACAGGATGTTCATAAAGTCAGTTGTGGAATATCCAGCGTGGCTTTTGCCGGGGAAGTAGTTGATTTCTGTTAGATATTACAAAAAAGTAACTTCAATTTTATCGTAGGGTTTTTCCATTTCCAGGGGAGTCATGTATTGATTCAATTTTCAATTGAGAATGTTTCTCTTTAAAACATGAATCCCTTCCATGAGAGGTTATCTTGTACGATGGAAAATAACGACTAAATTCCAATTTTCAGTCGCAGATGATTCCAAAACTGACTTTATGAACATCCTGTTCATATTTTCAATGAAATCGAAATGCCATACCCATGACAGGTTTTATGTCAGAAACATATTTTCAAAGTTTCACCGCACCAGAAATAGTCCAACAATTCCTCATTACAGTGTGAAATTGGTTCTGAAGAGTATGTTTTCCAATTCTTCCGACCTCCCTAATGATCTTAGAAGAGTGAAATAGGTTTTTGTCGACCATAATGTATTGGAGGCCTAGCGAAAGTGATGCAATCCACGCGTCTATGAAATGAGCGATTTTCTGTGAGTGATACTTCTGAATAACATTCTCCCTTATCTCATTCATAGATAAGAATCTCCAATGGAAACTGGACATTTAATAAATAGTCAACTATCTGAATGAAAACGCAAATTTTCATTTTCAGATTTTTTCTCTCAAGTTATATAGGGACTTTCTCAATATCTATCAGATGTAGTTCAATGTCCAGCGTGGCTTTTGCCGGGAAAGTAGTTGTATTCTGGTAGATATTACAAAAAAGTTATTTCAATTTAATCGTAGGTTTTTCCATTTCCAGAGGAGTTATGTATTGATTCAATTTTCAATTGAGAATGTTTCTCTTTAAAAAATAGTAATAATATAATAATAATATCTTATATCAGTTTTGATATTTTTTAATTTCATGTTAATATTGGTGGTTTCAATTTTGTTCATGAAAGAATGTGCGATACTATCAAAGAATATTTCTTTTGAATATAATTGGCATTAAAATTGCGTCGACTCTATGATCGATACATTACTTTTGGCTTTGAGATTAAGAGAGCATTGCAAAATAGTTCTTATAGAAAATGTTGCCAAGAATCTGAAAGATATAATTCAATGATAGTTTGGAGCAATAGTTGTTTTCTGTTGATAATTTGCTGGCGAATATAACTATTGTTAAGGTTAAAGCATGCAGACGATTTTCACTATTTAACAATATTTAGATATGAGATTTGTAAAGCACCTCAAAGAAGTTCTTGTAGAAAGCTTTGCTCACGAATAATAATAATAATAATAATTTATTCACACATGATTAGATAAAATTTACAATGAGGTTATAAAATAAATGTATGAATAAAGACGAGATACATATTATATATCTAGATATATATCTAGATATATATATATATATATATATATATATATATATTTATTGTTGTGATTCTGGATCTCAGACGTTTATAAGACTCTAAAAAAAAACACAAAATCAGGTGAACTCTATGAGAAATAACAAACTATAAAAGTAATTCATAATGCTTAATGAAAGAAGAATCTTTTGAGTACCCTGTATTATTGGATTAGTTGAAACTTGGAATAATATGTCATGAATAGAGATAAGCCCGACCTTCTATTTTTTCTCGTAATGAGATGATGCTATGGAAAGTGGGAGACATAATAGAATTATAAAAAAAAAATAAGTAAATAAAATTCTACATATTTCCAGCTTTCCTCTGATATCATTAGCATGTTTATATTTAGTATAATAAATATATAATTCAGTAGTGAAGTTTCGAAAGTTATCAAATTTCCATAGTGTTGCTAGGAAACAAAAATTTGTCAAGGGGGTTGTTGATAAAAAAAAGAAGGGGAGATGAGAAAATTGTAATACCGGAAGGAAGAAAATAAAAATTGTGAAGTTTTTTTAACAGAAAGTCACAAAAGTGAACAAAAAACTAAACACTAAATGTGTAATTTCATTTGAATAAACAATTACCTTGAGTGGAATGAATATTTCCCAGCGGAAGGACGATATTACAAAGTGAAGGTTCCTGAAATGAAGATTCCTCGGTTTGCGTCTTAGAAGTCCAGGCAGAAACCATGTTGTAATGAATTCCAACAATCACTGTCACAAATAACTGTTTGCAGAATTCCAGCCAGGAGAGAGAAATCAACGCAAGTATTTAAAACAAGGCCTTGTTCTTATAATCTCTGTTGCAACATTTTGAAACTGATATAGGTATGCATATATTTTCGCGATTTCGGGAAAAAAAAACTATTTCAGTTCGTTCGAATGTCAACCGAGATTGACAATAAAGACTAGTGTTTTCGTAGAACTCGGTACGAACATTGATATTATTATTATTTAGGAGTAATTGTATACAAAACATAATTTAGGTTTATACAGACATAAAGTAAGGTTAAGTTTGATTTGATAGCTAGCGCAGCGTTTCATGGGCTATAGCATAAGAGCGTATTAGCCAGGGTTACATGAAAATAGATGGAAGGTCATGCGCAGGGTTATTTCTTAATATTATTTATTTGATGGTATCATGCTTGATGCTTGTTTATTAATTTTGAAAAGGTTTTCATGATTCATGATCATTAAATATTTATGTGTTAAAAATTGATGGGTATTTGATTTATTTGCCTTTTGAATATTTATCACAGATTTTATGACATCAAGAAAGTTCTATTTCCTGTGGAATCCACCTGAGGTGTGATGAAATGCTCGATGAAAATTCATAGAGTATAAACATTACAAAAGAGTCTCCAGAATTACAAGAGATATAAAGAAGAAATGAGTAAGTATGAGTCTCTTGATGAAAAATTGATACATTGAACCCTGAGATTTATTTATTTATTGGCATCCAACGTATATTTTCTCTAACACCAACTCAAAATTAGTATATAATATATATATATATATATATATATATATATATATATATATATATATAAGTTTGGTTGAATATAAATAAGAATGACAATATGAAATCACATAACATCAATTTTAGTTAAAAAGCTTTGTAAGCTTTTATGAGAGTTTTGGTATAGAATTAATTAACAAGTTGTGAATATAAAAGATAGGAATAAAAGTGTACGATTAAATAAGTATATAACATCACATCACATAATGATAAAAGGCAGTGTAAGATAAAAGTGTCATATAATTCCTTATGTAACTATTATAAATATAAAAGACGAATGTGTAGCTGAGTAATGTAATATAAAAATTTAGTATAGAAAGATTTTAAAATTGTAAATATAAAATTAAGAAATGAGAGTGTTTGGTAGTTGACTAAAGGAAATATAAGATCACTTTACATACATTCAAGATTGGATAAATAGTAGAGTAGGATAATAAAGATTTTTTGGTAAATTAGTGTAAAATCATCACATAAATTTACGATTAATAGCGGTATGGGATAATATAAAAATATATACAGAAATTATTGGAAATGTCAACAAAACCGAATTTACTAAGATTATTTTTTTTTACAAATGTCTTTGAAACAAATATAAGATAATTACTAAAGTTTATGTTCGAGTTCTGATACTTTCAACTTTCAAGAACCGAGCTAATATAAAGAAACGCTAAACCTCTTACGAATTTTTTCACAGAATGTTTGAAACGACGAATTGTTGGTTCATTTTTGACATTTTCAGGAATGTTATTGAACGCTTTTGGTCCCAGGTATTGATAGCTGCATTGTCCGATTGACTTGTAGATAAGTGGAAGAATGAATTTATTTTTTTGGCGTGTCTCATACTTGTGAGAATAAGTTCCATTGGATGTAAATACTGTATTGTTGCCAATTTTATGAAGTACAAATCTCTCAAATCGAAAACGCTCGCCAATTTGTAAAGCGCTTCGGTTGGATATCGGTTTTTTTTAGACAACATTATTTTCAAGAATCTCCTTTGAATAACTTCTAGTGGTTTTAAACATGTCTTGTATACACCGCCCCATCCAATAATGCCGTAGTTTAGGTGCGATTCGACTAAACTGTGATAAAGAATTTTTTTTTGTTTGAGGTCTACTATAGTCGAGACTTGTTTGTATTTATACAAGACTCTACGAAGCTTTTTGAGTATGTAATTAACACGGACGTCCCATCTAAGGTGGCTATCCAGCATTATTCCCAAATACTTAATATTATCAGATTGAATAATTTCAGTCATCTTGTATCGATATTTTATGGAATGCTGGTAGATTCGAAGACAAGCTACAGAAAGGTAGGTAAAAAGTTTTCTTCAGATTGATAGATAACTTCCTGTTATCAAACCATTTTTTTATTTGCTTAAAATAATAATAATAATAATAATAACATGCCTTTATTCATCACATACAACGGTTAACAATTGCAAGGGTTAACAAGTATGATGAATGGGCGGGGTTCAGCTATTAAAGCTGCTTTTAAACCCAACCTTGGACGTACACACTTAATCTATAACATCTACATATAAGTCCGCAGACAAGTACAATATCATATACATATATTCATATACACACATATATACACATACACATACCTTCAATAATAATTTATGTATACATAAAACATGTAAATATATTAAGTTCCAAGAACTGAAGTAGATATAAATTGATATTTTTTTTTTTTTTTTTTATTATAGTAACCAAATGTTTTAATAATAAGATAGGGTTAGAACCTCATTACACATATACCAAAAATCATTGCAAGAGTCATCAGAATAGAAAAGAAAAGAAAAGACATCATTACCTTGTTCTAAAGACGACTTTCAAACGTTTTTTAAAATTTCTCAAGCTGAGGTCTTTGAGTTCATGTGGTAGCGTATTGTATAGTTTTGCTGCATTGTATGAGAAACTACGTGTGTATAAAGCGGTTTTGTGTTTCGGAATTAGCAAGTGGTATTTATTACGCGAATCATTCTTTCGTGACAAGAAAAACAATTTATTCCGCAAATATGCAGGAGTTCCTGATTTCAAAATTTTATGTGTTGCGGTTAGAATGTGAGTTTCTCTTATATGATACATTTTCAACCAACCTGAGTCGTCAAATGAATTGCTAATATGGTCATACTTACGTATACCATACGCAAATCGAATACAACTGTTTTGGATTTTTTGCAACCTTGACACATTATGTTGATGTAAAGCCGGACCATAAATAATGTCGCAATACGCCATTCGTGAGAATATTAGAGACTCGCATAGATTCAATTTAAGTTTTCTTGACATCAAGTGTCTACTGGGGTATAGCTGCCGTAACACGTTATATGAAGCCTTACACAGCTGATTAACATGTTTTGTGAATCTCAGATCAGTATCGATCCATAGACCCAAATCATGTTCAACCTTACTTTTCAGGTCGTTCCAGGTGTCACCTTCGTAAAATATAACAGTATCATCTGCGAAGAGGGACACATTACCTTGTGTATCTACTGAAAACAGACTGTTTAAATATACATCGAAAAGCAATGGTCCCAAAACCGTTCCTTGAGGTACTCCACATACTATAACCTGTTTCTCACTCACAGCGGTCTTTATTTTTGTTTGTTGTTCTCTGTCGGCTAGATAGGATTTGAAAAGGTCATATGTTGTGCCTCTCACTCCTAGGTCTTCCAAGCTTGCTAGTAGGATAGCATGATCGACAGTATCGAAAGCTTTCGTTAAATCCAGGAAAATTGCTATAGCCGGTTTTTTGCTATCTACAGCTTTATATATTTTCACTGTAAATTCTTTTATCGCATCGTCTGAGGATTTTTTTCTCTGAAGCCGTACGTCTGATAATAATTTATTAGTTATTTAAGTAACAAGGAATGTAAGTGTTAACATTCGAGGTGAGCGAGTACGAGCCGAGGCAAAGCCGAGGCTTGTCGCTTGCCGAGGATGATAACAGTCGATACATTCCGTGTTACTTATTACGTTTTTCCCGCTGCTTGTTGACATTTCTCAAAATTTGCCTGAATTGAAGTTTGTTTTCTTACCCTTCCTTCATGATTATTCGTTCGCTATTTCATTCTAAGTTGCTTGTGCGTGTAACTAAGTTACCGAATAAGCAGACAACAATAATATTCAAAAGGTCTCATAACCTAAAAATTGATATGAATGAAGCTGAAGGTATTACTTGTCAAAGTCAAAGTCATTATTACCCTAGACACTATTAAGTTCCGTTGTCAAGATGAATTAGTAAACGAATGATATAGGCCATTTACCTGTTTTGTTGCTAAGCATGTATGGACTATTTACAGTGTCGGCAGCGGGAAAATTTATTTAAATAATTGTTGAGAATATAACTGATCATTGATAAAATGTCATCTTTCAGATTGTTTCGTACCCATTCTTCCTTAACTGAATTAATGTCAACATTTCCATATCATGACTGTGATATTCCAGAAGATGTGAGATATTCCACTGACCTGAGTTGAGATGTTAGAATTAGTAAAGAAGAAATGAGTGTTATTTCAATCTAGAAACGAAATAATGTATTTGGCATCTTGCTTCACTCAACTACATAAAAATACTCAATCCATTTGGTACAAACTAACAATTCCTATTAACAATATACTATTAAAAACTGCTTTACCCCATTCAGAATGGTTGGTACTTACGTAGGTAGTCTAACACGTTATATCAAGAGGAGGCCTGTTATTTAAAATTTGAAGTAGGTAGACATTTGTGTATTATTTCTGCCTCCTAGTAGTTAGGAACTGAAAGAAAGCTTTGTGAGCAATAATCAACGACTGTTTCTTTATCGTTAGTATCTGAAAGTTGATTTGATTATCAGTGAGTTCTGAGGAATTTTCTGATATCTCTACATTAACAATGTTATTTACTGATTATTTATACGAATACGAATCTCCAATGGAAACTGTACATTTAAAGACGCGTTTACACCAAAGTCTTCCACTAAGTTTTCCACAAGTTGCGGAAATTTGTTGCCTTTTTTACAAAATACAGCAACTTTTTCTGTCTTCCACTTGTGGAGACACAAATCTTCCACTGAATTTTGGTTTCCCGCGGAGTGTCGGTAAAGATCAAAGAGAGTTGACAACTAAAAGTGGAAGATTTGTTGATGCGTGCTTTGCACAAGCAACTTGTAGGAAACTAGTGGAGAACTGTGCCCTCTCCACGCACGTGACGTCGGGCGATAGCACCCCCCGCCTTACGCAACCCATGACCCATAAACCCATAACCGTCATTGCACGTGTGTACTTCAGCTACAGGTGTTCACCCGAATTTAAAGGATTCTTCTTTAACTTAGACAGTCGTCTAACCTTCACAACTTCCTATATATATATATATATATATATATTGAAAAAAAGGATAGTCGCTGACTAGTTAAGAGTAAAACTGATTGTAGGGCCTGCAGCGATGTAAAAGGATACTCTTTTAAGTTTTTCCAAGCTTTCGGAATCTTTTATTCCATCATCAGGGAGACTACAATTGGAAATGTCATATAAGATTGTAAATTCAAAATTATAAGTACTCACATCTTATTTGAGGATGCTTACATATATGTTCATAAAAGTTATTTATAAGAAACATTTTTTAAAAAAGATTAAGTTTCTGCTAATTGTACATATCAGAAATGCAGTATTTTCAGTCCTTTTTTTTTAAATACAGAACTGGACGAAATGACAAATTAGTTGTACATAGAGACGTACTTCATTTTTTTTATTTTCAAATGTGACAGTTATTAATTTGACAAGTGACATTATTTTGTTCCGAGACAAATAAACTTCAGTGTACGTTAGAATTTCTGCGTTCGGTTACTCTGATTTCATGGTGTTTAGTATCAAGAGAAAGTAAAAAAGAATAAATTTCACTGAAATGGCTTATATCTGTTCGTTTATTGATGGAGTTATTCTCTTGAGAGATAAAGGCCATTTCTAAGAAAGATCTTTTTGAAAGATGTGATTCTCTTGCAAGAACTGTTGTTGAAGGGTAGTTCATTCGGTGGTCAAGGTCATTGACATGTTTTGCTAAAGCACATCATTCAGGATGTAGTCTACTATCACTTTTATGAGAAGTGATTCTGTAATCTAGTAATCTTTTTGTTTGGCCAATATAATTTTTTTCACAATCAAGACAAGGGATACTATAAACAACATTTGAAAGTGAGAAAATATCATTTTTGTCCTTTACTTTTGAATATATTTGTCTTACTGAAGTAACTGTTCTATTTGCAATTTTGATATTATCAAATGGTTGTAGAATTCTGGTTAGTTTGGGTGTTATTTCCTTGATGTAAGGTAATGAAGCATAGAAAATTGAATTTTAATTCTAATCTGCAACTGGTTGTTCATTATGAGAATTCATATTTTGTCTTACACTATTATCAACTTCTGTTAAAAATGAGCTAAACAAGATGTTATTAACTAAAGATGGTGGATAAGAATTTTGTATGAAAAGTTCTTGAAGTATTTTCAATTTTTTATTATGAAAAGATATATCAGAAATTTTGAGTACCCTGTCTTTCATTTGTTTCAACAAATTCACTTTCATCGAAAATTTATGATAAGAAAAGAAATTCACATACCTTCCTGAACTGCATGGTTTTCTATACCAATCAATTAATATTGTGTTATCAATCGATCGTATAAGTTTTGTATCAAGGAAAGGTACTGAGAGATCTGAATCTTCTGCTTCGATTGTGAATTGTATGTATGGGTCATAACTATTGAAAGTATCCAAAATTTCAGTTATACCATTTTTAGGTAATGCTAAAATTATATCATCCACATATTTTTTAATGAAAAATAAGTTAAAAGAGAGGACTGGTAACACTGTGTCCAGCAATTCATCTATAACATAAGCTGCAAGAATTGGTGAGATTGAAGATCCCATTGGTGTTCCAAAAGTTTGTCTGTAATATTTTCCATTAAATGAAAAATAGTTAGTTTCGAAAAGAAATGTTATTAAGTTGGAAAAACAATCTTTTTCAATAGTGCAATGCTGATACGATCCCAATTTTTATCTATCGCTCTAAGGCAAGTATCAAGATAAACATTACTGAAAAGAGAGACAACATCCAAACTGGCCAGAACATAGTTATCAGGTAATTTGATTTTATTGAATTTTTCTGAGAATTCAAAGGAATCTTTGATTGAGTAAATGTTATCTGAATTATAAGCATTAGTCAAAATATTAGTTAAAAAGAAGCAATTTGTTCTGTTGGAGAACCTATGCAAGCTATTATCGGTCTCACTGATAAATTTGGTTTGTGAATTTTATATATGTAAGCATCCTCAAATAAGATGTGAGTACTTATAATTTTGAATTTACAATCTTATATGACATTTCCAATTGTAGTCTCCCTGATGATGGAATAAAAGATTCCGAAAGCTTGGACAAACTTAAAAGAGTTTCCTTTTACATCGCTGCAGGCCCTACAATCAGTTTTACTCTATATATATATATATATATATGTACATTACTAAGTTCATGGGTTGAACCGCGTTGAGAATTTATAACTCGACGTTTCGGCTCTCAACGCGGTTCAACCCATGAACTTAGTAATGTACATATTTCTGACCGCGGAAACCTTTCCGAACATATATATATATATATATATATATATATATATATATATATATATATATATATATATATATATATATATATATATATATATATATATATATATATATATATATATATATATATATATATATATATATATATATATATATATATATATATATATATATATATATATATATATATATATATATATATATATATATATATATATATATAAGGATGGATATAGCGAGGGGAAATATATGAAAATATAAGTGGAAAAGTTTTTGGGTATAACCCTCAAAATGTTCTGCAACCGTAGACACGTGTTTCGAGCTTAAGCACAAGGTCTTCTAACCGAAGCCACAAATGTGTGGTTGGCTTCCTGTTGTTGACTTCCTTTGTTTCTATTTTTACATCCAAGTGTTGTACATCTTCGCACTTGATTTTACCGTACTGATGAGAGCTTAAGCTCGAAACACGTGTCTACGGTTGCAGAACATTTTGAGGGTTATACCCAAAAACTTTTCTACTTATATATATATATATATATGTTGGAAAAATATGTGTATTATTGTGTATGTATATATATATATATATATATGTATGTGTACTTAGATATACTTCATTATTTTATGTTTGTGACTAAGTTATTTTAAATGTGAATATTTTGTCTCATTTTATAATATAGAATTTATTAATTTATATATATGTCTTGGTGTAAATGAAGGATTCATATAATTTCAGAACAAGTATTGACAGAATATCAACAAACAGGATGTGTGATTTCAACTTTCTGTTGCCTAAGTACAAAAAATATAATACGAGTAGAGTAAAAAATCTCCATAAAAGTTTATTGGTCTCATTTTGGCAAATCTATTGTATGCAACTTCTCTAACCGTCCATGTTTGAAAAAAATATACAGCTATTCATTGACTTGTTTGTCCTCGCCGCTAAAGTTTCATATCCTGAATGATTGCTGACTAATTTTTCCAGTAATGATAGCGCAGTTTATCTCGATTAGATCTGTTGCAGGAAAGGAGATGAATGGACTGATTAAGATTTATAAAGGGGAGACATTTCTGATTGCGTTTAATGCTCGAAAGTATACGATGAATTATGCGATGAGAAAGTACCAGAGGAGCTATCTAGTGAAATAAATTTTATATACTGTAAAATATACGACATTCACAGTTATATAATGATTGATGGTGACTTTAAATGTACGATTATTGTTGGAGTAACGTAGATGTATTGTTTTCTAAATGGTTTTGTTGTCTCACGATTATTTCCTTATGGTACGACTAGTTTTACTTTCGTTATCTTTAGGATCACAAGGAAAGAAAAATTCTGTAATATTCAAAGAACATCGTGAGAGTATATGAGGAAATCATTTTTCGAGGCCAGCGAAAGATTCAGTGTATGTTATACATCACTAAATGTATAATAATTCAAAAGAAATAGAAAGCAAGGTTTGGAAATGCAAGTGTGGATATTTGAGTAGTAAAGTTATCCTCTTTTCTGAAGTTAGTTAGGGATCAATTACGATTTTTATTCACGCCAAAAGGTTCACCATTTTTCTGTCACCTACCTCTACAGTTCAGGACATTTTGGCAATTATCTTTCAGATACCTGCTAATACCTAGACGGGTATTGAATTGTATCAATCATTTGCCAAGAGAGTAGTTTTTTCTGACAGATATTACACGATCTCCCAGAAGACTTTGCAACTCTATGCTTAGATGTCTTCAGGGATCAGTTGATTTTTTACATGTTTTGGTTCTCACAAAGAGGAAAATCCTGTAATATTCAAAAATCATCATGAGAACCGGGTGAAGATATGTAGGAATTGGTGTTCTTGAATTTCCGCAGGCAATGTTGCAAAACTTAAAGACTACATTTGAAATATAAAAAATAATAGTAGTGAATATGTATTTATACCTGATCATTTACGATGAAGCCTAAGGCATTATTGAATAAAATACAATCAGTATGAGAAAAGTTCGTTATGATATTTCTTTTAAAACTATGATAATAGCAAAAATATATGCCTACATGATGCAGATAATGATTAGCAGCTTGACAAATTCTATTTATTGTGGATTTTAGTCCTGAGTTTGAACAGGGCGTTGATGCATGTGTTGATGTTTCTCAGATATTTTTTGTAATATAAGTACCTCAGGATTTTTCTTTGTACTTTTCAATTTAATTTTTTGCCTGTAAATAAAATTGATGACCGGATAATTGATATACATATTCTTCTTGTGTCTTCTTGTTAACGTTTTGCCTTTTGATAAATTCATCCTCATGCTCTGTAACAATGAATTTTGTTCTTGCCACAATAAATTTTTTTTGTGAAATTAAGAGAAACATTCAATATATAACATTTTTTAATGTCTTACCAAAGAAGACATTTTTTTGTCTTGATACTGCGAGATACACTGAGAATCAAAAAGTTTTAGATTTTAGAAGATTTATAAATTCTCAAACGTTATACAGGAGAGAACAAAAAATAGGAGTACCCTCATTCTCAATAATATTAAAAACGTTTATTAAGAAAAGTTATTTACAATTAAAAACAATATAATATATGTACTTATACAGAGTGAAATATCGAATTTTCACCAAAAACCTGCACAAATCTCAACCGTTTTCAACAAACGTCGACATTCTCGCCCATATAATGAATTTTTCATTGAAATTTCATCAAAGTGATGGAAGGGAAATCCCCAAGGTAAATTTGTTTTTAATCATAAACAACTTTTCTTGATAAACTTTTTCGATATGATCAACAATAACTCGTCGCCTCTTTCATACCGTTTGAAAATTTAGAGATGTTTCAAAAGTTTTTTTGCAATAGTCCAACTTTTTTAAACGATGAAATTTTCAGAATACTGAAAAATAAAAATATTTTCCATATATATGGTGCAAACTTTTATGAGTTCATGAACACGCACTGAGTTAGTATTGAAAAAAAAAACATTTCTCCTTGTTTTTTTTCCAGCCGAGCACATCTTTTTGTGTTGTATATCGTTAAATAATTTCTCCCGGTATTTGTGCATCAAGCAAGCTATCTCTAAAATGAATATTTATAATATCGTTAACATTTTTCTAACAGAGAAAATATGCCTGCACGATTCACTTTGAAAATTAATTTCTAAGATCGAGGACTAATATACTATGGAATAGAATCTGTCACCCCGGAATGAAATTCCTTGCTACTCAATAAAGGAGTGAGTGCGCCGTTAAGGAAGCTGACATTCCCGTTTCGCAGTATATTAAATTTACAACGTTGCATCCAGAGGACAATTTTGTTTTTAGAGTAATAATATGAGAGTCGAACTTCATATTGTTGTCAGTGTGGACGCCAAGATTTTTAGTTTCAGGTTTGGTTTCAATTACTTCAGAATCTAGATCCATCTTGCAATTTGCAAAATTTGTTTTTATAATATTCAATGCCAGCATAAGGAATAGTTGCAATGTTTTGAATTTTTTACAGTTGTTTCAATTACCTACCCACAGGTATTTCTTTTCACTTGTCATTCTTATAAGTTTTACCATCATTATATACTCAAACTGATCTGCCATCTAACATTGTGATTAATACTAATATTATGATTATTTGAAATTCTCCACTTCAGGAGATGCAAATGAGAGATATCCAAAATATAGCTCACCATGTATAATGATTGGTATCAGAGGTACTTTCTGTAGAACAAAAAATAACTCTTGGAAAGTAGTATTATAGGTACACATGAATTCACTATCGATTTTAGTGAAATACTGGACAGTGTCAACGTCTTATTGGGATGCTCAAATTTTGTATGCCAGTTCGATAATTTTATAATTTATATCAATATTCTTCAGCGCGAGACATCATGTTAATCATCTGACATTGATTTCCACTTAAATATTGAAAATTGCCGTATCAGTTACGTATAGGTTGAGTGAATACGACAAATGTAATAGATACGGTAAGAGACGAAGGAGAACATCTGGCTGAGGACTGCCACAAATAGAGGGATCATCGAGAGCCCGATGAAGATGGCGATAAACGATTTCCATTGAATTGACCGATAGAAGTCAAGGTAAAGCAAACAGGACCGTATTGATGAAGTGTCCGCATTTTTCTTAAATAACAGATAGCCATAAGTAGACTAAGTCTAACAGTTGTGTATAACCGTATGAAAGTAGAATTTTGATCATCACATTTGATGAAAAATATTTCCTTTTTTTAATATTTCGAACTCCTCAGAATGTTTTTGTTTCATAGATGTTTATTTGGCACAATGTAAGGATATGTGTTCTTCATACTGACATCGTATGGCATGATAAGACCTATTTCAAACCATTTCTAGAGATCTTGACCTCATCAAAGAATAGTTTGATTCAAATTGAATCATTGAATGTCTTTAAAACCAATATACATTGCCTTCATTGCAATCTACCTGTCCTGCTACTCTTCTACTAGGCAATAGAAAGAAAGAGAACGACAAAAAATTTTGGAGTTCAGATTGATACCACATTGAAATTCATATCCTAAAACAAGCAAGAAGTTGTTGGCTTCGGGCTATTGAGCAATACGAATGATTTCCAAAAATTTGGGTATACTGCTACCAAGTAAACTTACAATGTTGTTATAGAATCACATCTAAGCTACGGCATTGCTTTCTGGGGAGTCTGTAGTAAAATACTTTTTGAGATAATTTTTATTCAACAGAAAAGAGCCGTTATATATATATATATATATATATATATATATATATATATATATATATATATATATATATATATATATATATAAACTTGACAATATTTGGGAGAGCAGCAAAACGCAAGTGTACTCTTATAACATTATATTTTCCTTATATGTTATAAGAGTACACTTGCGTTTTGCTGCTGTCAAGTTTGTTTCTAACTAGTCAGCAATAGACTACCTCTCTTCTCTCTCTCTCTCTCTCTCTATATATATATATATATATATATATATGCTGAATACTTGTTTCAAGGAGCAATAAATGTTCCAATAATATTAGCCAGAGAAGTAGTTGTTTTCTGTCGGACATATGCCATACAATCTATACAAAGGTATAGTGAGTTCCTAAAGGATTGTTTTCGACTGTTTTACAGTCACTGGAATATATATATATATATATATATATATATATATATATATCTGTGTAAAGCCAAATTTAGAGAATCTTGTCGACCTTTGTTTGTACGTCAAGGTTTTCTCACTTTTGCATCACACTTTATTGTTGAATCATACAGAGAAAACGTGAAAATTGAATGATATTTAAAATTAAAATTAATCGGCAGCACAATCGTAAGATTTAACCGTAATCAAACTTTCGGTTATACAGGATAAATTACGACCAATTACGGAAACTAATTCTTTTCAGTCATTATAAATTAATGCTTTTTGAACAATCGATTCGAGTAACTGAAAATACAAAGTTTCGTTGAAAAACCAACATGAAAAAAACATGATCAGTCCTATAATCATTTCGCGTTGGGACATCAGTATTTGGTGAGGTACTATACCAGAAATATTGCTGTTTTTAGATCAAAGTTGGATCCATCTTCTCCAAAAATTTTCCGTCATATAACATAGTAATTGTAATTAGGACCCACCGGTCCTGTTTGTATTTCTTGTTCAATAAATAAATAAATAAATAAAAAACATAGCCTAGAATAAAAATTGAAAATATTCTAAACAGCGGTCGTACAAAATGTTCCTTCACTCTCCTCCCACTGTTTCAAGGAATGGTTCTTTCCTGGTATATTTATGCAGCAGTTTCAAGTCATCAATTATGAGAACCTTCGTCAACGAATGGTTGGAATAAACAGTTCAACAAATCATTGACGAATATTCTTACAAGTGAAACTTTAAGACTTAAAACTACTGCGCATACATACACCATTAGATGAGACAGACTAGAGAACACAGCCTTCTGGGAGATTGCAAGGACTCTTGAAAGTACAAATTTTAAGTCATTTCAAGTTATAAAAGAAGTACAATATAGCAGCCTCCTCCTCCATGGTTGCCACAAAATTTTTTATATCCTGATTCGTGGAAACTAAATGATTATAAACAAAATTAGAATTTAATAGACATATTTTCATTCCTCTGTTGAAGCCATGACTCGAACAAAACACAAATTAGTAGGGAAACACGAAATTATCTGATTGCCTGGTAGTTATTGTCACACAGTGGGTACATCTCACTTTTACGTTTCACTGTGACTGTATCCAACTTCAAACCACTTATTCTGACACGCTTCAAGGCAACTCTGACTACATCGAAGAGTCGAGGCTGTCTTATAGCGAAGCCATTAAGTATGGCATCTTTGATCTATTATTGATGAAACACTTTCCGCGGCAAAGGAATGAACGTACAGGATGGTGAATGCATAAACTGCATTTTAAAGTAAGATTGAGAAGGGAAAATCTCGTGATGATCATAAGTGAATATAGTCATACCCTTCTGTGAATACTTCAGATTCAAAGCTTCGCAGTTCATGAGACTTGGAAAAGACTTGTTCGGCAACTTTTCAGGATGTCAACAACAGTGTGTGAACACTGAACTCGTCGGGTAAATCTCGCTAGCGATAAAACTTACTATGCCAAATAATGCCCACTTAAGACAACTTCATTGATATCTGCTATGAATTTTCCCAAATGAAATTTTGGAAAATGGGGTGATATACGAATAAAAACTATCAAAAATCGCTAAAAAGCCACGAGTTAGCCTTCCGGCTACCACTTCCCAAAGAGTATCACTATCCGGCTCTTCCGTGGCACCCGGACCAATGTCGAAGCAAAGCGGAGCCTATAGGCGCTTCGCCTCTAGACATACTCCAGCGTAATGTCAACAAATGCATGTACTCGGATAGTTTGAAGTAGGATGTTTCACCTCTTCCGACTAGCTCAGACCACCTATCCGAAGTACCGCATAGTCGCAAAAACTCAGCAACTCCGGCACTCTTCATTCATTTGGAAAACCAACAGGAACGTGTCTGACATACGAATTCTTTCTGGATTTGTTGGTGTTGCCAACCAACGAGGTTCCATTAATTCGCATGCCAGGCCGAAGATACCTTAAAAGCCAGAAATACTATTTACACTAGCACTTAACACTACTGAGCCATCTAGAAGTGAGGGCTTCTCTCCTGGGAATTGTCCGAGCCCTCGGGCGGCCCCTAGATGACTGCCAAAAACAGCCATTTGAGCCTTTATTTATACCATTGCCGACATTTAAGTCGGCCAATGGTATCGCAAAAGTGTTGGAAGGCGGAGCCTATTAGAGCTCTCGCCTCCAGTGAGTATTTTCAGAAATTTCAAAAACTGTAGTATTTCTGGCAAAAGATAACAGTAATGTCAACAAATACGGAAATCGGAGAACAATTGCCTCATCCGGCTAGCTCAAATATATCCAAGTGCAGCATCGTCGCAAATATCCAGCAACTCCGGAACTCTTCTTTCAGGATCAGTCAGGAACAGTACGAATTCTTTCTTAATGTCGTTGGTGTTAACCAACGACGTTTCATCTATCTAGGTCAGGCCGTAGATTTCCAGGAGGAGCTATGACCTGGCCAGAAATACTATTAAATGCTATTATTTACATTTTTGAAATAATATATACAAGTGAGCCACCCGGGCTACTACTCTGTAGGACTACTACACTTGGGTCTGTGGCTCCCAGATGACTGAATTCAGGAGCCAAATTGGTTTCTTAAATAAGTTGAGATTTACTTCGGCCAATGCCGAAGCAAAGTCGCTGGTGGGCGGAGCCTATTGGAGCTCCGCTCCCAGATATACTCTTAGAGTAAAATTTTATTTTAGTATTTCTGGCCGAGGATGACAGTAAAATGAATTTTTCGTATTTCTGGCCAAGGATGACAGCGCGGTAGAACAGCCGCTATCCTTTCTTGTCCTTCCCGATTAAAGTTGGTAGCGGGTATTTACCCTCTCTATTTATCGTTCGCGCATTTCAGAGGCACAGATAGATTTTCCAAGCTGTAAACAGTATTCTCAAGCTAGAGCTTGGAGAATTTTAAATATTTTTATAGTCTACGTTCCTGTATATTCTTTGTTATACGACAGTTGTGAAATGTCATGAAAAAGTTTTTGAGTTTGTTGTTGTAAGATTGTACTGTCAGTGATCTGAATAAATTCGATGATCTTTTATCAATATAATTCATTATTACAATCTTCCGAAACACTAATATTGTGGATTGTAACATATCTGATTCATTTTCAAAGACCCACTATATTCTCTTCATACTACTTTATTATATGGAATGTATAGCCTTAGTTTATATGCCACTGGCAAACATGGAAAATTATTTCTTTTACTTTTAACCTACCTTTTCATTTGCATGATGAAAATCTGTACCACAGTTATTTCAAAACGAAAAACAAGAGCAAATACAGGAACAATTATTTTTACGGCACTCGGTAACTCTAACAAAAAGACCGCCCTCCTAGTAAATAAAATCCACCCCGGCGTTAATTGGTGTAAATACAGTCTGCAACAAGAGCAGCAAAACGAGCACGTGTTTTTAAGCGATCTTTAATGAATACTTTACTTGTCGGTGAAAAATTGTAATAGAGAATAGACCTGCAGCAATTACCTCAGTTTAATTCCAACCGAGTGCTAAGTATGTGTAATTACTAAAATTAAAATTCACTCATTGCAAATGGATGAATTCCATTAATTATTCCAAGCTTTTCGGTCATGACCATTAATTTTAACATAATTAATCATACATTCATTTCATTAAAAGATAACTGTGCTCGTAGGTAACTTATCTTTTCTGGTAGGTTGGGGATTTTCATATCATGTATCAGATTGTTGCTGCTTTTATGGGAGTCGTAGAGATGATAGGATTTTTTCCTAGCTGTTATTCTGGATTCTGTTCTGTTAGTAGGGGTGTCAATACACTGCTAACTATAAGATCTATTGTGTCTCCTCCTGCTGCTCAGCCGTTTAGGATATCTCAACGACTAGAGCAGTTCCTCCAGTCCTATGGTTTCCAAAAAATTCAGGATATCGGATGGCTTCAGGTTAGGTATATCTTTCTCTTCTATTTGATGTTCTCTGAGGTACCTTACCCTCAGATTTTGCAGGTTAATGTATTCTGAGATAATGTGGATAGATGTTTCGTCATCTTCCTCACAAAATCTGCATTCTTCTTCTACGTCTAATCCAAGTTTCTTGAGGTGTCCTCTCAACTGGCAGTCCCCTGTTAGGATTCCCGTTAGTATTCTGCGCTTGTTTTTATTCTCGCTGGTGCAATCATTTGATATCTTCTGGTTGTAGTTTTCCAGTAGTATATTGGCCTTCCTCATTCCTTTTGATTCTATCCAGTATTGGGATCTTTTGTTGTGTACTTCTTTCTCAAGATTATAAGGTATTGTGTTGGTACTTATTCCGCAGAAGATTTCAGGATCCAGAAATGGTGTTTCAGCTCCTTTTTTTGACAGTACGTCCGCTATTCCATTACCCTCCACTCCAGTGTGTCCTGGAACCCATAGAAGGGTAATAATGTTGTTCTTAACTAGTTGATTTAGTTTCTCTTGGAGTTGATTACATGGGAGTTCAGGGCATTATTGATGATAATCTCTCTTGTCTTCGAAAATTCCTTTCTATATTGGACTGGACGCATTTCCCAATATCTTATATTTCCGCTAGGAAAATGTCAGGAGAGACAAAATACCTGGGATTAAACTTAGAATAGAAACTCACCCGGAACAAACACCTGGAAAAAGTGTTAACAAGGGCAAGGACCTCACTTTGGCAAAACTTGGGGACACGGACCCGTAATCAATGCCTTTGGATATACACATCGATAGTGAGGCTCTTGTGGGACCCCTGCTATGGTGGCCAAAGTGACAACCAGAGGAAAGCTGGCTAGTTTACAAAGACTGGCAAAGAAAGGCATTAACCCAGGCCACTCCAATATAAACATACACATCTGAGATGTCGTCGTACAAAATTCATGATGCTATAGATGGATAATGAGTAAAATAGGTCTAAGGGTCAGTCTTTTCAGTTCCAGTTAAACTCCAGATAACTGACTAATAATTTAGATGGTGAATGACATTCTTCAAACGATGTTTCAAGGATCACATTCTAACCGTTAGTTATTTAATCTGGAGTTTAACTGGAACTGAAAACACTGGCTCTAAGAATCGTAACTACTCTATAACTGACTATTCGTTAGCACCGCATTTTCCTGTACATTTAACTTTGTATAATATTGTTAAATTAAGTGTTGAAATTGTAATTCCCGTCAATAGGTTGCATGTACCCCTACACGCAACCCTCAGAAGTATTCGAGAGACTTGTGCGAGCTAGGGAATACGCAGCCCTTACTTTTTAACGTGTGATGCCATGCACGAAACCGATGACCATTCTGGAAATCAAACCCTATGCTTGAGAGGCGAACGCTCTACCAGCACGACCACCACGGCCCATTATAACACTGTTTTCTATTATATAGATAATTTTCTATCCATTGATATGGATTTTCCCAAAACCCAATTATTTCTAGCATTTCCGAGTGGCTGGTAGTATCAAAAGCTCTGGCGAGATCAACGTAGAGATATATAGAAGACTTTTTTGGATTTATTTAAGTACGAGGCGGCTGATAAGTAGTCGACCTATGGAACAGATGGCACCACCAGTGTCAAAACAGTGTTGGTTTTCGTAAATACTGTCTTTTAAATGTCTTCTGTCAAGCAATTATATACTCTTATACTCAGTCTTGACAAAGAAAGACTTGAACGATTTTTATGGAGACTGCACTTTCAATTTCAACAACATAGGTACAGTGTCCTTCAAAGAGTTGCATCAAATGGGAAAAACTAATAATAATCACTCACTTTGACTTGAGCGATAAGTTTAGCTTGGAAAAAAGAAAAACTGCCCATTCAGACAGGGTCACGTGACTTTCGCTACCTGAAATAGTATAATCAGCCCTATGCTGTACCACGTTCGTAATGTTTAGCGGTCATATGTTATCCCAACTTAATGGGAATTTGCCATTAGGATTGGATAACGTCTGACCGCTAAACATAATGGAAGTATACAGCATAGGGCTGATTATCTCATTTTTCAAAATTTTATCGAGCAAAATTCAAAGCAAATATCAATGATCTTGTCTTAATTGGGCATTAACCGCTAGCAGTTCGAGATTTACCCAACGAGTTCAGGCTTTACACCCTTTGTTGTAATCCTAAAAAGTTGCCGAACATGTCTTTTCTAAATTCCGTTCTTTCCATAAATTGCGTAGCTTTCTTTGTACGACAGCGTTCTGGTGCCACGGCGAAAATAAAAAAAATTCTGTCAATTGACACATTTAATCTGTCAATTGACACATTTATTCTGTCAATCGACACATTTAATCTGTCAATTGACACATTTAATCTGTCATTTGACACATTTAATCTGTCAATTGACATATTTAATCCGTCAATTGACACTTTTAATCTGTCAATTGACACATTTAATATGAGGTGATTACCTGTTGCACCCCTACCCCGAACCACCATAAGTCTTCGAGAGACTTGTGCACATTTAATATGAGGAGATTGGAGCATATCGATGATGAAAATTGTTGAAATTGTTATTTCCGTCAACTTGTTGCACCCCTACCCCGAACCACCATAAGTCTTCGAGAGACTTGTGCAAGCTAGGGAGCAACCCTCACCTTTTAACGTGAGATGCCGTACATGAGACCGATGACCATGCTGGGAATGGAACACAAGACCTACCAGCACGACCCCCACGAAATGGGTAGTTTGAACATGACCAGTGAATAGCCATGAACCAACTCAGCCTTAGGTACTTTTCGATTGGGCATTAACGAAATTTTATTATTTTTGGAAATACGTGATGGTGATTTGATTCGTAAAAGAACACTGAAACGATGATTGAAATTTTTAAATTTGTTCTGGTGGAGAAATTATTGAGATACTGAAACGCTTCTAACGTTTGTAAATAATGAAATCTGTAAATCAGGGCAGTTTCATGGATGCATTCGAAATGCGTGCAAGCTGTGGTTTAGTTGTCACACAAAAAATAAGTACGTTTGTACGTTTGGTCTTGAGCAACAGCGTATGAGCATGAATAGGAGATTGAAAAAATCACTTGATAAATAAATGAGTAAATTGACAGATTAAATGTGTCAATTGACAGATTAAATGTGTCAATTGACAGATTTTTTAATTTTCGCCGAGGCACCAGAACGCCGTCGTAGCTTTGGATCTGATGATCTCATAGAAGGGTATGACCATCAGCCTCCTCTTCCAAGGTTCTCACAGAATATTACGAATCGCGATTCGTGAGAACCAATCGATTAATAATATAATGGAATTTAATAGACATATTTTTTATTCCACCGTTGATGCCATGACTCGAACAAAACCCAAATTAGTAGGGAAATTGGGATACTACAAACACGAAATCGGAAAGCATATGGCCAGGCAGGCCTACACTACAGACTCCAGTTAATAAAGTATGAATGAAAGAAGTTCTATTATAATGAACGCTCTGGGCATTGCTGCACGTCATCGGACTCGATAATTTACACCCACCCACTCTCATACATAATGGCTTGACAAATGGGCAAGCCTCGCGGTTACCTGTTTCTCCGTCTATGAAAAAAGTCGCTACGACTTGTTTGCACAAAGCAGACACTATCTGAACACGAAAGTGTCGCAGGTATCTTTCAGGATATGAGGAATCGGACGATTTGAGAATTTACGCTGATTTATTGTGTGAGATACAAAGGTGTTCCAGAACGATTACAAAGGCTTTTTGCGTTCATTATTTATAGGCTATTGAAAATGTGCAGGTGCAGAAAGTTCTTTTTCAAAGTTGTGTTTGTGTGACTTTCGATGGGTTGGATTCACTGCAGTTATTAATGTCGTTATATAATTCATCCGAAGTAAAAAATGCCATTTCTCATTTCTCAAATTGTGTGCACGTATGAATATACTTGGAAGGAAATTTTTGTATTTCGTGCATAATTTGTTTTATTGTAGCAGAGCGCTTAGAACAGTCATCATCAGTGCTTACCTGGAATGCATGATTTAAAAAAGTTTGATTGAGAAAACGTTTGATTGAATTATTGAAGAATTAGAAATGATTTTAAAATTATGATTACTAGTCAGGTTTACAACAGCCGTGAAACCATGAAAACATCTTTTGTTCAATGGACGGTGCATTATTTTTTTAAAACCAGGGCCTACAAAAACATTTAACGATAAAAATCCTAGGCCAAGATTATCCTGGATGAAACAATTCTGCTAGAACATGATAAGAATAAAATCGACAAAGTCGAAGTACCCTTCTCTCCAAATATTTCCACAAAGTGGAAAATATGAGGCAGAAATCTGACAGAAAACAACAACTTCCCTGGCTAATGCCACGACGGATATTAAACTACATCTGACAGATATTTGTGCAACGTTCTTCCAAGAAGGCTCAATTGCAAGTGCTCATTGTAAACAAACAAACGATTATCTTTAATTTGGCTGGGGATGACCAGCTGCAGACATGTTTCGAGGTTCTTGCCTCTCATCAGTCCAAGGGTAGGTCCGACAACTTTGAGAATTTAGATTGAGATAATATTTTGTTTGTTTACTATAAGCACTTGCAATTGAGTCTTCTTGGAAGAACGTTGCACGAATATCTGTTGTCAGATGTAGTTCAATATTCGTCGTGGCATTAGCTAGGGAAGTAGTTGTTTTCTGTCAGATGTTTGCCAAATATTTTCTACTATGTGGAAATATTTGGAGAGAAAGGTACTTCGACTTTGACGATTTTATTCTTATCATTTATTCGTAGTCTCTGGCAAAACGTTCGAACTTGTTCCAATTTTCGCTGCTAGATTTGTCTGTATAAATGAAGTTGCACTCAAATGACAAATAAAAATTGTGACATGGAATGCAATGAAATGTGATCTATGATTGAAAAGTTAATGAATGGCAACCAAGCCAAAGGTCTGAGAATATGGTCTAATGAGAACTTCAAATGGTCAGATGTTTGTCAAGGTAAACCAAAGAGACCCTATCATAATTATGTGAGTAAAATGTTGAAGAATTAAAAAAAAAACATTGATGGAAACAGGCTTCTAAACCAGAAAATGTTCAGTCTAATGAGAAGTTACAATAATCAGATGTGTGTTAAGGTATACCAAAGGAATAATCATGATGTTTTTTAATTTCCTTAATGAGAAATTCAAAATCAAGCTCAAGGTCATAGGATAAGTCTGATGAGAACCCTCCCAGTCCAAATTAATTAACTGGAAAACACGAAACTATTATTTATTTATTTCGATTGTTTATAAATTTGTAAATGTCTCTGAAATTCTGTTGATCACAAACCAGAGACCAGGGACAGATGACATACTGAGAGAAAATCTTATAAGAACTTGACCCAGTATATACGTAAACTCCAAGCGTATAGGAGAAACGAAACTCCAATTTGATATCAAAATTAAAAATTGGAAAGAGAACGAAGATTTCGTGTTCTCAGAATTGCAGGAAGGAGTTGAAAGAGTGGGAGCAATAAACTGCAAAATGGGATTGTATTAGTCAAAAGCGCTCTGCTACAATTGAAAAAGTAAAAAATACAAGAATACAAAAAATTTCTTCCTTCGTATATCTGTTCTTCATGTTGATTTAGACAACATGCCATTTGAAAAAATTAATTTTCTTCATTTCTGGAGGCAATTTTTTATACAATTTTATGTCCAGTGGATTCCGTACAAAAGTGGTTAGTCTAAATCAAGGATTCACCATCATACCGCAATTTCTAGTATAATAAGGATGAATATCAAAATGGATAGAATAAATTGCTGCATTTTTAGTAATATCCAAGAGAAGACAAAAAGTGTAAACAGATAAACAGAGGGTAGTGGCATTATGGTCATTTCCCGAAATAATGGGCCACACGAGCATTGGCAATTATTCTCACAGCGTTATTTGGTAGAATGAATACATTATTAAAGTGACTAGAATTGTCTCACAGTACAGTTTTAAATGTGATGTGCACAGGGAAAAATAGGAAAATAGGAGACTTTGGGCTCAGAACATTTACGAGACGTCTGAGAACAAATAATTGGCTAGAGAGTTTTTAGACAACTTATCAATATGACAAGCCTATTTCAAAGTGTAGAGTTAAATTTTTTTTCAGAAAGGAATTTGAGGAAAAAGTGATAAATAGGGTTTTACGGTTATGTCTGAAATGATTAGGAATCAGCCATTCCTCAGTTTTGGTAATAAATGTTTCCATTTGGTATTTTAGCTCATTGTGGTTAGTCCCATAAAAGGTTGCATCGTCTGCGAATTTCACACTGTGCAATAGATTCATGTGATCAAAGATATCATTGACGTATGTGATTAACAAAAGTGGTCCTAATCCATTCCTGCGGTACACCGTGTTTCACTATTGGGCTAACTGATGAGGTGTGTTTCAAAACGACTGATTGTGATCTGTCAAAGAGGTAAGATTCAAAGAAATCATTTGCTACAGTTTTACAGTTTACCAAGTAGGATACTGTGTGAAACACAGTCAAGTAACACATGGTTACTGCCGTGTGCTAATCCTGTCCAAGCCCTTGAACTAGGTCATAAATTAATTTGGCAATAGCTTGAATTGTGGAACGATTGTTCCTAAACCCAAACTGATTATCATGGAGCAGGTTGAATTTTTCATAATATTTGGATAGTGACATTTTAAAGATTTTTCCACCATTTTACCTACTGTGGGAATAATGAAGAGAGGGCGATAGGTTTTCAGGAAGATCTGCATTGCCTTTCATGTAAATTGGGAAATATACCGTGACTAAAGCATAGGTTTGATGAACAATACAGGGTTCTATTTTTCGTGGAAACCAAAACATAAACTGTAGGGAAAAATACAGAATGCATATCATCAGCATAAATGCTGTGATATAAGTAAAGGCAACAAAGAAATTGGCTATGTTCGTGGAAGATCATCTTCCTCACCTCAAAATGGACAGAGGGACAAAAACCCCCAAAAATACATACATAGATAAGTTTAATCCTTGTAAATGCTATTTTTATAAGAAACGTCATGAAATTAGGACTAATCACAATAATAAAATAAAATAGTAAAAAAAATTATTTGTTTAAGACATTGACAACCAATAACGAACATGAAACACTTTAGAACTTACACCTAATCAATTTATGTTCATGAAACTATTTGTATATATTCATCAATTATTTAAGAATTCATCAATGGAGTAGCAGCACAGGTTCAGTAAGTGCGATTTCGCCCATGCACTGAAACTTTTCTCAGTTTCATTTCTCAATATTGGAGGTATTTTATTATAGAGTTTCGGTCCCCAATAATCAACTCCTTGTTGTGTCTTTTCCAACCGATGGAGTGGGATTCTGAGGTCGTTTCCAAATCTTGTAGAATAGGAGTGGCTTTCTGAATTCATAATAATTCGTCCAACTACAACAACACGCTACTGATCTCATGAACCAACAGCTGAAACTATAGCAGTAGAATATCTCCTCGCACCAGCAATTCTTCTTTTTCAGAAAAACAAACCCAATCTGAATAATAAAGAGCGCAAGCTCCACCGGCGTCCGCAACGAAAATATGATAACCCCGTCGCACGGCCGCAGTGGTACCACACGGGTAATTCGAAAGGCCAACAATCAACAACACTTGTTTGCAGAGATACGGCGGGTTAACAAGTAGGCAAGGTACGTGTGAGGTAAACGACATCGAGTGGAGGCAGAGGCGAGATCGGGGTGTCAATGAAGACTACGGGTGGCCCACTGTTGCCCACCTACTGACTGTCAATGCGCATCCTCTCTCAATGGAGCCTCGGGTTCTCTTGTTGCGTCAGTGGCGGTACTCACTGAAGGGATTGTAGTACGATTTTACGATTTAGAAAGTGCTCCCTTGACTTTATACAATAATAGATAAATTATTTCATCATGCTGAAAATACATTGAATGTTGAAGAAAAGAAACGTATCGTTGCTCCTCAAAACATCTGCATTCAGTTCTATCACCTGAAAGGAAAATAGACCCTTCTCGACATAGGTTTTTGGGAATTTCAATAATCCTCAGTCTAAAAATGAAAAAATAGTTATTCAAAAAACGTTGACGTTTTGGAGACTACGTTATCAAAACTCGATGAAAATCTGTTTTTATTAGGTTTCGAGACGAAAAGATACGTTTCAAAGTCGAATGAAATCTGCCAAGACATTCTTTATTATGATATTTGCTATCTCGATACATATAGGGTGTGGTATCAATTAATCACCATTCTGTTATTTCTCAACTCTTTCCTGAGATGTAACCATGTGCTGTCCATTTCGACTGAGTTGGTTGAAAAACAGTTCGTCGATAATAGAATGCAAGCAGTTTTTCCACTTTCTCCTTTTACTTAGATAAGTAAACGGGCTTTCAAACGAGGTGCCACTCGACCCCTATTCCCCAATCAGATTTTAGGGGTTGTACACCCCACCGCTCGGAGGTTGAATTGACGGTGCTGCAGGTAGGACAACAAAATGCAACCCTCGATAGTATTATCAAAAACTCCTATGTCAAGAGTCACCCTGTAAAGAAATGTGAAGAAACTTTTTTATTATATAATTAATAAATACGTACTTAAAAATGTTTTATAAATAGTAGGTAAGTCTTTATAAATAAGTATCATTGAATTGTAACGAAACCCTGGATCTTAAAATTTGGTACCAACAAATTATTAAGGAGTAACCTTTTGATATAGAATTTTTCAGCAGGAATTGACATGTCCTCAATTTCAGAGAACTTTCCAGACAACATACAAAAATGATCTTTGATACAAGTTTGTGTTATGTTTTGGTATTTTATGTTTGGGCTGGTATTCTGGAAAACCACATTGTAGGTCCATATTGTATTGATGGTAATCTCAAGATTATTTTATTTTTATAAAAGATTTCATAGAATATATTTCAACGTATTTACAGAACGGACAAACGTACCTTGAACTTCTTGATATACAAGTAAATAAGATGACCTTTTTACTGATATTTATGTTGTGTACGTTAGTTCTGAATTTAATTTTTTTGTATAAATATATGGGTAATTTATTTTTTATGACTTTTTAAAACAATATACTACCGTGCAAGTAACGCCTCTGTTTTACTATAAGCCATCTGAGTACAATCAATTTGCTCGAAACTCCCCTTTGAAATTTCCTAATGTTGAAAATTATTCTAACACACATACTTTGCATTTTTGCAATCGGCTTGTTCAAAATACCGTTAGACAAGGTCCATACAGTATGTCGCGATAGTTGATATGCGATAATAGTGATTCCCATAAAATAGATTCGGTTTTTGTATTTAGTATATATCTATTGCTATAAATATGGGCTTTGGTGGCAGTGCTGGTAGAGCGTTCGCCTTTGGAGCGAAGGGTCGAGGTTTCAAATCCTCGCATGGTCATCGGTCTCGTGCATGGTATGTCATGGCTGCGTCTTCCCTAGCTCCCACAAGTCTCTAGAATACTTCCGAGGGTTGCGCGTACGGGTGCAATCGGTTGACGGAAATAACAATTTTAACAACAACAACAAATTAATTTTATGATAGTCATACATTTTCTTATAACATGGTTTACATGCTGATCAAAGTTGAGACCTGAATCCTATTATAGCTCTTAGTTTTTTGTGACATTTATTTTAATATGAATAGAAGCTGCAAATCTATCCCAGGACACCTTGCGTTCAAACAATTTTACCTACCTGAGATTTAGAAGGATTTATTTCCATACAATATTTATCAACCAGTTCTGAAAGTGCTGCAGTCTTCGTTAACAATAATATTACTAACCTGTGGTAGAAGTCCATTGTATCTCGAAGTGGACTGGTATTGATTCACAATATAGAACTTCGAGTTTTTCTATATTGTGAATAATATTACTATTATCCATTTCTGAACAAGGATTAGAACAGTATTTTCGCAAATCATCAGCATAGAAATGAGATTGTCAATTTCTAGAGCATTTCTTGAAAGTAGAAGTGTATATTGAAATTAACAGAAGCCCTAATATGTATCTCTGTGGTACTCCGCAAACAAGTTTCAGAGGTGTGGATTCATGATTCCAATATTTGACAACCTGACTTGACTTGTTGAAGGTGCAGCTTAATTTCTACCTAAAAATTCTAAGGAATCCATAACTAAATTGCCAATAGTAAAATATTACTACAATTCAGAGGAAGTCTCAACAAATATAATATTTTTGAGACTTTTCCTAATTTTTTCTGTAATTTCCTTTGAGTAGGCAATCCATTATGCACCGTGGTGGCCGTGCTGGTAGAGCGTTCGCCTTTGAATTGTATTGAATTTGAATTGAATTGTTCGCCTTCGGAGCGAAAGGTCGAGGGTACGAATTCCGCATGGTCTTCAGTCTCGTGCATGGCATCACACGTTAAAAGGCAAAAGCTATGACTTCCCTAGCTCACACAAGTTGACCGATATAACAATTTTTTAAATTATACGATATATGACCGATTTTGTTTGTTGTCAAGTAATATGCTCTGATCAATTATTATTAAATTTTATTTCATAATTATGCACTTGACTGACTGATTCGATAAGAAAGAGTGATGTGATCTTCTGCAAGTCAGAGCCACCTACGAGAATATATTGAAAAACTCTTAGCCTACTACAGAACCAAACAAAATTTCAATGTCAAAATATTTTATTACTCAACATATTCTCCTCTTAATTGGATACATTTATTACAGCGAACCTGCAACGTCTCTAGACCTTTCAAAAAAAATGTTTCTTCTCGCAAACCAGACCTTCACAGCTTGTATTACCTCCTCGTTGGAAGAAAATTTACGACCTTTTAAACTTTTTTTCAGTTGAGGAAAGAGATGATAGTCGGACGGAGCCAAATCTGGTGAATAAGGGGGGTGTTCTAGTAATTCAAACCCTAAATCAAGAATTTTTTTCATGGCAACATGAGATTTGTGTGCAGGGGCGTTGTCCTGCAAAAAAAAACACCTTTGGATAGCTTTCCGCGTCTTTTCCCTTCAATTTTTTTCCGTAGAGTGGTCAGTAATGCCGAATAGTAATCTCCAGTCATTGTTCTACCCTTATCCAAAAAATCAATCATGATTACTACATGGCAATCCCAAAAAACTGAAGCAAGAACTTCTCCAGCAGATTTTTGGACACGAAACTTCTTAGGTCTTGGAGAACCGGAGTGTCGCCATTCCATAGATTGTTGCTTTGTTTCTGGATCGTAGAAATGTACCCAAGTCTCATCCATAGTAACAATTCGGTTTAAGAAGTCTACATCGTTTTCAAATCGAGCACAGGTCGAACGCTTTTGGTCAACATTCAAACATTTGGGGATCCATTTTGCAGCAATTTTTCTCATGTCCAAATTGACGTGAACTATATGATGAACGCGTTCATATGAATTATTCAGTGCTTCAGATATCCTTTTTAGCCCAATTCGAAGGTCTGTTAAAATCATGTCATGAACTGCATCGATATTTTCGGGGACTGACACAGAAACTGGCTTTCCCGATCGGTCATCATCTTCAATGGAAAACTTACCTCTTTTGAATCTTGTAGTCCAATTTTTCACGGTCGCATACGAACGACATTGATCACCAAGGGTATTAAGCATATATTCGTAAATCTGCTTACCTCTTAACCCTTTTATACAGGTACTTGATGAAGGCTCGATACTCCAATTTTTCGATTTTCACAATTTCGGTGGACATATTTTTTTTTTAATTTATTGCGTAACTCTGGTTTACTTTTTTGACGTCAAACTTCACACTGACACTTCTAATAAGTTATTGTTCGTTGCTATGGTAACGCAATATTTTGTTTAGGCAGGGAACTGGTCTAGGCTAACTAGATATCAATATATTCTCGTATTGCCTGGCCTAAACAGCTAGTATTCGTTCTTTGAAAGATTATCGTGGTAAATAAGTTTGTAATAAACATATTTCAATTATTTTTAGCAAGGTGGAAGCAGTACCTACATAGCAATCTCGGTACTTTATCGTTGACAGGCGTATCGCAGACTATAATGTCAGTATTATCCTCCGGGTGGTTTAATTATTCCCTCGATTGCTCATGTAGCTATGTAGGTTGATAATACAGACAAATCTCATTTGAAAGTTAAAATGTAAATGAACCACGTCGGGTAATCAATTATATTACTAATTATACGTGAATGAATAATAGGATAACAAACAAGTAGTATGTAAATATGATGATAAATGGTACCGCATAATGAAGTAAAGATAAACATAGCATGAGGAAAATCTTCAGAATTATATTCATCTGAAACAAAAACTGTTTGGGATAATTCAATTGAATGTTTTTTCCTAGTAAACTTTGCAGGAATTATGAAGCCCTAGATAAAAAAAATCCAATAAGGTGCATCCTTATTGATCTCTTCAATGCATTCGATATGGTTAGCCACTGTAAACTCGTCAAAAATTGTAATACTGAGAAAAACATATAACTTGTTCAAGAGTTATCTGAGTGATCGTGAGCAAAGAGTTAGTGTCGGCAATACTCTAAGCAGACCTGAAATACTCTGACATTTGGAGTACCTCAGGGAACCATATTGGCACCAATCCTCTTCACAATTCATCTGAACTAGGTTAGGTTAGGTTTAAACGTGAGTGGGCCCGTATCAGGCCCTCCACTGCGGCCAATGGCCTCTTGTGGCTCACCCTATGGTTATATTTCTCCCAGTATATCCAATCTCTTGACAAAATTGAGGAATGCATTGGGAAAACAATTTACCAGGTTTTCTGGCCTTACTGTCGTATCGCCAAATATTGAGAGTCTGGTTCTGGCCGCTGCAGGGCATGTACACAGAATGTGTTTAGCCGTTTCATCATCCTCCATGCATAGCCGGCACTCTGCATCTTGTGCAAGTCCGATTTTATGCATGTGGTATTTGAGTTTGCAGTGGCCAGTAAGCAAACCTACTATCACTCTGAGATGCGCTCTGCTGAGTTCTAGCAGTTTGTCAGAGTCCTGTTTTTTCCTTGTACAAGCAATAAATGCTTTGGAATGGGCTAGGACCGGTAGACTACCAGTACTCGAGTCTGCCCAAGCTGTTATGACATTCTTGGCAATGCTATATGCTAAACTTCCTGGATATATAGTCTAGAGGTGTAATCGTTTCGACGCGAAATTTTTTTTCGCCACTCTCACTACCGCCGAGTCTTAGATTATGTCCGGTCGGACTTCGACGACGCAAAAGTACCGTAAAACCGTGGAATTTGCGAGAATATTACATCATCGTGTAGGAAATTTTCTCAGCTTTCTTGCTATATGCCTATGTATTCAACGAATGTGTCTCCTTCTGGTCGAAAACAGCGAAAAATGTACGAGGTGCGCTAAAATCCGGCATCCTAGAACATCCAACAGCAAACGAAAAATACTTCCGAACGTTAATGAATTTTTTGGACATTTTTCTCGTATTCTACGCCATCGATTTAGTGTTGTCGTGTGATCCTTTTGACGCGAAATTTTTTTTCGCCACTACCGCCGAGTCTTAGATTATGTCCGGTCGGACTTCGACGACGCAAAAGTACCGTAAAACCACGGAATTTCCGCAAATATTACATCATCGTGTAGGAAATTTTCTCAGCTTTCTTGCTATATGCCTATGTATTTAACGAATGTGTCTCCTTCTGGTCGAAAACAGCGAAAAATGTACGAGGTGCGCTAGAATCCGGCATCCTAGCACATCCAACCGCCAACTAAAAATACTTCCGAATGTTCTCGAATATTTTCGATATTTTTCCCGTATTCTACGCCATCGACTTAGTATGGAGAAGTAATCGTTTTGACGCGAAATTTTTTCATCGTCATTGTCACTACCGCCGAGTCTTAGATTATGTCCGGTCGGATTTCGACGACGCAAAAGTACCGTAAAACCGCGGAATTTCCGCGAGTATTACATCATCGTGTAGGAAATTTTCTCAGCTTTCTTGCTATATGCCTATGTATTTAACGAATGTGTCTCCTTCTGGTCGAAAACAGCGGAAAATGTACGAGGTGCGCTAGAATCCGGCATCCTAGCACATCCAACCGCCAACTAAAAATACTTCCGAATGTTCTCGAATATTTTCGATATTTTTCCCGTATTCTACGCCATCGACTTAGTATGGAGAAGTAATCGTTTTGACGCGAAATTTTTTCTTCGTCACTGTCACTACCGCAGAGTCTTAGATTATGTCCGGTCGAAATTTGACGACGCAAAAGTACCGTAAGATCGCGGAATTTTCGCGAATATTACATCATCGTGTAGGAAATTTTCTCAGCTTCCTTGCTGTATGCCTATGTAATTAACGAATGTGTCTCCTTCTGGTTGAAAACTGCGAAAAATGAACGAGGTGCGCTAGGATCAGGCATCCTAGCACATCCAACCGCCAACGATAAATACTTCCGAACGTTTTCGAATTTTTTCGATATTTTTCCCTTATTCTACGCCATCGAATTAGTATCGAGGTGTGTTCGTTTTGACGCGAAATTTTTTCTTCGTCACATTCACTACCGCCGAGTCTTAGATTATGTCCGGTCGGAAATCGACGACGCAAAAGTACCGTAAAACCGCGGAATTTTCGCGAATATTACATCACCGTGTAGGAAATTTTCTCAGCTTTCTTGCTATATGCCTATGTATATAACGAATGTGTCTCCTTCTGGTTGAAAACTGCGAAAAATGTACGAGGTGCGTTAGGATCAGGCATCCTAGCACATCCAACCGCCAACGATAAATACTTCCGAACGTTTTCGAATTTTTTCGATATTTTTCCCTTATTCTACGCCATCGAATTAGTATAGAGGTGTATTCGTTTTGACGCGAAATTTTTTCTTCGTCACTGTCACTACCGCCGAGTCTTAGATTATGTCCGGTCTACTTCGACGACGCAAAAGTACCGTAAAACCGCGGAATTTCCGCGAGTATTACATCATCGTGTAGGAAATTTTCTCAGCTTTCTTGCTATATGCCTATGTATTTAACGAATGTGACTCCTTCTGGTCGAAACCAGCGAAAAATTTACGAGGTGCGCTAGAATCCGGCATCCTAGCACAACCAACCGCCAACGAAAAATACTTCCGAACGTTCTCGAATTTTTTCGATATTTTTCCCGTATTCTACGCCATCGACTTAGTATGGTGATGTAATCGTTTTGACGCGAAATTTTTTCTTCGTCACTGTCACTACCGCCGAGTCTTAGATTATGTCCGGTCGGAATTTGACGACGCAAAAGTACCGTAAGATCGCGGAATTTTCGCGAATATTACATCATCGTGTAGGAAATTTTCTCAGCTTTCTTGATATATGCCTATGTATTTACCGAATGTGACTCCTTCTGGTCGAAAACAGCGAAAAATATACGAGGTGCGCTAGAATCCGGCATCCTAGCACATCCAATCGCCAACTAAAAATAGTTCCGAACGTTCTCGAATATTTTCGATATTTTTCCCGTATTCTACGCCATCGACTTAGTATGGAGAAGTAATCGTTTTGACGCGAAATTTTTTCTTCGTCATTGTCACTACCGCCGAGTCTTAGATTATGTCCGGTCTTACTTCGACGACGCAAAAGTACCGTAAAACCGCGGAATTTTCGCGAATATTACATCATCGTGTAGGAAATTTTCTCAGCTTTCTTGCTATATGCCTATGTATTTAACGAATGTGACTCCTTCTGGTCGAAACCAGCGAAAAATTTACGAGGTGCGCTAGAATCCGGCATCCTAGCACAACCAACCGCCAACGAAAAATACTTCCGAACGTTCTCGAATTTTTTCGATATTTTTCCCGTATTCTACGCCATCGACTTAGTCTGGTGATGTAATCGTTTTGACGCAAAATTTTTTCTTCGTCACTGTCACTACCGCCGAGTCTTAGATTATGTCCGGTCGGAATTTGACGACGCAAAAGTACCGTAAGATCGCGGAATTTCCGCGAATATTACATCATCGTGTAGGAAATTTTCTCAGCTTCCTTGCTATATGCCTATGTATTTAACGAATGTGTCTCCTTCTGGTTGAAAACTGCGAAAAATGTACGAGGTGCGTTAGGATCAGGCATCCTAGCACATCCAACCGCCAACGATAAATACTTCCGAACGTTTTCGAATTTTTTCGATATTTTTCCCTTATTCTACGCCATCGAATTAGTATAGAGGTGTATTCGTTTTGACGCGAAATTTTTTCTTCGTCACTGTCACTACCGCCGAGTCTTAGATTATGTCCGGTCGGAATTCGACGACGCAAAAGTACCGTAAAACCGCTGAATTTCCGCGAATATTACATCATCGTGTAGGAAATTTTCTCAGCTTTCTTGCTATATGCCTATGTATTTAACGAATGTGACTCCTTCTGGTCGAAACCAGCGAAAAATTTACGAGGTGCGCTAGAATCCGGCATCCTAGCACAACCAACCGCCAACGAAAAATACTTCCGAACGTTCTCGAATTTTTTCGATATTTTTCCCGTATTCTACGCCATCGACTTAGTATGGTGATGTAATCGTTTTGACGCGAAATTTTTTCTTCGTCACTGTCACTACCGCCGAGTCTTAGATTATGTCCGGTCGGAATTTGACGACGCAAAAGTACCGTGAGATCGCGGAATTTTCGCGAATATTACATCATCGTGTAGGAAATTTTCTCAGCTTTCTTGCTATATGCCGATGTATTTAACGAATGTGACTCCTTCTGGTCGAAACCAGCGAAAAATTTACGAGGTGCGCTAGAATCCGGCATCCTAGCACAACCAACCGCCAACGAAAAATACTTCCGAACGTTCTCGAATTTTTTCGATATTTTTCCCGTATTCTACGCCATCGACTCAGTATGGAGAAGTAATCGTTTTGACGCGAAATTTTTTCTTCGTCACTGTCACTACCGCCGAGTCTTAGAATATGTCCGGTCTTACTTCGACGACGCAAAAGTACCGTAAAACCGCGGAATTTCCGCGAATATTACATCATCGTGTAGGAAATTTTCTCAGCTTTCCTGCTATATGCCTATGTATTTAACGAATGTGTCTCCTTCTGGTTGAAAACAGCGAAAACTGTACGAGGTGCGCTAGAATCCGGCATCCTAGCACATCCAATCGCCAACGAAAAATACTTCCGAACGTTCTCGAATTTTTTCGATATTTTTCCCGTATTCTACGCCATCGACTTAGTATGGAGAAGTAATCGTTTAGACGCGAAATTTTTTCTTCGTCACTGTCACTACCGCCGAGTCTTAGATTATGTCCGGACGGAATTGGACGACACAAAAGTACCGTAAAACCGCGGAATTTCCGCGAATATTACATCATCGTGTAGGAAATTTTCTCAGCTTTCTTGCTATATGCCTATGTATTTAACGAATGAGAATCCTTCTGGTCGAAAACAGCGAAAAATGTACGAGGAGCGCTAGAATCCGGCATCCTAGCACATCCAACCGACAACGAAAAATACTTCCGAACGTTCTCGAATTTTTTCGATATTTTTCCCGTATTCTACGCCATCGACTCAGTATGGAGAAGTAATCGTTTTGACGCGAATTTTTTTCTTCGTCACTGTCACTACCGCCGAGTCTTAGATTATGTCCGGTCGGAATTTGACGACACAAAAGTACCGTAAAACCGCGGAATTTTCGCGAATATTACATCATCGTGTAGGAAATTTTCTCAGCTTTCTTGCTATATGCGTATTTATTCAACGAATGTGTCTCCTTCTGGTCGGAAACAGCGAAAAATATACGAGGTGCGCTAGAATCCGGCATCCTAGCACATCCAATCGCCAACTAAAAATACTTCCGAACGTTCTCGAATATTTTCAATATTTTTCCCGTATTCTACGCCATCGACTTAGTATGGAGAAGTAATCGTTTTGACGCGAAATTTTTTCTTCGTCATTGTCACTACCGCCGAGTCTTAGATTATGTCCGGTCTACTTCGACGACGCAAAAGTACCGTAAAACCGCGGAATTTCCGCGAGTATTACATCATCGTGTAGGAAATTTTCTCAGCTTTCTTGCTATATGCCTATGTATTTAACGAATGTGACTCCTTCTGGTCGAAACCAGCGAAAAATTTACGAGGTGCGCTAGAATCCGGCATCCTAGCACAACCAACCGCCAACGAAAAATACTTCCGAACGTTCTCGAATTTTTTCGATATTTTTCCCGTATTCTACGCCATCGACTTAGTATGGTGATGTAATCGTTTTGACGCGAAATTTTTTCTTCGTCACTGTCACTACCGCCGAGTCTTAGATTATGTCCGGTCGGAATTTGACGACGCAAAAGTACCGTAAGATCGCGGAATTTTCGCGAATATTACATCATCGTGTAGGAAACTTTCTCAGCTTTCTTGGTATATGCCTATGTATTTACCGAATGTGACTCCTTCTGGTCGAAAACAGCGAAAAATGTACGAGGTGCGCTAGAATCCGGCATCCTAGCACATCCAATCGCCAACTAAAAATACTTCCGAACGTTCTCGAATATTTTCGATATTTTTCCCGTATTCTACGCCATCGACTTAGTATGGAGAAGTAATCGTTTTGACGCGAAATTTTTTCTTCGTCATTGTCACTACCGCCGAGTCTTAGATTATGTCCGGTCTTACTTCGACGACGCAAAAGTACCGTAAAACCGCGGAATTTCCGCGAATATTACATCATCGTGTAGGAAATTTTCTCAGCTTTCTTGCTATATGCCTATGTATTTAACGAATGTGACTCCTTCTGGTCGAAACCAGCGAAAAATTTACGAGGTGCGCTAGAATCCGGCATCCTAGCACAACCAACCGCCAACGAAAAATACTTCCGAACGTTCTCGAATTTTTTCGATATTTTTCCCGTATTCTACGCCATCGACTTAGTATGGTGAAGTAATCGTTTTGACGCGAAATTTTTTCTTCGTCACTGTCACTACCGCCGAGTCTTAGATTATGTCCGGTCGGAATTTGACGACGCAAAAGTACCGTAAGATCGCGGAATTTTCGCGAATATTACATCATCGTGTAGGAAATTTTCTCAGCTTTCTTGCTATATGCCGATGTATTTAACGAATGTGACTCCTTCTGGTCGAAACCAGCGAAAAATTTACGAGGTGCGCTAGAATCCGGCATCCTAGCACAACCAACCGCCAACGAAAAATACTTCCGAACGTTCTCGAATTTTTTCGATATTTTTCCCGTATTCTACGCCATCGACTCAGTATGGAGAAGTAATCGTTTTGACGCGAAATTTTTTCTTCGTCACTGTCACTACCGCCGAGTCTTAGAATATGTCCGGTCTTACTTCGACGACGCAAAAGTACCGTAAAACCGCGGAATTTCCGCGAATATTACATCATCGTGTAGGAAATTTTCTCAGCTTTCTTGCTATATGCCTATGTATTTAACGAATGTGTCTCCTTCTGGTTGAAAACAGCGAAAACTGTACGAGGTGCGCTAGAATCCGGCATCCTAGCACATCCAATCGCCAACGAAAAATACTTCCGAACGTTCTCGAATTTTTTCGATATTTTTCCCGTATTCTACGCCATCGACTTAGTATGAAGAAGTAATCGTTTAGACGCGAAATTTTTTCTTCGTCACTGTCACTACCGCCGAGTCTTAGATTATGTCCGGTCGGAATTTGACGACACAAAAGTAAAACCGCGGAATTTCCGCGAATATTACATCATCGTGTAGGAAATTTTCTCAGCTTTCTTGCTATATGCCTATTTATTTAACGAATGTGTCTCCTTCTGGTCGAAAACAGCGAAAAATGTACGAGGTGCGCTAGAATCCGGCATCCTAGCACATCCAACCGCCAACTAAAAATACTTCCGAACGTTCTCGAATTTTTTCGATATTTTTCCCGTATTCTACGCCATCGACTTAGTATGGAGAAGTAATCGTTTAGACGCGAAATTTTTTTCTTCGTCACTGTCACTACCGCCGAGTCTTAGATTATGTCCGGACGGAATTGGACGACACAAAAGTACCGTAAAACCGCGGAATTTCCGCGAATATTACATCATCGTGTAGGAAATTTTCTCAGCTTTCTTGCTATATGCCTATGTATTTAACGAATGAGAATCCTTCTGGTCGAAAACAGCGAAAAATGTACGAGGAGCGCTAGAATCCGGCATCCTAGCACATCCAACCGACAACGAAAAATACTTCCGAACGTTCTCGAATTTTTTCGATATTTTTCCCTGATTCTACGCCATCGACTCAGAATGGAGAAGTAATCGTTTTGACGCGAAATTTTTTCTTCGTCACTGTCACTACCGCCGAGTCTTATAATATGTCCGGTCGGACTTCGACGACGCAAAAGTACCGTAAAACCGCAGAATTTCCGCGAATATTACATCATCGTGTAGGAAATTTTCTCAGCTGTCTTGCTATATGCCTATGTATTTAACGAATGTGTCTCCTTCTGGTTGAAAACAGCGAAAAATGTACGAGGTGCGCTAGAATCCGGCATCCTAGCACATCCAACCGCCAACGAAAAATACTTCCGAACGTTCTCGAATTTTTTCGATATTTTTCCCGTATTCTACGCCATCGACTTTGTATGGAAAAGTAATCGTTTGGACGCGAAATTTTTTCTTCGTCACTGTCACTACCGCCGAGTCTTAGATTATGTCCGGTCGGAATTTGACGACACAAAAGTACCGTAAAACCGCGGAATTTCCGCGAATATTACATCATCGTGTAGGAAATTTTCTCAGCTTTCTTGCTATATGCCTATTTATTTAACAAATGTGTCTCCTTCTGGTCGAAAACAGCGAAAAATGTACGAGGAGCGCTAGAATCCGGCATCCTAGCACATCCAACCGCCAACGAAAAATACTTCCGAACGTTCTCGAATTTTTTCGATATTTTTCCCGTATTCTACGCCATCGACTCAGTATGAAGATGTAATCGTTTTGACGCGAAATTTTTTCTTCGTCATTGTCACTACCGCCGAGTCTTAGATTATGTCCGGTCTTACTTCGACGACGCAAAAGTACCGTAAAACCGCGGAATTTCCGCGAATATTACATCATCGTGTAGGAAATTTTCTCAGCTTTCTTGCTATATGCGTATTTATTTAACGAATGTGTCTCCTTCTGGTCGAAAACAGCGAAAAATGTACGAGGTGCGCTAGAATCCGGCATCCTAGCACATCCAACCGCCAACTAAAAATACTTCCGAACGTTCTCGAATTTTTTCTATATTTTTCCCGTATTCTACGCCATCGACTTAGTATGGAGATGTAATCGTTTTGACGCGAAATTTTTTCTTCGTCATTGTCACTACCGCCGAGTCTTAGATTATGTCCGGTCTTACTTCGACGACGCAAAAGTACCGTAAAACCGCGGAATTTCCGCGAATATTACATCATCGTGTAGGAAATTTTCTCAGCTTTCTTGCTATATGCCTATGTATTTAACGAATGTGACTCCTTCTGGTCGAAACCAGCGAAAAATTTGCGAGGTGCGCTAGAATCCGGCATCCTAGCACAACCAACCGCCAACGAAAAATACTTCCGAACGTTCTCGAATTTTTTCGATATTTTTCCCGTATTCTACGCCATCGACTAAGTATGGTGATGTAATCGTTTTGACGCGAAATTTTTTCTTCGTCACTGTCACTACCGCCGAGTCTTAGATTATGTCCGGTCGGAATTTGACGACGCAAAAGTACCGTAAGATCGGGGAATTTCCGCGAATATTACATCATCGTGTAGGAAATTTTCTCAGCTTCCTTGCTATATGCCTATGTATTTAACGAATGTGACTCCTGGTCGAAAACAGCGAAAAATTTACGAGGTGCGCTAGAATCCGGCATCCTAGCACAACCAACCGCCAACGAAAAATACTTCTGAACGTTCTCGAATTTTTTCGATATTTTTCCCGTATTCTACGCCATCGACTTAGGATGGTGATGTAATCGTTTTGACGCGAAATTTTTTCTTCGTCACTGTCACTACCGCCGAGTCTTAGATTATGTCCGGTCGGAATTTGACGACGCAAAAGTACCGTAAGATCGCGGAATTTCCGCGAATATTACATCATCGTGTAGGAAATTTTCTCAGCTTCCTTGCTATATGCCTATGTATTTAACGAATGTGTCTCCTTCTGGTCGAAAACAGCGAAAAATATACGAGGTGCGCTAGAATCCGGCATCCTAGCACATCCAACCGCCAACGAAAAATACTTCCGAACGTTATCGAATTTTTTCGATATTTTTCCCGTATTCTACGCCATCGACTCAGTATGGAGAAGTAATCGTTTTGACGCGAAATTTTTTCTTCGTCACTGTCACTACCGCTGAGTCTTAGATTATGTCCGGTCGGATTTCGACGACGCAAAAGTACCGTAAAACCGCGGAATTTCCACGAGTATTACATCATCGTGTAGGAAATTTTCTCAGCTTTCTTGCTATATGCCTATGTTTTTAACGAATGTGTCTCCTACTGGTCGAAAACAGCGAAAAATGTACGAGGTGCGCTAGAATCCGGCATCCTAGCACATCCAACCGCCAACGAAAAATACTTCCGAACGTTCTCGAATTTTTTCGATATTTTTCCCGTATTCTACGCCATCGACTTATTATGGAGAAGTAATAGTTTTGACCCGAAATTTTTTCTTCGTCACTGTCACTACCGCAGAGTCTTAGATTATGTCCGGTCGAAATTTGACGACGCAAAAGTACCGTAAGATCGCGGAATTTTCGCGAATATTACATCATCGTGTAGGAAATTTTCTCAGCTTCCTTGCTGTATGCCTATGTAATTAACGAATGTGTCTCCTTCTGGTTGAAAACTGCGAAAAATGAACGAGGTGCGCTAGGATCAGGCATCCTAGCACATCCAACCGCCAACGATAAATACTTCCGAACGTTTTCGAATTTTTTCGATATTTTTCCCTTATTCTACGCCATCGAATTAGTATCGAGGTGTGTTCGTTTTGACGCGAAATTTTTTCTTCGTCACATTCACTACCGCCGAGTCTTAGATTATGTCCGGTCGGAAATCGACGACGCAAAAGTACCGTAAAACCGCGGAATTTTCGCGAATATTACATCATCGTGTAGGAAATTTTCTCAGCTTTCTTGCTATATGCCTATTTATTTAACAAATGTGTCTCCTTCTGGTCGAAAACAGCGAAAAATGTACGAGGAGCGCTAGAATCCGGCATCCTAGCACATCCAACCGCCAACGAAAAATACTTCCGAACGTTCTCGAATTTTTTCGATATTTTTCCCGTATTCTACGCCATCGACTCAGTATGGAGATGTAATCGTTTTGACGCGAAATTTTTTCTTCGTCATTGTCACTACCGCCGAGTCTTAGATTATGTCCGGTCTTACTTCGACGACGCAAAAGTACCGTAAAACCGCGGAATTTCCGCGAATATTACATCATCGTGTAGGAAATTTTCTCAGCTTTCTTGCTATATGCGTATTTATTTAACGAATGTGTCTCCTTCTGGTCGAAAACAGCGAAAAATGTACGAGGTGCGCTAGAATCCGGCATCCTAGCACATCCAACCGCCAACTAAAAATACTTCCGAACGTTCTCGAATTTTTTCTATATTTTTCCCGTATTCTACGCCATCGACTTAGTATGGAGATGTAATCGTTTTGACGCGAAATTTTTTCTTCGTCATTGTCACTACCGCCGAGTCTTAGATTATGTCCGGTCTTACTTCGACGACGCAAAAGTACCGTAAAACCGCGGAATTTCCGCGAATATTACATCATCGTGTAGGAAATTTTCTCAGCTTTCTTGCTATATGCCTATGTATTTAACGAATGTGACTCCTTCTGGTCGAAACCAGCGAAAAATTTGCGAGGTGCGCTAGAATCCGGCATCCTAGCACAACCAACCGCCAACGAAAAATACTTCCGAACGTTCTCGAATTTTTTCGATATTTTTCCCGTATTCTACGCCATCGACTAAGTATGGTGATGTAATCGTTTTGACGCGAAATTTTTTCTTCGTCACTGTCACTACCGCCGAGTCTTAGATTATGTCCGGTCGGAATTTGACGACGCAAAAGTACCGTAAGATCGGGGAATTTCCGCGAATATTACATCATCGTGTAGGAAATTTTCTCAGCTTCCTTGCTATATGCCTATGTATTTAACGAATGTGACTCCTGGTCGAAAACAGCGAAAAATTTACGAGGTGCGCTAGAATCCGGCATCCTAGCACAACCAACCGCCAACGAAAAATACTTCTGAACGTTCTCGAATTTTTTCGATATTTTTCCCGTATTCTACGCCATCGACTTAGGATGGTGATGTAATCGTTTTGACGCGAAATTTTTTCTTCGTCACTGTCACTACCGCCGAGTCTTAGATTATGTCCGGTCGGAATTTGACGACGCAAAAGTACCGTAAGATCGCGGAATTTCCGCGAATATTACATCATCGTGTAGGAAATTTTCTCAGCTTCCTTGCTATATGCCTATGTATTTAACGAATGTGTCTCCTTCTGGTCGAAAACAGCGAAAAATATACGAGGTGCGCTAGAATCCGGCATCCTAGCACATCCAACCGCCAACGAAAAATACTTCCGAACGTTATCGAATTTTTTCGATATTTTTCCCGTATTCTACGCCATCGACTCAGTATGGAGAAGTAATCGTTTTGACGCGAAATTTTTTCTTCGTCACTGTCACTACCGCTGAGTCTTAGATTATGTCCGGTCGGATTTCGACGACGCAAAAGTACCGTAAAACCGCGGAATTTCCGCGAGTATTACATCATCGTGTAGGAAATTTTCTCAGCTTTCTTGCTATATGCCTATGTTTTTAACGAATGTGTCTCCTTCTGGTCGAAAACAGCGAAAAATGTACGAGGTGCGCTAGAATCCGGCATCCTAGCACATCCAACCGCCAACGAAAAATACTTCCGAACGTTCTCGAATTTTTTCGATATTTTTCCCGTATTCTACGCCATCGACTTATTATGGAGAAGTAATAGTTTTGACCCGAAATTTTTTCTTCGTCACTGTCACTACCGCAGAGTCTTAGATTATGTCCGGTCGAAATTTGACGACGCAAAAGTACCGTAAGATCGCGGAATTTTCGCGAATATTACATCATCGTGTAGGAAATTTTCTCAGCTTCCTTGCTGTATGCCTATGTAATTAACGAATGTGTCTCCTTCTGGTTGAAAACTGCGAAAAATGAACGAGGTGCGCTAGGATCAGGCATCCTAGCACATCCAACCGCCAACGATAAATACTTCCGAACGTTTTCGAATTTTTTCGATATTTTTCCCTTATTCTACGCCATCGAATTAGTATCGAGGTGTGTTCGTTTTGACGCGAAATTTTTTCTTCGTCACATTCACTACCGCCGAGTCTTAGATTATGTCCGGTCGGAAATCGACGACGCAAAAGTACCGTAAAACCGCGGAATTTTCGCGAATATTACATCACCGTGTAGGAAATTTTCTCAGCTTTCTTGCTATATGCCTATGTATATAACGAATGTGTCTCCTTCTGGTTGAAAACTGCGAAAAATGTACGAGGTGCGTTAGGATCAGGCATCCTAGCACATCCAACCGCCAACGATAAATACTTCCGAACGTTTTCGAATTTTTTCGATATTTTTCCCTTATTCTACGCCATCGAATTAGTATAGAGGTGTATTCGTTTTGACGCGAAATTTTTTCTTCGTCACTGTCACTACCGCCGAGTCTTAGATTATGTCCGGTCTACTTCGACGACGCAAAAGTACCGTAAAACCGCGGAATTTCCGCGAGTATTACATCATCGTGTAGGAAATTTTCTCAGCTTTCTTGCTATATGCCTATGTATTTAACGAATGTGACTCCTTCTGGTCGAAACCAGCGAAAAATTTACGAGGTGCGCTAGAATCCGGCATCCTAGCACAACCAACCGCCAACGAAAAATACTTCCGAACGTTCTCGAATTTTTTCGATATTTTTCCCGTATTCTACGCCATCGACTTAGTATGGTGATGTAATCGTTTTGACGCGAAATTTTTTCTTCGTCACTGTCACTACCGCCGAGTCTTAGATTATGTCCGGTCGGAATTTGACGACGCAAAAGTACCGTAAGATCGCGGAATTTTCGCGAATATTACATCATCGTGTAGGAAATTTTCTCAGCTTTCTTGATATATGCCTATGTATTTACCGAATGTGACTCCTTCTGGTCGAAAACAGCGAAAAATATACGAGGTGCGCTAGAATCCGGCATCCTAGCACATCCAATCGCCAACTAAAAATAGTTCCGAACGTTCTCGAATATTTTCGATATTTTTCCCGTATTCTACGCCATCGACTTAGTATGGAGAAGTAATCGTTTTGACGCGAAATTTTTTCTTCGTCATTGTCACTACCGCCGAGTCTTAGATTATGTCCGGTCTTACTTCGACGACGCAAAAGTACCGTAAAACCGCGGAATTTCCGCGAATATTACATCATCGTGTAGGAAATTTTCTCAGCTTTCTTGCTATATGCCTATGTATTTAACGAATGTGACTCCTTCTGGTCGAAACCAGCGAAAAATTTACGAGGTGCGCTAGAATCCGGCATCCTAGCACAACCAACCGCCAACGAAAAATACTTCCGAACGTTCTCGAATTTTTTCGATATTTTTCCCGTATTCTACGCCATCGACTTAGTCTGGTGATGTAATCGTTTTGACGCGAAATTTTTTCTTCGTCACTGTCACTACCGCCGAGTCTTAGATTATGTCCGGTCGGAATTTGACGACGCAAAAGTACCGTAAGATCGCGGAATTTCCGCGAATATTACATCATCGTGTAGGAAATTTTCTCAGCTTCCTTGCTATATGCCTATGTATTTAACGAATGTGTCTCCTTCTGGTTGAAAACTGCGAAAAATGTACGAGGTGCGTTAGGATCAGGCATCCTAGCACATCCAACCGCCAACGATAAATACTTCCGAACGTTTTCGAATTTTTTCGATATTTTTCCCTTATTCTACGCCATCGAATTAGTATAGAGGTGTATTCGTTTTGACGCGAAATTTTTTCTTCGTCACTGTCACTACCGCCGAGTCTTAGATTATGTCCGGTCGGAATTCGACGACGCAAAAGTACCGTAAAACCGCTGAATTTCCGCGAATATTACATCATCGTGTAGGAAATTTTCTCAGCTTTCTTGCTATATGCCTATGTATTTAACGAATGTGACTCCTTCTGGTCGAAACCAGCGAAAAATTTACGAGGTGCGCTAGAATCCGGCATCCTAGCACAACCAACCGCCAACGAAAAATACTTCCGAACGTTCTCGAATTTTTTCGATATTTTTCCCGTATTCTACGCCATCGACTTAGTATGGTGATGTAATCGTTTTGACGCGAAATTTTTTCTTCGTCACTGTCACTACCGCCGAGTCTTAGATTATGTCCGGTCGGAATTTGACGACGCAAAAGTACCGTGAGATCGCGGAATTTTCGCGAATATTACATCATCGTGTAGGAAATTTTCTCAGCTTTCTTGCTATATGCCGATGTATTTAACGAATGTGACTCCTTCTGGTCGAAACCAGCGAAAAATTTACGAGGTGCGCTAGAATCCGGCATCCTAGCACAACCAACCGCCAACGAAAAATACTTCCGAACGTTCTCGAATTTTTTCGATATTTTTCCCGTATTCTACGCCATCGACTCAGTATGGAGAAGTAATCGTTTTGACGCGAAATTTTTTCTTCGTCACTGTCACTACCGCCGAGTCTTAGAATATGTCCGGTCTTACTTCGACGACGCAAAAGTACCGTAAAACCGCGGAATTTCCGCGAATATTACATCATCGTGTAGGAAATTTTCTCAGCTTTCCTGCTATATGCCTATGTATTTAACGAATGTGTCTCCTTCTGGTTGAAAACAGCGAAAACTGTACGAGGTGCGCTAGAATCCGGCATCCTAGCACATCCAATCGCCAACGAAAAATACTTCCGAACGTTCTCGAATTTTTTCGATATTTTTCCCGTATTCTACGCCATCGACTTAGTATGGAGAAGTAATCGTTTAGACGCGAAATTTTTTCTTCGTCACTGTCACTACCGCCGAGTCTTAGATTATGTCCGGACGGAATTGGACGACACAAAAGTACCGTAAAACCGCGGAATTTCCGCGAATATTACATCATCGTGTAGGAAATTTTCTCAGCTTTCTTGCTATATGCCTATGTATTTAACGAATGAGAATCCTTCTGGTCGAAAACAGCGAAAAATGTACGAGGAGCGCTAGAATCCGGCATCCTAGCACATCCAACCGACAACGAAAAATACTTCCGAACGTTCTCGAATTTTTTCGATATTTTTCCCGTATTCTACGCCATCGACTCAGTATGGAGAAGTAATCGTTTTGACGCGAATTTTTTTCTTCGTCACTGTCACTACCGCCGAGTCTTAGATTATGTCCGGTCGGAATTTGACGACACAAAAGTACCGTAAAACCGCGGAATTTCCGCGAATATTACATCATCGTGTAGGAAATTTTCTCAGCTTTCTTGCTATATGCGTATTTATTCAACGAATGTGTCTCCTTCTGGTCGGAAACAGCGAAAAATATACGAGGTGCGCTAGAATCCGGCATCCTAGCACATCCAATCGCCAACTAAAAATACTTCCGAACGTTCTCGAATATTTTCAATATTTTTCCCGTATTCTACGCCATCGACTTAGTATGGAGAAGTAATCGTTTTGACGCGAAATTTTTTCTTCGTCATTGTCACTACCGCCGAGTCTTAGATTATGTCCGGTCTACTTCGACGACGCAAAAGTACCGTAAAACCGCGGAATTTCCGCGAGTATTACATCATCGTGTAGGAAATTTTCTCAGCTTTCTTGCTATATGCCTATGTATTTAACGAATGTGACTCCTTCTGGTCGAAACCAGCGAAAAATTTACGAGGTGCGCTAGAATCCGGCATCCTAGCACAACCAACCGCCAACGAAAAATACTTCCGAACGTTCTCGAATTTTTTCGATATTTTTCCCGTATTCTACGCCATCGACTTAGTATGGTGATGTAATCGTTTTGACGCGAAATTTTTTCTTCGTCACTGTCACTACCGCCGAGTCTTAGATTATGTCCGGTCGGAATTTGACGACGCAAAAGTACCGTAAGATCGCGGAATTTTCGCGAATATTACATCATCGTGTAGGAAACTTTCTCAGCTTTCTTGGTATATGCCTATGTATTTACCGAATGTGACTCCTTCTGGTCGAAAACAGCGAAAAATATACGAGGTGCGCTAGAATCCGGCATCCTAGCACATCCAATCGCCAACTAAAAATACTTCCGAACGTTCTCGAATATTTTCGATATTTTTCCCGTATTCTACGCCATCGACTTAGTATGGAGAAGTAATCGTTTTGACGCGAAATTTTTTCTTCGTCATTGTCACTACCGCCGAGTCTTAGATTATGTCCGGTCTTACTTCGACGACGCAAAAGTACCGTAAAACCGCGGAATTTCCGCGAATATTACATCATCGTGTAGGAAATTTTCTCAGCTTTCTTGCTATATGCCTATGTATTTAACGAATGTGACTCCTTCTGGTCGAAACCAGCGAAAAATTTACGAGGTGCGCTAGAATCCGGCATCCTAGCACAACCAACCGCCAACGAAAAATACTTCCGAACGTTCTCGAATTTTTTCGATATTTTTCCCGTATTCTACGCCATCGACTTAGTATGGTGAAGTAATCGTTTTGACGCGAAATTTTTTCTTCGTCACTGTCACTACCGCCGAGTCTTAGATTATGTCCGGTCGGAATTTGACGACGCAAAAGTACCGTAAGATCGCGGAATTTTCGCGAATATTACATCATCGTGTAGGAAATTTTCTCAGCTTTCTTGCTATATGCCGATGTATTTAACGAATGTGACTCCTTCTGGTCGAAACCAGCGAAAAATTTACGAGGTGCGCTAGAATCCGGCATCCTAGCACAACCAACCGCCAACGAAAAATACTTCCGAACGTTCTCGAATTTTTTCGATATTTTTCCCGTATTCTACGCCATCGACTCAGTATGGAGAAGTAATCGTTTTGACGCGAAATTTTTTCTTCGTCACTGTCACTACCGCCGAGTCTTAGAATATGTCCGGTCTTACTTCGACGACGCAAAAGTACCGTAAAACCGCGGAATTTCCGCGAATATTACATCATCGTGTAGGAAATTTTCTCAGCTTTCTTGCTATATGCCTATGTATTTAACGAATGTGTCTCCTTCTGGTTGAAAACAGCGAAAACTGTACGAGGTGCGCTAGAATCCGGCATCCTAGCACATCCAATCGCCAACGAAAAATACTTCCGAACGTTCTCGAATTTTTTCGATATTTTTCCCGTATTCTACGCCATCGACTTAGTATGAAGAAGTAATCGTTTAGACGCGAAATTTTTTCTTCGTCACTGTCACTACCGCCGAGTCTTAGATTATGTCCGGTCGGAATTTGACGACACAAAAGTAAAACCGCGGAATTTCCGCGAATATTACATCATCGTGTAGGAAATTTTCTCAGCTTTCTTGCTATATGCCTATTTATTTAACGAATTTGTCTCCTTCTGGTCGAAAACAGCGAAAAATGTACGAGGTGCGCTAGAATCCGGCATCCTAGCACATCCAACCGCCAACTAAAAATACTTCCGAACGTTCTCGAATTTTTTCGATATTTTTCCCGTATTCTACGCCATCGACTTAGTATGGAGAAGTAATCGTTTAGACGCGAAATTTTTTTCTTCGTCACTGTCACTACCGCCGAGTCTTAGATTATGTCCGGACGGAATTGGACGACACAAAAGTACCGTAAAACCGCGGAATTTCCGCGAATATTACATCATCGTGTAGGAAATTTTCTCAGCTTTCTTGCTATATGCCTATGTATTTAACGAATGAGAATCCTTCTGGTCGAAAACAGCGAAAAATGTACGAGGAGCGCTAGAATCCGGCATCCTAGCACATCCAACCGACAACGAAAAATACTTCCGAACGTTCTCGAATTTTTTCGATATTTTTCCCTGATTCTACGCCATCGACTCAGAATGGAGAAGTAATCGTTTTGACGCGAAATTTTTTCTTCGTCACTGTCACTACCGCCGAGTCTTATAATATGTCCGGTCGGACTTCGACGACGCAAAAGTACCGTAAAACCGCAGAATTTCCGCGAATATTACATCATCGTGTAGGAAATTTTTTCAGCTGTCTTGCTATATGCCTATGTATTTAACGAATGTGTCTCCTTCTGGTTGAAAACAGCGAAAAATGTACGAGGTGCGCTAGAATCCGGCATCCTAGCACATCCAACCGCCAACGAAAAATACTTCCGAACGTTCTCGAATTTTTTCGATATTTTTCCCGTATTCTACGCCATCGACTTTGTATGGAAAAGTAATCGTTTAGACGCGAAATTTTTTCTTCGTCACTGTCACTACCGCCGAGTCTTAGATTATGTCCGGTCGGAATTTGACGACACAAAAGTACCGTAAAACCGCGGAATTTCCGCGAATATTACATCATCGTGTAGGAAATTTTCTCAGCTTTCTTGCTATATGCCTATTTATTTAACAAATGTGTCTCCTTCTGGTCGAAAACAGCGAAAAATGTACGAGGAGCGCTAGAATCCGGCATCCTAGCACATCCAACCGCCAACGAAAAATACTTCCGAACGTTCTCGAATTTTTTCGATATTTTTCCCGTATTCTACGCCATCGACTCAGTATGGAGAAGTAATCGTTTTGACGCGAATTTTTTTCTTCGTCACTGTCACTACCGCCGAGTCTTAGATTATGTCCGGTCGGAATTTGACGACACAAAAGTACCGTAAAACCGCGGAATTTCCGCGAATATTACATCATCGTGTAGGAAATTTTCTCAGCTTTCTTGCTATATGCGTATTTATTCAACGAATGTGTCTCCTTCTGGTCGAAAACAGCGAAAAATATACGAGGTGCGCTAGAATCCGGCATCCTAGCACATCCAATCGCCAACTAAAAATACTTCCGAACGTTCTCAAATATTTTCAATATTTTTCCCGTATTCTACGCCATCGACTTAGTATGGAGAAGTAATCGTTTTGACGCGAAATTTTTTCTTCGTCATTGTCACTACCGCCGAGTCTTAGATTATGTCCGGTCTACTTCGACGACGCAAAAGTACCGTAAAACCGCGGAATTTCCGCGAGTATTACATCATCGTGTAGGAAATTTTCTCAGCTTTCTTGCTATATGCGTATTTATTTAACGAATGTGTCTCCTTCTGGTCGAAAACAGCGAAAAATGTACGAGGTGCGCTAGAATCCGGCATCCTAGCACATCCAACCGCCAACTAAAAATACTTCCGAACGTTCTCGAATTTTTTCTATATTTTTCCCGTATTCTACGCCATCGACTTAGTATGGAGATGTAATCGTTTTGACGCGAAATTTTTTCTTCGTCATTGTCACTACCGCCGAGTCTTAGATTATGTCCGGTCTACTTCGACGACGCAAAAGTACCGTAAAACCGCGGAATTTCCGCGAGTATTACATCATCGTGTAGGAAATTTTCTCAGCTTTCTTGCTATATGCGTATTTATTTAACGAATGTGACTCCTTCTGGTCGAAACCAGCGAAAAATTTACGAGGTGCGCTAGAATCCGGCATCCTAGCACAACCAACCGCCAACGAAAAATACTTCCGAACGTTTTCGAATTTTTTCGATATTTTTCCCGTATTCTACGCCATCGACTTAGTATGGTGATGTAATCGTTTTGACGCGAAATTTTTTCTTCGTCACTGTCACTACCGCCGAGTCTTAGATTATGTCCGGTCGGAATTTGACGACGCAAAAGTACCGTAAGATCGCGGAATTTTCGCGAATATTACATCATCGTGTAGGAAATTTTCTCAGCTTTCTTGATATATGCCTATGTATTTACCGAATGTGACTCCTTCTGGTCGAAAACAGCGAAAAATATACGAGGTGCGCTAGAATCCGGCATCCTAGCACATCCAATCGCCAACTAAAAATAGTTCCGAACGTTCTCGAATATTTTCGATATTTTTCCCGTATTCTACGCCATCGACTTAGTATGGAGAAGTAATCGTTTTGACGCGAAAATTTTTCTTCGTCATTGTCACTACCGCCGAGTCTTAGATTATGTCCGGTCTTACTTCGACGACGCAAAAGTACCGTAAAACCGCGGAATTTCCGCGAATATTACATCATCGTGTAGGAAATTTTCTCAGCTTTCTTGCTATATGCCTATGTATTTACCGAATGTGACTCCTTCTGGTCGAAAACAGCGAAAAATATACGAGGTGCGCTAGAATCCGGCATCCTAGCACATCCAATCGCCAACTAAAAATAGTTCCGAACGTTCTCGAATATTTTCGATATTTTTCCCGTATTCTACGCCATCGACTTAGTATGGAGAAGTAATCGTTTTGACGCGAAAATTTTTCTTCGTCATTGTCACTACCGCCGAGTCTTAGATTATGTCCGGTCTTACTTCGACGACGCAAAAGTACCGTAAAACCGCGGAATTTCCGCGAATATTACATCATCGTGTAGGAAATTTTCTCAGCTTTCTTGCTATATGCCTATGTATTTAACGAATGTGACTCCTTCTGGTCGAAACCAGCGAAAAATTTACGAGGTGCGCTAGAATCCGGCATCCTAGCACAACCAACCGCCAACGAAAAATACTTCCGAACGTTCTCGAATTTTTTCGATATTTTTCCCGTATTCTACGCCATCGACTTAGTATGGTGATGTAATCGTTTTGACGCGAAATTTTTTCTTCGTCACTGTCACTACCGCCGAGTCTTAGATTATGTCCGGTCGGAATTTGACGACGCAAAAGTACCGTAAGATCGCGGAATTTTCGCGAATATTACATCATCGTGTAGGAAATTTTCTCAGCTTTCTTGCTATATGCCGATGTATTCAACGAATGTGACTCCTTCTGGTCGAAACCAGCGAAAAATTTACGAGGTGCGCTAGAATCCGGCATCCTAGCACAACCAACCGCCAACGAAAAATACTTCCGAACGTTCTCGAATTTTTTCGATATTTTTCCCGTATTCTACGCCATCGACTCAGTATGGAGAAGTAATCGTTTTGACGCGAAATTTTTTCTTCGTCACTGTCACTACCACCGAGTCTTAGATTATGTCCGGTCGGAATTTGACGACACAAAAGTACCGTAAAACCGCGGAATTTCCGCGAATATTACATCATCGTGTAGGAAATTTTCTCAGCTGTCTTGCTATATGCCTATGTATTTAACGAATGTGTCTCCTTCTGGTTGAAAACAGCGAAAAATGTACGAGGTGCGCTAGAATCCGGCATCCTAGCACATCCAACCGCCAACGAAAAATACTTCCGAACGTTCTCGAATTTTTTCGATATTTTTCCCGTATTCTACGCCATCGACTCAGTATGGAGAAGTAATCGTTTTGACGCGAATTTTTTTCTTCGTCACTGTCACTACCGCCGAGTCTTAGATTATGTCCGGTCGGACTTCGACGACGCAAATATACCGTAAAACCGCGGAATTTCCGCGAATATTACATCATCGTGTAGGATATTTTCTCAGCTTTCTTGCTTTATGCCTATGTATTTAACGAATGTGTCTCCTTCTGGTCGAAAACAGCGAAAAATGTACGAGGTGCGCTAGAATCCGGCATCCTAGCACAACCAACCGCTAACGAAAAATACTTCCGAACGTTCTCGATTTTTTTCGATATTTTTCCCGTATTCTACGCCATCGACTTAGTATGGAGAAGTAATCGTTTCGACGCGAAATTTTTTCTTCGTCACTGTCACTACCGCCGAGTCTTAGATTATGTCCGGTCGGAATTTGACGACGCAAAAGTACCGTAAAACCGCGGAATTTTCGAGAATATTACATCACCGTGTAGGAAATTTTCTCAGCTTTCTTGCTATATGCCTATGTATTTAACGAATGTGTCTCCTTCTGGTTGAAAACTGCGAAAAATGTACGAGGTGCGCTAGAATCCGGCATCTTAGCACATCCAACCGCCAACGAAAAATACTTCCGAACGTTCTCGAATTTTGTCGAGATTTTTCCCGTATTCTACGCCATCGACTCAGTATGGTATAACTGTTTTATTGATGCTGATTATGCTATATTTTACAAATTATGTCATTCTGAAACATTTTATTAGCCCTTTGTAATACATATTAGAGTTACTTTCTATAAAATCTGGATATATGACCTACATGCTATAATTATGTTATTGCTTCTGTGAGGCCCTTGTTTGTTGATATTTTTCAACTTTACCCATTTTCTAACTCCATGTACATTTGATTTATTATCATTATAAATAAATAGCAAATATTCTTAATACCTATTACAACTGAAGTTACCTACATCTTTATTAACTTGGCACAAATATATATATATATATATATATATATATATATATCTACTCAGATGAAATTCTACTCTCTTTAACGATTATTGTTAGATTCAAATCTCTTTCGATCTCAAAAGTGCTGCTGAGTTGAGTATCTCAGAGTTTTCTCCAACATTCCAAACCGTAAACAAAGTCAATTTACTCACATATTAAAAATCTTTAATGACGGTAATTAACAGCCTCATAACGTTATCTAAAACAATTTCAAAGTGTCAGAATGGATGTTTTGTTGACAAAATATCGTCTTCATTTTAATAAGCATTCCGATACAAGTCAAGAGTTATCTGCGACCGGCAGTTAAGTTTTTTCCACGGCCGTAATAAGCAGGCCATGATGAACTCAAATCGAACATGCACAGCCTTTATTACCGTGAGGAATATGCGCTTTTTTCTACGAAAGAACGCCGATGAAGCGCATGCATGATTTAACTCGTCGAATGATACAGACCTTACAGCTTTTATTAGAGATTTACACGCCCAACTTCTAAAGTGATAATGAGGGACTTTGCGCTTCAAATGATATGCTTGAATAGGAAACATTTCCAGATATATGATTTGATGCGTATTTTTGCACTTGTTAATTGGAAGAACGTGTTTCCAGCACGATAATCATGTGTTTTCTAAATGTCGGTCGATCTAAACGGTCTTGGGCAGGGAAAAATGCTATAAGTAGTTGAACCTGAATGAGGAATGTGCTCGATTCTTCGATTACTTTCCGTTTGTATATAAGAAGGTGTTACTTTACATCCGTTCCACGCAAGTGACTGGAAGGAATCGGAAAGAATCGTTGAGTGAGACCGATATTTTCATTTCATTTCATTTATTTTCAGTCACAAAATAAAAACAATACAGTAGGGATACTATATAGTTGACTAATGTGACAATGTCACTCTATAAATAAGATGTAGATATAAAAACACAAATATAAATAATGACAGACTGATTAACATATAAAATAGAAATATTTGACTCATAAAATAATTTTTCGTGCAATCGCACGCGAAGTCAGTATTTCGCGTTCTCAGCACAGTCCGCGAAATTTAATTTCGCGGCCGTTACCCATAGCAACGGCCGCGAAACCAAACGTCACTTTCAAAAATGTTTTCAGACATCGTCTTAACATTCTGTTTGTCACACCAATCTTTAAACTCGCCGTAACATTTTTCGTACTGCCGTTTAGATTTTTCGGGTATTAAAACGGAAAGCGCCGAATTTACAACGCTTTTGAGTTCAGGAGGAGTGGAAGGTACTGAAATATCGCTATCAGTATCAGACATTTTGCGTTTTGACAAGAACTGTCAAAATATTTTGTATATATTGAAACATATCATTTCCATAGCACACGGTGATATTGTTAAATAAATTGAACTGCTGTTGATTTTAGAGCAATAATATATTTATTTACAACTATCTATTTTAATCATTTTAACGATTGCACGAAAAATAGTGTGTATGCCATGGCCGCGAAACTTTTTACCGACCTCAAGATTATCTTGCCTCGGCCGCAAGCGGCCTCGGCGATAACTGTTCTTTCGGTACGTTAAAAAGGTATTTCGCGGCCTTAGCATACAAATAACTAAAAAATCACTATAAAATTCTGTTAAGGACTAGAAGGACTTATTCAACAGAAGAAGTTTCACCTCTCTTTTGAAGATGCATATATTCTGCAGGTCTTTTACAGATTAAGGAATGGCACTGAACAATTTACAGCCATTATAATACAGACCTCTTTGATATAGGGTAGATGAATGTTTAAACGGTAGCAATCTGTTTTTCATTCTCGATCCATAATTATGTTGCACCATTTCGGATTCGAAGTAATTTTTGTTTTTGAAAACGTAACAAACAACTTCATAGATATATACCGAAATCATTGTTAAAATTGACAGGGTTTTGAAGTGTTCTCTACATGAGTCCACTGGTCCAATTTTACTTAAAATACGGATAGCTCTTTTCTGTAAAGTGAATATTCGATAGGCTTCTGTAGAATTTCCCCAGTGCATTATACCATATTTCAGATTCGAATGGAAACATCCAAAATAAAGACTTTTAACAATACCTTTGCTACATATTAACTCAGTTTTTTTGCCAGTACGACGTAGCCGTAGGTACCCTGAATTTGAATTTTCGCCAATTTCATTTTCCCACAATAGAATGAATTCAGTTACATCTTGAATATATTATATTGAAAGCGAAAGTTGAATTCTTTGATATAAAATGGCACCATTTATAAAATAATATTAGGTTTATGCTAAAAACTTGTGACCTTAAAAATCCCAACTATGAGAATTTTACTTTTACCATAAAAATATTGTTTCACGTCAGTTGTCAATAATGAATACATATTCCATGGTTATACTGTCTTTTGTAAGTTAGTGAGTAACCACAGATCACATCACATGGACGAGATGGGAATTTTCCATAAAATGTGCCCGTTATTCGTAAATTTATGCCTGAATCTAAAACTTGAATGGTATAGATTTCACACAAAATTAATTTCACGTTTATGACAGTGCTTGTGCTGAAGTTACGTTTATGTAGACTAAATGCACCTGAAGATTTCTAATTCTTCCGACCTCTTTGATGATCTACGAAAAGTGAAATAGATTTTTCGTTGTCCAAAATGTATTGGAAGCCTAGCGAAAGAGATGCAATTCTTGAATATCAATGACATCAGTAATACTTTTGAATAATATTATCCGTTATCTCATTTATATGTATATGCATCTCCAATGGAAACTGGATATTTGAGAAATAATCAGATATGAAAATAAAAATTTTCACTTTCAGATTTCTTCTTTCAAGTTAGGTTCTTCTCACAATACCTATCAGATGTAGTTCAATGTGGTTTTAGCCGGGGATGTAGTTGTCTTTTGTTAGGTAGTACAAAAAATAGCTTCAATTCATTTCATCTATCTGAATGAAAATGCATATTTCCACTTTCGGAATTTTTCTTTCAAGTTTCAAGTTTCAATTTTCAATTGAGAATATTTCCCTCTTCACCGAGATTTATGGTATAGAAATAAGCAAATCGGAACAGAACAGGAGTGAGAGTTTATGAATAATTTTGACCAGAATAATGTTGAATTTATAGTTAAAATTTCAACCAGTGTTCATTCAGTTTCATGCGACCTTAGAGGTTACGAATCTGCTAGTAGTTTTTTTCAGCATATCAGTTCGTTTCTTTGCAGATAATGCAGGTATGTATAGAATATACAATTCAAAAAATTACAATGGGCTATATAGAGTGTTTCTTGAGTACGTGTAGAAAATTTAGTTAGGAGCGTGTTGCTGACATCAAAATAAGAAGAAAAGTTCGTATAAACATATGTCCGCAAGTTATTAATTTCTGAGATACAGAGTGTCAAAGTTGAATTCTTATTTTAATTTTTTTGTGAATAATTTCAAAATAATTTTGATATTTGGGTAAGTTTGGTATCTGGGCATATTCATTATTTAGTTTGTGTAAATATATATTCTTGGTAGAGGTGGTATTGAGATTTGAAATAATCGATGCAACTGATTTTTAATGACAAGATTTTAAAATTTTAAATAAATTCAATTAGAAATCAGGTTTTTCGCAATTAACATAAAATTTGATTTTGTCATTGAAAAATCATCCCAGATACCAAACTTTACTCGAATATCACAAATATTTTGGTATATATTCACAAAAAACAAATATAAGAATTAAACTTTGACACTGTGTATCTTCGAAACGAATAACTTGCTGACATGTGTATAAGGAAACTTTTTTCTTATTTCGACGTCAGCAACATGCTCCTAAAGTTTCTACACGTACTTAAGAAACACCCTCACAAACAGAAGATGATATCAAAAAATGCACAAAATAGTTTCTAGTATTGGAAGGGGTTACTGAAAATACATAAAACGGAACTCACCTCCATTAATCTCCTAGGCACCACATACTCCAACAAAAAAATGTAAATAGTAATAGGGGTTTGCTTGTGATACCATTATTGAAAATACTATGAAAAATGCTATCCAAAGGTACGAATAATAATTATACAGGGTGTACGAATAATTTCTAAATTGACATTTACATGTGGAAGAAAGGAATCAAATGACAAATAACAAATTTCCGCAACCGAAGATTGTCGCGGAAACAACCCGAACCAAAACAGTTAACTAAGCACAAATTAATTGATAACCTTAATACACACCTCGAATTTTTTTCAGCTGTAGGCTATCACTGTTGTTGTCATGCTATAAGATATATGTATCATCTACGAAGATGTATGTTTGACAGAGAAGTTGGCTATACTATTAGACAGGTCATTGAAGAGGAACTCCGCATCGTATTGTACCCATTTATGGCTATGTGAATCCTGAATCAATAGAGTTGTAGTTTGCGCAGTATCTACCTTCCACTTTCTTGGTGCCAAGAAAAAACTTCTGTCTATTCATTAAAACTAATTGTACAATATGGTCATAAAATACGTTTATTCTAATTGTGAGAAGTTTGCACTCATAAATGGAGAAGTGTTCAATGAACCTTTTCCAGTGCGTTTCATTCACAAAAGAAATCCTGAAAACATCCCACGAAACTAGGATCAATAGCGATTATCGAACTATAGCGTCAAACACCCTGTACAATAGTAATTACGAAATGGAAAGTGGAAATGAAACTAATCGATACTTGCAGACACAGAATAAATAAAAAGGTCATAAAAATCTCTCTCTGAAAGTAAGGTGTTATTTAAATTAATTTTAATTGCATTAATTGCATACCAAGCTAATCAAATTAACATATACATAACGAATACCTGGTTACTTTTTTGTTGTATTTTAAACAGGACGACGTACATTCCAGCTCACTGATGAAGTCGTAGGGTTGCGATACAAAACAAAAACCGGAATGCAAATGAAGAAGGTGAAGATGCTCTGAGGTTGCAAATTGAATGTTTTCAATAATTACTTATTATAAATCGTTTGAATATGCCTTTAGAGAACAGGGCCATTAAAATTTAAACAAAATAAATGTGGATGGTCTGAAAATTTAGGGTAGGTTATAAGTGAATTAGGAAAAATCAAGAAGGCCCAGTAAAAATTCCGGAAGGGGGTGGGGGTAGCTAAAAATACGTTTTCAGGGTTGGATATTGGTATTTTACGATTTGTTGCTGAAATATGCATCCTATCGAAAAATTGTGGAAGCGAAAGTTGTCGATAATGGACCTTTACATTTACGGAAAATAAATTACAAAACTAATTTAAATCGATAGTTGTTAGTCTGAAAAGTCCATTTAACAAAAAGTTCCATTATTTTTCTTTCATTTTAAAAAAATATCACATTTGAAAGTGTGCCGCTGACGTCACGTTCATCGGAAATATCTCCCACCATAATCCACGTTCCGATACAGGCAATACCGTTCTCCTTAAAAATATAACTTCTAGCATGATATAAGCCGTTGAGAAATAATCAATACATTGTCACTTGATCAACTCATAGATAAAAATCCACATATTAGCTATTGTTTATTGTACTTGTAACTTTCAAATTTTCTGAACAGACCATCCTTTTGATGAAGAACGAGCGTTGACAACACAGCAAATCGTAACGACAGTTCTCAACTGTCAAAAGTTACGTGAAGATGTGAGGTTAATGTTTATTTTATTTACATTCAACAGATAAATTCGATAATAGTGTAGTGAGGTGTTATCATAAACGATTTGGTGTGAATTTATTTGTGTTTTTGTGTATTGAAAATATGGAACAAGGCTTCGTGAAGGGAAGTTCGGATAATTTATCGAGGTACAAAGCACCTTTTCGACATGTTCAGTTATTGCAGGGATACAGGTACTGGAGATACAGGAATGAATAACAAATTTTAGAACACAAACAACAAAAGCTCTCAAAACTTAGAAAATTGCATTAACCTCAAAAAATAAATCAAGGTAGTGTTCGTTGAAGTTTAGATGTGATGGAACTGCTTCACTTGTATCAAATGGGTAGGCAAATGAGTTAGACAGAGACAAACTATTCTTAATGATCGCACCGTGAAACAGGCGAAAGAACCCATCTGGTATCAAATGACAACTGTCATACGACACATCATATTTGAATGAGAATTTGGTGCGCAACTTTAACAACGTTGCCAAGTTTAGTTTTGATGAACGTGACGTCACGAAACCACTTTTCTTCTGATTATAGATAAACTAGCGGTCAGAAAAAAGAAATAAAAAATCCCGAGTGATATTAGCGTATTTACTTTCTAATTTCAGTGTTACCTCATATCTCTTGGAAAGGTCCATTGAAAAAGTTAACACTTTTGTATGAATAATTCTTCAACATAACCTCAAAATTAACGAGAAACCCGTTTTTTAGATTTTTAATTTTCATTTCCCTAAAAAAATTATGAAACTAGGTGAAAACTCTCTTTTATGTGTTTTAAGTGCTGTGATTTTTGGAAAGCAAGATGTTCATTTCTTGTTTGTATACGAATTTAAATTTAAAAAAAGTGGGTTTACAATTTTTCAACTTTATCAGTGAAACCTCGACTTTGAGATGGCATAAAAAAATGCCTTATTCTTTTGGAAAAATATCGTTGAAAATTAAAAAAAAACGATCAATTTCAGAGCTAATTTTGCAATACAAAATAAGAAATTCACAAGATTACTGAGAAATCGATTATAAAAAAGTCGTTTTTTGATTCTTAGCATTTTTAACTTTATGTTTCCATACAAACAATATATTTTTTTCATTCCATCTCATCTTCTAGATTTCAAAGCAGAGGATGAGCACCTCAAAATGTTGAACCAACCACTTTTTCGATTTAAAATTATGCTTTTTTTTTAAATTCGTATACAATGAAGAAATTAATATTTAGCTTTAAAAAAATTATAGCTTATTTAGAACACATAGAAGAACGTTTTCACCAAGTTTCATGAAAAATGTAATTTTGGGGGGGGAAGGAAATTAAAATTAAAAACAAAAAAGGGTTTTATCGTTTTTCTCGTTAATTTTAGGGTTATATTGAAAAATGATTGATACAAAAGTTTTAAATTTTTCAATTATTTACAACTTTTTTCGATAAAATGCATATTTCAGCCCTGAAAATGTATATTTAGCCACCCCCAATCCCCTTCCGGAACTTTCACTAAGTCATGTTGATTATTCTTTTTAATTCACTTAAAACCTACCCTATATTTTCCGACCACACACATATTGCTAGAATTTTTCATGAATTCGGATATTTAAAATCGGTTTGGCCCTGGTCTATTATATTAATTCAATAATTGAATAAAGCTTTATATAAGAATGAAACAAAAAATTGTTTTAAATTAAAACAATTGCCCATTGACCAAAATGAATCAATCAAATTTCTTTGCTTCCACTGAATTGAAAACTCTATTGGGAAAAACATGTCGACTTGATTTGTACCGAACTGGACAAAAATATCTGTGTTCAAAAGACCTCAATACCTTTGAAAATATTAAACTATTCAAATTACCTTCCTTTTAGATTATTTACTTGTAGATTTTGTTATTACATAAAAATTAAATTGATCTTCATGACTTTATTGAAAATCAGACAACACAAATAGGAATTGAATTCACAAGACTCAATCAGCCGTTATTCCAGAAATTATTATTAAGAAATAGTCGACACCATAGAAGGCACGTGCCAACTTTCATTGAAGAGAAACGTACTGTCTTACTGCCATGACCATCTAGATAGATAAACTTAATCGAAGACACAGGATTTTTTAGATCAGTCATTCGCTCACAGAAATATCTGTGAAACCGAAAAGAAGAAACATTTTTTTGGGAAAACATCCGTATTGTAAAAATTTCTCGACGAGCACGTTCTCGATGCTGCCAGCGACCCCCTCGTTTGACCCTTTTTGTTCATATATCCGTTCATACTACTACTGTCATTTGTATTATTATCAAGTTCTAGATCATCAAGGAAAGTATGCCGAATGGACATTCAAACATTCTTGTATTATTATTTTTGAAGTTATAATTTTCACCACATCATCTCCTTTATATTATCCTCTTCCATCCAAGGACTTTTGTCACATTCCTCATTATTTCATGGTTGAAAATAATCGGGGTCGATCTTTCCCGAGTAGTGCTCTTCAGATTCCAGTCACAATCTATCGCCCCGAACTATGAATAGCAGCCCATTTGTTATGTAAGACGAAACCAAACCTGTCATCAACCTTGATTACAAACATCGAGTTCGCTAAGTAAGCGTATTGAAACGTCTGTAGTTGGAGGGTATTGTGAAATTGGAGCAGGTCGTAATTTGTCTCGGTTTCCTTGTTTAGCGTTGTAATTACGAACGAGCTCGCTCGGTGCATGCAACCCCCACACACGCATCTGGTCGCAGACACCCTGTTTGCTCATTAAGTGACAGTTGATTAAGGTGATTAGCCGACGAGCCATATACCAAGTACCTTGATGAGGGTTCAGGCATGCTATGGTTTATTATTGTTTTCGGGATTATCTCCCACCGAATTGGGACTGGATGGAACAAGTGGTTTGGAGTATCAGCGATTGTTGATTGGGTTGAACGGTCTATGAACCCAGTTCATATAATCCGTATCTCATTATATACACACGTTACGTAATAAAAAACATTTAACAATTAAACGTATATACAGTTGCTAAAGACCAGATAAAAAAAGCCAGTCGAGGAGCTCGAAAGACGGAGAACATCGCGGCTTGAAAACTGAAGACTAACTAACCACCTTCTCTCATCTTTCAAACTCCCCTGATGTCATTGCAGGCCAGAAATAATGAAAAAACCCAGCCTACGTCATTCAAAAATTCCCAAATTGGCCGTCTGGCTTACGGAAGGGTCCTCATAAAACTAATAGCTGGGTTTCGCATCATAGGTAATCCGATTACCAGAAATCTAACTTTGGAATTCCAAGTTCTGAAACTATTTCACCGGATTTGAGTATTTCCCCATAAAAAACATTTATAATCAGGCCATTTGAATTTAAGAAGGAAAAAGAAATAAATATGAAATATTTAGAAAAGTTGTAAAAGATTTACTTTTGAAATAATAGTATATTGTGCAACAAGTGCAGAAAAGTGCTAATTTCTCACGAGTTTGAAAAAGTTGCGGCACGAGCGCAAGCTCAATTCAAACGAGTGAGAAATTGCATTTCTGCTCGTGTTACACACTATACTTTTTCTACAACACCCTTTTTGCTAAAAATAATACTATACTATAAGACGGAATGAAATGTCAGTGACTCATTCTTATATTTTCCTCTTGAAGTTGAAGGTAGTAAATTCAATGACAATGAATTAACTTGTTCTCTTAGTTCTGGCGGAGTATTTTCAATTTCAGAATTGTCGCTATCCATTTTAGTTCAATCTCATTAAAAAATGACGGGACAAGAATATTTTACGAATATTTTATGCTTGACGTTTGTTGACATTCAAATGATTCGATAGATGTTGCTCCGTTGCCTAGCAATGGATAGTGTGTATGTGGGTATTTGAGACAGCAGTAGTGATGTCTATGATTTTTATTCAGAATATTATGAATTTGTACGACAATTTCCCTCATATTATATAAACCAATAGACTTTGTCTATTCATTCTTGAAGTTGCCTGATCGAATATCCCTTCGAAATGCAGAATTTTCAAAATATACTTTCACCTTGCTTTCACGAAAACTGTATTGCTTAGAAATTAGGTACTGAAAAATGTTGGCACAGAAATGTCACTTTGTGGCACAGAAATGTCACTTTGCGGCACACTAATGTCAAATTTCAATTATTGTCTGTTCGCAGTGCAGAGTAGACGTGTTTTGCCAGTGCTCCTGCTAAAACGGTTCAAACATAGCGAAAAACAACATATAAAATTGTGAATTTTGGAAAGTGCTTCCAACGAAAAGTGATAAACTTGGGTGTCCTATTAAAAGTTAAAAATGGTTCTCACAAGAGACGTTACGGATGAAATAAAAACCGTGGTTAATGCAGCGTTGAATAAATATATGAAAGACCAAACATTCATAAAAACACTATGTGATAGTGTGTCGATAGCGGTCAGCAAAACAATAGAACAAAAACTTACACAAATTGAAGAAAAAGTAACGAGTCTACAAGCGGAATTCTCCCAAATGAAAAAAGAGATGGAAAGTAAATTCAACAAAATGGATCAGGAAATCAAAGTCTTACACGGGGGAAAAATATACTGGAACGAAAATGTGACACAATGGAACAGGCAACTAAAATAAATAACCTCAGAATTTTCAACTGGCCAGAAAAAAACGAAGGAAACCTTAAAATGGATATAATTGAACTCTTCAACGCAAAGATGTCGATTAGCATGTCAGAAAACGACATCGAATTATGTTATCGAATCGGTAAGAAACAAGAAAACAAGTCGCGAGGCATATTCCTCAAACTGAGAAACCACGAATTGAGGCAGAACATCTATAGAAGAAAGAAATTTTTGAAAGGGACCGGAATCGTCATCAGGGAGGATTTGACAAGCCTAAGAGTTCAACTACTGACCAGTTCTATAGAAAAAACTTCCTTAAAAAACGTCTGGACTGACTCGGGAAATATTTTCGTTAATCACAATAGTACATTGTTTATTATAAAATCAAAAAATGACTTTGAAAAAGTGTTTAATGTTCAACTTACTTCTTCTTTGTGTGAAAAATAAAAACAAAATTCAAAATAAATACGAACAATATTGAAACTAGCATAATATAGGAGTACTTAGCATAACATGAATTTGATAATGTTGCAATTCTTAGATTTTCTGGATGATCAAGAAGAGGTTAAAACCAAAGTGATTGAAAATTTTCATGAGTATTTTAATTCGTCAGCAGAGAGAGAGAGAGATGGAAATCTGTGTTCAATTCTTCATTTTAACGTAAGAAGTATCAGGAAAAACTATGATGAGTTATTAGTATATTTAGAGGGAAAAACTGCGCATATAGATGTGATAGTTTTATCAGAAACGTGGAATATTGAAATGGTGAGTGATTTTGCTATACCCGATTATAATCTTTATTATAATGGATCATTCAAAAACCAGAACGATGGTCTGATAGTCTATATCAAAAACAATATATCTGCAGAAGTACAGGTTATGAATCTGACAGACACAAAATTATTGAGAGCATCCATAAACATAAAAAATTTGTCGATAGGTATAACGGCCTCTTATAGACCACCCTCAATCGATACACTTATTTATTTGAAAGACCTAGAATATTACTTCAATAATCTACATAAAAAAAATATAGAAATATTCGTGGGAGACATAAATATAAATACAATGGACAAGATGACCAAAGAAACCCTTACTTATCTGAATATTATGTCAGAAAATGGTTTCTGTTCTTATATAAATAAGCCAACCAGGGTGACTGAAATTTCAAAGAGCACAATCGATCATTTCTTTGTGAGATATTTAGGTAAACAGACCAACATAAAATTTAGTCCAATTATTTTCCAGACTAACCTCTCAGATCATTATTCAATATACCTGAGCATATTAAACGACAACACAGACAGTTCTTTCCCAAACGCACCTCAAACAAAATTCATAAAAAATATAAATTTTGAGAAGCTCAATACATTACTAGTAAATGAAAGTTGGAATGATGTCATGAATTGTATGGACTCACAACTTGCCTATGACAAATTTATAAAAAGGCTAGAAAATTATATACATTCTTCTACTATAACAAAAAATATAAACTGTAAAAAAATATATAAAATTAAACCATGGATAACTACTGGACTAATAACTTCTATAACAAAACGGGATCTTCTTAAAAAAAAACTTAAAAACACAAGTACACAAGAACTCAAAAACGAATACAAAGCATACAGAAACGAACTTAATAAATTGATTAAAAAAACAAAAAATGAATATTACAAAAAGAAACTCAATGACGTTAAGGGGAATGGAAAAAAAACATGGGAGATTATCAATGAAGTTACGAATAAAAACTCAAAAAAACAGTCACTAAACAGCATATCCATAAAAAATTCAAAGGGTGAAATAATAACAAATAATAAAAATAAAGCTGATGCATTCAACGAGTTTTTTACCAATGTGGGAATCGATATGGCTAAAAAAATTGAAAAATGTGAGCAACTCCCAGAGAATTTTCTCCATGACCCAATGATCCCTTCATCAATTTTTCTCCAACCTGCCACAAAAAATGAAGTGATTATACTTATTGCAAATTTGAAAAATAACTGCGCGCCAGGACCGGACGGCATCACTAGTAAAACTATTAAGAAAATACACCTCAATATTAGTTGTCCTCTAGTCCATGTTATCAACCTCTCCTACAAAAGTGGTAAAATACCGAGACAATGGAAAGAATCCCGTGTAACACCTATTTATAAATCAGCTAAACATGATGACATGAACAATTACCGACCGATTTCTGTCATAAATAATTTTGCTAAGATTTTTGAACAGAGTATCAAAACCAGACTAACCGCATTCTTCACTAAGAATAACGTAATAACAGATAGACAGTTTGGTTTCAGAAGTAACACAAATACTGAAAAAGCTATATTGGATTTCATCGAAAAAGCTGTCGAAGCCTTGGACAGATCGGAAAGATGCCTAGCAGTCTTTCTTGATCTGGCAAAGGCATTCGACACAGTTTCTCATGATTTGTTGCTAAATAAACTTGAAAATTATGGAGTCAGAGGTGTCGTGCTAAATCTAATGCGGAATTACTTATCACAAAGATCACAAGTTGTCAAAGTCGGGGACTATCAAAGTGAACCCATAGATGTCAAAATTGGTGTTCCTCAGGGAACAGTACTGGGCCCAGTACTCTTTCTCATATATATTAACAGTATTGTATCAATTAATAATTTCAAAGGAACTATAGTCTCATATGCTGATGACACAGCAATTATATATAGGGGAAACTCGTGGCAACAATTACAGGATGACTCATCTTAAAAATCTTAAAATTTGGCTTAACCACAATCTTTTAAGTTTAAATGTAAAAAAAACTAAATTCATTTCATTTTCACTTTACAAAACCGAACAGCCTCATTACAACTCACTCATGATACATGGTTGTAATAACGTAAACATATGCAACTGTCCTAATATAGAAAAAACATCAAATATCAAATATCTCGGTATCATACTCGATCAGCATCTAAGGTGGGATGAACATAGTGCACATGTTACAAAAAGGTTAAGACAACTAATCCATAAATTCTATAGCATAAGAGATATCCTGGATAAAAAAAATCTACTGATATTATACAACTCACTGGCGGAGTCTGTTATTAGATATTGCATTACAGCTTGGGGGGGCTTATTCAATAACACAATCTCGAAACCTCAGTCAACACAAAACACATTATTGAAAATAATATATAAAAAAAACAAGCTTTTTTCTACCAATCAGCTATATAGGGAAATATTGGATATAAGAGGTCTTTATATCTACCAGTGCTTGGTTTGGATGTTCCATAATAAAGATAGATATGTCACCCTTAATACAAAACACACTAGATCCGTCGAAAATAAGTCGATTGCCTTACCAATTTATAGAAAAACTCACACACAAAGATTTATCTTCTTTTTTGGACCAAAACTTTATAACTACTTGCCTTATGACGTAAAAAATCTATATCGTCTATCTAATTACACAACTTCAATCAAAAAGTTTATACTTCAAAATGAATATATAAGACTTTGTTTTTAGAAAACAGGAGAATAATAAAATCTGTCTCTCCACTTCTCCAAATCCATGCACAAAATAACATCAAACCCTAAATGTCCATCTCTCTCGTTCTCGTTCATACTTTCTCTTTCTCTCTCCTTCTATATCCTTCTATATCTTTCTCTTTTTCTCTCTCTCTCACTCCCTCTCCCTCTCTTTCTCTCCCTCTCTCTCTCTCTCTCTCTCGTTCACTCTCGTTTCTCTCTCTTTCTCGTTCCCTCTCTTTCTCCCTCTTTATTTTTTCTTCCCTTCCTTTCTCTGTCTTTCAATCGCTTCAAATCTACTTCTGCATCCTTATACTGTAGTTTTGAATTATCTGTACTGCCAATTAATTATTTAGGTATTTAGTTAATCTAGTCCACGCCGGGATCCAGTAACGCCACAACACAAGCATATTAATTGCTTAGGTGGGTCTCCTGTTTCCTGGGGTGAATCACAAAAATGTTGTAACAAATGATGTAAATTTTCTGAATGTCAATAAACTGAAACTGAAACTGAATAATCATGTTTGCGAACGTAAAACTATGCAGAAAAGCATGTTTTGGAGTGTGGTTGTAGAAAAAAATTGTGAGTTTTATTGTTGGTAAAACCCCTACACTAGTTCTAACTGACCAGCTCTTTTAGGGCTTCTATGCAGTCCCAAACAAGTGTTGAGGTAAAGTATTTTCAATATCAATTGCAGAGCATAAAAACTTGTTCCAAAGCCATACCGACAATTTCGTTTGATATGCCGACACCTCATTTAAATGATGATTTATGACTATCCAGCAAAACATTTTGCATTTTGCCGCACGTCAATTAAGGTCACGTGGACCGCGGCGTTTCCTTTAAGTCTATATGAGTTGTTGCAATTGATGTTGGTAAGACTATAACTTGTATTGAGTTGACTGCTTTTATCGCAGCTTGAATGACAATGTTTTTTCTGAAAACTCATGCCTTATCAGCTCTAGTGCGCACTGGTGTATTGCGCATATATACCTAAGCTCAATGAGATTTTCATCTTTGGCTTGGTTCCATAAATGCCGGCTCCTGAACCGGCTCAAACACTAATGAAGGTTTTTGAGCAATCCGTGTAGACTGATAAAAGTAGAGACGAAATTAGAATAATTGGACGCAAATCAATAAGAGAATTTCAACATGCACCTTGATTATTTTCAAGAAGGGAATGGCAGACAATTTGAACATCTAATTTGATCATTTTAGTACTTTTTGTTTTTATTTAATTAAATCATTAGTTATCAGCAGTTGAGACTTTTTTGTCCATTTTCTTATACTTCACGAAATGAAGAGTATAGTATCCAAAAAAATTTACTGTTTCAAAAGAAAAATATGGGGTTCGCAATAAAAAAACGTCATAACTAACACAATTATGACTTCACCAGAAAAAATTATGTTTCGAAGTGCACGTTTCAAAATTCCGAGCAATTTTCCTCTTCTGGTTCTGTAAAGATTTTAGCGAATTTATTGTAACTCTTTCGTGCTAACTCTTATTTTGTAAACATTCTATATCGTAGAGTCAATGTTCTAGTTTTGATTCACCTATTATATTATTATATGTTCACTAATAGTTAAGTAATAAACTTGCAGCAACGTTAGCTATCAATTCACAGCGTTTCGCGTGGGTTTCTGATAGTTATACCGAATTTAATTTGAATAATCTCCAACAGTGTAATACGCTGCTCTCTTCCAATACGCTCATTAATAAGATAAAAGCCGTTTATTAAAACGCCTTTTATCAATTGAATAATATCCATCTACAGTTAGTTCTCCTCCTCCAATAAACATTTCACGTCGTGGGGATCATCATATTTCGATAGAAAACCAATGGCGTGGATTAAATAATGTCTTCTAGGTAAAGTTATTTGAATATATTTTAACGCCGTACTGTTGTACAGGACTTGTGCCAAGCTATTTTTCTGAAACTATCGTTTTGGACCTGATACATCATGAATTATTCTGGAAGTGTCATCAAATATTTGAAAAATCTTCTATACAGTCCGTAGAAACACTCCTGATCCTGTACATAACCTCGACATCTTTAAATTCTAGTCTAGAATTTCTCTGATGTTCTAGAAGTTCAATTTCACTATATAAAGAATCCCATATTGAGATTTTCATGGCTGAACCATTGTTTATTGTTGAAACAGTTGAAGATATAAATGATATTGTATATGAATTGTGAAAGACATTAAGGTTATAACGCTGATTTTCTGGCTGAGATCATTGAGGCAGTTACCCAACAAGTGTATCATTCATTTGAAAGCCTAGAAACGTGGAACTGGAGAAAGAAGAATGCATCAGATTACTCGAAATGGTGACGGCAGGATATACTTGATTTTTTTAAGTTGCAAAAAGTCAAAAGAAAACAAGAACAAGAGGAATAAGAAGGCAAAACCATGAACCTTCATATTTCGGTTGCGGATTCAATGGATGAACTTATTTTGGGTCTGGAAGAGACCAACTTCATCTTTAAGATTAGAAAAAGATATCCGGTTCAGAATGGTTCATGGATGCCAGCGAAAAAATTGCATTATCTGCCGGATATGGGCTGTACCAATTCAAAGTCCTTCCATTTGGATCAAGTAATGCTCTCGCCACCATTAAGAGACTCATGGAACTGCTGAAAAACTTGCCTAGTCTACTAAGATACCGTTTAGGTAATGAGGAGGACATTCCACGATCACTTGACAATTTAGAAAAAATATTTTTGAGGTTACAAAATGCAAATCTACAACTTGCCACTCCATCGCTTGACTAACAACAACGGAACCAAGTTGATAACACAACATGAAATCTCTGAAACCGTTTGTGCAATCGTGGCGACCCCCTGCAATTATGCCAAGAGCTGACAGGGTCAGGATACATCGGTTGAGGTTTGGTCATACAAAACTAACACATACATTCCTTCTAGAGGGCATAGACCCTCCAATTTGTGACCAGTGCGACGAGCGAATAACCATACGGCACATCATTTGCTTATGCCCAAAATACCAGAATATGCGCCAGCTTTATGACCTACCAGAACACCTATCAGAAAACTTCAGAAACTCTTCAGCGATTGAAAATCTACTAAACTTCCTGAAAGCAATAGACCTCCTTAACAAGATTTAATATCTACCAGTATCTGAGTCGATATACTGTGGTGCTAATGATCTGAGTAATCGATGCACCAAAAAAAAAACAACAACGTTCAGTTCGACTGTGGCTCTAAATGCCAATAGTTATTTACTAAATTGAAGAAGAAATTAACAACTGCACCTATCTTAGATCACCCGCAAGAGAAGGACACTTTCATTTTGTACTCTGATGCCTGTCAGTAAGAAATTGGACCTGGAAGGAACCTGATGGCGACAATTATATGATAATGAACTAACAGCCTAATGTAGTAAAACTCTGGTACAGCCGAAAGGTACTACTGTGAAACGAGAAAGGAGCTTTCATCGATGATGAGAGCCATTGAAAATTTCCACATCTGCCTTTATGGCAGACGCTTTCTCATAATGACTGATCACAAAACTTTGCAGTTGATAATGAAATTGAAAAATCCCCAGGGTTAGGTTGCCAGACTGTAAGAGAGACACGACCTATATGACTTCAAAATTGTTCATCGCAGTGACAAGAAGCACAGCAATTCCAAAACATCAAAAGGTAGCACAACTAAATATCCCGTCCAAAAATATCCTGTCAAAAATATCCTGCCAAAAATCTCCCGTCCAATCAAATCCTAATACAATAATATGCTGACCAATAATAACCTTTCAATTTGCGAGCTAGGTTAGTTCGTTCAGGTTAGATAAGACTAATAAAATACTACCGCCAAATTTAATTTTTCTTCAACTTCCAAGCTCCCAACTTGCGAAGATTAGTTCGTTCAGTTTAGATCAGACTAATAATTGGACGGGATAATTTTGCATGAGATTATTATTGTCTGAAGATATTTTTGTCAGGACATTTTTAGGCGGGATATTTGGCCATAGACCCCATCAAGATGTCCGATATCGGTAAAAACTTGAGAGTGAAAAAGTCTGCTCTGTAACAATAATAAGCATTGCAAGGAAATGCCGCATGATACCACCGTAAGAGTTGATTCCGAAGAATCTGATTAAAGAAACATACAAGAAATTAATGACTAACAGAATAATTATTTTGATGATGACTTTGAAGGTGGTCAGAAGCTGACTGAAGAATGGGATTACAAAAATTTACATAATTTACTAAGAAAAGAGTTACATACTTTTGCTTGACATATTTAGAGTCGTTTCTTTCAAAAAATGTCTCACTTTCAACAAATATTCGTTTGATTTTGAGACAATTTTGGGGAAGGCACAGTAATAACAACCAAAATTTAATTGTGATGGTTTTTCACATATGAAAAAATAGTGACTTTAAAAAAAATGCTAGTCTGATGATGACAGTTACTACATTATTTTCAATATTTTTGTCAAGGGTGGATTTAGTCAACTTTATCATAAGCATTATCATAAAAATAGCGGAAACATCAAAGGTTTTTAGCATAAACTTAACATTGTTGTATAAATGGCGCCATTTGATATTACAGATTCAACTTTCGCTTTTGACATATATTTAAGCACAACTTTAAAATAATGTTGACTAAATGCACCTTAATAATTCTCATACCGCTATCAATAATTGGCATTTGTCAATACAGGCTTATATCAAAATTGAAGGAAATAAAAAATTATAGATTTATTATTTCGTGGCATTCTCTTTTTGATACAGCTCTGTTTCTTCTGTAGCCTCCCATCTACCCGCCTATGGTCCAAACTGCTTGTTTTGTCTTTAAACGTGAATTATTGTAAGCTTTAAAATAAATTCTCGAAGATAAGGCAAGAATAAAAGTCAGGACAGAGTCATTGCCTAGAAATACTTCAGTTGTTTCTCAGACGAAGATATCCAGAGACAAGAAGAAGGACTGTAAAAGCAGTAAAAGGTAATTTTACGTTTCGCAACCAGTTTGTCTTGATGGCGCTGTTGCCGAATTGAACACCTCGATCTATAATAACGGAGATTTACGTCAATATTCTGCTCAGTAGACAATAATCTGGAATGGAGGTCTGTCAGATAAGTTAGGGAAATAATAATGGTGTTTTTTCATAAATTTCAGATCGCTAATAAAACAAACAAATGAATAAATAATAACATAATTCGCGCATGGTCATTCATAAATGGTCAAATAAAAGTGAATGAAGTGTTTGGGATATGACGCACCTGACGCCTAGTTTTTGGTTGTACTCACGCTAATGAAACGAATAATTTTGACAATACCCTTCTCTCTACACATGGTCGAATTCACTTATTATCAAATTGCCTACTGTTATTGCATACCTAATTTTTGGAATTTACCTGTTCTGAATTAATTCTGTCCTACTTGTTTTGGATTTGATACTACAAATATATTTGTCATCAAATCCAAATCCAAAACTAGTACGATTCTTTTGGGAAATGTTTTGGATTTCGATTTGATGAAAATATTTTTTGCCATCAGAGAAGGTGAATTGTAAAAATTAGGTAGACAATACGAGTAGGCAATTTGAGATAAATTACAAAAATTAGGTGAACAATTAGATGAGGTAATTTGATGTAGGCTTTCAGATATACATATAGTATAAATAAGAGTAACGTAGAATACGAATTTAGTAAGATTTTAGCTCCTAAAGATGCTAACTTTGTTAGCGAAACGCGCGTCGAGTGTGATTTTGACGTAGTTTTGGTGTTTGGGTAGTTTTTCCAAGTAATGTAGGCAGAAATGGATTTGGACCCAGTACTGAACCCTGAGGCACTCTGCACGTTTCATCTACTAGTTTTGTTAGTTGGTAATCTCAGTTAAAACTGTGCTTTATTGTCCAAGAACCTTATTCACAAAGTGTTATGAATATTATCAGATGGAGATTGGAGAAGAGTCTTGTAAATATAAAATTTGAAAAGATATAATTATAAATTGTTAAAATATTGAAAGTTGAGTACAATATGTAAATGAGACACATAAATAAGCAGATATACTCTGGCCAATATATGTATTGTGAATTGCAATCTGGATGGGAGCAAGAAATTTTGAAGACCCCAGATTTACGTGTGTGAGGAATCTTGTCTTAAGTGCTTATCAATTTACCACCAATGTTGTCTGAGTTGAAGAAGGAAATATTGATGTTATCCTTGTAGCGGTAAAAGAAGATTTTTGTATCATACCTTTGTTCTTGATGGTGTTTGAGACGCTCAACGGCTCCAGATATCTTCAGGTAATTTTCAGTTAACAACACTGCTACAGGTGAGAAATTTTACATCACTTTTGAGGTTTCGTCTTGGAATACTTACTTTCTCCTAAATTATTCCATTTGTAATTATCTTTATTTTTGAACTTATTTCTTTAAATTTTGAAAAGCACAACCGGCTTCTATGGATTTTCTACGCTTCTCTTGTAAATAAACTTCTTACATTTTTGTCATCGTAATCAATTGTTTGAATAACTAACAAATATTTTGGTAAAATACTGATTTTTTTGATTTTGTTGACATTAGACATTGTGAATTTTGCTTCAAAATAATTTTAAAAATCATTTTATTAAATATTAATCTATATTTTGCGACTATTTGCTTCAAATTCAATAACTGTGTCAATGAGATTTATTATTTGTTATATCCTTACTAAAGTTTTGTTGTCTCTGGTGTTTACTTTGATTATACTGAGTTTTTTTAAATTAAATTTTTTTCTAACGATTTTAAAAATCATTACAATATTTACGTTCCTATCAAAATTCGTTTCGGCCAAACCAAATGAAAAATATTGGTAGGTATCATAATACTTTTTTTCAACGGTAATCTCTTCTGAAACCTTCAAAAAATAGCTCCAAAAAAAGAAAAAAATATTAGATTTGTTATTTAACAATTATTATCGTACATGTTCAAGTGGGAAATAATTGTTAATCAACTAATGCCTAACTGATAAAAAAAATCTGACCACGTATTATTGTTCATTCATCTATCCATAGGATTCTTAATATCCATATTTAATAAGTTTGCATGATATTTATTCATTGAAGGTCCAAAGTGGGAGGGGCTTACGCAAGTCATAGCCCCAGTTTTCGTCCGTATATTCAACTCTCTGAGAATATTGCTACTAGAGGTCCTAAAGGATTTCTGATGCAAATAATATAGCAAAAGAGACTTGGTCTATAGTAAACGACCTTACGGGAAAGAATGTAAAATCTCGAATAAATACAATACCTGCAGATACACTGAATAAATATTATTGTTCAATAGCTGCAAAACTAACATCAAATACCTCAATACCGTATGATCCGCACATACTTCTAGAAAAAATCGTCGCCAATGAAAAACTAATTTTATATGCCACAGATATCAGTGAACTGAAGGGGGTGATAAGATCTATCAAAAACAAAAAGTCTTCAGGAATTGATGAAATATCAATAAACATTTTTGAAAATCTTCCCATTGAAGCTCTTCATGCTTTAGTTGCGGTAATAAATCAATCCTTCGAGGACGGTATATTTCCATCCTTCCTGAACACATCGGTCGTTATTCCACTTCACAAAGGTGGAGATCCAGAGGATCCCTCGAATTTTCGGCCCATATCCCTCATTCCTTCGCTAGCAAAGTTGATAGAGAAACTGGTGAAAAATCGTTTAATTGAATTCTTGTCACAAAATAATATAATTAGTAGTAAGCAGTTTGGGTTCCAATCTAAGAAGAGCACAGATGATGCCATATTCTCATTCCTATATGAAGTATATAACAACATCAATACTAGAGATGTGGATGCAGCAGTTTTTTGTGATTTATCCAAAGCTTTTGACTGTGTGAATCATAAAATTCTGCTGTATAAGCTGCATCATTATGGCATCGGTGGAAATACTCTTAGAGGGTTTGATTCCTATCTCACAGGTAGGAGTCAAATTGTTAAGTCTACAACGACCTCGTCGCCAGCTGACATAAACAGCGGAGTGCCCCAAGGATCAGTACTAGGCTCTACACTTTTTCTACTGTACATAAACGATTTGGCTTCTATAGACATAAAAGGAAAATTCACGCTATTTGCTGATGATACAACGATACTGTGGACTGATAAAAAAGATTCTGATCTTCATAAAACTATCTGCTAGGATATTATCAAAGATTGGTGCGACTCTAACCTACTTCCTTTCAATATTTCTAAAACTAATATGGTATCATTCCAATGTAATATTGACACAATACCTCTAACTTCAAATCAAAGTTTTATTGAGAATAGAACTAGCGCCAAATTCGTCGGAGTAAATATAGACAACAAATTAAAATTTGATGATCATATTGCAGGTCTTAATAAGAAAATTTCTGCAGGATGCTAAGCAGTTAGAGTTACTTCAAATGAATTGGGCTCAACTGCAGCAAAAAGCGCTTATTACGCACTAATAGAGTCACACTTACGATATGGAATCCCATTCTGGGGCGTTTGTGCAAAAACCCAAATAGAGTCGGTTTTGGTACTGCAAAAAAGAGCAATCAGATACTTGTGCAAACCCAAACGACTGGACTCTTGCAGGCCTTTATTTGCTACGAACAAGATTTTAACGGTTCATGCTATATTCATTTTAGAAACAGTTTGTCTATTACACAAACATAAAACAAATTTTCCCTCTGCCACTCTACCTATGCCACCAGATAATTCCATGATCTCAGACTACCTTTACTTAGGTCAACCCTCATTAAGGACTCGATTGTGTATAATGGTCTCAAAATGTATAATCATCTACCAGATCACTTGAAAACTTTGGATAACATTTGTTTCAGAAAAGCACTAAAAAACCTTCTCAGTGTTAGACCCTATTATAGTCTGCAGGAGTTTTAGAATGACAGTTTTTGAAAATAATTTTATAGTTGTATACCTTTATACTCTTATCTTTTATCATATGTTTTATTGACATTATTGTTATTGCAGCGTTCCTATAGTTTTTTATTTAATGTGTTGTTCTATGCCCTACAATGTTAATTTTATCGGTATACTAAATATTTTTTAATGACGTCATTGTTATTGATTTTGCAGTTTTTAATGTGTTGTTCCATGCCCTATAATTTTAATTTTATCGAATAACCTTTTTTCTTCAATCATAAAACTTTGTCAATAAGATTATCTTCTTTGGACAATAAAGCATATTATTATTATTATTTTCCCTAAGGAGTGAACCAGTCAGGCCCTGTCTCCGGTGCTCCGACCCATCCGGAGGGCGCGCTGGTGTCGTTAACCCCAATAACCACTCCCTACGTCCGTAGGGTGAGTGATTATTGGGTTCGAGAGTCATGTGTTCTGAGCAGACGAAGTGAACCAAGGATGACGGTCTTCTGCATTCGAGCGGCTAAGATTTCTGCCATATTACGGCAGGCCGGTATTAACTTCAAATCTGAGAGCAGTGTGTCCATCATTCCACCAAGGACTCCTTTAATCAGAACCACTATTTTGACAGAATGGTCCGGATACAACCTGCGGAGTTCAAAGAGAAGATCTCGATATTTAATCCGTTTTTCCTCCTCTTTCCGAACGATATTTATCTCGCTTGTAGCGGAAAACTCCACGACGAATATCGTTTTACTTTGATGGTCGAGGAGGACAACATCAGGCTTATTGGCTTGTATTTGCCTGAGGGTGGGGAATGAGTAGTTCCAATAGATTCGGCACCTCTCATTCTCCACCACGGACTCAATGTCCCCAGGAACATAAGGCAACACCGGTGTCTCGTCTATACCGTACGAGTGTCGTAGATCGTAGTACAACACTCGTAGCGCCGCGTTATGCCTGTGGATATAGGCTGAGACCGCATAAGATGGGCATGCTGATAGCAAATGCATTACGGTCTCAGGTGCCCCACGACATGCCCTGCATCGGGTGTCAGGGACGTCTATACCCATCACGCGACTACGGTAGACAAGGGTGTTGAAGACACCATCCTGGCAGGCCATTATGAATCCCTCGGTCTCCGACTTTAGCTCACTCGACCTGAGGAAGGCAAAGGTCATGCTTTTGGATAAGCCAAGGTCTTCGATGTTGTGAAGGAAGACACCGGCTTATCCATATGTAGCTGTAGCAAGACCTCTGTCTCCGCAGCTTTGATGTGAGCTTTTTGCTGAACGGGTCCCAACTCGGTGACAGAGTTTGGGTTAGCCCGTTCAGTGTCGAATACGAGACCGATATCATCGGCCGCACGGGTTGCTGCCTTAAAAAGAAATGCTCCAATCCCTGCTTTCTCATGGTCGCGGACCATGCAGAGAAGGGGATCTGAACTCCTGATGACTTTACAGGCCCCATCCAGAACCATTCTGTTATGCAGACACTCCAAACTCAAAAGTCCATGGCCTCCCCGTTGTCTGGGAAAGTATAACCGTGGAACGGACGATTTAGGATGCAAGCTCCTATTGAGATGCATCATTATTATTATTATTATTATTAGAGTTTGGAAAAGTGATTTTTTTGGTAAATTTCCTCCTCTTATTGAATCTTTTTTCAAATTTGAAAAGTGTCAAATAGTTTTTGAGATATTTGCAAAAAGCCAAACCCCATTTTGTTTTTTTTTTTCAGTTAATTGTTAATAACTCTTGAAATTTTTGCAAGCGGATCTTGATTTTTTTCAAAAATCACCTACATGCTATCCGAACCTAATGTCACCTCGTTCATATTTTTCGTATGCGGAGAAAAAAGTTTGATCCAAAGAGCCCTTTGTTGACCAGTCTAACTGCGCTACAAACCACATACAATAAAAACTCAGCATTCGAATTAAACCTTAGAATTGGCAACAGTGTTCCAGGGCCGAGGACTTCTCGCATTCCATCACTAGACTGCATGTCGCCGTAAAGTATTTAACGTTCTGTTTGGTACAAATCCAAGCAAACACTCCTCATAAATCATCGGATAGAAAGTAATTCGATATTTTCCAGACAGACAAACAAGCAGCGGATTATTTCGAGGAACATTATATTTAGAAAGTGTGATCGGATATAGAGGCCAGTTCCTACCATTTTTTGAAATGAAACAGATAAATTTCCAGTGATTTGTTTTTCTCGAAAATGTTTTGATTAATGGCGAGGTTGCTGATGGATGTCTGAGTTTGAATTTTACAATCCTACTCGCTTATTTGAGTAGTTCTCTAGACTTTGCTTTCTGTAGATATATGTGACTGAACAGGTTGTCTGAAGTTAACACATTTCATGCAATCAAAAATTTAACTTTAATTTTTTGAAATTTGAAATTTACCTATGATTCGAGTCGAAATAGAAAACAAAAATATTTAATCATGTTGAAAAACCATCAAATATACTCAAATGGATTGTTTTTATTTTGTTACGAGTCAGGAAACTGCTGATTTTTTTATAATTCAAGACCATGTGAACGAGGGATCTTGAAAGTTCAGTAGATGATAAAAAAATTGTACCTATGTTCTTTATTTGGATTATTTGAATGCATTTTCACATTGAAAATTTCATGATGGCATCTTTCCTTATTCTCGACTATTTTCCACTTCCAAACCCACTTTTCAATCATCTCCTTCACACATTCCATAAGAACGTGCATTTTTACGCATTCTCTGAAAATTTCCTAATGGCATATTTCCTCAATTCTCGACTTGAAATGAAATTAACGGGACGAATCTAGAATTTGCGCAGTTTCAAATTATTTTCCTACGAGCGTGCGGCAAAGTAACTTTTCTGCACGATTTTTACTTTTCCGCACGATTTTTACTTTTACGCAAGATTTTCTCTTTAAAGCACAATATTTTAATTCAAGATTAGTATATTGTACAATGAGCATGAAATGACATACATTTCCCACGAGTAGGTAGGTATATGAAATTTTGTAGTACGAGCGAATTATTTTTTTCTAACAGATTCTATCAGAAACACTCATGTCGTCATTGAATATACAAATATTGAAAAATATAACGAAAATTGAACAGTAAGTACTCTCATCGGTTTCAAAACAAAAACAAAAAAAAAGTAACTTCCCCAGGATTCGAACCACATACCCCATTAAACATTAACCAGCGTAGAACGACTGCTCCCTTACTTTGCCAACTGAGCTATTTCAGATATTAATTTAATTGCTATAATACCATATCAAATCCTGTCAAATTTTAAATATTACTATTTATTTTGAAAATGTCTTAATTACTTTATATTTTGAAATTAATTTTATGAAAATTACGGAATATCGGAAAGTTATTATCAAACAGTCGTTAATAGACTAGATTCGATCTCATATTATAAATCTCGCGGAAAGATAAAATCATGCGGAAAAGTTACTTTTCCGCACTAGTGCTGAAAAGTTACTTTTCCGCACGATTTTTATATTGTTGAAAATGACGATATTTAGGACTAACTAAATGATCTACGTAACTATTCTGTCTTATGTGTCATTTTGCAGCATTATTATAAAATCTTGTTTAATAAAAACCATTTTTTTTTTTCATCAATAAGATGGACAAAAACACTCGTAGGAAAAACATTGTACCTAACTCTTGCGGAAAACGTCTTTTCCGCCCTTTGTAACCAAACGAATTTTATGACCGGAAATAATAATTTAAATCAGACCCAAACCCGAATTCAAATATCTGAAATGTTTTCTCAAACCCTCGAAAACTCATGTTATTCTAGTAAATATTCTCAGAAATACATGGTTACCAAGGGTCCTCTTAAAATAGACGATGTTATTGATTATTTTTAAGTGTTTCCGTGTGTGTATTTATCTCAAAATTGGGCATTTCAGAATAATAGAGAAACAAACAGTCAAATAGTTCGCATATGTTTATGTTCTTGTGAGAGGCCAGTTGTTATATTTTCAGGGACCACCTATAGTTCTCAAGGGGGGCGGAACATGCCAACTTTGAAATTAGGGTCGAAAAATAGGTTAGTCTTTCGTTTCATTCCTTCAAGTCAACATGTGGTTGCGCAGTTTTATTAGTTTACTCAAGTTATTGTAATTGTCATATTTCAACTCTGTTCAACACGATATTCAATCTGGGTACTATCGTTAATTTTCATTCTTTGAATATATATAAAGTCGATCTCTTCCACTTGTCTCTAAAAAGTTGATTCTTCTAATCAACTCTTAGTATTTGATGTAATTGAATTATTTCGAGTCTTTTACGTTTTATCTTGTTATATTATTAGTTAATTGTCTGGCCTCATTCACCTTTTTCCGGTTTAAATTATATTATCAGTTAAAATCCGAAGTTGCTTCATCAAATAATTTGAGAAATGTCCCAAACATCTTTTGTTGTTATTTCTTATTGTTTTGTTTAATAGATATAAGTGTTTTGAATTATGGTTTTTATTCTCAAAAGTTATCCAGTTTACAAAAATCCTTTTGATTTGAGAGAAAATTATTTTACTTAGAGTTGAACAGAGTAAGTAAATTTGAGTGCTAAAGTGAGTTTCGCAACGAGTTCTCAATCCAGCATCTAGTATAGAAAGTCGGGATCATCTGATGAAAAAGTAAGGTGAGTTAGAAATTTTAAATGCTGTGAGGTATGATTCCTAGTTGCTAGAAAATTAGAGCCCAACGTTCCAAATTATTATTATGTTTTTTAACGACTCCGCTCGGTCGAATCAGTTGTGATAATGCTCTATTTAATTATAAAGACAGCATTTGTTACACCTTGACGGCTTGCCCGAACTCCGCTCCGCGTCGTTCGTGCAACTACCGTCGCGTGCGGAAAAGTACTACTTTCCGCACTTGTTAGGTAAATAACTATTTCCGATTCCAAACCGACTTTTTAATCATCAACTTCACATATTCCGATAGATCATGCATTTTTACACATTCTCTGAAAATTTCCTCGACTTATAATGAAGTTAACGAAACGAATGAAAAATTTCCGCAGTTTTAAATTATTTTCTGCTTCTGGAGCAACTTTTCAATCGTCAACTTTACATATTTCGAATTTTTACATTTTCTCTGAAAATTAGCTGATGGTTCTTTTTCTCATTTTCGATTTAACATGAAATAAACGAAACGAATCTCGAATTACCATAACTTTTTTTTAATTCTCTCAAAATTTCCATAAGAAATTTTTCCTTATTCTCGACTTGCAATGAAATTAACGAATCTCCAATATTCGCGGTTTTCAAAAATTTTTTTTTTCGTACCAACTTTTTGTTATTCTCGACTTTTACTCAAATCAACGAAATCCGCGACTTTTCTTCATTTACCGCGATCAAACAATATCTCATTATTATTATTATTACATTAATATTATAAAATCCTTCTATTGGCATCGGTACTTGATATGTGTGCCAAAGTTTGGATCATTCGGACGAACGAAAGTAAGAGAAAATTTAATTTAAAAATTCACCTCATTATTATTATAAAATGCTTGTATTATAATCGGTCCTTGAATATGTGTACCAAAATTCAGATTATCCGGACTATTGGAAGAATGTGAAAATTGAATTTAAAAATTCATATAATTATCATCATTATTATTATTACATTTTTATTATAAAATTCTTTTTTTGTCATCTGTCCTTGATATGTGCGCCAAATTTTAGGTTATTCGGAGGATTGGACGTGGGTGAAAACAGAATTTCAAAATACTCATCATTTTTATTATTATTGTTATTATTATTATTACATTATTTTTATGGAATTCTTGTTCAGTCGTCGGTCCTTGATATGTGTGCCACATTTTAGATTATTCGGACGATTGGAAGTAGGTTAAAATTGAATTTACAAACTCACACCATTATTCTTATTATTATTATTACATTCTTATTATCAACAATAACAATTTATTACGAAATTCTTGGATTATCATTAGTCCTTGATATGTGTGCCAAATTTCAGACTTATTGGACGATTGTAAGAGGGTGAAAACTTACTTTCAAGATTTCATAACATTGTTATAGTTTGTAGTTAGAGATGAACCTAATAAAAGCATGTTAAAAAAAATAAAAAATATGGAAGAAAAACACCAATCACTGAATATAACACGATTTTTCTTCAAGCAGAAACCAGATGAAAAAAATATGTTGTAATGTTTGAAAAAAGTGGTTCTAGTATAGCAGTTTTTCGATATTTGTAAAAATAGGTAATAACATGTCAAGTGATGGATCAGTAATGAAAAGAAAGAATCAAAGCCTGAACACAGATTAGGGATCATCTGTGGCCTGTATACAAATCCATTCCATTCACTCAAAAGAACAAAGGGCAGCACAACTAATCGTTATTTATACTAATTCCTATAAGAATGAAGAAAAAATATCTTGTACCAAATAAAAACTTTATTTTTATTACAATCACAAGCAGTGTATAGTTCACCTCGACTACACCTCAATGAACAATATCCACGCCTAGCTATTAAAAGTATCGTGTTTCGCCACTTGATACATAAAAGGTCATTACACGCACCACGGGAGAGGGGTTATTGTAAAATGTCAAAATCACGTTGGAAACAATTATTTTCAAATAAGACATGTACTCCTGTGACATTCATTAAAATATTCTTTTTTACAATTTTTACACACATAATAATCAAATAATTATACCTCTTGTATAATAGTAAACAATACTTAAATATCTCATGCAGGTGTTTAATTTAAACCAGGGAATTCATGGCATAAGTAGAAAATAATTTCGAATTCAAGGATCATTAGATGAATCATACTACTATGATTTGTGATTTTCTTTGTGGAGTATTCATGGTAAGGATTTATGAGTTTTCCACAACAAAAATTCCAATGGATATTTTATTACCTCTATATTGGTGCTTGCATATAATGAATTCCACTGAATAGATAGCTGTTATGTTAATTTGTTATTAATTAATTGAAAATTATTGCTTTTTAAAAGTGAAATTGTTTTAAATACCTAGTATTTCAGTATACAGTGTACTTCAAAGAGTCGGCATCAAATGTGAAAAACTTGAAACTTTCACTTTTTGATGATTGAAACCACCATTTCAACAGAAAAGTTTGGAAAAACCTGCGGACTTCAAAGAGTAGATCCCGACATTTAGTCCATTTTTCCTAATCTTTTCGAACGATATTTATTTCACCTGGAGCGGAAAACTCCATGAAAATCGTCCTACTATGGTGGTCGAAGAGGACAACATTATTATTATTATTGGTGCCTAGGTAGGAAGGTTTTGATTCGACAGGAAATGAACTCGGTTCAGAATATTTCTTTGCACATTTCTGAAAGTATTCAATCTTTGGAATAGATATCTCCGAGGTTGAACAAAAAATAAGTTATTATGGGTAATCAAGTTTACTTCTAAGGATTGGAAAACAAATCAAAGGTTGATGAGCTCCAAATGCATGAAAAAAAAAAGGAGAACAAGAATCCGACTTAAAAAGCCGCCTAAGCAACTGAACAAATAAAAGGGGTGAATTGTTGCATCTTACTGTGTGATTTATTATTTCAGTATGTTTTTCAAGCCTCGTCGTAGAAGTTAGAATTTACGAATACGATATCATTGAATTCTTCTCTTTTCCATACCCTGCGTCAAGTACTTGAAAATGAAACCAATATACAGGGTATATCTTCATAAGTCAATGGGATATATATATATATATATATATATATACAGGCCGTTTCTTTTATCATGTGGTAACATTGCTATATTCTAAACCGTAACAGATACGAAGACGATTAAATGGGAGAAAAGGTAACTATTGTGGAGAACAGTACAATGGTCAAAGAAAATTTACAGGGAGTCTCGCCCTTCCCGAGTTATACAGGGAAAACCAAAAATGCTATTATTTGTTTTTTACGAATAGAACTGTTATTTCTGAAAATATAAAAAAATGGAAAAGGAAAGTTTTAATGTATTCTAAATGTACTATAAAAATGTAACAATGAATCTTTGATTAAACGTTTCGTGTCAACACGGCCACCATCAACATTTCTTTTCAAATACGGACCTGTCTGTTTTAGTACAAATATTGATAAAGCGATAAAATCACAATTCAGTGGTACATCACACTTGATATTTTTATAACGTTTCATTTAAAATAACTAACATCATCAGTGACAAAAATTTTTAATTACGGTCCTGTCGTTAGGTCGTTTATGGATTCCACAAAACCTAACTCTCCGATATAAAAATTATCAGTGACGCTTTGAATAAATGTATCTATTAAAATTATGTTTACACTATAATAAAAGATATCTGTAGTTTCAGAGACGAACGATAGCAATTACCTCGGAAATAAACTTACTTAAGAGTAGAAGAAATCAAACAAACAGAAAACAATTTATTTCATATTAAACTTTTGAGTGAAAATAAAACCAATACAGAAAATGAATTCTTCATGATAACCTACATTAAATGCTCGAATTGCCGACCTCTTTGTTGAATGCACATAAGTTGTCTATCCATACAATCTCTGTGGCAATTTTCTAGCATGATGGGTGTAATGCTATTACATGCATCTCTTATTTTTAGTTTGAGATGGTCGATATCTGTACTAGTTGTCGAAAAAACTTTATCCTTTATGTATCCCCAGACAAAAAAATCTAAAGGAGTCAGGTCTGGGGATCGAGCTGGCCAGGCAATTGGTCCATTGTTTCCAATCCATTTTCTTGGGAATATTGCATCTAAATGTTCCCTTACTATTGCTGCATTATGGGGAGGGGCACCGTCTTGTTGAAAATATTGTATTTCACGGCGGATGTTCAGTGGCAATTCATCTAAGTAGCCATCAAACTCATTGGATCAAAAATGTAAATACATTCCACCATTCAAATGCTCGTCGTAAAAGAAAGGACCTAGTATGTTTGTTCCCAAAATTCCCAACCAAACATTTATTCCGAACCTTTCCTGGAAATTGGTTTCTCTATGTAAATGTTCATTTGTATTATTCCACCTATAATGGATGTTTCTGTTAAACCAACCATTGTTGGTGAATTTTGATTCGTCCGTCCATATTATTTTATTACAAATATTTCCAACTTCCCTATTTCTACGTCTCAACTACATCGCAAATCGTACTCTCCTTCCGTAATCCCTTTCATTGAGGTGATGAACTTTGCGTATCCTGTAGCATTTGTATTTGTTCTTTTTCAAAATATTTCTGGTAGATTTTACAGAAATCCCTAGTTCGTGGGCAATTTCTCGTAAAGAACAATCTTGATTAGAAATATTTTTGTAACTGACCAATCCTAAATTGAAAAAAAATATTTTCGTCACTTTGTTAATCTTTATGAAGTAATATTTGCTTACCTAAAACATTTATTTGGTTCCGCATACTTCCAGTAACAACACATTTTCTAGTTTTATTTCTATCAAATGCACCACAGTCTCTCAAATTTCTTTCATTCGTCTAAACATTTGATGTTTGGAATACGACGCTTTGGGTATAGCTCACCATACATATTTTTTTCCCAAAAGAGGATTTCTATTTGATTTTGCATAAGCAAATAGCATATCAGTCCTTTCGTCATTTGAATACATCTTTGATATGACTGAGTGTATAAACGACTGACAGTTCTTAACACGTATCAACAACTCATTTATTTGTCCTGCTATAGAAACAAAGCAAAGCCTACTTGTTTAAAAATGGTAAATGAAGTGAGATGCTATTTAATTGTACCATATCACACAATAGTCGTATTTTGACCAAAAACTAATATTTTCGTTACTTCCAGGATTGAGAATTATAGAAATATTCAGTATGATAATTGATTCAGAAGAAATCAGCCTTGAAACAAGGATTTCTGTAATACAAAAATGCCCAAGAAGGAAAAATACGAATGTTCGTTGTGTTGGGGTATCTTCTTATCGAAATTATTGGGTGAAGTCTGAAGTATGCCAATAGTTGAATAGGTTTTGAAGAAATCAAAATAATTTACAAAAGAACTAACGACAGGACCGTAATTAAAAATTGTTGTCACTGAGGATGCTAGTTATTTTGAATGAAACGTTATAAAAATATAAGTGTGATATACCACTGAATTGTGATTTTATCGCTTTATCAATATTTGTACTGAAATAGACAGGTCCGTATTTGAAAAAAAACGTTGATGGTGGCCGTGTTGACACGAAACGTTCAATCAAAGATTCATTGTTACATTTTTATAGTATATTTTAAATACATTAAAACTTATAAATTTTTTTATATTTTCAGAAATAACAGTTCTATTCGTAAGAAACAAATAACATCATTTTTGGTTTTCTCTGTCTAACTCGGGAAGGGCGAGACTCCCTGTAAATTTTCTTTGACCATTGTACTGTTCTCCACAATAGTTACCTTTTCTGCCATTTAATCGTCTTCGTATCTGTTACGGTTTAGAATATAGCAATGTTACCACATGATAAAAGAAACGGCCTGTATATATATATATATATATATATATATATATATATATATATATATATATATATATATATATATATATATATATATATATATATATATATATATATATATATATATATATATACATTAAACCTTTTTTCATCAAAAAATATGTTGATGATATCATTGTCGCTTTACCAAAAGATGGCATTACTGAGATTCTTAGTACTTTCAACAGCTTTGACCCATATATTCAGTTTACAATAGAAACTGAGGATGATGATTTTTCCGTGCCTTTCTTAGATACAAGATTCAGACGTGGTCTTAATAACAAAATACTTATAGACTGGTACAGGAAACCATGCAGTTCTGGAAGATATATCAACTTCGAGTCTTATCACAAGCGTTCAATGAAAATTAACCTTGTGAAACAGATGAAAGCTAGATAAAAAAAAAAACTAGATATTATTTTCAAACTCTTTTCAGACAATGCTTATCCACCAAAATTACTGAGAAGTATTCTGTTCAGCACACCATTAAATATTGAAACAGATATTATATCTAACAATCTTAACATATCCACTAATGGCAATGTTGCTAATACTAATTCTACAAATCCTACAATTCCTACATTTACTTCACTTCCATGTATAAAAGATATTACACCAAGATTGTCCAAGCTCTTTCAATCAGTGTGTAATGTCAAAATAGCAAATAAAACTATTTTACCAATTAGATCAATTTATTCAAAAGTAAAAGATAAAATTCCATTAACTTCCACTTCAAATGTAGTGTATAGCATTCCTTGTCAAGACTGTGATAAAAATTATATTGGCCAGACTTCTAGGTGCCTGAAAAGTAGAATTTCCTCACATAAAAGTGATTGTAGACTTCATCCGGAAAGATGTGCTCTTGCTGATCATGTAAACAAATTTGACCATCGAATAAATTATAATTCAACTAAAATATTAGCTAAAGAGGCACATATGACTAAGAGAACTTTTTTGGAAATGGCCTTCATATCTCAAGATAAAAAATGTATGAATAAAAGAACTGATATTTGAGTAAGATTTGTTCCTTCTTACTGTCGTTAGACCAAACTCTCCCTATGAACAATAATATCTCCATAACTACTCAATTGCAAATGTAATTTTTTCCTAACTTACAAAACAACAGTCGTATATTTCAATTTTCAACAGTTGGTACAAGATTACAGTTGGTAACATTGACTTGAAAATTACAGATTTCTTTACAACTGATGTATATCCATTGGATACAATCAACAAGTCTTTTGTTTTTCGACTGAAATTTTAAAATTTTCTGTTTATTTATATTCGTAAAGTCTTTTTGCATAATATTTACAATTTTAAGCTGAAATGTCACTATCCAAAGAATTAACAACATGTCAGCTAACCTCACTATAGTTGTAAGTAAAATTTTAATAACATCAAAATGTAAAATTAACAAAATAATTCTTTGTAGTTCCCTGAAGATGTAAATAAAATTTACGAAAGCTTGGAATAATCTCTATAAAAGAGTACACTTTTGACTTTGCTGCAATCCCCAATATTAACTGGTTTTATTCTGATGAGTGCGTTAGCACGAAACAGCTGTCAAAGGTTAGAACTCTCGGAATTAAAACGAAATATACTCTATTTTCACTTAGATTCTGCTTGCGTTCCTCATAACGTATTAGAAACTTGATTGAACCTTGGGTTGGTCAGAACAACGAATTGTTGGCTGCCTGTCAATTTGTGGACAAACCTCTACTTTTGGATTCCTTGGTTCGTGTCAAATTAAGTTTCAACTAGTGACTGTAGATGTCATAATTAACTTTCTGTTATATCTGTCTTGCCTTCACGGTATTAATTCTTGAGTGGATTCGTTTTAATTTCGAGAGCTCCATAAATCCTTTCTGATGAGTGCGTTAGCACGAAACAGCTGTCAAAGGTTAGAACTCTCGGAATTAAAACGAAATATACTCTATTTTCACTTAGATTCTGCTTGCGTTCCTCATAACGTATTAGAAACTTGATTGAACCTTGGGTTGGTCAGAACAACGAATTGTTGGCTGCCTGTCAATTTGTGGACAAACCTCTACTTTTGGATTCCTTGGTTCGTGTCAAATTAAGTTTCAACTAGTGACTGTAGATGTCATTGAATAACTTCCTGTTATATCCTGTCTTGCCTCACGGTATTAATTCTTGAGTGGATTCGTTTTGATTTCGAGAGCTCCATAAATCCTTTCTGATGAGTGCGTTAGCACGAAACAGCTGTCAAAGGTTAGAACTCTCGGAATTAAAACGAAATATACTCTATTTTCACTTATATATATATATATATATAAAGATAACTAAAAGTAACATGATTCTCAATATTTGGCGGTACGACAGTAAGGCCAGAAAACCTAGTAAATCGTTCTTCCATGACATTCCCCAATTTCATTAAGAGATTGGATAACCATACGGTGAGTCACTGACCATTGGCCATTGACCGCAGTGGAGGGCCTAATAGGTTCAAACCTAACATGATTCTGAAAATTTGTAGAGACGATGAAGAAAACGTTAAGAATCCAACTAAAATTCGTTATTGCAACACTTCCGGTTACTGCCGGAGTGATTTTATCTTTGTTTTATTTCAATAGGACATGCAGTTTTAGTGTCGGTAACTCAATAGTGAAATCGAATCCAAGAGTTTGGCAAATCATACATATTTCTCATGAAAATAAGATTAAACAGATTCTGAGTTACCCTAAATTTTCTTTCTCATTTTATCCCGACGCTCATCTTTGATTTCTCCGAAGTCAAATGTTTTTGAAAATTCATTTTTTTTTATATCCGCTGCCTTTTCAATTTACCATTTCTTCGTTGTCCCGACAAAATGAATTTTGGCTGTCTCCAGTTTGAATTCTTCCTGCCACATGTAAAGTAATATAATAATAACAATAATAATCCCTCGTAAACACTAGTAGGCTGTACCCGAAGGCATAGCCTGTGCGGGTAGAGGACGGCTTTTATAATTATTATTTGCCGTGGCGCCTAAGAGCAGCACATTCCACCGTCTTCAACCAGTCCATCTCCTTCTTTTCTAGACTCGAAGTTTTCAATCCAAAATCGGGCATTACCTGAAACTTCGTTTGTGTTTGCTTCTCCACTAGCTTGAGGAATTTCTCTTCACTGGCTAATCTTGATTGTTTCATCATTTCCATCATATCCATGAGCTTTTCCACGAAATGCATTTGATCTGAACTTGTGACAACTTCCTCGCTGTTCATTCTCACTTTTTTTTATTGCCAAATATTCAGAATTTAATTACTTTTGCAAATAACGATTTATTCACCCCAAGAGAAAGAAACAGAAAATACTGTTTTCTTAGATAAGAGCTTGAAGATTAATCGGATTTTATGTACAGAAATTATGACTCCTGGAAAAAGTTCTAAGGCTTCAGAGCAGCTTGAGTGATAAAGATTGGATTCCAATTGATGATGATGTATGAGAGATTCCAGAGAAGAAATAGACCACAAGCCCAGGCACATTTTCAGGGGGTGATTTTATACACCACGAGTCATATATATAATGTTGAAGTACTGGTCGAGAAACAAACGTTGGGCACTATGCCGTCAATTTTCCGCGGCACAGGTGAGTGTACAGGCGAGTTGAAATGTCGTAAAAAAGGGGGTACTTTTTGATTACTTTATACATGACGGCACTATTCTCGTCAAAGAGGCAATGAAAAAAGAATGCTCTAAAACCCATTGCCGTCAAAAAATAGCGGTACAGGGAGTCGGAATTTTTTTTTTAATCGGCGATTTTACCCCCCCTCCCCAGTTAATCGAATACTTGACGGCGTTGATTCAGTTAACTTTGCCTTTCCATAAAAAACTATAATACATCTATGCCGTCAGAAAAGGGTGGTAAATGGGGTTAAAAATCGCGAATCAAAACCCGATTTTTACCCCTTGTGGGGGTGGTCATTTTATACAACCTAAAATTTAGCTGTTTCAATGCTATATCCTTCAAAGATAACATATTTTACTATGCCGTCAATTTTATATGGTACAATACGCTGAAAATTGTGTTTTTCATGTCGAAATCAAATTAGTCCGACAATGCAGCTACTCCTATTAATTTTGGGGACATTTGGTTTCAACAGAATGGTTGTTCGAGTCACAATGTCACGAGTCACGACCAGTGACACAATTTCTTTAAACACATTTCGTGATCGCTTAATATCTACATGTGGTATGATATTGTGGCCTCCCAGATCATCAGATTTAAATGATTTCTTCCTTTGGGAATATCTGAAAGAATCCGCGTATCGACATGCATTTCAGAGAGCAACAGATCTTGATGAATTAAGGGGCAAAATTATCCAACTTTGTGCCTACATTACGCCAAATCTACTCCGTGATATGAGATTATCTCTGTATCACAGATTCGGCTATTGTTTGGCACAACAAGGTGGTTTATTTGAACCTTTATTACATTAGATTTTTTTTGTGTTAGTTGAATTTCAATTTATTTTTCAAAAGTTAAGATTATTATCTTTTCGTAGAAAGTAATTTATTTTAAATTCAGCAAACATGCAGGACATTATTGTACAGGATGGGAGAACTGAGGGAGAAGATGATAATACAGGTATTTAACAGATTTCTTGCAAAATGAATTAATAAATTTCTTGTAATATTTATATTAATATAGGAAGCTAATGAAATGGAATCTGCAAGTGATTCAGAAATAGACATCGAGAATTCTGATGAAGAATCATGAATATTGTATTATAGTATATTCCATGTTTTTAAACTTTGTTTATCTATTTATTATGAATTTTCAATAAAAATACCATAATCATTGACTAACGCTTTTAAAACTTTATGAAAGACTAATGCCTTTTTTATGAAAATTATTAATAGGTATCTAGTTAATAATCTTTCATAAAATTTTAATGATTTATACATTGTTATTCAAATCCTTAATCACTTATTTTATGAAAACTAAAATTTTCTATAAAAATTTAAATATATACTGCTTTTTTGATGATAAATCACATATCTGTGCATGAAAGTTCGCAATTCGATTTTTGGGCAGAAATCGAATATTCCCAAGATTATCGTTAAAATTTTGAAATTCTCATATTACGTAAAGTTTCCTTTTAATTTTGACGGCACCACAATTTTTAATTACAATTTAATATGATCAATATTATATTGCTGATGCCGTCTTGTAATTTTTGACCAAAATTATGACCAAAATGGTAGGTGAAATAAGCCAAAAGTAGCAAGAGATTTCACGTCAAATGCATAAAATATAACAAGGGAAAATTGACGGCACCAACTTTTCTATGTTTTTTAATGTTTAATGAAGTGCTATCCACAATAATATTTCAAAAATAAACTCTTATAAATATGCAGGCAATTTTCAATTTTTTAAAATTTTTTCGTTTTTATATTTATTCTGTATTTCAATTGGGTACCATGAATTATTGACGGCATAATTATAACGCCATTATAAGTAGTTTCTGCTTTAAAAAAACCGTATGCCGTCCTGAAATAAATGACCTTATGAGAAAACATTGATTTTTTGCTCTAAAATTTTACTAATTTTTTATTTATTTCTGCATGAACCATAATTTTTTGACGGCACCATGTTTAGAATACTCAATAAATGTGAACTCAAAGCTAGAAATCGGTGCCGTCAAATTCTAAATGACCACCCCCATAAGGGGTAAAAATCGGGTTTTGATTCGCGATTTCTGACCCCATGTACCACCCTTTTCTGACGGCATAGATGTATTATAGTTTTTTTAAGGAAAGGCAAAGTTAACTGAATCAACGCCGGCAAGTATTCGATTAACTGGGGAGGGGGGGTAAAATCGCCGATTTCAAAAAAAAATTCCGACCCCCTGTACCGCTATTTTTTGACGACACTGGGTTTTAGAGCATTCTTTTTTCATTCTCTTTGACGAGAATAGTGCCGTCATGTATAAAGTAATCAAAGAGTACCCCCTTTTTTACGACATTTCAACTCGCCTGTACACGGAAAATTGACGGCATAGTGCCTAACGTTCGTTTCTCGACCAGTACTTCAACATTATATATGATCCGTGGTGTATAAAATCACCCCCTGAAATTGTGCCTGGGCTTGTGGTCTAAAAGTGATACCGAAACGAAATATAAAGAAGTTAGCTAAATTAGAAGACTATGTTTGGGGACAAACATAAAACCGAATGTTAAATGTTTCACTCTCTTTATACTCTACAGAGGACAATGCATTTCCAAGGAGAGGAGAGAACGGTCAAGGGGTTGACGTTTTGAAGATTTTGAAAAAGTTTTGAATTATATTCTATTTTCTATTAAAGTTAACGTTTTTAATTTTCTCAGTACCAATTTATTATTTCTTGAAACCCAAAAGCTAACCTGAGAGATATTGGTAGTAAATATGTACTACAAGGAATCCACTCAAACTACAAGGAATCCACTCAATCTTCAATATTTTCGATTCAGTCTCAGCATTTCACTACAAAGTGTAATTCACAAGAATATTGAGTGTGTTGTTTGACTGGCTGCAATTGTCACTTTCGAACTCGAATTACTCAAAATCAGTTCATTTTATATATGGAGTATGCTACATGAATTTGAATCAGAATCACGAGAGGAATCCAAAAATATTGTAAAATACTGGGAGGTCTATAGAAAATAGCAAAGATAATTTTAGTTTGATTCTTGTTTCCTTCGTCTCTACACATTTTCAGAATCATGCTAGTCTTAGTTTTCTCAACTCATGAAGATAAACCCTGTATAGTTATCTTCAATATCTTGTATAGAATCGTGAGCTCATGAACATTAACAGCATAACTTCCTCAGAATATGTAGGATATCTAATGCCACCTCCAACTTCTTCACCTTCAACCTTCGAAGCAGGTAATCATCGCGGCATCAATCTATTGAAAAGCGCCCAACGCACTTGTTATTTAACTAGCCGACTGACTCTTCGATCTTTATTTTCATTCTGTTTCTGTTTATTATTTCAGTTGGGCCGTATTCTAGTCCCAAACCTGTATTCGAAATGTTTATCCATGCCGAGTATTTGAGAAGAAATCTTCACCGCCCTGCCATGCCGAAGAACTTTTCGGAGCTACTGGATACCCAGTAACAGTGTCGGAGTGGATCCTAGGGCTACTACCCCAAATTTTTTTCTGGGGGAATGGACGGACCTATTCTTTTAAACACCTTCTTTCTCAAACAGATTCTTTGTGGTATAGTTAAATATGTCAGCAACTTTACTCATCTCGGCACTCAGCCTATACTGAGTGTATTTAAAATCAATTGCCAGAATCAAACAGGGTATTTCTCGATTGAAATGAATACTAGATTTCAAACGGTGGTGGATAAGTTTCAGACAGCTTTAACCCCTTCCACTCCAGTTACAGCTTGCAAAGCTTCTTCGTCATACCAAATATGTGAATCGGTATTGTATTGTAGTGTTTGATTGTTTTTACGCAGGGATGGGGGGAATTTTCGGTTTCAAGGGGATGAAATAAATTTTTCTAATTTTTTAATTAGCCATTGGCACACCCTTGCTTCATTCTAGGAAGACTGAATAAAACCCCGTTTTTGGGCGACCCCTCGATTTGGATATGCGCGTTCCATATGTGGATATTCTGGTACCCAGACTACTTAGTCAAAATATCCATACGTGGATATCCTGGAGTGGAAAGGGAAAGTCTTACCATATGGCACTGATGGACGACAATAATCCAGAAGCAAAAACCAGTCTGTATTGACGACCTGGTCTGAATAAACATTTTTTGTTGTTAGATTACAAAAAGCCATAGTTTCTTTCACGAGGAACATTGCAAACATATCTGTAAGATGTAATTCAATAAGCATCGCGGGATTAGCCAGGAAAGTACTTGTTGTATGTTAGATATTTGCTTCATGTCCATTCTTGGAGGATTATTGAGGAGAAGGATTCAAATCCATCGATTTTCAATATTTTCCTTGGAGAAGTAAGTCGAGAAATCTGCCATTTTCAAAATACAGAATATTGGATTTTCGAGGATACCTAATACCATAAGAACTTTAAAAATTACCAATAATTCTGAAAAAAAACATGTTTTTAAAAAACTGCACGAATTTATTTTTTTAGTAGTTTCCAAGCATAAATTACCCAACTCCGAAGGAGGTCAATTTTTTTTAAACAACGATAAAACTAACCGAGTGCAGTTTTTTCAAAAAACACGTTTTTTTCAGAATTACTTGGTTAATTTTTAAAGAACGAATGGTATTCGGTAGAAAATTTCAAGAATACAGAAAGATTCATATTATTTATTGTTACAGTTCATCATTGTAATCACCTAATATTGTGAACATTTGTATTTATTTTGTCTTTTCCGTACCTGAAGTTGATCTTGATCATCCTCCTGGCGCGCATGTTTGTAGATTTTCATTACCACGAATTTTTTCAACGATTGCCTGATGGTGTTCGTCATCTACCTGTAGATAACTCGCAATAGAGTTGGATTTGTCACCTAGCGGCACTGGCGTTCTGAATTACAGCGATTATTTCTTTCGTCTATTAAGGCTGAGTCAAGTCTTCGGTCTGACCAATATGATTAGACCAGCGCGGTCATTTGGTTGACTTGACGACCTAATTAGAACTGTATGTATGTGACCAATATTTTCAATCATCTGATCGGTCCGACTCATCGTCATACTTCATACTGAACGCGCGTGCCTTGTCCGACCGGTGACTTGACACAGCCTAAATATCAGTCAACCAATCATACGTTTGTTTCCTGTTTGACAGGACCAATCAACACGCTCTATTAGCGACTATTCACATGATGCACAATAGTCACCGACTATTCAGCATGATACTCATATCAAGGAGCCTGAGCATTTGACAGTACTCTAAATAAATACATATTAAACGTCAAATAAAATCAATCGTGTTGAAGCTGTATAAGAGAATGAATGTGGACCTTCTACGGTTAATACTGCAAGTTCTTCAAAAGCTGAACAAATGTCACAAATTACGCATGGTGGAAATGTCACATACAATAATTGTGTTTTTAATTTCAATTGATAAATTATAAAGATGGTGCTGTTTTTGTTTAGATTTTGTGCTTTGTTCTTGATATTTTGAATAAATTATTCCAAATTGTTTAATTTTCATTCATTCATGACTGATATAAAGAAGTAGATTCAAGAAATAATCTTCACAAATATAACACGACCTTGATTAATTGTCGACTATTTTATTGCTGCTAAATTTCTCTTGTATTTATTAATTTTACTCGACATTATTTTGGCATTAATAATCAGAGATGAAAGCCCTCGAGCTTCGCTCTCGGGCTCTCATCAGATTATTAATGCCAAAATAATGTCTCGTTAAATTATTATAAAATACAGTCGAAATTTAGATGCAATAAAAATAGTCGACTATTTATCAAGGTCTTGTTATATTACCCTTGATTATTTCACTTATGCTAAAATAGAAGTTTTTGTGTTGATAAATGTTTTCGATATTGTATCGATATTGTATCGATATTGTATCGATATTGTAGTTCGGCTCTTGATTGGCTACTGGATATGTATATGATGTGTTTTCGATTTTGTAGTTCGATTCCTGGTTGGTTATTATCAAAACACAAACTTACCACTAGCAAGCTGCTATAATGACACAACACCAAACTTTGACCAAAACTAAATAAGAACTCACTATTAATTCATATCAACTTCACAATTTTGGACAAATTTTGCATACTCGTTGATTAATCAAATCACTAAATCAAAATGTTATCAAAACATAACCTCGAGCGAGAAGCAGTAGACTAGACATGCAATGACGAAACTACGAATGACGCGCTCTGTCATTGGTAACTGAAATAGAGGGATGTTTTAAATATCAAGTAATTGTTTTGTTAGTTGCATAATTTCAGAACTAAATGCGGGATGTTCCTAGTTAAATTGAATAGCAAATAAATAAAAATGGTTTCGATTTTATTCATGAAATAATCTCTTAACAAATACAACTCGTGTTATCGGCGATTATCGTTAATTCCTTCTCGGTTTCGAATCAAATTATGTTGCTTTAGGCAACCACACGAGCGCTTGCACTTGCACAAGCAACATAATTTGATTCTCAAATTCAAAGGAATTGCTATTTCGATAATCACCGATACACTTATGGTATTACCTACGATAATCCACATAGTAGATGGATTACAGCGATTATTCCACACATCTGATGGACATTTTAACACATGATTTTTTTTCATAACTTTCAAAATGTTTATTATTTTTCATGAAACTTTACTCTCACACGATTTGAGTAGAATAATAAGTAGTGATTTGAGAAAATACTGTAAAATTAACAGTTTGGATTTACGGATTCCAAGTCAACAAAAGATGTTATGACAACTAACACTAGTCTCATTTAAGGTACAACGTGTCCCAGAATACAGGGGACGAAATTCTTCGTTGGAATCTCACATTATTTTAAGAGAAAAATTATTAATATTAATAAATATAAATTCTACTATTGTGACGAAGCTACGGGCGATGCCGGGCCTGAACGCTCACGCAGACCGCATATGACTTTCGAGGCGCCATGCACCGAGAAGAATCTGGACGATTCGAAGGCTTGCCCGAAATTTCAAGAACGTTCTACGAAGTGAACGGTGAATATAAAAAGAACCACGCCATCGTCCATAGATAGATATACTAATAAGTCTGCTCACTCTCGCAAGCGACCCAAATCATCCCCTCCGGTCCTCGCGCGTCCCTTGCCCTGTCTGTTTGGCTTGAGCGCCGGCCTGGTGGGCTAGCCAGTATAACAGAGTGCAGGTTTCTGCAGGCGTCCGTATGATTTACGACCGCTCACAAAAAGAGCGGCATTTTTCGACTACATCAAAGGAGTTACCAGACTTATTAGTATATCTATGGACGATGACCACGCAGCAGAGTTGGGACAGTCCGTGAAGCAGAAGTCGAACATAAATGGTCCAGTGATTGTTTTATAAATTTGAGTATTGTGTTGAAGTTATTGAGGAATTGTATTTCGTAAAATAAATTATTTTAGAGTGAATTTGTTTAAATATGCAACACTATTAACAGGATGACTTTATGGCGGCGCGATAGACTCTTCATTCCAAATATGCTACCCTTCAATCAAAGGGAGGAAAAACAGCACGGTCCAATTCTAGTCTAGTCAACAAGTACCATTAAAAAAAATTGTATAGTCACCTAAAATTATAATCATGGTGTCATTCGATTTGTAATGTCATGTAGAAAGTTTAAGAAAAGGTCCCAAAAGGGGCCAAAAAAATTGCAAAAGGTACAAACAATTAAGTGAAAATAAGTGGGGTTTCGTTTTTTTTTAGAATACACATGTTACATAAAAACACTTAACAATTAAATGTATATACAGTTGCTAAATAATGACTCTCAACAAGCTCGGCCAGATAAAAGCCGGTCGAGGAGCTCGAAAGACGGAGAACATCGCGGCTTGAAAACTGAAGCCTAACTAATTATCTCTTCTCATCTTTTGATCCCCATCTTTTCATTGCAGGTCAGAAATAAAGAAAAACCCAGCCTACGTCATTCCAAATTTCCAAATTCTCCGGCTAACGAAAGCGTCGTCATAAAACTAATAGATTGCTGGCAATATTTCGCATCGTAGGTAATCCGATTACCAGAAATCTAACAATGGAATTCCAAATTCTGAAACTATTTTAACGGATTAAATATTTCCCCATATAAATATTTATAATCTGACAAAGGCCATTTGAGTTTAAGAAGGAAAAAGAAGTAAATATAAATATTTAGAAATGATAATTTTCTTTGGAAATGAAAATTATTGTGAGTTTTATTGTTGGTAAAACCCTTACATTACCATAAAAACCCCGATAATTATTGAACTAAAACCCTAGAATTTTTTTCACTTAGTGAAGTTATTCTTGATAGGCTTACAGATAGAAAACTTTTGCAAAAATTGTAAAATTTTTGTTAAGACCAGTCGCCTACGTTGCGACACCTGGTGTAAGAAAAAATATCGAAAACCCTCATGAAATTTGGGAAAGTGGCATTATAAAAAGAAATATCAACAAGATATGGTGCTTCTGATCAATATCCGAAATAATAAAACACTTCATCCTTGGTCTGTCAACAAATAACCTCGAGACTACTACGGCAGCTGGCTCTTTTTTGTAAACTGTACTTTTATATTTGTGTACATAGAGGTTTCCTGTATTACTTGTTGCAACCATTAGGCACGTTGGGCCCCAGTTTGCGTACACAAATTAATGGTTATCGCCGCGTGACGTTGTGCAGACATAATATTTAAATATAGAGGTAATAGAAATGTCTAATATGATTATTTGAACAATTAAGTTTCTGCACGATTCATCGAGATGAACATGTTTATTCGATGTACCACTTTCGTATCGAATAACTCTCGAATGCAGATATATATCAAGGCATATCGACGTTTTGAATCACCTGGTTGTATTAGCGATGGTGAAACTTTTGAGGTAACCCGTTACTACTAGAGCAGCAAGAAGAAAAACGTGCAAGTCAATTTCTGAAGTTGTTGATAACTTGATAAACCCGGTGACACCGGACAGATGCAGCAACCTATAATTAATAACAATAATAATAATGTTTATATACCAGGTACCCGCGAAAGATGGCTCGCGCTTATAACTATTTGGTTTTTGAAGATAATGAAACAAGAAATAAAATTTGGAGGATCTGTATTCGATATAAAACTGTACTTTTTGACTGAGATTCATGCAACTCCTAGTTTCACCAGAAGTGACATAAAATTTTATGTATGCTGATGACACTGCCATAGTTTTCATTAAAGATACTGGGTTAGAGGCTTTCACAGCAGCTGAAAGAGGAATGAAGAATATAGAAGTTTTGCTTGATCTCAACCTCTAAAGCTTGAATATTGATAAAACTAAATTTATGACTATCACTGCAAAATAATGATCAACCAGAAAATAAAACACTCAAAATACACAATTTTTTTGGAATCAGGATCCATGTTCTGGTATAATAGACAATAAAAATATACCAACCATTTAAGTACTACTCATTAGCAGAATCTGTTATCAAGTATTGTATTACAGCATGGGGGGGAATGTACAATAATAACCTAGGGTATAAACAAACTCTACAAAATACAATTTTGAAGAAAATATTTTCAAAAAGAGAGTTATTCCCAACTGAAAATCTCTACAAAGAATCTTATCTACTTGATGTAAGAAGCCTTCATACCTACGCATGCCTGATCTGGATGTCGGACCAAAACTATACAACTATCAGAATACAAAAAAATTCGAAAACTATATATTTTCGGAATCAGCGTGAAATTCGACCATTCTGAATCGATTGGCGTCCGCAGAATTTCTCTATCTCTAACCGTTCTCGATTTGACTTCTGCAATTTCAAATTTTCGACCTTTGATTCGTTTTTCCGGCTAAATCTTATGTCAGAATATTACAAATCATAAATTTTCGGAATCAGCGTGAAATTTTACGTATGTAGTGTGAATTTTCGAATGGATCTGACGATTTTGGATTCTTTGTGATTTTTAGGGGTTACAACTATTTTGGGGTCAAACTTTTATTTTTCTCCGAACCACTTGAATATACTAATTCGACCATTCAAAGATCTGGATTCTTAACAGTGTACAAAGTTTCAAATTAACAAGTTTTTATTAGCAGAACATGATTTAATAAATGTGGAATTGCCATTTATGTTAAAATACACCTAAACATCAAGAACCAGACCTAAATACAAACTGCATCGAAGAAGATTTCAAATTTTGTGGAATCAAGTGGAAACATAAAAAGAAAAATCATGTAAGTACTCATTAACTACAGATCACCAAGTAGTAATCTGAATAGTTTTTGTGTACATTCAGAAAATATATTTGATCCTTTTTGCAAACCTAACATTGATGACTTTTTTGGAGAATTTCAACAGTGATTCCTAAAATGACTCATCAAATTTTCAGAAGTTGAATAATGTCTTGGGTACTTGGGTACTTCTATTTCAACAATTGATAATAGGTACATTCGTCAATTTTGAATCAAAAGGAGTTCCAAATGCTGTAATCGACATCAACATATTCGATTATAGATCTTTATCGATTGGCGCCCGCAGAATTTCTCTATCTCTAACCGTTCTCGATTTGACCTCTGCAATTTCAAATTTTCGACTTTTTATTATATGTTAGAATATTACAAATTATAAATTTTCTCGAAAAAGAAACAATGAGCTTATGACATGAGGCATAAGATGTCCGGAGGACTGCTCATTGCTAATATCCTATACAATAGGAAAAGTTGGGTCGAAAATCCATCAGAAAACAACTACTTTCCTGGCTAATGCCACGACGAATATTGAATTACATCTGATGAAATTTCCGTGCAGAGTTCCTACAAGGTTATCTCTGCAATTGCTTGGTTGCATGGGAATGTTCATCGAAACATTGTGTGAAAATAGAGTATATTTCGTTTTAATTCCGAGTTCTGACCTTTGACAGCTGTTTCGTGCTAACGCACTCATCAGAAAGGATTTATGAAGCTCTCGAAATCAAAACGAATCCACTCAAGAATTAATACCGTGAGGCAAGACAGGAAGTTATTAATGACATCTACAGTCACTAGTTGAAACTTAATTTGACACGAACCAAGGAATCCAAAAGTAGAGGTTTGTCCACAAATTGTCAATTTGTGGACAAACCTCTACTAAAAGTTGGTAATTGGGAGCCCCAAAATAGGTGATTTTTTTGACAGATCTTCGAACAAATTACCTTGAATAAAACAAAGATGAGAATTTCAAAAATAAATTTTCCGACTCATAGTCGGACCTAGAATGTAATTCGACAGGGTAATTTTTGTTTGAATAAGCAAAGAGTAAAGCAGCCCGATGAAATACGGGGGACTTGGATATATATACCTCTCGGGCTTTCTCGAAAATCTTCTGAAGGATTGAATAATGTATTTCTGTTATTTATCGAAAGATAATCTCAAAACTACGTCCCAAAGGGATTCACGGTTTCGAAGATTTCAACAAATTTTTGGATTGAGCGCAAGCCGGACTTCATGTATTGATCAAGGTATACTATAGGCTACAGTTGTTTCATTGCACTTTCTTGGGCTTACGGAGGAAGGAAGCAATTGATAGTAGATGGCTCTAACGAAATTGTTTCAAAATTTTCAAAATTATTCAATCCCCATTTTTTCTCTTTTGAGACGACTGTACCGCCTCTGATGTGAATTATCTCAAAATTCTGGGTAATTTCAGTACTTACTACTACCCTATCAAGTTTCCGAATAACAAAAACTAATCGTTTAGAGTTGACGTAGGAATTTTTGGACATTTATTTTATGAGTCACGCACGACAGTTCATACATTCTATCTATACAATTTATTTTAGAATAATTTTCCACTCCGCTTTCGACAATTCGATTTCCAAACGAGAATATATATTTAGACCAGATAAACATATGGTGTTTATTATTCTTAATCGTTTGGAAGAGAGCAAGGTGAGAATATTTTGAAGCAAATTGGGCGGTTTAATCGTTTGATCGAGGATCACATCAAATCGGATCGTCGATTGGAATTTATTCAGAATGTGTGTCAGTCGTTTCGGGTTTTTCCAAAATTGAATATCAATACGAACGCATAAAACGTTTTTATTATTTTGATTTCCATGCTTTTGGAAGATTGTCACAATTTGATAAAATTGGTAAACAAAGATATGTGGACATAATTAATCCTTACACATTTGTACAAATTTCCTTGAATTAACATTTTTTAATTTTCAGACTGTGGAACGTTGAAATTCCCAAAAAGACATGCAAGATATATTAATAAAAAACCAATCAGGTTTTCGGAAAAAATGTTCTTGTGAATTATCTCTACAACTCACGTTCTGTAAATGTAAGAAGGATTTGGATACAAACAAATATGTTGTCAGTGTTTTCCTAGACTTTAAAATCACGCATACTGCCCAGTCAAAACTTTACCTTTCAATCAAAAAACTAATCTAGTCCAATTTTTACCCTTAAAAATTACGTTTACTGCCCAGTCAAAACTTTATAATTTTTGATTTTCTTATATTCTATTCTTAATTATAATTGGAGGAATATTAATTTTGTTTGTTTGAGACCCACGATCGATAAATATCCATAAAATTGTAAGGCTATGGAATCGAGGATAGACGAAGAGTAGGTTTCAATGGGTATGTAACATGAATTCAATTTAGTTGTTGGAGAACATCAAGGAAGTGTTATAGACCCACTACTTTTAATTTAATATTTGAATAATAATGATAATAATAATAATAATAATAAGTGCTTTTATTGACAAATATTCTCGTATAAACTACAATGAACTACAGGATGAATTAAGAATTGTAGAATCTTGTCAAAAGGCAGAGTTCAAATCACCTGTGGGCACAAGTGTTTGCTCTTCATTGAACTATTCATTGAATGTGAATTCATAAATCATTTTGCCGTACTAATAGTAGTTGATAGTTTAGATCGAACAATTCAAAAAACCAATTAAGTGTTGAAAGACTTTCATGATTACTTATTGATACATAAACTTAAACTGAATGTTTAAAAAACTAAAGGAACGATTTTACCAATAAAACCTAAATATAAGGCTCTGAATATCAATAATATAGATTTGACCATAAATGATGAAAGAATTAAAATAGTATTAACAGTTAAATATTTGGGTTTCCATTTAGATGACTTCTTATGTTTCAATAATAATTTTGACTATATATAGGGTGTTCCTTAAGTACGTGTAGAGAATTCAGGAGCGTGTTCCTGTCATCATTTTAACATATGAATGGAACAGGTGCAGAAGTTAACAGAGATTTGTGCAGGCTGCGCCAATAAATGGCCAGCAATATTGTTATTTATTTAATGTTCCAGATAATGTTCATCCGACATTGCTAATGGAGGCTGTTTCGTCAGTGAACTGAACCGAATGATTATATATTTTTTTCATTCGGATGCAATTGTGTTTCTGACACATTTCACCGATGTCGATTCCAAATTGGATTATGTGGATTCAGGCATTGCACAATCCTTTTCAGATATATAACAGGGGTTCTCAACAAATCCGTCCAGTCACTTCTGTAATCAAGAAATGCTTTTGCCAAAACTTGAATCTTACGGCATCCGCGGGATTGTATATGAGCTTTTTGAGGACTATCTGACTCAAAGTCTGAGTGAAAATGAATGACTACTTCAGTGAAACTCAAAAAATAAAATGTGGCATTCCCCAAGGAACAGTTCTTGACCCCCTACATAAATAACATGTTGAAAGTTGACATTTCAGGAGAGATTATTTGGTACGCCGATGACATTGTGCTACTTTTAAAAAATTATACTTGGGAAACAACAAAAAAAACAGGCAGAAAAGGGCCTTTACAAAATCTGATTTGACCACATTGAAATTTCACTTCAACTGCACACTGAATCAATGTACATGTCGAAGAACCATAGAAACAACTGAAAATATTAAAAATCTAGGCATAGTTTTTCACAGTACACTGAAGTGGGATAGCCACTTAAAATATTTAACAAAAAGTCTTGAGAAAACAGGTGTATACGTTTTGTGAGCTACGAGAATTTCTCCCAATAAACATACTTACTCGTGATAGCATACAAATCACTGGTTGAATCTATTTTGTCTTATGGTATTATCATTTGGGGTGGTACTTACGATCACCAAATAAGAACACTTATAGTAACACAAAAGTGGATCTTGACAGTTCTACTGTCGAAACCAAAAAGATTTTCAACGAACAGACAAAAGATTTATGGACGAACTTTATGTTTTCAGCGTTTCCAAGTTTATGTAGAAAAATAAAATGGAAAAGAATATAAATAACCACGATTATAACACAAAAAAAAGAGACAACATAAGAACACTCCAAACTAAAACAACTTTATCATAAAAGTTCATTTGTACAACAGGCCCAAAGATTTATAATTGTCTACTCAAAAACTGAAAAGCATAAGAAATTTCAAATAATTTGGCAATAAAGTGAAAAAATTTATTCTCGATAACAGAGAAAATATTGAGTTCGTACCATGACCAAAATGAAAACAATATATCATGCAAATTCAAAATAAAAAACTCTATTTCAGTCTTCTCCACAACGAACTCAACCAACTCACATAATATACAGGGTGTTTCTTAAGTAAGTGTAGAAAATTCAGGAGCGTATTGCTGACATCAAAATAAGAAAAGTTCCTATAAACATATGTCCGCAAGTTATTCGTTTTTGAGATACAGATTGTCAAAGTTGAATTCTTATTTTAATTGTTTGTGAATGATTTCAAAATAATTTTGATATTTGGGTAAAGTTTGGTATCTGGGAATATTTTATTTAGTTTGTGTAAAAAATATTTTCTTGGTAGAGGTCACTGCGAGCAACTGTTTTCGAGTTATTCAGATTTGAAAAAACCGATGCAAGTGATTTTGAATGACAAGATTTTTAAATTTAAAATAAATTCAATCAGAAATTAGTTTTTTCACAATTAACATAAAATTTGATTTTGTCATTGAAAAATCATCCCAGTTACCAAACTTTACTTGAATATCACAAATATTTTGGAATTTATTCACAAAAAACAAATATAAGAATTAAACTTTGACACTCTGTATCTTAGAAACGAATAACTTGCGGACTTGTGTTTATGGGAACCTTTTTTCTTATTTCGACGTCAGCAACATGCTCCTAAAGTTTCTACACGTACTTAAGAAACACCCTGTATATTTAAAAAATTCTGAAGGAATTATACTATTTTTCCAGAATAGCACAAACTCTCTCAACGGAAATGAATATAACGGTGTACACACAATAACTCAACTACGTTTTTGTTACTCCGCATCAGTATAATTTTCATGCGACTAAAATAAATTAAATCAACTTCAAAAGTTGCCAACTAGATTCATTTTGAAAACAAATCGATATACGTCCATTGCTGTTACTTCTAATACTCTACAATGGTCTCCCAAAGAACTTACTATTGTCAGGATCACTGAGAGTTCTGCTATGGGAAATTTTACTTGAGGAGCTCCTCTAGGTTTCATTTGAGGTTCAAACAATCTCTAGGGGTCTGCATTGGAAGGAAACTTCAGTTTGAGGGTCACAACCTTGAAAAAAATAATATCGTCCGAATGATATTTCTTACTGATAACGGTGTCAATGAAGATAGATTTTTCAACTTCACAGAATTTTATTTGAGGAATATAATTGCGGATGTATCTAGCCAAATTTCTTTCGAATATTTTTTACTTTGAGAATAATGAGAAAAGCGTTGTTTCACAGTTGTTTCATGTTCCAATCTATTGACATCATAAATATCTCTACTGTAATATTATTGGTCTGCGGACTTGAAGGAAATTTCATTCAGTTGATTATACAAAAGCTTCCTCATATAAAACACTTGTCTGATGTCCATCAGTTGAGTGTGTTTATGAAGTTCTGGATGAAAAACAGCAATTTTATTGCAGTCCAATCCGTTTCTGAACTAAATTTATAATCGTCAATGTTCAGCCCAGTTGTTTCGTCTTTAATGTTAGTTTGTATTTGTCAAAAATGTATTCATTAGTTTCAGAGATATATCACACAGTTCGCTTGGCAACACACTGATTTGTTTCCAAATCATTGCACTTTTGACTTGGAGCGGACAATACTTTAAATTTTGAAAAGATGGAATTATAAGTTGAATTATTCCGATTCGTTATCAGTTTTATGGACAAACCTCTCGTATTTGTCTAGTCGTATGAATAATTTGAAGTTCATACCCCTTACATTTTTCAAATCTTCCTCCAAACGTAGGAATTCCCCTAAGGGCAAACTCATGCCGCACTATGATCGGCATGAAATCTTGAAACAATAAGTTATTGTTATTACCATAAATGATATATATTTTAGAGATTTATTGAAATTTTCTTCGAAAAAGTTGGTGATATTATCAAAACTATACCCAATAATGATGAAGACTTTTCAGTTGACAATTATTTTGCCAGCAAATTCTCAGATTTTCAGTCATTAGGCAGATCTAAATTGAAGGACATTATCTCTTCACTTGCCAACGAAAGTAGTCCGGATGATATTGATATTTATTTATTTTTTACACGGGAAGAAGATACCCATTTACAATAATATAAAACACTAAGAATTTTTTTTTAAAATATAACAACCTATATCTAATAGTTTTATACACTAACTGGACAAAAACAAAACAAATTAAAATAAAATGAGCAATCAAAGCTGAAAAACTTGAGTTACATAGTAGCTCTCTTAATTTGCCAAAGCGAAGCGGAAAAAATATCTGTAGCCCTTAAGTGAACAAACATTTGCCTGTCGCAGTAATCTAATCATCCCTATGTTTACACCATAATTCGATCGAGTGCAACCAAGGAAAATGTGTGCTATATTCACGTAGTGCCCTAGTAGGTACATAAATTTTTACTTGTTCTCATAATTCAGGAGCATCTATCAGACCGTTAAAAATTTTATAAATAAACAAGATGAAAAACTCTTCTGAGTAGTACGATATCGCATATTTTAATCTTCTCAGCTGGTGTAGAATTAAAAACGTTGAAGGAAACTTTAGTGAACCCATCTTCGGCTCAAATTTCGTTTAGCTGAAATCAGTTATGGATAAACTGTTGCCATGGCAACCGTTGCTATGGTAACGAGAATACAGAATCCCGATTCCCAGGGGTGCAATAGGTTGATGGAAATAACAATTTCAACAACAACAATGGTTCTAATATTCCAAATTACTGTGTGGTTTCGCAATAAATATACAGGGTGGGTCACGGTCGATGGTACCTTAGACGTTTACGGAGAACGGGACATAGGATCATTCTGAAAATTTGGTTTCTCAAGTAGTTGCTCTTGATCTATCCTTTCTGATAATTTCTGCCTCATCCTCCCCTATACCTACCTCTAACGGTTTTTGAGATATTGGTTATTTTCCATATTTTTTATCCAAAACATAGCTCGAATTTAATGTTTATCTATGCGGTATTTGGATTCTTAGGAAGTTGCAATTTTGTGTTTAGTTCATCAAGATCATGTGCATTGATTCTGTATAGAGAAGTTTGTTCTGCGTTATACAGGGTCGTTCAAAATTCATGATCTTACTGCTAGATACGAAAAGGGTTGAAAGTGCGTTTTTTTAAATGGAAGATCCTGTATATTATGAAATATCCTGAAAGATAACTAAATTCCCTTCGAATTGATATATCATGTTCCTATACCTAAATAGCCAGAATTCCGAGATAATAGCAATTTTCACTTGTAATCTTCCAAGTGCTTGAATTATTGCTGGAAATTTTTCGAGTACATGAATTTTCAAAGAAAATTCATGTACCTACGAGATAAATTTACGGCAATTAATTCAAGCACGAGGGGGATTAAGTAAGAAAATTTCACACCGAGGAATGAAAATCATCCAACAATTCATAAGAAATAACTAACGATGGTTTCACCTGAACTATTTATAACCACTGAAATATTGATATGTAAAATACTTAACAAAATTTTCATCAATAAATGTGTTTAAATTTGGAACAAAAAAAAATAAAAAGTTATGTTCTTATCGTGGTTTGAACCATCGACCTAGCGACTCATAGGCCGCAACACTACCGCTGAGCTCAAACTCAAATACATGTATATTCAGATATTTAACTATTTACATTGCATTTCGGTGAAATCTATGTACAACACAACTCTGCTTGATATTTTCCGTCCACCTCCGTGGGCTGATAGGGATCCTGCAGGTTGTGAGGGAGTGCTGGGGTGGGGGGGCTCCGTCGACCACTGTTGCCAGGGGTCGGCGTTGTCCCGAATGTAGTGTCTCCTCGGCTCCTCAAGAGGAACAGGTGAGGCCCCCCCAGCTGGTGTTGACGGGTGTAACTCAGATTTTCCCTTCCTACATCATGGTATTAGTATACCCTGTCTCCTGCTATGCTAATACAAGGGTTGATTGTCAGATTGATCAGATTTTAGAAGTGTGATTTGTGAGGGGTGTAGTGGATTCCCGGAAAAAGTTTTCGGTAAAAATCCGGGTTCTGGTATTAGTCCTCTATAGAGGTGACTTGGTGCTTAGTCTTGGCGTTCATGGAACAAATCTAGTTTTTGGTAAATGAGCCCGCCGTGTTTGCGGGGCTCATTGTGGTGTGCCCTTACTCTTGTTATTTCCCTGGTGAGTGAACTCTTGGGAATGTGATATTTGTAAAATTTATATGAAAGATTCATTATGTGGTCTTGGATAGTGGTGACTTTAGCTAGGTCACGCACGTTTCAAAGAAAATTCATGGACTCGAAAAATTTCCGGCAATAATTCAAGAACTTGGGAGATTACAAGTGAAAATTGCTATTATCTCGGAATTCTTGCTATTTAGGTATAGGAACATAATATATCAATTCGAAGGGAATTTAGTCATCTTTCAGGATACTTCATAATATACAGGATGTTCCATTTAAAAAAACGCACATTCAACCCTTTTCGTATCTAGCAGTAAGATCAAGAATTTTGAACGACCCTGTATAACGCAGAACAAACTTCTCTATTTAGAATCAATGTACATGATCTTGATGAACTAAACACAAAATTGCAACTTCCTAAGAATTCAAATACCGCAGAAATAAACATTCAATTCGAGCTATGTTTTGGATAAAAAATATGGAAAATAACCAATATCTCAAAATCCGTTAGAGATGGTATAGGGAAGTATTGAGGCAGAAATAATCAGAAAGGAATGACAAGTTCAAAAATGCGGTAATATACAGGGTGACCCATTTGAAATAACAAAGATGCTGCTACTTTCTGATATAAGCGGCAACGCTGCATTGCTGAAAATATTTTAGATCGATAGACCAAGAGCAACAACTTGAGAAACCAAATTTTCAGAATGATCCTATGTCCCGTTCTCCGTAAACGTCTAAGGTACCATCGACCGTGACCCACCCTGTATAATATGAACAAATATTACATGAATGCTCCACAATTGATATAAGCAGTGAACTCGTCTCTTCAGGAACAATTTCAGCATATAAGTTACATTTAATCTCAGTGTGGTTAACACCAAACGTTCACACATTGTTTGTAATCTGTCAAGATTCTTTTGGAGAAGTAGTTTTATAATCAATAAACATAAACACCAATAAAAAAATAATTGAGCATAATGGAAAAAGTCGAAAAAAGTCTCGCCAAAATTCTTCATCTGAAAACAAATGAAAAATAGGGTCACATTTTTCACTCCGTCTCAAACGGAAAGCAATCATCATGTACTAACCGATACGTAAATAGCACTCTGCTCGTTTATTTTGTGTTTACAAATCGAGGCAAATGAATTATACCCTAGTTAAATGCCGTGTTTCTCACAATTGAAACGTAAAAACTATTTCAGAACTGATTCGTTCTGGAAATAGATCAGTGCAGTAGTCAATGCTGGACAAATCGTCACAATAAAGATTTTATGCGAGATTTATGGAAGTAAATAAATCATTAATGAATTGAATTTCCATCGAATGTTATTTTCAACACAAACATCCATAGCGGTTTTTTTATACGCATACGGAAATAGTTGAACAGATAAAACTAGCCGAACGTGACTCATATAATTTATTTATTTTTTTAAATAGAAACTACCCAAACAGCAAAGCCATACGTCAATTTGAACTCGACGCACCTTTTGCCAAAAGGACCCCGTCCCAAATACATGGGAAAATGACTTTCACCCAATTTTGATAATTTTTTGGGATATTGTAGTACAAGTCACTGTTACACATTTAAGTTCAAATTAGTTTCTATGTCCAGTTTCGGAGATATGAATTTTTGAAAATCATAAAAATTTCTGATTTTATTGAAAATATGAACAGGATGTTCATAAAGTCAGTTGTGGAATCATCTGCGACTGAAAGTTGGAATTTAGTCGCTATTTTCCATCGTACAAGATAACCTCTCTTGGAAGGGATTCATGTTGTATAGAGAAACATTATTAATTGAAAATTGAACCAATATATGACTCCTCTGGAAATAGAAAAAACTTACGATAAAATTGAAGTAACTTTTTTGTAATATCTAACAGAAAACAACTACTTCCCCGGCTAAAGCCACGCTGGACATTGAACTACATCTGATAGATATTGAGAAAGACCCTATATAACTTGAGAAAAAAAATCTGAAAGTGAAAATTTGAATTTCATTCAGATAGTTGATTATTTATTAAATGTCCAGTTTTCATTGGAGATTCTTATCTATGAATGAGATAAGAGAGAATGTTATTCAGAAGTATCACTCACAGAAAATCGCTCATTCCATTGATGCGTGAATTGCATCTCTTTCGCTAGGCCTCCAATACATTTTGATCGACAAAAATCTATTTCACTCTTCTAAGATCATCAGGTCGGAAGAATTGGAAAACATACTCTTCAGAAGCAATTTCATACTGTCATGTACTGGTTCAATTTTCAATTGAGAATACAAAAGTATTACTTTTTAGATGATTAGTAACAAAATAATAGCATTGCTGGTTTGAAGAAAGTAAAATGACATGTCAGTTTGTTTTGTGAATTTTTCTTCACACCATGTATATCAGAATAAAGAAGGGACTTCACTAGGTGAATGTATCCATTTGTTTTCCTTCAAACTTATTCTGTTTTGTACTTCAAATGTTTTATTTAATAAAAACCTTTTGAAAAACCACTGTTTTATTTAAATTTACAGCTCAAAGTGATTTTACACTCTAGCAATGTCGTTTTACATGTTAAAAGTGTAAAACTGAAGAGTAATTTTACATCCTGATATTAAAATGTATGATTACATGAGGATACTATACGGATAGGTTGAATATAGACTGTGATAGTCCTAATTATCCGTTGTGGATCATGGAAAAATGAACAATACGGAATAGTTAATAGTTCCCTGGGAAAAATAACCCATTTGTAATGGAAATTTCCACAATATACATCAGAAAAATAATCACGATTACTGGAATAATTCATTGAATTTCTTTGTTGTAAAAATTTACAAAATTACCATTTAAATTGTGGTGATAAATTGCCAATAAATTATGTAAAAAATGTTAGCAGTGTGATAGGGGCGAAACTTAGGAAAGGAGAGCAGTTAATGTGCAATGATGTGTCACGCCTCTAACATACCCAGTAGCTCAGTAGCCGTGGATTCGACAATATAAATTGATTTCGATAAGATTGAAATATGGGGTTAATTTTCCGGAGCGCCACGGATTTATCGCTAGTGAAAAATCCAAAACCACCCTGATGGAATGGGACAACCCACTGCACTAATATTACTAAAATATAAATAGATACCTGTAAATGGTATTATAATAATAATATATAAATATGTAGAGGTTTTGTCGTCCCTTACGCTTAGATAACTTGGACCAGAATAAAAGAAATAGTCATGTCCCTTACTAATAAAATATATTGATCGTTACACACCCTGTATGTGCACAGTTTATCTCACCATACAAAAGAAAATGAAATTAATGTAAATATCAACCACCAAGATGAATTCAAGTGAATGCGGTGATTGAGAGTATGGTATTGTTTGAATATATCAATATGAAACCTCCAGTGAGGGCTATGCCTGTGACGTCACGATGATAGCTTACAGTTATGGATACTTACGCCTTAGGGGCAGTCATATTTTAAACTAATCTGATACTACGTAGATATTCTCAAGCATGCCAGTTCACCAATTATTGTGGTTGTAGTTCATCAGTGCCTTGGTGTATACAGGTGCACAGTGGGTACGACACAATCAATCAAAGTACATGTACAGCTGGGACGAATAGCGAAGGAATGCTGAACAACAGATATACAGCGGGACAACCACAGTCGAGCAGAAACAATCACAGCCGTGGAACAGTGGAAAGACAATCGTGTAGCAACGAAACAGTGGAACAATCACATTAGTGGAACTCCAATAATCGGTAGCAGAGTAGTAGCAATAAACCGTAGTGGAGCACTACCAGCGGCGAAGAGGCAACAGTAGCAAAGTAGTAGCAGAGTGGTAGCAAGCACTAGCCGCAGCGGAGTAGTAGCAAAGTGGTAGCCGCAGCGGAGCAGTAGTAAAGCAGAGTAGTCGCAGCGGAGCAGTAGTAAAGCAGAGTAGTCGCAGCGGAGCACCCTAGAATAAACCATACCAGTCTGACTTCCGATTACACTTTTATGGGGCCATAAGTAGAGCCCAAATGCAAATACTAACCTCTATTAAGTGGGAGGGTTCTGATGACAGCTTTGATGATCCATTTGCTGTCTGATAGCGAGTTTCTCGTTCCAGTGGTTTCACACGATGATGAAGTGACTTCTAACCTCAAAAATCCGCAAAGCGAACGGAGATTTCTCAAAAATATAAAGCGTCAAAAATCGCAAACAATATGAGAAACTCTCCTGATATGAATTTTCCCAAGATCCATCAACGATGATCAAACTTTAATTGGAAATCTTCAGAATAGGTCAGTCACTCATCAAGATCAAATAAGGAAGAGGAAAATATATCTCAGACGTCAAAGTCAAAACTGTCAATATCTGACAAGGCGCTTTCTTGTTCATTAGTGTTCGGTGGGAACAGTCCAGGAACTAACTCGAGCTACTAGGAGCTATGAAAAGAACACCTTAAGATTCAGTGTTGCCAACTGAACCCAGACGAAAACGCCAGCCTCTCAATCTCAGAACCAAACACAAACAAACAAACAAAAGGTCAAGTATTCGAATGTGAAGTAGGTACCTCAATGACGCAAGACAGAGATAGAGTAGGAATGTTACGGTTTTGTGTTCTAAGTACAAAACAATAGACTAACCAAAAGTTTGTTTACAAAACAACGCTGTCATACCGCAAAATAGAACAACTGATAACTGTCATTAGCTTAAGGCCGGTTCATGTCCTCTCGAACTAGTACAGCAAAGGTAAGTACTAACAGTCGGAACAAGCTATACATGACAACGATCAAGTTGTCATTTTGATACAGTGGCGTACATAGTGGAAATTGTATATCAATGACAGAGAATTTCTGATGTTATTGTATTAAAACAAAAAGGGTTTTCTAGTGTGGTGTAAGCGAAATATTAAATTTTTAATCAAACCTTTGGATAGACAGGTAACACCTTTTTGATTGATATTTACGACAGGTGCCGAAAGACACAATGCATTCAGTGAACCATCGGCGGGAGTTAATATGGTCGTTGTCTGGGTGTGATTTATTATGGAATCCCGCCCAGGAGATCAATTTCGCCGTTTCATCAATAACCACCTCTGAAATAAAGTGGAAGCTTAGGAATCCATAATGAGTTATGAGAAAAGAGAGTGCAAATGTAATGATGTGAATTAAGTGGAACATATCAAATATTTAGGGGTGTATATTGATTGAAACCGGCATGGAAGTGGAATGGATGAACGTATTGGAGTTTGTCAGCGGTAAAATCTGAAATTTCACGTGAATGTTCCATCGGGTGAGAACGGATTTTATGGGGGAGGTTTTACTATGTGATAGCAATTACAGGGAAATACAGATTAACAATATGGTTAATGAAGTATTTGGAACGTAAATCTCAGGTTGTTACTTTCTATTAATTATAGAATAAGATATTTGTTCACTTTCCAAAATGTTTAAAAACAATGTGTTACAATAGGCACATCATTTTCGTTTAGGTACGTCACAATTTTTAGAGTGTAGCTCTGATTGAAAAATATTTGAAAACTCATTCATATACAAAAACACTTCACATATATTAGAAAATCAAAACCGTAGAATATTTCTCAACAATCCAAAAGTTCACACACTTGAAAGAAAACATAAATATTCAAAGCCATGCGTGAAGATACACTTCCAATGTCGGAGGTTAGGGGTGACGGGTGAGTTTTTGTAATGAAATGACGAACACAGCAGCTAATAAGAAACGATAACGATATTTTTACACTTGTTACATAAACACTTAATAATTAAAGTACATACAATTGCTAAATAAACACTATCGAGCTCGACCAGATAAATGCTAGTCGGAAAACGGAGAACATGTCGGACTGAGAACTCAAGAACCACTGAATATTTTCTCTCATATTTTAAACTCCATCCTTTCATTGCCGGCCAGAGATAAGGAAAAACCCAGTAATCAAAAATTTCCAGTGTCCGTCCGGCTTACGGAAGGGTCATAAAACTATTTGCTTGTTGGCAGTTTCGCATCGGAGGTAATCCGATTAACAGAAATTTAACTATGACATTCGCAGTTATTTCCCCATAATAAACATTAATAGTCGGACAAAAGACCATTGAATTTAAGAAGGAAAGAAATGAATATAAAATAATTAGGAATGTGAAATATTATTTTCTTTGAAAAATGAAGATAATGTCGGAGTTTTATTGTTGGTAAAACCCCTACAATAGAAAATCAAAAACGTAGAATATTTCTCAACAATCCAAAAGTTCACACACTTGAAAGAAAACATAAGTATTCAAAGCCATGAGTGAAGATACATTTCCTTTATATCATAGTGGATTTAGGAGCAAAGATTCTTTCATTTCGTATTTTAGTTTTATAGTGGTGTAATACTTCCCGACGATGATGTCCTATCTGGTAACATTTTCATAAAACTACTTCCAATAATTTTTTTTTCTTCGGGATACATTGCTATATCTAATCTTTGAATAATGGAGGATAGACCGATTTTCTTTCCTATCTATTTCAGCATACGAAAAAAAAATTATATACGAGGTATATTGTGTGTATTGTGTATTGATATCTAGTTAGCCTGGACCAGTTCCCTGCATAAACAAAATATTGCGTTACCATAGCAATGAACAGTAACTTATTAGAAGTGTCAGTGTAAAGGTTGACGTCAAAAAAGTAAACCAAAGTTATGCAATAAATTTAAAAAAAAATATGTCCACCGAAATTGTGAAATTCGAAAAATTGGAGTATCGAGCCATTATCAAATACCTGTATTTAAAAGGGTTAAGAGGTAAGCAGATTTACGGAGATATGCTTAATACCCTTGGTGATTGGACTGCAAGCTTCAAAAGATGTAAATTTTCCATTGAAGATGATGACCGATCGGGAACGCCAGTTTCTGTGTCAGTCCCCGAAAATATCGATGCAGTTCATGACATGATTTTAACAGACCGTCGAATTGGACTAAAAGGGATATCTGAAGCACTGAATATGTCATACGAACGCGTTCATCATATAGTTCACGTCTTCAATTTGGACATGAGAAAAATTGCTGCAAAATGGATCCCCAAATGTTTGAATGTTACCAAGAGCGTGCAAGGGTAGTAGCATCGCGTTCGATCAGTGCTCGATTTGAAAACGATATAGACTTCTTAAACTGAATTGTTACTATGGATGAGACTTGGGTACATTTCTACCATCCAGAAACAAAGCAAAAATCGATGGAATGGCGACACTCCGGTTCTCCAAGACCTAAGAAGTTTCGTGTCCAAAAATCTGCTGGAAAAGTTCTTGCTTCAGTTTATTGGGATTGCCATGGAGTAATCATGATTGATTTTCTGGATAAGGGTAGAACAATAACTGGAGATTACTATTCGACATTACTGACCACTCTACGGGAAAAAATTGAAGAGAAAAGACGCGGAAAGCTATCCAAAGGTGTTTTGTTTTTGCAGGACAACGCCCCTGCACACAAATCTCATGTTGCCATGCAAAAAATTCGTGTTTTTAAACAGATCACTGTTGCTTTCTCAATATCGACTTTAGTATTTTGGTTTTTCAGAGAGGCTCTAAAAAATCTTAGAAATTCACTGAAGAGCATTCTTGTACATTTGGAGGTAATGCAGCAAGTAAGACTTTAAGGCCAAAATTGGCACCCAACATAGGACCATCGTTTTTGAAATTGTCTTTCCTGGAGATCATACTATATCAAATATAATATGAGGTTTTTACAGAATATGACATCAAAACACTTGCACACGTGTATCACACGCTACTTTACTTTATGCCTGCATAGTGACAGAAAAAATACTAGAAATGATTTTTTTGATCAGGATATTGTCCTTTATATTTTATTACATCTAATCAAATCAATCGAATCCTGGATTCCAGCTGGTCACATTATAGAATCCAATGAAATTCTTCCATATACCCAAGAATTTCTCTGCATTATGGGTGCTTCCTTAGGTCATATTATTGAGATTCATTTTAAGTGCTTCGGTTTTATTTTGATAGTCATGAAAACGAATAACATGAGTTTTCTTGGTATTTAAAAATAGATCTTGTCTGTTGAAGTATTCAGAAGTTAAATTCAAGATTTCCGCACATTTGTAAGTTTGTTTATCCGAGATCAATATACTAATATCGTCTGCATTTGCGTAAATACTGAGTACCTATGCTATTTCTCTACCAATATTGTTGATATATAGGAAGAATGAACCCGGCTCCAAGATAGATCCCTGATGCACACCCATATCCGGAACAGTACCATTTCTGATGTGGGAAACTAAATCCCATTATACTGGTCAAATTTCAGTGAGACACACTGGTTTCTATTGCCCAGACATGTGCATTTTTCCTCAGATACACTCGCACTCGTCCACTTCGATGAATTGCATAAAGTTTGAGTCGATTTTCCTGAGCGAAAACCATGCTGAATGGGTATCAAAATATTCAAGCGCTCGAAAACCTTCGAGAAGCTCTGGGGAACAATAATTGATCTACAATTTCCAATAGTTGATCATTTTTTTCATACGCGACAAGAGTTTTCCAACTTCAGGGATGTAGGGAAGCTGCTTTTTGAAAATAAAAATTAACTAAAAATATTATCGGTTTTATAATGATATGCAATTCAATTTATATTAAAATTACTTTTTAATAGTTTAGGCATACTTTCATAAAAAACATCATAGTTTAAGGGTGATATCGTGCCCGGCAAAATAATCCCTGGTATAGGTCCCGTTCACTAGTATCTACAGAGCCCATTAATAGAAAAAACATTGATTCTTACTGCGTTTACATTGTTGATGATTTTTCAAAGTTCGGGATTTTACGATTTTTCGGACTTGTTTGAGGGGAAGTTTTAGGGTGGAATCGTGCCCGGCATTATATTCTCTGACATACCTATCGTTCAGTAGTACCCACAGAGTCAATGAATTGAAAAAATCATGGATTTTATCTCCATTTAGCTTTTTGAGGATTTTTCAAAGTTCGTGATTTTACGATTTTTCGGACGTGTTTGAGGGGAAGTTTAAAGGTGAAATCGTGCCCGGCAAAATATAGTCTGGTATAGATCTCGTTCACCGGTATCCACAGAGTAGGTAAATAGAAAAAATGATGGATTTTAATTCATTTAGCTTGTTGAGGATTTTTAAAAGTTTGGGATTTTACGATTTTTCGGATGTGTGTGAGGGGTAGTTTAAGGGTGAAATCGTGCCCGGCAAAATACAGTCTGGTATAGATCTCGTTCCACAGTATCTACAGAATCGATAAATAGAAGAAGTGATGGATTTTTTCTTCATTTAGCTTGTTGAGTATTTTTTAAAGTTTGGGATTGTTCGATTTTTTTGGCGTGTTTGGGGGTAGTTTAAAGGTGATATCATGCCCGGCAAATTAATCAGTGGTATAAGTCTCGTTCACTGGTATCTACAGAGCCCATTAATAGATAAATATTTTACCTGCATTCAGCTTGTTGAGGATTTTTCAAATTTCGAGATTTTACGATTTTTCGGACGTGTTTCAGGGGTAATTTAAGGGTGAAATTGTGCCCGGCAAAATACTCTCTGGTATAGCTCTCGTTTACCAGTATTCACAGAGTCGATTAATAGAAAAAATTGTTTTTTTTTTATTTAGCTTGTTGAGGATTTTTCAAAGTTCGGGATTTTGAGATTTTTTGGACGTTTTTGAGGGGAAGTAAAAGGGTGAAATCGTGCCCGGCAAAATACTCTCTGATATAGTTGTCGTTCACCAGTATTCACAGAGTTGATTAATAGAGAAAATGATGGATTTTTCCTTCATTTAGCTTGTTGAGGATTTTTACAAATTTGGGATTTTACGATGTGTTTGAGGGGTAGTTTAATGAATCTTCTGTTTCTAAAGTAATTTCGAGAAAAGAGATTATTGACATTTTTTTTTATAATCGTAAGGAATTTGAAAGTTGTCTTACTAATATTTACAGTTTGTAGCTATCATGTTTTTTCTTTGCTCATGTGTAATTTTTGTGTAGTTTGTGCTCCCAAAGTGTATCAAATCATCGAAAATAGAAAATATTTAGGCACGTGCGAGTAACGTGTTTTTTTTAGTGCGTTTATGTCCTTGGGGGAAAAGGGTAATTTTTTCGAAATTTTGCCAAGAAGCAGCATCCTGCAAGAACTAGTAATAGTGCAACGGGCATTTTTTTAAATTTTAGATCAATCTCTTTGGTGGTACTTTGGAAGTACTGATTTTTTCTTCATTTCAAGTGAAGTTTCTCAAAAAAATAATTCAGGTCAATATTTTCAACTCAAATAAATTATATTATGAAACAGGCATCTGACAATAAAGAAATTTGTATTGAATTTGAACTGACATGATATTTCCCTAAACTTCACCTACAGAATGATCGAAACAACACTCAAATTATCAAACTAACTTCTTATCTTTCCCTAAAAACTGTGCTTGACAGCAGAACAAATGGCTCAGTGTCTGTTCAGTGTCTCTTCCACCCAGTCAAAAACGCTCTGACAACTTACTCTTGATGAACCTATGTTATCTCTCCGAAAATAAATAAAACAATACCCCTACTTTGGTCGTGAAAAATTAAAAATAAATAAATACCCGGGATTTATTACAAGCGCGTTGTGTACGTCGTTACAACTATGTCGCAGAGGGAAATAGAGAAGCTGCCGAATATGTGATAATACGTTTATTACGGACTCTTTTAACACTGCTCGACATTTTGACACGATCGTGTGGGAACCGAGTGGCGTGTATCTTCGTGGGATGGGAGAATCAACGTGCGAGAGCTACCACCACTTACTTTCTAAATCGGACACTTCTGATATCCCGTTAATTGAATTACACGCCGTCTTGAATAACATTTCAGTCCTTTGCTCGTTTTCAAGCTCGAACTTCACCTCACCAGGAAGATTAGAACTTTGCGATTCACTATTTGTGGTCGAGAATCTATAACCAAAATTCCACACAGAAAATTGGATTACTCAACACAGCAGTTGCAATGACTTAGTTAACTTGCAACATTCTTCTTCTCTATACCGATACTTTGACAGTTAGGTTTAGGTTAGGTTTAGGTTTGAACGTATCAGTCCCTCCATGGCCAATGGCCTATTGTGGCACACCTATATTTCTCCCAGTATATCCAATCTCTTGACGAAATTGAAAAATGTATTGGGAGAACAATTTACCAGGTTTTCTGGCCTTACTGTCGTATCGCCAAATATTGAAAATCTGGTTCTGGCCGCTGCAGGGCATGTACACAGAATGTGTTTAGCCGTTTCATCATCCTCCATGCATAGCCGGCACTCTGCATCTTGTGCAAGTCCGATTTTATGCATGTGATGTTTGAGTTTGAAGTGACCAGTAAGCAAACCTACTATAACTCTGAGATGCGCTCTACTGAGTTCTAGCAGTTTGTCAGAGTCCTGTCTTTTCCTTGTACAAGCAATAAATGATTTGGAATGGGTTAGGCCCGGTAGAGTAAGCCAGTAATCGAGACTTTTATTGTCTGCCCAAGCTGTTATGGCATTTTTGTCAGTGCTATTATATGCTAAACCGATCACCGGTTCTGGTCCAATGAACGTTGTTTCGCCCCCCACCTTTTGCTAGGGCGTCCGCTATTTCGTCTCCTTCTAGGCCTAAGTGACCCGATATCCAGACAAGGGTAACGTTGTTGCGTTGCGCTAGTCGATTTAAGGTGTCTCTGTAGTTCCATACTGCTCTAGATTTGAAGCAGTTGGATTCAAACGCTTTCATTGCTGCTTGACTATCTGAAAATATTTTTTTTTAGTGTTTTTCGTGTATGGTGTCAATTTTCCAGCTCCCTTGCACACATTTCAATGGCATATACCTCTGCCAGAAATGTCGTAGCTAGTTTACCCATACTGAATGAGAGTTTCACTACTGGGTTCATCCCATATATTCCGGCTCCGACGCCTTCCAAAGTTTTGTAAACCAACGTTCATTTGCCATACATAGGTCGGTTTCATTCTGGATCCAGTCTTCTCTTTCGGGAAAGACCACAGTGTAGGACTTGTGAAGGGTGATAGATTTAGGCATGCTGTCTGAGGGCATTCCCAGAATGTTGTGAACTATTATGCCCTCCAGCATGCTGCTGCTTCTCATGACACATGCCTGCGGTAGACTAATGGCCGCTTGGTAAAGTCTGTATATTCCTCTCTCCAGAACTATGTGGGGAGGAAGTAATCCAATGAGGGCTTCTATTGCTACCTACCATTGACGTGGAGCGAATTCTTCCAGTAATCGCCAGGCACGCTTGTCTCTGTAGTCCGTTAAGTTTAACAAGGACCATTTCTTGAAGGAATTGTTACACCTTTGATGGAAGGAGGTATTGAATGTTCAAGCTTCCTTCTCCTGGTGAACGTAAATATGACCGTTTTGTGGGGATCGATAGACATTTTTTCCCTCTCATTTATATATGGTATCCAATATATCCTGAAGGACGTAGGAGATCGTCTCTTCGGATTTATCGTTTATTACAGTTACAGTGGTAATTTTCCGTGAGAAGTGTGCTTTTTCCGAGATGGTGACCATGGAAAATCTCACCGACGAGGTTTTTCCTGACATCATATACATGGAGGATAAAATAGAAAAGACTAAATTCTAGGGCCCATTTCATAGAAACCTCAAGAGGTTCTGCATTCTGCCATAGAAAAACTTTGATTTATCTAAAAGAATACTTTAATGAAAGAATTCGAATCGTCGGCGGAAGTCGAATGAAACGTGGAAAAAACACAGTAGTGCAGTCAACGTTCCGAAATTAGGCATCACCCTCATGTGAAGCCTAACGTTCCCTTCCAACATGTGACACTCCACCCATGTTTTGATGCTACACTCTGGGACGTCCGGATTTAATGTAAAGTTTTTTCCTAATTATTTTTTTGGAAAAATCAATAGCACAGAAAATATTTCAAAAAACGGAAAAATTGAGATATTGACTGTACTAATGACAAAACTGACTTTTTTGAGTCGCTTCGAATGCGTCATCACAAGCTTCACCGACGCTCCATACAGTTTTTCTTCAACTAGACTAGAAAATGGAAAAAAGATCGAAAATATGAGAAAAAATTACAAAATAGTTATTTATGCAACAAGTGCAAAAAGTGAATGTTTATTGCACTCGACGTGAATTTGTCGAGTGCAATAAACAATTTTTGCACGAGTTGCATACAACATTTTTTCTACGTTCATGCAAAAAGCAAAAAATGATTTATTGAGGTGCGGCACTAGGTGTAGGAAAATGAAAAGCGCAACTTGAATACTTTATTATTAATATCGATTTGCATTGAAACAGGAACTAATACGTTACGAACAATTTAACTCAAACTTTATTTTTACCCTCAATGTTGAAAGTGAATGAACAATTGGTGCAATTTTCAATATGAATATTTCGTAGTGAAGTACCTATTGCCAATCTCACAGAATATCTGCTAAATATGTAGTAGGTTTAAACGTTTATGTTTGTCATGATGACAGCACGTTGAAGTAGAATGACAGATGAGTGCAATAAAAACTTTATTGCACTAGTGTAATAAGAACTTCTTTTTCCACTGAATATAGTTCAATAAAGTTTTGCTTTTTGCATGAATGTAGAAAAAGTGTATTTTGACTCTAAAATCTACAAAAACTCCAAAACGAAACAAGATATCAAATGTTTACCCACACTATTATTTTACTCGAACGGCTCTACAAAAAAGTTCCATATCTTAATAAATAAACTTGGAAAAATCGAATGAACTTCAAAAAATGATCACTTTGTGACTGGACTTGTAAAAATTTCTGAAATTGACAAAACCCAAATAAAAAAAAAATCTAAATGAATTTTTTTCATATCGTGAAAAATAAACGGAAAATTAAACTTTCTTTTATGAATCCACCAAAAACTCGACAGATTTCCGAAATTTCACAAGATACCTTTCTTGGTCGTTTTTTGGAAAACTACAAAACAAGCGATTTTTTTTTCGTCAAATTAAGAGTCCGGGAAATATTAAAAAAAAACAAAAAATAAGGGCATTGGAAAAATGTTATAATTTTTTTCTAATAACAACAAAAACTCGAACACGAAACGAAATATATAAAAAAAGTTATAGTCCTGAACAGATGTACAAAAAGTTACTTGTGAGTTCGTTGAGTCATTGGAATTGCAATGAGTCCTTTCAATCACATTCTTGAGTCTATCAGTCAACAGGATTTGTCTTCCAGTCATTCCATTCCCAGTCTTGAGTCTTTGAGTCACTTGAATTTAATTTTGAGTCCTATCAGTCCCAATCTTGAGTCTTAGGTCATTTGAATATTTTGAGTCCTGTATACATTTTATAGAGATGTTTTCCTCTCGGATCATCGATCATGAAACACATCCAATATCCATTCCAACCAGTCATCTCAGGAAACACAGTTTAATTTTTCTCGATTTTATCAAGTAGCGTTTCAGTATCTTTTTCAGATTAATGATAAATAGTCGTCTTCGGAGAAACCCAATAACGTTTATAAGCACTTCGTCAATATCGGTAACAATGCAAATATAATACCGCTGCATCATAATCATCCTCTATTACCTACGTAGCTGTATCCAATTCGGCCTTTGTATAAAGGAGTCATTGTGTAAAGTTGGTTGGTGGTTTCAACATCATCATAACGATGTTTTGCTTATGAGGTTCATTCACAACAAACCGCTAATAAATAGGTAGGTTATGAAGCAAAATTATCACTCATAGTGCAGCGTAAACATTCCGCTAATGTCGATCTAGTTTGTTTATTTACTCACCAGTTCCTGTTGGGTATTTGAACGAAAACAAAGTAAGTATCGGTGTTCGACAAAAAAAATGCAATCAGCGGTGTCACGACAGGAAATGTGGAATCAGCAGTGCTTCCCTGGAAGGTTACACTTCCACCTATCTGTTTGAAGAAAAAAGTTTTTCATGAAGAACCTGCAGCCACAAACAATTGTTCAATTTAACATTCAATTTTGATGTTTTTTGTGATGATGAACTTTACAAAATTATCACATATACAGGGTGTATCTAAATAACACCGAAAAAATTAAAGGGGTATTCTGTGATGAAAATTAATGTGAGTGTTTGGTATAAAATTTTTTGAAAAAACCCTCCCCGGAAAAGTTACACCCCTTCGAAAATTAAAAAAAAATGGTTTTTCTTTTTTATTTTCCCTGTGTATCAAGCTAAAGACACGAAACTTGGTAAACATTATCTGTCAATAAGAGTACACTTTTTGAAATTTTTTCAACCCTGAAGTATGCTTAGAAGAAGGGGTTGATTATTTCAACCCCTAAGATATTTTTTCTTACAACTTTTTTTTAGATGAAAATTTTTTCTTTAAAAAAGTATGACTGAAAAGCCCAATTCATTGACTAACTTTTTTAACTCTACAAGTTTTTTTCGAAAACTTAAGCATTTATGAGAAAAAAATAAATAAGCTCATGTAAAATAGCATTTTATTAAACAACAGCCAACCAAATTATGATTATGATTATGAGACTTCTACAACTAAAAACAAAAGTGAACAAACAATGAACAAAAACCTGTCGAATATCGACAATACAATTATAATAAATGTCGAAAATGACCGCCTTCAGCTTCAATACAAGCATCTACCCTTTTCCTCATAGAATTGCGTATACGATGAAATATTCCTGAAGAATTTCTTATAGTTTCACACCCTGCTACAATGCGGTTTCGCAAATCATCGATATTTTCAACTGGGTTTGTGTATATCAAAGATTTCAGATATCCCCATATGCAAAAATCCAAAGGATTAAGGTCAGGGGAGCGGGCTGGCCAGTTTATAGGTTCTCCTCGACCTATCCATTGATTGGCATACACCTCATCCAGGTGAGTTCTTGCACGTATACTAAAATGAGCTGGTGCACCATCGTGCATAAACCATGAATGTTGCCTAATTTGAATGGGAACCTCTTCAAGAAGAAAAGGTAATTCTTCAAGGAGATGACAATATGCTTCACCATTTAATCGTAGCGGAAGAGAATGGGGACCAATTAAATGATTGTCAATAATTCCGAGCCACACGTTTAATGAAAACTGATACTGATGATTTCCTTCAAAAAAGCTATGATGATTTTCGTCAGCCCAAAGGTGATTGTTGTGAAAATTTCTAATACAGTCTCTTGAGAGACTCGCCTCGTCAGTAAATAAAATATTACCTAAGAACTGTGGTGCTTGGCCAATCATATTAATAAGCCACTGACAAAAAATCACACGGGGTAAAAAATCTCGAATCATTAACGCCTGCACCCGTTGAAGATGATAGGGATACAACATTTGTTCTTTTAAAATTCTAAAAACAACGGAATGGCTTACATGTAGGACACGAGCTATTCTCCTGGTACTAGTTTCTGGGAATTCTTCAATTGAATTAAGTACGGCTTCTTCTAAAGCTGCAGTTCTAACTTCTCTAGTACGACCAGAATCATAACATCTTTTTTCAAAATTACCACGTTCCCGCAAGCGTCGGTGAATAGTTGTGAACGTAGTATGATGGGGTAGTCTACGCTGTGGGTACTGTTCAGCATAGAGTCTTTGCGCTTCCAATGAATTACCGTTAGCACGACCGTATGTAAAATGCATATCTGCCATTTCCAAATTCGAATATGCATTCATATTTTCAATCAACTAATATTTCCTACAATACACAATCATAAAACTTGTGAAACAATAAGATGGGTGACAAAAAATGACACTACACAATCCTAGTGTCAGTAGTAACATTGTTTATATAGAACATAGTCAACCTTATGGGATTATAATTGGATCAAAATGGATGCGACATGTAGATGGCGATAGTGAGCTCGCATCCAAGTCATGTCGTAACTTCAGTGATCTGGCCTCCAAGTCATGTCGTAACTTGATTGAAACAATGGGACAGCATTAAAATCAGGGTTTTTTGAAGGAACCTGCATTAAAATGACGTCAAATATTCATGTTTGTAACTAATCACGCTAGATGACACTCGCGTTTGCGTCCAACACCAATTACACAGGCATTGACTATCTTACTTCTATATAAACAATGGTATTAATGTTTTTATGCAAAGCACAGGCCACTAGACTTGACGCAAAATACACCCGCGTTAGCTCATCTTTTTGAAAATGCATTGCATTAGATTTTTTTTCTCGTAAATGCTCAAGTTTTAGAAAAAAGTTAGTCAATGAATTGGGCTTTTCAGTCATACTTTTTTAAAGAAAAAATTTTCATCTAAAAAAAAGTTGTAAGAAAAAATATCTTAAGGGTTGAAATAATCAACCCCTTCTAAGCATACTTCAGGGTTGAAAAAATTTCAAAAAGTGTACTCTTATTGACAGATAATGTTTACCAAGTTTCGTGTCTTTAGCTTGATATACAGGGAAAATAAAAAAGAAAAACCTTTTTTTTTAATTTTCGAAGGGGTGTAACTTTTCCGGGGAGGGTTTTTTCAAAAAAATTTATACCAAACACTCACATTAATTTTCATCACAGAATAACCCCTTTGATTTGTATGAAGTATGGATTTTGGTCACTTCCTGTGCAACATTTTGCTAACCACACGTTGTTATTAATTTGTAGTTAAATCTCTTAATTATTTCGACTAATAAGAGGCGTAAAGAGAGTTTATTAAGGATAAACAGCACCGCTTACCGGAAAATCTCGAAGCCTACGAATGTGTTATGTAAATTCACAATTAAAACAAATTAGTTGGCTAAAAAATTATATTTTATTTTTGAATAACTCTTTTATTTAACCCCAACAATTATTTTATCAAGTGTTCAAAGTGGCCCCCGCCTAAGTCATGACAATAAAGTGCCCTATTATAAATAGCTTCCCTCGCGTTGATGAAAGTCTGTTCATCTATTTCTTCACATGTATCTATTATTCTGCGTTCCAACTCTTCTATTGTTTGGCATTCATTCATTGGCGTAGATTTTTGACTTAAGATACCCCCAAAGGAAAAAATCTAGAGGTGTTAGGTCCGGAGATCTTGGTGGCCACTCTGCACTTCCTCTGCGATCCATCCAACGTCCAGGAAAGTTAGTATCAAGGAAGTCTCCAGACATGCGATCGAAATGGGGAGGTGCCCCATCCTGCTGAAATATGATTTCACGATTTTCAAACTCTTCCTGATTGTTCAATACAATTTGCCTTATTCGAGGTTCAATTTCAGTTTCTAAAATACTTTTGTAAAGAACTCCTGTAAGATTGCCTCTGATGAAAATCGGCCCAACAACGCGATTGCCTAAAATCCCCGCACAAATATTCACCTGGGTATGTCCCTCTCTGAAAATATGCCAATTAGTATCGCTCCAGTATCGTACATTCTGTTTGTTGACTTTTCCATTAAGAACAAACGTGCATTCGTCTGAGAAACATACACGTTTTAGGAAGCCCCGTTCTCCTTCAATTGTTTTTGTTAACCACTCACAAAATTCAACCCTCCGGTCTGGATCATCCTCCGTGAGAGCGTGCATGATTTTCATTTTATAGGGATGAAACTTTTGTTTTTTTAGGACTCTTTGGACACTTTTTGAACTCACTCCACAGGATTCAGCAACTACAGACGTCGACTGACTCGTATTGATTACCATTTCAGCAACAATTTCCACCCTTTTTTTCTTCTGAACGAAGCGGGGTCTTCCTGATCTTGAAGCATCTTTCAGCGTACCAGTTGCTTGGAGCTTATTTAACAGTTTGCTCAAATATATCCTCGAAATAGGATTCTCGGGAAATCTGTCATCAAACATACGGACTGCTAGATGATAATTTCTTCCAGCTTCTCCAAATATCAAAACTGCTTCAAATTTATCGTCTAAACTACGAGCCATGATCACACTTTTCATAAAATGATTGAGGCGGTCAACGGACTATTTGACAGTTACAGTTAATTTGACAGTAACCAAGACGTTACCGCGACGATCTTCTTCAATGCAAACTTGATTGAAAGCAACATTAGTGTTTTTGGTTGGGTTTGAAATGAACAAAATTTCACCTTTCAAACGTTAATATTTCGAAAAGAATTGAATTTAGGAGTAAAGTGTATTAGAGGAAACTATTGAGAATTATTTCGAAAATGGAATAATATATGGCGTGTTCTATTTAAAAAAAAAATATTGAAGATGGCGCTCAGCCGCCATTTTAAAACTTTTGGCTTTAATTTTTTCATGAAAAAGTAGGTTTATATCTCCTATTGAAGCCCTCCAAATTTCGTTGCGATATACCAGGTGGTTCAAAAATTAGTAGGGGGGAACGGACTTTAGACGGACACTGTATATATAACCTTTCCAAACAGTATTTGAATATTGGTTAGTAATCGAATGTTTGCTCTAATCTCTGATAATCTTATTTCAGAACTTCATTCGTTGTCAGGTCGGCACCCGAAAAATATAGAGAGAATATAAATTCTATAAAATCTTTATAGGGCCAGAAGAGAAAAATCGCTCGGACACATCAATTTTAATTTTGCAAAGTGTACTTTTTGATAGAGCATATTTTGGAATATTCCTGGAACCAAAAATTATTTACTGGGCAATTTCATTTATAGTTGAAAAGCTTCGTCGATGAGTTGAAAAACTTATGGCATTAAAGTATATTTTGACTTTGATGACAAGCCGTTTTCGCCAGAGACCGTATAGCCTAATCTTTTGCACATTCCAACAAGCAAAATGATTGCAACAATTCACATCTCGAAAACAAACCATATATTTCATAAAAGTGGAACTTCCTTCATCACTACTTTCAACTCTTACCGCCGCATCCCTATCAGACATAAGAAATCATGCTCCATGCATCATTTCGAACCGTCTCAGTATTTCTCACTTATCTCCGCTAAAAACGTGTACCGAGTCCGCAAATAATGTTCAAATGAAACGAAAATAAGCAACAATGAGATGCATCTCCACCAACTCGGACCATTTTCAACATTGATGGCGTTTTTCTCGCGCAATCAGATTGTAGTCCAGGCAAATTAGTGCTCAAGTCCCTAAAAATGGCTCGAGAGCTGGATATCGTTTTAATCCCTCTTGGGGGTCCTGAATAACGGGTGTATGAGTTTGCGCCGGTTTCTAGGTTGTGCTTCAGATTTGAGAACCTAAAAACCGAGATATTTTCGCGGAGGTCGACTTCCTATTTCACCTCGCTTCTGCAAAAGTAAATTAGGTATTGTCGGAGTACAGGTGAGGGGTGAGTTGATGTAATCAAATAACGCAAACAGCAGCTAATAAATAACCTTAACGATATATTTACACATATTACATAATGAAAACACTTAACAATTAAACGTATATACAGCTTGCTAATTAATGACTATCAAGCTCGACCAGATAAATGCTAGTCGAAGAGCTCGAAAAACAGAGAACATCGCTTGAAATCTGAAGTCCAACTATCCATTTTCTCTCATCTTTTGAACCCCCCTTTTTCATTGAAGGCCGGTAATCAAGAAAAAACCCAGGGCGAGTTGCCTACGTCATTCCAAAATTCCCGAATTGTCCGCCCGGCTTACGAAAAGGTCCTCATAAAACTAATAGCTGGCAGGCAAGGTTTTGCATTGTAGGTAATCCGATTACCAAAAATATAAATATGAAATTCCAAGTTCTGAAACTATTTTAACGGATTTTAATATTTCCCCATATAAACATTTATAATCGGCCACTATTCTATAATCTTTGAATTCAAGAAAGAAAAAGGAATAAAAATGTAAAAATATTTAGAAATGTTGTTAAAGATTATTTTCTTCGAAAATAAAAATTATTGTGAGTTTTATTGTTGGTAAAACCGCTACAGTATTTATTTTACAATTACTGAAGAGCGTGTCAATGATAATATTTATGCAAGAAGATATTTTATTAGCTTTTGGATTATTGATCTTGTGTCATCAGTTGTGTTGGTTACAGGCTAATTAATGACCATAGCAGTTGATGAAAACACCAAAGAGAGTAAATCTTTAATCTATTAAGATCTTTTCAAATCTGATAATGTGCAGTATCAAATTAACCTAACCCTAACTCTAACACAACGAGCCATCATGTTGCCATTTGAAAAAAATTAGTAATATAAATTTTGAAATGAAATTTTGCTTAGCAAATACATTTTGATCAAAAACAGTGAAGTTGTGTTGAAAGCTCGTTTGATGAAAATGCTTGAAAGTTACAAGTTAAAATAAATTTTTTACATCTTTTTAAATTACATATTTTTCCAATAATATAATTTTTAGTAATACTGTGTAATTTAATAAACAGTAAATATTGCTAAAACCAAAAGGTATTTATCACTTCTTATGGCGAGTAAAAGTATTATTTATATGTGGATACTCCATCGATGCATATCATTTTGAATCTGGTAAATAGAAAAAATTACAATATCTTTCCCTTGTTAAAATTCACGCATGTTTTTAATCCTTTTCCACTGGTTCATATTCCTTAGATTTTCAAAATTAATATTAAAGCATGGTTTCCATAATGTTTTAGGTATTAATTTTAGAATTTTTTTATTCTCAATAAAAATTTCCTCATTTTCTTCATAAAGTGCCATCTGCAAACATTGTTTCTTTAAAAAATATTACATCAAAAATGTACATTGAAATTGTTCATGAATTTTTGCAACTTTGTATTTCGCAGTTTGAGTCCCAAATCTGAAGCACAACCTAGAAACTGTCGAAAACTCATATACCCGTTATTCAGGATCCCCAGCAGGGATTGAAACGATTTCCAGCTCTCGAGCAATTTTTAGGGGCTAGAGCCCTTTTTATTAAAAGCTTTTATTTAACTTATTCTGTGTGTGTTTGTGTGTTAGAGGGGTGCAAGCTGAATTAGAACCACTTTCTCTTATCCTGTGGAATTTAAATTTTACGTGCTGGTTCAGTTCCGATGACAATACATTAATGTCAAAGAAATTGTACCCTCCTGCCCCCGAAAGCTAGAAAGAGAACGCGTAGGGTTTTGGAAGTTTTCTTGACGGATCTGGACGTCAAAAATTACAGCGAAAAAACAATTTGGTAGGAGGAAAAAAGTTGTTAAACTCGAGAAAAATAGTGATAATCTGACAGTCGAATATTATGGTTTAAAAAAATTGTCACCCCCTGCCCCCCTGAACGCTAGATAGAGAACGCGTACGGCTTCGGACGGATTTGAACGTCATAGATTAAAGCGAACAAAGAAATTAGGTCGCCCCCATTTTCTCAAAAAAAATTGAAACACTTGCCAAATTAAAATCGGAAAAATCCGTAAAAATAGTGAAAAATATCTGACAGTCGAATATGATGGTTTAAAAAAAATTGTCACCTCCTGCCCACCTGAAAGCTAAATAGAGAACGCGTAGGGTTTCGGAAGTTTTCTTGGCGGATTTGAACGTCAAAGATTAAAGCGAACAAAAAAATTAGGTAGAGGGAGCTCGCCCCCATTTTCTCGAAAAAAATTGAAAAACTTGCGAAATTAAAATCGAAAAAATCCGTAAAAATAGTGAAAAATATCTGACCGTCGAATATTATGGTTGTAGAAACGGAATTGTCCTCCTCTGCCCTCCGAAAGCTAGATAGAGAACGTGTAGAGTTTCGGAAGTTTTCTTGGCGGATTTGAACGTCAAAGATTAAAACGAAAAAATAAGTTAGGTAGGAGGGGAGCTCGCCTCTACTTTCTTCGAAAAAAATTGGAAAACTCGTAAAATTAAAATCGGAAAAATCCGTAAAAATAGTGAAAAATTTCTGACTGTTGAATATTATGGTTTAAAAAAGGAAATCCCCCCTCTGTCTCCAGAAAGCTAGAGATAGAACGCGTTGGGTTTCGGAAGTTTTCTTGACGCACTAGGACGTCAAAAATTTAAGAGAAAAAACAATTAGTAGGGAGTGGCTCGCCCCCTTTTTTTCTCGAAAAAAGTTGGAAAATTCAACGAAATTAATATCGAAAAAAATCCGTAAAATTAGTGAAAAATATCTGACCGTCGAATATTATGGTTAAAAAAAATCACCCCTTCTGTCTCCCCTCAAAAGCTAGATAGAGAACGCAAAAGAATTCGGAAAATGTTTCAATAGTTTCGGACATGGAAAATAATGATAATAAAATTTTGATCAAGAGTAAACTACCCTGGCTGTGAATCCAAATTTGAATATTTCGAACATTTTTTCTTATTTCTATTCCTAATCCGGGAAGCACGTACTTCCCGGACTAGGACGTGAAGTGCTACTTTCCCAAAGAAAAAGTGTCCGGGAAGTGAACACTTGCTGAATTTTTTTTTAAGTTTATTTATTCACACCAACTTTCCTGTGCTAAATGTGCAAATGAGACGAAAATAAGCAACAACTCGGACCATTTTTAACATTGATGGCGTTTTTCTCGCGCAATCAGATGGTTGGGCCGCTGCCAGAATTCGAAAGCGGCGCGCTCTTATCTCTTGCCTACTATCTAGTGACATATGTGACGGGAATAAGCCATTTGTCCGAGAAACATGAAAACTCTAAGCGACAAACGAGAATGCAGCATCGTTACTTGTAGCGGAGACAGTTATTCTAGTAGGCGTCCCGTATTTGCACTATCCTCGGTTAATATGCCAGATATTATTGTGGTATTTGCGTACCGTGTCGTTCGCTATCAGATCGTGAAATTCGAACGCATGTGTGGATTTAATGAGAATTAATAAAACTATTTCCTCTTTGGAATATTTGAACTAGTTATTTTTCGACCGTGGGTCATTTTAACATCGTTGAAGTTACATTCACGTGCAATGAGAATGTAAACGCCCAGTAAACAACTTTTGGTTCCAGGAGTATTCCAGAAACAAGCTCTATCAATGACGAAATAATTCGCTCAAAGGCTCGGATGTGTTCTTGGAACATTCCTAGAACCAGAAGTGTTCGCCCCAAAGTTGTTTCATTGCAACAATTCAAAATTCACTTTCCAGGAATGTTCCTAATATATATATATATATATATATATATATATATATATATATATATATATATATATATATATATATATATATATGAAAATATAAGTAGAAAAGTTATTGGGTATAACCCTCAAAATGTTGTGCAACCGTAGACACGTGTTTCGAGCTTAAGCTCTCTTTAGTACGGTAAAATCAAGTGCGAAGATGTACAACACTTGGATGTAAAAATGGAAACAAAGGAAGTCAACAACAGGAAAACAACCACACATTTGTGGCTTCGGTTAGAAGACCTTGTGCTTACAAGGCAACAACTAACGTCGCCACGGAGGCAGCTATAGCTACCAGCGTGACAATCCTACCCAGGAAAATACAAATAAGGATGGATATAGCGAGGGGCAATATATGAAAATATAAGTAGAAAAGTTATTGGGTATAACCCTCAAAATGTTCTGCAACCGTAGATACGTGTAAGCACAAGGTCTTCTAACCGAAGCCACAAATGTGCGGTTGGCTTCCTGTTGTTGACTTCCTTTGTTTCCATTTTTACATCCAAGTGTTGTACATCTTCGCACTTGATTTTACCGTACTGAAGAGAGCTTAAGCTCGAAACACGTGTCTACGGTTGCACAACATTTTGAGGGTTATACCCAATAACTTTTCTACTTATATTTTCATATATTGCCCCTCGCTAAATCCATCCTTATTTATATATATATATATATATATATATATATATATATATATATATATATATATAACAGAAAGTTACTTATGACATCTACAGTCACTAGTTGAAACTTAATTTGACCGAACCAAGGAATCCAAAGTTATATGTTTATCTACTCATTGACAGGCAGCCAACAACTCGTTGTTCTGACCAACCCAAGGTTGTTCTGACCAACCTTGGGTTGGTCAGAACAACGAATTGTTGGCTGCCTGTCAATGAGTAGATAAACGTCTAACTTTGGATTCCTTGGTTCGTGTCAAATTAAGTGGAAGTTAATGGAATTTTATATATATTTATGTATTCACCAATTTCACTTCAGACACGTTAATGAAACATTGCATTGATATTTCCAGATTAATTAAGAGAGATCAATATCAATATTGAAACGTCTAATTTATGTTTCAAAGGTTCAGTTTTTCAAGGTTTTGAAATATTTTAGCAGTGTTCTTGAAATATGATAAATGTTCCAAATGTTTAGATATCCCAAAGGAACATTCCATTTTTTCTCGAAACAACTGGATTTTCAATTTATGTAATCTATAAATAAGTACATGTGTGCATGGAGAAATGCGATTTTGGACATCTGTGGCGTCCAATAATCCACTAAATTGACATTTTGTAAATGAATTTCTCTTCTGATTCGAAATACAAATACATTTTCGGATTCAGAAAGAAATTTTCTATAAGATGAGTAATATTCACGGGATTCCGCATCTTTGCAATATTCCCAGGCGATCAGAGTCAAAAATTGCAATATTCCTCAGAGAAGGAATTCGAATTTTGCAAAATATTTTATTTTGCATTTCATGGAAAATCGCATAAGTAACTCGACGAGCTGATTCCGAATATCACCTCAAAAATTTAATTCGATGAAAGATTAACTATAAAAGGGCATTTTTTTTAAATATAATGCACCCATACACAAAACCGACATTTTCTAAATGAAATATCATTCTGATCAAAAATACAAGTACCTTTTTGAATTCAGAAGGAAAATTTCTATTAGGTGAAGTAATATTCGCGGGATTTCGCATTTTGGAAATATTCCCAGGCGATCAAAGTACAAAAATGCAATATTCAAATAGAAGGAAATAGATTTTTACGAAATATTTTATTTTGCATTTCTCGAAAAATCGCAAACTTTCCCCAGACGTAACTCGACAAGCTGATTTCATATATCACCTCAAAAATGTAATTCGATGAAAGGTTAACTATGAAAGGGCAATTTTTTTTAATGCACCTATACACAAAATCGACATTTTCTAAATGAAATATCAATCTGATCCAAAAAACAAGTACCTTTTTATATTTAGAAAGAAATGTTCTATTGGGTGAAGTGATATTTGCTGGAATTCGCATTTTTGAAATATTTTTAGGAGATCAAAGTCGAAAAATGCGATATTCTATATAGAAGGAAATCGATTTTTACGAAAAATTTTATTTTGCATTTCTCGAAAAATCGCAAACTTTCCTCAGACGTAACTCGACGAGCTGATTTCATATAGCACCTCAAAAATGTAATTCGAAAAAAGGTTAACTATGAAAGGGCAATTTTTTAAAGATATAATGCACCCATGCACAAAATCGACATTTTCTGAATGAAATATCATTCTTATCCAAAAATCAAGTACCTTTTTGGATTAAGAAGGAAATTTTCTATCAGGTGAAGTAATACTCGCGGGAATTCGCATTTTTGAAATATTTCCAGGTGATCAAAGTCGAAAAATGCAATATTCTATATAGAAAGAAATCGATTTTTACGAAATATTTTATTTAGCATTTCTCGAAAAATCGCAAACTTTCCCCAGACGTAACTCGACGAGCTAATTTCGTATATCACCTCAAAAATGTAATTCTATAAAAGGTTAACTATGAAAGGACAATTTTTCTGAAGATATAATGCACCCATGCACAAAATGGACATTTTCTGAATAAAATATCATTCTTATCCAAAAAACAAGTACCTTTTTGGATTAAGAAGGAAATTTTCTATCAGGTGAAGTAATACTCGCGGGAATTCGCATTTTTGAAATATTTCCAGGTGATCAAAGTCGAAAAATGCAATATTCTATATAGAAGGAAATCGATTTTTACGAAATATTTTATTTAGCATTTCTCGAAAAATCGCAAACTTTCCCCAGACGTAACTCGACGAGCTAATTTCGTATATCACCTCAAAAATGTAATTCGATAAAAGGTTAACTATGAAAGGGCAATTTTTTTGAAGATATAATGCACCCATGCACAAAATGGACATTTTCTGAATAAAATATCATTCAGATCCAAAAAACAAGTACCTTTTTAAATTTAGAAGGAAATTATCTATTAGGTGATGTAATAGTCGCGGGATTTCGCTTTTTTGAAATATTCCCAGGCGATCAAAGTCGAAAAATGCAATATTCTATATAGAAGGAAATCGATTTTTACGAAAAATTTTATTTCGCATTTCTCGAAAAATTGCAAAGTTTCCTCAGATGTAACTCGACGAGCTGATTCCGATTATCACCTCAAAAATTGATTTGAAAAAAGGTTAACTAACCAATTTTTTCAACGACAAAATGCACTTACCCACAAAATCCACAGTTTCTAAATGAATTAGCATTCTGATTCGAAGAACAATTACATTTTCCGATTCAGAAGGAAACTTCCTATAAGATGAGGTTATACTCGCGAGATAGTGCATTTTTGAAATAATTTCAGGCGATAAAAGCAGAACAATGCAATTTTCTATATAGAAGGAAATCGAATTTGGCGATTTTTTTTATTCTGCTTGTAAGAAAAACATCGCCGACGAATGACATTTTCTTGTTATAGAACAGCAGAACTGTGTTTTGGAAGCTCTTGAAGAGGTTTCGACTAGCCAGGTTCTCCGTCAGGGTCCGCCAGAGTGCCTTGGCATCGATGAAGGGGAAGGGCCAGTTTTTGATAACAGAAACACTTGTAATAGTGTAATTCTTCCTGAGGAACATTGCACAAGTTTCTGTCAGATGTGATTAAAAAGCCCATAATATTCTATCGTCATTTTTCCAGTCTCCAGAAAATTTCTCAGACTTCAGGGTCGATGATCGCAGAATTTATTTTGGTTGTAGCCAATTTTTTTTCAAGGAATCATCAATTATGACGAATATAATATGAATACACCACATGTTGATCTATTGTCTTCTAAATCGACGAAACAGCAAAAACGATAAGATTTATTTTCAACGATCGCAAAAAAATCGTCTATAATGCTGAACTCTATAAGGAAACAATTTACAGGTCCTTTTGTTGTGGTTGTCAGTCACATGAGAACTTGAATTACCTTAACAAGTTCCCGATGATAAAATCAAGACCATTTCAAGCCGTAGATTGCTCCTGTTTAGCTCCTCTAAGCAGATTACGTCTGAGATCGACCGAAAACTATGTTACCTATCAAATTATTTATTTCGGCTTATGAGATCATGATATTGGACTAAAGACTGATTTGAATTATTCATTTCAAGATTAAAAATTGTTCGCTTTGGATCTAAAGACTCCCGTTGATTTCCATAAATTAATGTACAATAAGAGGGTTTAACATTTAAGTGTTATATGCATATACAGTGTTATCCATTTGAAATGGAATAACCATGTAACATACATATTTCACAAATATTACTATTTTTTTTTTTTTGCTGCTTTTGTTTTATTAGGTAGGCATTAAAAAATCTCCTTAAACACTAAATATTATAAATGAGCCAACTATCATTATTTCGACTTTAAGAACATGAAAAAGTGTAGTAGCAATTGTTTAACTAAAAAATGTTCTGAATAAAATGATATTTGGAGACTTTTTCAATTCAGTTACTGACATATTACATTTACAGTAAATAAAACATAATTGCATCGACGGAATCTTAAAATGGCATATTTTATTTTCAAATTTTATTTTCTTATAACTGTCACGTAATTATTTGAAAAACCATTTTGAAACCTGGTCGACTTAGAGGCTTGGTTAAATTATTGTTAAAAAAGTATAAAATAAATTGTTGGTCCTGACAATGAATATTCATTTATTGAAAGCGGTATTTCAATTGACTTTTTGAATGTCTACCTCATCGAAAAAAATCATTTCAGTATGGGTTGTAAAATATATCTTTTACGATGGTGCTTCCATTTCAAATGGGACACTCTGTATTATTTAGATCGAGTACTCTAAATTCTGTATATAACTATATGATGCTAATCAAAATACGTTTTTGTCAAAATAAAATCATGTCATAAAGAAAACTTATCTGATTTTTTCTTGGCAGCTGGAGATCAGAACAGTAATTAATTTAATTAATTAAAAACAGCTAATTAAGAGTCCAACACGAATAACAGACAACACTTGAACTCTTTTAGATATTCTTTTCATATCCGACAAAGAAAAAAATCAGGAACAAGTAGAGTTATTCCAGAAGATGATTGTTTAATCTGTTTTACTCATGGTAATAAACCATTTATTATTATTGATAATACGAGGATGTATTGATATCTAGTTAGCCTAGACCAGTTCCCTGCATAAACAAAATATTGCGTTACCATAGCAACGAACAATAACTTATTAGAAGTGTCAGTGTAAAGTTTGACGTCAAAAAAGTAAACCGCAACAAATTGAAAGAAAAAATATGTCCACCAAAATTGTGAATATCGAAAAATTGGAGTATCGAGCCATCATCAAGTACCTGCATTTAAAAGGGTTAAGAGGCGAGCAGATTTACGAAGATATGCTTAATACCCTTGGTGATCAATGTCCTTCGTATGCGACCGTGAAAAATTGGACTGCAAGCTTCAAAAGAGGTAAATTTTCCATTGAAGATGATGACCGATCGGGAAGGCCAGTTCCTGTGCCAGTCCCCGAAAATATCGATGCAGTTCATGACATGATTTTAACAGACCGTCGAATTGGGCTAAAACGGATATCTGAAGCACTGAATATTTCATACGAGCGCGTTCATCATATAGTTCACGTCGATTTGGACATGAGAAAAATTGCTGCAAAATGGATACCCAAATGTTTGAATGTTGACCAAAAGTGTGCAAGGGTAGTAGCATCGCGTTCGATCTGTGCTCGATTTGAAAACGATGTAGACTTCTTAGACGGAATTGTTACTATGGATGAGACTTGGGTACATTTCTACGATCCAGAAACAAAGCAACAATCGATGGAATGGCGACACTCCGGTTCTCCAAGACCAAGAAGTTTCGTGTCCAAAAATCTGCTGAAAAAGTTCTTGCTTCAGTTTTTTGGGATTATCATGGAGTAATCATGATTGATTTTTTGGATAAGGGTAGAACAATAACTGGAGATTACTATTCGACATTACTGACCACTCTACGGGAAAAAATTAAAGAGAAAAGACGCGGAAAGCTATCCAAAGGTGTTATGTTTTTGCAGGACAACGCCCCTGCACACAAATCTCATGTTGCCATGCAAAAAATTCGAGATTTAGGGTTTGAATTACTAAAATACCCCCCTTTATTCACCAGATTTGGCTCCGTCCGACTATCATCTCTTTCCTCAACTGAAAAAAAGTATAAAAGATCGTAAATTTTCTTCCAACAAGGAGGTAATAAAAGCTGTGGAGGTCTGGTTTGCATAGCAAGAAGAAACATTTTCTTTGAAAGTTCTAGAGACGTTGCAGGTTCGCTGTAATAAATGTATCCAATTAAGAGGAGAATATGTTGAGTAATAAAATATTTTGACATTGAAATTTTGTTTGGTTCTATAGTAGGCTAAAAAATTTTCAATATATCCTCGTAACTTATAGATTCATTGGGTATATTATACTTTTTGGATTTTTTTTTGACACAACATTTGATATGGGTGACTTGAGATAAATGGTAAAATATAATATCGAGGCGGTATAGTCGAAATTTTGCATTCTACTCTTATCTAGTCCCTTGAAATTCTGAAACTTTAGAATTGTGAACCAGTTTCAGTTCAAACCTAAAATCTCATGAATAAATTTAATTCGGTAGGACAGGTTCCCAAATATTGGTAAATTTGATAATGAATTGACGAATGAAATTGTGGGAGATGGATGGATGAAAAAGAACTATCAGAACATTTTACGAAAATTGTTGGAGTCCAGGGCTACTAGAAACGAAATACAATTGACCAAAAAACGAAGTTCTGTGAAACGAAAAAAAATGCCACCCCTTCTGCCGCGAACAGAAACTCTCCGATGCCGTAGAAAATTGCATTATCGGAACAGTTTTCGTGCTTCGGCATTTCAGCATTATTAGTCTTTCAATAGGACTTTGTCGGCCAATTTCATAAATGATTGAAACCGGCAATTCACGTATCCACTGTGGCCATCACGTTTATTCGAATTTATGTTGCACGTCCAGAGGTAATTTTCTACCTGGCTATTTTTCATAAATAACTTGTGAATAACTGTGCCATTATGGCGAATTTGGGCAAATTAGGATTTCTATTCGGGTGGGTATACGTGCGGTCTCAATCGGAATCGGATTTGCGGGCTTTTCGGATTTTTGTAATTGCTTTTACTGCGGATTCCTAATCAGGATGGGGCTTACTCAAAAGTAATAATTTACTCGAATGGTGAGAATGTAAACTTTCCATCCAGAATTTCATAAACTGAGCCCTTTCAAAAAGAAACTTGGGCGATAGGATTTGTCTCATGTTTGGAATATCTGCTAATATATACGTTTACCTTTACCTTTCAACAATTTATGCATAAGCGTCTTGTATTGCCAGATCTTAAAGGTCGAAATAAATATGAAACCCATTGCCATCGTTTTCCAAAAATAGTAAAATATCAGATCAAAAATCAAATATTGTTATGGATTTCTTATTACTAAAAATTAACCGCAATCAAGATACAAATAACACTGTTATCTAACTATATTAGTAACCTGTGAACAAAAACATAATGAGCATATAATTGCGCAACAAATCGCTTAAACGCATTTTATAACTCAATTGAAATTAATTCACTTTTTCGAACAAAACTGGTATGTTGGCAGTGGTATTTGCAAATTACAGCCAATTATCCTTTGCAGCTGAGATTGATGGACTAATTGTGAAATAAAAAAGTTACGAGTTGAATTTATTGAATATGATATATTGTTACATGAATCGGGAAAAAAATATCACAAAATAATCTCCACAACTTTAATTCGATAACAAGTATCAAAATAAGGGTAATACATGTTTCGGATTCAGTAAGAATCCATTTTCAGCTTTGTACACTGAGAAAAATCTAGAGAACATACTGGTATCTTCAAGAAATTATGGTAAAAATAACAATATTTTTTGGTAGCCCTGAGGACTTGGATTGTATATGGTAAAATAATGATTAAGGGTTGGAATATTTTATGTTTGAAGTTGATATAACTTGAATTCCTTGAATTCAGAATGCGCAAGAGCTGATGAAGGTTATATAACACAACGAATAACTTCAATAAACATTTTTTCAGAGCATCAGAACAACAAGTCATGGATTCAAATTTTTTGGACGGAGGTAGCTATAGCTACTTCCGTGGCGACGTTAGTAGTTGCCTTGTGAGTACAAGGTCTTCTAACCGATGCCACAAATGTGTGGTTGGCTTCCTGTTGTTGACTTCCTTTGTTTCTATTTTTACATCCAAGTGTTGTACATCTTCGCACTTGATTTTACCGTACTGAAGAGAGCTTAAGCTCGAAACACGTGTCTACGGTTGCACAACATTAAGAGGGTTATACCCAATAACTTTTTTACTTATATTTTCGTATATTGCCCCTATATATATATATATATATATATATATATATATATATATATATATATATATATATATATATATATATATAGAAATTGAAAAAAAGGATAGTCGCTGACTAGTTAAGAGTAAAACAGTTTGGATGTTGCCTCTCTTTTCAGTAATGTTTATCTTGATACTTGCCTTAGAAAAAGATTGTTTTTCCAACTTAATAATATTTCTTTTCGAAAATAACTATTTTTCATTTAATGGAAAATATTACAGACAAACTTTTGGAACACCAATGGGATCTTCAATCTCACCAATTCTTGCAGCTTATGTCATGGATGAATTGCTAGACACAGTGTTACCAGTCCTCTCTTTTAACTTATTTTTCATCAAAAAATATGTGGATGACATAATTTTAGCATTACCTAAAAATGGTATAACTGAAATTTTGGATACTTTCAATACCCATACATACAATTCACAATCGAAACAGAAGATTCAGATCTCTCAGTACCTATCCTGGATACAAAACTTATACGATCGGTTGATAACACAATATTAATTGATTGGTATAATAAACTATGCAGTTCAGGAAGGTATTTGAATTTGTTTTCTTATCATAAATTTTCGATGAAAGTGAATTTGTTGAAACAAATGAAAGACAGAGTACTCAACATTTCTGATATATCTTTTCATAATAAAAATTTGAAAATACTTCAAGAACTTTTCATACAAAATTCTTATCCACCATCTTTAGTTAATAACATCTTGTTTAGCTCATTTTTAACAGAAGTTGATAATAGTGTAAGACAAAATATGAATTCTCATAATGAACAACCTGTTGCAGATTTGAATCAAAATTCAATTTTCTATGCTTCATTACCTTACATCAAGGAAATAACACCTAAACTCACCAGAATTTTATAACCATTTGATAATATCAAAATTGCAAATAGAACAGTTACTTCAATAAGACAAATATATTCAGAAGTAAAGGACAAAAATGATATTTTCTCACTTTCAAATGTTGTTTATAGTATCCCTTGTCTTGATTGTGAAAAAAATTATATTGGCCAAACAAAAAGATTACTAAATTACAGAATCACTTCTCATAAAAGTCCTGAAAGATGTGCTTTAGCAAAACATGTCAATGACCTTGACCACCGAATGAACTACCCTTCAACAGCAGTTCTTGCAAGAGAATCACATCTTTCAAAAAGATCTTTCTTAGAAATGGCCTTTATCTCTCAAGAGAATAACTCCATCAATAAACGAACAGATATAAGCCATTTGAGTGAAATTTATTCTTTTTTACTTTCTCTTGACATTAAACACCATGAAATCATAGTAACCGAACACAGAAATTCTAACTTACACTGAAGTTTATTTGTCTCGGAACAAAATAATGTCACTTGTCAAATTAATAACTGTCACATTTGAAAATAAAAAAATGAAGTACTTATGTCTCTATGTACAACTAATTTGTCATTTCGTCCAGTTCTGTATTTAAAAAAAAAAGAACTGAAAATACTGCATTTCTGATATGTATAATTAGCAGAAACTTAATCTTTTTTAAAAAATGTTTCTTATAAATAACTGTTATGAACATATATGTAAGCATCCTCAAATAAGATGTGAGTACTTATAATTTTGAATTTACAATCTTATATGACATTTCCAATTGTAGTCTCCCTGATGATGGAATAAAAGATTCCGAAAGCTTGGACAAACTTAAAAGAGTTTCCTTTTACATCGCTGCAGGCCCTACAATCAGTTTTACACTATATATATATATATATATATATATATATATATATATATATATATATATATATATATATATATATATATATATATATATATATATATATATATATATATATATATATATATATATACCTCCAATAATATAAATGTCATGTATTAAACAAACATCTCTTTGTCTCTCAACTCTGGTGGGGTCTAGTAATTGCTCAGTTGAACCAAAAACAATTAATGATCCGTTTGTATTATGGGCACAGTACTAGTACGCAGCTTTGTTGTAAAAGAAATTGTGAAGGATTATAAATGAATACTACTCCATATACGGTGAACATCTGTCTACTGTTTTTCAATACGTTTACTTTGTAGTAGGTACGGTAGTTGGTAGAAAACGCTTATTCAAAAACTGAGGCCGGCAATTTGTAGGAGGTTTCAATTTGCACTTTTTTAGTACATGATAATATTTTGACGTAACGGAACCTACTTATGTGAAGTACAGACCATATTTAGTGAGTCAACATTTATTGAAAAATGAATGTCTTCAAACACTACTTAATTAGATTTTTGCAATTCATGAAATTGGAGTTTGCTGGCCTGTAAGTCTAGATGCCATCGATGTAAAAAGATTGAAATCCCCATCCTAAGGGTACTTTCCTCTTGCATTTTTCAAAGAATTCTTGCTGTCCGAGCCTTTCTAACTGTAATTTTGATTTCAAACTTTATATTCAGGTGGCATAAATGAATATCTAGATGTCACCAGAAAAATATTCCTGGTTCAACCCCGTCATAAGGGTAGTTTATTCTTAATTTTTTCAATAACTTTGATGACAGAGTATTTCTTATTCGACTTTTGACTTCAAATTTCATGTTCAGATGGACTTGATTGATATCAAGATGCCACCTGAAAAAACTTGATTTTCTGTTTCGTGCCAAGAGCTATTTTACTTCCCGTCAATTAATTATGATTTATAAGATTAAAGGGGCCATTCGTCTCGTCAGTGATGCTGCCCTTACAAGCTCGCCCACTTCTCCGGATCACCGGCGGAGAAAGGTTGGCGATCTGTCTCTGTTTCATAGATTTTTTCATGGACGATGCTTTTTTGAAATATCATTAATCCTTCCACCATTAGCGATCCCATCGAAAAATTATTACTAATATCCATACTATATGTTTTCTTTATATTTATAGGATGAAAAATATTTTGGACATGACTTGGAAGTATATATATATATATATATATATATATATATATATAAGTGGAAAAATTATTGGGTATAACCCTCAAAATGTTCTGCAACCGTAGACACGTGTTTCGAGCTTAAACTCTCATCAGTACGGTAAAATCAAGTGCGAAGATGTACAACACTTGGATGTAAAAATAGAAACAAAGGAAGTCAACAACAGGAAGCCAACCACACATTTGTGGCTTCGGTTAGAAGACCTTGTGCTTACAAGGCAACAACTAACGTCGCCACGGAGGCAGCTATAGCTACCAGCGTGACAATCCTACCCAGGAAAATACAAATAAGGATGGATTTAGCGAGGGGCAATATATGAAAATATAAGTAGAAAAATTATTGGGTATAACCCTCAAAATGTTCTGCAACCGTAGACACGTGTTTCGAGCTTAAGCTCTCATCAGTACGGTAAAATCAAGTGCGAAGATGTACAACACTTGGATGTAAAAATAGAAACAAAGGAAGTCAACAACAGGAAGCCAACCACACATTTGTGGCTTCGGTTAGAAGACCTTGTGCTTACAAGGCAACAACTAACCGAAGCCACAAATGTGTGGTTGGCTTCCTGTTGTTGACTTCCTTTGTTTCTATTTTTACATCCAAGTGTTGTACATCTTCGCACTTGATTTTACCGTACTGATGAGAGCTTAAGCTCGAAACACGTGTCTACGGTTGCAGAACATTTTGAGGGTTATACCCAATAATTTTTCTACTTATATTTTCATATATTGCCCCTCGCTAAATCCATCCTTATTTGTATTTTCCTGGGTAGGATTGTCACGCTGGTAGCTATAGCTGCCTCAGTGGCGACGTTAGTTGTTGCCTTGTAAGCACAAGGTCTTCTAACCGAAGCCACAAATGTGTGGTTGGCTTCCTGTTGTTGACTTCCTTTGTTTCTATTTTTACATCCAAGTGTTGTACATCTTCGCACTTGATTTTACCGTACTGATGAGAGCTTAAGCTCGAAACACGTGTCTACGGTTGCAGAACATTTTGAGGGTTATACCCAATAATTTTTCTACTTATATTTTCATATATTGCCCCTCGCTAAATCCATCCTTATATATATATATATATATATATATATATATATATATATATATATATATATTAATTCCGAGAGTTCCAACCTTTGACAGCTGTTTCGTTGACTGTAGATGTCATAAATTACTTCCTATATATATATATATATATATATATATATATATATAAAAAAGTTATTGGGTATAACCCTCAAAAAGTTTGCAACCGTAGACACGTGTTTCGAGCTTAAGCTCTCTTCAGTACGGTAAAATCAAGTGCGAAGATGTACAACACTTGGATGTAAAAATAGAAACAAAGGAAGTCAACAACAGGAAGCCAACCACACATTTGTGTCTACGGTTGCACAACTTTTTGAGGGTTATACCCAATAACTTTTTTACTTATATTTTCATATATTGCCCCTCGCTAAATCCATCCTTATATATATATATATATATATATATATATATATATATATATATATATATATATATGCCCCTGTATACCAATTGCCTGTGTATCTGTGTCACTTTTGTTCGAAATAGTTTTAGCGTTACCATGGTTACCTGTGTTATGTGAACTTGTCACTGAAGAGCCATGATGATATTCCAAGCTAAGGATTTTTTGTTTAGCGAGACCTGTTGCTGTGAAAAACGAATCTTCGAATACCTGTCTTTCTAAATCATCAACCGTTTCATTCGGAAAAGACTCTATTTCCGACTGAATCTCTTCAAATTGATTTAAAGCATCACTGATTTTGTCTAAACGTACTTGTAGTTCATGAATATTTGAGGTTTGTGAATCAAATGAGTTAACTGCGTTAGAAAATCGAGTAAGTTGGCCCTTGATTGTGGCGCGTTTTGCTTTAAGCTTTTGTCATAGCGTATCGTATAAAACAGAGTACTTACTTCTCAAGGAAATTAGGAAAGGTTTAAAGTATATGATTCTATGGAAGGAATGTAGTGACTCAAAGTTTTTTTGCGTTCTTCCTTTTCAACTGCGTGTTCGGATTGTGTTTGACGTTTAATTTGATGTTTCTTGGCAAATCTTCTCATAGACTAAAATCCGGCTCGAAGGACCAAAATGTTGGGACTGTTGTCCGCGTTTGCTGGTTCTGATGGTTGTTGTCGATTGTATAATAAGTTTGTGGACTGTAAAGGTTTTTTATTGTGGTTTTTGATACAAAATCTAAGCAAAGATTCTTGGCTTGATGAATGCTTGTTTATTAGCGTTGTTATCTCGTTGCTAAGCAACCGCAATTACAAAATGAAAACATTTTCCTACCTATAGGGTGTTACAGATTATACAGAGGTATTCAATTCCCAATATGTACCTAGATATAGAGTACCTACAAAATATGCCCTAACTATTCTCTCATATGGTAGTTTACTCAAGCAGTGTTTTTTTTAATTCTTGCAAATCGAACTCTTCTATTTCGAAGAAGCAACCGGAAAAAATATTCTGTTAAACCTCCTAAATGGCTAGTATATTCCCTGATATTTTCAATAACTATTCAGACAGATCATTTCTAATTCGATTTTATACTTCAACTTTCATATTTCGATGGACTTGATGGATATGAGGATGCTATCAATAAAAAACATTTCATGAATCCTATCCGAAGTGAAGTTTATTCTTGCATTTTTCAAAAATTTTTGCCAACTGCATTTCTAATTCAAAATTTTACTTCAAACTATACTAAACATAGCAGGGCTTTTATCTGCTATGTTCAGGGCATTGGCCCCATCAAGTTTATATAATTTTTTTTGTTGTTTTATAAATAATTTTTAACGCTTTCTATAATAAAAATTCCTTGATAACCGTTTGCTTGCAGCATTCTTACAGTTGGACTTTTGACACGTGTTGAATGTTTGACATGGAATTTTTCCAAAAATATTTACTATTTTCCTCTCAAAAAGTAAGTAACAAATATTGTTAAACCATTTATTTCACTATTTCCGTTACATTTTATTGCAGTACTTCATAAACGGCTGAAGATTAACTTGTCGAAAAATGCCCCTCATTTTGATTCAGTCATTGAAGTTTGTTGGAAAGAATTTTTCTTATTCTCAAAGACGAGATGAAGTGCTCTCAGTTTTGTTGCATCTCCAGTAAAACAAACAAAAAAAAATAAAGGAAAAAGCTGAAAATTTATTATTCAAAATTCAAATTAGACTTTGTCAGCAAAAGGTTTCTGTAAAAGTGTAGGAGTAAACTACCCCTATAATGAGGTTGATCAGGACTCCTCATCTAGATATCCATTAGATTAGATATCCTATAGATAGATATCCTATAGATGGATATCCAGATGCCTGCAGGAGATTATTTATGTTATTGTGAAGTTTTAATTAAAAAGTCGTCAAGTCCATCTAAATAGGAAATTAGAAGTAGAAGTGCGATTTAAAAACAAGGGTTCCTATAAAAAGTAAACTACCCATATACGGACGTTGATCAGGAATTTGCTTCTGGTGTTATATATGCAACAGTAAACGACCCCATAAGGGGTTTGATCAGACTTCTAGATAATAATCAATTTCATCTAAATAGGAGATGTTTATAACAAATGAGTTGATAAGTTTTCAAGTTCACAATGTCGATATGTTATAAAATTTGTGTTGATAATAAAGTTTTTTTTTATTCTTTATTCGATTTTAAAAAACCCAAATTTTACATAACGTCAATTTCAATAAATTCATCATTTAACTAGGATCGTATTTTTGTTCCAGTGTCGTAATGAACCTCATCACGACACTCTTAACAGTATCTCAAAGTTTGACATTACGTATAGGTAGTTGGTAAAGGATATTACAGAGAGAGGATCTCAGGGATACAATTTGTAGCGACAATTGTGCTACGAGGTTGCTACGTAGCAGACGTGATCCAAAAAAAATATATGCACGAGGCTATGAATATCTTAGCTCTGTAATGGGGACATACAACTGGTCTATCTACATAATCGTTTCAAATTTCTTGCCATGTCTCACCGGGTAGGTAGAAATCTTCATCACATGCATGATTTATTTGGCGACAGCCGTAATGCATTCTCTGCAGATAAGCGCAAAATTACTTTGCGCGATTTTATTGTTCCCTGAACAGAATGGGCTCAATATGCCACGCCATCGGTGATAGATGACTTTTGCTGTCATGAAGAGGAAGAGGCACATTTGTGATATGATTACGATTGAAGTATTAGCTATTTAATCTTTGTGTGTAAAATGTTGTCATAACCTTGCAAACCTGCCATTGTCATGTTTTGGGAAATTATATAATTTTAAGACCATGAAATTTAAAAGACATGGCACGTATTAAATGGGTTTCTGGGGTTCTGCGAATTCCGTCCTATTTTTGATTTGTCAAAAAAACATTCTGAAAAGACAGCATAATTACATATCAAAAACCTCTGGAATATTTTCATTCCTTCGTGAAACACCAAGCAATTTTCAACCTGTGACTAAAAATATTGAGGTTTAACAAAAGATTATCACTTGAAATGGACCTACCACGGTCAAATTCTGGTAAAAAAATCCACAACCTACTTAATCCACCTCTTCTGCAGCATCCGAGATATTTTACCAATCCGAATACTTAAGAGCATTCACAAGTGTTTAGTGGAGTCTGTGTTATCATATACGGAATAATATTATACCGAAGATTATATGAAAATCATCTGAAAGTTCTGGTAGTGGCACAAAAATACATATTAAAAGTGATCTTGAAAATGAAAAGGAGAACGGATGTTCAAATGTTAACTAAACAAACTCCTCTCTAACATTTTAGAACATGATTCAGGTATATGAGTGTCAAAGGGAATAATGTTCCGGTGTTGTTGGCCAACGAATCTGTAGTAGAAATTTTATTTTATTTTTTATCTACGGGAAAAACCCCATTACAATACGATACGGCTTATTAAATATACCTAAATAGGGAATCCAATTTGTATACATCTAAATCTAAAAGCGCAAAAATATTAACGACTTAATAAAAAATAAAAAAATGTACAACTTGTGTAAAAAAAATTACATTTTCACGGAAATTTTTAATTTCGTTATTGATCCACCAAAAACAAAATTTTTTTTAATTTTTCGATTTTTCAATGATGTATCAATAGAAGAGTTTTGTCTGTAATTTGTTGTATCAAATGGTGCGTAGAATGTATTTGAGATCCTGCGGAAGTGATTAGTAACGTTGGGATTAACTCATTCAATCAATTCTGGACATTTGATACCATCCAAGAGTTTGAATATAAAAGTTAAGTCAATAAGCGCCCTTTTACTTTCCAAAGTTTCCAAGCAATTATGATTTCCTAAAATCGTATTAGCCTTATATAAACAATATCTCATGAATTTATTCTGAACAGTTTCGAAGATTTTGATATGAATATTCAGTAGAAGATTTTCGATGAACTTGCAGACACGTAGTTTATAATATGATTTATGAAATTCATTTGTTTCTCTATTGTTATTCGCAAGTCTTTGACAGCAATAACGTGTTTGAAATCTACATTTTCCAATGTATGTGTGGCATTCACTTTTCTATTCTTGTTCGAAGAATTTGATGATCATCCAAATCTGTTAAAATTTATGTTTCATACACCAAGAGATCAGTGACTGAAGATTTTTCCTGGCTAAAGCCATGCTGTTGTTTTACAATCAACTGATCTTATACTAGGCTGGCAAACATTTTGGGAATTGATGACTGATTACAAACACTCCTGTTATTTGCTACATCACCAGATCTGAAAGTTGGTTTAGTAGAAGTTTTCTTTCAAAACTCTGTGATATACTTCTGATTTATTTGAAAAATTAAATAAATTCCATAAGAAAGACGTTAGGGTATTTATACACTTTTTCAAGATAATTTTGGGAATGTCATCAGTACCACAATTTTTGTGGCAAGCTAACTATTCTATTGTACAAATTTTGCAGCGTAAATAAATGTTATCTCCAGAGTGCATTTCATTCTGAACACTGAAATTTGATAATTTATCATTTTTCATTTGTCAATGAAACGAAATCCAGTCAACTAAAAAGGTATCTTCAGAGATTCACGAATGCGTTCAGAACACACGACTGCGTTCAGAACACACGAATGCGTTCAGAACACTCGAGTGCAACCAAATTCCCTCCCACAATATTTCGTAGCAGTGTGGCTCAGAACGGTCAACAAATACAACCCAACGCGGTTCATAAAAATACACCAACACAAATAGCGAGGGTAACGAATATTCATCCACATTGCTTTTGTGAAAATGTACCTTTTGTGGCATTTCCTTTACAAACTGTAGCCGTAGTATTCCACGTCAACGACTCCCTCGTTCTGGGAGTAATCAAAACGCTGCATTTTGTTCTTCAACGTGCTCTCATAATTCGGGTGGGTACGGAAAATGTAGCGATAGGGAGGAATATCAACTAATGTGCATGGAGTGATTGATTTTCTGCTGGTACAAAAATAAAGTCAAAACAAATAATGATAAGAGTTGAGAGAAGACTTCTGCGACATTGAACAGTTTTTAATTCGATATTGAGATAGAGAAACATAGTTTATTGACAAAGAAAAAAAATGTTTTTATTGACAAAAGTTTAGAAAAGTTAAGAGTTATAATGATATGTTGTATATACTAAAAATACAGTGCGTTCATAAACTGTGGAAACGCTCTATTATCTTACGAGTTGATTATTTTCGGAGGAAAAGCTCGGACAGGTCGATTTTGTATTTTAGTTTTCCAACTTTTTTTAAAAAAAAATAATTTTTTTCCCTACCACCTTTCAAGATATGACGTCATCGATATTTTTTTTAAATTGAAACGGTATATTTTTATGTCAAAAATTGAATGCCCATATTTTTCTGAGTTCAACCATACCACATACGTCATATCTTACACTTCGAATCACAGTATACTGAGTATAAAGAAAACCAGAGTGGCATATGCAATGGTAACTAAGAACTTATTGTCTGGTTGCTAAGGGCTTTCATATGTTTGCTTAGCCTACTATTCAAGTGTAGCAATATACTCGTACTAACTACTGAGTAGTTCTTAGGTTTACATTGCAAAATGAATAATGAAATGAATGTTGAGAAATATGAACACTGGTTTCCTTTATACTCAGAATGCTGTAATTCGAAGTGTAAGATATGACGTATGTGGTATGGTTGAGCTCAGAAAAATATGGGCATTCAATTTTTGACATAAAAATATACCCTTTCAATTTAAAAAAAATATCGATGACGTCATATCTTGAAAGGTGGTAGAGAAAACAAATTTTTTTTCTAAAAAAAGGTGGAAAACTAAAATACAAAATCGACCAGTCCAAGCTTTTCCTCCGAAAATAATCAACTCGTAAGATAATAGACCGTTTCCACACTTTATGAACGCACTGTATATATTATATATGACAGTAATCACACAACAAAGTAGTAGTACGTCAAGTGTTATTAGAAACATATTGTAATTTTCAACCAATCTCGCTTGTAACTATTTTTATAGAATCCCGACATCCCGAGGACAATTTTTTTAATGAGAAACACGATGTGTTCTTCAAATTTCAGGTCGTCGTCAATAATTAAGAAAAGAAATGTTTTGTGGTGTTCACGCCAGATCATTCAAGTATACTAAGGGCCGGTCTTTTCACCTCACAATAAAGTCTCTGATAACTATCTATCGGATAAACTTCACAGGTTTACATATCCTTATCTGATAGATAGAGTTATCTGGGACTTATCTATAGGTGAAAAGACCGGCCCTAAGAAGAGTACTGCTCCCAAAACTGACCCTTGTGGTTACCGGATTCGGAAGATTCCTGCCCGATCCCTTAAGTAAGACTAGAACCAATCAAGAGCACATCCTCGAAATCCGCAAAACTCAAGCTTTTGTAGCAATATTCTGTGACTCTCCCATCAGGTCACAGAACTGATGGGTATTATGATAGTAAAACTCAACAGAAATATTTGCTCCTGTGAAACAACAAAATTCAAATAAACAACATAACAAAACTGACATTTTAAGCCGGTTTGTCACATGGTTACGAACGAGAATAAGTAAAACATTACGATTGTGTTTGGTGTTAATGATTTTTAATACTTGACTCATTGATTTAATAAAATAACAACGTAAATTTCAACAAAACCTTAAATTGTTGTCATTCGAGCCAGAAAGCTATCGAACAATCAGGTGCCACAGACTATATAAACACCTACTACGTAGGCCTATTATGGCAAGTATAATAAGCCTACGTAGTAGGTGTTTATGGGAGTAAAGGGTTCATCTTCGGTCGGTAACGACTGTTCGTTAGCAAACGATCTCCCATAGATTTCTGTCTTCTTCGATTAAATCTCTTAACCCGGAGATTCGGAGTGTTCTTCCTCTGCTCGCTAGGTGGAGCGGCCTAGAAACTGCTTTCATCTCGTGAACCAGAATTGACTAATCAGCGGAGTGTGTATTGGTTTGGACGGGGAACAGATGGCTTCAGTGCAGTCTGTGTTGACCTGCCCTTGCACTGATGAGAGGCAACAACCTCGAAACTAGTCTGCAGGTGGTCACCCTGTCCAAAACATAATTCTGCTGGTTGGTCATAGAGGGCACTTGCAATTGCGTCCTCTGATGCTTTGAGGAACGATGCACAAGTAGCTGTTAGATTCAATTCAATACCCGTCGTGGTCTTAGTCAGGGGAGTAGTTGTTTTCTGACAGGTACTTGCCATAATAAGCCTACGTAGTAGGTGTTTATGGGAGTAAAGGGTTCATCATCGGTCGGCAACGACTGTTCGTTAGCAAACGATCTCCCAAAGATTTCTGTCTTCTTCGATGGTTATATTTATTGAATTATTTTGAAAGAATGTTTTCAGTCCTAGGTCCTAGCATTTCTCAAGAAGTTATTTTCTCGAGTATACAGAACTTTTGGAATTTTCTTCGAAAAATTTTGGATTGAATAGTATATTGTTCACCGGCTAGGAAAAGCCCAACATTCCTGGGCGACTATGAAGATTGCTAAGTCGAGGGCAGAGCGTATAACACTAACAACTGCAAGGAAATATCATTTCCTTACAGTAAGGAAATTACATTTCCTTCCAGTAAGGAAGTCTTGACTTTCTCCTTAAGAAGTTTTGTCAGGAATGTCAAAATTTCCTAGCGATTTGCGGAAATAGTATATTGTGAATCTAGTAGTAAAAGCAATACATTCCCGGACGACAATGTAAATTGAAGTCTGGGAAAGTGCTTTTACTACGAGATACACATACTATTTTTTCTTAAATCGCAATCAGCATTATCAAAAACTAAGGAATTCTACATATTGTTTGCGTGAATTCTATAACTGTCTAAAATGTAAACAAGCCGGCAAAAATTTTCCCGTATCGTTTTCGATACGGGAAAGAACTTTCCCGTACCGTTTAGGTCCGAAAACGGTCCGAGAAAGTTCGTTGCTTAGCAACGAACTAAAATACTAGATTAGCGTATTTTGAGGCCTGAAGTTGCTCCGAGAAAGTGGGCATTCTTGAACGATTTCAGAAAATAGTAATTTACGTAAGAAGTCCGGAAAATACTGTTTTTTGGACGAGTAGACCAAATTCTAGGACGAGCGTTAGCGGCCTAGTCTGGGAAGTACGTACTTCCCGGCCGGGAAGTGCTACTTTCCCAAAGAAAAAGTGTCCGGGAAGTGAACACTTCCCGGATGGTTGCCGAAAAAGTACTTTCCCGTACCGTTTAGGTCCGAAAACGGTCCAGGAAAGTTCGTTGCTTAGCAACGAACTAAAATACTAGATTAGCGTATTTTGAGGCCTGAAGTTGCTCCGAGAAAGTGGGCATTCTTGAACGATTTCAGAAAAAATATATTTTTCTGATAAAACAAACATTTCCGTTTTGATTGAATGGTTGCAAATTTATCAGAGGTTGTGAACTGCTATTTGTCAACGTTTCGAACGTTTGCAAAACTTTTGCAATTTTTCCACGAAAATTCTAAATACGAAAATTCATTGAATCCTGGTTTTCAACATCTTCCCTTCAGAAAAAATGGTTGCAAAATTGACTCGATAGCATTTGAACGTGCTCTTCATTCCACTGAAGTTTTAAAACTTTTGTAATTACCATTAAATTTTGGAAAAATCATTTCAATACCTACTGGCATATTAGAATACTTTTTGGTTTTTCGCAAAGAAACCATCATATTTATCTGAACCCACATTCATACTTAGTAGAAACGTATTATAACATTCTCTAATCTCTGGCAATAAGCAACTGGTAACTTTAAAATGTCACTACAAAATAATACAGATACATGATCTTAAACCTCATGAGAAAATAAATAGAAGAATCAAGGCAAATAAGCTAAAGGAAGAGCTTGACCAGAGGGACGTGGTCAATCCCTTTATTTACAACTGCACCCATACTGGAATGACTGAAAAGAACGACAATTAAATAAGACAACGTGACAACAATAACCATAAAAGGATATACGTGACGAATAAGGTTTAAACATGATTTATTTAGTAAGATTATGACTGCACAGTGTGGTGCACGTAAACAACTTGATGACATTACATATACCTTGACAAATTAAGTACTAAAACTAGTTAACCTAGACATATTATCAATATGTTTTCACTTTGAAATACTGAAGTATCTATTGAATATGTGATCATTTTACATAATTTCAGGAAATCACAATTTTATTTGAATTATATATGATACAAAGCATAATTACCGTCTTGGAAAAATAACGTTATATCTGAAGTTACTCAGATGATGTTTGATAAATAGTTATTTACATGCCTAGGGAGAAAATTGCTTATTTTTCTCCAAAGGAAAGTTTGATGGCTGATGCGAAACGGAGGGCATCAAAATAAAAGGGAGGAAACGCGCTTCACTTTGGAGAGATGTATATAATTTTTTTACTACCTTTTATGCCCATTTTCAAGAATTATCTTTAAATTCTATGTTTATTTGAATTTTCTGGTTTGGAATTTTGGGATTAATTCCTATATTTCAAAACAATTAAAAACCCTGTCAAAACATAACATTTGAAATCAGTTATTATTCTGACTGCATATCTCCTGAACGAACAAAAAAATTATGTACATTTGCTCGCCAAAAGAGGGTTTATGTGGTATTTGGTTTAATAATTGAACCAACTGTACAATTTCAAAAATTGTAAATAGGTATTTTTAAAATTTTCATGTTGCAATGTTATTTGTTTTCCAAACTGCTTCTGATTTAAATAAATGAAATAGCAAGAAACGTGTTAATAAAAATTTGGGAAAAAAAGAAAATCAGAAACATGCTTGGCTAATAGAGGGAGCAAAAGTTAACTTTACTTCTATAGGTACTAAATTTTCTCCTAGAAAGTTAATTTTTTTTCCTATGGAGATAATGTTAATTTTTCTCCCTAGGGAGGAAAAGTAATCCTTTTCTCCCTAAACTCAGGTAGGAAAACCAGATTTTCCTTTGAGGAAGTAGAAAAAATAAATTACCAACATAATGAAAATAACCGAAGAACAAAAAAAATTGTTGGTGTTGATTCCCACTATTTTATTTTAAAAAATTACGTTTTTTTTCGGTAAAACATTGGCATTTAAGACTAATATGAAATTTATTTTACAAACAGGTCCCTTGAATAGAACATAGTATTCATAACGTACTTTTTTTTAACTAGGTTTCATATGATACTTAGTTGTTCAGAAAAACAACTTTTGAGTTCCAGAGAATAATTTTCAGAACGTCGAAATACCCATATCTACGATATATGTACAGGGTAAGATACGAAGCAAATATTGAAGAGAAAATAACTACTTTCCTGGCTAATATCGTGAAGGATATTGAACTTCATGTGGCACATATTTTTTTATTTATGTAGCATTGCTAAATACAAAACAAAAATCATTAAAAAGATAAATGTAATACAAAAAATACAATAAAAAAAGATATGATGGCTATTGAATACAAATATTCATGTGGAAATTATAAATGCAACAAAGCCAATGAAATCTTTAATTAAATCGGAATCGATTTTGGTGAGCATATAACAAAAAATTTGAGTTTGAGGAAACTGAGTCAGCAAATATTAAAATAAATCGATTTGAACTTTTTAATTCGGTAACGGTTAGAGATAGAGCAATTCTGCGAACGGCAATCGATTCAGAATGGTCAAATTAGTATATTTTGAAAATTGTAAACTGATCGAGGAAACTAAAAATTACTCGAAAAAAGTTGTAAGGGGCAGACCCCTAAAAATCACGAAAAATACAAGATCGACAGATCTATTTGAAAATTCGCAAAACATACGTAAAATTTCACGCTGACTACGAAAATTTATAATTTGTAATATTCTGACATAAGATTTCGCCGGAAAAGCGAATAAAAGGTCGAAAATTTGAAATTGCCCCCTAAAAATCACGAAAAATACAAAATCGACAGATCTACTTGAAATTTGCACTATATACGCAAAATTTCATGCTGATGACTTGTATGTGCTCAGGTATAAAATTTAGCCAGAAAAGGGAACATTTTAGAATATGCTTTATTGGTGCTACAAAGTTTACATGAGTCATAAAATATCATGTGGAATACAGATGATCACATTCACAGAGTTTGATAGAAAAGTATAAAATAAAATTTATTAAAAATGATTATACTACTAATCACTTTTTTGCAGAGAGCTTCATACGGTGTGTTCCAATTTTCTGTCAGAGAAGAATGACTCAAATCATTTGTAGCTTGAAAAATAGTAACGACTAACAAAATTATATATATATATATATAAAATATATATATATACAGTGTGTCCCACTTTGAGCAGCCACACCCTCATATTTCGTTGAGCATGAAATAATTCGAAATTTTCTTTGACTCAAGTTGTAGTACTCGGAAATACCTACCTTTATGTTTACGGAACCTTTGTATATCCATTTTCCACGGTTAACTACGACCGAATGGAAAGTGAAAAATTGGGAAAAACATACTAGGCATTTTTTTATCGCAAAATTAACACCAGATTCTGTTTCAGAACACATTAAAAACCCCCAAATCTCAATGCTTGAATCATTTGAATATACAGGGTATCATCTGTAGCTGGTAGCATTATCAACTCTAATCCATAAATAATGCTTGGAAAATTTCCAAAATGTCTTCTCTTGTCACAGAATTCCCAAAAATATTTAATTAATACTTTGAAAAATAGCCAAATATCACTTTTCCAAGGCTAACTCTGATCAGAATGAATGATACCCTGTATATTCAAATGATTCAAGCATTGAGATTTGGGGGTTTTAAGTTGTTCTGAAACAGAATCTGCTGTTATTTTTGCGATAAAAAAATGCCTAGTATGTTTTTCCCAATTTTTCACTTTTCATTTGGTCGTAGTTAGCCCTGGAAAATGAATATACAAAGGTTCCGTATACATAAAGGTAGGTATTTCCGAGTACTACAACTTGGGTCGAAGAAAATTTCGAATTATTTCATGCTCAACGAAATATGAGGGTGTGGCTGCTCAAAGTGGGACACACTGTATAACACAATGATGACTCCAAAAAATAACGCGCTTGGACATTATAACGTATTTTATAATAGCTAGGTTGAAGATGATAATAATAATCTTCCTCATAAAAACTACCATGATTGTACCAAAGGTTCGATCTACCTTACTGCTGTGTATTAAATATTTTATCGCGAAAAGTGTAGAAAATCTAGCAGGCTTATAGAAAAATGTGATTTTCGAACTGTCCTCCAAATAGAAAGGACCCAAATTCAACTGAGAATCTGAGCCAAAAAAAGTATTGGAATTAGAAGTCCTGTATGCAAATTTCTCAGAATTTAATAGTATCCCAGATGTCTAGTAGAGAGATTTGTGTAATCATCTCTTTGTTGATTACCGACACTTGCCAGTTCATAATTATTATTCATAGCCTCGGTGCAGTCATTGAATAATAATCACTATACGAAGCTAGTATGTACACAGATAAAAATTGTTTCTTCCATTAAACGAATCCACTTCACTAAATTAAAATTTCTTCGGATGGGTTGGGAATTTTTAAATTAAATAAAGCAAAGCAATTGACATTTTGGTCGCGATTCACGAATGATTACACCATGGCAATCCCAAAAAACTGAAGCAAGAACTTTTCCAGCAGATTTTTGGTCACGAAACTTCTTAGGTCTTGGGAAAACGGAGTGTCGTCATTCCATCGATTGTTGTTTTGTTTCTGGATCGTAGAAATGTACCCAAGTCTCATCCATAGTAACAATTCGGTTTAAGAAGTCTACATCGTTTTCAAATCGAGCACTGATCGAACGCGATGCTACTACCCTTGCACGCTTTTGGTCAACATTCAAACATTTGGGGATCCATTTTGCAGCAATTTTTCTCATGTCCAAATTGACGTGAACTATATGATGAACGCGTTCGTATTATATATTCAGTGCTTCAGATATCCTTTTTAGCCCAATTCGACGGTCTGTTAAAGTCATGAACAGCATCGATATTTTCGGGGACTGACACAGAAACTCACCTTCCCGATCGGTCATCATCTTCAATGGAAAATTTACCTCTTTTGAAGCAAGGCAGTCCAATTTTTCACGGTCGCATACGAAGGACATTGATCACCAACGGTATTAAGCATATCTTCGTAAATCTGCTTTTTGATTTTCACAATTTCGGTGGACATATTTTTTCTTTCAATTTATTGCGTAACTCTGGTTTACTTTTTTGACGTCAAACTTTACACTGACACTTCTAATAAGTTATTGTTCGTTGCTATGGTAACGCAATATTTTGTTTATGCAGGGAACTGGTCTAGGCTAACTAGATATCAATACATCCTCGTACACAGATAAAAATTGTTTTCTCCATCAAACGAATCCACTACACTGAATTTAATTTTTTTCGGAGATCAGAATTCTCAAATTGAGTTGAGAATTTTCTTAGTATGAATTCATTAAAAAAAATATATTATTTTTCTTTACCCAAAAAAAGCGCGATCCACAGTTTGATTAATATTGGTTCAAAAACTGTCTGTTCCACGGAGAGACATGGGATGAAGAACACTTTGGAAAAAATCAAGTATCAACAAAATAAGTTTACAGAATTTTGACAGTTTCATACAAGTTTCTGTGAACAATTGGCTCAAATATTCTAAGAAACACAAATCTATTGTGGCTGCTCGTCTTTTGGAAACTGGCATAAGATTAACATTCACAATTTGTGGTTATGAAGGACTAATTATTATTATGAAGAATAGAGACAATCAGTCATTGATATCATTGGTCATTTAATAATTTAGCAGACGAATTTTGATTTTTATATTTGTTAGAGAGAAGACTATTATTATTAGGATTATTGGTATAATAGGTAGAATTTGTAGATAGGACGTCATATATTGTGTGTTGAGAGGAAATATTTCGTTATAAACCATAGACGTTCATCATCCTCAACAAAGAAATAAGCTTTTCCTGTGTAGCAAACGTGACTTTTTTTAATAGGTTTCAAATATATTCCTTTCTGGCCCAACATAATACAAGAATCGTTGCACTCGTCCGTTTGAACAGTTTACAGAACCATAAAACACCTACCCGAAACAAAATTAGGAAATTTGTCTCTATTTGTTGCTTTCTCACGAATTTGCATATAGGCGCGTCTCTAGATATTTACACACGCCTTCGTGAACTGCACATTCATTTCAATTTATTCATTATCCTTCAGCAAATCACTATGAGTTTCAGTTTCTTCATCTAGGTTCGCGAACGACATCGAAATTGAAAACAAAATTCACGCACAATCCTCCATTTTCTCTGATATCAAGCCAGATGATCGTAAAACTTCCCATAAATTGCCACTATGGCTTCAGAGGAGTGATACTGAGCTGGTTTAGCTCATTTTTGTCAGGTCTTAGATGGTGAAAACCAACCAACGCTCAGAAATTGCGAAAATACATAGTGGTGTGCCTCAGGGTTCACTACTAGGGCCAACATTATTTCTTATTTACATCAACGATTTGACTAGTATAAAATGAATATCGCAGGAAAATTCACACTCTTTGCGGACGATACCACCACTTTTTTGGCACTCTGACAGTGCAAATGATTGAACTAGAATCATCAGCGTCTACTATGCTATCGTTTATTCCCACATTTCGTACAATATTATTCTATGGGGTGGTGCAGGAGGCGCATCCAGAGTTTTCATTTCTCAAAAGAGAATTGTAAGATTAATGTTCAATCTAGACCATAGAGAAACATGTCGCAATAATTTCAAAGAACATAGAATTCTCACATTTTACTCTATATACCTCTACAAATGCATTCTCTATGCTAAAAGCAATTATCATAATTTTTCTACCAATTCTGATTACCATGATTATCCAACTCGTTCCTCTAAACTTATTAGGCCTCCCAAACATGTAACTGCACTGTACGAAAAAAGCCCAATGTATAAAGGACTCCAATTTCTGAATCATTTGCCTTGCTGTCTGAGATTGGAAAATAACTTTAACGTATTTAAACGAAAACTAAAAATATTTTTAGGTAATGAATGTTACTATGACATATCAGAATTTTTGAACAAAAAATTTACGTAGGTAATTTTATCACATGTGACAGATTAGTGACTTGCTGTAACTATACATTACAGCTATGCACTTCCTCCCTACGACTTATCCTATATCATAGAAACTGTGATCATAAAGGACTAATAAAGTATTATTATTATTATTATCTAGCGATGAGGAAATTGGAGAGTTGGTGTGATTCAAATCGTCTTTCTCTCAATATCTCGATAACTAATAATATAGTGTAGCGGTTTTACCAACAATAAAACACAATAATTTTTGTTTCCAAAGAAAATAATCTTTAACAACATTTCTAAATATTTTTACATTTTTATTTCTTGTTCTTTCTTAAATTCAAAGATTATAGAATAGTGGCCTTTGTCCGATTATAAATGTGTATATAGGGGAAATATTAAAATCCGTTAAAATAGTTTCAGAACTCGTAATTTCATAGTTATATTTCTAGTAATCGGATCACCTACAATGTGAAATCTTGCCAGCCAGCTATTAGTTTTATGAAGACATCAAAACTAAAAACACAATTCATGAACAATTCTCCATCTTCTCTGATATCAAGCCAGATGTTCGTAAAACTCATGTTCCCACTATGGCTTCAGAGGAGTGATACCGAGCTGGTTTAGCTCATTTTTGTCAGGTCTTAGTCAGATGGTGAAAACCAACCATCGCTCAGAAATTGCGAAAATACATAGTGGTGTGCCTCAGGGTTCAATACTAGGGCCAACATTAACGATTTGACTAGTACAGATATCGCAGTAAAATTCCATCTCTTTACGGCCGATACTACTATTTTTTGGCACTCTGACAATGCAAATGATTTATCTAGAATCATATCTAGTGATAAGAAGAAAGTGAAGAGTTGGTGTGATTCAAATGGTCTTTCTTTCCATGTCTAGAAAACTAATATAGTAACTTTCAGATGTAAGCTTGACAATAAACCGATTGGGAATGATATCGTTGGAAACAAAAGCAGTTTAAATTTTTTAGGAGTGCGTATCGATAGTAAATTAAAATTTGAAGACCATGTTCGTTCCTTGTATAACAAAGTGTCCTCTGGTTGTAATGCAGTCAGAGTTGTCAAAAATGAGCAGAGTTATTAGCAGCCGAGAATATTTATTTTCCTCTGGTGGAACCTCACCTGAGATACGTAATTCCATCTTGGGGCGTATCTAGTGGACATCTACTGCAAAATATTTTAACTTTGCAAAAACGAGTCAATACAAATATATGCCAATCAAAACGTGTAGACTGCTTTTTACCACTCATAGAATTCTAACAGTGATTTCTATCTTTATAATGGAAACAGGGTATTTAATCAAAAAACATTTGACTTTATCTCCACTATCCCATTATGTGACAAGACAATCCAGCAACTTTACCAGTACCAATGACATCAGTCATAAAGGATTCCATTGTTTATAATGGTCGTAAAATTTTCAATCATCTGCCAATTGATATTAAAGAAATAAAATCTTTACAACGCTTCAGGAAGGCTGTGAAATGATTTTTAATTGATAGACCTTTCTTCAATGTACAAGAATTTTCTAATGATATATTTTTTTAATATACTTAATAATAATAATGCTATTTTAAATTTTATTTTGAAAGTATTTTTGTACGACTTATATTTTTTTATATATTTCAAACTAACTTTATAGATTGAGTCAAACTTCATTATTTTAAATGTTTTTTTTAACAACTTATATATTTTTAGATGTATATGTACAAAGTGGCTTTATAGATTAAGTGAAACTTTGTCAGCAATGTCATTCTTATGACAGTAAAGTATATTATCACAAAATCGAATAACAGAAAATCCCAACAGACCTCATGTCGAGATCTTTTCAAAAAACTTGAAATTCTTCTACTTCCTGGCCTTTATATTTAAGAAGTATTGTTATTTGTTAGGGGAGATTTCACGATTAAAAATTCCTGAAATTGATACCCCAAAAAGAAAAAATTACTCAGGAGAGAAAAATGGACTGAGACTAATTTGGAGATTGAAGTCGCCTTTCAAATTTCTTACCTTATCGGAATGATCCTGAAGGGCTGAAGTTTGGCAGGCCGGCAACTTTGGGATCTGGGTCGAAAGTCCTTGGCACCCACGGAACCTCTTTTCACTAATAAAAGTTCGCAGTTTCGCACCAACAAATTCGAATTCGTGTTTTACGTCGACGATTTGACGGTAGTAACGGAAATTTTGTAGTTTAACGAAAAGTGTACGGAAAAACCATAAGGCTCGCACTCAACGAATATTTGTCAAGTACAGACAGAGAAGTACGTTTTACTTGTTCTCCGCTAGGTGTTAAATTGAAATCTGAAAGGCTGATCGCGATAAAAAATATACACGGTGAACCACGATAAAGCAATCTTGGATTGAGCATTCAAAAATGATACTTAATAAATAATAATATCAGAGTGCATTCAAAAATGATAATTAATAATTAATAAGACTACAGTATAAAAAAAATGGAGACTAAATTTAGAAAAAATGAAAAAATAAGAAATTATTTAAATTAAAACATAAATACACACAATTGCGTGTGGACGCAACAAGTATTAATATACATTCATGCGAATGAAAATATCTCTTACACAAATAACCAATATCATAATCACAACACGAGGAGGAAAAACGACCATTTTCCAAAAATCACTAAACATGATAGGACTGAGATTATACAATGTAGGTACTTCCTGATAAGCTAAAATATATTTAACAAGCGTATATTTTTAGAAGAAAAAAACAAATATTTTTTACTGGGTATTACTCCATACAGCCTTGATGATTTACATGTATTATTTCATTTCATTTTATTATTATGACGAACATTTTAATCGAAACATATCTATAATTATTGTTTAGATATTTTCAATGCATGTCGTTGATAATTGTCTTTCTCTCATTTATTCTTGATCTACATTTCAATTTATGTATTTTAAGAATTTTTTTTTATATATTTAGGAACCAGCTAACAACTCCTCGGCATTATACTTTTATTACCGTGGTTCGTTTTCGTTTTTCATTACTTGGCTATGCAACCAGCTTCCCAACGAGCATTTATTTTTAAAAAAGACTGAAAAGTTACTTGTTAATGGATAAAATTCCAAATATTTCTGGATTTAAATGTTAAATTTATCTAAAAATAATCTTATCTAACATTCATCCACTTGGATCTCTGCTATTATTGTTATTATTATTGTTGTTGTTACTGTTATTATGCTATACCCACCCCTTCAAATAATATATACTATCATAATAATTTAATGTGATTATTTTAATATTTTTTAGTATACTTATTTTGTATTGTGTATATATGTATTTCTGTAAACATACGAGGCTTGTTTGGTAAGTCCGTGACTTTTAAAATTTCCCGCGCAGTAACTTTAAATGCAACACTGCTGCTGTCAACCACCATCTTTCAATAGACTACTGTCAAATTTTGAGCAAGCTGCGACATTTGGTTTGTGTTTGACAGCAATTAGAAGCAGACAACCTCGTGAATTTTAACAAAAATGGAAAAAAGTGAATTTCGTGTGTTGATTAAGCATTATTTTTTGCGTAAAAAAACCATAACTGAAACCAAGGAAAGACTTGATAAATACTATGGGAACTCTGCACCATCAATTTCAATGGTTAAGAAGTGGTTTACTGAGTTCCGTTGTGGTCGTACCAGCACAAGTGACGCCGTACGTTCAGGTCGCCCAAAAGAGGTCATCACGCCAGAAATCGTCGATAAAATCCATGGAATGATATTGGACGATCGGAGAATAAAAGTACGTGAGGTAGCTGAGGCTGTAGGCATCTCAACTGAGCGAGTACATCACATTTTACATGAATATTTGGACATGAAGAAGCTATCCGCGAGATGGGTGCCGCGATTGCTCACACTCGACCACAAGCGCAACCGTGTGACCACTTCAAAGGAGTGTTTGGCAAAGTTCAATCGCAATCCGGGCGAGTTTTTACGCCGTTATATAACCGTAGACGAAACATGGATCCATCACAATACCCCAGAGACCAAGGAACAATCAAAACAGTGGGTGTCAACTGGTGAACGTGCACCAAAGAAGGCTAAGGTGCGTCTGTCAGCCAACAAGGTTATGGCCACAGTTTTTTGGGATGCACGCGGTGTCATTCATATAGATTACTTAGAGAAGGGTAGAACGATCAACGGCGAATATTATTCAGAGCTTTTAGACAGATTCGATATTGATTTGAGGCAAAAACGACCACATTTAGCGAAAAAAAAAGTGCTGCTTCATCAAGACAATGCACGAGTGCACACGTGTGTAGTCACTATGGCAAAAATTCATAAATTGGGCTACGAACTACTACCCCATCCAGCATATTCTCCAGATTTAGCCCCTTGCGACTATTTTCTTTTCCCAAACCTGAAGAAATGGCTGGGTGGTAAGAGATTTGGGTCGAATGAAGAGGTTATAACCGAAACAAACGCCTATTTTGAGGGCCTTGAGAAAACCTATTATTTGGAAGGAATAAAAAAACTGGAAAAACGCTGGACTAAATGTATTGATCTAAAAGGAGATTATGTTGAAAAATAAAACGCTTATTTGCCAATTTTTTTTTTCTTTATTCAAATAGTCACGGAGTTACCAAACAGCCCTCGTATATACACTTTTTACGGTTGGATGGAAGAGCAACGTCTGATCATGGTATTCTATATAACATGGTCATACATTGAATCCTGCCATTTGATAGGATTTTGTATTTTCTATTCTATATTGTAATTTAAACTGTTATAGATATTCCTATCAATAAAATCTATTAATATTATTATTATTATTATAGCTATAGCTTTGTAAGCTCGTATTTGGATTAATAAACTATCTATCTACTATCTCTCTCTCCCACCATTCCATCGTTGATTTAAGCAAAAATAAAGTCTAATCTTATTGGCAAAAATTTCAAAAGGCACAAGTATTTGTCAGACGTTATTCTGTGTATGTCACGGCACAAGCTAGAGGAACCTAGTTATTCTTTCTAGATATTCAATTAAGAAGATTACCGAAGAGAATTTCATTTCGACACGGTTTGAAATATTGAAAAACTCCAGACAATTATCGATCCTATTATCGAAGTAATTGATATTATTATTGGCCTGATGATGTCTTCATGAATGACTTGTGATTTTTCTATAAATACAAAATGAATGAGGAAATATTTGAAATTGATAAGTGCAGCTAGCAGGTGTGTTTAGAGGTGTTTAGAGGACAAGAATAAGTATATACTTCATGGCTTAATATAATAATAATAATAATAGTTTCTATTAACTTCCATTAGAATAGCGATGATTACAAAAATCATATTACAAGACAGGAATTAAAGTCTTTAAAGAATCTCAGTTATATAGGAAACCACAGGGTGAACTTCGACCAATTGAGGAAAATTATAACCCTAAAAAAAGTAGAAATTTGGCCCAAAACAATTACATTTTATAAGTGTAAGAACTCGCCGACCATGGATAGCCAGAAACCCTTCCTCTCTTCCTTCATCAAACGTGGGAGTGAAGCTGGCTGTTTGAAATGAAGTTTTATACTTGAATTTGCAAAAATAAATTACTTTTTCAGAACATAATATTTATGTAAATTTATGTAAATGAATAGGTTATTTGTCCACACAAGCCTTATGTCTCTTTTACATTGACCAACAAGTACAGCTTGGCAAATCTAGCTATGAATGTCGAGAAACGTATGAGATGGGCGAATTTATAATGAGAAAGTATTTGGACCATAAAGAGAGTAGCATATTTGTACATTCAGCATTGAAACTTCACAGTGCACTTTGCGACAGATACAATAGAACTAACCAGCATAGTAGCTCATACTTGTTTCGGACTGTACTGAGCTCTTCTGGCTACCGCGCATCGATAGGCATGGCGATTTCACATTCAGAGCTAGATTTGTCCAGCTGTATACATGTACGTAATTTTACATATAAAACAGTACTTTTTCTTCATTTATCAGAACTGTAGGAGGTTGTAATGAAATTGCAAAGTTTGGATATTATTTAAAGTAAAAATAAAAAAAAAAGAATCACAGCTTAGGGCGCTTAAACTATGACGGCTGTTTATTTAGGAGGAGAAGTTGATTATATGGGTGAACACTAATCTATAAAAGATTGAGTCAAACTCCAGTCGAGATTTAATATTTCATCAAAATTATTAGCTAGTCGCAAAATGGTTGTTAGTGGAGCTCTGAAGTCTAACATGAATTACGATATATTAAACGGTTTCGTATAACGAGTTAGACGCGAAGGCACATTAAATGGAATGAAAGATTTGAATCTGGCTGAGTTTATTTCCTTGTCATAACCTTATACAGTGCGAGTCTCTAATTTGGAATAAATTCAGTAAATCAAGGTTAATTTTTTTGATGGAAATATGCTTGGACAGGTCGATTAGTATTTTAAATTGCGCTCTTTTTGATGTAAGAAAATGTTATACAGCATGACCCAAATTTGAGATATGACGTCATCGACTATTTTTTAAATGGCAATCCTAATTTTTTTGTCGATCCTCAAAGGTTACCTATATCAAGTTACACATGCTTACCAGATATCAAATTCTTATTCCTTGTCGTTTAAAATATATTTAACAAACGTCAAGTAATTCGAAAAATGAAAGAAATGATTCAACTCAATGAAACAATTCAGGCAGATTGAAAATGGCATGTGGAGAGGTATTCGTTTATATTTTTTGTCAAACTGGGTCGATGTTAACAATGTCAAACAAAAAAATTAAATAAAAACAAGTAAGGAGAGTAGCATCAGGATATTTATAAGTTTGTCTTTGGTAAGAAATAACGTTTGGTGAAAAATCAAAAGAATGAAATTTTAATGATGATTGGGCGATTGGCTACGGAGATAGGAAAAGAACAGAAAAGGAAGTTATTCAATTATTCAGAGTATCTGGGTGGTGTATTTCCAGGCAGATGGATTGGTAGAAGAGGATCTTTTGAATGACCTCCCAGGTCTGAGGATTTAACCCTATGGACTATTTCTTATGTGGGTGCTTGAAAATCAGAGTTTTCAAAACCAAACCGGTGAACATTCACCAGTTACAAGAACGAATAAAATAGGAGTGTATCTACAGCTGATATGTTCACCTTTTTTTTTATCACAAGTGTTCTCTTGTTCTAAATATAAAGAAAATTGATTTCCACTAAAATATTCTATTAGGAACAAATTAATGGAACCGACAGTCTTTTTTGTGTTCGTCGATATCGTTAACATATAACTGAAATAATAAGGGGCTCGAAGTGGGTCCTTGTCGAACTCCAACTTTTATAAATATACCCCAATATCTAGCGTTTGCCAATAAAACCACATAGACCGATTCACCCAAAAGTTAAAACCGATTGACCAATGGACAAAATATTGTACTCGTCGTTCGTTGTAGTTCCGCAAAACGCTGTTCTGGTTTCCCCTACACGCTCCAAAGAGCCAGAGTTCACGAATTTCTTTTACAGACTCTCTTGTTAAGTAAACAACGAATTCCAAGCCCGAAGCAGTCTCGACAAATTCATTTCATTTATAAGTACCCCTATCCTTTTCCAATATGTAGCATATTGTTTGAGAGCAGTAATCCGATGCTATATTACGAGTCGGAGTGAACTGTTGTGGCCAGTGTTGCCGTTAGCGGGTATTTTTTATCCGAAATTCCTATTTTCAGGTTATTCTTGCGAGTGAAGTTCATTTATTTATTTAATCAAACATTTAACAAGCTAACTGTCCAATCATAGGAGTATATACCGTAACAAATTATAATAAGTTATAATGAACTTAATACGGATGAATTTAGGTTTTTTATTGAGTTGACAAAATCTATACCTAAATGGAAGGTTATTAGAACTTCTACATATTTTTTAATACAACTTTGAGAATGGTGGCACGCAGATTTTTGTCACCAAACGGGATAAAAGCCTTATTTCAAATTTCTCAGAAAATTGTATTTCTCCTAAAAATGCCTTCGTCTCTCCAAATTCGAAATGCACTATCAAAATTTTCATTATTTCCTTTCGTATAAATCGTATAAGAGGAAGACAAAAAAAATTCAACTGATCTCATACTCCTCCATCGCTACCGGTTTCACCGAAAACAACACCATCTTGGGAACACCAAATGGAACACCCTGTATATTTTTACGTTTTCTTATTCAATGGACCATGGACAGCGAAGTGGTCGAGGTGTTAGAGCGTTTGGCTTCCACCCAGACGGTCCGGGTTCGATCCCCGGTCGTGTGTCACTGAGCTGAAGTGGTTCGGATTCCACTTTTATTTAAACTGTAGGTCCCGGATCTCCCTTGCTCGCACAAGCTCTGCTTTTGAGGGGTTTTCTCCCGAAAAGCTGGGAGTTTCGTTAAAACAAATTTTCAAAAAAAAAAAAAAAAAAAAAAAAAAAAAACGAGTACGATCATGAATATTGTTCTGAAAATTTTAAAATTAATTTGATGATTGATTAATTGGATACTATTTTCTAGTTGATAGTTGGTTGGAACCTAATTTCATCTGGTCGTTTAAATAATATACAGTGATAAGTCTGATATTCTCTGATGAAATGGAAAATAAAATGTTGAAAATATTTCATTAGGTACTTGTGGTTCTTCAGGGGAGGAGGCTGAGGCAAATTTTCTTACTAAGTTAGCTGGTTTTGAAGAATTTCTGATAAATAAATTAAAATCAATTTTCAATTTGAAATCCGTAATAAGTCATTTTCAATAAAGAGTTATTCTCCATATTGGGAAACAATAAGCCTAAAATTCATTTATTGTTCTTTTCTTGTTATAGGTATTTAAAAAACCATGTTTCTCAAACCGAGGTCCTTGAGAACTATTAAAAAATCTTAGTGAATTAGTCAATGTTTTACTTTCGCACTTTTTTGGGATTTTTCATTGACTTTTATTGCTTAGCTTTAATAAATCAAAGTCAATATCCGAATTAAAATATTATGAATGAAAAATATGTTCAGGTATATTGAACTATGAACAGAATTAAGTTATTGATATGTAACGTGGTAAATGTTAACTACTTCAGATTTTCTCTATTAAACTAAACGTGAATCGTGTTCAAAGTTAAATCCGCCGGATTTGGAAATTCACTCTTTTTCTGAAATAATCTCAGTTAGCTAACATAATATTCACGATTCTTTTCAAGGTATCTACATCCGGATTTGTGTATTGAAATGCCTCTAATGAGTGGAACACCTATAATTCTAAAATAAATGAACTTCTTAGTTAATCTGATAATGTATTGGAAAAATTAATGTGGAAAACTTCTTTCACAATTAATCTAATATGTCAATCAAAACTAATACATTCAACAAGAACAATAAACGGTGCAATTTAGATATTTTATGAGCAGGACTTATAGAAAAGAAACATATGTCTCTATGCACACAAGAACTTTTGATGTAATTGGTGGCATACATGAATCATTGTACTCGTGCCTCGTTGTTGAAAAAATTGACCTTTTCAAAAATTACTGGTATTAGAAATTTTGAACCACCATAGGTACTCAAGTATTAGGCGAGGAAAACTATATGTAATATTTTTTACTCATCGTTCATGTTCTTAAAATTGGTTGAAGTGCTTCCAAAGCACACTAGATGAAAATATATTTTTTTTTTGAAAAATCAGGTCTGTGTTTATCTCAAGACTATATTATGAATTTAGTAACAAAATTACTAGTTCAAAACCACTATACAAGGTTATTACTATTATTATTATACAGCGTGTCTCACGGTCGATGGTAGGTTAGACGTTTATGGTAAACGCAAAGCAGGATTTCCCTGAAAATTTCACATCTTACATTTTGTTACCTGATCTATCGATCTAAAATATTTTCAGTTTTGCGGCGTTGCCACGTCTATTAAAAAAAACTAGCAACTTTATTTTTTTAAATAGAACACCCCGTATATTAACTCATTTTTTTAATCGCTCTTTCATTATAATACTTTTTTGTTAATATTGTCCTATACCTATCTCTATCTGTTTTCGAAATAAAAAATAATTTGTGTTAAATATGGTCCAAAACATAGCCCTAATTGAACTTTAGTACATCAGTACTCTCAATTCATGAAAAGTTGATATTTTGTTTATATTTTGGACAAATTCGAAGCATTTACTTAACACCAAGAAATCGACTCCATATCATACAGGGCGTGCTAAAATTACTGTTATTTCCATAATGCATAGAAGTGGTCAAAAGTTCATTTTTTCAAATGAAACCCCCTGTATATCACTCGATAAATTAAAGATGATGAAAAATGCTTCAAGATGATATATCATGTCCCTATACCTAAATCATCAACTTTTCTTAATAAAATTGCTTCAAGCTTATAACAGTTTGGTAACTTTTATAAGTAATTTACTAATAGTTATCGACGGTGTTTCAAATTATCTTCCAAAGTGAATGCAAATATCGATTATTCAAACAGTTCTTATGAAATTATTTATTATACACGGACAGTGTGATCAAATCATTGCCAGAACTTGCAGAAATTTCAACCAAATGTATCCTGAATTAACACCAATGAACGAGAGGAAGTATGTAAGATTACAAAATAATTTTCTTAACTATGGCTGAAAGTTTCCAGGGAACAACTGTCCAAAAACCAGGCATTTCTAGGTAAAAAGTACGATTTTCTGGAATATAACATGTGAAAGTACAGAAAAAAACAGAATTAGGAGGATTAAAAATAACAAAATTGTAAACAAAATATCACATTTTTACAATAAATGCTGGAAATGTTGTCCATTACATTCTAAACATTTTAAAATATTCTTTTTTACGCGACTTGTCGTTGCTTTTTCAATTTCATAGGGATCTAGATCTTCAATACACCGCACTATTCGCCGTCGCAGTTCTTCTTTGGTAGGCACTGGAGTACTGTACACCCTTTCTTTTAAAACACCCCATAAAAAAAAGTCAAGGGGCGTGAGATCGGGTGATCTCGGTGGCCAATCCCACGGCCCTAAACGCCTAAACAAACGATCGTCAAACATTTGGTGAAGTTTCCTGGAAACTTCCTGAGTGCAATGAGCTGGCGCTCCGTCCAGTTGAAACCACGAATTCCTATATTCCTCTAAAGGCAAGTTTTCAAGGAAATCGGTAACAGTCGTCCTTAAAATATGAAGATATCTCTCTGCATTCAGTGTGTCTTCATAAATAAAAAAGCTAATTTTATTTTTCTTCAAAATACAAAACACATTCAGGGAAAATTTTTCTTGAAACCCCATTTCTTTTGTCACATGAGGATTATGATCAGCCCAAAAATGTTTATTCCTTCTATTAAAAATTATTAAATTTTGATTCGTCGCTCCAAATTATTTTTGACAAAAATTCCCGATCTTCCTGTATATGTATTAGAAGGGATTCGCAAAAATGCACTCTGCGTTCAAAGTCTTCTACTTTGAGAGCTTGAACTTTGGTAAATTTATACGGATGCATTTCGTGATTTTCCAAAATTCGTTGTACTGAAGCATGTGATACACCCAAATCTTTTTCTGCACTGCGAACGGAAGCTTCTGGATATGCATAAAAATATGCCAAGACGTTAACAGTATTTTCCTCATTTAAAGTAACAGGTTTTGATAATGTTGAAGGAGCTTTTAACTTTGAGCCATAGTTAAGGAAATTATTTTGTAATCTTACAAACTTCCTCTCGTTCATTGGTGTTAATTCAGGATACGTTTGGTTGAATTTTCTGCAAGTTCTAGCAATGATTTGATCACACTGCCCGTGTATAATAAATAATTTCATAAGAACTTCGTTTGAATAGTCAATAGCATTCATTTTCGGCGATTTTTTAAAACACTGTCAATAACCATTAGTTAATTACTTATAAAAGTCACCAAGCTGTCATAAGCTTGATACTTCCACGGCCACCTAAAATCAAATTCTTTAAATATTTTATACAACTGTCCGAACTTTCATTAAAAATCTCTTTAATAGAAACAATCAGAACATCTACTTAGAAAGAATTATTTAGAAAAGTTCACACATGTATTTGGCAGTTTGTGCAATTGGTAATATTTATTCCCTGTGAAGTAACTGACGAAGTACCTACTATTCAATTCAACTGTAGAAAGTCCTTTATGAATAACCAATAATAACATTTAAATAAACATGTGCGCTGGTGTATGTAGTTGAAGCATCTGCCTTGTAATCCAAATATCGTGTGTTCGAATCCCATGGACCTCATTCATTTTTTTGTTTTTTTTTTTATTACTAGCTGTAACTGTTATACACAAAAATGTGTATGATACATGGATTTGCTCCACTCGCTGACGTTCGTTTCGCAATATTCCCCACTCACAAAATAAAATGCCACTTCCATCACTTGTAGGTATCATAAATAACTATTTTTCCACAAAAACGGCTTTATTAAGAAAAGTTGATGATTTAGGTATATGGACATGATATATCATCTTGAAGCATTTTTCATCATCTTTCAATTTATCGAGTAATATACTGAACTTTTGACCACTTTTATGCATTATGGAAATAACAGTAATTTTAGCACGCCCTGTATGATATGGAGTCGATTTCTTGGTGTTAAGTAAATACTTCGAATTTGTCCAACCTATAATCAAAATATCAACTTTTCATGAATTGAGAGTACTGATGTACTAAAGTTCAATTAGGGCTATGTTTTGGACCATATTTAACACAAATTATTTTTTTATTTCGAATACAGATAGAGATAGGTATAGGACATTATTAACAAAAAAGTATTATAATGAAAGAGCGATTCAAAAAATGAGTTAATATACGGGGTGTTCTATTTAAAAAAATAATGTTGCTAGTTTTTTTGATAGACGTGGCAACGCCGCAAAGCTGAAAATATTTTAGATCGATAGATCAGGTAACAAAATGTAAGATGTGAAATTTTCAGGGAAATCCTGCTTTGCGTTTACCATAAACGTCTAACCTACCATCGACCGTGAGACACGCTGTATATTCTCAGGATATAAATATTATTTTTGGGTTTTCTAGTATACCTATGCTTTTTAATAGCGTATTTTGAATTCTTTAATTGTTTTTATACTTTCCAGATTCATTCGAAGATGGCCCGAAAAAACACACGAATCTTTGCATATGGCTTTTTTGGTAATATTCAAGTTATCAGAGAATCTTGTTGTTTTTGAAGCAGCTGCGGTATATTTTACTGAATTAGAAAACAGCGGTTAAACAGATCATTTGATTTAATCACCTATCGATCTAAATGGAATTTATTCAAAAAATGGTGGTATCTGATTGATCTATTTCATGATAACAAAGTTAATATCTTTCAGTGTATTCATTCTATAGATGTTGGCAACCACACACCAGTTTTTATTTAGTGTTTGGTCCAAACAAACTATTCTCCATCCGACTTAATGTTTCGGTTTTCAGTTTATAATGTAAGACATAAACTGACGATTTATGACTAAACTATTTTGAGTATCGAAGTAAGGAGACGCCTCGTAGCAATGCGCCTACTGAAGAAAATAACACGAAGAAGTTGTTTCAGGGTTCGTTCATCATAGAGACATACCGAACAACAAAATCACTCCTTCTAAAACTAGTTACGTGTATATCCATTCACTCGATTAAGTAGAATAAAATTTACCCCTACGGTATTATTATTGATTATAAATTTTTACATTTCTAATCATTTTTGTACGAAAAAAAAAGCCTTTCTAATATTTTTGTAAATCCCATCGCAATGCATGACAAAGTTTGCATGTGGACGTTTCAAATTCTAAAATATTTTCATCGCCGTATGACAAGATATTTAAACAAAAATTCTATTAAAAATGGAGTTTTTACTGATAAACATCAATATTCACAATTATGCTATACGAGGTGATGATACTTTATACCACCCCTACTCTCGCTAAAGTGTGAGTCAGAATTCCTCAAAATATCTGGGTATTAAATGCTTCAATAAGATAAAATCGTTTATAGGGAACAATAAAAGTAGAACTCTATCAAGAAATGAAGTATATGGGTTCTTGTTGGATAGTTGCTTCTACAGTAACGATAAAATTCTTGCTTTCAGTGTTTAGAACCATTTTTTTAAACTCTGATAATGTGACATTGGTAACATTTCCTGAATTTCACTATATGTTGTTTAACTAAATCTTACCGACAATTTTTAAATTCGACTCCGTGTTCTTTTATACATGTGCAATGTCTTTTAAACAGATATGTAAAAGACGAAAAGTTTGTGTTTCCTCTGACTAGTCCAATAAGTTTTCTCTGTAATTGTGTATGTGCTGAAAATTTTAGTGATGAATAAATTCTCTATCTATCTATTAGGCCATTTCAATGATATGAAATTACTGTTTTTTTAATGATGCCAAGAATTGTAAGAATTCGTGATGAACAACAAAACGAAAACCAATATGAAGAACAAAAATTTAACCTCTGTTAAACGTGGCTTGTGATTTTAACACTTATGTTACAGAATTTATTTTAAAAAATGGTGGTGACTGACTGACTGAAAGTTAATACCTTTCAGGGTATTCATTCTATACTATGGTGTTTGGTTTGAACGAACTATTCTCAATCAGTCTTACTGTTTCCGATATCAGTTAATAATGAAAGACATAAGTAAACCAATGATTTTTGACTAAACCATTTTGAGTATCGAAGTAAAACGACGCCTCGTAGCATTGCGCCTACTGAAGAAATTAACACGAAGAAGTTGTTTCATAGAGACACCGAACAACTAATTCACTGCTTCTAAAACTAGTTACGTGTATACTACTCGATTAAGTAGACTGTAATTTACCCCTACGATACCACAGATCTCAGTTCCATCATCTTAAATATTATGGCTCATTATCCACGACGGTAAAAGACCCATTACATGCCACATATTTTCCGGTAATTACGTTTCTTAGAACGACGCTACTCGCAACACATCACGATTACGCCCGACATAAAATTAATTCAAGAAGAAACCACTAAGCCCCTACCTTTGCATTCGTTAGCATCTCTGGCGGTAGCTCTGCTCCAGGGTCTGTCAAAGTGAAACGGCTTGCAGCGCTCACAGTCCCTCCCAGCAGTGTTGTGTTTGCATTCGCAGGCCAATTGCCCATCCCGCCCCGTAACGCATCGACTGGCGTGCCCGTTGCATTTACACCTCCCCCCAACGGCAAAGTCGGCCACAGCGTACTGGTGGGTGACCTGGTGGTACCCTCCCACGATCCCACTAGCCCCCACCGCCGGCACCACAGCCTTGGGAGTGTTTTCCTCCTCGCCCTCCACAACCTGCATCTCGTTCACCAGCTGCACCGATGGCTCCTTCTCGAGCAAGTTGTCTTCCTGGTGCTTGCTGAACATGCGCTCGTCCACGAGCACGTCCAGGTTGTCAGAGAGGTCCTCCACGGGCATGTGGAGGCGGTTGAAGACCACCCTGATGTCTGTGGCAGTCACCCAGTCTTGTAGGACCGGGCTGTTATCAAAGTCTGCAGCGCTTGGCCTGCCTTCCAGCGTGCTGAAGGCTATTCTAGAGGTTTGTCCGAACCCCAGCATGTCGCCCCCTGTGTAGCGGTGGGCGTCCGTGCACCTAGCCTCTTGCTCGTTGATTTTGGTGATGGTGGCCCTGTTGGGTCGCCCGTAGACGCGTCTGCACTGGCTGGAGTAGAACTGGAACGGCTGCCAGGTCTTCCCGTAGTCCATGCTTTTGAAGATGGCGATAGAGTCGGGCTTGGGGGTCAAGGGGCAGAACTGCAGGCTCACATAGGTGAGCTCGTACTTCTTCCCCAGGCTCAGAGTCAGCGTGACATTGTCGGGGGGAGCGTTGATGGAAGTCACCGGCGGTATGGGCTCGGATCTCCAGCAAGTCACGTTGTTGGGGTTGTTCAAATCGGTGAGGTAGGACGAGGGGTACCTGTTCCTGGCCTGTCGGTCGTCGCAGAGGTGGCACTGGGGGTTGGCCCCGTGCTCGGGCACTTCGCAGTAGTGCACGGGCGAGTGCAGGCCGCAGGTGGACGAAGCCTTGACCGGAACTCCGAAAGCAGCGTTCACGAAGTCGGGAATGCACCGCCTGGGTCTGTCCTCGTCGTAGCACGGGTCAGCAGGAGTCTGCTGGCCTTCGAACATCTTCAGAAAGTTCTCACTCACGGACAACACCGACGGCGTGCACAGTAACAACAACAACAACGGCATAACTTTCGGTAGTTCGACCATGGCTCGCTTCAATGAGAGGTCATCGTTCACGAAGTGTGTGCGGCACGCATTCGAGTCTCGAGAGACGGTTTGGAGAGATCGCGTTGCTCCGGAGAAGAGATGCTGTATGTACGTGCGGCTCGGCGGTCGTAGAACAACTGGCTGTCCGTTTCTGTTTCTGTTTCGTAGCACCGCCCTCAAAGGGCGCATACCTCGTCTCATCTACCAGTTCTGAGTGCCATAAGAGGAGCTTGTAATTGATGATTGAGTTAATTATGGCGAATTAGTACGTCGGCCAAGATTATCCTGAGGAGTAATCGATCAGGAGAGAGCCGTCCGCGATTAGGATCAATATGGCTCATGAATATGTATGCGACCGTCGTATAATGGTCCGGTGTCATTTTTAATGGGAGATTATCTGATGTCCTTTATTCAGATTCAATTGCTGCGATAGCAGCGCTGGAATTTTGATGTCGGGGTGTTTATTGTGCTTTTTTACGGTGGGTTTTCAAATTGACTGATTGGAGGCGATGACAATGCCGTGAAATGCAAATTTACTAATTAAGCTTCGCTTCTAATCCGGGGTAATTATCATGCCGGACCATTTCGTTTCGATCTGATAGAGCTCGTTTACAATATCGTGAAAAGTAACAACGTGGGGCATTTGTCAGGTTGAAGGAAAGGAGTAGAATGAGAGCATTATTTTGATATACACAGTATTAAATACTCCAAAAACTGAACATTTAGAACCTTTGGTGTCAAAATTTAAACTTTTACGGGGTTGAGGGTATTACGCTTCACTTAATGAAAACATTTCCCACTAATCGACAACAATTGGTCCCAATTTTTATAAAACAGGATTCCAAAAAAATGAAAAACTACAGGCCAATTACAATAAGTCCAGGCTTCTCCAAGATATTTGAATACACTTATTTTTGAAAGACTACAAAAATTCATAAATAAACATCAAATTTTCTCAAATAAACAACATCGTTTTCGCACAAACAACTCTACATACTTATAGTGCAGTAATTTCATTTATTGAATCAGTTACAAGACTTCTAGAATCAGGAGAATGCCTCGTTGGCATATCCAGCAACCTCAGAAGAGCATTCGACTGTGTCAACTAATATCAACTTATATCAAAACTTCATTCGTATGGTATTCGAGGTGTTGCCTATGACTGGACCCTGTCATATTGGAAGAATAGACAACAGTTTGTCAGTTTGAAATATCATAGAACCACTGTCAATTTTGATTCTGAACGCTTGGACGTCACGATGGGTGTACCGCAAGGATCTGTTCTGGGTCCAATAATATTCTTACTTTGCATAAATGAAATCGACAACTCCATCTCAGATTCTATTATAACGATGTTTGCGGATGACACAGCCTTTGTGGTGTCTGATAATGTGGATCATCTACTGTTTGAGAAATGTAAAAGTACTCTGAAGTCAGTTGTGAACTGGTCCGCACCAGCCAATTAATTTTACCTCAATGCTAACAAAACTGAGTTGGTGAGATTCTACAATCACCAAAGACAATGCAAGGAAGTACACATTCAAATGAATGATCAAACACTATAACAGTTCAGATGATACAACATTTTTAGGATTAACCATGGATGCATATCTTAATTGGATAAAACACTGTAGAAAATAATCAACCTTGATGAAACAATCTTATAATACGCATAAGACTAAATCGATTTTGGATTTTGGAATATGAAAAGTCACGATGACAGATAAGTTGTTCCATTCTAGTAAATCTCAATTATCTGTTATATTTTTCAAGCAAAAATATAATTATTTCCTCAAACTTTAGTGACATTAAATATTACATACTGTTTAAAATCATTTGATGTAATTAATTTCACCTGAACTTTTGTTACTATAGTCAACGGAAGTATTTTTTAAGAAGACAGTTTCGAGTCCTAAAAAATTTGTATTTATTATTTTTTTTTGCTTTGGGCTAAATAAATTAAGTATTTCCAGATACATTAGTAACATATTACTTTTTTGTTATATCGAAAAAAAAACTGGAAAACTCTGGAAATGGATTTCCTCAATTTCAAGTCATCCAAGGGTTTTGAAAAGTCGAAGAGTTGCGAAGGGTTTTCTCATTATTATTTTGTGGACTTGGTGGACAAACTGCTCAGAAAACATATAATGTTTAAGAAAACCCTTCCCAACTCATCGTCTTTTCAAACCTGGAGTTACTAGGAATTTAGAAACCATTTTCAGAACCCTCAATATGAAGTGGGTATACAAAACTTCGTGTAACTTCAACAAATGAGACAGAAGAAAAAATAAACCAGTGATATATGAAATTAGCTGTAAGGACTATATGGGTCAAACTGGATGGGATATAAAAATTCGGTTCAAAGAGCACATTGCTAATGTTCAATTTTCGAGACCAGAAAAATCGAATGTAGCCCAACATGCTTCGGATCACGACCATCGATTTGAAGACACAAGTTTAAAATTGAATAGATGGCCATAGACTTCTCAATGCATTCGAGAGTTAAGAAATTTCCAAGTCTGAAAATAGTGTGAAAGTCGATAAGGGCCCTATTCCGTACAGCGCATTGTTCAAGTTCATCGTAGAATAGCGAAATCATTACTAGATAATTAATTTCCAAGAAATTTCTGTCATTCAATCCAAAACAAGTAGACGCAAAATTGATTTAGAGCAGGTGAACTCCATGAGCTGCCATGGATAGCTAGTATTTCTTGTCTTGTTCTTTTATATCATTTTCAGTTTAGATATAGAGAAAAGGTACATAATTCCAAAACTTTTATTTTTATTATCTACCTCTGACATATCTCTAGTTCTTTCAGACACACATTAGCGACGCCCCCATGGCATAGTCACGTAGATAAGGTGAGATCAGACAATACCATGGCAACGAAATGTACAGACAATTCCATTTTGACTGTATTTGAAATTGTTTCTTCGATCAACATTCTGTCACCTCAACCCTCGTGTGATCTTCGCGGGGTATGAGAGACGGGAGTCTTACATTTAAACGTGCGATCATAATAATGAAGTGATATTATTTTGTTTAATTTTTCACTCACCGATTTTGTTAAAAAAATTCATTCAAACCAACGTACAAACATCTATTTTCAAAAGTATCTAGTATCTTGTTTGCTTGTATTTACCAAGCAAACAACGAAAGTACAAAAGTTACTGTGACAGACTTAATGATCACAAAAGTGCTTCAATTATACAGAGGATTCAAATGAACTAAAAGAAGAGTTGCGAAAGCTATTAGAGCCATTTAAAAGCAATCGCTAATAAAATCCGAACATAATAAAGCTTGTATCGGTCTCATCATTTTACAGCCTCTTTCGCGAACTCACCATAAATGTGTCTTGTTTCATTGACTTATATTGATGAACATGATAATTGAAATCTTCAGATGACTTGTCCAGAAATAATTCATAGTTGTCGATTGGTCAATTATTCTACTGATTTCTTGAATTTTTCTAAAGATCTATAGAATCTGGACGTTCTATTTTTTGATGTTGTGTTTATTTGTCAACTGAAAGGCATATTTTGCTACATTGAATTGGTACAGTGACATAAAAGATTTGAGAATAATTTTCGAATTTTTGAAATTATTTCATCTTAAACAATTGGCCAACTCTATATAATTGTGACACGTATGAAGAAAACTGTTATTTTTGCATACAGGATTGATGGAGATGTCTTACGCCGCTGTGAATGTCAATCAATACAAGGTGTTTCGTATTTGGGAGCTGATACTAAAGGGCGATAATCCTTGGATCATTTTAAGAAAAAACATTTGTATGAACATTTAGTAAAATGTTTAAATTTTTCTAACGTCCACGTCAATAGGCAACATTGCCGTTATTGGACTATCAAAAATCCCTGTTGGATTCACATTCAAAATCAATAGAAAGTGTATGGTAAGGCATAGTCGACTGAAGAATTCTGGGTCGCTATTTCTTTGACGTGTACCTGAATGGTGTAAAACATTTCGATTTTTTTCGATTCGGCCTCATTCCTGCTTTGTATCCAGAACAGCAGTCGATGCCAAAACAACAAAGAAAAAAATATTGATCCATTATGGTGAATTTCGAAAAAGCAATATTGTATTAATAATATTGATGGAATATCAGTTCAACCTATTCTGAATGTACCTAGATTGTTACATAATATAATATTGGGTGAATATTGGTTGAACCATTTTTACCAATTTCTATAAAACAGTATTATCTTCATATTGTTTCCAACATATTGAATAAATATTGCAATCTATCGATTCTAGGAATAAAAAACTGTACTATATATTCAAGTTTGATTGCACATTAGGTGAATATTATTTTGCCAATATTCAACAAATTTTATTAACTAATAACATCTAGAAGAAATATTGTAATCCCAATATTGCTCTCATATCGATTCTAGGAATAAAAAACTATTGTATATCCAAGTTTGATTGGATTTTCTTTGAAAAGTATGATATTTGAGTTCTCAGCATTGTTCCCAATTTCCGACCATATTTCATACGGAGAGAGTACAAATAACATAAAATAGAACGAGAAATGAGGTAATGATGTCTTTCGGCACCATTGATTATACCCGATTCTTCTATTGTAACACAGAAAGCCAACATTCCCATCGAAACATATGTACCTATAACTGTTATAAAATAAGCAAACATTCTTTGAAGCAATAAAAATGATTTCTAAGAGTTTCTTTAATGTTACGACACTTTGTTCGGTGGATATAAATTACCCAAAGTACTGACTGCTTCAAGCCCATGGGTGGAGCAGACAATCTACGCGATAAGAGTTCAGCGCAACCTTAAAAAAGTTGATTTGACGAAATATAATATTAAAACTATAGTTTGAATAGCCAATGAAGAACTGAGTTCTTGCTGAAATGATTAGAAAAAACAGACTGTAGCTAAGAACACAAAACATGGAGAGACTCCAGTCGGAAAAATTACTTTTCCCATCTGTGGCAATGGCAAGAGTGTGGATGATTTTCCGACCAGAAAATAATTCTGCCGAACAGAACCTTTCCAAATGACACTTTTCCCCACCATTTTCTACGCCCTTGGTATTTGAATCCACCTAAATTTTTATTTTGTAACAGTTTTCACTTTAAAAAAGACACATTTTAGTAACAATATTTCATATCTAGATCAAGATCTAGTTGTGCAGTTAGAAGAGTCTATCCCTCCGAGCATTAAAAGATATAGAGAGGGCTTCTCTGTCTCTTTCTTGAAAGCAACACACCCGACGTTGTTTAGAAACATCTCAGCCCGAATCATGTTAAAAATGAGCATTGTCGGATATATTCGATTGCACTCGATGAACAGGTTGGAATTCCATGTTATATTCACTCTTAACTTGGCGATCATGTTTGTTTACGTCCGTTTGCGATTTATTTATCGTCTTGTCAAATCAAACCATGGGCGTCGCAGCATGGTAATCATGACATAACCCCAATTTTGAGACAAAAATACACTATTTGTTGAAATAGCTGTAGAAAACATTGTTACTATTTAAGTCGACCTTAAATAATTATGAAAAAACTTGTTGCAGTGTAGATAAACTAAAAAGTAAATAAGCAAACTCAACTCTTCTGTCTTGACATAGCGTCGTTGATACTGCAATGCGAGCTATGTCACGAAACATTTATTCCACAGGAGACTTTAAAATGATAATAGGTACCACATAAAAATTTCTACGCGCGATTATTTTATACTTTAAATTCCAAAACAATGACCGTCGGTAGAAATTCTTATGTAGTAGTTATTTTTTTACATTATAATAACTTGGCAGTTATGTGTGTGTGTTTGAAATTTTAGAGGAATTCGTGATTGTGAAACCAATGATATGGACACAGATGATACCAGGAGAAAGTGTTTAGAAGTAGCAACGAGAACTATAATCCGTCAGATACAAAATATTAGACTACTTCAGCAAAGGAATAGAAGAATGCAATCTGAAATTTCAATTTGTTTCAAGCTGGACAGACGATTGACAATAAGTAAGTTATCACTCCACCCTGTAAGCAAATCAAGACTACATCAAAATATAGCTGTTGTTTAGTATATCTGCAGAGACGTCTTCAGAGATACATGTCGGCCCCTATTTAAGTCATAAACTTCAATGACTCTCACCTGTTTGATGTTTGAGAAATAAAAGTAAAATATTAACTACATGAGAAATTCACCGTCACACCGGTGAATTTCACGATTTACCGAATTTTACTGCCTCGATAAAGTCATGGCCAGCCGATATCAATAACATCACATCACAGTTGGAAACGATGCTCGGCCACGAATTCGTGGCTACCAAATTGTGCCGGCCATGCCAAACCGATTCAATATCGTCTCGCTTATTTTCGAATGTCACTGTGAATGCATATGAATATTTCGTGCATTTGGTCTTATCTTTTTTGGCCTCTCTTTTTTGAAGTTAGCATTTCGTCGTTTTTTTCACATTTTGAAAGGGCCGTACGACGTAAAATCATGCCCGGCAAAATATTTTGTGCATTACATCCCATTCAGTGCCTCTCTAAGAATCCTTCCAGCCCGAAAAATTCACAGAAAAATTCACAGAAAAATCCGCGGTTAGCTTCGTATGATTTTTTGAAGTAAGCATTTCGTCGTTTTTTCCACATTTTGAAAGGGCCTCGTAAAATCCTTCCCGGCAAAATATTTCGTGCATTAGGTCTCATTAACTGCCTTTCTCGAAATTCTCTCAGCCCGAAAAATTCACCGAAAAATCCGCGGTTCGCTTCGTATGATTTCTCAAAGTTAGCATTTTGTCGTTTTTTACATTTTGAAAGGGCCGTATGAGGTAAAAGCCGGCACGGCAAAATATTCCGTGAATTAGGTATTATTCACTGCTACTCTAAAAATACTTCCGGCCCAAAGAATTCGCAGAAAAATCCGCGGTTGGCTTCGTATCGCATCAGGTCTTATTTACTGCTTCTCTGAATACTTTCAGCCCAAAACACTTTCAGGAAAATGCGCGGTTAGTTTTGTATGTTTTTTCAAAGTTGGCGTTTTGTCGTTTTTTACATTTTTGAGGGGCCGTATGAAGTAAAATCTTGCCTGGCAAAATATTTTGTGTAAAAGGTCTTATTCACTGCCACTCCAAGCTTCGTATGATTTTTCAAAATAAGCATTTCGTTTTATTTTTCAAATCTGACATACTTTTCGAATAATAATTCGCGTAGTTTAATACTTTCCCGCTTACTTTTTGAGTGAGTAGGTCTCCTATTTCACTAACCTCAAAGTAATAGATGAAAATATCGGGATTATGTTTTTCATTCACAACTACCTCAACGATTCTAAATCTTTGAATGATATACATTCACAGTGACATTCGAAAATAAGCGAGACAATACTGAATCAATTTCTCATGAAGTAAAATCCATGGCCGGCACAATTTGGTAGCCACGAATTCGTGGCCGAGCCTCGTTTTTACCTGTGATGTGATGTTATCGATATCGGCTGGCCACGACTTCATCGACACGGTACAATCCGGTAAACTCGTGGATAGAAATTCGCGGCTGCTGTCACACCGGTGAGAAATTTTCGTTTTCCTACCAGGTAGACTTGTAATATCGATCGCTCCCTGAGCCTAACTCTACATGCAGAAAATAACACAAGAAAAAGAGTTAAAGAGCTATAAAGGCTTTTTCTTTTTCTACACTTTGGATGAGTATTTCAAAGAAACACTTTCAACATAGATTTGAATGTAATCTGTTATGTGTATTATAATGCATGTATAGCATATACATATATATATATATATATATATATATATATATATATATATATATATATATATATAAATATATGCTGAATACTTGTTTCAAGGAGCAATAAATGTTCCAGTGACTGTAAAACAGTCGAAAACAATCCTTTAGGAACTCACTATACCTTTGTATAGATTGTATGGCATATGTCCGACAGAAAACAACTACTTCTCTGGCTAATACCTCGACAGATATTGAATTATATCTGTCAGACATATGTGCAAAGATCCTTACTTTGAAGGAACAACTTTGCAAGAGCTCTCAGAGACAGACAGCAGGACACCGCCTGATCCAAACAAGGAACCAACTGCAGACCGGTTTCGGGATGAAGTCCCTCATCAGTGCAGTCCAGGTTATCACGGTTGTATACACGCGGGGGCCCGGTGCCCGTCATCGTTCGCCGGGATGAACACTGCAATCGCTTACAGGATCCACCACGGCAACAGATTAGAGAGCGCTCCAGAAGGACATTTCGGATGCGAAATGGTATATGCTGAATACTTGTTTCAAGGAGCAATAAATGTTCCAGTGACTGTAAAACAGTAGAAAACAATCCTTTAGGAACTCACTATACCTTTGTATAGATTGTATGGCATATGTCCGACAGAAAACAACTACTTCTCTGGCTAATACCTCGACAGATATATATATATATATATATATATATATATATATATATATATATATATATATATATATATATATATATATATATAGTGTATAGTATATAGTATATAGTTCACTGATTTGATTCAACAATTTGAATATATTTACTTTTTTACTTCAGCACTTCCATTTATTTTTTCAGTATTTAAACCTAATTCTATGCGTTGTCAGCAATAATCTAATTTTTCGCACAATACAATATTTTTTATTGACATCTTGACAACACACGTGCTTTCCAACCAGGCATGTTGTCGTCTAGAGATAAAAGTATAACATGAAGAAAATTTATCAGCACGCTGCCACTGGTTCTAATCTTACATCCGAATATCATAACAATAACAAATCTCCTCCTCCGAACTCGGAGGTTACCCCTCACCCACAATCTATCACAAAGGATAGTGATATGCAGCTTTCATAACAACGTGTGTTGTTTATAAAGAAATGACACCTCTATATCTTTTATTGCTCCCCACCATTTTCTACGCCCTTGGTATTTGAATCCATTTAAATTTTTATTTTGTAACAGTTTTCACTTAAAAAAAGACACATATTAGTAACAAAACATATTTCATATCTAGATCAAGATCTAATTGTGCATTTAGAAGAGTCTATCCCCTTTTCCCCACCATTTTCTACGCCCTTGGTATTTGAATCCATTTAAATTTTTATTTTGTAACAGTTTTCACTTAAAAAACGAATAACCTTTACATACCGAAAATCTTGTAGTTTTTGAGATACTCAATGTTTTTATGATGTCTGCAAGATAGCTTTTTACTAATGATATAACCAACAATATTATTCTTGGATTTCTTTAATAATTTTTTATAATCACTTAATTTTTAATGGTTAGAAAATGAACCTAATTTTGGAGACGCTACTGAGATTTTGAGAAAAGATTGTTGAAAAATATTTTTTCCAAACCACTGTTTTCATTACCAAAACAATTAATATCAATAAAAATAACATAAAAACTGTTGAGCAATAAAAAAAATTTCAAAATAGCTTCAAATACCATGGGCGTAGAAAATGGTGGTGAAAGGGGAACATTCTAACTGCACCGAACTGCACAACACTGGATCTAGATATGAAACATGAATTTTTACTAAAATATGTCTTTGTACATTTAAAAACGACCTGCTAAATTTCAAATTAATATTACAGTTTGAAGTTATCGAATAATTTTTTTTTTAATTTAACCCCCTATATTTCGAAAAGTAATCAGGTAGATATCTATAGGAAGACGTTGTAAGTGTCATTTGGAAACACCCTGTGTAATCAACACAATTCCAAAACTGACTCGTATATGACGGTTTGTGCCATCGTAGAAAAAATTCAAATCAACCCCCTCAAAGAGAGATTTTTCGAATAACTTTGCTAACCGGAGGTTTCCAATGGAAATAATTGACTGAAACAGTGGACTAGAATAAAAGCCAATATTACACTTTTTGTAACCTCTTAAGGGTAGTTTGAACCTGCAATTTTTCGAAAAACTTTGCTGACCGTGGATTTCCAGTGGAGTTATTTTACTGTGATTGCTCAAAATATACTCTTTTTGCCACCATAGACAAAAATCGAATCATCTCTCTCATAAGGGTAGTTCATTGATTCATGAGGTTCCAATGGTAATATTTCATTGAATCAGTAGAATATAATTTTTCGAAACATACTTTTTGTGCCATCTTAGAAAAAATTCGAATCAACCCCCTCTTAAGGGTAGTTTGTACTCGCCATTTTTCGAAAAACGTATCTGACCGGGGGTTTTTATTGAAGATATTTGATTGAAACAGTAAATTAAGCTTGCCCCGAATATATTTCTATGGTGGCAAAGTTCTTCGAAAAATTACAAAAAAAAACTACCTTTATGTGGGGGCTAATCCTAATATTTTCTATGGTGGCATAAAAAGGATAGTCTAAGTAATCATAATTTACTGTTTCAATAAAATACCTTAACTGGGAACCCTCGGTCAGCATGGTTTTTTTAATCACAAGAATAAACTACCCTTGTGTGAGGGTTGATCTCAATTTTTTCATGGTAGCACAAAAAGTGTATTCTGAACAACCATAATTTACTGTTTCAATGAAATATCTTTACTGGAAACCCTGTTAGCAAAGATTTTTAATAAATCACAAGAATAACTACCCTTATGTGGGGGTTGATCCCAATTTTTGCTATGGTGGCTCAAAAAATATAATGTGAGCAGTCATAATCTACTATTTGAATGAAACATCTTTTCTGGAAACCCTCGATCAGCAAAGTTTTTTCTAAATCACAAGATTAAACTACTCTTATGTGGGGGCTAACCTAATTTTTGCTATGGTGGTACAAACAATACATTTTGAGAAGTCATAATCTGCTGTTTCAACGGAATATCTTCACTGCTAAAACCCCGTCAGCAAAGTTCTTCGAAAAATTACAAGAATAAACAACCCCCAAATGGGGTTGGATTTGAATTTTGAATATAGTGGCAAGAAGGTACCTATAGATATCTTTTTTTTTGCATTATTATTTTCATATTCGCAATTGAAGTCTGAAATCAACGATGTTACTATGACCTAGGTCTTGTTTGTAGTAAATATTGGGAATTGTTTAAAGCTCAGAAAGACAGTTTAACAGATCATATTGCAACTGTATTACCATATTGCTCTATTTTTGGCTTATTTGCCTTTAGTTCAAATATATTATAGTAGTAATTTCAACTTTGTCAACATAACTTGAAACCATTGATTAGATCCAACTTTTTATCTGCTGATACCATTGAAAGTGATAGTTTCTTTGAAATTGGTGAATTCAGTTGGCAGTTTTACCCATTCTAACAATTTGTTTTTTTCAAGAATAAAAGTTTTAAAAATTTACTGACGAAGCTTTTTTCAAAACCACGTATAAAACTCGAAAAATCGAAAATTTAGAATGATCCGTATGTGATTCCTATAACTCAATAATAAACAATTATACTTAAAACTAATATAAAATTCAGCCGCCACGGCAATTTTTTAGAGTTTTCATGATACAAATAACATAGTTACAAAATTTTGACCCATCTACTTATCACTGGGCTTGGGTAAGTGGTAGCTCATTTCATTTTCAGGATTCGAGAAAAGCATTATAAAAATGGTGGCAATAAAATCCAGTGAATACTATCAAGATTAAGGTTATTTTTGTTTAAAAATGTGCAAGTTTTCGATTTTGTATAACTCGCTTCTTCAGTAGAAGTTTCATAAAACAATGACTTACCTTCAATACCAGCAAGCTGTCCTAATGTTTTTCTGTTTCGGAATTCACACAACACCGATCTTTGATCAAAACTCACAATTAGTTAAGTCACATCAACTTCACAATTTTCGACAAATTATGGATAAAGTTTATACCGCAATTCATAAAACCTGAGAACAAACATAACCTAAAACTGTTCAATTTTTTCAAAGCCGACTGCGGGTTTCTCTGATAGGTATTGAGATTGAGTGATATCATGGTACAGTTTTGTTGAATTGAGTAGTAGGCTCTGTCAGGGTGTGGGTGAATGAAGGAGCATCAGAGAATATTAATTAAAATCGCTGCTTCCAACAGTAAGACCAGGACCGAAGACTTTGAAAATGGTAAATAGTGAAAAAATAATAGAACAGGATGATACCTATGGAAAAGTGAGAAAATGTGATAAAAATTAAAGGAAAAATAATTTACGGGCGATCTGAGGTCGGGAAGAAGAAGGGGTGAGATTTTTAAGGGTGGAAAACGGATTATCAGGATTTCCGGCAAAACCAGGGGTCCTATCGAAAAGAGGTAAGAAGCAAAGTTGTAGGTAATAAAAATATTCACAACTTTTGTCCTTACACTTTTTTCACATAACCTCAAAAATTATGCAAAATATCCAAAAAAATCCACTTATTGATTTTTATTTGTATCTCCTACAAAACAAATATACGGAATTTGGTGAAAACTTTCCTCTTTATGTCCCGAACACTCTGTAATTTTTTGAATTCAAAATATTTATTGTTTCCCCTTATTTTGATTTAATATCGAAAAAGTACCCCCATTTTCGATCGAAAATTCTCATGTCAAAATATCTGCTTTTTGAAAAAAATCGGTGTGCAATTTGTTCGTTGAAATCTCTACTTTCTGATGATATAAAAAATTATACTCTATGGCAAATTTTCTCAAAAAACGAGAAAACTCGAATTCGACAATTTCTTATCATTATGTTAAATTATTATTATATTTATTTTTCAACTTTTTATCCCATTTTCTCCTCTCCTCTTCTGTTATGAAATCTTACAATTTGAGTTTCATTAGGATTGAGGAATAAGCTTAGAGCACCATCAAGAGTGTGTTTGTTTCTTATCGCTAACGACAATGTAAATATCGTCTGCATATACAGTGACATTAAAAAGTAAGCAACAAATGGAAAAAAACTTTATTTGTTATTTAAAAAAAAATTGTACTCAACTTGAAACCTTTTCAGTTTCTTAAAAAAAACGCCTTTTTCAAAATTAGCAAAATCTCAAAAGTTATATTTTTCGGAAAATACGTAACATTTGGATACAATTTTTAATAAATTCATCAAAACAACACATGATATGAAATCTAAAAATAAATTAAACCACAAAATGGTGGAGAAGAAAATTGATTTCCATTTTCGACGATGTTTAATTTGACCCCCCAGCAATTTGAAATTTTTAAATTGATGTGCTGCCCACCCACTTCTTTTATCGGGTAACGACAATGTGATTTATTTCAAAAAGTAGTATCGGTGTTACCATTCAAAATGGTTTTTGATAGGGGGGCCAAAAAAGCAGCACTGTGTAATATGACGGAAATTAAATTATCGAGAAAAAATCATTCTTTAGACATATCGATCAATAGAAAATTTTAATATACATGTAAAAGACACAAGATAAACTACAAACAAAACGCATACATATAGCACAAGGAAAAATAAATATTTGAAATTAAAATAGATCATATTGAATTCACATTAAAATATCAGACCCTCAGTATAAACAAACGTAAGCTAATTATTTCAACATAACATATCAATATAATATTTACAATATCCCATAAAATTTGATCATTATTTAAGATACCGTAATCATAGAAAACTTTTAAAGAATTGTCAGTGTTTATTAACCACATTGTATACTTTTGCTTCTAACCTCTGGACAAGTTTGAGTTGAAATATCTTTTTTGAGGTCAATTGCAGTTGAAATTTCATCTGATTGTGCACAACCTATGTCTTCTATATTTGACGTAGAAGCTAGTGCCTCGTCAATAATCTTACGTTTCACCCTTTTTTTAGCCCTTGGTCTGAGAGGGTGCGAACACCTTACATTTCTATCCAGTTGACAGTCGAATATATGGGGTACGACATTGGGCTTCATTGTTTTTTTGCCACCCATAAGCTTGAACTTGATGTAGCTGTCCATGTCTTGTTCCAGCTACAAAAGAAAAGGACGGATATTAAATGATGATTATAGTAATAAAAACTCTCTTCACGTCAAGTATTTACTTAATTTTCTACAGATCTGCTCATCAGAACACTTTATTTTATATTGAAAAATTCAAACAGATTTTTTTTTTTATTTTATTTTTACCTACATGTAGCAATTGTCCATAATTTTATATTTTAGAGCCCTCTGAGGATGACAAAATACACTGCCGACACGTTGGCCTGTTGGAAAATGTTTTTCTTCAAGACGCCCTACCTACGACAACCCATATTCGATAATTATTACTATTAATTGCTGCATTAATGCATTGGCTTTAATTGACGGTATTTTTCTCTTTGTGAAGTTGAAAATGAGCTTGTTACTACACATCTCATAAGTATTGAATGCACATTTGTGTACAAATTACAAACATGAAATTATGAAGTCCAAAACTAATGTACACATTTGGACACAAACAAAAATAACTGTAAGTTGATGTTGGATCCTAGAATACACAAATGTGTTTAACCATTGTTTATATAGAAGATAGTCAACCTTATGGGATTATAATTGGATCAAAATGGATGCGACATGTAGATGGCGATAGTGAGCTCGCATCCAAGTCATGTCGTAACTTCAGTGATCTGGCCTCCAAGTCATGTCGCAACTTGATTGAAACAATGGGACAGCATTAAAATCAGGTTTTTTTGAAGGAACCTACATTAAAATGACGTCAAATATTCAAGTTTGTAACTAATCACGCTAGATGACACTCGCGTGAAGTAACTCTCACATAACATAGTTATTTTTAATTTAGCTACCAAATTTCTCCAGTGCATCATAAAGTACATTATTTCAAGTATTTTTAGGAATATTCACATTTGCTTTAAATTGATGAAATACCGGTTCTCGCCATATTTATTGAAGGCACTCCGAAATCCCAAGAACAAATATTCTTAGCAGCCATGGTAATGCTGTGCTGCCATCTATACATGGGAAGACTAATTACAAATGCTGCATATTACAGAAACCTATATTATCTTACTGTAAAGTGAGTAGTAAAGAATTCAGAAATTAATTAGTACACTTTTAATGGAATAAAAATTAAAATGTTATTCTGCGTTTTCCAAAAATCCACTCACAGTGAACTAGAAGTAATTTCAGTACGGGAAAGTAAATTGAATACTTACATCGAAATGATCTTCGCATACATGGAGAGCTTGGCTGTTTTGTGAGATATCCTTCTCATTTCGCCTGCACGCTTTCAACCATTTCGACCGACGGATTTTATTTAGTGGTAGCGTTAAAAATATTTTGTCGGGTGTTTTCCTGGTGGTATTCACACACATTGGAACAATACAGTATTTATAATAAGCTGACTTGATTTCCATGTTTCCAAAAATAAAGTAAAACCAAACGAAATGTCTTTAGAGAACGCTACAGTATAAACATCATAATGGAAACGAAAATAATAGTTAGTGACGTATTCTTAGCTTCTGGGCGCACAAGCGAGGCAAGGGAGGAGGGAGAGCAATTCCAGCCGCTCTTATTGGGTTATTTCTGAACTAATGATGACTGACGTCACTGACTATTATTTTCGTCTCTGGGGAAATGGCAGGCGCCGCTCTGAATGTTTTCATAAAGGACCTACGTGGCTCACGGTCAAATAGTTTTATTAAACTGTATTGAAGTGAGTCACGGGCCTAACTGGCATATTTGATTTAGAAACCTGTGAACATTCGTTTCAATCGCATAAGAAGAGAAACGTAATGCGACATCTCTATTTCAATAGTTGCAGCTCGCTCAATACGCGAAATGTGTATCCGCTAGATGGCGATCAGAATTTAGCCTAATTCCATAAGAGACTTTATTCGCATTGTTTAAAGATATCTTGGAAAATGGTATTCGCGATCACCATTGGCACCAGGTGGCGCACCAAAACTCCGGGAAAACAAATGAAATGTAATTTATAATTTTTTTTCTTTTACCTAATTGGTAATGGAAAATGCTACGTTTTCATCCCATTCGAAAACTTACTTCTAGCATTGTTTAAATAGAACATAGTCAATGCCCGTGGAAAAGGTATTGGACACAAACGCGAGTGTCATCTATCGTGATTCGTTACAAACATGAATATTTGACGTCATTTTAATGCAGGTTTCTTCAAAAAACCCTGATTTTAATGCTTTTCTATTGTTTTAATCAAGTTACGACATGACTTGGAGGCCAGATCACTGAAGTTACGCCATGACTTGGATGCGAGCTCACTATCGCCATCTACATGTCGCATCCATTTTGATCCAATTATAATCCCATAAGGTTGACTAACTATCTTCTATATAAACAATGCTTCTAGCGACTCTGGCAGACGTATGCATCGTTCATATCCTTGCGAATATTAGCAGTTTTTTGCGATTCGACTCATAACGGCGAAAAAATTATGCTAAATTATGATTCAAAATATGTAACTTTTCAAAATTTAAGGTCAGATATTACTACAATACCGAAAAATGATATGATGATTCATCATTCACTGCAATTTATTTCGCCGAACTGAATAGCAAAAAAGCGAATATTTGCAAGGGTATGAACAAGACTTTAGTCGGAGCTACTTTCTGAGAAAAATGGTAACCGGCTCCAAGGAGACTAAAATTTAACGAGGAGAGTTTAATCCCCAGAAGACAATGGGGATACTAGTAGAAAGAGATGGAAGAACATTTGTGACGAAATGTGACGTAGTTGGACGTGTCATGGCCGCCGTTCTCTATAGACAGTGACGGACTAGCTCTTGGTATATGAGAGTTACTGCTGACAGTTTTGTTGCTTGGTTCGAGTTCGACTCTGTACTCATATCCAAGTACGTCACTATGACGCTTTGATGCTACAAGATTCTGATTGGCTAGAGCTTATTAAACCCTCCTTGTTAATTTAAGCTGTTTTTTTGTCGTTGAACCGTATTCAATAATATTTTAAAAACTTTTTCAATTTTACGTCATAAAATTGACTATGGCGTCAAAATGGTGCATTTCGTTTGAAAACATTCTGTCTATGACGTCACTGTTTCAACGCTAGAATGAAAAGTTTTTAAAACGGTCCAAATGATTTTTAAAAAGTGATACGACAAAAAACAGCTCTGGTCTCTTTGGAACCGGCTCTGACAATTCTTCTTGTCACTTGTCATACGCTGTCAATAATGAAATAATGTCAATTGTCAATTGGTTTTTGGGTTTTGAGTTTGTGGGTTTGTGATTTGCCGGTTTATAGTGGTTTTGGCGTGGATTTTTTAGTAGTTTGCTGCAGTTAATAAGAATGTTCTAATAGAAATTGAATATTGAAGCTTGGTTTGAAATTTAAAAGAAATATCGATTAAATATGACTTCTGTATCGTCTGTCCCACAATCTCTTCCCAAAAACTCCAGAGAATTGATTCCAAAATCCAAGGTTTTGGTGGTTGGTGCTGGAGGAATAGGCTGTGAAGTTTTGAAGAATCTAGCTCTGTCAGGATTTGAGGACATTGAAATTGTAAGAATAATTACCCGATTGGTAAATTGTGTTGAGCAGTTATTAATAAAAAACTAGGTCTTCACAGTGTGCTTTCCTTGGAGGATGAACATTTAATATAAATTTACAGACAGCTATGCCTCTGAGATGCGCATCAAGAGTAACTGTGGTACAAAAATTGCAAAAACCGTTCTCCATTCGAAAGAAGGAAAGATTTGGTGTAGCATACATCTAATATTCAGAGGCAGAGCTAGTTTGGTTGATCTGTACTTTGTTCACACAAATATCCCATTATTCTGCATTAGTTGAGATCTTTGTCATTAAGCTAATTGAGATAATATTTTTAGATTGATTTAGACACAATTGATGTCAGCAACTTGAATCGACAGTTTTTATTTCGTAAAGAACATGTTGGGAAACCAAAAGCAGTAGTTGCCCGTGAAAGCATACTGAGTTACAATCCAAATATCAAAGTCAAGGCTTACCATGACAGTATTACAAGGTAAGGTCATATTTCATTCCTAATACAACAACCTAGAAACTAAAAACTTCCTCTTTTCTCAGTCAAGACTATGGTGTGAATTTTTTCAAGAAATTCACCCTTGTTTTGAACGCTTTAGATAACAGAGCAGCACGCAACCATGTGAACCGAATGTGCCTGGCTGCTGATATTCCCTTGATTGAATCTGGTACGTCAGGGTACTCTGGGCAAGTGGAACTTATCAAGAAAGGTGTGACTCAGTGCTACGAGTGTCAGCCGAAGCCTCCGCAGAAGACTTTTCCAGGTTGCACTATAAGAAACACACCATCTGAGCCAGTGCATTGTATTGTTTGGGCGAAACATTTGTTCAAGTTAGTATCATTTTCAATGCTCATTAAATATTCTGTCACTTTTATTAACCCTAATACATTTTATTCTTAGAATATGACTGAACCTGTTGAATAGAACATTTGGTATGCTGGCACAACTAGGTACTTGAACAAAATTAAAAAATGATCCAACTGTAAGTTGTGCAATTTTGTTGACATGTTGTTTCTTCTCTTCCATAAAATCTTTGCTGTTTTTCTAGAGAAACAGATACCATTTACCAGCTTGAGGAGAAGGTGAAATCATGATTCCTTTTTTTATATCATTGAATTGGAAAACAAAACAAGTGTAGTGGTTATTTGAAGCAAATTTTTTCTCTTACTTATTTTTAAAACTCATGGCCATTTAATTTAAAGCCTTTTATGTTGTTTTTTTGTTAATACTTGTTTGATGCTTTTGTTTTTTAAGTGGAACAAAAAAGTTTAGAGTTGAACATAAAGTCATCAAGAACTTTCCTGCATTGATATTATTGATCATAACCTGACTTACTGTAAAATCTTTATATCTCGCCCGTTTTTTGGTAACATCACTTGTGAAAAAGATGTCGAAATTATGTGAAACTTGAAAGACCATAAAATGTTGCTAATTTGAAATATTGTTTCTTTGAATTTTCCGTAAAAACGATTACACCACAAAAACACCTGATTGGAGTTTACACTATTTATTGAAAAAAATACACACTTGACGGACCACTTTTTATTCATTCATTTTTACAACAAAAATAACCTGCTGACAAACTATAAATTTCCGTAACAGTCAGGAAATGAATTTGTTGACTATAAGTATTGAAATAATATCAAAATTCCATAGGTATATTTTTATTTATATTCATATTTGTGTGTGTATATCTGTAAGAATATTTTACATATAAATTTGATTTTATTCATGCATACACCCAAGTTTTTAATTTTAAGATGTTTTGACATGACCTATATCATTTTAGTGATCTACTAGTTAAAATAAATAGTGCATTGTATTGTATAATGAAATCATTGCAATGTTGACCAGGTCATTGGATATGTAGAGGAGAGCAGATTGAAATCCCCTTGATATCTTTCTCTTTAGATATTTTAAACAATCAGCTTATACTACTCCAACTGAGAATGTGGAAGTATTATAAAACATTTGAGATTATTTGAACTGATTTGTAAAACAGTTCTTTACATGTTGATTTTCCTCTAAGACTGTCAAGCTTTTGTCTCTATTATAAATATTTTTCCTCTTCCAGTCAGTTATTTGGCGAAGAAGACCCAGATCAAGATGTCTCACCAGACACGGAAGATCCTGAAGCTAAAGTCAATGGTGAACACAGTGTTACTGAAACAGGAAATATCAAGCGTACTTCCACCCACCAATGGGCCCAAGAAATCAAATATGACCCAGCGCAATTGTTTAATAAGTTTTTTAAAGCTGATATTGAATATTTGCTTAAAATGGGTAAGACTGAGATTAATTTATTTTTGATATTGTTTATTGAAGTTATACACTACAATTATGACAAAACTACTTTAATTTTTGCATTGAAATAATGGTGCAGCTGTCTTCTGTTTCAGAAAATTTGTGGAAAACCCGAAAGGCCCCTGTTCCCTTATTGTGGGAGGAAGCAGCTTCTCACGAGGGAGACAAGAAAGAAGATGAAGAAAGCGTGCGAGCAACTGATATGCAGGTCTGGAGCATAAGTAAATGCGCGAAAGTGTTTGCTGATACAGTTTCTGTTCTAAAAGAGGAGCTTTCTGGTAAAAGCTTCTTGGTATGGGACAAAGACGATAAGCCTGCGATGGATTTCGTTACTGCCTGTGCCAACATTAGAGCACACATTTTTTCAATCGCTACCAAGTCGAGATTTGCGATAAAATGTAAGTATTCAGGTTGTCAGCTTTATTTGTTTTGTTAAATGTAACAAATTAGTCAGAAACAGATATAATACTTTTTTATTTTAGCTAACATGCTGTGCAAAAATCACAGAAAAAGTAGTGTATAAAAAACTACTAGGTTTTGTAGTGGAAAATAAAATAGTAAACACTGTTCAATCAGGGTTGAGAAACAAGCTAGCTGTGAAACAGCCTTTCAATGTGTACAGTCATCCAGACTGTCAGATGAGATTGGAAAGATCAAATACTGTTGAAAGGGTTAAATTAATCCAAAAATTAAAATTTGTTGGTGTTGAGGGTAGTGCATTGAAGTGGTTGATCAATTCTTTGAGTAACACTAAATAAAACTTAAGAGTTGATAATGTTTCATCCAAGCAAATTGAGAATGGTTATGGGGTTCCGCAGGGTATTGTTCTTGGCCCACTATTGTTCTTGATTGTATAGTTATAGTAGAAAAGTGTAAAATTCATGTATTTGCTGATGATGCTCTGATAAACCTTTTCACCCCACACCTGGAGCTTTTGATACATACTATAAATTATGGAAAAAACAGAATACAGTAATGGTGGTGTGGGAATTCACTTAATATTAATTGAAATAAAACAAAATTCATGCTCAATGTCTAAGAAAAAAATTATAACAATTTTCTTACACATAACTTGCCTCAAGATAGATGAAGGATTGAGTTGGTAAAAAAAAATTAAATGTCTCAACGAATATGCAAACTATTTATAAAAACAATGTCTTTAACTGTGTTTACAGATGCTCAATATAGCCCAATCAATGGATCAAAATGGTTGTATATAACATCATAATACTTCCCCATTTTTACTACTGTTCAACTATATTGTCTTTATTAAATCAAAATCAGAATTTGTATAAAAATGTGAATGAACGGGTTTAATTATACCCGTGAAGTTTAAAACCTGTTGCGAGAAAATTACAGGTAAGAATTACATGAAGGTATATGTTTTGTAAATTTTTAAAATTATAAATAATAAAAAATAAACTACCTGAGTTAATTGAAGTGAAAGATATCATGAAATAAATTTTGACGAGACTCTTGAATCCATTTTATCATTTGTTTTTTGCAAGAGAATAATGGCTCATAGTAGAATCATAAGTAAAATGACAATTAATATTTGAAATCTTTCCGAGACTTTGTTTTTAACTTAATTTTTTATTGTGACACTATTTTGATTTATTGTATTATAAATATGATTATTGAAGTTGTTATTCGTTTTGTGTTTATAGATATAAATCATTGTGTTGTATCCAAATAATTGCCTTATGTCCATTTTCTTTGATTCTTTGATTTCTTCCCCAAGCCAAAGTCCCATAATTCATTTGAGACTGTATTAGTGAAAAATAGGGTTTTTATGTCCATGCATGTTTTGAAATACTTGAATTGTGATAATAAACTTCTTAATTTGTTTGTCGCATTTTAGATGTTTGTCAAACATAATCCCTAAGTACTTGACATTATCTGTTTCTTCTATTCTAGTATCACTATCAAGTATTAGTGGCCCTAAGTCTGGGAGGATATTATTATAAAATGTGAATGGCATATATTTCGTTTTTTAAAAATTTATTGTGAGTAGGTTATATCAAACCAATTTTTAATCTCTTTAAAATCTAAATGTTATCTTGGCCTGTAATTCAATCCAGTTATTTTCTCCATGTAATAAAACTGTACCATCTGACATAAAAAATGTCGTTGAGGTAGATAGTAAATAGCAGTGCCTCTAAAACTGTCCCCTGTGGCACACCAAATTTAAAGATTTTTGTTCACTTCTAGCTTCATCAATTTTAACATATATTGAGTTATATCTCAAATAATTTTTGAGAACGGAAAAATATAAGACAAAGAAGATGCAAAGAAATGCTGAAATGATTGGGGTGGTTGTTAATAAAAACCATTTTTTATTGTACTTATTTTATATACAGAATTAGCAGCTTATTTACAAAATGAAGTAAGTTACAATTTTGAAGTACATAACTATGAGACCAGATCCAGAAATAATTTTGATGTTCCACAAGTTCAGAAAAAGTATGCTCAAAACTTAAAGACCTATAGGCATTTAATGTATGGTTTCTGTCAATAGATTCAAAATAATACTCAAAAAACATCTATTCAATGAAAGAAATCCCTAGTGTTTTTAAATTGTTTTTCTGTTGAACCAATGATTCTGATATCTTTCTTCTTTATTTTTATGTTTTCTATTCCTGTATTGTTTATTGTATATTTTTACACTCAGTGTATTATGTATTAGTCTTTGACTAAATAAATGGATAAATACTAAAACAGTGCCTAAGAAAAAAGTACAACAGATAGTTTGTATGCTACTGTTCATTGTTATACTCTCCAATCAAACTGAATTCACTGAAGGAAATATCTGCAAATCGTGAACAAATTAAAAACAAATATTAGGAACTGTTTAATATTTCTTTCAAAAAATTCCCATTCTTTTCAATGAGTGTTTACAATAAAATACCTGGGCAAGGAAGGGAGTGAAAGTGTGTGGTATAAGAAAAACGATCGTTTTGAAATTGAAATAATTTTTCTGTATTTTCAGCCATTGCAGGAAACATCATACCGGCCATAGCCACTGCCAATGCCATGATTGCAGGTTTGGTAGTACTCCACGCGTTCAGGGTGATCATCCAGGAGTACGAGAAATGCCCGTCGGTCTACCTCAGAAAGAAGTCCGTTCATTCGAAGTTTGTGCTAGCTTCGGACAAACAGGTCTCCAAGGCTAACCCTACTTGTTACGTGTGCAGTCCAAAGCCATTCGTGAACGTATTCGTCAACGTGGAGAACATGACGGTTAAGGAGTTCGAGACGGAAGTTTTGAAGAAACATTTGAATATGGTCGCCCCTGATGCCGTTTTGGACGGAAAAGGGATGGTTGTTATTTCATCGGAAGAGGGAGAGACTGAGGTTTGTTGCAATTATCTTTACTTGTATATTTTTTGGATTGTTAACATCTAACATACCAACTAATAAACTATTTGCAATTACAGACAAATTTTCATTAGATGAATTGTATAAAATAAATACCTTAAAAATTGCATTCAATATTATAAATAAAAAATTTAAATCAAATTTAATTTTGATGAGAAACTCTGAAATTCATAGTCATCACACCAAACAATATAACTTGTTTCACCTCGATTCTGCTACCTCAACAGTTGGCCAAAAAGAATTCACTCACGCTTCTCTAGATGAATTTAACAAATTACCTTATAATGTAACAAATTGCAGAAATTTTACCAAATTCAAAATATCTGAAAAAACACATTATTTCCTTACAGAATTGATATTCTGCCGCTAATGATCAATCTTTGTTCACTAATTTAAGACTTTTTTATGGTTTTATCTTCATTGTATATGTTAATTCTGTTTATCAGTAATTTATGATATGTTTGTTTCAATTGCAAGATGCAATTATAGTTAATCATTTTTATTATTATATGTACAACTTCCTTATACCAGAACTTGTTCTGACTGGAAAGTATTCATTTAATAAATAAATAAATAACCAGCATTATGATGTAAGAGGAGACAAGAGAGATAAATATAGCTAGAGAAAGATGAGAAAACAGCAGGAGAGTGATATACAGTGACCGCCAAAAAGTATGTACCATATGGGAAAAAATTTTATTATTGGAGTATTGGAAAAAATATTCTGGGGAAAAGTTTGTGCATGTCCGATAACCTAAAAATCGATTTTGACACATGTCACGTCATCGCTAGAATGGCGGTAAAATGAAAAAAATTGTAATGCAAAGGCAAAAAAAGGGGTAAGATGGCAAGATATCAAAAAAAGTTATTTGAAAAAGTCACTTAGAATTCAATTTTATACACATAAACGAAGTTTCAAGATATAATTCAAAAAAATTGAAAATAGCAATTTTTTAAAAATATTTTCCCATCTATTTAAAAATATTATTTTTTTTCTTATGAATAGCTTGACTATACTGAAACATTTGCATTTTAATGATAATGACAAAACTTTCTCATTTTCTCCACACCAGAGGGCACTAAATTGAAAAAATGTGAATTTGTCAGAACCCTTGCTGTTACATCGGTTCGTATCTAACAGTTATATCCGAATTCCACGACCATTGTGATGACATGACACTCCAAAAACATGGTAATTTCCAGATTATAATCAAGTTCCGATGATAATCGTGCATGAGCGTTTCACTTCGCACATAAACTTGAAAATAGTGCGTCAAATTAAATATTCTTAAAGTTTATGTGCAAAGTAAAACGCTCATACAGCATTATTATTGAAACTTGATTAAAATCAGGAAACATGGTGTTTCTAGATTGCCATATCAACACAATAGTCTTGGAATTCTGATATAACTGTTACGTAAGAACCAATGTAAAAGCGAGGGTTCTGGCAAAAACCAATTTTTTTAATTTAGTACCCTCTGGTGTGGAGAAAATGAGAAAGTTTTGTCATTATCATTAAAATGCAAATGTTTCAGTATAGTCAAGCTATTCATAAGAAAAAAATAATAATATTTTTAAATAGATGGAAAAATATTTTAAAAATATTGCTATTTTCAATTTTTTTGAATTATCTCTTGAAACTTCGTTTATGAGTATAAAATTGAATTCTAAGTGACTTTTTCAAATAACTTTTTTTGTTATCTTGCTATCTTACCCCTTTTTTTGCCTTTGCAATTTTTTTCATTTTGCCGCCATTCCAGCGATCAATCGATTTTTAGGTTATCGGACATGCACAAACTTTTCCCCAGAATAACTTTTCCCCAGAATATTTTTTCCAATACTCCAATAATAAAATTTTTTCCCATATGGTACATACTTTTTGGCGGTCACTGTAGAGAGAAAGAAGATGAAGTGAGAGAAACAAAAGAGATAATAGAGACTCTGAGAAAAGGAAGTGAGTAAGTTGGTTAAATTGACAGAGAGAACTGGCAGAGTGAGCTGTAGACAGGTAGAGCAATAAAGTGGGGGATAGAATGAGAGGGAAAAAGAGAGTAAAGCGGTTGTAGAAAGTGAGGGGGAGTGAGAGCGGTTTGTAGGAATTATCTTCCTTGTTTATTTTTTGGTTTATGTAAGAGGAGAAGCAAGAGAGATAATAATGCTGTAGAAAGATCAGAAAGGAATAGGAAAGTGAAATAGAGAGCAAGAAGATGAAAGTGAGAAATATAAAGAGAGATAGACCTGAACTGGTAGTAAGTATGGTGAATAAAGTGAAAGAGAACAATCAGAAAGAGGGGAGAGCAAGAATAGATATACAGAATGAGAGGAGAACGAGAGAAAAGGGGATGTAGAATGTAAGGGGGGAGAGAAAGAGCAATAGAAAGGCATTCAGCAAGAGAAGGGTAGGGGGAACGAGAAAAAAACTGCAGAGGAAAAAGAGATATATACAATTCCTTTATTTAGTTGTATAAATTAATACATTTAAATACTACACATTAAAAATTCAGCCTTAAAAACTAATAAATGTAAATCATTATTTTAAAACACAAATCAAAATTTGGTCCTATGAACAGATTCATATCAACAGATACCAACACAACACAGATAGAGGAACAGTTTGAGACAGTGGGGAAGCTAAAGTGAAAACTAGAGAAATGCAAAAAGCGAGAGGAAGACAGATATATAAAAAGAATGCAATCAAGAAAAAAAAAGAACAGGAGGGAAAAGGAATGAAAAATAAAGATGGTGGGATCAAGAGAGAAGATGATAAACTTGTGCGGCAAGAGAAAAGGATTCAGCAAATGAAAAGTAAGGGAAGCGAGAAAAAAACTGCAGAGGAAAAAGAGAGATAGGAAAAGTCTAAGACATTGGGGAGGCAGAAGTGAAAGCTAGAGAAATGCAAAGAGGGAGAGGAAGACAGATATATAAAGAGAATGCAATCAAGAAAAAAAAAGAACAGGAGGGAAAAGGAATGAAAAATAAAGATGGTGGGATCAACAGAGAAGATGATAAACTTGTGCGGCAAGAGAAAAGGATTCAGCAAATGAAAAGTAGGGGGAGCGAGAAAAAACTGCAGAGGAAAAAGAGAGATAGGAAAAGTCTAAGACAGTGGGGAAGCAAAAGTAAAAGCTAGAGAAATGCAAAGAGGGAGAGGAAGACAGATATATAAAAAGAATGCAATCAAGAAAAAAAAAGAACAGGAGGGAAAGGGAATGAAAAATAAAGATGGTGGGATCAAGAGAGAAGATGATAAACTTGTGCGGCAAGAGAAAAGGATTCAGCAAATGAAAAGTAGGGGAAGCGAGAAAAAAGCTGCAGAGGAAAAAGAGAGATAGGAAAAGTCTAAGACAGTGGGGAAGCAAAAGTAAAAGCTAGAGAAATGCAAAGAGGAGGAAGACAGATATATAAAGAGAATGCAATCAAGAAAAAAAAGGACAGGAGAGAAAAGGAATAAAAAATAAAGATGGTGGGATCAACAGAGAAGATGATAAACTTGTGCGGCAAGAGAAAAGGATTCAGCAAATGAGAAGTAGGGGGAGCGAAAAAAAAACTGCAGAGGAAAAAGAGAGATAGGAAAAGTCTAAGACAGTGGGGAAGCAAAAGTAAAAGCTAGAGAAATGCAAAGAGGGAGAGGAAGACAGATATATAAAAAGAATGCAATCAAGAAAAAAAAAGAACAGGAGGGAAAGGGAATGAAAAATAAAGATGGTGGGATCAAGAGAGAAGATGATAAACTTGTGCGGCAAGAGAAAAGGATTCAGCAAATGAAAAGTAGGGGAAGCGAGAAAAAAGCTGCAGAGGAAAAAGAGAGATAGGAAAAGTCTAAGACAGTGGGGAAGCAAAAGTAAAAGCTAGAGAAATGCAAAGAGGAGGAAGACAGATATATAAAGAGAATGCAATCAAGAAAAAAAAGGACAGGAGAGAAAAGGAATAAAAAATAAAGATGGTGGGATCAACAGAGAAGATGATAAACTTGTGCGGCAAGAGAAAAGGATTCAGCAAATGAGAAGTAGGGGGAGCGAAAAAAAAACTGCAGAGGAAAAAGAGAGATAGGAAAAGTCTAAGACAGTGGGGAAGCAAAAGTAAAAGCTAGAGAAATGCAAAGAGGGAGAGGAAGACAGATATATAAAGAGAATGCAATCAAGAAAAAAAAAAGAATAGGAGGGAAAAGGAATGAAAAATAAAGATGGTGGGATCAACAGAGAAGATGATAAACTTGTGCGGCAAGAGAAAAGGATTCAGCAAATGAAAAGTAGGGGGAGCGAGAAAAAAACTGCAGAGGAAAAAGAGAGATAGGAAAAGTCTAAGACAGTGGGGAAGCAAAAGTAAAAGCTAGAGAAATGCAAAGAGGGAGAGGATGACAGATATATAAAGAGAATGCATTCAAGAAAAAAAAAGGACAGGAGAGAAAAGGAATAAAAAATAAAGATGGTGGGATCAACAGAGAAGATGATAAACTTGTGCGGCAAGAGAAATGGATTCAGCAAATGAAAAGTAGGGGGAGCGAGAAAAAACTGCAGAGGAAAAATAGAGATAGGAAAAGTCTAAGACAGTGGGGAAGCAGAAGTGAAAGCTAGAGAAATGCAAAGAGCGGAAGAAATACAGATATAAAGAACAAGCAACCAAGAAAAAAAGAAAGGAAATAAATAAACTTAAAAAGAAAACCTTTTAGAGAAAAGCATTTTTTAAATACACTAAAAAGAAGAAAATTTATTTTAAAGTGAATTAAATCCATCATTTTGTTACTTTATAAAATTTTAAATGATACAAAAGCTTGTTGCAAGAAGTATCTATGTATTCCTTATTGTAAATAACAGGAGGGGTGAAATTATTTCAAACCATAATATTCGATGGTCAGATATTTTTCACTGTGTTTACGGATTTTTCCGATTTTAATTTCGCGACTTTTCCAACTTTTTTCGAGAAAAGGAAACTAAAGAAAAAGCGAGAAAGAGGATGATGAGAAAGCTAGAAAAATCGTAGCAAGAGTGAGAAAAGGAATGATTGAGAAAAAAGTAGAGCAAGAGATGGGTCAAAAAATATAATTAGAGAAAGAGAGAACACTTATTGAACAAAGCACTTATTACCATTAGTGTTTTGTCCAAAAGAATTCACATATTTTTCTTTCACGACAATGAAGTATATCGACTGATTGATTGAGTAGAGAGAAATAGAGAGCGTGCTAGAGAGAGAGAGATTGAGAACGCGCTAGAGAGAGAGATGAAATATTTGTTTTGCTTTCAGGCCAACGATAACAAGAAACTCAACGAAATCGGCATAGTTGATGGAAGTATTTTGAAATGTGATGATTTCCTCCAAAATTATGAACTAACAGTTGCGATAAATCACTATGAAGCAAAAGAAAAAGATGATCCTCTTTTCAAAGTAGTAGCTAACCCAGAAGACTTGAAGGCCAAGGAATCCACAAATGGTAAGACCCTTGTAGCTAATTTGTCTTTCCATGACCAAAAAGGACACTGGTGCAAATTTTATACCCTGAAGCTTGATATTTCTCTAGTGTCCCTAGCATTGATTAAACTTTTCAACAAAATTTCTTAATACAACGAACAACGTCAGTAGATTCTTTATTTCATATTATATGTAAAAGTTGAATATTTGTATATGAGAAATGAAAAACATCCCCAGTATTGAATCCTGTGGTACTCCACAAATAATTATTATTAAGTATTTTCTGAAAAATCCAGAGAACCTCAAAGCTTTTCAAATGTATTATTTATTCAGTCTGGGATGTTTATGTGATGAAAATTAATCTTTTTTTGTGCTTTTTAGGAGAAGAAAGCGAGACTAAAAACGGAGAACAGAAGGAAAAAGAGGACAGCGATGATGATTTGATGATTATGGATGATGATGATGAAGACCCTCAGGAAGAAGACCCTCAGGAAGGATCTTCTAAGAGGAGGAGACTCAACCCACCAAAGGATAAGGTGGAAGAGGATGATGATCTGTGCATCATAGAATCTTGAGGGATCTGAGTATTTTTTTTGTATTTTGTAATATTATATTTTGTGGAGTTTTATTTATTCGTTTTATTTCATCTTTATAGTTTCAAAACACTATCTAGAAAAAAATTCTCAAAAATTGTTCTTCAAACCGTTCAAAGGTCTGGTTGTTTAGATCCAGACGATCCCAAATCACGGATTAGTCAAAGTCAAAATATGCTTTATCGTCGAAAGTTAATGATAAACTTATTGACAAAGCTTCATTGTTTTAAAGATAATGTTGAAAAATTTATGGAAATTAAATTAATACTTAGTAACTTTTATTTTATTATATTCTTTTAAGGTGATTTCCTGAACCGCAATTTATTGAAACGATAAAAAAGTTTATTCCAACATTTGAAAGGGAGGAATGATATTTGATCATATTTCTTCCTAAATGTCAAGTTTTGGAATCCTCTATTAGAAGGAAACCAAAATACGAAGACACAAAATGTAGTTCCATATATTTTTTTACGAATGCAAAAGAATATATCCTTTGCAAAAAAATGTAACTAGATGGAGCCGGACCTGTCTGCTATTGGCCTTCTCGACGCTAGAGGGCATATGTTACGTCATCTCGATCTTCTAGGAGAGCGAAATAGACGAGGAAAGTGATTGTCAACAAATGCGTGCACTCGGATAGTTGGAAGTTAGGACGCATTGCCTCTTCCGGCTAGCTCAGACCGCCTATCCGAAGTAAAGCATCGTCGCAAAATCTCAGCAACTCCGGAGCTCTTCATTTATTTGGAAAAAAACCAGCAGGAACGTGTCTGACATACGAATTCTTTTTGGATTTGTTGGTGTTGTCAACCAAAGAGGTTCCATTAATTCGCATGCCAGGCCGAAGATCACTAAAACCAGAAATACTATTTACACTTGACCTTACTATACACTACTGAGCCATCCAGAAGTGAGGGCTTCTCTCCTGGGAATTGTCCGAGCCCTCGGGCGGCTCCTGGATGACTGCCTAAAACAGCCATTTGAGCCTTTATTTATACCATTGCCGAACATTTAAGTCGGCCAATGGTATCGCAAAAGTGCTGGTAGGCGGAGCCTATTAGAGCTCTCGTCTCCAGATATACTCTCCGAGTATTTTTCCAAAATTCAAAATAGTAGTATTTCTGGCACTTCATGACACTCCCCCCCTTTAAGGGATCGCTTGGCATGCGGATGGAACGTCGTTGGATTTGCCCTGAAAAGGGCCAGTTCTCTCGAACGTGTACCTAAAAATAAAACCTAAAAGAGAACTATGTTACAGCTACTGGCTATCCAAATCTTGCAGATGTTGTTGCAGGCTTATCGTAGGAATTCCAGGTTACTCCTTTACGAAACTTTTATGAGATGTACCATATATCCACATTCGCTCATTATCCAGCTTCCAAAGAGGGGCCATATTCACTTCGCCCTTGCCCACTGGCCAGAACAACCAACCGTTGGCGAGGTAGCTTTCACCATGTCGAATTACCCCAGCCTCCCGGCTTGGGAACAACTGGCTGGCTGTGGAATGGACTCTTCCATCGAACCCACGAAGGACATGGGCATCCTCGATTCCACTGGCATAACTCGCTTCAGATTCATTCCGAAAGTGCATCCAAGAAAACTTTCCGATAAGTATCTTCAAGTCCGGGTTACTGAAAAATGTTGAGTTCTTCAAGGGCCCCGTCTCCCACTGGAAACGGTCGTAAACTCCTGTTTACTAGCCCCACGTTGGGCGCCATGTCGGATAGTTGGAAGTTAGGACGCGTTGCCTCTTCCGGCTAGCTCAGACCGCCTATCCGAAGTACAGCATCGTCGCAAAAATCCCAGCAACTCCGGAGCTCTTCATTTATTTGGAAAAAAAACAGCAGGAACGTGTCTGACATACGAATTCTTTTTGGATTTGTTGGTGTTGCCAACCAACGAGGTTCCATTAATTCGCATGCCAGGCCGAAGATCACTAAAACCAGAAATACTATTTACACTTGACTTTACTATACACTACTGAGCCATCCAGAAGTGAGGGCTTCTCTCCTAGGAATTGTCCGAGCCCTCGGGCGGCTCCTGGATGACTGACTAAAACAGCCATTTGAGCCTTTATTTATACCATTGCCGAACATTTAAGTCGGCCAATGGTATCGCAAAAGTGCTGGTAGGCGGAGCCTATTAGAGCTCTCGCCTCCAGATATACTCTCCGAGTATTTTTCCAAAATTCAAAATAGTATTTCTGGCACTTCATGGCATGATGACGTAACAAATGTCATTCTTGTCAAAAACTGATTCCAAACAAACCTCCGTCGAATTCAAATCAGCTTGTACTATATATTTCCATAAATATTTTTCTTCTTCTGCCTGAGAAAACAAAATCCAACCAACCAAACACAAACTAATGATCAAGGCAGCAAATCATCAACAGATGAAGTCTCCTAAAATTCTTTGTTTGGAATCAATTTCTGACAAGAATGACATTTGTGACGACACACTTTCCTCGTCTATTGGCCCCCTTTAGACAAGAGTCAATGTCAAAATATACTTTAATGTCAGAAGTTTTTCAACTTATCGACGTGCGGGCGCACGGAAAAGACCCTTTTTCGGCAACCATCCGGGAAGTGTTCACTTCCCGGCCACTTTTTCTTTGGGAAAGTAGCACTTCCCGGCCTAGTCCGGGAAGTACGTACTTCCCGGGCTACAAATACAAATAAGAACTGAAATGTTCGAAATATTCAAATTTGAAATCGTATCGTTTTGTTATTCTACATGGTTGCCGAAAAAATAGTGTACGCAACACGTCCGAAAACAGTTTTTTTGGACTCGCAGACTTCCAGGACTCGCTGACGCTCGTCCTAGAATTTGGTCTACTCGTCCAAAAAAACAGTATTTTCCGTAAATTACTATTGGTAGTTGTTTGAGACATAACTATTGGTAGTTGTTTGAGACAAAAAAAAATACAGGAAACGGAATCTGGTATGTGGGAACAATAAAGAAAATGAATCTGTAAAAGGTGTCCCAAAATTTGTTACTTTACATCTGAGTAGGATACAAACAGATACAACTGAGGAATCGCTGAGGAGTACGCTGAATATTAATTTTCCGGAAGTAACTTGTGAATCCATGAGATTCAGATATCCAGAAATGTATTCATCGTTTAAAGTCAAAATCTTTTAAGACAATTTCAAAAAGGCCATGAACCCCACTATATGGCCATTTGGATCATGTATAAATCGTTTTTTAGAGAAGAGATCCAAAAAGATAGAAGAAATATGATATTCAATCCTCAGTGTGTCAGTCAGAATAAACTGGATGATATTCGCTCAGATATTGCCGGATTCAACGTAAGTGTGATTTGTCTAACGGAAACCTAGTGTAGGGATGACTCAGTGAACTCGTTCCATTATAAAGATTTTTTTCTACAAAGCAGCTTCTGCCGAAAAGAAAAAAAAGGGGGGGAGTGGCAATACTGACAAAAAATATCAAAAATTCAGTAGTTGAGTGTTTGGATTTGAATAGTTACTGTTCGGAATAAGAATTCGAAATCTGTGGTATCACATGTAAATCAGACATGGGCCCAACAATCATTTTATGTTGCTTCAGATGTAAACGTATTTATTAAAAAATTAGATGGTGTTCTAAGTGTCACTTTCAGACCAAAATATAATATGCTGGTTTGCGGCGACTTCAATATTGGCTGTCATAAGAGTGTAAATAATGATTTTAAAAAACTGTGTAATGTCTATAGTTGTTATAATGAGACATATGGTGGGCTGGCCAACTAGAGTAACACCTGGTACAGCTTCAGTAATTGATAAAATATTTTCAAATTTCACTGATAATGGTACATGCTGTGTAGTCGACAATAATGTTTCCGATCATAAATCAATATTTTTTTATTATGGACTTGATCAAGCTCATTCAAAAGTGGATGGCGAATTTAAACGTTCATTTGATGAAGCTGCAATTGCATCCTTTGTGAAGGCCCTTCAGGAGGAGAATTGGTAAAATTTGTTTGGTGTTTTTGATATGAATTTGGCTTATCAGTGTGTTTGGGAGAGATTGTCTTATTACTTTGAAATTAATTTTCCAAAGCGTAAAATCTTTAATAAGACTGTTAAAAAATAATAATTGGATTAACAATAAAGTAAAAATTTCAAGTAGAAAGTTGAAAGACCTCTACAATCTAAAAAAAGTTCGGAAGGACCTTGAGAATAGTTATAAAACGGAAAAACAAAAACAGTTTCAGTTAGTAAAATTAACAAAGAAAGAATATTTCCAAAAACGAATTGATGAGTCTGATAATCCTTCAAAAACCGCTTGGAGAATTGTCTCTGAATTATCAAATAAACCAAAATGCACCACTAAGAATATTTCTATAAAGGGCAGGGACGCTGTTGTTGATTTACCGAAAGAAGTCGCTAACACATTTAATAATTATTTTATCGATTCAACTAAAGTATTATCTAGTAAAATTGATAGAACAAATCTGGATTATCAATCTTACGCGAGAAACATTTCATCTCCTAGTAATTCGTTTTTTTTTACACCCTTATACTGAATCCGAACTGTATGAACTACTGAATAGCAAACTTAAAAATAAAAGTTCTTCAGGTCATGACGAAATCCCAATGTTTCTTTTGAAAAAGAGTCTTCATGTTTTGATTAAACCTCTACTTCATTTGGTGAATCTGTCATTCAGCGAAGGTTTATTCCCAAATATGATGAAAATAGGTAAAATCATACCAGTGTATAAAAAGAATAACCCAAACTTATTGGAAAATTATAATCCAGTAACAATTTCTTCAAGTATTTTCAAAATATTCGAATATGCTTTTTTGAAAAGACTTTTATAATTTTCTGATGATCATATCTTTACAAACAACTAACATGGATTTCTGACCAAAAAATCAACTAGTACAGCTATACAATCTTATCATAGAGAGATTGTGAACTATATTGAAGCAGGCGAGTGCCCTGCTGGGATATTCTGCGATCTCAGCAGGGCATTCGACTGTGTTGATCATAACATTCTCTTAAATAAACTATTCTGTTATGGCATAAGGGACATACCGTTAGCATGGGATAACAAACAATCTCTCTTATAGAAAACAATATGTCGCTATTAACTATGCAACTTCCAGCATGGCCTTCTCTGAATTAGGAGTTCCTCAAGGGTCGATATTGGGACCCATATTGTTTGTTTTATATATTAATGATTTGGAATACTCGGCACCAGGAACATTCATTACAATGTGCGCAGATGACACGTCAATTATAATCTCTGACAGATCAGAGTTAGTTTTGAATGAAAAATGTAACACAGTTTTTGAAAATATCAATAAATGGTTTTCTGCGAACAATTTGTTTTTGAATGCAAAAAAAACAGATTCAATGAGATTTCATCATCGTCAACGGAAGTGTGATATTATTAGTTTCAGAGCCAATGATAATTCTGACAATATAACAACAGAATGTGAGAGCTTGAAATTTTTGAGTCTCTACATTGATGAACATTTGAATTGGCAGAATCACTGCTATTTTCTAATAAAAAAATTAATTCTATTTCATATCAGTTCAGAAATATATAATGCAGGTTTTGAATGTTGATCAGCTGCTGAAGCTGTACTATGCGCAGGTGGATTCTAGACTGAGATATGGAGTGTGTTTTTGGGGTTTTTCCTCCAACTGCTCTGATGTCTTTATAGCACAAAAAAATCTTATACGAATCATTAATGGCATGAGTCCCCGTGATTCTTGCAGAAATGCTTTTAAAAATTTCAGAATTTTAACTGTTCATAGTCTTTTAATTTTTGACTTGTGCTTATCTGTTTTTGAAAATACAAATAAATTGTTTGTACTGAATAAATGCATAATATTGACACAAGACAAAAAAACAATGTTTTTGTCCCATTTGTTAAAACTAAATTAGCTTTTAATTCTCCTGATCAGATGGCCCCACGTGTTTATAATTTGCTACCAGATGTAATAAAAAAATCCAAAACCGTTTATATCTTCAAACGAAAACTTAAAGATTTCCTTATTGAAAAGTGTTGTTATAGTTTTGAAGAATTTATGTGTATAAGTAGGTAGTTTTATTCCATTTTTCAGGGATTATTTTTATCTGCCTTTTCTTTTTCTTAGACGATTCCTATACAAATTTTATAACTTTGTGAAACAAGGCAAATAAAGATATTATTATTATTATTATTATTATTATTATTATTATTATTGTTATTATTATTATTATTATTATTATTATTATTATTATTATTATTATTATTATTATTATTATTATTATTATTATTATTATTATTATTATTATTATTATTATTATTATTATTATTATTATTATTATTATTATTATTATTATTATTATTATTACTATTACTATTATTGTTATTATTATTATTATTATTATTATTATCATTATTATTATTATTATTATTACGTGATGTTGTTTTTCGTCGAGTTGTATTGATGATTTGATAACTAACACGGCATTTATAGATGATATTATGTGTGGAGGCTATACATATGAAGAATGTGTAGATCTTCCTAAAGAAATTTGGAAGAAATTTAATGAAAACAACATGAAAATCAACCTGAAGAGATGTTGGTTTTGTGTTCCAGAAGTAATTTTTTTTGTAAAAGGAATACACGGAGATGTGAAGAAGATTTGAAGTTAAATAGTGGAGACAGTAAAGAAAATGAAGAGACCTCATATCTGAATACATTGCAATGCTTCCCTGGTATAACAAATCACTTTAGCAAATAGCAATGTTATCAAAGATTATGGAAACCATTCCTCTGGAATGACGATTATGAAAATGCGTTTAAAAAGTTGATAGCCATTCCATCTGAACCTATTCTTCGTATTCCAAATCCAAGTTTGAATTATTAACTGACTCCTCTTATTACAAAAAGTAAAAATCATCAGATGAGAGTTATTTCATATTATTCCTATATTTCTTCCAAAAGTGAACAAAATTATTCTGTTACTGAGAAGGAATGCCTCATACACATCTCCAGAATCCTCTGGCGTTGACGAAAGATGGGGTTGCCATTCGAAAAAATGTGTAGAACAATGTTTGAGATACCAACTTCAGTGCACTGTGTATGACTTTTTTGAAGAGTTACCAAAGATTTAGGCAGCTTCAGGTATTATTCATGCAAATTTTGGCAATATCTGACCTGAATCATCTGAATACTCATCACAGGTATTCCCAAATCTCTTTCTGCATCCACTAAGGAATTTTCTGGATACGCTTTGAAGTATACCAAGACTGTAACATCATCGTCTCCATTTAGCGAGGTGGCTTAGAGCTGCAATTTAATTTTACCGTTACCTGGCGGATAAAAGCACCAAATTTGGTATGGAGGTACCTTAGGGTATACTAACTAATTTTAGCCTAGGAGCCCTCTGAAATTTCGAAAATATGGGGGTTTTTTGTTTTTTGATTTAGATCTCGCAACCCACGAAGACAGTGCCTGAGTACATTGTACCGTGGGAGCCCCCAACCCAAATATCCGTCAACGTTGTCCAAGTACAGAAAGATACATTTCTATATTTCACGGTTTAGACAACGCGGTAGTACTTCCAGATTCATATTGTTGTGTTGCATTAAGTATGTATCTTGGATTAATTTAATTTCTTTCAACTCAATTAACCCTGGATCAATTAACCTTTATAAGCAGCTGGAAAATTCCCAAACGTTAGATGTTGTTTGGGACACCTACATTCCAGACAGTTACCCGGGAAAAAAGAGGTGAAGGGGTTAGATGGAAAGTGTCTGGCAACACAAAACTGCCACGAAATTGGATGGACTTTCTCCGTGACTCAATGAACAAGACGGAATTATTCAACTTTTTGACTTTCAATATTGTAGAGTTCAAATGGTTACCAGGCATATGTCACAACAGGAAAAGAAGTTGCACAGTCGGTTCAAACATACCAATCATGAAGAGGCATATACAAAGATTGTGGTTCATGTACTACATCAACTACAGCTAAGGGCACAGAGTATTCTTGTGTGTAATGTAAACACAGATGTGATTGTCATCCTTACTGGTACATTTTATAAACAAATAGTGACTCAACCTCTGGCCGATATATGGGTGGCCTTTGGTAAGCGCAAGCATTACAGGTTTTTCCACATCAAGCCTGGTATTCTCCATCCATTCCAACTGCTGAAAGCTGACTCTGAACACTTTAAGAAGCTGGAGCGACTGACTGCTGTTCTGTATGATAAAACCACTCCTTTTAGCAGTATCAACCAGATAAGAAAGGAGCTCATCTGTCAGAAGAATCGAGCAATAGACAAACTTTACCACCGACTGAGGATATATTTCTGTAGGGCAGTTTATCAAGCCGGTATTTGGACGACTAGCACACAAACACAGCAAGTGATTTCTTCACCTCCCGATTTTGCTTGGAATGAGGTTTTAGAGTCATGGGTGTCTGTTTGGATGAAAATTCCAGAGGTTTCTAGGTCATGCCGGGAATTGATAGCATGTTCCTGCAAAGGAGACTGCAGCAACTGCAAATGTGGGAAAGCCACTACTCACCATTATCCAAGTGTAATTCACAATGACTGTTGCATACTAAATTCCATGCAATGAATAGCTAATACTTTTTATACTTATAAATTACTGTAATTAATGATAGGGATATATTTTATTGTATATTATTCAATATTTAGACTATAGACTATGCTATACTTAGCTGGCTTGACGCTGTAATTAAAAATTTATATTAAACTAGCTTGTGTTAAACGTGATATTTTGACGTATTTATCGGCCATTTTGGATTTTAGAGCAGTATATGAACAATTTTAAAAATTCCAGAGGGCTCCTAGGGTAACATTTATTAGTATACCCTAAGGTATCTTCATACCAAATTTGGTGCTTTTATCCGCCAGGTAACGGTAATTTCGTTAATCCACCTCACTAATTATCTACGACAAGTTTACTTTTTTCTTGCTTTTTAACAAACTGTCCGTGTGTTTTGCAATTGTAAATGAGTCGCGTCAGCGTTCATGAGGGTGTTGGTCTATTCGGGTATCGCGAACAGAATATTTCACAGGCTCTTTTAATAACTTTGTCACATTCCCAGTAATTTATTAACAAATTCAAGGAAGTAATCTTCATTACTAGAACTGAATCCTAGACGGGACATGAAATGATTTTACTTTATTTAATGCCAAATTATTAGCAAATATTCTTTATTGACACTTCAGCATTTGTTTCTTGTTGATTATTTCTAAAAAGCCTATTGATATTTCAAACATCTCTAATAACAACACGACAATTTTAGATTTCCAGGTTTCTGCAGAAACTGTTCAATTCAGATATAGGGTTGTAAGCATGAACTCCCCCAATGGCGTTGAGAAAAAATTGGGTTTCCAGTTGAAAAAAAAAATAGTTAAACAATTTTCGAAATAGCCGAATACGGCTCCAATTTCTGAGCACCCCGTATAATTTTTTTGAAAAGTTTTCAAAGATCAAGGAAACTTCAGATCTTATTCAGGCAAATTCTGGCAAATTTTGACTTGACTCTCTTTGTTTCCAATTTTTTTTTTATGATGGGCTACATCTGTAAAAATTTTGAAAAAAAATTAAATAACTGAAAATTAGAGCCCTTTAGACTTATGATGTTTCGGATAAATGTATCACTATAGAAATGTATTAGTTTATTTAATGTGTAATATACATATTTTCATAAGAATCTTTCATATTCACTCTATTACAATATACCCAAATTCATTCAGTATGGTTGTCGTTTGGCTTAAGTAAATCGACATTTAGTTTTCCCACAAATGAAACGAAGTCTCATGGTGTCATTTGATTCATAATGTTAGGTGGAACGTTTAAGGAAAGGTCCCAAAAGGTGCCGAAAAAAATTGCATAAGTTATATACAATACAGTGAAAAAAAAGTGAACCTTTGTTTTTTTTTTAATATTTTCGAAATATTAAAAAAGATTTCAATAGATCAGCAAATTTGCTGAAAAAATATTTGATTCCCGAAACTGTACTTCCAATATTTATAATTTTTACACATCCTTCAATCAATCAATCAGTCAAAATATACTTTATTGAGAGAAGATTTTTGATCTCATAGACAAAGTCTTATATTTTATATATATATATATATATATACATATATATATATATATATATATATATATATATATATATATATATATATATATATAATAGCAAAGTTATTGGGTATAGCCCTCATATTGTAGTGCAACCGTAGACACGTGTTTCGAGCTTAAGCTCTTATCAGTACGGTAAAATCAAGTGCGAAGATGTTCAACACTTTGATGTAAAAATTGAAACAAAGGAAGTCAACAACAGGAAGCCAACCACACATTTGTGGCTTCGGTTAGAAGACCTTGAGATTTCAAGGCAACAACTAACGTCGCCACGGAGGTAGCTATAGCTACCAGCGTGACAATCCTACCCAGGAGAATATAAATCAGGATGGATTTATCGAGGGGCAATATATAAAAATATAAATAGCAAAGTTATTGGGTATAGCCCTCATATTGTAGTGCAACCGTAGACACGTGTTTCGAGCTTAAGCTCTCATCAGTACGGTTGCACTACAATATGAGGGCTATACCCAATAACTTTGCTATTTATATTTTTATATATTGCCCCTCGATAAATCCATCCTGATCTATGTATATATATATATATATATATATAAGTGAAAATAGAGTATATTTCGTTTTAATTCCGAGAGTTCTAACCTTTGACAGCTGTTTCGTGCTAACGCACTCATCAGAAAGGATTTATGGAGCTCTCGAAATCAAAACGAATCCACTCAAGAATTAATACCGTGAGGCAAGACAGAATATAACAGGAAGTTATTCATGACATCTACAGTCACTAGTTGAAACTTAATTTGACACGAACCAAGGAATCCAAAAGTAGAGGTTTGTCCACAAATTGACAGGCAGCCAACAATTCGTTGTTCTGACCAACTTGAAACTTGATTGAACCTTGGGTTGGTCAGAACAACGAATTGTTGGCTGCCTGTCAATTTGTGGACAAACCTCTACTTTTGGATTCCTTGGTTCGTGTCAAATTGAGTTTCAACTAGTGACTGTAGATGTCATGAATAACTTCCTGGTATATATATATATATATATATATATGTATATATAAATAATTAAAATTAAAGATAAAAATATTTGTCATAGTAGTTAAATAAATAAATAATACACAATCTCCAAGTTGATAAAAAATACAGTCACATAATAGACATACATAATTCAGGAAGGGGTAAAGAATAATGACTAAAATAATAGGAAACCCATACATTTATATCTAAATCAATCTTCAAGAGTGTTCCTTGAAAATATAGCCAAAAACGGGTAGTCTGGCTTCCGCTCGCGTTGCGTGTCACTCTGACACAACAACAATAATCCACAGTTAAAAATATTGTATCCTAATTTCTCCATAAATTATGCATTTGTTGATTAACTAGTTTTTCTAAACTGAATGTTGATATAAAAACCTTTATAATTATTGAACTAAAATCCTAGGATTTTTTTTCAATCAGTGAAGTTATTATATGAAGAACATTAAGAAAATCTTTAATATTTTTCAAGATATCCAAAAAAAAAACAAAGCCCCCCTTTTTTTTCACTTAATTGTTTATGACTTTCACAATTTTTTTCAGCTCCTTTTGAGACCTTTGACACCAAGATCATAATGTTTGGTGACTATATAAAATAAAAAAAAAAGTTGAGTAGACTATTTCTATGCAATAAAGTCCATTGTTATAACAATGGCTTCCCCAAAAGTCGTGACTTCGTACAATAAATCACTGAGAATCGTGAATCTAAAATCATAATGATTCTTAGTTTTTCTTTTTTCAGTAATCTCAATTTTTAAGTTAACGATCGTTAGTTGCACATTTTGCTACGTCCTGATATCGATACACGAAGCAAAATCGCCTTTTCTACCGGAGCCCCCCTGTAATTCGAGAAATCTCCTACGATATCTATTCCTCTAGGTGTTCTTCCGTGGTCGCCATCGTCACGGCTAATGGTAGGGGAGCCACTACAAGGCCCGCTCACCGACACTCCACGTACCAGTCCGTCAGCACGACCGTAGAAATCGCAGTCCAACACCTGGAGATCATCCTCGCGCTAATCGCTTGCAATTCATATACAGAGTGATCCGATAATTCGCGCCGACATGGAGAAGGAAGCGCCAGAATCGATGGCCACCATCAACATGAAGCCGGAGTACGCACCTTCCGAGGTGTATTCCTCTTCCGAGCCGCCACCGGTAAGTGAGATATTTTACTGATGGGGGCGAGGGTTGTCTCGAAACGTTCTTCTCTAGAATTTCCGATGAAATCTTCTGGGTTGGGGGTTTTTCTAACGACGCTTGTTGAATAAACAACCATTGCAAAACAAAAATGACGACACAAAGCGTACCACAGGACTGTTCTTGTATTCCGCTCTTAAATTAATATTAAATAGACTAATAATAATCATTTATTTTCCATCAGTTAATTTACAACAAATTATAGAAATAGTCATACAGCTAGTGACCGGCAAATTTATGGCAACAAATGGAAAAAAAGTTTATTTCAAATTTCACAGAAAATTTTATTCTTCATAAAGGTACCAGCATCCTCCCAAACTCAAATTGCACTATCCACATTTCAATTATATCCTTTCGTATACGAGGGAGGTGAAAAAAATTGAAAGTGTCCTTTATTTTTCAAAAAACACAAAAAAGTTATTCAAAGCAAAGACTTAAAATTTAGAGAGTGTTCCAAATTTTAATTCACAGCCTCCTATTCCGAAAACTAGTTTTCACTGATTTTCTCCTTTTTTTATCTCACCCGCCCTATGTATTATGAGGATTTGTAATATCAGAGTAGACTCATCATTGAATATTATTCAGACGACCGGATAAACTTAAGTCATCTAGAAAATTGCATTATTCGTACTTGGTGCTGACAAAACCTCATTTATTGTGGCCATTCAGAAAAAAACAAGTATTTTTCGAAATCAGCTACAACAAACGACATCTGCAGTTCAAAATCAATTGAAAGCAATCTAACTGTGTTGCAACCAACGTGAAAAGACAGGTCGTAACAATTGTAAATATGACTATTTTCTGTGAAATTTGAAATAAACTCTTTTTCCATTTGTTGCCATAAATCTGCCGGTCAATGTATATATAATAATAGTGATACATTTAGGAGAAGAACTCTCCTATACTATAAAAACATTTCTCAAGTAAAAAATTTCTTAACCTACATTTGAACACAGAAATACTACTAATTTTCTTGATTATATTAGGCAAATGATTGAACATTTTCAGTCCAAGAGAGGAGGACTATGTTATGAATCTGGCGTAAGGGATATGGAACAAATCTCTGATTCTTGTATTGACGCTATAGATATTACTATTCAGTGAGAAATGATGTTTGTTCTGGAATACAAATACACACATTTCAAATATAAAGACGCACGGCAATGGTAAAAGTCCTCAGTCTTGAGTCCACCTGAGCATGCTACTTTAGCAATTGATGTATTTCCAACACGAAACGTAAATTCACAAATACGTACGTCAAAGAATTTAATTTCGAAACTAGCTGTTTAACAGTGAGCTTTCCAGTCCAAAAACTCGTCAAAATGAATGCCCAAAAATTTTATCTGGTCGGGACTGCTCTGTAAAATATGATTATTCAGCTGATACCTCACAAAAACCCATGTTTACGTTCATTGAACTATCAACTATAAATATTTTCACATTTAAAAATTCACAACACCACGTCCTGTAAAGCACACTGAGTTTAGTTTTCGCGACATTATTATCAGGCTGGCTTCACTTTGTTTATCTGTCACTCAGTCCAATAACAATTGGTATTTTATTCTGAATTCTGAACCTTAACAATGGTAAGTTATTGAATTAAGTTTAGTAATTTTCCTTTTGTCCTTTTGTTCAGTTTGCTCTATCAGTGTATTTGATTTCGCCTTGAAGAATCACAAGACTTCTATCGTAGAATGAGAACTCAACATGGGCATAAATTAAATTAAACAAAACAAATGTATTATCAGAACAAGATTACTGAAACCAAGAAAACAAAATAAACAAAAACAGGTCTAGAAAACTGACCACAAATTGACAGGGAAACAAATCCAATATAAACAACCTCAGGAGTTTAATATTGATAATAATTCAATTTCTTTCGTATGTTTCAAAAAGAAAGTTGAAGAATATTTGCTGGAAGTTTTTTATTCTGTGAAAGAGTTTCTTGAAAGGAAAATGTAAAGTTTGATACCTATTTTAATGTAGTAATAATTTTTCTCAGTGTATATTTATTTTTTAATTGGTAGATGTTCCTTTGTGTGTGTGTGTTCTATACGTATACTTCATTCAAACTCTTGACGATTCCTATGTCATTTTGTATGATCAATTCAAGTAATAAATATTATTACTATTATCAACTTAGTACAGGTATCCCTAGTGAATTCATAGATCCCTCACTTGAATCACATTTAAATTTTGCTTTTGTTGTTGTTTTCATAACAACATCATCTATTGACATTTTCTAGAAATCGTTTATTATGAAGTCATTGCCGTTCACTTCTGTAGGTTTACCTTGAACAACTCCTACGAACTCATTGATGAGATTAAATACCGGGTGATGTCGAATTAATTTATTTTGACTAACAGCAATAGTACATAACTGGTGTCTCGTCATTATTATTATCACTATTTGTTGTCATCTAGCATTCTCTCAGGCAGATCTCTCTATGCGGTGGTCGATGAAATATCATCTAATATGACGGTGTCCCACAAGGATCGATTTTGGGACCAACATTATTTCTACTTCATATTAATGATTTGTTGGGAAGTGCACATAATTGCGGATGAGTATACTTTTCATACAGCTTCAGTCTCCAAGACCTCAATATCAGCCCATGAAACCAGAAATGAACAAAGGGGGAAGAATGTGATAAATATAATTATGAACCTGGACAAAGTTCTAGAACGGGGAACAGAATTACTTGGTGAATTTCTACAAAAACAAAAACCAAGCAGTCTTTTCTCTAGAAATGCCGAATATACAGGGCTTAATCGCTTAATCATAACTCACTTACTATCGCCACCTCTCAAAATATTTATTCTTTATGATGTTTCAGTACAGAGACCGCTTAATGTGATGTCAGTGTCAAGATTATTTTGTGTCCAAATAATTTAGTTTGATGCTGATGACACTGATTTTCGGTGAGAGACATTTTGACTCATCCGCTGTATGAGATATGTCGGAAAACAACTACTTCCCCGTCGGACATTGGATTATATCTGAAAGAGACTTTTCACCCGCAAACCCAGACCAATTCAATATTCTATTTCCTCAATCAATACTCTAATGAAATGACAGACAAAAGGGTAGGGTGGGGTTTTGCCAACTTCAAATCGTATTTTAACGCTGGTAGAGCGTTCGCCTCTCAAGCATTGGGACGTGGGTTCAATCCCCAGCATGGTCATCGGTCTCGTGCATGACATCACATGTGAGGGCTGCGTCTTCCCTAGCTGGTACAAGTCTCTCAAAGACTTCTGAGGGTTGCGCGTAGGGATGCAACAGGTTGACGGAAATAACAAAAAATTTAGAAAGTACAGCGATGCTGAGCTTTGCCCGGAAATCAACTTCAAATCTTTATGAAACAGATTACCGTGGGATAGCTAAAATGATGGAAACTTTATGATCAGATTGGAGTCGCATCATGATCATATTTTGTTGTCTGAACTAGATTCGCGAGAGATTGTTAGCGGATTACAAATGACATTAATTCGTTACGGTGAATTGAAGTACAGTTAACCATAAATCATGTCCATGAAACGTAATATTGAATTGTCACGGTGTGAATTTCAATTAAAGTGAAATCGATAATAATTTTAAAACTCTCTTGATAATAATTACAATTCGTTTTGGGGTTTTGTGATTGATACTTGTTTCAATTAAATATTATGAACAAGTAATTTACTGAATACCAATATCGATTCTCAATTTCACGAATAATGCAGAAATGTACAAATACCAGTCGATCTTGAACACAGCTAAAAAACAATATGGTATTCATTGGAACTTCGTAAAATCTTTTATTTGAGACATTGAGATTCAATAACTCATTTCAGTTGAACTATCTACATCGTTTATAAAAACAGGGATAACTGATGGGGTCCAAAATTGATTCTTGTGGAACACCTGTAGTAAAAATTTCATTTCTGGTGTATTTGTTTGCCACTTTATTCAATATATGTTATGCACTCAAGCCTGTTGTGACACATCAACCCTAAAATTGAGTAGAGCTTCAATAAATAGTTGGTAAAATTTTTTCAAAATATGCCTGTATTATTTGAGCATCACCTGCTTCATGCTAAGAACTGACCATAATTTGAAGAAATAACTTTTAAACAATAACAAGTCATTTCAGGTATAATAATTAAGTTTATTATGAAGTTCTTCGACAATTTTTCCGATTTAGAAGATAGATTTCATTTCAAAATCACTGATTGAAAAATTCTGTTACATACTCAGTTTAGGTCTCAAGATATAAAGATTACTTCTCCTAGAACCACAATTGTATCTCAACAAATCAGATATTTCACAGGAGAGACACTCATTTTAAATGTTCTTGATCCAATCATTCATTTATTTTACTGTTCTGGTCCATATTCTCTATTCTCATTTTTGCAATTCCCTATAAATTTAAAAACACAGGATGATGTTCTGATCAATCTTGAATCCTTTGAAAATCTGTTTATGTGTGGTAATCCATCATTTTCCACTGTCCTCAGCAAACATATATTTTCTTTTCTGAGTTCCAAATTATTTTCATCACATCACGTCGAATATTATGGTTTAAAAAAAGAAATTGTCCCCCCTGTTCCCCAGAAAGCTAGATAGAGACCGCTCAGGGTTTCGGAAGTTTTCTTGACGGATTTGGACATCAAAAATCACAGCTAAAAAAATTAGGTAGGGGAGTATAACCCCCCTTATTGGAAAACTCGCGAAATTAAAATTGGAAAAATCAGTAAAAATTGTAAAAAATATCTGACCCTCGAATGTTATGGTTTAAAAAAAGAAATTGTCCCACCCTGCCCTCAAAAACTAGATAGAGAATTCGGAAATTTTCTTGACGGATTTGGACCCCAAAAATTATAGCGAAGAAAAAAAATTGGTAGGGGGCTCGCTCCCCTCCTTTTCTCGAAAAAAGTTGGAAAACTCACGAAATTAAAATCAAAAAAAATCCGTGAAAAAAAAGTGAAGAATATCTGACCATCGAATATTATATGGTTTAAAAAAATTTCGCCCTCTCGTCCTCCTCAAGAGCTAGATAGAGAACGCAAAGGACTTCGGAAAACGTTTCAACAGTTTCGGATATGGAAAATAATGATGAAAAAAATCGATTGCGGTGCTCACACCCCTTTCTTTTCACGAAAAAAATTTAGAAATCTCGCGAAATAGAGATGGAAAAAATCCGTAAAAATAGTGAAAATTATCTGACCATTGAATGATTCGGTTTCAAAAAAATTTACCCCTCTTACCCCTTCGACAGCTAGATAGAGAAGAGAGATAGAGAAGTGGTCGAGGTGTTAGAGCGTTTGGCTTCCACCCAGGCGGTCCGGGTTCGATCCCCGGTCGTGTGTCACTGAGCTGAAGTGGTTCGGATTCCACTTTTATTTAAACTGTAGGTCCCGGATCTCCCTTGCTCACACAAGCTATGCTTTTGAGGGGTTTTCTCCGAAAACCTGGGAGTTTCGTAAAAACAAAAAATTTTTACAAAACAAAAATGCACTAAAAAGTAGAAAATAAACTTTGAATTGAATTAAATCCATCATTTCTTGCTCCATGTAGTGCTATTTTTGGTATTGTGTACTAGGACATACGAGTTTTACAACTCACGAAGGCAGTTTCATAAATATTTCCTGTTCCAAATCTCAAATATACAACGGCAGATTAGGCTTTTTCGCTCGCATCACAGAAACCATGCAGTTGTACTATTTTTTTTCAGCTAAGTTAGGTCCATGAAATCCTGGAATGTAAATTTCCGGTATTTTTTATTTTCAAGGAGAGTCCTCCATTTTTATTCCAATTCCACCGGAACTTCGTCATCCCATCTGATTCCAGTTCTCCAAATAGATTGGACCAGAATCTTCAACTTAATTGTAAGTTTTGATAAAAATCCTAAGAGATCAAAAATCGACATAACAAATCGGAGTACTTCACTTCTTGTTGGTAATTTTCTTCCATTGAGTATATCACAGTTAGTTTTTTGAAAATTTAAATAGAAAATGAATCAATTGTTCATTGGAATCCAGTACAGTCCCAAAGTTTTCTCGACAGGTTGTTGAAAAGAGCACTGTAGATTTTCTTTTTGTTTTGCTTTCATATTTTCAAGAACTTGATTCAGAACTGTTCTCGTGGGGTTTAGGGTGACAGCAAGGGGAAAGTATTTTTTTGAAAATTTCACACCTCACTTTTAGAGAGAACCAAAACATTCGTTCTTATTTAGATGCCATGGCAACCCAAAAAATTTCCGGAAATTTTTATCCTCCTGGGTACCCTGGCCGAAATTAATAAGTGGAAATTTTTCTGTCAAATATTTGACAGCTGATTGTTTATATTTTGCTTTGATGTACAAATGGAATTGTATTTTTCATTTGAAATGAGATAATATTTCATATTTAGGTATTTATTAAATATTTCGAACGTGTCTGAATATTTTCTTCACGATAATCGCAGAATTTGCAAATTCTGAAATCAAATTTCAGAAACACTTCAATACACCAGTTGTCTACATGTAAATCAAAGGCCGTGTGGCGAGTCGGTAAAGTGTCCGCCTCGTAGTCGTGTGGTCACTAGTTCAATTCCCAGTGGAGCAAGAACATTTTTACTTTTTTTTTGATTAATTTAAAAAAATCGAATTGAAATTTTGTTAAGTGTGGTTTACATATCAATATTTTCATGCATCTTTTTTGTACTATGCATATAAATAGTTCAGGTGAACCATAGTTAGTTATTTCTTATGAATTGTTGGATATATTTTGGTGTAAAATTTTCTTACCGAATCCCCCGCGTGCTTGAATTAATTGCAGGAAATTTATCTCGTACATGAATTTTTTAAGAAAATTTTCAAAAAATTCATGTACTCGAAAAATTTCCGGCAATAATTCAAGCACTTGGGAGATTACAAGTGAAAATTTTGCATTTTGGTGAGATATTATTACTGAGTATCTAGGTATATTTCTTTGGAAATGTTTATTGAAATCGGAAAGTTTTCAAACGCCTCTCATATGTTAAGTAAAACATTTGAATTCTATAATAGCTATCTTAGAATTCATGTATAATTCATCACGTCAAACTAGTTTTTCAAGCAGACTAGTAGGTATCGAAGTCGACAAAACAAGATAATCAACCAATTAGGAACAAAAACTGTGAATCTGCTAAATTTTCAAGGACCCTCAATCATATCATTCTTACCTATTATTGAAACTACGTAGCAGAGGAAATAATTGCAGTCGTTTCAATTAAGAGTTGTATAAACTTATAATCGCAGTAATTGAGTTACCTTCAAACTAATGAGTAAAAACTTTCCAGTGCGGTTGCTTCATTCTAGAAACGTCTCAACGTCTCAACTGTAATCACAGAATAGCTATTGTTCTTTGTTCTTTGTTATTAGAAATTGTCACCTTCACCAACAAAGCTGAAGCTATGTATGGGTGGATAGTAGAAATAGAGGACAGGGGCGATTTTAATTGATTTGAGTGGTTAACACTGATACCGAGTGCTCGTATTTCTACTAACGAGGTCTTGTTTGATGAAGTGCCTATAGTAAGTAAGGCCAAGACAATTGTACCATTGTCTAAGGAAGTCTTTAGACAATGATTGTACTGTCTATTTTTCTACCCACTTCATAGTTATTTTCTTTTTATAATATTGTCCTAGAGAAACGGAAAATTGATGATGATCGAATGGATATAATAGTAGTAATAAATGATTTTCTATTGAAAATATTCAAATTATATTTAGAGGACTCCCGCACGAAAACATAAATATGGGATCTTGGCTCTTGGTCAAATTTGCTGAAATTTTATTGTGTTATAGCTGGATGTGTCGTTAGAAATATGTGTGCGTTTGAATGATTGTGTGTCGTTTCTTAGATATAATTGGTCAAAGTTCGTAAAAACGGCAAAGAAAAACACTATTTTGTTTGTCGAAATAAGACGAATTCAGGCTCAAAATGTATTTATCGGAACACGTTAACATTTCCAATTATAATCTTATTGATGATAGTATATTAGGGTGTATACAGGGAGTAGTAAAAAAATCAGTTTGAGGGATTTATTTTCTAGCACTATTCCAGAACCAACAAGTTATATTTTGGTGAGAGATCATACTTTCAGTAAATTATAAGCGATAAAAATGTGTTTTGTTACTTGATGACTCTCTCCGTTTGAAATATGAATTTTTAAAAATTTTGAATTATACCCCTACACTGAAAACAATTTACAGATCGTTTAAAAAAAATGTATTGCTACTGTTGATTGAACAAAAAATAAACTTTCTGGTGAATTCAATTGTTCAATGATTTTGATATATTCAATAAAAACATTGTAAATGACATTGAAAATTTGTACTATTGTTGAATCAACAATAGCAATAAATAATTTATTTGTAGTAAGATTTGTTATTTTTTTCAGTGGGGATTTGAGGCGGCTTCAATGAAAGTTTTCCTGGTTTACCACTGACCCTGACATTTTGTACACCCTTTTAGACTTCATCCAAGTTCAAATTTAGGTCCAGCATTGCATTTTTGTCAACCATTGTTGTAGAGTGCGCAGAATCAATTGGTTATTCAATTTACAGATTGTTTCCTCAACTTTTTTTATTTCTGCCTTGATTTCATCTTTGATTTTGCCACTGATTGATTCCGTCATTTTGTCCGTTTCCACCTCAATTTCATCTTTGATTTAATCACCGATGGTTTATTTCATTTTGTCCATTTCTGCCTTGATGGTTCCTATTCTGTCTTCTGATCGGTTCGTCACACCACAAAGCTCTTTTTTTAAGCCTGTGTTTTCCATAAGCTTCTCCTCCAGACTACCCTTATTTTCTTCTTCTTTCTAGAAGCTTATCTTTCAAACTCTTGGAAACTTCTTGCAGTCTTCCAGTTTACTCGAATTTTCCTGAAGCTCTTCTTCTAAACTATTGGAATTTTCCAGAAGTCTATCTTCCAAATTCTTCGAATCTTCTTGCAGTTTATCTTCCAAACTCTAGGAAGTTCTTATTTCAGACTCACCGAATTTTCTAAAAGCATATCTCCTAGGCCCTTCGTATTTTCTTCTTGGAAGTTTTTGGAATTTTCGTCGAGTTTATTCATTATCAAATTCAAATCGATTCCAGAAACTTCGAATAAAAGGGTTTCAGGATTCTCACCCTCTTCAATTAATCCCTTTGCAAGTGTTTCCTGCAGAACGGCCTTCTTCCCAGTTGTTTCCAACTCCCTCTCCTCCAGCTCTTGCTTCAATTCCGCAACCTTCAAATCGACCAGGCGCAATCTCATCGTGTATGTTCATGACTTTGCCTGATATATTAGTTTATTTCACACGAAAAAGTTCTATCACTTTGTTTATTTTTTTCGCAACACGGATATTGTCCACTAAGCTCTATTTATTTTACAAATCCCACTTCTGACACCACTGTTTTAAACAATTTATTTCGCACCCAAACTATAAATCTAATTTCTAATTTATATCTCATAAGTACTAATTTTTTATTTCAACTATTCTTTTTATGCGCACTCTGTCTTTCGCAACTGGATCTCAATATATTCAAATAGTACTTCAATCCTTTCTGAGCTTCCATGCTGAATTTTTGTATTCCAAATGTAACCATTTCTCAATGTAACTTTAAGTAAACTTACACGACATTGAACACCCACCTTACTTATTCCAGTTCATTTATGATATTGCCAAAGGACACCTCTACTACTTCATAGTCCTTGGTTCCTTAAATGTGTGCTGTTTTGTCATGATTGACAGTCAAATAAAAATATGTTGACTTTCAAACTAGATTACAGTGTATGTTGGTGTCTTGAATAATTTTTCTGTTTGGTTTTTGACATAGATAGTGCACTTTTGCAGTAAATTAAACAAGAGATTAGATTACTTGCTTACTGTAATAACAATGTCTCTTGTAGTTAGACATTCAATATTATAATTTATAATTCGGAGAGAATGATATACAGAACGTTGATGTATCAAACCGTGACTAGAATAAGTAGTTCCTGTTTCTCATGTTGAACGTGACAAATTGATTTACAATTTATTGTAACTGAAAGAAAATGTTGAAGAATCACGCCTGAAGCAGTTAGTTGTACAGTTGTTTACTGGAATCAGCACAAAAATGTGGATTCGATTAACGGCAATGCGTTATAATGGACTTTCTCGTGAAAATGATTCATTTATATGCAAATAAACAGAGGGGTCATTTGAAGTTTTATTGCTCGATATTTCATGCTCTCCGCTATACAAAGAATAACATCTTTGATATTAATTTGACTGATCTTCAGCTGACCCAATGCAAAATAAGATTTTCCGAAGTTAGTTCTTGATAATATTTGCAACAAATATAACGAATAATCAACTATTTAAGAAGATGTTCCCCATATCTTAGCCAGTGGTCTAAATTATTAATATACAACTCCATAATCCTTCCAGATTTAAATTATTGTTCTACCATTCTGTTTTTTCTCAATCAAAATGATATAAACAGACTACAAAAGATGCAGAATCGTGCTATGCGAATAATTTTACAATGTTCGAGAATAACACCACATAGCTTAAGCTCTCATCAGTACGGTAAGCACAAGGTCTTCTGGCCGTGGCCACAAATGTGTGGTTGGCTTCCTGTTGTTGACTTCCTTTGTTTCTATTTTTACATCCAAGTGTTATACATCTTCGCACTTGATTTTACCGTACTGATGAGAGCTTAAGCTCGAAACACGTGTCAACGATTGCAGAACAATTTGAGGGTTGTACCCAATAACTTTTCTACTTATATATATATATATATTCCATATATATATATATATATATATATATATATATATATATATATATGTTCCACTGACTGTAAAACAGTCAAAAACAATCCTTTGCAAAGTTGTTCCTTCAAAGTAAGGATCTTTGCACATATGTCTGACAGATATAATTCAATATCTTTCGAGGTATCAGCCAGAGAAGTAGTTGTTTTCTGTCGGACATATGCCATACAATCTATACAAAGGTATAGTGAGTTCCTAAAGGATTGTTTTTGACTGTTTTACAGTCACTGGAACATTTATTGCTCCTTGAAACAAGTATTCAGCATATATATATATATATATATATATATATATATATATATATATATATATATGTACATTACTGAGTTCATGGGTTGAACCGCGTTGAGAGTTTATAACTCGACGTTTCGGCTCCTGCTTTGGAGCCATTTTCAAGAGTGTGACTGCGAGGCCTCTATCTGCCTACTCCTCGAGTCGTGGTCTTGAGAGATATCAAGGTCTCAACCTGCCTACTCCTTGATCTCAAAAGACGAGGAGACCTTGATATCTCTCAAGACCACGACTCGAGGAGTAGGCAGATAGAGGCCTCGCAGTCACACTCTTGAAAATGGCTCCAAAGCAGGAGCCGAAACGTCGAGTTATAAACTCTCAACGCGGTTCAACCCATGAACTTAGTAATGTACATATTTCTGACCGCGGAAACCTTTCCGAATATATATATATATATATATATATATATATATATATATATATATATATATATATATATAATTTCGAATATTATAACATTCCATCACGGTCTGTCTATACATTGTGGGGTCTATCCAGAAAAGGATCCACTAGTCATATTAATGTTAGGGTGCCACAAGGTTCCTTCCTTGGGCCTATTTTATTCTTACATTATTCTAACGATCTGGATAAATTCTTGAAAGGTGTTCACGTAACAATGTATGCAGACGACACGTCATTGATAATGTCGCACAAAAACGAAATTCGTATGCAATAAGAAACAGAAAAAGGTATCAAAGTACTTTGTAGTTAACCTCACTTTATCTACCTCACAAAATTTCCAAAATGAAATCAGAAAATTAGTAAAATAATTAAGTTGACCAATTTTCTACCAAAAATAAGACTTTAAAAACTGTACATTTTGTTTTTTGAACAGTGAATATACCTACAGCGAGAAAACATGCACATAGAAGCAAATTTTTTCTTAATTTCGAGCCATAGTTACATCTCTTAGGCGAATGAGCGGATGTCATCTCTATTGAAAAAAATTTGCCCTTCATCACCTATTTGGAGAAGTGGAAACAAATTCTGAGATATTGAATTGAAGGCTTTTTAAGTATATTTTCTTCAATAGTTCACTTACTGAAAGTTTTTCAATGGTTTAACAATGCCTGGTTAACAATATAGAAATAATTTACGATATCAGTAAAAATTCCATACACCTTATCGGAAATTATGTGTCTAATGATGGGGAAAATGACTAAAAGTTGATTAGATTTTCAATTTTCATGTGTTACGATACAAGTGTATAAATGAGCCTCTAAAGTAAGCCAAACGAGTTGAAGCGGAGTGCCCTTAACATTTTCAAGTTCTTTTAAGGCACTTGTATCGTACGCTATTTTTATTATACCTGCTACTAAACAATGCTGAAATTCAATTTTGGGTCAGGATAATATCCCTTGTGTATTATTACAACTAAAGTAATGGAAATCTGATGTCACAAATTGTTGACATTCACGCTTCGTTGACATTTCATATTATGATAAAACTGAGAACTTAACTTTGTTATCTAGTAACAACCTTTTTAGCACGGAGTGTTTTAATATTGAAGATTTCGCACGCTTTTTGGAGCATTCACAAGGATTACAGTGCAGGTATAAAAAAAGTTATTGCTGGAAAAAGAAAAATGATTTAGCATTCTCATTAGTTAGTATTTAATTTTTATGCAAACCAATCACACCATCCAATCAGATAGTCATTTTTGAGAAATGCATTGTTAACAACTCACTTGAAGATAATGATACATGTCTTAGTGGCATCAAAAGATAAGAGTTGGCACCAATTTTTTTCTCAGTTACTCACTAATGATGTCCTCGAAAACTGTGATATCTATTCTATGCTAAAGTACTATGTTGTCGTCTGTAGACTGCCCCTGTGAAAAATCATTCGTATATAATAAAAATGAAAACGGACCCAACACAAAGCCTTGCGGTACCCCATGTTTAGGAGCTTCTTGTTTCGACATACGATTGAAACCAAAGTAAAGATCCACCTTTGAAAAAATGTGCAGCCGAAGAATTTTGATAGGTCACATAACACTAAGAACCTTAGTTACAACAGCTCGATAAAAGGGAATATTGCAATATTTTTAGAGGTTTCATTACTCTCGGAGGTTTGAATAGTTTCAGAGGTTTGAGTATTTTTAGAGATTTTTGTTCTTTGAAGAGGTTTGAATACTTTTAGAGGATTGAGTACTTTTAGAGGTTTGGGTACTTTTAGAAACTTGCGTAATTTCAGAGGTTTGAGTAATTTTATAAATTTGAGTACTCTTTAGATGTATTTTCAGAGGTTGGAGTACTATGAGAGGTTTTGTTTGAATACTTTCAGAGTGTTAAGTACTGTCAGAGGTCTGAGTACGTGTAGAGGTTTGAGTAGTTTCAGAAAAATACCGTACTCTTAGAGGATTTAGTACAATTAGAAATCTAAGTATTGTAAGAGGCTTGAATACTCTCGGAGGTTTGAGCAGTATTAGAGGTTTGAGTACTTTTAGAAATTTGGGTATTCTTAGAGGTTTGAGTACTTTAAGGGGTTTGAGTACTTTTAAAGGTTTGAGTATTTTTAGAGGTTTGAGTACTTTCAGGGACTTGAGTACTCTAAGAAGTTCGAGTACTTTTACAGATTTGCATACTTTTAGAGGTTTGAGAGCCATATTGATCTGTATTAAGAATGCTATGTGTATTTATGAACGTTATCCACCATTCATTTCTCAACTACTCTTTCGATTAGTTTCGCTAATGCAAATCAATCAATCTTAAATTCAAAGGACCATCTTTAATTTTAATTTATTCTTCGTCAATTTTTTTTTCAACCAGCTGCACCCTCAAGCAAGGGAAGATGAGGCCCTCACCTTTTAACGTGTGATGCCATGCACGAGACTGATGATCGTGCTGGTATGTGAACCTGCGGTTGAAAATCAAATACTCTACTATCAGTAGTGATCAAAAGGACCATGGAAGTCATCCTTTTGTCGTGTCGTTACACCATGATAATAACAATGAAGGTGTCATCCACGTATCTAAGCCATAATTTTGGTTTGTGTCCTGCCTCTCTGAGAGCCAATTCCTCGAATCTCTCCATGTATCTGTTGGCGATTACTGGAGAAAGAAAGGACCCCATCAACAGTCCGTCGACTTGGGAGAATAAACGATTCTTTCCTTGGAAATATGAGTTGTGTAGGCAGCACTGTTTTGTTCCAGTATCGCTTGGACGGGGAGATCAATCATTTCATGAAGCTGAATGTCGTCTAGTTTTCTCTCGACAATGTTAAGGGATTCTTCTATGGGGACATTGGTATTACGGTTCTCCACGTCAGAGATGAAATGATCTTCAGGTCCTAATTCAACATCTTAGTTTGTTTTGTTTTTTTTTTTAAATTTATGAGCCTGAACCAGTTCTCAGTAATCGTACATTCTAGAATACGAAGTGTTCTTGACCAGAGCTTGTCTGATTTCAACTCTGGCTTAGAACCAAAGTAAGCCCAGTGTCCACGAAGTGCTTGGAATTGTTGACGAACGAACTGTTAGTACCATTTGAGGGTTGTAGTATCGGTAGGAGGTATTTCGTGAACTGGTGATTGTTGTGTTCTTAGTTTTTCATTGTGTATATCAGCAGTGGTGTCTCTGATTTCAGTGTCGTCTGCAGGAGTAAAATAAAACTTGCTAGCACAGAAATATGGTCTAGATACATATTAGGGTCAACCGTGGGTGGGCAGTTTCACCTCTTTTATAGGATATTATTCAAAATAGTCTCATGGTGTTCGACGACTTTCTCGGAAATCATCAAAAAACTGTTTTAATTGCTTCCTCTGAACAACAGTGCTTATATGTTCATTATTACGCAGTAACCAACTAGATGGGCATACCGATATTGATAATTATAATTTCAGAAATGATCATTTCAGAGCTTATTGCCTTTGTATTCAATCCTGGTTGTAACAGACAGTACGTTTTTGAATAATATTTGGGTATTCAAAATATAACGTATGCGGAAAATAATTTGTAAACAATAAAAGTACCTCCTGCTGAATGCTAATCAGTACTATCTTAGAACCAACGAATTTTAAGCAAGGACATCGGTTCCGCTTGTGGCTTGGTACAGGCAATTACGTACCGCTTCGGGTACCTACGTCGTACCATTAAAATAATTGCAAGCATCAATTAGTATTTTTAGTTGTACCTTCGTTCTTCCGACTGTGGTTAAAACTCTCTAAAGATGTTCGATTTTGCATTGAATCGTTCCTACGCGTTGCAGTGCTTTCTAAAACGCAGAAAATCTAGCACAATCTTGACATTGCAATTTCGATGAGTGGGAGGGACAGAACCGGACTAGGCTCGGTTGAAATCGCTTATGATGTCCGTTTATTTACACCATGTTTTTTCGAAAACATCTAACGACCCCACTTTCAAATCTCAATCATGACGTTATTAATGTTAATAACAATAATGGACCAAATATTGAGATCTACACAGGCTTTTCCCTAACCATTCTGTTAAAATGGTGGTTCTGATCATAGGGATCCTTGGTGGAATGATGGACACACTGCTGTCGAATCTAAAAATGAAACCGGCTTGCCATGATAGGTCAGAAATCTTGGCAGGACTAATGCAGAAGGACGTTATCCTTGGTTCACTTTATCTGCTCACGGCTCATGATTCTTGGACCCAATTATCACCAGCACCAGAAAATTTATAGTAACAACAATAAGTATAGGGAGAAAAATACAAGAGATGGATAAATAAATATAACTACCAAAAGGCATAACATATTTATCTGAGTCACAAAGAGGCAGAAAGAGCTCTCTTTAGCTTTTTTCACTCAACCTGAACAAAATGTGCACTGCCGAACTAGTCTACTTTCAGTGACTGAGTCTAGGATACAGAATTAGAGTAACTTGAACGAACAGTCATATCAAATGAAAATAAAAATGGTTCACTATTGTACGAGGAACTATCAAAAATGTTGAGATTCATTTTTAGAGTGAAACTTGTTTTATGAAACCTAGTGTGTTCAATCTCTTCTTAACCTTCAAACTCTTCGATACTTTCTAGCCTAACTATTTCACAGTTGAGATGAAAGCAGGAGTTCTAAGCTGTTGTAGAAGTTGAGCACACCTTTTTGAAATGGCAGGTCCATATAACCCTTCTTTTCGAAAGTAATTAGACAAGTGCATCAAAATTACCGATAATTAAAAGTATGTTGTCTAAAAACTGCATGAGTTTATTTTCATATTTTTTTCTACTGACAACATGCTTGAATAGAAAATTATCAGGTTTATTTTGATGCACGAGTGTAATTCGGTAGAATATTTCCGGAGTTGCAAGAAAAATGTGTGTGTTGCTGTTTCACTTTCAACTTCATTTTCCTCAATAGATTGTATGGACCACTCACCAAAACGCGACATTTTTTAACTTTTTGAAGTATATCTGACATTCATCAGTATTGTCAGTCAGTGTTGTTGTTGTTGTTGTTGTTATTGGTGTCATGCCGACGGGATGTTTTCGCAGTTCAATTATCGCTCCGCAGTGCAAACATCGCAGTAATTTTTCGGTAGTTGCATTCCTCTTATGACAAATTTTATATAGGAGGGAAATATTCATTATAAGAAACAAACTGAAGCCTGTTTGCAAGCAAAACAACTAGCTCTTTAAGGAACTAATTTTATTACTTGTTCTAACAATCTTTATCATTTCTTTCCTTAAAATAACTTAGCTATTTTACGATTTTGTAAATCTTGACTGAAGCAGTTTTATTATTCACTGATTCTAGATCACCCCATAAAGAGAAGTCACTCAGACTGAGATCAGGAAATCTTGCAGGACATTCTTTCGTTCATCTTCGCTTACTTCAGAGTCGTCACCATTGATCAACTCCTTAAAAACTTTTGTTGTGATTATCTTAAAATAAAAAAACGTAAACAATCATGACCGATATGATGTTTATGGAGTCTTGTTTTTTACTATTTTATCCATCACAAAAAAAGTACTGATTTCTTCAAACCAGGGAAACCATGGTGACATTACTTCTTGTAAATATAATTATTTCTTGAAGTTGAACAGTCATTTCTTCGGTTCGGCTGGCCGAAATTTAAAATATCCTGTTAATGTCGAATATAGATGAAGTTTTGTTATTTTCTGATACATGGAGTTGAAAGAGAGATAAAGCAAATGATTCATTCGGTTTACATATTCGATTTGAAAAAAAATATATCTAATCATTTGTATCATATATGATACAGAGGGACCGAAAGGCGAGCGCAGGTATAATGCCAGTGCTGTTATTATAGACAGTATTTGACCATGAATTCAAAAAACTTTCCGCTGTTGGTGTCAAAATTGAAAAGTTCCAAGTTGCCTACATACCCGAAGTGTGGACATTTGTTATTCTACATTTTGTGTTTTTTGTCCTATATTTTGTTTGGTGAATGAATGTTATTGTTATTTTGATTAAATTAGTACCTCATTTTGGAGGTCATCGAACTGAAAGTGCAAATTTAATATGCATTTCAGAGGATAAATTCACCCAGTTCGACTCTGAAGGCGCTTCTCGTGATGACCTTGTTTGACTTCTAGCATTCGAGTTGGATCTTCCTTTCACTCGCGAAGTCAACATTATTTATACGTTCATTGTGTGCAGAACTGTATTTATTTAGGCTATTAGCATTTCCTTGTTACAAAATATTGTTTAACGCTATTTGCTATTCGGTTCGGATACGGATATGACAAACCTCATTACTATTTCAGAGTGCTGATTTGATAACAATAATAATTACAAGTAGTTAAACTGAATTCAGCTCTAACAAACCAAGTTGGTCATGAGCTTGTTTCACAATCTGTAGTCAACTGAAAATTACCATACAAAACAAACGTTTCTCAACTGGGAGTTTAACCGATTACTGATACCCAAATAACCCAAATAACCAAATCCCCAAGAATGGAAAAAGACCTTACCTAGCAACGACATACTTATCACACTGCTAGCTGTTATTTCGAAGGTCATGACAAAAAAGCCGTCCACATCGGGATCATGAGTTGTGGAAGTCACACTATTGGAATTGTCAAAGGCGAAGACCTTTGCACAGTCGAAGGAATGTGCTTCCCACAACATTCTACTTGAAAAAATTTCACACTATGGTGAGAGGCACTGCTTTGAATCTGATTGAAAATTATTTGAACAATCGTTTCCAGAAAGTTTTTTACAACATTGCATTTTAGGAGCAAAAATCGATTAACCCAGGTGTCCTACTGGGATCGGTTGTAGGCCCGCTTTTGTTTGTCATTTATGTTAATGATTTTCACAACTTTATGAAACCATGTCACAGTGTCTTATTTGTTAACTAATACGAGGACATATTGATATCTAGTTAGCCTAGACCAGTTCCCTGCATAAACAAAATATTGCGTTACCATAGCAACGAACAATAACTTATTAGAAGTGTCAGTGTAAAATTTGACGTCAAAAAAGTAAACAAGAGTTATGCAATAAATTAAGAGAAAAAATATGTCCACCGAAATTGTGGAAATCGAAAAATTGGAGTATCGAGCCATCATCAAGTACCTGTATTTAAAAGGGTTAAGAGGTAAGCAGATTTACGAAAATATGCTTAATACCCTTGGTGATCAATGTCCTTCGTATGCGACCGTGAAAAATTGGACTGCAGCTTCAAAAGAGGTAAATTTTCCATTGAAGATGATGACCGATCGGGAAGGCCAGTTTCTGTGTCAGTCCCCGAAAATATCGATGCAGTTCATGACATGATTTTAACAGACCGTCGAATTGGGCTAAAACGGATATCTGAAGCACTGAATATTTCATACGAACACGTTTATCATATAGTTCACGTCAATTTGGACATGAGAAAAATTACTGCAATATGGATCCACAAATGTTTGAAAGTTGACCAAAAGCGTGCAAGGGTAGTAGCATCGCGTTCGATCTGTGCTCGATTTGAAAACGATGTAGACTTCTTAAACCGAATTGTTACTATGGATGAGACTTGGGTACATTTCTACGATCCAGAAACAAAGCAACAATCGATGGAATGGCGACACTCCGGTTCTCCAAGACCTAAGAAGTTTCGTGTCCAAAAATCTGCTGGAAAAGTTCTTGCTTCAGTTTTTTGGGATTGCCATGGAGTAATCGTTACTGATTTTTTGGATAAGGGTAGAACAATAACTGGAGATTACTATTCGACATTACTGACCACTCTACGGGAAAAAATTAAAGAGAAAAGACGCAGAAAGCTATCCAAAGGTGTTTTGTTTATTTGGCTCCGTCCGATTATTATCACTTTCTTCACCTGAAAAAAAGTTTAAAGGTCGTAAATTTTCTTCCAACGAGGAGGTAATAAAAGCTGTGGAGGTCTGGTTTGCAGAGCAAGAAGAAATATTTTTTTTGAAAGGTCTGGAGACGTTGCAGGTTCGCTGTAATAAATGTATCCAATTAAGAGGAGAATATGTTGAGTAATAAAATATTTTGACATTGAAATATTGTTTGGTTCTAAGTAGGATAAGAATTTTTCAATATATCCTCGTATATTCCTCTAACAATTAGTATTCATCTTTTGTTGAGCAATCTGTGGAAATACAAGAATAAGCTGCCATAACATTACCCAAATTTCGCCATTACCTGAATTTCAGTGCATCAAATTATTAGGTTTCACTTCAGACAATAGGTTGAATTGGTCGAGCCATATTTCAGATTTGAAAAGTAAATTATCGAGTACTTTATTTTTACTTCGTCAACTAAAACCAATTACAAATTTTACTACATTGAAAATAGTATGAGGAAATTCTAGTGATGCTCATTGCATTTATATATCACAGAAAAAAGTCGAGAATTCTTGTTGGAATTGGTTCTAGATTCTCTTGCTGTGAATCATTCATTAACCATGAAATTATATCAGTATATCTTCTATGTATATTTATTCAAGTTTATTGAAGATTCACAAGAAGGATCCCTTTTTTTCAAGCAATCCGGTTTACATAATCGTAATACACGTAACAGCAATCTAACAGACTGATAAAATCACAAAAAATTGCTATGATTTCAGGTTATGTAATGCTCTACTTGCCAATATTAAAACTATGAATATGTTCTGTTTGAAAAAATATTTCTTGCCGAACTGGTTTTGAAAGTTTGTTTTGAACTTGTTCTTTGGTTGTTGTTTTTTTCCGTTCTTACTGCATAGGACTAATGACGTGACATGATACAAATGTTTTAGCGACATAATGTAGACACTCTTTCTTTCTTTCCTTCTTTCTTTCTTTCTTTCTTTCTTGGTTAGGATAAACTAAGTTGGCTTTGAACACCATAAAATACCTACTTAGCGTCTCAAACATTATTTGCTGATTAGCAGGAGTGAGACAAGGACCAAAAATAGTATAACAATGGGTGAAAGTGGACTCAACAACATTTCTTTACGATTCAGATTTAGCGATGCCCTAGTTTTAGTTTAAAGATACTTTTACGAATACATTCTGAGGTAAGTTTTTCGAAACGTAAGAAACAAACCATCCAAAAATCTAATTTCCGAACAACTTCGCAGAACTGAACAGGAATATCATTTATTTCAATGGATATTCTTTGCGAATACAGTGTGTTTTCAGAATACGATAGCACTACATTTGTTAGGATTCAAAGAAAGACAGTGATCTTCAGATATTTTGTAAATTCTGTCAAGGTTTTCGATGATTTTCAGACAGCTATTTGCAATAGCAGAAGAGAAGGACTACATTAACTGGGTGACATCAGCGAACATTTGAATATAACAGCGGGACACATAATTTCTAAAAAATACAGTGTAGATAGTATACAGGATAGGTCCCAAAATGGATCCCTGTGGCACGGCAATTGTCAAATCTTTACTATTCGAAAGCCTGTTATTTAGAAGTATGCAATTATCTCCTCTTGGCGGACGAAAATGACAAACCAGAGGAAGATCTGGTTATGTCACCCCCTAGTTGTCACACAGTTATTCAAACTGATGTCGTAGAAAAGATATTTTTATGCTGAGTGGAATTATGAAGAAACAAACTTGTCGCCTCCACTTTCTTAAACTAACTAGCACAGTTTCTACATTAGCAATAGAAAATCAACGAATTATTCATAATTTTTATGAATGACACGTACCGAGAGATGCAATAATAACGAACCAAACAAAGAACAATGGTGTGTGAAAGGTTATCCTCATGAGTGCAATCCAATAATGGCAGTTCAGGCAGACATTGCAGGCCGTTGAAGATGCCAACGAACCCAACTTTCTATTTTACGATTCTCACTTCATGACACACAAATCACTCACTCTGTGAATTGCCAGTGGCGTGCGGGATCATCATTTGAATATACATACCTAATATTGGTGGGCCCTTGAAAGGGTTAAACGCTTCGTGACTACTTGGTTCTCGATGGCTTCAATTATTGTGATTTCCATGTGGCGGTCCCTATTTGTACTCTCATGTGATTTACGGTTTGAAGAAATAATTTTTAATAGCTGAAAAAACTGCCAGTCACATCGAAGTCAAGTTGTGGAAATTAATTATGCAGCAACCCTAGAACTGCATATTACTGGGTACCTCAGGGATTACTACCAGGACCAGTTTTTTTATTATGTATACAAATAGTTTACTTACATTAGTGAAATCAATGATTTTGTGGACGACACCGTACTTTTTTTTAAATAATAACTTAATTGTATAAGAATTGAAAGATGATAACAGTAGAAATAAGAATATATCGGATACAGATTTCAATTCAATGAGATAGGGAATATCCCACAAGGATTTGAACGATTTTTGAGCAGGAGATCGACACAATAAGAAATATTTAGGAATAGTCCAAATTGATAAAAACAATGAAAAATGCATCCACAAGTAGAAATGACATAAACACAGTACTGAACTATAAATAAAATAAATATCTCTCTGCCGGTCATATTTTGAAGTTCTTTTGGTAAATAACTATTTTGCACCAAGAAGAGAATGATTTCTTTGTTATATCACCGTCAGAAGTCGAGGGAGGGGATAAATACATTATATTTCTTTCTGATTCCTCAAGTGTGATTATTTAGTTTTGACTAAATTTTATTTTTGTTTTGCTGTATATTTCACCATCAAAAGATCAGGTGTCTCTGTTCCAGTATGGGGATTTCTCTAAATGAAGAATCTGAGGACTAATTTTACGGACTCAATGGAATATTTTCCTTAATTTATGCAATTGTTTGAATAAAAAATTTCTGCTGCATTCCGGTCAACTCTACTATACGTAAAATGAGATTCGATAGCTGCATGGAAGGTACATGGTGTTCATGTGACTGAGACAAAATATTTCTAAAACTTTTTTAATAGCAGATAATACAGTTTTTTATGGTGAATTAATATGCTTTACTACTTCAAATTTGAGTCTAAGATTACGCCCGTAATTAATTTCTGTCGTAGACTTGAAATTGATGTCATTGGAAACTTGAAGAGTTTCGAAAGATTTAAGTACATGTGAGTAGAAATAACTGTCATAAATCGACTATGGAACCAGCTTTGCATGCTTCTCATAGATGTTATATGTCTCTACAACTGTCAAAGTTTCCCAGTTTGTCGACGAGTAGAAAATAGCTGTAACGTGTAAACGGAGAACAGACCATTCAAATAGATATTGAAGGAGACAGAATTCGAGACAGTTCCTTGAGACATACCTCACTCTATTTTCTTATGGTCGCCATGAAAATTGCCTATTTTCACCGATTGTGGTCTTTTGGAGAGATAAGACTCGAATAATTTCAATGTGAGACCTCGTTCTCTAGTATTCTCCAAGAATTCAAGAAGTAGAGTGTTACTCACACCGTGTTGGACGCCTTTGATGTTATTTTAAGTGGCACCTTGGAAGTCGAATTGCTGGTTGAAAATTATTTTGTTTTTTTTAATAACCGCAGAGTCGTATTTAAGTACGGACTTTTTTTGAAAATTTTTGAAAACTTTTTTGTAGTAGAAATTGACCCCATAATTCAAGATTTGTTGTCGATCGCCATTTTTATAAATCGGGAAAATCACCGTTGTTTTCAGGACCCATGGAAATATACCGTGCGTCATAGTCTTATTGAACATGTAATAAGCAAGTGGTTTGAATATGAAAGTTGAAATTCTTTTAATAATTTATGTTGTCGATGTATTTAGTGATACGGACTACGTGGAAAGAAGCGCCATCGATTTTCACAGAATTCCTGCATGGTAACAGTTCAATAAACACTTTGGATATGACTGAAAGTATCTACATACCATTTTCATCCTATTCCATCAGTTTACCTAATCCAGCAGACATCGATCTTGATCTGAAATAAAAAATTTCAAGGCTGAGTAGGTAAGATTCCTTGAAAGAATCATAGATCGGCACTTCAGATGGAATCTTCAGATGAAATATTCAGCAAAACAATAAAGGAATGCTTCAGAAATTCAAATAGTGGGTATAAAACATTCAAAGACCGTCTACTTCGCTTGATAGAAGTTACAACTATCCTATGGTATTATCGCCCCAATGGGAGTTTTTTTATAAAAAAAATGATGTTCTTTAAATATAATTTTTGAGAAAAATTTCACATTTTCTTCAAACAATCTTTCTAAAACGGCCCAAGTTCTCTACAGTGGACAACTTCTTTATTTCTATTTTTTTCTCGAGAAAAGGTATTTTCCTCTAGAGAAAACATGAAAACTTTCTAGCTCGTTGCGAAAAAACAGTCAAAAAAGTGTGGATCATATCTGTGGCTTGGAACAAAAACAACCAATGTGAATTTTCATAATTTTTGTTTTATTTGAGGTAACCAATGTATTCACAATAATCTTTTGAGTGCAATGGTTCTTCCAAAAAACAACCAATTTTTGACATTCGTTGTTTTTTTCGCAGGAAAATTCACACTCTTTGCGGACGATACTGCCATTTTTTGGCACTCTAACAATGCAAATGATTTAACTATAACATATCTAGTGATAAGAAGAAAGTGAAGAGTTGGTGTGATTTAAATCGTCTCTCAATATCTGTATACATATATCCACTATAGTGGATATATGTACTGGATATCTACTAAATAATATTTTAATTTTGCCATAAGATTTATGTGCCAATCAAAACATAAATACTTGTGAAGACTACGTTTTACTACTCATGGAATTCTGTCTGATTTCTATCTTTATAATGGAAACAGTGTTAATTAAAAAAACATTTTACTAATTTTCCATCTTCACCATCCTATTATGTGACAAGGCAAACCAGCAACATTAAGTTGCCAATACCAATATGGCATCAGTCATAAAGAATTCCATTGTTTATAATGGTCGTAAAATGTTCAATCATTTACCAAATGATTAAAAAGAACTAAAATCTTCACAATGCTTCAGGAAGGCTGTGAAATGTTTTTAAGTGATAGACCTTTCTATAATATACAAGAATTTTTAAATGTACTCAACAATGCGAGATTAAATTTTATTTTGAATGTATTTTTGAACGACTTATATGTTTTTATACATACAAACTAATCCTCTACAGATCAAGTCGAACTTCACTATTTTAATTGTTTTTTTGTACTATTCATATATTTCTAGATATATATGTATGAAGTGACTTTATAGGTTAAGTGAAATATATCAAAATTATTATATTCCATTTTATTTTTTATTGCAGAAGAGAAAAGGAGTCATGGCCTTACCTATCTCCTTTTTGTAACAAGTTGTAGGTTGACTAGATGGTGAAATCATTTCAATTGTATCATAACAGCAATAATGGCAAATTTATGTACTAGTTATTTTGTCATTTCTTATTGAACTTGCAGTACGTTGTATTGAATAATATATTTTATTTATACCACTAACGATCGCTTTATAAATTATGATGTTCGTGCTGACGGAAAAATAGATAATGATATGTATCGAGATACTACTTGAAATTCACACTAACACTGACAGTGACCCGAAATGAGAACAGGTTATGTTTATTTTATGATTTTTAATGATCCAGTTGACTTCAAAGTGATCTCTAGTGGACACAAAAAGAAAACAAGCAAACTACTCTCTACTCTTTTACTTCTAGTCTTCGAAAGACAATTATCGATGACCATGTATTATTTATGGTCATCAGTAGTTGTTAATATATTCAATTGTTAATATATAATTGTTCGGTAATTTCTATCCTGAATAAAAATCGAAATTGATTTCCTGAATGCCATTATGAAACAAAAGATTTCTCTTAGTGTTCCTAGAAATTGTTATTGAGATAATAATGTATTCAATTAGTGAAATCTCATTACTTTATCATGTGAGATAAGAATGATTGTGCCTTACGTGAATAATATACTGCTTTCAATGAAAGAGACAAGCCATAATAACAATTTATGCACCATGAATTAGAAAACAACTACTTGTATTTTGACATTGTCAAAATTGTTCATTTCAATTGAAATAAATGTTGTGTCATTACTGTAGGTCGTGTATATTTGAAGAAAAAACCATTGCAATTGCATGATTGATTCCTGATTCAAATCAACCACATATTGTCATCTCTCGAAGGTTTAAATGCCACAATAATGAAGATTTTCACACCGAACCAATAGTTTTAAATCAAGATTCTATATTACTTCATAAGCTTTCTGAATTCAGATTCGGCACTTCTATCACTCTTTTCTCCCTACTTGGTAAATACACTACATCTGGCGTGCCTCAGGGTTCCAATCTGTGCCCCTTTTTATTTTCACTATTCATAAATGACCTATGTAATGAGATTTCTTGTGATCACTTATTTTTTGCTGACGACCTTAAAATGTTTGCTACAATATCTTCTGTAGAGGATTGCATTTATTTACACTATCGAATAAATACTATTCTCAAGAGTGGTACAATAACAAGTTACAATTAAATCCTACCAAATGCAAGGTGTGCTTATACACTCGAAATTATGAAACAATTTTAAATTTCTATGAAATTGATAGTTTAACACTAGCACATGTTGGTTCTATTCGAGATCTAGGTATCACATACGATATTCATGGAAATTTCACACTATTTGCGGACGACACTACCCTTCTTTGGCGAGGTAAAAACACTGAAGTTCTTAAAAATCGGGTATACCATGATTTAGGCTTAGTGAAGGAATGGTGTGATGCGAACTCATTGAGCTTCAATATTTCAAAAACAAACCTTCTCACCTTCAAATATGAACATCATGACTTGTATCTTGTATCCAATTCAACATTGCAAATCCCTCTTTATTCAGCACAAAATACTCGCATTGGTTAGTATATTTATTTTGGAGACGGTGTGTCTTATCCATAAAGTCAGTTTAAGTGCAGTTAATCCACAACCTGGTTATAGCACAAGGCAAGATGGGAATATACCACTTCCGATCCCCAAATCATCCTTGACAAAATATTCAGTTATTTACGAGAGCAAAAAAATATACTATCATCTGCCTTCTCAAGCTAAAGCGATTAAACCCCTATTCTCCTTTCGGAAGGAAGTAAAAATCATGCTACTTGACAAGGCCTACTATAACATTCAGGAATATTACGATGATCAATTATTGTGAGCAGATGTACTATTGGTTGTGCCACATGCATTTGTTTATGATTTCCTTACTTCAACTGAGGCATTTTTATCTCCTTTTGAAATTTATCAGATGGTGGCTGTGATTTAATTGTATATGACTATACTTATTAGTGCGATTTTTATTTATAATTTTATGTATTTAATATTTTACGATGCTTTGTCTATAAGATTTTATATCTTCTGTTTTGACAATAAAGTATACTTGATTGATTGATTGATAACAAGCTTGCCTTTTTTGGCCATATCAAAAATGTCTGCAAAAGTGCTAAAAATATATTAGGTTTCTTGATAGAAACACAACATCCTCCAGAAATGGGACAGCTCTCAAAATATTGTACTTTTTATTGGTAAGATCAGAGTTGGAAAACCTGTTGAATTTTCTGGTTTCCTATATATTATAATTGCAACAAGCTGTCGCTAGAAGTTGTACAGAAACGTCTTTTGATCTGAACGATTATGAAATGCTATTTACTCGTTTCAAAATTATCGTATAATTATTGGTCGCAGTTTTTTGTATAAACTTATACATAATTTAGTACCAATTGATCCGATTTGAAAATACAATTAGCTGAAAGCATTGTTTTCAGAAAGTCTTGTTGTCATTGGTTAAGATTGAGAATATGCTGACATTTTATTGGTTTATATAATATGAGTAAAATTGTCGACAGAATTATTTCATAAAAAAGGAACATTCAGCTGTAGTACTTCACAAACAAAACGCAGTCACTGATGCTTTCACAGCAATCTATGAACCCATTAGATATGAAAATGATGTTAAACTTGACACATTAGCTACGGTCCTAAGTGGCACAGCTAAAATAACAGCTTAGAATAGAACCACGAACATTCCTGCTGGCTGCAGATATGCCTGCCAATTGTCGCTTTTTTTGTATACCTTCATATCCGAAAGAGGTCACTGGATAACACTCATAATAGGAAACAAATGGAGGCAGTAATTACTGTGCTTTCAGCGCCATGGTGGCTATTATTATGCAAGGCACAATAATACCGGATTCGTAGTGTAATCATAATAATTGGAGATATTGCCAGGAAAAAACAAATAACTATTGTTTCGGTTTGATGAAACTAAACAGTAGCTGAGGCAGTGGCGGACTGTTATTAGGAAAATATGTATATTTTGTTACTGGCTGTAAAGAATGTACATAACTTCATCTCGAATGCTTTATTCTTTGGTCTTGATAATAAAATATTGACAGTCACTAAAAAAATCCGAAATATAAATTGAATAGAATAGGAGGGGGTTCGTAAAAAAATGAGCAATATTGAAGTCAGTACAGTGTGATACAAATTGAAAGAAAAATTTATTGAAAATTCTCAGGAAAAAGGATTCTTCATAAGAGCTTCTGCATCTCATCGAACTTATAATATAACAATTGTTTTATTGATTTGATACCCAGTACATAGAACTTATCAAGTGGCAAGGTTAGTTTTTCATTCATGCTCTTCCATCCAACCTTACAGTGCAACATTCCATACTGACTTTTCATTGGTTCACTACTTACATTATTAAAAGTGCCGTAGTGGTCGTTATGGGCCGAGATGGTTGTGATGGTAGAGCATTCGCTTCTCAACTATAAAAGCCTGATTTCAAATCCCAGAAGAGTCACCGGCCTCGTGTATGGCTTTACACGTTAAAACGTAAGGGTCTCTTCTTCCCTAGCTTGCACAAGTATCTCGAATACTTCTGAGAGTTATCGCAAGAGTGCAGCCAGTTGACCGGAGAGAACAATTTCAGAACAAAAGCAATTTCTGAACAAAAAAGAATTGTGCCATTGTATTTATTGAATGGCCACCTTTTAGTCATGATCTAATGACCCTCGATTTTTACTGTGGTTTAAGTTCTGCACCCCGATAGCAGGTCTATGTCGTGAGTAATCCAGATCTTCTGATGAACTCATGGAAATTTCTAACTAGATTGTCCTGTGGGATGGTATTTCCTGCACCACAGTGTTCGAAGATATCCATCCATGTGCGAGCAAAAGCTGAAGCTGAAGTCATCATTATTTTTCCAGAGAAAATGTCCTGAATCAGTCTACCAGAACGATTGGAAGAAAACCTGCATGATTGCTAGGCCTTTATTGCCGCTTAATTGTCAGAAAGAAAGCCTGGAGCCCTCCTTAAAGTCTCTCCCGTGGAAACAAATATGAAAGTTAACCCTGCTTAGAATAAGAAAGGCTTGAATACCGAAGCTTAGACTATTGTTCAGCCTGGGTTTCTGACCGTATATCCCATGCAGCACCTACTCCAATAATTGCTTGTATTAGAGCCATCATAGTACCAGATTCACCCTCTTGAATTGGTAGAGCCTTTTCACATCTTTTGAGATGGGACGTAGTGTGTGCCCCTAAAAGGAGTGGTAGGAGCCATTTTGTCCGACGGCATCTCAGATGTGTTGATTCTTATGCTGGAGTGGTCAAGATTGTTACCCCTCCATTGTCCCAAGGTCTGGAGCCTGGTCTGCTACAAATAAGCATATGCAGGAGACGGAAGCTCAGAATCACCTCCAGCCTCCCTCTGGTTACTGACTGTCACTTGTTCTACATTTGGTCACCACAGCAGGTGGTTATCGAGTGTCAAATCGAGGGTTATCGTAGAGCCAAAGGATTGTGAGACTCCAAGTCCCCAAGCCTTGCCACTGAAATGCCTGACCATCTTTAATGATGCCATCGCCCTCGTCAACACTTTTTCCAGATGTTTGTTCCAGGTTTAACTCCAGGTTTTTTTACTCTTTTTTTGGAGAATTTCACAGACTCAAGGATGCCGATATGCATGCCTCCCAGTCGGTTTTCCTTTTCCATTTCCGGTTAAAAGAAGGGAGAAGTTTTTAACATTTCTTCTAGTATGCAATTTATTGTATTTCATGTTGAACTGAATAAATTGTTAAATGGTCAGATTTGAAGACTTAATTTGGAAATTTGCTTTTTTAGCCATTCATTCAAGGCCTAATATGTCACAATAACATTTTGAGGATGAACTGTGTCCAGATTTTGATAAAGAATTCCGAAATAAGTAACTACAAAGTTGATGTTTGTTTAATTTAGAAAGCATGAACCGTTGAAGAGATATTTAGATACTTATTACAAACACTGTATAACCGATGCAAAAATTATAAAAAGCTCTTGCAATTATGTAAACAGTACCTGTCATAAATATTTCAATGTTCGACGAGGTATCGGCTACCTTGTAAGATTTCAAAGTGAATAATAGGAATCAACGTGAAAAACAAAGTTACGTAAAAAACAAAGTTATTACTACTGTCAACATTTAACGCATTAACAGAACTGCATAATAATTCACAACTTTGGGCAAGCGCTATGTTGTCCATCCATTATCCATTATCGATAATTTTCCACGAATCATTTATTGCTAATAGCGTTTTAATAACATCAACTAAACCGTTGCGTTCACCAACGTTATTAGTTGCTAATAAGCGGCCATTTCGATATTTATATAGGTTCGAACAACGTCAGTACCAGTAGTGCCAGGTACGACAAGGAAAGTACAGGACGTCGTTCGGAATCTAAAGACATAAATAAGCATATTTAATTTGCCGTAGAATAATATTAGTCCCATGATAATATAGTCATGGTCGCCGGATTAGTGCAAACCACAGGTTTTATGGTGGGATTCAGTGAAGAAGCGTGACAATGCAAGGCTGTGGGCTGTGGTACTGTTGACAGCGGGGGCACCTAATTCTTCAAAGAAATACATTGACGAAGTTCAATTTTCTTAATGAAAAAATTAATGAATCCTAAAACAAAGATGGTTTGGCGTATCCCTAATTCCCTAACTCGTTATACGAAGACCCTTTAGGGTTAGTATGATATGGGAGGGACCTTAACTTTTTTATCTTTGGATTTAGACCTCTAGTTGCTTTGGAGGAACCGAATTTTAATACTTTTTGAAGAGTCTGTCTCCGGAACCGCTAAGGACAGGGACTTGGAATTTTAATCCTTTAATTGTCCCCAAGGAAAAAAAGTACCAGTCCAATTTCAACTCGATTGGAAACTCGGAAAAATTTTACGACACTTTTTCCGATTTTTTTTGCTTTCATACTTTACTGGTTTCACGCAAGGCCGTTGATTGTATCCTTTTCAAAGTCAGTCAAGATATACCACTACATGTCCAAATATGTTGGTAAGATTCTGGAAATGATCGAAAAATGTTAAGTATTTTTTCCGGACGATTTTCAGAAAAATGTTTATTCGCTAAATGTGGTTGAACCAACAAACAAAACTAGAATTTCAAAATTGCAATCGATAATGCTCCGACAACCGAACGAATCCCAAAAGAGCCGTTTTTCGAAAAAAAATGGTGAAAACCCCTCAAAACTGAAATTGAAAATGTGCAATTTTGAACAATAGCGAATATTTTGGAAACGGTTAATATCTTCACAATTCACCGAAACATCTCTTCTGACCGCCTTTAGAAAAGCTACAAAAAATGCCAACGACTTTTTTCGTAACATCAATGGCCCGGGAAATATTTTCAAAAATCTAGAAATTGACATATTGGCCGTACTAATGAAAAAGTTGCAATTTTTTTCGCACTGCATACGTCTATACGAACCCTGCCGATATTTCGAATTATTTTTCTTCCAAAGTCATTTCAATAGCGGAAAAATTAGAATTTTTTTTTTCTATAATCACCAAAAATTCGGAAACGATACGTGAAATCGAAATTTATATAAACAGTTTTATTGGCCTTAAACAGATTTACAAAAAGTTCAGATAAAATTCTTTCATATCTTGATAAAAAAATGTATTTATTTTTTAAACGCTAAAAATTCGAAGCGATATATCACAAAAATGGATGGAAACAGTTTGATAGTCCTTGAACGGATTCATAAAAAATTCCCTTTGACTTTTTCGATATCTCGAATAATAAACTCAGAAAAAATTATTAAACTTAAAGAAATGAGCATTTCGTGCCGACTTGTGAAATGTCCATATATTTATGATCTTTGAATGTCAAAACACGAAAACTGTAAGAGATATCAAAAATGTATATGAACAATTTTATGTTCCTTGAACAGATCTACAAAACCAGTCGCAACGTTTTTCCATATCTTGAAAAATTAGCTGGGAACTTTTTAAACAATTTTGTATCATCAAAGACTCAAAAACGAAACTATTTTGATTACTTTTTAATACCTACATAAAATCTAATTGAATTTTTTCCGTAATATCAATAATAATCAATAAACCTCTATGAAAGTCCTCTCCATTCATTTCAGTCAATAATCAAGAATATTTTTCTTTGTTTTAGGCCTACCACAGATCACAAAGCTCCAGCGTGCACATAGCGAAAATCATCGCTGTAACAGTGGTTGTCTGTTCTGTGATTATGGGAAGCTTCCTGCTAGCTTCTTCTTACGTTCGAGCTAACGCTTCCTGCAGGCACTTGGAACAGGAACTGGAATTCTTGGGAGAGGCTGCAGATAGGATCCAGGGACCTCTTCAGCCAGAGGCACTCATTCAGGTTAGTAAGAAAATATTAAAACTTGTTGTCATTGAAATTGATTCTCGTTATTGTATGGAGCTGGCAAAGTTGAAGATGTTTGAAAGTAATAATCTGGATAGCGAATATTTATTGAAATCTTGTACAAATAGGAAACTAGCCCTCTCAAATATAGGAGCCATCTTCAAACCAGATATACGGTCGGAATATACAGTCACAATAGTCACATGAAAAAAACTCAACAAATTAATATTTAATGGAATTTGTAAGTCTCATAATTTTTTTATTTTTAGATCCCTTTTCATGAATTCTTTAGCAAACTGCTGATCCAATCTTTTGTTAAATGCTGGTATTAATAATGTAATATATTTATAGTCTAATTCACTCTAAAATAATTTATTTAACGAAATACAATGATTCAATAACACAATACTCTAATTTACATAACAATCACGGAACTAGGTATTTATATTCGACTTTCACTTCACTCTGACCGTCCGTCTGTCCGCTGCGTAGTTCTTTTTATATCCGACGTTGACTTCTCCGAATGCTCTAGCATTTTCCATCGAATCGTCCAGATTCATCGAATTGTCCAGATTCTTCTCGGTGCAAGCGCAAAGACGTTCACCCGCGGCCGGGCGCCGGCTTACGTAAGAGTTCAGGTCCGGCATCGCCCGCAGCTTCACCACAATAAAGAGGTTGTGTTAAGACATCCTGAGGAATATTTTTGTAACCAAATTCTTTCGAAATACTAATTTTTGCTAATAATCATCCCTTTCCTATATTTAGTTTTTTGGATCATTACTTTAGGTTCACTTTCTCATTTTTATGAGCGAACATTACACTAATAATGTTTAATAATGTTTAATACTATTTAACAATGTTCAAGAATGTTTAATAATGTTATTTCTTGATGAGATCGCTGTGCTCCTGTTGCCGTCAGTTTGACAGCAGGATTATTATGCAATTATTATGCGCTGGGGCGGGTGCTTACAGTCGTGGACCTAGGATTTGAACCTGCCTAGAGTCCTAAGTTCCAGGCGTAAATTCATTGAATTATATGCAGAGAGATTGGAGAAAACCGATCTCTTACATAAATCATTAAAAAACATTTCAGACAGTCATGATGAGTCACTCATTTATTTTTTCATTTATTTATTTATATTTTTTAATTGAAAAGTATGGATTTTTTATAAGTAATAGTCATCAATTATATAAATAATAGAGCTAGAATTGCAGTGAAAGGCTTGAATTATTGACTGATTAATAATGAACAAAAAAGACTTGAGCGTTATTGTTATATCTGCAATAGTTTAAAAGTTATTGTAATTATAGAAGCAAAAATTGGATAAAAAGGACAAGTTTCAAAGAATAATAATATTAAAAATTGTATAAAAAATAGGAAATATTTTTTTTTCATCAAAAACATATTCTTATTACGGAATTAAGTATTAAAAAAAATTTACGGAAACAATTTATTTGTTTATAACAAATTGTTTATTAAATAAACAAATAAAAATTAAGAAAAGAATTGTTTTGCAAGAATCTCAAAAAACAGTAGAAATTATGATTTTTTAGAGAAAAAATGGTTTCTCAATTTTAATATTTAGCCGTAAATAACGATTGTTAATTAACAAAGGCATTTTTTAGCAACAAATAAAAATTTTTACACAAGGTGGTAAAAAATTTAAAAAACTTATTTTTATATAGCTTCAAACCCTCAAAAATCGAAACATTCAAGATATTAAAAAATATATGTTCACTTTTCTTTAGTTTTTTATTTTCAATTGTTATCAAAATTTTACCATTGTTGCAGCGATTATCTATTTGTAAGCCTATTAAGAATAACTCCACTGAGTGACAAAGATCCTAGGGTTTTATTTCAATAATTATCAGGATTTTCATGTTAACATTCAGTTTAGAAAAATTTGTTAATTAATAAATGCATAATTCATGGAGAAATTGGGATACAACTTTTTTAACTGCAGATTTTTGTTAATTGATGTATTCCAATATTACATAAATTTTTTAATTCCTTACTATCCATTTTTATTAAGTCATTTTTTTTGCAACGCGCGCAGATGCCAGACTACCCGTATTTGACTCAATTTTCAAGGCTCTGTAAAAATTATAAATATTTGAGGTACAGTTTCGGAAGTCGGAATTTTTTTTAGAAAATTTGCTGATCTTTTCAGTTATTTTTTAACGTTTCGGAAATCTTTAATATTTTTCGAGATATTAAAAAAAAACCAAAGCCCAATTTATTTTTCACTTAATTGTTTAAATTTTTTTTTTCTTCCCCTTTTGGGACCTCTCCTTAAAATTTCTACATGACATTACGAATCAATGACAGCATGATCATAATTTTCGGAGTATACATACGGAGTATACATTTTTTTTAAAGGGTTTATGTTGACTAGACTATAATGCCACGATAGTTTTTCATTGTTTCTATTTTTGTAAGATGGGACTGAAATATCAGTTTTCCAGGAATCTCGAAAAGTACCAGGCTGCATTGATGTGTTGAAGATAATACATAGACTAAAACCTAAGCTAGTTGCACAGTTTTTAAGAAAATTGGAGGAGTAACCATCGATTCCAGCTCTCTTATTCTCATATAGTGAATTTATTTTATTGAATATCATTTCTGGAGAGATTGTTATTGAATATAACAAGTTGTTATTGCTAAACTGTTCAGAAAAATTACAGATATGCTGTGATGGCTCATAAGAGCTGCAAAAATAAGTATCGAATAATATCTTCACCCTTGTCTGCAGAGGTATCCTCATTATTCATTTTGTTAGGTTTGCTCACCTCGATCCTTTTTAGGTTCTGTATGTAGTCATTCTTGTTTTTACGCATCAAAATTTTCAATTTTTCATAATAGTATTTGTTTCTGATATTTTTCCATTTCTTATGCATCTGATTCCTTTGCTTTCTTATCTCAACTTTAGGAACATGTCTGGGACCTTTCTCTAGAGCTGGATACATTATAGCAGTTTCTTGATTGGCTGGTAAATTACAAAGAAGTTTGTCCCAATCAAGATTAAGAAACTAATTATTGAGCTCGTTGTAATAGCATTTTTTGAAATTGTAGTATCTCCTTAAAGTCTTGTTGGAGTTTTCAATTGTGAACAACTAATATAAAACTCAATAGAAGGATAAGACTCAGGGGAACTAAAGGCATATCACTTTTTTCTAAATCAGTACATTCTATTTTTGTGGTAAACACCAACCAGCCCCGCCGAGCAATAATAATAATAAAATACAGTTTGCTAAAAAAATCATGAAAATTTAAATAAAATTGGAAAGATTATGAGACCCCAAATTTCAACAAGTACTAACTTTTTGCGTTTTTTGCTTGTGAGTGTATATGTAAAGGGTGTTTCACGTTGTCGTCCAGTCATATTTAAACAAGGCATTTCTTTAACAAACCATGAGCAGAGGGTTACTACCTACTTCAAAAACATTCTTGTGTTGGGGCTCCTTAACGAATCTTGAGTGGGATCATAACAGTGAAGTAGCCACTAGAATTAACGCAGCAATTGAAGAAAATAATAGCAGTGCAATCTGAACCACTCACTGCTTTGTCCTGCTTCCGCACATGACCGTTCGTTCGTTTGATATTCATTTCAGATGATGTAATCCGCATAATAATATCCCGATCTCAAGGTTAGCTACTTTGCTGCTGGCTTTTTGAGTGCGGCCTCTTGATAGGTGAATAACTATGTTGCAATATGTGTTATTAATTTTCAATCAAAACAAAACACAGGTGTTAATGAAATCACAGAATAATGCTGGTTGATACAGAATGTCTAAAATTATTCTGTCCCTAATACGCCGGTTCAATCATGTAAACGTAAGGTAAGGTAACGCAAGAACGTATAAGGTAATGTAATGGAAATGTACGGTTCACCAAAACGTATGGTAGAATAAATTGATGGTTTGTGTTGCTATGTGGTAAATCATCCGGAAAAATGACAAATAAAACTTTCTATATTTTTATACTACTTCTATTTGTAACTTACCTTATTGCAGTTTCGTTCTTTATGGACAATATCAATCGAATAAGATAAACTATTTGCTCTTTCCTTTAATCATAACGTCCCAGCAGATTCGGAAGAATTTCTACATGAAGATTTAAGCAAGAGAAGTGCAGAGAATCATCCTTCACAAAACGATATGGCTGTCATGAATGATAATCAGAAAGCTTCCATTTGTTGGTCAAGATATATGTCTACTAATAAATCCAAAACTGTGGAAACATTTGCCGGTCAACTGAAGTCTTTATTGAGATGTACTTTTTGTAATTACTCCTCTGTTACTTTTGAACCTTTCTGTGTACTTTCAACTTGTGGAAGGAATAGGGAATTCAAAAAGATTATTCGTATTCAAACATTTCCAAAAATCATGGTTACACATTTAAAACGACTGATGGCAGTATATTGGACAACGTGATTGATTTTCCCACCCAAAAACTTGAGTCTAGACCAATATTTGGCTCAGGATGGAATTAATACTATTTATGATATTTACGCCATATCTAATCATAGCGGCAGCATTTCCAATAGCAAATTACAAACACCCTTATTCTAATGATTGGCACCTCTTCGATGACTCCCGTGTTCCTTCCAAGATTGATATTATTTTATATTTAAAACGCTTTTGTATATTTTCAAATAATTTTTATAAGTATTTATGTATTATTCTCAATAAATATCTGAATTCATATTCTTCAAAAAAAAAATAACTGAGTTAATGAATAACTATACTTAAATTCCCTTTCCAACCTTTGGTTGCATTCCTAGAAATGGTATGAAAACGTCCAATTACTTTTTCCTAGCCTGAAGGACCTTTCATGTTCTGCGTATCAATTTGAAAAATCTCGCCCACATTGTCCCACATAAACACCGTTACACTCTGGACACTTAAGCTTATAAACTCCAAATTTTTTCTATTGTCTACTCTAACTTTGGCATCGAAAAGTAAATTAGATAACCTGGCATGCGGCCTGTATGCTACTTCTATATTATTCTTTCTAAAGAATCCCGCAATAGTCTCTGTTCTTCTTCAAACCTCAACGTACTCAAAATATTGTTATATATTTTACTTTATTATAAAAAAAATAATTGTTTTATTTATATTTTGATATATTTTAATTTTATTTATTTTTGATTTAATTTAATTTAGTTTATTTTATTCTCTTTGATTTAATTTAATTTAATTTAATGTAATTTAATTCAATTTTATTTTATTTAATTTAATTTAATTCAATTTTATTTAATCCAATGTGATTTATTTTATTTCATTTAATTTGATTCAATTCATTTAATTTAATTTAGTTTAATTTTATTTAATTTAATTCATTAATTTAATTTAATTTAATTCAATTTATTTTATATATCAAATAAATTTATTCCCTGGACTATAATTTTTACAACTCAGTCATACAACATGAAAAACTCTCAATCTCATCAGGATTCTAGGCTAAATTTTGAATCTCAAACATATAAGAATGAAATACTGATACAATTTTTTTTTTAAATTATAAACTCCAATTCAAATTCATACAATCTTTATATAAACTTTTAGTCAAATAATAATGAAAATCTCCTTCACCTATAAAATACCTTTTCTACGAGAAACCCACCTTATATTATCAATAACTATAATTTAGATAAATTCAAAATTGATTGTCCTAACACTTTCAAGAAAATGAAATCTATCTATAACGTCCCTGCCTATAATTTTATGACACTGAAATGACAGTTCTAAGAAAATCACAACGACTTTTGTTGATAACTTGGAAGTCCGGAAATTATAAATGAAAAGGATAATACCTTGTAGTATAAAGTTCTTATTTCCAATTCTACTTCTTTTACTTCTTTAGTGTTGATGCTATTTCCTCTGCCTTTCAGACTTTAGTCCTGCTGCTTCCTCCTTTTTAATTTCTAGTTCCTCTGCTTCCTCCTTTAAATGTTAAACTTTGTTTCAGATGATTCCTCTTTTACTATTAGTTTTAGTTCTTCGGATATGTTTTACTTGTTTTTTTTTATTCTCGTTCCTCTGGATAATATGAACACCTTGTTTATACTATTCTTGATTTCTAACTTTTCTAAATTCTCCTTCAAAAATTTTAGTTTTTTGCTTTCTTCAGTTTTCCCATAAAAACAATCTCCTCCTCTCAATCCAAACAACCGTCGTCATGTCCATCCATTCACCAACCTACTTTCTTTTTCCATCTGAATTCACAGGCACCTTTCTATCACTTACAATTTATGCATTTTCTTTCCAATCCGCATTCTAAATCAATAAACTTACTATTCTATTAACAATTCTTTTCATTGAATGTGTCCCTTTCATTTTATTTGACTATACTTTCATTTTTACTTCAAACTTTTGCCTTCTATCAATATTCATTCCATTATGTCAAAACTTCTAACTGTCACTCTCAAATCTCCTAGTCTCCATACTGAATGTTTCATAGTTTTTCAATTTGGTTTCTGAGAGTAAAATTGTAAATTTTGATAATCTACCTGAAATATGTTCTCATTTGGCCTTACAAAATTATTATATCAACTGAAATAGTGAATTTATAGTATGGTTGTTAAAATAAATAAACTTATCTATCAGTTTTATTTAAGTAATTTTCTTCAAAAACTCGTAAAAAAAATGTATTTCAAATAATTTCAAATTATATCATAACAACATATAACGTACTTTGGATTCTCTTTGGTAAAAATTTTATGATACATCTTGGGAACATTGTGAAAAATGAGGGCCCAAAGGTAGACCCCCGGGGCACACCTGATGTAGCAATGATTTGTAATAAATAATATTTGTTTTAGTGTAAACCAAAAGATAAGAAATTGATTTAAAAACCTCCTTCAGAAATTGTTTTGAAATTTGAGGAAGGTAAGTTGCACCTCAAAAACACCATCAGAACGATAAAAAGGAAGCACCTATAATTTCTCTGTGTTCCAACCAAGTTTTTGAAATATTCAACGCTCAATGCAGAATAGCATATTGTATAAGTTCAATAGAAAGAACCTATTTTGGTTGAGGTAAAGAGTTTTTCTTAAAAAACCGTGCGGTTTTACTTTTACATTTCTTATATTTGTATACTTTCATGATTGAATTTATGAATGTGTGTTTTTATTGTGTGGTGTGATGATGGTCGCATACTCAATATCATTCTCAATTATGTAATCGTGGTTATGGTGAATTACTTCTCCGAACAAGTAATTTGTGGTTTTGCCTGCAAGAAATTATGAAACCAAATAATTCACTAACAGTGAGAGAGTCCAGTCGATCTCTATACCGGGTGTCACAGATTTTTCGAATAATTTTTCAACTTAGGAAAAACAATTTCTGATTCTTGTAACAATTTGATCTGTATTGTTTTCATTTTAGATGAAGAAAAAAATTATGGATTTTTTTTTTCTTACTGGTTGCTCGGAAAAACTTGAAACCCTAAAATTCTCATTCAGCTGTCACCACTTTGAAAGTGTCTATTTTACAAAAAACGTGTATGTTAGTTGGTCTCGTTTGTATTTCCATTTTTTGTTATAAATAAATACTAAACGCAGAGTAATGTGAATGAATACCTCTTTGTATTCAATATGTGAGAAAGTTGAACCACCTCGTTAGTCTCGATATACTTACTTTTCATATGGGAGTGAGTTTTATTTTTTAATTGAAATAATTTTCACCTCCCAAGCTTATTTACTACAAAACAGGCGTCATCACTATCAGTGGCTCTTTTACATATAATATAAATGTATATATAATTTTAAAAAAACATACATGTCTTGCAAAGATGGCCTGTTACAATCTTGTCAACTATTCTTGTTTCGCTGGCGTCTTTCATCTCAATTCTCGAAAATTAGTTGACTTGCGAGAATTAGCAGAAATGAAAAATCAAAATTATAGGTTCACAAGAAGTGAACAGGTTGATATGTCAAAATAAAATTCGAAAAATGTTTTTATTTTCAAAATCCTAGAATATTTTGGGCTGGGATGAATATAATGAAAGTTTTTTTCTACCAAAAAGAAATTTCTCACTTTTTTTGTCAGAGTTAGAAGAAGAAGATTGTCTTATAATACCGTTTTCTTGACTAGATGGCAGGAATTCTCACATTTATTTTAAATATAACAAGGCACATGTATTTTTTGAATATATATATATATATATATATATATATATATATATATATATATATATATATATATATAAATGTAACAAAGGAAGTCAACAACAGGAAGCCAACCACACATATTTTTACATCCAAGTGTTGTACATCTACGCACTTGATTTTATCGTACTGATGAGAGCTTAAGCTCGAAACACGTGTCAACGGTTGCACAACATTTTGAGGGTTATACCCAATAACTTTTCTACTTATATTTTCATATATTGCCTCTCGCTAAATCCATCCAAGATGTACAACACTTGGATGTAAAAATAGAAACAAAGGAAGTCAACAACAGGAAGCCAACCACACATTTGTGGCTTCGGTTAGAAGACAACAACTAACGTCGCCACGGAGGCAGCTATAGCTACCAGCGTGACAATCCTACCCAGGAAAATACAAATAAGGATGGATATAGCGAGGGGCAATATATGAGGGTTATACCCAATAACTTTTCTACTTATATTTTCATATATTGCCCCTCGCTATATCCATCCTTATTTGTATTTTCCTGGGTAGGATTGTCACGCTGGTAGCTATAGCTGCCTCCGTGGCGACGTCAGTTGTTGCCTTGTAAGCACAAGGTCTTCTAACCGAAGCCACAAATGTGTGGTTAGCTTCCTGTTGTTGACTTCCTTTGTTTCTATTTTTACATCCAAGTGTTGTACATCTTCGCACTTGATTTTACCGTACTGATGAGAGCTTAAGCTCGAATAAACAGGTTGCAGAACATTTTGAGGGTTATACCCTATATATATATATATATATATATATATATATATATATATATATATATATATATATATAGCTGTGCTTTGTTACACTACATAAATCAAATTGAAGGTTTTGAAATTTGGATTTTTTATCATTTTGTTTATTTCCGAAGCTTTCAACAAGTTCCTTTCCATTCGGTAATTATAGGTATAAATTTCATGTTAGGTATCTTTATTTATTGTGAGACATGTTTTTTGTAAATGTCCATACGTCGCTGATTCTTTAGCTGACAATACATGTTCACGGTATCATGTCAAATTTTTTTTAGATGATTCTATTTTCCCAACTGGACAACACTGAGAGAGATGATCAAGAACTGTTTCTCTAGGCATCGATCGGCATTATAACTATATTTGGTAAATTGAGAACCGTAATTCCAATTACTTCGATGTGGTTGAATTTAACGTTACGTAGTACCATGTAGTACTTACACGAGAGGTTAATCAACTCGGATGTGAAAAAATGCAATGAAAGTGTTGGCTAACCAGTTTTTCTAGCTTGTTAGACCGACCAGCAATCATAGTGTCCGTATGAGGGTATCCATTGGTCGTGAGTGGGTCTGCAAGCAGATAATTATTCAGAAAACGTTTTCCGGAGATGAAATTGGACAATCTTACGATCTAGGATTTGAAGTGGGTTATTTTTTAGTTTATTCAACTCAAGCAGAAGTCATCGACACGAGATGATGTGTCATAAACTAAAAAATAAATAGGAAAGATTACTGAAATGATATAAAAGAACACAAACACACAGTAGATCACGATCGAGATAACAGATAACCGCATTTGATATACCTAGTTCTATTGGACGCTTATATTCCATTCACAGAATAAAACAATACAATTAAGATTTGTATCATTATTATTTCTATAACCGCAATTTCATTGTCAAAAAATAACAAGGTCAGTAAAAAAAATATTTTGTGCTGGCTTCATAATTTGATTTCTTTTTATAAACTGAGTGAACAAAAGCGTTTCTATTTCATCAATTCCATTGAATGAAGAGTAAGTCGATTATTAGCTATAGTGTTTACAGTGTGCCCTTAAGTTATATTGCTGAAAATGATGATGAATGTCAGAAAAAGTATTTATGAAAGAAGTATCGCCTACGAAAACGATAGTAGTTGTAACTAGTAACGTGTGCTGACAAATATCATTAATGTAAATGAAAAAGAATAGGGGCCCAAAAACCGAACCTTGAGGTACTCCTTGTGTAATATGGTTCTGAGGTCAAATGTTGTGGCATTTATTTGAAGTTGTTACCTGTTTGTTAAGTATGATGAAAGGTAATTGAGTGGTATTCCCCTGATGCCAGAGAAACACAGTTGAACGCCTGGGGCAGATCGCAGCTCACAAATGTACGGGCTTTTTTTATCTGTGCTATAAGAATGAAAATAACAATGCAAAACTAATGGATGAGGAACAGGAGAAATAATCCTAAGATGAGTATGGAGAATTCGATGATGAGGACAATATTCCTCTGCGTAACTTTTTGAGCTGGTAAAAATCTCAATTCATTTTTAAATCATTCAAGATGATGCACATTAGGAATTTTATCGCTCTTGTGTTTTAATTATTGTTTAGTTATTTTATTCAAAATAGTGTCAGTATATCTTTCAATACTATTTCCAGTTTGAGAAAAATATTCATTTTGGATATTGGAAGGAAATTATTAAAAATTCCTTTTTTTGTAAGTGGGAATGTTGAATACTTGGTTCTGGAAAAATGCCACCAACAAAAAGCAACCGATGGTTCAAGAAGGGAATCAGAAGTTTCCTCAGAAGTAATACATTTATTTCAAAAGCATATTCTGAGCAATTGAAGAAATTTATAGCTGAATTTTGGAGATGGTAACTTTCTCGAAAAGTCTGAAGTTGTGAGGCAACTTTTTGTTAATAATTTTTTATTTCTTCGACAACAGTACTAAAAACACATTGAATTGCCTACTTCTATAACTGGTTGTGTTATTTTACATTTTCTTGTGAGCTACATGGAAAACGTGGTTTATTTATGTTATTTAAAATGACAATGAAATTTACAGAACATACTACTGCCTAAGTTATATGTATATATATATATATATATATATGTTATATGTAACACTTTAGTTGAAGTGAACTGGTAGCCAATTCCACTAGAATTTTTTTTGTTGAATATCGAAATTCATATTTCATTTCATTCATTTTCAGTCACAAAAGACTATAAATACAGTAAAGTCACTATACAGCTCACTAATGTGACAATGTCACCATGTAACCAAAATAAAAATTATAGTACAGATGGGTCAACATATAAAATATAAACATTTACCTTTACTCAACAGAAGATGTTTAATTTTTCTTTTGAAGATGCGTATGTTCGTCGAATCTTTTATAGATTAAGGAAGAGCATTCAATAATTTACAGTCATTATAATACAGAGCTTTTTGATATAGGGTAGAGGAATGTTTGGACGGTAGCAATCTGTTGAACCATTTCAGATTCAAAGTACTGAAAACGAAGCAAACAACTTCATAGACATATACTGAGATCATATACTGTCTTTGGTCATATCTCAAAAATGCTTTGATATTCATTATCTGTCTGTTGGAGTTCAACTGAAATTATGGCACTCATACTCCTAACGCCCCGTATTCTTATATCATAATCGGAAACAATCCTGTGTTCACTGAGTCTTCGTACTCACACATCTTACATCTGTTTTCGAACACCCTAGATCTTCTATTTCTATATAAGTCCATCTAAGTGTGTGTCATGTGTAATTGTCCATCATATACAAGAAACGCTTCTAGTACACGAAGAAAATGAGAAGCAGTCGTAACACTAGTTGAATATTCTCTACCTCACAGAAGACTAATTCGTGACCTGGTTTTCAATCATAGGCGTCCAGTAAATATTTACCGTCTTCTTTGTTGATAGGTGATGTTGAGAAATGTTTTTGTTACTAGACATCATCAGAATGATAAATGTTTTCGCCGAAATCAACAGTTCCTCACATAGTCTGATCAACAAGTGGAAAAACGTGAAAAATACAGATAAAGCTCCTGAAAATATTTATTATTAATATTGACAAAGTATGGCTACAAGATTGCAATTCAGTGGAGATGGGCGAAAAGGCAATAGTATCGCTAACCGTCTTTTCAAATCGTAGTCATTGCTAGTTTTTAATTAATAAAGTAGCCACGGCGTCTCCATGTTACCTGTCACTGTCATATGTCACCTGTCATCCCTTACGTATCACCTATCATCCAACATATTCGTATTGGAACTGTTTAGCATTAGATCACGACCTCTACCGGGAGATGTTTGAAATTCTTCGTGAAGGACGGGCCAGTCTCGATAGGACTGCTAACGGGGGAACGTGATGAAACAGATCGCCAACCTTTCTACGCTGTTCCAGAGAAGTGAGCGAGGTTGTAAGCGCTGCATCATCAATGAGACGAATGGATCTTTTTTTGACAGAATCTAAAAGTTGTTTTTATAGACCGTCAGAGAACGACAGATTTAGCTGACTCATTTTCTCTTTTCTGGGATTTTAACCACTGGAAATTATGTCACATGAAAAAAACGCTCCGGAATCTCTGCCTCTAAGGTGGTGTGGAAACGAACTAGTGTTATTATTATTTCTTCCAATGTGTTTTTTTTTACTAGAATCTGATATCAAAGTTTTACTTTTGAGCCCTAGGAACAGAAAATACCCCACATTGTAAAAAGTTAAAGTGTACCTAGATATTGCTTACTGCTGGTGACAATGTTAAACTTCATCAATATAGTGTATTTGATACGGAATGTCATGATTTCAAAATTATGTATTCGAAAACAAAATTTCTGGATATAATTTTTGAATAATTTTTCTTCATTGCAGAAAATGTTTCTCTCTTTGACAAACAATTTCTTCATTTGAAATGCGAATTTTGTTATATATATATATATATAACAGAAAGTTACTTATGACATCTACTCTATTTCTATTAGAAATATTTAGAACTGACTTCCAATATTAGTGTTTATTTCATTTCCTGTTCGAATTCGGTTCAATAAATAGTTTTTCATTAATTGTCATTTATCGTCTCTGTTGCTTTTTAGTAACAACTAATAAACAAAATTTGAATTTTTTCATAATGAATATTAGGTTTTTCATTCTTATTCCTACATTATGACGAATTTGCCCTTTTCGCGTGATCGCAGTAGGCTGGGTTTAAGGCTGTCACTCGGGCTGAGTATTGCGAAAAGTGCGGCCCATGAAGGTCTACGGCTGTACCGAAAATCAACTCTCTGCTTTCAAAAATGACTAAAATGCAGGGGTGTCTTCATCTTAAGTGTGTCACACTGTATATATATATATATATATATATATATATATAATGAAAGATATTCAGTTTCGTTTATTTCTGACGTTATACCGAAGATTATAAATAAATTACAAATGTTTCACCACTTTTCCCATCTCCAAGAAATGATCTCCGAAATACCATTTCAAAATACCTTCACTGCTGGTCAATCCTATCGTAGCCACAGTGTTTTTTAAACAAGTAAACACAAACAGTTTCCATTGGCAACTTCGAACCACAAGTTAGGATTCTTGTTGTGTTTTTTACTAGTACATTTGGATTATTCAAGAGTGTGTTTTCACTTGATTTCAGTCAGAATTTCAAACTTTTTATTTTCATATTGGCAGCTACATAAAAAAAATATCTGGTCATAGAAAGTGGATAAAAACTCTCAGCCGTATTGCTGTTTGTATATCAAGTCAGTGGTGAAAGAAAACTCCTACCTCAATGGGGTTAAAGTCCAAAAAATTTTCAAAAAGTGGTTTTCGTGAATTTTTATGACGGCAGTTTTTTATGACTGAATCACCCTGTATTCCTAGTTTATGATTATATATCCTGGAAAAATTAAACAAATATCTTAACTCAACTCAAAAATACTGGGTGTCCACTTAAACTCCATTATTTTCCACAATTTTTCCACAAATTTTCCTACAACTTGACAACTTATGGCTTTTTTTGAGGAACATGCAAAGCTTATGGGAATTTTATAATGATGTTTATCCATCATCAAAATCATGTGGTTCAAATGCCATAAACGAGAAAGTTTGCCGGAAAACAAAAAAAAATTCAAAAAATTTTCCGTCCTGAAAATATACCTCAACTATTTTTTTACAAGATCGAGCCCCTATTTCAACCCTTTAAGCCCGTGCAAACCTTGTGACTTTGGTTTTTCACTATTAGATTGTTATACCTATTCATGTGTTGAAATGCCATAAACGAGAAAATGTTTAAAAAACAATTTTTTTCTGCAAAAGGAAACTGAATTTTCTATATGCCTAGCACATGTCCGATCACTGAATTTTCATTTTTTGAGCTAAATACTAACATAATTTTCAGTGGTTAAAATCCCAGAAACGAGAAAATAAGTCAGCAAAATCTGTCGTTATCTGACGGTCTATTAGTATTTCCAGAACTTGTAAGACATCGATCCAAATAAGTAAAAACAAACTAAACTTTTTCAGTTAAATTATCATTTATTCCCAATTGAATCTCAGCTAATTATTCAAATCACGTCGATGGGTTCCGACGAAAACAATGCTTTGCTTACCTTAGACATTTTCGAGTCCATTGGCACTTCCTGAAAACAGAAAAAAAAAATTCTTACAATCGAACCATCGAAAGAGAAACTTACGATAATAATATAACTCTTGCAAACTTTCATTATTTTGTTACACTTGCTAATTCGTGCATTGGAAGTAAATGACCTGATTCATATCCTCGAATCAAGTGAAATTATTTTGTTTTAATTTATGCAATCGACTAGAAACGATGATCAAAATCAATCATTGTAGAATACCATAAAATTGAGCGTGTATATTTTACTTGGTTCACTAAAAAAGTGAATACGGTGCCAACTTTTTCTACGTTTTTTATCAGCTGTATAAAGAATATTACTTTTTTGGGAGGCTTCAGGGTTCTGTTTTTGGTACACTACTTTCCTGATGATTACGTTTAAAAAACCTCTGCTATGAAAACCCGTTGAATCCTCTATTTCTGTCGAATTTGGAGATAATAAGATCATTTTCGACAAAGTCAAGAGTAAAATGAAGTCTACCAACATATTCTTCATGATGATTTTTCAAATAAAACCTTTGAAATATTTCACATCATTAACTTCACATCATTTTCCCTGAAACCTATTAGAAAACAATCAAACAAATTCAGCCCTAATAAATTAACTCCAGAGCTATGTGAACTGAAAAACCTCGTGTCCTTGAATTCAGAATGCGAATGCGAGAGCTGATGAAGGTTATATAACATTACGAAAAACTGCAATAAACATTTTTTTAAATCATAAGAACAACAGATTCAAATTTTTTGGACAGTAATATAACTATGTACAAACTCCATTTTTCTACACTCTACAGCAAACCATGGCACTGTTGATTTTGTAAAAATTACAAAGATTTCCAATGCAAGTGTAAATGAAAAAATATGTCTCCTAATTATGCGAACCTTTGACTTACATCATAAATTTGTCGGTGGAACGAGATGTTTTTCCAAAAAATTTGAAAGCTGCACTTGTCCCAATATTTAAAAAGGGTGATTCTGATCTGTATGAAAATGAGTTCAATTCCAAGCATTTACAAAATTTTAGAACTCAACATTAAGGAACAGTTAACATCCATTATCTCTGCTAACGAACTTTTTCCACCAAATCAACAAGGATTCACCCAAAACAAAAGTAATGAAATGACACCTTGATGAATTTAATGAACACGTCATAAATGCCCTTGATGAAAAACTGCATATCTGTGGGTTTTTCATTGATTTCTCTAGAGCTTTTGATAGTGTAAATCGTGTAATCTTACTTCAGAAACTGGAGAGATATGGTGTGAGAGGAATTGCTTTGAAACTGATGAAGTCATATTTGGAAGGCAGGGCCCAAAGAGTGGTTATTCAAAAAACTGTTTGTCGATCAGCAGCCATCGAATAAGGTGTTCCTCAAAGTTCAACACTTGGTCCCTTACTTTTTCTCATATCTGCCAACGACCTGATGCAATACTTCAATAGTCAATTAAAACTGCAACAATTGTAGTCCAGTGTATCGTCAAAACTCGAAGCTCTAATAATCTTTTTGAATTTCAGGAAGCACCGGTAGCACCCAAGCACCAAGCAGAACCTCTCAGCGTCGACGCACCTCCAAAGAAGACCAAAGAAATTGAAACCAACGACATCGACGACGCTGAGTCGAGCTCTGAGACTTCCGACAGTTCTGATGCTGAAGAGAACGAGAAAGAGGTCCACTTGAAGCTGCCGGTACAGATGGAACTGGAAGACGTCATCGGTTCTCTTTTGGAAAAGAACCAGAGATCCAAGATGAACTGCATCGTGGAGAAGAAGAAATCCGAAGAGTTCGTGGACCATCAACCTAAGACCATTACGATGCCTTTTGGACTCAACTTGACGACCAATCCTAGGTTTGAGAAGCTTAGTGGAGAGCGTATGGTTATTATTTGTGAAACTGGAACTGTTCAAAGGTACGGTTCGAAGAATGTAGATATCAGATTAGAGTAAATTAAACTAGAAGTTGACAAATGGCATATGGTCTCAGCCGATCTATCTTTTCTTCCGGTCCAGTCTGTTTAAAAGAATTATCTTTAACACACCCTCCTATCCTATAAAAGAGAATAAGTTTTGAACAAAAACGAAATTAAATTTTTCTAGTTCCCACTGTTTCTTAATATTGATTTTTTTTTCAATTGTATTTTCGGTTTGAAATAAAATGTATTTCAATGAAAAAAAATAACATTTTTAGTGAAAATTTCAAAATGGTTTCAAGTAACAAATCTTGTGAAACCCTTTCAACTGGTCATGTCCCCATATTTCTGATGGATCGTTCTATATCAAAGGAACAAGAACAAATGAACAAAAAGAATATTGACCACATTGTTTGAGTTGGAAGTTTCTATTGTCAAAATCTAATGATAACATTCTTCTAGAGCCGAGCCACCTCAACAGGAAGACGACGACGACAACCAAGAAGAAGATACAATCATGATCCAACCAGTGATGATTCCCATCCCCCAGTCCCCCTTCCACACCCACATGCCCCAACAGATGCGCCCCTTAATCCAACGGGTACCAGAACAAATCCAAATGCGCCCTCCCATGAGACCTCCCATGTACCAGATGGAGAGCATGAGACCCCCCATGCCATCCGTAATGCAACAACAAATGCCGCCCATGTTCCAACAGCAGGTGCCCCAGATGATGCAACAGCAGCCACCAAGACAAGCGCCACAGTTCCCACGAGTCCAGATGCAGATCCAGATGCAGCCACAGATGCCCGTGCAATCGCAACCGCAGATGCAACAGAACGAATTGCCGCCAAACCCCATCTTACATCACATCGTGCAACAGATAATAGCCCAGAAGATCATCGAGAGCCAGAAGTTGCGCGAAGAGCAGATAAGGGAGGAGCAAGCTCAGGCGCAGACGCAGCAGCAACAGCAAGAGCAGCAACCACAGGTTGAAGTAGAAGAAGAACGTCCACACAGGTTCCAGGTTGGGCCTCAGATGTCCCAGGTGCCTCCTCAGAACATGATCGGTCAGAGGATTCCCATTCCTGAGGAAGTTTTGACTCAACTTAACAGGTATGGTAATTTTCTATAATGACACTGAAGATACTTATAAAAAAATTGGAACTGACATAAGGGTAATTCTAAATTCATATATTGAAAAAGAAGTTCTCAACCTAACCCTTCAAGAAATATCTCACCTGAAAGAACAAAAGTGAAATTGATTTTTGCATTTTGTTCTCAAGTTCGAGTTAATATTCCTCAAATTTTGATCAGCGTAACAATATTTTTTGGGTTATTGTTTGATTCACGAAGGGGGCTGGCCGACTCTTGTAGCGGGAACCATAGTAATAGAGATTGATCACATTTTTACTCTGTTAATAACGGTTTGATATGTGACATTTCTATTTCAGATCCTAGAACTATATTTTATGAATTTGATATTGCATTGAAAATCCCCAATATGTCTTTTCAAAAGAAGTGTTACCCCGACTATGCCATTCATAATTTTGCGAACGCACTCACTGCAAAGATGTGACTATAGCGTTTTTACATTTTCTCTATTATTTTGACATATATTATGTTTTCTTTTATGTTTGAAACGCTCATATGAAAATAACAAAACTTGGGTAAATAATCTCAATATATTGTCAAATAGGCAACATGGTTTCAGATCCGGAAAGTCAACAAGTACTGCACTTCATCAGTTTCTTAGTGATTTAGTCACCTTAATAGACAATAAGAAGTGTTCTATAGGTGTTTTTTGTGACCTTAGCCGCGCTTTTGACTGTGTGGACCACAATATATTACTTCCCCAACTTTTTAATTATGGAATTATGGGTGTTTGTCTGGACTGGATAGAATCATTTGTTAAAGCAAGGCTCCAATATGTGTCAGTTAATCACCAGAAAGAAGATTCAGTCTGATCGTACTCGTCACGAATTCAAATTGTTCTAGGTGTCCCACAAGGCTCGATACTGGGCCCAATCCTTTTAATTTTATATGTCAATGAGATACGTAATATCCTACCAGATATAAAAGTCACAAGCTATGCGGATGACACAACTCTTTTACTCTCTGGTAGAGATAACGTCTGCCTAAAGGAAAACTGTGAAAGTACTCTACATAAACTGAGTCAATGGTTCCAAGATCACTTTCTATATTTCAATACAGATAAAACCAAATTACTACACTTTCATACAACCCAAAAGTCACTGGAACATATTGAAATATTTCACAACGATGCAGTTATTGACTTCCATGAAAATGAAAAGTTTTTGGGTCTCACTATTGATTCCTGTTTGAACTGGAAAAAGCACTGCACTCTGCTAGGTGCCAAACTAGCATCTCTGCACTATATGTTCATGAATATAAAATCCTTATTGGAAAAGAATCAACTGATTAAAGTGTATTACGCAGAAGTCGAAAGTAGGGTTAAGGTATGGATTATGCCTATGGGGAGACTTCTCTCATTTACTCAAAACGTTTTTGTCAAACAAAAAGAAATTCTAAAAATTATAGCTGGCCTGAAAAAAGATCAGTCCTGTCGAGATTCTTTTAAAAATTTGGAAATTCTCAGCTTGACTGCAGTTTATATATTTGAGGTATGTGTGTTCGTCAGGAAAAATGAAAATATGCTTTATAAAAATGAGGATTTACACCATTACAATACCCGTAATAGAAATGATCTACATTTGCCTCTGAGCAGGGTAAACGCCACATATAACGCTCCAGGAAGAATCGGAACAAATTTTTTTAATCACATACCATTCTCTATAAAAAATATAAAACGTGAAAAGACGTTCAGATATCAATTGAAAAGATATTTAACAAACTTATGTTCATATAACATGACTGAATTTTTCAATGGAATGCAGTAAACTCTTTATTCAATTTTGGAGTATGCTTCACCTGGTAAACTGTTTTTATTATTTGATTTTATTTTTATGTATATTCTATTGAATTTTAGAGCATATACTTTATTCATTTATGACTTTCTCTCATACAATGTATGTTGTCCAACAAGAAATAAATAAACCTTTGAACCTTTAAGAAAGTTCGTGACTCAAGTTCCAAATTGGATAGATTATTTCCAGAATTATTGAGATCTTCGTATCTTGATGATATAACGGGGTGAAATTAACAACCCTTTCATTATATTTTACAAGAAAACAGTTCAACTCCTATGACAAGTTCAACGAACCACCAACATAGGTTCTATTGCTATTTTCATCAGTGCACCAGTTGTTCGTTCAAAACAAAACCCCAGCGTGAATAATTCTCGTCTACATACTTCTTTTCCAGGCTACCCAATCGTGACGTCATCGTCGCAGTCGCTGAATCTGATTCCGAGGAAGCACCCCAAGATGTCCGTTTCGTTCAGGAACAAAGACAAGGAGCAACTGAAATGAACGGTAGACAAACTTTTGCTCGTGGTCTCCCTGTAGATATACCCATCGCGATGATGCCTCAAGAGCAGGAACCACAAGAACAAGAGCCCCAGGCGGCTTCTTCCGAAGAATCGAGACCTCACTGTAAGTATCTCAATGTGAACAACTGGCTCAAAAACATTTTGCAGGTGTCTTCAAAAGTTTGATTAGTTCTAGCGGGGTACAGTTGGAATCTTATCAATAATACTTCAACTTAGTTTCAGTAACAAATAGAGAGAGGGAATATAGTACCTATCAGTGTCCAGTTCAAGCTCTCTTGTTCATCTCCACTTCGCTTTCGCTTTCTAAGTACATTCGAACTGGTCTTTTTCTCTGTCCCGAAACTTGTTTGTTCTAAACGTATTCGTTCTTATACTTCAACTTCATTCTTGAGAAAATCCAACAACATAGACATGTTATCAATAAAATGATTCATTACCAGGTTTTTTTCTCGTGAGAATGTCGATGTCTTTCTCACACCTTCAGTATTTCTCCCTCGTAACCTCTAAAGATTCCAGAGCACTCAATTTTCCAATTTATCATGAGGAGAAACCTGTTTCACTGTTTGTGGCTTGTCATCCCTTGCGATTCTAGATTTCAACTGGTCAATAATGGATTTCATATAACTTTTTCCAGAAGATGGAAAACTGTCAACTGTCCTGCTGAGGAACCTTCCTCGGTAGCCTACATGAGATTTTGAAATTTAACTTCTTTATCGATATTATCATCATCGTGTGTTGTACTAAACTTTGTCCAGAATCAATGGATGGGATCTTTTACATTACCATCAAACTTCTTCAGTTCTAGTTTAGGTAACCTGAAGTTCCCCCTATTATTTTCAGTTGAACAACTCGCCTTTTCATCTGAATTCATCGTACTGCTCTTCATCTCAGCATCACCTGTTTTGTTGGCAAATATGTGGTCTCGAACGATATTTTCTGCTCTGAGTAATGTGTCGCTTTTTATTTTTCAGTCGTGCTAATAGTTTGTGTCCACTTGTTTCCTAACATATAGCATATCAAGATTATCACATGACTTGTCGTAAAACCTCCTTAACTGATTTCCTTCTATTATATAATTCCCCATTACTTTCTCACTGTCCTGTCACGGTCGCCAAAAATTGAATGTGGAGAATAATTTGAGCAATTCTTACTTGAAATGATTTTTCAGGACGACGTCCTGTAGGTGGCAGCAGAAATAGCTCATGGAGGCGAGTTCTCTGAGCTCACTGATCATAGAAAACTGTAATTTTTAAAATGAAATTAGTTCTGCTATTATACAGGCAGTACTCTTATTTGGTTAGTGCCAAATTTGGTCGATGCACCTTAAATCGTTATCACATATCACTAGCAGTTTTCGCTTATGGGAAGATTACATTTTCGAGGAATGCTTTTCATCAGATTTTACCGATATTGATCATCAAAACCCTTCTCAAGAATCAATCTACCCAATCATGTCAACCGGAACAAAATCCGTAAAAATCGCTCACAGACACACAGATAGACAGACGCTGGGTATATTATAATTTATGGAGTGACGTCATTTTCGAAGGTGGGGGTTACCGAACTCTCGATATACCTTCTTTCAGTCCGGAAAGGATTCATGGTTCTTTGGTATTTTTGATAAAGGGGATTTAAGCTTCCAATTGAATTAAAACATTTTATTGCGAATGAGAATTCTAGCGGTTTTTTTTTATATTTCCATAACTTCATTTTGTTTTTCAGATGTGCAACCTCGATCAGTGTAAGAAGTGACCACTTTTGATGGAAGTGAAGCTCGTGCCCCTTACCAAAATCCACAAAGCACCACCTACCAACCATCACCACATAACAATTCTTATTATTATTAAGTATATACTTGATAACTTCAACTAATTAGTTTTCCTTAATGTAAATACCTACTATGATATGTTATGAAATGTTTTTCAAAATTAGTAGATGTGTTTATATAAATGATGAAATACCATTTTATTGTGTAAAATAGGATTTCTTTGAAAGATATAATGATATGTATATAATTTAGTGTCAAACAGGGTTTCCACTTTTGGTCATTATTTTCATACATTTACTAGTAACCGAACTTTCATTTCCTTTGTTACTAAATAAGTCTACCACTAGAATATTTCATTTCCTTTATTCCCACATGTTTTATTATAACAAACTGAACTTATTTTTCTTGTTACAATTCCTTCAAATGTTCTCACAAATTAAAAAAAAAAAACAGATCCTCACTTAAGACTAAGTTTAAAAAACCTGCCAACTTCATACAATGCTCACCCAAGGTAGATATCTAAATCATATATATTTTCTGATGGCATTTCATGTTTGGGTAACTAAATTCATTTCAGAACATCGTTAGATCTGTCAAAATTCCAAATCGCAAATGTGGGAACCCTACGGGAATGTATTATTTTGGCCTATTTGTGATAAATTTGTTATAGATTCTTTTCTGAAATAAAAGTATTTTTTCTAGCTATAATTGTTTTCATTCAGATTATAGAACAACACTTTCAGATAATGCATACACCGAGGGGGAAGTAACTAGCCATTTTTTGTACACCTAATGAAAATAATGCAGTAATTAACTGATTAACATCCGCGTCTGCTCAGCGATCACCGAGGCGATCACTTACCGATTGTCAGACGGCATAAATTTGCCAACTTGGAACCGAAAAAAATCATATCACGGATCCCCAGAAACATAGATTTCGATTTTAAGTTGAATATGAAATGATTAATGAAGTAATGAAAATGTTATGATGTACACCTAATGAAAGAGTTACTTCCCCCTCGGCATACACTATTCAACTGATAAAAATTATAAGAACGATAAAAAAATTTGGTAGGATGGGCTTGCCCTCCTTTTTTCGGAAAAAGTTGGAAAACTCGGGAAATTAAAATTGGAAAAATCCGTAAAAACAGTGAAAAATATCTGACTTGAACATTATTGTTCAAAAAAATTTCACCACCCCCCTGTCCCTCCTCAAAAGCTAGATAGTGAACGCAAAGAAATTCGGAAAATGTTTCAACAGTTTCGGACATGGACAATAATGAAGAAAAAAAATCAGGGGGCCTGATCCCATTCCTATCAGGAAAAATATTAGGAAAACACACGAAATAGAAACCGAAAAAATCAGTAAAAATAGTGAAAATTATATGACCATTGAATAAAACGGTTTAAAAAAAATCACCCTCCTTCTCCCCTCGAAAGCTAGATAGGAAACGCGTAGAAATTCGGAAAAATTTCCAACGGTAAATTAACAGGCAAGCGACCGTGCAAAATATGATGCATTAATTTGAAATGAACAAACTAAGAAATTCAAATAAAAGCTTTGCTCTATAAAGTTTATTTATTCTTGTGAAGGAAATAGTCCATCCTCGGAGTTTCAGTATATAGAGGCTAAGTAAAACTCGAAGTCGTCTCCACAATATATATTTGACCCCTAAGGTAGGGAAGGGTGGGCTGTTGTCAATACAGCTTCAGCAATAAATTGTCAAAAGTGTGGTTGTATCAACATGATACCATCAAAAACATGTTTTCGGGCATAGAAATGCTCATCATCGGTTGAAATTACAGGTCAAACTGAAATAGCAAATACAAAAATTACAATTTTACTAATTTTTTCATAAACTCATTTTCAAAATTGTAATTTTTGTATTTGCTATTTCAGTTTGACCTGTAATTTCAACTGATGATGAGCATTTCTATGCTCGAAAACATGTTTTTGATGGTATCATGTTGATACAACCACACTTTTGACAATTTATTGCTGAAGCTGTGTTGACAACAGCCCACCCTTCCCTACCTCAGGGGTCAAATATATATTATGGAGACTTCGAGTTTTACTTAGCCTCTATTTATTTATTCTTACCGAGCTCCTCAAAAACAGTTGAGAAATGAAAGAGAACAGAAAAAACTACTCTTTACGTTTATAGTAAGTAAGAAGACGTTTCATTGTATTACTACTAATTAGAAGGAACTTTCACAAAGGAACAGAATTTTTTTTTTTAATATTAAATATCACATAATCACAAAAAAATTGAGCAATAAAACAGAAAAAAAAATTTCAGTAAAGAAGCAGATACTTCATTGTATTACTTTTCACAGCAAAAAAAATGATCATGTGGTCCTACCCTATTGAGGAAATCTTTTTCGACAGACAATTCCGATATTTATTTTGGATATATACGAGTGTAGTTTGGAGAATGTAGTCAAACATCTAACTTGAATTTAGATAAAACTGAAAAGATACATATTATACAATTTTTGCATGACTTGCATGGGTTTTTATTTGAGCCTTCTCCCGTTTCATCATTGCCGTCATCTTAACGTCAATTTTGTAAAATTAGTTAAATCAGAATTGGCTCCTTTATTAAGTAAAATGATGAACTTATGTTTTGAATCTGGAAAATTTCCAAAAATTGCAAAGTTTCAAAAGTTCTACCAATTTTCAAAAGTGGCAAGAAATGTTTTATGAATAATTATCGACCTATTTCTCTTCTTCCTATTTTACCAAAGATTATTGAAAAAATCATGCATAAAAGGTTACTTAATTATTTGACAAAAATGAACTATCTATATGATAATCAGTATAGCTTTCGTGAATCTTCTGATACAGAGTGTGCTACTGGTTTTTTGTGCGGTATCTTATCACTGGATTTGCGCAAAGCATTCGATACTGTTAATCATGATATTTTATTAGTGGAACTAAGACAAATTGGCATCAGAGGCAACGTTTATGATTTATTTGAAAATTACCTCAGTGGAAGAGAGCAATTTATTTATAAGGGGAGCTCAACCTCCTCGAAGAGAGATATTTCTTGTGGGGTACCTCAAGGGTCTATCCTTGGGCCTGCTTTGTTCCTGATTTATATAAATTCGATATCTTGTCTGAATTTGAAAGGCCATTTAAAATTATTCGCAGATGATACTACCCTGTATTATTATGGAAAAAGTCCTCAAGAAATAAACGAACAAATGGAAGGTGACCTCACTTTGATTTCGTCATGGTTAAAAGAAAATGAGTTAACTTTAAAATTTGAAAAATCTGGCTTTATGTATATTTCTAAAAGATCTTCATCAGAAAATCAGATTAAACTTCTCACTGTCGATAATTCTTGTATGCGATACAAAAAATACTTAAAATTTCTAGGTTTAACCACTGATCAAACTCTCTCTTGGTCTGCGCATGTTCTGGACCTGAGAAAAAAAATATCTCCTATTATTAGCATTTTATACAGACTGAGGTCTTATTTTCCACTAATACACCTTAAAAATATTTACTTCAGTTTGATATATCCAAAGCTTCAGTATTTAATTTCAATTTGGGGAACTGCAACAAAATCAGTTATGAAACCATTGAAAACCTTACAGAATAAAATTATGAAATGTATTTTCAAATTACCCTTCTTGAAACCTACTTCTAAATTATACAAACCAAGAAATCTTCTTGATGCTGATTCATTATTCAGAATGAAAATTTGCACGTTTATTCACCTAACAAAAAATAAGAAAAAACATTCCAATCTCTCCTATGTTGTTGCTTCTGATGGTCATAGTCATCTAACCAGGCAATCTGATAACCTAAAAACTAACCAAATTAAAACTCAATTTGGCAAAAATTCATTATATTATCGCGGTATTTTAGCTTATAATAGCATGCCGAAACGAATAAGGTCTATTAATTACCATTTCTACTGAAGATGAAGTAGTATAATGTCTCTGACCAATTTCTGCTCAATACTGATTTAACTATTATAATTATATTTATATTTAATTGTTACCTATCAACTATAACTTACTAATATTGTTGTTATGTTTTTTGTTTCATATGTATATTCATATTCGTTGTCCCTGTATAAGCATTTAATGTTTCTTGGGATTGAATTAATAAATAAATTGCGAAGATCTTGTTCAGAGTTGTGAATTTCAGATAATTTTTTGAAGGTTGACCATTTCCCGAAGTTCATCTTGAACAACAGTGTAATATCTGATATTTTCAGATACATTAACTTAACTTGGGGTCTATGGGTTGGTATGAGGAATTTACAGCCTTTATCTTTATAATTAACAGTCCAAGCTAGAAATGTTTAGCTTGTTAGAACTGAATCGAAGTCTCTGGACTGTTTCCAACTTTTCAAGAGTTCTGATGACCATTGTGAACGCTGAATACAATCAACACCTTTCGTTTGTAAGTAGTCAGGATATTCACAAAAATCATGATGCACATCACCTTCGATGATGACATTGTTTATATAGAATATAGTTAGTCAACCTTATGGGATTATAATTGGATGCGACATGTAGATGGCGATAGTGAGCTCGCATCCAAGTCATGTCGTAACTTCAGTGATCTGGCCTCCAAGTCATGTCGTAACTTGATTGAAACAATGGGACAGCATTAAAACATTGTTTATATAGAAGATAGTTAGTCAACCTTATGGGATTATAATTGGATCTAAATGGATGCGACATGTAGATGGCGATAGTGAGCTCGCATCAAAGTCATATCGTAACTTCAGTGATCTAGCCTCCAAGTCATGTCGTAACTTGATTAAAACAATGGAAAAGCATTAAAATCAGGGTTTTTTGAAGGAACCTGCACTAAAATAACGTCAAATATTCATGTATGTAACTAATCACGCTAGATGACACTCGCGTTTGTGTCCAATACCTTCTCCACAGGCATTGACTAACTATGTTCTATTTAAACAATGATTAAAATCAGGGTTTTTTGAAGGAACCTGCATTAAAATGACGTTAAATATTCATGTTTGTAACTAATCACGCTAGATGACACTCGCGTTTGGGTCCAATACCTTTTCCACGGGCATTGACTATCTTACTTCTATATAAACAATGATGATGAATACACACAACGCCATCTTCAGTAAGTATCTGAAAGCATTCCGACTCTTGCTACTTCGATAAGCTAACTTTGTAGTTTTCAATAACTTAAGACGTCAAAATGTGTCATTAATCAAATCATATTTCATCTGAAAACCAAATTACCGTAAACTGTTCTCGATAGTTGAAACAAACAAATCCTAGTTCAAGCATTGTCCATGGGAGACGTAGAAAAAGGAAAGAAGATATTCCAGCGATCTTGTTCTATTTGCCACACAGTCGAAAAAGGCGGTAGACATAAAGTGGGGCCCAATTTGAATGGACTCTTCGGAAGAAAAACGGGACAAGCCAGTGGTTACCAGTACAGCGAAGGCAACAAAAACAAAGGTATCACCTGGACGGATCAAACAATGGACGAGTATCTCGAAGATCCGAAGAAATTCATACCAGGGACCAAGATGGTTTTCCCAGGGCTGAAGAAGAAAAACGAGAGACAGGATTTGATAGCGTATTTGAAAGAGGCTTGTGCATGAGATTGATTTATTGTTTTGATTTTTTCCAGCAAATATATAAGAATTAATTTTCAAAATTTGTTTGTCCATTTTTATTTTCAGCACTAGTAAAGATAATATCCTTGTTTCAAAAATGATTGAATTTGAGTTAAAAATGGGTGAGTGGACTGGTACTCAGAGTCGGACTGGGACCATTTGGCCCACGTGGCAGGGACCTATTTGGCCCAACACTTCCCCATGAAAAATTCTTATTTATAACAAGTTTTGGCCCACCACTTCCCCATTAAAAAAAATATTTATAATGAGTTTGGACCTCCATCATTTGCCAACTTAAATTAATAAAACTACTAAATTTCAAAAATAAATTTTTAAATTGAAAAGTAAAATAACAAACAAAATATAAAAAAGGTAATTAAATTAAAACAAAAGTAAAAGCTCACAAAAAAATGTAAATATTCGTAATGTATAAAAATGAAAGCGATAAGTAAGAAGTAGGAACAGAAAATAAAATAATGTCAATAAATGTAAAATATAGAGACCACTACAACAAAAGTTTGCTTCTAGAGGTTTTGTTATGGTACACAAAAAGTACAGTAACATCAATCTTTCTTCCTATGGTAAAACCTAGCAACTTTTAGGAGTTACTAGAAAATTTAAAAATCATAAAACTGAAAGTAGATTTTAATCGAGTTTTAATTAATTTTAATTTTGAAAATACCCTCTCAAAGTTTAGCAGCGGCGACGGCGCGGGGAGCGAGTGGCTGAGCAGAGCCAGGCCGGCGATAAATAATATTTTTATTTTTATTTCGAATTAAGGTTCATATAAACCCATGAAAAAATTAACGTCAAAAAATTCGAATTATTTTGTCATCCAAATTGAATAATGAGAGAGATGTAGAAGAAAATCTGATGAACAGTTTTCGAGGAAAAACTAAGAACATAATTTTTAGAGGTTTTTTAAGTTTTCCCAAAAACCATTCATCAGATTCCATTTCAAATATCATATATCAATGTCAAAGTAAAAGATTATCACGATTTTTTTCAGAATTTTCTACTTCAACGTTCTCCCACAATTAAAAAAAATTTCTGAAAATCTTGTTATAATATCAAAGACATTTGAGAAGAATCGCTTTTGCAAGTAATATTTATATGAAATTCAAAAGACTGAACATTGAGGAATTATTCATACTATTTTTCAGAAATAAAATCAAACGATTTATATTTTCAATAATGATTTTCAAAACCTCGTACAAAAAACGGTAAATTGCTCCATTAAGTGATTCCTCTGTAGTTCATGAACGAAAAGACAAAAATAGTTGTGCTACTGTCCACAAGGTATTGCACAGAATTATTGTCACTGTCATATTTACTGTACAGCGTTGCCAATAGTTCTAGACAGCGGTAACCGATGTAATTTGTTTAATTTTACGAAAATGAAAGTTACCTCGATAGAGGTTTGTCAGTTCATCAGTTGGATTTTGGATTGGTCCGCCTAAAGCCATGGAGTCCTTGGACACAATTGAAGAAGTATGTAAGTAATAAGTTTCGTGTTTTGCGATTTAAAATATCAGTTTTGGAAATAAATCAGGGCGCAAAACAGAATTGGAAAATAATAATAATAACCATTATAGCGTCTTTATTGTCCATTCCAGTTGTTTTTAAATAAATTTATATTATACCTATACATAAAAAATAACGGCATAATAGGCAGAGTTCAGCTTACAAAGTTGAAAAATATTATAAAAATGAAATATAGTTCATATTAGCTGCTCTTTTTGAATTTTACCAACAATATTGTTGTTTGTGCTAAAAGCAAATCTAATCCAAGCAAGATCAACCCCGAATATCAGAAAAACAAACGAAATGAATACAATAAATAATATACAGGTGAACCGGAAAAAAGGCCAATACCAAAGATTCCCAAGATCTCCTTCCACAGGAAAACCGACGGCACAGGCCAAAATAAACCAGCTTTAGAGAAAATGGTCCACACCTTTTAATGAGCCCACAAAAAAAACCGGAGAAACTGCAAAACTGAAATATTTCGTAGACCACTGAACAATAAGCCCATACGAAGAGCTGGAAAAAAGAAGAAAAGAAAAGAAAGAAAGAACCTTGAAAACGTAGCTCAAAAACATAACAATAAACTCATAATTCCGGAAAACAATGCAATAAACCACCAACTTACAAACGTTACAAAAGGTATGGAAAGAATAATAGAAGAGAGAAGATGGCGTCTCACCTTTCCTCTCACAACCCCCTTGACAATATAACTACATCCATTGAACCACATTACCACAATTAATACCAGATAATGATTAATAATCCTGTGAGCTATTTCGCAGTACTCCGAATAATGTTGAGATTTGGCACCAATGCATTTGCAGTAGGGTTGACCGTTGAATCATTGTTTTTCTATATAAACAATGGTTGAATATTCGGTAGATATTCCAGCAGAAAACTGTAATTCATTTGAAAATGTTATGAAAGATGGCTGTCACTATGGTAAGAAAAATATATCAGTGTCATCGCTCAGTTCAGAAACGCGAAACATTTGACTTCAGGCAGATTTACCGGAATCATAATGCATAATTTAGTGCATATGCGTAATTTTAATTCACACCTAATCCATAAAAGTTTTATTGTCGTAAGTTATAAAAACTTATAGAAGCTTCATTGTATTAAAGATAATGTTAAAATTGATTGAAATTTAATTAATAATCACAAAGTAAAATGGTGATACTCCCTACCATCCGCAAAAACCCACACTACCGCCATATAGTCCTTGGTGCATGAAACAATATAACAATTGAACACAAATACATACCTATACAAACCAAAAATAATAGTTTTCTATGGTTTTCATTAGAAAAAATCGTGTTTCATCAGTTTTCTCGATGAGAATTCGATGGACCTGTTCAGGACTTAATGCTTCAGGTGTGATTTTGTGAAATTTCACATATCCAACTGTTACTGCTATGATTTTTTGGAAGTAGTGATGCAAATGTAAAAAATTTCAGAAAAAAAATGATATATCGGAAACTAACATTTCGGGTATAGGTAAAGTAGGTCTAAAATCTGCTGTTAATACTGATAATTAACTTAACGTCTTCATTATATATTCACGAAACTAAATATACATTTTTGTAATACGAGAGGAGTAAAACAAAAGCAAGTTTGGAGTAACTGGCGAAGTTCAATTTTGGTGGTGATAGAACAATTCACCGGTAAATTCTCCTTCCATTTTCCCCGGATTTTTCAAAGTCTCATGATCATAGACGAAAAAAGCATATAATTTTTCATATCACTGTCGATTTCCACGGTGGAACCATACCTTGTTCTCGAGATAACCGCCAAGAAAATGACAAAGACAGCATAAAAACTGGATTTTAATTACTTTTCGACTTTCCCACCAGATTTTTCAAATTCTCAAGATCATAGACGGGAAGAGCATATAATTTTTCATAATACTGTTTGATTCTACGGTAGCACCATTCCTTGTTCTCGAATCAAACGACATGAAAATGACAAAAACAGCATAAAATAGTTATTTACCTAACAAGTGCGGAAAGTAGTACTTTTCCGCACGCGACGGCAGTTGCACGAACGACGCGGAACGGAGTCAATCCGTCAAGGGCGAAAAAGACGTTTTCCGCAAGAGTTAGGTACAATGTTTTTCCTACGAGTGTTTTTGTCCGTCTTATTTATGAAAAAAAAAAGTTTTTATTAAACATGATTTTATAATAATTCTACAAAATGACACATAAGACAGAATAGTTACATAGATCATTTAGTTAGTCCTAAATATCCTCATTTTCAACAATATAAAAATCGTGCGGAAAAGTAACTTTTCCGCATGATTTTATCTTTCCGCGAGATTTTTTATGCACTGAAAAATAATAAACAATTGTATGATTATAAATAATATGAGATCAAATCTAGTCTATTAACGCGACTGTTTGATAATAACTTTCCGATATTCCGTAATTTTCATAAAATTAATTTCAAAATATAAAGTAATTAAGACATTATCAAAATAAACAGTGATATTTAAAATTTGACAGGATTTGATACCAATTAAATTAATATCTGAAATAGCTCAGTTGGCAAAGTAAGGGAGCAGTCGCTCTACGCTGGTAATGGTTAATGGGGTAGGTGGTTCAAACAAATCCCGGGAAGTTACTTTTTTTTGTTTTTGTTTTGAAATCGATGAGAGTACTTACTATTCAATTTTCGTTATATTTTTCAATATTTGTATATTCAATGACGACATGAGTGTTTTTGATAGAATCTGTTATGAAAAAAATAATTCGCTCGTACTACAAAATTTCATATACCTACCTACTCGTGGGAAATGTATGTCATTTCATGCTCATTGTACAATATACTAATCTTGAATTAAAATATTGTGCTTTAAAGATAAAATCTTGCGTAAAAGTAAAAAGAGTAATACATTTCGAAAATTCATAAACATAAGTCTGTTACGACTTATGTCCTATGTACCTAAAGAATCAATAGTAAATCATTTGGAGATGAGAAATTGAGAGATTGAGGGGACGGAACACATGAAGAGTTTTATCTATTTTATACACTGTCGATGAAAAGACATTATTTAAGTTTTCCACAGTTCCTGCTTTTATGACTTGAGGAATGGAGTTATATACTTTATTCATCTGATAGGAGAATGGTCGTTTAAAAAATTCTAATTTGAAATATGGTGGTGTTAAAGTACATTTACATCTAATATTCAGATTGTGGATATCTTAGCGAAATCTAAATTTCCTATGGACGTATAAAGTTGTTTTGCTTATAATAAGTTGGTGGTAGTTTTTATTTTGACTGGTTCTCCGTATATTCCTAACGAACGCTCGTCGTGAAAGACCCTGTATTTCAGATCTTTCTTGCCATAAGCGGTACTGTATCTATTTTAACTGTTTCCGCATTATCAATGGACTTTTGGCGAATTGAGTTCAGTGATATACTTTAGTGTTCATTGTATCAAAAAAAATTTACTTGAAATGGCAGCAGAAGTAAAAAATTCCATGACTAGACGTATTTGATCAGTGCCCTTAAGCATGAATCGTACCACAAAATTTATTTGCATTATTTTCCAATAAAAAGAGCAACTCAAGATGTGGCAATGCATGCGTAGGTGAAAATGTCTGATAAACTCATTTCAACTTTCGACATCTTCAGCAGTTTGTTCAAATTGGAATAAGAATCAAATAAAGTCACTATAGTTTCTTATGTAATTTGGCAGCTGATCACCACTATACTGTTTCGCGTCTAAATTATGAGCGCCATCTAGCGGGAAAACATTTCACGAATCGTATCTCTTCTTAACTATATTTTAATAATTTTTGAATCCAAATTCCTTTCACGATAAAGATACGACCATCGAAATATACGAAAAGATATTGATGTGATTGATTGATGCGAGTTAATCATATCATCGACAAAATCTTGCTCTTTCAATAACAATCCCATTAAGGTTTTTGACAGGATGGCTTAGTTCAAAATTCCATAGGTATGTTTGGTCCCCCTGTCCGAATTAAAACAAAATTCTGCTTTTTGGTTATATCAATCACTTGCAATAGTCTCGTCTGCATTGAGAAATATTGCACAAGTACCTTTTTGAAGTAATTCAATATCCGTCGTGGGAGATAGTTGTTTTGTGGTAGGTATTTGCTATAAAAGTCTACACTGTAGGCGGATGAGAGTAAAGAGGGTAAAATCTCGCTCAGTATCGACTATCAATGAAATTGGTTGTTTTTTTAGCCAGTATTATGCATGGAAAATGCCTACAATTTTCTTCCACTGCTTAAATTAAAGGCCAGAAGAGTGCATTTTGTAAATAACCCCCTCAACGCTACCCCATGAGCGTCGCTTCCTCTAATGCTGCGGATTGGACATAACAAAAAACATCGCGAAAAGCTTGTTATTACGTCTATTCTTATTTACTGACCTAATGAGATTATAAGTGATGAAATTGTGAATTAGTAGATTAACAGGACTTTTAACAGAACATTTTTTGTTATGCGGAAACATTCGCTAACAATAATTATCTAGCTATGTAAAGGTGCTAATACACTGCATCACGCGGAGAAAGGAAGCAAAGTAGAACAATACTGTGTGTTTGAACAGAGCGGAGTAGGAAATTAAATTGCGTATTGAAGTCTATGAAGAAAAATCATCTTACACAATGACTGCGAATGGTTTGGGAAATCATTTTCACATTTTTTCAAGGTCACGAATATTTTGAAAACATTTTGAAATTTTCCTAAAATATTTTGAAGTTTACTTAAAATATTTGTAACGAAGAAACGAATGTCCTGTAATAATTTACGGGTGGCACACTTTCGTCAAGGGCTTTTTTGTACTAGCGTGTTTGTTGAACTCGGCTGCGTCTCATTCAACAAACTTCACGCTCATACAAAAAGTTCTAGTTTACGAACTTGTATCATAAATAGCTATTTTCTACATTCATGCAAAAAGCAAAACTTTATTGAACTATATCCAGTGGAAAAAGAAGTTCTTTATTGCACTAGTGCAATACAGTTTTTATTGCACTCATCTGTCATTCTACTTCAACGTGCTGTCATCATGACAAACATAAACGTTTAAACCTACTACATATTTAGCAGATATTCTGTGAGATTGGCAATAGGTACTTCACTACGAAATATTCATATTGAAAATTGCACCAATTGTTCATTCACTTTCAACATTGAGTGTAAAAATAAAGTTTGAGTTAAATTGTTCGTAACGTATTAGTTCGATATTAATAATAAAGTATTCAAGTTGCGCTTTTCATTTTCCTACACCTAGTGCCGCACCTCACTCAATAAATCATTTTTTGCTTTTTGCATGAACGTAGAAAAAATGTTGTATGCAACTCGTGCAAAAATTGTTTATTGCATTCGACGTGTTGTCCAACTCGGCCTAACGGCCTCGTCGGACAATTTCACGTCGAGTGCAATAAACATTCACTTTTTGCACTTGTTGCATAAATAACTATTCTATATTCTGCCATATCTGCCAAGGAAAAATACAAAAATGATAGGTTCTTCTTCTTCTCTGTTGCGAGTACAATATCCATATGGTATAAAATTGATGTTGATCATAATGTTACTTTTCTTTAATCAATAAATTTCAATAAATTCATCAAGAACTCTGATCGTGTTTACGATACAGTGTCCAGTGTCGTAACGAAGTTTCAGTGTCGTAATGAACCTCATTACAACAGTATATTACATAGATAAAATTCACTACTTATCAGGAAAGGGTCATATAATTCAGGCTTTTTTCAATTGTCATTGAAAAATTATATTATAGTCTACAATAACTGAAGCACATTATTGTACTAGTAAAACAATAGGTAGTTTCTTCCGAAAATGTCACGAAACGTATTATTTTTTTTATACGTTCATAAAAAAAATAGATCGATGTCCTCTAGCTTTTCTTAAAATTTCTGAACATGTTATCATGTTAGAGCAAATTTTTAATATAGTGTAACGAATTGGAGACGGACCTGTCGCCTCACTAGCATATCTCACCTCAACATTATTTCGGAATGCCAGCTGGCGTTTTCTAGAACCTTCCGAGCCATCTAGAATCGTGCAGTCGAACAAGCAGCTACCTATCTAGAAATTCCAGTACACTCGCGAGAGAGATCTACTTGTATATAAATAGACAACCGGTCTCATAGAGAGCACGGAGACAGTAAAATGCAGTTATAGTTCGATCATTGACAGACTGCTTTGAAATTGAATAATTCTGATATGATTTTTTTTTTAAATTCAAAATTAACGTGTCTTGACTGCTCATTGGTCATTGAGACAGGCACAGTTAATACATTAAATTAAGTACATATTGATATACAGTCTAACTATAAAAAAAATACAAGTAATCATAGAATGTAGGTACTTGAATTGAGTAGTACAGTTTAGTGTCCTTGATAAATATGAGCAGCAAACTGAACTCACTAGTGGAGCCGAGTACTTCCTTCAACGTTTCAGGTTATGTTGGCTTCTGACGCGTGCATACTGTGTACAATCCAACAGAATGTGGCTGACAGTGAAGTGAGTATCGCAATGTTGGCAGATTGGAGGATTACTAGCGCTCATTAGGTATCCATGTGATAGTCGCGTATGTCCCATTCTCAATCTATGGATGACTGTTTTACCTTTTCTGTTCATTGTGGGTATTTCTCAGGGTCTTTGTCAGCTAACTCATGACAACGTTCATGAATATTTTGTACAATTGGATGACTGGTATACATATTTTTTATGGAGTGAATTGAAGATAATGAGTCTGTACAAATTGCTATGACACAATTTTCTTCCACTAATTCGAAATTGCATATAGTTCTCCTGTGTGTACTGTACAGGTAGTGGAAAGTCTGTGTTTCGCTAGTACTGTTTGTGTTGTTGTAACAGAACAACCTACTCCATTTTCTGTTTTTGCAGCATCGGTATAGAGGATCATATCAAAATGAGCCGAACTGAGCAGTTCTAAGAAGGGTTGTCTTAGGATCGCATAGGGAGTATCTTGTTTGTTGTATCTAAACAAAGAAGTATTGAAAGTAGGTAATTTTTTGCGCCAAGGTGGAATATTTGAAATAACATTAGGAACTGTGTTGGACAAATTATTATCATCTAGCAATATTTTTAAGATTTGTGGAATTGGTTTTAACGATCTGGAGTTATTTTGGGATATTTCTTGAATATTAGTTAGATTTTATAAGTAAAATAAATTTATATTTATTACAGTGAGCAGTATCAGATACGAATTGGAGAAGAACAGCAATAACAATTCACTCTTTTTTGCGGGAAAAACAATGGACAAGCTCAAGTCAAATCTAGAATAAAACCGCGCATCTAGCCATTTCGCGTAGGTGGATCCGCCTAAATTCCTCGATCCAAGTCGCAGACTCCGAAATCGATAATCACACATAATTCTTGACCTCGCGGATCAATTGAGCACAATTGTACTACGCTCGAAAGTACTCGTGACCCATTTTCCGTGAATGAGCGTCGCGAGCCACCCATCAGTAGCATGCAGATTCTGCGGAAGTGAAATGCCCGCATCATCATGAACCGGTAGATGATGACTAAACCGAAGAGTTTGTGAATGAGAAACCGCTTCGGGTATCATCGGACGTGGCGAATGGGTGAAAGAAAAATTGTTTTTTGTGAAGAGTGGAGTGTTTTGTACGAAGGTGTAAGAGCGTTGCAAAGTAGTTTTTGCAGAAAATTTCGCCAATAATCTAGCAGATATAATTCAACGGTAGAAGGGGGCAGTACTTGTTTTCCTGTTGAAGACTATCAATGAAAATACTGATGGTATAGGATTATGCGGAAGATGGAAGATTGGATAAATACATTCCCATATTTTTCCGAAAATATTACTATACCGGGTGTCTCAAATTTTATGTGACAGGCAATATCTGGTTTGTTGGAGGAGATATACAAAAATGTTTTTCACACAAGTTTTATGAGTTTATGAGAGCTATATTTTGATATAGTTTTTAAATATACAGGGTGTTTGGTGTAGGTGCTACAGACCAAAATTCCATTTTTTAAAACAGAACGCCCTGTATATCATTACATATTCAGATGCTACGTTAAATTCTGATATCATTTCATGTTTGGTTGAGTTATTGCACTTTTCCTTAAATATAAGGTTTCAAAAAAACTTATTTACTCGAATACGAATCCAGTCTATATCTTTTATTAAATTGAAATAGACTACTACTGAATACATATCATTATTCTCACCTCTACGATACGATATCGATATCAGTTGAATATAATATTGAAATTCTTGAGAATGTGACTAACTTGAGGGTGAATTGCTTTATATTTCACAATTTCATCAAGTAGCTTATGCTTGTTGATGCCATAGTAACAAATGTTGTTGAATTGTATCTACTGTCCAGTTCGATTCAGTGATTCTTTGCAAAACAGTAACTGTGATTTTTGTGCGAAAACTCCAGTAGGTATGCCTTTCGCGTTTAGTCTAAGTGATTGCATTGATATGTTATTAATTTTTGGGGAATGTCAGAAAAATTGCCGTCAAGCACAACGTCTATACCAAGAACGTTTTCCAGACAGACCCATTCCGTCACGAATGACTATTTCTAGAGTTGAAGAAAAATTGCGAACTGGGTCATTTCCTTCTACTATAAAGCATCGTCATCATACGAGATCTGTTAGAACTGAAGATTTAGAGATCAATGTGTTGGCTTATATCATTATTCATCCACATGTTTCTATCCGTACTTTTGCAGAAGAAGTCGGTGTGAGTAAATCTAATGTACAGAGAATTCTGAAAGAAAATAAATACCACCTATTCAAAATTCAGTTGGTACAAGGTTTGAAACCCACGGACTTTGAACGACGACTTGAATTCATCGCTTGTTTTCAGGTAATATGTCATGAAAATCCTAACATATTCAGTCAAGTTTTGAGGAGCGATGAATCGCGATTCCACAATAATGGAGTTGTGAATCGACATAACAGTCACTATTGGTCTCAAGAAAATCCCCACTGGGTCCGCGGAAAGTAATTTTCAAACTACTTGGGGTATTAATGTATGGTGTGGATTGTTCAATACCCACATCATAGGACCTTACTTTTTCAATGAAAATCGCAATGGATTGCGATATTTACATTTTCTAGAAAATGATTGATCCAGTTGATGGAAGATATTCACATAGAAGAACGACAAGGAATTTGGTGGCAACAAGATGGTACTCCTCCTCATAATTCACAGGTTGTTACTGAATATCTGGATAGAACGTACCCAAATAGATGGATTGGTAATAAGGGTCCAATTCGTTGGCCGGCTCGTTCCCCAGATTTATCACCGCTTGATTTTTTCCTATGGGGTTATTTAAAAGATATTGTTTTCACTACTCCCCCTTTGAATGTGGATGATCTGAAAATGAAAATTCGACTAGCGTGCAGTGATATTACGCCTAATATTATAAGAGCGACTTGTACGAGAGAAGTGATTCGACGTTTCGAAGCCTGTATAATATCTAATGGGCGTCACTTTGAACAATTTTATGACTTATATCTAGGTACCTACCATTCTTATGAAATGATTTATCAAGTTATATTATTTACATTGCTATTAACGATTTGTTTTCGAATACACCTCTTTCAATTTCGCAATTGTTTCATATTCAAAATGATTCCTGACTGAATTTCACAACTCAAAATTGAAACCATTACTTCGAACACCCAAAATTTTGACTAATTTTCATGTGATCTGATGCAGAGAGAATAATTGTATGACATATTTTAAAAAATAATAGTCGTTCTCAAGACTTTACATTTTAAGCAATAACTCAACAACGCCATAACCGAATTTCAAAAACTAAACGTGAAATGATATCAGAATACAACGTAGAATCTGAATATGCGATAATATACAAGGCGTTCTATTTAAAAAACTACTATTTTGGTCTGTAGCACCTACACCAAACACCCTGTATATTTAAAAATATCAAAATATAGCTCTCATGAACTCCTAAAACTTTTGTATGAAACATTTTTGTGTATCTCCTTCAACAAACCAGATATTGCCTGTCACATAAAATGTGGGACACCCGGTATTGGTCATTACCGACTAAAAAATTGAAAGATCATTTGAGATCAGCGAAGGATAAGCCAGACGTACTAAACTCTTCTGGGATATACCGCATTCCATGTTCCTAAGGCAGCGTTTATATTGAAACACTAAATCTTTGCTTTAATAGAAGAAGAAGAAGGCCAGTTGTCGGTTAGGTCACATGGAAAAATCCTCACACACCCAGAGTCAATTTTGAAAGAACCCAAGTCATCTCTACAACATCTGCATAAGACCAAGACTCTTCCGGGAAACAATTGCAATCCAGAAACACCATTTCAAAGCTTTTTCCTACTTAGATTTCGGGATTAAAACTCAGATCTCGAAATTCCGACTTGAATCTCAGAATTCCTATTCCGGAATTTTGACTCAGATATCGGAATTCCAACTAAGATATCGAAGTTCTGACTAAGATGTCGGAATTCCTACTTAGATCTCGGATTTCTGACTCAGATCTCGGAATTCCGACTTGGATCTCAAAATTCCGGCTTAGATCTCGGAATTTCGACTTGAATATTGAAATTCCGACTTAGATGTCGGAACTCCTGCCTAATAGCAGTGGATAATCTAAGTCTGAATTCCGAAATCGAAGACGGAATTCCGAGATCTAAGTCAGAGATCTGTCAGACTTTCAAGATATAAATAGGAATTCCGAGATATGAGTCTAAATTCCGAGATCTAAATCGGAAATCTGAGAACTGTCAGACATCCGAAATATAAGTCGGAATTCTGAGGTCTTAGTCGGAATTCTGAGATCTAGGAATTCCGATATATTTGTCGGAATTCTGAGATATAAGAATTCCGAGATAAAAGAGTTGGAATTCCGAGATGTTATTCAGAATTCTGGGATCTCTCAGCATTCCGATATCCGAGTCGGAATTCCGAGATCTTAATAGAAATTCCGACAATTAGGTTCCGAGACATAAGTCAGAATTCCGAGATCTGAGTCGGAATTCCGATATCTTAGTCGGAACTCCGATGTCTAAGTTGGAACTCCGATGTTTAAATCGAGAATCCGACATCCAAGTCGGAATTCTGAAATTAGTCAGAATTCCGAAATCTAAGTAGAAATTCCGTTGTTTTTGTTTAAATTCCAATATCTAAGCCAGAATTCTGGGATATATGTAGGAAATCTGACATACAAGCCGGAATTTCAACATTCATGTCGCAGTTATGAGGTCTAACATGGAATTACGATATCTAAGTCGGAAATCTTTTATTTATTTATGTATTCATGATAGTACACTACAGAATAAGATAAAATACCAAATGATACATAGATAAAAGTATTAAGACAATAAATGACATACAGAAAATCATAAAATCTAAACAATACAAACAAAGATAAATATATATACACACACAACAACAGCGAAGTGGTCGAGGTGTTAGAGCGTTTGGCTTCCACCCAGACGGTCCGGGTTCGATCCCCGGTCGTGTGTCACTGAGCTGAAGTGGTTCGGATTCCACTTTTATTTAAACTGTAGGTCCCGGATCTCCCTTGCTCGCACCAAGCTCTGCTTTTGAGGGGTTTTCTCCCGAAAACCTGGGAGTTTCGTAAAAACAAATTCACAAACACACCATATAACAAAAGATACAAGTTTTATTGACAGGTCAGCAATTATGCTGCAATTTTAAGGTTGCTTGTGATTTAAAAAAGTTGAATGAACGGTTCAACAATAATTTGAAGTTTTGATAATCTGTAATTGTCAGTTAATCACTGAATAAATTATTGAATTGATCGGATTAATAACAGAAATAAGTTAAGAATGCCACCAGTTTATAACAGAAACGAAAAAGTGGATATGCTATTAGTGTATGAGGAATGTCGGCAAAATCCAGTTGTTGCTTAACAGCTGTACTCGGAAAGATACCCCGAACGACAATGTCCGGCTCGAAATTATTTCAAGCGTCTTGAAGAGCAGTTCAGAAGAGAGCCTGATGTTGGTACTGAGCATAATATTGTTTCTGAAGACATGGTGATATTGCCAGCTACATATGACACACTGTATATTTCAATGATTCAGCATTGAGTTCTGGGGTTCTGGACATTCCAAAACCAAATTTTTCACTATCCAAGTGGTCACAGTTTGCCATGGAAACGTATAGTATTTGGTTATTTTTCGCAGTATTAATTGAATATTTTTGTGAATTTTGTGAAAAGTTAAGAAATTTTGAAAATCAGTCAAACATTACTGATGAAAGAGAGTTAATCAGCAATAAATGACACCCTGTATAATCGATTGACTCAAGCATTGAGATCTGGGGGTTCAAGGGTACTCTGAAACAGAATTTGATGTTAACTTTGTGACGAAAAATTCCCTAATATGTTTTCCCCACTTTTTCACGTTTCAATTGGTCATAGTCAGCCGTGGAAAATGGATATACGAATGTTCCATCAATATAAATGTAGGTATTTAGTACTACATTTGAAAAAAAAATCAAATTATTTTAATCTCAATGAAATATGAGGGCGTGGCTGCTCAAATTTTGCTCGGAATTTTGAAGTTTGAAATTCCGAGCTATATCTCGAAGTTTAAAAATTTCGTGTTACCAGTCTGAATTTTACTTCAAAATTCTGAGTGAAAACTCGGAATTTTAGGAAGAGACATTTTTTTATTCCAGGATCTTCGCAAGAATCAGTCCTGTTTCGTCCAACAATTTTGTAGTAACTCTAACATTAGGATCGGCCGAAGATACCCGAAGACCTTCCTCACTGATGCCATAGACTGCATGATACCGACGATGGGAGAAATTGGAGTTGTAGAACGTTCATTCAACTGATGCGTCTGGTAGTTCTTCGCGTGCGCTCAAAAGCAAAAGAGATCGACTAGCTGGTGATGAGCTTGAACACGCGGTATCAGTTCGAAACAGAGGCTTGAAATGTGTTTAAATTGATTAAAGACTGTTTTTTATTTTCGGTTCGGAATGGATCCGTTTTCCAGATATAGGAGGAGTTTTCTTCCAAAAAGGTAGGACTTCTTCAGGAAAAAAGAAAATTGATTTTTTGCGATCTTCATAGAATAAGAGAACTTATTTTTGAACCACGAACATCGAAATGTTTAGCCCATTTTTTTATTTCTCTAAACAAAAATAATCTTCCCAATAAAACTAATAATAATACTAATAATCAATTTGTCCAACAAATATTCACCAGATAAGCATCTAAATTAAATATTGAATATGAAAAAATTCAACAGAGTGCCTTAGAACTGATAGAGTATAACAGAAAATTCATTAATCTTTTATGATCAAATACATGATACAGCATAGGTCACAATGGTCAGATAGAACTATATAATTGACCGAATTTACAATATATCCAAACATAATATTCGGGTCTCAATAATAATGAACCACACAAGTTTTGGAGCCACAGAGTTGTGATATAAATAAATAAACTCAAAAAAAACTTTTTAGAGAAAATTTAAATGCACTAAAAAGAAGAAAATTAACAAAATTATGGGTTTAATTCACTTTAAAATTTATTTTCTCCTTTTTAGTGCATTCATTTAGAAAGAGCTTTTCTCTAAAAAGTTTTTGTCAAATTTATGTATTTATTTCTTTTTAAGTATGCTCTGTTCAGTTCAATGAATGCGTCATTGTTGCACGGTCGCTTGCCTGTTAATTTATCGTTGGAAATTTTTCTGAATTTCTACGTGTTCTCTAAATAGCTTTCGAGGGGAAAAGAGGGGTAAATATTTTTGTAACCGTATTATTCAATGGTCAGATAATTTTCACTATTTTTACGGATTTTTTCGATTTCTATTTCGCGAGTTTTCCTAATTTTTTTCGTGATAGTAAGTGGGGCTAGCCCCTCGATTTATTTTTTTTTCATCATTATTTTCATGTTCGAAACTGTAGAAACTTTTTCCGAATTCCTTTGCGTTCTCTATCTAGCTTTTGAGGGGGGACAGGGGGGTGAATTTTTTTTAAACCATAATATCCGATAGTCAGATATTTTTCACTATTTTTACGGAATTTTCCTATTTTAATTACGTGAATTTTCCAAATTTTTTGGAGAAAAGTGGGGACGAGCCCCCCTACCTATTTTTATTCTTTGTTATTTTTGACGTCCAAATCCGCCAAGAAAACTTCCGAAACCCTATGCGTTCTCTATCTAGCTTTCGAGTGGCAGGGAGGACAGTTTCTTTTTTTTTAACCCTAATGTTCGACGGTCAGATATTTTTCACTATTTGTACGGATTATTCCGATTTTGATTTCCCGAGTTTTCCAACTTTTTTTTCGTGAGAAGGGGGGAGGCGAGCCTCCCTTACCTTATTTTTTTTTTCGCTGCAATTTTTGAAGTATAAATCCGTCAAGAAAACTTCCGTAACCATACGCGTTCTCTATCTAGCTTTCGGGGACAGAATGGGACAATTTATTCGACATTAATCTATTGTCATCGAAAAAATAAAAGTAACAATGCATGCATATACTTGCATACACTCACATATTTATATAAACACATACATAAAACCTAAAAATATAACGCTACATCATCGCGACTTGAGAATACACATTATGATTTAAATATAGGTTAAAAATATAAAAATACAAAAACTCACAAAGTAAAATGATATGTGCACTTTTTAGTTCACCTGAAATTGAGGTATTCAGTAGTGGAATAGAAGCAATTGTTCGTTAAAAACAACCTGAGTTTTTTTTGGAATAACTTTAACGGCTTAGTATCTTTAATGTCAGAAGGTAGGTCGTTGAAAAATTTTGCTCTTGCCTGCTGATTGAATCACCGTATCTGGTTGGAAATAGCTTCCTCTGCTATAGTTGTATCGTCGGTAAATAAGACTAGACATTTAGAACTTATGAGAGGGCTTATCAATTATTATTGGTCCCAGAACTGATCCCTGTGGGACTCCTAGGCCCATTTAGTACAAATCTTACCAGTATCCTTCTGACATAAATGATATAATCCACGAATGGAAGTTGCCCCTAATGCCTACGGAGTATAGTTTTTTCTCAATGAATCGGAAGTTGATCGAGTCAAACGCTTTGGTGTAGTCAAAAAGTAATGCTCCTACATACTTACCATGATAACTCGTTTCTACTGATGACGCTGACTGTGTTGACGAAACGCGTATCGAGTGAAATTGAGAGCAGTCTGAAAACTTATTAGAAGTTTGAAAGATGAAAATTTTCATCCCAATACATACAGTATGTGACTTTATTCAAGCACAGCATAAATTTGGTGGTCACCCTGTCCAAATCAAAACATAATTCTGCTGTTTTTGCTGTTTTTGGTCACAGAGAGCACTTGCCATTGCGTCCTCTGATATTTTGAGGAACGTTGCACAAGTATCTGTTAGATTTAATTCAATACCCGTCGTGGTCTTAGCCAGGGGAGTACCTAGTTGTTTTCTGTTTGTCTGTCTGTAAGCCTACTTAGTAGGAGTATATGGGAGTAAAGGGTTCATCATCGGTCGGCAACGACTCTTCGTTCATCGTCCCAAAGTCCATCGTCCATCTCCCAAAGAATTATGTTTTCTTCATAAATTTGGTGCTTGCAGAACCACTTTTTTCGAATAAAAGGTGCCAATTCTATAAAAGTTACAAATGGCGTTTGTGTGGTTTTATTTCATGACATTCTCTTTTAAAATAATGGCATCATTAAACAATATGATTAGATAGATGACTATTATTTGAATATTGTTATGGTCGTACCTACTTTCATTGATAATTTAATTACACATTTGAGTTTCACACATCGGCGTTTGCAGATAATATAGCAACACTAATGAGTTGAGGTAGGTTATTAAACGGAAATTATTGACTGTGGGATTATATAATTTATTGTTTTTGTCATCGATGGGGTTTATAGCGTTATGAATTGGTGAACAAAAATGTCGCTCGTATTTTTTTTTCTTTAGTATTTTGGCATCGACTGTTATGGTCATTAGCCATGTGTTCTGGGTTGGCCTTGTTCAACAATGAATCGTGGAGGATCATTTACATCCGACATGAGTCTCAATCATTCAGACTTTCACATCTTAAAATGAAAAAATGTTTTATATGCGATTTTCAATTTAACAAAATTTTCATGGGTAACTAGGTTTTAAAATTAATTTTCTCAGCTATTTGTCAACCGATTTCGAATCGGAAAAAACTTGTGAAATTAGAAATAGGCATTCTATGAGAATATGTTGGAAAATATACACGGTACTATTTAAAATTTAACAGTACGAGTGACTTTTTAAGCTGTTCCTAATAAATTGAAATTGTGCTATAATTTTAAAATATCCTCACAGCTGAAAATTATAAATGTTCTTCCAACTAAATATCTCGGCTAGTTTAGGAACAAGAACCTGGCTAATCAGTTTGGGACACCCTGTATATAGTGAATTTAAATTTGATAGAAGAAGAAAAAATTACTTGAAATTCGGACTATATACGTGAAATTTCAAACTGATTCCGATATTATCAACGAAACTGAGTCTAAAAGTGATTTTGAAAAATTAATGGCTAAAAAACGATTCTTTCAACCCGATTTGAAATTTTCAATTTGAGAACGGTCCCAGATAGAGCAATTCTGCGAACGTCAATCGAATCAGAATGATCGAATTGGTATACAGTGAATTTCAGTTTCAACTAAAAATCCCGAAAAATACAAATTCGCCAGATCCACTTGAAATTCACACTATGTACCCAAAATTTCACGCTCATTCTGAAAATATATGATTTGTTCTGCTCAGATATAAGATTCAGCTTTTTTGGTGGGAAAAACCCCACTTTCAACTCGATTTGAACTTTTCAATTCGAGAACGGTTGGAGATAGAGCAATTCTGCATATGTCAATCGATTCAGAATGGTCGAATTAGTATATCCTGCAGATTTCAATTTTTTTAAAGGAAAAAGAAATGAAATCAAAAAAAGTTGTAAAATCCCGAAAAATACAAATTCGCCAGATCCACTTGAAATTTACACTTTATACGCAAAATTTCACGCTCATTCTGAAAATATATGATTTGTTCTGCTCAGATATAAGATTCAGCTTTTTTGGTGGGAAAAACCCCCATTTCAACTCAATTTGAACTTTTCAATTCGAGAACGGTTGAAGATAGAGCAATTCTGCGTATGCCAATCGATTCAGAATGGTCGAATTAGTATATCGTGCAGATTTAAATTTTTTCAAAGGAAAAAGAAATGAAATCGAAAAAAGTTGTAAAAGTTGCAAGGGGTAGACCCCTAAAAATCCCGATAAATACAAATTCACCAGATCCATTTGAAATTCACACTATATACGCAAAATTTCACGCTCATTCTGAAAATACATGATTTGTTCTGCTCAGATATAAGATTCAGCTTTTTTGGTGGGAAAAACCCCCATTTCAACTCGATTTGAACTTTTCAATTCGAGAACGGTTGGAGATAGAGCAATTCTGCGTATGCCAATCGATTCAGAATGGTCGAATTAGTATATCGTGCAGATTTCAATTTTTTCAAAGGAAAAAGAAATGAAATCGAAAAAAGTTGTAAAAATCCCGAAAAATTCAAATTCGCCAGATCCATTCTGTAAATATATGATTTGTCCGAGATAGAGCAATTCTGTGAACGCCAATCGATTCAGAATGACCGAATTGGTATATACAGTGAATTTCAATTTGATCGAAGGAGAGAAAAATTGCTCGAAAAAAGTTGCAAGGGGTAGACCCCTAAAAATTACGAAAAATACAAAATCATAAGATTCACTTTAAATTCGGACTATATACGTAAACTTCCAAGCTGATTCCGATAATATTGACGAAACTGAGTCTAAATGTGATTTTTGCAAATTAATGGCTGATAAACGATTCTATCAACTCGGTTCGAAATTTTCAATTCGAGAACGGTCCGAGATAGAGCAATTCTGTGAACGCCAATCGATTCAGAATGATCGACTTGGTATATACAGAGATTTTCAATTTGATCGGAGGAGAAAAAAATTGCTAGAAAAAAGTTGTAAGGGGTAGACCCCTAAAAATTACAAAAAATACAAAATCATCAGATTCACTTTAAATTCGGACTATATACGTAGAATTTCAAGCTGATTCTGATAATATTAACGAAACTGAGTCTAAAAGTGATTTTTGAAAATTAATGGCTGATAAACGATTCTATCAACTCGGTTCGAAATTTTCAATTCGAGAACGGTCCGAGATAGAGCAATTCTGTGAACGCCAATCGATTCAGAATGATCGACTTGGTATATACAGAGATTTTCAATTTGATCGGAGGAGAAAAAAATTGCTAGAAAAAAGTTGTAAGGGGTAGACCCCTAAAAATTACAAAAAATACAAAATCATCAGATTCACTTTAAATTCGGACTATATACGTAGAATTTCAAGCTGATTCTGATAATATTAACGAAACTGAGTCTAAAAGTGATTTTTGAAAATTAATGGCTGATAAACGATTCTATCAACTCGGTTCGAAATTTTCAATTCGAGAACGGTCTGAGATAGAGCATTTCTGTGAACGCCAATCGATTCAGAATGGTCGAATTGGTATATACAGATATTTTCAATTTGATCGGAGGAGAAAAAAGTTGCTAGAAAAAATTTGTAAGGGGTAGATCCCTAAAAATTACAAAAAATACAAAATCGTCAGATTCACTTGAAATTCTGACTATATACGTAGAATTTCAAGCTGATTCCGATAATATTAATGAAACTGAGTCTGAAAGTAATTTTTAAATATTAATGGCTAAAAAACGATTCTTTCAAACCGATTTGAAATTTTTAATTCGAGAACGTTTAGAGATAGAGCAATTCTGTGAACGCCAATCGATTCAGAATGATCGAATTAGTATATACAGAGATTTTCAATTCGATCGGAGGAGAAAAAAATTGCTCGAAAAAAGTTGTAATGGGTAGACCCCTAAAAATTACGAAAAATACAAATTCGTCAGATTCACTTCAAATTCGGACTATATACGTAAAATTTCAAGCTGATTCCGATAATATTAACGAACCTGAGTCTAAAAGTGATTTTTGAAAATTAATGGCTGAAAAACGATTCTATCAGCTCGGTTCGAAATTTTCAATTCGAGAACGGTCCGAGATAGAGCAATTCTGTGAACGCCAATCGATTGAGAATGATCGAATTGGTATATACAGAGATTTTCAATTCGATCGGAGGAGAAAAAAAATGCTCGAAAAAAGTTGTAAAATACAAAATCGTAAGAGTCACTTCAAATTCGGACTATATTCGTAAAATTCCAAGCTGATTCCGATAATATTAACGAAACTGATTCTGAAAATAATTTTAAAAAATTAATGGCTAAAAAAACGATTCTTTCAACTCGATTCGAAATTTTCAGGTGAATTTCGAATCGATCGAAGGAAAAAATTGCTCGAAAAAATTTGTAAAAATTACGAAAAATACAAAATGGTCAGATTCATTTCAAATTCGGACTATTTACGTAAAATTTCAAGCTGTTTCCGATAATATTAAAGAAACTTAATCTGATAGTAGTTTTAAAAAATTAATGGCTAAAATACGATTATTTCAACCCCATTTGAAATTTTCAATTTGAGAACAGTTCAAGATAGAGCAATTCTGTGAACGCCAATCGATTCAGAATGATGGAATTGGTATATACAGTGAATTTCGAATCGATCGAAGGAAAAAAAATTGCTCGAAAAAAGTTGTAAGGTGAACCAGTTGATGTATGATTTCGAATACTCTTTAGTCCTCTTTCTTCAGGTTTAGGTCCAAAAAAATGTGCCTTGAGAAATATTATTATTTTGTAGCATAATTTCCTTTTATGGAAGGTGCTCTTATTACGAAAAGTGAAACAAAATCTTTCATTGGATTTAGATCAAAATATTTGCAACTCCAATATTCACTTCATTCAATTATTTTATCTTCCGTGATATACGGTATAAACGCATCCAATTAGAGCAATCAAAACCATCCACCTCGATTCACTTTAGTTAATTACATTGAAGCAAGTTTCTCAAATCCTTGAATTTCATGAAGTTACTGGTTCGTTTGCTCGGTCAACTTGAACGATAGTGAAAATTAGCAAATCAGGCAATTAGCTATTGCCAGCGTGTTCTGTTTTACCAATTTGTTTTCAAAGCCTGCTTTGAAATAACATACGTGATAGCAATGAATACATCTAAAGCATAATCCGTTACAAGAATCGGCAGATTTCCTTTGATGTTTCACTGTAAGGAAACGTGGTTTGAATAGATTTTTGAAATTTTGAATTTTCTTTGGATTTAGGAGAGGTCTAAAGTACCATATTCATGAGAGAATGTGGTGAAAGCCGGAGGAAAGTATGGAAATCTCGCTAGACTCGTGAAGGAACGTCATGGGGAGAGAGATAGAGAGAATATTGTGAAATGTTCGAGAAACAACACTATCAGATAACTGATAGGAGAAGGAAAATTTCAGTGAAAAGAGATTCACTGGTTGGAAATGTTCATCGTGAATATAAATGTAGGCTAAAAAACACATAACGCCAAGATTTAGATGATTATTGGCCACCTCGAGCCCCTGATTTAACCTCACTTGATTTTTGGTGGAGTTATCTTAAACTTATGTAAACTCAGGTCATTTCACAAAGTGAACGTTATTTCCGAAAAAAAGTGTAAACAGAAAAATGAAAATAGAATTTAAATAATAACCCACTTAAAAATGATGTAATTCATATAAAAACTAAGAAATACACATTTGGGTAAATATCAGACAGAAAACAGCTCCAACCCCTTACAGACATTGAACTACAGCTGACAAGTAATTGTGCAGCGTTCCTCAAGAAGGACACTATTGCCCGTACTTTTTGTTAACAAAATGCAGAGTATATGCCTGAATGCCTCATCTTTACAAAATATAATTAAATGATTGTTTTGTTGTTAACTTTGATTGTAGCAGCATTTCAAGGTATTTCAAGGTATTGTAGGATGTGCATGTGTCTAAACCAAATCACACAATCAATTATTATATCTACATCGAGAGGGGACGGTACAGGAGATACGGTGATGAATCAGCAATTTTTCACATCCGTCGGAATTTTTGTATCTGGGAAAACAACGGATGAATCCAATTTGCATGAAAAATTAGTCTCTTAGATTATAATTATAAATGAATCAACTACAGATCTTACACGTTCTTCACTTTTATGGTGCAAAAATACCAATAATAGTTTCAAGAAAGGTTATGAATCAGTAGACAAATTATTATTATTATTATAAATTATAAAGTGCGACTTTTATTAGTCATCCTCCCTCCGTATTAACTTTTGAACGATTAGACATAATTTTAAAATTTCAAAAGTCATGGGGTGGCCAAATGACACATCATTAAACATCTAATTTTTTTGATTTCGTTAATACTTCTTTAAGCATATGCATTTGTTCCATGTTTGTTCGTCAAATCTTTCAAAAGAGAACAGGGGTGGAGGGGGGGGGGTGTAAAAAAAGCCGCACTGTATAATACCAGCGACGAACTTTCTGTTATAGGTGGTTGTGACTTCCTACTTGACACCTTCATCATTCAAAAATAATTTACTTTCTCCAATAACTTTTCGTTTATTTTGAGAAAAAATGCTACTTAATACTTGGGCCATTTTCATATTTCTTACCATCCCCCGTATATGTAATTGAATAATCGATGTTTGGATGATGCATTTTGACTTTGAGTGGATGCAAAAGGTTTTGAAAACAAAATTTCTCTGAGAACATTCAAATTGATTTATTTCCATTTGTATCCAAAATTCTACCAGCCCCCGTATATACCAAATGAGGCCATGACCATCAACTCGCAATTCATTTACTTCCTCAGAAGAGCGTACTTACTTCAATTAGACTATATTAGATCTAATTGCAGGCTCCTATAAATGCGCAGATGTGAAAGGCGAACTCAAGTAAACTTTAACATTGTTCTTATTCAGTGTTGCCAATTTACGGATAATTATCCCATTTTCAGATAATTGTTATGTTCACACTAGGATTTTGGATTAAATTCCTAAAATTCCGAATATTTTTTATATTGTGGTAGAAATGTGGTAAACGAAACTAAAAATAACAGCATCCCTTTAGGAATTTCATCTATACGATATATAAAATGAGCACCGTAATACAGTTTACCTATTATCATTAAACTACTACTATCATTATCGAAGTTTCTGTCAACGCAGTGTGCATTACTCAAAACAAATACATACAGGTAAAGAAAGGATCATTAAAATAAAACCACAATGACTTGACCTTTCGTGGTCTTGACCGGTCTGCTTTCACTCATGTTCTCCAAATCACATTCTACACACAGTTTAAATCGGGTGAGGTTAAAATATGTAAATGGTATACCAAATATTAAATCTTAATCGTCCATTGTTTTTTGGTAGTTTCGAGTTCAGAAACTTTCCAGAACAGATGCTATTTCCGCTGTTAGACTACCGACAAGATTTTATCGATTTTAGTAGTTTTCCCAACTACTGCTTTCCTGGGAATCAATTACAGACAGCAAAAGTCAATTATTTCCTTGATGGACTTCTGTACATATCCACAGAAATTGTCAGTATAGAAAGTTTCTAAATGGATGAAAGTTCCAGACACCATTCTAATTCATTCAACGAGAAGACATCATATTCCACATATCAATAAGTTATGGACATAAAATGTGATGGTGAAGCGCATAATAATTAGTTTTAGATGCCATTAAAATTTGATAGGGTCAGGAGTAATTATACCCCAATATTCGGCAAAAGTTGTTTGGAATTCCAAAGCAAACTGTTAATTTGGGTCATACAAGTTGATTTGAAATGAATGCTTTGATTCAAGAAAACAAAGAATTTCCTTTCTCCTTAGGACAATATGGGATTGTACAGAAAACGTGTGCATTCACACCATCTGGTTTGGAGACAAGCTGAGAAAGTGATCAGTTCGATGCGTCTACAGGGTGCTTCAATACCAGTGTCAGTAGTATTCAACCGTTAATTCCAGCAAACAGAAACATTGCTGAATGAAAAAATTCTCTACATGTCCTAGTTTTTTTCTTTGAGTTGGTAATGAATTTTCTTCAGCTCTTTTATTTTCCGGATCCTGCAAAGTTTTTTGGAATCGGTCCTGATTTTCTTGTCTTTCTCTGCATCTTTCACCGTCCTTCATTAGCTATCTTGGCAAAAATCGATCAAACCAGGCTTGTCTCTTGCCTTTCAGTTGTTGTGAACGTCAAGTAACAGACCCACCTCTCTTGTTTTCGTCGCTTCATCTTCTTCATCTCCTTTTTGTCATTCTTGCTACTCTTGTTATCGTCGTGCTTTGTAAATTTTTGATATAATATAATATAATAATAATAATTATAATATAATATAATTACTTATACCATGCAATCGTGCAAAAGGAACATGGGGTCATCCTTTTGTCGTTTCGTTACACCATGAAAACTGAAGTTGTTATGAAATTTACTTTTATTTTTGTGAATGTATAAAGCCAGCTCAAGAATATAGAGACTGCGTACTGTTAATAATGACAAATTCTTGAACAAATCTCTGCTAGAATAGGAATTGAGATTCCTGCAATTCTTCGAATTACACGCTTCTGAGAAAGGAACACATCGGTTGATACAGTGGATCTTCCCCAGAAACAAACACCATAACGAAGACGAGATTCAACATGCGCATAATAAAGATCCAATAGTTGCATAGTCAAGATTGATCTAAGCTATTGAAATTGAAACAAAAAAGTATACTTCTTTGATACGAGTGATTTACAGTGTTTCCTCCAGGTTAGGTGTTGGTCTATACTAAAACCCAGAAATTTCACCTGAACCTCATTACATTGGATTTTTCAGTATTGAAATATAGTGAGTTGGAAATAAACCAACTGAACAAATTACTCAAATCTTTATTACATTCATTTTGCAGAGAACTGTCACATTTTCTTGATATCAACAATGATGCGTCATCAGCGTATGTAACAAAATCACCTTTTCCTGAGACTTTATCTATTTCATTAACATACAGTAAAAACAAGATAGGTCCTAATATTGAGCCTTGTGGAACACCCTTAGATATATCAGAACAGCCTGATTTGACGTATGTTAAGCTGGCACAGCCGTTTCAGCACAGTTAAAAATAACTAGTGCCACATTTTTTAACTGATTAATAACTATTTTCTAACCTAACTCATAATTTTTTAACTCAAGTGGTTTCGGAGAAAAAGGGGTTGTGCTAGCTTAACGCTTAAGATGGCACAGCCGTTACGTAACTTTTTTTCTGCTGAAAATATGCAGATGATTGGAATGCTGGAATTTTTTACTTTTTAATAACTTCCGGGTGATGTACAAGAAGTTTCAAAATTTCGCTTCCTAAGGCAAATAAACAAACTAATATTCGAATTAAATTGCATAAATATTACAGTTTGATTCCTTCATTTTCTAGCTATCACAAAATAGAACACTGAGGTGATATTATTTGATATCTCATACATATGACCATTTGTGGTGAAAAAAATTACAGTGGAAAGTATTAAAATCGTGTCGAAACGCAATGAGACCGAAATCGTAGTCATATCACCATCTTTTCCAACTTCAGCTGAACTGGACTGAACTGGAAATGTCTTTGTTGAATGCAAAAAGGAAATTTACTCTTCAATATTTCACCCAAATGATATGATTAGGAGGAAAAATTAACCGAGAAAATATATTAACCATCTCCGAAACGATTTTACCATTATTGTGCCCTCTAATTTTTTAACTCCAGCACAATCATCTGAAATGGTGATACAGGAATGTATTACATATGAACTGACAATTTCTCCATTATTTTTCCATCTGATGTCATAACTCCAGCACAATCATCAGAAAGTGTGGTACAGGGGTGTATTTCATTATATTCGGCCTATGTGATCGAAAATTTCCCTGGTATTCATTTTTAATGACTACGTAATGCAAAAGATTGATTAACTTTTAAATGACGCAATTTTTCCATTCTCTCATTTTCTAACATCACAATGACCGATAAATGCACGGATGGGATGTAATCAACAATACTCACGACCTGTAATCTGGATAGCAAATGAAGTTTCCTTCAAAAACATTTTTAACCTTTTTCAAAACTTGATGAGACCGAAAGCATAACAATTTTATCATTATTTTGCCCTCTGATTTTCTAACTCCAGCACAATAATCGGAAATAGTGATAAAGGGATGTATTACATTATATTCGGCTCATATGAACTAATTGAAATGAAAATTTTCTATTCAATTAATTTTTATGTCCATATAACTATTTCGAAAACAATGATTACCAATGAAATTTTGCTATTTTTCGTTTCTCCCATTTTCTAACTCCAGCACAATGACCGATAAATGCAGAGAAGTGATGTATTCTTCAATTTTCTACGCATGTGATCTGAGCAGCAAGGAAAATCAGCCGAGAAAACATTTTTAAATGGCTTCAAAACGTGATGAGACCCATAGCATTACAATTTTTTCATTATTGTGTCCTCTGATTTTTAACTCCATCACAATAATTTAAAATAGTGATTCGTGGATGAATCACATCATATTCGACTTGTATGAATTGACTGGCATGGATATTTCCTTGGTACTAATTTTTAATGTTCACGTAATTTGAAAACATTGATAAACTTTCAAATTTCACAATTTTTCGATTCTCCCATTTTTTAACTCCAGCACAATTACCGGTAAATGCAGAGAAGTGATGTATTCTTCAATTTTCCACGCATGTGATCTGAGAAGCAAGAAAAATCAGCTAAGAAAATATTTTTAAACGGCTTCAAAACGTGATGAGACCGATACCATTACAATTTTTTCATTATTGTGTCCTCTGATTTTTTAACTCCATCACAATCATCTAAAATAGTGATACGGGGAAGAATCACATCATATTCGACTCGTATGAATTGACTGGCATGGAAATTTCCTTGGTACTAACATTTAATGTTCAAGGGATTCGAAAACATTGATAAACATTAAAATTTCGCAATCTTTCGATTCTCCCATTTTTTAACTCCAGCACAATGACCGATAAATGCAGAGAAGTGATCTATTCTTCAATTTTCCACGCATGTGATCTGAGAAGCAAGAAAAATCAGCTGATAAAATATTTTTAAACGGCTTCAAAACGTGATGAGACCGATAGGTAATTTAAAATTGTATTTACAATCAGTGCAAGAAGCTGGTTAGTTAGGATTAGCTGAAGTAATGTTTCTGTTACTGCCTTAGATACACATGTATGAGTATGACCCATCGTTTTTATTATGTCCCCGATTCCGCTTTTCTGAATAAAACTCACTTCGGCTTATACGGATAGAAAATGCGCAAAGTGTATCACTAATCTCGATACAGATAGAAAATCTCGACAGAGTTCAATGCCTCCATAAACATCGCTTGCTCGTACTTTTATATCGGCAATTAAAGGATTTTGCGGTAAGGTAGGTGTTTCCGATTTTCTCGATGTAACATCAGGAAACTTTCGGGAAGGGAAAGTTCTCGCGAACATTTTCTTAATAACAAGGATGTGGTAAGACGGCTGCAAGAGTAATAAAATATGATTACAGCTCGAAGGTAGTGATTTATTTGATACAATTATCACGAAGCTTGATGAAGACTATTAGCACGGCGGCACAAGGAATAGGGAATATGCATAATCCTTTTAAATTTGTTTAATCAGTTTTGTACTTCGTTACAACATTGTAAAAAATATAAACGCGGTTGAAAGTCTTGGAATTAATTTTTAAAATAATATATAAAATATCGATTGAATTTGACCTATTTGTACGCCTCCATTTTCGCGCGCTCTGGATGACGTCACATGGCGCGATCAGTGTTGTTCTTCTTCAGTGTCGTTCGTTGAAACGTACTCTGATTGCTCTACTTGCTTGAAGTTGATAGAGAGAAATGAACATATGTGAAAGTGATCTCAATCAACCAGAGCAGTCTTCAATGAACAAGCCTTTCTATAGTTATGGCTATTGATAACTATTAATTAGGTTAGAGATTTGCAGTTTTAATCGCTATTACGATGATGGAAAATGATAAAAAAACATTTTATAGGTATTGTCTAGTACCGGAATGCCAAAACACCAAGTAAAGTTTTTTTTTCTGTTCCAAGAGATGCGAAAATACGTAAACAATGGTGTAAGGTTATGAGAAGAGGCGAAGTATCTCCAATATCACAATTACATTGTTGTGAAGATCATTTCAATGTGAGTACATTGAATTTCGATAGTTAACATGAAGTGAATTGATCAGAAGTAAGTTTTGTATGCATAAATGTTTTGTTTATACCTGCCTCACCTAAATTACAAAAGGAAAACTATCATTTGATAAACTATTACTACTTATCAGTTAAGGTATTGTCGGATTGTACTTTGACAAAACCACTTTCAGTCATTGCTCTTGATAATTTACAATTGTCACTAGACCAAAATCGCATTATGTAATGGAAAACGCTACAAATATATATATAAAAACAAATTTTCTATGAAAGACGACTAGCACAGTATGAATATCAACACCGATAAATTTCATAACGTGCCATGTGACGTCATTCTTCCTTTCGACCAATGGTGATGCGTTTCGCAAATTTGAATTCCGCGCATTTATTATGCACTTTTTGATTAAAGTTTTAAGGAGTTAAATACAAACTAAAAGATAAACTAATGGTTTAGGTGTAATTTGAAGACAATAAAGTATAGGAGGTAAAAAAATCAAGTAAATTTAAATCACTTGCATATTCCCTATTGCGGTATATCGGTATTTTTTTTTTTGAGTTATAGTTCTCAGGAATATCTACCTTTAGATATGTTGATGAAACAATTCGTATATCAATTTTCCACGGGTTACTATGACAAATTGAAAAGTGAAAAAGTGAGATTTTTCATCATAAAATTAACATCAAATTCTGTTTTAGAATACCATCAAACCCCCAGACCTCAATGCTTGAATCAATTGATTATACAGGGTTTCATTTGTTGCTGGCAATATGATTAACTCTTTTTCGTCAGTGACATGCTTAATTTTCAAAATTTCTTCACTTTTCACAAAATTCACAGAAATGTTCAATTAATACTGCAAAAAATAACCAAATATTACTTTTCCATGGCAAACTGTGACTACTTAAATAGTGAAAAATTGGAAAAAATAAATTAAGGATCTTTCATTGAAAAATTAACCCCTACTCCTGGTTTTGGAATGTCCCAGAACGCCATAACTAGGGTTTCATCGAGACGAGAAATCTCGTCTCGAAGGCAATTTCTCGTCTCGATCATCGAAACGAGAAATAAACAAACACTCGTCTCGATGTTTTTCGAAGACGATTCCTCGATCTCGATTCAAGAGTCTCGAAATTTCGAGATATTGCAGCACATATATTTTTTCGAGATCGAGAAATCTCGAAATAATTTCTCGATCTCGAAACATCTCGAAGTGTTTTTCTCGATCTCGTCTCGAAAAAAAACATCAATCTCGTCTCGATCTCGTCTCGAAATCGAGACGAGAAATCTCGAATTTCGAGAGTCTCGTGAAAGATTGCCCATAACTCAATGCTGAATCATTGAAATATATGGAGTGTCATATGTAGCTGGCAATGTCACCAACTCTTATTCATCAATAATGCTCGGTTAATTTTAAAATGTCTTCTTTATTGAAATGTTTGATTATTACTGTAGAAAGTAACCAAGAATCACTTTTTCATGGCTAACTGTGACTAACTGAAGAGTGAAAAATTGGGAAACGCATATTATGGATTCTTTTATCCCTGAACTAACATCAGATTTTGGTTCAGCGCACTCTGAAACCTCAGACTTAATTCTCGAGAAATATACAGGGTGTCACCTGCAACTGGCAATATCATTCTGATTATTTGTTCATACTCTGGGTTAGTCCCGTTTGTATTCCCATTTGTAAATAAATAAATACTAAAAGCAAAGGATCGTGAATGAATGCATTTTTGTCAAATAAATCAAAATATCCTTTATTGTCAGAAGATATTATCTCATGGACAAAGTTTTAGAAAATGTATTCAGTACAGTAATATAAAGATAAAGGTAAAAGAGATAAAAGTAAAACATAAAGAATATAGGACTTTTCAATAAATAAAATACAATACAATAAAATACAATCACAGTTTGTTAAAAAATTAAAAATGAAAACACAGGAATAAATAATCAATCTTAATATAAAAAGATGTGTGACTTGTTAATCGATAAAATACAGTCACAATAGTTGTTAACAAATACGAACACAGTAATATATGCATACACATATAAATTTGGGCTGAAGGACCCTTTCAATGGCCTAGTCTATTATTTTATTATAAAAATCAATGTTAAGGAGTCTTTAATTTAACATTGAGGAATTCGTTCACATCGTAAAAGGCTCTCTCGATAAGGATCAGCTTGAGTGATTTTCTGAATAAAGATAATGAGTCAATGGTTTTAACTAATGTTGGAGGATGATTATATATTAAAACGGAATTATATACCAGCGATTTTTTTATTGAATTTGAAGAGGGAATAAGAAGCCTCAAGTCATTATTTTGGCGGGTGGATCCATGAATAGTATCATACAATGACTTATTTTTATGTATCAAGCATGCTGTTTTGAGAATGAAAAGTGAAGTAAATGTAAGGATTTTCTGTTCTTTAAATAATTCTTTGCAAGAGACTCTAGGCCCAACTGTGCAGAGATATCGAACAGCACGCTTTTGGAGAATGAAAATCACCTTAAAATATTGAATACTACGATTTCCCCAAAACGCTATGCCATACCTAGCGTGTGATTCAAATAGGGCATGGTATACTATTTTTGCAGTTGGCATACCCAGTTCATTCGATACTACTCACAGAGCATAGCATCCCGAAGATAGCCTTTTACTGAGCATGACAACATGATTTTGAAAGTTGAGTTGACTGTCTAAATGAATACCTAAAAATTTATTGGAGGAGGTAGATGAAATTATATTATTTCCTAAAGGTATATTCAGTATATTGCAATGGAATGACAATAGGTTTGTTTTGGTTACATTATAGGAAAGCATATTCGAGTTACACCGTTCTCTCACAATCAATATATCTCGAATCATTTTATTGTAAAGATCATTTGAATTCTTATCATGCTACAATATTGTTGTGTCATCTGCAAAAACAGTGAACACACCACCTTCTATCCTTAACTTCAGAAGGTCATTAAAGTACAACAGGAATAGGAGAGGACCAAGAACAGAACCCTGCGGTACACCATGCTTAATAACCCCAATATCAGAGTGATTGTCAGTTTTCACAATTTGGGTCCTTCCACTAAACCAATTTAAGCTCCGTCCCTTGAAGCCGTAGAGATGAAGCTTACGCAACAGTATTTCATGATTGAGACAGTCAACGGCTTTAGCCAAATGGCAAAATACTGCAGCACTTACTTCCTTTAAGTTCAAACTATAGAGTATAGATCTTTCAGAAAGTGAAAGATAGCATCTCCTGTACTTTTTTGGTTTGAAATCCAAATTGATGGGCATTCAAGATTTTGTGCATTGTCAAAAATTCCATCATATTGTGGGAAACTTTTCTTGTTTGAACCGCCTCGCTTGTCTCGACATTTTTATAAGAGAATAAGTTTTATTTCTCATTGAAAGAATTCCACCTGTCTATTTTTTATATATTAATATTTACTAAATGTTGTGAACTTACCTTAATCCATTCTTGTTGATTTCTGAATTCTGTGTATTTTATGATTCTGTGGCTAGATAGCTGGCTTGTCAGATTTGATGAGTTGTTGAGATTAAAGACAAGTACACGTGTGGGTGTGTATTAAAAGTTGTTACAAAAACTAGTCGTTTTATTACTGGAAAATACATAACACTAAAAAGAAACATTCAGGGCAGGGCGTCTTGTACAGATGGCCAGTTTCTGTGTTAACTCTCGTTTTGGAAATCCGTCATTTTAATTGGTTGAAGGGTTTTAATAGCATGTACCTATATGCAATAGCCTCCGGGTGAATATTAATAAGCAATTGAGCAATGAGGTCATCAAGATGCAGTTACTTCACTATAATGAACTGTCATTTCCTATTTTTCAGAAAATTCTGTACGAAGTGAATTTAATTATTTATTTTATGTGGGTCTCTCGTTAGAGCAATAAATCAACTACTAGAAAATAGATTTGCGAGTCTGTCTAATTAAAATCAAGTAGGTACCTACAACCGTTAATTAATTGTTTCGAGTAGTTTTACGCCGATAATCTGAATTTGAATTTCATTAACTCCATGTCTTTCACACCAACTACTCCTGATGATATCAGAATACTCATTATGGAACTTAAAAATGAAAAAATTGAAGATATTTATGGAATATCCACATTTATATTAAAACAAAGTGTCAATTTCGTAAAAGATATAATAAATAGCTGTCTACTACAAGGCAATTTTCCATCTGAGCTGAAAATAGCAAAAGTACTACCCATATTTAAAAAAGGAGACGCATCTATACCAAAGGATTTTAGACAGGTATCGATACTACCTGCATTCTCAAAACTATTAGAAAAAAATATACAAAGACCTAACATCCTATCTCTTTCTATCTCTGTCCAAATTCATAAAAGACTGTTTTGAGAATAACAGATACTGTTTGGGTATTTTTACTGATCTCACTAGTGCTTTTGATTCCATTGACCATTCAATTCTGCTAAACAAAATGTATTACTATGGCATCAGGGGAACCTGTCACGAATTTTTCAACTTATATTTGAGCAACAAAACTCAGCTAGTGGAAAGTCAAACTAAAAGAAGACAATTCTTGAAAATAGAGAGAGGAGTACCACAAGGCTTTTTTTTGGGCCCTCTCTTATTTCTCATCTATATAAATGATTTATCTCATAATATGGCTGCAAACAATAGATTACCTGTACTATTCGCCGATGATGCTACATTTGCAGTCAGTATAGACAGGAAAGAAGATCCCAAGATAAAGCATGAAAATATCAGGCATCAAGCTCAACTATGGTTTTCGAGTAATGATCTCATAGTGAACGAGAGCAAAACTGTGGCTTTGAATTTCGTTTGTAGGCCAATAGATCTCATCAACGACGAAATGAGTTATGGGAGTGTGAAATTCTTAGGATTTCAAATTGATAGTCATCTATTGTGGTCAAAACATGTCGACATTCTATGTAGCAACTATTTCGAGCAGTCTTTGCGATAAGGAAAGTACGGGAGTTTATTCACCAGTCAGCTGCGTTAACTACTTACTATTCACTGTTTCAATCACACCTTCAGTATGGCATTCTATCCTGGGGTAATACAGCCCAGACACACATTCATAAAATATTCTTCTTACAAAAGGCAGCTATCATCATCATAAACGCAAACAGGGAATAATCTAGTTGCAGACCTGTTTCCAGTGCTCAGAATTATGACAGTTTTTGCTCTCATTATATACCATAAATTGTTGCATATCAAAACAAATATCGAAAGCTACACAACACATGAAGAAATATATAATTACCATACCAGACACAAAAATAAAATAGTTGAACCACGAAAGAGGCTACAGAAGACCTCCAAAATTGATTTTGGGCTCTATAACAGCTTACCATCTCAATTCCGAATCTTACCTCTAAGGAAATTCAAATCCAAATTGAGTAATATTTTATCCGAAAACTTTATATACAATTTTCATGAGTTTTCTCTTCTAATTACCAACAAAAACGAACTCTTCATTTGACAATACTAATTCACGGCTGATAGCAGGCTCATCTATTGCTACATTCGTCATATCTATAGTCTGTTTGTAATTCACATTATAAGCTGTAGTACCATATTCCATTTAGTCCATTAAATTACATATTCATACTACTAAAACCAAATTCATCTTCTAAATTTGCTCTAAATGTTATTAATCTATTTTTATCATATTGTGTGGATTCTACCTATATATTTGACCCTCTACTGGATAATGCTATTTCATATATTGTATTAAGATCATTTCGATTTTAGATTTCATAATTTTATTCTATACTGTTTTATTAGATCATTGTCATCTAACCATGGTTATTTTTTACGTCACAAACTGTAATTTTACTCTGTATCGTCTAGGCTTAGGAATTGACATGTCTATAAAATGTAAATTTTCGAAAGACTAATAAACTATGTATGTATGTATTGAAGCTATGCGGATTCATAATTTAAATTTGCAAGGCTCTCACCATAATTGCCATAATGAAGTTCGGATTTTTGTGATGTATTTACTAGCAAAAACAGCAGTAAACACTCTCCCATCAAATTTTACAACTTCCCAGTCAATTTTTTTCTACGATTCTCGTAACACAAATGCGAATGAAAGTCACTTTTGAGAGTGGATCAGTCTTCCGTAATAGGCCATATGCTTTCTAGTTCATCAGAAGTAGAAAAAATTGTTATGTAGAATGATCGATTAAATCTATCACTTAAAGAAGTACACAATTACTAAAGCACGCCAGTTACAATGTTTAATTAAGTATGAGCAAAGTTAGAATGCGGAAAATGGAATATACAGTGCGCAGAATTATCAATTTGCAAGGGTGAAATTTGTGTTTTTTTACGATTGTTGGAGATACTAAAACCGTTTTGTTGCTTATTGGGGATTATTAACAACGGATCCCATCGTTTAAATTTGCGTTTTCTCTGAAATAAATTTTATTCTGATCATTTTTCCCTTGTTGTTGTTTGAGATATTGGATTGTCAGAACACCGATCAATATTGAAAAGGAAAACAATCTCAATTGAAAATTGAAAGAACATGACTCCTCTGGAAATGAAAAATTTACTATGAAAATTAAGCTATTTTTTGTAATATCTAACAGAAAACATCTACTTCGCCGACTAAGGAGGTATTGTGAAAAGAGACTAAATTGAAAGAAAAATCCTAAAATGAAAATTTGCATTTTCGTTCAGATAGTTGATTTATTTTTAATCATCCAGTTTCCATTGGAAGTCCGTCACATCCTGTACATATTTTCAAAAAAAATTAACCGTAATTAAACGTAATTACACCCAGCCTCAGCTCAAATTGAAACTGCTAAGAATATATAGTCCGGGAGCCAGTGACAGATTTCCATGACCAAGTTCCTCTCAAGCGAAAATTAGTGGAATGCATCAGATAGTTATATTATGAATAATAAAGCTTCGTGAACGTCAGCTGCGGTTCCGTGGGGGGATGAGCGGTGGTAGCCTCCCACGCACAAAGAAAAAGAAATGTATTCAATTTTGTTTTCCTACCTGAAAACATGTTAAATTATCGCTAAAGCAATATCTTGAAGAAAGAAAAAATCAGCTGACTATAGCATGGTGTATTATACGACAGCTAGTTGGTCGAACACAAAAAAAATTGTACCTTCTATGATTTCCTCTCAAATAAAATTTTACCTTATATTTGGATTGCGTCAATCTAACATGTTTCCGGGAAGGAGGACATAATTGAATATATTTTTTTTCTTCGGGCGTAGGAAGCTACTATGCTGATCACCCCCCCCCCCCCCCACCAACGGAATCGCAGCTGACGTTCACGAATATTTATAATACGACTCTCTGATGCATTCCACTAAATATCGCTTGAGAGGAAATGACTGACCAAATTTTTACCGGGCTCCTGGACTAATAGAAATGATGAGATTTCTAGATTATTGAAATTAAATGTCGATGCTCGACTAATAGATAGGCAGATAAAAAGATTTTATTGGTCCATTTAACTCAGAAGTTAATTACATACATTCAGGAAAAAAAACTTTATAAAATGCGAATGAGAAATCCCGATTATATTCAACTTGAACATCAATATAATAATCAGAAACATTGAGTGCATAAACTAACTCAAAGTGATAAAAAATTATATTGTATTTTCAAACTGAAATTTAAAAAATAAATATGGAACAGCTAGTGCGAATGAGGCTTGCAATAAAACCATAATTAAAAAAGAAATTGCGAAAATAAAAGTGGACAATAATGAAATCATCACCAATAAACTAAAGCAAATGTATTCACACTACAGTGAAATCGGAAAAAACTTCTAGATAAAATAAAAACTTTCAATAACTTTGAGGAAAATATATATAGAAATGACCAAAGTATATTGTATATTTATCCAACAACTGATGGTGAGGTTATTGTAATGATAGAGGAACTAAAATCAAGTTAAAGTCCAGGAGATGATAATATAAACGCAGAGAGACTGAAGAAGATAGCAAATTTAATGTCATAGCAGCTCCTGTCCCTCATATCATCAATAATTGTTTTGTGAAAAGAAAAATTCCAAAGATTTTCTAAAACGGCATCGTCAAACCACTCTTCAAGATCAGTGATAGACTTCAAATCATTTTTTTTTTTTTTATTTTATGATACATTGGATAATTCAAAGCCTTTCCAAAGCATTTGACACTGTTTGTCACAAAAGGCTCTTAGAAAATTGGCATGCGTGGCAAGATGTATGATCTCCTGAATTCGTATCTTATCTAGAAAACAAGTGGTAAATATCGTTGGTATATTTAGTAATCGAGAAAAAGTTACCTATGGTGTTCCGCAGGAAACTGCGTTGGGTCCTGTTTTATTCACCATATACATCTATAGCTTGTTAACAATGTGACATTTTCCAATTTCGCTGATGATACAGCTATATTGTATAAATCAGACACGTGGAAGGAACTCAAAATAGAAGCCGAAGTTGATTTTAACAAAATCGTCAGATGGTTCGAATGTAACAAATTAACTTTGAATGTAGACAAAACCAAATACAGTAATAACCTACTTACCTAACATGGATCCGTTGAAAATAAATGAGAAAACATCAATACCAGAGGCAAGTACAATTAAGTACTTGGGAGTAATTCTAGATCGACATATGAAATGGGATCTACATATGATACATAACTACAAAATTCGCGAATTTATATCACGTTTCAAGATATTGAAAGAATTTCGTGAAATCCCATAACTCAAAATAATTTACTATGGAATATAACAATCACAACTCAATTACGGAATTATAGCATGGGGCGGTGTGAACAGTTTGAACGTAATACAAAAACATGTCTTGAAAATCATATTTGGTAAAAAAAGGACTAATTCTAGTAGAAAACTGTTCAGGGGGGCGGAGTTTTTCATATTAAACAGTTATTTTACTTGAAGATCTTTTCCAAAATTCATAATGGCAAAAATCACAGAAATCACAACGCCCATATAATTAGGAACAGAGAACATACCGCCTTGGTCCCCAGATGTAAGAAACTAGTCGGTCAAAGGCTTTGCAGTTATCTGGGCGTGAAAATTTGGGATTTAGTACCAGATTAGATAAAAACATAAAAATAAGATGAAGTTCAAAAGACAGAATGAAAACTGGTTGAAAAACTGTAATGATGACATATTTTATGAAACCATGTACTTGTCCGTAAATATATATATATATATATATATATATATATATATGTTGAATACTTGTTTCAAGGAGCAATAAATGTTACAGTGACTAAAACAGTCGAAAACAATCCTTTAGGAACTCACTATACCTTTGCATAGATTGTATGGCATATGTCCGACAGAAAACAACTACTTCTCTGGCTAATACCTCGACAGATATTGAATTATATCTGTCAGACATATGTGCAAAGATCCTTACTTTGAAGGAACAACTTTGCAAGAGCTCTCAGAGACAGACAGCAGGACACCGCTTGATTCAAACAAGGAACCAACTGCAGACCGGTTTCGGGATGTAGTCCCTCATCAGTGCAGTCCAGGTTATGACGTTTGTGTACACGCGGGGGCCCGGTACCTGTCATCGTTCGCCGGGATGAACACTGCAATCGCTTACAGGATCCACCACGGCAACAGATTAGAGAGCGCTCCAGAAGGACATTTCGGATACGAAATGGTATATGCTGAATACTTGTTTCAAGGAGCAATAAACGTCCCAGTTACTGTAAAACAGGAATATATATATATATATATATATGGATTTATCGAGGGGCTATAAATAGAAATGTTATTGGGTATAGCCCTCAAATTGTAGTGCAACCGTAGACACGTGTTTCCAGCTTAAGCTCTCATCAGTACGGTAAAATCAAGTGCGAAGATGTATAACACTTGGATGTAAAAATTGAAACAAAGGAAGTCAACAACAGGAAGCCAACCACACATTTGTGGCTTCGGTTAGGAGACCTTGAGATTTCAAGGCAACAACTAACTACCAATATTTTTATTTCAATAGTGAACAAAATCTTAACAAGCGTCTCTTTCTTGAAATGATTCATATAAATAACACAGAAAAAACAATGAATAAAAGAACAAATATCAATGACCTCAATTCCATATATACGTATCTATTAAAAAAACATAAAGAAAATTTCTCACCTCGTCCTCCTTGAAGTGATTTATATATATATTTATACCTACTATTATACATTTTTATTTTCTCACTCTGTATCTCTCTCTTTGGAATTCCGATAATATTATTAAGTAATCATAATTTGTTGTCATCCTGCCCTTTCAAATTTTTGACACCCATGTTTCTTTTTGTCCCCAATTTACTCTGAATTTCATGTTAGTAAGTATTCTCTATTTGTAACACTATGTCATTTTTATATACAACTAATTTTAGTTAAGTCTTGAAGAAGAAAATAAAAATTTTCGAAAGCTTGACGAAAAAACGAAGAAATCGTATTAATGGTCTACAATTGACTGCTATATACTTGTCAGTTAACTCGCCACTCATTTTCGCCTTGAACCCGATATGAAACTTTCTTGTTATTCAACCATGAATATTACTGGTTTAGTTTGTATTTTCTTACTGTCCATCATCAGGAATGAATTCAATCAATTTTATATACTTTTTCAGAGTTCCATTTCAAGTAGGCACAAGAAACTCTTTTGAAGTATCTTCTGTGGTGCCTTGTTTAATTTTTCCAGAAATAAGTCAGTATTAGATTATTTCATAATCGTATTAATTGATTGAATAAACATTCTATTATTAAATTATTTTAAAAAAATCCTATATAAGTAGAAAGATACAAAGGACCCATCAGCAAATCTCATGGAAAGTGGCTCTCGGTGAAACTGGCTGAAACTTCATGGAAACTTTACCAAGGGGTTTTTTAAGCGTCGCTGATAACGAATCTTACATTTTGATACATTCAATTCCAGTGAAAAAAAAAACACATTTCCCAGCTAATGAGAAAAATATAGCCTGCTTCTCACCGACATTCTCTACGCACTGTGGATTTGGTCGATTACATAAAACTGAAAGATTCTTCGAATACCAGTTGCCCAACTAGAACTAATTCGTTACTTCTTGCCTGAAGGCCTGAAGATATATAATCGAACGACAAAAAGAAAACTGAACGCAGAGACAAAAACTGGTTCCATTAGGTGTGAACAGCCTAATGTTGCGTTATGAACAATTCATTTTGTTGTGTTCTGGTCAATCAATAATGAACGTACATTCTTTTCCGCAAGTGAAGATATTGTTTTTCACTGTGATTCGTACAAGCGCTTCGCAGGTGCAAATCAATTAAGAGGAAACCTCAATTAGCTCAGTGTGTCAGCATTTTATCTGCTAGTATTTCCGCACTGACGATTTCGATGTATAGTATATCGAATTAACGCACCGTGAATGTATACACAGATTTCCTTTTTTACCGGATCATTGAAATGCATTTCCGCTGTTGTGCACAATACAGAGTGTGGCCTAAATTTAGTAAGATAGAAAAAAAGCTAAGGATCAATAAAATCTCTGAATAGGAAACCATGATAAACCTACAATTCACAAATTTTAATACAATTGAATTAAAAATATGATTTAGTGTCATAAGTACATAACACTTGTTGACAAAGCTTGTTACATAACTATACATAACCATACAAACATTTGTACAACAATTTTAATCTTATTGAACTGATTTAAAAAATTGCAAAATCGTGCAATGCACATAATATTAAAATGTGCCAAGCAAAAAATATGTTGAGTACATCGGACTGGTTACCACTTAGAATATATTTCAGAAATTTCAAACTTTAATATTCATTTCAAAGTAAAATGTGGCTCTGCTCCTTCATATCTCCAAGATATTGTAAATTTAAAATATGAAGTGCATAATTATGATACAAGATTTGAAATGATTTCTCAAATCAGAGGGTATCAAAAAAAGGAACTGAAACAGGATTGAAAATCTATAATCAGCTTTCCCTAGTCATAAAAAAATGTTCTACACTTGCGTCCTTCAAAAGTAATTTGAAAAAATATGTGAGTGACAATCTCTAACTAAGCAAATATTTGTGACTCACGTATCTTCTAAGCCAACAACTTTATTTTTCTTTTTTTATTATTTATTTTATTATATGTTGTAAATGTTATGTGTATATATAAGTGTATTATGTTATTTTGTTTATTGACTTCATATTCTATTCATTGTATATGTTGTATATCTATGTGTATATAGGAGTGTATTATGTTATTTTATGTATGGACTTCATATTCTAACTATTAATTTTTGAGTCATTCATTTTATGAACTATGTAGTCATTGACTAAACAAAGGATCTATATAGATAAATAAATGATGAAAATATAGACACTTCTATTGTTTTTTGTTGTTAAAATTGTTATTTCCGTCAACCTGTTGCCCCCTTACGCACAACCCTCAGAAGTATCCGAGAGTCTTGTGCGGGCTAGGGATGACGCAGCCCGTACCTTTTAACGTGTGATGCCATTCACAATGCAAAAAGATTTGAAACAAACCAAGCAGTAATTGTCAACATACGAAAATGGTATAAAGTTGTAAGAACAAATATAACCCATAGTTAAAAACGGAAAATATAAAAATACCAATATAAACTACTAGGCAAAATTTTTAATTAAGAATTTAGGATCCTTGTGAAAAATATTCCTCCAGGTTATATAAGGGATTTAGGATAAGTAATGCTTTCACCTCAGTACGGAACTTTTGAACACATTTGATACTTTTTATGACACTTGGCAAATGATTAAACATATATTTTTATTCCATTGTAAATAATTAAGTTCTTGATCATAGTGGTATCAATTTGACCTGGCTACTCTACCTAGTGTTGTAATTTGTCCGAATGCACTTTAGTTCTCATGAATCAGAGAAGCTGTTTCTAAGATGTATATACAAACTATCGTTATTATTCTATAGCTTTTAAATAAATCCCGACAAAAGGTTGTAGATTTTGCCTTACACATACACAGCGAGTTTCAAAAAGTTTGCACCATACGGGAAACATTTTTATTATCTATTTTCAGAAAATTTCATTCTTGATAAAGTTGGACTTGAGTTGTTAAAATTCTGAATACAGGGGGGAACAAAAAATAGAAATTTTGATAAAGAGTAACCTACCCTTATTTACCACATTATCAAAAAAGTTTATTTAGGAAAGTTGTTTGAATTTGAAAACATTATTCAGATTTGAAATCACAGTTACCTAAGCAAAAAAAATTATTTTATAATTTATTATGGTAAAAAATTTTACAATCATAAGCACCTAACCAACGTGATTAAAATCTTAGATGATGAAAGACAATTTAAAAATTCCGTAAAAAATCTTCTGGTGAATGCTTTCTATCATTAGATGAATTCTTCTGTGAGAGCTTTTAATGTTCTAAAATTCAAATTTGTCATCCTATCTTAGTTATTAGGGATTTAATTTTAATTTGTTTTATTGAATCGCCAGTTCTATACATTTATACAAAGCAATTTTTATTGTGATAATTTTAATATTTATTATGCACTGATACTTTCTATATTTCTTATATTTTTATTTTTTGGTTATGTACAGGGTGTCCCAAATTCGAGCCTCATCATTGGGATCTCGGAAACCAGAAGAGATACGAGGTAGGTTAAATGGAGGCAAACTTGTGCAATTTGGTGCTCATTGAAACGCCGCTTTCTAAACTGGGGCTCACATGTCGCAGCATTAGCTAAGAAACTATCCAGTATTACCTTCTTGAGTTATCACGTACTCAAATCTTGTTATTTCGGTTTATTCCATAGTCACTTGTCTTACGGAATTCTTCTTTGGGGTGATTTTTGCCATTCTCATAGTTTTTATTCTTCAAAAGAGAGTGATCAGAGTTATGGCGGGAGTGCATCATCGTGAACACTGTCGCCCTCTCTTCGTCAGTTTTCAAATAATGCCACTTCCTACCTTATTCATTTACTCATGTTTACTTGAAATTCATGAAACTAAGCATGAATACTCTATTCTATCAGAAATCCACAATTACACTACTCGCCATGGTGACTTCATTTCAACTCCTAGGTTCAGACTTCAGATATCGCAAAAGAATTCGATGAACCTACATTTATATAACATACTGCCCTCAAGGATAAAGAAACTAGGTTTCTTTCAGTTCAAGACAAAAATTAAAACGTTTCTATTAAAAAAATGTTTTTATGATATAAATGAGTATCGTGATTTAAACAAGTCTGAATTTGAATGTATGTGATGGACACTCGCCACAATTCAAATTAAATATATTCATATTGTTATGTTTATTTACACTGTGACTTTATATATCTTTGTATTGTATTTTTTTTTTTCATGTTATTATTTTTGTTTGACATTCTACTATTACTATTGTATATTGTAGCGAAATAAATACTTCTACTTCTATTTGAAAAATTCCGAATACTTCCGAAGATTTTTGGAAAAAACCGATTATTCGCGATTTCATTTTTATTTTTTGTGACTCTATTTGAATAGATATAACAAAACAAATTTCACATTCTCGTTGCTACTTTTTCTGTTCTACAAGATGGTGTATAATATTTTCAAACAGACGTTTCGTATTTGAGCTGCCATCATCAACTTTGTTTTTTTAAATACGGCCCTGGATTTTTTATTATCGATTTTAAAAGTTTCTAATGTCCCAAAACAAATGATGTATCGCACTTATTCGAAAAGTTTATATCAATAGCATTTTTCATAAGAACTCATGAGTTAGAGAGAGACAAAAATTAGATTTTTAATAGAGTTAAAACAAACTTTTTTTGCAATAACGCACTGCATAAAAACTAACATAAAAGTGGGTGGTTAATAAATAATATGATTGAAGTGTCATCCCTCAAACTCTAGGCCATAGGCTATATTTACAAAAATAATTGCATTTTATCAAAGTGGCTGTGCATCGTGCATTCTGGCTATCTTAGTTCATTTGTAAATGTTTAAATTATCCAATATTTTGACAGTTCACTGTTCGTTCACTAATCGTTAACGCTTATTAAACGAAAATGACTTTTTCTAACGAAGAAAAACGAGACATGATAAGGATTTATTATATTTCGAATCGAAATTCAAAAACAGCTTGTTAGCGCTATTTGTTGGAATATCCAGAAAGATGGCAGCCGCATTATAGTTATTTTGCTAATATTGATAATAATTTAGCTCAGTACGGAAGTTTTGTTAAGCCAAGGGTTGAATATGGAACACGAATCGATCCAGAAGAGCAACAAATTATCTTGAACACTGTAAGTTTGAAAACTGTTACAAAGTAGAAAGTAAAATGAATAATTGCATTTTATCAAAGTGGCTGTGCATCGTGCATTCTGGCTATCTTAGTTCATTTGTAAATGTTTAAATTATCCAATATTTTGACAGTTCACTGTTCGTTCACTAATCGTTAACGCTTATTAAACGAAAATGACTTTTTCTAACGAAGAAAAACGAGACATGATAAGGATTTATTATATTTCGAATCGAAATTCAAAAACAGCTTGTTAGCGCTATTTGTTGGAATATCCAGAAAGATGGCAGCCGCATTATAGTTATTTTGCTAATATTGATAATAATTTAGCTCAGTACGGAAGTTTTGTTAAGCCAAGGGTTGAATATGGAACACGAATCGATCCAGAAGAGCAACAAATTATCTTGAACACTGTAAGTTTGAAAACTGTTACAAAGTAGAAAGTAAAATGAATAATTTTAAATTATTTTTTAAGGCCAATAATAATCCTCGAGCTTCAGTTAGAGTTTTCTCAGAAGAAGTAGAATTACGGCGAATGAGAGTTTGGAGAACTTTAAATAAGCGTGGATATAAACCTTACAAAATCCATATTAGTCAAACACTAAGACCTGGCGATGCTGAGAGACGATTAGAATTTTGTAACTGGTTGCAAAATAAAATTAATGAAAATGATGACTTCCTAAATAAAACTATATAGACAGATGAATGCAGTTTTTCAAAAGATGGACTATTTAACAGACATAAAGAACACTATTGGTCAATAGAAAACCCAAGGCAGAATCAAGAAGTAAGACCTCAGGGACGACAATCATTTAACGTATGGCTCGGTATGTGGCACCATACAATTATCGGCCCGTTTTTAATTCAAGGAAAATTAAATTCCGATAGATATGCAGAATTAATAAGGACCAATATATCGGATTCCTTAATGGAAGAACCTTTGGGCGTATTACGTCAACTATGGTGGCAACAAGACGGTGCACCACCTCATAATGGGAGATGTGTTAAAAAATTATTAAATGAATTATTCCCTAATAAATGGATTGGAAACCAAGGTCCCGTACGTTGGCCAGCTAGATGCCCCGACCTAAACCCTCTATACTACTTTCTTTGGGGATTTCTCAAAAACCGTCTTTATCGAAACACGCCACAAAATCTTGAAGTATTACGACAAGACCTAATAAGGGATATCAGGGGGTCTATTCTCGAGTTTCAACGTATACGAATTCAATATTGTATCTCTTTCCAACGCGCGGTGTTCGTATCGCTCTATGTTACTTCAAACGATTGAAAACGATTTCGCATGAACTCGAGAATAGACCCCCAGGGCTATCTCTGCAAGGGCCATTCAGCGTGCCATCTATAAACTTCACAGACTGACACGAAAATGTATTCAAGCATGTGGATCACAATTTGAATATTTGCTTTAACTTTCATTGGGTATTCAATTTTATAGTTTTTGTTTGACTTTTTTTGGAATAATTAAAACATCATGCCTATTGTTGAACATCACACATTGTTTTATATCAATTTTTAGGAGCTTCTGAGGTCCTTAAAACAATGATGTATCGTTCTTTTTCAAAAAAATTATTTTAACGATGTCCTGCCAAGATCTTACCAAAAATCTATTCTGTCTCTCTCTAACACATGAGTTCTTATGGAAAATGCTATTAATATAAACTTTTCGAATAAGTGCGATACATCATTTGTTTTGGGACATTTTAGATTTTAAAATCCGTAATAAAAAATCCAGGGCCGTATTTGAAAAAACAAAGTTGATGATGGCAGCTCAAATACGAAAGGTCTGTTCGAAAATCTGATAATACCATCTTGTAGAACAGAAAAAGTAGCAATGAGAATGTGCAATTTGTTTTGTTATACCTATTCAAATAGAGTCACAAAAAAATAAAAATGAAATCGCGAATAATCGGTTTTTTCCAAAAATCTTCGGAAGTATTCGGAATTTTTCAAATATGAAAGCGGCGTTTCAATGAGCACCAAATTGCGCAACTTTGCCTCCATTTAACCGACCTCGTATCTCTTCTGGTTTCCGAGATCCCAATGATGGGGCTCGAATTTGGGACACCCTGTACATGTTCGTTGTTGACCAGCACGGTGAAATGTTGTTCCAATTTTATTTTATTTACTTGTGCGCCAATTTATTATATTTTATTATTTATTTTGTAACTGTTTTTTTATCATATCTATAGGCACCTATTAATTATTGTGTTCTTCTTTTTTATTTGTATAGGACTTTGTCAATAAGAATTATGGTCTTCAGGCAAAAAAGAATATTTGATTGATTGATATTCAAATTACAATTTTAGGAGGTTCTGACGTTTTTCCGGAAAAAAAGTACTGAATTTTTTCCAGACAAAAATCAACTCATTTCTGTATCAAAACGTTCTTGGTGCATAATGTACATTATTTTTGAATAATGGTTTTTCGGGTTTTAAGGCCGACGTTTATTTAGAGAAATACTCGACGTTTCGCCAACACGAGTGGGTGGCATTTTCAAGAGAAATGTTTACAGTTTCGATCACTGAACACTACTGTTCAGTGATCGAAACTGTAAACATTTATCTTGAAAATGCCAACCACTCGTGTTGGCGAAACGTCGAGTTTTTCTGTAAATAAACGTCGGCCTAAAAACCCGAAAAACCATCATTCATTCAACGATGGCCGCGAAAGCCTTTCACTACATTATTTTTATTCTAAATTCCAACTATGATGCACATGCTTTAAAACTCCTTCTCAGAAATGTACTAATCTGTTAGGTTTGATCTTTTGCACGTAACCATGGATGAGATAGTTTATGGATCATCGAAGCTTATTAAAAAATATAATAAACTTTCACTATGCAATTATTGCTAATGCATAATAATCGTAATAATCCCATTCACTTTATGATTTATCGGCGTTTGGATTAACAGTTCAATACTGTGCGCCAATATGAAGGAAGACTTAGTATCAAAATCATGCATGTGAGAAAACTTATTACAGAAAGAGAATGTGATTTCTGAATTGCAAAATCCTTTCAATAAAATTGATGTACCTTTCAAATTGAGATAACTTTTCTAGAGCTTGAAACCCCGGAAATTAAAGGTGTTTCTCAGATATAATATTATATCTATTCTCAAACGCGGTATTGGGTCATTACATTTTGAAGTGCCTAGGGACAAGATCTTTGATAACGCCTTTATTTAGTTACATGATTATTAACAGTTTTACTTGTGTCAATTCGGATGCAAAAGGAACAAAAAAATAAAAGCTTAGATCATAGATCACTTATTTGACTGAAATTCTACTTTCTACCTGTCACACTCCGACAAATCTACCGTCTCTCGAACTATATATGTTCGATTTTTTTTACCCTTTGGGGCATTTTTTAAGCTCATTCATGAACAGTTTTTGCTTTATCTTTGCTCTATTTCTTTAAAGCCAACGTGATGTCAATTTACTATGACATCTTCAGGGCACTGTAAGATAGAAAAAAGGGATGTTTTTTTTTAATATTAAAACAGTATGAAAAATTAATAATAACAAACTAATCAATTTGCTACTTCTAGTTCAGTGATTGTTTATACTGTTCTATTATTTTTTCTAAACATACATTATTTGTATCTTACAGTTCCCTGAAGATGTCAAAATTAATTGACGAAACATTGGCTTTAAAGACATAGAGTTTTCTTTAATTCAAGACCTCAAATTCACAAAAAACAAAACCAGCAAAGAATTTTTTTTTACATTTCAGTGTATTTGAATAAACGCTGCTTGCCTCCAATCTTTATTTCCTTATTGAGTTTTAAATTTTTTAGTTCTCAAACAAAATGTTTCGGAGCAGTCATTTTGGATTTTTTAAGTTGATCATGTAATCATTGTCTGACCTCATAAACAGTCACATACCAATTTTCAGATTATTTTAAAAAAAATTGTACTCGAACGAAATGTTTAGGAGCCGTTATCTTGGATTTTCGAGTGTTGACCATATAATCATAATATCCGACATGAAAAACACTCGCATACCAATTTTCAATGAAATCTTACCATATCACAAAACTCGTCCGTCATCTTCTTTATAGTTCGAACTTTTACAAAAAAATCTGACCTCAAAAATTTGCACATACCAATTTTGAATCGAACCGGACCATGACCAAAGAGACTAAACTAACAAGGAGGGTTTAATAAGCTCTAGCCAATTAGAATCTTGCAGTATCAACGCGTCATAGTGACGTACTTGGATATGAGTATAGAGTCGAACTCGAACCAAGCAACAAAACTGTCAGCAGTAACTCCCATATACCAAGAGCTAGTCCGTCACTGTCTATAGAGAACGGCGGCCATGACACGTCCAACTACGTCACATTTCGTCACAAATGTTCTTTCATCTCTTTCTATCACTGTCCCCATAGTCTTATGGGGGTTTAACCCTCCTTGTTAGTTTAGTCTCTTTGGACCATAACCCCAAAACTCGTCCGCCATCTTGGAGCCACCATATTGCGTTTAGTGACGTTAGTTTATTTTTCATGCTCTTCTCAGCAAACCCTTATAATTTGATCATGGGGGTGCGTAAAAAATAATTGGTCTGGAGCCATCTTTGGGAGTCTGCCATATTGAATTTGGAATGATGTCACTTAGGGAATTACAGTGTTTAATCATTGTTTATATAGAAGATAGTTAGTCAACCTTATGGGATTATAATTGGATCAAAATGGATGCGACATGTAGATGGCGATAGTGAGCTCACATCCAAGCCATGTCGTAACTTCAGTGATCTGACCTCCAAGTCATGTCGTAACTTGATTAAAACAATGGAAAAGCATTAAAATCAGGGTTTTTTTGAAGAAACCTGCATTAAAATGACGACAAATATTCATGTTTGTAACTAATCACGCTAGATAACACTCGCGTTTGTGTCCAATACCTTTTCCACAGGCATTGACTAAGACTACATTTATCTCACAACTTTGGATCCGCTCAAAATGGGTTTGACTTGACTGGATCCGATACACCTAATCGAGATATACAGTGTTCGGATTGGATTGAATCACTCAAGTCAATTCCATAAAATATAGGATTGGACCCAACCGATCACCTTGAAGAGAAGTGAAATTATGAGATAAACGAGTTTGAAATTGACAAATGACAGGTAAAAGTAGCCAAATTCAGATTAGTGTTTATATTGACAATTGTCTTTCTCAAAATGGAAAGCAAAATAATAATTAAGAAAAGAAACGTATGGCCCAAAGAAGAGAGCAGATCCACAGAACAACGATTCGTGATTTAATTCGCAGAACACAAGAAATTTAAGGTTACGAAATTCGACATTTTGCTGTGAAGTTAGCTTTTTTCAATCGGATTGAAGAATAGGATTCTTCGATCCACTTAAATATAGCGATATAAACTGAAGGGTGGTTTCACTCGACTCAATGCTATTGAATTTGAAGCGGATAGTGATCGTCCAGATAAACGTAGTCTAACTATGTTCTATTTAAACAATGCTATCATGGATTATAACCCAAACTAAACGTGAATGCGAAATATCAGCTCAATAGGTTAGGGCAAAATTCAGTTGCAAAATTTGACCCACACTTAATAACTAACAAACACGGCAAGTTAAATACGAGGATATATTGAAAAATTCTTAGCTATAGAAAACAAAATTTCAATGTCAAAATAATTTATTACTCAACATATTCTCCTCTTAATTGGATACATTTATTACAGCGAACCTGCAACGACTCTAGACCTTTCAAAAAAAAATGTTTCTTCTTGCTCTCCAAACCAGACCTCCACAGCTTTTATTACCTCCTCGTTGGAAGAAAATTTACGACCTTTTAACCTTTTTTCAGTTGAGGAAAGAGATGATAGTCAGACGGAGCAAAATCTGGTGAATAAGGAAGGTGTTCTAGTAATTCAAACCCTAAATCACGATTTTTTTGCATGGCAACATGAGATTTGTGTGCAGGGAGATTTGTGTCCTGCAAAAACAAAACACCTTTGGATAGCTTTCCACGTCTTTTCTCTTTAATTTTTTCCCGTAGAGTGGTCAGTAATGTCGAATAGCAATCTCCAGTTATTGTTCTACCTTTATCCAAAAAATCAATCATGATTACTCCATGGCAATCCCAAAAAACTGATGCAAGAACTTTTCCAGCAGATTTTTGGACACGAAACTTCTTAGGTCTTGGAGAACCGGAGTGTCGCCATTCCATCGATTGTTGCTTTGTTTCTGGATCGTAGAAATGTACCCAAGTCTCATCCATAGTAACAATTCGGTTTAAGAAGTCTACATCGTTTTCAAATCGAGCACAGATCGAACGCGATGCTACTACCCTTGCACGCTTTCGGTCAACATTCAAACATTTGGGGATCCATTTTGCAGCAATTTTTCTCATGTCCAAATTGACGTGAACTATATGACGAACGCGTTCGTATATCCGTTATAGCCCAATTCGACGGTCTGTTAAAATCATGTCATGAACTGCATCGATATTTTCGGGGACTGACACAGAAACTGGCCTTCCCGACCGGTCATCATCTTCAATGGAAAATTTACTTCTTTTGAAGCTTGCAGTCCAATTTTTCACGGTCGCATACGAAGGACATTGATCACCAAGGATATTAAGCATATCTTCGTAAATCTGCTTACCTCTTAACCCTTTTAAATACATGTACTTGATGATGGCTCGATACTCCAAATTTTCGATTTTCACAATTGCGGTGGACATATTTTTTCTTTTAATTTATGGCGTAACTTTGGTTTACTTTTTTGACGTCAAACTTTACACTGACACTTCTAATAAGTTAATGTTCGTTGCTATGGTAACGCAATATTTTGTTCACGCACGGAACTGGTCTAGGCTAACTAGATATCAATACATCCTCGTAATAGCTTGTAGTAATAATAATAAATAAAATTAATCAAACAAATTCAACACCAGTGCGACATGAAATATTGCGCACTAGTGTGAAATATGTAATTTTCTGTGCTAGTTTACATCGCGAAATGATATTTATTTCAAGTAGGTCGTGAGAAGGTATTTTGCGAAGTGGCATATTCATTGTAAATATATAAAAAAGTATCATACTTATGGGCAAATAAGTGCTTTCAAAAAATGAATAGTTCAACTGACTTTACGTAAGTCAATAAATCCGAAGAGTTATTGCCAAAAGTTACTCCAGTGCATTAATTCGAATGTTTCCCAATGCGAAAGTTATTATACTTATTTAAGCGTGAACGAAAACCATTCGTAACATAACACATATTTTATTACCTAAACGATATTCATGCATTACTTCAATTAAAAATGTGTATTCATCAGTATTATGAAATAGTTTTGATCGTGCTGTTAGTTTAGTGCATGCAGGGTGTTGCCAAATAAGTGCCAAAGTTTTAAGGGGGTCATTTCTTGGCAAAAATTAGAGGGTGCCTGTAAACAAAAGCTTTTAGGCATGTCCTTGATAGGTATACACGATCCCAAAAATGAGATGTATTGGTTTAATAGAATATCAAATTAAAAATATAAACAAAACAAAATTATGTGTATTTCAACAAAGAAACGAGTAGCAAGAATAAACGGAACGGACTTAGAAAAACTGCTCAAAATGACCATCTCCAACCATTAGACAGGAACCAAGTCAAGTGGTATTAATAAAAATCAGTAGATACTGAATACTTACGATTTCATAATACTGAAAAGTATATTAATAAAGTTTAAGTACAAACTGATTCTTGAAGTATGTACTGATAGGGTATAAGTTTGTACCTATGCTGACCAGTTGTTACTTAAATCTATATTAAGTGTTTTATTATCAATTTGTAAGTCTGCTTCTTAGTATGCTGATAGTGCTTGCTGAAGATGAATTTCCATTTATTTAGAAAATGTTTGTCGTGCAACGAGCTCCAAAAATTTATAGAAACAGACGGTCGTGATCAAGATCATGTGAAATTGTTTCGTTTTTACCCTGAAAGTGTGGCGTGGACAAGTTTATTGAAATTCAATAAAATTCAATTCACAACAATCACCAAATCCCTGGAATAACAGAACTAAAATTCTATAAGGGTGCCATCTCTGGAACCGATTATAGAAGCAGAACACTATTTAATTTGTTTTGTTTTCTGAAAAATCTTAACGAAATCTAATCACTCGACACACCAGGGTTTTTAGGCATCTTAGGCCAGATCCTGTACATGATGGCAGGATTAGAAGGAACAGTCACATCTGTGGTGTATTTAGAACAGACAAAGCAGTATTGTTAGAAAACCAAGAACTGCAGAAAAAGTTGCATATAACAACCTTTTAAAAAATAAACGAGTAATTAATCCTCCACGATTCACTGTTGCGTTAAAATTAACAGTGCTGCTCCTAAGGTGGTGTACGGAGTTAGTAACAAGGCCTATCCAGAACACACGGCTAATGACCATAGCAGTCGATGCCAAAACACCAAGGAAAAAAAACTAGTAATTATTGAAAGATGCTTCGGACAGTTGAAGCAACTATTCCCTTTATTACAAAATATAATTAGACTGTCATTAAGAAAAGTGCCATGCATTATGATAGCATGTTGTGTTCTTCATAATATTGGCAAATATTTAGAAGACGAAGGAGTTTTTGAAATTGAAGACGATGACAACATCGAAGATGAAGAACCTGTTGAATTCATAATGAAATTGGAATTGGTTTCGTGATCAGTGAACTGAATCTCTTCATCTGTCTGTCTTTTCATTAATCCATATCATTTACAGAATAGAAAGACGCAGCCTTGATTCTCATGAAATGTACACGCATTTCTCCGCCGTTAGAGAGATAAACTCAGGCACAATCCCGGATGAAACGGCCTGAATTCGCTTCCTGCTTTTACCAATATCTCATGCACAGATCGTCGTTGTGTTTTTAACGAAACTTCACAAACGGTAATATGCGAGTGTGTAATAACCCGACAGTCAAACGCTCCAGTGAGCATGGAACACTCTCCATGGTTCACGTCGCTAGAGATTGTTACAAAGACCGGAGGCTGTCCTGCGAATGGTTCCGGATCGTACGGTTGTTGGACCAGTTATTGTGGCGGTTGCAGAACAAATAGCTAGCGTATACCTTCTAATTCAATGATTTGCCAATTAACGCGGTAGAATCTCGTTGCACGAACTACAGACGTGTGTTTCCAACTGGTACATACCTGGTGACAATCCACCCAGTATATCTATGGTATTATGTTGTGGGTTTGTCGCCAACTTATGGTGAGCCAGAAAAATATTATCAGAACTATGGCTAAGGTTGGTCACAAGGAACACGCCAAGCCAATTTTCAGTCACATGCAAAATAAATATTAACACTTCTCTGCATACAGGGTTTCCCAAAAGAACCGGAACGGCTGAATATTTCAGCAACGGCTTGACATATAGATATGAATTTTGGTACAGTTTTTGGTAACTTTCTTTTTTTTAATGTAATACTAAGTTCATTTTTAGCGCATTCGATTTGTCGTGTTCAAATTACTATGACCATATAATATCAAATTTTAAAACCCCTAATTTTTGTTAATATGGCAATTCAACATTTCTTTAAAAAATATCACAAAATTTGAATATCTCGAGAAATCGTGGCGATATGACAATGAAAATTAATTTAATAGAAATTTGTTAGCAAGTCTGATCTAAAAATATCATTTACAACATTGTCGAATTTACATGTTGTTTCCACTAAATATTCCTAAGTATTTATTTAAACGTCCTTTTTAAATTTTGCGTCACTCTGACACAACAACAATAAAAATTATTTTAACATATTAAATATGAATAGTAAGAAATAAAAAAATTCATGTATTATTGGGATACTTCAGTTATTAATAATCCACTGTTAAAAAATTTGTATGTCAATTTCTCAATAAATTAGGCATTTGTTAATCAACAAATTTTTCTAAACTGAATGTTAACATAAAAACCCCGATAATTAAGTTGAAGGCCTTAATAAATGAATTAAAAAAAAATAAAAAAAAAAATTATTGAACTAAAACTCTAGGATTTTATTCACGTAGAGAAGTTATTCTCAATAGGCTTACAAATAGATAACCGATGAAAAATTGTAAAATTCTGATTTTCCACTTTTTTATTAACAAAAATAAAAAAAGGAAATAGTTTTTTTCTTAATATATCGAATGTTTCTATTTCTAAGGGTTTAAAGCTACATAAAATTTTTTTTTTCTTAATTTTTTACCACCATTGTTTAAAAAATTGTTTTAAACAAATACATTGTTTATGAGTAAATCAAAAAAAATATTGTAATATAGTTATTGATGAAAATTGTGATTATTAAAGAAAAAACTATCGTTAAAAAAATGACCCCCGTAAAGCTAGCAGAACCACTTTGGAATTTTCAAAAATTTTTTAGGCCATAATTTTAGGCTAATTTATTACCCTATTCCCAAATTTTTTGCTCTTCAATTGTGAGAGATATCGCGGGTTCTGCTAGCTTAACGTTAAGCTGGCAGAACCAAACCGCCAAACGAATGATTATGAAAAGTCTAAGCACACCATAATTTTAGGCTCATTTTGGGCTCACGTTTGAACCAATCGCCGATTTTTTTGGAATTCGTTTTAAAAAAAAATCCCGGGTTCTGCTAGCTTTACCGTTAAGCTAGCAGAACCCAACCTCAAAAAAGCAACTCAGAACAAATCCAGTTGGACAATAATTTTAGGCTCTATTCAGGCCAATTTATTACCCAATTATAATTTTTTTTTGCTCTTCAGTTGGAGGAGAAATCATAGGTCGTGTTAGCTCAACACTGAGCTGGCAGTACTAAAAGGCTAACCGAATCGTTATGGAAAATCTGATCGCACCATAATTTTAGGCTCATTCTAGGCTCACGTTTGAACCTGTCGCTCATTTTTTTGGAATTCTTTTTTTTTTTAAATCCTGGGTTCTGCTAGCTTTACCGTTAAGCTAGCAGAAGCCAACCTTAAAAAGGCAACTCATAACAAATACAGTTGAACAATAATTTTAGGCTCTATTCAGGCTAATTTATTACCCGATTATAAATTTTTTTGCTCTTCAGTTGTTATGAGTTGCTTTTTTAAGGTTGGCTTCTGCTAGCTTAACGGTAAAGCTAGCAGAACCCAGGATTTTTTTAAAAAACGAATTCCAAAAAAGTGGGCGACGGGTTCAAACGTGAGCCTAAAATGAGCCTAAAATTATGGTGCGATCAGATTTTCCATAACGATTCGGTTAGCCTTTTAGTACTGACAGCTCAGTGTTGAGCTAACACGGCCTATGATTTCTCCTCCAACTGAAGAGCAAACAAATTTATAATTGGGTAATAAATTGGCCTGAATAGAGCCTAAAATTATTGTCCAACTGGATTTGTTCCGAGTTGCTTTTTAAAGGTTGGGTTCTGCTGGCTTGACGGTAAATCTAGCACAACCCAGGATTTTTTTTAAAAACAAATTCCAAAAAAAAACGGCGACGGGTTTAAACGTGAGCCTAAAATGAGCCTAAAATTATGGTGCGATCAGATTTTCCATAACGATTCGGTTAGCCATTTGGTACTGCCAGCTCAGTGTTGAGCTAACACAACCTATGATTTCTCCTCCAACTGAAGAGCAAAAAAATTTATAATTGGGTAATAAATTAGCCTGAATAGAGCCTAAAATTATTGTCCAACTGGATTTGTTCTGAGTACATTTTTTTAAGGTTGGGTTCTGCTAGCTTAACGGTAAAGCTAGCAGAACCCGGGATTTAAAAAAAAACGAATTCCAAAAAAATCGGCGATGGGTTCAAACGTGAGCCTGAAATGAGCCTAAAATTATGGTGTGCTTAGACTTTTCATAATCATTCGTTTGGCGGTTTGGTTCTGCTAGCTTAACGTTAAGCAGAACCCGCGATATCTCTCACAATTGAAGAGCAAAAAATTTGGGAATAGGGTAATAAATCAGCCTAAAATTAGCCTAAAATTATGGCTAGCTTTACGGGGGTAAAAAAATGTATTTGTTGCTATAAAAAATTTATTTACTTTTTTATTTTCTCATTTTCAATTGTTAATAAAAAACTGGAAAATCAAAATATCACAATTTTTGCAACGGTTATCTATTTGTGAGCCTATTAAGAATAATTTCACAAAGTGAAAACAATCGTATGGTTTTAGTTCAATATTTATCGGGATTTTATGTGAACATTCAGTTTGGAAAAATTTGTTAATTAACAATTTCATAATTTATGGAGAAATTGGGATAAAAATTTATCAACCGCAGATTATTGTTAACTGATTATTCCAGTGAAACGTGAATTTTTTATTCCTCAGTATTTATATTTAATATGTGAAAATATTTTTTTTGTTGTGTCAGAGTGACGCAACGCGCGCGGAAGCCAGACTACCCGTTTTTGGCTCGATTTTCAAAGCTCTGTAAAAATTATAAATATTGGAGTTACAGTTTCGGGAGTTGGAACATTTCTTCAGCAAATTTACTAATCCTTTTAGATCTTTTTTAACATTTCCAAAATCTTTAATATTTTTCGAGATATTAAAAAAAAAACAATGCCCCAATTTTTTTTCATTTAATTGTTTATGACTTTCACAATTTTTTTAGCCCCTTTAGACTAAGTTGAAATAGCAAATGTATCGAAAGATTATGCCATCACGCAGTATTATGTACAAACAGGATAGTGATTTCAACTAAACTGTAATTTTTTATTACAACTTACAGATGATGTCCAGACTGCCACAAGCAGTTTGCCACAGGGACACAGAATACCAATCAACAATCAATGCATTAAGGAAAAATAAAAAAATAATAAGACATAAAACAAAGCTAAGAATTATTGTATAAATGACTATTCAGGATCCTTAATTACCAATATGATAATTTTATCCATCGATGATTTTGGCAGCTATTTTTTGTTCATGGTTCAGCAGAGAAATTGAAGTGAGTTTTAAATGTGCTGAGATTAGTAATTAAAGCGATTCATAAACATAAAAGATTATTTGATCCTTCATTACCTTTTCTGCAACTTTAGACAAACATGGTAAAATACTAATGGGTCAAAAATCAGACAAAACTAATAGTATATTACATTTGGGAAGGAGATTAATCAAAGCGTGTTTCCAGGCCTGAGAAAATACATCACCCATTAACGTGGTATTCATTATTGTATGAGTGATATGTTTCAGTAAGTAGTCATCTATCAAATAGAGCATACGAAATGAAATTTGATCTGTACCTGTCGCATTGCTTTTGATGCCGTAAATGTACTTTTTTACCATAATATCCGTAACACGAGAGAAAATGCATGATTAACACGAGAGAAAATGCATAAACTTTCAGTGGTTGGTAATATTTCATATTTATCAAGTAGTAACAGCTGGTCTTATGGAGGATTGAGATGAGGAATAACTGTTGAAATGGTTATTACTAGGATACTTACTTTTTTGGTCGAAGGTATTTCAGTATTATTTATTTCTAGCAAAAAATCAAGCGACCGAAGTGCTTTTCAGGTAGATTTCGAATTTTACTAGGAAAGAAAACATGATCCAGTTATGCTTTTTTTCTCGACGTATCGCACCCGTGATGTAATTTTTCAGTTCTTTGAAATAGATTCAATCTAGCATAGAGCGAGACCTTTAATACTTAGTAAAAGCCCATTTTCTACATGATATAATTTCCTTTGTGTTGAATGAGAGCCATGGCGCTGCTGTTTTTTAAAATCTCTTTTCTTCGAAGGCAGGCATGTTTTTCGAAAATGTCCATCAAGTCGTCATTCGTTTCGTAAATACCATCCCAGTGTATCTTACGCAAGTCACTATTGAATGATTCCCTATTCAACCCGTGAAAATCGCGATATTCTATTTTTTTAAATTTATTTTCAAGTGTGCAGTTTAAAATCGAACAATTTACAGCTAATGATCAGATATGCCAACGTCAAAGATATTAATTGGTGATATTTTTAAAGTAATATTTTACGGACTGTTCACACATTTTTCAAAATGACAGTATTTTGCGTTAGATTTTACTCGGAATTCATTAGGTATTTGATAATACGACGAAAATTGAGAACTTCATAGGATAAAACATTCATCAATAGCTACAATTTGTCGATATAATAACTGTCGTATAAAAAATGTTGTAATGAAAAATGATTAGCGATAGTGAGGATGATTTAACAATCAAATTAATAAATTTATATCAGAAGCTCCTGATAATGCCTATCTTCTGACAAAGGTATGATTTTCTTTTTATAAAACCAGAATAATTTCAATAAAAAGATTGATCACAATCGGATTCATTTTTGAATAGTTGACAGATACTTTCTATATAGCAGTTAATTTGAACAAATTATTATGTGCTCTAGTAACGACGAGTGTTGATTCAGATGACACGTGGACTTTGGATGGTGGGAGCGAGGGTTCAAACCCACGCAGCCACATTTTTTTTTTCATTTTGATTAGTGTTTGATTGTTTCTGCATAAAGTTTTTTTATTTCCAAGTTGTCAAAATTTGGAAATTTTGAATGTTATTTGTTTCACGACGTAGGTAGGTAAGTGCACAAAGAGAAAAAATAGATGTTTCATTCAACGGGTGAAGAAAGAAAAAAATATCTAAACCATGTAAAAATGACGGCAGGAGAGTTTATGATAAAAAGGATTATTAAAAATATTACAGATTTGTTATTGATTCAGATGGTCGTAGAAAAAGTATTGTGTACAATGAGCATAAAATGTTCCATTTCATGCTCATTGTACAATATACTATTACGCACAGTTGATGATTTTACGCCTAGGTGATTTTTTTACGCACTTGTAAGAAAAAGTATAACTTTACGCACTGTCAGCAGTGCATAAAAGCTTAGTTTACGCACTGTCGTAGAAAAAAACTATTTTGTCAAATACATTTCCAATTTCTGATTTGAAACCGTCTATAGAATTCACATAACAGGTGCGATTTTCACAATGTGTTAAGAAGAGTGAAGGATTAGATCCTTTCCAATAGCCAGTTTCCAACAGCCAATCAAAGGATCTGAAATTGAGGCCTCCATTCCTAAATAGTTTTTCTTGGTTCTCAGGATGAAAAATTCGATTATTTCTTTCTTTAGTCCAGAGAAACATATTCATTTTCGAAGAGAGAGGATTATTGATATAATCTTCAATTTTTGTGTAATTATTTTCATCTAATCGTGAGTAAATAGGTTATCATTTTTTTATTTGCTTTAATATTGTCCACAAAACAAAAAATAAATTCATATGGAGCTACAGAACTTGACCTATCACATACCCACTTGTTGTATGTTTTGCGGTCAAAGTTACTATCATATGCAAAGTTACATTTGATGAACTCTTATAAAGGAGTGAATGAAATGTCAGTTCCATGTGAGATACCCATTCTTTTGTTCTATACTTACTGTGTCACATACTTTCGTTTCAGTCTGTCATCCTTAATGGTGATTGCAGTGTTTACGTTGTTTCTTTGTATTAGAAAATTAAATGAACTATGATGTGGTTACGAAAATCCAAATGCTTCGATTTCGAAAGTATCGAAATCAATGACCGATTGTTGTCTTTCACAATTTCCTCTAATAGAATAATGAAAACGAAAATAGCCTTTGTCCATATGGGATCAATTATCACAATACTCAGTAGAATGTGTATTTGGTACAAGTTGACATGAGGCCATTAGAAAAATTGTGAAATTAGAGATTTGAAATTCTGCCCAAATACCAACACGCGTCAATTGAAGACATCATTGTCGAAACTGAAAGCGACATTGAAGTTTACAATGACAACAAAAACTTCATACAAAACGCTGGTATTTTTTGTTGTTCTGGAAAAATTGTTATTTCCCAGAACGCACAACCTTCAGAAGTCCTCGAGAGACTTGTACGAGCTAAGGAAAACGTAGCTCTTACTGTTTAACGTGTGATGCCATGCACGAGACCGGTGACCATGCTGGGAATCGAACCCACGACCCTATGACTGAGACACGTATGCTCTACCATCACGATCACCACGGCCCATATTACCACTTTTAATATAACTCCCTAATTCACAACCAGATCAGCACTGATATAAAGTAATGAAAAGTTTTAGAGAGAAGGAATGTTTTTATTCAAAAGGATAACGCCAACAAAATTGTAATTTTGGATAAATCAACATATTTTGATCGAATCAAAAATCTCATTGAGAATGTTAATATCACTGCATCACCGATACTTGAAAAGATTTGCATCTACAAATCAAAATTTTTCAATTATTGTGAAACTCTCATGAATATTCAGTTTGTCCAATAGGGAATATGCAAGTGATTTAAATTTATTTGATTTTTTTACCTCATATACTTTATTGTCTTGAAATTACACCTAAACCATTTTATCATTTAGTTTGTATTTAACTCCATAAAACTTTAATCAAAAAGTGCATAATAAGCGCGCGGAATTCAAATTTGCGAAACGCATCACCATTGGTCGAAACGAAGAATGACGTCACATGGCACGTTATGACATTTATCTGTATTGATATTCATACTGTGCTAGTCGTCTTTCATAGAAAATTTGTTTTTATTCATATATTTGTAGTGTTTTGCATTACAAAGTTCAATTTTGGTCTAGTGACAATTGTAAATTATCAAGAGCAATGACTGAAAGCGGTTTTGTCAAAGCACAATCCGACAATACCTAAACTGATAAGTAGTAATAGTTTATCAAATGATAGTTTTCCTTTTGTAATTTAGGTGATGCAGGTATATACAAAACATTTGTGCATACAAAACTTAAGGCGGATTTAGCGGATTCACAATGCATAATTTAGTGCATATGCGTAATTTTAATTCACACCTAATCCATCAAAGTTCAATACAGGGACTCGATTGAAATGATTTACCCGTTTCACAATTTATAAAGATATCCCTGTGTTGAACTGTTATGGAGTATGCAGAAAAATTACGCATTTTAAATCAGGAAAAGTCGCCTTAGAATTCCGCATATGCACTAATTTATGCATTGTGAGTCCGCTAAATCCGCCTTTACTTCTGATCAATTCACTTCATGTTAGGGCCAATTTATGCATCATTGTCATTATCATAGTCCTAATCACAGTCACAGTCTTAGTCATAAAATCAAATCAAAACTGTACATTTCAGTAGGAGCATTTATGCAATTCCTTTAGATTTAGTCTCAATCATAGTCATAAGAATTTGACCTTCAAAGTTGGCAATTTTCAATTTTTATGCTTATGATTAAGACTAGATGCACAACGCGCAAGTGCGTCGATTCCTATTTGACAAATGACAGAAATAATTATTTGTTTGGACTTGTGATCCTTGTTATTTGTTATTGTTTATTGTGTTTCGGAAAAAAATGAGCCACCTCTTATTGAAATGATTGAAAAATGTCCCTATCTTAAGGATAAAAAGACACTAATGACAGTGTTGTCATCAGTCAATTTTTAATTTTCCAGCTAATGACTATGATGCATAAATATAAAAATTTCTTATGACAATGACTAAGACTAGGACTGTGATAGTGATTATGACTATGATAATGATATGTTGGATAAATTGGCCCTTAATTAACTATCGAAATACAATGTACTCACATTGAAATGATCTTCACAACAATGTAAATGTGATATTGGAGATACTTCACCTCTTCTCATAACCTCACACCATTGTTTACGTATTTTTCGCATCTCTTGGAACAGAAAAAAATACTTTACTTGGTGTACTTATAATTGTGTTTTGGTATTCCGGTACTAGACAATACCTATAAAATGTTTTTTTTAGCATTTTCCATTATCGTATCCGTATGGCGATTAAAACTGCAAATCCCTAACCTATTTAATAACTGTCAATAGTGTCAATGGCCATCAAGAAGACTAAAAACAAGGAGGGTTTAATAAGCTCTAGCCAATCAGAAACTTGTATCATCAACGCGTCATATTGACGTACTTGGGTATGAGTACAGAGTCGAACTCGAATCAAGCAATAAAACTGTCAGCAGTAACTCTCATATACCAAGAGCTAGTCCGTCACTGTCTATAGAGAAAGGCGGCCATGACATGTATAACTACGTCACATTTCGTCACAAATGTTCTTTCATCTCTTTCTACTAGTGTCCCCATTGTCTTATGGGAATCAAACACTCCTTGTTTTTAGTCTTCTTGAATGGCCATAACTATAGAAAGGCTTGTTCATTGAAGACTGCTCTGGTTGATCCAGATCACTTTCACATATCTTCATCTCTCTCTAACACTTGTACTGCATTTGTATTACTCTTTCATAAAATAGCAACTTCAAGCAAGTAGAGCAATCAGAGTACGTCTCAACGAACGACACTGAAGAAGAACAACACTGATAGCGCCATGTGACGTCAGCGCGCGAAAATGGAGGCGTTCAAATAGGTCAAATTCAATAGGTATTTTATATATTATTTTAAAAATTAATTCCAAGACTTTCAACAGTATTTATATTTTTTACTATGTGGTAACGAAGTAAAAAATTGATTAAACAAATAAAAAAATATATGCATATTCCCTATTATTGATACAACTTTCTATTTCAGGACAAGTGAACTGATTGCACTGATGGCCCTTTCCACAACTTTGTTTCTATTCCTTCACACCAGAGACCTAAACATAAAGTTGAAGGAGATGGAAATCAAGATACAGCCTGACAGTATGGTGTCCGCAAATCAGTTAATTTCAAGTGAGTAGAAAATTTTTGAAAATGTTTTCTAGGTATTTTTATCTTCAGAACTTCGGTAGAACACAATATTTTCAATTCTTCTGAATTAATGCTTGAAACTCCATATACAAGAAATTCAATTTATATCACCTTCTTCAATTGGGTTTGACCTGAGTTTTTTAGATATAATGCCATCCAGTTTTTGCCTTGATATATTATGATGACTTGAGATAGATTGAAACCGATTGTATTTTTGAATTCAGCGTGTCTAGATCCATCTGTGTAGCCCTTTTCAAGGAAATAAATGTTTCATTTTCATCATGAAAATTTCCAAAGGGGTTAAACTTTTTTCTTGAGATCATCGAAAATCCAAAGTCTTCCTGGAGCCTTCAAATTCAATGTGCAGGGTTTTCAAGCGATTCTCAATAGCGGAATACAAACAGTTTCAGTTTTGAATTTTTTTGACCACTCACAACTCGGAATATTTCGATAACTTAATAGAGATAGATCAAAATCGATAGTATTTTTGTAATCAGCGTGTCTAGATCCTCCTGTGTATTTTCAAGGAAATTGATTTTTCATTTCCAGAAAGAAAATTTCCTTCTTTTTTGAAACCACCAAAAATCAAGCGGGTTTTCAAGCGATCGTCGCAAACAGAATACTATCAGTTTCAATTTTGAAAAAAATGTATTCACCACACAAAATTCGGAATATTTCCATAACTAATAATAGAGATAGATCAAAATCGATTGTATTTTTGAAATCAGCGTATCTAGATCCTTTCTGTGTGACAATTTTCAATGATTTTTTTTCTGCACGAAAATTTTCATGAAGGAGGTAGATGAAAATCGATTCTATATTTGTATTCAGCTTGTCCCGATCCTTCTGTGTGGCCATTTTCAAGGAAATGAATTTTTCATTTCCAGCACGAAAATTTCTAAAGGCCTTCTTTTTTGAAACCATTGAAAATCCAAAGTCATCCTAGAGCTTTCAAATTCAGTGTGGGGGAGGTTTCATATGCTTTTCTTTAGCAGAATACCAACAGTTTTAATTTTGAAAAAAAAATTACACACGTCTTTGATTCGGAATATTTCGATAACTAATAGAGATAGATCAAAATGAATTGTATTTTTGAAATCATCGTGTGACAATTTTCAAGGAACTCAATTTTTCATTGTCAGTACAAAAAATTTCAAAAAGGTCTGTTGCCTTCTTGTCTGAAACCATCAAAAATAAGTCTTCCTATAGCCTTCAAATTCAGTGCGGGGGGTTTTCGAGCGATATTCTTTAGCGGAATACCATCAGTTTCAATTTTGAAAATCTTTTTTTACCACACAAAATTCGGAATATTTCAATAACGAATAGATATAGATCAAAATCGAAAAAATGGTATTGATACACACTGAGTAGATTTAGTTTGACCACTACTCAAGAGATGGCGTTGTAGTAGGATGTATTATTCCGTGCCCTCAGATCAATGTTTACTTATTGATCTGAGTCCGTGCCCAATATCAGTGCATTGATGTTGCAATTTCAAGCCTAACTCCAATATAAAGTTAGCACTGCCACCCATATAAAAAAAAAGTAAGGGCACAATTTTTTTATGATCACGACAAATTCTTGAAAATTATATGACAATTACTGGAATAGGTCTCATCCGTTTATCGAAATATAATATGATTAGACCAGCGCGGTCATTTGGTTGACTTGACGACCTAATTAGAACTGTATGTATGTGACCAATATTTTCAATCATCTGATCGGTCCGACTCATCGTCATACTTCATACTGAACGCGCGTGCCTTGTCCGACCGGTGACTTGACACAGCCTATAATATGATGACTGGAATGCTCTTAGTTCCACTGCGCACCCGTATAAAGTGATCAGTCGTAAGATGGCGTTTTAACCAGAAAACTAAATTGTTAGCAAAAACATCAGCTTCATCTTTTCAACCAATTGACAGAAGTTGTCGGAATATCTTAGGGTGTGAATATTGAAGAAAGGAGGCACATGCAATCTAGCAGAGAAATACTTTATTGCGTACTTGTATGGGTGCGAGAGAGACATTCATCTGCACGTACGTGTTATTAGTTTCCCACTTTAAGGTTTGTAAACACGCCAGTGCAGTGCAGCGCGTCTTTGTATCAGTTTTATATGTTACAATCAACTCAATCTCGATTCCTCCGCCACTGCCAGGAACCACAAAACAAACATGGCGGCCTCCATGAGAAATCACTTCGCGCAGCCTGTCAAGCATTCCAGTCAACATAATATAATTTCATTTCAGTGACAGTGATGGACTAGCTCTTGGTATATGAGAGTTACTGCTGACAGTTTTGTTGCTTGGCTCGAGTTTGACTCTGTACTCATTTCCAAGTACGTCACAATGACGCGTTGATGCTACAAGATTTTGATTGGCTAGAGCTTATTAAACCCTCCTTGTTAGTTTAGTCTCTTTGGGGCCTGTTCGTGTGCAGCATAGATATTTTATGGAGCTGCTTTACTTGGATCCAATTTTAATTTGGACAAACGAGTGAAACAGAGACAAAAGATTTTTATTGGTTTGCTTTGTGAAACAGACGAACGAACCCATCTGGTATCAAATGACACCTGTCATCCGACACATATTTGAATGAGAATTTGAGATTCCATCATGCACAACTTTTACAACGTTGCCAAGTCTAGTTTTGATGAACGTGACGTCACGAATCACTTTTCATCTGATTATAGAGAAACTAGCAGCCAGAAAAAAAAAAATTAAAATCCCGAGTGATATTAGCGTATATACTTTCTCATTACACTGTTTTCTCATGTCTCGTGGAAAGGTCCAATATTCGAAATCTTTCCAACTATCCCCATCTATCGGCGAATAGCAAAAACATAAACTCCGCAGAAGCCATTTGAAATTTACTATTTCGGAAGCAGATTACTTCATTGAAAACAATCCAGCGGTGTCAAAATGGTTTGGTCATCAGTCGTAAGATGGCGTTTTACCCAGAAAACTAAATTGTTAGCAAAAACATCAGCTTCATCTTTTCAACCAATTGACAGAAGTTGTCGGAATATCTTAGGGTGTGAATATTCAATTATTTCATAAAGGAAAAAAGGTGTTTGTAAACCAGGACCAAAAACAGATGGCTGTTGCCATAGACAAAGGTCGGAGAACAAATCAGAACAAATATCGGACAGAAAACAACTACTTCCCTGGCTAATACCAGGAAGGACATTGAACTACATTTTGAACAACAGTTGTCCCTCATCAGTGCAAGGTTACTTCAGACACCATACCAGGTTATAATTCAATTATGTGGTGAAGGTTAAATTATGACAAAGTTGAGAAATTTCTTGCCGAGTAAACTGGTACTTCTGCCGATCTCGAGATATTAAAAAATATTTCGAATTTTCGTTTTTATCGACATTCTCAGTGAAGATATAGAAAATCAAAAAGCACTTTATCATTGCCACTTCTGAAGACCTACAAGATGACGTACCTAAGCAGTTTACCATTCAACGTTTCGTCTCTTTGGAGCCATCATCAACTTCATTTCTTCAAATACATAAAAAAAATGCATTGTCGCCATTTACGAAAAGTATTTTTTTAATTGAATGCAACGATATATGAATCATGATTTTGGGTCTATGTCCGTCGCCGTATTATCCAAGGAAGTAGCTGTTTCTTCCAGAGATTTTCCTCAATTTCTTATCATGTATGATTAAAGGGATTTTGAGACTGTCGAAATTATTGTCTTCATTGTATCACTCTTCAGAAAATTCATCAAACTTCATGTTTTGTTTGTACACCTCAGACCAAAAGAAATTAAACAAATTATTCGATATTTAGCTATTTTATTAACACACTGCTATGTTGATTTACGAGTAAAATTGGACTGGATGTTTCATAATTTATTATATACATATATTTACAGTACTTATCACAGTATATCAAGTCTATAAAAATGCCAATGCAATTAAAAATGTCAAAATAAATTAAAGCAATCATTACAAATAATACATTGATCAAGAGTTTTTGTGTAAAGAATCATCAATATTAAAATGAGCCGATATTTTATTGATAAATCAAATTGGTGTTTGAAAAAACCTTTCATTAATTTATTTTTGGTGTTTTCTTTCCTTTCACTTGAATTTTCAGAATAAATTTTTTTCAATTTGATGCTTTTCTTATATCTCTCAGCACTAATCTTATGGAAAAGGAATGATGAGCCATAAGACTTCCGTAGGTTGGCGACAAGTGGAAACCTTTTTCATTTTTAGTTTTAGGAAATAGTAATTCGGCATGGTTCTAGAATGTAATTTTGAGAAGTGAAAAAAAAATACTCCACTATTGGATTTACGACATTTTCAACTAGTTTGTGTCGAAATATCGTTGAAATGCTTCTATCAACGATAAAGTTATAGGGGAAAAAAATATCTCCACTCTCGAGACTCGAAAAATCACTGATCAGAATTTCATCGAAATAATAAATAAAAAATATTATATAATAATAATAATAATAAGAATGACTGATGGTTTTTAATGACATTTCAGGAAATTTTATTTAATGCTCTTATATATATTTTTTCAATGACATTCTGATCAGAGATATTTCCAGACTTCCTGAATCCTTAGGTGTGGTCAGAATTTTGATTAAAAGTTCTGAAATTGAAGTGGTGGGTTGATTAAATGGCATATTTTTCAAATTTTAACGTAATGTTGACATTAACCATTTGAAAATGTCGTGAATCCATCCAGAGGCGATTTTTTCTAAAATACAATTTAAAAAAATTACCTTGAAAAATTTAAATACTTGTCCCTGAAAATATGTTAGTACCATTTAGAAAATACGATGGGAACCAAAGGTTCGCTACAACCATAGCACCAAAAATTTATAACATCCTACCAAATGAAACCAAATTAATAACCAAATATAAACACTTTGTTAACAAATGCAAATCGTTCATTTATCTAAATAGTGATCGCATATGTAAAATGTTGTAAAAACGGGTGTATCATTTACTATTTAATTAGACAAATTCCAGTTATATTACTGCTATCATTTCTATTTCCATTATTAGTATTAGTATTATTATTACCAAAAATTACTATTTCTTTCTCTGTTTTAACATATGTTATTATTGCACACACAGGTGTTAACTCACCTAGGTGCATATTATTGTATTACCAATGTATAACATTCTTATTATTGTTGAATAAATTGAAAAATTGAAAAAAAAATCATGAAATTGAATGTCAACCTAATGAAAAAGCATTCCACTCAGTTGAAAAATTACATGTTTTATACTTGTTTCTAATTTCGTTTTCAACTTGGTTTTGTAAATTTTACTCGGCAGGCTAAAAATTGTAAAAAATACTATGCACTAGCACAATTTAAAAATGTTACAACACTAAACAATATTGTTTGTAAATATTAGATCAATGTATTATCAGGACAACAATAAAATAGAAGGAACCACTATGCATCAAATAAAACACCAGGCATTCAAACATTGTAGCAGAGAAGTAATACTTACAGTACATTTTAACAAAATGTCAACTAATTTAAACATGTCAATCAAGGAACAATCATAAACAAACGCGCAACAGGGTGAAACATATAAACTAGACGTATTTACAAAATAAAATTATGGACAGGACTGGACGAATTCGAGGTTGTAGACCAAGCAATAGGAAAAAGTTCGTGCAAAAATTAATATCCAAAAAAAAAATATGAGCGTATAGGAAATTGAAATTCAGCATGAGTTTCTATTTCATGCGACTCGATCGCGATTACCGAACATAACCTAAAAAAATGGCAAAGTTGCAAAAAGCGGTTTTTTGTTGATAATTAAAAAACTACAGCTCCGATTGAAAAAAGTCGAATTAGGAAATTGTAGGTATTGAAAAGATCTATCAATTGAATAACTTATAATTTTCCAATATCATTGATACTTTTCGAGTTATATCGGAAAAACCGTGAAAAATCGGGTTTTCTATATAAGAAGTTTTCTCAAAAAAGATGCTCTCTCAATATGGCTACTCTTGCTCGGGGAATGATGCTACACTAACGATTCAGGGCTTATTTTTTTCTGTAAGAGTTGTACTTTTATATTATCGTAAGTAAATTGATTTTTTTAATTAAGGGTCAAAAAATGACTTTAAAAAAATTGCACAATTTTATTACATCTTTTTTCTAAATACACTGCTAAATTTTGTTTTTATATAAATGACTTTTATGAAAATGGATTCCTAGCATGATTTCAAGCATTCAAAAAAAAATTGATTACCTACAATCACTAGAAGCCGAGATCATTTTTTTATTTCAAAAGAATCTGGAAGACGCAATAATCATCGTACAGCAGTCACCTTCATGGATATTAAAGTTGAATTTGTATATTTTCAATAAAAAAATACTAGGATATGTCTAGTTCATTTGCAGTATTATTAATTGATGAATAAAATGAGGCGTGCAGGCGCGGATCGCGATAGCTGTAGCGGGTGGCGGAGTGGGGATAGCACTGAAAACATTTCGTGCGTTCAAAGCAGGGTTCGCCGATACATATCGGATAAATATCATTGATATATATCGTGATATTTATTCGTAGATATCATGGATATATATATATATATATATATATATATATATATATATATATATATATATATATATATAATCACTCAATTTAAATTACTATGTTAAATAGGTTGAAACCTCTACATGAATTCAAAAGAGAATGGTATGGGAACTCCCTAATCATTCAGTTTGCTGTTAATTGTCGGGGAATCCCATTTATTTGATGTGTGAATCCCCTAACTGTGTGCGGTCGCGTGTGTCTGCTCTTCTGTTCATATTAACAATAAACGCGGTTCACGTCGTAGCCGTTGTACGTGATAAGAGAATTTGATCAAAATAAAAATCAACAAAATGTCCAAAAGTAAAAGCGCAATGTGACTAAAATTCGAATTGGTAGATAAAGCCAGTGCTACTGGGAAATGGGCTAAATGCAAGAAATTTATGAAAGAGATGCAGGGAACTCCTTCCCGCATGGAAAAACATTTGCCCACTTTTAATAAAGCTGAAGGGGGGAGGGTTCATTTTTGGTTGTTTTGTTTAAAAATAAAAAATATATATGCTTCTACTTTTGGTACCCTCTATATCAGAAAAAGTAAATATCTAAATATCCAAATTTGATATATATCGGATATATATCAATATATATCCGATATTTTGAAATTTATATAAATATCAAGATATTTACGAACCCTGGTTCAAAGTGGCTTGTGCTTGAAAAATATTGAGTATCTTGGCTTGTTGTTCACGTACGTTTTCTTTTGCAATATACACTAGTACTTGAAATTGAACCAATAACTTTTCTTTTCTTTTTCAATAACACTGTCAGGACGAAAGTGTCTTTAATGTCAACAGTATTTGTATCCCCACTGCGCCACCCGCTAAAATTACATCGCTCCGTGCCTGCACGCTTCACTTTGTTCATCAATTAATAATACTGCAAATAACTAGACATATCCTAGTATTTTTTTTATCGAAAATTCAGGTATTCAACCTCAATATCCATGAAGGTGACGATCATTGCGCCTTTCAGATTTTTTTGAAATAAAAAAATTATCTCGGCTCCTAGTGATTGTAGGAATTCAATTTTTTTTATTGCGTGAAGTCATGCTAGAAATCTATTTCAAGTCATTTCTATAAAAACAAAATTAAGAAATTTATTTAGAAAAACATTTAAAAAATTTGTGCAATTTTTTAAAGTAATTTTTTGACACTTAAAATAAATAAAATCAATATACTTATGCGATACTATGAAAGTACAACTCTTACAGGAAAAAATAAGCCCTGAATCGTTAGTATCGAGCAAGAGTAGCCATATTGAGAGAGCATCTTTTTTGAGAAAACTTCATATATTTTGAAAAATAATCAATATTCATACATTTTTTTTAAAGGACTATTTTGGCATGCCATAGGCTACACAAAACTGCAAGTAACAATTTTCAATGCCCTACAATAAACGAGTTATAGAAAACCCGATTTTTTACGGTTTTTCCGATATAACTCGATAAGTATCAATGATATCAAAAAATTATAAAGCATTTAATTGATAGATCTTTTTAATACCTACAATTTCCTAATTTAACTTTTTCCGATCGGAGCCTCCGAGCAATAAAAGATATAGCTTCTATATCTCATTCTTGAAAGCAACATACCCGACGTTGTTTACAAACATCTCAGCCCGAATCATGTTAAAAATGGGCATTGTCGGATACATCCGTTTGCAATCTGTGACCAGGTTGGAATTCCATGTTATATTCACTCTTAACTTGGCGATCATGTTTGTTTACGTCCGTTTACAACTTATTTATCGTCTTGTCAAATCAAACCATGGGCGTCGCAGCATGGTTATCATGGGATAATTCCGATTTTGAGACAAAAATACTCTATTTGTTGAAATAGCTGTAGAAAACATTGTTACTATTTAAGTCGACCTTAAAAACGATTACCTATCAATAATTAGGAAAAAACTTGTTGCAGTATAGGTACACTAAAAAGTAAATAAGCAAACTCGACTCTTCTGTCTTGTTGGAATGTCTTTCGAGTACTTTAAACATAGCGTCGTTGAAACTGCAATACGAGCTATGTCACGAAACATTTATTTCACAGGAGACTGTAAAATGATAATAGGTAATAGCATATTTTAAATAGAAGATAGTGAGCCAACCTTATGGGATTTATATTGGATTCAAATGGATGCGACTTGTGGATGGCGATAGTGATTTCGCATCCGAGTCATGTCGTAACTTCAGTGATCTAGCCTTCAAGTCATGTCGCAACTTGATTGAAACAAGGGGACAGCATTAAAATCAGGGTTTTTGAAAAAACCTGCATTAAAATGACGTCAAATATTCATGTTTGTAACTATCGGGATAGATGACACTCGCGTTTGGGTCCAATACCTTTTCCACTGACATTGACTATGTTACTTCTATCTAATAGGCACTACATAAAAATTTCCTCGCGCGATTTTCTTATACTTCAAATTCCAAAACAATGACCGGTAGAAATTCTTATTTTTTTTTCTTTGGTATTTTGGCATCGACTGCTATGGTTATGAGTAGTTATTATCTACAGTCTTTTGTAAAATGAATGTGTCTGGACATAGCTTGTATTGCAGTATCAACGACGATAGGTAGTTTAGTGATATTTTTTTACTTTGAATTTGTTGGACATGGAATTTACTTCACTGTTCTGCAACTATAATATTATAATAACTTGGCAGTTATGTGTGTGTGTGTGTTTGAAATGTATGCTATTTTAGAGGAATTCGTGATTGTGAAACCGATGATATGGACACAGATGATACCAGAAGAAAGTGTTTAAAAGTAGCAACGAGACAAAAACTTAGACTACTTCAGCAAAGGAATAGAATGCAATCCAAAATTTCAATTTGTTTCAAGCTGGACAGACGATTTACAATGAGCAAGTCATCGCTCGACCCTGTGAGCAAATCAAGACTACATCAAAATAAAGCTGTTGTTTGGTATGTCTGCAGAGATGTCTTCAGAGATACATGTCCGCCCCTATTTAACTCATAAACTTTAATGACTCTCACCTGTTTGATGTTCAAGAAACAGAAGTAAAATAATAACTACATGAGAATTTCTCGTTTTCCTACCAGGCAGACTTGTAATATCGATTGCTCTCTGAGCCTAACTCTACATAAGTAGAGGCATTACTTTTTGACAACTCTAAAACACTTTTTGATTATCTGCCTCAGATCACCAATAATCTGAATTCAGGAAAAAACATAAGAAAAGGAGTTAAAGAGCTATTAAGGCTTTTACTATACTTTGGATGAGTAGTTCAATGATACACTTTCAACATAAATTTGAACGTAATCTGTTATGTGTATTATAGTTTATGTCTAAATTATTATGAGTATTATAGTTTATGTGTAAATTCTTGTGTATTATAACGCATGTATATAATATAATATATAGTGCAGGTATAGTGATAGTTTAGAGCCAACAATTTGAATATATTTACTTTTTTACTCCAGCACTTTCATTGATTTTTTCAGTATTTATGACCTTATTGTATGCTGTCAGCAATAATCTAATTTTTCTCACAATACAGTATTTTTGATTGACATTTTGACCACTCACGTGCTTTCCCAGGCATGTTGTCATCTAGAGATAAAAATATAACATGAAAAAAATTTATCAGCATGCCGCCACTGGTTCTAATCTTACATCCGAATATCATAACAATAACAAATCTCCCCCTCCGAACTCGGAGGTTACCCCTCACCCACATTCTATCACAAAGGATAATGTTATGCAGCTTTCATAACAACGTGTGTTGTTTATATAGAAATGGCACCTCTATATCTTTTATTGCTCGGAGGTTTAGAAGGGGATCCCATCATGTCCGCCTTTTGTGTAACTGACAATCTGCTTATATATATATATATATATATATATATATATATATATATATATATATATATATATATATATATCTGCTTATATATATATATATATATATATATATATAGGTTATACTGTATAGTTTAGTGTATAGTTTACTGATGCGATTCAACAATTTGAATATGTTTACTTTTTTACTTCAGCACTTTCATTTATTTTTTCAGTATTTATGACCTTATTCTAGCTTTGTCAGCAAGAATCTAATTTTTCGAACAATACAGTATTTTTGATGACATCTTGACAACACACGTGCTTTCCAACCAGGCATGTTGTCGTCTAGAGATAAAAATATAACATGAAAAAAATTTATCAGCACGCCGCCACTGGTTCTAATCTTACATCCGAATATCATAACAATAACAAATCTCCCCCTCCGAACTCGGAGGTTACCCCTCACCAATATACACAATATCACAAAGGATAGTGATATGCAGCTTTCGTAACAACGTGTGTTGTTTATATAGAAATGGTACCTCTGTATCTTTTATTGCACGGAGATCGGAGCAGTAGTTTTTCAATTATCAACAAAAAACCGCTTTTCGCAACTTTGCCAATTTTTTAGGTTATGTTCGTTAATCAGGAACGAGTCGCATGAAAAAGAAACATCCTGAATTTTAATTTCCTATACGCTCATATTTTTATTTTTCGGATACTAATTTTTGCACATTCAACATTGGGCCGCTTCCTCGTTTCTTGGACTAGTAAGACATACTGTACATTTGACATTTTTACGAAATGTCAACAAATTTAAACATGTCAATCAAGGAACAATCGTAAACAAACGCGCAACAAGGTGAAACATATAAACAGACGTATTTACAAAATAAAATTAGGAACAGGACTGGACGAATTCGAGCTTATTCAACTTGATTGTGCGAAAACAAGTATCTGGTTTTTTTCTTCTTCCTGGGCACTTCGCTCTTTTCGTACATACTGTAAGAACATGAAAAAATAAATATCGCATCAGGAAAAACCAATTCTTCGAACCTTGTTACAGTCTACCGATTAAGATTTGAACCATATGCGTCTTCTAGCAGAAGTATATATTCTCCGACTAGTCAGACTCAGATTTAATGTGCCGCTTTCGTTCAATGATTTATTTTCTCTTGAAAAGATAAAAATATTTATCTTGGGTAGGTGAAATCATTGAACTTTAATGACCTTTACTACTCTATTTTGATGTGGGAGGCATTAACCTACCAAAAAGGCATGACAATATTATATAATCACACTCTGTAGGAATAATAGTTCATTTAAGAGATGTTTTAGGAATAATAAAGAGAAATTATGAAAGAAAATATTGCGACTGACTTTGAACAGATATAGTACAGGCTAAATAGGATAAGACCCAAAAAAAATTTGGCCCTTTTGATTTTCTAGATTCTGGGAAGTTTTGGGGTACCGAATAAGTCTAGCAACTCTTCATAAAAGTACGGGCACGGATTTTAGAAATTTTGGGACTTGAAACTCAAAAATATTTTGAATCGTGAATAACTCGAAAACCATGAGGAATTCGAAAAAAAACTTCCGTGACAAAAAATGTAAAGCACAAAATTTTCTACAAAAAAAGGTCTCCAGTCATTTTTTCGTTGGAGCCACTATTTCTGAGTAATTCTCTCTCAAAGCCGAAAGCCGGAGCACCCGCTCGCGAATTCCCGCCAGTGCGAATTCAAGCAAATTTACATCCCAAGCGCAAATTAAAATTGCTCTAACTCGTTGAAAACTACTCCGTTTTCAAAGAATCAAAATGCATAATGATGGGTAAGTTCTATATTTTGTACTCCGGTAAGGTAGCATAATTTTCGACTTAGGAAATTTTCGAAAAACTTGCGAGATGAAGAGGTATATATTCCATCACTCGCAATATAAACAAGCAAATCCAACGAGAGATTTGTCGTTCGTATTATTATCAATATTTTCATGTATATAACATACATGAGTTACTTCTTGGTTTCAAATGAACTAACTTTCAAAAAACGCGATCATGAACACGATCTTCGTTCTCGATTGATTATTATTTCGATATTCACAGACTTTTTAATAGTTTCTCTTATCCAAAGATGAGGGTATTCATTTTGAAGCGTAGAATCTCAGCTTCAAGTTCATATAAAAACATTCTTAGTATGATGTATCCTCATTATGAAGATTTTGAAAATGCATAGAAAGGTCAAAATGTCCCATTTTTCCGTAAATATTTCCTTAATTATCCAAGAGTAAGTTTCTACGAAAAATTCATGTTGTATTTGTGAAAACACGTTACAAAGAATCGATTGCGGGTCGTTACATTGTATTCAATTACTTGGTTTAAGAATACGAAAGCTTTCTTTTCGTCTATTTCCCGCGAAGAATTCGGCAACCACAGCCATTATCACCGATAACCACGCACGTGTGCAGACCACAGAACTCATAATTATATCATAAGATATAATTATGAGTTCTGTGGTGCAGACGACGTGTTTTGTGTAGTAAACATTTGTCAAGTGCGTACTGCTTTCTGTAGTCTTCACGGTGTTTTTCACATAAAAAAATTGGATTGTTCACTGGGGCCAGTGCAAAAATTGTGGATCATAAATCTAATTGAATCAAAATATTTTCCTAGGTTAGGACAAAAGAGAAACCTCTCTTGTACTGAATTTTGAGCTCTAAATTTTTTGTGCCGGCATTTTGTGTTGAAATCCTCATAGTTTTCGAGTTATCCGCAATTCAAAGTGTTTTTGAATACATGAACCCATTCTACGATGAAAATTTTGAGGTTAGGAAAAATTTTTAGGGACCAATTTGTGGAGAATTTTGTGCTCTACATTTTGTGCTTCGGGTCTTTTTTTCGAATTCCTCGTAGTTTTCGAGTTATTCGCGATTCAAACTAAGTGAGTGAAAATTTATTTATTTACTACAATCTTAAATTACTGTAATAGAAATTGTCTCAATGGTTATTTTTACTTAACTTATTAACCTCACTACTGTGTATGCAACTATATGTTCATCTATATCAACGGTGAATTGTCTTTGGAAGAGCCGCGAATCTTTGGAAGAGCCGCGAATCTTTAGAAAAGCCGCGAATCTTTAGAAAAGCCGCGAATCTTTAGAAAAGCCGCGAATCTTTAGAAAAGCCGCGAATCTTTAGAAAGCCGCGAATCTTTAGAAAAGCCGCGAATCTTTAGAAAAGAGGCGAATCTTTAGAAAAGCCGCGAATAGGGACCAATTTGTAGAGAATTTTGTGCTCTACATTTTGTGCTTTGGGTCTTTTTTTCGAATTCCTCGTAGTTTTCGAGTTATTCGCGATTCAAACTATTATTGAGTATTTAAACCCGTTTTAAGGTGAAAATTTTGAGGTTAGGAAAAAATACCTAGGATACTTTTTTGTAGATAATTTTGTGCATTACACTTTTTGTTCCGGCCATTTTTTTCAAATTCCTCATAGTTTTCGAGTTATTCGCGATTCAAAATATTTTTGAGTTTCAAGTCCCAAAATTTCGAAAATCCGTGCCCGTACTTTAATGAAGAGTTGCTAGACTTATTCGGTACCCCAAAACCTCCTAGAATCTAAAAAATCAAAAGGGCCCAATTTAATTTGAGGTTTTAGCTCAACATCTCCTAATATACCTATACTAATAATTTAACACAAAAAAAGGATTTCCATCACCTGGAATTTTGCAAACCGAATGCCCTTTCTCCATTTTTGTGTTCGAAAGAATTATCTACAGTGTCTCCACTTCAGTAGAGTTTTTCTAAACTTCCATTGTCAAGAAAATGAAATCTCTGTAAGTCATGGCGTTTCGGCAGCTCACATCTTTTGCCGCTATCAAGTTTGTGAATGCAACAAGATATCTTAAGTAGCAATCTTTGTCAATAGCATGTGAATAATGTACCCACCATGAGGTAATTATTCTCTGACGTGGGTCCTCTCAGGTCATCATTTTGATGGATGGGATTAATTATCTGCTAGGAGATAATAATGCTTCATCCTTTTTGGACTTTTCAGGTACATCAATCTTAATTGTATTGTGAGAGAATAATTTGTTCTATATATTGTTGAGAAACATTGTCAGTCGTAAATTAATTATAAGTTTTTATTATAGTCTCTTTCAGTCTATCTTGGCCTATGGTATAATAGGTTGGGGAGGCATTTATAAACAAGTTTTAAAACCACTTACTTCAATACAAAAGTATACTTTGAAAATTATTTTCAAAAAACCCTTTGATTATTCTTCTGAAATTCTCTTTGAACAGTGTAAAATTTTATCAGTCCAACAATTTTTTATAAAAAAAAAATTACAAATTGATAATCGTATACAACATAAATATGAAACAAAGCATAAAATGGATGGTTGGATATCAACTGAAAAGTTCTCTACAACTTTGATGCAACATGCCCTTTATATAGGTAAAAAGATTTATAATAATTTGCAAGTTTCTTTAAAAAAGCTAGATTGAGAATTCTGAAAAATTGGAAAATTATTTGTTTGTGAAATAATTTTCGAATTTTGATGTTTTAATTAGTACCGACTTAGTTTTTTGTTATTGTCTTTATTTATACAAAGTGTAACCAATGTTATTTAGGCATACATTCAAGTTCATTTTGCAATTTTTTTCTTTCTTTATATGTATATATTATGGATATTTATTATGTGGATTATTTCATAATTAATTTTACATGATCATGGACAAGTTTTTCACTTATTTGATCATGTTTTCATGGGAAATTTATTTCTATATATTATAGATTGATATTGTATTATTAACAATGAATAAATAAATAAAAAAATATAGGTATAAAGTTATAACAATGATAAGAAGCAACAGTTAGTCAGTGAAATGAATTCATCCTAAACTGGGCTGAAATTATGTTCAACTGTTCTAAAGAGAGTAGTAAAATAAAAATTTCGTTGTTTTTCAAACATTTAACAAAAATCTCGCAGCAGATTTCGCCCAATAAAAGAAAATGTTGCTTGAGAAAAAATCCAGTACAAAAACAACCATTTACGATACAAAATTCAAATATCATAGAAACAACTCAGTATATTGAAACTTCTCAGGGTCCTATTCAATTTCCCAATTTTATTTCTCAGAAAAACCTCAATTTTCCATGATCTCAATAGTACAAATGTTGCTGAAGAAAAAGTTTTTTGTACTATTAAAAATTTACGAAAACTAAAATAGCTTCAAGTCTGTCAAAATTATCAAAGTTGATGGATTACTGTTGTATGACAAAAATCAATTTATTCAAGTATAATAAACTGGATCAAATAGAGAGAATGTTTCATCAAAAAATAATAAATTGAAGAAACTATGATCAGACATTTTCCTAAATCAGAGACCCATGGTGTTCCTATAATTACAATTAATACTTACTTTGGTATTTTGAAAGTGGTAGATTCGAAAGGTTCGGATGTACTCGAATCCTCCTGAAATATAAAAATAATGTCAATTACAATCACAATTTGAATCCCCAGTTCCAAGTAAAAAATTATGGTTGAACCAATTTTCTATTCATTATACTCTTTCTGAATGATAATGTTATAAATCATACAACTAAAATGAAAAAAAAAACACTAAGACAGCAACTTGCAAACTACTACAAACAACAATAACCATAATACAATTAAAAGAGTACAGTTAAAACAATATAGTTTACTAGTTGTGTTCAAAGTCGAGATACAAATAGATCATCAAATGTACAACCTATAAACTTTATACAAATTACCCAGTGTCAAACTAGTATTTTAAAATATTACGATTTGTTGACTTTTATTTGTCAAAAGTCTCATGTAAAGTTTAATTTTTTTCGACATGTTCAGATGTCTGACAGCAATTCATTTCTCAACTGTCAGAGACACGAATATTTGTCACAAGTGCACGGAAAAATCCTTATTCCCATACTCATAATGAAATATGCTGTTACATACATTTTTCTATAAGATACTGGATAGGTTTACACACTTCAAGGTTGTGTAAGAACTGGTTATTTCGTATAAATCATTTAAAAATATGGGCCACTGTCAGAACCTTGAGGGACTCCCGACGTGACCTAAACAATGTGTGTCCTATATATAAATCACTATCAATGCTTGAGAGTAATAGGTCACGAAATCCGAAAGCTCTGAGTTTGGCACTCAGAAGTTTGTATTTGATGTTGCCAAAGATTGGATTTTAAACACATTTTTTCTATATTTGATTTGAATTTATTTATTTACTACAATATTAGATTACTGTAATAGAAATTGTCTCAACGGTTATTTTTACTAGTAAAATCACTGATTGATATTCACAAACTTATTAACCTCACTACTGTGTATGCAACTATGTGTTCATCTATATCAACGGTGAATTGTCTAATAAATAACTCTGTTCGCTGCTTGCGTGGTATTTATATACATAGTAAACTTCTATCAATGACTCGCGAATCTTTCGAAAAGCAAAAATTTTTGGAAAACCCGCGAATCTTTGGAAAACCCGCGAATCTTTGGAAAACCCGCATATATTTGGAAAACCTGAGAATCTTTGGAAAAAACGCGAGTTTTCAGAAAAGCTGCGGATATTTTTAAAAAATCAGCGAATCTCTAGAAACCTACGAATCTTTATAAAAGCCGTGAATCAAACGGTATAGTCAGATTGTTTTTACAAAAAAACGCTAATATTTTTTTAGATTTTTACTTGATAGTTGGGCCTGAGAATGAAGAGCTATTCATGAAATTTGGCGTCCTAGTGGACTTTTTGAATGTTGCAAGATACTTGAACTTATTTTTCAAATTCGAAATATTTTACTAACAAAATACCCTACTACACTTGTAGAGATTTCCTTGAATTTTTTTTTTTTAATTTCAGACTGGAAGGTTAAAATACGCAATGAATTATGTCTAGAAACGAATTTTCTCCACAAAATCAAACTTTCAATCAATATTCATTGTAATATTTTAATATAACAATATTAATGCTTTTGTATTGTTATTGATATCTGTAAAGTTTTTAATCCTCAGTGCTGATAAACTTCGTATAGACATTGTGATGCAACTTTATATTCAACGGTGAATTGTCTAATAACCAACTCTGTTCGCCTCTCGCGTGGTATTTATATACACAGTAAACTTCTATCAATGGCATGCGAATATTTAAAAAAACCGCGAATCTTTGGAAAAATAGCGAGTCTTTAAAAAAAATCGGCGTATCTTTAAAGAAGTCGCAAATCATTAAAACAGCAGAGTATCTTTAGAAAAGCCGCGAATATTTAGAAAAGCCGTGAATATTTAGAAAAGCCGCGAATATTTAGAAAAGCCGCGAATATTTAGAAAAGCCGCGAATATTTAGAAAAGCCGCGAATATTTATAAAAGCCGCGAATCTTTAGAAAAGTCGCGATTCTCGAGACTCTGGAAAAGCCGCGAGACTCTGTAAAAGCCGCGAGCCTCTAGAAAAGCCGAGAATCTTTAAAAAAGCCGCGAATATTTAGAAAAGCCGCGAATATTTAGAAAAGCCACAAATATTTAGAAAAGCCGCAAATATTTAGAAAAGCGGCAAATATTTAGAAAAGCCGCAAATATTTAGAAAAGCCGCGAATATTTAGAAAAGCCGCGAATATTTAGAAAAGCCGCGAATATTTAGAAAAGCCGCGACTATTTAGAAAAGCCGCGAATATTTAGAAAAGCCGCGAATATTTAGAAAAGCCGCGAATATTTAGAAAAGCCGCGAATATTTAGAAAAGCCGGGAATATTTAGAAAAGCCGCGAATATTTAGAAAAGCCGCAAATATTTAGAAAAGCCGCGAATCCTTAGAAAAGCCGCGAATCATTAGAAAAACCGTGAATCATTAGAAAAACCGTGAATCGTTAGAAAAGCCGCGAATCATCAGAAAAGCCGGGAATCATCAGAAAAGCCGCGAATCATCAGAAAAGCTGCGAATCATCAGAAAAGCCGCGAATCATTAGAAAAGCAGTGAATCTTTATTATAAGAACTGTATCGCGATTGAGCTTTTCTTGCCAGTAAAAGATAGGTCAGCGTAAAATGAAACTTACCGCTTCTCGATTTTTACACGAATCTGCTCCGCATTTGCAAGAGGCACCGCAGCTCCTTCCCATTCTGCGGCAACCACACCTTCCCCGAGAGCAATCTGTTTTACAAGTACATCCACCATCGGACGATCTTTTTACAGGTTTTTCTTCCTCAAATTCTAAAAAAAAAATCTGTTGTATTTTGCATCAATAGAGTAAAGTACACCATCATTAACCCTTTATCGGTCTGAATCTAATCAAACTATGTAACCATAATATATGGTAAAATAGTCAACAGAATTTGAAGTTTTAGTACTGTTTCATGTGACTTACCTAATATTGACCCTACAAAGGCTCGTTTTTTCTTTTCTTCCAAAAGTCTCTTCGCTAATGGAGTTTTACGCCAATCTGGATCATTTTCTACATCATCGTCTATAATGCTGACGTCGGAATCAGGATACTAAAATTAAATCAAATTTCATCAGCATGTCCGGCAGAAATTGTTGAAATAGCTCCAACATAAGAAGAATGAATAAACAATCAGAAAAATGGTGAGAGTGAAAGAAAGCAGGAGGATTTAACAAGCTATTGCTCGGAAGTTGAGGAGCTCGGAAGTTGAAGAGCTCGGAAGTTGAGGAGCTCAGAAGTTGAGGAGCTCGGAAGTTAAGATGCTCGGAAGTTGAACTGATTGATTCTCGCGCTACGCGCTCGAATTCGCGCTTCGCGCGAACTCTCCGCGAAAAGGCCAGAAGTTGAATAGTACGACTTCATTGCGTTTTTAACTATAATTGGATACCAATAATATGAATAAAACTATCCTAATGCCTTTAAAACTATAATTGGACACCAATAATATGAATACAACGACTTCAAATATAATTGAATACCAATAGTATGAACACAATTACTGTAATTAGAAACTATAATTGGACACCAATAATTTGAATACAATGACTAATGCGAGACTTGAGTAAAAATCCAAGTATATTTTTCAAGACATGACTGTTTTGACTGATTTCCCACAAAAATTCGCGTTTTCAATGCATGACTCTGTTGACTAATTTCCCACAAAAATTCAATTTTTTTCGTATTTGTGATATATTTCCCAGACTATCAGAAAAGATTCATTGTGCAACTTTCGAATCTGTCGCTATCTTTGAGATTTTGGTGTTTAAAAAAAATCAACATTCTTTCTATTTTTTAAGATATCGAAAAACGTCATGAAAATTTTTTGTAGACATCTTTGAGATCATTGAAACCCTTCATGAATATTTTCTCGACATCTCGTTTAGTTTTCGAGTTTTTGATGTTTTTATGAAAAAAATGCGAAAATTCCCAATTTTTCGTTTTTGTGAAATATTTTCCTGGCTATTGATATAACAGATATAACAGAAAAAATTTAACAGAATTTTTTGTAGTCTTTTATGAGATAATGAAAAAAGATGAATTGTGAAATTGGAAAATCCTTCGCCATATTTGAGCTTTTGATGTTTTTATGAAAAAAAATTGATAATCTTTTTATTTTCCAGGACATGGAAAAATTTCATAGGAATTTTCTGTTGACATTTCTGAGCATAATAAAACTGTTCATATACATTTTCTCGATATCTCGTATAGTTTTCGAGTTTTTGGTGTTATTCGAAAAAATGTGAAAATTATTTCCCTAATTTTTCGTTTTTGTCAAATATTTTCCAGACTACTGATATTACAGAAAAAATTTATCCAAATTTTTTGTAGACTTTTAGAAGATGATCAAAAATGTATTTATGTAAAATTTGAAAATCTGTCGCCATCTTGGAGTTTTTGGTGTTTTTTTACAAGAAAATCAAATATTTTGTTTCTTTTCTAAAATATGCAAAAATTTCATAGACATTATTTGTAGACATATTTGAGTTCAATAAATATGTTACAATACATTTTTTCGATATTCCATTTAGTTTTCGAGTTTTTGGTGTTTTTAGAAAAAAATGTGAAATTTTTTTCAAGTCCCAAAATTTTCAAATCGCAATTTTTTTTTTTTTTGTTTTTCAAGATATGGAAAAATTCCATAGGAATTTTTTGGAAACTATGAAACTGTTCATATAATTTTTTTTTGATATCTAGTTTATTCTTCGAGTTTTTAGTGTTTTTGAGCAAAAAACGGTACATTTTTCGAGATCTTTGCCAAAATGGGTTCACAAGAAATGGAAAAAATTTATAGGAACTTTTTGACGAACTGTCCGAAGACAATAATATTTTCGCAGGGAGCCTTGAATGGACCTTTTGGTTTTTGAGAATTTGGCGATTTTAAAATTTTTCACTTTTGTTTTCTATTTTTTCAAGTTGGAAAAAATCGGTTTGGAAATATAGATGTGGCTTGTAAAGATGCATCCGAAGCATTTTTAATATTTTCATTTGTTTCATTAGTACGGTCTTTAACTCGATTTTCCATTTTTTTTTTATATTTCCCGTACTATTGATTTTACGAAAAAAATGTATTGCCTTTTTTTGTAGATTTTTGGTAGGCCATAAAAAAAGGAATTTGAAAAAAATCAGCCGTTTCCGAGATATTTCATAATATCCAAAACGAATTTTTTTTCTTCAGATTTTATGAATTTTCACCATTTTCCGAAAAATGGTTCCTCTAGAATTTGTTCAGTTTTTGAATCTCTATCGATTACACATTTCAGTTTTTTCCATCGGTTTCGCTGAAGATCGAGCAGGGGAATTTTGACATTTTTCGGAAGAAAATTCGGAAAACCCATTTAGAATTTTCCGATCCTTCTCAAAAACTATACACTTGTGTAGGGCATATTGAAGTATATCTTAAAAAAATATGGAGAGAAAAAAATCGATTCCTGAACCTGTATCGAGGGAAGTACAAACGACAAAAAAAATGGAAAATACCCGTAAAATTTTTCCAGATTTTCCGATCGCGATAAAAAAAATTTGAGAAATATTGTCCTCGGGTTATTAAAATGATTCAAATTTCAGAGCGATATCTCCAAGGGTTCGGAAAATATAACGGTCGGACGGACGGACGGACGGACGGAGATACAGATAAAATTTTTTTTTTCTATGGGGATCATTTTCGTAGAAGTAACTATAGGTCTAACTCTTCAAATAAAAAAGTTGATGTCCGTCTAGGAAACCGTAGAAAATACAACTTCCTAAGAGGTCGTTGTATAATACTTCTTACCTTATCTTTTTCTTTCCCTTTCATTACAAATGTACTTTCGAGTATGTTGATTTTAGGGGTCACCACAGGGCTGGCTACTCCCTGATCATGAGAAACGACCTGAAACAAACAAAACATGAGAACAAATAGTATTTTGCCCTTTACCACACAAGTATGTCCTAGATGCGCATTTCTATAACCAAGTTATCTTCATCAGTAGGAATACCACACTAATGGTGAATAGCCAATTATTCGATGCTGCAAATTTCATAATTTTACGTCAAATATTATGAAAGTTACAGGGGTATTTCCATGAGAAGTGAAAAATAACCATACTCAGATAATCTAATTTCCGCAGGATGGAACACCATCCCATAATTTCAGTGGCATAAAAAGAATGTTGCGACGCTGTTTTGAAAACAGATGGACTGCTCTAAATGGTCCTGTTAAGTGGCCCCCTCGTTCACCAGATATGACACCCCTTGATTTAGATTTTTTTGAATTTGTAATAAACGATGTATAAAACATAATAATGTAAATAAATTGATTAATGATATAAAAAGTACAATTAACAGTATTGGTACCAACTGTATTGAAAGAAACATGTATTGTCAGGAGGAGGGCCCATATATGTGTTCAACAACAAGGTGGCGTTTTTGAACATTTACATAGAAGCTTTTTTTGAAAATGTGATCGAAATATATTATGAAATATAGGGTGTTTCATTCAAAAAACGACCACTTCATGAAATATTATGCTATTTTTTTTTGGTCCTGATCAACTACATATCCCTGTAAAATGTCACTTGTCAGCCACTTGAATTCGTATTGTCAATAACAACTCAATGACTCAATTTCGAACACGTGGTATATTTAGAATTACTGTCAAACTATTGCTGGAGCATAACAATGAGAGTTTTGATTTATAAATTTCTCACCTTATCTTTCATGAATGTGCTTTCCAGTATTCGATTTGACGGTGTTCCATATCCAGAAATCACATGCTAAAAAATTGGTGTCATTATTGAATCCTTGGTAATTGATATACACTACAATCAGCTCCATCATCAACACTTACCACTTCATCTTCATTGTCTGAACTTGAAGGAATACATGTCTTCTCTTTCTCTTTTATTGGTGTATACATGCTTTCGTTCTTCTTGGCAATCCTCTGAAAAGAAAAGAGATAACAATGTGCAATACCACTAATGCAAACCACCAGAAGACAACCTAGAAAATGCTACTTACCAAAATATACTCGTGTTTTGCAACCAGCTCCTCATTTTTCTGTTGCATGCTTTCAATTATCTCTGCTTGTTCTTGACAAGCTTTTTCCTTCTCTGAAAGGTGAACACATTATTTTGGGTTAGTTATAAATATAAGTCATAGACCTCACCTTCAGTGATTGCTTTAAGTTGACTAAGTAGTATTGAGATTTTTTCCTCATGCTCTTTTTGGATATCCGCCAATGTTTGCGCAGCTGCATTCTCATTTGCTATTGCTGTTTCTTCTAGGGCTTTCTGTTTTTCCATTGCCTAAAAATATTGATGCCAATTCACTTTTCATTTCGTCCATAATCTGTCAATCCTTTCATCTCTCTCATATCCTCTAAACTGCTCTAGCTGAACCTATCTACTTTTGTGCCTATACATTTCTAGCTTAGTAATAATAAATTTTTCATTTTATTTATCTTTTTGTCTTTCTCTCTCCCTCTATCTCCCCTATCTGCCTCTCTCTACCCCCAACTTGTCTGTATCCCCATATTAGTCTCTCTATCCCCCTATTAGTCTCTCTATCTCCCCATTTGCATCTCTCTATCCACTTTTTATCTCTATCTCTTCGATTTGTCACTGTATCCCCTCTTTTGTCTCTATCCCCCCTATGTGTCTCTCTACCCCTACCTCTAGCCCTATTAGTCCTAGTCATATTAGTCTCTTTACCACCCAATTTGCCTCTCTCTATACCCCCTATTTGCGTCTTTACATTCCCATATTTGTCTCTCTGTCCCCTATTTATCTCCCTATCCCCCCTATTTGCCTCTTTCTACCCACTCTATTTGTCTCTCTAACCCCCTATTATCTCTAGTCCTCTTTCTTGTCTCACCAGTCCCTCTATTTGTGTCTCTATCCACATATTTGTCTCTCTTCCTCTCTATTTGTATCTCCTTCTGCTCCATTTGTCTCTCTACCCCATATTTGTCTGTCATATTTACCCCTGTGTCTTTGGACCTTCCCCTTTTCTGTGTCTACCCATCATTTTTATCTATCAACTACTTCCCCTTCTGATCTTTCCCCGATTCCTCTCTAACCCACTCCCTCCACCACTAGCACTCTCTACTCCTCCTCCCGCCTAATTCTAGCTGATTTATTAATCTCTACCTTTCTCTCTCATTCCCATTAGTGTTAATTATGACCCGATTTTTCCGGGTTACTTTTTAGTTTTCCTTTACAATAAATAAACTTAAAAAAAAACTTTTTATAGAAAAGTTTTTAATTAAATGCACTAAAAGAAGAAAACGAATTTTAAAGTGAAATAAACCTATCATTTTGTTATATTATAAAATTTTAAATGAAATAAAAGGTTTTCGCTAGAAGTATCTATGTATTTCTTATAAATAAATTTTTCCGAATTTCTACGCGTATTCTATCTAGTTTTCAATGGTCAGATAATTTTCACTATTTTTACGGATTTTTTCGATTTCTATTTCGCAAGTTTTCCTAATTTTTTTCGTGACAGGAAAGAGAGGCATTTTCTTTCATCGTTATTTTCGAAACTGTTGAAACATTTTCCGAATTCCTTTGCGTTCTCTATCTAGCTTTTAAGGGGGGACAGGGAGGGTGAAATTTTTTTAAACCATAATATTCGATGGTCAGATATTTTTCACTATTTTTACAAATTTTTCCGATTTTAATTTCGCGAGTATTCCAACTTTTTTCGAGAAAAAGGGGGGCAAGCCCCCTTACCTAATTAATTTTTATTTCTCAGTAATTTTTGACGTCCAAATCCGTCAAGAAAACTTTCGAACGCGTTCTCTATCTAGCTTTCGAGGGGCAGCAGGCGACAATTTCTTCGACATTAATGTTTTGTCATTGGAACTGAACCAACATGTAAAATTTCAATTCTATAGGATAAGAAAAAGTGGTTCTAATTCAGCTTGCAGAATTTGTACCCATCTAACACACACACACACACACACAGAGCAAGTTAAAAAACAAGTTTTTAAAAAGCAATCTACCTCATTGATTATTTCTTGGGCCTCGTTGAGTTTGCTCTCAATGTGCACCTTCTCCCTATGGCAGTCCGCAGCACGAGCAAACAAAAACTTGATGCCAAACTTAGCTTCTGACATAGTTTGGAATTTATCGAATCGGGATTTGGTCTTGTCTGGAAAGGAAATCAATTCGAATTATTTAAACCCTTCAAGCATAATCAAATTTTGCTCACCTTCATCAGTGTCGAGTAGTTTCTGCTGCAAATCCTGAATTTGTACAGAGCGCAGCTCGAGATCGTCCTCTATCGACTTACACTCCGACGAATTCGCCAGCTCAGGATTCGCCTTCAAGTCATCCAGCTGGTGGCGCAAAGTCGCCCTGTCGTCGAGCAACACCTTCAAAGTGGCCTCGGCTTCCACCACGTTCATGTGGAGGTCGTACTCTCGCTTCAGCCACGGCTCCAGCTTGTCCACTTTGCCGCTGTGCTTCGTATCCATGGCCTGCTGCCGCAACGCCAGGAGGTTCTTCAGCCTCTTGTTGACCGCTTCCGCTTCCTCGACTCTTCTCTTAAACACCACTTGCTGCTTCGAGTGAATCGCCTTCATCTTCACGATTTCGTTCTCCTTCTTCCTGTCCTGCTGTTTTAGGCGTTGGCACTCTCGCTCCTTCTGCAGCCGCCATTGACGGAACTTGTCGGATTCCTCTCGCATCGCCCGCACCAGCTTCACCTTGGCCTGCTTCATCTGCAGGATCTCTTGGTTGAGTCTCGAGATGCGATCCTCGTCCTTGGCTTTCAGTTTGATGAGCTTCGCCTGCTCTTGGACTTTCCTCCCGAGATCGGCCAGCTGGATCTCCAGTTCTTGCACCCGTTTCCTGCGCTGCTCGGCGATCTTGCCGGAATTGCCGACGGTCTTCAGCTGCTGCAGCAGTTCTTGCTTTTCCTTTTCGAGGTTGTGGATTTTCTCGCTGTTTTCCTCCAAGGCTTGATAGTCGACTTTGTAATTATTGTTCGTGATGAGTTGTTTGGCGAGGCTTTCTTTGAGCATGAGTTGTTTGTGGATCTCGGTAAGTTGCGAGTTGAGATTGATTTGACGGTTGGTGTGTATGTTTCGTTTCTCCTCGTATTCCTTTGAAACGACCTCCTCATTTGACATCGAAGAAGCGTGAAGGAGTTGTTTGTTGAAAGCCTCCTCATGGGTGCTGTAATAACCAACATATATTTGTCGGAGATTATCAATGGGTCTTGGAGAATGCTAAATATTCCGGCCTCGAATTTATTGCGGTACTTACAGGACTATCTTTGGGCCTGAAGGGACCTGACATTCCGTTCAACACAATAGTTTGGTTGTAAAATAAAGAGGTGGAATTATTCAATTAGGGTTTAGATTTCGTGTGAACTTAGACACGGCGACAGGAAGGGTAGGTATATGAAAATACAAAGGATTGCCAGTTGGTCTTCTAGGGAAATGATTACTTGAAGTTTTGAGGGAAGAGAACAGATTTAGATGACAGTCCAGTTGAGTTATAGTGTTGTAGGCGAGCAGAATGTTTGCACATTGCCGTCCTGATCGCCGTGTGTTCGTTGCCAAGTTCTAAACTTATCACCTTTTAGCTACTCGGAAATATTGATATGTACTATTAAATGTGAAATCGTTTTGGATTAATGTTTGCGTGTCAGAAAACTTGGTGACTAGGGTTAACAACGTCACTTTTTGTGAACTCAAACAATATGGGAGTACCGCAAGTCAGTACACTTGGACCTTTATCACCTTTAAGGTGCATTTAGTCAACATCATTTTAAAATTGTGCTTAAATATATGTTAAAAGCAAAAGTTGAATCTGTTATATCAGATGGCGCCATTTATACAACAATGTTAAGTTTATGCTAAAAACCTTTGATGTTGCCGTTATGTTTATGATAATGCTTGCGCTAAAGTTGACTAAATCCACCCTTACTCTCGCTCCTTAATTTTTTTTAACAAATACCCCCATATGAATTGAATATGATTTAGAAAGAATCTGTCAAATTGTATTGTTTTATTTTATACTGTCAGAGTTAACCTACTTTATTATTTTTATATCTTTATATTTTTTCATTATTATGACACAATGTTCACAAACATTTCTGAACTGTTATCAGTTGAGTCAACCAGTCATTTGAGTCTTGTGTGAATAACCATCATCTGATGTAAACTGTTACATTTATTTATTAATTCAATCCCAAGAAACATGAGATGTTTATTAAAGGACAACAAATATAAAATATGAAAAATAAACTAAAAATAACAACAATATTAGATATGATATGATTGATAGGTAACAATGAAATATAAAGTAAAATCAGTATTGAGCAGGTGATATTGAGCAGGCATTATGCTACTTCATCTTCAGTAGAAATGAGAAATTTTTATGGTTACTTTTGAATTTTGTGAGGTAATTAATAGACATTATTCGTTTCGACAATCTATTGTAAGTTATAATACCGCGAAAATATAATGAATTTTTGGCAAATTGAGTTTCAATTTGCACAATTTTTAGGTTATCAGAAGTAACAACATAGGAGAAATTAGAATGTTTTTTCTTATTTTTTGTTAGGTGAATAAATGTGCAAATTTTCATTCTGAATAATGAATTGATATCTAGAAGATTTCTTGATATGAATAATTTTAAAGTTGTTTCCAAGAAGGGTAATTTGAAAATACATTTAATAATCTTACTTTGTAATATTTTCAATAGTTTCAAAATTGTTCTGAAGCTTTGAATATATCAAACTGAAGTAAATATTTTTAAGATGTTTAAGAGGAACATAAGTATGTATAAAATTATAATAATAGTGGATTTTTTTTCTTAGATCAAGAACATACGTAGACCAAGAGAGAGTTTGATCAATGGTTAAACCTATAAATTTTGAAATTTTATAGTATTGTAAACAACAATTATCCACATTGAGGGATTTAATCTGGTTTTCTGATAAAAATCTTTTGGAAATGTACATAAAGCTAGATATTTAATAGTTAAAAATAATTTAAAATAGTTAACCTATTTTCTTTCAACCATAACAAAATCAAACATGAAACATACATTTGTTAGAGTAAACAAGATGAAATCACACTAATAAAGAAAAAACTATAAGGAACTCACCGAATTTCGAGCTCAGTTTTTTTCTGTTCATCACCAATTTCCATAAACTGATTCTGAATTTGCTGGAATTTCACCAAATTCTCCTTAACAATGCCAGCATCATTATTTTCCAGAGCCAAACTGATATTATTGAAAGTTATATCATACTGATCTTTCAAGGCACATATTTTTTTGTTCAAGGCATCGTTGGCGTTTTGAATTATCATTATTTTTTCATGTAACCCTGTGTTGGAAAGTAATGACGCAGACAACTGTTCTGTGAGGTCCCTCAGTTTAATTTTCAGATCATCAATTTCGGCTTTCAAGGAATTTATTTCTCCCGGGCTTACCATTGGACCTCCTAGAAATGATCGTACATTTGACTACTTCTTCTGAAATTCCTCTAACAATATTCAGTTACACTCAATATTGAAAAACAACAGCTCGACAAGTGTTTCTGTTACTTGTTTAAAAACTAAACCTTAAAATCAGTTGAAGTGAATAAAAGAACATGATTATCTAGGTGTACTTAGGTGCAGAATACTGAAATAGAATATAATAATGAAACTAAATCATCAAACATTTTTTTAAGCTGCATTTTTAGAAGAGTGAAGAAAGAGTTTCAAATTTACTTTAAACTGTTCAAGTCATCAGATGATTTGATTTCTAGGGGCAGCTGATTAAATCTTTTCATACCTTCAAAAACTACCTCCACTTGTTGACTGACACACTTGAGACACACTCAAATAGAGTTCCCTATGAGATATGAAATCCATCCATATGAAACGCGACAGTACAAAGATATATCATTACCACAAATATGCTCACGTCATGGCCTGAACTCACTGTTATATAAAGGTGACATAGAATATAATAAACTACCCTCCAACATGAAAAAATTAAATGTAAACAAATTTAAAATCACTGTGAAGAAACATGTCCCCTTACATATCCTTTAAAAATCTAGTAGACCGTAATATTGCATATACCTACATTAGCTGAAACCAAATAACGGATTTCTACTACTGTGATATATCTAACTATATTATACTGTTATACATTTAACTATTTAACTGTGATACATATATTTAACTATTTAACTGTTATATGTATATCTAACTATTTTGTTGTTCGAGTCATTAATTGTAGTGAATTTATGTATTTAAAATTTAATTTTGTATATTTCTTATATGTTTGCCTTAGATATTGATTTTTTATTGACACGCTCATGAAGGGCAAAATTGTTATACTTAGTAATAGAGGTGTCCCTATGTAACACTCTGTGTATTTTGGGATGAAATAAACATTGACATTGAAAGAAACACCTGTCAAGGGGTTAAAAATAGTGGGAAGGTGTTGTGATCAACTTCCAAAACTATACGTTATAGAGGAAGATTTGACATTACATTCAATACTGTACATAGATAATAAACAAGAGAGGGCCCAAAGTAGAACCGTGTGGTAGCCATTGATGAAAACTTGTTATTGTGGTTTTCTCAATCTTAATGATTTCACATGTTATTATCAAAAAAATAAATAAAACTGGTATATTTCACATCAAAATCAAAAAATATTTTACCTTGACCTAAAATTTGTAACCGTAACTGTTGTATAGTTTTTTTCAGCTCATTTATTTCTGCAACTTTGGCATCTTGGTTCACAATTGGTTTGTTTTTGATTTTCCTTGCCCTATCAGCATATCGGAGAGTAGACAAGGTCTCATCGATGTTATAATCAGCAGGACTCACACATGCTATCATTAGGGTTATACTGTTTCCCCCTAGAGAATCTAAACAAAAACATTTTTGTTGAAACTTGATAATAACGTTGTGACATATAATAATAATATCTTTATTTCTCAAATTGAAAAGTACAGTTGTTGCAATACTATTACAATGTACAATAATTGGAGAAGAGCCGTCAAAGGTTATAAAAATAAAAATGTAAAGTCGGACAATTTCACATTATGAAATATTTCATTATTATAATTTATAAAATATGATAGAATGCAATGGATTCCAAAATATGAATAAGAACACAAATTCTTATACTAGAAAATAAATCTATTCGTGTTCTTGAAAACATTTTGAAAAATTGTTTCCTTTTCAGTTTCAATATTACTTTTTGGATACATCAACAACTGTTCACATAATAATATATACTAACCCAAACAGATCTGACATTACTTTGAGAAAATTCAAAAGGCATTTAATAATAATAATAATTTTAGTATTTCATACTCAATGAGCTTTCAACTACAGTGGACCCCCGATAATCCGGCCCCTGTCTAATCCGGCGCCCCCTGTAATCCGACATGACTTAGAATTACATGTATAGGTTTGAACAGGTCACAACTCGTACCGCTATTGTGCTCGACGCGTATGCATTGTTTTACTTAGTTTGAATTTGACTACTAGTGATAGCGGTACGGCCTAGCGTGCGTTCATTGTTTACTATTTATTCATTGTGTATTAGGTATAGTACCTAGTAATGTCGTCACAAACCCAGAAGCGAAAGCACAAAACGTTGACAATTAAAGAAAAATGTGATATTTTAGATCGCTTAAATCGCAATGAAACTTTCAGTAGTTTAGCAAGTGAATACGGCGTAGGCCGATCTACAATTTATGACATTAAAAAAAACCACGAGAAGATTAAGAAGTTCGTGTCAACTACTGACTGCGGGCCAGGCAAGAGACAGACACTCAAGAAAGCTGAACATCCAGAAGTGGAAGAAGCTTTGTACATGTGGTTTCTTCAGGAAAGAAACAGGCATGCACCAATTTCGGGACCCATGTTGGCGATGAAAGCTAAGTTTTTTTATAAGGAAATAACAAAAAAAGATGATTTTGTGGCCAGCAAAGGATGGCTAGAACGTTTTAAAAGTCGTCATGGCATACGTTTAATGACTATTACAGGAGAGAAACTTTCTAACGATGCCACCTGCATAGAGCCCTTTAAATTAAGATTTTTGCAAAAGGTGAACGATTTAAATCTTGACCCGTCACAGGTGTACAATGCAGACGAATCAGGGCTTTTTTGGCATGTGATGCCTAACAAAACTTTCGTTTCTTGTAACGAAAAAGACGTACCTGGACGAAAAGTGAGTAAAGAGCGTGTAACCATACTACCATGTGCTAATGCTGCAGGTACACACGCGCTTAAGATGGTGGTCATTGGGAAATCTAATAAACCAAGGGCATTCAAAAACATTGATTTACCTGTACACTATTACGGACAAAAAAGTGCATGGATGACAAAAGACCTTTTCAAAAAGTGGTTTGATGAATGCTTCGTACCTGAAGTTAGAAAATGGTTAAAAGATCATAATTTTCCTCAAAAAGCGTTGCTGCTTCTTGATAACGCTCCCGGTCATCCGTCTGAAGAAGAACTGACAACTGAGGATAAATGCATCACTGCGATGTTTCTTCCGCCAAATTGCACTGCACTGATTCAACCAATGGACCAGAACATCATTCAGTTTGTTAAGCAAGACTATAAAAAAAACCTACTTTTGAGAGCCGTATCAAAAGACCAACCAATAGAAAAAACTTTAAAAGAATTTAATATGAAAGACTTGGTTTTTGCTCTTAGTCAGTCGTGGAGTGCGTTACCGTCATCAACTATTAAATCGTCTTGGAAAAAGTTATGGCCAGATATAATCACCACTCCTAGCAACGATCCACAAATCAGTGTAACTTCGGAAGTTATAGAACAAGTCGCTACTGAAACACAGATAAGTCCGGAAGATTTGGAAGTCTGGTGCAGTGGAATGGATAAAGAAGAAAATGTTTGTCTTGAAATGTCTGACGAAGATATTATAAAAGAGGTTTCTAATAATACAACAAACGATCAGGAAGATAACGACGACGTGATTGCAACTGCTCCACAAGTCACAGATCAAGACGCAGTTAACGCTTTTGAGCTAGGTTTACAATGGGCTGAAGAGAATGGTACATCCTACAACGAACTTTTACTTTTGAGAAGACTGAGGGACAAAGCTCTGATCTCGCGTTATAACAACCTTAAACAAAAAAAAATTGATGAATATTTCAAAGCTTCATAATTTGATATAGTATTCACTACATGATTTTGATTAATAATTCTTGATTATTTTGGTAGATATGTATGTGCATTTATGCTTAATTTTATAATAAAACGTAAGCTCTCAATTGTTATTTAATTTACTAAATTCGACTTACATAAATTAAGTCTGATTTGTACTTCAAAGTACATACATATGTACGTATAATATATAGATTCTTGTCATTAGATATGTAATTTGTCGGATTACAAGGTACTCTTGTATATATTGATTGATTGATTGATTGAACAAGAGTAAGGATGCTTCCGAGAATTGGTTGCGCTGTAGACAAAACCCTGGAGTGGGGCAGGAGCTCAATCGCTCTGCCTAATTAAACAGTAGTCAATCTTTGTCGCACATCTACTCACGCTTTCTATCGTTTGCGCATCTCAGAGGCATCCTTACGCTTGTCGATCTGTACTACAATAATATTCCAAGAGAATATTTTTCCCATGAGGACAAAGAAATTTTAGATAATATAATAGCATTTTACTTTTGAGTTATTTTTTAAATTCCTTGTATTACACAAGTATTGATGTATGAGTAAACAAAGCAATAAATATTAAAAATCTATCTTCACACAATCAATAATTGTTACCTTTGAGCAATCTGGTTAAATTACTATCCCGGTATGGTATGAATCCGTTTTGTGTTTTCTCATCACCAAGACAACTTATAACATTGCCCAGCACAAAAAGGCCTTTGTTTATATTAACACCTTCTTTGAATGTGGTCCCAACTGCTCCTGTTTTCTTGGGCCTTTCAGAGCCTGCCAAATCCACCAAATGAAGTTTGGCCTGCTTGTTTTCCCGGCTATAAAAATTAAAAAGTGATGATTATAGAGATCAGCACTTGCTACAAATTGATTTAGAAAAATATATTCACCAATCGTCTTTGTTTTGCATGGATATGCTGATGGTAAAAATTGCGTGACTTCTTGAACTTTGCGAGTTCATAGCAGTGCTTCCAGTGGCTCTTTTTGAGGAACCTTTCTGAAGGAATTCCAAGACATCATTGGAGGATTCTACCTTTATTTCACTTAATCCAGGAATGAGAATTCCTGAAGAAAAAACATTCTTATTCTTGTTCCAATGAAAATTGTAACGGACACAGTATTAAAAAAATTATGACTCACCTTTAACTGGATCTTCCCTCAGTTCAACGATACACTGTTCCCTACTTTTTGTTGATAACAGGTCATATAGAACTTCTTGGTAGAGCTCCATGAAAGAAACCGTTATCCTAAAATCCAATGAGAAGTTGTCTTTAACAAATTCAAAAATATCAGCTATAGCCCTTGGTATTACTCCAGTGTCTTCTTCCCCTGTATAAGCAGTGCCCATTGAATGTGTTTTTCCTGAGCCCGTTTGGCCATAAGCCAGGATTGTCACATTGTAACCCTAAAACAAAATGTTTATTTATCTGGTCTTGAAACTTGATAAAATGAATAATGCCATCTTGTTTGACTTTATTGGCTGATGTAAATCAGGCATTCTCAACCAGTTCTACTTACCTTGAACAGATTTCCTATCAAGGGTTGCACACATCTGCGGTATAGCTCAACTTGCTCAGACTGAGCAGATAAAACGTAGTTGAATGAGAAAGCCTTGTCCTTATCTATACTTTTCACAACTATCTGATCATTTTCTTCTATAACGTCGAGTATATCTTTGCACCCTTTCTCGGTTTCACTTGTAACAAGAGGTCTTACTCTAACAGCCACTCTAACAGAAACATCTGCCATTGTTGAGAGTTGAGATAGTCCTACAAAATCTTAATTCATACACATTGATATATAGAAATTAAGCAGAATATTCATATGTACTCACCGATTATCGACTAAAAACAAATATCAATTAAAATTCGTCAACTATAATAAAAATTCGGTCCAATAAGGGGACATAACAACAATAAAACATTCATATAAATTAGTAACAGAAATTCATTGTTATTAATTGAAATTAATTGAAATACCATTCAAACGATATCCAAGAGAAGTGAGAAACAAAAATTGAATATTTCAGTTTTTTCGGTTTTTTTCAGTCTTTTCACTCTTTTCTTCTACAACCGTTTTCCGACTTTCCGTTACAAAAAGCCGTTCGTCAAGGACGCCAAGTTGTCAGTTCGATATTCAAATTTCAAATCCAGTGCAGTGTTGCAGCGTTGCAGGTCATAGCCGCTTTCCATTTGACCCGGTAAGTAGCTCCGGGTAACACCGAGGAGCTCCTGATGTGATCTCACAGAACACGAAAGAACATGTTCCTTTGAATAACATGTATTTCTGTCAGTTGAACTGATCTTGAAGTGATTTCAGGGCTAGTTCAGGAGTAACAATTGAAAAGCGCCTCCATAGGCGCTTTCCAATTGAAAGTTTGTTCTGGTTACCCCTGAGATTATTTCAAGATCAGTTCAACTGACAGAAATACATGTTATTTAATAGGATCATTTTCTTTCGCGAACTGTGAGATCACTTCAGAATCTCCTCGGAGTTACTTGGAGCTACCAACAGTACCAACTGGGTAAATTGGAAAGAGGCTCATGTCGTAGGTAGTACTACAGTGACGCCAACAAAAGAACAAAATTTCAGCACACTTGCGACCTCTACCAGGAAATATTTCAAACTATTTATAAAGGACAGACACAACTCAGCTGTTGGCCAGCGGGGGAAGGCTATCAGTGAACTGGAGTGGGATTATGAACACTTGATAGTTGATACGAGAGCTGTCACGATACGTAGTGAAAAACGCTGTGGTTTCTTCATGGCTCGAAACTCATTTCCGTATAAGTCACGAGTCACGTCACGTCCGAGTGTTCATAATCTCATCTCTGAGCCATCTTTTGTAGTGTATAAAGGCTCGTTCATACCCTTGCGAAATTTTCTCAATTGTTTATGCGATTCAACTCATAAGGCAAAGAAATTGCGATGATTGATGAATCATAACCTTTAAATCAGTATTTGCGAATAGATATCACTACATATAGTACCGAAAAATGATATAATCGCAAAAAAATGCGAATATTCGCAAGGGTATGACGAGCTTAATCATTCGTTTCCGCTATCGTTTGGCGGAAACGATATATTTTTTGAAACAGCGTCGTTATAGAACATTTGTCATTTGTCAATGATGATACTCGCTCCGAACATCCGAGCAATAAAAAGATATAGCGATGCCTTTTCTGTCGTTTCTGGAATGCTGCTTACCTGGCTTGTTTATTAACTCAGTACCCTGAACCATGCTAAGAAGCGGTATCCTCGGGTATTTCCGTTTCCACTCGTGTTAGGTTAGACCACAGATTTGAAAGTTTTCTAATCTGTGGTTAAACTTTCACAACAAATGTGTGTTGTGCACATAGGCATTTCTATATCTTTTATTGCTCGTACCTAACGAATGAATCTTCATCTGAAAAAAAAACCTGAACTTTAGTAAACAAAGCAATATTTCATTTCATGCACTCACAATATTGCGATGAGTTTCAAACCATGCATTACGTCCTCGATGTTAATGTTTCAAAACATTACGTCTTCCATTCAAATGATATATGTTTGTAAAACGTACCTATAATCAAAAAAGAGTGGAACTCTACAGCTCTAATCTCTAATTATGTTTCAGGTGGAGGCGGTCCTACAGGAGAGACGGGTGTTAGAGCTACCATGAAATTGTTGGAAAGCACAGGAGAGGTAATTGTTACAGATATCTTCGTATATATTTCCGTTCGTAAAATTCATCTCCCAGCGGTTGAGAGATTACGAAGGTAACCAGCAACATTGCATGGGGACTAGGGCTGATTTCAGACTAGGTGGAACGGTAAAGGCTCGTTCATACCCTTGCGAATATTCGCAATTTTTTGTGGTTGGACTTATCCCTCGAAAAAATTGACGTGAATGATGAATCGTGTCATTTCTAGGTAATGTAATAATATCTGACGCCAAATACTAAAAAATAACATGTTATGACTCATCATTCACCGAAACTTAGAGCTAGACATTTTTCTGCTAACAAAATGTCTTCCAGACGAGCCACAATGAAGTTCAGTAAAGTTCAAATAGGACAAGTTTTTGAATTAGCATAGGGCGCGTTTCATTATAAACAGTTCGTAAATTCAGAGAATAAATATTTGCATTCAGCAGAAGCATCTGTGTCACATAAAGACTTCGAATAATAATAAAGCGATGTTTTTGTGGATGAATGGATGACTGGTTCACCACCAAACTTTTTACGTTTTGCTTTTTAACACAATTGAAGATTTGCATAACAAGTTTTAAGATTTGTGATTTAGCAATTCAGGATATGCGAGTTTTAGGAGGCGCAAAACAGAATAGAAAAATAAATCTTGAATTTGACCAAAAAAGATTAATTGTTTAAGTTCATGGCCAGAATATTATTGACAATGGCCGTTTCTTGTTATAAAGAGATCTTATAAAATTGTAAAACTTTATGCTAAAAACATGAAACATCAATTATTATGTCTCAACCTCAAATTAAATAGTTGTTTAGTATTGTCTGAACTGTATAAAACAGAGAATTTTGGTATTTCATTATCGTACGACAAAAAAAATTACGTTTCAAAACTACCAAAAATGCCAACTCTTACATTATTGAGATTAAAATAAGGTACATCTATTTAAAATATAAATGTGCCATTGAATCAAAAGCGTTCTACTTCTCTTTCAGTTGAGTCGAAACGGTCGTTCAAACATGTTAAGGACTATTGTTTAATGTAGAACTTCTCATTGTTACACACGCACATACTCATAATAGCCCTACCAAAGTTTTAAATTCTTCCCAAGCTTTTTTCTATGTTCACACTATTATTTCATTTTTCGCAGATGTCAACTCTTCAACCTCTACTGCTGAACAACACCAGAAAAGCAAAAACAAACATAATTTTCTTCAACCGCGTCCCTAAAGTGGGATCTCAAACGCTCATGGAACTGCTAAGGCGACTCAGTATCAGGAACGACTTTGGATTCCACCAAGATCGAGTCCAAAGAGTGGAAACTATTCGACTGTCTCCAGAAGATCAAGCCGCCCTCGCCGCTTTGGTTTCAAGCTACGAGCCACCTGGAGTGTATATCAAACATGTCTGCTTCACGAACGTATCTAAGTTAGTACCCAAGTGATAGCGGAAAGCGTATTGTCAAACACCCGTGCAGTACAGAGCACGCCATGCTCTGAATCACTCGGAGCTTTGCTAGTGACGATATAGTGCATAATCGCGTTTCGTACACCTCAAAAAATTAGCTAAAATATCCTTTTTTTTTCGGGTTCTCGTTTCGTACATTGACCACTGCGATAGCCCAAATTTCCACACACTCAAATGTCTACGTAAGGTTAGTTCGTTCTGGTTCGATCATACTGAAGAATCACTCTTCACAAAATGTATTTTTACAAGGAAAAATTGTACAAAACCTACCTACATTTACAATTTCCACGTACTCAAATATCTATGGCTGAGTCAAGTCACCGGTCTGACCAATATGATTAGACCAGCGCGGTCATTTGGTTGACTTGACGACCTAATTAGAACTGCTTGTATGTGACCAATATTTTCAATCATCTGATCGGGACTCATCGTCATACTTCATACTCAACGCGCGTGCCTTGTCCGACCGGTGACTTGACACAGCCTATGTAAGGTTAGTTTGTTCTGGTTAGATCATACTAAAAAATTACTCTGCACAATATGTTCTTTCACAAGGAAAAATGGTGTAAGCCTACCTGCGTCATCAATTTCCACAAACTCAAATATCTAGGTAAAATTAGTTCGATCTGGTCGTACTGAAAAGTTACATCACTCGCAAAGCCGCGAGTGATGCAGAGCATGCTCTGTACTCCACAGGGGTTTGGCAATACAGTACCGGGATCAGATAGGGACTTTATCATATGTGAAACATGTTTTATTGCAATGGTTGTTTCTGTTTCAGCTTTGGTTTACCTGAACCCATATACATAAACTTGGTGAGGGATCCCGTGGAAAGAGTTATTTCTTGGTACTATTACATTCGAGCCCCTTGGTACTATGTGGAACGGAAAATGGCCTTTCCCGATATACCATTGCCTGATCCAAAATGGCTCAAAAAGGTTCGTACTCCAAATAATAACACTCAGTATGGAACTCAAACTTAGTAACAATTAAAATGTTCATACTAACTAGTTACTTGGAGCGATCGGTTTTTACGTCGGATGACTCAGATTAGTCTGCATCTTTCATTTATTGCAACCGATTGTAGGGGAGGTAAATCTTTCTTGGTCGGTGTACGTGACTCGAGTGTTCATAATCTCACCACTGTTTATCGGATAATAGTTGAAATATTCAAAAGATTCAAATTTCAAACTTGAAAATTCTTTACGAAAAAAACGATGCAAATTTAAAAATGGTTACAGCGTACTCTGTTTTCCGAGTGGTCACTGAATGACACAGAAGGACATGTTCTTAGTCAGCAGCCGTGAGCTAGCAAGGACATTGAACATTATTTGTAGAGGATGGCCCGATCGACTGATTTTGTGGGCCTGTCAAATGACGTCAGCGCGATGCCTCATAGTGGTTGAATATAGTTAGTCAATGCCTGTGGAAAAGGTATTGGATCCAAACGCGAATGACATCTAGCGTGATTAGTTACAAACATGGATATATGATGTAATTTTAATGCAGGTTCCTTCAAAAAACCCCGATTTTAATGCTGTCCCATTGTTTCAATCAAGTTACGACATGACTTGGATGCGAGCTCACTATTGCCATCTACATGTCGCATCCATTTTGATCCAATTATAATCCCATAAGGTTGACTAACTATATTCTATATAAACAATGTCTATACATATTTATAAATACCCTATTTCATTTATATATAGATATACAAACTCATACGGAAGGCATCGCGGTGACGTCAAATGAGAGACAAAATTGCAACATAGGGAATGGGCCATAGGCCATCCTCAATAAAATGGTGTTCATTGTCCTTGGTGAGCTAGCATGTGGACTTTTTTGTTTTGAGAGTTTTATGTACCGGCAAAACAAAAGGGGTCATTGTCGGTCGCAATCAATACGCAAGGGCCGCAATCGACCAACCCCAGTGGAGGCCAAGGAGACTAAAATTGAACAAGGAGGGTTTAATAAGCTCTAGCTAATCAGAAACTTGTAGCATCAACGCGTCATAGTGACGTACTTGGACATGAGTACAGAGTCGATCGAACTCGAACCAAGCAACAAAACTGTCAGCAGTAACTCTCATATACCAAGAGCTAGTCCTACTACGTCACATTTTGTCACATTTCGTCACAAATGTTCTTTCATCTCTTTCTACTAGTGTCCCCATTGTCTTATGGGAATGAAACACTCCTTGTTAAATTTTAGTCTCCTTGAGTGAAGGCGGAGATTTCGGTGAACTTTTGGATTCCTCTCAGAGAATCTAGGAATGGCGCAACTTTCAGTTGAAAGCGGCTCATATTAATATACTCCTGGAAGCATATATGGTCACATTTTTGAATATATGAAATTTGAGACAATGCGTATTGTGATAATTTTTTCCAATAACTTTTACAGGACTTCGAACAATGTGTTCTCTCGGGAGACAGGGAGTGCCGCTACATGAAGGGCGAAATCAGGGAGGGAATCGGAGATCACCGACGTCAGTCGATGTTTTTTTGCGGCCACCATTCCGAGTGTCTGCCTTTCAATACGAGGGGGGCCCTGGAGCGGGCGAAAAGGGCCGTGGAGCAGCATTTCGCCGTCGTGGGAGTTCTGGAGGAGTTGAACACCACGTTGGCGGTTTTGGAGAAGTACGTTCCGAGGTTTTTTGAAGGAGCGTCGGATATTTATTGGAGTGAGTATATTTCACAGAAATTTGCACCGGTAATAATTTTCCTTATCTCCTTTCTTCACTTAGTTCACAAAGTTTCCTGTAGTGAAAGTTTTCCAGTTGCACCGATAAAATTAACATTGTTTGGTCATCCCTTTGGAATTTATACGGGGTTCATCAAATAAACTGACGAAACTTATTGAGATTGTGAGGTCATTTTTGTATGACAAATTTTAACTGTTCGCTCTGTATTGTTTTTATTTTAGATGAAGAAACAAAATGATAGATTTTTTTCTTTCGATCGTTTGAAAAAACTTTAAATCTTAAAATTATCATTCAGCTGTCACCACTAAAATTTCTGATTTTATTCGTTTCGAAATTGGACAAAACCACAACAATATCAATCATCCAAGCAGGTCAAATTTGAAATTTCGATTCCACCGCTAATAGACACCAAAAATTCAAGTACATCATTAACTATATACGGAAAAATCTATCTTGGGCGAAAGTTTCTCGTATTTCCTCTCTCTCCTGATAAATAACTCTAGCAAAGGCACTGCTTTAGGTTTGAAAATCTAATTCACATAAGTCGTTCAAATAGACGTGAGCCGTCTATTCTGAAATATGCTAAATTTGATTTTGGGACCTTTTCTTTTCTCTATGATTTTCGCGACCCGATTCAAATATAAACTTAAAACACCAACAAATTTGGAGCTGAGAATTTCACAATTCTTCACACGCTTCGAAAAAAAACTATCATTCTATTCCAAAACAAGTAAAAAAAACAAACTCCGACTCAAATTCCAATCGCGCCTTGGGGTTTTGATCAACCCGCTTCATCTCATTTCCAACTCTCCTTTCGTCAAGTCGAAATTCTCGCTGACATCAGCGTTTTTCTTTAAGATATACGAGGATATATTGAAAAAATCTTAGCCTACTATAGAACCAAACAAAATTTCAATGTCAAAATATTTTATTACTCAACATATTCTCCTCTTAATTGAATACATTACAGCAAACCTGCAGTTGGAAGAAAATTTACGACCTTTCAAACTTTTTTCAGTTGAGGAAAGAGATGATAGTCGGACGGAGCCAAATCTGGTGAATAAGGGGGGTGTTCTAGTAATTCAAATCCTAAATAACGAATTTTTTGCATGGCAACATGAGATTTGTGAGCAGGGGCGTTGTTCTGCAAAAACAAAACAGCTTTCCGCGTCTTTTCTCTTTAATTTTTTCCCGTAGAGTGGTCAGTAATGTCGAATAGTAATCTCCAGTTATTGTTCTACCCTTATCCAAAAAATCAATCATGAATACTCCATGGCAATCCCAAAAAACTGAAGCAAGAACTTTTCCAGCAGATTTTTGGACACGAAACTTCTTAGGTCTTGGAGAACCGGAGTGTCGCCATTCCATCGATTATTGCTTTGTTTCTGGATCGTAGAAATGTACCCAACTCTCATCCATAGTAAAAATTCGGTTTAAGAAGTCTACATCGTTTTCAAATCGAGCACAGATCGAACGCGATGCTACTACCCTTGCACGCTTTTGGTCAACATTCAAACATTTGGGGATCCATTTTGCAGCAATTTTAATCATGTCCAAATTGACGTGAACTATATGATGAACGCGTTCGTATGAAATATTCAGTGCTTCAGATATCCGTTTTAGCCCAATTCGACGGTCTGTTAAAATCATGTCATGAACTGCATTGATATTTTCGGGGACTGAAACAGAAACTGGCCTTTCCGATCGGTCATTATCTCCAATGGAAAATTTACCTCTTTTGAAGCTTGCAGTCCAATTTTTCACGGTCGCATACGAAGGACATTGATCACCAAGGGTATCAAGCATATGTTCGTAAATCTGCTTACCTCTTAACACTTTCAAATACAGGTACTTGATGATGGCTCGATACTCCAATTTTTCGATTTTCACAATTTCCGTGGACATATTTTTTCTTTTAATTTATTGGGTAACTCTGGTTTACTTTTTTGACTTCAAACTTTACACTGACACTTCTAATTAGTTATTGTTCGTAGCTATGGTAACGCAGTATTTTGTTTATGCAGGGAACTGGTCTAGACTAACTAGATATCAAAACATCCTCGTATAGATTCGGGCATCAAGCGTCACCTCTGCTATCCAATTAAATTCATTTTGACTGTCTGCCGCCAAGCGATTTTAAATCTAACGGCTGATTGCAATTCGTAAATAAATAAATACTAGATGCAAAGTAACCTAAATAAATGCCTCTTTATATTCAATGTGTGAGAAAGTTTGTTTCGATATACTGTTTATATGGAAATCAGCTTAATTTATTTTATTGAAATTATTTTCACCTCCCAAGCTTATTTCCTACAAAACAGAAAAAATTACAGGGCATCATCACTATCAGTGTCCCTTTTACGTATAACATAAATGTACATATGATTAAACAAAAACATACAGGGCGTTTTGCAAAGAAGGCCAGTTACAAAATTAAATTCGCTGATTCAAGTAATGTTGTTCACTGATCTTACCTTGTTTCAGATGAAATCAGCCGCTTCAATCCAATAAACAGAAACGCCTTCAAGCCACCTGTCAGCGAGGAAGTCAAGAATATAGTGAGAGCGAATTTCACGAAGGAAATAGAATTCTACGAATTCTGCAAACAAAGACTGCATAAGCAATACATAGCTTTGAAACTACCGGAAATGTATAGGTAGAAGTAGTGGCAACAGATCCGAGCATAATTGTTCAATATGTGATACGTTATATCACCCAGTAGTTTCTAGGACTCATTCCACCGGCATATTACGTCTGTTGGTTGATGAATGAATACTAGCGGAGTTTGAAAAAGTACAAATGGTACACGATGCTCATATGTGAATACATACTGTTGTGATTATTTTTAATATAAGAGTATTTTCCAAGTAAAAACCATGTGATTTATTCCATTTCGATCTTAATCTATCATGCTTCATGCAGCGTATACAGGGCCCTGCAACAGTGCGTCAGACTTGCAAAACACTTCGGGGTTTCCCGTAAATAAAGGATAACATTTCAACTGCGAATAGGGGACAGTAAAGACCGTTCAGAAAATATATTTTTGTGTTAAAGAAAATCCTACAATTTTCGAGTTATTTGGACATATGAAATAAAAAAAAATTGTACCCTTTTTACTATTTTGCGCGCCACTGCCACAAAAAAAAAGAAATATTGTCACTGTTAATTTTTATGATATTCTTGATCACGTGAACTAGATCAGACTGGTATTGAAATTTCGAAATAATTACTGTGGTACAATAAGAAAAAAATATATAATTTAGAATTCGTGTTTTGCTAGAGTTTTTTTACCAAAGTTTGAGCTTCTGTGGACTGAAAAATGTAGGGCGACCTGAGTGGCCAACTTTCCTAAAAATTCCCTTTTGAATGTAGATTTTAAAATGGTATAACGCATACTACTTTTTTCTCCACAAAAAATGATATTCCGATGCAAATAGGGAAGGAGCTATGTTTACGGGATTACAATTCCAATACAAATAAGCTGAATTTTGTTGACAGTGCGTCGATACCACTGAAATGAAATTATAATATGATTATAATTTCATTTCAGTGGTCGATACAAATAAAAATAGTGTCTTCTTCTGACTTCCACCTGAGTTTTCCTCGATTCCTCGTCCTTGTGCGATTAAAAAAGGGATGTCTCGAGTGAAGAAGAGTGAGATATCGACATATCGCGTTATTTTTGACTAGATGTGTGTTTTATCATTGTTTATATAGAAGTAAGATAGTCAATGCCTGTGTAATTGGTGTTGGACGCAAACGTGAGTGTCATCTAGCGTGATTAGTTACAAACATGAAAATTTGACGCCATTTTAATGCAGGTTCCTTAATAAAAACCTGATTTTAATGATGTCCCATTGTTTCAATCAAGTTACGACATGACTTGGATGCGAGCTCACTATCGCCATCTACATGTCGCATCCATTTTGATCCAATTATAATCCCATAAGGTTGACTATGTTCTATATAAACAATGGTTTTATGCAACTGGCAACGATTTGATGAACCCTCTAATTTTCGAGTTGGTGTCTTATTAGCTAAACCATTGTTTAAATAGAACATAGTCAATGCCTGTGGAAAAGGTATTGGACACAAACGCGAGTGTCATCTAGCGTGATTAGTTACAAACATGAATATTTGACGTCATTTTATTGCAGGTTTCTTCAAAAAACTCTGATTTTAATGCTTTTTCATTGTTTTAATCAAGTTACGACATGACTTGGAGGCCAGATCACTGAAGTTACGACATGACTTGGATGCGAGCACACTATCGCCATCTACATGTCGCATCCATTTTGATCCAATTATAATAATCCCATAAGGTTGACTATCTTTTATATAAACAATGGCTAAACCTTGTTTGTTGTTTCTAATTTCATTTGTACGCGAGTGTCATCTAGCGTGATAGTTACAAACATGAATATTTGACTTCATTTTAATGCAGGATTCTTCAAAAAATCAAGGAGACTAAAATTTAACAAGGAGGGTTTAATAAGCTCTAGCCAATCAGAATCTTGTAGCATCAACGCGTCATAGTGACGTACTTGGATATGAGTACAGAGTCGAACTCGAACAAAGCAACAAAACTGTCAGCAGTAACTCTCATATACCAAGTGCTAGTCCGTCACTGTCTATAGAGAACGGCGGCCATGACACGTCCTACTACGTCACAGTTCGTCACAAATATTCTTTCATCTCGTTCTATCAGTGTTTCCATTGTCTTATGGGGATTAGACTCTCCTAGTCAAATAACGTTCAATCTCTTTGGCCGTGAGCTAGCTTGTCTAAAACTGTCATGATTACTGAATATTCTGGAAACAACCACAAGGAGCGCTAGTGCCGCTAGTGTTAGTGTTATTGAGGAATTATTTTTATTGAATACAATTTTTGAGATCCAAATTGAGGCTTTCAGTTCAGCCACGAATTGCCTGGGATACTTAAATTCTATATCAGAGGTGAAATAATGATAACAGTACACTTGATCGAATTTATTTCGGAAAGTTACGACATTTGAAGATTTCTCTACAATAAATAGAAATATAGATAAAATTTATTATTGTTATAACAATTAACATCGTCTTAAAATCAGTTCCTACAAAACATTCACATATATGTATCTAAAAGTATTGTAAAAATACTATTTAGTAAAATATATTGCTTTCTGTAAATACAAAAACAAAACGGAAAATATTACAATTAGAAAAACGAAGACAGTTTCCGTATTCTTCTGTTGCTGCGGTTTTTTCCTATCTGCCAAAGAGTTCATAATGCGATCTTGCATCGCTTTTGAGGTCGCCGGCGTCGATTCGTCCCCATGGCTAGATACACATCTAGATTAGAAGTTTTCTATGGTTTGGCATTGCACACAACCTTGGGCTTTATGAGACGTCATTTTATAATGACGGTCCTGGAATAATAAGGCTTTTGGATTTCGAATATTACGTCTGAATCATGCAAAACGTGCCTTAACAATAAAGTCCCATACAGTCATTCCGAGAGGAAAATTGGCAGTATATACGAGGGCCGGTTGAAAAGTAATCGGCATAGGCAAGAAAATTGCTATTTGTGTATTTAGAGCGCAAAACTGATAGATTGTCGCTCAACAAAAAGATTGAGAGCGACAAGGAAACTTTGTGCTCGAAATACACACAAGTTTTTTTTTTACAAACGCAGCTCTTAGGCGAAACGCTCAGTACATCATTCAACAAAAGCACATAATATTACCTATGAGAAAATTAACACTGAATAAAAATAATACGAGCAAATACGGCCAGCGAAGGGATTCGCTTCGTTGCAAAAGGAGGACCTGCTCATCGACAGATGCATTACGCAGGACTCCACGCAGTATAATCTCAACCTTTCGATGGCCTGGGTCGACTATCGCAAGGCATTTGACACAAAATCGCATGAACTAATCATGTTTGTTCTCAGATGCCTTGCGATATCCGATCAAATAGTGAGATGCATTGAACAACTGATGTTACTCCGGTCAAGCTAGAGTCCAAACAGATCGAGTTGTCTTTAGAAGGTGAGATTTTCTCTGCCCCCTCTTCTCACTATTGCCCTCTCAGAAAAACGCGCGGATACAACTATGGCACCCCCAGCAACCGGAGGCATAAGGTCACCCATCTATTTCACACGGATGACCTTAAACTTTAAGCCTCAGGTGAGAAGGACCTTCGTCAGTCTTCAAGGGTAGTCGAAGGGTACACGCAGGCTATCGACATGGAGTTTGAAATGACAAATGTAACGGTTCATCTCTAAAAAGAGAACGATGCGAGTATTACGTAGAAGACGCCCAACTCTTGAATGCCGGAGAGACGTATACGTACCTACTTGGGAGCGGAACAACGCCACTCTCAAGAATATATAACTGTAAAAAATATCTCCGCAGCAAGTATCAGCATACACTCTGGTCATCTGGTTATCAGAACTGCCGGGGAAGAACAAAGTTATTGCCACAAATATGCTTGCCGTTCCGATCTTACACTACTCCCTCGGAGTGATGAAGAGAACTCAGGAGGAGGAGGAATTGAAGACGAGCAAGATGATGCACCTATACAGGAAATTGCATCCTAAATAGTCCGTTCCTTGGTTATATCTCTCCCGACAACAAGGAGGTCGAACACTTTTGAGTGTCTTTAAAACACAATGGTATTGGATGGAGCCTGTAAAGTCACCCGGAGTTTGGAGCCTCTTCTCTGCATGGTCCGTGACCACGATACCGCATGGTTTGAAGCGTTTCTCTTCAAGGCAGCATACCGTGCGGCTGATGAACTAGTCCCATTTTCGACTCCAAAAGTCGTGATTCGAACTCTGTGACCAGGTTGGAACCCTTTCGGCAAAAAGCCAATATAAAGGCTACGAAAAATGCAGTTGTAATGCACAGGGCTAAGCCTATGCATTGGGTATTTTTCAAGAACGACAAAGGCCTCGGCTTATCCAAAAACTTGAACTCCGCCTTTCTTAGGTCAAGTGGGCTGAAGTTGGAGACTGAGGGATTCATAATGGCCTGTCAGGATGGTGTCCATAATGGCCTGCCAGGATGGTGTCTTTATCAACTTGGTCTACCGTAGCCTCATGATGGGTTAAGAGGTCCCTGATACTAGATGCAGAGCCTGTCGTGAGGCGCCCGAGACCATTATGCATTTTCTGTCAGCTTGTCCGGCATATGCGGTCTAAGTTTTTCAGTCAGAAGTCACTTCCCAGCGAGCACAAAAACATCTGAGAGATGTTAAAAGCAAGAGTTTTTGAGACATCAAACCTCCAATGCGATGTTATGTAGGTGCAAATGTCCGCCGCACGCGGCTATTTTAAGGATGTTCCTGGGACATCACAAAAAGCGTTTCTCTCACGTTTTTTTCAAAGCCTTTTTGAAGACACAACATAACTAGAACAACAAAAACGAGAAACCATACTCTCCGTCAACTCAGACATCACTGAGATCACATGATAACATTTGCGATTGCGCGAACGCAAGATATATTTTCAAAGAATGTCTCAAGGGTGAACTATGTTACTCCAAGTGAAAACATCCACAAGATAACACTTTTTGAACATCTCCGATACATTCCTGTAGGCATTTAAAAAAACGCCACCGAAGAACAAAAACAGAACTTTGAATATCCTTCAGTGATCTCTTTGGGAAGTAAATATTACGTAGGTATCAAAGAAACATCGGCATGACTACATTTTTGATACATTTCAAAACCTCCCAGAGATGTTTGTGCTCGCTGAGTTGCGTCCAATGAAATCTCGACAATTGATGTCGAAAACCTTACATCCAAGCTGATATCCGATTGTTGAAATGCTCCGTAAAACGTGTCCCCATGTTTTAGGAGACAGATTAGACAACGAGTAATCAGGGAAACCACTAATTCTACCAGAACCCATCGAGGGAATCCCCAACAGCCTGGCTGTAGCTGCAATGGAAGAACTGCTGCAAAAACAGTTTATAAAAACATGGCAGGACAAACCTGGCATGAGGTAATCAAAGTTTTCCTTTTTAAAGACAGGTATTCACATACCAACTAAATGACGCAGTTGGCAAGGAGGGTTAACTTTTGAAGAACAGTACTTCAGAAAACCTACATTGTTTGGCTACTGGTGGATACATTTCAACGCGCTCTCGTATGTGAATGCCAAGTTTCGTTTATCACAGAAATAACAAAATAATCGACAGCAAAACTGAAGATATTTTTCAATTGAAATAAAAATGTATCTGAGTTTTGATCAATATTAAGCCAATTTTTCGTTCACCATTACAAATTCAATAAAAAACATAACATTCTTGAGTTATCATTAGTGTTTTCATTGAAAAAGTCATTAGTGGTATCAACAAAAAGTAAATGATTATAACAAAAAACATTAACACAATCAGAATAAACATTCATTCTCGACGCTATAAAAATCACTGATATAATAAATGGAGCCGTACAACCATAAACATATTAATATACAGGGTATACCTAACGATTAATAGGAATGCCTTTAAAAACGATTGAGAGAGTCGACCCCAAGCTCTCAGAATCCTTTTTCCACAAGTGATAAATAAAAATGTGGGTTTGGTGATATATCGTTTTGAAAATTGCACAATACTTATAAAAAAAAATTAAAAAAATTGATCAACCAGGACATGAACTGTGGAAATTATTGATGTGAAAGAAACATAAATGTAATCAAAGATATGAAAAAAATTAACAGGACTAAAAAATCAGTTGTATAAGTGATACATAACAAAGCTTTTCTTCAATCTTAAATGAGACCTTTCAAGACATACATGTACTGATGGTTTATGGCATTTCTACATTAGTTTATCGTATTCATACTCGCGTGTTGTATTGTACGCTTCTTTAAATAAATAATTTATACGAAATGATATGAATGGAATGATAAATTATTCGTGTTCGGTAATTTTCCTCTGTTGAATTAAGTGAACTTCGAGATGCACCTAATTGGAATAATTATTGTTTTGAAACGTGTCAGCTGTATTTTTTGGGTTATATGAATTGAGACATTAGGAGTTCATTCAGAGACACCATTACAGGCGTAAAAGCAACAAAAGGTATCATGGAAATTACGAAAAATTTGTTGATTTGTGATATGCTAAGATTTTTACAATAAATAATCAATAGACTTCGTTAAAATCCTTATCAAATTAACTGTAAAGATTTGCAGGAATAAAGATTTAGGAAAACCACGGCATTTGTTTCGCCATACAATAACTTCTTGAGAGTGGATGTATACAGATGTAATTTCGGCTAGTAACTACTAATGCCTTTTCAGTCACCAATTTTTCTTTAAAAATTTGCACAGAAACTATAGTTGAGTTTTTGATTATATTTTTGAGCCCATGAGAGATTGGATTGATAGGTAAATCAATTTTTAAGTAGTGTCGTCCTCTCATTATGAAATACTTTTGTGGTTTCCTATATTGACGTCGACAAAATAGTTGGAACATAGAGATGCCGCTAGATTACAGCAGGCCTAGCCTGATCTTAAATTTTAGGTCGGCTTTATTGCCAAATCAGTTATTATTGACGCTACCGGTAAAACGGGCAAACTAGTAGCATTTTTCATGGCCATCTCGATGCTCAAAACAGAAAAAACTGACAGTTGCGTTCTCAAAATATTTCAAGAAATGATATTGTTTCGGAAGGAACACCCCATATTATTTCATCAGGTATTTTGATTCATGTTCACATTCTAACTGAAAAGCTCCTATGACTTGCTAAAGTTGAAAATAACAAAGTATTTTTATGTAAAAGGTTTATTTCATTGATTAATTTTTAATGAAATTAATAATTTCGACGAAGTAAAAAAAAATCGAGGTTTGCATTATCTGGCGAACGAGGGGGCCACTCAACAAGACCATTTGTAGGAATCCATCTTTTTTCAAAAAATCGTCGCAAAATTCAATTTGCGTCACTGAAATTGAGGACTGGTCCTACTCTTCGGATGATTTATTTTTAGCAGGATGGAGCACAAGCCCATAATTTAAGTGTCGTAAAAAGAATGCTGAATTTTGAGAAAAAAATCTCAAAATTTTAACAATAAAATCTCAAAAATTTGAGAAAAAATCTCAAAAATTCGAGATGAAAGTCGAAATTTTTAGACAAATTGTAGAAGAAGAAAGACCTGATATGGCTTAAATTTTGTCCTTTGAATGAGAACAAATAGTATTTCCCCCTTTACTTGTGTGGTAAATGTGAATATACTATTTATTCTCATTGAATGACAAAACAGGCGTCCAGAATCGCATTTTCAAATTCCTTCATAAACTTATCTAACTAGTCATGGAAAATCGTTTAAAGGAATTTTTAATCATGAGAGGATTACCATCTCAAAAGATATTAAACTAATGATGGAAAATAAGGAGGTAACTAATAATAATAATAGATATGTTCAGATTGTATAAGAATGGTTTGTTTTTCTATGTATCAAATGGAATCAATTCAATTCTAGTTATTCGTTTCCAAATGGAGATAATATCAAAAACAGCTAGTAGCTCAGTTGCAAATATAGTTGAAAGTCGCAGGTCCCATTACAGAGGACCCAATTGAAAATATTCGGGCGTCTCATTGCAGCTTCTACATGGTTCCAAATTCATTATTTATACTTTGAAGTAGTTACGTGATTCAAAAAATAATATTTCAATAAACAAGAAAGAAACGCATTCAGTCTATCGTGATGTATGTAATCATATAATTCTTAGTAGATCAATATTTCTTGATAACTTAATCCCAGTAAAAAATATTGTTTTATAAGTATGTCTTGACAATTATTCATTTCGTTTGCGCGTTCACAGAAAAATTTGGAAACCTCATTTCTTCTTCCTCTATTCGACCCAAATTTCGACATTTATTTCTCAAAAGTTAAGATTCTTTTCTCAAAATTTTGAGATTATTTTCACAAAATTTAAAATAACAATGAAATCAGTCAATTTTTGTTCAAACCCTCGCGAATTTCACAATTTTTTTGCGAATTAAATGGCTGCCAGTCATGCCGGACCAATCAATGATGCAGAACCATGTCGGCAGCTATTTTATTCGCAGAAAAATTGCGAAATTCGCGAGGGTATGAACAAGACTTAATGCGTGTCACCAATACGCCGTTGCACGTTTCCGTTCCCAAAAATACTTACTAGTAAAAACTGGCGCCACAATCTTCGATAGGAGAGTATCTGGCCGTCGACCTGGTCGTGGCAGGTAGACACTGAAAACAATAATTCGCCCCGTTGTTATTGTCCCAATACTGACACCCCTTGCAGTGAAACCGGCAAGCAAACTCTATCCTCTGTCCGACTGACAAAGTGTGCGCGTACAGCAGAAAAGAGAATTTGTCCGAGAACCCGTCGCACGAGTTGATCACGTACGTCGCCTGAACGTCGGCGAAAGTCTTCCAGGAATCCAGCGAGTACCGTACGTGCAAAGACTTGTGAAAGTCCAGGTTCCGCACCCTCACGATGCCGGAGATGGACATCGCTGCGGAATCGTTGACGAAAGCGTTTTCCAGACACACCTGCCTCGCCTTCACCAGGTCCAGAAAGTTCGGAAGCCCGCCCGGTTGCTGGAAGAGCGGCATCAGGAACCTTTCCATCCTGTTGCCGCGGCTGTTGGTGAGTGATGAGAAGCTACACGGGCGGTCCAAGTCAGCCCCCGGTAGGTCTACGAACGCTGACACCGGAACCTTTGGGATATCGTCCATGAACGTCCTCACATCCGCTAGATCCAGGCCTAGGACGTCGGCAAATCGGACTATCTTCTTCTCCCCAGGCGTGCTTGGGGGAGTTTTACCCGATTTTAGCGACGAGCACCGCTTCACACGTGGGGCTGCTTCCTCGTCTTCTAAAGTCAACAGGTCTTCTGATGAATCTCTCTTCTCCGCACCGTTACTTGTGACTCCCGTGGGACTCAAGCTGCCATTGATCGCGAGCTCAGCGGTAGTTTTTACTAAACTCGTACACTCCACCGTATAATCCCCATCAACAGTTAGATGGCTCACGTAAGTTTCCTCGTCGCTATTTCTGATTTCTCCCACTGTGATATTGCAGTTATTCCTAGTGTTTCCTTCTTCTTCGCACTTGTAACAACCCTCAAGGGAGCCATTGAGTTCCAGCGTGGGGTAGTCTTCATCTCTCAGGCTCAAAGTGGAGGTATTCCCGCTGGACGAGGACGGTTGTGGAGTGCAGTCGGATGTCGTGGCGAAAGATTCGTCTTGAGTGGTGCTGATGGTTTCTTGACTCCTGCTGGAGTCTGAGTTGTTGTCTCCGTTCAGGTATCCTCCTAGCCTCTGCTCCAGTTCGTTTTCTGTGTCGTAATACGAGCAATCGCTGTCGCTGTCGTTACTGTTCGATATTTTCGAGAGGTTCTTCTGGTGCTCTTTGCTCTTGGAACACTGACAGTCGTTGCTGTGCGAGTGTCTGTGAAATAGAAGGAAAATAGAATAAAACATATTGTCAGAAAAGTTCGGAATATTTGCAGACCGTAAATTGCGAATCTTTACATGTTGCCCATATATCTGAACATGAATTTTTATATGCAACATAAAATTTGAGCTACGAGAACGATAACTTAATATCATTCAAATATAGAGATTCATAAAATGTATTCTGATCTTCGATCAATACTGAGGCACAATACTCATGATCTTGAAACCACATATGAAAAAATAGCATTCTTCAATGAAAATCTCAATGCCTTGCTCAATTTGCATGCAACAATCAAAACATCTATAATACAAAAAAAAATCTTCACCGTGGATTACTGGAAATAAAAAGGTGTTAATTAGGGAAAGAGACAGGAAACTGAAAAAATTCAGGTGAACCAAAAACAATCGTGACTTCGTAGAATACAAACAATTACCTAACTTCACGAATAAATCGATAGAAATGGAAAAAAAGCATACTTGCTTTTCAATAACACCAAAAATAACAATAATGCCTCGAACTTTTGAGTATTGAATAATATTAAGAGTTCCTTTGTTCCATTTGTTATGCATTCAAAGTAAGCCCATTTTTAATGTTCTTAATGTGGTGGAAATCAGATCTTGTTTTCGACACAGATTGGCGAAGTAAAAATACACTTATAGAATTATGTGAACAGTTACACTCTGCAGTGACATCTACGGCAGGAAATGAAATATATTTATTTTTCTTTGAGTTGGTTCAATCTGATCTACGTAATCGTTCAGGAAACCAAAAGGCCAGTGGACTGATTTTCATGCTTGAGTACATGAATCAAAATGTGGTTGAAAATAAGTGCAATCTTGTTGTTTATTTCAATAATTCATCAATGTTATTGAAATAAAACATATATTCTGTTTTTTTTAAGTTGAATTAAAAGTTTTTTTATGAAATTAAAATCAATTCCTTTTTGTGGTGAAATGAAATTTATGCAAAAAATTATACTTGATTTTTATTGAATAATCATATCCTGGAAATGATATACCTGAAATATATCCGATATATATCAGATATGTATCGGATATATATCACATGATATGATATTTATATAAATATCATGATATTTTCGAACCCTGAGTCACAGACACAAAACTACATCACAATCCCACTCGACATACGTTTCGCCAAGAAAGTTAGCATTTTCAGGAGCTAAAGGCTTACTGATGGTGCCGTAGTCTTGGTGGTTGTCTTTTTTTCTTGAATTGTATTCAAACCAAAGGTTCCAAAATATTCATTTATTTGAAAAAATTGTAGTTATTTTATTTATAATCGTTATATACATTCCAAGGTTAAATGGAAGAGTGTCTCGTGCATTCCTTGCATCAGATGAACTTTCAGCCTTTTCAGCCAATCTATAATGTCAACTATTGTACTGCAAAATTCGCTGAATAAAGAGATTTCCTGTAGTATTTGTGTATTTAGAGTGCAAAGTGATAGATTGCCGCTCGACAAAGAGAGTCAATATTTGGAGAGCGAAAATGATACTTTCTGCTCGAAATACACACAATATTTTTTGTCGAAAAAACGCAGCCCTTAGACAAAAATCGACCGATGCTTCATTCAACATAGGTACATAATATTACCTATGAAAAAATTAACACTCAATAGCTATCGTAAATGTATAAGCTATCCAAATATCCAATAATTGTAACAAAAAAGATTCAGGTTCAGTTTTTTCTCACCGTGTGTTCATATCATTTACGATACAATGCTTTGCATTCGCACATTATATGGCAGACAGATATGTATAACAACATCATGCAGAGTCTGCGGAAGGTTAACCAATACGACTCGATAATTTTGAATTCAAATTCTTTCGAATCCTACTCAGATACAAATTTTTTCGTTACATTTATCTAGAATATGCAGTCCAGTCTGATAAAGTACGGTTTGATGAAGTACGGTCTGATGAAATACGTTCTGATGAAGTGCGGTTTGTTGAATCATGGTTTGCTAAAGTGAATTTTTATTTTATTGACCGTTGGAAAAAATTGATTGTATTATTTTTATTTCTGATTGAATGCTGTTATCAAGTTATACATTATGTTTACTTTTATAAGTCAATGATTTGGATATTATATGTTTATTTATTAATTCAATCCCAAGAAACATAAAATGTTTATACAGGGACAACGAATATAACACTATTCTGGGTCACTCTATCTTACCTCAACTTTGAAATTGATTCACGTAGGGTATCTTTGTTGATGAGTGCCCGCCTCTCGTCTTCCTCTGGTTCTGGTGCGGGGCTGCCAGGCGAGTCCAGTTCCAGGTCCAGGTTTAGGTTCTGACGGGGTTGGGAAAGGGAGATTTGATCCTCGCTGGCGGCCAGCCAGCTGCTTTCGTCCGCTGAGCCGTTGTCATCTTCCGATCCGAGTGTTCTCAGCCTAGAGTTGAGTTTTTTGGCGAAAGCTTCCACTCTACCACGGCAGGACATCGACAAGAACGAACTCAGACCGCACTTTTGGCCCTCTGAACTCATGGACTTGTAGGGCTGAAATAAAAAATAAGAGTATTGTAGCTCTTTGGATCCATTCAATATTTGAAAATATTTCAAAAAAATTATACACCAAACTTTGAGTGTATTACTTTTTTTCTCGTTTACTTCCTTAAACTTTGAATACAATATTTCAGCAGGTGAAAATTATATGATCTAATAGTTTTAGTTTTTCTATAAAAGGTCCTTCTACCACTATACGAGGATGTATTGATATCTAGTTAGCCTAGACCAGTTCCCTGCATAAACAAAATATTGCGTTACCATAGCAACGAACAATAACTTATTAGAAGCGCCAGTGTAAAGTTTGACGTCAAAAAAGTAAACCAGAGTTACGCAATAAATTAAAAGAGAAAATATGTCCACCGAAATTGTGAAAATCGAAAAATTGGAGTATCGAGCCATCATCAAGTACCTGTATTTAAAAGGGTTGAGGTAAGCAGATTTACGAAGATATGCTTAATACCCTTGGTGATCAATGTCCTTCGTATGCGACCGTAAAAAATTGGACTGCAAGCTTCAAAAGAGGTAAATTTTCCATTGAAGATGATGACCGATCGGGAAGGCCAGTTTCTGTGTCAGTCCCCGAAAATATCGATGCAGTTCATGGCATGATTTTAACAGACCGTCGAATTGGGCCAAAACGGATATCTGAAGCACTGAATATTTCATACGAACGCGTTCATCATATAGTTCACGTCAAAAATTGCTGCAAAATGGATCCCCAAATGTTTGAATGTTGACCAAAAGCGTGCAAAGGTAGTAGCATCGCGTTCGATCAGTGCTCGATTTGAAAACGATGTAGACTTCTTAAACCGAATTGTTACTATGGATGAGACTTGATAATTTTTTTCTCTCGATTGATTCTTTCACTATTCTCAATCGTGAACACTGACGAAATATGGTGGTGGCAGGACCTGTCATAAAAATAATTCAGAGCCCAACTCTCCCCCAACGCTCGTTAATTTTTTTCTGTCGATATATTCCTTCATTATTCTCAATCATGAACGCTCTGACGAAATATGGTGGTGGCAGGACCCCTAATAAAAAGATTGAAGAGCCCAACTCTCCCCTAACGCGCGGTAATTTTTTTTTCTGTCGATGGAATCTTTTAATATTCTCTATCATGAACGCTCTGACGAAATATGGAGGTGGCAGGAAATCTCATAAAAAAATTGCTAGATTTATTGCTAAAGTAACTAGGGTAATCTGAAGAGACAACTTGTTTCAAAATATGAGTATTTTTATAATCGTCCTCGAAAATTGTGAAGGATCCTTCAATATTTATTGTAGTGAGATCGTTAATGTAAAGTAGGAACGAGATAGGCCCCAAAACAGTGCCCTGAGGCACTTCGTAATATGTTGCCGAATGATTAGAATATCTTCATTTATTTTCACCATTTGTGATCAAAATGAACCAATTCACTATAAATTGGTACCGTATTAAAACTATATTTGAAACATATGATGGCTTTCTGAAAGATGCACAATCTCTGTAACTGATAAGAGTCAATATTGAAATCTCCTGATATATCTCCTGATATATAAACATACAGTAAGGCTGCTTGGTTCTACGCAAAAAGAGCAATTCGTCTTTTCAGCGATGTCTCGCTCACAAATTTGCTTACTTCTCTGGAACACTGCAGAAAAGTTGACGCTCTCTGTCTCTTTCATGAATATTCAGATGACCGATGCTCTTCTAAATTATCATTATTCTTACCACCGTTAGCAGTTTCATTGAATTGGGCCAGACTAGACTTCACACCCTTCCTTTGAACGACCGGCAATTATTTGGAACTCGCTGTCTAGAGAGGTTTTTCTCGAGACAGACACTCTTTTTCACTCACTCTTGGTTCTCGCAAAAATCTCAGAACATTATAGAATGTTACCACTAGAGTCGCGGAGAGTCTAAATAGTAATGAATACATGAAATACCTGAATAACAACATACCATAACAATTGAACATCGAGACGAGATGTTTTCAAGCAACTCGATCAAAACAACTAAATATTTATCATTACTTTGTTTTCTTCACCGCTTCAACTGCATCAAAATGGCGTGAGTGCACTGAGCAAACACAAATCACTCCCGAATCATGTGCATGGAACCGTTATTGAAAAATAAAACGGAATTCCAGCATGTGCCAGACAAAAAGCCATTAAGATTATTGAAATTTTAATTTATTATACTAGCCAATCGACATACGTCATAGGTATACATTTGAATTTGAACAGAGCCATTATAGGTCATTTCGTGATAAGCTTAAATCAAAATATACTGTTTTTTTATTGACACCGACGAATTATTAAATTAAAATTAGAAGGGATCTTTATATATTTAGATACATAATCAGAAGTGCTATGATTAGAGTTTAATGTTATTACAGTATTTGAGTATACCAGGAGAGTACAATAATTTGAATTCCAACAAAAACTGATTTGAGACTCAACCTTGCACAACATCCCATGCAATAGGTTTTACACATCAAACAGAAAACAACTACTGCCCTTTACGACCATGAGTTATATCCGTTTGGAGCCCGTGCAAAAGTTCCACAACAATACCTTTGGAAGTTCTTTGAATTTTGTGACATGGAGTTGAACAATAAAAAAGATTTGTGAACAATAATTGAAAAGTTGATAATTGATAGCATCATGACAAGAGTTCAAATGTGACAACATTCGCATATTACTCTCTGTGATTTCAGTGATTCAGTGAGGGCTAAAAACATTCGGATGAAAGTTGAAGGGTATTTCACTCTGCAGCTTTCTGTAAATTCAAATATGTTTTAGATGTGCCATTGGAAGAGAGACGTCATCGGCATTTTTTTTTAAATGGAACTTTACATGTTTCGTATAGCAGAAAAGCTTGTTTTTTCTCATTTCAGCAGTACTAATATTATTTCAACTCTCTCGATAGCTACAGTGTGTTTCGTATTTTTGTGTCCAGCTCTGTATTCACTTACCTATTGCTTAATTTGTTTTTAAAAAAATTGTCGGAGAATATGGCCAGTTAGATATTTTCAGCAATGAGGCAATTTAAAATTTGGCAGGAAAAACCCTACTTCAACCCGATTTGAATTTTTCAATTCAAGAACGGTTAGAAATAGAGCAATTCTGCAACAGCCAATCGATTCAGAATGGTCTAATTAGTATATTCTGAAAATTTCAAGTTGATGACCCCTAAAAATCACGAAAAATGGAAAATCGTCAGATCCACTTGATATTCGGACTATATACGTAAAATTTCAAGCTGATTCCTATAATAATAACGAAAAAGAGTATGAAAGTGATTTTAAAAATTTAATGGCTAAAAAACGATTCTTTCAACCCGATTTGAAATTTTCAATTTGAGAACGGTCCGAGATAGAGCAATTCTGCGAACGCCAATCGATTCAGAATAGTCGAATTAGTATATACAGTGAATTTCAATTTGATCGAAGGAGAAAAAAATTGCTCGAAAAAAGTTGTAAAGAATGTAAAATCGTCAGATCCACTTGATATTCGGACTATATACGTAAAATTTCAAGCTGATTCCTATAATAATAACGAAACTGAGTATGAAAGTAATTTTAAAAATGTAATGGCTAAAAAACGATTCTCTCAACCCGATTTGAAATTTTCAATTTGAGAACGGTCCGAGATAGAGCAATTCTGCGAACGCCAATCGATTCAGAATGGTCGAATTGGTATATACAGTGAATTTCAATTTGATCGAAGGAGAAAAAAATTGCTCGAAAAAAGTTGTAAAGAATGTAAAATCGTCAGATCCACTCGATATTCGGACTATATACGTAAAATTTCAAGCTGATTCCTATAATAATAACGAAACTGAGTATGAAAGTAATTTTAAAAATGTAATGGATAAAAAACGATTCTCTCAACCCGATTTGAAATTTTCAATTTGAGAACGGTCCGAGATAGAGCAATTCAGCGAAAGCCAATCGATTTAGAATAGTCGAATTGGTATATACAGTGAATTTCAATTTGATCGAAGGAGAAAAAATTGCCCGAAAAAAGTTGTAAGGGGTAGACCCCTAAAAATCACGAAAAATGTAAAATCGTCAGATCCACTTGATATTCGGACTATATACGTAAAATTTCAAGCTGATTCCTATAATAATAACGAAAGTGAGTATGAAAGTGATTTTAAAAATTTAATGGCTAAAAAACGATTCTCTCAACCCGATTTGAAATTTTCAATTTGAGAACGGTCCGAGATAGAGCAATTCTGTGAACGCCAATCGATTCAGAATGGTCGAATTGGTATATACAATTTCAATTTGATCGAAGGAGAAAAAAATTGCTCGAAAAAAGTTGTAAAGAATGTAAAATCGTCAGATCCACTCGATATTCGGACTATATACGTAAAATTTCAAGCTGATTCCTATAATAATAACGAAACTGAGTATGAAAGTGATTTTAAAAATGTAATGGATAAAAAACGATTCTCTCAACCCGATTTGAAATTTTCAATTTGAGAACGGTCCGAGATAGAGCAACTCTGCGAACGCCAATCGATTCAGAATAGTCGAATTGGTATATACAGTGAATTTCAATTTGATCGAAGGAGAAAAAAATTGCTCGAAAAAAGTTGTAAAGAATGTAAAATCGTCAGATCCACTCGATATTCGGACTATATACGTAAAATTTCAAGCTGATTCCTATAATAATAACGAAACTGAGTATGAAAGTGATTTTAAAAATGTAATGGATAAAAAACGATTCTCTCAACCCGATTTGAAATTTTCAATTTGAGAACGGTCCGAGATAGAGCAACTCTGCGAACGCCAATCGATTCAGAATAGTCGAATTGGTATATACAGTGAATTTCAATTTGATCGAAGGAGAAAAAAATTGCTCGAAAAAAGTTGTAAAGAATGTAAAATCGTCAGATCCACCTGATATTCGGACTATATACGTAAAATTTCAAGCTGATTCCTATAATAATAACGAAAAAGAGTATGAAAGTGATTTTAAAAATTTAATGGCTAAAAAACGATTCTTTCAACCCGATTTGAAATTTTCAATTTGAGAACGGTCCGAGATAGAGCAATTCTGCGAACGCCAATCGATTCAGAATAGTCGAATTAGTATATACAGTGAATTTCAATTTGATTGAAGGAGAAAAAAATTGCTCGAAAAAAGTTGTAAAGAATGTAAAATCGTCAGATCCACTTGATATTCGGACTATATACGTAAAATTTCAAGCTGATTCCTATAATAATAACGAAACTGAGTATGAAAGTAATTTTAAAAATGTAATGGCTAAAAAACGATTCTCTCAACCCGATTTGAAATTTTCAATTTGAGAACGGTCCGAGATAGAGCAATTCTGCGAACGCCAATCGATTCAGAATGGTCGAATTGGTATATACAGTGAATTTCAATTTGATCGAAGGAGAAAAAAATTGCTCGAAAAAAGTTGTAAAGAATGTAAAATCGTCAGATCCACTCGATATTCGGACTATATACGTAAAATTTCAAGCTGATTCCTATAATAATAACGAAACTGAGTATGAAAGTAATTTTAAAAATGTAATGGATAAAAAACGATTCTCTCAACCCGATTTGAAATTTTCAATTTGAGAACGGTCCGAGATAGAGCAATTCAGCGAAAGCCAATCGATTTAGAATAGTCGAATTGGTATATACAGTGAATTTCAATTTGATCGAAGGAGAAAAAATTGCCCGAAAAAAGTTGTAAGGGGTAGACCCCTAAAAATCACGAAAAATGTAAAATCGTCAGATCCACTTGATATTCGGACTATATACGTAAAATTTCAAGCTGATTCCTATAATAATAACGAAAGTGAGTATGAAAGTGATTTTAAAAATTTAATGGCTAAAAAACGATTCTCTCAACCCGATTTGAAATTTTCAATTTGAGAACGGTCCGAGATAGAGCAATTCTGTGAACGCCAATCGATTCAGAATGGTCGAATTGGTATATACAATTTCAATTTGATCGAAGGAGAAAAAAATTGCTCGAAAAAAGTTGTAAAGAATGTAAAATCGTCAGATCCACTCGATATTCGGACTATATACGTAAAATTTCAAGCTGATTCCTATAATAATAACGAAACTGAGTATGAAAGTGATTTTAAAAATGTAATGGATAAAAAACGATTCTCTCAACCCGATTTGAAATTTTCAATTTGAGAACGGTCCGAGATAGAGCAACTCTGCGAACGCCAATCGATTCAGAATAGTCGAATTGGTATATACAGTGAATTTCAATTTGATCGAAGGAGAAAAAAATTGCTCGAAAAAAGTTGTAAAGAATGTAAAATCGTCAGATCCACTCGATATTCGGACTATATACGTAAAATTTCAAGCTGATTCCTATAATAATAACGAAACTGAGTATGAAAGTGATTTTAAAAATGTAATGGATAAAAAACGATTCTCTCAACCCGATTTGAAATTTTCAATTTGAGAACGGTCCGAGATAGAGCAACTCTGCGAACGCCAATCGATTCAGAATAGTCGAATTGGTATATACAGTGAATTTCAATTTGATCGAAGGAGAAAAAAATTGCTCGAAAAAAGTTGTAAAGAATGTAAAATCGTCAGATCCACCTGATATTCGGACTATATACGTAAAATTTCAAGCTGATTCCTATAATAATAACGAAACTGAGTATGAAAGTAATTTTAAAAATGTAATGGCTAAAAAACGATTCTTTCAACCTGATTTGAAATTTTCAATTTGAGAACGGTTCGAGATAGAGCAATTCTGTGGACGCCAATCGATTTAGAATGGTCGAATTGGTATATACAGTGAATTTCAATTTGATCGAAGGAGAAAAAAATTGCCCTGAAAAAAGTTGTAAGGGATAGACCCCTAAAAATCACGAAAAATGTAAAATCGTCAGATCCACTTGATATTCGCACTATATACTTAAAATTTTATGCTGATTTCGAAAATATACGATTTGTATATGTTCAGATTGAAGATTTTGCAGGAAAATAGAATAAAAGGTAAAAAATTCGAAATCTTTAATTGAATCAAAATCGATTCAAAATTTAGTGTGATTGTCCAAAAAAACTGAATTTTGAGAAACTGTGTCCAAAAATCTCAAAAAATTAAATTTTGCAAGAAAAACCGTATTTCAACTCGATTTGAATTTTTCAATTAAAGAACGGTTAGAGAAAGAGCAATTTGGCGAACAACAATCAATTCAGAAGGGTCAAATTAGTATATTCTGAAAATTTCAAGTCGATCAAAAAATAAAATATATACTCGAAAAAAGTTGTAAGTTGTATATGTAAAATTTTGTGCTGATTTCAAATATACAATTTGTTCACGTTCAGATTCAAGATTTTGCTGGAAAAGGTCAGAAATTCGAAATTGCAGAGGCTATTGTAAATAATTTTCAACAATTTTGGATTGTAGACAAGGCTTTCAATGAATTTTTATATAATGCTATCCAAACTAGTATTCCATATCTTAAGAGTGATTCCACTAGGGATTTGTATACCAAAATCAGTATTGTACAGTATTTTTTTATTCAAGATATTTCTTAACTAATCGAATTTAAAAATTAGTTTCCTTATTCTCTTTGTTAAATATGTTACAAGTTGGTTCCATTTTATGTCTGTATCTATAATATTTCCTAAGTATTTAGTACTTTCAACTTCTTTTATATCCCCATTATGAATGATATCATATCCTTCAAAAAAACTCTGCCGATGATACAACGCTTATTGGCCGATATATAAATGAACTGACACTTTCATCCACCCATACATTTGAGTTTGCTGAAAGGTGGTTTTTCTAACACAAACTCAACGCTGAGAAAACACAAAATCGTATTATATCGTCGAATGCTACAATTACTGAAGGAGAATGTGTCAAATTCTTCAGATATCATATTGAAATGTGCTTCTTAAAAAGGCTATTAACAACCTGCAGGAATATTATAGTGACAACCTCAGTTAGGTCAATATGTGTGGCTAGAACTATACACATAATTATTTTATTCGATTTTATTTCATTTTATGTCTACTATCTTACTTTATGTATTTTATATAGGCATATAAATGTAAATTTTGTTTGATAATTAATTTTAATTTTTAACTTGTTAGTTTTAGTTATGACAATAAACAAATAATACCTTATTACAATTTGGTAGCGTTATTTCTTGTATATTTTAGTACTCATATGTATTATGTATATGTGAATATTTATGTGTAATAATTTTTTAATAATTGTTTCTAATTCCTCTTTACAAAGCTTTGTTAATAAGAATTTCTCTTGGACATTAAAGTATATTTTGATTTGATTTGATGACAAACTTAACTGATCGGGCCAAATCAATAAACTCGCTAGTAAATTGTCTAGCGCTACATTTCTAATTCGTAGACTGAATGAAATACATGGTGGGCATTTCTACTCTCAAGTATAGCTATTTCGGTCTTTTATAAAGCCATATGATATATGGTCTTATTCTGTGGGGTAGTTCCTGTCATGCAAGCCAAATATTCATTCTCCAGAAAAAAGTTGTAAGGGTGATGTCAGGTACCTGCTTCAGTAACCGCTGTCGTCCCCTTTTCATCAAAACTTCAAATCACGCCACCTCTAACTATTTATGTTTTTCATATGATAATCGAAATTCATAATAATAGACCCAAATTTCAAATACAATCAGACATTTATCCCTACCCAACGAGATCAGGTAACTTTCTAAGAAAGTCAAGATACAGGCCAGCAGTATCTCAAAGGAATTCCTTAAAATTGGATTTCTATAACAAACTGCCCACTGAAATAAAACAAGTCAATACCTTTCAATTTAAACGAAAAATCAAAGCATTCTTACATAAGAAATGATTTTATTCAGTAGAAAAGTTTCTCACTGCTGATGATTTGTACACTGTTTCTTTCTGTAGACATTCTATTGTACTTATCTTATTTTAATTTACGTAACTTTTTTTCTATGACTGTCAGTTATTTTAAATTCAATCATGTTGGTTTGTTTGTAACATGGTATTCGTTCTTTATTTTACATAAATATTTTTACAAGACTTGCTATTAACTTATATGGAAAACATGGAGTAGCCAGTGCTATCTATACATGTAAGTTTGTTTGTTCTATACAATTTATTTTTATATATTCTGTTGAACTGACTTGCTATAAACTATATTCTATATGTGTCACATATCTTCAATCATCAGATGTATGTCAAGGAATACCAACGAAATCCCATCATCATGATTTTTGTATTAGCTCTGCCATTTGAGTCACCAAATTCAACCTCAAGGTCATAGGAAGAGTCTATTGAGAACTTTCCTAGTTTCAGAAGAAGCAATTGAGAAGCACCTAGTAAACAAAAGAAATATTTCAAATTGTTAAACAATACAAAAGTATATCTGAAGTTCTGCTCAATCAGGAAATGTTAAGACAATGAGAAGAAGTCTGATACTTGCAGACCCTCATACGACCAGGATGAAAATTGCCAGGGGAACCCCACAGGGAGGGATACTATTCCCCCTAATGTAGGGCATGATAGTAGAACTACTGGAATATTTAAATAATCAGGGTTACTACTCCCAAGGTTATGCGGACGACATAGAATAGTCTGTGTACAGAGAAAGTATGCCCAAATAACCTCTGAGCTAATGCAAAATACACTGAGGACCATAGAAGATTGGCGCAAAAGAGAAAAACTGAGGGCAAATACCAGCCAACCACACTCATTCCCTTCAAGCGCAAAATAATTCTGAGTGACACGAAGCACCCAAGTTCTTTGGCGTAACACTAAAAGTTGCTGATCATGTCAAATACTTAGGGATTTTCTTAGATAAGAAACTAACCTGGAGCCTGCATCTGCTACATGTAAACAACAAAAGAAGTCATCTTCGAGTTGAAAATAATATACAAACTCAGGGAGAAATATCTCGATATTTCACAAGAACTTCACTTCACAAGTTTTTCTTGGATTGGAGTCAGGCAAAAGGGAATTTTTGCATTATTAATCATTAGATCCACATCCCAAAATCATTGCCGGTCGATGCAGGCCAGTTTTTGGGTTGCAAATAATTGAAAATCTTTGTAAAATAATTGTTAGATTCAACTTGAGTTTATACTTCACATGCTTGGAGCTGGCACTTTTTTCTTTAATTAGAGTCGGGCAAAAAGTCATGCAACTTCGAACAATAGCCGGTCGATGCTAAGTCTTTGAGTTGAAAATTATCGGGATATTTGGTGAAATTTTCACGAGGTTTGGACCACACTGATATTTTCTGAATAATTACAGACCAACAAAATTTCATGCAGGCCTCGAAAATAATCCAATATACAACTTTGAACAGTTGCTACATACAAGCATTCTTTCATATCATCATAATGACACCAACTCACACACTCAGTTGATAATTATTAATTAAAAGTTATCATTAGAAAAATGATTTATATTACAATTTGTTCTCTCGATCAAATAAAGTTTTAAATCGATTCTAAACTTTCTCTCAGTTGAGCAGCTTTTTATCGAAGTAGGAAGATAATTATAAAGTTTAGGACCGAGAAATGACGGCGACTTGAAGTAATATGCAGTCGTAGATGGGCCAGGCCCGAATTTGATTTATGTCTAGTTTTCAAAGAATGTTTACTTGAGGTCACAGGGAAATTATCAATATTTTTAAAAACAAAGAGGCCTAGTACATTCATAAATAGTGACGATAGTGGAAGGACTTTGTAATATTTAAAAAGATCCTTAGAAGAATAATTCAATTCGTGAATAATAATACGTAAATTCCTAAGAGGCATAAGATGTCCGGAGGACTGCTCATTGCTAATATCCTATACAATACGAAAAGTTTGTTCGAAAATCCATCAGAAAATAACTACTTTCCTGGCTAATGCCACGACGAACATTGAATTACCTCTGATGAAATTTCCGTGCAGAGTTCCTACAAGGTTATCTCTGCAATTGCTTGGTTGCATGGGAATGTTCATTCGGGCCACCTATATATCGATTTCGGAGTGTTGCTCCTCATCAGTATAGGGTAGGTCTAGCAGTCAATAACTAATGACTGCAACGAATGAATCGACAGCCAAACCCATTTCCCAAACCCATTCCTAATGAGGTAAGTGATATTTGACCATTTCTGCATTTTAAAGTTCATATTTTCATCTAAATGAATACCTACTTATGGATTTCATGAAATCTGTTGGTATCAGCTCTTCATTGCAATGAATGAAACATGTCTTAGGATCATTTAAAAATAGTTAGGCGAGAACCAGCTCGTCAAGGTACCCAGAACACTATTACACTCCTTTTCCACATATTTGATTGATTTATCACAAACAATTATAGAGGCATCATCAGCATATAAAGTAAAATGATATTCACCATATATCGGCGGAATTTCACTGGCGTATAAAAGAAACAGAGTAGGGCCAAGAACTGACCTCTGTGGCACCCCTATATTGATATTAGATTGATCAGAATTTTTATTAGTCATTGGACTGTCATTATATATAGTGACACATTGTTTTCTATCCTTAACAAATGTTGAAATCCATTGTAGAGGTACGCCACATATTCGAATGCATATACTTTGTTGCATAATTTAATACAGTCGAATGCAGTGCTGAGATCACAGAAAATCCCCGAAAGGCATTCACCGGCATCAATCACTTTTATGAGCTTCTCGTAAAAAAAGTCCATCGCTGTTTTGGTAGATAAATCCATGCTGAGATTTACCTACTATTGAGAATGTCTCCAAAAAATCCTGCAACCTATTCAAAAAGGCATATTCCAATACCTTGAAGAAACCAGAAGTAATAGTTATTGGCCTACAGTTATTCAAAAGCTTTCCAATCTTCATGGAGTTAGGAATACGACCCATAACAAATGATAAATTTACAAGGTATGTAAGAGGTTCTAAAGTGAACACGTAAAAGCTGGAATAAATTCGCTAAAATCTTTACAGGGCCAGAAGAGAAACATCACTCGAACACATCAATTTTAAGTAAGGTTATTCTGGACTTTCATTGTCTAAAAAAGAACAAAGAAAAATTCAATTCTCTGCAATTTTTAATCACAACGTTTCAACGGTTAAAATCTACAGTCGTTATCAAGTGTATAATGCGACAATCTCAAGGATACTTCTTATATATGCTATGGATAATTATGTGTCATTAGCCTAGGGGTAATTTGGCGGTATTCAGGTAAGCTTGTTAATTACAGTGCCAGGCCCCTCCGGTACAGCATTGTTAATTCTTAGCGCAATTTCAATTGATCCATGCCACTAATTAAGGGTTTCCACACATTACGGATTTCTATGCTAGCTTGACTGAAGACTTTGTTGTTCATAATATATGCACTCTCTTTAAACTTCCTTCTATACCAGCCCTCTTCTTTATGGATGACTTCGGCTTCAGTCCATTTTATGTTGTGTTGGGTCGTCCAGACATGATCCGCTATCCCTGACTTTGAAGTTTCTCCTCGTTGAGTGTTTCTCTTGTGTTCAGCGAGTCTAACGCTAAGTGGTCGCTTAGTTTCTCCAAGATAAGCTTCACCGCATTCACAAGGGATGCGGTAGATGCAGTTTTTGGAGTCAATGTCAGCGTTACGTGGTCTCGTCTTCGTGAGATGGCTGCGAATAGTGTTACCTGACTTGAAACATGTCCGTATTTTGTATTTCGATCCAATTCGCTGTATTCTTTCCGATAGACTTCTAACATACGGAACGCACAGGGTGGCTTGTGTCGGCTCGTCTGGTTTCTTGTTCTTATCACCCCTGCGGGCTAGAACCTCTTCTATATGTTTTTTGGGGTACCCATATAGAAGAGGTAGCATAGAAATCCGTAATGTGTGGAAACCCTTAATTAGTGGCATGGATCAATTGAAATTGCGATAAGAATTAACAATGCTGTACCGGAGGGGCCTGGCTCTGTAATTAACGAGCTTACCTGAATACCGCCAAATTACCCCTAGGCTAATGACACATAATTATCCATAGCATATATAAGAAGTATCCTTGAGATTGTCGCATTATACACTTGATAACGACTGTAGATTTTAACAGTTGAAACGCCGTGAATTTTTCTTTGTTCTTTTTTAGACAATGAAAGTCCAGAATAACCTTACTCAAAGTGAAACACTGTAAACCACTTTCAAACAAACGACATCAATTTTAATTTTCAAACGTGCACTTTTTGATATATAAATTTTTCGGATGACGTCATCAATACTTTTTTCAAATCGCAACCTCCATATTTAAAACTTTCGTTTGAAAGAGGACATTTTCCTGCATGTAATGTCCATAATTTTATGGCATAATACTTAATGAAATCGACGAGAAAAATCAATTGAATATTAAAAGCACTCCCTACCTTTGATATGACCTGATAGATACATTATTTGTTACTTTTAACCGTAACTACCTGTTCATTTGTTTTTTGTGTTCCTTAGCAACGTGGACCTGGTTGTTACTCTTTAACTGTCAAAGTATTGGCAAAGAATTGGCAATCCCAAGTGAAAAGTGATTTTAAAATAGAAGAGAACAAAATTCCCCATCGATCAAAAGAAATAAATCTAAAATCGGTCAGTTTGGAAAGTTTTTACGGGCTTCTTCCAATTTTGGTCAATCTCAATTGCCTACCCCTTTCCTGAAAGCTTGATAGCCCGTAAAAACTTTCCTACCTGATCGATTTTAGATTTTTTTTTTGATCGACGGGGAATTTTTTTTTCTTCAGTTTATTTAGTTCACAGTGACTTTTCACTTAGGATTGACCGTTTTCGAGTTATAGGCAAAAAACTAAAACAAAAATTGCGCGGTTTTTTGGCCACCAAAAAGTTTCCGCAACCTCCTCGAGGTCGAAAACTTGGATTTGATATCACTAAACGTGTGCAAACAACATACTAAAATTTCATTAACCTGGGATTTTTTCGTTGCTAAAAGTACCTGCCAACTGGATTAATATTACACTTGTCTTGTTTTCGCATTGTTGTACCAGTATTTCAAAGCCACATTAAATTAATAGAAAAAAAAATGGGAGACTCACACTTCGGGGTGTTTTTTTATATTACTCCAGTCGGATAGACATGACTAATTTCACAATATACACTCAACTGTAATTCAAAACTGTACCTTTCAGGCACCATCTTTTTTGTCTCTTTTGTCAATGTTGTCTCTTTTTATTTCCTTCCTCGGCTGATAAGATGCGAACATTTCATGCAATTCACTATGTACTGGGTGTAAAAGTTTTGAGATATCAGACATATCCATTCTGGATTTTCTTTTTCGTAGGAAACGGAATATAAACAAAAATACTTTGATTCGGATAGGGTGACCATCTGTACATCGGTTTCTGGATTATTTCCCTTCATCAGAGCTTTAGTATACTGGAAATCTCCTCAGGCCATCTCAAAGATCAACAAACGAAAATTATGATATTTAGAAAAAACGATTCCTTAAAAAAATTTATTTGTTGCTATTTTATTTATTTTCAATTGTTAACAAAAACGTAGAAAATCTAAATTTTACAATTTTTGCAATGATTATCTGTAAGCCTATTATGAAAAAAATTCTAGGGTTTTAGTTCAATAATAATCGGTATTTTTATGTTAACATTCAGTTTAGAAATATTTGTTAATTAACAAATGCATAATTTATGGAGAAATTGGTATAAACCTTTTTTTACCGCATATTATTGTTAATTGATGTATCCCAATAGTAAATGGATTTTTTTAATTCCTTAATATTCATTAATATGTTAAAAAAAATTGTTGTGTCAGACTGGCGCAACACGCGCGTTTTTGGCTCTATTTTATGGCGAAACATATCCTTGCCCAGTTCACAATTGTATAGTTATACGCTGCGATAGTATACTTCGCACAAAAATGGCGTTTACACGTTTCATAATAACCATAACATAATAACAATAATTATTGTGAGTATTCTTTCTGCATTAAACACTGTAATTCCCTATCCCTCTGCCACCTCTACTATTTTAGTAGTACTCTGATCGCGGTTGGCAAATTCCAATTACAGAATCCTTCTTTTTGGGGTTTTAAGCTTATAATGAGTTGGGACCATTTGGGTTAGGTGGCGCCACCATTACGTTTTCTATATTTAAAAATAAAACTATGTTTTGGTTTTTCTATGTTTTTTTTAACGACCTTATCAGTGTTAAAGACGAAGCACATTTCTGCTTTGCATCGAATAGACAACTCGAATTATTCTCGCCCTCGCATGATAAAGTGGAACCTTTTTGGCTTTGTTCTCAAAAATACTTATCAGTATATTTTGACACTGGCTGGTCTTCTTTTAGGTAAGGAATCGAACTTAATTTATTTAAATATTTATCCATTACATTTTATTGATCGTAAAACTTCCAAGTTAATTTACAATATATAATTACGCCTCTTTTTGGCTATTCTATTGTCTAAAGCTAGGACTTCTTTTAGTGTACAAGCTGAGAGTATTTCATCCACGTTCACCAGCAATAAAAACATTTGAACACGCATTTCTGACTGTTTATACCAGCCTTGCCCACCTTACTAAAACCCTGAGATTCTCTGTTCCTGCGCAATTTTCAGGGCTCTATAAAAATTTTAAATATTGGAGGTACAGTTTCGAGAGTAAAAACTTTTTTTTCAGAAAATTTGCTGCTCTTTTCAGATCTTTCTTGATATTTCGAAAATCTAAAAAACCAAAGCTCTACTTTTTTCACTGATTGTTTATAATTTTTGCAATTTTTTTTGGTCCCTCTTCGGACCTTTCATTAAAATTTCTACATGACATTACGAATCGATGGACACCATGATTATAATTTTGGGTGGGTATACAAAATTTAAAAAAATATGGTACATGTTGGCTGGACTAATAACAAAGAAATGTTCTCAACCTGATTACTTAGTGTACAGTGGCTTGAGTGATATCTGAATTTCTTCTTTTCTACAAAATATATTACTTTGATTTTATATGAATGAAACCGTTGCATCTATTTAAATAAAAATCACTTAAGTGTTTAAAAACATCGAGAAACGCTATTGAACAAGCATTGAAAAAATATTTAATTGTGTGGCGAGGGTCATCATATCAATGTTAAATGAAGCGATTAACAATAGGTCGCCTGATAAAAATATTGTCTGATAAGTTGAAATTCGTGTACACTCGATGCATGTTATGTTATGCACAAAGGAATAAAATTACTGAAAATATGAATTTCACAATCATCTCTTTTTTGATGAATTGAATATGGCGAAAAATGGTACATTTTGACATAATAAGATGGTTCCAAAGTTTATAATGAAGATGAAGATGGAGAAGAAACAATAGTCAATTCAAAAAGTGTTTTTTGTAAGAGCGGACAGGAGTATTTTTAGGCTGACCCCTTGTAACTTTTGAACGGGATAAGAAGAAAAAATGTTAAATTTTTGCTACATTTTGAGATGCTACGTCACCAGATGCCAAGAGGGCACTACCTCCTTTTTCATATTATCGCTATAGTCGACTTCTGTTAAATACTTCAATTTGCAATGGCGCGAGAAAGAAGACATTTGAATTTTGTCGAATGTAAATATTTTTTAGAGATTCAAAACATTAACAAAAAAAAAGTAAAATTAGCAACAGAGTTTTCACAAGCTGTAAAATAGGTTAAGGAATCAATTGATTACGAAGTAAACTATCGGAGAACTGTATTTTGTGCCTTCTTGTCTGCGAAGAATCTGGTTGGCATATTGTTTTTGAACAGCATGCTATAACTAGATAATTGATCTAAAAATAATTCTTTTTCTCTTTTCTTTTTGTATTTCTCGGAGAGGGTGGATCATTCATTCAGAATATCTGTGGGTCTATATATAAACATATCAAATTCACCATTAGGCGGCCTATAAATGTTTTCAAGCATGTGGTTTTTGTTTTTCAATGTTAAGCTAATGGCACACCATTCTATGTGCATTTCTTCAGAAAGTCTGGAAATATGTTCCAGTTTCTTGAACTGTGTATATTTTTTAGTGAATATGATAACTGCACCATTTTTTCAATACAAATTCAAATTCTTTACTTTCCCTAAAATGGCAAGAACAGGTTTTTTATAGGAATAGTCATAAAAATAAAATCAAAGGATGAAACAATGTTAAGACTAGAAGCACAAAATAAAGTACAATGAAGTTCACAAACACTTTAAATCACTACTCAGTTTAGGCTAAAATATTCATTTAGTGTATAAAAACATTTATTCAATAAAAACAATTTCAAGATCTTCTTGAAGTCCGTCAGTTTATTGAGAGATTTTACATAACTTGGCAAATTATTGAATACTCTAGGGCCCATAAAATCTGGAGAATTTTGAGTCGTTTTGTACTTGGCAGCAGAAGTATGTATAAATTCATTTTTCCGGGTATCAATATTGGGAATATCTTTATTGAGTTTGAAATCGCTTTTATTGAGAAAAATATAAATAGCTAACTCATATTATATATATATATATATATATATATATATATATATATATATATATATATATATATATATATAGTGACCGCCAAAAAGTATGTACCATATGGGAAAAAAATTTATTATTGGAGTATTGGAAAAAATATTCTGGGGAAAAGTTTGTGCATGTCCGATAACCTAAAAATCGATTTTGACACATGCCACGTGATCGCTAGAATGGCGGCAAAATGAAAAAAATTGTAATGCAAAGGCAAAAAAGGGGTAAGATGGCAAGATATCAAAAAAAGTTATTTGAAAAAGTCACTTAGAATTCAATTTTATACACATAAACGAAGTTTCAAGAGATAATTCAAAAAAATTGAAAATAGCAATTTTTTAAAAATATTTTCCCATCTATTTAAAAATATTATTTTTTTTATGAATAGCTTGACTATACTGAAACATTTGCATTTTAATGATAATGACAAAACTTTCTCATTTTCTCCACACCAGAGGGCACTAAATTAAAAAAAATTGGTTTTTGCCAGAACCCTCGCTGTTACATTGGTTCTTATCTAACAGTTATATCAGAATTCCAAGACTATTGTGTTGATATGGCAATCTAGAAACACCATGTTTCCTGATTTTAATCAAGTTTCAATAATAATGCTGTATGAGCGTTTTACTTTGCACATAAACTTTAAGAATCTTTAATTTGACGCACTATTTTCGAGTTTATGTGCGAAGTGAAACGCTCATGCACGATTATCATCGGAACTTGATTATAATCTGGAAATTACCATGTTTTTGGAGTGTCATGTCATCACAATGGTCGTGGAATTCGGATATAACTGTTAGATATGAACCGATGTAACAGCAAGGGTTCTGACAAATTCCCATTTTTTCAATTTAGTGCCCTCTGGTGTGGAGAAAATGAGAAAGTTTTGTCATTATCATCAAAATGCAAATGTTTCAGTATAGTCAAGCTATTCATAAGAATAAAAAATATTATTTTTAAATAGATGGGAAAATATTTTTAAAAAATTGCTATTTTCAATTTTTTTGAATTATCTCTTGAAACTTCGTTTATGTGTATAAAATTGAATTCTAAGTGACTTTTTCAAATAACTTTTTTTGATATCTTGCCATCTTACCCCTTTTTTGCCTTTGCATTGCAATTTTTTTCATTTTGCCGCCATTCTAGCGATCACGTGACATGTGTCAAAATCGATTTTTAGGTTATCGGACATGCACAAACTTTTCCCCAGAATATTTTTTTCAATACTCCAATAATAAAATTTTTTCCCATATGGTACATACTTTTTGGCGGTCACTGAATATAGGCTGACAAGTGTTAAAATATTATAAGTCGTAAAAAGAGTTCTGCATGAATATCGCTTTGGAGTATTGAATATACACCGTAGAATGGATTTTTGTACAATAAACACTTTTTTGCTCATGGTTGAGTTGCCCCACAAGCAAACACCATAACGCAACCTAGATTCAACCTGACCATAGTAAATGCTTTTCAGTTGATTCTCATCCAAAACTAATCGTAGATTTTTGAACATATATTTAACTGAGCTCAATTTGGAAATTAATGTTTCACAGTGTGAATTCCAGTTAGATACTGGTCCATACTCATTCCTAATAATTTTACTCCACAGTTGGTACTGCGTAGACTTGTGTTATTAATATTCAATTCGAGGCTTTCAATTTTGATTTGATAATTATGAAAACGTATCAGTTGAGTTATTGTCGTATTGAAAAATAAGTCATGCTCATTGAAATACGTGGAAGTTGGAAGAGATCTTCACATTGGTATTTGAGAGCTTCTGTATTTTCATGATAAATCAGTAGTGATATGTCATCTGCATATGCAGTAAATAAAGAGTGGGATATTTCTTTATATATATTATCAATATTCAGAAGAAACAAGACTGGCCCCAGAATAGAACCATGGGGTACCCCAGCCCGAACCTGACACGTTTCTAAAGTAGGGGTCGATGTTACACCATTGTGTTCGAATTTCAGAGACACACACTGATTTCTGTCCTTGAGGAAAGTCGAGATCCAAGTGAAAGGTGTTCCTCTGACACCGTAAGATTCCAGAATATGCAACAACTTCGAATGATTCACACAATCGAAGGCTCTGCTCAAATCACATAGAATTGCAGCAGGATATTCGCCTTCATCCATGAAATCCATTAAATTCTTAAAGAAGGTTAGTAATGAGGCTGTCTGAGTGGATTTTCCAGAACGGAAACTGTGTTGCATGGGAATCAAAATATTACATGTGTTAACAAAATTCATCAAGCTTTCTAAAAATGCATGTTCCAAAATCGTCGAAAGGTTCTGCGGAACAGTCACTGGCCTGAAGTTGTCCAAAGTATTTAATTTATTATTTTTTATTTTTTGTTTTGGAGTTACCTTTCCCAACTTCAAACCTGTTGGAAAAGTACCACTTATGAATGAAAGATTAACTAAAAATGTCATTGGTTCAATGATGATGTTGAATACTTTTTTCAGTATAAAAACAGGTATCTCATCCATACCAGCTGATCTCTTGTTTTTCATCTTCAAGTTTATCAAGTTTCACTGAAAGGCTGTAAAAACATACTCGAAGGATTCAGTTCTATAGGAACACCGCTGTAGTTATTTGTGTCATGGTTTTTATCACTTTGGGGAGCTTCTTGTTGAGTACTGTTGCAATCTCTGTTGGGTCCTCAATGATTTCTTGCGGAGTTTTGATAAACATATTATTGTTTGTTTTTTAAGAATTTGTTGGTTCTAGTATTTGCTTTCAATATTGACAGTTTATTTTTCAAACTACACATGAAAGTTATTCGAAACAGTGACTTATAATTTAGAGAGAGTTACACATTTGAAATCACAGTCTTCTAAAACAAATTTTCTTTGGTTTTGTCCTTTTTTATTTCACCGCCCTTTGTATTATGAGGATTTGTAATATCAGAGTAGACTCATCTTTGAAAATCTTCTAAACGACCAGATCAAGTTTCGCCCAATTGTCATCTCGAAAATTACATTTATCTTGTAGCCATTGAGAAAGAAACAGGTATTTTTCGTTAACAGCTGTAACAAAAAAATGACATCTGCTGTTCAAAATCAGTTGGGGAAAGAATCAAACTGTGTTGCAACCAACGTGAAAATACAGGTCGTAACTATAAATGGTAGGCTATAATGATCTGTGAAGGCATTTCAGAACAACTGCATTCATAATTTACTGTTTGCAAAAAATACCTTTTTTCTCAAGAAATGAGGTTTCTTCAGCACTAAGTTCGAATAATGCAATTTTCTAGATCACAATTGGGCAAAACTTAACTTGATTGGTTTAGATAGGTAATATTTAATGATGAGTCTACTCTAATGATATTACAAATCCTCCTAACACATAGGGTGGTGAAATAAAAAAGATTAAAATCAGTGTAAACTTGTTTTAGGAATAGAAGGCTGTGATTTCAAATTTGGAAGTTACCACATAAATTGTAGAAAATTTTCTTTAATTTCATTTATTACGTAACTATTTTCATCGTAAACTAAGTAGGCAAAGATATTTTGTCAAAAACCTGTTTTGGGCGCCATTTTTTTATATGGTGTCGCGGGCGGCAAAGATACGAGGTGGCAAAGTGAAAATTCGAAAAGTGCACGCCCAAATTTATAAAATCACCAATTTTCAAGAAGCCCAGAAAACTTTCCAAGTATAATTACCAAATGATTGGACTACGCACAACCTCAGCATTGGGCTGCCGCGGTAAATCCATTTTTGTCATTGATAACTTCCTTATACTGTTGTCCTTGAATTCTGATTTGTTTTATATGGGATTCTTCTTTACGTTTGGGTTTTTTATAGGAAGTGGTTTTCCATTCATCGTGTTTATTATGGTTTTAGACATCGGCAATTCCCTATTCGGTATCGACAACTGCATCAGCTGATGAATCCAAGTCATGGAATGTGTTACCTACTATGATATTTCTCAGAAAAAAAAATCAATATTTCTTTATTCGTGAAATATTTCGATGAATTACACTCTTGCCTAAAAATGACAAGATAATTTTACATTCAAAGGCGTGTTATCCTATGAAAATTGCACTCGGTTATATTTTGTAAATGAGTCCTCCTCCTTCGGATTAGGGCTCTTTCGCCAATATATCAAAATAAACAATTTTTAGATGGCAGGCGTTCTTGCAAAATTATCGGTAATTCGGTAAAATCGAAAACATAATAAACCTTATAGTCCAAGATGGAAGTGTGTGTGTGTTTTTGAAACACTACAGTCGTTTAAAAATTTGCTCCTGAGTTATCATATATAGTGATCCATAATATGTGATTTTTTATCGCCAGCACAAGTAAGAATTTGCCTACATCCAGACTATTCTGTTTTTCTTTGGATGTCACATTTGATATCTGAATATTTGATGTGAACTACTTCGTTTCCATTCTGAAATTTATCCGCAAGAACTAGGCCTTTCTATCGCCGGTTTTTTTTTCAACAACAGCTATACCTTGCTCCTGATAACAATGAATTCATCTGTAGAACCAAACACCAGTGGCGTATCATTCCACGAACACTTCCAGTTGATAATGTCGCAACTGACAATATTAAGAAATGGTGTGTCTGAAGTACGCGCTTTGCTAACCGAGCACAATCATAAGATCGATGGATGTGTCTCTAACATCACATATTTGAAGCAAGAAAATGATAATCTGAAGCTCAAAGTGGCTCTTCTTGAGAAAAGTTTGGATGAAATGTCACCGTCGAACATACATGCTGAACTCATCTCCAGGAACCTGCGAGAGAAAAACATCATAATTCATGGGCTTAACGAGTCGGGCAGAGATATGGAAGCTGTAACTGAAATTTTAGCACAGATAAACCCTGCCAATATACAGATTCCTGTTAAAGTAACAAGACTTGGTAAAACTACTGACCGCGCACGTCCTTTGAAAGTTGAATTCACATGCCGCCAGGATGCACTTGATATTTTATTGAAAAAATCCAAACTTCCGTTGAAGACATTCCCGAATTTGAAAATTAAAAATGACTACACTCCGAAACAGAGGGAAGACATCACAAGAATTTATCGAGTGGTGGAACAGAGAAAAGCTGCTGGTGAGAATATCAGAGTTAAATTTATTCATGGTCAACCTACAATCGTTACCGCTCCCAACAAAAGATCCCGAGATGAAGAAGAATCCCCAAACAAGAGCTCGAGTAAAGTCACGAAACCTCTACCAGAATCTTCAAAAAGCTCTTACTGACTTTTTGGATTTGTCACGGTCATTCAAATATTCATAATTTTTTCGATGAGAACATTTATTTTGACATCCTTTGTCTTTCCGAAACTTGGCTTTCGACCGACATCCCAGTTATGCCTCAAAGATTTTCTCATTTAAAATGAGTATCGTCGAATGCAACGAAAGAAAAATCTTCGGGAAGACCCAGTGGTGGATAACGTATTTACTGTAGGGATATTTTTTCTGTTAATTTATTATATAAATACCCTTCTGTCTTATTTGCTCTTTTTCAACCATGTATTATAAATTTATCGTCTATAATATATATTTTAAACCTTCTTTAGAATTGCCACTAGTCCTTGATGTTTTCCAAACTCTTATATCTGATCTCCTTGAGAAATATACTGATACAATGATAGTAATTGCTGGAGATTTCAATTGTAGAATTTCTGATATCGGGGTCGTCCCCTCTCAAATAATTGAAGATTCAAATCTATTTCCAGAACGATTTATGAACGAAAAGGAAACACATTTTTGACTGTCCTATCTATACAGTAATGAAACATAATACTTCTTGCCTACGGAGTTTGGAAACGTTGATGGCTGCCTTACAAAATATTTCATTAACTGATGCCAAGAAAATATCAGAATATATTTGGAATATTCTTAGATTAAGATCATTTATATTAAGCAAGTAACTATTTGTCGCGTTTCCGCTCAACTTCCCTTTTGTTTTGTTATTTTATGTATTCTAAAAGTTTCTTTTAATTATTCTTTATTACTCTTATTATTATTCTAAATTATAAAATGCAACGCATCCTCAGCTCTTCTTATTTGGCTCACCGCGTATAACTTCTCATTTTATCGTTAATAGCCTTTTAAAGCTTTTTTACTTGTGTATGGGAATGTGTACCGCCTACACATTCGTTGATATACTCTCGACAGTGAGTGAGAGAGTCTTCGTGTGTAAAAACTCCACAAAATTAGTTGTCCTACGCAATCTAGAAGTGTTGTGAACTCCAATCACGGCCGTGGAAGCGATTACATGATAAACCGCAAGATTATATCCCATCCAGAACCACCGCATCTGATAACAGGTAAGAGTTTTAAAAGGCACGAATTTATCCGATTTAGCAAGCAGTCCATTTTTCTCTCCTGAGTTTGTCAAGGTGAAATATCGATATCAATCCCTGCAGTTGGCATTTGGATGATTTCCGATTTTTATCTTCGCACAAAACACTATTAGTATCACTATTATCATAATTCAAACTGTAACATTTTGATTTATTTGTCTTTTTATCATTGTAAAACTCACATTCGTTATTATCATTTTCCTTTTATTTGTTAACCCCATACACTTCTTGCTGTAAACTTGTTTCAGAAGCAATAAAGTATTATTATTATTATAGTCCAAGATCCCAGGGCCGTCAGACCTTATTTATTTTTAAACGAACGAAATGTGTACGATTGAGTAATGTTAGTATGTACTGTGTTCGCATGCCTACCTGCTAAGTTGGCCAGATGACCATTCTTCAGATATCAGGGAATCAAGGTACGTAAAACTTTACTTACTCTAGTTGAATAGCCATTATACAGATATATTTCTGTAACGCCTGATGGGTTCGTGGACTGGGTCACAAGCAACCACCCCAGAGCTCCGAGTTCAAATCTTGTCTCCGACAACTTTTTTTTTTAAACCCAGTGTTTGTGATTAAGAGTGGACTGTGAAGATAAGGATTGAATGAATAAGATTTGTTTGCTTTTATATTGAAAACGTGTATTGACAGACGTTACAGACAGTTGTATTATTTTTATGACAGCCGCACACACGACCCGCTATCGTGAAGTCAGAGTTGCTCGGCGTTGCCAACAGTTATGTAAAATAGTAAACAATGCTAAAAATATAGTCTTCAACAAAGTCTTTAACACCCAGCCAAACGCGTCAAACGTGTCAGCCATCTCTGCTGGAAACGGCTGGAAACGGAGGATTTTTGTTTAAAAAGAAATTTGACTTGAAAACAGAATTTTGGTACATAAAAGATTTTGTTAAGATTTCCTCATAAGTAAGATCCCAGGGCCATCAGACATAACTTATTTTTAAAGAAATGAAGACTTACGTTCTGAGTAGTGTCTCATGTATTTTTAAAACCTGCGTGCTTGTGGGGTTCGCTCTGTGACACCTGGGCAGGTACCATCAGGTGAGAAAGGTAACTAAAAATAAGAGTTACCTAATTTAAATTTGTATGGCTGATTTTTATAATTTTTTGTAGAATATCACTCTTAAGTAATTTCAAAAGTATCAGATGCTTTCCATGGACCAGAATTTTTGACAGACGCTTTAAAGCTCAAAAAAAAAATTAACCTTACTTATTTTTAAATGTCTGATTTTCAAATATGTTATTAGGACATTTATTACAAAGTAATATTCAATCAGTCAGATAATTTGTAATGACCAACCATCCCCTGAACACAAAACTTTTTCAAATATGAGTAAGAGCGCGAGAGCACTATGCATGCGTTTCAAAGCGAGTGCTAGTCTACTGTGTATGTGTATTTTGTGTATGCGTGTTCCATAGATCACACAAGTTTCTCGGAGACTTCTGAGGGAGCTTTAAAGCGTCTGACACTTTTGAAATTTCTTAAGAGTGATATTCTACAAAATACGAGGATGTATTGATATCTAGTTAGCCTAGACCTGTTCCCTGCATAAACAAAATATTGCGTTACCATAGCAACGAACAATAACTTATTAGAAGTGCCAGTGTAAAGTTTGACGTCAAAAAAGTAAACCAGAGTTACGCGATAAATTAAAAGAAAAAATATGTCCACCGAAATTGTGAAAATCGAAAAATTGGAGTATCGAGCCATCATCAAGTACCTGTATTTAAAAGGGTTGAGAGGTAAGCAGATTTACAAAGATATGCTAATACCCTTGGTGATCAATGTCCTTCGTATGCGACCGTGAAAAATTGGACTGCAAGCTTCAAAAGAGGTAAATTTTCCATTGAAGATGATGACCGATCGGGAAGGCCAGTTTCTGTGTCAGTCCCCGAAAATATCCATGCAGTTCATGACATGATTTTAACAGACCGTCGAATTGGGCTGAAACGGATATCTGAAGCACTGAATATTTCATACGAATGCGTTCATCATATAGTTCACGTCAATTTGGAAATGAGAAAAATTGCTGCAAAATGGATCCCCAAATGTTTGAATGTTGACCAAAAGCGTGCAAGGGTAGTAGCATTGCGTTCGATCTGTGCTCGATTTGAAAACGATATAGACTTCTTAAACCGAATTGTTACTATGGGTGAGACTTGGGTACATTTCTATGATCCAGAAACAAAGCAACAATCGATGGAATGGCGACACTCCGGTTCTCCAAGACCTAAGAAGTTTCGTGTCCAAAAATCTGCTGGAAAAGTTCTTGCTTCAGTTTTTTGGGATTGCCATGGAGCAATCATGATTGGTTTTATGGATAAGGGTAGAACAATAAATGTAAATTACTATTCGACATTACTGACCACTCTACGGAAAAAAATTGAAGAGAAAAGACTTGGAAAGCTATCCAAAGGAGTTTTGTTTATGCAGGACAACGCATCTGCACACAAATTTCATGTTTCCATGCAAAAAATTCGTGATTTATTGTTTGAATTACTAGAACACCCCCTTTATTCACCAGATTTGGCTCCGTCCGACTATCATCTCTTTCCCCAACTGAAAAAAAGTTTAAAAGGTTGCAAATTCTCTTCCAACGAGGAGGTAATAAAAGCTGTGGAGGTCTGGTTTGCAGATTAAGAAGAAAAATTTGTTTTGAAAGGTCTAGAGACGTTGCAGGTTCGCTGTAATAAATGTATCCAATTAAGAAGAGAATATGTTGAGTAATAAAATATTTTGACATTGAAATTTTGTTTGGTTCTATTGTAGGCTAATAATTTTTCAATATATCCTCTTATATCCTCACAGCGAAGTGGTCAAGGTGTTAGAGCGTTTGGCTTCCACCCAGACGGTCCGGGTTCGATCCCCAATCGTGTGTCACTGAGCTGAAGTGGTTCGGATTCCACTTTTATTTAAACTGTAGGTCCCAGATGTCCCTTGCTCGCACAAACTCTGCTTTTGAGGGGTTTTCTCCGAAAACCTGGGAGTTTCGTAAAAACAAATTTTCCAAATTTTACAAATATATATATAAAACAGCCATACAAAAGTAAGGTAACTCTTATTTTCAGTTACCTTTCTCACCTGGTACCCAGGTATCACAGAGCGAACTTATTTTTTAATTAACCCAAAGTGAAAAATTAACCAAAAAAGTTTAGGGACAACCAAACCCTTGCATACACTGTTTTAAGTATAGTACAACTTCCTCTTAATAACAAATCGTTCATTAAAGGGGTCATTAAGGAACGATTTTTTTTGCATTGAAGAAAATTAAACAGACATGTTAATACGAGGTAGGCGGAGAAAATATTTATATGTTCAACTATAAGACTGTGAAAGTATGATGATGAATAAACTTATTATTGTTATATTATAGTCATACTCATTAGAAATACAATAAAGGGTTCATATTCATCTCAAACCGTTGTTAACTTGTAATCAGCTAGTTGAGATATGGCCTTCAATTTTGAGGAAATTCGTCTTTGGCACCTAATGTATTCACAGCACAGAAAAAACTTGTTAGAATGATCGCTGGTGTCTCTCAACGCAGTTCCTGTAAACCATTATTTGTTAAGTACAAGATTCTGCCCCTGGTTTGTCTGTTCATTTTGGAAATGTCCGTTTACGTATTCAAAAACAGAAAACTATTTCTGACCAATGACTGTAAACGTGAGAAGTCAACTAGACAGGATAAATACTTATATATTACATTTTGTAAATATATAGGATTGAAAATTTTTAATTTGTTACCCGAAGAATTAAAATGTAGTCAGTCTGAGGGACTTTTTAAAAGAAAACTTAAAAATTATCTTTATGAAAAGTGCTTTTATAATTTGACAGATTTTATGACTTAGATAACCTATTCTATAGGATATTAGCAATGAGCAGTCCTCCGGACATCTTATGCCTCTTGTCGTAAGCTCATTGTGACCTACAGTTTTCTTTTCCGTTTTATATACGGTCTTGACGATCGTGGTCATGGGTATTGCTTGGTTGGGCTTCCGGCGCTGAGATGGCGCTCGCAGTTTGGAGTTAATCCACTGTGCGGGCGCGATCTCAGTTTCGGTCTTCAAATGGGTTTGGTTGTCGTTTCATTCGTTGCAGTCATTAGTTATTGACTGCTAGACCTACCCTATACTGATGAGGAGCAACACTCCGAAATCGATATATAGGTGGTCCGAATGTTTCGATGAACATTCCCATGCAACCAAGCAATTGCAGAGATAACCTTGTAGGAACTCTACACGGAAATTTCATCAGATGTAATTCAATCTTCGTCGTGGCATTAGCCAGGAAAGTAGTTGTTTTCTGATGAATTTTCGACCCAACTTTTCCTATTGTATAGGATATTAGCAATGAGCAGTCCTCCGGACATCTTATGCCTCTTAGATAACTTTGTTTGTGTTGTGTAAAAATAACTGTTGTTTCATACTGTTTGTGTTGTGTAAAAATTACTGTTGTTTCATATTGAACAATCCCTGTATGTCTATGATGTATATTCGTAATTATGTCTACTACATGCCTGCTCTTGTATGACAATTTTCTATACGATGCTGTAATATATTGTCCACGGAAATAAATTATCTTATCTTATTCAGGAGTAATGGATTTATTCCATATTTTATGTGCGCACTGTATACAGTAGAATACAAATGCAGCATACCTTATCTTGTCCAACTTACAAGTCAACTATTACTCTCTCTTACTTAGCCTTTATCAAGGGAAATATTGCCTGTTACATTAATTTTCTATGGTTACATTCGAAGGGACATCCGGTGCAGCAAAGTGCTAACCATCTGTAATATAACAAATGTATTGTTTATTGTAAACGTCTCACTTGAGTAATTGAGTATATCGTATTAGCCTAGGTCCGGGTTGGTACAGAATACAAATTCTAATTAATGATAACCGGCAAGGTTCTTGAAGTTTTATCTTTATTTCACTTTATCAAGTTCATTCACTCCCACGCAAGTTAAAATTAAATCGCGCCCGCTAGTTTTACACGGAGCGATAGAGAAATGCAACGTCATCACAATTTCTTCGTGAAATGACTTTATACGGGGTATGCGAAGAGTTGTTTGAATTTTAGACTTTTTCAAAACTTGCCCTAATCAATCAGGACATGCTTTATTATTGGAAGAATCGAGTTCTTAAAGACAAAGTAGAGTTGCAAAAATTCACGATTTTCTCGATTAAATACTGATTTTTTTTATTATTACTGATTTTTTCCTTAAATATGGAAATAATGACCTTTAAAATCACTTATTTTTATTATTTTTGTCAACGATGCTGGTATAGACGAAAAAAAAAAAAAATTTAAAATATATGTGTATATCAAAAAAATGTAACGTAAACTCTCTAGGAACAAAACGATTACAGCTGTTGAAATATGATGCATGCCATATTTATCTCAAAAACGAACGAAGAAAACGAAACACATATTGTCAAAGAGAAAATACAAATGCGAATTTTGAATTAAAACAAGTTTGATAAGAAACAATAAAAATGTAAATAAAACAACTCTAAAAAAGTATCATCACAGTTACAAATGAGTATTCGTAGTATACTTATGTTTTCTACACGATTTCTCTTAGGCAAGCTGTTTTATCAAATCATCGAAATCTATAATAAAGGTTTCTTCTCAATGTGTACATGGAGAATACTTTTTCATTATTTTCAGGCATTGGATATACAGGGAGTATCTAAATAACACCGAAAAAATTAAAGGGGTGATTCTGTGATGAAAATTAATGTGAGTGTTTGGTATAAAATTTTTTGAAAAAACCCTCCCCGGAAAAGTTACACCCCTTCGAAAATTAAAAAAAAAAGGTTTTTCTTTTTTATTTTCCCTGTATATCAAGCTAAAGACACGAAACTTGGTAAACATTATCTGTCAATAAGAGTACACTTTTTGAAATTTTTTCAACTCTGAAGTATGCTTAGAAGGGGTTGATTATTTCAACCCCTAAGATATTTTTTCTTACAACATTTTTTTAGATGAAAATTTTTTCTTTAAAAAAGTATGACTGAAAAGCCCAATTCATTGACTAACTTTTTTAACTCTACAAGTTTTTTCTAAAACTTGAGCATTTACGAGAAAAAAAATCTAATGCAATGCATTTTCAAAAAGATGAGCTAACGCGAGTGTATTTTGCGTCATGTCTAGTGGCCTGTGCTTTGCATAAAAACATTAATACTGACACTAGGATTGTGTAGTGTCATTTTCTGTCACCCATCTTATTGTTTCACAAGTTTTATGATTGTGTATTGTAGGAAATATTAGTTGATTGAAAATATGAATGCATATTCGAATGTGGAAATGGCAGATATGCATTTTACATACGGTCGTGCTAACGGTAATTCATTGGAAGCGCAAATACTTTATGCTGAACAGTACCCACAGCGTAGACTACCCCATCATACTACGTTCACAACTATTCACCGACGCTTGCGGGAACGTGGTAATTTTGAAAAAAGAAGTTATGATTCTGGTCGTACTAGAGAAGTTAGAACTGCAGCTGTAGAAGAAGCCGTACTTAATTCAATTGAAGAATTCCCAGAAACTAGTACCAGGAGAATAGCTCGTGTCCTACATGTAAGCAATTCCGTTGTTTTTAGAATTTTAAAAGAACAAATGTTGTATCCCTATCATCTTCAACGGGTGCAGTCGTTAATGATTCGAGATTTTTTACCCCGTGTGATTTTTTGTCAGTGGCTTATTAATATGATTGGCCAAGCACCACAGTTCTTAGGTAATATTTTATTTACTGACGAGGCGAGTTTCTCAAGAGACTGTATTAGAAATTTTCACAACAATCACCTTTGGGCTGACGAAAATCCTCATGGCTTTTTTGAAGGAAATCATCAGTCAATTTTCATTAAACGTGTGGCTCGGAATTATTGATAATCATTTAATTGGTCCCCATTTTCTTCCGCTACGATTAAATGGTGAAGCATATTGTCATCTCCTTGAAGAATTACCTGTTCTTCTTGAAGAGGTTCCCATTCAAATTAGGCAACATTCATGGTTTATGCACGATGGTGCACCAGCTCATTTTAGTATACGTGCAAGAACTCACCTGGATGAGGTGTATGCCAACCAATGGATAGGTCGAGGAGGACCTGTAAACTGGCCAGCCCGCTCCCCTGACCTTAATCCTTTGGATTTTTGCATATGGGGATATCTGAAATCTTTGATATACACAAACCCAGTTGAAAATATCGATGATCTGCGAAACGGCATTGTAGCAGGTTGTGAAACTATAAGAAATTCTCCAGGAATATTTCATCGTATACGCAATTCTATGAGGAAAAGGGTAGATGCTTGTATTGAAGCTGAAGGCGGTCATTTTCAACATTTATTATAATTGTATTGTCGATATTCGACAGGTTTTTGTTCATTGTTTGTTCACTTTTGTTTTTAGTTGTAGAAGTCTCATAATCATAATCATAATTTGGTTGGCTGTTGTTTAATAAAATGCTATTTTACATGAGCTTATTTATTTTTTTCTCATAAATGCTTAAGTTTTCGAAAAAAACTTGTAGAGTTAAAAAAGTTAGTCAATGAATTGGGCTTTTCAGTCATACTTTTTTAAAGAAAAAATTTTCATCTAAAAAAAAGTTGTAAGAAAAAATATCTTAGGGGTTGAAATAATCAACCCCTTCTAAGCATACTTCGTTGAAAAAATTTCAAAAAGTGTACTCTTATTGACAGATAATGTTTACCAAGTTTCGTGTCTTTAGCTTGATATACAGGGAAAATAAAAAGAAAAACCATTTTTTTTTAATTTTCGAAGGGGTGTAACTTTTCCGGGGAGGGTTTTTTCAAAAAATTTTATACCAAACACTCACATTAATTTTCATCAAAGAATCACCTCTTTAATTTTTTCGGTGTTATTTAGATACACCCTGTAGATATTGTGATTTTTTTAACATAGTGAAAATATTTGGAAATATATGTTTTTTGTTTAAATTTTCAGATAAAATGTAGAAATGTGTGATGAAATCAAATAATTTTCATACGCATTCTTCAAATTATTTACCGATTTTTATTTATGTATGTTTCATCTTTTGTGAAAAACATTTAAAATTGTACTGTATGTTCCGTCGGTTGAGATCCTAAACTATCGAATAAGAAATTACATAAAATAAGAACTTCAATTCAAATTTCAAATTTCTCCCTACCGTTCACTGCAATTTTTTCTTAGGCTTTTAGTCTTGCCAAGAAACATTTCTAATCCGATTAGTTTCATTATCGAAATAGTATCATTAGTTAGTTTATTTTGCTTCTAATCTAATGTAACCAAATTTGTTTGTTCAATAAATGAAAGATTTCAATAAATCTACTCCTATATAAATGTTCAAATTAGGGTCTTCCATTGTAACATTTCCATATTGAAGATATCTGAGAATTAAAGTTAGTTGATCAACAAGGTTTAAATCAGGTGTGGAATCAGCAATGGGCAAGAAATATTTTCGCTCTATTTTCGATATTATTTTCTTTATACTTTTATGCATGGGTGAGTTCATTAATAATGATACTCATAATTAGGCATCCACCTAATTTATACCTAATTCGGGCGTGCGATTGGGAAAAGGGAAAATATATCATGCCAAAATGGAGTGTTTTAGTCTATTTGATGCGAAGCGGTCGTGGTGTTAGAGCTGAAGTGGTGAAGTGGAAACCTGGGAGTTTCGTAAAAACAAATTTTACAAATTTTTACTCACAATGTCACCTTCTGAAAAATTAGATAAGATATAAGTATCAGATTAAGTGGATTTAAGACGCCACACCCTCCCTGTGAGATAAATAATCATTGAATGATATTACTAAGTTCATTACACAATTTTATTGTATTTCGCATCATCATTCTTCAAAAGAAAATGATATCGTAAATATCCTGACCAACTGCAACTGTAGAAACATTTATTTTTAATCAGTTTCTTTCACTGAATCAAGTTACCCGAACTTGGTTAATACATTTGAAACATTCCCTTTTTTGTATCTCACAAAGCCCTGAAGATGTCAAGACAAATTTGTCGAAACGTAGACTTTCAAGAAATATAGTTTCCTTTAAATAGGTACCTCAAATATCAGAAAAAAGTTCAGGAATTCATAAAAACGCTGGTTTGTCAATTTTTTGAATTAACGTTGATGTTGCCTACGTGATGATTGAGTTGTGCTATAAACCAAACCACGCCACACTGCACTGATTACGTTATTAAATTGGCGTATTACCAATTCTCGACGATAAATATAATTCACGAATAAAATACAAATTGAAATGTTCCAATTGAAGTCTGTTAGTGAGATCTGACCAAGACGTCGTTGAAGTAAGAAGTTAAAGGATGTTTATAGACAAAGTCTTAAATTCATCGCAGATCATAACCCCTAAAATAGGGTACCACTGAAAATCTATATGCCGTTTGGGTTTGCCCTAGCTTGTCTCGAAACGTATTTGCGCTGTTGTGGTTCAACTTAAATCTCGTCAGTTAAACTATATAAAGTTTTTCTCAAACTGTAATCGACAACTGTCCGGAAAATATATAATCTGTCTTACTTTCATTGTTTAAACCCTTTATCGGTTCAAGTCACCATATGGCTACATAATTTTTTATATCCCTTATCGGGCAAGTCATCAAAAAGGCCTAACAAAATTAGCATACTTTCACAACGTTTTCAGAATATCAATATTTACAAGTACACGCAACCTTACCTAAAAATTTTATGAGCACAAATCATAAAAAATTGAACTGCCAAATCTGCAAAATCGAGTTGTACCTTTGTTCCCTTCCCAAGCTTGCCTGTTATCGTATGATTTCGTTGCCTATGAATCGAAGGACTACGCGGAACTAATAATGAATGTTTTTGAATATGATGATACCATATGGTTACATGCTCCATGATATAGCGCACGGTTTGTAACATGACAAAATAACAACAAAATGTGAATTAATACTAGTCTAGGAGGGCGGCGATTAGCGCAGTGGTTAAGCGCTCGCCTGGTAACCGAGAGGTTGCAGGTTCGATTCCCAGACGGTGCGATCTTTTTTCATTTTCAGATTTGAAAGTCTGAATGACTGAGGCTCGTGTCGGCTGGAATAAACCTCCACGATTCACTGTTGCGTTAATAATCAACAGTGCTGCTCCTAAGGTGGCGTATGGAGTTAGTAACAAGGCCTATCCAGAACACATGGCTAATATGACCATAGCAGTCAATGCCAAAACTAGTCTAGGAGCTGAAGTAATATAAAATCACAACATGTGGGTTTCCTGATATATTTTTGAAATGTACCCATTGGCAACTTTTTAATTTGACCCCCTGTATTTCTGACAGATATTTGAGCAATGTTCCTCAAGCAAGACACTATTGACACTATTGCAACGGGTTCTTGTAATCGAAAAGTAAAACTTTGTCTAATTCAGACAGACTGACTTCCTGCAGACCGGTTTCTGGGTTCTTATACTTCATCAGTTCATCTCGCCAAATCTGCCTTAGCTCTGGCAATTCGGTTTCTATGTCTTCGTCCTGATAGAAAACAACTACTTACCTGGTTATTCCTCGACGAGCATTAATTTATATCCGATATGTTTTGTTCAAATTATTCGATTTTCATTTCGTCAATCTTCGGGGAATTTCGTCTTTATGTTCGATAACCACAGTACTACTATAGTTTTGCTGGCGCCTTCCTTAATATTTGCTTCTTGTTTACTATTCTAACTTCAAACTCTTTAACCTTTCATTATCAGAACAAACAAGTACATTCCTACCTAACCTATTTTCGTAACCATAGCAGAACGAAGCAAATATCATGCACAAATAACATTGATTTGAACCGCGTATAAAAATCGAAGCTGCTTTGATGTGTTTCTGTTTTTAGAAACAATTGAAGTTAATTCCCAAAATATGAGGCGTCACAGCTGTTTTTGAATCAATACATTTCATAGCATAAATTAATATTTATTGTTGGAAAAAATGTCTTGCTATCATTCTTTGATTTTTTGTCTTTGGAATTGTAGACTTTAAATAACAAAAATTAAGGATATCTAATACATTTCTCAAAGTTACGAAAACAAATTTCAAGGAAGATAGGTAACTTCGATACCAATTTTTCACAGTGATCTTCCCAAGCCAAGTAGTAATGCACAATAATCTTACAGAGCTGTGACTATTTTGCATTTGATTATTCGGTATCAATAGTAAAGTTCAAATCATCGAGGTGTTTTCGACTAGTGTGGATTTTGATTCTGTGTTAAAAAATAAACAGTTATCGTTGAAAAAATGTGAAATATTGGTCATTAATTCAATACACCTTTCTAGATAACGAAAGAAAAATGATCTGCATATAAGCAGTATAATGATTATCACCAATAAAGCTATCAAGGTGATTCACATAAAGTATAAAAAGTCCTAAAATTGATCCCTGTGGTACCCCCATGCTCAAAGTTAGAGTATCCGAGTTGAATTGTCGATTTTCATTATCTGCATTGATACAAACTTTTCACGAATTTCTAGAAATAATGAAACCCAAGATGAGGATGCATCTCGCAAACCATGCAAATCCAATTTCGCTACCAGTTTTTTGTGATTAATGCAGTCGAATGCTCTGCTCAGATCGCAAAATATCGCAGCAGGACACTCGCCTGCATCAGTATATTCGACAATTTGTTTATAAAATAGTTCCCTAATTCGGTATGATAATTTTTCTTGAACAATGGTAACACTTTTCCGGTTTTGATTTTCTTCTGAAAAGAACCAGTTTCAAATGATTTTTTTAACCAAAAAAGTTAGGGGGTTAGATATCGTTGCGGGGATTTTTTTCAAAAGGAATCCTGGAACATCATCATCCCCCGCAGAGTATTTATTTTTCACTTTCGCATTGAGGATACTCAAAAGTTCGCTTTTAGAAACTGGATTCAAAGACTTGGTTTTGATATAGAAGTCAATATTGAAGTCAATATGTATATAAGACAATATGTCCATCGGACACAACTAAATTTTTAGGATTACACATATATTCTGGACTTAGTTGGAAGTTTCATATAAACTATGTATGCAAAAGATTAAACTGCAATTCTACGCATTGCTACAATTGAAAAAAGTATTGGATGAAAACTGTTTGAAGGATGTCTATTATGCAATGGTCAATTCAGTTCTTTCTTATAATGTACTCATGTGGGGTGATGGAACAAATATAGAAAGAGCTTTTGTGGCCTAGAAACGTATTATTCGCGTTTTATATGGCCTTGGTTACACAAATTCCTGTAGACCCATTTCCAAAGAAAAAAATATTTTAACATTACCCTCCATATACATTTACAGTTGTCTACTCTATGCGAAAAAACACGAATACAGGTTAGAAACGAAATCAAAGTGTCACATATATCCGACTAGGAACGGAAAGCTACTAAAATTACAACACCGAACTTCGTTGTTTTGAAAGTCACCTTCTGCAGCAGTCAATTGTTTACCATCAGCCATAAGACATATTTCAGAACTTCTTCTGTTTAAACTGAAAATTTTGTTGGAGGAGACTTTTTATTCTATAAACGAATATCTGGTAAACTCTTGTAGAAAATAGTTATATTTAATGTGTCGTGATGATTGTGATAGTTTATTTTAATGTTTCACACTAGGTACCTATATGTATATTTTTTTTACGGTCCATTTAAGGAATAAATATTTTATCATTATATTTTATATTTTATTATCATTATATTATATGTCTTCAGGACCTCTTTACAGTTTTTCTTATTGTATATATTTTAAAAATGTTTATATGTATGTATTCATGTATATATTATGGTTGTATGTATTCATTTTATAATATCTTTTTATTTTGACATATCCAATGATGTGTAATAATGGTCTTACTGGATTAAATGAATTATTATTATTAATAATAATAGAATTCTCTGGATAATTGACTTAATCAAGTCAAGTCAGTGTCCATTTACAAAATTTTTATTAAATTTAGATGCCACTATTTTAAAATTTAATTTTAATAGCAACTTGATTATCATTTTTCTTCTTCTTATTCTTCCCACGAAGAATATCACTTTATTTTAACACATTTGGGGGAGGGGGGTCACACCGATGTATATTTTGCCCTACTAAGATCGAAATATATTGCCATAGGTTTTTTTTACAATTCAGGGATCCATAGATATTTGTACAAAATTTTGCTATCGTCGTTGTTGAGCATATGCCATGCAATGATGGTAATAATTTCGTGAAAGACATATTTTTTTCCGACAAGGCTTCCTTAGTTTTGAACAGTCGTGTCAATACGCAAATCGTCCGATTGATGGTCAATCAATCACGTACAAAATGTGGTGCGGCATAGTCACGCTTATAACTAGTTTAACAATCTAATTAATATTGACCTTTCATTATCTGTATCACCTTAGATAATGTAAAGTGATTTACAGCTATTTATATTACGTGTGAATGTCATGAAGTATGTGAATCGTTTCATTGGAAGTACTAGCTGTTTTAGAAACATAAATAAAGTCCTAGTTTAAAGAATTTCCTGGTGATTTGTTGATACTTCAATAGTTATTTATGTACCAAGGGTATAAATATATGTTTGTGCCCTGAGGGCGACGTTTTACGAACCCGAGGGACTCTGGCCTGAGGGTTTCTAAGTCGCCTGAGGGTATACACATCTGTTTATGCCCGAGGTACATATATAACTTTATGTCATACTAGTTCGTTATTGCAATCCAATCTCAATACAAATCAGGATTTTAAAAAATCCGGTTTGAATTAATAACATTGCCATAGTAGACACTATCGTTGCTAGGTGAATGTTGACAAACGTAAATGTCATAAAATCACAGTAATTTTTATATGTGTCAAAGTTAGAAGTCAAAATAAACGAAGATTTTGAAATTTTATTTGGTACATGAAAAAATTATTCATTGGGGTTTTTAATTGTCGTGCTTTTACACATTATCTTATTTCTAGAGATATTTCAATGATTCTTTCACATTTTTTTTTTATTTTACTTAAATTTTTATAATTAATCCATAATAAAAAAATTAAAACTAGTCCATTGCAGGTGATCTCAACAACCAAATAGCAAAATTTTGTTTTCTTCGAACAGGGGAATCACCTGCAGACTAGTTTCGAGGTTTTGCCCCAATTAATTTCTGTGAAAATACGAGATTTTTATGCTACAACGCGTAAATTTCCTTTGAAACAGAGAATATCGGTCACGTATGTGAACCTAGACAAAAGAAATCCATACTTTGCTGTTTTGAGCAAGTTGAATTTTTTTAAAAAATCGCCTGGTCCTTTGCGGAGTTTTATCTCGAAATCAAGATCAATAGTCGCAAATCGACTTGAGGATTCGTATTTCAGACATCAAATTACGTAAGTGGAACTTTTGTTTCAACTAGGTAAGTAAATAAAGCCATATTCACGAATTATTGAAAAGTACTATTTCTGCTCTATCGACATGAAATTCCAAAAAAATATGCATCACTATTGACAACTGAAATATATTTCATGGAATTCTTTTAAAGGAATCATTTAGTACGTAGGCATTCAGATTCATTTTGGGAATATCCTACCTAATACTAAATCTAAGAACCTCTTAAAACATTCGGCATTTCCCTAAATTTTCAGACGCAGTTCCCGCCAATCGAACATCACCAGACCGTCTATATAAAAACAACCACGTACATTTCTAATTATAGTAATTTCGCCTAACCGTACTAATTGAACCTCTCGCGCTATCAACAATGTTAAACAACCTAAAAACGTCAACAATACGCGTATAAATAAACTTTATCGCCGTACCGAAAAATCGTCAACATTCAACACACACCCTAACCTACCGCAACGACGAATCGCAGCAGGTCGAAAAGGGGTGAGCAGCCAAAACAAAAGCAACAAAATCAACGAACCTGATCTCCGTAGGGTGAAGAGAAAAAGAAGCCGAGGCGTCGCCGTCTATCTGCGACGCACGAGCGCCGAGAGGATTCGCAATTCGCACACTGACACTCGCAAGGGCACCACAAGGTCGTCGGTACGTGACGGAGGCGCCAGCGTGTAACGTGTATGTAGCCGCGAGTCCCACTGACGGTGACGGCCCCGACACATCTTCGGAGGATCTATTTCGACTCGGAGTCGACCTACGTCCCACGTCTTTGGGCCGCTTCGAATGGAGCGCCCGCTCGGGAGTCACATGCCGGTTTGAAAGTCACGTGGGGGACAGCCGACTCCTTAGGGGATTTCGCGGGCACCGGCGTCGATTTTGCGGGCGCGCCGACGGCCCGCGTCGGTGGATTTGTTGATAGTCCAGTCACAGTATAACCTCATGCTGTAATCCTTCTTTACAGAGCATTTTTTATCAAAAATATTCACAGCGTGGCCATATGCATTACAAGGCCCTCCTCATTAATCTCATTTTGAGTTTTTTAACGTAGGTACAGACTACAGAAAATCAGTACAGATAAACAGGTAGTACGGTTTTACTACCTCACTACTGCACCCTTTACCCTCAGGTATTCTTCGGGAGGTAGCCGAACGAGACAAAAGCCATAATGAGGAAGTTGAGGAATATTGCTGGAGTGATTCCGGCACTGGACGCCCGGAAAAATTATTTTGAACTTGTGGTTTATTTCCACACCTCATCCTGAAAACTTTCCTAGATGATGACGATGGCAGAGTCTACATTAAGGAAATTGAGGAATATTGGTGGAGTGAAACCGTCCCTAGACGACCGAAAAAATTATTTTGAACATGTGGTTTTTTTCCACACCCTCTCCTGAAAACTCTCCTAGATTATGATGATGGCAGAGTCCATATTCAGGAAGTTGAGGAATATTGCTGGAGTGAAACCGGCCCTAGACGCCCGGAAAAATTATTTTGAACATGTGGTTTTTTTTCGCACCCTATTCTGAAAGCTTTCCAAGATTATGATGATAGCAGAGTCCATATTAAGGAAGTTGAGGAATATTGCTGGAGTGAAACCGGCCCTGGATGCCCGGAAAAATTATTTTGAATATGTGGTTTTCTTCCCGCACCCTATTCTGAAAACTTTCCTAGATTATGATGATAGCAGAGTCCATATTAAGGAAGTTGAGGAATATTGCTGGAGTGAAACCGGCCCTGGATGCCCGGAAAAATTATTTTGAACATGTGTTTTTTTTCTCGCACCCTATTCTGAAAACTTTCATAGATTATGATGATAGCAGAGTCCATATTAAGGAAGTTGAGGAATATTGTTGGAGTGAAACCGGCCCTGGACGCCCGGAAAAATCATTTTGAACATGTGGTTTTTTCCACACCTCATCCTGAAAACTTTCCTAGATTATGATGATAACAGAGTCCATATTAAGGAAGTTGAGGAATATTGCTGGAGTGAAACCGGCCCTGGACGCCCGGAAAAATTATTTTGAACATGTGGTTTTTTTTCGCACCCTATTCAGAAAGCTTTCCTAGATTATGATGATAGCAGAGTCCATATTAAGGAAGTTGAGGAATATTGCTGGAGTGAAACCGGCCCTGGATGCCCGGAAAAATTATTTTGAACATGTGGTTTTTTTCCTGCACCCTATTCTGAAAACTTTCATGGATTATGATGATGGCAGAGTCCATATTAAGGAAGTTGACGAATATTGCTGGAGTGAAACTGGTCCTGGACGCCCTCAAAAATGATTTTGAACATGTGGTTTTTTCCACACCTCATCCTGAAAACTTTCCTAGATTATGATGATGGCAAAGTACATATTAAGGAAATTGAGGAATAATGCTGGAGTGAAACCGGCCCTGGACACCCGAAAAAATTATTTTGAACATATGTTTTTATTTCCACACCCTCTCCTCAAAACTCTCCTAGATTATGATGATGGTAGAGTTCATAATAAGGAAATTGAGGAATATTGTTGGAGTGAAACCGGCCCTGGACGCCCGGAAAAATCATTTTGAACATGTGGTTTTTTCCACACCTCATCCTGAAAACTTTCCTAGATTATGATGATGGCAGAGTCCATATTAAGGAAATTGAGGAATATTGTTGGAGTGAAACCGGCCCTGGTCGCCCGGAAAAATGATTTTGAACTTGTGGTTTATTTCCACACCTCGTCCTGAAAACTTTCCTAGATTATGATGATGGCAAAGTCCATATTAAGGAAATTGAGGAATATTGCTGGAGTAAAACCGGCCCTGGACACCCGAAAAAATTATTTTGAACATGTGGTTTTTTTCCACACCCTCTCCTGAAAACTCTCCTAGATTATGATGATGGCAGAGTCCATATTGAGGAAGTTGAGGAATATTGCTGGAGTGAAACCGACCCTGGACGCCCGGAAAAATTATTTTGAACATTTGTTTTTTTTTCCGGACCCTATTCTGAAAACTTTCCTAGATTATGATGATGGCAGAGTCCATATTAAGGATGTTGAGGAGTATTGCTGGAGTGAAACCGGCACTGGACGCCAGGAAAAATGATTTTGAACTTGTGGTTTATTTCCACACCTCGTCCTGAAAACTTTCCTAGATTATGATGATGGCAAAGTCCATATTAAGGAAATTGAGGAATATTGCAAGAGTGAAACCGGCCCTGGACGCCCAGAAAAATGATTTTGAACATGTGGTTTTTTCCACTCCTCCTCCAGAATACTTTCGTAGATTATGATGATGGCAGAGTCCATATTAAGGAAATTGAGGAATAGTGTTGGAGTGAAACCGGCCCTGGTCGCCCGGAAAAAATATTTTGAGCATGTGGTTTTTTTCCACACCTCATCCTGAAAACTTTCCTAGATTATGACGATGGCAGAGTCCATATTAAGGAAATTGAGGAATATTGCTGGAGTGAAACGTCCCTAGACGTACGAAAGAATTATTTTGAACATGTGGTTTTTTTCCACGCCCTTTCCTGAAAACTTTCCTAGATTATGATGATGGCAGAGTCCATATTGAGGAAGTTGAGGAATATTGCTGGAGTGAAACCGGCCCTGGAAGCCCGGAAAAATTATTTTGAACGTTTGTTTTTTTTCCGCACCCTATTCTGAAAAATTTCATGTATTACGATGATGGCAGAGTCCATATTAAGGAAGTTGAGGAATATTGCTGGAGTGAAACCGGCACTGGACGCCAGGAAAAATGATTTTGAACTTGTGGTTTATTTCCACACCTCGTCCTGACAACTTTCCTAGATTATGATGATGGCAAAGTCCATATTAAGGAAATTGAGGAATATTGCTGGAGTAAAACCGGCCCTGGACACTTGAAAAAATTATTTTGAACATGTGGTTTTTTTCCACACCCTCTCCTGAAAACTCTCCTAGATGATGATGATGGCAGAGTTTATAATAAGAAAGTTGAGGAATATTGCTGGAGTGAAACCGGCCCTGGACGCCCGGAAAAATTATTTTGAACATGTGGTTTTTTTTCGCACCCTATTCTGAAAGCTTTCCAAGATTATGATGATAGCAGAGTCCATATTAAGGAAGTTGAGGAATATTGCTGGAGTGAAACCGGCCCTGGATGCCCGGAAAAATTATTTTGAATATGTGGTTTTCTTCCCGCACCCTATTCTGAAAACTTTCCTAGATTATGATGATAGCAGAGTCCATATTAAGGAAGTTGAGGAATATTGCTGGAGTGAAACCGGCCCTGGATGCCCGGAAAAATTATTTTGAACATGTGGTTTTTTTCTCGCACCCTATTCTGAAAACTTTCATAGATTATGATGATAGCAGAGTCCATATTAAGGAAGTTGAGGAATATTGCTGGAGTGAAACCGGCCCCGGATGCCCGGAAAAATTATTTTGAACATGTGTTTTTTTTTCGCACCCTATTCTGAAAACTTTCCTAGATTATGATGATAGCAGAGTCCATATTAAGGAAGTTGAGGAATATTGCTGGAGTGAAACCGGCCCTGGATGCCCGGAAAAATTATTTTGAACATGTGGTTTTTTTCTCGCACCCTATTCTGAAAACTTTCATAGATTATGATGATAGCAGAGTCCATATTGAGGAAGTTGAGGAATATTGTTGGAGTGAAACCGGCCCTGGACGCCCGGAAAAATCATTTTGAACATGTGGTTTTTTCCACACCTCATCCTGAAAACTTTCCTAGATTATGATGATAACAGAGTCCATATTAAGGAAGTTGAGGAATATTGCTGGAGTGAAACCGGCCCTGGACGCCCGGAAAAATTATTTTGAACATGTGGTTTTTTTTCGCACCCTATTCAGAAAGCTTTCCTAGATTATGATGATAGCAGAGTCCATATTAAGGAAGTTGAGGAATATTGCTGGAGTGAAACCGGCCCTGGATGCCCGGAAATATTATTTTGAACATGTGGTTTTTTTCCTGCACCCTATTCTGAAAACTTTCATGGATTATGATGATGGCAGAGTCCATATTAAGGAAGTTGACGAATATTGCTGGAGTGAAACTGGTCCTGGACGCCCTCAAAAATGATTTTGAACATGTGGTTTTTTCCACACCTCATCCTGAAAACTTTCCTAGATTATGATGATGGCAAAGTACATATTAAGGAAATTGAGGAATAATGCTGGAGTGAAACCGGCCCTGGACACCCGAAAAAATTATTTTGAACATATGTTTTTTTTTCCACACCCTCTCCTCAAAACTCTCCTAGATTATGATGATGGTAGAGTTCATAATAAGGAAATTGAGGAATATTGTTGGAGTGAAACCGGCCCTGGACGCCCGGAAAAATCATTTTGAACATGTGGTTTTTTCCACACCTCATCCTGAAAACTTTCCTAGATTATGATGATGGCAGAGTCCATATTAAGGAAATTGAGGAATATTGTTGGAGTGAAACCGGCCCTGGTCGCCAGGAAAAATTATTTTGAGCATGTGGTTTTTTTCCACACCTCATCCTGAAAACTTTCCTATATTATGACGATGGCAGAGTCCATATTAAGGAAATTGAGGAATATTGCTGAAGTGAAACGTCCCTAGACGTACGAAAGAATTATTTTGAACATGTGGTTTTTTTCCACGCCCTTTCCTGAAAACTTTCCTAGATTATGATGATGGCAGAGTCCATATTGAGGAAGTTGAGGAATATTGTTGGAGTGAAACCGGCCCTGGTCGCCCGGAAAAATTATTTTGAGCATGTGGTTTTTTTCCACACCTCACCCTGAAAACTTTCCTATATTATGACGATGGCAGAGTCCATATTAAGGAAATTGAGGAATATTGCTGAAGTGAAACGTCCCTAGACGTACGAAAGAATTATTTTGAACATGTGGTTTTTTTCCACACCTTATCCTGAAAACTTTCCTAGATTATGATGATGGCAAAGTACATATTAAGGAAATTGAGGAATAATGCTGGAGTGAAACCGGCCCTGGACACCCGAAAAAATTATTTTGACCATGTGGTTTTTTTCCGCACTCTATCCTGAAAACTTTCCTTGATTATGATGATGGCAGAGTCCATATTAAGGAGGTTGAGGAATATTGCTGGAGTGAAACCGGCCCTGGCGGTCCGGAAAAATTATTTTGAACATGTGGTTTTTCTCCGCACACTATTTTGAAAACTTTCCTAGATTATGATGATGGCAGAGTTTATAATAAGGAAGTTGAGGAATATTGCTGGAGTGAAACCGGCCCTGGACGCCCGGATAAATCATTTTGAACATGTGGTTTTTTCCACACCTCATCCTGAAAACTTTCATAGATTATGATGATGGCAAAGTCCATATTAAGGAAATTGAGGAATATTGCTGGAGTGAAACCGGCCCTGGACGCCCGGAAAAATTATTTTGAACATGTGGATTTTTTCCACACCTCATCCTGAAAACTTTTATAGATTATGATGATGGCAAAGTCCATATTAAGGAAATTGAGGAATATTGCAGGAGTGAAACCGGCCCTGGACGCCCGGAAAAATGATTTTGAACATATGGTTTTTTCCACACCTCACTCAGAATACTTTCGTAGATTATGATGATGGCAGAGTCCATATTAAGGAAATTGAGGAATATTGTTGGAGTGAAACCGGCCCTGGTCGCCCGGAAAAATTATTTTGAGCATGTGGTTTTTTTCCACACCTCATCCTGAAAACTTTCCTATATTATGACGATGGCAGAGTCCATATTAAGGAAATTGAGGAATATTGTTGAAGTGAAACGTCCCTAGACGTACGAAAGAAGTATTTTGAACATGTGGTTTTTTTCCACGCCCTTTCCTGAAAACTTTCCTAGATTATGATGATGGCAGAGTCCATATTGAGGAAGTTGAGGAATATTGCTGGAGTGAAACCGACCCTGGATGCCCGGAAAAATTATTTTGAACATTTGTTTTTTTTTCCGCACCCTATTCTGAAAAATTTCATGGATTATGGTGATGGCAGAGTCCATATTAAGGATGTTGAGGAATATTGCTGGAGTGAAACCGGCACTGGACGCCAGGAAAAATGATTTTGAACTTGTGGTTTATTTCCACACCTCGTCCTGAAAACTTTCCTAGATTATGATGATGGCAGAGTTCATAATAAGGAAATTGAGGAATATTGCTGGAGTAAAACCGGCCCAGGACACCCGAAAAAATTATTTTGAACATGTGGTTTTTTCCACACCCTCTCCTGAAAACTCTCCTAGATTATGATGATGGCAGAGTTTATAATAAGGAAGTTGAGGAATATTGCTGGAGTGAAACCGGCCCTGGACGCCCGGAAAAAATATTTTGATCATGTGGGTTCTTCCATACCTCATCCTGAAAACTTTCCTAGATTACGATGATGGCAAAGTCCATATTAAGGAAATTGAGGAATATTGTTCCACTATTCGTATAAAAAAAATAAATAAAAATATTGCTGAACTTTACTGCTAAAGTAACTAGGCTGGAATTTCAACTTTATATTCTTTGAATTTGAGTGAACTGTGTATATAAAAACCCACTCCGCCGCCTCTGGTGAGGCGATCATTTCTTATTAGTATGTAACCTGGTATAACGTATTGGTCGGAAGACATTTCGGGTAATAGCCATGATTCTATAATGCCAAGGATCGCAATTTCATAATCATGAACGTAACAAGACAGTTGATTGAGTTGATCAAAACCTGTGTTCAATGAACGAACATTTAAGTGTTCGATATGCAAGCCCGACTGAGACATATTGCTTTTATCTAGAGATTTTTTCTGTGTATGGTCGTGGTTTCACAATTTTTTACAGTTCAAAATGTCTTAAATGTACGTAGGTACATAGGTACATACAGTGAAAAACAAATATTCACTCAAAAAATATGAACTGCTGAAATATTTGGGTTATTCTAAAAAATTAAAGATAACAGACATTCAGATGTAGGTATTTACTTAAAAACTATGAACTATTGAAATATTTGGGTTATTCTAAAAAATCAATGATAGCACACATTCATATGTATTATAGTAGTAGAGGTAGGTTCAAAATGTAATTTGTCAATTTTCCTCTGGCTATAACTGGTTTATTTATATATATTTTTGCATTTCTTCTCAATTTTGGGATATCTTGTGTAGAAGTCGAAGAAGAAGTTAACTATTCGCTATTTTTCGTGAACAGTAGGAGTTTTTGTTGCTCATAAGGTGGAACCCCGTGAGAACTACCACCTTCTTCAATAGTTTGAGTATATAATAATAATAATTATTGTTATTATAATATCTGGAAGAATGCAGAAGGCTATCATCCTCGGTTCATTACGTCTGCTCAGGGCACACGATTCCTGGACCCAATAGCTGCTTACCCCATAGTTTGGGGAGTGGTTATTGGGGCAATGATGTTGCCAGCGCGCCCTCCGAATGTATCGGAGCATCGGAGACAGGGTCCGACTGGAGAATTTTAATTCAAACGTAATAATAGTAATAATAATAATAATGTTTACTCAATTACAATGTTTCTACAATTACAATAATCATTCATGAGGATGTGCATATGAATAAACAGTTGCCAGTCCCAAGTTAATCCGCACAGGGCTATTATTGGCTAGTAACAAATATTGACAACATTTCGATATAAAAATACGGTTAGTACTAAGTGAAGGATAGTAAAGTACTGTATATAGGTACTTGATAAAGATATATACATAGATAAAAGTATTTGAATTCAAATCATGTGAAAAATTAATGGCATATATATTCATATTAAAATTATTATTAAATAATGAAGACAAAAAAAAGGTTGTAAATATAACTCTGTTTTATACAAAAAAAATCTGATGTAAGAGGACAACATTGAATAAAGTGCGTAACAATTTGATAAACATAACAGTAATATGTACAATTTATATAAAGGCTTTGAGCCTTTGAATATATTCGTAGAATTGACAATATAATAATGAAAATTCAGTAGGTAGAGTGTAGACTGAGTGAATTTAAAACTAAAAATATATACATGAGAGCTTCCGGAAATCCTTTCTGACGAGTGGGCTACCACGAAACAGCTGTCAAAGGTTGGAACTCTCGGAATCAAATCGAAAAATACTCTATTTTCACTTAGATTCTGCTTGCGTTCCTCATAAAACGCACTAGAAACTTGATTGAACCTTGGGTTGGTCAGAACAACAAAATTGTTGGCTGCCTGTCAATGAGCAGGTAATCATCTAACGTTGGATTCCTTGGTTCGTTTCAAATTGAGTTTCAACGAGTGACTATAGATGTCACAAGTTACTTTCTGTTGTATACACATATAAATATATAAAAATATAAATAGAAAAGTTATTGGGTATAGCCCTCAAATTGTAGTGCAACCGTAGACACGTGTTTCGAGCTTAAGCTCTCTTCAGTACGGTAAAATCAAGTGAGAAGATGTTTAACACTTGGATGTAAAAATTGAAACAAAGGAAGTCAATAACAGGAAGCCAACCACACATTTGTGGCTTCGGTTAGAAGACCTTGAGATTTCAAGGCAACAACTAACTTCACCACGGAGGCAGCTATAGCTACCAGCGTGACAATCCTAGCCAGGAGAATATAAATCAGGATGGATTTATCGAGGGACAATATATAAAAATATAAATAGAAAAGTTATTGGGTATAGCCCTCAAATTGTAGTGCAACCGTAGACACGTGTTTCGAGCTTAAGCTCTCTTCAGTACGGTAAAATCAAGTGAGAAGATGTTTAACACTTGGATGTAAAAATTGAAACAAAGGAAGTCAATAACAGGAAGCCAACCACACATTTGTGGCTTCGGTTAGAAGACCTTGAGATTTCAAGGCAACAACTAACTTCACCACGATAGCTATAGCTGCCTCCGTGGTGAAGTTAGTTGTTGCCTTGAAATCTCAAGGTCTTCTAACCGAAGTTTCGGTTACTAAATTGCTGAGATAATATAGCTTGACAAAATAACTGTCTAACATCAAAAACCCTGCTTTCCTGATATAGCTCATCAGAAGAGTATCTAAACATTTGTTCAATATTATTTTTAGTATCCATTTTTGAGATACTTCAATAGTCTCTAAATAGTCATCCACAAGTCCTCCTCAAGCTATAATTCCATATGAAAGTTGTGATTGAACCAATGCAAAATATATTATTTTCAGTTGTGAGATATTACAAAATTTCTGGCATATTTTAAATTAAGGTGTGATGCTTCTTAGTTTATTTGAAATTGATTTTACTTGGACGTCCCAATATTTAATGGAGTTTTTTGCTGTTATTTACAGGTTGATATTTTCAGGGTATTGTAATTTGGTAATCCATTCTTATAACTTACGAAGGGAACGAAGTGAGTTTTTGTTTCATTCATCGTAAGTAAGCAGCTGTTTTAAAAAAAATTATAATAGTCTTTGAAACCGTTCTCAACTTTCCTTTTCAGCGAACTCCACGTGTTATCTTCATAAAACACCGCTGTGTCATCAGCGATACTGACAATATCTCCACAAGTGCGCAGATTAAAAAGATCGTTCATATAAATGCTAAAAAGAATAGGTCCCAAGATAGTTCCTTGAGGTACTCCATATTTAATATCCTTTGGTTGGATCAGCTTTCCTTTGACTTTAACATACTGAACCCTACTCTCAAGGTAATGTTTCATCAATTTGTGGCTATTTCCTCTGAAACCAATCCTCTCGAGTGAATCTAGTAAGTCTGGATGACACGGAATCAAAGGATTTAACTAGATCAACGAAAATGCAGATTGATGTTTTTTTTCGTCCAAGGCCTAATACATTTTAGAAGTTAGTTTCGCAATCGCATCTTGTGTTGACATATTCTCTCTAAAACCGAATTCATTGTCCGAGATTAATTTATATCGATTTAAGTATTCATCGGTCTCGCTTTTATTAGTTTTTTGATTATTTTGGAAAATACTGATAGTATTGAGATGGGTTCATAATTATTAGGATTCGTTTTGTCCCCCGACTTATGAATCGCTGTTATGACTGCAACTTTCAATACTGTTGGGAAGTAACCATTTTCTAAGCATTTGTTGAAGATGTGACAGAGAGGGGCGGTAATAAAATCTATACAATCTCTTTTAGCGTTTCAGCACTAATACCGTCTATTCCAGGAGATTTATTATTTTTCAGCGCTATAATTATATCTCCAATTTCTTGTTCTGTAGCTAGTAACATAACAAATGAATTTGGTAATCTAGCACTGGTATTTTCTATGTCGGTGTTTTTTATTTTCTTCGCTAGGTTTTCTCCTATACTGGAAAAGAATTCTGTCATTACGTCCGCTATTTCATTTGGTTTCGTCACAATTGTTTCATTTCCATCTTTTATAGTATCAATATCAATGTTCTTTTTCATAGTTCCTAGTTCCTGGATTGTTTTCCACAGATTTTTTACTGGCACTGTTGGGGTTGCCTTCTATTTTATTTCTAAAATAAACATTTTGGCAACTTCTTTCAAATGGTTCAGTCGTTTGTTGAAATCTTTTTTAAAGTTTGGATTATCAGGAAAACTTTTCATCTGTTTATACAGTCTGTTCTTTTTTTCTGTTGATTTTTTCAATCCTTCTGTTATCCAATACTTCCTTCTCCTTCTCCTCAACTTTTTTGTTTCTTTTGAATTGCCTATATACTTTTCCAACTTATTCCTGAATTTTTCAAATGCACATTTTATATCGTGTTTATATCAGTGTTATAAATGTCATTCCATGTTTCAGGCAGTAATGCTTTCTTCATATGAGTTTTTTATATGAGTTCGCCTTTTTTTCTTCAACAGTTTCGAAGCCTGGTATATTGATTTATAGAAACACTGGGTAAAGGTAGGTTATCAAAAAAACAACAACTGCTGGAAGAAATTGTTAGAGTAGTAATTTGCTTTCAATCATAATGTGATCCAGGCAAGCGGATTCCTTAATAGGCTTTTTGATGCTTGGTATGAACCCATGTTCACTTAAAATGTTAAGATATTCGGTGGCATATGTCATCAAGTATATCAATATTTATGTCTCCTATCAGGAAGTGCATGGAATATTTGTTTTTCTAAGTTTCAAGAAATTGATTAAGATTATTATTGAATTCGAAACGGCATAGTGAAGGGGATCTGTAAAAAGGTGGGATTTCCTAGCGACGTCTAGCGTTCGCGGCCCGCATCGACGTTCAGCAGTGACGACTGGCCGCGACGATTGTTGAATTTGCTGGAAGCGTCTGGCCTCTGGCGTCCGCGTTTTTGTAATGAAATCATACCCCCAGTGCGTTTTGTGTACTGGTTGACTACAGTTTAAAAGTGAAAATTGCTTGTTGTCATAATGAATGGGAATGTTCTAACAGCATTAATGTTACAGTATTGTATACCTTCGCGAAATTCGCAATTTTTCTGGGGATAAAATGGCTGCCAGTCATGCCACCGACTTAACCTTTAAACTAGACTGCCAATACCATATTATTGAAATTGATCCAATTACGAAATTGACTGGTGGCCATAGAACATGCGCATTGTGTCTGTTATCTGTCAGAATCACATTGGCGTACTTCAGGAAAAATTAATAGGTCTAGCACAAAAGCAAGTGGAATGTTGAAAAATTGAGTTTTCATCTGATGACGAGAATATTTCATAACTGTACATCCATACTTCAACAAGGCACATTTCAGTTGAAAATTAGGGATTTTTACACCAAAGTCCAAAACACTTCATTTTAACAATATCTATTTACTCAAGGTAACGCCAATGACCTAATAAATGGTTCCCCAGATTGTCAAATATCAATTCTTTGGTGGCTCTTGCGCATTGCGCAGACACGATTTCAGGATGTTCAATTGGATGAGTTTTTCGAGTGGTGGGCATATGAGTACTAGCAGTCTAGTTTAAAGGTTAAGTCGGTGAGTCATGCTGGACCAATCGTTGATGCAGAACCATGTCCATAGCCATTTTATTCACAAATAAATTGCGAAATTCGCGAGGTCATGAACGAGACTTACTGAGAGAAGATAATGATGACGACTATACTGAACCGACAATAATTATCTGGATAAACTGACAATTATCTAACTTATCTATATAAATATTGGGGGAAACACAAAGAAACTATTTGACTTCATGACTCCCTACTATTCACAAAACTCAATTCTATACATGATCTTTTCTGAAGCAAGTAACAAAGAAACACAGAATTTTTTATTCAATACTCATATTTCCCGAATTTGACAATCTCTGAAGTCTTTGTGTGAATGGTCATGAAGGCACGACACCAGCAGTAACATTATTTCAATGTGAAATAAGCGTGTCACAGAAATTTACTAATACAGACGACGAAATTTTGATTAATCAAGTATGTGAATATCCCTGCCTTCATGACCATTCACACAAAGACTTCAAAGATTGTCAAATTCGGGAAAACACGTGGAATGAAATTTGCACAGTTTTAGCCATGGGCTGCGAGTATTATATAAAAAATTCTTTGTTTTTTTTTACTTGGTTCAGAAAAGATCATTGATAGAATTGAGTTTTGTGAATAGTAGGGAGGCATGAAGTCAATTATTTTCTTTGTGTTCCCCCCAATATTCTTATCGATAAGTTAGATAATTGTCAGTTTATTCAGATAATTATTGTCGGTTCAGTATAGTCGTCATCATTCTCTTCTCTCAGTAAGTCTCGTTCATGCCCTCGCGAATTTCGCAATTTTTGCGAATAAAATGGCTATGGACATGGTTCTGCATCAACGATTGGTCCAGCATGACTGGCAGCCATTTTATTCGCAGGAAAATTGCGAAATTCGAGAAGGCATACAATACTGTAACATAAATGCTGCTAGAACATTTCCATTCATTATGACAACAAGCAATTTTCACTTTTAAACTGCAGTCAACCATAACACAAAACGCACTGGGGGTACAATTTCATTAAAAAAACGCGGACGTCAGACGCTTCAAGCAAATCCAACAATCGTCGCGGCCAGCCGTTACCGCTGAACGTCGATGCGGTCCGCGAACGCTAGACGGCGCTAGGAAATCCCACCTTAAGACTTTATATTTAAATCATCTAGCAAATTATGGCATTTATATTATCAAAAGTGGCAATTGTTATTTCCGTCAACCGGTTGCACCCCTACGCACAACCGTCGGAAGTCTTCGAGAGACTTGTGTGAGCTAGGGAAGACGCAGCCCTTATTTTTCATCGTGTGATGCCATGTACGAGACCGATGATCATGAGGGGATTTGAACCCTCGACCCTTCGCACCAAAGGCGAACGCTATACCAGCACGGCCACCATGGCCCATACACAATAAAACCATATACCGGAATATTGCTCTTTTCTTTGAAAAATATTTCAATATAAAGATGATAATATAATAAATAAGTATATTGTGTATTATTATTTGGAATTATGTCCCATTATGTTTGGTATTTCCAGATTTTATTGCCACATGTATAAATATCCCAACAAAATTTGGCGGGGGGGGGGGCGAATCCTTATCACCGCCACTGCTTCGACAGTTATTATTTAATCTGTCAATTGACACATTTAATCTGTCAATTGACACATTCAATCTGTCAATTGACACATTTAATCTGGTGATTTTTTTAATAGCCCTTGGCACACCCTTGGATAATTCTAGAAAGATTTGTATTCTTCACTTTTTTTATAGGACCCCCAGTTTAGGCTGTGCGCGTGTCCTCGGATTTTTGAAAATGAAAAAAAAATGGAAAAGAAAAATTAAAAAAAAACAAAAAATATGGTACTGTAGAGAACCGTTTTTGACTTTTTTCGGTAGAGGAGGTGGGTGGGCCAAAAAAAAATTGGATTCAATGGGGGGAAATAATTTTTTTAAAATGTTTTAAATAGACGGGTGCACACCCTTGGATCATTCTAGAAAGATTTATAAAAATCACCTTTTTCGATGCGACCCTCCGTTTAGGCTGTGCGCGTTCCTGCGGATTTTCTAGAAAAACAACAACAAAAAACAAAATAAAAAGCTAGATCAGTCAGCAGTTAGCTCATGTCTATTCACTAGTCATGTTCAAACTATCCACTCCGTGGTGGTCGTGCTGGTAGAGCATTCGCCTCTCAAGCATTGGGTCTTGGGTTCGATTCCCAGCATGGTCATCGGTCTCGTGCTAGGCATTTCACGTTAAAAGGTGAGGGTTGCGTCTTCCCTAGCTTGCACAAGTCTCTCGAAGACTTATAGTGGTTCGGCGTACAGGTGCAACAAGTTGACGGAAATAAAAATTTCAACAATTTTCATCATGGAAATGATACAATCACCTCATATCAAATGTGTCAATTGACACATTATAAATGTGTCAATTGACAGATTAAATGTGTCAATTGACAGATTGAATGTGTCAATTGACAGATTAAATGTGTCCATTGACAGATTAAATATGTCAATTGACAGATTAAATGTGTCAATTGACAGATTAAATGTGTCAATTGACAGATTAAATGTGTCAATTGACAGATTTTTTAATTTTCGCCGTGGCACTAGTACGCCGTCGTAGCAAAACCCTCGTATAAGTTCTTCTCAACTCTTTCAGGTGTCTGTATAGTGCAGCAGCAGAAAAATCGAAAACCACCCTACTATAACGAGCGTCGCCGACGTCCTCAAAATGCGACGCCGTGCGCAGCGCCATAGTCACCCCCCCCGTCATGATTTTATTCAATGGGGTTGGCGTAAATCCAAGCGATGTTGGTGCGAAATACTATCGGGCATATTCGGTCGACAGTGTGAACTGAATTATTTTTTTATACCTTCCTATTTCTCTTGCTGGTTGAAGTCATATTATTTTTCTAATACACAAATTTGTTAGGTATTTTTTTGTTTTTCTGAAACAGATACTGGATACCGCTTTATTTATAGTCTCCGAAGATGTCCGAAAATTCCTCAGCCACAATAATAGAGAAACAAATCAACTTACCTTTCACAGTGATATCCGTCTAAACCATCGTTTTTCAGCAACCCCACAATGCTGTGCTACAACAATAACAATAACGACGTCATAATTCACCATTTTCCATCCTGTTTCGATGAAAACTGAGCACTATTATACACCTACGTCACTTCCACAATTTTCACCATGCTTCTGGCCCGGAGGATTCCTGGAATTTTGTACACCTACCGGTACACCGTGTATTCGTTCTTCATCATCTTGAGCACGTTCGTCTACTTCCTGTTTAAGTGGAACTTGTTTTGCTTCAACCTGCAAGCTTGGCAACATGTGAAGAAGATGGTGAGTGCAAATAAGGCCCTAGTTCATAAGTTGTACACTCTACGAAATGTGTTGGCCACGTTTATTACGGGCACTCGGTCGGACTGAACTTATCTCGGAGTTTCATTGGCCTGAATTGAATACCTACATTTTGGGAAACAATAATTTTTTGAGCATAATTCGCAGAGTGAATGATGTGGAATTAAGCAGAAAATACCCAGCTCAAAGATTTTACAATTATTATTCAAAATTTCAACTTGAGTTTATCAAACGTTTAGCGATTATTTGAAAAAATACAATCGCTAAAAGTTGTTGTGTAAATATCTTAGTCCTAAAATTTGTTTAGATACGCAAAGTGGTTCGATGATTTTCGATTAATTAGTTTAGAATCAAAAATATACAGGGTGTCCGGTAAACCTTGTACAATATTGAAACTGGTGATAGACCAGGTCATGACTGTTCAGAATATCAGAATTTTACGTTCGTAAAAATCTCACCGTTTTCGAGATAATGAGTATTTTTTTAATTTCTGGAAAATCACTACCTCACCTTGGATTTTTTAATCTACAAATTGACCAATTCAAATATCTTTGCTGCTGAATATTACTTATGAGTGATGCTTTCACACGTACAAAACAGTTTTTCAGAAAACGATTCAAGTCTTCAAGTAATGAGGATAAAATGCCAGATTTGAGTTTCACCAATTTTTTGAACAAAAGTTTGACAAAAACGTAACCAAGTGGAAGTGGATATTCATTACAAAAGAATGACCATTTCGTCCAGACTCTACCATGGTATAAAACATAGGCAATTATTTTTGTAAGGAGTAAAATTTCGATTATATTAGTGTGATGTTATTCTGAGCTAAAATGAACTCCATTAGACTTTGTCAGTAATATCAAAGAGTAGTGCTAATCTAATCTTTGGTAATATCTTTTATTTTTTTCTTATCAGGATGATTAAATAATTATGAGTAATAACGAACCAACTGCTTAGAAGCATTCAATGCGATGTAAAGAAGTAAATACTTATTCAACATCGCACTAAATAATATTACAAAAATGTTATTTTTTATCCACTCGTACGCAGAGACGACATCTTTTCAAGAAGAACCTTTTCAAATGCGTTATAGGTCATAGCCCCCAAAACAGCGATTCTCTGAGCGGCATTGTGCAATCGGATATCGTTCTCCATAAAGCGCTGCTGCAGCAGTAGCACTACCTCCACATTCACCATAAATGTAGTGCATATGCGCATATTCTCGGGGAGTATAACGTGTGTACGACATGACAAAGAAATAAATACCACTGAATGAAACAAGCGGAATAATTTCAAAAAACTACGACAGAAGTAACAAGTTGTTCAAACAAAATGTGACATCCACCTACCAGATTTTTCTAATTGTATTTACAGAAGATCTGTTCATGCACTATTGCTTCTGCGGGCACAACACAGGAGTTAGAAAAGTTTTTAACTTTCGACAAGGATTCACCTCCTAAAAAATGTTGCACTTATTTGGTTACACCCTGTATATCTGTCGGTATCTGAAACTTCGTTGGAATCTGGATGTTAGACAATTGCGACATTTATCACAAGAATTCGTATTAATCAGTGCCATGTCGGATAATCGACATTTCATTTCGATAATCTTATTAGGCTTAATTACATGAAAAGTTAATATTGACATACTATTTAATGCTACCAATCATTTCCAAATTTTATTTTGATAAAATCAGAATAAAATAATTTTTGAGCGTAAGTTTAAAAGTTGATGGAAGCCTAGAATAAAACCAGGCCTAATTCAATGGAAATCACTTCCTCCAAAAATAATTATAGTTTGTTTTATACCAAGGTAGAGTCTGGACAAAATGAGCATTCTTTTGAAATGGATGTCCACTTCCAATTGGTTATATTTCTTTCAGACAATAATGTCAAACTTTTTTTAAAAAATTTGATGAAACTCAAATCTGTCGATTTTATTGAAAATATGAACAGGATGTTCATAAAGTCATTTGTGGAATCATCTGCGACTGAAAGTTGGAATTTGGTCGCTATTTTCCATCGTACAAGATAACCTCTCTTATTGGAAGGGATTCATGTTTTAAAGAGAAACATTCTCAATTGAAAATTGAACCAATATATGACTCCTCTGAAAATGGAAAAAACCCTACGATAAAATTGAAGTTACTTTTTTGTAATATCTAACAAAAAACAACTACTTCCCCGGCAAAAGCCACGCTGGACATTGAACTACATCTGATAGATATTGAGAAAGACCCTATATCAAAATCCGAAAGTGAAAATTTGCATTTTCATTCAGATAGTTGATTATTTATTGAATGTCCAGTTTCCATTGGAGATTCTTATCTCTAAATGAGATAAGGGAGAATGTTATTAAGAAGTATCACTCACAGAAAATCGCTCATTCCATTGATGCGTGAATTGCATCTCTTTCGCTAGGCCTCCAATACATTTTGGTCGACAAAAAAAATCTATTTCACTCTTCTAAGAACTTAGAAGAGTGAAATATTTTTTTGTCGACCAAAATGTATTTATTGGAGGCCGAGCGAAAGAGATGAAATTTCTTACCAAAATGAAAATATTACCAAAACTAAAATCTTCAATAAAACTTTAAAATGTGCAAAATCTGAATAGTAAAGAATGTTCTTTTCAATTTGTCTTTTTACTTCAAACAACTAATAATCCTATATTTAGAAAAAATACTTTTGAAAGGTAGCGAAAGTCCTGTGACCCGGGCTAGGACTCTGTAACTTATTTCGCATAGCGATAGCGAAGCGAAGTATACGCTATCTTTTTCCGTTACGTCGGAAAGTGATAGTGTGTGCTTCGTTTAGCTTCGTGTCGCTATGCGAAATAAGTTACAGAGTCCCAGCCCCGGAGTCACAAGTCCAAGTAGAATTTCAAAATAAATTATTATAAAAAAAATCTCTTTGGAGGACATGGTATATGTGTCCCATTAATAAAATATATGAATAATATATGTCAACGAATTTCTCACAAATTGACCGAATGAATCAATAGGATGCTGTACAACTTTATGTATGTAAAAGCCTAGTCAACATGTACCATTTAAATATTAGGGTAACCTATTTGATTGGATAAATTCTTCTACTATGAAATAAAAAAAAAATTTATGACAAATATTAATTTTTTTTAATATTTATAATTTTTACAGAGCCCTGAAAATTGAGACAAAATCGGGTAGTCTGGCTTCCACGCGCGTTGCGTCACTATGACAACAACAAAAAAAATTCAGCATGTTAAATATGAATATTAAGGAATACAAAAATTCATGTATTTTTGGGGTACATCAATGAACAATAATCCGCGGTTAAAAAATTTTTATCCCAATTTCTCCATGAATTATGCATTTGTTATGTTAATTAACAAATTTTTCTGAACTAAAACCCTAGGATTTTTTCACTTAGTGAAGTTATTCTTAATAGGCTTACAAATAGATTGTAAAATTTTGATTTTCCACTTTTTTATTAACAAAAATTAAAAAAGGTAATAGTTTTTTTTTACATTTTATTATTATTATTATTAATACGTAGGTCTATCCTTTATTGTAATACTTATAATTATATACTGTATCGCCGATCTTTTTTCATCAACCCTTGTTAGATATAGGTATTCTAACTAGTCAAATTTTTATTTAATATTATTAGTACCTCATAAGATTTGATTTGTTCAATGCTGAAATAAGTGCTTTAGCACTTATCGGCTTCTGCTGCTTTATTCACGTAAGCATTTTGATTATTATTATTATTAATTAATGTTTCGTTGTCCTTTCCAGTGCAATCTCCACGAAAAAGGCCTCGCCATCGGCTCTCTGTGCGTCCCACTGTGCCTCACAAAAGACATCCACTCCCTCACCTGCCATTCGTTCCAGGCCACGAAAGAAGCCGTCTTCAGCGCCGAATGGCACGACATCCGCCTGGTGTTCAAATCCGTCCCCAAAGACGTCCAAGTCATCCACTGGTATGACAACGGCGTCCTCAAGTACCCCACGGAAAAGGAATTCCTGTCCACCATCAGAACAATCGTGAAGACCAAGCTGAACCTCACCCTGGCCTACGACACGGCTCTGCGATTGTCCAGGTTGAAGCCCAGCTACGAGGAGAAGAACAAGCAGAAGCGGCAGCAGGAAATGGACAACTTGTGGCTGCTCCTGCAAGACAACGAGTACCTGCTGTCGACCTTGTTCACGGACAAAGACGTGTTTCCTCAGCTGCTTGGCACCTGCGGGCCGTACTTCGCAGTGGAGTACCTGGAACCAGTCACCGACGTTTCGTCGCTGATGACCATGGGTGACAGCCGGGAAAACTGGGGGAGACGCCTCAGGGTGGCTGTGCAAATCCTGGACCTTCTCGAGGAGCTCGACAGCGGCTTCCGCGAGCCTTTCCACCTTTGTGACCTTAAGATGCAGCACTTCGGCCTCGTCAAAGAAGGCTCCAAGCTGAAGTTCATCGATCTGGACGGGGTTCTGCCCAAGTCCGTGGTCGACTCCATTATCAAGGACGTAGCCTACTGCAAAAGCGACGACGACTGTGATTTCTACGACTGCCGATCCAAGTGCGACAGACACAACAGATGTAAGAGCTCTGTGGCGAATAACAACTTGCAAATGGTTTGCGAGAAGATATTTCTGGGGTGGCGGATGTCCAATACGGTGATAGTTCCTGGGCTGTTGATGTCTCAGCACACTCCTGCTGAGCTGGCGTCGATCCTGAGGCAGTGTGCTAATCCCGAAGGGGAGGAGGGGATAGCGAGGATGATTCCGGATTCTGACATCAAGAGGAGGCTTTATAGTGTTATTTCGGAGATGGAGCAGACTGTCAACAACGACTTATTTCTTTAACGAATGATTGTTTCAGTGAGAGACCCAGGTAGCACATCATATCGGCTGAATGTTGGTTCCATATTGGGCCAATATAGATATATTGTAAATAAAAATCAATATTGGTCCAATAAAAAACAACATTATATTAATAATATTGGTGGAATATTGGTTGAACTAGTTTTGAATGTAGATTATCACACGAAATATTGGGTCAATATTGGTTGAATAATTTCTACCAATATCGATAATACAATATTGGTTATATATTGTTTTCCACATCTAGAATAAATATTGCAATCTAAATATTCCAGTCATATCGATTATAGGGGAAAAAAACTATATTGTATTTCCAAGTTTGTTAGAATATTGGTTGAATATCATTTCTACTTTATTTGACAAATTGTTATAAATCATATTGAGTCAATATTGGTTGAACGATATTTACCAATATCGATAAAACAAAATTGTCTTCATATCGTTTTTAACATCTAGAATAAATATCGCAATCCCAATATTTCCCTAATATCGATTCTAGGAATAAAAACTATATTGTATCTCCAAGTGTGATTACATATTGGTTGAATATCGCCAATATTCAACAAATGTTATTAATTAATATTGGGTCAATATTGGTTTAATAATATTTATCGATATCGTTAAAACAATATTGTCTTGATATTGTTTCCTACATCTATATTGAGATGAAATTTGAATATTGGCCGAATATACAATGAAACATATTGAAATTATATCATGATCAAACCTGGATAAAAATCCGCTAGGTGGCTCTACATATAGAACGTCTTCTAAAACCTACGAAAGTATATTAAATACTTCCCATAACTTTTTTTCAAGACAGCTCACTCAGCGGTTATGTCGATCAAAAGACAGACTCTGGTGTCACCTTCATCAACTAAAAGACATTCAATAATTTACCAAGGTATATTGACATCCACCAATATATCCAAATGATATTGTAGCAATATCGATAAATATTGTACCAATATCGATAAATATTTTGAGGCCATTATTGCTTAAGGAATATTTCACCAAAACTATTTCTAAAATATTCAAACAATATTCGACCAATATCGCAAAATGTTCACATTTTACTTCTCAACAATATAACTTTTGAATATCGTGCCAATATTGTCAGAATATTGTATCAGCGATATTGTACCAATATCGCCGAACATTTTGAGGCCAATATTAGTTCAAGAATATTTCTCCAATATTATTCAAGTAATATCGCCGAATGTTCACATTTTTTCTCTCGCCAATATTGCATTTCAAATATTTCGCCAATATGTTCACAATATTGTACCAATATTTCACCAATATAGCTGTGCTACTTGGGGATAGGTAATGAAATATGTAGTAGCACTAGTGGTTCCGGAAATATACGCGCTATTAGTGTGACGTCACGACGCTTGATTTGTGTGGTTTAAGTCAGGATTTATTATATAAACAATGCGTTCCAAGTGTAATACTTGGTTTGGTACTGATTTTGAAAGCTGTTTTTCCATTAATAACACTGATGACTATTACTGACACGTACATTAGTGAAATTGTAATCATACTTTTTGATATAGAATATGGATTTTTATAACTTCTACTCATAACTTCAATAAACTTTTACAGTACCTACTCAAGTTTTAGAGCTTCTCAGAAACACACAAAAAATTGCTTATAAATTTTACACAGTTCTCAAAATCACCACCAAAAAAGTATCATGTGTAAAACGCCATAAGCAAACACGTTGTTTGGATACTATAACCTGATTTACACCAACCACAGTTGGAAGCGTGACGTCATGGCTAATAGAGCGTATTGTAGTCCTCTTTTCTTGTTCTCTGTTGCTTTCTGTTTGCATGTGATCAATCCTAACGAACACGACTTTTTTTTCAGGTCCTCAGTACAATGATCATCAATCATCTTCACTCAAATTATTCTTCATGGCTCTCCTATCTACTCAGAAAGCATACGGATGAGTTGGATACCCCAGACTTTCCTTTGATATCTGGAACCGCAATGCCACATACATAGACGATGTCTCCAATGTTCGAAAATCGTCAAAGAATTAGGTTAAATGGAGCTGGTATAGAACTAAGCAGATCTCAATAAATCAAATTGAAAAAAAATCAAATAGTTTTTTTTCCTAAACCTGATATTCACCAAAATACGATGGCTCTGGAGGGCTAGTGTAGAAAAAAAATGAGTCGAAATTTCGACTTACAAACTCGAAATTTCTACTTACTAACTCGAAATTTCGACTTAACTAACGCGAAATTTCGACTTACTCAACTCAAAAAACTAAGTCGAAATTTCGACTTACTAACTCGATATTTCGACTTATTCGAGTTAGTAAGTCGAAATTTCGACTTCATTTTTTTTTCGCACTGCCCTCCAGAGCCATCGTACCAAGATACTGCTGTTTCAAAAAAAAAACTGCCCCACGTTGGGTGCCATAATTGTAGCCTGCTAACTTCCATCCAATTCATTCGTCAATATAGAATAAAATAAAATGATACAGGGCGGTATCAATCAATTTCACACAAACCAAGTTCCTATTTTTCTGAACCAATGCCGCTAAACTTTCGACAGGGAAAAGATTTCGATTTTATAACTCATTAAATTAATAAATAATTAGAATAGATAAGGGTGTAACATGACTCAAATCGGGTAGATAATTATAAATGTACCAAGGACCAGTCTTTTCAGTTCCAGTTAAACTCCAGATAACTGATAGTTGGAAGGATCACATTCTAACCATTAGTTAATTAATCTGGAGTTTAACTGGAACTGACAATTTCCCTCATATTATATAAACCAACCAAATGCCATCATTTTTTGAATTCAAACCAATGAGAAAAGGACTTTTCGAAAACACTGTCTCCAGCCCGTGGTATTTTCAAATCGGTGTTTCGCTTCTTCCTTATTTATACGTTTCCATAGTTACAACAATTTCTGTGAATAGAGAAACGCCAGTTTGACGGTTCAACTCTTCAACTGACATTAATGACACATGATGAACCGTTCCTGCAATACGCATTTAGTCCATGATAATTTAATGTATTCGTGAAATTGTCTGATAGAATATCCCTTCAAAATGCAGAATTTTCAAAATACTTTCACCTTGCCAGACGCTCAAACTGTGTTGCTGTACAAAACATCACTCGATCAAGCTCTCGTGGTGTTTCTAAGCAAAACAGTTTTCGTGACAGCAATGTGAAAGTATTTTTTGAAAATTCAGCATTTTGAAGGGATATTACTACTGAAAAGACTGGCCCTAATAATCTTAATCATTGAATTCACAAAAATATCTTCAATTAAAATTGAAGATATCTTTATTGAACTAATATGTTTCAGGGTAATTACTATATTTTAGTGGTATGAAATTGCACCTAACTTCTGGAGAAGTTGTATCGTGAGCCTAATAGGTTTAGATTTGAGTAGCAAGTAGATTTTGAAAATTAAATTAACTATAGCTTATACATAAAAAATGGACAGTTTTATAATCAGTAGGGAGAAAAAATTGAAAATAATACATAGTAATTACCCATACGTATAATAAACAATATGAGTGATATAGAGCTCTAAACAAGGGGTTTTTGGAGTGCACGAAATGGCCTTAATATCTTCTGTTATTGAGTTGAATTTTTTCACCTTTTTGCAAAATAATCTGAAATTTCGAATACTTTAGTCGCGATCGGTTTTTACGTCGGACTGGTCAGATTAGTCTGGATCGTTCGTTTATTGCAAGCGATTGTAGGGGAGGTAAATCTTTGGTTATTCAAATCCGATCAGTCTAGATTGATCTGTTTGCTCGGAGAATTTTGGCAGACGAGTAAGATTAATTTGAAAGTGTGAGGTTATGTTCATCATCATAAAATTAATGATTTGATTTTCCCAAACAGAAACCAGCAATATTTTTTGTATATTCGTTATTGCAATATTCAAATTTCAAACTTGAAGATTCTTTACGAAAAAAACGATGCAAATTTGGATGTGGTTATTAGTGAATAACATGTCAAAGTCAAGCCAACGTCCGTTTCGTTCGTTTATTACCGATTAATCCGATTAATTTGTAGCCACGTGACTAAAACCTGCTCCACTCTGAGATCATAATACCATTGTTTATATAGAATATAGTTAGTCAACCTTATGGGATTATAATAGACGAGGAAAGTGTGTCGTCACAAATGTCATACATGTCAAAAACTGATTCCAAACAAAGAATTTTAAATGACATTCTCTGTTGATGATTTGCTGCTTTGCTTATTAGTTTGTGTTTGGTTGTTTGGATTTTGTTTTCTCAGGCAAAAGAAGTTTAAAAACCTTTACGGAAACAATATCGGAGTTATTGGACAGGCTGATTAAAATTCCAGGGAAGTTTGTTTGGAATCAGTTTTTGACAAGAATGACATTTGTGACGTCATCACTTTCCTCGTCTATTGGATCAAAATGGATGCGACATGTAGATGGCGATAGTGAGCTCACATCCAAGTCATGTCGTAACTTGATTAAAACAATGGAAAAGCATTAAAATCAGGGTTTTTTGAAGAAACCTGCATTAAAATGACGTCAAATATTCAAGTTTGTAACTAATCACGCTAGATGACACTCGTTTGCGTCCAACATCAATTACACAGGCATTGACTAACTATCTCACTTCTATCATTGTTTATATAGAAGATAGTTAGTCAGCCTTATGAGATTATAATTGGATCAAAATGGATGCGACATGTAGATGGCGATAGTGAGCTCGCATCCAAGTCATGTCGTAACTTCAGTGATCTGGCCTCCAAGTCATGTCGTAACTTGATTGAAACAATGGGACAGCATTAAAATCAGGGTTTTTTGAAGGAACCTGCATTAAAATGACGTCAAATATTCAAGTTTGTAACGCTAGATGACACTAGCGTTTGGAGTCCAATGACTTTTCCTCAGGCATTGACTAACTTACTTCTATATAAACAATGCTTATATATAAACAATGATAATACCGAACTCGATATTTGTAGGTTTGGGGGTAGACTATAATATTTCTATTCATATACAGTTTGTCTCACTAAGTTGGAACCATATGGAAAAATTTGTTATTATTCATTTTAGGAAAAAAAGTTATTCCTCATAAAAAGTACTGCATGTTCTAAAATCTAAAATACAATCATCAGATATCAAATTTTTTCAGTCGTATACGCGGTGTGACACAAAATATGAATTTTACTCAAGAGTAAAGTACCTTTATATTTGATAATATAGAAAATTCTTATGGAAAAAGTTGTTCAGAACTAAAAATTACGTTAAAATATGCAATTGCAAATGCACTTACATGAAAAAATCATTTGTATGTATTTTCGTATTTGCACAATATATGTATATGCATTCATTATGTGTTTAAATTGCAAAATTGTTAGAAAACATTGAGAAACGGAAAAGTGATCAGGTGTTACATAATGAAAAGAGATAAATGTTCATTCAAAAAAAAAAAAAAAGTTAAAAGTAACATAACCCAATTTTTCAATGTCTATGGACGTTATTGCATATTTGAACGAAATTTTCAATTCTGAACAACTATTTTCAATAAGCATTTTCGATATTTTCAAATATAAAGGTTCTTTACTCTTGAGTAAAATTCATATTTTTTGTCACACCGCGTATACAACTGAAATAATTTGATATCTGATGACTGTATTTTAGATTTTAGAACATGCAGAACTTTTTATGAGGAATAACTTTTTTTTCCTAAAATGAATAATAAAAAAGTTTTCCATATGGTTCCAACTTGGTGAGACAAACTGTATATTTAATGCCCTTCGTGAAGTTCTCTACCAAACTGATTTTCCTGGAAGGTGGTGGTAAATTTTGCATCCCTTATAAACAAAAGATGCCTTGGTAATATCTGTTTCCAGTAGCTTGATGACGTTGGTGTGACTTGTGACATAGTGAGACGGATGTGTCTCAAGTTATTTATCTGTTTCTAGATTATGCATACCGTTTCTAAAATAAAAATAGCTACTGCTTCTTTTTCTTCTATACTTATGGCCTGTTCTCGCTGTCATGTATAGAAAAGTTTTTGGCCTTCAGTCTTCCACTATGCAGAATTCTTCAACTAGGAAACACAGATCTTGCATTTACCCTTAATAATGCCGAAGATTCAATATATTCAATTAGAGTCATACGCAAAAATGCAGATGGAGAATTTTCAGAAATTTTTGAACAAGCCAAACTGCAGGCAGATATGTTAGGTACAGAAATAAAAATGCCACGATTAACTTCAAGGCAAGCTCATAGACCGAATCTCAATATAGAGAGTTGTGTGGAATATTATAAGATTTCTATGTTTTTACCCTGGATTGATGATTTTTTGTCCAGTGTAGAAAGAAGATTCACCAACCATAAGGCAGTTATTGCCGAATTCATGATGATGGTGAAGTTGCGACAAAAAAAGCAAATAGCAGCAAGTTTGGCTGATTTTTATGAAAACGATACAAATGAACCAAATGATGCCATATTAGAAGCAGAACTCCATATGATGCAATAAACATGTATTCATCTGATATTTTTCCTAGTGTTTTTGTTCTTTTGAAATTTTTTACCACGTTACCCGTCTCGACAAGTACTGCAGACGATCAATTTCTACCTTACGACGGTGAAAAACCTATCTAAGAAATTCGGTTGGAGAGAAAACGTTAAATGGCTAGCCATTTAAATATCCACAGAGAAGTCAATGTTGATCCAAAAGAAGTAAGATATTGTTCTGTGAAGTTTACAGTGTTTACCAATCTTGTATTAATTTATACTACATTTTAAATGAATTGTTATTTTATATCCCATATCTTGCATTCTTGATAGTATTGTGATATTACTTTATGAATCAATATTTATTCAGTTTTCATCATTTTTCACATTCTGTAATGAGACAGCTTTTAGCTTTTTTCTTGATAACATAAATAATTTAAAATAAAAATGAATAATTGTCTATTTATGGTTTGTATAAAGGCGCATTGAAAACATTTGTGCCCCCCCTAGAAAGTGATCCTGGTTGCGCCACTGACGGACTGTCTTCCATGTGATGGTACAGTCGGTTTTCTACTAATATTTTTGTTACTGATCGACAAGCGTAAGGATGCCTCCGAGAATTGGTTACGCAGTAGACAAAACCCTGGAGTGGGGCAGGAGCTCAATCGATCTGCCTTATTAAACAGTATTCGATCTTTGTCGCACATCTATTCACGCTTTCTATCGTTTGCGCATCTCAGAGGCATCCTTACGCTTGTCGATCTGTAAATCAGGACTCCTATAGAAGAGTTGTATTGGGCATAATTATTTTATTGTATGTTTTTCATTCCATTAGTCATCTCCTCAACCCAGATACTGTCTAATAATTTACTCAAAAATAGCAAAATTGAAACCAAAAAAGCAATATTTAAAAATTGTAGAATGTACAGTCATTCTAGAATATTTATTAAAATCGAATAAAAATGCTTTACCATATAAACATAAAATCCTGTGTGATGGCGGCAAATGAGAAAAAATACTATGTGAAGTGATAAAAAGGGTACCTAACCAAATATTGATGAAAATAATTGGAAAAAGTTGCTTAAAATGATATTCTAAAATAAACCCTTTTCCCGTTAATACTATACTTTATATATGGCGAGCACTATATTTTACTTTTTGACTGTTCTTGAGATTCTGCTGTATATTCTGAGCAACTCTTTAATTGCAGCCTTCGTTCCTTCATATTTGTAGAAATATGAATCATCCAGCATTGTTCGTACCAACATAGAACATTTTGAATTGCTGGCTATCAATGATCTTATGTACTGAGCCAGGACCTTGGCCAAAACAGCCAATTCTCCCTGCTGGTTCTTCTTCATCTTCAATTTTGCCTTTAACACGCCTTTGACCGCCTTGTGAATTTCAAGGTATTCTACTTTGTCCGCCAGTTCGTCTGAGGCTTTATATTTTCTCTCCGCACGGCAGTCGCACTGGATCAATTGATCCAAATTTGTTAACACAGTTTTAGAATTATTTCCTTCCATATCGGTTTTTGTTGTTAAACGCTTTAGATGACTTCAAACTTGTTTTGGTTACTATCACCTACTAGCTAAACGAATGATTTTGATTTACCATACCTGCACTATTTATATGGTTGTTGCCATTAACAATTAGGGCAGTACATTATCATAATTCCTACCTGTAAGAGAAATTAGATCATTGACCATAGTTTAATACATTTTTCTGTGGGAAATATTGAATGTGACAAATATTATTTCTTTTTGTTCTAAGATAATATTATTTGAAGATCTGTATAAGTCTGTTTATAATAATAGATCTTTATTGGAAATAGGAAAACCTAATATACAAACATAAATATTATATAGTAAATTACAAAATCATAAAGAAAATTACAAAATTATAATCTTAACATAATATTGCAATGAATTGAAGTAAAATTATTCATAAATAAAAGAACAAATGGATTGGATGAAATTGAATACCAAATTTATATATGAACCAATCATGTACCTACATATCACTTTTAATATAATACTAACACTGGAATAACAAATGTTTTTATATAAATAAATAAATGGAAATCATACGAAAGATTTTATATATTCGATTATATTCTTCTTAAATATAGCAAGGGACTGCCAGTTTTTTATTTTATTGGGTAATTTATTGAACTGATTAAATCCTTTGTAAAATCGACCGTTTCTTATTCATTTTTGTTAGGTGAATGTTGCTAATGGATCTAGTATTGTATTCATGAATATCTGAATTGAAGCAAATACATTCTTGAAAATATATTGGTGCCAAGTTATTGATAATTTTTAATATAAAAATCATCGCCAAATAGAGCCATCGCTGGGAAACAGACATCCATTGTAGGGCATCCAAAGATGTAGGAGTGGTTTTACTACAATATAAAATGATTCTCATGTCCTTATTTTGAAGTTTTTGTAGTTAATCAGTTTGATTCAAGTTGAATAAATAAAGAACAGATGCACAGTAATCAAAGTGTGGCTGTATTATGGACCTATACACTGTTATCTTTGACTGCATTTGAGAAAAATTATACTTTTCATATATTTTCTTAAAAATGTATACACAGTGGCTATTGAATGATAAATAGTTATCTAATTGAAAACCTAGATATTTCATAGTAGTGACAATGTCTATATTGTATATATTGATATTGAGTCTATTTAAGTTTAACATATTGAATTTATATTTTGTTGTAATGATCATTGCTTTAGCTTTGAGCTTATTGATTTTTAAGTACTGACTCACTTTCATTAGAACAGAATTCATTTTATATATTGCAATATTGATATCCTCATTGTAACATGCTAGCAAAGTATCATCAGCATACAAATCAAGAAAGTCACACTCAACAAAGAGGTTTATATCATTAAGATATAACATGAAGAGTAGCGGTCCTAACACACTACCCTGCGGGACGCCAATATTGTTAAATGTTTCATCCGAAAAAATATAATTAGCTCTAACTCTCTGTTTTCGTCCAGACAAGTAATTAGACATCCAATTATATACCGAACTTCTTAGTTCATACCCTTTCAACTTAATCAATAATATGTGTTTGTCAATTGTCTCAAAGGCCCTCTTTAGGTCAAGAAAAACGGCTACTACGTATCTATTTTTATCAATAGCGACTTTGAATTTGTCTAAAGAAAGCTGTAGGGCTGCTTCAAATGAGTGTTTTTTTGCGAAAACCTGATTGATGATTGATCAGAATCCTGTTTTTTCAATATAGACTGTAATTTGGTTATAGGCAGCTACTTCTAAAAATGTTTCTAAAGGTGGAAGAGTATTAATGGGTCGAAATTCGTTTGCTCTAATTGTATTATTTACTTTAGGAATGGGAATTATGGTACTAATTTTTTAAGCATTTGGAACTATACCTATTGTCAAAGATGTATTAACAAAGTTCAATATAATATGTCCAATCGATTCAAAAATGTGTTTTATCATTTTGCAATTTAGAATCTCAAATTCTCCCTAGCTCACACAAGTATCTATAATCTTTATTGGGATGAAATACATTCACGTCTTAAAATGTTTATGAGGGATAGACGAATGGGTAAAGATTTATAATTTCCGAGAAATTATTATTACTTCATATTCGTAGGTAACTAGGATAGATACTAAAAATTCAATAAAACTACCTGAACTAAAATTAGTAGCACATACCCAATAAGGTATTCGAGATCACCATTGATACCAGGTGGCGCTCCAAAACTCCGAGAAAGCAGCCAATGTCATTTAATTATCTTTTCTTGACAGTTGACGACTTTTTGATATTATTTTTAATTATTGAATTTTACTTCTACCTCAACTTTGGAGTGCTTTTTTATAATTGCCTGTCGTGAAAATTCATTTGGCTGCAATTTTTCAGTAGTGTTTGAACGAAAAATGGCCCGTGATCCTGAAACTTCAACAGCGTCTAACCTTGTTTGACCTTGACAAGTTTTGAAGTTAAAAACACAATTACAATTATAAAATCCTGTATTACTTCATTTATTTCTCTATTTCGTTGCCTCAGTGAACTCGTTTCTGCAATTTTTTGAGAAGGAATGACAATTTTTATCAATTATTTTAATGGTGTGTCTAGAAAATAAATAGATTGATTTACGCCAGTTATAAACCAAATTTCTCTCACTAGATGTGAAAACATTAAAAGTAAAGAGTTCACACTATTCACGGATGCAAACACACGTATGTTTATGAATTAGTTTCCCGATTTTCAGTTTAATTCACAATGTTTTAGCTAATTTCTGGTTTCTGGGAAAAGAGTGCATTGAGACATTTGCAAACGAATAATTCTTGCATTGTGGCACAGGACAATTTTTTTTGGCTTACTTCTCACATCAAAGCTATGCTTCTTCCATTAAGGTGTCCGTTTAATCATCCTTGACAAACTAATCCGACAGAGGAGCCACCAGCCACCCGAATGAATATTTATCCAAGTATGCAACCATAAAACTGAAGCATCGTTACCGACATCAATTGCTACTATTATCGTAAAATGAAAATATCACGCCGCTGAACAGTGATGTCAGATGACACAATTATTCTCGTTTTATTTTATATATTCAATCATTAATTCATATTCTGGCTGAATAATATCTAGAGAGATATGACTTTTGACCAAAATGCCGTTGAATAATGTTCTTCAAATATCAACTCCCATGTTCCCATGTTTTGTAGTACAAGCATGGATAAAGAAAGAAAAATGAACTCAAAGATTTTTATTTTTATAAATGCTTGGCAACATGCATTTGTATGGACAGGCAGCAAGTAATTAAGGAATTTGGAAATCCCTAATCCCTTTCTGCACCCTTGAATATATTTACCAGATTGCAATTGAAGATTTTGTTTGTGTATGATTCATTTCAACGGATTTGTAGGTTGATCAGTGCAGTGCTTTAATTATTTGTGTAAAATAAGGGGATTGTTATTTTTGGATATTTAAGTTTTGAGTGGTGTAAAAAAACATGAATTCGGGTAAGTGAAATGTGTGATCAATGTAATCGTGGTAGGTAAGTAGATATGTCTTGTTTCTCAATTATATGGAGAAATAGTTATTTGAAAATCAGAAAACTGCAATAAGTGCGGGTAATGTTTGATTGCAGTGGCCGGACAATTTCCAAACAAATATTGGAGTTTTTTGTATTTGGGAACTTATTTTTTTAACTGCGGCTCTTTTTTAATATATACATTTTTTAAATTATTTTTCATTCCGCGTTTGATGTTGTATTACGTATGTATAACGATTTCATTATGTTCCAAATCATCTCAATTTTTTTCAATATATTCTCGAGATATTTTATCCGTAAGGACTATCCAAGCCGGACCTGTTTCAGAAGCTGCTATACATTTGGAGGGCACGCTGGTATCATTTACCCAAATATCCGGTCCCTACATCCGTAGGGTGAGTGATTATTTGGTCCGAGATTCATGTGCCCTGAGCAAACGAAGTGAACCAAAGATGAAGGCCTTCTGCATTCATACGGCAAGGATTTCTATCGTATAAAGGCAATCCGGTATAATTTTCAGATTCGAGAGCAAGGTGTCCATCATTAAACTAAGGACACCTATTATCAGAACCACCACTTTAACAGAATGCTTTGGGTGAAGCCTGCAGAGTTCAAAGATTTATCGATATTTATTCTATTTTTTACTCTTCTTTTCAGACGATGTTCGTTTCGACAGAAGCTAAGAACTATGACGAAACTGGTTTTAGTATGATTATTATTTTAATTATCTATTATTATCTTTGACTCACAGTATATGTGTACCTATATATTGATCGAGGTTCAACACTAGACTATTTTTTTTCTATAAATCTTTATGAAACTGTAATATTCAAGAATTTATATCAGACCATTTTAAAATCTCAATCAATCTGCAAATTTCCTAACGCCTCGAAAGTTTCGCCTCTGCTAATGATTCAATCATACTGTGGATTATTTTGATGATTTATCTGTTAATGATTGTGTCACTGCGGATTTTTACCTACACAAATTTTATTCAGATCTATTCTACCATTATGATTATCAGGTAAGAATTTCATTATACCTATATGAAATAGAAGAGACTCAATTCTTTTTATTACTGGGTATATAATTTGTTTACAGAATAGCTCCAACACTCAATTTTTATTTCAATTTTACAATTTTCTACTGTGAAATCACTGTCCCCTCTATCAATCCATCAAAATATGCTTTAATATCGGAAGAAATAAAATTCTGGTTCACAAAGCTTAAGGATATAACCTATATATAACTACAAACGGTAATTTGAAATATTTGAATATAAGCCATTTTAATACAGCAACGTCCGGGTCAACTCATAATTAAAAATAAATTAATAAGTTTATGTGGATATGTATAAAAACGATCTATGAATTCAATAAAACCTTTCCATACTATAGTGACTCTTAATTCAGAATCTGATAAATGAATTAAAGAACAGAAGAATATATTGAGCCTATGAAGCGACAAAATTTACAAAAAGCATTTCTCGCCGCTCAATGCGAATATTCGTCAACATCTTTTATTCTACTCTATTCATAGTGCTGTGCTTGTTCATTGCCATCACCCAAATTCCAGTTCATTCATAATTTTGAAGATAATGAATTCTACTGTGGCGCAATCTATTCGCAAATGGCTGAACTGACTCAGTGAGTAATAAGATGCAATTTCTTATAAATCTGCTAGATTTTGGAATATAGCCGCCTAATTCCGAGTTCTGCTCGCATTTCTCAAAAACACGGTGTAAAAAATTGGTCTATGTTGGGTTTTGAACGATTTCAATTGGTCTTCTTGTTGACACTTTCCAAAAACGTGAATTATATCGATTTGTTGACTTCCGCAAAAAAAATCACGAATTTTTTGAAAAAAATTAATTTCGATAGTGTCAACAAGTACTCCAATATGTTCCAAATATATTTACCAAATTTGAGTTATTTACTTGTCACCGATTCGCCGTCCGAGCAGAAGCCAGCATGCATGCCATTGAACGGCCACCTTAAATCAAAAAAAAAGAACCAAATATGGAATGAAAAAGAAATAATCACTAATTTATTAACACGTAATCTTATGGCAGAATGTTTGTTTTCCCGGAGTTTTAAATACAAATTTCGAAATGTAGATGTCGCCCACTCCGTGGTGACCCCGAATTGATAAAAATGGTTCATAGTTGATAATTAAACCCCCCTCTAGCCGTTGACGGCTACAGGGGGCTTTAGTTATCAACTATATTATAATATTACATGTATAGGTATTTACTATTTTGCATTGTTTTGCTATTTTTCATATTTTTAATTTTAAATGCTAAAATGGTTGGCTTATTTTTAGGTGTAATACAGGTACAGTGAATCTGGGACCAAGATTATTAGAGGTCCGGAGTCTGGTTCACTACCTTATAGATATTCATGATGCGACCAGGCCCGGATTACCCATAAGGCCAACCTAGGCCATGGCCTAGGGCGCACGCTTGCGGGGGGCGCAGCGCAGGGGGTCTATTCTTGAGTTTTAACGTATACAAATTCAATGTTGTATCTTTCTCCAATACGCGGTTTTTGTATCGCTCTATGTTACTTTAAACGTCTGAAAATACTTTCGCATGAACTGGAGAATAGACCCCCAGGATACGGAAAAATTCGAATAGCGAGCGTCCGAGCACCGGGTGACTCACCCGACGAAGCCGATCACGTGACTGCCGCCATCTCTCCAAAATTAGAGGAGAAGAAATACTCTGGGACATTAAAAAATTGGCTGTCAAAAAAAGACGAAAATAACCCCAAAACAGATGACTGTTTATTTTTAGACTGCAGTACTCCTAGTACTAGTCCTAGCACCACTGTTTATATGATGCAGTCTTTTACTTTAGGAACAGAATCGGAACCAGACACAAAATTTGAATCTGAACCACAGGAAGACTCTGAGAGCCCCTCCAAAAGCATTGAAAATCCAACACCAATTCAACAGAGTTTAGAACGGGACCCTGAAACATTTAGTTTTGATCCCGTCGATCCCGATCCAGCAAACTGGGTTGTGAATAATGAACTACGTGGTTACGTATCCCAACATGGGTTAATTAAAAATAAAGAAGCTAATCTTTCAAAGGCAAAGAAGGATTATAGTAACCGTTTTTGAAGTTTTTCAGGAACTCATTTTTATAGATATTTAGCAAATGGGGAAAAACAAGACAGAGCATGGCTCTGAAACTGAATGTGCAGTTTTTTGTGGTCCTTGCCGTCTTTTTTATTCGGAAACACAATCGGAATCATATTTTGTGAAAAATGGTTTTGGTGACTGGAAAAATGTTAAATCAAGGCTCAAAGAACATGAAAACTCTCTTTCACATAAAACAACACCATCACTTTAAAAGAGAAAGGGGAGAAACTGGGCAAGGTTAATTCCCAACTAATTAAAATGATAGAGATATCGAGTAATTAGCTACTGACAAATATTATTGCAAAGAGTTGTAGTGAAGAAAGCTCTAGCTTCTCGAGGATTACCATTTAAGGCATTTCTTGATTTTAATTGAATAACCCGATAGAGGTTTAAATTGGGTATAGGGACAGCTGAAATAACTCATCCTAAAATTCAATTTTCTTTTGAATGGTTAAGAAAAAAAATGGTAGGTACCATTTGAAAAATTTGAGTTTTTGACAATTATATAATGCGACATTCTAAAATCGCCTGCGCCCATATGGTACAAAATGAGACCGTCGATCCAGCTAACTGCTCCATAAATTTGGTTTCCTTATTTTGAACGGTTTGCGGGCTACACGTGTTTTCGTAAACTACCATAGCGGTAATTTTTTTAAGAAAAATAGACATATCTCAAAAACTGTAATAGATAAGTTAACTCAACTTAGGTTTTCTGAAGTTATAATCAGAAGGTCAATCGAACCACGACAAAAAATAGGTTTCCATTCAAAATAAGAAAGTTGGTACCGACTTTTGACATACTCTGTATAGTTGTAGGACTAAAAACACTTGAGGTAGAACGTACATGATAAATTATGACAGCATAGTAAATTTCAAGTTTCTAGTCCAACTGCAAGTTGAAAAATCGTAAATCACGCTGTATACAGTGCTGTTTATTAAGCAGTGTGAGTGTGTTTTATTTTTTAACATGCTTTTTTTAGATATCATTTGCTTTTCATACATTTTGGAATTTTAATCACTTTTATTGCGTGATTGACACAAATCATTTTCTTGGAAAACTGTTAAAAATATTTTCAAAGGACTAAAAATAAAAATGTTTCAATAGCTCAAATAACCCCAAAGAAGCCATAGAACGAGGTTTACAGTTAAATATGCCAAAAAATTCCACACTCCCCAGACCTCCTGAAAGGGAGAGTAATTTAGAACTTTGGCCTAGGGCGTAAATAGCTGCTAATCCGGGCCTGGATGCGGCTGCTCCTGTTATATTATATATTATCGACAATTCATATATAGAATTATCCATTTAATTAATTGGACTGACAGCAATTACAAAAAAAAACATAATCCAAATAAAATAAATTCGGTCAACTCAAATACACAATAGTAATCATATTAAACTGTATGTTGAAAGTAAACATTCTAATTAACTAAATCCTTCAGTTTGTTGACAACAACAGTAACATCAGCGTTTTTGTCGATTTTCAAATACACCCTCTTTCTTACATCGTGAAACACCAACCTTCAGAAATCGCTCTGAGGTGCTTCTCCATTTGGGCACCAATAATATGAATATACGACTCGAAACTATAATTGAGCACTAATAATTTGAATACTATGACTAATACAAGAACTGAAAAAAAAATTAAGATACAAAAAAAACTTCAAAGGAACTTTTTCTAGACCTGTTCGAGGACACAAAGACTGTTCATATACATTTTTTTTGGCGTGAAGGGCCAAAATTTGCTATCGGTAAGAGGGATGGGGTTTTCACCGTTGGGTTTCTATTATTACAAACATCATGTTTCGTCAACTGGGAAAAAAGTTAGAACCCAAAAAAACCGGCTTGTACGACCAAAATCCGGCCCGAAGGACCAAAAATTGCTATCTCGCAAACGGTAAGAGTTAGTTTGGAAATACGCATTCAGCCGGTGTATGAATACCATGTTGTACCGATAAGAAATATAGTTATGAGTAATTTTTTTACGTTTCGGAAACGGAAACAGGAAAATGAGGCCTGTACCGTTGGGTTCGTAAATAGTAATCGCACCACGTGTATAAATAGGTAAACTGTTTCATTCATAAAGTCGAAAATAACTTTTTTATATGTCCAGTCTTTGATTTCTAGTTTCATAAAACGCCACTTGCAGAGCAATATGATTTTTTTTCCCAGTTTCTAAATGTGTAACCTTTTGTAGATCTGTTTGAGGACACTGAAACTGTTCATGTATATTTTTTCGATATCTCGTTTTGTTTTCGAGTTAATGGTAAAGGTCCCTTATTTTTGTTTTTTTTAATATATCCAGGACTATTGATTTAAGAAAAAAAAAATATTTTTTTGTCAACCAGACCACAACATTATTCAAATAAAAACAAATATAGAATTATCCATTTAATTCTTTGGGCTGACAGCAATTGCAAAAAAATAATATTTAAAATAAAATAAAAATCAGTCAACTCAAATACACGCAATAGCAATCATACTTTAAAGTATGTTAAAAATAAATATTCCTTAAAAAATATTTGCATCACAAGTCACTTTTTCGCCTGACTAAATCCTCCAGTTTGTTGACAACCACAGTAACATCAGCGTTCTTATCGATTTTCAAATACACCCTCTTTCTGATATCGTGAAACACCAACCACGTGGGCGCTTCCTCGGAAATGGCTCTGAGGTGCTTCTCCATTTCCGCCTTGTTCAGGTATTCCCTATAGCAGTTGCCCAATTTGTCCATGACCACGTCCAGGGGCAAGACGCTTTTTTTCTCGGAAACAAAGAGGTTCCGCGTGAGTCGGGCAAGCTCGGGCAGTCTCGAGTAGATCTGCACTTCTTTTTCTTGGTCCGCTGACCGGGTCATCGAAAGGAGGGCTTTGGCTGCTTGTCTTTGCCTTACTTTCTCGAGTAATGCATTGGGGATACCTTAAAAACGTAACTGTTTAATGGCAGTCCGAATAAACTTCAAGTCAAACAAAGAAAAAAACATTTTTTCTACAACTGTAGAAGATCCTTCATTGCTAACCAATAATGGTGTTAGACCCTTTATAATCTATATCAACGACCATCTTACTCATCTCACTAATATCTCTTCCCGTGTAAAAACAATTTCATATGCTGATGATACCAATGTTCTAGTTAGAGGCAATGACAATGACTCATTAGTGAGTCTGACTCAAGATATATACTCTTTTATTGTGAAGTGGTCATAGAAGAATCAACTGAGCCTAAACATTGATAAGACTGTATTGATAAATAATAATAATAATACTAAGATGCCTAAAAACCTTGGTGTGTCGAGTGATTCGATTTTATTTAGATTTTTCAGAAGACAATTAAACAAATGAAATAGTGGTCTGCTTCGTTAGTCGGTTCCAGAGATGGCGCCCTTATAAAATTCAAGTCCTGTCAATATTCCAGGGGTATGGTGATTGATGACTGTTGTCAATTTTATGGAATTTCAACAAACTTTAAATAAATTGATGGATGTAGCCGTTACTACGTGGTAGGAAATCATCACGAAAAATGAGACATAAAACTTTCTATGTTTTTATACCACTTCTATTTGTAACCAACGTTACTGTAGTTTCGTCCTATATGGACATTATTAAACAATACAATAATCTGAAATATTAAATATCACTCCTTAAATACCCTTAGTTCTACCCGAGGCCTGTCTTAATGACTAACGATCATTAATGACTTTTACCTGTACCTTCTTTATTTGCGACAATGTGACTGCGCTGCCTTAAAAACCGGTGAATAGACCAAATCCAGTTGATCATTCAGTAGGTTACATCCACAATATTTGTGTTTATGAATTTCTAGGGATTCTAAATAATTCAGTTTCCAACCCTTGCTTGCATAGTGCAAAATTTCCGTATCGTTCAGACTCGGAAACTTGTGGTTGCATTCCAAGGAATGGTTTGAAATGCAACCACAAGTTTCCGATCTCCACAAACTTTATTCCTGTTTCTACTGTTCCTTCAAAACATATCTGATTGAATAAAATTTGTGAATATCTAATCGTTTTCTGTAGGGTTTGTACAATAATAATTTGATCATGTTCCGCTTTTGTATCATCCAGAGAGACGAACAAAAAATGCATCTATATCCAGTTACGAAAGTGAGTACCACCATATTATGAAGATTATCACATAGTATCTTGTATTATTTGAAAACATTGTGGCACGAATATATCTCATGGAATCCCGCCAATCCTGATTATATTAGCACCGAAGAAAGACCACAAAACCCTGTTCTCATTCTTCCCTATATCAGGGGTATCTCCGAGAAGATCAGAAGGATCGGAAATAAATATAACATCAAGAGTTGCTTTCAATCCGGCAGTACCTTACGAAGCTTCCTCACCAAGACGAAACCAGAGAACACAACAGAATCCAGCAAAAACTGTATTTACAAAGTCCCATGTGAATGTGGAGATTCCTATATCGGAGAAACCAAGAGGCCATTATCGGTAAGAATAGCCGAACACAAAAAGTGGACTCAACGAGGGGAAACATCAAAATCGGGAATTGCTGACCACGCCTGGACAAAACACCACCGACTTCTCTGGGACGAAGCTAGTGTTCTTCATAGAGAGGAACATTGGTTCAAACGGAAATTTATGGAAACCACCTACATAGAAGCCAATGGTGCTTTCAGTCAACCAAGCGTGGAAATTAAAAACGTATGGAAACCGCTCATGGACCGTTTTGGAGGGAGAAAAAGCGCGAAACCACGCGCGCCACAAGACCGCGCGTAATTACACTTTAATTATAGACCTATAAAAGGTCGCGTAGCATCTGATTTTGTCACTATTCACCAGAAGACGATTGCGGATTCAAGCAATTGAAACATTGTGAAAAAATTTGAAAGAGATAGAAATCTTTCAACCATTAAGATGACGGACGTCCGAAATATAAGTAATCATATTAGCACAAGATTGACAGGTTCTAAAGGCGAATTCTCATGAAGCTTAATTTCAATACTTCCAAATGGAATGTGTGGATATTGTTGTAGTTAATTGCATTTCAGTAAAACATTATATGAATAAGTCGAAATGTAACAAATAAAACTGATTGGTGATACTGATTCAGTAAATTCCAATAATTAGGTTTCTTTATTCAGTTCATTCATCGGCAATACTTAAACTTCTGTGCTTGTAAATTTACCCTAACAGGAAAACCGACCGTGGCGTATACTCAAATGCGGAATATTTGGGAAACAGGTCACGATTTCATTTGTTTTCTCTTAATCAAGCTGGCGAATTGTCTTCCGTTTTATCCCATCGTTTCGCAGGTATGAGTCGACACACCAGGGTTTTTAGACATCTTAAATAATACTAAAGTTTATTCAAAATTCAATGAAAAAGCATTACATCAATTTGTTTAAAAAGGTGAATAAACGGTTCAATTATACCTGCGCAGTTGAAAACTTGTTGCGAGAAATTTTAGGTAAGAATTACATGCAGGTATATGTTTTGTAAACTTTTAAAATTCAACAAAATGATAATGAAAATAAACTACCTGAGTTAATTGAAGTGAAAGATATCATGGAATAAATTTCGATGAGACTGTTGAATCCATTTTTTCAATTGTTTTTTCAATGGTAATAATGACTTGATACCTTTAATATGATTTGGAATTAAATCATGGTAAAATGACAATAAATATTTGACCTTGTCTTTTTAAGTTTATTTTTCACCGTGACACTATTTTTATTTCTTGTATTATAAATATGATTATTGAAGTTTATATTCGTTTTATGTTTGTAGATATAAATCATTGTTGTATCCAAATAATTGTCTTATACAGTCTTGTGCAGTTTTTCACTTGGGTATAAATAACTTTTTTTATATATGATTTTCAAAAACCATTTCTGAAGAACATCAAGATTTCTGTGGTGGGATTTCATGACTCCTCCCCAAGCCAAAACCCCATAATTCAATAAGAGTGTATTAATGAAAAATAAAGAATGTCAAGAGTTTTTATGTCCATGAATGATTTGAGATACTTGAATTTTGATAATAAACTTCGCAATTTCTTCAAAAGGAATTCTATTTATTTATCCCTAAATACTTGATACTATCTGTTTCTTCTATTCTAGTATTATTATCAATTATTAGTGGCCCCATGTCTGGGAGAGTATTATTATAGAATGTGAATGGCATATAATTCGTTTTTTTCAAAGTTTATTGTAAGTAGGTTATAATCAAACCAATTTTTAATCTAATGTAGTCTTAGTCTGTAATTCAGTCCAGTTTTTTCCTCCATATAATATAACTGCATCATCTGCAAAACTATGAATTTCACCTATAGTATTAATATAAAAATGGTCATTGAGATGGATAGAAAATAGCAGTGGTCCCAAAACTGTCCCGTGTGGCACACCAAAGTGAAAGATTTTTTGTTCACTCCTAGCTTCATCAATTTCAACATATTGAGTTCGATTTTCTAAGTAATTTTTGAGAAGATCATAAACTTTGCCGCAAAATCCAATATTCTCTAATTTCATTAATAGTCGTTTTTGGTAGACTGTATCAAAAGCTTTAGCTACGTCCAAAAAAATAGCCATAATTGAATTTTGATTATCAAGATGTTGATGTATATTATTAGTCAGATGCCAGCATCCTGGGTTGAAACTTTTTTTCTAAATCCGAGCTGTTTTTCTGAAATCAGACGATTTATTTCCAAAAATTTTTCCCATTCTATATTTAGTATTAAAACGAGCAATGAAGACTTCACTGTTCTCAGTGATAATAATCAGATAACTTCCTCCATTGACTGTGTGAAGATGTTAGGCATTATCATTGATTACAGGCTAATATGGGAAGCCCATACAAATGAACTCTGTAATAAGCTTTCTAAGAATTGTTATGCCCTGAAATCTATTTCTAACCATTGCAGAAAAATATACTTCTAACCTTGTATTATGCAAGTTTCAAGTGTCATGATATGGTATACTATGCTGGGGAACAAGTCCTCATGCAAAACGAATTTTCACTCTCCAGAAATATGCAAATAGAATTATAAAAAATATGAAATGGTCTGATTCCTGTGTTGTAGCCTTCAAAGACTACGATTTTCAAAAAATTCATGTTCTCGAAAAATTTCCGGCAATAATTCAAGCACTTGGGAGATTACAAGTGAAAATTGCTATTATCTCGGAATTCTGGCTATTTAGGTATAGGAAAATGATATATCAATTCGAAGGGAATTCAGTCATCTTTCAGGATATTTCATAATATACATGATGTTCCATTTAAAAAATCGCACTTTTAACCCGTTTCGTATCTAGCAGTAAGATCATGAATTTTGAACGACCCTGTATAACGCAGAACAAACTTCTCTATACAGAATCAATGTACATGATCTTGATGAACCAAACACAAAATTGCAACTTCCTAAGAATCCAAATACCGCAGAAATAAACATTCAATTCGAGCTATGTTTTGGATAAAAATATGGAAAATAACCAATATCTCAAAAACCGTTAGAGATAGGTATAGGGGAGTATGAGGCAGAAATAATCAGAAAGGAATTACAAGTTCAAAAATGCGGTAATATACAGGGTGACCCATTTGAAATAACAAAGATGCTGCTATTTTCTGGTATAAGCGGCAACGCTGCATTGCTGAAAATATTTTAGATCGATAGACCAAGAGCAACTATTTGAGAAACCAAATTTTCAGAATGATCCTATGTCCCGTTCTCCGTAAACGTCTAAGGTACCATCGACCGTGTGACTTTATCTATGTTAATGTATTGTGTGCATTTTAATTGTGGAAATAAATTTATTATTATTATTTAAGTGGGATGATCAAATAATACTGGTGTAGATCGAGAACTTATACCAGGGACCATTTTATCAGAAACTTTATTTTTATTTTCAATGGTATGCTTGATGTAACCCTAGGCTACTGTTGAGGACTTCCACCTTGTCGTTTTATTGTAGTCAAACTTGTTCCTGAATTCGCTAACAGAGGTGCTGAAGATTTTCGAAATCACTGTCATGTCTACTATTAGATTTGAAATACAGAATAAAACAGCATCCGCCTTGTAAACCAGAGATCGCGAGTTCAAATCCTGTGGATCGTATGAAATTTTTTCTTTTTTTCTAACTAGCAGTAACAGTTGAACAAAAAAAGTGTACGATTCATTTGTTAAAAGCGATTTTATTTTGCAAACACTCGTTTTGCAATATTACCCACAAAATAAAATGCTACTTTCAACACTTGTATAATAATCAACTATTTTCATATCCCAGGAGTTAGGAATGGGTCTTATTTTTCATAGTAACTTAATGAATCGACTCATCAAAGTGAAAAATAGCGGTACCATACCCTTCAAAACGGACGTAGGCATCGCTTTGGGTACCTCCAACTCTTTCCCGCCCACATCTTTGTCCCTTGCTTCCTGCAGCCTCTGCAAAGCTTGATCCATCCTTGTGTTACAGTTGAACATCTGCCTGGCCTTCTCCAATACATCTTTTCCTGTCGGCAGTACCTCCTCAACAGGTGGTTGAGGTAGCGGCAGGGCTTCAATTTCCGGTAATTTTTCGATATTGAATTCTGGATGCCAGCGGGTGATTTTGTCCTTGTCTACCACCATCGGAGGACTCAGAGTCAACAGGAATTCTTGGTGGTAGAATTTGACCTTGTGAAAAATTAAACAAACGAATCAACACCAATGGACCTTTCCAAGAGATATGAGGTAACACTGAAATTAGAAAGTAAATACGCTAATATCACTCGGGATTTTTATTTCTGACCACTAGTTTATCTGTAATCAGAAGAAAGGTGGTTTCGTGACGTCACGTTCATCAAAACTAAACTTGGCAACGTTGTTAAAGTTGTGCACCAAATTCTCATTCAAATATAATGTGTCGTATGACAGTTGTCATTTGATTGAAATATCACATTTGAAAGTGAGCCGCTGACGTCACGTTCATCGGAAATATCTCCCACCATAATCCGCATTCCGAAACAGGCAATACCGTTCTCCTTAAAAATATAACTTCTAGCATGATATAAGCCGTTGAGAAATAATCAATACATTGTCACTTGATCAACTCATAGATAAAAATCCACATATTAGTTATTTTTCATTGTATTTGTAACTTTCAAATTTTCTGAACAGACCATCCTTTTGATGAAGAACGAGCATTGACAACACAGCAAATCGTAGTGACAGTTCTCAACTGTCAAAAGTTATATGGAGATGTGAGGTTAATGTTTATTTTATTTATATGCAATAATCAACATTCAACTGATAAATTCGATAATAGTGTAGTGACGTGTTATCATAAACGATTTGGTGTGAATTTATTTGTGTAATTGTGTATTAAAAATATGGAACAAGGCTTCGTGAAGGGAAGTTCGGATAATTTACCTAGGTACAAAGCACCTTTTCGACATGTTCAGTTATTGCAGGTATACAGGTACTGGAGATACAGGAATTAATAACAAATTTTAGAACACAAACAACAAAAGCTCTCAAAACTCAGAAAACCGCATTAACCTCAAAAAATAAATCAAGGTAGTGTTCATTGAAGTTTAGATCAAATGATATCAGATGGGTTCTTTCGACTGTTTCACGGTGCGATCAATAAGAATAGTTTGTCTCTGTCTAACTCATTTGCCTACCTATTTGATACAAGTGAAGCAGTTCCATCAGATCTAAACTTCAACGAACACTACCTTGATTTATTTTTTGAGGTTAATGCGGTTTTCTGAGTTTTGAGAGCTTTTGTTGTTTGTGTTAATACACAATTACACAAATAAATTCACACCAAATCGTTTATGATAACACCTCACTACACTATTATCGAATTTATATATGCTGCTTGTTGAATGTAAATAAAATAAACATTAACCTCACATCTCCATATAACTTTTGACAGTTGAGAACTGTCATTACGATTTGCTGTGTTGTCAATGCTCGTTCTTCATCAAAAGGATGGTCTGTTCAGAAAATTTGAAAGTTACAAATACAATAAAAAATAACTAATATGTGGATTTTTATCTATGAGTTGATCAAGTGACAATGTATTGATTATTTCTCAACGGCTTATATCATGCTAGAAGTTATATTTTTAAGGAGAACGGTATTGCCTGTTTCGGAACGCGGATTATGGTGGGAGATATTTCCGATGAACGTGACGTCAGCGGCTCACTTTCAAATGTGATATTTTTTTTAAATGAAAGAAAAATATTGGAACTTTTTGTTAAATGGACTTTTCAGACTAATAACTATCGATTTAAACGAGTTTTGTAATTTATTTTCCGTAAATGTAAAGGTCCATTGCTATGATTGACATATGTTGAATATACTTTATTTTTTTACAAAACTCATGCAATGTTTATGTATTCGGCTTTTGAATGGTGTAACTGTCTGACCTATGAATATTTTGAGGCAAGATCCACAATTCAATTTATAAATTCCTGATTTTTCTGTCTTATCTGTACTATTTTTGAAAAACCATCACAATGTGTTGTTTGTTCTATAGGCTACTCTTTTGGTTTTGGCTAATTTTGGTGTTACTGACCTTGAATAGGTTAAGTTCTGTAATTACTCCCATCTTTCCCAATAGTGGGGTAATCTTCTTGGATAGGTTCTCATAGAGGTTTTTTGTTTTTCAGTAAAAATATTTTCTACTAACTCAACGTGATTCTCACTAAAATACTCTATAAGGCTATCCAAGTTTACCCCACTATTAGGAACGATGAGAGTAATTACAGCACTTTAACCTTTTCAGGACCAGTTACATAAAAATTAGCTTAATTTTTACATAAACAAAATTTAAAAGTAGCCTATAGAACAAACAACACATATAGGGAAGGTTTAACAAAAGAAAATAAACATGAGACAAAAATATCAGGAATTTTATATTGAATTCTTGCCGAAAAGTGTATTTAAGTCACACAGGTAGAAATGAATTCAACATATTTTAGAAGATCGTAAAACTAATGAATACTTCTAAATTCTTCATGTCGAAAATAATTCCTAATTACTAGAATTCCTAGAAAATAATAAACTGTAAAATTCAAATTGTTAACCAACTTGATCTCAATAATTCGCCTTTGTTTCTTAATGACTAGCAATTAAAGATATTTCTAGGTACACAGTATTGCTATCAACAAGTTTTGTGGGTTCTGGAAATATGAGAAATAGGTAGATTCCCACAACCTTAATTAAAATTGTATTCAAATTAGGTTTCAATGATAAATATTTTAGTGTAAAGCTACAGTGTTAGCGAAATATATCACGGGTGTAGGTAATGGACCTTTCCAAGAGATATGAGGTAACACTGAAATTAGAAAGTAAATACGCTAATATCACGCGGGATTTTTTTTTTTCTGACTGTTAGTTTATCTATAATCAGAAGAAAAGTGGTTTCGTGACGCCACGTTCATCAAAACTAAACTTGGCAACGTTGTTAAAGTTGTGCACCAAATTCTCATTCAAATATAATGTGTCGTATGACAGTTGTCATTTGATACCAGATGGGTTCTTTCGTCTGTTTCACGGTGCGATCAATAAGAATAGTTTGTCTCTGTCTAACTCATTTGCCTACCCATTTGATACAAGTGAAGCAGTTCCATCAGATCTGAACTTCAACGAACACTACCTTGATTTATTTTTTGAGGTTAATGCGGTTTTCTAAGTTTTGAGAGCTTTTGTTGTTTGTGTTCTAAAATTTGTTATTAATTCCTGTATCTCCAGTACCTGTATCCCTGCAATAACTGAACGTGTCAAAAAGGTGCTTTGTACCTCGGTAAATTATCCGAACTTCTCTTCACGAAGCCTTGTTCCATATTGTTAATACACAATTACACAAATAAATTCACACCAAATTGTTTATGATAACACCTCACTACACTATTATCGATATGTTGATTGTTGAATGTAAATAAAATAAACATTAACCTCACATCTCCATATAACTTTTGACAGTTGAGAACTGTCATTACGATTTGCTGTGTTGTCAATGCTCGTTCTTCATCAAAAGGATGGTCTGTTCAGAAAATTTTAAAGTTATGAATACAATAAAAAATAGCTAATATGTGGATTTTTATCTATGAGTTGATCAAGTGACAATGAATTGATTATTTCTCAACGGCTTATATCATGCTAGAAGTTATATTTTTAAAGAGAACGGTATCGACTGTTTCGGAACGTGGATTATGGTGGGAGATATTTCCGATGAACGTGACGTCAGCGGCACACTTTCAAATGTGATATTTTTTTAAAATGAAAGAAAAATAATGGAACTTTTTGTTTAATGGATTTTTCAGACTAACAACTATCGATTTAAACAAGTTTTGTAATTTATTTTCCGTAATTGTAAAGGTCCGAATCTGTGGAAATCTTATCTTATAAACTGTCATATTGTTTTAAAAAAACATGTGAATCAACAAATTTCAGATCTTATTAATAGTAATTTACATAGAGTACTCCAGGGATCGGTGTTGGGGTCTTTATTCTTTATCATCTATATGAACAAGTTATATGTGATAGTGGACGCCAGTGGTCTTACACAACACAAACGAAAATGTTTCCTGGTGGGGGTGACCACTACTTGAAAATTGTACACATATTTATTTCTTGAAAATCTCTTGCGATTTCAAAAGAATTTTCAGAAGATTAACCAATAATATGAATAATACTTGAATGCATTCAAAAAAATAATTGGACACCAATATTAATGCTATGACTTCAAAATTTGGGGTGGGAGGGGGGAAAAGTTATCAAAAATCAGTACGGATGTAATTTTTTTTCAAGATATGAAAAAAATTCATTAAAACTTTTTGTAGATCTGTTTAAGGACAATAAAACTGTTCGTTTACATTTTTTGTATTTCTCAATATTCTCGCGAAGCGTCCGGAAAATTTTGAGGGGAGGGGGTAAATAATAAAAAATAAATATTTGGGGGAGGAGGGGGGTAAATAATAAAAAAATACGGGGGCAAAGCGCACGGAAAATTTTAGGGGGAGGGAAAGGATGGGGGTAAATAATAAAAAATCCTCGTTTTGTCATTTTTGTTGTTTCTTCATTTGTTTTAGAAGTAATGGATAAATTTCATTGGAACTTCGTTTATTTAATATTTTCCAATTTCTATTTTCGTTTTGGAGTTTTTGTTGAATTTAGAGAAAAAGTACAAATTTTATAGTTATTTTTTTTAATTTTTCCACGTTTTATCGAGTTGGAGAAAAACGGTTCAGAAATATCGATGTGGCTTGTAAAGACGCATACAAAGCAATTTTAAGATTTTCTTTCATTCATTTCATTAGTACAGTCAATGTTTCAATTTTTCATTTTTTTGAAATATTACCACGACTATTGATTTTACGGGATAAATTTATGAACAGTTTGTCTTTTTCTTCTTTCCTACTCCTAACTGTATATGTAATAGTGTTTGTATTTTATAAATGTGTTTCGTTTTTTTAATATTTTTAATTTTTTTTGAAAAATTGACCATTCACATACTTAAGTAAATTGATGAAAATAAACTCTACTCTATTCATGTTATGCTGGTTTTTCTCACTACACAAGTGTGTACTCACTTAGAGAGTGGGAGGAAAAATATGCTAATTCAAAATTTCCTAATTTTGCCTTATTAATAGTATAAAGGGCAAAAGCCATTTGAACTGAATGTAATTCAGATTCAATAAACAACATTTATTATTTTTGAGTAGTATTAAGTTTTTCATGTTGAAATCTACTCTGATATTATTTAATTTTTCTTTTTTTTTTAATTTTGTATTGTTGTATCTCATATTCCTTAAATAAAATTATATAAAAAATTAACCAGTACTTTGTCAAGTCAATTATGAGCTCACCTTATCCAGAAGGGTGTTGAACAACTTGCGCCTTCTGTGTAGAAGAACGTCAGGATTCATATTCTCGGAGGTGCCAATCTTGGGGGTCAGTACCAACTCCCACCTTTCCTGTTTAGCTCCACCAAACACCTTCAGCTTCTGCTGAGTGAATTCGAAGGCATCCGGATAAACCTTTCTGATCTGAGCTAGGTGTTTTTCTGACAAGTTTTTCTTCAACATTTCTTCCACAGCCTGCTTCACTTTCCTGAAAGTGATTGTCTCCTTTCTGTTGAACAGAATCTGGCAAACGATGTCTATGCTTCTGAATACTTCAGCTAAATATCTGTATTTGTAGGGTAAAGTCAATGCGGGCTTTGATGTTTCAAATAGCATACGTTTTGAGGGGCTTTCTGGGAGTACAGAAACTGCATTTTTCGTGGGACTCAGCAGGTGAATCAAGTTTCTTCGGACAGTGCTGTCTTTCTTTGGACTCAGGTACGATTTGTCTGGGGAAAATACTTTTCTGGGGCTGGAAACAACATCGGAATATTGTAAGTTAATAAAACTGAAAAATAAAATCCACAGGGCTGAAGGACCTAGGTCAATGGCCTATTGGATCGAGGTAATTGGTTCAATAAAGTTCATTTATTATTATTACTAAAATCCACAAAAAATTCAAGAACACTGGCTCCATTGAAGATTACCTAGAAGTTCCAAAGTTACAAAAAGAAACAAAGTACATGATGACTACAAATATTTAATATTTTTGGTCTTATGTAAATTCCTTGAAGAAAGAATTTGGTTTTCCAAAAATAATGGAAATAAATGGCAAATGTTTGGAAAACCTGCAGGATATTGCAAATGCTTTTGCTGAACTCTTTCCGTCTTGTTTTAAAGAATTAGTACCTTCAAATATGAAAACACTTATGCTGACCAACACACAATTTTACTTTTCAATCATACTTTTGCAGAAAATGAAATTCAAAATAAATTAATGATGGTATTCCACCTATTTGTTGAGCAGCTGTTGCAAATCTCTATCTCTGCCCTTGAAAATTCTCTTTCAAAAATCATTCAAACAGGAAATTTTCTCCAGTGCTTAGAAAAAATATTTTCTTTCCCCTGTTTTCAAATCAGGTGGTAATGATATCAAGAATTATGGAGCTATTTCTAATATTTCAAGCAATACCCACTGATGAACTTTAAGAGACTAATAAACATTTTGTTTCTATTCAACAACATGGTTTTTATAAAGGTTGATCAATAGCTATGAATTTAGAAGTTTTTCAGAATGAATTGTGCCATATATAAATCATTGACTACTAAATTTGAGAAACTTGATGTGGTTGGATCATATTAGACTAACAGAACACAATATGTTAAAATTGCAAACAGTTTATCAAAAGAAATAAAAGTGACTTCTGGTGTTCCCCAAGGTTCACATGTGGGTCCAGTACTCTTTCTCTTATTTATAAATTATGTTGACTCATTTCAAAACACTACAGTTTCAGTGTATGCTGATTATCTCAAATTTTACAGTGAAGTTACTTCCTCAAATGATTGCCAACTTATTCAGATAGAATTTTTGCAATTATTGTGAATTCAATCTATTATACATAAATGTGAAAAAATATAAAGTGATGAGTTTCTATAAAATATGATAATGCCAATCTGAAATCAGTAGTAAATTTCAATAAAAAAACGAATACTTAATGCAATCAATAAATATTCAAGGAGCAATGACATACATTCAAAAACAAAACACCAATTCGTGACATGAACTTTGTTTAACTTTACTCATCATTTTGTTATCATAGCCTAAATTAAATAAAAGTAATACCTACCAGAAAACACTAAAAATTGCTGAGTAAACTGAAAATATGTGCTTATTAGACATATATCTACTAAAATAATTTTTTTTAAGGAAAACAATTTATAGAGGGCAAAACAGAAAAACAGAATTACTTAATTATTACAGAACAGCCAAAAAAAAATTAAGATAGCTTCTTACCTGGTCTGCACTTCCAGCTCAATCGTCTTGAAGCTTTTCAACTTTGGGGATTCTGGAATAAGGGAAGTTTTCTTCTCAATTTCTTTCAATTTATCTGCATTATCCTGAAATCTGTTCAGAGAAGCTTTCAGTTCAGCCAAGCGAGAGCTTCTTGTCATTTTCTTCCTGATTTCTTTCAAGGAAGGCCCATCTGGTTTTACCTTGACATTATCCAGTGCATTCGAAATTTTAGTGGGTGTATTGGGTGGAGTGAGATGTCTCTCAATATCTTCAATCTTTTCGGAAAGCTCAACGTTAGTTTGAGTGATAACATTATCATCTTTTCTCATATTGTTGAGCAGCTGTTGGATATCTTTATGGTTTGGTGCACTTTTGATGACTTTAGCTTTAATAATTTTTCTAGCAGGCGTTTTTACCTTTAGGTTATTTTTACCCATGATATTGTTGTTTAGAACAATTTTTTTCTCCGTTTCTTGAAATTTATCATTCGTAGCAAGCAACAGGGCATCTTTTGTTGCAGAATCAGAGTTAAAAACATTCACTTTTTCCGAAACATTTTCACATGGCCTTATGGAATCACAGGAATCGAGCACCAACACTTTTCTAGCACGGTTTATTTTAGTATCTTCGACTGCTGACCTCTTTCTCGTACTAAAAAAACAAGCGACTGATGGCTGAGCCATGTTTATAAAACACAAAATAAAATATAAACAAATTTAAAGGGTTTAAATGGCCAACTGAAAGCAAATATGGCAGCACCTAACCCAACTGTCGACGGTTTCATTTTTGATTTCCCTCCAAATTACTCGACTATCATAGTTGCCAAATTCCATAAAAACAAAGTACAGTGTTGCCAACCTTTCTTCTTCTTCTTTTTATTTTCTTGGTTTTCTGACTCCTTGCGGTGTCAATTTCACCAGATCAGGTAGGCGTACATTTTTTAAAAGGATGATTTTCATAACTCATTTATTGATTAACAAGTCACACATCTTTTTATATTAAGATTGATCATTTATTCATATATACACGTATTCTTGTGTTTTCATTTTTAATTTTTCAACAAACTGTGATTGTATTTTATTGTATTGTATTTTATTTATTGACAAGTCTTATATTCTTATGTTTAACTTTTATCTTATTTACCTTTATACATTTTCACTTTGTCCATGAGATAATATCTTCTGACAATGAAGGATATTTTGATTGATTGATTGATTTCATGACTGCAGTTTTTCATTCTTCCTATTTTTACTTTCTAATTGAGAGCTTGTTACCGCCGAAATGAACCTTAACTGAACTGAATACCAAAGACATTGAACATTATTTGTAGAGGATGGCCCGATCGACTGATTTTATGGGCCTGTCAAATGACGTAAACAGGATGCCTCCAAATAGTTTACTATACTCTATTCCAAATAAGAATACAGTTCTGGAAGCTCGTGCTTCACGCTAATTTTCTGAAATCCAAGCCAGTATCACATAGTGCAATACCATATAGGCTGCTGTCCGAAAGTACAGTAACTTTTTCAAATTTAGCGCTCTCCTTGGCCGCAACAAAAATCTAGCTGTGTGAGTTTTCCTCACTGATCACGGCGCCACCTACTGAATTCTTATTTGGAATGAAGAATATATCTTTGCTTTCTGTATATTAAATATATATATATATATATATACAAACCCATACGGAGGGCATCGCGGTGACGTCAAATGAGAGACTACATTGCAACATAGGGAATGAGCCATCCTCTACAAATAGTGTTCAGTGTCCTTATGATTTTTTGTGGTCTGTGAGATCTCTTCAGGAGCTACCCCGAGTTACTCGGAGCTACACAGTGGGACAGCTTTCGTCACAAGGAATGTACAAAAGGTGCTTTTCGGGTATAGCAACGAGTAACTCGAAATATATCTTGAACTGATTTCACAAACCAGTTATTTAAGCCGCTTTCCAATTGTCTTGGAGAGTAGCTCCAAGTAACTCATAGTAGATCCTGGCTATTTTCAAATGTCTACTACCCTATGTCGCATGGGACAAAATATCTCCATCTCTTTTCAATGCATATTCGAGAAAGGCGTTGGACATATTTTGTCGCATGTGACATAGGTATTTGACATTTTGGAATTTGGAATTTTGATGGATCATCAATGGTACTGCAAACAAAATTACTTCACAATTATTTTCCAATGGACCACATTCGTTAAGGCTCGTTCATACCATCACGAACATTCGTAATTTTTCTGCGATTCGACTCATATGGCGGAAAGATTGCGGTGCATGATGAATCATCATGTAATATTTCGGTAATGTAGTAAATAGCTAGTCCCAAATGCACAAAAATTACATATTGTGATTCTTCAGTCAAGGCAATTTTTTTGACGTATAAAGCAGGGTTGTTCATACTCGTGAATTTCGCAATTTTTCTGCGAATTAAATGGCTGCCAGTCTTGCCAAACCAATCGTTGATGCAGAACCATGTCGGCAGCCATTTTATTTGCAGAAAACTTGTGAAATGCGCGAGGGTATGAACGAAACTCAAGCCGAATCGCAAAAAATTACAAATATGTGCAAGAGTATAAACGAGCTATTAAAGAATAAATTGGTGGCAAATGCATTTTTATCGTATTGGCAACCATGAAATTATTGTTACATGTTCATATATGCCCACAGAACTCATACTTTTATATCTTATGGTATAAGATATAAGTATGAGTTCTGTGTATATGCCACCACAGCGTGAATGAATGTGCCACCAATGTATTCCTTAACGAATACATAGTCCATTGAAAACAAAGGTGACAATGCCTGCGCAATAAGAATGTCTGAGAAATATATTTCAACTTTCTACATCTTCAGCAATTTGTTTAAACTAAAATGAGAATGAAATTGAATACTCTATGGTTTCTTGTGGAATTTGTCAGCTGATTACCACTATACTGTTTCTAAATTCCTAAATTATCAGCGCCACCTAGTGAAAATTAAGTTGGAAACACTGTCTCAGTGCATGAAGTAGCGTTTTTTCTTGAAGAACCGGTTTAATGCGCTTTGAAACCAAATATTTTCTCGTTGAACAAGTTACGTCACTTACGAATAATAAGGTTAATTAATTTTAAATGCTTTCATTCGAACGGTTCGGAATCAAAAGTGGTTAGAAGAGAGGGGATTGACAACCACTATTGGAACCGTTTTTGGAACCTGAAAAACGGGAAAAAGTCATAATCCAAATAAGTCTCGATTCATCGTTCATATCTATCAGATGTAGTTCAATATGTCCAGCGTGGCTTTAGCCAGGGAAGTTGTTGTTTTCTGTTAGATATTACAAAAAAGTAACTTCAATTTCATCGTAGGGTTTTTCCATTTCCAGAGGAGTCATGTATTGATTCAATTTTCAATTGAGAATGTTTCTCTTTAAAATATTTCCATATTATTATGTCGTTCTGTACGCTCATTCAAAATTTGAAGAAGATAAACGCTCTGTTGAATCTGTTTATTATCAATGAGTCCTGGTAAAACATTGATCAATAATTCAATTTGTGAGTCCATTCCATTCGATTACTTATATTTCGGATGTCCATCATCTTAATGGTTGAAAGATTTCTATCTCTTTAAAATTTTGGTGAAAATTTTGAAAGAGATAGAAATCTTTCAACCATTAAGATGATGGACGTCCGAAAAATAAGTAAACAAGTTACTACATCATCTAAAACATTCAAACAATCCATTCCATTCGTTTTACACTTTTTAAATATATTCCTTAATTTCTAGGGTAGTCTCTCTCTTAATTGTTGTCCGTAAGCTTCCTAATGGCGCTATTTGGACATGCCACGATGCGAGAAATCCGTTCCCATCCGGCCTCTAACCGGCGTAGACAGCGCAGCTGTATAGGGGGTACGCATTTGTCTTGCTCGAGGCAATACAGCATCCCATATTAATTTACACTTTCTAATTTCTAACAAACACTATAATCTTGGGTCGATGCACGTTCTCAGACGGCGGACATTACACACATTAACCTGACTTCCAACACAAGGCCGCCGTCTGACCTAACCATCCTCAACCACTGCCGGAAGTCGAATTTTCTAGGGTAGTTATTGTTAAGTTTCAATTTTGACATTTTCATTTCAAAATGGTTTGTTTTCTTGAGTAACTGAATAACGTCACATTTGAAAGCGGTTCGAAATCACACTTGAGTGCGGTTCATCAAGAAAAAATGCCTGAAAGGATGCTCGGAGCAAGAAGATTTAAGAAGATAGTCAAATGTCAAAAACAGCTTCGAAAGCGGGTGTTCTGAGCTCCGCCGCTCAAGAGTTTTTCTTTTGCGAGTGAAGCAGAGAGACGTAGGCGGCCATAGTTAAACAAAAGTGTTTTTTCGGAAATGAAGGGCATTTGACATATTCACATCGTTTCGCAGTGGTGATTGTTCAGGAAAGTTTTACAAATGAGCGCTAAATTGGACGTAAACAGACGTGTCTTAGCTATCCAAGCTAAAAAGAAGAGACACAAGCCTGGTAAAAAGAAGGGAAAAAACGATATGAACGGTCATGGTGGAGAGAATCGACACAATACCAAGAGTGAACCATCCCACAGCTCCAGTAATGAAACCATCGAGGATCCTCACAATCCGTACACGAGCGAGGAGGAAGAGGAGGAGGAGGAGGAACAAGAGGACAGCACCGATTATCGCAAAGGAGGTTATCATCCCGTCAAAATTGGCGACCTGTTTCTCGGACGATACCATGTAACGAGAAAACTAGGTTGGGGTCATTTCTCCACAGTATGGTTGTGTTGGGATCTCGAAGACAAGAGGTTTGTAGCATTGAAAATAGTCAAATCAGCTGGCCACTTTACTGAAACTGCCTTGGATGAGATCAAAATCCTGAAAACTGTGAGAGAGTCCGATCCTTTGGATCCCAAAAGAAACAAAACTGTACAACTGTTGAATGACTTTAAAATTAGTGGAATAAACGGTGTCCATGTTTGCATGGTGTTTGAAGTTCTCGGCCACCATCTGTTGAAACTCATCATCAAATCCAACTACAGGGGGATCCCCTTGGCGAACGTTCGCACCATTATGAGGCAAGTTTTAGAAGGTCTAGACTACTTACACTCCAAATGCAAAATTATACACACTGACATCAAGCCAGAAAATGTATTAATTTGCGTCACTGAAGAAGCTATCCGGCGACTGGCCTGCGAAGCAGCAGAGATGCACCAGCTAGGACTGAAACTACCCACTTCTCTCGTCAGTACCGCCCCCATAATGGAAGCACAGCCGGTGAAAATGAGCAAAAATAAGAAGAAAAAACTCAAGAAGAAAGCTAAACGACAAAACGAACTACTCAAGCGACAAATGGAACAAATTATCGAACTCGAGGAACAGAAGAAAGTGAAAGAAAACGGCGACGTGAACGACTTGAACGTCAATGGTGATACAGATTGTAACGGGACCTCGCCCAGTCCAGAGACCACCCCAGAACTAGAGGACAAGCTTTGCAACGGGTGCATGGAGGAACTGGGAGGTGGGGAAGCCCCCGTGAGTGACCACGAGAACCCTGTTTCCGGGGACGAGCCAGAAATGCACATGTGCGAAGATGACTCTCCTTTGAACTCAAAAAGTGAGAGCAAACTAGAGCTAGACCCTGCCTTTGTCGAATGCGAATTTGACGTGAAAATTGCCGATCTAGGCAACGCCTGCTGGGTGGACAAACACTTCACTGAAGACATACAAACCAGGCAGTACAGATCCCTCGAAGTACTGCTGGGTGCAGGCTACAACACCTCAGCTGACATATGGAGCACAGCTTGCATGGCTTTTGAGCTGGCCACTGGGGACTACTTGTTCGAGCCCCACTCTGGGGAGGACTACTGCAGGGATGAGGACCACTTGGCCCACATAATCGAATTGCTGGGCAACATACCAAGGAGGATTGCGCAGAGCGGCAAGAATTCCAAGATGTTCTTCAACAAGAAGAACGAGCTGCGCCACATCACTGGCTTGAAGCCCTGGGGACTGGAGGATGTACTTACGGAGAAGTACGATTGGGCGCGAGAAGATGCAACGGATTTTGCTTCGTTCCTGAGACCTATGTTAGATTTTGATCCGGATAGACGTGCTACCGCTTCCGACTGCTTGAAACATCCTTGGTTGAATAAAAAGTGAGCTGATGCTCTCTATTAGGTGACTGATTTCAATTTATTGCTTGTTTGACATATAGTGCATTTTAGTACAGTTCGAAATTATTTATACTTGATGCATTATGTCCAGTTTACTATTTATTTTATCCGGTTCAACAGGGCCTTCATTTAATGTACATAGGTTTGTAATAGAAAAATTGTGATGTATGTGTTTTATATAGACAATATTAATGTCCTCCTTGGCTACTGTTATTGTCTGTTGAATTATTTCGTTTACCTTAAACGAGTTCCAAAACTGTTTTCTATTAGGAATGTGAATCAGCTGGTCCTGTTTTTTGTAACACTCCTAGTCCATTTTTCCAATAATGAAGCTGAAGCTGTACTAACAATAAATGTGTGAAATTTGGGTTGTTGATATTTTATGCTCGAAACTGAGTTTGTATTAATGTTTATCAAAGAATTTCTCTTCTGTTCTAACCCGACTATGATCCTTTATTTTTCTGTCAGCTGTAAATCAGAGTACTGCAAATGTATTTCAAATGTTGCAAAATTTATATTTGATCTAGCCTGTTGGATTGAATTTATTTCAGTTCAATAAAGTTCCTTATTATTATTATTATATTTGATAAATCCCATATCTATATTCCATCAGCTTGTTTAGGGTAACATTTAGAAGATTTATAGGTACATAAATATTATGTTGTGGCCAAGGAGAAATTGTAGATCAGTCTACCTTAATATGTTAGATTCGTGATGACAAGAGTTATCGATTTCCATACTAGTGAAGCACCAATATTTGTATCAAAACCATATTGACTACTATACAATGTACATTGAATCTCTAAATTCTAAGTATATAATGAATTCATATGTAGCGTTTCATTTAATTCTAATTATTACATTTTTAGGTTCGAAAACGTCCAGGGTAACTATATAGATTTATTTCAATGTTTTCTATTACTATTATGGTCAGTTCTTAATTGTTTTCTTATTTAAAAAACAGGAAAGTACAAACATTGTAAAAATTACTTTAAGAAATATAAAATGTGGAAAGTATTAAGCTAATTTGATATATCAAAAGTTAATTGAAATTTCTCTATGGTGTAGCAGTTCATCTTTACCAGATGGGTTTCCATTCTTGACTTGAAAACAGATATATTAGGTGAATCTTCAAAAGGTAACCAGTATGAAGGAGGTTTTTAGGTATTTGGTAAAAGCTAATCTCTAGACCAGAGATATTGAGCTATCTTTGTTGATTTTATAAAAAATAACTTGTATTTGTTGATTTAAATACTTGATTTGTATGCAGACACTGATAACCGTTAGTGTTTTCAACAAAAGTTTTTAATATTGTCATCAACTTTAGGTGGCAAAGTTTGTTACATTCAATAAAAAATTTCCTGCTAATGGTACGTCAGATATAGATAATGTTTCTTAAAGAGTATTCAAATTGCTTCTAAATGTGAGATTTCACGTTGAAGTTAGCAGCTTATTTATGATATGATAAACGGTTATCTAGATACATTTTCTGTAAATGTTTAGAATGTGGCAACTTAAATAAAAGACCACATTCACACATTGAATAGTATAAAGTTGATATTACATGGAAAGGCCATTTGATATTATTTCCAATAAAGAACATTTATTATTATTATTCTCAACTGATTTTGGCAAAACAAGAAAATAACCCCAAAATGTTATGACAGTGAATACTGCCATTTTGCAATAAGTATCTACCAATTTTTTTGAAACTATGTGACTACACCCATGCTGATTTAGTGAGCATTTTTTTCTGGTGCCATAAGCAATTTGAGACTAAATTGGGAGTTTTCTTGTGCCTATTGGCAAATATCATGAATATTGCTTGTTCAAGGATAAAGCTGCTTTGGAAATAAAACTTGTGGCTTTAATTTTGAATGATTCGTAAGATTTAAATTTGTTGAACAAGCTGGCATTTTCTGTTGGAGAATTTACAGCTGTCTTTATCATGAATGTACATTTCTCATGTAAAATCCATTAATTGTTCTAATTCTGAATAAATTAAAATACCAACATTCCAGTTTGACATTTGGAATTTAATATGATCTATATATTGCAGTTGGAATAATGCAAGTATGTGTTTGCTGGGCTCCCACTTGCCCTTGCTGTGGCGTTATTAATCCTGTAGTGGGTTTCTAAAATACAAATGCAACAAATAAAAGCTCACCTAGTGTAGTAACAAAAATTCTTCAATTTGTATTTATTTCATTCAACGACAGTTAATATCTGTATTGGAAAATTCAAACATTTGCAACTTAAAACCTATAAAATGAATAACATCAAAGCTCCCTGTCATAAAACTCCTGTGAGTATAAAATGTTTGAATTAAAAATGCCTTAATTAAGCTGGGAGTGCATTGTAAATTTTCAAACTCATATAATATGCATAATTATAACATTCATTCCTGCAAAAGAAACAGTGAAGTCATCATTTTGTCGTGTTGTTACACTATGATAACTCAAATTTATTTATTTTTTCTGGTGTTATCGTCAGATCTGGAACAAGATGAAAATTGTTTTACAGAAACTTTTTAGAAGCTTTTTTGTGACCAGATCGAACAAAGTGACATGATAGGTACAGGTTTTGAAATTATATGACATCACTAGGGTGCTAGGAGATGATATCTTTGGTACAATTTCAATCTTTCTTCAAAGCAGATACCACCCCTAAGGAAGTATTTTTTTTTATATTATTAAAGTCAAGGTAAAGGAGACGATGTTATATTCTTGCTGCCACCAGACCAGAGTTTTGAATCCTCTCTGAATCGGACGGGTTTAATCTCAGGGTATAGCTTCCCCAAAAGCCAGAATAGTCAACTCTAGACTTCACAAAACTACTGGTTATCGCCACGAACCCGATTCATTTACCAAAGCAAAGTGGTGGAAAATAATTAACGATGAATATTATACCCGCGGCACTTTACAAATATTTGCTAATGTCACATATGTCAAACCAATGTTATGTACATAAGTTTTGTCTATTTTATAACTAAATATTATTTTTTTGCAGTTCTAGTGCATTTTTAACGGAAAGGTGTCCAAATAAATCTTGTTTGCATTCAGATGCCTTCTCAGTGTTGGGTTCTTCCGAAACATGTTCAAAAACTAATTCACTATTCTATTTGCTCTTTTTGGCTCATCTCCACTGGAATCCTTACGAGGCTTTTTTGGGTCCATTTTTATTATTTTATTCAAGAAACAATTGTTTAAAACTTGTAAATTCAATAAATTTAGACATTAAAAATCAAGCAACGATAAAAACACTGTGTGCTCTTGACAACTAAATGCGTGTGCACGGAGGTACGGAAATCGGAGGTGAGTACCTCATCCGGTGGGCTACTCTCCGCACACAGCATCGTCGCAATCCAGCAACTCCGGAACTCTTCTTACTGGATCAGGCAGGAACAGTACGAATTCTTTTTAAATGTTGTTGGTGTTAACCAACGACGCTTCATCTATCTAAGCCAGGCCGTAGATTTCTCAAGGAAGCCATGACCTGGCCAGAAATACTAATCACACCAGAGCCATCCGGGCTACCACTCGGTAGGACTACTACTCAAGGGTCTGTGGCTCCCGGACAACTGACTAAACAGCTGAAAAGGAGCTCTTAAATATCTTTTGTGCACATTTACTTCGGCCAATGCCGAAGTAAAGTCACTGGTGGGCGGAGCCTATTGGAACTCCGCTCCGAGATATACTCTCAAATGAAAATTTTATTTTAGTATTTCTGGCCGAGGTTCACACTCCCCCCATCAAAGGAATCGCTTGGCTTAGGGATGAAACGTCGTTGGTTTGTCCTGAAAAGGACCATTTCTCCTCTTTTTAGGCTCTTAGCCTTCTTATTTCCTATATTCACAATATATACATGCTGTAAGAGAGCCTAAAAAGAAGAGAAATGATTAGTATTGATGAAACGTCGTTTGGTACTGCTCCTGGCTGTCCAAACTCGTAGATGTTATGGAGTTTTCAACTTATCGTAGGGATTCCAGGATACTCCTTTACGAGACTTTTATGTAACGGAATGTTACATATTTCCACATACGCTCATCATCCAGCTTCTGCAAAGGTGCCACATACTTGCTTCGCCCTTGCCCACTGGCTAAGGACAACCAGCCGTTGGTGAGGCAACATCCGTTGAGTCGAATTACCCCAGCACTAGGCATTGGAACAACTGACTGGCTGCGGGAATACGATGAACATCGAACCCACGAAGAAGTCGGGCCTCTTCACTTCCACTGGAATAACTTGCTTCAGAATCGTCTCGAAAGTGCATCCAAGAAAACTTTCCGATAAGTTCTTCCAAGTCCGGGTTACTGGAATTTTCGGGCCCTGCCTCCCACTGGAGTGCAACGCAAATTCATCCACAAATGCTAGGCCCCACGTTGGGCGCCATGACAACTAAATGCGTGTGCACGGAGGTACGGAAATCGGAGGTGAGTACCTCATCCGGTGGGCTACTCTCCGCACACAGCATCGTCGCAATCCAGCAACTCCGGAACTCTTCTTACTGGATCAGGCAGGAACAGTACGAATTCTTTTTAAATGTTGTTGGTGTTAACCAACGACGCTTCATCTATCTAAGCCAGGCCGTAGATTTCTCAAGGAAGCCATGACCTGGCCAGAAATACTAATCACACCAGAGCCATCCGGGCTACCACTCGGTAGGACTACTACTCAAGGGTCTGTGGCTCCCGGACAACTGACTAAACAGCTGAAAAGGAGCTCTTAAATATCTTTTGTGCACATTTACTTCGGCCAATGCCGAAGTAAAGTCACTGGTGGGCGGAGCCTATTGGAACTCCGCTCCGAGATATACTCTCAAATGAAAATTTTATTTTAGTATTTCTGGCCGAGGTTCACACTCATAGGACCAGACCGTGATAAATGACCCAAATTAATGATTTGTCAATAGCGAGGTGCGTCCTCACATTTTACTAAAACATACAGAAAAAAATCATGAAGCTACTCAAAATTTCCAGATTCGAGAGCTTTGCGCATGCGTTAATTATCGCTTTTATGAAAATCTTCACGTCTCTGGTGACCGACCCCACGGAGTGGATGTAGGGTTAAAAATTGAAAATAACAACACAAATTAGTGTTCATACTATTATTTATATTATGTAACTAAGAAAAATGCCCAAAATATTTATTGAAACCACATATCTCCAGACAGAGCGACCATCTATTTTTCTAGATTTAGTCTACCGTTAAGGTTATGAATTCCTACGATAACAGTATGTACCGAAAGCAAGAAATCCTTTCGTTTTTAAAGGTTTTCAGAGGATAGGTGAATAACACAACATTATACAAAAAAACATGTATTTCTGTTCTGCTTAAAAATATAATTAAGTACAATAAAATCTTTCAATAACAAACTGATCTCTTCAGTGGAAAACATATAATTCAAGATATATCACAACCAGCGTGCATATTAAGTTTCAATAGTGCTTTTTCATATGAAGGCACATTTATTTATTAGTTCATTGCAAATTATTCGGTTTCAAATAATACTGGAATGAATTCATTTCAATACAAAAATATAAAAAATGACTTATATAATAATCTCTATTCGTCAGTTTCATGCCTATTGTTTTGAAAACTTTGAGTGTCTTCAGTAACAACCTTAAGCCCTCTGACTATTTTTTTCTGACTTTCAGCTGAACAAATTGGGACAATTTTCAGTTATTTAAAATAGATAATTTTTTTTATTTTGGAAAATTTGTTCTCATCAATAACACAATATCCAAATAACATACTGGGATTAAAGTACTGCAGATATATAAATTTTAAGATTTATTTTAGAGAGCTCATGTCCCTATATGTGGTTCAATTACAACTCCCATCATACATTTCTCCTAATAACTTCGTTAAAAACTTGATCGGGAACATATATTTCGGTAGTTTCATTACATTGTTCAGGGTTTTTATCAAAAAAATTGACAAATTATATAACTTTATTTCTTCCTAAAGATACCTTGTAGATTTGGCAATGTAGTAGCCTTTGGAATCGGTTTATTGAATATTTTGCTGACCCTCTGCCTCACATCTTCGACGCTCTGATTGACGTTATGAACCATTTTCGGACTGCGGTCGGTCGGAGCTTGAAGACTAGAAGAGTCCATTCTGTTCTCACACTCCTTTATCATGGATACAATGGTGTCCCAGTGGATGCTCAGTGCTTGGTTTTCCAGAACAACTGCTTCCAAATGCCTGAAATGACCTTTATTTAGATTTATGGTCCTTCGAGCCGGATACAGAACATACTAAGCTTTGGTACTGTCAAATTGATTACAGAAATTGTAGAACAGAAGATAGTACCATTGAAGTACTTATTAGAAACTAAAGTAGTCCTTAACTTGACAGTGATGGACTCACCTCAACCCAGAGAGCAACGTCACACTGACACTTTGTTCATTTAGCGGGCTATAAATTATGTTTTTGTATGCTTCGACAAGAGCCAGTGCCATGTCCATTTTCCTGGTCTGGTTCTTCATTTGGGACATGTAAGCTGACCAAGACGACAACTGAGGAAGAACAACTGAAACAAAAAATTAGTTTTGAACTTTTCAATCCCTAAAAAACTAGTAATCTCTTACCGTCATATCGGAAAGATAGAGAACAGCTAATCGCAATGTTTCCCAGAGTGACTATGAGTTGCCTCAGTAGCGCGTGGTTTTCCTTCAAGTTGGGGTCCGAGAGAAAACTTTGCAACTGCATGTAGACTTTGTCATGGATATCTGCTATGGAGCAGTCGGAAATTAAATTTCCCAAGGCTGGAATTGCTGCTGTGCGAACCAACCTTAAAAAATATGTTTCAGCAATTATTATTGAGGCAATCTGTATTAATGGTTCTTGATCAGGGTAGTTTTTTTGTCCCATTCATGTCAGATTTGACTTTAATTAATGACTGAAAAAACTGCAAAAGTTAATAAATAATTTTACAAAGCACAATCTACAATCTCGTAAAATCCCTCAAACTTTCATTAATTTCACTTCGTGAAGATTGCATTGTGCAGGTTGGGGTGTTAATTTTACTTAAAGTTACTTTTTTATGTAGTCGATTTTATTAATAGTTCTGCTTTCAATAGTGTTCAGTTTAGTTTAGTTTTCTTTTACAATTTTTTATTGTCACAATCCTAGAGAAATGACAATCAGGAATGCTTCTAATAAGATTGAGGGCGAAGAAAAAAAAATGCAAAAGAAAAGAAAGAAGTAACAACTTTTTTTAATATGTAGGTATATTAGAATAAAACATCTAGGTAAGTAAAACATGGTTTAATTTCATTTATTTTCAACAGTTGAATTTAGATCGGTTGAATTGAAGGTTTCACGGGTGATATTGACTTATATGGGCATTTCCTACAAAAAATTACATTCATATCGGTCAAATAGTTTTCAAGAAAATTGCGATAGATCATATTGACCACTATTTTCAATAGTGTTTCATTTACTTTTAAAAATATGTTTGCCAGTATGAATTAATTTTTAGAAAAAAGATAATTCACCCTGAAAAGCCCTAGATGGAATCCTTTTGAGAATCAGACTACAAAATCTATCTGTCATTTTGAATTACGGCAGAAATTGATATTGTGAAAGGGCCCTAACGTGAAAGACAAAATTTGATACTTGATTTTTCAAATTTTTATTCATGATTCCACATTTGATTCCCAAAAACACATAAATATCAATTTTGAACAGAATACGACCATATATCACGAAATAACCATTTTGAATTTCTGAAATTCGATGGAAAATTCATTATCTCGAACCCAAAAATACCAATCTTATATAGAATTCAGCCAAAATTTCTATTATGAAACCACTACAAACTTTTCAAAACAAAGCCATAAAATGCATATAAAAATTGCCGTTCAAAAAAATTATTTTAACCGAATAACTTACTAAATCTTCGTTCATTATATGAATTTAAAATTTCAATTTTCATCCATACATGAAAAAACATTCGGATCTTACTTTTGATCATATTTCGAATATCCATTACCATAAAACAAGAAATATAAATAAAATAATCGCATTACGTTTCAAATCAAACTTTAATAATAAGTAATGAAATACCGCAGGCAATACAAAAATTAGGACTAAAACTAAATTAAAAAATGTATACTTAAAAGATGACTGACTTCCTATAATATAACAATCTTTCACCTTTGACTGTTTTTGCTTTTGTTTCTTATCATCATTATATTCGAATCCAAAAACCACTACATAGGTACCAATCTTCTATAGAATCAGACCAGAAATAAAACTCGTCAGGCATCACGATCTCTGTTATATAATTTATGTAAAAATGTAATCCCTCTATAAATAACAATAGTTTAATAGATAACAAAACTCATCTGCCATCTTGAATTCGTGAATTGCGACAGAAAAATCATTATATTCGAACCCAAAAACCACTACATAGGTACCAATCTTCTATAGAACCCGACCAGAAATAAAACTCGTCAGGCATCACGATCTCCGACCCCAAAAACTCCAAACGAAAAAAAAAAATGAGAAAGTCGTTTAACCAAGTAAATGATTGACTTCAACACTGCAATGAAACAACACCAAAGTATTCGTTCGTTTTGATGGTGGCAATGTTAAAAAATGTCCAAAAATGAGGGGAAATATTCTTTTCTTTAATGTAATACTTGAAGAGTATTTTGTTAATTATTTTTATCTTTATATACTCATACAACCCTTATCAACCAGAAAAAAGGGATAAAGCCCCTTAATTTTTATTTCAAAAGCTGTAGGTGGAACGTTTGTGATGTTAAATTGTGATGCAAGTATTCTATGGGTTTCTTATACTCACACATCATTATCAGTCGCCAGAGTAACCAAGGCGGCGGTGACCTTGGACCTCAACAGCTCCCGCCCGCACACCCCGATGATCCCGGAAACCAGAGTCGCCGACGCCGCCCGCACCAGCGGCCTCTGGTGCGCCACCCCCGCCCACAAACAATCGACGACGTCTTCCTGCAGGCCCGCCTCGCACAGCCGCCTCACCGTTATCTCCAAACAGTCGAGCGGCGAGCCGCACAAAGGCAGCGCGCAAATGAGACTCTTCAGGACGCTCGTCAGCTCTGCGCGTGCGCCGCAGTAGCTGAGGACGGTCAGGTAGACGGGCACGACGTTGAGGCTGGGGTTGAACTGGTTGAAGCTGCTCATCACTTGTTCGAGGCTTTGGACTTTGTTGTGCAGCAACGGGCGGACCTTGTACCTGGAGAAGCTGGCCCCGAACACTATGCACAGATGGGAGAAGAAGTTTATGAAGCTCTGGAGGAGCTGCTGCTGGCCCGTGTCGATGTAGTGGAGGTTGTTGATCAGGTCTGGAAGCCTGAAAACGAAACGCACCCTTGAACTTGTAGTCCAAGCAGTCCAACTTGTGAAGAACGAAAATGTGTCGATTTCGCAAGTCAAAAGAAAGTCAAGTGTACTGTTATGAAATCAGAGGTACTGTCCACAATTGGACAGAATCTTATTTCTCAGACAGGATACAAATGGTCAGAATATGACTTCGGGAAAATGAAAGATCTGTTGTGGTGTACCTTAAGGATCAGTACTAGGCCCTATTCTCTTTCTATTATATTTGAATGATCACTTTTATAAAACGAAAGAAACACTTTTGTCTTATTTCCACTAGCTTTTTATTTTCACGACCGGTTTCGGTTTATCCCATTATCAAGTATAAAAACTAATACAATTGAACTCTAAAACCTAGTTATATAGGGAGTTTGCAGGTAAAACGGGATGGAGAGGTAATTAAATGAAATTAAATGAACAGGGTTGAAATGATATAAATTCAATACTGGAGGTTATGGAAATTACCTGGGTTGTCAAAATTATAAATTCAAAAGTGGAGACCTACATAAATCGAGTTGCTCGTTGAGGGTTCTATATTTCGGGTTTTTAATTGATTTATTAATTTCCATGGCTTCCAACAGATTCATTTTCTTCCCTTCATTACATGTGTGTAGGATTTTGAGATTATCTTGTGTTTGGATTCTTGCAGATATTCGTACATTGTTGATTTTTTGTCGAAACAGACGTGTTCACGGAGCCTTACGTCAAAATTTCTACCGGTTTGGCCTGTATATACTGCAGAGCATTCTAACCTATGTATTCCTGATTTTTTTATTCTATCTCGTTTAGGTTCTGTATTGAACAGAATTCTGCCTAAATTATGATTACTTATGAAAGCTGTTGATATTTTGAATTTAGAAAAATAATTTTGAATGCTGAAATTTTTCCTGAGAAATAAATGCTACCATATTTACGTGTATTGTGTTCGTCGATATTTGGGTATAGTTCACTCCTTTTATGAGTTTTATCTGATATTAATTTCTCTATTAAGGAAACTGGTACTTGATTGTTTACCGCAATTTGTTTAATGATGTTTGGTTCGTCCTGGAAATTCTTTACCTTTTTTTAGGTTCGGCAAGGTTAGATTTGGTAAAAATTTGAAATGATGATAGCAAATTTTTTTGAATTCATATCTCCAAGGTAAGCCTTTAAAATATAGAGGAGGTGGAAAACGGTATTTTGGACACATTTAGAAAATGGAAAAAAATTTCATATCGTCCTGCATTTTATGAAACTAGAGATCGAAAATGTGAAAAAATTACTCATAAGTCGAATCACTGCTCAGTTTATACTCAATGTAGTCATGAAAGAGTGACATTATATTAGTTTCTCTCCTAACATGTCAGAAAAGTATTGTGGCATGGTAAAACATTAGACATGTTTATCCACGTAGAAAGCTATAAGGAAATGAGTTTGTGAACGGATATGACCCTTATTTATATTGAAAAGATTGTGCACACTTGTCTTGTTGAAGAAGGAAATACTATTATAAAAAATAGAAACTGAAACTTACATAACATCCACGAACCAATCTAACTGGGACCAAGACGTATTCGGATTGTCATTGATATATTTATCGAATTCGTAAGATATGACTCCACAATTAATATCACAGTTTGAAAAAACATCTGGGTTTGTTAGACGCGAACAAACATTTTTGAAGTCATAATCTGCAAAAAAAATCATAACTTCGTTTACAGGCTTGACTGGAAATTGATTGTTTTAACACTTCCAACTATACTTACTCAATTCCATAGCCATATCCTTCTCAATGTTACACATAACATTTTCATGACAAGCAACGGACATCATTAGGAATGGTAGCAAGTTTTCAATAACGTTTATTATTCTCAATATTTTGTCGGAAGACTGATTTACCTTACCGGGAGATTCTGTGTTTTTCACGTGATAATTCAATTGATTCAATAATTTTTTCATCAAACTAGAGTTGAGCAAACCTAAAAAAAATATCAGTTATTACTAAAAAAAATCAGATCTTTTGATTTATAGTCAGATTCACTAAGAATGTGAATAACAGAAAATAGTTTTCTTTACATACATCCGAAACACTGGAGAGCCTCAGGGCTTCGTCTTGGGACCTACATTAGTTTAGTTTATTTATTGGCAAAGTATTACACTAAAGTGCTTTTACAGGTCAGATATAAAAAAAGAAAGAGAAAGAAAAATGTAACAAATAGTATAAAAATTAGCAATAGTAAGATAAAGCTTATTAGGTAATATACTAATGGTAGCAATACATAGGAAGACAAACATCAAAATATAGAAACAAATACATTTACATATTAAAATCACTTTCTAGATACTCTTCGATGGAATAGAAGGCTTTTTTTATAAGATACGTTTTGAATTTGGTTTTAAAATAGTTAAAATTTAGGTTTTTGACCTATATTGGAAGAGCATTAAAAAAATGTATGCCGTAGTTATCGGCGCCCCTTCTTGTGCGTTGCAACCTGTGGTAGCTGAGGACCAAATTATCTCTATTTCTAGTTGAATATGAGTGAATATCACTATGTGATCTGAAGTTTACTAGGTTCAGTTTTATGTAGGTTAGACAGTGGAATATAAAAGTACATGGAAGTGTAAGGAGTCTCAGTTCTCCAAAACTATTTCTACAACAATCTCGATATTTTAAACCTGCAATAATTCTGACACAACGTCTCTGTAGTTTAAAGATTTGAACAGTATTGGGGGAATGACCCCAGTTTAAGATTGCACAGGATAAATTAGAATTAAAGTATCCATGGTAAGCCGACAGTAGGGTGTCCCTGGATACATTTTTAGAAAGACTTCTTATTAGGAAAGTTATTTTAGACAGCTTGGAGCTTAGATGATTGATGTGAACGTTCCAAGTCAACCCTGGATCCAAGTAGACCCCCAAGAAATTAACTGATGCCTGACTTTCCAGGTTTGATGAAGAAGTTTGCAAAGTAAAGTTCATATTATGTGTCTTGTCGGCATTTAGACTTAATTTGTTAGCCAAAAACCAATTCTTAATCCGGTCATCTTTATTTTGGGTCCATTGAAGTATTGGGTCTGAGGGGTGGTAACGCATTAATATAGTGGTATCGTCTGCAAACAAGATTATAAGGAGAGTGATGACATTGGTGAAGTTAGGCAGGTCATTTATGTAAATGAGGAACAGCAGAGGACCCAGCACAGAGCCCTGAGGAACTCCATGCTGAATTCTCTGTTTTTTAGTTTCCACATTATTGAAAAAAACAAATTGCTCCCTCTCCTCCAGGTAAGACTTGACAAGAGCTACACTGCTTTGATGAAAATTGTAGTGAATTAGTTTTTTATAAAGGATTTCGGAAGAAATACAATCGAACGCTTTTGTCAAGTCAAGGAAGGTAGCATAAGTGTTCTGTTTATTATCAAGGCCTTCAGCTACAAACTCAGTTAGTCGATCTATGGCTAAAGTAGTACTTCTTTTATTGTGAAAACCAAACTGGTTTGGTGAAAAAATGCAATTTTGTTCAAAATAGTCGTTCATTTGATCTTTTAACAGTGATTCCAATTTTTTTGCTATTATTGGCAACAATGATATCGGCCTGTAGTTGGTTTGATCTTCGGGATCACCCTTGTTCTTAAAGATGGGTATAACTTTTGCTAGCTTAAGATGAGATGGGAATTTACTAACACGAATGCAGTGATTAAACATGTCAGTCAAAGGTTTACATAGTATATTTTTGATTTTGATTTATTGATTTAACAAATACATATACTACAATTTGATAAGGATTTCCTTTCATAATCCGAAGGGTTCACCTAAGCGCTCGAGGCGCTTGTTTTGTGCAGCCCTTTGGATTAATTCGGGATGTCATTTGGTATTCAGTATGAATGGTATACAATTAAATATAACAGTTTCAATTGGATTATACATCACTATCATTTAGAATTGGAATTCTAGTAGGAATCGACTTTTTTTTTTTTCCTTTTTTTCCTCTCCCTCCTCTCTCCTTAAATTTGGATCATCGAAATGGTTGATGTGGCAAGGACCATTCCTATCTTTATGGTAATCATTTTCATTATACATGATTTGGAGATTTACTCATTACTTACACACGTATATACATATGTATGTATATCTTCATCCAGACATGAAAACTTTTTTTTTTGTATCCATTGCATATATTTTTTTTTCAGAGTAACTTCACCAGTGACATGTAGTTAACGTTAATGAATTGTTTTATACCAGTTTTATATTTGGTAAATGAGTTTTCTTTCAAACTGCGATCTAGTGTGTTGTAAAACTTGGGACCGAAGTAGAAAATTGTTCGTTGGGTATAAGGATATCCTCGAGGATATCCTTAAGGTGTTTGATAATTTTAGAGTTAATGTCATAGCAGTCTTTGCTATTACTGTTTTCAAGGCATGAGATTTTATCTAGAACCATATCTTGACTGACTTCTCGAAACACAAAGCTATGGCCTGTATATTGGTTTGTTAATTACTTGTAATTACATGAACATCACTGAATTGGTTATCTCAAAGTTTCAAACTATTAAAACAACAATCCGTTTACCTTCTTCTAAAGCCCATTTTCCCAAGACAGGAAATAATATCTGAGTACTCATATTGACTACACTGTTACTAGAGTCATTCAGAGTACTGAGTGCTAGCTGTTGGCATTGACAGTATTTGTCCTTGTCATCGCATAGAGCTGCCAGTAGTGAAAGGGCTTTGATCACCATTTCCCTAACAGAGTCCTCCTTGTCTTCCAGCATTTGCTGCAGCATAGACAGACACAAGGAATTTCGAATTTGTTTCTGTAATAAATAAATTTGTTTGTAGGACAAAATTGTATTTTTTTAAAAGCTGATAAATATAGAAAATGTTATGGTGAAGTTGGATTTTACAATTTATACTTGAGACTTACCGAAATGTATGGAATCAAAGTGATGCATGCTTCGGCGACTAACAAACGCCTCTCGACGTGCTTATGAGTTAATTGTAACCAACACTGAGGCAGAATTTCATTTTCGACTAGATTTTCCCCCGAACACTTAGCCACAGATAACAAACCTGAAATTTACAAATTATTCAATAAGTTTTCAATATTGAAATAATTGGTCAGCCTTGTCTTCCAACTGATACAGATTATCAGTTACACAAAGGGCGGTCATGATGGGATCCCCTTCTAAACTGGCTAAATCTTTTAATACACCTCAAGCATTGGCTAACAAGTTTTCAATATTGGAACAATCAGTTAGCTTTAGGCGTGTTCCGTTTCATGCATTGAGGACATAATGCGCATATGACCGTTCCGTTTCCTACATTAGGAGCGCATTGACACGCCCACTTTTATATTCCCCTCTTTGGCCTTGAGACATCGAAAGTGCATGAACTACTGCCCGTTCGTCTAGCAGCGATGAATGCGATCCAAATTAGATCTGTCAAACTCAAAAGTCACGTTCGAACAGAAACGTCAGAAACCGAATTAAAAGTTTAAATATGATATTTGATGAAGTGTCGAGTATCGTGCATTATCACATTTACCTGATTTACCGTACAATGGAAGAAAAAATCGTCATTTCATTCAACATCATATCGTCGGTGTCATGCCAAAACCACGAATGTGCAATTTGTCATTTCGAATGAGAAGAGTTTTAAGAATATTCGTACTTATTGCTTTGAATACCTAGGTAAGTTTTCACATTCGCGAATTCACTCTCGTTCACAGTAGACAACCTGATAGCACTTTCGTGAGTTTAGCATTGAAAATGTTGGTAGAAAATTAGTATTTTACATATTGAAGTCAGAACCCATATTCGCGGTTTTGGCGTGGGACAGACGATATTATCCTCATAACTATCACTTGTATCAGAATCTGAGCTACTCTCATTTTCACAAAGCTCGCCTCCTATTCTTGCCATTAACACTTTCGTTCGACACATTAATTTATTTACTAGATTAACAGAATTGTTTTTGTTACATAAGAATTTGTTTAACTGATAAAGTGATAAATGTCAACATCTGCGGGAAACGGCATGCACCACGCAAACAAAAATCGTTCCGATTCAACCCACCAACGTCAATGTTAGTTGAAACGGAACGCTTGATTATGCCTGTAACAGTGATGCGATGAATGCATGAAACGGGACACGCTTTTTGTCTTCCACCAGATATAAGCAGATTGTCAGTTACACAAAAGGCGGACATGATGGGATCCCCTTCTAAACCTCCGAGCAATAAAAGATATAGAGGTGCCATTTCTATATAAACAACACACGTTGTTATGAAAGCTGCATATCACTATCCTTTGTGATAGAATGTGGGTGAGGGGTAACCTCCGAGTTCGGAGGGGGAAATTTGTTATTGTTATGATATTCGGATGTAAGATTAGAACCAGTGGCGGCGTGCTGATAAATTTTTTTCATGTTATATTTTTATCTCTAGATGACAACATGCCTGGTTGGAAAGCACGTGTGTGGTCAAGATGTCAATAAAAAATACTGTATTGTGAGAAAAATTAGATTATTGCTGACAGCATCCAATAAGGTCATAAATACTGAAAAAATAAATGAAAGTGCTGGAGTAAAAAAGTAAATATATTCAAATTGTTGGCTCTAAACTATCACTATACCTGCACTATATATTATATGATATACATGCGTTATAATACACATAAGAATTTACACATAAACTATAATACTCATAATAATTTAGACATAAACTATAATACACATAACAAATTACATTCAAATTTATGTTGAAAGTGTATCATTGAAATACTCATCCAAAGGTTAGTAAAAGCCTCAATAGCTCTTTAACCATTTTTCTTATTTTTTTAAAATTTAGATTATTGGTATCCTGGGCAGATAACCAAAAACTGTTTTAGAGTTGTCAAAAAGTAATGTCTCCACTCATGTAGAGTTAGGCTCAGGGAGCGATCGATATCACAAGTCTGCCTGGTAGGAAAACGAGAATTTCTCATGTAGTTATTATTTTACGTCTGTTTCTTAAACATCAAATAGGTGAGAGTCATTAAAATTTATGAGTTAAATAGGGGTCGACATGTCTCTCTAAAGACATCTCTGCAGACATACCAAACAACAGCTCTATTTTGATGTAGTATTGATTTGCTCACAGGGTGGAGCGATGACTTGCTTATTGTAAATCGTCTGTCCAGTTTGAAACAAATTGAAATTTTGTATTGCATTCTTCTATTCTTTTGCTGGAGTAGTCTAATTTTTTGTATCTGACGGATTATAGTTCTCGTTGCTACTTTTAAACACTTTCTTCTGGTATAATCTGTGTCCATATCATCGGTTTCACAATCACGAATTTCTCTAAAATAGCAAACATTTCAACACACACACAAACATAACTGCTTAGTTATTATGTTATAGTTGCAGAACAGTGAAGAAAATTCCATGTCCGACAAATTCAAAGTAGAAAAGAAATGTTTCGTGACATAGCTCGTATTGCAGTATCAACGACGCTATGTTTTAAGTACTCGAAAGACATTCCAACAAGACATAAGAGTTGAGTTTGCTCATTTACTTCTTAGTGTACCTGCACTGCAACAAGTTTTTTCCTATTTATTGATAGGTAATTGTTTTTAAGGTCGACCTAAATAGTAACAATGTTTTATACAGCTATTTCAACAAATAGTGTATTTTTTCGCATAATAGGGATTATGCCATGATTACCATGCTGGGACGCCCATGGTTTGATTTGACAAGACGATAAATAAGTCGTAAACGGACGTAAACAAACATTACCGCCAAGTTAAGATTGAATATAACATGGAATTCCAACCTGGTCCCCGAGTGCAAACGGATATATCCGATAACGCCCATTTTTAACATGATTCGGGCTGAGATGTTTGTAAACAACGTCGGGTATGTTGCTTTCAAGAAAGAGACAGAGAAGCCCTCTCTATATCTTTTATTGCTCGGAATTCTAAACTGGCTAAATCTTTCAATACACCACAAGCATTGGCCAGCAAGTATTCAATATTAAAACAATTAACTTTCTATTACAACATATATAGAAGATTGCCACAAAGGATGACATGGGATCCCCTTGTAAACTGGCCAAATGTTTCAATACACCTCAAGCCGATAAGTTTTCAATACTAAAATAATTAGTAAGCTTTGTCTTCGAACAGATATAGAATACCATAAGTTACACAAAAAGCGGACAAGATAGAACCCCCTTCTAAACTGGCTAATTCTTTTAATACACCTCAAGCATTGGCCAACAAGTTTTCAATATTGAAGTAATTAGTTAGCTTTGTCTTCCAACAGATATAGAAGATTGTCAGTTACACAAAGGGCAGACATGATGGGATCCCATTCCAAACTGGATAAATATTTCACCTCAAGCATTGGCCAACAAGTTTTCAATATTAAAACAATTATTTAGCTTTATCTTCGAAAGTTCGAACATATATAGAAGATTGTCAATGACAAAGTAGTTGGAGTCCTTTCGTTTTTGACAGCCTGTATTATTCAAATGACAATATGAAACGAATGAATAAGAAGTATAAGATTAGGTCCTCTTATCTCTTTTGTTTCATTAGCCTTATCTTTACTAGTTCTCAGGTTTGCCAGTAAGGGGGCAACCGGCTGACAGAAAGAATGAGAGAAAGAATAACTTTGAAATATTTTGAAAATTATGAAAACCTACTAAAATATATCAAAACAATAAAACTCACCAAACAAAATCATCCTTCTTTCTTCAGTTGAAGGCTTCTTCTTCAAGTTGAACAGCTGCTGCAAGAGTTTGTCTCTTTCCATTGCTTTTGGATTGAAATGGATGGTACTGACAAGCAACGGAATGACTTCCTCTCTTTTATTCAATATGAGATTGGGTATAATTTTCAAAAGTAACATCGACACAAGATGAACGAAACTTTCGTCAACAACATTTTTATTGAGTACCTCTTCTGTAACAGGATCCTGTTTATCCGGAATATCAATGTAACATGCTAAATATACTTCATGGATGAAAGGGTCACTGCTATACTTTGAGCTGAAAGAGAAAGTATGGAAATTGATTGTGTTTATTATCAAACAAATCAGTTCTGAGATTAGGAATAAACAACCATCAAGAATAAACTTTTCTGAAATATGTTTTATACTCATTGTCTTGATATATAGTTAATCACCTCAGTTCTTGATCTAAACTTCTACGTTTACTCCCAGTTTGAGTATTATTCTCCTTATTTTCTACAGGAAGACTGAGGTTTGTCCAATCACTTGCACTAAAACTACTATTCGATATGTTGTCTTCCAAATTGATACTGTCTCGTTTCTTCACCAGATATATATTTTTATCAATAAACTCAAACCTTTCCCGAGAATCACTATCTGTAGAATCCTTATCAATTTCAGCCCTATCCTTATCAATTTCAGTCTTGGTAGAGTATGATAATTCTGACACAACAGAGTCTATTTCACAAACTTCATGGTTTGAAGACAATCGTTTGATTTCACCTTGAAGTTTGGAGACAGTACAGTGTAAGTTTGAATTTATCATTTCCAGTTTTTGAAGTTTTTCTTGGTTACTTTCACTTGTTTTCTCGCCATCACTTTTGTCGGTTTGAGTTGAAATAGATGAGCTAATTTGCACTATTTGCTTCAATCCATCTCTATATAACGCAAGCAGCTCAGGGGGTTTTGAAATGTTCAAACCGACATCATCCCAATCATCAAAATCCTGGAAAGAGACCAATAATGTAACAGGGATTGTTGCAATACTCATGCCCTTATTGCTTTATTAGAACACATACCTGGTTTTGATTTTCATCAGCAAATGTAATAGATGTCAACTTGTAGCCATGCAGCAAAAGATACTCGTTTATTAGAAAATTTAAGGCTCTCTGTTCATGCGGCTTTATACCTCCTATGTTTATGTTACGTAAACTATCTTTATCAAGAGGACTCGTCTCAGATTCTGTGAAATGCAGGTAATTTGTAATAATATGAATACAGCTCAATTTGTGACTTACCTGTTGCTACTGTCAAGTTGTTTCTGAGAGCATTTATGGTCTCCTTCGCTTTGCGCAGTTCGAATTCTAAAATGGCCACTCTTTCATCTGTTCCTCCTCCATCTTCAGAATACCTAGTCAGGTCTAAACTGTCGAGGGTAACTTGACTTCCAGATCTAGCTGCAAAATAAAAATCAAGGGTTGAATTTATTCACGCCACCGTGTAACTAGACACTGCCACTGCCTTACGTACACAAACGAGTAGGGATTTCCCGGAATTCCTGGGCCTGTAATTCAAAATTTCCAGGATTCGAAAAGAAATCCTTGAGCTGCCTGATTTCTTTACCGGACTCTAGTAACTCCGTGTGAAGTTCCAATGCAGTGAGCAATAGACGGTCATGCAATAATTTTGTTGCAATATCACCGTAGGTTATTCCCTTATCAACTAATTGAGATTTGTCCTCATCACAGTTTTGGGGAGACGTGGACATCTTTATGATTTGCAATGTGATTCACTGATTGAAAATCATCCCACGACACAAAATTTCGAAATTCAACCCCCACAAAACCACCAACACATCATGACAATTTTTTTATGTTATTTTTTATCATATCATATGTTTTCCAAGTTTTCATATTCACTATTCACTCGCCGTCGCCGTGTCTGCGATCCCATGTCTAAAGTCTCAACACTAGCATTGTTTATATAGAAGTAAGATAGTCAATGCCTGTGTAATTGGTGTTGGACGCAAACGCGAGTGTCATCTAGCGTGATTATTTACAAACATGAATATTTGACGTGATTTTAATGCAGGTTTCTTCAAAAAAAACCCTGATTTTAATGATGTCCCATTGTTTCAATCAAGTTACGACATGACTTGGAGGCCAGATCACTGAAGTTACGACATGACTTGGATGCGAGCACACTATCGCCATCTACATGTCGCATCCATTTTGATCCAATTATAATCCCATAAGGTTGACTATGTTCTATATAAACAATGACACTAGCCAACACCAAAACAAAAGAAAGTTTGACAGTCTCGACTTCACGTGCCAAAGCCAGACACACATCATGGAAAAAAGTTTCTGTGAGCTGTGGTGCCAAATCACAAAACTCCTAGAATATTGAGAATTCAACATTGTCAGCGCCACGGTGGTGAAAAGTCGAACCACTTTTGGGTACATTGTACCAAAATAAGAACAGAAATTTCATAAATAATGGATTTATGCAACAGTGATGAGGAAGAATATTCGTCAATGATTGGTTGGAATAAACGGACCAACCAATCATTGACGAATATTCTTTCTTATGACTTAAAACTGCTGCATAAATCCACCATAAATTTAGCTAGCTTAGTTTTGTAAGTAGTTCCCTTATAATTAGGTGTTAGACGCAAGCGATGAAAAATAATTCAAATACATTATTTTAGTAGCTGCAACATTTCTCAACAGACTGATCATTTTAAATTTCATGTACAACTGGAATATTTGTTCTTTCATTTTCTACGTTGGCACGCCTTTAGACTGTCAGACGTGAACGCGGTTTATTGATGGAAACTGTTTAATACTGTGCCGATTGCCGGAATAGTAGACATTGCAACAGACTCTACTCCTACTGAAGCACAGCTTAAATAAACACATCTCAAAATTCTGAACTCTGAAAGGACAGAATACCTAACCTACAAAAAGAAAGGGCCAGCCATTTCAGTGGGGCCAGCACAGTGTATCGTGCATCACAAGAAAAGCTGTATCTTCGATAGCTTGGTTTTAGACACAGCCATCAAGAATACTGAACACATCTTCTTACCTGGTAAAATATCAACTTTTACACGCTTAATAGATTCTTCTTGAATAACATCATAACCAGTTTTTCGTTTAAAATCATGGGGAAAAATTGTTGGGACTGCATGAGGAATCAAAAATTTCTTCAATTTGGATTTATTTGAAAACATGTTATTCTCAAAATGAAGTTCACACAGACGATAATGGCCGTAAAGGGCTTTTGGTGATTTTTCCAATAGATCCTCTCGATTGCTAGCTCTCAACCAATCTCTGGCTCTGAAATGTCAATTTAGAATTTATGAGCCATTTCTGTTAATTCATCTATATGAAGATATATCAAGTATTCAGCTGATACATGTAATTTAAATATGCATCCAAGAATGCAATGATAACATTGAGCTATTTCGTTCAAACCATACCTTTCAACGTCTCTTGGAAATCTAAAGAGAGACGTCGTCCTATTCCTAGACTTTGAGATGCATCCTCTATAAGCACATACACTCCCACCTTGGTAACTAGCCATCTTTTTAACAAGTTGTAACCACAAAAAATGTTTATAATATTTTAAAATGATAAAACGACACACAATCAAGTGAAAAATATCAAGAAAACAAGTTAAAAAAAAAATTGTTAAAATTGAGGTTGATTAGAAACAAGCCAAACTTCGCGAATCTGCGCAAGTGCAAAGAAATTTTAGTTTGGAGGGAACTTGAATGATACTGTAGGGTTAGGTTTTCTGTGACTTGAAGCGAAGCTGCCAAACAGCATAGGGTAATCATGTTCGGAAATTGCTTACATTACGGGCAATTTATTAAAATGGACGATTCCAGTACAAGAAAACTAAAAACAAGGAGGGTTTAATAAGCTCTAGCCAATCAGAAACTTGTATCATCAACGCGTCATAGTGACGTACTTGGGTATGAGTACAGAGTCGAACTCGAACCAAGCAACAAAACTGTCAGCAGTAACTCTCATATACCAAGAGCTAGTCCGTCACTGTCTATAGAGAACGGCGGCCATGACATGTATAACTACGTCACATTTCGTCACAAATGTTCTTTCATCTCTTTCTACTAGTGTCCCCATTGTCTTATGGGAATCAAACACTCCTTGTTTTTAATTTATTCTCCTTGGACACTACGGGCAATGGACAATGGGCAATGGACGATTTCAGTACCCCTGTTCAGTGTTGCTACAAATGATTTTCTGGTGGAAACCTCTGACATTTTCCAGGTCTTTTCTGGCATCGTTCAGGGTTGGAATGGATACAATTTTTAATTAAAAGGATTCCTAGATGTTCCCGGATATGCGAATCAAAGTACTAATGATATTGTCAAAAATAAAATATTCTAGGGAATTTCACGCTAGTACGTTTTTCAATGACAAATAAAATTCCTTAGGATATTTTTATTTTGTCTATTCCATCAATGTTACTTCGATTTATGTATCCGGGAACACTCGTAATTCTTTATAATTGAAAATTGTATCCGTTTCAACCCTGAACCATATCAAAAAGGTCTAAAAAATGTCAGAGGTTTCCACCAGAAAATCATTTGTGGCAACACTGAACAGGGGTACTGGAATCGTACTGGATATAGTTCTGTGAATCGTCCATTCATCGATGAGTATTACATCCTTATTTAAGCCGTGTTCCGTTTCATGCATTGAGGACATTATGCGCATATGACCGTTCCGTTTCCTACATTGGGAGCGCATTGACACGCCCACTTTTATATTCCCCTCTTTGGCTAATGGAAAATGAAAATGACTGCACGAATACGTATTATCATTGTTTATATAGAAGTAAGATAGTCAATGCCTGTGTAATTGGTGTTGGACGCAAACGCGAGTGTTATCTAGCGTGATTAGTTACAAACATGAATATTTGACGTCATTTTAATGCAGATTTCTTCAAAAAAACCCTGATTTTAATGCTGTCCCATTGTTTCAATCAAGTTACGACATGACTTGGAGGCCAGATCACTGAAGTTACGACATGGCTTGGATGCGAGCTCACTATCGCCATCTACATGTCGCATCCATTTTGATCCAATTATAATCCCATAAGGTTGACTAACTATGTTCTATATAAACAATGGTATTATCCATCGATGAATTTAAAAACTAGGCCTACTGAAAATCGAAATGGAATAGAACGGAACAGTTAACAGCCAGTGAAATATCATAACATGCGCGTTTTGTAGTAGAAAATTACAAGCGATGCGTTGGAGTAGGAGGACCTGATGTACTTATTGTGCTTTATATTAGTTCAACCAAATAATTATAGATGGCGCACCCTTTGCGCAGAGTACGAAGAGAAGACTGCCAAACATGATACGCAACCAAGCCAAAACTTTCCACAGTACCCACTTTCAATTAATAAATGTCACAGCAGTATCAGAAAAATATTTTTAATTTTGATTAATTTGGTAATATTCTACAGACGACAAAGTGCACGGCACGGCTATTCATCCAAAATTGTTTAACCTGTTCATTGGTCGGAGCGCTATGCCGTGCATTTTATTGTAAGTACTAAGTCAAACAGGCTAGTTTGCGAAATAAAAAGAATGCGTGTTTAACAAAAACGTCAAAATGAAAAATCATAACAGTTGTTATATTTGCACAATAAAGTCCATTTTCTCAACAGTATTTGCAAAATTGTATCATTGATTTATGTGGTTAAATTTTGTCTAATTTATCCATAAATCACAATATTAAAACCAGGCAATCAAATTTTAATTAAACACCGATAAAACCGAGCAATAATCACACAAGAAATATACTGTATGTTGGTGTTTATTCTTAAATTAAAAGTAAAAATACAATATTGACTTAGGCGTTATGACTGTTCATCTTTCCTTATATTAAAATTTGTACAGTGCACAATATATACAAAACAATACTCTAACGTGTGTAATTTATACATAACAACTGACTGTATACAACAAAATCCTCCGTGTACCTATACATATGCTTATAGCACCATCACATTTATAGAAAGTAAATAACTCAGGTCATGAGTCTTTGCCTAGGGGAACTACAGCGTCGCCAGAATCCTTGTGAAACCCATGCACCCCGTTAAGAAAGTTTGACCACAGCCCCAGAAAAGGGCATACAGCGGATTCATTGGTAAACTCGATGCTCTGTAGACGAACGCAATAGCTGCACTGCTCACGATCCCAGTCACGGCGGGGGTTACCACCCCCATTAGTAATATTGAGATCGGAAAGAACTTTCCGAATTTGTGTTTCTTCAGGGTCAGGAATGCGATGAGTGCAGCAGTCTGTAATGAAATAACATAATCAGTCACTCAAAGTTACAAAGTGGCTGAGATTTAAAACATCTATTCAATATATCATATCAACCTGGAAAAGAGCCTACTGTGGCCATTCGAAAAAGGGGCTCGAACCCCTGCTTAATAATGATAATGGTCCATTAAATTCCAAACTTTGACTTGATACCAGTAAAGGAATAATTGAGTGCTGTCCATCAGGTGGGGTCACTTCCTAGTACACAGATTACCTCATGGTCCAATATCCCATTTTTAATATCATCATCAATGATTATGTGAATATTTTTTTGTAAATTAAAATTATCTATTTCAAATAAAGTACTACTACTACTATAAATTGCCTAAGATTGAAACTGATTTTGAATTAGAGGCAAATTCCTTACACCAGCAACTATTAACTACTCATAATTCATATTAAAAGTCAGTTTTGAATATTTTTGAGACCACAAACAAAAACATTAGACTCTATCTGTAGCACTGGTGATATAATAGGTGTGCTTTGCAATAGCTGGGTACGATCACAATATCAGTAAATGAAAAGCAGCGGTCCAAGTATGGAACCTTGTGGCACTCCTGATTTGAGAAACCGACATTTGGGGTGGTTGAAACCATTCACTAACACTTTTTCTTATCTGTTTTTCAAAGGGATTCATTGATAAGACATCATCAGCAAACTCTTTTGTGGCAATGTGCGAAAATTTGTTACTTGTGAAAAGTGAATGCTTTCAACTTTCTTTTCGTTATACACTCCTTCCACACCAGTTTAATTGATTTTTTTGGTCAGAGTTAATGAAATATTGATGACTGGTTGTATTGAGGTTGTTTTTAATACCCTAATGGAATCTTCTACTAGTACTACACACACACTTACTGTATGAACTAAAATTGATGAAAACAAGGCCCATAGGAAGACATGGTACCACATCTTGGTGAACGTATTGAGCGCAACACCCTGTTGCATCCAGAGAACACTGCCGACAGATTCCAGTTCGGAATTTTTAGACATTTTCGTTATGAATCCGCCGTTATCTTCTATGTGATATTGTCCAGTTCATGTGTAGGTTCGTCCATTACGAACTGATGATTCAATGGCCCTGTTAGAAATGAGATTTGGAGTATGGAATGGACTGGTATTTATCTTCGAGATAACGAAATATGTCATTCTGCGTGACATACCTTTCTTTTGAAATTATTATCGACTTGATGAACTTCCATTACATTTTTATATCGTTACTTTCTGGTAATCTTAATTCATAACATTACTGAATAATTAGTAATTTGTTTAATACAAAAATATATACAAATAAAATCCTTCTCCTTCCTCTAACAATGACATGACACACGACACGACAGTCGACAAAGGTCAAAGGTTATGTCAAATGTCAATGCCCGGTGATGTTCCTCTGTTCAAAATGATTGTACTAGAACTGAAGCCATTTTAGTACTAGATTTAGGTACAGCGTATTGAGGTTCATACCCTTGCGAATATTCGCATCTTTCGCGAATCGACTCATACGGTGGAAAATTGCGATGAATGATGAATCATAACACGTAATTTTTCAGTATTTGGTGTAAGATATTATTAATATACCGAAATTTTTTTCAACCATACAAAATCGTTAGCTATTTAACGACTGTCCAAACACCTGCGTTGGCGACCAATTACAGAGCGTGGCCCTATTGACTTTTACTGTCGCCTTACCCACACGTCCTTTTATTTTAATCGAAGTGACCCAAAAGTGTAGTACTTCTATACTCGGTGTATTTTCTTTCTCGTGTATACTACACTACACAACGAAGCAAACGAAAGGACCTACCCTCACAACACCAATATTCAGCTAATACCTGACCGCTTTCCAATTTACCCAGTGATTAGCTCCGAATGATTCTGAGGAGCACCTGAAGTTCAGGGGTAACAAGCTCTCAATTGGAAATCACCTTATGGTTCTCAAAGGAACCCTGAACCTTTGTTTATATAGAAGTAAGATAGTCAATGCCTGTGTAATTGGTGTTGGACGCAAACGCGAGTGTCATCTAGCGTGATTAGTTACAAAAATGAATATTTGACGTCATTTTAATGCAGGTTCCTTCAAAAAACCCTGATTTTAATGCTGTCCCATTGTTTCAATCAAGTTACGACATGACTTAGAGGCCAGATCACTGAAGTTACGACATGACTTGGATGCGAGCTCACTATCGCCATCTACTTGTCGCATCCATTTTGATCCAATTATAATCCCATAAGGTTGACTATCTTATATATAAACAATGCCTTAACTAATACTGAATTAAGGCTCGTTCATACCTTTGCCAATATTCAGTATTTGGGGTTAGCTATCAACCTAACATTACCTAACCTAATGAATTGCGAAAATTTGCAATGGTATGAACGAACTTTTAGTCGATGTATTTTGTCATTTTTGTTCTTCAATCTTCAATGTACAAATCTAGTACATTTTTACGTCGAAATTCGGTGCGTTGTTCGGTGCAGGGTGCACTCAGTTGGTGCAAGCAATATATTTTGACGACCTTGACGTTGACGAGTTGAAAATTCTAAAAAAAGCCAGTGAATTCGTTGAATACTCCTTAACATTGTTATTGAAATTCCTAAATACCATTATGAATAATACCGATTTTGCCGACGAAAGTGAGTCTAGTGATGAAGACTATGTACCTCAAGGAAAACTAGATGAGGTACCATCAGAAGTTGATAGTGATGGAGATTCAGAGGAACCTTTATCAGATTCGGAAGAACTAACCTCTAGGAACGGAAAACGAAAGAAATTTAATAAGAAAAAGAGCAAATCTTCAGGGAAAAATGAACTGGATGAGTCAGGTAATCTTCAATATTATCAATACCTATCGAATTACAATATTTTGATTACAAGTCCGATTTTAAAAATAAATTTTGCCTTATTCTAGGTAGTAAAGAAAATGAGAGAAAGGTTATTGAAGAGGAAAAAAAGAAACAAAACATAGACGACATTTGGGCCGATTTTATGAAAGACACAGGGTTCAAATCGAAAAGCTCGCAAAAAGTCTCCACTTCAGACAGTTCCAAAACTGAAACGAACCATACCAATAGTACACCTCAATCTTCATCCAAAGAAAAATCAAAAAGGCCCCAAGAAAAGGTGAAAATTACACAGATTTTCGAGTTTGCTGGAGAAGAAGTCAAAGTAGAAAAAGAAGTGGCAGCAGATTCTGCAGAAGCTAGGTTGCTTAGTAAACCTGATGAAAACAATCTTCCCAAGTCCAGTAGAGGCAAGCGAAGTGGGGGATTGAGTGGTATTGGCAATGTTCTGAGTCAGCTCTCTAAGAAACCTAAAATTAGTACCTTGGAAAAAACAAAATTGGATTGGGATAGTTTCAAAAGAGAGGAAGATATTGAAGAAGAGCTTCAAACTCACAATAAGGGCAAAGATGGGTGAGTAACTTTATTTTTTGATGTGCGTCTTGTAAATGGGAATTAAAAATACTTTTACAAATGACTACATGTTAATATAATCAAATCAGCAAGACTGTTTTGAAATAAAGATATTTATTATTATTATTATTACTTCAGAAAATTCACAAACCAACCCAGGACAATCTATCGATTTCTTGTAGAGATTAGAGAATTCATTGATTCTACCTTGATAAGGAATTATGGATATTTTGTAAAACTGCTTTTTCTTTCAGGTATTTGGAACGACAAGACTTTTTGCAGAGAGCAGATCTGAGGAGATTTGAAATCGAGAAAAATGTAAGGTCTGTTGAAAGGAGCAAACGATTCAATAGCACTCTTTAAGAAAAGGGTATATGATAATATCAAACTCAGTATTGTGATCGATGTATTTATTTATTTTTACATTCCTGATCTGAATTGTTACAATTCGTATCCGACCATTTATATATTCTTTGCCTGATTTATTTGCAATCTTCATTAAAACTTATTTGTTGTATTAATACTGTCATTTTCTTTAATTTCCCATTTTTACACTTGGTTGGTTCTACCTTACAAACAAATGCTTTCAAAATACCACATGAGTTGACGTCTGGAGTGGTTCTACTGAGCTAACTAACTAGGCAGACATACAAATCATTTATTGATTGCAAAATCATCAATTTTCATTGAATTGACAAATATGAGGCTTCGCGCCGTTAGTGTCAAAAATAGTTCCCATATATTTTATTTCTATCAAAATATATCTGTTCAGGCCCATATAGTCATTAGTTGGAATCAAAATATATTACAACAACAAATATTTCAATTTTAGGGTTTATTCACATTTGAAAATATCCTCAATATTTTATTATATTAGCAGCACTGTTTATATAGAAGTAAGATAGCCAACCTTTTGGGATTTAAATTGGATTCAAATGGATGCGACATATAGATTGCCTCCAAGTCATGTCGTGACTTGATTGAAACAATGGGACAGCATCAAAATCAGGGTTTTTTTGAAGAAACCTGCATTAAAATGACGTCAAATATTCTGGTTTGTAACTAATCACGCTAGATGACACTCGCGTTTGGGTCCAATACCTTTTCCACAGGTATTGACTATCTTCTATCATTGTTTATATAGAAGTAAGATAGTCAATACCTGTGTAATTGGTGTTGGACGCAAACGCGAGTGTCATCTAGCGTGATTAATTACAAACATGAATATTTCACGTCATTTTGATGCAGGTTTCTTCAAAAAACCCTGATTTTAATGCTGTCCCATTGTTTCAATCAAGTTACGACATGACTTGGAGGCCAGATCACTGAAGTTACGACATGACTTGGATGCGAGCTCACTATCGCCATCTACATGTCGCATCCATTTTGATCCAATTATAATCCCATAAGGTTGACTAACTATATTCTATATAAATAATGCTTCTATTTAAACAATGTTAACAGTGAAGAGGAATATATTTATGAAATTGAGCTTCTGATTTAAACTACTAGATGGCGCTAACATCATGTATCCTAGAAAACAGAGTTCTTTGGGAGACCGTTTAGTACCGAACAGTCGTTACCGACCGATGATGAACCCACTCCCATATATACCTACTACCTAGGCTTAGTATGGCAAGTACCTGCCAGAAAACAAGTACTCCCCTGGCTAAGACCACGACGGGTATTGAATTAAATCTAACCTATCCTATTTCTACGCAACGTGACAACAATGTAGAAATAATAAGAAAGAATGTTGGAGTTTGCCAAATTAGCTTTTGAGTTGTACTACCTACTACTAGATGGCGATAATATCATGTAAACTTTTATTCGCGACGCGGTACTATTTTGAAAATATATTAAGATAAATACCACACAGGTTTCCAAAACTGATTTCTGGTTTCCAAAAAAATGTCAGGGATCGAAAATAGATTTCTACTTACCAACAACACAGAATATATTCCAGGTTTCAGTTATTCTGGGAACCTCACGAAAGGGAGTTTTATAACGATTTATAGATAGATTAAATGTAGTAACCGGAATTTATTTCAATCTTAACATAATTCAGCAATCTACTACATAATATTTTATTTATTATGTATGACAAGATTCAAATAAAGAATCAAAAGTAAGATAGATACCTACTTCAAAAAAGACTATTTTGCCTAAGAAGAAGTTCAGACGTAGAGTACAGCTTCAAAAGTTGAGTTATACAATGTTAAAGTAAATACGAAATATATCTGTCTCAAGCCTATAGACATAGTAAATAGTTCATAGAAGTAAACTTTGAATAGAGTATAATATTGTAATATTGTTGTCGATTGCATAACATAATCAAATAGATTTTTTTTGGAAAATTATTATTTGGTCACATTCATTAGTAGACGATTAACAATACCAGCATATAAACACCAAATATCGATTAAAACTCATTCGGAATGTACTAGCTGACAATCAGTAATGCCTTCGATTTTATAATAATACATAGGTATTTTAATTTAAGTTCGTCTTCAAGAAGTAGGCTGGTAATATTTAACAAGGTCGCCAAGTCGTTGTTATAGATTAAAAACAGAAGAGGCCCTAGATTGGAACCTTGTGGTACTCCAGACGAAACTAAATATGAAACAATTTTGAAGAATTCATATTCTACAACTTTTTACTGTCAACTATAGGTGAAATGATTCAACTAGAACAGTTGCCTAGAGAAACCAAATTATGTTAGGTAATTTACTGATAGGAATATAGTATTAATTAAATCTAACCTATCCTATTTCTACGCAACGTGACAACAATGTAGAAATAATAAGAAAGAATGTTGGAGTTTGCCAAATTAGCTTTTGAGTTGTACTACCTACTACTAGATGGCGATAATATCATGTAAACTTTTATTCGCGACGCGGTACTATTTTGAAAATATATTAAGATAAATACCACACAGGTTTCCAAAACTGATTTCTGGTTTCCAAAAAAATGTCAGGGATCGAAAATAGATTTCTACTTACCAACAACACAGAATATATTCCAGGTTTCAGTTATTCTGGGAACCTCACGAAAGGGAGTTTTATAACGATTTATAGATAGATTAAATGTAGTAACCGGAATTTATTTCAATCTTAACATAATTCAGCAATCTACTACATAATATTTTATTTATTATGTATGACAAGATTCAAATAAAGAATCAAAAGTAAGATAGATACCTACTTCAAAAAAGACTATTTTGCCTAAGAAGAAGTTCAGACGTAGAGTACAGCTTCAAAAGTTGAGTTATACAATGTTAAAGTAAATACGAAATATATCTGTCTCAAGCCTATAGACATAGTAAATAGTTCATAGAAGTAAACTTTGAATAGAGTATAATATTGTAATATTGTTGTCGATTGCATAACATAATCAAATAGATTTTTTTTGGAAAATTATTATTTGGTCACATTCATTAGTAGACGATTAACAATACCAGCATATAAACACCAAATATCGATTAAAACTCATTCGGAATGTACTAGCTGACAATCAGTAATGCCTTCGATTTTATAATAATACATAGGTATTTTAATTTAAGTTCGTCTTCAAGAAGTAGGCTGGTAATATTTAACAAGGTCGCCAAGTCGTTGTTATAGATTAAAAACAGAAGAGGCCCTAGATTGGAACCTTGTGGTACTCCAGACGAAACTAAATATGAAACAATTTTGAAGAATTCATATTCTACAACTTTTTACTGTCAACTATAGGTGAAATGATTCAACTAGAACAGTTGCCTAGAGAAACCAAATTATGTTAGGTAATTTACTGATAGGAATATAGTACCATATAAAAATGCGACATCAATAGTTCTCAGCTCTACTTCATTTCCAGACGTTCTAAAACATTGCCAGTTGCGACTTCTGACCTTTTCAGCATTTGTTATTGCAGATTTTCCTATTGTAATAGGTACACAATTTTCATTGTCGATTGCAATCGACAATGTTTGCTGTATTCGACAATTTTCGATTGTTATCGGCGGTGTCTATTGCATTCAACAATTGTCGATGTGGATTGTAAATGACAAATTCAATTGCGATCAGCAATTTCGTTTCATT